>OV884017.1:116233746-118883729 GCA_930367235.1 Sarcophaga rosellei
CCAGATCTGATTTTGAGGTTATGATTTCATTGTTGTGTGACGTGTATATGTCAAATCATGCAATCTGAATGAGAAATGAGTTGCGTTAATAGATTGCATTGTGTGTAACCACAATTACATCGAATGGACATACAGCGTACAATAGCAATTCTCATGGGCCTGGCGGATAACTTGGCATTCCGTCAAATTACTTCTTCAGGGGCTGTTGTTCTGAGTAAATGAAGGAGGCTGCCCGGAGTATTTTTTCGTAATTTTTAAACGTTTGTGATGTAAATTCCTCTATAAATTGTTTAGATATCTGGATTTATATTCGCATACAGCGCGAATCAGCAGTTGCTTAATTCTTTGTTTCTTTCATTTGATAAATTGTAAGCTTTCAAATTCTTGAAATTTTTTGGAAGTTTCCAATTTATTTGAAAATTCATTATTTATCAACATTTTCAGCCTTTGCCCCCACTGTACATTGTCATAATTAAGTATATGGTCAAAATATGTTACTGTTTAGGTAGTCCATATAATTTTCTTTATTTTTTAAGCTTTTTTGTTAAACATGTATTAATAAGATATAAGATTTTTAACTTAAAGGCAAGGGTAAAAATATGAAAAAAAATTACTCAACCTATTTACCCAAATGTCAAAATAACGATATTAAATTAAAAGCGGCTGAAAAAGTGTTACAAAAAATGTTAACAAGGTGAATGATTAAATTAGTCGGCTAAGGCATGAACTTAAAAATTTAAATTCATTTCTTCATGCAATAAATTAAAAATTTTAATTTGCTTGCAATATAAGAACACATGCTACCTATAACTTACTTTTTTTTTTTTGAAAATAAAATTAAAATAAATATTTACAGCGCAATAGTGATGCTAAAAATAAAATAAAAAATCTTATTACGTAAAATCCGATTATCGGATCTCAAAAACACGAAATACTAAAAGTCAAAAAAAATTTTCAAAAATGGCTTATACGGTGTAGTAAAAACAACATTTACTATTTCTAAAATAGATGGCTTCAGTAATCTGTAAGGTTTTGTGCAATAGATAGCATTGTTCAAACATGTATGCCTATAATAATATAAGAGTTCAAAGCCTGTGATATATGAATATCGGGTGTTTTTAGAGGGACTTCTAAACTTCCACAGTTGATAACAGCCATCTTGTTACAGCTATTTATGTCAAATTTGTTATCATTTATTCAGTTTGTTTTGCCATGGGTCATAGACATCGATGATACCAATCTACATGAGATCCAAGAGTATACAATACATCCCGCAAAAGTCACTATTTGATATGGAATTTGGTCTTGAGGCGTCATCGGTCCATATTTTTTTGAAAAGGACTATATTACAGCACATACATACAGTCACACAGATAATTATACGTAACCCCCTAAAAATCATTTTTTTAAAAATGATAATATATGGACAAGTCAACTGATTTTTGCGCCAAATTTTTTGTTTTCCGTCACAGCCGAACAAATTATATTTGTTCTCATCTCTAAATATTACATTCGCCCAAAAATCAGAGGACTTATCCATATATTATTGGGCAAATTCCAATCGTGGCTTTTTTCTCGGCACTCGGCTGCGGAAACCGTTCTTTCTCAAAACACTTCGAACTGTTTCGGAATGCACAATAACATTGTGATCACTTTCCGAGGTATTTCGTATTTCTACGGATGTAGTCCTAGGATTTTTATTCACAATACATTTTATATACCGGGCTACCCTTGGAAATATATGTACGTCGTACGTATAATTTTCTGTGGAGCCATATTGGTTTTAAGTAAACTGCAGTCACAAATTCATAGATTTTGGGAATCTTTTTTCTTTATTTAAGTAAATGTGTCGTTACAGACGCTAATGTAAAGAAATTTTAGATTAGAAGTTCATTACTTTAAAAAAAATGCTTTTTGGGGCGAGTACGTATAATTATCTGTGTGACTGTATGTATGTATTCCGATTGCCTTTGTTAAGCTGAGCATTCTCCATATGTTTTACAGGGGACTTAATCTAGTTGGCTACAGGTTAACGTTAAACTCTGCTGGCAGTCTAGCAAATAAATGGCAGTCTAGCAAATAAATAAACTATCTCCAGCACAATAAAAAACATGCAAAAACAATGCACACCATTAAGCTGTGACCTCAGACCCACACACGAAGAAACTTTGTTTCACAGAACTATAAGGATTTCACTCCTTACTTTCTGACATCCTGACTGACTGAGCTTTATAATATAAAGATTAGTACAATAGCAAGATTTAATCTGGCCTCTGGTTGATTTCCTCTAGTTAATGTTTAATCCCCGTGTTAGATAAGAGTTGTCAATTGTGGCATCACATTGAGCCTTAACACTGGCCTAAGATGGACTTAGTCCTTCAAGGAGGATCTGCCACGTTAGCTAACCTAAATAATTGCAAACATGGCGAATTTTACTTCTTATGTCATTACGTTTCTTTGAGCAACCTATGACTGTTGCAAAACATCTCGGGCCTGTTCGTAAATGCATTACTGCGCTGCATATTATGCACATCATGTTCATAAATGCAAATCTTGGCAGCACTGCAGCTGTCAAATGTTCGTAAATGCAACATTAAATCATATTATGCGCAAATAAACCCAAAACACTAATCATAAAAATGGCTGATGCATTGAATGAGTGAGAGAGAGAATGAGAGTTTTAACAATAAGTTTCTTTTTTCCAAAGTATAACCTTTTTTCTTCCTTAAATGTCTTCTTTTTTGCACAAAGTACACTTTTTTGTGTATTTTACAAAATTTTGTCATTTGTTTTATCGTCCAGTTCAAAAATCAAACTTATTAATAATTTTTCCATTTCTGCAGTGTTTGTTCGTTCGTAAATGCAAACAACTAAATCAGCAAAAAGAGGCATCAGCAACATGTGATTAGCAGTGTGAGCGCAAAATAATCATATTATGCAGCGCTGTGATTAATTTACGAACAGGCCCCTCCCCAATTTCATATAAACCCAGATGGGACTTCCAAGATGGATTATTTGCAGGGAGATTCAAGTTTCTTTGTTTTTAAAATTCCAAAATGTTTCACCTTCTCCAGATTCGAGCTACATCACCCAATCCTCATCTGACCCAATCAATTTAATTATTTTCAACAATTTCTTTTCTAGTTTATTTTTGTTTAACAGTTTATTCAATTTAACATAGTTTTTGTTGTTAATAAGTTCGCTTAACTAATTTAAATGATTTTTTTTTTGTTTTTATAAATACAATGCAATGATAAAATTTATGTGTGATAATTAGTCAAAATCTTCATCAAAGTTAAAAATTGGTTCTAAATCATCGACATGATGTTGGTGATGCTCCCGTAATTCCTCCTCTTCTTCCAATTCAGTCCAAAAACTATTACGCTTATGCAAGGCAGATGGTTCATTAAGGCTACTCCACAAGTTGTGATCTTCATTTAATAATTTTAAAGGTTCTTGAAACATATTGTGCGGATCCTTAGCAGCTTTGAAGCGAGTCTCTTGACGAGGCATAGAATTCTTAGGGTCTTGCGATAGGTCATCTTGTGTATTTAAAGTTTTTAAAATTTCTTGTAATTTTTCCCAATAACTAGAGCTTGAATCCTGGATGTGCTCCTTTGCATTCTTTAAATCTGGTTGTTGCTTATTTAGTGTGTGGATAGGTGCTTCAGAAGTTTCCCAAATTAGTTTGTCGTTTAAAATATTACTTGTATTTTGTGGATCGTGATCATAAGCTGAAAAACTTTGTAAAGTTTTGGGCAAAAAATTGGGCACTTTGTTAATATCGTAAAAATTAATTTCGGAATTGTAAAAATTGCTGAAAGATTGATTAATACGAGTATTTTGCTGGTGTTGGTTTTTCAATATTTTCTGTAAATCCTCTTCATACGTGTCTTTCAATGTATCCAAGGGATTTATTTCTGCAGCCGCCAGTTCAATATCGCGATAAGACATAGGCTGTTGTGGCATTATTGCGGGTGTTTCACTAAACATAGTAGATTTATCGTTATTTATTAAAGTGTTATGAAACAAGGGATGGTTTTCTTGATAATAAGTTTGTAAACCCAACAAATTGTCTAAGGAGTCCGGTGTAATAGTTTTTGGAGCTACAAAAGATGAGCCCACACTATTGAAGTTTGATAAACTGCTGGCATCTCTTTTAAAACGAGATGTCTTAAGTTGCTCTTCAAATGTACCTCCACCAGTAAATATAGGTTGATAAAGATTATAGGCTTTATAATTCCAAGGATCATCTCTGCGATTAATATTATGTAGACCCATGAATGGTTTTAGAATATTTTCTCCAAAACCAAATACAGAACCAACCTGAGTTTCAGAATCTGTTGCATTTTTTAACGATGAAGACGACGACAATGTTGGTGATGATGTTGTGATTGATGATTTGGATGACGATGTTTGCTTTCTAATCGTGGATGGTTTTTGATGATGAAAATCGTAATGAAACATGAAATATAAGTTAAAAGAATATGGTGAATGATATAAATACGATATAATTTAATGAGAATTTATGATACTTTTAAGCTTATACTTAAAGCTTATTGAGTGGTTTACAATTGTCTTGTAAATGATATTGTTCTGCAACAAATTTTTGATTAGACTTTGAATGATACCAATTACTTTTGCAGTTTTATTTCTTTATATATTGATTTATGGCAGTGGAATATACATAAGTACTTGGACCAGCACCTAGTGGTGTCTAACCTAATTGCGGTTATATTCTAGACATCGCACTTGAATTGGGAGAGATTTTATTTTACAATTTAGGAAACAAGACAAATCTATAAACGAAATAGCCAAAAATAATGGACTAAAAGCGATAAATATCCGTGAGATTTGATCCCACGCAAGGCAGATCACTTTTAGGGCGGATTTAAATGCACCAGTTACGAATCGCACTAAAAGAAACAGACTCACAGCAGCTGGACTAAAAGCAAATAGTGCCAAAAAGATTCCTGTTTCGCAAGACAACATCTGCAAAGTGAAAATGTAAAAAAACGTGCTTTGATTGAATGAAATCAAAATAAATTTTGTTTGGGTCTGATGGAAAAACATTTGTTCGTAGGCGAAAAAACAAGACGCATGACCCTAAGTATACAACAACGAGTCTGAGGCATGGTAGTTGAAGTCTTCTATTAAAGGACTGCTTTTCATCTTCTAGGATCGATTCAATTTATTGGATAAATAGAAAAATGAATGTCGTGGACTACCCAAATGCTATCATTTACAGAATACTATCATTTATATTTATCATACACTGAAGCTGGAATTTATGCAGCATAACGTCCAAAACATTCTGAAAAATTAGTCAAAGCTTGATTTTAAAAGTAAAAGTAGTCAGAGAGACCTAAAAAGAAAATTGTAAATTAAGAATTAGAAAACAATTCTTTTGAAAGCGTTTAAAGGAATCCTTCTTATTATTTTTCCAACACTGTATATGCGTTTATTTGCAAATGCAATTGGTACTTTCCAAGTCTGACAAGGATAATAAACTCACATGATATATGTTTGGAATACGAACAGTAAGTGCTATATATATAAATAATATTAAAATTAATTTCATTAAATATAAAAAATATCACTATTAAGAGAAAAAGAAAACTTCATTCGATTAACCAATTGATTCCGTTGAGGTATTAGACTCTGATGAATTTTGAGTTGACGTTCGATTTCTCGAAGAAGTCCCCAGCTTTCTGGATGTTATTTTCTTAGGTTTATTGTCAGCATTTGCTTCATTAGATGTTGCTTTTGAAATCACATTGGACTCGGTTGTCGTTATCTGTCGTTTATTCGTAGTAATGGTCTCTTCTTCGCTATTTGCCTTTGGCAATAGTATTAAAATTTCTTCTAATTTATCACTTTTTTCTATTCGTTTCTCGTTTTGATCTTCGGTTTTTATTAACGCATTAGTTCTACCAATTTTATTGATATGTTTATAATTATCAAAGTGTTTAGCCTGTGCCATGGTGAATGGCTTAGGACGTTGTTTTTCTGACCTAAATTGTCCCCTCATGGCATAAACGCTATGGGTGGTCGATTCTGCTATACCCATTGGCTTTGTATTGTTTTTCGAATTCTGTTTAGATTCGAGTTTTGTTATTTTATTTTCGTTATTTTTAATATCTATTTTTTCTATTTTGTCAATGCTTTCTTCAAGTTTTAAAGGTTTTTTGTTAATTTTTTCTTCTTTTTCCTTTTCATCTGGCCGTAGTTCTTCAACTACCATTTCCTTCTCTTCATCCTCCTCCTCCTGATCCTCCTCATCATATCCAGCTTCATTTGTTTCCTTTTCTAAACTATTGTCGGTTTTTATGGTTGCAATTACAACTTCAGTTTTTGCTTCTTTCTCCATGTTAGGCTCTGTGGTTTCTCTTTTATAGGATTGATTATTTTTAAAAAATATATTGTCCTCTCCCTGACCATAACCATCTTCTGTTGTAATGTGTAAATTTAGTCTACCATCCTTAAGATATTCGTCTTGATGACGATTGCTTAAATAGTTTTTATCGTAACCCTTTTCAGCCATTTCCATTAACCAATGTTTGTATTCAAAATTCTCTTCTATTTGGGGATTACGATAAGTTAGGCTGTGATATGTCTCCGGTAAAGGAGGGGAATAGGCACTAAGGCTTTCATCCAGACTCTTCAGGATTTTATTCTTGCATTCATTACAGCACTGGGTTAGGCGTTCCTTTATAACGGAGATTAAATTCTCAAAGGAAAGTTTTTCTTGTGCTCTTACCGTATTAAAGCGTTTGCTGTATTCTATTTGTGAAGGTCCCAGCTGACTATAGGTATTTAATGTCTGATGGTTATTTACAGTATCTGTGTAAAGATAGGGATTTTTCTTAGTAATAATCCCGGCTGGATAATTGGTAAATTCTGAAGCTTTAGCGCCACTGTAGTCCATTATGTGACCGGTAGGCGAGTAGTAGTTTTGTATTTCCTTTGTTATAGCATTTGGTGCTTCAATTGCATATGCTTGAGCTGTATTTAATAGCTTTGCATTTACTTGAGGATATACAAACGAATTTTCATTTATATCATCTGGATTTGCCATTTGATATGCTTGATTGTCTACACTATACTCATCTACATAGGGTACCGCATCCAAAGAGTTATATGAGCTTAAATACCTATTCTGTGGTAATATCTTGGGATTGTTATCATACACAGCAGGACTATTATATTTTACTACATAATTATTGTAAAGACCTTCTTGGGGTGACTCATACACCACGCCTGGTTGTTGATTATAAGCTATTGCTAAGGGTTGGTTTTGAGGTATAGTAACAGGCACGGGCACAGCTGTGTAAATATCACTATCCACATAACTTTGTGGTCCCTTACCTTGTATTGCCTTAAATTGCTCATTAGCACTTAAAACATAAGATGTAGTCGGAATAGGTTGATTATGACCTTGTTCCTGTGCTTCAGTCTCTTTACTCTCCTTAACACCCTCATAACGTTCAGCATCAGCTGTTAATTCCATAGGCACTTGATTAGCCTTCTCTAAGGCTTCGCGTATCGATTCGGCTTTGTAACGCATTAAGGCCTCAGCGGGAGTCTCATTTGGATTTAATGTGATTTCTTTCAAAGAATTCTTATAGGTTTTACGCAAAGCATTCAGAGAATTTTCATCAATTGGTTCTAAAGTGGTAAATTCCTCCGTTGAACGTTTTGAACGTGACTTTTTCGAATTATTATTATTTCTTACAACTACTAAATAGGCAGCAGGACTATTATTATTATTGTTATGATCATTTTTTGCAAACCTTTTGTTTAAATTTTTTGTTGTATCTGCATTGTCAGTTTCCATGGCTGTTGTATTGATAGCGGTTAGTGGGTCATCATTGTTAGGCATCGTTATTTTCTAAAAACAGGATAATGCTTTAACAGGATAATGCACGATGGATGGGAATGAAAAGAGAAAAATGCTTATGAACATGAATGAATACTTTACAATTTACAAATGACTTGCTGTTGTGTTGGTGTGAGTAATTTTATAAAAATAGAAGTATTTGAAAGTAAATGTTCTTTGTAATTTTTTCTTTCTGATAATTTTAAATTATGCAGTATAAAGATCAAATAAAAAATAACAATTACAAGCAAATAATTTGAATATGAAGCAACAGAACGAGAACAGTTTAATTATTTATACTTATTCCTCAACTCAATGCATGAAGGAGGAACCATGAATGAAATAAATGTAAATGAATTAATGCTCGAACGCAATTAAATATATATAAACATTTCGGTTATTATATACTCGTGCTAATGAATGCCTTAAATGAGTGTGTACTGTGTTATCATTTTATCTTATGTTGTAAGTTAATTAACAAAAATATTCGTTTATATAAACATACCGGCAATAGTTGCTGTTGCTGTAGCATAACAGCAATTTCTTCATCTCCAACCGCACCACGATAGCCACCACCATATGAACCGTAAGCATTAGAACCATAATCTCCGCCACCATAAAGGCTACCAGATGGTTTGTGCTTAGAAACGTAAGCCGGCCCTTGATAATAAGTTGGTTTTGGTTGCGCTTGTGCATATCCTCCATTGTACGCTGGAGGATAGCGACTGCCTCCAGTATTATAATAATAATTAATTATAGTAGGCTTCTCTTGTTTACCTTTATCCTTGCCATGTTGAAGGATATCGAGATCAAATAAATTCTTCAAGCCTTAACATTGGAGAAGAGATTAAAATTAAAAAATCATACAATGAATTGTAACGAAAAACATAAGAAATTTTACCTCCAAATCTAGGCTTGTCTGCATTTTCAGCTGTCTCCGGTGTTGTTTCAGCTGAAGTTGGATTGGTATCCTTAGGATCAGTTGCGGAGTTGGCGCCTTGTTCTTGGATCGCCTCGGTAGCTGATTGTTGGGAGTTCGGTTTCGCATACATTTCTTGTATGGGTAAAACCCATGGCTCATTATTGATCATTATTTGTGGCGTTTGTCTTTGCGTGATTGTTTGCGGGGAAGGTCTGTGTGGAGGAGTCATCGGATTTTGCATAGTCATCACTTCTTGTGGTGTTTGTCTCTCCATGATTGTTTGTGGAGGAGACCTGTGTGGAGGAGTCGTCGGATTTTGCATAAGCATTTGCGAGAGTATATTCTGATCAAACCATTGTCTAGCAAAAGTATTTGGATGAGTATCGGTCGGTCTTCCATTGGGCATTTGTCTTTCCATGAATGTTTGTGGGGGAGGCCTGTGTGGAGGAGTCTTTGGATTTTGCATAGTCATCATTTCTTGTTGTGTTTGCCTTTCCATGAATGTTTGTGAAGAAGTCGTCGGATTTTGCACAATCATCATTTGATGTGGTATTTGTCTTTCCATGATTGTTTGTGGAGGAGTCCTGTGTGGAGGAGTCGTTGGATTTTGCATAGTCATCATTTCTTGTTGTGTTTGCCTTTCCATGAATGTTTGTGAAGAAGTCGTCGGATTTTGCACAATCATCATTTGATGTGGTATTTGTCTTTCCATGATTGTTTGTGGAGGAGTCCTGTGTGGAGGAGTCGCTGGATTTTGCATAGTCATCATTTCTTGTTGTGTTTGCCTTTCCATGAATGTTTGTGGAGAAGTCGTCGGATTCTGCATAATCATCATTTGTTGTGGTGTTTGTCTTTCCATGATTGTTTGTGGAGGGGGTCTGTGGGGAGGAGTCGCAGGATTTTGCATAAACATTTGCGAGAGCATATTTTGATCAAACCATTGCCTAGCAAAACTATTTGGATGAGTATCGGTCGATCTTCCATTAGGAATTTGTTGTGGTATTTGTCTCTCCATTAATGTTTGTGAGGGAGGCCTATGTGGAGGAGCCGTCGGATTTTGCATAAGCATTTGCGAGAGCATATTCTGATCGAACCATTGCCTAGCAAAAGTATTTGGATGAGTATTAGTCGGTTTTCCGTTGGGCTTTTGTTGTGGTATCTGTTTTTGGTTGATTGTTTCTGTGGGCCTTTGTGGAAGAGCCGTTGGATTTTGTATAAGCATTTGCGATGACATATCAGTTGATCTTCCTTCATTATTCATTTTGGTTTTCATTTCAGCTTCCAAAACCATTTGTCGCTGTTTATCTGCTAACCATTGCTTTTCAGCCGTCATTTCAGTGTTCCCCATCATTGATTCGCTTTGTGTGGGCATATTCAGATTAACCGATTGGCTCGAAAACTCATTTTGTTGAGCATCGCTTGTTCTTGTTTCATCGTTTATTTTTCTTTGTTGTTCAGCTTCCACAAGCATTTGTCTCCGTTTATCTTCTAACCATTGCTTCTCTGTTGGCATTTCAGTGTTACTCATCATAGATTGTCTTTGTATGGGCATATTATGATCAGGCCCACTGATCATTAGTTGGGGCATTTGTCTTTGGTTAGTTGTGTCTGTGGGCCTTTGTGGTGGAGTATTTGGATTTTGCATAAGCATTTGCGATGACATATCGGTTGGTTTTCCTTCATTATTCATTTTTGTTTGCTTTTCGGCTTCCATAGCCATTGACTGTGTTTGTTCTTCACTTTTAAGCCAAGGCATTTGGCCATTCGTAGCCGCCATGCGGTAAGCATAAGACATCATCTTTAGCAAATCATCTTTTTCCATTGTCTTAAGGACATCATCTGTCGAGGTTTGCCGCTTAATGGGATTGCCCGTTAGATCAGTAAGATATTGTGTGGTTGCTTGATGATGTCTGTGGAGTTCCTTATTTTGGTGTTGTGTAATTGTGTGCATTAGCATTCTCACATGCTCATCTTCAAGGGTTTTCTCGATGTCACCCAAAGTTATATCATAAATGGGTATTTCACTAAGATTTAGTTTTGTGGTCAAAGATGGGGTGGGCTTGCTGCCGCTTTGTAATTGAGTTGTTTTTAGCTCATTGGCTAACTTGGATAGCTCCTGTAGTTGTTCTAGTTCTGCGATAACTTGCTTTTCGAAAATTTTCAGTTTTGCTTCTATTTCTAAGTCTTCTGAAGATTTGTGTACATCCTGGCTGCTAGGCAAATGAAACCATAAAATGGGTATAGTTTTCTTAGCTAAAGCGTCTCTAAGTAAAGCTTTTAAACGCATTTCAGCCATAGTCTGGTGATCTACTTCTTTAGGTGTTAACTTATAAGGATTGTAATCATCAGGCTTTACACGTACTTCAGAGATTTCCGATGCCAGCGGCATTAAGGGATTAAATAATCTCAAAGGTCGAAATATACCCATGGGCGGTAAGCCAAAATTTAAAGGCGGCAATAGTGGATGCCCTACAAGAGGATTTTGTTGAGTTAAAGAAGGAGCAGCTTCAGCTGCTGTATCAGAACCTGCAGCCTGTTCAGTAGCAGTCACAGGTTCGGCTTCTTTAGTGTTCTCTGAATTTTGAGATTTCAATAGATTTGGAGCTGCACCCAATAAAAACGACTGACTCAATCTTTGTCCCAATTGTCCCAAATCAAAATTTTCTGGTCGTTTAGCTGGTCCTAAGCCCGGTGTCAATTGACTTAAATTGAAATTACCAGGCGGTGTCTGAGCCAATGCAGATGTCTGAGCTAAAACCTCACTTAGAGCTTGACCAAATGATCTAGACAATTCTGGAGCAGTTTGAGCCACTTGCTGAAACATACGTTGAGCCACATTACCACCAAATAGATTGAATTGTTCAACAATGTCATCAACAGCATCAGGATTACGAACTAAACGTTTCAGGGACTCTTCAGCAGGTTTAGTCAGTTCGGCTAATTTATTTTTCTCATTAGCCAAAACCAATACCACATTATTTGAAGGCGAAGAAGCTTGAGCATCTAAAGAATGACCAACTAAAGGATCTTAAACGTGTAAAAGATATTGATAGCTTCGGGAAAATTTAAATATTTTAATACATTACATACTTGCAATACGTTCATGACCGAAAGGAAACCCGATATTATGTCCGAAATTCCAGCCGTTTAAGTAGGGTCCACAATTTTGTCTCAATTGCTAAAAGGAAAAAAAAGGTTAAACTTGGTAAAATAAAACTTAGTGAAGTAAGTATATTTATACTAATATTTAATCTCTGATAAAAAAAAGTTTTTATACAAAATCAGTTTCATCTTTTAATTTAAAATAAATATTGTTTAAGTCATGTATTCTTACTTTGTTGTGTCAGACAGACACTGTATTTTTTCTCTGCATTTTAAAACAATAATTCTTATTTATAATTTATATAGTTTTTTTAGTTGAATTAAATATACACATCAATATACATACATATAATTAATAAGTAAAATGAAAGAACATACCGTATTGGAAAGTTGAGCAGACGTCTTTTTATCAGAGATCTCTGCATCGTGTGCATCTAGGATTTGTTCGGGAGGTATCAACTCTTCTTCTCCATGATTCAAATTAATGTTTTCATTGTTCTCAGCATTTACACGACATGATGTAAATATTATTACAACAAACAAACACAGTATTTTATGAAACTAGAATCAATTGACAGGAATTAAAAATTAAAACAGTTTTTATTTGGAAACAAAATTTCAAACACTTTCAAACATACCCAATTCATCTTTGGCACATTTATTTCAAAACAATTGCTTTGTATAAGAATTTAAAAGTTATAGTCACAAAATATTTTATATTCTATTACAAAAGGATTCAATTATATAATTATTTATGATATCCTTTTAATTTTATTTTTATTTTGCCACACACTATACACCACACAATTTTATTATTTTGAACTTATGTTCTATGTTTAACCGTTCTAACTACCGAGACCTGTAGTTAAACGTAATAAAATTAAAACTGATCTTTAATTGTTGATTAAATCGCTTAATATAAACTAATATGGAGCAAGAGTTTTGCCAACGTTGCTTAAAATTTATTTCTTGTTTTATTTTTATTTTTTAACCTACATTTTAATTTATGAGAAAAATGTGTCATGAAAGCAATTTTTTGTTAAACAAACTCAATTTCTTCTAAATGAATTATTAATACTTTTTAGTTCCAGTTTAGTTTAGTTTTTCTTTGTTTTTTTTTATCACATTCATCATACAGCTATGATCACGCATTGATTTCTTAAGACATGCTCAAATCCATGGTCATTTTCGAAGATGTGGTAGTTTTATTAAAAAAAATATTTTAAATTTTGCTTTTACTTTTAAGCACTGCAAATGTTAAAACACTGCATGAGAAATAGTTATGTAACATGGTTTTTACATGGCTTTTAGCAGTGTTTACGATTGGTTATATTAAGGTTCCATAACATAGATTAGAGCCTACTCTTTAATACATTATGCTACTGAATTCATCAGAAGATTAATTGCTTAAATTGAGACGATATTTTGTTTTTTCTTTCTATGTAGATTTTAAAACCTATTTGTGCCTTGTAACTGTCCCACATTAGTATTTAGAACACCACAACAAAATTATGTAGTCAGCAGTAACTGTATACGAAAAACGCAAAAAAAAAATATGAGCAAGTCTGTACAAAGTTTTATTACAAAAATACTTTACAATGGATTTCTCATAATTTTTCAGAAATAAATAGCTTTAAAGTTTAGGGGAAAAAACTTAAAAAACGTCTTTATTCAAATGCAAAATTTTAGTACAAAAAGAAAAAAACTGTAATTCGCATAGTTCACAAAATTTTACAACTAAAATACTATATTACGACTAACTTTAAGAAACTTTTATAGAGATTTTACTGTAATTAAGAAGAATAAAAAAAGAATCAGGAAATGACTGATTCGTTTTTAAATGACATATTAAAATAAAACTAATTAACATTTTCAGTTAAAGTGGAATGTAGTAATTAAAATGAATAGAAGAAAAAACTAAAAACTAAAGACAAAACATAAAAGCAATATTTAAGTTCATTTTAAAAATATGTAGTTGATCGTAGAAAATGTAGAACGAAAAAAGATAAAATTGTTTTATGACAGCATCTGAAATGGTATAGAATAGCATTGTTAAATTAAATAAATATCGAAATTATTATTTTTTTGAATTGAAAACATCGATTATGTTACGAAATGTATACGCACCAAAAGGCATTTATATCGCTTAGTCCCAGCATTCTTCTTCGTCATCATTTGCACTGGGCTTTGGTGCAGTAATTGGTGCAGATATTGTCGAATTTTCTATTGAAGATTCATTATGTTGTTGATAGGATGTGTTTGGAGAAGATGACCTTATTGGAGAATTCGATGAATTGTATGACGACTGGTTATTTTGATACTTGTCGTTAAAGCATTTGTCACTTTCCGAAGAATTTGAAGAAGGCCACGAAGAACCACTATTATTGTTGTTGTAATTATTAAAACGTTTTTTATTATTATTAGTGAAACGTCCACCTCTGCCACGACCAGCACCATAACCACCACCACCATTATGGCTACTACCGTTATCATAATTATTACTGCCTTTTGGCGAATTCGGAGGGGAAGAGGATGATCTATTTTGAAACTCTGAAGGTTTTGAAAAACGTGGATTATTGTTGTAAGAACGTTGATTTGACCGCTGTTGATAAGTATTATTATTGTTACCCTTGTGTTCATTACTGTTATTGTTATTTTTAAATTGATTATGGCGTCTATCATTTTGATTAGAGCTTCTATCGTTGTTATTATAAGTTTCTTCTTTTTTACACAGCCAACTATGATTACTATCATCAGTGTATGGTGAATTTGTTATGCCATTAAGATGTTGTTTTTGTAATGATTCTGCTGGTGGCTTGATATAACAACTAACAAATGGTTCAGCCATATTTAACGAACCCATTGTACCAGAACCTGACGCATTATAAGTTGAAGATGTTGTGGTCATCGAAGTACGTTGTGCATTGGGTGTTAGAACCTGCTGTATAAAACTATAAGTAGCGTTAACAGGAGTGTTATTGCAACAGGAACGTCCCGCAAATGAGGGTACTTGACGCTGGTCATTGATCACACCATTGGAATCTATAAATATATCTAAATTACGCATAATCTCCAAAATTTCACCAGCACAATCAATTTTGAATACATCAAATACAATTAAAGGATTCAATAGGCGCTCACGATAGAAATTATTTAAGGCGCGCACCAGTTGCGATATTGATTGATTTATTTGTATTTTCATAGTCGACATAAGACTCTGATACCAAGGCGATCGTTGTAGGCATCCGTATAGAAACATATTTGGCGTTTGTTGTTGTTGCTGTACTTGGGGATATACTATTTGTGGTGGCGTATTATAATCTAAACTTAAGGGTAATGCGGTGGCAGACGATGCCACTGGATGTGCATTGTAACAACTTAGAGCAGTTTGATTAGTTGGCAGTGGTGATTCGACATTTGTCAATGCACCAGCTGAAGAGCGTATTCTTGGATCATAAGGTACTGCCATGGATGTAGATGGCTCAAGTGTATTTGATATTTGTGCAGTTGGTTTATTTAATGTCATTGTTTGTTGCTAAACACAAATAACGGTAACAGTTTTTAAACACATGCATAAGTTAGTGTACAATATTAGAGTTTTACCTTTACAGAACTTCTAAATATCCTCGGATCCAGACTGAAAGTTTTCTTAAGTTTATCAATATACTGTGGTCTGTTAATATCAATTTTCTCCAAATCAATTTCATAAAGCTTAAAAAATGTAAAATTAAATGTAAAATGTAAATGGTAATGTAATAATATAAGATGTATTAAAAAGAAATCTGGTTGATACCATTTAAATAAAGTTAGAGAATATTTTTTTCTACATTATATCTGTAGATTCCAAACGATTTAACGCTTAAGGAACTCATGCATTCATTCATTCATTCTAAACTTCCATACATAATGACTATAATTCACATTCAATTTTACTACGTCCTACCTTTTTCAGTCATACGAATATTATATAAAAAATAATTTCGTAATTTATAATTTACTTACCATATATGGAATGGGTGGAGATGTTAAACGGCCATCAATTTCACTAGTCATATGAAAATCAGAAGGTTTTTTAATTGGCGATGGACTGGCAATTGCATCATTGCCATATGTTGGCGATGCAATTGGTGTTATATTTACGGAAGTGTTTTCAAAATTTATTTGACATTTTGAAGTATGTGCCGTTAATTTATTATACAAAGAAGCATATTTATCATATTCAATTTGTTCTTCGTCTTCTTGACGTAAAACGTTTGGACTTATGGGCACTACAGAGAAATCATAAGGAAAGTGAGGAAAATAACGTAAAACCGTTTAAGACAATAAAGTAAGACGAAATAAGTGAAGAGAAAGCTATTTAATCAAAATGTTTTATAGGCAATAAAATGTAAAAAATAGTTTCAAAGTTTTCTTTTAAAAGATAAATGAAGAAAACAAAGTGCAAAACAACAATTGCTTACCATTGGAATACTTTTCTTTAGAATTGTTTGAAGGCGGCTCTTCCTGTCCTTCTGTTGGATGTTGTAGAGGATGAGATTTCTCTTTTTCGTCGGCATATTCTTCAACGTTACCATATGGACTACATGTTTCTGCTTCTGTTTGTTTTTCACTTTCTTTATTCGACTTTGTTCCTTCTTCTCGTTGTTCATGCTCAACATTTTTAGCGATGAAACTAGAGGTTATAATTTCTGTTCCAACTTCCTTTTGTTGTTGCAGATTTCGATTTCCCTGTTGTTGTGATTGTAATTGTAAATCCGATTTATTGCTTACATTTTCAATTTGTTGTTGACGTAAATCGGATTCATTTTCGTGTTGTTGTACAACATACTGTGGCCCACCACTTTGCAGTGTTTCTATTGCCGTTGCATCAGCTAAAGAGGGCTTAAGAGCTTGTTGTCGTTCATTTTCAGCCATTGATGAATTCGTTGCATCTGCTTCATGTAGCTTTTCAACATCTGCATGAAAATCCAAATGTAAATACATGTAAACGTACAGGTGTAGACATTTAAAAATATAAGTTTAATTGAATATTTAAAGGCACAAATAAATTCACAAAATGAAAATTTTATGTTTTTTTTTTTGGATATACAGAATAAGCAGATTCTGTAATTAGGAAAACGAAACACCAGAGCTCTTGTCAAGTACTTGGCAATTAGTTACCGTAACTGATACCGACCAACGCTCTGAGGTTTATCAGGGAAAAGAGGTTGGAAACCTAATAGATCGTAGTGTCGCATTACTTCAGTATCTCTGCATAAAGAAATTGGGAAAAATAATTTTACAGGAATTGGAATAACGTAAAAATCGATGAAAATAGCTTTCATCTTCAGTAGCAATACAGCGCAAGGAAAGGATCCCTTAGGAAACTTTCTTGTCAAACGACTACGTATTCGTTACGAGTTCTATTTGATCCATATATAATAGGGATCTTTTGCTCAATATTAACTTTTACTGTTGATTTAGTTCTGTCATGCATAGTCTACCCTTAAAAAAAAAGAACTCACCGTCAATGTCATCATTTTTCTGTTCCGGATTCCATATGTGTTTGACAACATTGTCCATTTTTAAAAATTTGCTTTCTTTTAAAGTCGATTCCAAATCATATTCTGGAGAACGACTGTGACGTTTTTGTGGCATTTTATCATCTGATAATAAACTAGAAGAATTAACATTGGGCGAATTAACGTAGGAAGTTGTACTATCTGCTGTCATTTTATTCCGATCCATTTGCTCTAAATCGGACGTCTTGAGTTTAGTGAGAACAATATGAGGATTACGTAAATTAAATTTCTGTGTAAGGTTAGACGAAAACGATGAGGTGACCATTGCAGTCGTTGTAGATGAAGATGGTTGTTCAGATGAACAATTCTTTAATTCTCTAACTGAAGGCACAACTTTGTTAGACTCTTGCTGAGTTTTTAAATTATCTTCAAGATGAGCTACTTCGCTATTGTTATCAGAATCACCGACATTTACTAAACACTCTTGTGATGTAATCACAGACTGTACGCTATCATCTGAAGATTGCGTCAATGATGGCACATTGATATTTTCTACAGTATTGACATCATTGTGCAAAACAAACATATCATGTTCTATAGTTTTATCTAAATCGTTATTATTTGCATTATTATTAAGATTAGTTCTTTCAATGTTTTTTTGTAAATTTGTTTTAGCCTTTTTCAAAAAACGTTTACTTAATACAACATTTTGAGGTAATGGAGCTTCTGTATTTTTATCGGAATTGTTTTCTTCTGACTGTATTGCTTTGTTTATAGAATCTGTTTTTAGTTGGCACTCATTGGCGGCACTTTCCAGGCTTTGGGCATTGTGTTTGGGTAATCTGAGACGTCTCCTTTTAACTGTGGCGGCTTCTTTTGTTTCCTTCGAATTGAGAGAATTTAAAGATCCATCGAGATTTTGCTGAGTATGCGAGCGTAGATATATGCGATTGTTTTTCGATGAACCATCAAATTCTTGAATGCCTAAATGCTTAGGTGAAGTGATATTTTCATAGGTTGCTTCATCTAGTTTTTCAGGTACAGTAGTCTCATTCTTAGAAAGATTAACTGCCGTTTCGCGTGTATCATTTATTGAAATTATTTGTGTTTTTCTGTAGTTTTTGGAATCTGCAGCCATTATTTCCTTTTCTTTATTTAAATCAATTGAATGACAGCTATTTTCAAGCATTTCAGTTTCATTTTCTAAATTTTTTTCTTCGAGATCAAGTCTATTTTCCCCTGATATAAAATATTTCTCATTAGAATCAGTTTTATTATTCAAATTTGTCGTATCATCAATATCTTTATTGTACTGCGATAGATTCTCTTTGCTTATAATTTCTGTACCACTTTCGTCATCTATTATAGTTATTATGTTGTCTTCAGATTTGATTGTTTCTATTTCATTAACAATATCAGGATGCACTGACACCAAATTTTGTTCATCACTTACTTTATTAGATACGATATATTTTGATTCCTTGGCTTTTAACATTAAGTCGTTGTCAACAGCTGGGATTTCAGTACAGTTATTAACATTTTCATAAATTGGTAAAAGTTTCTCTTTTTCTTTTAAAAGTTCATATATTTTTTGAAGCTCTACTAGTTTTTCGTTTGATGTAAGGTTTGATGTGCCTTTTAGATTCTTAAGTTTTCCATCAATTTGTTCAAGCAAAGCATTTGTTTCTTTAAAGCTCTCATAAACCATATCCAATTTTTCATCTGATATATCAAGCACCTGCGCGTCTGCGATAGTTTCGACAGATGCCTGCAAATTAAATATTACATTAAAAACATTATATTCAAATGTAAAGAAAAAAAAACAAAGAAGCTTACATTTTCATTGCATTCATTAGAGCCTTCATCTGAAATTAAAATGGTATCTTCATCGCAATCATCTAAAACTTCAATAACTTGACTTTCATCACGTTGTGTTTTTTGAAAATTCATCAGTCTCTGATAAATACTGTCTATTTGATGCATTTGTTGTACGAAATAAGTTTCAACACACGATGGTTTGCTAGATAATAAATCCAATATATGATTACGTAAAGCCTCTAATAATCGTGGCGCCAGTGGACCATTGTGCATAAATTGACACTTGTGTCCCTGAGGACATGGCAAACTTAAGTAATAATACTTGCAAGGAAAATCTGAATGTAAATATGGACAAGTTATTTCAGTCTCACACTTTTTGTTTTGTAATAGACTACAGCATGGTTTCATAAATTTCCATTCTCTTTCAGTTTGAGTTAAGCGGGAACAATTCTAAAATTCAAATTAAATTTATTTAAAAAATTATCAATAATACTACTTGACAAACAAGTACAACCTTTGGTATATCCGTTAGGTTTGAGTTTTCTTCTTTAACAGTTTGGTTATTGTCGCATCTTTCACTATTTTTTTTTTTAACTGACTGTCTATTTGAAGTTCGCCTTCTTCTATTTATTCTGGGTTTCTTTGCAGTCGGTTTTACGGCCGCCGATAAATTTGATTTAACTTCCTTTAAATCAACCATATCTTTAGAATTTTCAGTCGCTTTTGGAAATTCTATCGTTAAAGACCTTTTACGGGTTTTGGCTTCTGCTATAAAGAAAACATGTTGAAAATATTGGAACCTATTTGTTACAGAAAGTTATAAGATATTAAGAATAAGCAGTTTAAATAATTCATAAGATTTGGTAAACGACGGCAGAATTTATTCTCTACATTGTAATGTATATGTAATGAGGCTGCAGATGAGCTGGCAAAAAAAAGCCGCGAACTTGGTCGAGCGGTTGGTTAAAACCCTTCTTCGAGTTGTTTGATGAGATGATCAGACAATAAAGAAAAGATTACAGAATCTCCAAGCTACTGTCTCCCAGAATGCAAAGTCCTGAATTTGAAAGGGGTAATCAATTAGGATTAGTAGTAAACGTAGGCTAGCCAGACATCAAAACGAAATATGAAAAATATATCTGGCAAAAACTCTGACAGTAAATAAACCTGCCATGAAAAAGTTTCTCAAAAAAATCTGTCGTTCGGAGTCGACGTTAAACTGTAGGTCCTGCCACTCAAGTATAAAATTAAGGTACACAACATTATTGGTGTGAGAAGCTAGGGCGTAATCCTGACTGAAGGATCTCTTCTTTCTCTTTCTCTCTTTCTTTATATTTTTTTCTATATTTCTCTCTTTTTGATTTCTAGAGCACTTTAGTTTGCTTTAATCTTTTCTCTCCACTTTTTCAGCTGCTTACCATGTATTCTTGTTTCTCTCTTTTGGTTTGAGGCACATTTCTGATGGTAACCACAATGGGTGAACCTAAAGCCTTCATGTTTACTGTGTGAAATACATTTAACAGCACTGTTACTATTTTTGGATATCGCTATAGTCTAGAAGGCAGGCAGATACCTCGAACAAAACGAAATGTATTTTTTTCTGCAACTTAATCTCAGCTCTCTCAAAAACTACGGGAGTAAAAAAAATTGCGTTGTAAAGTTTCTTTCATAGTCGACGTTAAATTACAGCTCCCTCCACTCATACATGGATGGTGTGAGAAGCAATGCTGTTTCGTTGACCAATTAAGTAAGATATTGTTTGTGCATATAAAAGTACGAGTTTCATACAAATTGCACTATTATGTAAACGGTTTGCCCATTTTAAAGAGAAAAGTAGTGCCTGGAATAGCATATACTGAAAAGTATTTTTTTTCTTCCTTCCCATAGACTTTTGATTGACTAGTCTTTGACCTATTATGAGAAGATTCAGTCAAGTCTATTATTGCTGCATATTCAGGACTTATGTTATCTTGTGGCTATTCACACAATGGAATCGCTGGTTTTTTAAATAGAAAAATAATTTTGATTACAATACAAGTATTTTTAATCAAACAGTGCAATTGAGAACGCCTTTGAGGTCTGTGACAGAACCTTGAAGCCAGGTTCACTAATAATTTGTTTAATACCGAATTACAATCTAAAGATTGAAAATCATCTCTTAAAAATGAAAGAAGTGTACCATTAATGTAGTTAATATTATTGAATTAAAAATGTTTACAATATTTGCTTAGAATAATTTAAATTAATTTTTAAATTTTAAACTTATATATGTATGTCTTTCACGTTGAAGTGTTTTTCTACGACTGATTTAAAAGTACTAAAAAGTGAAGTAATAATTACTTTGTTTTTGTGTAAATAAAGCAAATTTTAAATTATTTTTAGAACGTTTTTTAATACATAAAAAATATTTATTCCTCTTGACCACACTCATATTACATTTGTAAGATGTGTGGTCTTTTCAAATTTCAAACCAATATGCAGAACTCATGTACAGTTTCTAATACAATGTCTATTACTTTTGGATTAAGAAAAAACAAACAAACAAAAAACCTACAGCGTAAGAACATTTTCAAAAGATTGTAAAAATTGTGCACTCAAATATGTTCTTATCGAATACATACATACATACATACATAACATACATATGTGTACTATTGTTTATATTAACAAGCAATTGTAGCATATGGGCTATTTAAAGTATTACACCCATACCTCACTTTGCGTGGGTAAGTTCCAAAAAAAAAAAAAAGACGACGCTAATTGAAACGACGTAAAGTGAATTATGATTTCTATAGCAAACTATGTAAAGATCGAAGATATGTTCAGCGTTATGAAAATATGTACTACTTTTTAAAAAGAAAATTGAACAAAGTAAACATTTAGAAAACAAAAAATAATACAAAATTTTATTACATACATACAAAAAACAAAAACGGATTAAATTAAGATAAAATAAAAAATTCACTTAATTTATTTCACTTGAAACTGAACTCTAAAATTAGAAAAACAAAGTGAAAATAAAACTGTATTATTTTCAGTTAGAAAGGGAATCCCCAAGTTTTGAAACAAAAGTCGTGCCATCTTTTAGAAAAAATAAAGAAATTAAAAAAAAATTAAAAACTCGAATACAAAAAGTAAAAATTAGTACTAATTCAGCAGCGACGCAACTTCGACGCAAAGCAAGGTATGGGTGTATTTACAAATATTTTTCTTCATAATAAAATATTATTTTTTAGTTATTTTTAGTTACTAAAAACGAATAATTGTTGCTGTTAATTTCTCCAAAAACCCTTCGTCTCGGGTTCCAATTGTCTCGGGCAGCGGCAGATATTACAGCCTCTGTCGATGTAAAGTATTGCTAGATTTCGGGAGTGTGCAGCCAGAGGCCAATGTCCTTGTTATATGATGGTCTCTGGTTAGGTTTAAGTTGGGTTAGGTTAGGTTAGAGGACGTGTACTTGTCAACTGTGACAAATACAGTACCCGGAGGTCGAATTGACCCATTGTACAACGTCCTAGCTTCTCACACCACTCGTGTTGTGTGCGTTAATTTTATACATGAGTAGCGGGACCTACAGTTTAAAGTCGACTCCGAACGACAGATTTTTGAGAAGCTTTTCATGGCAATTTTTACTCTCAGAGTTTTTGCCAGAAATCTGCTGAGAGGAAGTCGCCGAAGAAATATTTTCATATTTTCGTTTTGATGTCTGACCTGGGATTCGAACTCGGGCCTTTCGTCTAATAAGCCGACACTCTACCTACTAGACCTCGGCGACCTCTTAGGTTTAAGTTATATTAGGCCCGATTTGTGTAGACTCGCTACAAGTGGTTGCCTAAGACCTCCAATTGAATTTTCTGTTGAACTGCCTTTATAAGTGTGTCGACTTTGTTGTTGCCTGCATTATTGCCGGGTATAGGAACCCATGAGGGTTGCAGTCGAATCCCAATATCCTCAGAGACACCATTTAGATGTGTACACACTCTCTAGGTATCTAATTGCCACTTTACTGTCTGTAAATACACGAATATCTCTATTCGATATATTCTGATACCGAATCCGTGTGGCAGTTATTTAGCTACTATTTCGGCCCCAATAGTACTACAATAACCGGGTAGTATAAACAACAATTCTGAAAGCTTACAAAACCCACTTTTTGCGTAATTTTGAATGACGTCGTCGGAGGTTTAATATGATAAGGATATATCAGGTATGTATTCCCATTTTGGTATATGTAGTACAGTGTACTCTCTCTTAAGCGGACACCTATGGGACTGACAATTTTGTCCGCTTATGAGGAGTGTCCGTTTATGAGAGAAAATCCAAAAGAGCAATCAACAAACTATAAGTACATATACAAAACAAAAACGAACATATAATGACTAGACAAAATAAACAGAAATTTCATTTGGCCTTGCTTCTTATAAGTCTGTCCGATAAAGGAATGTTTTTATTTCGAGCCTTAACAAACCATTCGTAGCACAATTTATCTATGTTAAGACCCATGGGCTTCAACATACTTCTTTTTCTCTCCGAATTGATATCAGTGTCCCACAATCCTAAAATTTGTTCTTTGTTTTTGATGATGCAAGCAGCTTGTCATTTAATGATTTTACATTTCTCTGCTAACTCGCGTACACTAAGTTTCTCATTTTTAAATGCACATTTTCGGGATTCCCCTTTTTAAATGCGCGTTTTATTGAACTCAGCGAATAAAAAAATATGTACAAGTGTTACAACGATGTAAGTTTTAAGCAAACAAAAAAAAATTGTGTTACCATCTGCAAGTCGTCCGTTTATGGGGAACAAAAATGTCAATATGTCGTGGAAAAAAGTGTCCGCGTCCTGTTATGAGAGGGTTGTCCGCATAAGAGAGAAATACTCTAAAAATCCCTTACAATTTCTTTGGGACTGAAAAAAGTGTCCGTTTATTGAAGGTGTCCGCTTAAGAGGGGTGTCCGTTAGGAGAGAGTACACTGTATATGTTATCAAATATGCCGTTCGAAGTCAACACTAAACTGTAGGTCCCAGTTTAATACAACATAAGTAGTATAAGACGCTTTTTGTAGTTTGTATTTCTGACTAAAGGGTTGTAATGACCGATTAAATAAGTAAACAATTTCATCATTCACCAACATCCTCATTACACTATCATCCTCATACCACGTTCCCGTAGAAGAGTTGATTTATAATCAAGCCGATACATATTCTTAAGGATGTTACAATTATAAAGAACCAATACGGTTTTCCAATACGGCGTTTTTTGATATAAGGTATGTCTTCCATTGACACTAGAAGTAATAATTTCAAGCAACGAAAGCGTGGATTCCATACTTTCCATACAAGCAATATTGGATCTTTACATATACTGTTCCTTTGCAGTTTTACAACAAAAGAATTGGACTCAGAATCGTGTTGTCTCATGACGTTAATAAACGACTGATTCCCTTAATAGTCGGAACTTAATGCCTGTTCTGAATTATAGGGAATAAAAGTCTACGAAAATCAATTTTTCAAATGTTTTCTCAATAAAGGATAGAATTTCTCTTTCGAATTTGATATTCGTACTGAAAATATTTCTAAAGTCTTAACATCTTAAACTTATAATTCACTACACTAGACTTTATTTTTATTTTTGCAGTTTTCAAATTTCGCTTAATAAAATTGAAGTCAAACGTAATCATTTAGTTATAAATTGTTTGAAATTTCAACTTTATATGTTTCAGTCTCTTTTGTTAGACACTGTGTGAGAATGACATATCGAAATCAGTCCTAACGATTGCCAACGACAGACCAACGAATTGTAAACAAAGAACGATAAGTAATCCAAAAAATGCTTACCAGGCACTTTTTGTTTGTGCATATTTATTGTTTGTTGTCGCGTACAGTATGATGGTACACCGCCTAAAACAACTTTTAAATCCACGTCAATGACTCCAATAGCAATTTCTTTGCCCCCACTTGTTGTTGTTGTAGTTGTTGCAGAAGAACACGATACGGTTTTCTCTTGTTCTCCTGGAAGTATTTCAGATCTCGAAGTTGACGCACGTTGCGCCATAAATTGAGCATAATTATCCAAGTGTATAACTGTGTTCTGACCAGCCGATAATACACAAGGCGAATCTTTCCTTGCCTCTGATAAAAAATGTAAAGAAGACTCTTTACGTTCCACCGACATGCAAAGCGAAGAGACAACTGATTTGCTTTCAAGTTTACCATGCGGAGTGTAAGATGTACAGGCGACTTTTGTTGACGAAATTGTAGCGGCTGTTGTGACCGATGATCGTGGATTACCATTCAATAAATTTCCAACGGTTCTTACACACTTTTTCTGTATTTGTTGATGTTCTATCAATGATAGATTTTCATTAAGAACGGTACTATTTGTTTGTTCTTGTGTGCCTTGAATAATTTCAAATGTTGACATTTTTCGAAAGCAATTTATTTATTTAATTGTTAATAATTTGCATCAAAAAATTCACAAAATTTCACCACGGGGTAAATTAGTTGCAAAGTTAACGGAACTTTTATTTTAGTTTTTTTTATATGTTCAGAGTCGCCTTTAAAAAATGCTTGTTTACAAAACAGAGTTGCCAGGGCAAAATGAAATACATTTAAAATAAATGGATTGCACAAATTGCTGAGGGTTTGTAATAAATAGGTTTTGTAAACAGGGACGAAATAATATACCCATCTTCACGAAGTTGGATGGAGGCACAGAGGATGGGGTTTTTTGTAAAGAATTTTAAATGAAATAATGACTATAGTGTCTTTTTGACAAAGATTTTTGATATTTTGAGGTCATAGCTTGATAGTTCGTTGATAGTCAGACTTCCCTGACTGATATTGGAATGTATGGGCCTGTTCGTAAATGCATCATTGCGCCGCATCGTGTTCATAAATGCAAACCTTGGCAGCACTGCAGCTGCAACATGTTCGTAAATGCAACATTAAATCATATTATGCGCAAATAAACCCAAAACACTAATCACAAAAATGGCTGATGCATTAAATGAGTGGGAGCGAGAGAATGAGAGTTTTAACAATAAGTTTATTTTTTTCTTTCTTAAATGTCTTCTTTTTTGCACAAAGTACACTTTTTGTACATTTAACAACATTTTGTCATTTGTTTTATCGTCCAGTTCAAAAATCAAATATATTAATAATTTTTCCATTTCTGCAGTGTTTGTTCGTTCGCAAATGCAAACAAATAAATCAGCAAAAAGAAGCATCAGCAACATGTGATTAGCAGTGTGAGCGCAAAATAATCATATTATGCAGCGCAGTGATTCATTTACGAACAGGCCCTATGTTGCGATGAGGAGTTGGATAGCCTAGAATACCACTTTTATAACTGTCCAGTTTTTAGTAGGATAAAGTTGAGGAATCTGGGTAGGAATTTGTATAATGGGATGATTGATTCCATTAGGTATCAAGGGTTCAAGGTCTTATGCCTACCTTATTACAATTACATTGAATTAAAATTTTCAATTAATTCTTTTTCCATTTTATTAATAAAAATCATTATCTTTGGCGCACATTTTTATAAATTGGACAAAAGTTATAGGAGTATTTACAAAAATTTTTTTTTGTAATTGTAAGTATATTTTAAAAAATCCAATAATCGTTGTCCTTTAAATGCTGACTTTAAACTTAAACTTCTAATAAAAAGGCTTAAGTTACTCAGTATTCATAATACTGCTGAAATCTAGCTGGATTTTACTTTTCTGCGTTTAAGTAAATTAAAATTACCGTATTTCGTATAATTATCGGTGAAAAATGGTATGTAAAATGCCCTGAAAAGTCTGTGTGATTTTTCCGTTATTAAAAATGGCAAACTTTTCATTACGGACCATTCATTCGATCTTTTTGAATAGTTGGGTTCCAGTTCAGTATGTTTGCCTTCATCGAAATCTATTAGAAAATCGCAGTTTTCATAAGGGAAATACATGTGCTCATCTTCCTTGTTCATAGCATTGAAATAGGGGTGTATAATACGAGTAGCATTCTCTCCTTCAGCATAATAGGCCGGTAGCATGCCTTCAAATTCGGATTTCAAAAAACGCAAGCGATAGTTTTGCGCCGGAAAGAAGAAACTGCCAGGGTAACGATACCAATCTTTGCCAACACAAACATTGTATATTTGATTTTCCCTATACTGAGGTGATATGTTAAATTGAGTTAATTCCATCATTACATCCATGGGTGCATGATAGTTCCGATATAAAGCAAATACGCGCGAGACGCCCATTAAAGTACTAATCATCGTGATAAAGATAGCAATGAACATGGTATGATCCAAATAATGAGCTCCAGAATGTGCATTTTTAATCTGAACCAAAAGTGTTTTTAAACGGAAAAATATGCGCTGGAATACGTCGACCGTAATTGCACCGCATAACGATATTAAAGGATAAACTGGAAACAGAAAACGTTCTTCCTTATGCGGTTGTGCAAAAAATACCAACAGCCATAGATAGAATGGTGCTAAGGTAATGTAACGTGGAAAATTTAAAGTTGAACTAGATTTGGCCGGCACCACAAAATGATCAATAATCAGCATAATGGGTGTAATTAGAGAGAGTATCTGAAAAAGAAAACAATTCATTAAAATTACGATATGTTCTAAAATTTAATCAATCATAAAATCATAATAAATTAATTAAACTTTCTTAAAATTCTTTAGAAGTAAGCAGATTCCGTTAATATTTCTTATATGGAATTAATATTAAATATTGTGTAAATTTCTTTTTAATTTGGAGAAAGTTTCATTGGAAATTAAATATTTTAATAATTCACTGTATAGAGATAAGAATAAACAAATTGAGATACTTAAAAATTCTACTACAATGCGCCTCAAACAAAATTCTAATACAAATATTTTATGCCTTTTCGAGTTCAGAACCTATCTATCTACCGACCTTCTTAAGTCAGACCTCATGGTCTTTCAATAACTGGCTTTAAAACGCCTACTTGAACATATTAAATAATAAAAAAAACTTACCCAAACAATATTGAAATTTAAAAATCCATTGACTAAATAATAACTCAATGGCTCGGTGCCAAAAATATTCGGACCATGACTTGTAAATACGTTATAGAGCACAATATTCAAAGGAGCAAACGTTATTTTACCGAAGTAACTGGAATCAATGACTATCATAGGTATGGCAATTGTGGCAGCCGATATTGCAGCCCATAAAAAGAACGTACGCAACATACGTTTGCGTAAAAGCATATCAACAGCTATTGGGAGGCCAATTAAGCCGGCAAATGGCCAACCTAACAAAGCAGCGATAGCTATCAAGAACACAGCTAATGGGTATTTTTGCGTCCACCAAGCAGCCAAAGCAGAGCAACCAAAATACATAGCAAAGGAGGAGGGCAATAAAGCTGTGCTGGATATAAACATGCCCACACTAAAAAGTTGAAATATTAACCACAAGCGGCCGATATGTATACCAAACTCTTGGCAAATGGCTCTAAAATTATAAATATTATTATTATTGCAATCTATTTTAAAAATATATGTATGTAAATATATTCCTTTTTGCTTTAAAAATCTTACTTATACATGAATCTCTCCATAACAGCACAGCCGAAACCCAACATGCAACGTACCATATAAAAAATTAATATTGGACTTGGATGGAATATTTTCTGATAAATCCAACCGGGCACTCCCTGTAGCAACAGATAAGTGTATGATCTTAAAGCAAATTGTGGGCTATACTCCCAGGTCTGTAAGCCATGGCCATTAATAATATAATGCAGAGGTTCCCAATAGTTATATGTTTCATCACAATCTGATATATAGGCCCAAATAGCACTGCATAAACGGGCACTGACAAACGTTTTGAATGCCATGTGAACACTGGGAACTACATTGGATTTCTCAGTACTGACATTGGATTCCTTTTTGTTGGTTTTATGGCAACTGTTAAAAAGAAAATTAATTGTTTTTTATACGACACTCTGTCCAACCGGCTTTTTTAGTGTTTCAATGTTATCACCTTAATTTCTTGTTTTCTTTCTTCATCACGGTGGCATTAAGTTTTTTGGGCGGTTTTCGTGTACCGCCATTGTTGTCCTGTTTATTGGCATTATAACGTTGTCTGGCAGCTGGTGGTGCCATAATTTTTTTTCTTTTTAATTTATGTATTTAATTTATATGCAATTTATTATTTTGTCAATATAGTAAATAAAAAATTTAAGTGACGTGAGAATAAAAATAATAAAATCATCAATCAGCTGAAGGGTAGTTGGAACAGTGTGGGAAAGAAACAAATTTACTTTTTATGTGTAATTAACAAAAGTAATCGATTATTTTGAGACATGCATTAAAGCATTTAAATTTGTTAACTCCAAACGTTTACAACTGAAAAGAAATAAAACTCTTTGAAAATCTTGAAATAATTTTTTACAATGAACCGTATCAAGTAGTTGGTCAACGTTTGCTTAAAATTTTTTGATTTTCATTCAACCGATAATTAAACTGAAGTACCGCATTCATACGTGTAAGGGCGGTTTTTTTATTCTATTCGGCTTAGAAAACTGTGTTCTATTGAAAATTTTGAACGAGATACAATCCACTCCTTGAAATGAGTTATTATCCTATTAGAAATATATACGTAAATATGGAATTTATGGATTATTTTTAAAAATATTGCCACTATTTTCTAGTACTAACAAATCAATATGCAATTCTGCTTTAGATATGGCAACCTCTAAGGCATAATATTCAATAAGCCAACACTGCTTGCGCGCCAAAAACAATTTGCCTTCGCGTGCTTAACAAAACAAAATTTGTACACAAGTTTTACTTCCTTATCAAATTGCATTCCTTGCGCATTATTTGTTGTATTAAAAAATTAAAAAGGAGTTATTATTTGTTTTGTTTTCCATACAAAAAGAGTTTCGTTTGTTTAAAAGATGGCTGTAAGTACAGCTAATATGTGTGTGTGTAGCTTCGATCGAGATTAATGATATGTTTGTTTGTTTTAGGATTTACCCAGCTCTCCACCACCAGCAACACCCAGTGATGGCACCGATAGACGTGATTTGCGCGCTGCCATGACCTCTCCGGTTGGTGATTTTGAACCTTTTGAAAATGAAGATGAAATTCTGGGTGATCAAACTGTGCGCAATGAAGAAGAGGAAGACGGTGAGGAATTGTTTGGAGACAATCTGGAGAATGATTATCGTCCCATGCCTGAATTGGATCACTATGATCCGGCCATGTTGGACGATGAAGAGGATTACTCTGAACTATCGCAGGGTGATCGTTTGGCGGCTGAAAGAGAAATGAATAGAAGAGATCGTGCTAAAGGTATTCATCGTGATGATCGCGATTTGGGATTTGATCAGAGTGATGATGAAGACGATATGGGTCCAAGAGCCAAACGTAGAGCTGGAGAAAAAGCTGCAGTGGGAGAGGTAGAAGATGCTGAGATGGTTGAATCAATTGAGAACTTGGAAGATACTAAAGGTCATTCCACAAAGGAGTGGGTTAGTATGTTGGGTCCACGTACGGAAATTGCCAATCGTTTTCAGTCATTTTTGCGTACATTTGTTGATGAAAGAGGATCTTATACATATCGTGATCGTATACGTCGCATGTGCGAACAAAATAAGTCATCTTTTGTGGTATCTTATACGGATTTGGCCAATAAAGAGCACGTTTTGGCCTATTTTCTGCCTGAGGCACCATTTCAAATGTTGGAGATTTTTGACAAAGTTGCCAAAGACATGGTATTGTCTATTTTCCCCACATACGAACGTGTTACCACCGAAATTCATGTACGCATATCGGAGTTGCCTTTGATTGAAGAGTTACGCACTTTCCGAAAATTGCATTTAAATCAATTGGTTCGTACTTTGGGTGTTGTCACGGCGACAACCGGTGTTCTCCCACAGTTGTCAGTTATCAAATATGATTGCGTGAAGTGCGGATATGTTCTGGGACCTTTTGTACAATCACAAAATGCAGAAGTTAAGCCGGGATCTTGCCCCGAGTGTCAGAGTGGTGGTCCATTTTCGGTAAGGTTTTGAAATAGCTAATTGCATTACCAACTTTACTAGTAAATTTGTTTTATTGTAGATCAATATGGAACAAACTCTTTACCGCAATTATCAAAAGATCACATTGCAAGAGTCACCAGGGCGTATACCCGCTGGTCGCATACCCCGTAGTAAAGACGTTATATTGTTAGCCGATCTTTGTGATCTCTGCAAACCTGGTGATGAATTAGAAGTTACTGGCATTTATACCAACAATTATGATGGTTCTTTGAATACCGATCAAGGTTTTCCTGTGTTTGCAACGGTTATTATTGCTAATCATATAGTGGTTAAGGACAGCAAGCAAGTTGTTCAGTCTTTGACTGACGAGGATATAGCAACCATACAGAAATTAAGCAAAGATCCTCGCATTGCAGAACGTATTGTGGCTTCAATGGCACCTTCTATCTACGGTCATGATTATATAAAGCGTGCCTTGGCTTTAGCCCTCTTCGGTGGTGAAGCTAAAAATCCGGGCGATAAACATAAGATTCGTGGTGATATCAATTTATTGATATGCGGTGATCCAGGTACAGCCAAATCGCAATTTTTAAAATATACTGAGAAAATAGCTCCAAGAGCTGTATTTACCACGGGCCAGGGTGCAAGTGCTGTAGGTTTGACAGCCTACGTAAGACGTAATCCAATATCGCGTGAATGGACTTTGGAAGCTGGTGCTTTAGTTTTGGCGGATCAAGGCGTTTGTTTAATTGATGAGTTCGATAAAATGAACGATCAGGATCGTACGTCCATACACGAAGCAATGGAACAACAATCAATTTCCATATCTAAAGCTGGTATCGTTACATCTTTGCAAGCCAGATGCACAGTTATAGCTGCGGCCAATCCTATTGGTGGTCGGTATGATCCCTCGATGACTTTTTCGGAAAATGTTAATCTATCGGAACCTATTTTATCACGGTTTGATATATTGTGTGTGGTAAAAGATGAATTTGATCCAATGCAAGATCAGCTCTTGGCCAAATTTGTAGTAAATTCTCATATTAAACATCATCCCTCAAATGAAGTTGAAATAGAAGAGACACCGAGTGGTGTTAGTGAAATACCACAGGACCTGTTAAGACAATATATAGTGTATGCCAAAGAAAATATCCGGCCAAAATTAACTGTAAGTAAAACAAAACTATCATTAGGTTTCAATGGCAAAACTATGACTAACTTTTCTCTTTTTTTTTTACAGAACATTGATGAAGATAAAATTGCCAAAATGTATTCGCAATTACGTCAGGAGTCATACGCTACCGGCTCTTTACCGATCACTGTCCGTCATATTGAAAGTGTTATACGCATGTCTGAGGCTCATGCACGTATGCATTTGCGAGAAAATATTATTGAAGCTGATGTTAGTATGGCCATACGTATGATGTTGGAATCATTTATCGAAGCTCAGAAGTTCAGTGTCATGAAGAAGATGCGTGCAACTTTCCAAAAGTATTTAGCCTTCCAAAAAGATCACTCCGAATTGTTGTTCTTTATTTTGCGTCAACTTACATTGGATCAATTAGCGTATATAAGATGTAAAGATGGTCCTTCAGCTACACATGTTGAGATAATGGAAAGAGATCTGATGGAGCGTGCTAAACAGTTGGATATTTACAATTTAAAACCTTTCTATGAGTCGGAATTGTTTAAACAGAACGGTTTCTCCTATGATTCTAAGCGACGTATAATTTTACAAATTGTGACAGAGGCAGCAGTTTAATTAGCACGGATAGTCTTTCCTTCTTTTTTTTCAACGTTATGTTTAAGTTTTTCATACACATAGATTTAAGCTACAAATTTTTTGAACCGAAATTGTTAATTCAGATAATATATGCGATTCTTAAATAAGAGCATTCATTTTACTACAAGTTGTTACATTGTTAGCCGATGAATCTTTCGGTTTATTTCATATAATTTAAGTTGTATTTGTATAGCATTTGTTTACACATTTTTTTTTATTCCCATATAAAATAATATGGTAATTCTGAAATATAACAATTCATATTTACAATTCTATGTACTACATATTTATTATAAACTTATTCATCGTCAATACCCATTTCCTTATTAAAATCTTCTTCGCTAATTTTATTCTTTTTCAATTTCTTGAATAGTCGAATATCATTGGCCAATTCATCGAGATCTTCTTGGGAAAAATGTTCTTTACGTTTCTTTGCCTTGGGACCGTTGGCAGCCTCATCAACTTTCTTACGTAGCTTTTTCGCTTTTCTTAATTCCTTTTTAGTTTTAACATCCGTTTTTGCTTTTTTGGTTTGCTCCCAGGACTCTGTTTGTTTTTTATGTTTTTTCTTTCCTGGCCATTGGCCAGTCTCTTCATAGGTTTTAACCTTTTCTAATCTTGCCTGCTCCTTTTGCGTGTTCTTATAAGTTAATTTATTAACATCGACTTCGAACGAGGGAGCTATAAAATTGTCAGCTTTTAACGTTTTTAATTCAGGCATACGAGGCATTTGCAATAGACCATAACCAGTAGCTGCTTTCCCTAGATCCATATCCTTTAAACGTAATATAGCATTACATTCATGCTTCCTATAGGCTTGTATGTGGGATACAAAAGCTCTTACACCCTTGTCATATAGACCCTTATCTGCAGCTTGCAATTTATGTAATTTATTTAAGGTTACCTTTAATTGTTCGCGATCAAATTCGAAATCTTCTATTTCTTCTAATTCAACTTTTTGATTTATTTTCAAGAAGGTTACATAAGCGTCTTCAGTAGGCAATAGGAATACCAAAGCATTGCCTTCATTACCTTGTCTAGCAGTTCTACCCACACGATGCACAAAACTAGCGGCATTTGAAGGTGGATCCCATTGTATAACCCAATCAATTTCAGGTACATCCAAGCCTCTTGCCAAAACATCTGTACACAACAGCACTGTTTTATCTTCTTTACGAAATCTTTCCACAATATTTTTTCGTTTGTGTTTCATTTTTCCATGAATGCCTAAAATTGAACGATCTTTTATAAATTGTGGTATAATCTCTGACCAGTATTCCACACAGGCACAAGTAGGGAAGAATACCATTACTTTGCTATTTTTCGCCTTCTCTGATTTAAGGAATTGTATTAATGCTATAAATTTTTCATCTGCTTCCAGTATTCTATAGAAATTTTGTAAACGTATGGGTGTATTAATGGTTGACTTCTCTTTAACTGATACTAATACAGGATTACGAAGACCGGCTCTTATTAGATCCGTAACCTCAGTAGTTTGAGTAGCTGAGAATAAGCCAGTACGTCTTTGACGTGGCAAATAGACCAATATGTTATTAATAGTGGCCTTGAACCCCAGATCTAATAAACGATCTGCTTCGTCTAACACAAGGAATTCCTATAAATTAATGTTCTATTAGAATGGCTTTTAATATATTAAAATGCAACACAAACAATTATGGCCGATAACCACTTAACTTGTCCTTTACGAGCTATTTCTCCGTTTATACAACAACTGATTACAAAAAGTTGAATGACTGCAACATATTGGTCGTATCGAGGTTGGTTATCGCACATATTTGTTTCCTGTTGGGTGTTTCAATTTATATTAATAAACTTACCAAACTTTTTACTCTTGCCGCTAGATTTAATTCACCCTTTCGTTGAAATAGATCCTCTAGCCTTCCCGGAGTACAAGTTAATATACAGGGGCCATCCTTTATTAATGATTTGATATCTTCATCTATACTATTGCCACCAACGATCAGTTTTTGTTTTAAATGTTGCAATTTCTCATGTGCTAGAAACCGTTCTAATACCTCCGATATCTGCAAAGCCAATTCTCGAGTAGGTGATATTACCAAGGCGCCAATTTCTTTAGGCGACCAGGGTGACTCTTTATGGCGACGTTGCAGCATTTCCAGTAGAGGTACTAAAAAGGCTAAAGTTTTTCCAGAGCCTGTTACAGCTTCTGCTGAGACATCTTTGCGAGCCAACAGCAAAGGAATAGCGGCAGTCTGTGAAGCAGATCATAAACAAAGTTTAATTTTTCCACAGCACCTTGTTAATATTTACCTGTACAGGAGTCATTAAAGTAAAGCCCATGTCTTGTATTACTTCTAATACTGGCTCGGATAGTGGTGGTTTATCCAAAGCTGTCCATTTTTTACGTGACATTATATATTTAAAATAAAGAACTAGTAAATAATAATTACAAAAAATTAAATGTGGATTTTTTAAAACAAAACTTAAGTAAAATTGTTTATTTTTGCTTTTGTTTTGACACTTTCAACACGTGTTTAAGTATTGCCAAGTCCATTGCAGTTGTATAAACATTCTTACAGTAAAAGTATAGTGCTGGAAAACGAAAAATATTTTAAGTCATAGCGGACGTTAATTTCAAACTAGAAGAATATGTTTGTTTTAAATGTGGAACGATAATGATTTATACATATATATATATACATACATATATATATATATATTTTATGCAAGTTTACTTTGTATACGGATTACGATTAAATTGTTCGTCACTAGCATGTGTGACTTTCTTTAAGATACAGCATTGTTACTACTTTGATACAACACTGTAACAAGAAGTACTCTCTCGTTGAATTTAAAAGTTAATTTGAATTGGGAGCGCTTACTCTGATTATTGTGAAGAAAATTCCATATTGAAAAGGATATAAAACACTGAGTACCTGTGGCATCCCTGTGCAGAACACTCAATAGAAACAGTTTTTTTCAAAAAAATTAACATTGAACAGAGTTTAATTTGCTTTTCCTTAATTTTAATTTACAGATTACATTTTATAAATAATTTCTATGCAAGTATGCTCAAGGCAGCGCTGTGTTCCACTACGAATTAGAGGGCTCTATCACTTAAGTTAGAGAGAGTTCTACTCAGGCTGCTGGACAGGTTACATCGGAATTCCGATCTTCATTTTACCAAGAGGGGAGAATAGACTACTTGATAGAAACGGATATGCACTGCGAAAAGTAGTCGTACTTCTAAGGAGAAATATACTCATATTCAAGGAGGGGTTGAAACTGGATGGGGCACTGGAAGTGGCGAATTCTGTAAGGAAATGGAATGGAAGGTTTACTTTTTAAATTACTTTTAGATTAATTTATGGCTGTGTGGCAGTGTGACACGTAGCTCTGTCCTGTTGAAAACATTTGTCATTATAAACATTTGTTTAGATTAACCAATTCAGGTAAAAAGAAGTTGGAAATCATCAACCTATTCTGCTCGAGGTAGACAGTGCAGCAACCGTCATTCTCAAAGAAATATGAACCGATCAGTCTAATATCCACACCACAATATCCACACTGACTTTTTGGGGATGCATTGGAAATGAGCTTTTCGAACAAAGTTACGATCAGGAATTTAGATAAAGTTTCAATCCACGTATATTACATTAAAATACAACAAAAGGTAAGATAGGATTTCTTCAATAATGATTCGATAATTACCTATTACTATCGTTTTCGATGGTTTCTTTAGTAGTTGACATACAGTAGCAATTAAAAAGGCACGGTTTTCAGAAAGTCACATTTTAAAATATAATTCGTATGTCTATAACTTGTATATTTTCTGAAGTAGAACTTTTATAAATGGAAGAATGTACGAAGTAATGTCACAAGTCTTACATAACATAAGTATTTATTTGTGGTTACAAACACACACATTTATATTCGTTATTATATTTAATATTGCAATAAAAGCGAAAAAAAAGCACGTAAAAATAAAACCTAGAAAAAGATAGGGGAGGGGGCTAGACATAGTCGGCCGAAAACACGCAATTACACGTTGGTTTTGCTTATTGCAATATTAAAATATTTTTTTTGTTATTGTTGTAAACTATAACATTATATTGTAGGTAGTTGCGTTTATAGCTGTCGTTTGTAACATCCTTAAACAATTGTAGAATTCTGATAAGAGGTTTAATTATACACGATTGCCGAAATACCAGTATTCTGTTCATTGTAGATTTCTCCAGTCATAGATATTTATTTCGTTAAGAAACGTAGGATATTGTTCGAGTTTTTCCAGGCAATTGCAGGCTGATAGAAGATACATCTGTCGTTGCCTAGATACAACGTATTGAACGTGATCATGTATTGAGTATAGTGGAGAGATTTTTTTGCCGTTAAAGTCGAGCTCTTTTTTAAGAAGTGTAGCTGTCTGCTCATATTTTTTGTTGATATTATCTTCTTTGGCAGAGGGAAAAGAGCGCACGGAGCTCCCTTGATGTGTTATTAGGAGAACTTTTTGAAATAGTCTCCTTTAAAGGGGTCCCGACTATATGAAATGTAAGAATATTGAGTATCCAGAATCTAATTCTGTCCTTAATAAAGAATATTGAGAAAGGTTGACGTGTCCTGGTATACGAGAGTTTGCGTATCTCCCCAAAAAGTAGTATAGTGGCAACAAATCGCAAGATCTAGAACTGCTCTAAATAATAGAGCTAAATCGCCTTACGATGTAAGGATATCATTTAGCCACTCTTGATCGATTTTAATTTCTAACTTGTTTTTGTAATAGTTTTTGTTCATATTCATAGTTCGTAGTTTTAGTTTCTTTAAGGGTTTGTGATCACTATGGCAACTATTTTAAGGATATTTTGTAGCATTATATTTAACAGCAACAACAATCATACATTGCACTATTCAGTATTTACAAAAACATGTCTAGGAATAAGGAAATAGGTATGTACAGTGAAACATTTATACAAAACTTTGCAAGGTGTTCTTTAATTTACATGTAAAGGATATTGCAATGAGGAATGTTACTTGTACCGTTATTATGGTGGCTAATAACAACAGCTTTAAATGAAATTAAATTTAATGGGCAGTGCGGCAGGGGATTTATATGAACGCTCCAAGAACTGATCGATAATAGGTGAATGGACGTTCCTACTGTTAGACGTCATGAATAAATATAGCCATGAGCGGATATGAATGAAAATCGGATATCATTAAACGTACTGTTTTTGAATAAGTGCTACTACATCAAATAACACCCCTATTTAAAATACCCTGTTTGCCATACATTACTTTAAATATTAAGGGAGTTATTCGTGTATTATTTTATTGAATATTGTTTCGTATTGCTAAACTCTGTTCTTAAATAACAAGTTATTCATCAGTTACCTTAAGGGGTTAAAGGCATACACATCGATAAATAATTTTCAAGTGAAATCTGAATGTCTGAAAATAATTTGAAAATATTAAATTATATAAAAAGAAAAAATAAAATAAATATTTCAATTAAACAATAAAAATGGTCTTCCATCACCTATTTTTTATAGTTATTGTAACGGTTTTTATTAATTTAAATCGCATTGTATTGTGTTCGAAAAAGGATTTTCGAAATGAAAAACATTTCAATCGAACTTTATTTGTGTTCGCTGATGTAAAAACTTGTGCTGCAAACGAATTTTATGATTTGAATTATTTCCAATGCGTGACGTGCCAGAAACTTGGTGACAATTTGCACATTGTGGAAGAAAGTAAGAGGAGGATAATATTTTGTTTTATCGAAATTAAGAAATATTTTTGGAGTACAAATATTTACAACATAAATTCAAAAATGAAGGCTATTGATTTTAGTTTAAATCGTTTCATTGTTTTGTAACGTTTTCCTAAATTTTAACTTAAATGTGCAAATGTGTTCGTATAAAATCAAAATTTGTTTAAAAAAATGCCTCTTTAACACTGCAGTCACATTTCTACTTCAACGCTTATCGTTTTGACCAGGCCGTATGTAATATTTATTGTCTACTTTTAATGAGGAACTTTGCACTTTGTGTCCTACTCTCTCTCTCTCTAACCTTCTAATGATGCTGGTTGTTTATGTTATCATTTTCGGCGAGTCAGGAGATTTTCCGGCCGTATTTTTTTATGTGTGAAAAAAAACACTGAGTAGAACACTCTTATTTATGCAATGTTTTGGTGCGGAAATCCAGAAAAGGCGTTAAAGGAGAAGGGAAGGAGAGAGAGAGAGAGAGAGGAGTACTCTATAAATTACAGAAATGAGCTTTTGTAGCCATATAATGCCGGTAGGCGAAATGACTTGACGGCGCCAGGTTAGTTCCTTCAGCAGTACTGAGTAGCCAGCCCACAACTCATTCGGTCGCAAAAGGTTTTTAGTTGTTAACTTCATTACATATTCCTCTATCGCAGTAAGTAATATTAGAAGAAAAGCCGTAGAAATGGAACTAGCATAGTAGTAAGCGTAGAGAATGCCCTTAACACAAATGCAGATGACAAATAGAGACTAAAGTCGCTACAAGCAGTTTACCACAAGATTAAGAGAATCAAAAATTCCCTTATACTGTTGGAGCGACATACATATATAATTAGTCGATTTAAGGACGCAATTGGGCATTTTTAGTCACCCTGGTCTAGTATGTAGTGTGCTGGATTATTAGACACAAAGCCCGGGTTCGTATACCAGGTCAGACATCAAAACGAAATATGAAAAAAAAAATATTTCTTCGGTGACTTCCTCTCAGAGAGTAAATAAACTTGCCATGAAAAAGTTTCTCAAAAAATCTGTCGTGCGAAGTCGACAGGTCCCGCCACTCACGTATAAAATTAACGCACACAACATGAGTGGTGTGAGAAGCTAACCCGTAATCCTGACTGAAGGGTTGTAATGGCCAATTATGTATGGATGTATTGGGCATTTGGGCTCGCTGAAATTGTACAAAATAATCAGAATAATAGTTGGTCCAATTAAATTATGCGTTTTTCAAAAATTTCAAATTATGGAACAACAATCCATGACACCAACGCAGGAACTGGTATACAAAGTACAAACTTTTGCCCCATGTAAATATTTTAGACTTTCTGTGCAATCGACAAGCTTCTACGTAGGCAATTATTAATATTTTAGTGCGTAATTGCTTTTCAAACCCGTTGTAACATATAATTTGTTACTGTTTGGGTTGGATTTCTGCACGAACAGTGGTTATTTGCAATTATCGTAACTAATAACGGAAATTCAATTATTTTTTTATTTTTAGAATTTTCTTGTGGTTGCAAAATGCCTTCACCGACCTCTATAACCATCTACGATACCATCAAATCATCTATAACCTGCCGCAACATGTGCAACGAAACAGAAACCACAAACCAAAGAAACCTAACAACGATGACGCAAATAATTGATAAATATTGTCAGAAAAACGCAACAACGCTTCCAAAATTGAATTGCAAATATAAATATTTAAATCGTACCATGATTCGCACAACGCCATCGTCCAGTTCATTATTTGCAGACTTCATTGAGGAGACCAACATTAATTGGCAATACGATGCGTTATGTAATGAATGCAACATTCAGTATAACTTTCACTATCGCGACTATTGCATTGCGAATGGCCTTTTGCGACCTTATTTGAGTTACAATTCCTTTTGGCAGATTTCGAGTAGAAGTCAACATTTTGGCGATTTGAAATTTGTGGCATTCTTTTGTCTGGCACTGCACAATCAGACGGCATGCAATCAGTTGGCAAATTTATGTGTTTTGTCTCATTATGCCAATGATAAGAATTCGCCCTGTAGTAAATTTCTTTTAAATCAGGCCTCAGATGTTGTCTATCGTTATGGCAGTGTCGATGAACATATGGGCCAACAACAAATAAAGCCCTTCTTATACTACAGAAAAGGTAAAGAAACACTGGCTCACTTGGTAGAACCAATTCAAAATCTAAAATACTCTTTAAATGCGAAACAAAAGGTAAGCGTTGTATATATGTATACTGTATACTGTAAGAGAAATAATTTATACACATCATTTTTGTTATTGTTATTGTTTTTCTTATCTCACAGCTAAATCATTTGGAATTCTTTACAACTGTATACAGTTTGGATGGCACCCTACGGCGATGGGGTTCTTTGAAATTAAACGATTTAAGTTTATGCCCTCATTTGAAAGACGGCTGGAATTCAAATAATTTTCTAAGTTTTGCTTTTCGGTATGATGTCATTGAGTGTTCATTGTCATTGGAGGATATCATCGATTTGGCTACAATTCCTGGAAATAATAATTTTATGAATTTATTTTTGAAATTCAATAGAAATAATGACAACGACAATGTATTCCTGGCAACAGTGCCAATTTTAATCGATGATTTAACACCAGAGAACATGGTAAGTTTTTGAGAAAAATCTTTCTTTTTTTAAACTAATTAGACCCGCCCGTCTATTATAATCCCAAATTGAAGTTAGAGAGAAAATTTTGTATTTACTTTATGAACTTCGGACTGGTTGAGACCATCGTAAGCTTTCGATTTCGACTTACGATAGTTCCTTCTAGCTCAGGAACTAAAAATTCTAGCTTACGTTTTTTAAAGAAGGCTGTCATAAGAGGCTCTCAACGTAATGCATTTATCACAATTTCACAATTCACAATTCTTTTGTTGCTATAGAGAATTCTTGATTAAGATAGCACGCTTCACATAAGATTTTAAATTCCGTAAGTTTGATGATCAACTGCTACCTGAATGTTACAAACACGATCTAACTCTGAAGTGTAGTGTGGAACAGAATGACAAAGTTACAAGAGTTCCGGTATTTTCACGTTTAATTCCAAATAAATAAAGCTGAGGATTTGATGAAAAAACTTGACCTGTATACAAAGAAACTTAGCCACCTCAGTAAAAGTATCTTGTGTTGATTAGTTCAGACTTCCTTCTCTTACCCTCAATTTTAAGTCTGTAATCAAATACAAAAGCTCCTATCACGCCTATCCTATCCGCCTGTAAATAGAGATATTAATAGAGGAAGTGCAATTTAGTCATACCGCTTTTCACTTAGGTTAGATTATGTTAATTGACGAACCCTCCATAAAGGCAACTGAGACCAACGTTTAACGGCCCATTGTGATGCCTATGGCCATTTGAAAAGTGTCGCTCTCTTTATCCTCTCAATTATATTACCCCTAGATGAGAGTTTGTGATCTCGAATAACCTCCAGATCCTTTGCCCTCTTGTATGAGGGTAGTTGAAATCCAATAAGGATCTGCCAGTTAGTTTGTATCATACTGTGAAAAGCCTGAATTCTATTTTACGTACATAGGTTGACGTCTAAACCACACCATTCTATTATACGCTATATGCCATAAATGTTCAAACCAAACTACAGCACCTCTTCCAACAAGTCTCAGCAAGAATATTAAACAATAAGGGTGATAGAACTCTACCTCATTGCGTGCCTGATTTAAGTAGAACTCAATCTTCGACTATTAATTACATAGTGAGATAGGCATTTGTATTTTGTTTACTCATTCCAAAAGAACTGGTGATAATTTGACTGCCTTGATTTAGTATAGGCGCGCTTAAATGCTAAGTTGTTTCGTAGGTCTTTCAATTTATTTCTCTATTATTAAATTTTTAACACTTTTATTTTCAGCGTTTGCAAAAGGAAGACTGGCAATTGGTAAAACGTTTTCAATTGATACAATTTAGTCCCAGACATGGTTCATTGAGTTCCAAGGCACTGCCCCCATATGAAGATTACCATAAACTACAGCTTTTCCGTTACTTGCGCTTTGCTGATAAAGTAGAGTTGCACTACGATATTCATGAGAATAATCAAATTTCAATTCCTATTCTTAAATTACATTATCGTCATATCGAATTCACGGATAATGCAACGCTTGACTCCAAATACAATTTAAAATTCACCATTAGCTATAAACGTATTGGTGAGACCACTAAAGGAGAGTTGGTAAATGAAATAGCTTTGCCGTTGACACTATTGATGGCTCTCATATCAGCCTTAGTGAAAGCCAATAATAGTCGGAAAAGACGCTTCACGTATGCAACAAGCATGTCTACAATGCCTTTGGCATCATCCTCATCGATACAAAACAATGAAGATTTTTGTCATTTCCATTATTTCACTGAATTCCTATTGCATTTGATTTCCTATATGGCGGTAGCATTTTTATTTTGCTTTCTTCTGCATGTATTTGTGAATTCTATAGTGTTCTTGTCACAGCACAATGTGAAGTTGACGTTGCCCATTGTTAAGGATCAACGTTCGTTGGAATTAATTATATATGCAGCATTGATTTTAAAGGTAACACACACACACACATACAATGATTTACTTATATATTCTATATATACATAAACATTCATACATACTTATTCATTTATGATAATTATTTACCTTTTCCATGTGCCTTGTGTACGTGCACAATATGATGTGATGAACGTTTGCTTGATTGTATCTTATTGCGGAATGGAATGCCTATGATCCAGATGATTTATGTTTGTATACATTTTTGGCGTTTATCTCATTTTCATATCTTCTTTATTGATTGGGAACGTCCACGTTGCGGTGATACGAATCATTTTAATTTGAAAAATAATCTTGAAACGTCTTCCGTATGTTCGAGTGTGCGAACATTTATTAGCGATTCGAATGTTTCCGCTTGGCGTAGTATTTTATTGGCCCACGAATGGATTCAATTGAGTGGCAAACAGAAGACCTCAAAAGTTCTTCAAGGAGTTTTAATGGTGACCATAGTAAAGGTAAATAAATATTCATGAAATATAAGATTAGATTAATTGGTTGTAATTTTTTTTTAAATTAATTAAGGAACTGTGATTAATATTTTTTTATATTGAAAACTGAATTATTATAACTTACACTATCTATTGTTTCTCCAATATGACATCGCCTATTCTTGGCTGCAAAACATCCACTGAACACTTCTTAGAGTTTTTAAAGCAACATCCGCTTATAGTGGGATCTATCAAACCGTCTCCACTTTTTATCAAATCATGTAGAATATAAAGACTCGTGGCTTAAATATCCGTCCGATCATTCAATAGCCATTTATAACACAACAAACAATGCTAGGATGATGTGCTCACCCAATTTCAGTATTTGTGATCCTAGCAGCGTTATTTTGTTGAATTTTAAATATCAATTGTGGTGTACACGAAATACCTTATCCGATATCCAACTGATGGTTTCAGTGATCCATCCTAATAATAGAAGTTAGCTTCTGTCTTGTATAAAAGTGAAGCTTAAAACATCACCTATTGAGCTAGTTATAGTGATGCAAGATGCAATTATAAATACTACGGATATTACATTTTATAATCGATTTTTTTTTCAAATACTCTTCTTGCTAGTTTTTCACACCGATTACGATAATTATATGAAATTATAGATTTTATCCAAATTACCTATACTTAGGCAAATTCTGTGTATAAATTCTGAAAGTGCAAAACACTTTAATTTACAAGTGCCAGAATTCTGTACGGCGAATTAAAAAATTAGGGTTGTGATGAAAAGACATACTTAAACGATTTTAAAATGTATGTAAAAGAAAAAAATTGAAGTTAAGTATGTACTTGCAAGAATCGAGCTTCTACTGTATTTACTGTAGTCGTGCACTTATCATTAAAAATCGTGTATACTTTTTTTGTGTTGCATACTTGAATGAATATTTTAGACCTGAGGCAATTATTGTACCATTCTTCTTTGCCAAAAACATCTCTATCTTTTGAACATCATTTTCATTTTTTTATTTTTTAATGCAATGTTGTTAATACAATGTACGTTTATTTTTTTTTTTTTTTGCATTTCCAGTTGCTCAATATCGATGCCATCAGTTATGGCGATGTAACATTAAAAATATTTTTCATTTCGCTCATATACATTGTAATTTACATTTGCCAGTATGTGGTTTTAAGCCAAATACTTGTAGGCATCACGGGAAATCCAATACGAAAATTTATTGAACATTGTTCGCTGGCAAATATTTCAGTATTTACACTGGTCGAACCCTCATACGGCTTTTATATACATGGACGTTCACCGCATGGTTTTGCCGATGCCGACATGACCACAATGATAATGCAGCTGCAACGTGAAACCCAGAGTATATGCGGACGTCGTGGTCTTTTAAGCGATACCGATCAGTGTTATATTATAATGCCACCAAAAAACTTGAGTAATTATTTTGATAAACTACTATTACCATATCAGCGATCGTTTGGCGGTATCGTAGGAAGTAGAGGTGTTGGAGGAGGAGGAGCAAGTATGCGCTCAAATGTACAGTTTCAAAAGGAAATCAACAGCATTGAGGGTGCTTTGGAAAAGACTTCAATTGCATATTGTAGTGTAAATCGTTTCTTTTGCGCCTTCATCGATCATGTAAGTAAAGCGTGAAGTGAGAGGAAAACTTATTTATTGTTCTGTAACTACAAAGTCAAGTCATGTAATGCATATGTTTGTCTGTTCAGGGCATTAAGGACATGGATTATATTATTAAGGAGAAGACTTTTCTGGAACGTTTACTTGATTGTGAATTTAATAATTATTTAACAGACAGTAAGTATATTTCAAAATATACATATGTATGTATGTATTCAGTACGAATGCACTTAAATCGTATGATCTGGGTGGTATATTCTGAAAATCGTTTCCAAAATAAATCGATAAAGTACACTCTTACTGATACACCCATTATATGTATGTATTTAGAAAAAGAAAAGAAACTGTTTAAATATAAATAATTCAATTAAAACTACATTCACATACGAAATAGTTTTTTAAGCATTATAAATATTCAACATGTGTGCGAATTATTTTTTTATTTCTTCTCTATCGACATCTCTTTTATCGTTTGTATCTTCTAGACAAGGGCACGTTTTATATTGACACATGCTTCTCATTTACCCAAATGTTTCTTTATGGAAACGAAATGCACATATTCATACTGGAGTTTCTATTGTTGCTGGCCGTCTACCTAATGTTCACGAATGTTTTCGCAGCTGTTGTTGTGGTTTGTACTTTCAATAAGGTAAAGTTAAGCCAAAAATTACGGAATTATTTTTTTTTATAATTATTTTTTAACGTTTTCTTTTAGGTTTTCCAAGCATTCTATCGTTATGCTGTTAGAGAGAATATATCCAATAAGACTTTAATTGATAAACGTTTTTTAATGTAAAAAATAGGATTCTAATTAAACAAATATGTGTAATTGAAGCCAATTTTTAATTAGCTTTTATGAATATGTATCCGAACGAATTATATTATCCGCTATAGCTTGTTATAGTAAAAAAACCGATATGCTTCAGTACTCCAATTGTACTTTAATTAAATACTTTGATATTAAAGTATACAACATATGTATATTGCATGAATGTTATGAAATAAATGTATGTTTAAATTAATTTATAGAATCAGAACCAAATTAAATTTTATTACCTTTCTTTGTGATGTGTTTCACCCACTGTTCCAATCTGGTCAAGTGTTATCCAATAATAACGCACATAAATATTAATTAATAATCATTTTGCACTGGAGATGCCAAACTGAAAAAACCAACAATTCTTCCATCTGATTCCTTTAGAATCTTCACTCATACCCGATCTACAGTTAATATCCGAATGGGGTCGTGTGAATAGAGTTGATTTTATTGCTGCGAAAGACCCAATGTTGATTGATAACTCAGTGCGACAATAATATTATGTCATCTGCAACTATGAGTGGTGTAAATATTGTAGAGTCAGAAACTGTTGAAGTTCTGGGCATGAAAATTCAATGTGATGTCTGCTGGAACCAGTATACTTTTCAACAATCGAAAGAAGCATTCAAATTTTCAATTTGATAAGACGATGCAAAAAATATTCACACCATTTGATATACTTACTATTTACACCAATTATTAAACAGTTGACGTTGCCTGACATTTCTATGATGGATTATTTGAAGAGGGTTGCAGTTTTTTAACTTTACAAATTAAAAAAAAAAAAACATACAATTTTATTTTTCTTTTTCATATATCTACATATGTGATCATAAACAATATAAAATATATTAATTTTCTTAACGGAAAATTTTCCTTTCATAGCAATTCACTGACTTCTTACTGTATACATACTTACTTAATGTTTTGTTTTTTTTTCTTTTTTCTTCGATATTTAAAACATTAATTTGTTTTATTTTTTACATGTAATACGAAGTTTATTTATAAGATATATTTATATGATGATTTCATTTTTGTTTTTATTTAAACTTATTACATTAAATAAAAATTAAAAAAAAAAAAAAATACGATTTTACAATGGTTTTTTACTTGCTCTTGTGTTTTTCTTATTGTATATATCATAATAATGCTTTAAAGCAATAATAAAACTTAAAAAATAAAACAAATTTTTTTATGGATAATAAATTCAAAAATTAACCATTATTTATTCATAAAAACTAAATGCTAAAAGAAAGCAAAAATATATATGAAATAATTTAATTAATTTAGAAAGAAATTATACAATATATTCTTAAAGAAATGATGTCATTAACATATTTATATAATTACTAAAAAGAAGAGTTACTTACTAGTAAAGAATTATATTTTATTACTGTCGTTCTTATTAAATTTTTTAGTTTTTAAACACTAGTTTTTTTTATATTTATTATTTTATACTAATATTGTTTAACGTACAGAGTAGTTTCTTTTGTTATATTATATATTAAGAATATATGAGTTTGTTTATTTTTTATATTGTTTTTATATTAAAAAAAAAAACATTTAAAATTTATAGTCAATTTGTATTAATGCAAATAGTATTAATTATGCTGCGTTAGACCAACAATTGAGAATTTTAATTTCTAATAGTATTGTTGTGTTTAAAATATTAATATTTTTATGTGGTTTATTTCATATTTTATGCTGTGTTGGTTGTAATTTGTCTTTCTCTTGTTCTTTTTTTATTGGTTATGCTTGGTATATATGGTAGGTTTTGAATTTTATTTTTTTTTAAGTTGAATTTGTTTCTTGAATGAATTAGATTTCTTATATTTTTATTTTTAATAAATTTTAGTATTGTTTAAATTTCCGACAATATTGTAGGATTTACTGTTTGCTTTTATTTATTTGTATATATGTTAGTTAATATTTATTTCATACTTATTATTGTAGTTTTTGTAAGTTGATTTCTTTTTTTGGAATTTAAATTCTTTAACTATATGCATATTTATATAAAAGCCATTTAATTTCAATCAATGCTTTTATTTTTTCTATTTTATTTCTTATTATATTTTTTCTTTTTGTGTCAAAGAAGTTTATTTTTTTTTATTCTTTTCTTTTTCATTTATAAATAATTTTCTAATGCTAATTTTATAATCTCTCTACTTTCTAAGTTTTAATATTATGTTTTAAAAATAATTCATACACAACAACAATACTTGATTTTTATTTGGATTATTTGATTTGTTTAGTGGCTACAATGAATTTTTCTTCATTCTATTTTAAAAGAAATGATGATTTCATGATATCGTATAAGAAAATAACAGAAAATTTGTAATGGTTTTAAAAGTAAAAAAAAAAAACTTAAAAAATATCTAAAAAGATCTTAAACTATACAAAGTGTATGTGGTTTTTTAAATTTGCAAATAAATAATTTTGGTCAATTAGAAAATTATACATTGCGTGCTGTAAATCTGTATTTCAAAGCAGAAAAATGTTAATGAGTTCTTACGACATTATATTTTTAGTTTTCTTTTCTTTATCGCAATATAAATCTCCATAAATAGAAATCTTATTTACTTTAAATATAGATTTCAGTTTGAATAATGTTTTCATGATTAAAACATTCAAAAAAAATTGTGATAAATTATTAGAATTCATCTTTTTAAAATAATAATCGGAGTTACGAGGAAATAATTTAAATTTTCATTCACCACTACTTTTTTTATAGTGGACATTAGCGCATTATTATTATAAACTAGTCTAGAAATTTAAATTCATATATTTCTTTTTAACAAACAATATGAATTTAAATATCAATTTAGATTTTTTTTAATTTCTAAAATTTTTATGAGAATTCTTTAAAATTGTTCGAAGTACAGATTTTTTAATTAAATTAATAGTTGCTACTCTTTTAGTGTCATGAAGTGCAATTTTTATTAGTTATATTTTATTTTGTTTTGTTGTTTATTAATAGTTTATAAATTAAAATAAAAGCAAGATTTTCAATTAATAATTATATCATGTATGTATGTGTGCACTTAAAAATAATGTCTTCTTCTATTTTATAACGTATACATGTTTAGATGTGCATTGGTTTCATTGAATTATTTGTTCAATTTATTTATTATAATAACAAATCAAAAAGAGAAATGCCTTTCATGAATGAAATTTATGGAAACTTAAATATATAAATGTATATATATGTACATACAGATGGTATATGTTTAATATTAAAAAATGTTTTGTAATTTCTTTGCAAAACTATCACAATAACTAGAATAATGTAATATAAGAAGAGTACAAAAAAAAATAAAAAAATTAATATTTTTTATTGCTGCGATGAATAATTTGAATATGTTTGTTGCAATATCGAGAATACAATAACTATGATTCGATGTTATTAAATGTAATGTTGTTATGAGAGAGAGGGGAAGGTTTTATTAACCGTTTAATTTCATTATAAATCAGTATATTATAGGAGAATTTCTTTCTTCTTAATTTCTTTCATTCCTTAAAATGATTTTTTGTTTTAAAGTTTAATTTCTTTCCGTGTTTTTTTTTGGGGGTACTATAAAATTTGAAACGAAGTTTTTTTTTTTTATTTTAGTATATACAGTGTAAAATTTATAATTTGTTTTTAAGAGTATGAATTTCTTATTAATGCTTTTATTTGTTTTGGTTTTTTTTCTTCATTCGATTATATCATTCTATAATTTAAGATATAATTTTTCCGCGTGTAAGTTTAGTTTTAATAAATTTACAGTTACTAAGTCTTTAAATTCTTTTTAAATTAATTAAAGACTGCAAAATGTTTGCTTTTATTTCTTTAGTATGTATATTTAAGTGGTGTATGTCTTTCCGGTTTAGTTTATTTGAAAACGTATTCTTATTTCTTTTAATGTTTTCTATATTTAGTCGAACATTTCCTTAAACAAAATTTGATATGAAAGTTTATTGTATGTTCTCACTATACTAACCAAATACGTGAATATATTTGGTTCACTTTATTTGAATTTGTTTGCTTTGTTTCGAGAGTTGTCATCTTCCTTTTCAATTTGTTTTACATTCAACGATATTTTCATATACATATTAAATATGTATGCATCATTTAGTGTACTACGGTTTTATCATGTATTATCTTGTTGCATTTGCTGCACATTGGCATAATGCTATATTTTCTGTAAAATTTCCATAAATATGTTCAGATTTTCCTCATCAATAATCTTACCCTATTCGGTTTGTTTACGCTGACGCTTGGCCGGATTGCACCCATCATCGGTATTGTCGTCAGAGCGATGAGTTGAAGCGCTGCTGCCATTACTATTTGTATTCATATTTAGCATGGCTGAGTTGGTACTTTTGCGGCCACCATTTTCTAGAGACGGTGAAGGGGCACCAGGTGCCGGTGACGCAGATGCAGAAGCTGAGTGGCTATTGCTATTACCGTTAGTTAATGCAGCACCCGGACCATTGTTGAGTATACTATTCGCATTATTGGCATTCATTGATTTATTGGCATAACTTGGTAACCATTTGGCCAATTGTTCTTCGAAGAAATTTTCCAAATATTTGGCATTTGTATAGGTTTTTGAGTCCTCCTAGAATTGTTTAATAAATTATATATTCATTTATTTATCTATTCTGTGCAAAAGTATAACAAAAAAAGTAACAAAAAAGTTTATTAACTCCACAATAATACTATACAACGGAGAAACCATAAAAACATTGAAAAATAGATAGATTTTAAATTATGCTCTAATGTTATCGATAATTTTACCAAGAACATCGACATTTATTTTATGAAATGAAACTCGAATTTAAAAACTCTGTGCTTGCACATTCATTACTTCTTAATGTAGAAGTGCGAGCACACTGTGCTCATGAGACGATCAAATAAGCAAAAAAATTTAATTTCTGCACTTTTTATGTTTATTAAAGTTTAGTGCACATTATGGTTAATATGTATAATTGAGTTTTTAAATAAAATCGAGAATTTAAATTTCCTCTTTAAAAAGCTACCCACTTTAAAGGGTGTGTGCAATGCAATGGCTAATAAACTTCTCTAACTAATGTTTTAAGAAATAAAATGAATCAATGGATATGAGATAAAGAATCTAATTATGCAACAATTCATTTCGACTTAATACGTAGTAATATACGATATTTGAAGTAGCCGTTGTCTAGTATATAGTGTGATGGCTTATTAGACGAGAGCCCGTTTTTAAAACCCTATCTGAGACATTGCGAACATATCGAAATATAAAAAAATATTTCTGCTAGCAAAAACTCTGAGTGTAAAAGAAATTGCCACGAAGTTTCTCAAAAATCTGTCATTCAGAGTCGACTGTAAATTGTAAGTCCCGACACTTATAAATAAAATTACTACACACCACTTGGGTTTTGTAGTTAGGTCGTAATCCTGACTAAAGGATTGCAATGACAAAGTATGTAAACAAGTAATATACGATATTTAAATAAAAATAATATTAAATTAAATAATAATTAAATGAAAATGAAAAATTTATTACCATATTACTCACTTGATAGAATAAGTAAGTATTCTTAAAAATCAAGCGAACATCTGCTATAAATGATGATATATCCTTATAGTGATTAGGACTGGAAGGATCCAAACGTGTGCGTATAACATCCAAAGACATCGGACTAAAGATTAAGACAAATAATCAATGTAAATACATACTTATTTAAGGTGAATATATATTTAATAGAGTTAAAAACTTACTTGCAAACAATTTCATAGTAGGCTGTATTCGATGGTGGCTCTGGTTCACGGAAATGTAAACTCTGTTCGTACTGGCAAAACAATTCCAAACAGATGCGTTGCAGTATTTGCAATTCCAGACGGCTTAATTCACCGGGATTCTTTTGTAGATTATCCGGATTGCTGGCCAACTCTTTGAGATTCACGCACAGCAAACATTGCCAACTTTCACTTTCGTCGGGTAGGGAGGATATAGCAGGAATATGACAATTTTGATGGAAAACTTTAGGACATTTATCGCAGCACATTAGCTCACCGCCATCCAAGCAAACAGCACACCAATCTTCATTTGGATCATCTTTTTCGGTTGTTTTTGTATTATGAACTTGATTAGTTACGTTTTTTTACAGATTGATGATGTTTTTAACCAAATTGGTTAAAAGGATTTCATTTTTGGTTTAAGATTACATATGTTTTTTTTTTTTTGTTTTTTTTGGTATACAATATATGATTGAAATTTGATTGATTTTTGGCATTTATATATGGATTAATTATTAAAGTTTAGTTTATTATTATTTTTTTTTTTTGTTTGTTTTATTTTGAGAAAAGAAATAAACAAAGCAAAGTTACAAGTAATTATAAAAAACTACAGCAACTATTTTAATTACAAGGAGTAAAATTTGTACTGTTCTTGAGTTGAGAAAATCAAAAACAAATAAAAAAATATGCAACCAAAAAAGGGGGTGGGGCAGTGAATAAAATTCGAATTTCTTTTATAATAAGTATGTATGTTTGAAAATTAAATACTTGTATATTGCGTAAACACAGGGAAATAATTTCAATTTTGTCTAATATTTGGATTTAATTGGTGGAGGAATGATAACAAGTAATCGTTTAAAGAAAAAATAATGATTTGTGATTGAAAACATACCTTCTTGTGTGTTAGACAAATCTGTGGAACTGTGAACCTGTGGAGATGTAGTTTTTGTTCGGCCTTCTGGTAGAACCTGTACGCCGTTTGAGTCCAATTTGGCTATTGTTGCCATTAAGTCGTTAATGGAATCATCACGAACTTTATCGATTGGCTCAGTGAAATCTTTAGAGGTCTGTAAGAACAATGTCAAGAATTATTATTTATTTGAAAAGTTATTGAAATACACCCTATTCAGTATAATTTACCTCATGAGTACTAGGACTTGGTGTTTTAGGATTGGTTGATGTAACATTTGGCAGGATCGATACAGCTGGACTCAAAGCCAATGAAGCAGCGTTTATTATAGGATTACTGCCATGTGCAGAAATGTTACTATTACTGCTGCTGCCACCAGGCATACCATGAGCAGATGAGCTGCCTGTAGTGGGAGGTGTGGTGTTCTTTAGAGTATTTGGTGATTTTAAAGAGATTTTAAAATTTTCCGTCTGACGTCCGTTAGCGAACCCCATTAAATTAGGTCCTTGCTGGGAGCAACCTAAATTAGAGATACCAAAAAAGAAGAAATAAGAAAAGTTTCAAATTAATAAAGGATTTTAAGCACACAACAACTCACAATTACTTTGAGCAGATTGAGGTATATGCCATTTAGCCATGTGCATACCACTACTACTGCCGCCTCCACCACCACCGACACCTAATTGTGGTGAGGTCTGTGGATGGCCGGCATTAAAACCAGGTTGGTTTGCGTGAAACCCCATGTTCTGTGTAAAAGAAGATAAAGAAGTGAAATAAATAACATGAACTCTAAAACGTAACAAAGTATTTAATTTACATTTTGCATGGGATTATGATGCATCTGTGGTCTTTGCATGGCATTTGGAGAGGGTATCTGACCTTGGCCCGAAGAGGCCATAGCAGCTACAGCCGCCTGCTGTTGAGCATGACTTGACATACGTTGATATTGAAAGCGAGCTGCAGCCGCTGCAGCTGCGCTATTATTCATAAAATTTGCATTACTTGGTCCACCAGGCGGCGTGGGCGCGTAATTCTGATGCTGCTGACCCGGTGGACCGCCCATAAAATGCTGACGCATTTGAGGACCCATTTGCTGCGGCGATGGTGCTCCCTGTGGACCGCCTGGGTAACTTGGCGGACCATTAAAAGGTGGCATATGTGGCGGTTGATTTGGACTTTGAGCTGCTTGATTATTTAATAAACCTCTTAGGCTTATGTCTATAAAAAATTATTTAATTAGTACATTATTAATGATCCATTACTCTCATAATATAAGGATTTTCTTATACCTTTGGGTAATTCAGGGCTTTGCTTATACCTACCCATATTCTGTGGATGTGTTGAGGAACTAACATGTGGTTGTCCTTGCCTTTGCATTGTCAACGAAGGCGGTAGGCCACCATAGCGTACTATAAGTATAACAATGAAGTATTCAATAAACCATTTAATTACTTTCTGTGTTTTTATTTTAAATTCAAAATACTAAGTGTGTATGGAGTTGAACGATTTTGTTGCCTACCCTTACCTGGCCCTTCACCAGCAAAACTTCGATTCATTTGCATATTATGAACATGTTGTTGCGGTGAATTGCTGTTATATAGGCCAGGACCATTTTGTGGACCAAATCCTCCTGGTGGTGGTGGTACACCCGGTGAAATTCCAGCCTGCATGCCTGGTGGCATTCCCGGTCTTAGAGGCGGTGCCATATTGGGACTCGGTTGCTGACGCTGTTGCTGTTGTGGTGGCGGTGATGGTTGGGGTGGATACGGTTTGCCATCGACAAGTATGTTACCAAGTCGTGAAATTTCTAGAATAAAATAAAATTAAAATAGTTTTTGGAGAAACGTTAATTCTAACTTATACAGTCAGTATCATAAATATAGTTGGCCATTACAAGTTTCATAATTTGTTCATCATTAAAAAAAGAACAATTAAATACATTTTAAAATAATTTCTTTTCTAAATTCATTAAATGAAATAATACAGTGGTTTCATTTTGTCTTTTTCGAAAATATTGATTTTTTTTTCTCTTAAATCGAAACATAATTGTCAAGCTGTAATTAAAGCTTGTAGTGAGTGCTGCCTGATTAAAAATATGTACAAACAAAAATAATAAATTTGTTTTCTTATCACTACCCAGCCAGCATTTTTGGAAATTTTTAATCAAATTCGAGTCTTTTTTGATTCTTCTGCGCGATTGAAAAGCTAGAATATGCGCTCATTTTCTAATCATAAAAGACTCTTTTGTCGGGAGAAAAAAGTGACTACGGGCGACTCTTCTAAAAAAGTCATTTATGAGTCTTTTTCTATATTAGTGTAGAGTAATTTTCGACTCTTTTTCTAGTAGTCTTATAATCATTTTCGAATCGCTTTCTGATCATTTATTAGTCTTATTTATCGTCATTTGTGATTCTTTTTCGAGTCGTCTTTCAGTCATCGTTTAATCGCATACGAGTCTTTTATGAGTAATTTATCAGTAGGTTAGGAGTCCTTTTATTGTCATTTATCAGTCATGTTTGTATTAATTTGGATTCATTTTTGGGTCATTTATGATTATAATTTGAGTGATTTATTCCTCGTATTTCAAAATGTGTTTTTAATCGGTTTTCTAAGACCTACGTTTACCAGAGTAAACCGCGATTTCAAAAATCACGTTCGTATGAACATTGAGTAACAAAGGAAGCATACATGCATACATACATAATTGGTCATTACAACCTTTCAGTCAGGTTACGGCCTAGCTTCACACACCACTCATATTGTGTACGTTAATTTTATACGCGAGTGGCGGGATCTAGAGTTAACGTTGACTCCGAACGACAGATTTTTGAGATATTTGGAGTTCTTGCCAGAAATCTGCTGAAAGGAAGTCGGCGTCTACCAAAGAAAGAATATTATATTTATATTTAAAAACAAATTGTATTTTATTTCATAGCCATCTTTTACACAAATGAAAATTTATACAGAGAGGGTGTAAAAAAGCAGTGTTTAATCATCTATCTGCTTAAAATATGATCATAAAATACGTAATTACAATCACTTTTCAAACACCTGCCTGATCTGTTTTTGATTAAGCGTTTTTCAATCTTCCGTATAAGTAGAATATAATAATAAATAACGGAAATAATAGTCACATTTTAAACGTCTGGATGATTAATTTCCGTTTGCTATACAATTTTTTATTGTATTTTAAATCGAACTCATTTTACTCATTGGCGCGAATCATTTTTGAGTCCTTTTTTAATCGTATAACTGACTAATAAGTTTTTGATCACCAAAAGTACTCTAAAAAGACTCAGCAAGGTGATTTTTTTAAAAACAATCTTCCAAATGCTAGCTGGGATAATACTAATCACAGTGAAATATCAAATAGATAAGACGTTGTTAACAACGACTCTATATATTTACATATATGTATGTGTGTATAATATTAAATATTATTATAAGAAGTGACCTGATCTGATCTTACCTTTTTGTAATTGTTGTATTTGACACATTTGTAGGTCAATGCGCAATGGTATATCAGGATTAGGTATATCAGCACGTTGACATTTAAGCTTTTGTAGATGTCTTACCAATGACTTTTTACTAGATAGTATAGCATAATCGCTGCCCTTATCTAAAACATTTGCTATGAAATCAATACAATAGTCTGTGTTATCCGATAGTGAGATGAGTGAGTCTCGTTTATCAACCAACAATTTTAGTTTACCATCACAGACCTCATTCAAACGCATCACCAATTGTTTGCCACGCATATTTACTGTATTCGTAATTGTCACAACCATAGCGGTTATTTCTTTGATTAATTCTTTCTTCTTATCCGATATGACTTTTTGTCTTTCGGCAATCACTTGCATGGCCGAGGTTAGTAAGAAACGTTTGTAATTGATTTCCGCTACCATAGAGGTAATGGCATGTCTTGTTTCGGTTGCAATTTCATGAGCAAATTTATATTTGTGATCACGATGATCGCTGAGCTGACAATCTCGACATGTTAGCTTTTCACATGTTTCACAATACAATGAAAGTTTTTCCTGAGGATGCAATGTGCACATGTGTAATTTGTCAACGGCCGAACTGGGCGACTGTTCGTTGTTAGCCTCCTCTTTGGGTTTGATCGTGTGATCCTTAGTTATTTTTAAACGTTGATGAGCCTGCACACAACTATCACATATATATTCGGAACAATCAACACACCAAGATGTGGCGATATTGTTGTCTGAACAACTGCTACACGGTATATTGACCGAGGACTTTGTACCACCGCCGGTATCATTTGTATCCGATGACATTTCACCAGCCCCAGTGCAGTGTTCAATTAAAAATTGATTATCAATTATGAATTCACTCTGTGAGGCCATATTACAAATAGGACAGTGTATTAAGGGGGGCATAGTACGGTCCAATTCAGCGAATTTCGTACTCATACACTGTAAACATGTTACATGTAGACATTCTAGCAATTTGGGTCTGTCGTTGATACCCAAAGTTTGTGCGCAAAATACACATTTCGTTGCAATGGGTTTGGATATATTCGATGATATTGAGGTCGATGTCGATTCAGACTGTAACAAGAAAAAATAAAAGATAATACAAGAGATTAGAAACTGGGTTATTTTTCTTTGTAGTATTTAAAGAAAGTTTTTAATTCATTACGACTGATATGATAAGATAAGATAAGATAAGATTAGATTATTAACACTACTTCATCATTTTATGATCTTTACTATTATGACTGATATAAATTACTTAGAATAGTGATGTTAACTTTAAAACTAAATTATTTTATATGACAGATAAGAGGATATATCTTATCATCATTTTGTTACTTCAATTTATTTTATTATACTTAACGAGTATATTTAGGTTAATATCTAAACAAATAATTTCAATTTCAAATCTTATCTAAAGGACTTTGATAATGAATTAATCTATTAAAGTAAATAACTGTGTATTAATGGTCTATAAATAACAGAAAAAAATAGTTGCAAGGAATCCTTAATAAGTCTCAACTTGTTTGGGTAATATTCCGAGATTGTGTTCTATTTTTGTCCAACTATCACCTCGCCACCAACCACAACTTATAGAAAGCAATTGCACAGTATTGAGGTAGCTTGTAGTCAGTTTATTGAAAAAACAAAATTGTTCAAATTTTTAATAAATTTTATGTTCGATTTAAAACAATAAAAACTAGAAAAAGTCATAGAAAACTTGAATACATATACATATAATGGAAACTAAAATTTATTTATCGTCTGTACATTTTTATAAGAGAGTAAAGATTAAAAGGAGTGACCTTTTAATCCAGAAATTTAAAATTTCCTAACTTAGGGTTGATTTAAAAAAATATTGTAAAACATTTCGAATTTTAAATAAAATAAAAATGATAAGATGGCTGCCAAACCCTTGACCTTTCTTATCTAAAAGATTTTTTTTTCTTTTTCAGTAATAAATAAAAGATAAGTAAATTAGTTTTTCGAAAAGTTTTTTTTTCATATTCTTTGTTTAATTAATAAAATATAAAATATTACTTTTTGTTACTCGCAAACACATAGACCGAGTACAGAAAGATACATTTATTTTGTATCTATGCAGTACACCACATTGTTCTATAAGTTATTCACCATTTTGTGTTCTGTGACAGCTTAAGATTGATTAGTATTATCTTGCGAGTTTATAGCACAGACATAAATCTTATTGATTGATTATGTTCCTTTTTTTTTTTTTGTTTTTTTAAATGCATAAAATCAAGATGAACAATGTTTGTACATACATATGTATGTACATACAATATACATATATACATATACTTAAACATGTGTATTTATGGTAGGTAAATTACAGTTAAAATTATTTCAAGTGCATACTTCCATAGTACATGCATATGTACACATAAGTGGATATAAATTTTATTTAATTACTGAAATTTGAACTGAACATACAAGTTTATGGCTAAGATGCACAATGACTACAAGCATGATATTTGAAGTGGTTAAAAACAGACTTATCAAATAGGCACTCAAAAATTTGTTTTCACTTTCAAGGTGGTAGTTTGTTAAAAACAAAATATGAACTAAATATTGTAAGAAACAGAGTTTGATAAAGTAAAATAAGTTAAAATTTATACAAAATCAGAGACAGATCCTATTTTCCTTTACCAGCAGCCGAAGCAAGTTTCCTGGCGATGTACAGTGCTGTTCAATAAAATAGATTCACCATGATCTAACATCACAACCAAATCTATACTTGCAATTAATTAAAGAAGAATGACGCTTCAAATTTTTGAAATGTAACGGAATTATGTTCATAAAAGGTCAGCAAACAAAGTGCAGTTACTTTTTTACATATACTCCTCTGTATAAGAGATTTAGATATAGAAAACTTTTCGGAGAGCAGATGAATCTATTTTTTTGAACAGCACTGTATATCGTGTATTGTGCTGGTATCAGAAAGTTATGTTGTAATTTACCCCCTATTTGAATCTGTCAATCCATCTGTAGTACATGTTATGTTCTCTAATTTCGTCAGAATTGTGAAACATAGAACACATTATATTACTAATCTAATGAGTTCATGAACCAACGTCAAATCTCATTAAACGTTCAAACTATTATTAAACAAATTTGACATCATTCATAGATCGAGTCATAGATTTAAACAACAAAAACTTATTCAACAAAACGCTTCCAAATTATGGCCTATTTATATTATAATTTTGAATTTCAAAGCTTATCCATTATCTATAAGCAAATGGGATAAATATTTTAAAATTCACATAAATTATTGGTTTTTAATGAAATCAATAACATTATGTATGTATGAATCTGTTTACAATCATAATTATAAATTATTTGTAAAGAAATAATTTGTACAAATATATGTATATACAGTCAACCCTCCTATAACGCGCTACTCTCAGAACGCGGTTTCCATATAACGCGGTGCTGAAATTGCGATAGCCCTCCCATAACGCGCTACTCTCAGAACGCGGTTTCCATATAACACGGAGTCCTCCTATAACGCGATTTTCGTTCAACAACATCCCATAAGTTCCTTCCGCAGAGCCTTTGAATGACTAGTAACTAGATATTGTAAGAGGGTTTAAAATAAGTTTTATTTTCGACGCAAAAGCTCAGCCGAGATACAGTACCGTTCAAAGTAATAGCAGTTGGATTTTCAGTTTAAAAAAAATATGTTTTACTGTATAATTTATCTTGCCTTTTGTGATTCTTGGCCTCCATATAACGCGGTACGAATGATGTGCTTTGTACTAATTCTGAGTTTCTTATAGCGCGGCTTTCATACAACGCGGTAGACGGTTTCCATAGAACGTGCTACGAATTACCCTGGTTTGTACGGTGAAATCAGAGTTTCTTATAGCGCGGTTTCCATATAACGCGATACAGACTTACCGCGTTATAGGAGGGTTGACTGTAATTGTATTTATTAAGAACACTTTCTCATAATAGAAGATCTAAAACGTGAGCTCTCTTTAATAATCTAAAAATAGATGTCTTTTAAAATATTTGCTACTGTAGTTGTTTATTTCTTCCTTAATATCAGAAATACATATTTAAATCTTTATGTACCGCATTTTTTGTTATATCGTTAGTATAATTCGCAAAGACGCTAAGTCCACTTTTTTCCAAAATTCAGATTTTAATGGAAAACGGTAACATTATACAAAATACATATTTTACAACAACAAAAAATGTCAATATGTAGTTTAAAGTTGTTGTAATTTTGTGGTTGGCAAAAACGCTAAGTCCACAAAATTACAAAAAATATTAAAAACACGTGCTAATTTTTTGATTTTATTTGATTTTTTTGAATTGATATTTGATCTAGGTCATTTAAAGGGAGCTATTTTGTAAAAATAATTGCGTTAAAAAGTTTACAAATTTTAAAAGCTGGAAATGCTACAATGTTTTTTGTGTCTCCTGTAAAATTTGAAAAAAGGGGCTTAACACATTTGCGAATTAGACTAACGATATACCACGGTACTGTGCTTGCACAATCATTCGTAACGTTATTGATTGAAGTCTATGTAAGATTTCGATATTCGAGTTAATTGCACAATAAATCCAAATGGATTTGACAGACACATACACACACACACATACATTCATTTATAGAGAGATAAGTTATTCTGTAAACTAAATTCATATATTTTGGCCTTAGCAACTACTAATAGATACACGTTCTTTATTTAGCCATGTTAAATACAATTTGTTGCAGATCATAATATTTTGAAGTATGTATATGGTTGTTGCTGCTTAAGGAGTGTAATAATTTATGTTTTCTGCCATATTAAAAAACTCTGAAAAAATCTTCACTATGACGGTAAAGATGAGGTAACTGAGATAGAACTAACAGCTGAAATAGTTTCGCTTTTAACAATGATTCATCTGCCTAAGAACGGGCTAATGCCCTAAAAGCCTGTACAATATGGCATTGAGTTCAAGAATATTTATTTACAGTTTACTGTCTTTAAATTAAACTATGATCAGATAGTAGTCATAACAAATGAATCCAAGTGGTGTAACCTTGAGTCTTTATCTTCCAATTGTTTTAAAAATAAATAAATATCACTTGCTCATTGGTTGTATCAGAGTGATTAAAATGAAAAAAGTGCATGCCCTCTGTAGCAACAGTATATAGATCTCATTAAATACTTCTCTAATGTGATTCTCTGTCCGATTTTTTTTTTTCAATGTATTCACCATTTTTATAAGTTGCTGTGGACGTCTTTATTCAGACTAACAGTTGTCAGTGTTTGAAATTCTCTGAAAATTACTAATTGGAAGGCTTTTTAAAACTTATAATTTCTTTTTGTTACATTTTGTTTCATTCTCCCAAAGGTTCAATATTTGAGCCATATTTTTTGAGATTGTACCCATCAATCATTTAAAATCTTTGCTTCTGCAATAAAGTAAGTTTGTAATATTCATAGAGTTCAAACTATGAACAAATTTTTGAAATACTTACGTACACGGAATAACAAAATATGATTGTAATATTCATGGACGATAACATTCCACAGAATAATGTGTTGTAATGTTTTGTTTAGTAATAACTTCTAATAAAGTTTAGCATAAAATCTCGCCTTTCAAACAAATTAAAGTGTTGCCTGATGTTAATTTAATTATTATCAAGGATACTATATTTTAAATCCATCTATCGATAATTTATAGATGAAATCTTTCGAACATCTTTACAATACCAGAACATTTGTTTAAATACGTCGTAAATTAAAGTTAATAATATTAATTAATATTAATGTGATTTCACTGTAATCAGAGCATGATAAACAAATCAGCATAATAAATTTTATTATAATTAGAAATCCTAAATAAACACAACAAAAAAAAAATTGTGCTGACTTTTTAGAATTAAAAAATAAATTTAAAAGTTAAGTTAGGGTTCTAATAACTTTTAATGTATGATGCAATAAAGTTTTTTTTTCTTCTTTTATGTTTAATATAATTTATTTAATTCTTCATTTTTAATATTAGATTGAAATTATGTACGAAAAAGATACAAAACAAAGAAAAAAAGTGAAAAGAAAGCAACTTTAAATTTTCAAATATTAAATATTCTGTTTACTGACGAGTTTTTTTTGTTTTCTTTCTTACACTCTCGTATTGTACAACAGCAGCCTTATCAATCATTAGTCAGAACAAGAGGAGATTTATCATCTCATGCATCCTTTGAAATTTCATAATTGAAAATTTTAACAATACAATGCAATGCAATCCAAATGCAATGAGATACGATACGATACGATACGATGCGATGCGTTGCGTTGTGATGAGGAGGCAGTGAAGGAAACATGATATTTTGATGATGACTTTTTGAATAAATGAAACACGACAACGAATGGAAAATGAGAATTATATTGTATTCCATAGATTTGAAAGACACGAAGCCTTATAAATTATATAATTAAATTAATTATAGTAAGAGTATCTATCTATGTATCTACTACCACATACTTGTTACATACAATACAATATTTCATTTGAAGTTGTAAGATTTGATTTGAAGTTATTTGATTGTAATTAAAAAATATTTGTTTTATAATAAAAATTAAATGAAATTTTGATTTTATATAAAACCGAAGAAAAAAAATGAGAAATTAAAAAAAAAAAGTAAATAAAAATCATATATTTCTAACAAAAAAATAAATAAATAAATGAAATGCCAATGCCGTGCTTAATGGAATTTATTTAAGGGCGTTGGCTCAACTACGGACTCCATACAACGTCAGTCGGTCTGTCAGTGAGCCAGTTAGTTACTTGAACGTTTGGCATTCAGGCACTCGACATTCATTAAAAGTGCCAACAAACACGACGATACTCTTACTCTTTCTCTCTTTATAGCATGCTATTGGAAAAGTTATACGAGTATTGTATACTATGTATGATGATGGATGGTTTTCATGTCATGAAACGTTGCCAGTGGCAATAATTTAGAGAAGCTGGCAAATGGCGTTTTTCGTTTTATGCTCAAGGCGTAATTTTTTTTTTTTTTTTTTGATTATTTTTAGAACCCAGCAGTTTAACCGTTTTTCGTTTTATTCACTAACTCTTAAGCGGAGAGTAAAACAAGAGTTATTACATTTTTCACAAATTCTATAAAATTCTATATTTTCAATGCGATTATATGTTTTATTATTATGATTATTTTCGATTTTAAACATTAATGACGACATCAAATTAACTTTCTCTTTTTTTTTTTTTTTTTTTGCTATCTAAGCTTAATACAGATGTATCATATACAAAAACAAAACAAAAATTTGTTGTAAATTCAATATAACGTGCTAAAAAATATTTTGATTATTTAACTTGCATTTCCTAATTAAATTAATTAATTTTCATGTGTCATGTGCAAAAGAAGCAAGAAAAAAGATTATTATTCAACATGAAAGAAACATTATTTAATTAACAAAAACTAACATCAGGTGGACGGTTTGGCTTACATCCATAAATTAAAAAAAAGCAAAAATAATCATCAATTTTAAATGTACACTAGCTGTGTGCCCGTTTCCTGCAAATGAGTACACATATTGGTATAGGGAGATGAAAAAATTCACTCACTTCATGTAAACTTCATATCTGTACTTCAAATGATAGAAGAGAAATAATTTATTATTTATACTGATTTTGCACTTGTTGTAATGTTACTTCTTACTTAATTGGTCATTACAATCCTTTAGTCAGGATTACGACCTAGCTTCTCACACCACCCATGTTGTGTGTGTTAATTTTATCCATTAGCGGCGGAACCTACGATTTCAAGTCGACTCTGAATGGCAGTTTGTTAAGAAGCTAAGACTGCTGAGTAAGTTTTTTTTTTGTCGTTTTGTCCAAGATGCCTGGGCTAGAGTTGGAACCGCAGCTTCACATCTAATAAGCCAACGCATTACTTACTGAACTACGGAGACTTCTTTTTTAATGTTACTATATGCAGTAATTTTATCTGCTAAGGCAGTTTACGGGTAAGATTCATGCCACTGATTTAACACCGTTCAATTGTATTCGTTGTCGAATGCCGATTATATACAGTTATATATACGTAATACCTCTTTATATTAACATATACTACTCACACACAAAACATGTTAATTAGATGCTAAAATTTATTAAAATTTAAAAGTTTTTAACGCAATAAAAAAAGTGTTAAAAAAGGAACTGTACTTCTCCCCTCTAAACATGCTATTTTTACGATGTTCAGTTAAATACCCGAAAGCAGTATGCCTCATTATTACTAAGCATTTTCCCACCAAGAGCACGACACGTCCTATTTTTAAGGCAATTGGCGTAATATTCTGTGCCTAAGTATATCGCTTCCATTCATTCTCATTAAAGAATCAGTGGGTTTACTGTCAAGATGAGCCGTAATTTATTGAAATTAAAAAATAGGTTGTTATAGAACACAATATTCAGAAATTTCCTTACTTCGTTTATATTTCTTTTATTCCTTTAAGGAGCATAAGACTGGCACAAATCACTTTTGGATTTAGTGGTGAGATATTTTGCTCAATGAGTCCTACTATTTCTCAATATCTTATTTATCATTACGTATCAATTTTAGAGCCGGAAAATAATGAAACTAGTCTTTAATGTTGAAAAGGCAATTTTTTCAATCTACAATTTTCCATATTATAAGTTAAGTGTTATAAGATTAATTGTTATAATTTTTTTTTTCTAAACTAAATTAATTAATTGTAATGCGAAAACGTTCTGATGACTTTTGTAATAACATGTCGTATATCACTTGCAAGCATATCAGATAAGAAAATCTATAAAAAATTAATTTAATTTACGTATACAAATATGATTGCAGATATAATTATTTAATTAAAGTAATCATTTAATTAAATAAGTTAATCAAACATTTTGTAATTATAAAAATTTGTCTTGAATGCATTTAATGTAGAGAAATTTTCTATTCCAATTTAAAATAGTTTCTTAAAGTGACGTGTTTAGTTAGTAGGGGAAAAATAATATGCATTAAAAAATATATTTTTTTTATATATGTATATATAAAAAGGTCTTTAAATAACATTTAATTGGAAAAAGAAAATGTCTATTCATGTCGCGCTCGCTACACATTTAAACTTGTATAGTCATTAAGAAAATTTTCATGATTTTCAATAATTTTCAGATGTTCGTTTCGCTTGTTCGCTTGTTTGAAAACTTTAATCGATTTAAAAAGAGAGATAAATTAAATTAGAAACTTTGTTGTTTTTGTTCACCGGCAGGTGAAAATAAATTTACCATCCAAAAAAAAAAAGAGGAAAAAAAAAACATTTTTAAACGTGACTTTTTTTAATCCATTACAATCACGATTTCATATATCGTGTACATATACATGAAAATGTATTTGTATTGCTTTAAACGTGATGCTCTGCCATATCTTTTAAAACTTTTTTTTTAGTTTTTTCTTTAACGTTTTTTTTTTATATGTATATTTTTTAATAATACATTGCAAAATAAAAGTTAAGCCTATAATAAATTTATTACTTGTTCAGTAATCTTAATTCTATGGGGATTTTTAATGGTAGAGAATTAAGTTAATTCACTTAATGTTGTGAAAAAGTGTTAAATTTTTAAATTTCCAAGGATTTAGAAAAATGTGAAAATTACTAATCCGCACATGGAAATTTATAACCGAAATAATTAGCACAATTTAATTTTTGAATTTCTATGCACAATCAATTTTATCATTAATACTGTTGTGTAGAGGAACTTAAGCACTGCGACTAAACCATCTATTGTACAGCAATCAACCTCAACTTTGTTGTTCTAACGCTGGCTGGTGTTGATAAAGTCTGAATTTTCCTTCTAAAATGCATGGACAGTCTAGTACTAATTTCGAGTAAACCTTATTAAAGCTAAGTGATCGCATGGCGGCCTGGCAGTCAATCAAGTTTAAGTCTAAGGACCTAAAATGTGAATATTTGGTTATGCGAAAGCTCTGTTAACAGTTTGTGATGCTGAGCAGTGTTTGAAGCTGTTCCACAGTAAAAAAATCCAAATTTATGCGTTGATATGTTACAATGTCTGAAACATTACTCCATCATTTCACACCAGATTCGATACATCTGAGTGAAAGGCATGGTTGTGACATGATTATTTAAATGTATAAATTGAAACTCAAATTTCCTGTGTGTGTCTCATCTTTAGAATTTGAAATATTAAAAATGTCGTTTTACAATTTGAACACGTTTAAGATGTTAAGTACAACTAAGCAATCCTAAAAATCTGGCATTGATCTTTTGAAAACTATTAAGTAACCCGGTCTAAGAACAAAACGATTTATATAACTGTCAAAATAAACACCTCATGAATATATTCGAATAGAATAAAAATTTAAAAACCCTCTTTGTTTTAATAAATCGAAACTAAATCTCTCGTTTCTTTCAATTAAATGTGTTTCATGTATTTAATTGGTTTTAAATTGATTGATTATATATTAAATTTGGAATCTTTTGTAAACTACTAAATTGATTTTTAATTATAACGCGTAATTTATTCGCCATTTTATTTGTAATTGTTCGTATATTTTTGTATGTATGTACACACCATTATGTGTATTCATTTTAATTGCAAGAAGAAAGAAAAAAAAATGGCCAAGTTAATTAGCTGACTCGGTTCATTAATAAAAATTGCTACATTTACATTCACAACGCCACTAACGCATTCTGTTTAAGAGAAGACTAAATGCATAAAACAAAAAAAAAAAAAAAAAAGCAAAAAAAAAAATGAAATTAAAAAGCCAGTGAATATTTTACAAAGAAGGATAATTATTTAAAAGGGTTTCAACTTTTTAATGGTAATGGAAATATTCAAATACACGCATACCTCACTTTGCGTCGTGGTTACGTTCCAAAAAAAAAAAAAACACGAAACCATGTAAATTTCGAACATAGGGTCCAGGGTTATGAAATTATTACTTTTTAAAAAGAAAATTGAACAAAGTAAACATTTAACAAACAAAAATAATATAAAATTTTATTACATACATACATACATACATACAAAAAACAAAAACAAATTAAATTAAAATAAAAAATTCACTTAATTTATTTCACTTGAAACTGAACTCTAAAATTAGAAAAGCAAGGTGAAAATAAAACCGTATTATTTGCAGTTAGAAAGGGAATCCCCAAGTTTAGATACGATGGCGTAGGAAAAAGGAAATGTCAAAAAATTTCAAAATAAAGTTAGAAACTCGAACCCAAAACAGCGCAACTTTGAAAATCTAACGACGTGCAGTGGAAATTATTACTAATTCAGCATTTCTCCTGTGAGAATCAGCTTCCTTCTACACATAAGGAAAGGTTGATATTTAGCAATAAAGTTTGCCAAGTTATTCTTCACTAAATTTAGAAAGACATCTCTCTTAGCTATGATATCTTTTTTTTTACGATAAACTCAATTGGCGAGTGGTTATTATCCATTATTTATAAACATCCGATTTCAATATATTTCTACGGGAGATGCGTTCCACATTGTCATTGTATTGTATGGACAATTAGCCAATTGACCGCGAATGAATAAATATGGATTACGAGATAGACAATTACCGCGTAAATTTTGCTATTTATGTGAACAAGTCCCTTGTTTACAGTACAACCGAACACAGATCACATCTCAACAGTAACTCTAATGAACTAGATGGCCAGACGACATTTGTTTTATCGTGTTAATAGCAGTTTCAAACAGATAAATATTGTACATACAAATATATAATTGGTCTTCAATGTGAAGTAATCAAGTAGAGTGAGTGTAATTACGCTTTTCGAAACTAAATTAAATAATTAAAGAATAACACTTAACCTAAAAATCAATAAATGATATTACTTTAAAAAAAAAGTCGAGTGAGTATTGGTTTATAAAGACTCAGCCAGTAAGATATCATGATTTTTGCGTTTCTTATTAATTTTAAAACTTTTTAGAAATTGTTGAATTTACATTAAATACTTTAGATTTTAGATGATTTTTTAGTCGTATGGGTTTTAAAAATTTAAAAAAACACAATAAATTTATGAAAGAAAGTGTATAGAATATTCATTTGGGCAATAAGTTGATGTAAATCGTAGGAGCTCCAATTTTGGCGTTGTTCGTTCAATGTCAAGTGGCAAACTTTGCTAAGCATTGTTAGTATTAATGCATGTCTTGAATATGAAAATGAAAATATGTCTACTAGGAACTCAATAGCATAAAAATTACCTGTCAGAAATGTCAGATTTTTTTTTGTAAATATGAATTGAATTTTATTTTAACAATTCATATAAGTTTTTCAGAGAAAATGTTTAAATATATTGTATGAATATTATAATTAGTGAAGTTAATAAAACAGCTTAGTAGCATTTGATTAAAAAAAAAACTGAATAACAAATTTAAATCAATTAAATTATATTTAGATATCATTGTTTCAGTTTCTTTAATTGTAAGAACACGTTATTTGGAAACAAAATGATTACAATGTGATTTCAAATAAGTCTATACTTACGAACAGTAAATTAATTGTAATTAGTTCTTCGGGGAAAACCGGTACAAGTTCTACAATGATTTCTATAAATAACCCAAATATACTACAAACAAATTTATAAATTTACTACGGGTACTTTTTTTAAATTATAATTTCTAATTAAAAAAATTTCCATTAAAATGTCTTAAATTAAAAAAAAAAAACTTTATGAATTATTTTTGTTGGCCACTCCACGTGGGTAATTAGATAGAATGTAGAGGAAGGAGTAGTAACGTAGTCGATTCTTATTTAATAGCTTGAATAGAAAAAGTAATGGCTTATGATGTCCATATGAGTGCAAACAAATCATACAAATTTTTCACGGGCATCTTCCAAGCTAAAGTCTATGCCTCAAGCTCCAGTCTATGCTGGAAAGGTTTGGGCAGTTTAAACTGTTATTGGGTATTCACAATAAGAGGAGATTTAAGTCATGTCTAGACTATCCAGAGTAACCTGATGTTAGTAAGCGGCATTCTAATAGGGCACTGAAAACTAAATAAAAACTTTTTTCGAATTCAATATATAGTTGCTATGATGATGAGTATAAATCATCAAAACACATCTAACATGTGAGGAGACCTTGATGCATCTCAAAAGGAAATAACCGTTACTGGGAACGGAATTGTCCTTGTTGACACTAAGCAGCATCTAGAAATTTTTTAGGGTCAAACGTTTAGAGTAGACATTATAAGGAGGACGTTTATAGATTTACGACAGTACATAAGATAGTAACGTAAGATTATTATAGCTCGTTTACACGACGACAAATATAATAATATCTACTGTACCGACACCGTCGGTAAGCAGAGTTCGAATGTTACAACATGATCGTAATTATAAATAATATAGAGGTGGTTGCTAACTTTCAACGTTATAGGAATATTAAATGTTACACTTCAGTGGATATTTTTATTATAACAGACGAAAGAGTAAGAGTATGGGCGCCTTTAGCATTTGCTTTAATTATAGACCAATGATTTCAAGCATTTCGTTTCTTGTACATTAATTACAATATTTACACAAAAATTATGGCTACTGTGTTATACGGAAATTGTAATTTAATGCTTAATAAGCAAATATTATATTGTACTGTATGTATAATACTTTATTGTTAATGGCTTGGCGTATATTGTGCTTAAAATGCAATTTTATAATTACACTCTCAACAAAAATGATTACAATGTGCTGAAGATTACAATGAGTATGAAGTAGCATTATGAAAACAAAGTAAAATAAGAATGTACAAAACGGTTGAAATTTAATATGCCTTCTCCAGATTTTCCTAATGTAATGGAATTTATTGACTAGTATATAGGAAATATGTACGCTACTTGAGGACCTCAAAATACTTTATGAACAGATATAAATTTAAAAACATCACAGCATTCTCTTCGCTCAATTTATATAGAGAATATATTTTTTGATCAACTAGTCCATATAAAATGGCATGCATATTTTAAATTAAATAAAGGATTCCGTTATTTTCATGTAGCAATTTTTATGACAACAAGACTGTCCTTTTTAGAAAGCTTTCATGCTATTTGCTGTACATTTGCACTATTTAAGACGAATTTCACATTGCTGTAGCATTGATTTGTAAAGACTAAAAATCAGCTAAACTACGGTTCAAATGCAGTATAAATCAATCCATGTCATGATTACCAAATTGTATAACTTTTCTAAAAATAATTATTTTATGCGTCATCATAATCTCAATAAGTATAATATTCCAACAACTACCACTCTAAAGGTTCATATTTTACATCTGTGGTAAGAGTATGTATACTGATTAAAAGCATAATAATAGCAACAATATTAGTGTAGCCGAAGAAAATTGATTTTATATTTACGATACTGTTTTTCAATACAGAATCTTTAGAACTAAAAGAAGGAAATATGAGACAGAACGATATATTTTTTCTTCTTTTATGCTCTGAATACTTTATAAAAGAAAAAAAATATTTGTTGGAATGATCAGCGAAGTGCAACGGAAAGAACTAATTAAGTAAAAGAAAAAAAGAAAAATAGTGAACAAAAATTTAGTATGCAAAACTTAATATTGCCCTATAAATAATAATTAAAAACTATTGCAAAACAATAATATTTTCAGTAATATTTACTGTATTTCATTTAATTTTTTTTTATTTGATACAAAAAAGAAAATCATATTTAATATTTGATAATTAAACAATATATCATTCTGTTTTTTTTTTTTTTTATTTCAAATAAATGACTCTGAAAGCACTTAAGAATGATTTATTAAGTATTCCTGGAAGAAACCACATTGTTCCAAGAAGTGGTTTCTACAAAGAAAATAATAAAATAAGTTGTCTTCGTATTCGTTTCACAGAACTCAAATAAAAATCTTTAAAATTAAACATTTGATAAAAAAGAAGAAAATATTTAATTTCATTAAAAAAAAGTATGATGTAAGTCCAAAATAATAGTAAATAAAATACCCAAAAATATGTATGCAAGTACATCAATCATTTAATATGATTTTTCCAAAGAGTTGCAATTGGAGCTTATCGATTACAATTTCTTGAATTTGGTTTGATATTTAAATAGACTATCCGTGACTGGAAATTACACGAAATAGTAGCTTTTAAATTTAGCATGTTAAACGTATATCCAATTTAACGTATAATTATACATCATTTTGTTTTGCAAATTGTACATTTCCATTCCATTATTATCAATCAATGTGAAATTACAATAATTAATGGTAACATATGCTGTATTTTGTTGTTTTCGACATCTATCGGAATTCTAATTGACGTTGAATTTAATTCCTATGAAAATAAAATAAATGACCAGGGAGATCGACCTTAACGGCTCTGTATTTCTAATGAATATTGAAATATCCAAAGTACAGTAATTGGATCGGAAAAATATTCTTGGAAATAGAGACAAATATGATACCGTGAGCTTTAAAAGTATGCCGCAAGTTTGCGTCATTTCCCAAACGGACGCATTAACGAAATTAAGTGCTACCTTTTAAGAAAATTTTTAAAAATTAAAATCAAATGGAAAAACTATTGTATTATTTATGAATTTCTGAAAATACTTCTAATAATATGACACTTTCATTGTGGTACACTTAGGTCTCGTTTTATGCGATCAATTTATTCTACAAATCTCCGCATAAAATTATCCTGAATAAAAAAAAATACGTAAATAAAAACAATAAAAGATTATTTAACTTACAAAAATTTTAGTTGAAAACTAGAAAAAAAAAAAATAAAGTTTATAATATTAATTCAATAAACAAAACATAAGAAAATAAAAATAATTTAATAATAATCATTTATATATCAGAATCTCTAAATACCTTTCTATATCATTTTTGAATTGGTTTTATATCACTTTCATCACTAGAGGATACGATTAACGCATTTTCATCGTTTAGTAGATTATCATTATGAGCAAAAATATTCTTATATAAAATAATTTACCATCAGACTTTCTAATGTCTATAGGATTTTCCAACAGGTACTTTTGAATTTAACAGCACTTCTTGTGATTATGCCGATTCTGATGGGGACCATTTCTGGAAGAATGGGTACGACAACAAACAAAATTGTTGTTTTGACAAGATGTTGATCGATATGTACCATAAAATTAACATATGATTTGCGAATATTTTATGTTATTTAAAGGTATGTTTTTAAATCTATATTACTTTGAATTCACTTATATTCATTGATAATGACACGAGAGAAAGATCTTTATAACATTTTCCATGTTTCCCTATATACATACATATGTATGGCCGTATCTGGTCTATACAATATACAATAAATTTCAAGTAATTTTTCAAAGGCTTCCCATGTCGTACATATGCATACCCATGTACACACATTTATCGAGCTTCTAGTATAACAGATGTACACCATTTGTATTTATTTGTATGGATGACTCCTATAATAATATAATTTTCCTGAAGTCATGCAAAATATCAAATTCTGATTGTCATGGTTATGCATTAAAAGCTGATGATAAATATTTATTCATCATGATTTTTTTTGTTTTTTTGTTTTTATAATTTATTTCCAGTTTTATTTTCAGGTCGTATATGCATCTTATTTACATTATTTTCTTTGCATATACATTGTATATGTGCATACATAATATGTATTTATATACATACATATATAGGGAAACGAGAAAAACAGACAGACAGACATGACAAATACAGTGCTGCATATATTAACAAGACAACAGATTTCCCAATTGGATAACCCAACTACTGCCTGCATACAACAACCATTACACTTTCTCTATTCTGTCATTCATTCAAATCCATTCTTCCATTCATTCAAGGGTAAGCCTTACGTATACAATATTTTTATTTTAAAGATTTTTCGAATATTAACAACAAATGCAAAAATAACCAAATAAATATGTAAACAAAAACAAAAGAATTATTTTGCAATTCACATTTTTCTTGGAATATAGTCAAATGTGAAAATCCTTCCTTAATGAATGACTTGGCCGTAAGGCTTTTCAAACTGTATGCAAATATTATACATACATATTTTTTTTTGGCCAACAACACAGAAAAGGTTGTGCCTTGTTGATAATGGCCAAAAAGAAGTCTTAATTACACACTGTAGAAGATTAAGATTAAACAAAAAGAATGATTAAAAGTAGTTATTAGAAGAAAAAAAAATTAGAATAAATAAAGTTTAAATTTAAAATAAATTAAGTTTAAAAAGAAAAACAATTTCAAAAGCATATCTACTTTGCTTTTCAAAGGCATGGCGAAAGAATTGGTATTCCGTCAAATTAATTCTGCAGTAGCAATGCGTCCGAAGAGGAGTAAGAGGGTATCTTTCACTTCATGCGTCAATGCTTTCTCTAACCCTAAAAGGGCGAAGCATTTTGAGCTTCAATTTTCTGTCATCGTTGATTGAGCTCTGTAATATAAAGATTGCTGTAATAGCAAGATGTTGAACTCAACTTGATATCCTCTAGGGAATGTTTCATCCCCGGATTGGATAATAATTGTAGTTGCACAATTGACCTCGTATTCCAAGGAACATGAGAAATGAACAGATTTTTTTATTTGAGCAAAAGCTTATTTTAGATATCACTCAGAATGTCATGTTATGAACAAAATAAAATCAAAATTTTATTTTAAATTCTAGGTACATACATATATTTATTAATTCGTTTAATTATACGATAACACTCTAAATCAAATATAAATAATAAATAAAAATTCGTTAGTTTTTTAATTCCCTTTAATTCGATTATTTAATTTTCACATTTTCTTTTAGTAGATGTAGGCTTATTCCAAATATAGGCTATATGTGCCACAGTTGGAACAAAGCAATCGATCTCTTGTCTTTAAATGCAAATATTAAACTCAAATGTGTAGACAACAACTTCAAGTACAGATTGAAAAAGAAAAATAAAATGTTAAATCAAACATTGTTTTTAAATTTAATGCTGCCTAAATCTAATTGAATTGTAATGAAATATTTACTTTATGTACACATCTCCTCTCGAGGCATAACATTTGAATGTAGACATCAAAAGAACCACAGGGATTTTTCTGTTGTATTTATAACAGCAATTTATTTTTTTTAATTAAAATGGATTATACTTTATTTAATGTATAAATTTATCAAACACAATATTATTAAAAATGATTTAAGTTTTCATTTCCTTTTCTTTTTAACAAAAACAAAGTATAAGAAATAGCTGTAAACACATAGCTGGGATAGTTTCTAACGTACATTTTATAAATTACAGGCATAAATGTGTACTCATATCCCTTCAATAATTTGTAATATAATATCAAGCTAATAAAAAAGTTTATTTCCGTTAATTAAATTTATTTATAGCGTTATACAAAGTGTTCAACAATTCATTAGAGTCAATTAAAATGATTAAAAAATTTATTAAAGATAAACATCTACACATTTAATATAAGCCATTGAATATATATTTATTTATTACTCTTTTAACCCATTTAATGATAGATTATCATCCGAGTTCTATTCTAGAAACTAAAAAAAAGTTTAAAGTTCTTTGAATAACAAATACATCAAATCGATTTGTTTATTGATATTTGAAAAATATTAAAAGAAAAATATACATTTAAAACATAATACCATTATTTATAGATATAATATTGTACCATTTCCGAATTTTAAATTCTACTTTAAAATCCTTTTTAAAACAAAATAAAAATATCAAATAATTTTTGTGCTAAGAGAGACATTTGTCTATGTTTGAAATAAAGCAGCACAATTTTTAAACCTTTTATTTTTGCAATAATAAAATTTATAGACATCATATAACTTGCAATAAACTTGAGAAAGAAAAATATCAATAAAAAATAACACATAATTCTTTTACCTTAAAAAAATATTTCAGTGAATTTATTTAAAAGAATAAAAAGAAAGAAATAATTTCAAATATGTATGTAGTCATAAAATAGCAAGCACACATCCATTAACTTTAAGAGACACCGCATCACATGGTTATTTTTTTAAATCTTTAATATATTGAACGAAACATATTTCAAGTGTTTTTTTTTTTAGATATTTTTGTGTACAAATATCATCAGAAAACATAACAAATTTCATACAGGGCGATTCAAAACTTGCTCTATATTCGCTTATTCTTAGCAGTTTGAGTTTGTCGAGGTCTCTGTTTATTCCATTGCAGTACAACGATCACCGTCGAGTATTTCCACAATGTTACCAATCAACGTCCAATTCGTAATTCCCTCCACCAATGGTCTGTTGTTTGTAATTAATAATTACTACAACCCATCTTCTCGCTCCAAACATGTTGTGTGTTTCTGAGTCGCCGTAGTCTAGCAGGTAGTGTGTTGACTTATTAGACGCGGAGCCACGGTTCAAATCCCCGGTTAGACATCAAAACGAAATATGAAAAATATTTCTTCGGCGACTTCCTCTCAGTAGATTTCTTGCAAAAACTTTGAGAGTAAATAAAATTGTGATGAATAGTTTCTCAAAAATCTGTCGTTCGGAGTCGACGTTAAACTGAAGGTCCAACCACTCACGTATTAAATTAACACACACAACATGAGTGGTGTTGAGAAGCTAGGACATAATCCTGACTGAAATTTTGTAATGGTCAATTATGTATAATGTACACATGTTGGGTATACGACATTTTATCTGAATGTAGAGTCCTGCAATTTACTCGCAGAGTTTTTGCCAGAAGGCTACTGAGAGGAAGTCGCCGAAAAGAAATATTTTTTTCATATTTTATTTTGTTCTACACGTCTGAGCTGCAGTTTGAACCACGGGCGCTACAACACACTACCTACTAAACTATTAATTAGCACGGGCTAAATGTATATGCATATTTACAAAACTTTAATTGTTCATCTAATATTTTATACTTGATATTAAAATATTTCACTATCTTGCTCAAATACGAATTTAAAATATTAATTCGATTTGGTAAAGAGCTTAAATACAATTCGATATATTTGAAAAAAGTTTCATTATTTAAAATATTGTTTTTTTTTTTTTATTTATTTAAGTATCCAAAAAAGCATATCCATTAAAATTTTCACTCTATTTTGGATGAATAGTTTTAATTTATTCATTTTCAAATACACTAAAAGAAATTTTGATCATTCGAAAAATTTATGACATTGTTATTCAAATAGTTATTTAATGGTTAAAAAAATACTGCCGATATTTATTTATTTGCTTTAGTTTTTAGTAAACGCACTGCGAAATTGCCCTTTGTTTTCAAGTTGTATTCTGTAATAATTAATCATAATACATTTGTGTCAACATATGTTTTAAAAATACAGAATATCCTGTCCAGGCGTAATGGTTTATAGATCAAGTATTAAAAAAGATTCGTGGAAATCAACAGCATAGTATATATCGACCGACGCCTCCGTTCTATGACATTCTAAGTCGAAAAGTGTGTTTTGAGTTATGAGCTCTCAAAGTTTTCACGCGACATACGACTATATGTGTATTCTAAGTAGATTTTTCCCTATAACTTCGGAACGGATCGGCGCATCTTAAACAAATTTTGACAGTATTTAAGTTTGAGAACGTAGAATTTAAAAATGCAAGAATATTAAAAACGTTCTAAGTACTCTTAGAATGTTATAGAATGGAGGCGACGATATATGGATGCTTATTTTGTTCATTCGATTTAGAATGCAGTATGTAGTTGGAAAAAGTTGCTCTTCAGATATGGAGAATTGACTCAATTTGATTCTGACCTTCTAAGATTCGAAATAATTAATAAAAGTCATAGGTTTTAATGCACAATATATGTAAGTATAAGTACAATGTGAATGAATAATGAAACACACATTAATTTTTACAACAACAAAAAAAAATTGTGTAATATATCTTAAAAAAAAAAATATATAATAAAAATAATAATTGAAATATATAAAAATATAATGAAGTCGCCGTGGTCTAGTAGGTAGTGTGTTGGCTTATTAGACGAAAGGCCCGAGTTCGAATCCCAGGCCAGACATCAAAAACAAAATACAAAAAGTATTTCTTCGGCGACTTCCTCTCAGCAGATTTCTGGCAAAAACTCTGAGAGTAAAAATTGCCATGAAAAGCTTCTCAAAAAATCTGTCGTTCGGAGTCGACTTTAAACTGTAGGTCCCGCCACTCATGTATAAAATTAACGCACACAACATGAGTGGTGTTGAGAAGCTAGGCCGTAATCCTGACGAAGGGTTGTAAATGGCCAATTATGTATGTGTATGTATATAAAAATATAAATAATAATAAACATATTTTAAAGTATAAAATTAAAATATGAATATATGTATGCACATGCACTGTAATTCGTTATAGAGGACGTGAAAGATGTGTTTAAAAACTGTTAAAAATTTTATGATTTCCTTTCTGTCATGTTCACTTAATTACTATTCCACAAAAAGTTGAATATAAAAAAAAAATATTTGACACTAAAATATAACATCATTAAAGTAATTTATTTAAATTTTGTTAATTTAAGGTGGGTGTATATGAGCGTGAAATGAAATTCGCCTACACAAAATTACACCGTTCAATTCAGTTCAGAGACTTAAAGGAATATTTTACTTATTTCGATTTAAAAAAAAAGTAAGTTTTAAGCGGCTTTCATTAATATCAAATAGTTAACATACTTACAAACAAAAGGAGTGTAAAATTTGTAGACAAATTAAAATTTGTTGTTTTCTTTGTTTTGTTTCATTTACATAGTCCAGTCTTTATAACTAAGCAAGGGATTGAATGATCTACAGTAGCAGATCCGGGGAAACGGGATTGTTATCTGCCATTATATAGTAGCAAAGCACTCTATGTAGTAAGTTGTCATATTGGATGTGGCAAAGAAGAAGCTTTCTTACTTATTCCTAACCTGGCACTGTCTTTTCTCTCTGAGGGGTATGGGAATTCTGAATGAATTATTGGGAAAGGAAGTGATCTTCCTTAAATTCTTAAAACTTGAAACAAGCCTAATATTGTATTCGAACCTGGCAAGCTTTAATTTGTTGCTTTCTACATGAGGCCAGCTCGAAATAGAAGTTTAAATATAATATTAGTTTGTTTAGATCTTTATTACCACAGATTTCTAGCAACTGTAAATGTACTTTTCATGTATATCTTTAAGGAATCATACCTCTTGTTGTGTCAGTACGATTAGATTACACTCTTTGGAGTTAGAAAAATAAGATTTTGTACCCTAAACGCGAAAAATAAAAAATTTAATACAAAAATTTTGTCTCTTAAGTCAGAATTTCGCTTCTTAAAGGCCTAAATCTTTCTCTCTTCTTCTCTCTCTTTTATTTGTAATTAAAAGGAAATTTCCAAAAAAAATAAAATTATAGCTGACCTAATCGAATACTTTTAATCTGACACGTTTTCCCCGCAGGATTGTAAATTTTCATTTATCAATATCAGACAAACACTAACCAGGTGGCATTTCCAAAAATCCTAAGCACGTTATAATTAATCACAAGAAAAAAGTAACAAAGAAAATGAAACAAAGGCAAGACATCCACCCTTTTTAGGTAATGCGTATATTTCTTTGGAAAAAAAAGAAACCCGATTCTTTGTTATGGAGTGTAATAATCCAAAAAAATATATATATTTCGCACTTAATTTTTTTTTTTATTAAATGGAGTAATCAAATTCAAAAGACCTCTTTGAAAGGATATCTTGAAAAGGGGGCTTGAGGCTATGTTTTTGTACAGCAGTGTTTATTATAAAACTTTCTGTTTAGTTTTTAAATTTTAACTCCTTATTATCATACACTAATCTCCAAGCAACTGCGGAATCGCAATAAAATCGAATAAATTCTAACTCTGATAGATGTCTGGTCATAAAAAGAAATTACGATAATGTTAAGCAAAAACGGTCAAAACTGAATGAATGTTTATTCGAAAATATTTCATTACGCCTCTCTAATTTAAAACGTTTTTCTTTAGCGAAAAAATCTTAAGCAATCGATTTTAACAATCATCTTTTGAAGAGAATTGTGAGATACATAAAAGAATAGATTATAAACATCTGGTGCTAGATCCAGATTATAAACTGAATTCAGAAGGGCTTCATAACCAAGGTTATGAAATTTCGGACGATTCACTGTCTATATGTGTGATATTATCAGGAATTATCCTCATGTGACATTACAATTGATAACTTTATGAATCCGAATTAACATTTCGCTTGTGTTAACACAGAGGTCTGTTGTGGTAAGACATAAAGTGCTGCCACAGAATTCACAAAGTGCTACACAAGTCCGTTCTACTGCTGTCAATACTTTCTTAATCTTTAAAGCTACTATATCCTTTGTTTGAGCAGCCTTACCGCTATTCGATTGTAGACGTTTTAAATTGACGTTGTCATAATAAGTGACATTACTTTCATCAGTCATTCACAAATAGAAAATTTATCCCATGAAATATTTTTTTTTACATTAAATGATATGAGATATCTAGACTAACTTCAAATCCTCAAATGGTATTTTTTTAACGTTTAGTTACTACCAAACCAAAATAGTAATAACATGAGAGTCATATGAAATGATTTTCAATATGTCCATGAACATCTTTGACAATTGGACTCCTAAAGCATTCCATATATATTCGTCAGATTTACACTGCACCATATATATTACTTCCTCTACCCTAAAACTTAAGAGCCCCATCAAGCAACTGTGTGTGCTGTGCTTAAGGTATTAGGTAAAGAGTTGTCCGAAAAAGTATTATATATCTGATATGTATATACATATCTGATGTGATATAATACATAATTTATTATATTCGATTTGAATTTCAGTAGTTTGAGCTTTTAAATTTCTTACATGCATATAGAGGAGTGACTGAACTTTTGACAGAAGTGATTGACATTTAAAAGAGAAAAATAATTTAAATTTTTTATTGACCGTACTATAATAAAGCGAAATTATAATAAAAGTTTTTTTTAGATTAAAACCTTAATTAAGGTTAATTTTCAGGCAGTATTTTTATAATTAAAATAAAAATATTGTGCAAAGCATTTACACTCAGCAAGTACAACAGACAGGCAGTGATTTTTACTACGTTGGAGTGTAGAAAATTGATTTTATTTACGAATTCGTTTCACATAATTCGAATATTTTTTTTTTTTAAATTTTTGCTTTTGTTTTTCCGAAATAAAAGAGCTGACTCTGGCTGAATGCATACAATTTACAATTCTTATAACATAAAAAAAAAAATTCAACATGATTTGCATTTCATCATCATGGCATAAATTACAAAATTCATTTGCATTTGTCGAGTAGAAAGAAGAACGAATAAGACGGACGGTATGCGATATTTACGTATAACCACTAAAAAAAAGGTAGAAGAACGAAGAAAAAGTAGAGCTTCAGAGTTTCAGTTTTTAAATGTTATATTATAATATATACATTCTTTTTTTTTCAAATTCATACTATAATACATATATTACAGTACATAGTATATGCATATATACATATGTATGTATGTATATTTCCCATTGTTCCTTTTAATATATAGCATGTATATATATACCTAGAGCTTTACAAAATCTTACTTTAAAATTCTCTTTAAAACAGAATTTTATTTTATGGACTTATTAAAAACGGAAAAACCGAATAAGAAATTGTTTAAAAAGAATACGTACTTAATTAACAAATTTTGAATATGCCTTGGATTATTTATAAAACCAATTAAATATGGATGTTTAAATTATTAAGTTGCAAAAACTTTCCATTTAAATCAAAAGCAATAATACATACAATGAATCACAAAGAAAAACCTTTCTCATATACCAACTCAATTTCAATTATAATTATTCATTGAAATTTATAATTTATTAATTCGTTACCTTTCTTCATTTTTGTGCAGTAGATTATTATAGTTTCATCAAGGTTATACGAGTTCCTATTGTAGCTTTACTCTATAGTTATTTGCACATGGACAAAATAGAAATATTGAAGCGAAAAACGCACCACAAACAGATTTTAAGGATTTCATATTATTTACTGCTCTTTGAAATTGGAATATTATTTTACATGAACTTACGTTTTCTTTATTACATCATTTTTATGCGAGTTTTAATGTACTTTTGAATGTAAAAGAAAGAAAAAATAAAAAAATTTCGAGGTTTATAGCTCAATAACGATGTCTATATATTATGAGAATTTAATGATGCACTTTTATTATCTGGTATACATTCAAAGTATAAATCCGAGATCATAATGTAACAAACAAATAATCTTTATAAACGCATTTTTTTAATTCATTTTGGCCATGCATACAATTTTATGATTATTTTTTAAAAATTGTATTTCGAACTTTATATAAGCAATGAAGTCGTCGTAGTCTAGTAGGTAGTGTGTTGACATGAGGCCACGGTTCAAACTCCAGGTCAGACATATCCAGCAAAACGAAATATGAAAAAAATATTTCTTCGACGATTTCCTCTCAGCAGATTTGTGGCAAAAAACTCTGAGAGTAAACAAAAATTGCCATAAAAAGTTTCTCATAAATTACCAAACAACATAAGTGGTGTGAGAAGCTAGGTCGTCATTCTGACTGAAGGGCCAATTATGTATGTAAGTGGACAATGAAACTTTTTAATCAAAATTCCTAAGTAACAGATTATCCCACTTCGTGGTTTTGAAACGACAGCAATGGCAATCTGTTGAGTTATCTATTTGGTGAAAGGTTCGGCATTTACGAACATGAATCATTTAAAACATTACATTTCGAACAATAAAAGCAAGATCCCACTTCGTGGTTTTAAAACCGCGGCAAATTTAATCTGTTGTATTATCTATTTGGTGAAAGGTTTGGAATTTACGAACAGATCGTTTAAAACATTATATTTCGAACAATAAAAGCAGAATCTCCAATTAATATAACGAAATAAAAGTTTAATTGAAACCGTTTCATAACTCGAGATTTAGAACTAAAAAATGGAAAACTTGTTGTACTTTTAAATATTTTACATAGTATCGAACAAAACTAAAACACCAAATTCTTGTAAAAACAAAGAAACATTGCTTAATAGGTTTAACGTAACGTAACATATATGTATTGCGTTATTAAAATAGTAATGTTTACAAAAGCGTATATAGTTTTGTTCGATATACTATGTAACAAAGAACAAAAAATTCTTATTATTAGTTTATTTCATTCGAAAACAGTATATTTCTAGTAATTTAATACAAATATAATACATGTAAACTTTAAGATAATTTAGAGATAAAACTCAATTACACACGTACAAGCAGTATAGGCTGCACACAACCAATTTTATACGACTTTGATCAGAAAGTGAATTCAGTTCATGAAAAGGCAAGATATGATTGTTAGGAGATCTATCGACAGTTCATAGAGCTCATATGTACCATAATACTTGAATGCGGTTTTAAATAAAAATTTTTACGATAAAAAGTATTTAAAAAAAATAAAATAAATAATAATGATTTGAATTATTATAATTACTTAATTATGTGATTATATATTGCCTTAATGTAATTCTTAATAAGTTTTTTGTTTTGTTTTTTAATTACATTACGACTTGTAATTGAAGTTTTAACAAACTCTAATAATTTTAATTATTGTAATCGATTTGATTCTTGTCGATTTTAATTAAAATGTAATTATTGTACTAATTCCTGTTAAAATCACATGTACTTTTTCAATTGCTTGTGTAATAAATTTTAAAAATGTAATTGACACCCGCTTTCTGATTTTATCAGTAATTTTTTAATTAAAAAATAATACACGCAAATGAAATTATGACAAAAACTAATTAAATATGATAAGTTCATTGATTAATATAAAGATAAATACATTTATCTTGATTTTGAATGTTCAAACGAAATCGATTTTTCCGATAAATATTAAATTTTAACCAATTCATAGACTGTTTTGAAAATTGGCAATTACATGGATTTGTTTTTAATTCGTAACAATATTTAAAAAGATCCAAACAAATTGGCAAATTCGACTAATCAATAATCTGAAACAACGATCATCAACCATGACCCACATTTTATTTTTTAATATCTTTCTATCGAATAAAGCTTCGCACAATTTTGTTGAATAAACTGCTTTAAGCGCTCTTTTCGATTTAAGCTTTCGATTTTATTGATTGCTTTACCACCACTTCTTAGTTGCTTACACCCCAGTAACGACAATGTTGAAGACAATAATTTATTTATTTATATCATCTATCACCATACAAAATTCTATCGCGTGTTTTTCTTTTGCTGACGACATTTATGAAATTCTAATTTCTTTGGTGTTAACAAAAGCACCTGTTTCAACGTAATTATTGAGTGACCAAGTAGTTTTGAAAGGGTTAAAGTTTTTCTTGGAGCACATGTGAAAAAAAATATTATAAGTATTGTGGCAATAAAAACGCCTTCACATTAACAAGAAACGAGGTGTACAAGAATCGAATTCTTACTGTATTACAAATTCGAAGAATATCAATAAAAATGATGTGTATAAAGATATATTTCTTTAACAATTTAAAACCACAAAAATGTGACCTTTGGTCAGAATATTGCCTAATTGTAAAATGCAAGTAAATTGCATATTTTAATTGGAAACTAAAATATAAAACATATATATAAATTTAGATACGACTTGAAATACTGAATAAATATTTGGAACTATTTTATATATATTTATTATTACAAACCTACATTTCGATTAAACTTACCTGTAAAGAAAAGAAATAAATTTGTAAATAATATTGTTGAAAAAGTTAAAAAAAAAATTATAAAAACTTATTATAACATTAAAAAAAATGAAATATAAAGATTATAAATATTTAAAGGCATGTGTGGGCGCAGTAAGCGGAGGAGACTTTTGCGTGGTACGAAATATGTGTCATTCACGAATACTTAAGGTGGTAAATTTTATTAACCATTAAAGCATTTGGAAATGCAATCACGCATTCCGCTTGAGTCTAAAATCTATAAACGGTGGAGTATTAGTACAGTCTCAACACACTGAAAGAAATTTTTTAAAGTTAATTAATGTCGTAAAATTAGAACAATAATAATATCATTAGTTAAATATCCAGGTAGTTCAGTAGTGGGTAATGGGCTAGTGCTCTGGTGTGGGGTTGTTGGATCGATTCCACTGGTAGTATCTGGTCTATTAGTACTTCATTGGGCATATCATATCTCAACTATTTGAGAGGTTAATTGTCATGAAAAAGTTTCCCAAATCTGTCGTTTTGTTTGGAAGTTAACTACTTGACTTAAATGGTGTCTATGCCTATTCTTGCAAATACAAATAATGTCCACTGATGTCCTTTGCTTTAAATAGCATAAAATTATTTAAACAATGTTTAAATTCACTTTTTGAATTGAATAAAATCTGAACACGTTAGGTTAATACAAAAATAGTAATATTTTTGCAATTATTTATTTTTAATTAATTTTGCAATTAAAAATAATTCAAACGTTTAAAATAAAACTATAAATACATGTTTTTGTTTTGGTTTTTAATTGATTGATTTTTTTAATCGAAATTTCATGCAATATTCTTTGTGTAAACCCACAAAACATTTTTATGAATGCCATAATTGCTCTAGAAAATTCAAATTAATTCTAGAAAATTTCATTTATATAAATAATTATACACAATAGTTTTACAGTTCTTTTCTAATTGAATTATTTTACAATTCATTATAATTAAAAAAAGAACAAATATTTCACGGAAAATTTACAATTAGAATAGGGAATCGGTATTTTAAAGGTAACTTTTCTCATATTAATTATATAGGTTCTATATAGAACCTCATTACAAAAATGACACAATGGCTCTACAGCAGCGTAATTAAACCTATGCTAACTTCAGTAGTGTGGAGGACATCGATGTAGAAGATATGCAACATTAGAATAATTGAAAGGGTTCAACGAGGCTTAGCTTATCGCAAAGTGATTTAATTCCAACAATGAAAACTTCTTACATGAAATAAAGTTGAAGATATTTGGACTAAGTGCATAGAGTTTAAAAACGATTATGTTAAAACGCTAAATACAACTGCAACTTTATTTACCTTTTAAGGGCTTTTATTACTAAAATAATGCCTACTACAACATACGCTGATCTAATGTGATTTCTAAAACTGAATTACAATTGCACTTTTAGAACAAGTTTTAAAGCTAAGCAATAAGATTTCTTTAAAGGCAAAACTTTTGCCCAAAAAGACAAAAAAAAAAGGAAAAACAGAAAAAATATTTATTAAAAAAGTTAAGAGAATACTTATAGGAGTAGAAGCAGCAACAAAAAAAAAGTAATTTCAAAAAATGTATGTTAAACAATAAAGTTTTATATTTCGACAATAAAGAAGAAACGAAAAAATATAAGAAATAAGGTAGGACCGATACTGCTACAATATAATAAAAAACAAATAAGACCAAAATATAGATTTCATGTATCCATAAAAAAAAAACAACTTAGCGCAACAAGAACAAAATATAAAAAAAAAATAAAACTTTTAAATATGTACGAGAGTATGCAACTTTTACAATATTCAATTCATGAATTACCCAAACAGAAATGGATGAGAGTTTGATACATTAAGAAAGATAAAGTACAAGAATATGTGCAACAATATTAAATTATTGAATCGTATTGTATTGCATTTGATCGAATAGAAAGAAGAAGAAGAAAGAACATTAGCCAAAGTCAACCTAACAACCAACCAACCACCACCACCAGCAACAGCATTATTCACCCAAACAAGCCATGTATCGTATATGTATGTAGGTATGTAGTTGGAAAACTTCTGGAGCACACATAAAACGGAAATGTGAAATTCATACTAAAAAAATGTATTCTTAGGAAATAAAATTGGGGAAAATAATAAAATCATAATGTTAAAAGTATAAATAAATAAAAATAAAAAAAAAAATAAAAAAAATAAAATAAAATCAATATGACTGAAATAAAAAGCCATTGAAATATGGCATAAAATACGATATAAAGCAACTTTTATTTATTTTGTTCAGTTTTTTTTTATATACGTTTACTCGCAGTAGAGTATACTTTTTAAATTTTATTTCGTTTTATTTTTATCGAGTTCAAATAATAATAAAAAAAAAGAACTCAAAATGTCTGTTATTAAGTGGATTTCAAGCGAAACTGGTTTTAGCTTTTAGTTTTTGATGCATGAGAATTGTAATAAATTTTATGACAGGGTACTTTATAACAAAACTTCAAAACCCAGTCATGTACAGACAAAAATCTGTATACAGTTAACGACGAAAAATATGATACATACGATATTAGAAAAAGTAGAGAAAGAGAACGAGAACGAGAAAGACAGAGTATTTTTTTACAGAAGTAATTCGAGTCAGCAATTCTGATTACATATATGTTACTAAAAAGTCTGTAGCATTAAAATCTTGGAAACTGTTGTGTACGCGCACAAATTCATAAGATTTTTTTTCACTTAATATGCTATGTATTTTACGCCAAGCCTTGTCCTTTGGCAGCCGCAAATCTGTCTTATCGATAATCAAATGATTTCTCATAACGAATGAAGTAAATTTTTAATTTCACACGAATAATTTAGACTCAAATGAAGTCGATTGGCAGCTAGAATCAATACCTGGATGACATAGCAGGTTTCCCATTCTCTAATGAGCAAAAAACCAAAGTATTTGTTAAGATTTTTTAGTTTCCACTTTTCGCGGCTTTTGACCTTGATCTCTGCGATTATACATAAATCGATCATTGACCAGGTATTCACATTGTGTCAAATCTGAAATTGGTATGATTACAAATACTAACAAATAAACGACAGTCTATCATCTTAATTATTCAACACTTGGGGAAAAGAAGTCAGATGCCTTGACAGTTTATTGTGCTTTCAATTCCGATCAGACACTTTGGGCTGTTACACTTTATTAAAATTTGTGGACTATTTAAAAAATGATATGAATAAAATTATGATGCCCTTCCTTATCAACATTATTTTATACATGGATCTATCTGAGTCGAAGTACAGTATTGTTATCGAACGACGCACTGCATAAGATATACGGATAAATAAATATAGCTAGAAAAGTCAAAGCGAGAAAATATCGAAGCGACATTGAAGCGGAATACGAAATCTCCGATGGAAGGACCAAACGGTAAAAAATATGTTAAAAACTAATAATTAGAGAACAAACGTAAAAGACGAGTAGAAATCAAGCTATACGATAATATAAAGCCCACTAAGTACAATAACTATGTATTTAATGAACGTAGTTGTTACAATAATACTACAATGGCTTTCTAATTACATTGACACTTCACTAATTAGGAAAATTCAGCTATATTAATGGCCTAGTATACATTCATACAAAAGAAAAGGTGTATTTATTCAGATTTACTGAAGGAAAAAAGTCTGAATTTAACTTCAAACTATTTAAATAATTATAGCTTATTCTGTTAAAAGTCCTGGGAAATGGTGTGCTTAAGTTTTTCTTTATAATACAAGTTTTTTTTTTATTTTCTTTTAGGTTTCTTGTGCAGAAAGTCAATATATTTTCTACCATTGGTTTTTTGGTTTTGTACTATAATTTATAGTTAATATTATAAATTATAAATAATTTATAGCATGCCAATATGTAATAGGAAATTCGAAATTCATGAAAACCTAACGATGCACGGTTAATATATAAATTCAACACAAAAAACTAAAGCACACCGATACTAAGAAAGAAAAACTTAGTAATAATGCTAATTTATAAGACACGTCAGCAGTTCTTTTTTATAATTTTGAAATATTTTTTTTTTTTTTGCTACAAATGAACATTTGTTGCGTTAGTCAGTCTGCCCGACTATGTGTCTGTCCTTCCATCCGTTCACGTTCATGAAAAGTCATCAAATTTCGATGGTTTAACGAGCCAGCGAATGGTATGAACGAGCAAAATTGAAATGACTCAAACGTTAATTACTGTCATTTTTCTCTTAATTCTTTTTTTTTTTTTATTTCGTTTCCATATACACGATATTTTTTTTCGAAAATCTACAGAAAGTAGTTTACGACAACCTCAACTGCCATCATTATATAATTATTAATGCCACAGGTAATTAATGGTTGAAAATACAAAAAAAACAAAACAAAGAGAAGAATTTATAAAATGATTTCTTTAATGATTTATTACAATGCCGTATGATTACGGGTATAAAACTCTCCCTTAAGGGAGACATACTACATACATCATCTATCATTGCCATATATAGTAGATAAATGCATAAAATGATATTTAAAAACAAAGAGATTCATGTGTAAGAAGTTATCGATTTTTTTTAATAGCAAATTATTTTTAATTTGAAGGTGCAATTTTAAAATAGAATATTTAATTATTCAAATTAAAATGATGGGGGGAGGGAGTTGTATTTGAGATATCAAAAAAAAAAAATTAAAACAAATTATGGTCGAGAATTGCAATTTTAAATAAAGACGAGGATTAAGTAAAATATAATTCAAAAAGTTTTATTACACATCCATTAGTCCCATAAACATTGTGTTAAAGTAAAACTTTTTGTAGTTCTTGTTCAACTATAAAACATGATTCATTACCTTGTTTTCAAAGCATTTTAATTCCACAGAATATCTGGAATGATCTAACTCTCTTCAATTTTAAAAGATAATATTTGTTTAATATTTATATATATCTGTACGAGTGTAACCACTTTAATTGAGTATTAATTTTCCATGGAAATTAGTAGCTTTTAGATTTTTTTTTATTATTATTTAAAATAATTATTCATGAGGCTAAATGTAGTCGCCACTTAATTGCAAAAAAGTTAATTTATTCCAAGAAAAGTGTAAGTGCATTGTATGTGTCAGCACAGATTATGTTGAATTGCAATTGGGACACTTCTTCCAAACTGATTTTCTAGCTTTCCTGGAAATGAAGAAATAAATTAATTCGAAACCGAATTAGACGATAGAGAGGCTTTGTGAAAATCACATACCCTTTATATGAACTAAAGGAATAATAACAAAAAATAAATTATGTATAATGGAAAAGCGTATGACGAACTTCTAGAATATTTCGAAATATAGGGCAGATTTAACGAACATTTAGAGGTGGCGACATAAAGATAATACGATTAATAGATTCAATCAATTCATTCAATCCATAAACTATTTTAAACTTTTCTGTAGTTCGGAAAAATTAGATTTTTCATAAAATGTGAAAATCGTGTAGGTCTTTCATTCGGACATTTGAAGAAGATAACGAAAAGAAGATCTACCTAGAGCTTTATAGCATTATTAGAAGATTAAGTTGATATGTTTATAGCAGCTTATTTCCGATTTAATTTTAGTAGAACGCTTTACTTAATTAACAAAAAGCAAAACTTAACTATAAACACAACTTTACGAGTTCGTATGCACAGTTTTCGAATCATATCTGTTTAAACGTTTTCGATAACTATTGAATATTAGTATATATGATAATAATCTATTTAGATGTGCTCTATATAATCGGGACGTAATTTGAGGGTGAAAAATGACTGCATAATAAGTGGAATAGTTGCACCTAAAGATCAATCAGCAAGTGATGCTGTTTTAAAGCTTACTAGTGATGTCGGTATAGAAGTACAACCCAGCAGTATTGAAGATGCATATTTTATTAAAAAAAGAAATGAACCTGCTGTCGGTAATGATTCTGGGAAAAAAACGTTGGTGGTTAAATTTAACACAAAGAAATCGAAAGATGCGCTAATGTCAGCTAAACCTAAATTAAAAAGGGAAGAGTCCTCTGTTTTTATAAACGATTTTTTAAGCCGCGAAACACTTAGTTTATTAAATTATGCTAAGTCAGTAAAAAATGTTGGATATCGTGCTGTGTATGCTGCTGGAGGAAGAGTTTTTTGTAAAAAAAGTGAAGTATCTAAGCCAAGGATCATACGAAGTAAGGAAGACGTTGACATAATTTTGCTTGAAGCAACAACTAATAAGCCGAAAATGCGTAGATCGAATGCTAGTGTGGCAGATGCTGAGGATGAAGTTTATTTATCTTCCTAAAATATTTATTTATTGAAAAATTAGTTTTATTTTTTTTTGAAATGTATTTAATTATTACTTTTTTATATGTTAAAAAACAGATATTTTTCAAGTTTACATTCATTTGTTGATAATTATAGCAAAATTTCAAGCTCATACTGTAGTATTATTTCTATAAATGCTCGTAGTATCTCATCCATTGATAAATTCAATAAATTAAAAAATCTAATTGTGCAATTACCACGGCTACCAAGTGTTATAGCAGTTCAAGAAACTTGGTTTAGTAATGAATTACTTCAGTTATACAATATTCCTGGTTATAACGCTATACATTGTTGCAGGGCTGACGGATATGGAGGTGCATCTGTTTATGTACATCATAAGGTCAAATATAAAATTGAAATATGTGAAAGCAAAGATTTTATTGATGCCATTGCTTTATCGTTAGATGATATAAAGTTAAATGGAAAGGTTATGAAATTTATAACATTTTACAGATCACCAAAATGTGGTTACAACAGATTTTTAAATTTTTTGGAGAATATGCTTTGTTGTTATGGTCGTAATCAATGTATTTTTGCTGGCGATTCAAATATTGATATTTTAGACGTTGAACAATCTGAAGAACTGATGAATTTGCTGGCCAATTATGATATTTTAAATTGTCACAATATGATCTCACGCCCTAGAAGTGAAACTTCCATCGATCACGTTTATAGCAATATATGTAGAAACATATTTGTAGATTCAATTGAATGTCGATTTTCGGATCACAATGTAATTTCTATACTAATTGATGTTAAGCCATTAAATGGAGATTTTGATGAGGAAACACGTTTTTATTGCGATTTTGATCGAGCTAAAAGATATATTCAATCTGAATTACCTCAATTACATGAGACAGGTGATCCTTCTACAGACACAGCTGCTTTGATTGATTGCTTGGATAATGCTGTTAAAAATTCAACAAATGTTAAAATTCTAAAAGTCAACAAGAAAACACAAATAGCTCCTTGGATTAATGGAAATTTGCAAAAACTAATTACTTATAAAAGAAAACTGTTACGGCTGAGAAAAAAGAGATCCGACAATATAGATATCATGGAAAGATTAAGGGGTGTTAGTAATGTAATCAAAAAAGCGCTAAGAGAATGCATGAACGATTATTTCAAAAATAAATTAGAAGCTGTTAAAGAAGACCCAAAAAAGAGTTGGAAATTTATAAATGAGTCACTTGGGAGAACTTCAAGAGTAAGCATTAATATAAAAGATATTAATGGAGCAGCAGTAGTTAATGACTTAGAAAAAGCTGAAATGTTGAACAATTATTTTATCGATTCAATATCAAATTTAAAATCACAAATTTACTACTCACAAACTGATCATTTTAATTTGTTGCGAACTTTAAATCAAACCAGTACGAGATTTAGTTTTGCACATACTATGCAAAATGATGTGAAACAAATCATTTTAAAATTAAAATTAAATAAAAGCTGTGGCCATGATAATATTCCAACGAAATTATTGTTAGTTTGTGTGGATGAAATAACTCCTTTTCTTGTACACATTTTTAATAACATGATTAGCACTGGAACATATCCAAATATTTTGAAAATTCATAAAGTAACTCCACTTCCTAAGGAAAATAACGCTTCTGTGGTTGAAAAATACCGACCTGTTGCTGTATTACCAGTCATTAATAACATCTTCGAAAGAATTTTATACAATCAAATGTCATCGTATTTATATAACAATTCACTTAATGATTTTCAATATGGTTTCAGGAAAGGATGTGGAACTGAAGAAGCAGTTGTTAATGTTGTCAACTACATCTGTAAGAGGTTGGATGAAGGACATAGTGGGGTAGCTGGGATTTTTTATGATTTTAGCAAAGCATTTGATCTCATAGATCATGACATTTTAATTGATAAACTGAAATTTTATGGTTTTCAAAAAAGAGATCGTCTATTGTTAAGGAGCTACCTAACAAATCGTTGGCAATTCGTTCAGATTGGAGCTAATAAGAGTAGCTCAAGAAGAATTTTAAATGGAGTGCCACAAGGTAGTGTACTTGGGCCGTTATTATTTTCTATCTACATTAATGATTTGCATAACCTTGCTCCTAGTGGAAAAATATTTATGTATGCAGATGATGTTTGCTTATTTTACCCATACAAGCATGAAACTGTTGTCAAAGCTTATATGGAACGAGATGCAGCACTAATATGTGAGTTTGCAAGAATAAATAAACTTATATTAAATGCTAGTAAAACTCAGCTTATACGATTTAAGCCAACTCATAATAATACAAATTTTTCGATAATTGTTGATGGAAAAGAGGTGACAGAAGTGAAGTCTATTAAGTACTTGGGAATAAGCATTCAGAGCAACCTTGCTTGGGATAAACACATACAATCTCTCAGAATGAAAGCTGCTCAAGTTGTTGGTGTATTATACAAATTTAAGAATAAATTTGATACAGAAGTAAAATTAACCATTTATAATGCTTTAATCCACAGTCATTTTAATTATTTAGCCATCATCTATGGATATAAAAAAACTACTGAATTAAAATCGTTACAGCGCATGCAGAATAAAGCTTTAAAGGCAGTCTACAACTTACCAATATTATATCCAACTATAACAATGTTTACAGACATATGTCAAACTATTTTACCAATACATGGTATTTACCAAATGCAGCTTTTATTATATGTATTCAAATGCCTGAATAATATTGGCCATCATACCATTTCATTTACAATAAATCAAAATATGTACAATACAAGAAATAATAGAAATCTAAGAATAAGCCGGTGTAGATTGGAAGCAACTAAACAAAGTGTAGAGTTTATGGGTAGCCTTAAGTATAATAACTTGCCACAAAATCTTAAAAATGAAAACAGAATTTCTATATTTAAAAAGTTACTGAAAGAACATATCTTAGAGCACAGGGATGAGCTTTTACTGTAAATTTAACAATCATTATTATCATGTAAATATTATTATTTTGTAAATATGTAAATATGTTAAATATGTATATATAAAACTTAGTTTAAAATATTTAGCCAACTTGCCTCACTAATGCCTTTAGGCGCTGAGGTCAACTATTGTAATGAACTAATTTGAAAATAAAATAATAAAAAAATAAAAAAAAAAAAAAAAAAAAAAAAATTTGTTTTATAAAAATAGAAATCGTTTGGATTTTTCTTACCATCCGTTCAGAATAAGAAATTAGTGCCGTAGTGATGAAATCCTATCGCTCATAATAAATAAGAATTATAAAATTTTTAATATTTAATTTAACTACGGTAACTAAATAATACTTATTCAAACCGTAGCTAAAAGTATAGATTGTATGCTTAAAATTTTATTCTCAAATAAAAATAATAATTATAATAAAAAATAAAGTATAAATTATTAAAATTATGCACGAGAATATTATTATCTTGTAGCATTGTTTGAAATACTCAAGGCATTTTAATGTATATTTTTGCAGAACTCTATAAACATTAAAAATAATTTGTTCATATCCTTTAGCACAACGTAAAAATGCAATTAATTTTTAATGGCAGACATTTATACGAATATATACAAAGTTTGTGCATACAAAAATATATTCATTCATAGTTATATACTGTTGTATTATATGGATTGTATATAGTAGTTATGGTATATATTGTAATGTAATGATGTTTCATGAAATTACATTTTATGTAATTTTAAGCTTCAATTAAATTTATTATAGATTTATTTTTACTTATTGCATGTACATACGTTTGAAGCATATACATATAAAGATAAAACATATAAACAAAATACATGTGTATGGATAGTAGTATACAAGTATATGCATTATTGCCAACGTAATGACCTCGCAATAAAAGTAATTCATTGAACGAACGACCTAACAACTGGTCGACCTTTTCATCGACCATTAAAACAACAGACGGCATAATCATATACAATAACAGACGTTTGGCTTCTTAATGCCACAAAAGGTTAGAGAGTCAGCAAATTTTCCCTACGTTTATACGAACGTACTACATATATATGTATGTATGTATATACATACACTGTATCTTTAATAAAGTAGTTCTGCAAAACAATATTGTTTAATGAACTGAAAACGTAAAAGAACGAAATCTGTTTCAAAACGTCTTTCATACATTTATGCTTGAGCAATTCCAAACTTCCTCTATACTTTTATCGATTATAGAGAGAGAGAGTTAGATTAGATTTTTTTTTCTTATGATGAAGTATCATTAATTTCATAACTCTACACAGTTTCATAAACAATTTTTAATTGCGTTTTTGGTCAAAAATAAAACAAAAAAAGGAAACATGTAATAGAATTGTGGTCTTTATTAAAGTAAAAATAAACTTATCGATATATATTGTACATAAAAAATCGTTAGATCTTAAAACCGCAGAAAGAAACCCGAACAATACAACAACAAAAAAACATTTTCCAACTTTATGATGTTGACTAAAAACCGCAGCTTTGTAGAACGACGACGGTTTTAAATGTTGTAAAAAAAATATTAACCGATGAGTAAATATAGTAAAATAAAACCAAAAAACCAAAAAAATACTAACCTCAAAAATATTTAATATACATACTAAAAACACGTGCATTCAGCAGGGATGAGCAACCTTCTAAAAGAAAACAACTTTTAAGAAATAATCTACTACTACGATCTACTCGTAGATTGAGTCATAGCAAACTCAAATATATCCGCTATCAATAAACCAAAGAACATACATATGTATATCAAGGAGTAAAGGGAGAAACAACGTAGGACAACATACTGCACCATACTGTGCTATGAATCGTACACAACTTAAATGCACCAATAATCAATATAAACAAAAACATAAAACAATAACGTAAATATTCCATCAGTTGGGCGAATTTACGATCGTTGAAAATGTGGCATTTTTATGGTAACAAAGATGTATGAGATGTGCTGGAAAAGTTAGGTAACTTCTCGAATTTCACGGACTGCCTCAAGACGATTGATTCATTTGTTTTTCTGTCGGCACACTCGTACCAAGAATATGTTTTCAATTTCGATTATATTGCTTTATTTCTTGCCCATAAAGGTATAAAGAGTTCTGCTTGCAAAAAAAAAAATGGTGCAGTTTAAAACAAGGGATTAAGACTACGGACCAAATTTTTGGTAAAAAAAAAATACCGTTTTTACATCAAAATAACACAAAAAAAAAACATCCAAAATAAAAAAAAATAAAAAAATGAAAGAAAGAATCGTTTGTAGAACCTGGCCTACATACATTATATCATGCGATTTCAAACCACCAAATGGCAAAATAATCATTATTAAAAATCACTCGTTTTTTAAATTGATTTGGTTCACAGAATAAGCTCGTATAAGTGGGTTTGGCGACAAGCGGAAATAGCCACAGGACGAAACACGTCGAAAGCTTTCCTAAAGCGATCAAACTCAAAGAGAAAACGAGAATGGTTTTTAGTTAATATTGTCGAAATAATGAAGACTGAAGCTGAGAAATACTTGAACATATGTATTTTCCATACTCAACGGAAAATAAATTTGGACTTTGGATCATTTTGGACCGATTAACCGAATTTTTCAAAGTTGGGCGAAAAGTTAAAAAAAAGCAATAACAATAACCTGTGGCATAAAAAACAACCTAAGATTATATGCAATTATATGTAATTAAAGCAATAAAAATTCAAAAACTAAAAAAAAGGATTCTTTCTACATCCAAAAATACATACATATATAAATTTTAAAACTTTCATTAATATTTGGTCTACCCAGTCAATTTTAATGATTGACAACCGCAAACTAATGTACGTAAAAAGTTGTGAATGCATGGAAAAAAGTTTTTAATTGGAACATACTATAGATAAATTTTCAGGTGGGTTTTGTTTTATCATTTTATTTTGAATTATATTTAATCTCGCTGTTTTTATACCCAGCGTTCGTTCGTTCGCCGAAAGGTTTAAAAGAGTTTTTCATTTATAAAACTTAAATATTTATGACTCAACCACAAAAACATATTACAAATGAATACATATAAATATATTAAAATTTTTTTGACCAAATTCATCAATTTGTATGAAAAACTATCATGTTTATTATTTCACTCCATGTTCTGCCCTGTGGTGTTGACGTATTATAAATGTCGATACACTTGCATTGTAAAAATCTTATAACTGCAATTGAATATTATTTTCTTTAGTTTTTTTTATTAATTTATTGGAACTCTACTTCGTTCAAACGAACTTGCCGCTTAAATAAAATAGACTTTGTTTATAAAAGCATATTTTTTTATAAAAAGAATTCTGTTTCATTGCAAATATGTATTTTACATTACCGGTGACAAAAAAGTTATAGCGCCGAACTATTTTTATTCCAAAATGTATGTATATACATGCATCCTTAAAAGTCTTTTGTTTAAATATTCCCGATATTTTAATTTATAAAAATTTGAATTAATTAGTTTTATTTTGATAGCCATAATGTATAATAAAAACATACATACATAACATACATAATTGGCCATTACAACCCTTCAGTCAGGATTACAGCCTAGCTTCTCAACACCACTCATGTTGTGTGCGTTAATTTTATACATGAGTGGCGGGACCTACAGTTTAAAGTCGACTCCGAACGACAGATTTTTTGAGAAGCTTTTCATGGCAATTTTTACTCTCAGAGTTTTTGCCAGAAATCTGCTGAGAGGAAGTCGCCGAAGAAATACTTTTTGTATTTTGTTTTTGATGTCTGGCCTGGGATTCGAACTCGGGCCTTTCGTCTAATAAGCCAACACACTACCTACTAGACCACGGCGACTTCACACAGTCATAATAAAAACAGTTCACTTAATTGAAATGATTTTGCACTTATACGAAGTGCGTTTAAATGAAAATTCCAAAGAAAGTTCCGTTTTTTCACTTGAAATATATTCAAATATCAAATATTCATTAAATTTTAAACGTATTGCTGGTTAAAATTAAAGTCATAAGACATTCTAAAACATACTTGAAGGACCTCAACGCCCATCTACTTCTGAAGCGAATAATTACGAGCGATGCAAAACTTTTTACGTAAGACAATAATGTGAGAAAAATCCATGACGAAATCTACTTTGTTCCTCGGCAGATCTTGCCCCTGCTGTCAAAAATTGACGAGATTGAAACAAGCAATTTAATTAAAAAGGGCAAGAATTGACCTGACAGCATGGGAAGTTGTATTCCATCATATCGACATGACTAGAGAGAAATTGCGGGATATTGGCTGGGCAGTTTTGCTGTATCCCGCACCTTGTACCTACAGATTATTGTTTCGATCTCCACAGAATTCTCCGAATAGCGCAAATTTAAATTCTACAGCGGCGTGCACAATCAAAAAGATCAATCATCAATCAATCAAAACGAAACATAAATGGTTTAATAAAGCTCGTTTCAAATGTTATTATCTTTTTTAAACGAACGTAATGTCGATTGAAAATTTAACCGGCCAAACACATAGAAATAAGAATATTTTAAATCCTATTTTTCTAATGCGCATGACAGAGCTGAAAACTTTTGCTTCGTAATTGAGTTTTAATTCATTTTAAATTAAAAAATGCAAATGTAAATGCATTAATTTTGCGTAAAATGCAAAATTAATTAAAATTTTAATCTAATAGGAAATAGTACAAAAATGAATTGAATTAAATTCAAATTCAAACCCAAAGTTCCTTCATCCGCAATTTAAAGTATGTATTAAAGCATAAAAACGAAAAAAGAAAAGTTAATTTCATCGAGTCATTGGGTGATTAAAAAGTTTTTGAATAAATATTTTATGAACAAAATTCAGCTTAACTCGTAGGAAACTTTAACTGTACCTCTGCTGATTTCTGTGTATCAGAACATAATATTTAATATTTCTATACTAACGGGCGATTTTCTCCCATTTGGCATTTCATTGTAAATACCTTTAGTATTACAAAGGTTAATGATATGTGACCATACCTGTTAAATTTCGATTACGATTAGTAATTAATTACATTACTTTTTAAAAAGAATCGTAATGGTTATATATGTAGTTCTATGAACAATTTTATCGAATTACTAATTGATTTCGATTACGATTGACATTTGAATTATTTTTAATGATCGCCAGTAATCCTGATTATTTTTTGATTATGTATTTTGTAATTGTAATCAATTATTAACTATTAAAACCAAAAATAATCGTAATTGTAATCATTATTTCACCATTAAAAAATATTCAAATTACTAATCATTACTTAACAGGTATGCATGCGATAATGCTAAGTAGAACTTATAATTTTATAATGAAGAGACTAACAACGCTAGCAGATCATTAAGCTTTATTGTCAAAATTTGTATGTTAGCAAACAGGGGCAGTTCAAAAATGGCAAATGCAAACTGAAAAGTAGACACACAAATTACCGTGATCCACCAAGATCATGCGGAATCAAATCTGTTATTGTTCGTTTGTGTCTCCTCTACATACTAAAGCTAGCCATTCTCCAAATCTGGTCATGCCGCTCGAAATGCTGAGAAAAATGTGCGAAAATGGGATGAACACTTTCATAAAAGTAAAGGGCATCCATTCATTTATCTATTATATTATTTTTTTATTTGTTTTTTACTACAAATGCGAGGTACTAATACTAAAAATCCCTCCACATGAGATAACTATGAAAATCGCTCGTGCGAAATGTTCAATGTGACATGAGCTGTCTGACACGTAGTGCCGTCCAGATCATCCAATTCGAAGCAAATTAAGTCGGTAATCATCGACATATAGTGTTCGTCATGGGCAGTGATGACTTCACAAATATCTTAAAGAAATTTGAGCCGATGAAGTAACCAATACAAAATTCAAACTAAAGAGTGACTTTTTCGGAATACATTGGACGCTCTTGGATCTTATATGGATTGGTATCGTCCCATGGACATGGACATGGTTTTTCAGGCATTGCTTCAACATGATTGTCAGTATCTACTGTCAAAGTTCGGAAGTCCCAGATGGAAGGCCCGATATAATGAGAGATACCATGTCATCAAATGCAAAGGTCTTGGATTTTGTATGTAATAAAATCTTTGCACAAAAAACTCCTCAATATATTTAGGGTGGATTCAAAGATTGTATAATTTGTTATTCTTTCAAAATTAAACTAAAAACGGCAATAACAATAATCAGAAAGAAACAAAAATTAAATGAAAAAAAAGGATCGTCTAATCATGCCTTAAACAATCTTCATCACAATGGCTGCTCCAAGTCGTTAGATCTATTAATGATAATTATTTTGTTTAAAATAACTTCTGGTTTATGTTATATATATTTCTTTTGCCAACAATTAATGCCACACCTAAAACCATACAATCCGCATATACGTATACACATATACTATAACAAAAGGCATAAGTAATGGTATGTGTTTTATGTAATTCCCTTAAAGCCCCTTTAGAAACAGGCCTTGGAATTATAATATAATTCGATTGTACTTAATCGGATTATGACTGTATATGTACGTACATATGTATGTCTATATAATGATGTGTACTTAATCTGACTGTATGTAGAAACGAATTTAAACATATATAGTATATACTATATATACATTGTATGCACGTTTTCAGTTTACATAGTATGCAGAGCTAACGATTTTTATTGTTCATTAATGTGGTTTATTATAAGGAAATTTAAAGTTTGTTCTGTCAGTTATGGCTCTTCTTTTCTCGCAGAGAGGTGAAAAAATCATAAAAAAAAATAAATTCAAGATTTATGACAAATAGAACCCATAAAGGGAAACATAAAGAACATTTATAATGAGTTTTCGCAATTAAAAAGCACATACATACATATGTACACACGATTTAATCTTAAATGCAAAACCTTAATAACAGGATATTATAAAGAAATTAAAATATGTATAAAGGATCCTTAAATAAAGATTTTAATAAGTTTTCATTGACTTCCTTCCAGAGAGCAAAAATTAGGTTTAAATAATAACGTACGTATTAGAATATAAATATAATGTGTACAACTACATATGTATATCATCGCCATTTATACAATTTTTTGACAATTTTATGGTTTTTTGTTTTCCTTTTTTAATCTTTTTTCAATAATTTATGTAAAATAAATTAAGCATTTTAGTGATGAGTAGAAAATCAAAATGAAATCATAGTTTTATTTGCAATAAAAAGTGCACGCCACACACATTCGACGTGATTTTTGCATTAAAAAATGTATGAAGTCATTTATGAAGGCCATGTTTAAAACCCCATCGAACACTACACAAATTTTTGCAGCAGCCAGTGATGCATTCTTATATTTTCTATAATAGCTAAACAAAATATAACGGTAATGTTATACTTTAACATTCTCTTCTAAGATGGTGGAATTTAAACAAACAAGCTGAAGTGTAACTGGGCCACACTTTCCAGAGATATCACAAACATTTCAGAATAAAAATTTCGTTGAAGGTATAAAAATATGTATGTTAGCGTGTATGCACATGTGGCACATTTGCCAGATATCAATTATCGTTCATAATATCTCTGAATAAACATGATAAATTTCAATTCAAACCTTAAATTACATGTGCTTTTTAATGATTGACTCGCAATTTGAAAACCCCATACAGAGTGCTTATCTGTTTATCAAAAATGTTCTGCGGATAGGGGAAAAAAACCTTTGTACAAGTGTATTATATCTCAGGGGGATTACTTTGATTGGGCATTTCTAAAGATGAATAAAATTTATTCGAGAAATAAATAAAATGTATTATTTTTTCAATAAACCCACTATACGTACATACATACATATATTTAACTTTGTGCAAAAATATCAATCGTTTGTAAAATAAGTATTTTATCGATATTTATGTATAAACAAAAATTGAAGAAAACACCAACCAAAAGCGTTACACAGAATACATACGATATTTGATTGAATGATAAATTGATGAAATGTTTTATAAACACAACGAATGAATGGAACAAGTGATTTATCGGCGATAATTTTAATTTTATGCACAATTGTTGTTTTATAAATATGTATGTGAATACGTATGTATATATGTATGGATAAAACATTTATGTTCATAATAAACTACTTGTGCTAATATGTATGCACAAAAATAAAACAAATTAAATCGATTCATAATGTATAAAGACGTATGCAAGTAGTTGATCTGTTTATGCCAAACGTTTCTTTATTCAATGACGACGACATCGTTTTTAAAATAACAACAACACCAATTAATTTAACACATACAATTGCAACATTGATTAGTATTTCGTTTTGTTTTATTTGCCATTAATATCTTAATTATACATATATGTATGTACTCTCTATTAACGAGTGCATATATTTTGTATTTTGATTGCTGTATTCTTATTTTATTTCTCACTTTGTTTTATTGCATTCACCAAAATACAGTGCACTCGCGATAATATGAACTAATTAAAACAAAGCGTGTTCATATTTTCGAAATTGTTCATATTTACAAATGGCTTAAACTGTTGAAAAAAATGTTGCTTTCTTGCAAGGTAAACACTTTTCCTGCTTAAATAAAAGCTTTTTTTCCATTAAATAATTTTATTTTTTGTTTTATTTAAAAAACCGAACTTAATTCACTAAATTTGTACAAGTGTTCAAAGTGCTTTTTGAACGAGAGCATTTAAAACAGCCTTCTCCCGTAACTGTCTCAATACATTTAAGTCTCGTTGTTCAACGATTTCACTTTCTACCCACTCCAATGTATTATTAAAAATTTCAACAGCTTCCCTGTCTTTAATCGTTCGCTTTGGCTTCTCCACACAATCATCTTAGCCGACATTTCTTCTATTTCCTCATAGCATTCTTTAACATTCAACTTCAATTCTTTTACAGTACATTAGCACATTACAGAGAACATAAACCTCGGGTCTCAGGGTACATAAAATATCGGTCGTACTTTCTTAATTTGTAAATTTTGTCTAAGATTACTTAAAGGGTTTTCATCTTCAGGATCACTTTGATTAACCACCATATTTAAAATATTATTCCAGCATTTGGATATCACAGATGCATCTACTCCACTCAATGCTGATTCTAAAACAATAACGGCTTCCTTTAAAGTAGTTTGCTTCATAGACTTAACTAACCTAAACTACCCCTTTTGCAGCAATGGAAGCCAGAAGACTATTTCTATAATAAAGTTTTGTGATCCCGATTGCATTTTGGTCCATGGATTGGATAAGATGTGTCACGTTCGGTGGCATAAAAATTACAATAATAGAGCCGTTTTCAGATTTTAGTTGGTCCTCAGCTGGGTGAGAAGGAGCCTTATATATTAGAAGAATGGCTTTTTCTAGCTTCACTTTTTTGTCTAAGAATTGTTCTACATACATATATCTACATACATATTTATGTACTTATGTGTGGTTTTTTTAAGATTTGATTTTAAAATAAACATAAATAACTCGGGATTTCCCCATTTTCTATCGCTTTGTAACTGAAATTTGTATGCTTTAAAAATAAAAAACTGTTCATATTTTAAAGCCTTCGTACAAAGTTCATATTTTAGAGTAGTCAATGGTTAAGAAAAAGTGTTCATATTTTGGGGTGTTCAAATAATAGAGTGTTCATATTATCGCGAGTGCACTGTATGTATGTATGTATGTATGTATTGTATTGTAGTATGACTAGTTTAGAGTAATGCTCACATACAACAACATGTGTTTTGTAGCACGTTTTACAAATTTTTACGAGCATACGGCCATTTTTCGGTTTACTTTTATTGTTGTATCAATGTAAACATCTTATTATGGTGGTGTATATGTCTCTATTTTATCGTTTCGTTTTTATTTTTACGTTCATTTTTGCTTTTATTCGTTGATTTTTTTTTTTCATTTTTATTTACACAACATTTCGTTGATCGTGTTTCTAAAATTCGTGCGACATGATATAAAAATCACGAGATATCTTTTGTGGTATTCCTTTCATTTATTGTCATAGTATTTGTGTTTCAGAGTTTCTTATTTGACAGTAACAATTGCTTTTTTCTCAAGAGAATTTCAAGTGTCTCCTTTATTTCAAACACAATACCAACAAATAAGTGCAAAAAATATGGACTTCGTCAGTGATGGGAAGTTAAATTTTGCTATGTAATAATAAATAATAATGTTTCGTTGCAAATGTTATAAATTTATCGCTTAACAAGTACAAAATGTAACACATTATTTATTTAATGTGTACGAACGAAGGTTACGTAAAACTTTAACAATAAATACAGTATTTGAGCTGCTCTTCTACTTCTAAACATTTAAGATATTGGGCTTCAAATATACCCTATGCTAACAGTGTCTGGGTAGGATGCCGGATGATGCTTATTGGGTTTTATTAAGGTTACCTTAGGCTACAATTTGTATATAGTCAAATATCTGCAGCAAGTCCCCTTTTTCCACAATATCCATCATCCGTCATCCTACCCAGACGCCGTTAACATAGGGTATATTTGAAGCCCAATATCTCCAGTTCCAAAATTATTTGGGATATACCACTTATTCTGTTTTATTAAGGACACCTTAGGCTACAATTTGTATATAGTCACATATCTGCAGCAAGTCCCCTTTTTCCACAATATCCATCATCCTACCCAGACGCCGTTAACATAGGGTATATTTGAAGCCCAATATCTACAGTTCCAAAATTATTTGAGATATACCAAATAAGGACACCTTACGCTACAATTTGTATATAGTCAGATATCTGCAGCAAGTCCCATTTTTCCACAATATCCATCATCCGTCATCTTACCCAGACGCCCTTAACATAGGGTATATTTGAAGCCCAATATCTCCAGTTCCAAAATTATTTGGGATACACCACTTATGGGGTTTTATTAGGGACACCTTAGGCTATAATTTGTATATAGTCAAATATCTGCAGCAAGTCCCATTTATCCACAATATCCATTATCCGTCATCCTACCCAGACGCTGTTAACATAGGGTATATTTGAAGCCCGATATCTCCAGTTCCAAAATTATTTCGGATATACCATTTATTGGGTTTTATTAGCGACACCTTAGGCTACAATTTGTATATAGTCAGATATCTGCAGCAAGACCCATTTTTCCACAATATCCATCATCCGTCATCCTATCCAGAAGAATTAACATAGGGTATATTTGAAGTCCGATATCTCCAGTTCAAAAATTATTTGGGATATACCACTTATTGAGTTTTATTAGGGACACCTTAGGCTACAATTTGTATATAGTCAGACATCTGCAGCAAGTCCCTGATATCGTATATTTGGGTGATTTCTTGCTTGACTATATTCTGTTAACCACTTAACGTTGCTCTGTTAACTCTAACATTAGCTCTGCTAAATTTTTTGATTTTGTCTTTGCTAGTTAAATTTATCTTCACACTTTGGAACTTGATAAGTCGGACTTAGCTAATAGATCTAGTGGGCTGGATAGCCATGGTATCAAGGATCCCAAAACAGGTTTCCTTAGGGTCGGGCGTTGATTGAGACCGGAGATATAGGCGATATTTTGTCAAATTAGCAACAAAAAAGTGCTCTGTATAAAACGGATAAAAAACGGACTTGTGGAGCAAGTGGACCCTGTGGTTTGGATAGACATAGTATCAAGAATTCTAAAACAGTTTTCCTTAGGGTCGAGCTTTACTTGGGACCGAAGATGTAGGCGACGAAACTACATATAAATTGGTTTAAATAGGATAAAAAATGAAAGTGTGGGGAAATGAACTTAAAAATTTTAATAATTCTCATTGAGTTAATATGCACTTATATATATATATCCAAGAAAATGTCGTATTTTTCGCAAGTTGCATTTCTTTGGTAGATGACTTGTATTTTTTTTGGTATATGACTTGCATTTTTTGAGTCAATGACTTGCATTTCTTTTGGCTGATGACTTGCATTTTTGTTTAGTAGATGACTTGCTTGTTTTTTGGTATATGACTTGCATTTTTTTGGTTGATGACTTGCATTTTTCTGGTAGATGACTTGTATTTTTTTGTAGATGACTTGCATGTTTTTTGGTGTATGACTTGCATTTTTGGCGTCAATGACCTGCATTTTTTTTTTTGCTTGATGACTTGCATTTTTCTGGTAGATGACTTGCATTTTTTTTTGGTTGATGACTTGCACTTTCTTTTGGTAGATGACTTGAATATTTTTTTTTGGTTGATGCATTTTTTTGCTTGATGACTTACATTTTTCTGGTTGATGACTTGTATTTTTAAGCCGAGCAATCGAAAACTAGTTTTGATACTAATTACAAAATTATTTAATGCGCACAAAAAAAATTAGGGCAATAAGGGCTGTGGGCAAACTTGGTATCATTTTACTTTCTTTTCTGTGGAGTGTAAATCCATATTTTCTTTCACTTTCACCCAGAAATGGGACACAGAATAATCGCTGTAGTACAGGTGCACTTCATTTCAAATGAATGTAAACATAACAGGTTATTTGCCAACCATATAAAGAGAGCTATACTAGTCAACAATTACTTTATTCTGTACCAGGCCTGACCCTGGTGAAATAGTTTTTTTTTAATTTTTAGTATCTTCTTGTAGGCGAGGCCCATAGAAAAAATGCAATTTTGGTATTATAAAATAAAGTTAATTCTGTCTCCAAAGATACTCAACATAATAGGCGAAAAAAGAGGGTGCAAGTCTGTGCTGAGCAGGGTCAAAATACTAAAAATTAGCACCAATTAAAATGTTATCTACATTTTTCCGGCACTGTTATGACTTATCAATTTACACAAAATCTGTTAAAAACGTTTTCAACGTTTTTTAGCATTCATCATGTATCTGCCATATCTCTCAAACCCTATTATTTAATTTTTTAATACGACAATAGTTGAAATCATAACAGAATGGTTTTTCAATATTAATATATAATAATAGAAATTGGATACAATAAATAAAATTTAATTTTCAAATCATCCTAATATGGTCTTATAGTTAAAACTTATTGGATAAAATTTGAGGTAATGGATTAATAATACATACATATACAGTGGCGTGCAAAAGTGTTTTCATGTTGGTAAATTTTCTAGTAAAACGTCAATAAATTTTTTTACGAAAACTGGACAGCAGAGGATTGGAAACATGTGATTTGGTCTGATGAAACTAAAATTAACCGTTTCCAATTAGATGGGAAAGAATATTACTGTCGCCGCCCATATGAAAATCTTCAAAGACATCATCTAAAGCAAACAGTAAAATATGGCGAGGGAAGTTTGATGGTGTGGGGGTGTTTTACTTGGTGGAACGTTGGTCCACTGGTTAAGGTAGAAGGTATAATGAAGATTATCCCTATATTCTTCAGGCTAATTTGCCAGAATATGTGGGCAAAAGTGCATATCCAGAGGAGGAGGTACACTTTTAACAAGATGGAGATCCTAAACATACCTCCAAATGTATGGGCTCTTTTAAAAAGAAGACTGGCCGTGTATGAAAGAGCACCAACGAACATGGATGAACTCTGGCAAAGAGTACAAGAGGAGCGGAACAAAATCCCAGATGAAATCATACAAAAATTGGTGGAGAGTATGCCAAAGCACATTAAAAATATAAAAAAGAACAAAAGATTGTGGACAAAGTATTAAAAATCGCTTAATATTAAGGTTTTTGAATATACGTGCAAAAGTTTTCGAATCGAGTTATTTTTAATTTATTTATATTCTTGACGTATGGTATATAATTTCTTTTAATTTTTTAACTTAAATATGTAATATAATAAACAAGTAATCAACCCTGAAACATTAATCTTGCGTTCTCATTCATTAAAGATTTTATAAGGGTTAAAGGGCGGAATCTGCCAACATGAATACACTTTTGCTCGCCACTGTATGTATTAAATTTGAAAATATTACAAAACGAGATAGTCGGCAAATTAGAATTTGTTAATCAACAATTTAATACCAGTATGTTCATGTACAGTTTTTATGTGTTGCTAAAAACTTTGGATATTAAGATGTTTCAATTTTTATTAAAAGTTGTTAATAGAAGAGTATTATAATAAGGAATTCAATATCAAAAACTCCTATATGGCACTAAAGGTCCTAAGGCCCTAAGATAGCATACAGCTGATAGTCGACTGCCGCATGGTAATGATTATTATCATTGTGAAACACATACAATCACTATAAAAACAAAAACAACATTTAACTTCCGTTTTATATAGCATTAGAATATATTAAAAACAAAAAAAAAAAGTAAAACAAAACCGCAATAACAAAATGAAACGGAAATAGTGACTGATACTGAATAATTTTTAAACAAGAAATAAAAAAAAACGAAAACAAATCATAAAAAAGCAGGTTGTTGTTACTCTAATTTAGTTGTTGTTATTGTTTTCGCCACTGCTGTTGCTGTTTATGTGTCGTCATAGCTGTACTGTGAGAATTTATATTGCTTTAAAGAGCGTGTGTAAGTATATGTGTATATGTATATATATGCGTATAATTTTTATTTATATTTACGTTTTATCGGTGAATGACAACAACAGCTAGCAAAGAATAGAAGTAAATAAAAATGAAAATCAAAACAAACTTACCCTTTTCTCTGCACTATCGCATGGATGATTGACTATGGAAGATGACGAAGAGGATGACGATGATGTGGAAGCTGCTGCCGCCGATGTGGAGGCTGTAGTAGTCAAATGTTCTTGTGTATCCATATCTGATAAAGCCGTATCCAATTGTTCTTGCTTAATGGAAGGTATTAAAGGCAAAAAGTCATTTTTGCTAAGGTTTGAAAGTTCTTCCAACTCCATTATTGCAGGTTTTTCTTTGTGTTTTCGATTTCTAATTTAATAATGAATTTTGTGTCGGCGAATTAACTGTATGAAATATGTGGATCCAGTATTTTTCTTACTTTTAAGAATAGTTTAAATTTTAAGATTTTGATAGTATGACATGGTGTTATTGGATATTCCCAACACCAGTATTAAGAAACACAAAATTGTAATATGGCTGTCACGCCGTGATCTTAGCAGCAGGTCATGCACGTTACAAAACAGCGGGTTGCCACTTTAACTCATGTACACAAATGTCATTTACAAAAGAAAAGCCCTCATACACGCAACACATACACTAGCATACGATTACTCTGTTAAATACACAAACACACGTTTTGAATGCGAATTTGCGGTACAAAAGGTAATCGGTGATAAAACTACCGTACAAACGTGGGAAGAGCGAATTAGCACGAAACGACCGTAACAAAGCAGAGGCGTAAAAATAAAATTAAAAACGAAAATAAGAAAATCCTCTAAAACGAAGGTTGATTAAAAATTACTTTTTTTTTGTAATTTTTTTTTTATAAACAAAGCATTAATTTTTTTCATATAAATTTTTAAATACTTATTTCTTTTTTGGTTTCTTATTATGCTTCAGTTCTTTTATCACTTCTGCACATTTATTTAAATAACTTATTTATTCCTTCAGTTTCATTAATTTTACATTTTATGTCACAATTTTGTTTTTATTTATTTGGTTTAGCTTGTTTTTTATAGTAATTTTTAAAAATTTTATAGAGGTTCTCTTAACCTTTTTTTCAATTCACTCACTCACATTACACAAAAAGTGAAAATTTTTTGTTCAACTTTTTTTTTCTACATCCACTGATTTTGCAATTCGTTTTCTACATTTTCCTCTCTAAACTTTCATTTAATTAGTTTAAGTATTTTGAAAAATTCTTTTATAAAGTGGTTTGTTCTAGTTGTTATATTGTTTTCTATTTAGTTAATTAAATTTGTTTATAAAAAACATTTTATTATAATTTTTTCTCGTCGGACGCTTCTTCTTTGCTTGTGTTTGCTGTTTTTTCTGTACAGAAATTTTTGGTACTCGTCAATTCCTCTTGTAAAAAAGAAGAGCAAAAAGAGAGCGAGAGTGCCGTCAGCCATTTTGAAATTCAAATAACCAAAAAATCATAGTTGTAGATAAAGGTATTAAATAGTTTTAGTGTTTTATTGAAAATGTATATTCAAAAATTAGAATTTATAATAACAATTTGTAAAAAAGTGAATGTACATAGAATTACGTTACGGTTTTTATGAACAAGGATATATTTTGTTGTGAATACTAAATATATGGCATTTCTGGAGAATAAAATACAACACTATTAAATAAAAACAGAGATGTTATAGGCAAGAAATGCCATTGGTTTCTGTTATAATATTATAAATTCTTAAAGTTTGCTGTAACGCTACAGAAAAATAAATAAATTATACACTGTATTCAAATTAATATTAGGAAATCTTGATTGTTTTTACATTTTGTCTTATTGTAACATTTGAACAATATTTAAACCTCACTTTTATAAGTAGTTTTTGAATTTCAACTAAATAATTGTTGTAATATCTCTAAATTTCTATCTAAATTTTATAAAATATTAAAAGCTAATTGTGCCTTTAATTAAATATTTAGTATTTTCGTTTAAGCGTTTTTTTATTTATTCATTAAACCAAAGACTTTTCTTAGAAGTTACTGTGGTATTCAATACACCGCCGGCACAGCGTCTGTATTGAATCAGTTGGCATTGATTTCTCGATGATACCAAAAAGTTTGACATTTTTGTGTGAAAACGTTTAATTGTCATAGTTTTTGTTTTCCCTGGAGATTTATTAAAACTTTAAAAAAATATATAATAATTAATTTCGAAATACATTTTATTTTGTGTACTATTTAAAAAACACAATGGAAACTTTGCTAGAACAGCAAAGACGCTATCACGAAGAGCGTGAACGTTTGTTGAAACTCATGGTTGACGAATACGCCAATAAAAAGGCAAGTGAAAAAGATAGAATATACTCAGAACACCGACTAAAATATTTGCTGGATCTTCACCACAATTCTACAGATAAATTGAAGGAATTGTACGAAGATAAAGATAATGAACGTAAAACAGAAATACAGGCTCTATCCGGACCAAATGAATTTAATGAATTCTACAACAGATTAAAACAAATCAAAGAGTTCTACAAGAAACACCCAAGCGAAGTCAGCATACCACTATCAGTAGAATTCGATGATTTGGTCAAAGCATATAGTAATCCAGAGGAAATGTCCGCCTTAGTAGAGTTTACTGATGAAGAAGGCGGTGGACGTTATTTAGATTTGAACGAATGCTATGAAATGTATGTTAATTTAAGAGGTGTGGAAAAGGTGGATTATATTACCTATTTAATGACTTTCGATCATGTATTCGATATACCCAAGGAAAGAAAAAATAAGGATTACAAGAAATATATAGAGTCTTTAAATGACTATTTGCACAATTTCATTGTAAGAGTTCAACCTTTATTTGACTTGGAGGAAGAAATGGTTAAAGTTGAATTGGAGTTTCAAAAGCAATGGCTGCAGGGAACTTTTCCCGGTTGGGCTTCTAAGGAAACTGAATCCGCTTTGGCTAATACAGGTGCTCATTTGGATTTGTCAGCTTTTTCTAGTTGGGAAGAATTGGCTTCTTTGGGTTTGGATCGCTTAAAATCAGCTTTAATGGCTTTGGGCCTGAAGTGTGGAGGTACTTTGGAAGAAAGAGCCCAACGTTTATTCTCTACCAAGGGTAAGAAGACATTAGATCCTTCTCTTATGGCTAAGAAACCAGCTAAAAGTTCTTCCATTCAATCGAGAGAAAATGAGCGCCACAAGGAAATTGCCCAGTTGGAAGCTTATCTATATAAATACGCAGAACTGGTGTCGGAACAGCGTAGTGCTACAAAAGAAAATGTCCAACGCAAACAAGCACGTACCGGTGGTGAACGTGATGATAGTGATGTGGAGGCCAGTGATTCAGATAATGATGATGATCCCGATGCTGATGAAGTGCCCTACAATCCTAAGAATTTGCCTTTGGGTTGGGATGGCAAACCTATACCATATTGGTTATATAAATTACACGGCTTGAATATAAGTTATAATTGCGAAATTTGTGGTAATTATACTTACAAAGGTCCCAAGGCATTCCAGAGGCATTTTGCGGAATGGAGGCATGCTCATGGCATGCGTTGCTTAGGTATACCCAACACAGCTCACTTTGCTAATGTCACACAGATAGAAGATGCCATAACGCTGTGGGAAAAATTGAAGTCACAAAAGCAATCTGAACGTTGGATAGCTGACCAAGAAGAAGAGTTCGAGGACTCTCTGGGCAATGTAGTTAATCGTAAGACTTATGAAGATTTAAAAAGGCAAGGTTTATTATAAACAACAAAAATGTACATTAAATAAACTATTAAACCACTAAAGTAAACTACAATATATCGGCACTTAAACTCAAACCAATGCTATTAACGGATGTTAAAGGCAGCAAGGAAATTTGGGTTTTAACTTGCGTTGGTTGCATATCATATCGAAGCCAAGGAAACTCCTGTTAAATAAATTTTTATTATAAAACTATTCGAAAAATATTGTATGTATATAGAGAAATTTTACCTGATAGTTTGAGTTATGGGTAAGTTTAATAAAAGTCGAATGAGTTGTATAAATTAAAATCCGAAATTTAGCATCTGATGGCAGTTTTTCTAAAAGTTTCATTCTTTCCGATAGTCTGCACAAAGACGACCTTATTTGCTCTTCAAAATCCATTAGAAATTCATCTTCATTTGCAGCATTATTTTCAAGACTTCTTATATCGAATTTATAACGTTCATATTCCTTACTGTCGTCTTTGTAAAACAGTATCTCTAAATGATCCAATTCACTCGATTTTAATAGTTCTTTGCAAGTTTTCAACGCTTTGTATAAATATGTATTTAACGGTGGATAAATGGAAACATATACCGGTGCATTATATACCCTCCGCTTCTTAAATATTTGACTTGGGTACAAGTCACGTACGTACAGTATGTGATTGATGAAAACTTCTAAAGCCTCTAGTATTACATCGTTGAGATCTTTAAATACAAATCAAGATTCATTTAAATATCTTTATTTTACAAATAAGTAAGTTATTTTTGAAAAAACAGAACTAATAGAAGTCTTGCTGCGTAATGTGTTTCCACGAGTTTTGTATACTGATGTTTTTTGCGCAAATTTTCATTATAATTCTATCCCATAATATCGTTCCTAGCGATCATTTTGGAAATTGATTCTGACAAAAGTTTCTGTAGCAGCTGGCGTTAGTTGTGATTCCTTATAGTATTTAAGTGACGGATTTTATAGTTTCTTTATTTTGTTTAAATTTTAAATAAAATTTATTTCATAACGAATTCCCCTTTTCGATTAGGAGAACAGTTATTAGGTATAACCAAAGTAAGGATAATTCAGATTGATAATTTTATTTTATTGAAATAGAAAGCACTTAAGATCTAGGAAGAAACTTGAAAATTACGTTACCCTCCATAATACTGTGCCAATATATATTACCCCAGAGTACCCTGTGGTATATTACAGATTTGCTATGTCTTTAAAATATTTGAACATTTTATTTACAAAAACTTCTTATTCCAAGTAGTAATTCACTACGAAATAACAACAACATATGCCAAAAGGGATGCCAGATAATAAAAAAAAATTGCAATTTAATTAACAAAAATGTTAGCTTGCGAGCTAGAAATACGTATGCTAGATAGTCAAATTAAACCGTATAGTTAAATGTGTTATAATGTCAAATTTATTTAAAACAAAACTATTTGCTTGATTGTTTTCAATCTATAAACAAGGAAGTAAAAACCGCTATTAATTTTATCATTTTAACTATGTTGTATAAAAGTTAATTGGCAACTCTTAAGAAATTATTTTTGTTTACAATTTACAATTTTATTTCGCTGTTTTTGTTCCAATAGTAAAAAAGGAAACTATTTTATTGTGAAGCACTAATTCTGAATATCTGCTGCCGATTTAATAACAAAAACTTATGTAATGAATTTGGAACTATTGGAATCGTTTGGCCAAAATTATCCTGAAGAATTTGATGGATCGCTCGACTGCATTTCATTGGCCGTGACCTGTGCCTTTAACAAGTATGGAACTCTTTTGGCTGTTGGTTGTAACGATGGACGAATTGTTGTTTGGGACTTTCTAACACGTGGTATTGCTAAAATTATATCAGCACATGTTCATCCCGTATGTAGTCTAAGTTGGACGAGAAATGGCCATAAGTTGCTCTCCGCGTCTACCGATAACAATGTGTGTATTTGGGATGTTTTATCAGGAGAATGTGAACATAAATATCGATTTCCATCGCCCATTTTAAAAGTGCAGTTTGATCCTCGCAATGATAAAAGATTTTTGGTATGTCCCATGCGTTACGCAGCTGTTCTAGTGAAAATTGGCGATGCTCACAAATGTTTGCCTTTGGACTCGGATGGCGATTTAAATATAGTGGCTTCATTCGATAGGCGTGGCAAATATATTTATACAGGCAATGCAAAAGGAAAAATTTTAGTTTTGGATGTGGAGACTTTAGAAATAGTTGCCAGTTTTCGTATAATAGTGGGTACATCAAGTGCAACCGCTGTTAAAAGTATAGAGTTTGCCCGGCGTGGCGATGGCTTCCTAATAAATACCTCAGATCGTGTAATACGTGTTTATGATACGAAAGAAGTTTTAGCCTTGGGCAAAGATGGTGAGCCCGAACCCATACAAAAATTGCAAGATTTGGTAAATAAAACTACTTGGAAAAAGTGTTGCTTTTCGGGAGATGGTGAATACATTTGCGCCGGTAGTGCACGTCAACATGCTCTGTATATATGGGAAAAGTCAATAGGAAATTTAGTGAAAATTCTACATGGAACAAAAGGCGAACTTTTACTTGACGTTGTTTGGCATCCTGTAAGACCAATAATAGCGAGTATTAGTTCCGGCCTAGTATCGATTTGGGCTCAAAATCAAGTAGAAAACTGGTCAGCCTTCGCGCCGGACTTTAAGGAACTCGATGAAAATGTTGAATATGAAGAACGAGAATCGGAATTTGACATTACGGATGAAGACAAATCGTTGGATTTGAATGCCGATGCCAAACAAGATGAAGAAATTGAGGTGGATGTACAAAAAGCTGAACCAGTAGCAGCATTTTGTTCTTCAGATGAAGAAGGCGAAGATGAAAATGCTTTACAATTTCTACCAATGGCACCGGAAGTAGAGGACCCAGAAGATGGTTGGGCAGTTCAGGATGGTTTGGATGGCAATACTACCAAGGATAATGAATCTTCTGCAATACATGATTACGGTGAAGTTGTTTCGGCTAAAAAAAGAAAAATGAACAATTATGACATTAGTTTGCCCGATGCTCCCACCGACGAAATTCATCCATTGGTCTCCAGTAAAACAAATAAAGATAAACAATCATCGGGTGGCAAAAAAACGGCAGGGCGGCCGAAAAAGTAACATTTTCAATTTTTATTTATTTATATTTGTTAAAAATTAATCTATTGAACAAAATATTCACCTACATTCTTGTCTGCAATTAAAAGAATAGTCTGTTTAGAGCTTATATTTAATCAGTAAAACAAGAATACATCATAATGAGTGAATATTTAGTTGTCTGTATGGTTATAATATAATACTCTAAACTTTTTAATTGTCAAACAATAATAAATAATAATCGGTAGTAGGACGGATGGTCTTAGAAGTAACACAATTTTTTTAAACTTTAAAAGCTGAATCCAACAACATAGAATCCTTTGAAACGATTAAGTTTGAAAATAATTTTGTGTTCAATGAAGATTTTTAAACTGCTTAATGTTTGAGTTTAATAAGTAATATAAACATTTATTTTGATGGGTATATATTGATCTTCAATACAAGTAAAACATAATACTTTTAGCTAAAACAATATTAAAAATACAGAATAAATTAAAAAAAAAAGAAAAAATAAATTGTCAAAAAATGTAACATCATTAATTGCCAAATAAATTTTCTGCCATTACTTTTTTATCATGGCACGATAAGTGGACCACATCTCCATTGGGATAACGCACAAAAGCTCCTTGATTGGTAAAGCGTTTTCTACATTCGGGGCACACACTAAACTCTGTCAATTCAAAGTGAATATTCTGTTTTTCTAGAACCAAGTCAGTACAACGTTTTAATTCGGCTTCTAGTAAACCTTTTTTAATTTCCAATTGACTACGTGTAGCCATCTGTTCTCGTAGAACTGTGTCTAAGTAATTACAGAGCCGATTAATAGGCAAATCTTTGGGTAAATACTAAACACAACATAATATTATTAATAATTAAATATGATCAAAATTTTATATATGTACTCGTATACTTACTGGCCATATTTTATCAGGTTCTATTTTTGTGGCATATTTATTTAAGAGCTCTAAAACAATTTCGTGATTAGGCTGTAAGAAGTCTTTGTGTAATTCCACATTTTCATAAGGTGGCTGTTTAAGAGGATTTAATATTGTTTTTAGTAAAGTAAAAAATATATCGGGATCATCTTTATAGTTTTCTTCGCAATACTTGGAGGCCTTTTCAACATCTCCCAAAATTTGTATATAAATTGCCAAAACTTTTTCGTGCTTCTTAAGACGTCCTAATATTATAGCCCTTTCCTCAAGCAGTATGTTAGTAGGAAAATCTTTCAGTACCACATCGGGCGAATAGTTATTGGAATTTTGCAACAGATCGTGTAATTTTATCCTATATTGTTTGAGTTCTTCAGTCAATTCCTTTTTTAGGTGCGAACCATCCTTTTCTAAGTCTTTCATTATAGTTTCCAATTTCTCACGGTATTGTTTTATTAGTATGTTATGAATGAAAGTATTTGTATCTTGCCACACATTGATAACATGCTCCAAATACGGTATTACTAATGGTTTGTGATGTGTTAAAAGAAAATCAAGCACAGCAGCCCGGGGTAGATTTTCAACTTCTATAAAGTCTTCGGTGAATATTCTTAAACCTTGCTCAGGATTGGCTTTTAAGACCCAGTCAGAAAACTCCATTATTAAGGGCCAGTGTGTGGAACCCAGTTGTTGCAAGTAGCGTATAGTTCTTTCATAACCGTATAGGCTAGAACCTTCCTTAGTGGCTTGAGATTGTAACAGTTCAAGAGCCTTTTTGTGTTTACCATTTGTTTGATAAAGTATGATAAGTTCAGATATTTTATCATGCTTAAGCAAAGTCTTTTCTGATTCTTCCAAATGGCATTGGTTGAGACGTAACAATGGAGCTATCAAAGAGTCATTGGTTTGTAAGTAACATTTCAACAAAGTGGTATCTATAATGGATAGCAAAGATTTTGAACTACTCTTGGTATCGCGCAGTTTGACTACCTCCTTCTGTCGGGCAAGCGCCAGAAATTCAATTAAAGCCAAAAGAGCGTTTTCTAAGTCTTTATCTTCCAATTGTAAGACAGTCGCTGCAGGAACATTAGGATCGAAATTATCACTGGTAGTGGTCTTAGATTGATCTTGTAAAAGATTTGGAAAGAAGCGTATAACATCATATGGATTTGCCTGAGCTTTTTCGAATTCTGTCATAGCAGCAGAAAATTGCTTTAAAGCAAAGAGTTCTTTGGCATAGCGCATGTGTATCTGGCGAATGGTTTCTGCTTTAGATAGTTCAGGTTCATCGGAAATTTTCTACATTCAAAATGAGAGCGATTAATTAAAAAGTGCGATTAAATAGGACAAAGTGTTACCGTTAGTTCAATAGCCAGTTGAAACTTTTTCTGCTGTAATAATTGTTGTCTTTGTGTGGTAATGTCTACCATCCTTATACACCACAATTCTGAAATCGCCGCGGCAAATATGGTACCCCTAGCTGAACGTACAAGATGCCTTATTTTACACAACTCTGGTATAGACTGTACCAAAGTCTCTTTATCAATGCCGTTGGCTTCCAAACAACGAACTTCAATACCACTAGTTACGCGACCCACAACGAAAGGTTCATCCCAAACCAAACCCAACAAAGGGCTACTCCACACCATGGGCTTTAAGGCTGCCTTTCCCTTACTGCCTGTTGTTTCCAAACCACCCTGAGATTTTGCTTTATCATCCTTACGTTCTTTATAAACCTCGGGATTAATAGCAACTAAATATTCGTCTTTAGATACGCCTAAAATATTATCCTTTAGTAGGCATATAGAGGGATCCATATTGTGAGAGGAGGAGGTCACAATTAGATCATGTGTTTCAGTTTTATTATATTTGATCTGTAAATATATACAACAATTGAAATATAAGCTATCTTTTTAAAGTTTATACTTACATTGTAAATTATGTACTCATCCTTATAACCAACGCAAATTAAATCATCTACCCAGCAGAGAGCTTTTGGTACATCTTTCAAATCTATTGAAAAATCTGGTGAAGCCAAGGTGTTTAGCTTCCAATAAAAGAATTGTAAACGTCTTTTAATTGCACAACAAACCCGTATAACAGTTGCAGTTTTGCCGGTTGTTGTTTTTGTTGTCTATAATAGAATTCCATATATAATAATTACGCTGTTGACTTATTCGATTTTTGTGATAATTCTTACCTTAACATCTAAAGCGAAAAGGCTACTTCCTTTTGTAAACTGAGAGCAATGGATAAATGTGAAATTATTCTCAGTACGACTTATATCACAGACATGCAACATGCCATCGGTTAAAATAAATAGTAAATTTTCCTCAGCAATAACTTCCATTTGCACTATTGACTTTTTGCTAAAATTCTTGCTAAACATAAGCATATCGACCACACCATTTTTATCCACCGAATACATAATCAATTGTCCACTTCGAGTACCCAATATAACATTATTATCTACAAAGAGTACAAGGGCAAAATCAATATCGCTTACATACATACAATATTATGTGTAGTAATTGTATAATTAATTCATTATTTTTGCTGAATTTTTAATGTTCTTATTCAGATAAAAAATGCGCTGTTTTGTTCGAGAATAGGTCGCTACATTCAAGGTATTCCATTATTTCTATCGAGCTTCAGTGTTTTTAAGGACATGACAGATGGTTATTTAAGCTGGATTTAGTTTCTTTTAATAACTTGCTCTTATACTGATAAAAATTGTTCTTCTTATCGTTTAAGAGCGATTTTCGCTTTAGGCGGTTTTATTTTTGAGATATAGGTATAGATGAGCAGCACATAATGGACGGTTCCTCGTATATTTCATCTGCTCTAGTTATGCACCATTGATTTCCAGCTCTATTAAGGTAATTCCGAACAGTCTGTAGTGTTTAGCGAATGAGCAGTCCTGACATTATTCCAGCACCTTATATTTTTGGTTATCATCTTATATTATAGCTGTCATTTCATTTTCGGTGCTAGATAAAACTTCATTAAACCAGGAAAGTTAAAAGTCCTTATAGTTCGAAACCATGCATATTACATATGCACATGCACTTCTGCATGTTGTAAAACAACTGCTTACCAGAAGCGTTCGTATCAATTGACTTAAGTAAATTCCTTGGCAAATATTGTACATTTTATATTATTTTAAGAATATTTGCATTGCACTATTTCCAAAATATTTAAAGTACAATACAAATATCATTAATCCTGAGGCCTATACAAAGTCAACTTACCATAGGCTGCAATGGATTCTATGTGAACGCCTTGCTTCAATATGGAATGTATTTCATATGCCTGATGCATTTTTTCTTTATCCTTCCAATTACTCTTGATAAAGAAATCGCTTTACTTATTAAAATTTTTAATATTTATTAAAAAAAATCGAATGCAATTTGCTCCAACAATTTCTATGATTAACATTGAAATGAATATAAAAAAATGGTTGACTAATTTGGCGTTTCTAACAAACGCTAGTTTAACTAAAAAATGCTAAACATAAAACGTAAAAAGTTAATAAATGCTTTTTACAAATTTTATAAATAAAAGAAACTCCTGATTATAAAGACATTTTAATCGTTATTTAATTTTACTGTAATTAAATTATAATTTATATAAGATTTTAATTACCAATTATCAATAAACGCCAAAGTCCGCTGTCATAATACATTGAAGTGTGTGGCATCACTTTACCTTAAAGATAAACAAAATAAAAGCAGAAAGAAAAAAAAATTAATAACAAAACACAGCTGATTTCTGCAAAGAGAAAAGAATCAACAACTGCAACAATAAAGCTGCAGTGCTATTGTTATTGTCATCAGCATCATTCTTGTGGTGATAACGGGAATAGAGAGACACTGATTCGTGTACTTCCTTGTCTATTATCCATGTTTTTAATCTAATAAAACAATAATATTAGTAATAAAGTGTAGTTCTTACAATAACGTGAGAAAACAATTCCATGGAGCTTAAACTAAAAACTAATTTAAAGTATTAGTACGAAAGTTTAAAGAACTTTCCTTTGTTTTAATACAAATTGGGTTGAATTCGGGCTTATCACCGAATTGGTGTAATCAATTAAAATAAAACAATTATAATTGCAAGTACAAAATATTAATTGTTTGAATGTCATACACATTAAAATTATTAAAAATAATTGATCTAAAATGGAAAATTTGGAAAAGCACTACATGTTATTGCTGACGAAGGAAGATGCAGAATTTGTAAAGGTTTGTATTTCTGTTTTTTGTATGTGTTCATATTGCTGCAAGGTTGTTACAGCTGGCGAGACGTCTTAATGGATTAATGGCTCCTATATAAAGGAGACTTTGTACTATTCAGCAAATATCGGTCAGCAACAAGTTTAATAGTTAAATTGTGAACTATCAATTTCACAATTCTTTTTAAAAACGTTTCTGTACTAATATACAGTGCAACACAAAAATAATATGGTTGATATAGTTCATACCAAGGCGAATTTTTGTATTGTTGTACTTATTGTAATAATAATCCGACCGGTTACATGAATTCGCCTTGGTTCATACGTTTTATATATTTAAAAAAGTTGTATGGTTTTTAAATATTAATCATTTATTGTATTAACGTTACTGGCAAGGGAAGGGAATTATTTTAATTCAATTAAACGTTTTAATGGCAGAACGAAAAATCCACAAACGTTACTGATAAAGTTTTCTTTTTTTTGTGCTTTAGGCTTTTATTCTAAGCCAAGGATTCCAATCTGTTTACGTATCACTCCATTCGTTTTGCGAATTTAGAATTGTTTTTTTGGTACAACTCCACATTTTCATTTATATATACAGTCACCATATATGGAGAATATAACTCAGCAAACTGTTAACAAATATATGTATACTGCTTATTGTTGATTTCAATAGATGTTAGCCAGGCTTCATATACATACATATAACAATACAGAGGGTACATTACTTTTGAAGATACGTTTTTATTCTTTTGGCCTGCGTACAAACACTCGTTACTTCATCTAGTGTAATTTGGTTGCCCCAGTAGGTGAAATTTAGGACTGATTTGATGTGCCGGTATTGATCTTAAGTTTGTTTTTACTCGGTACCTTGAACATAATATCTACGTTTGGATATTAGAATTACAATTTAATCTATTGCCATTAGGAATAGCCATGTGGATTTTATAAAAATTTGTCTGTCGCCAGACTTTACCTTTTCGGCTCATAGCTTATTATTGTATGCTTAGATTTTGTTCTATTATATTTATTCTATTGTATTTACAATTATATTAATTAGATTAATTGTTTACCATTTCAGATATATTTCGACAGTTTGGGAAAGAGTCCCGTTCAACGTTTTCAGAAACAAATATGTGATCTTTTGCTCAAATATCCTTATCCTGTATTAGATCTTCTATTATTAAAATGGATGAAATTTAAATATCAGATTAAGCTGGTATTTCTAAAGGCTTTCGAAGAGATATTAAAACAAGTTCAGAAAGATGGTTTCAGTGCAAGAGCACTAAAATTCCTTAACAAAATACCTGAGGAAATATTAGAAAGCAGCATTGAGGGAGATTTACGAGAATCAATGCGAAAATGTTTAATGGTGTCCAAACTTGACGATGATTTTTATTTATCATTAATAGGCCGTGAAACTGTGCAGCCCATTGATGGTATTTTGGAATTACTTAAAGAAACTCAGTGGCAGTACTTTCAAAGTCCTTTGGGTACCAAAGAGTACATTTTATATCAAGCCTTAGATAATAAAACTCACTTCTTAACACTAATACCAAACCAAATATCAAATTTCAATGAAATAGAAGATGTTGCACTAAGAAACAATTTGATTATATTAAAACTAGTACAAGAGTTTTCTATAACGTCACAGTTGCTCAATCAGCTACCCAATGTACGACAATGTTTAGAATATTTTAATATGGAAACGGCACCTGAAGACATAAAACCCGTTTATGAATTCTTTTACAGAGATTTTAAACGTATAACTATAATCCTAAACTATGTGGAAAAATTTAAGGGTATGTCATCAATAATCACTGTAGACGATATACTGAAAAAATCTTCAAATTTGGAAATCATCAACAAATTCAAACTGTTAAATAGCTACGAAGAAGCAAAAAGATTCTTAGACTCCTACTATACGTGGCAAAGTGCTTTAACGAGCTCCGATAAAGATTGCGAGTTGGAAACGTTATGCAATTATTTTATCCTATCCTGCGTGCATTGTATAATTGTAACTCCTTCCTCTGAAGCTTGTGATGAGTTCTATACGCAAAAGTTACAGTATTTAAACTCTTTACTTAGACAAATGAAAAATTTTGTAATTTTGTGCCAAATTTTAGAGGATATATTAAAATTAACTTACTTACGATGGGAACACTTACAAAAGCCAGTCGATGGTGATAAAGTTGACAGCAAAGGTTTGATTTCTTCAGATGCTACCTATACTGATGACGAAATATCACCAGGAGCTACCGGCAAAATGAAATCAGCAACAAAAATGTATTATAAAACAGGTTTTATATGTAAATCTAAGGCCTTTTCGAATCTTTATAATTTCCTTAAAACGTTCGTTACTAAAAAATTACATTCGGCTGATTTTAAAAATGCCTGTTCTGATAATCAACAAAGATTTCAAAATATTGTCGATTATATAACTGATATACTGTGGAAATATTCTTTGTTAGAAAAATTGGAACAATCACAGAACCAATCGAGCCACGAAACTGTTGATATTTATTTAGATCCTGAATATTTACATCATTTTGTTCGCCATCACATTGAGACAACTGACCGAGTTTCAAGTGATGATGAAGAAAATCAAACTAACTATCAGAGCCACTATTCGAGTCTATCACGACGTAAGGCGGCAAAAAAACGTCGTCGTGCTACTTTCAGTGGCATAACTTTGAAACCACCGCAACAAGAAGTGCCTTTAGAACAGCATCGTTTGAGTGTAAATTCTATGTGTCCTTTGAAGCGGTTGCCTAGCAGTGGTGACGTTAAGGAAATAATAGAAGAGCGTAGTGTTATACCGAAACTATTAGGATCTCCGGAACGCCTAGCTATGATGGCATTAACTCTAAAAAGTTTTAACGATGCCAAGCGAATAATAGAGGTGAGTTAAGAAACATTAAATATATTATTACAAAAAAAAATTAAATTTTTATTTTAAATACATCGTTTATAAATAATTAATAATATAAATAAAATAGAAATAATATAATTTTTAATAATATTATAAACAAAATATATTATTATTTAGCTAATACTGTAGATTTATTTTCCATCAAAGGAAATGATTCATAATAATGATATCGTAATATTTTGGGTTTATCCCATAACCTTTCCGCATAAGTTAGTAGTGTTAATATGGCAAAACATATCAGGTAAACACTAATAATCTGTAAAAAAAAAACAAATTTGAATTAAAAATTTTCCAATTATTATTTAGACACTAATAGATTAAATTTTCTGTCGTTATGGCAGACAAGACTGAGATGGTCTTATTCACTAGGAGATATAAGGTGGTCGGTTTAGATCGCCAGTTCTTAATGATGCGACTTTAAGGCTTTCGGTTAACTTTCGCTACGGTTGAATGCGTTGAAGCCAATGAGGAAGAGGAATATTCTCTCCAAAGTGCAGTTATACATGACATGTATTATGATTATCACATTAGATTACACTGCGTACATAGTCATTGTGATGTTACTGGCAACGAAGATCAGACGCAGCTTTAGAAGTAGTAACAGGAGAGAGGTTGGGGAAACCACCACACACAAATTGTGCATAGTATATATAATATAATGTATATGATTGCAAGAGGCTTTTGACAAACGCCGAGAATTTAGAGCTATTATGGAAGCATAGCAGTACTATAGTGGCATGTACCTTATAGAGATTGTGTGTAAAATATATTAACATGCTTAAATAATTTCTTTTATTAAAAATTATTATTAATTTTTTAAACTTTTTTTCTATTTTTTTACAGAATTTTAATTTACAAAATTCTCAATTAAATACCGAACTGAATTACGTCGAACAACAACAACTTGTTAAACAAAAACTCACATCGATATACGATAATTATCAACAGCAAGAAACACAAATTCGAAATTTAAATGAACCTTTAACGACTGTTGAACAGATTCGTAATGTAGCCGCCAAGGGTTTCGAAGTATCGAAAATAATAAGTGTTATCGATAATTTTGCACAATCACAGCGTATCAAACAAACCGAGAGCGTTAAGGAATTAATACGTAAACATAAACAAAATCCCCAATATCATTTTCTAACACATTTTGAGGAAAACAATTTAAATGCTGTTATTATCTTTGACTTGATTTTAAACTTGCCATTTAACCGTGATATGATCTCTAGTGTTTTAATGGTTATAAAACGCCATCAGTCGATACAGTCATCTTTTAAAGAAGGAGAAACTACAGAAAAATTGCAATTGCCTAAAATTATTGGACCGCTGGGTTTACTGGAAAATTTAAATGATTGCATGCGCTTATTGGATGGTAAATCCTTAAGAGATTTATTATGTGATAATATCTATTCTGTACGACCACAAAAGTTATCCGTGGAATTGGCTAGAGAAAAAATATTTAAGGAAATATTCAACAAGAAGCCTTCAGAATTAAGCCGATATGAAGATTTAAAAGCGTATCAAACACAATTCCAAAATCTTAAATCGAAATATAATTATTTTCAAAGATTTTGCAACTATATCCACCATCTTACCAAACTTGTACATTTACGAGACCCCAATTGCCAATATCCTGTGGAAGAATTATTAAAAATTGATCCTTGTGACGTCATAGGGGAATTAATATTCGTTTGTGATATGACACCTTTAGAAATTGAAGCAACAGTTACAGCTCTTAATTTAAATTTAGTGCATGTGATATCGATTAATATGTGCCCGGAAATTGTGGGTAAATGTGGTATGAAAAAACGTTGTCTTACGCCACAGAAACAAGCCACAATTTTTAATTATATTGCCAATTATAATAGTCTATTGGTGTATTTGCTTAAAGCTATTAATAATCGAGATCATTTTACAAATGATGATCCACATATAGTTTCTACATATTTGGAACATGTTTTGCATATGAATGAAATCGATAAGTTATCCTCGCTGTATGATGGTAATAAAGTAATTGCAGTTTTACGTTCAGATCATATAAATATGAAATTATTGGAAAGTATAGAATCGAAAAAGGAACAACTTGAACTTCTAGAACTTGACATCGGCATACAAGGCAAGTAGTATATCTTATACGAGATTTGTATTTTTATAACTAATAAATTAAATTTATTATTTAGAACCCAAACCAATTAAATGTGATCGTATTGACTCTTTAATAACGGCTCTTATACAGGAGGATGCGAAAAATATTTATCTAGCGCCGAAAATTCATGACATTTCTCTACGAGCTCATTTAATTCATAAGAACTTTACGAAAATTGCTACCACACGTTTAGCTAAAGAACTAATTGAGTCAACATTGGAACACCGACAAGCTGTACAAAAATTACCGCAAGAACTAAGAGAACAATTAGAGGCAACATTAGTCGATATTACCGTTTACGCTAAAGTTTCTGAAGTAATGCAATTTGAAACTTGGCCCCAAGCATATGATTTTGGCTTAAAAACACCCAGCACTATTTTTGAACGCTTATTGCAATTGCATCTCTATAAATTGTGCTATGAATGGTGTATGGTAGTAAAATTGGCAGAGAATTTCAAACCTCAGATGAAAAACTTGCTGAACATACTCTTGAGTGCGCTTATTGATATGAGCGATGAACAAGACTATCATGATATTGATTTGAGCACATACGAATACTTACTAAAAATCTTGGAAACATTTCCTCAAAATGAGTGTATTACGTTCTTGGATAATAATAAGGATAAATTCCGTTCAATGGTATTATTGAAATATTCTATTGATTTTCTCGATGTTTGTGCAAATACGACTGATAGAAATACTTATAAAAATTATAAAATTTCAATAAGAATTTTTGAACAATTAACACCCGGTATACGTAAACAATTTTGGGCTCTTTTGAAATTTCCATTATTAATTATAGAACAGTTGATAATGAATGCTAAATTTGAAATATTGTCGAAAGTACTGATTGCAGTGCGAAAAGAACTGGATAGGGAAGTGTCCAGTGAGTTGAAAGATTGTCAAAAATTATGTCAATTCTGTTTTGATAAAAATGGCAATATGTATGATTTGCATGTTAAAAATCCGTCCCCTTTGAAGTCACGCTTTCAATTGGGTTCAGCCGAAAGTACAAATGCATCGGCATTTATATTATTAAACTTTAACCTCTATCAGAAGGATCACTTCATAACAAACGATTGCATAGATCTCTTACTACGTATTTATGCTACAAAAGCTTTAGATTATCAAATATCGGATACGTCTTCGACATCGGAACCCTGTTCCCAAAGTACTTATGATATGCAGCAGTCATTGGACTCTCTATGTGGCACTTTTCAAATGCCAAATCAGGCACCGACACGTGCAGAATGGATAAGAGACGAAGAAGCCACACACTGTATGTGCTGCCGTCGTGCGGCATTTACAATGCTAATGCGTCGTCATCACTGTCGTCGTTGTGGACGAGTTGTGTGTTTTGCTTGCTCCACGCATCGTATGCGCATACCAGAACTCTATGAAGATGTGGATGTTCGTATATGTAATGACTGTCATCGTTTATCTGAAGATAATATGCAAAGAAAATCGAATAGGGACTCAACTCATGCCGAAGATGTTTCGAATATACCCGTTAAAACGCGTATGAAGCCAGGTGAACATTTTAAATGGAAATTAAGCGGTAATATTACTCACGACAAGCTATTACGTGAAGAGTTTTGCTATGAACACGCTCCCAGTGTGGCCTTATGCCTTTCCATATTGGATTATCATTTGGGCAAGCAGAAATGTGTAGATTTGTTATTATTTCATTGTCGTAAGCTTGAAAAGTTAATTGTACCAAATCCTGAAGTCGATTATGAATTGGTAGCGAAAATGATGAATTGCTTAGCGTTGGCAGCAAAGGTGTGTAACACAATACAATCAAATTATTTTGTAATAATATAAATATATATATATTATGTAAATAGGTGCGCGGTGGTCCTGCGGAAGTTGAAACAATAAGAGAACATTCCGAAATTATAATATCTGTTGTACAAAATGGCTGTGAATCTCTAATACCGCCGGATCCCCTTAATAATCATGGTCTACGTAAGTTAGCCGATTCCTTAGTACAGGCAGAGCGATGGGATTTAGCTTTAGAAGTTCATCTGAAGTGTGGATTTCCTCCAGCTGGTGTAATGGCTGCACACGGTTTGTCATGTTTACGCGTAGGATGCTACGATACTGGTGAGTATGAGACACATTTTTTTTATTTCTGTTACTAAATTTGTTGGGTACTTTAAAGCTCGTGAAAAATTGTCCCTTTGTATGCCAAAGCTAACAAGTGAAACTACAAATACAGCAATTTATAAAATTATTTTCAATACTAAACTTGCCCCAAACACCAATGTTAATGTTGACAATATTTTTGGTCTAACTAAAGACCAAGAGGTAACAGTAACACGCAGACCACAGAATGGACCACCGCTTTTGCAAGAAATTTTAAAGTTAATCGAATCTTCTCCTTTAAATAAAACTCAACCGGAAACTTTGCAGAGAGCTTCCATTATACGCAGTTCTAATTCATCTTTAGTTTCGTTGCTCTCTAGGCGAAAAGAGCCTTATGTGAAACGAATGCATGAGCCTGCTTTAAATATCCTTAACACACTGGCTTCCTTAAAACGAACTAGTACGACTAGTGATGCTACAGTAAATCGTAAAACAGTATTCCGTAAAACTCGTGGTTTTGAAGAGTGTATTTACTATGTCTTGACCTATGGATCTCATGCTGATGTTTTGAAATTTCTAATGCAACAAAACGACATTGTGGCTGCTTTGAAATACTTTTTATTGCAAAAACTCGAACCCGATCTCTTTATCCACCATATATTCCTTGAACAACTGCAAAAAGGTAAACTGCCACAACTCATTAGCCATTTACAGGAATTTGACGGCCAATTGTTAATATGGCGTACGGTTCTGTTACATTCATGCCGTTACTTAGAGGCACAGAATTTCTTAAATTGTCTGTATCAGTTACAAATACTTTTAAATGATCCCATAAGAGCTTCAATGACATGCGTTAAGTTTTACTCAATGAATTGTGAAAATTTCCAGCAACAGCATGCTAACGCACAGCACTTACGCAATGCCCATTTGCATATGCAGACTGAATTGGAGAATTCTCAATGGGAAAATATTAATTTCAATGCAAATAAATCGCAAAAAACTGGTGCTGTCAGTCGTAGATCAAGTACAGCAAGTATTTCGAATTCATTGGGTGGCGGAAACTTTCAAATGCAAATGGATGCCCGTTCGCTAAATTCTCATATTAATACAATTTTAAAACAGTTGGATGTAGCGAAATTCTTGGCAAAGTGTGAAACGGAAAACAGTACTGAGGATGTCTTGATAACAGACAAGTTTTTAAAGCAGGTATGTATGTGTGTACATACAGTGTGATTTTACAGATTTTCTTTATAAAAACTAAGAACATTTTTTAAATTGAAAAATGGCAATTAAATCTCTTATAGATACGAATTGATGCAAATAAAACCCTGCCCACATTATTCGATAAAGTTCAAGAAAAAATACAAATCTGTATATTAATTCTCGTCTGTGGAAAAAATATTGACGAAGGATTTGGTTTATCTTACAGGTAAAAGAAGACTTGACTTTCTATTGAATACTTTGCTACATAAAAACATTTACATACATATATACTCACAAAAAATAACTTTCAGTATAATACAAGATTATAAATTGGCCCCAATAAAAGTTTTTGCTCCCACTGCTAAACTTTTGGCTCGTAATCAACGGCTCAATGATATTGAAAAACTGCTGGCTTGTATTACCAGCAATAATGGGATAAGCACACGTGATATCGATGAAATCTTAAGTGTTGCCATTAACTCGGCCACTAATACGCATGAACCAGAAGTAAAAACCGCTCTCGATAACTTAACCAAAAAGATTAATAACGTTGAGCAGAGGATATCATCGCACATTTTTATTGGTCAATTGAAATCGGCTTATTTGTTGGCAAATAAATATAATCGTTTGTCCGATATACGGAAAATATTAAGGCAGGCTGAAGCCACAAATCAAATACACATTAAAAAATTATGTGAAAAGAAATTACAAATGAGTATGACAGACTCAACACAGCCAAGTTAAGACAAGAACTGGAATTTAATTATTTTAATATTTACATTAATTTTGTGATAGGGCTCAATATTGCAATTAATTATCATTCTGTTTGTTCATGTTATAGTTTATAAATTTTATTGTGTGTGTATTTTTTTCTTAAATATCGATAAAATATTATGTTATACTGTATTTAAATATGTATTAATTAAAATTATACAAATAAATATATGCAATTTTATAAAAACAATCCAAAAAACAAAATTAAACTTTTTCTGAATTAAAAAACAACAAGTCAAGTCAACCATTTAACCCACACTTAAAGCTTAAATTATTAATTTATTTTCAACAACTACCTTTATCCCTGATATTTTTTTTTTAATTAATTAATAATTTTAATTTCCTCAAATTCATATTTATTTTATTTTATTTCAATATTTATTTACATTTATTAATCTTTTTAATTATTTTATATTAAACAATACATTTATTTACACCTCTTATACTTTTAACTTTATCCAATCAATAATAAGAATTCTTATGTTTCATCGTCCCCGTCTATAATACTTTCCGCGTCCATAGAATCATTACATATCGACAATTCTGATTCTGTATCCTGGCGACTTTCATTTAATTCTCTTAACTCTTCACGTTTTATTTCATCACACTCATCATCATTCGTGTCAATATTAATGGTGGCTGTTTCGCTATTTCCATTTGGATTGGTTGTAATTTGAGTTTGTCTTAGAAGCGCCAAACGTTGTTGTGTCATTTCTAAATGATGTTTACGCCATTTAATACGTCTATTTTGAAACCAAACTTTAACTTGAGCTTCTGTTAGCGATAGAGTGTGTGCTAAATAAAGACGTTCTGGTCCCACCATATACTGTTGCCTTTCAAATTCAGCCTCGAGTCTTTCCAATTGCTCGGGTGTGAATATTGTGCGCACTCGTTTATTTTTAAGGGATGATTTTTTACCATTGTGATCTGCAAAATAGCAGAATATATTGTTATAAAATAAATTTTATTATATCTAAGCATAATACAATACTTTTCGCTAAAGTTGTATATTAGTTGCGTAGAAACGTAATTATGTAATTGTAGAAACATTTGTTCGTAAAAAATATTTTCTCTCTCTCAAGAAAAGAGCTGACAAACTACATGTAAAAAGAATTTTGTTCGGACAAATGTTTTGGGAAATGAATTTATTGTTCTGGGAATATAATCCTACTATTTTAAACAGTCGGGTAATGAGAGATAACACGAAGTCAGCAGATAAATCTGTAAATCACTTGGTTGTGAAATGATATTGCATTTATCGATTACAATAACAATTTGTTAATAACTATATACAACAATTTCAAAGAAATGATTGCCGATTGGCAACACGAAAGCAGTCTGATAAATTCTGCGATGGCTTCTGAGGCATCTGGTTATCATTATTATTTCACACGGTACTTGAATTTTTTGAAATTGAGGATTGAATGTCGGCTTTGAAATTTGTACTCGAAGCTTAAGCGGTTGCAACAAGAAACGTTGAAAGACCATTAATATTCAGAATATGAAGCTTACATTTGTCTTTGCAGTATTCATTTAGTAGCTGGAGGCTCCAAAAAGGAAATTGATAGTAAAAAAGTACGTGACGTATTAGCAAGGCTACGAACCGTATACGTGAACTAAAATTTTAAACTGCTGGAATGAAACGAAATTCTCATCAATTGTTGTTTACGAAACATAACACAAATTTGGCCACTGAGAACAATCATAAACGAAGAAGTATAGAGAATAGTCTGAAAGCTATAGTGAGGTATGCTACTGGGATAAATAATTCTTGTCGGAACGGTTGTAACTCAATTGAATTGTTTAACAGAATATTTTGCTACCCTTAAAATGCTACACCAATAACTTATGCTAAGGCACTCTATAAGTTCACTAAAGTTAGTACTTATTATAAATACCAGCCTAAGTCTACGCTGGAAAATTCGTAAAATGTTGACTGCAAATGCTAGCAATTCAGAATCAGAATATGAATCCTGCATCCGTAGGCGAAAAAATTGTTATTATGGTTTATTTAAAAAAATTAAGGGAATAAATTCCCTTCTGAATAATACATTTAAGAAGCCTACTAACTCTTGACTCTCCAGAGCCAAGATGGGGGTGGCAACTCTTAGAAAAGAGAAGGACTTAGTGAGCAATGTTCTTTCTAGGCAATGACAGTAGGAAACCCTACCGTCCTAGGACATGTTAAGTAGACCAAACTAGGCCTAGGTATGCAGCCTGATTATGGAAGTACAAGGACAGTTCAATTTATAAATTCTGATGTATATCTCAATTTAGCGAAGTGAGGGCGGAAGATAGCAAGTGAAATAGTCAAATATTTTCACTAAATAAATAAATTCAAAAAGATAAATGCAAAAACCTACCTGATTTTAGTTTCTCCCTTTGAAAACTCAAACTTGTTTGATGAGCATGTTGTTGATGCAATTGTTGCAGACTTTGTAAGGCCGAAGGACCACCATTGGCAGCAGCAGCCGCGGCAGCTGCAGCAGCTGCGGCAGCAACAAAACTATTTGCTCGGGCATGTTGTTGATGAGCCATTACAGGACTAGAGGCGAAAGAGGCTAGAGATGGTGTTGAGGCTACTACGCTAGTACCGGTTACGTTAACCATAGCCGACGGTAAATAGCGATTCATTAAAACAGTGGCAGCTGATGCTGCTGCACTACCGGTGGTATTATCACAATTGAAACTATTTACAGGATTATTAATTGAGCTGCTATTGCTACTGCTGCCGTTGCCATTGGTGTTGTTAATGGCAGTAAGGGATGTACTAAAACTATTGCAAATATTCGACTTACTAACATCTCTATTGTTATTATTACTACTGTTGTTATTGTTGTTGTTGCTACTATTATTATCGTTATTATTGTTGTTGTTGTTGCCATTATTGTTATTATTATTGTTGTTGTTAAGAGTATCTCGTTGATTTTGTATGAGTTTTTGTGGGTGGTGCTGGTGGCTATTGGAATGAAGATGATGTTGCTGCTGCTCATTCTCATCATTTAAGGGTGGTGTAATACTGTTGGTGGGTGTTTGTTGTTGTAATGCTTGGGTATTACTATTCTGATGGTGGTGATGTTGGTGGTGGCTGGCACCATTTATTGATAGGTTAATAACACTGTTGGTATATTCTTTTCTCGTATTCTCCATGGCACTCTTTTGTAAACCTAAAATGGCGGCTATTGTAAAGGATTTTCCAGCATCAAGGGTTGTATTTGCTGCCGCTGCTGCTTCTATTAATTGCTGAGCATGATGATGATGATGATGGTGATGGTTCTGATGCTGATTATGGTGTTGTAAGCTGCGTGGCTGTTGTTGCTGATGATGATGGTGATGTTGAAATAGCTGATGATTATTAAGTGGTGAATGGTGGTCTCTTTGTATAGCATGCGTTGGTGAATTATGAGAGTTCAAATGTTGAGCTGCCAATTCCAAAGCCGTTTGATTATGTGTATTCTGTGGGTGATGATGATTTGCTAACAATGCTGAGCTGGGGAGAAGTGGCTGCTGTTGTTGCTGCTGCTGATGATGATGATGCTGCTGTTGTTGTTGAAATTGTACATGACCATTTGCTAGAGTTGAGGCCAAAGTATGGGCATCGACAACATTATGATGTGTTGCTTGCGAATTGTGTAGCGCCAGAAAATGTGATAATGGATTTGGATGATATTTCTGTAGCATTCTTGGTCTGACCGTGTTTTATCCTGTGGTCGTTACTGTCGTTTGTCTTGTCTTCGACTTCTTGCAATGTGTCTGCTCTGAACGCTTGTGAATATGTGTGCTACGTTGTTGGCCCTACGGTGTCAGTTTTTCATTTAAGTCTGATTGCAAATTATCTTCATACCTTTGGCTGGACAATCTTAACTTAATTGTTTAACTGCGTTTGTTTAGTTTCACTCTGCAAACAATAGCAGCAGTTGGACTCTAGCACGGTCAATGGTCTGGTATGATGCGTTTCAATTGTTTGCATTTGAAAAAAGAGCACAAGAAATTTCTGTAATGAGACAAAATGGGAGTAAAAAAGGCACAATTAAGTTTTAAGTTTATCAATCTGAACTTCACTTAGGTGGCGTTAAATGTTGTTGTTGGTTGTTGTGGGTGGGTGTCTATTGTGTGGGATAACATAGAGCGACATTTGATATGCAATTGTTTGTTTTTCTTGGAACAATGCCATGGACATTTAGGCATGAAATTGAAGAAAATTGAGAAAAGAAAAGTTTATATTCAGGTTAAATTATAACTAGGGAATGGCACAATGTATGATAGAGAATACATTATATGTATATTTGAGATGTAATATGTATAACAACGATAAGTTAAAGTTCTTTATTTCTTTAATGCTTATTGGACCAACAGTTTTAATATTTTTAAAATTGCAATAAAACAATAAAACAAAAAATAAATAAAAATTAAATTTAACGCTAACATTCGGCAAAAAAAACTCTTTTTACACAATTTAACATTTTTTTAAAACTTTCAGTTTTGCTTTAAAGTGTATTTCTAATGACTCTCTAATACAAGCACTATTAAGGTAAAAAATAACCTGCTGGGAGATGATAAAGATGCGGGTATCCAAGGGCATGGTATTCACTCAGCACTTATTCAGAGGTTTTCTTACTTAAAGTCGCCGTAGTCAGTAGGTAGTGTGTTGGCTTATTAGACGTGAGGCCACAGTTCAAAAGCGAGGTCCGACATCTCGAACAAAACGAAGTTTGAAAAAAAAAAAATATTTCTTTGACGGCTTCTTCTCAGCAGATTTCTGACAAAAACTCTGAGAGTAAATAAAAATTGCCATGAAAAGTTTATTTACAATCCGTGGTTTGGAGTCAACTTAAAAACAATTGATCCTCTTTAGCGATCCTCATTCTGCGAAAGTTTTTCGTGCCTTACTTACTTACTTATTTGATCATTGCAATCCTTTAATCAGGATTACGATCTAGCTTCTCAAAGCACCCCAATTGTGTTTGTTAATTTTATCCATGAGTGAGACCTACAGTTTAAAGTCGACTTGGAAAGACAGGCTTTTGAGAAACTGACAATTTTTACTCCAGAAGATTGCTAAGAGAGTCGCCAAAGAAATATTTTTTCCCATTTCGTTTTGTTCGAGATGTCTGGGCTGGAGTTTGAACCGTGGCCTCAGGTCTAATAAGCCAACACTAGTCTAGACTACTTTCAAGTTTTTCCCGTCATTTATAAAAAATGTAAGTATAATATCCATAATCCCTACTCTTTTTTTCCTTCCTAGCATAATCTATTTTCCAAGTTCCAACACAATGCATTGCTTCAGGGCAGGTTATTTCCTGAGCGTTGAATAGAGTTGCAACCACCCGAAAACGACAGCATGAGAATAAAAAGTTTTCTTTTGAAATTTGTGAGTCCAAATCGATTATTTAAAAACAATTTATTTTCACATCTAACACCTAAAGACGAAATTATTTCAAACAAACACTGACTTAATCAGTATAAAATTTACATGTATGTATGTTTGGTTTACATTAAAATTTAATTGTGCGTACGAGTACATCACATTATAATTTAAATCATTATTATTTATTTAACCATCATCCACTGGTTGCGTGCATTGCATATGCCAACATACTTTAATCTAAAATAAGCCAAAAGGAGAAATAGTTTGCAAATATCACTGTTAAATGCATCTTCATTTAGTTAATTCTACTCGTATTTTCTCAAAATATTTCATGACAAGTAATTTAAATGCAACACCTCGCTATAATAGTCGCCTAAGTATTCTTCAGACGACAACTATAACAGCAACACCAACTGCAACAGGAACAACAACAACAACAATCTTTAAGTGCCTCAAGAGGTATTTGCACTTTAGATAATTTCACATATGTATATGTATGAGACATATGCACAGACTTAAAAACATACATACATTTAGTAAATATATGAATGAAAAACGTAGGACACTTGAGTGACTCTACGTCTAAATATAAAGTGTTGTGGTTTCTCTAAAGTAGCCAATTCATGCAGTCGTGCACACGTACATACACATACGTACAAATTGTACCAGTTTATGAAGATTTTATGAGAATGTGAGTGCATTGTCACATGATACACCAGACTTCAGAAAATTCCAAATCTTTAGATGAAAATAAAATTAAGCAAAAGCAAACTAAACATTCTTTTTAGGGTCATAGTTTATTGGGAAAAATTTACGCACTCATGGCGTAATTCGTGGAATATCGGTTTGATTTTGACCTAAAATATCTTTATCACTTTAGGATAAAGAATAACTTGTTTATCGTTGATTTGACTAAAATGAGAAACACGCTCTTATGCACGACCATAGGCAACGAAATGAATTTTCATCAAAACTTCATCGGCGGCGATGAGGCCCATTTCTGTATGAACTTGTTGTTGAACAAACAAAATAGTCGAATTTGGGACGGTATCAACTCTACAGGAATACCAAGAGCGCCCAATGCATCACGAAAAAGTCACTGTTTGGTGTGGATTTTAAGATGGCGTCGTCATCGGTTTATATTTCTTTGAGTACTAGTTGTCCAGGTCATTTATTATCTCATCTATCGATGAGAAGCATTATAGGTCGATGATTACCAACTTCTTTTAGCCTGAATTATATGATTTAGACACTAACGTCATGGGGTTTTAACAGGAGGGCGCTACATGCGGCACAGCTCATGTCACATTGGATATTATGAACGGGTTTTTTGAGTCACAAACTACAACAGTCCTTAAAGCTAACGTAACTCATGCCATCGTTCAAATTCAGCCTGATTGGACATTTCGGACATTCCACACATAGACAGAAAGTGCTTATCGAAAGATCCGATAAATATCTGAATACAGAACTTTTAAGCTCCTCCTCCTTTTAATCATAAATACATATGTGTAAAATGTAGTCTAGTAGGTAGAGAGCGCTTATTAGACATAAAGCCCTGGTTCGAGCTCCAGGCCAAACATCGAAATGAAATATGAAAGAAAAATTCCTTCGGTGACTTCCTCTCAGCGGATTTCTGGCAAAAACTCTGAGAGTAAATAAACCTGCCACTCAAGTATAAAATTAAGGCACACAACATGAGTAGTGTGAGAAGCTACGCCGTAATCCTGACTGAAGGGTTGTAATGGCCAATTATGTATGTATGTACGTTTTCTGACGTCTGAATAGCATCTTTAGATTAAATTGGACAATTTACTTCTTTCTTTTCTTTCGTGATGGGTTTCTTACTTGGAATTTCTATTTACCCCGATGCATATATGCTCATTCATGCAACGACTAGCAATAGCTCAAAGCATCAGGCCCATATCAACTTAAGCAAAGTTCATGTTCCATTTTTTCCGATGACCGGCAGTAAGTAATCTGATAACTTTAGAAGTGTAATAATAGACGACAATTGCAGTATTTTTTTTTTTCATAAGATTAATCGGTCAATCGCGCTTGCATAATTCTAGCCAGCCCTTACATGATAACTTTGTAATGAGTTTTGACATTCTAGTGCGATTTCGTCAAATAATAAAAATTAGCACTCATAACGAATATCATAGGAAAAAAACCAAATAATATCATAGAAAAAAATAATTAACCAAACAAGATTACATATGTATTGCGGCATTTCGGTAACCAAGAAATGGGGAAGATCATCCAACTGAGATTTTGAGTGTCTTTAAAATATCCTTTTAAATCCGCTTTTTTTAAATGGTTACAAAATTCATGAATTGTTACAAAATGACAAGAAATGTTTTTAATAACATTAAATTCGTCCCAAAAATTTCTACTCAAAATTAAATTTTGTAGTACAGTGTCATATGCATTGTAGGTTTGTAATTATGTTGCTTTATAGTAAATTCCCTGCCATATTAGGTGACAATAGTTAAAGCATAATATCAACTTACTTGATTTAAATTGTAATTATGATACGAAATGCTATGGACTACAGTACATATTAAAATACCAGTTCAGCACTATTTCATAGTGTTAATACGTATGCTTAGGATCTTAAGCATTTAGACCCTCTAAAGGCGGAAGTAAACGTATAATTTAGTAATTACGTACATTCAGACAGATAGAGAGAGAGATAAACTTCTAAAAATTGAAGACAGACATAAACATTTAATAGGCATATTTTCATATTTTCTTAGTAAGAAATAATGTAATGTACAATAATGTACAATAATAAGTATATTTGATGAAAGTAATTAAAGCTGATAAATGATATTATTTCTTTTTTTTTCTTGAAATTAGCTTTAGACGGTCACGTAAGGTAAATATTCGACTTTCTATTTAAATATCTAGTTTAACATAATACATATCTATTATTATAATAAATAATCAAATTTTGTTTTGAGATTACACACAACCGTAAAAAAATGTGATTATAATCTCGATATTTAAAATACATGCGCCAAATCATACAAATTTGAGAAAATTTCTAATGAGTACATACATACATATGTATGCCTCAAGTGCAAAATTAGCATTACATAAACTCACTACAAAAAACTAAGTGTATGTCATGTATAAAATTAACGCACACAATATAAGTGGTGTGAGAAGCTAGGTTATAATCCTTTCTGAATGGTTGTTATGACCAATTATGTATGTACATATGTATGTAGAATTAATAAGGGAAGTCCATAAAGACTACAAAGTTTTTTTCCTAAACTTCCAATAAATATTAAAAGATCAATTTGGAACGAGTAGTAAAGAAGGAAGAAGTAAAATGAACACAAAGATATATTCCAACGCCAAAGTGGACAAAAACAAAATGTATTGTGACAATAGGCAAAAATAGTCTACATAGAGACACCAATAATAATGAAACGAAACTAAGAAGTACTAAGTACTTCCCCCAACTTAATATTCTTAAAGAAACATGGTGATTAACAGACACAACATACTAAAAACAATTTGACTATGTGACAGGTGACAGAAGACATTCTTCCAACTATAATTTTGTCCGATTATATAGAATAGCTTTGAAACGACTTTTTAATAATTATGTCGCAGGTTACCCATTCGTGAGTTCTAATTTGTGCATACTTTTCTCAGCATTTGGCTGGTATCTCACCAATGTCTGCTGTATTATGGCGTATCCCGACCTAAGATAGCAATAGTGTGATCAAATCGCTAGATGTTCGCCGCTGTAGGTAATTTTTCGATAGAAAAAGGAACTTAAAATCAGTTTTCTAAGCTTTCCATTCACTCCGCTTCAGTTGTATGGTTTAATACCATGCCTTATGTAAAATTGAATAACACAAGTCTAATTGTTTATAAACCGACGAATTGGCACCTTCATTGATACTGGCAACAATATTTTCCTCGGATTATGCCACATTGTATACAGAGAAGAGACCAACATATTTTCAATGTGCAATAAAATTGCACATTGTATGTGTAAATTGAGGTAGTCAAGAAGTTTTAGTTTAGTTTAGTTATGGTCTGGTCTAAACTAGTATCAAACAATGTATCTTCTGAAATCAAGCGCAGAATTGTATAAACCAGTAGATGGTTTCCAAAAATTACTGGGATCATATTATCTTTGACAGAAAGCAAAAGTTATGTTATACCATCTAATGCAGACAATCCTCCTATATGAGTCTGAGTTGTGGTGTTTAAAGTCAACAAAGTATTATTATAAAGCCAATTGAATATTGGTAATGGGTTGGTCACTTAAAATAGGTCTGTCAGTAAAGTATTTTCAACTTAATCAGTTCGTCATACGAAAACTAACTTAACCTAAATGGATAACAAGATTCTTAACAAAGGTGCCTGTCGGGAATATAAATGAGAAATAAGTATTGTAATTATCTAATAGAAATTATTGTTCCAATTATAAAAATATGGGTTAATTGATTTCAAACATTTATCCCATCAAACAGATAAAACTTTTCTAAACGTCAATTCTGGGTTATGACCCACATTTTGAACATACTCAAAATATTTGGCCACAACAATATTTCTCTAAGTTTATTTTATCGATATAATCGGATCTTATTAATAGTATTTAATTTAAGTGTGATTGGATGTTATGATATCAAGACAGTCCGAATTGTGTTTGAGCCTTTATCGAATAAAAACTGTGAGGTAATTCTAGAATATTTAATAAATTGAGAATTGAGAATGTGAATACAAGAGCGATATGATTAAATCGCAATGGGTTTCGCAATCTCTGAGCAAATCATTCTATTGTGGTTTACACCCCTAACCGTAATGGAAAAATGGGCATTTGGATCACAGATATAGACAGTATAAATCGATCTAATAGCATCTGTGAAAACCTGTGTTCTTTTCTAGATCTAACTTCATTAATCGATAAAAATTACGTCATGTCCGAAAACTTTTTGAAGTTTTGGAACTGATTTGCACTTATGCCTCAAAAATATGTCACAAGTTATATAAGAATACTATAAGATATTTAAAAATTAATACAACACGCATATGTAAATACAAAGATATGCTGTTCAAATGTAGTTACTTAAGACGTTGATTTTTTATATAAATTCCATCTTAAACAAATGATTCGAATAAATTATTTAAAAAACCATTATAAGAACTTTTATACCAGGACGTGAGATTCTGGAAGACTAAGATTTAAAACCAACAATTCGGTTAGGAAGGTAAGTAGGTTGGAGGTGAGGAGAGCAACCAAGGGGGTTTCACACCTATTGGTGTATACCTGAACCATCATGTGAAGTTGTTTTGCGCTCACTGTTAAGGGAAACTTCCCATATTTCCTATAGCATGTCTGTATATTGTACAAACATCCTAAACTTCACGCCATTCATATTTTCTCAGTGTGGTCTTCAGAGTAATGAAAAGCATTGGATTGTTCAAGTTCATGGTAAGGCGTAACGTGCCATGCCTGGAGTAATTGTTAAATGCATTTTTACATTCCCGGACCCCGTATTCCTAGATTCGAATACATTATCAGTGAAGATATTTAAATACCAATATGTCAATTAAATCCGAATCAGGTAATCAAATATCGAATGCGCGCTGACTGCGAAAATAAGCCTAGTTAGTTTAACAATCTCCCTATCTACACCGCAAAAGGGGAAAAACAATACTCTGATTTATAGAAAGGTGTAAATTGAGTTGCGTTTATAGGAATTGAGTCAACTTGCATCCACATTGCATTACAAGCTTTGCTTAAAATAAAACATGCCTCGATAAAAAAGATGACTGGACTCTGTGACTTTCTAACACAAAATCTAGCGTATAATAATACACAAAGCGATTTCATCATGTCATAAAGTGAAAAATATTTTGAGAAATAGTTGATTAAGCTGCTACTCCCAAATCCACTGGCTCGCAAAATTTTAGCCTGCTGCCAGGATTAGCCTAATAAAGAGTGACTCCGCAGCATTTACCTCCGCTCAACGTTTTTGAATTGTTTTCAAATGTAAAAAACAACAATGAAATCTGAATTTATTCCTGGTGTTGGTGTTGATTGTACTTAAATCGTTTATTTTTTCAATAAATCGCAATCGGAAAATAAAATCGAATGTGAAAGGCCCTTTGACGGCATTTTCTGTACTCTTGAAAATTAATAAATCATTTTAAAGGTGATAAAATTTATGGATTGTTTGTTTTTAATTTTACCTTTTTGGCAAACAAGTTTTTGTAATCCAATAATTAATTAATCCAGTATTTTATAAATCCAAAAAGAGATTCGCAGTTTAAAAATAGTTTCACTGCTATTTTTCACAAACTATGTATATATTTTTGTTAAGATATTTTAAGCCTTATTAATTACAATTTATATTTCTTTCTAATCCTTTAAATACAAGTATTTTGTGTTCGCCGTCGGTATTTTAATTTGCACAGAAAGGCATCAGTAATACAATATTTTCTTTTTGAAAATATACCGTTACACTAGTAGGAAGATTACATATATTGATACCGTTATTTTTATTAGCAAAGATAAAACATGTTATCGCGTGCTTATGACTTTTATAACTGAAACGATTAAAAATTGTACTGATTGTTAAAAGGGCATCATCGTAGTCATCGTTATCATTATCATCAACATCATCAACATCATCAGCATCATCAGTATCATCGTATAAAACAAGTGCAGTCACCGCCATCTACAGTCTGTATATGTATGTATGTACGTCCTGTATGAACGGTCGTTCTATCCTATTTTTAAGGGTGGCTAGAGGGTATGAAGAAAATAAACAAAAAAAAAACCTTGCAGAATAAAAAACAATCCAAAAACATTATTAAAGTTTTTTCCCATTGCCATTTCTCTCTGATGCCATCACGTACATAAAAATTGTTGCTTTTAATGTTGTTGTCAAAGTTATGAAGATTTCTGTTGTTGTTTTTGTTGCTAATATTGTCGTTATTATAATAATAACATCATTATTAACAAACAACATAGTGACCAGCCAGAAATTCATATTGTTAAGAGGAGCATTACAGCAAAAAAAAAAACAGCAGCAGCAATAATCTCAACATCTCTCTCTATTTCATTCACAATATTATAAAAAATTCTCTGTGAGTATAAAAAATTCTCAGATTAGAATATGTATGCGTATGTGTGTATAAACCTATGAAAATTTATTTTACAACTCACACGTACACCTCTATTTACACTTGTGCGTGTAAATTTTGTCATTGTATTTGTAAGGATATTGTATGTAGGCGAGTGAGTGTAGTTTTTATGGTTGTATTTGTAGTTTTATTATGTTTATGGAGAGTAAATTACAATAATAAAATTGCTATTAAAGAAGTTTGTTTTAAGCCAAAAAAAATAAAACAAAAAAAAAAAAAATTAAAATGCTAATTATTTAATTATCTGTAATTAGTTCATTAATTTATTTAGGCTATTCACAACTCAGTTGCTCTAAAGGAAGTTTATATTCATGCAAGGAATTTTAAAAGCGAATGCGGAGCATGGAAAATCGATTGCGGGAACGAGGAAAGATGGAGAGCTTTGAATCTGTTTATATTTTAAGTCAAAGAATCAATTTTTGCAGCAAGGGCGTTCTACATAAGGAGAAAGCGTCTGAAGGATGAACCCTGCAATACACTAGTTATAATGATGTGAAAGAATCCTTGACATGCTCCGTGGAAGCCCTCTCGAAAATATCCCAAAACTTTTGGAATATTGAATTCATTCGTGTAAATATTAAAACATTTCGACAACAGCGATGGTTTAATTCACCCTTCACTCTGGGATTAACGTTTCTTTAGATTCAAAACAGCCGCAGGTATTTCCTGTCTATTGCGAAGTACATTACAGACGTATTGCTGAGTTCACTTACATTTTTTAACCAACAACTTCAAGACTGGTAAGTTCCGAACTAAATTAAGAGCGTCAGTAGAGGTAATATCATTAAGCCAGCCTATGTACTCAACATCGTGAGATATATTCTATTCCCTAAGGCAACTCAGCACACTATGATGTATTGGTTATAAATACAGTCATAAATATCCAATGGATAATCCTCGCAAATAATCATAGTTCATCACAATTGTCTTCTTATAAGGACAGAAAGCAACCGTGGCCTCTTGGACCTCAGATTGTACTTCAAGATGATGCCGAGATATTTACTACTTCCAGTTAACATAATCTTTATAGAACTCCAGACAATAGTCCGGAAGAAAGTTATACGGAAATCAGCGTGTTTTTTTATTGTCTCGCTCATTTGGCCGCTACTCCTGGGCAGTCTGTAGGATGCCCCCTTACCGCGATCCCTATGTAACAAATTCGCAGCCATTAGACGGCTGTGTAATCTGCACTAGGTTGGATTCTATAATAGTGGTGAGAACGCTCCATCCTTTGAAGGTCCTCTACTAACAAAGTGCTCAATAGCAAACGGACGTAATTTGGCTCAGTGTAAATTTAAATTAATTTTAGTTTTTAAATTTTTAATTCACTTACATAGTCCCATAGCCTCGAATAGAAGATTCGACGTAATATTAACAGCCCCTTCTATATTTACGAAAATATATGTTCATACGTATGTATATTGTTGAATGACTTCTCAAGAATTGAAATTTCGTTAGTTGCGCTGTTTGATTCCAATGCAAGTTTTTTAAGGTATACAAAGATGGCTCGATGCTTAGGTGCCACATAAATTGAATGTAAAAATATCTAAGCCACAATAATTGATTTTTCTTAAGGATTAGATATAAATTTGTATATTATTTTGATTTTACATATTAAAAGCGTAAATACGTGAAATTGTCATTAAAAAATGTTTAATTAAAAGCAAAAATCAAAAAAGAATTATTCAGTAAAAATAACATTATGAAGTAGATTATTATAGACTGTATAAATATTCAAAAAATACGATATGTATGCTCACGCATACATGCACAAATGCAAAAAAACTTAAAAATATGAACCAATAACAACCCGTTTAAACAGTCAGCCAGCCATCCTGACAGTAACTCATACACCCATTTACAAAGCTTAGCATAAAAATATTGTACAATATTATATAAAAACAGACAAAGAAACAAGAAAAACAAAATACCGAACAATGTTTGAATATGTGTGTATAGGATATGAAATTGCGTTTGCAAGTGTTTGAATATGAGAGTATGTGTGTATGTATATGTGTTGAAAAACAATACATTTCAATCATCATTAGTGCTAATGTACCCACAAATATTAGGGGGTGTTTTAACTGGGTCTCTTGATTACATTTTGGCATCCAAGGCCTTTAAAAACCGACAATAGCAACGACAACAACATTCATGGCTGCAGCCAAAAACAATGGCAGCCGTTTCCTGTGGCAGATTGGAGAGAACAGATTTACAACATCATTGCGCATAACAAATAGAAAATCTCTCTCTCTCTCTCATTTTTTGCATTCGAGTAAAAAATGTATTCAGATTTTTAAAAAAAGTTAAAGAAAAAAAATAAGAAAAAAAATAGAATAAATAAATCATTGTTGATGTTGTTAAGTTTGTGCATGGTTTTGTGTGTGTATAAGTGTTTAAATTTGTTTTTTGTTATTGTAATTGTGGTGAATACTTTTTATACAGTTATATTTACCACAATATTAATATGTACACATGGCATCTCTTTCTCTCTCTTTCACTTGGTCATACATAAACATAATATGCTCTTGTTTAACATTAACACATACTTGTACACATGCTTACAAGGATATGCTAAATAAATATGTGGGTAATAATTGTAGTAAAATTAAAAGTGGGGGGCAAAGTGGATGATTTTATATTATTTTATTATATTTGTTGTTGCAGTATTTGCCATATGATGATGACGATGATGTTGTGGTCTTACATTTGTTGTTTTATTTTTTGTGCTTGTACAACAAGTGCATGTGTTTGTTTGTTTACGTTTTTATACTTGCCGTGGGACGCCATCATTGTGTTATTTTATCATGTTTTTCTTTTATGGTCCCTTATTTTTATAACATTTTTATAAACTTCGTAAGTTTCTATCGTGAAATAAACAAAAAAAAATCGTTTACAATGTTCGTTTGTATGCATGAAATTGTTTTCTTTTTACATCATTTTAAATAAAAAAAACAAAAGAAAAAGAAACAAAAAAAAAAAAACAAAAACAGAATTTTCCATTACCATTTTAGTTTTTTTCTTGAGGATTTTCTCTTGTTTTCTTTATTTTGCAGGATAAATTGGCCTTTACAACACTGAGAATAACGTTATAATAACTTACATACACACACACACATACATACCTACATAGATTGTAATTTATATACAAAAATGGGAATTATGGTTTTTATATGGTTGATGATGATGTTGATGTTGTTATTGCAGTTGTTTTAAAAACTTATTTATTTTTGTTTATTTCTATCTATGTATCTGTGTTAAACGGGCAATTATTATGTAGAGACCTTTTCCTTTTTTCAGGACTGAATATGTACATTCTTAAATGCTATTGAAAAATATATTGAAAAATTTGAACAGTTACCGTTGGCTTAAAATTTATTACCGAATAAGATTTTACAATGGATTTGACGATAACGAAATTATTTACTGTAAACTTAAGTTTTTAAAAAATAAAACAATAATAATAATACTACATAATGTGTTTTTGAATTTCGCTTAACCCGGATCTGTACCTGATTGAGATAATGACTCTTTGTCTAAATATTACGAACTGCCTTTAATAATCGGAATAATAATAATAAAAAGGACGGTTCCTTAAATGTTTTTAAAACATAAGACTACCTCCACTGTTTCACAATCTTTATAAGTGGTGGATGATACACTTCGATGTTTTTTCTGTTGATCAACAGAAGATCGATGCTTTTCCTTCGATGCATCAAAGTTAATAACTTGGTACAAATGCAATAAGCTATACATAATCAACGTATACATATCAAACGTAAACAACTCTGGTGGAGTTAGATAAGATACACAGACGTGCTAGTGTTGGTATAACCGCAACAATGAGAACTTGTCCTACAACGGCGCTGAAGGACTCCCATGTGGTAGTGTGGACCAAAGTTAAGCATGCTATGATTAGAATAATGGTTGAAAACTGTAATACGAGCTTCATTAGGGGGCATCATGACCTCACAGATTGAATGGCTGACAGACAGTTCACTCTTTAACTGTCCTCTAGAGAGAACCAGTAAACTATAGCAATTTGGAAACTGCTATTATAGTTTACGATGCATTGCATCAAAAAAACAAAAAAAAACATGTTTTTAAAGACTATTACCAGCCTTTATTGTATGTATATTATTTATATATGTAGTCGCCGTAGTCTAGTAGGTAGTGTGTTCGCTTATTAGACGTAAAGCCCGGGGTCGAGTCACACAACATAAATAACATAAATCCAGGTTCTTAAAGTCAGATCTTGCTCTCTGATAACTGATTAAATGAACATTTTCCACTGGCACAATTTTCCAATGTTCCGAGGGATTTGGTGCCATATTTTTCCAGAAATGAAAAAAAGTTACAAAATAAATATAAAAAATAAAAATAACCCGCGCTCTTGGATTTGTAAAATGATTAAAAATTGTACGAATAATAAATGATTACAATATTTTGAGAAATATGAAAACTAAAGAGAAATTTATTTCTTATTTATCCTGTGGTGTTTATAAATAAAGCACCGCCTTATTAAAGGAAAATAATTTTTATTATTGAGCGCCATTACATTAAAAGAAAAAAAAACGAACATAAAAAACACGATATACATTTTATATGGCAAAATTACCCTTCATAATGCTCTACTATATGAACGCTCAACACACAGACTAAAAGGAGAAGGAATAAAACACAAGGATACAGAGAAAATCTTATTCTGCAAAAAGAAAGAAAAAAAGAAAAATGAAAATGAAAAAATAATAAATCCAGAAAAAATAATTCAAAACGACTCCACCCACCACCCCTAAAAATTCACTTACTTCATCTATAATATTAAGAACGAGGAAATATGTTATGGTTGTGTATGGCTTCTAACCCATGCCATAACACAAACAAAATATAAAAGACAACGGAAACGGAAAGCAACATAATGATGTTTATCGTAGTATATTCTTAATTTTAACATCCTCATAATAATGATTGCGTTATAAAATTTTGTGTTCCTTAACTACATATGCAGAGCATGCAACACTCTGTTAAAGGGCAAACAAGACAGACAACCCATTCAGCAGCCAGTCAACAATCAGATATATGTACATCATCATTATCATTAAATTGTTGTTATTCAACAACAAAATGGACTTGAATATGATAAGGTTGAAAAATATGAAAGAAAGGAGAAAAAAATTGAATCATACAGCAAAAAATATTATATGCAACATAAAAACAAGAACATTTGTGGCATGTTTTTAATAATGTTGCCTACACAGTTTCAATCCAAACACTCTAAGGAATTTGAGTAAGAAAAAATTTATTTTTTATTAAAATAGTGCCTTTAAATGCACGGCTTCATAAATGATGTTCGAAGCAGATTAGACTCATGGTCTCATCAGATCATCACTTGTGGAAGACAATACAATACAATAATAGTACGCACTCTTATTTACTATTATGGGCGCCCTGGTAGTCTAGTGGGTACTGTGCTAGACTGTTAGCGTGAGGGTCATGGGGTCGATACCCACCAGAGGCTCTCGTCTGTTACACTATACCGAGCATAATAATTAATATAATTATATATAATTTGTAATTGTTTTATAATTAATAAAATAAAGAAGTATTTACTAATATGAGCCTGCTTAAGAAGGAAAATACTTTCGTATGGGAATACATAAAGAAACAAACCAAACGCTTAATTTGTCACTTGAGTCAGATCCGAGGTGCGAAAAACTTATTCCATTAATTTAACTTCTCCTTAAATATCGGGGACATATTGAAAATTGATTTTTCGAGTTAACGATACCATTTAACTTCGCATCCGCTTTCGTTTCGCTTATCAAAATTATTCATTTTCATTATCTTCTTGAAAAAAGTTTGCCATTTACGAATTTTGCTCGTTTAACAAATGAAGAGCACGTAAAAATAGTTAAAACTATTTGGTACGCTTTATAGTCTGGAGAATTGGGTGGTATTTTTTCGAACCACCACCGTCAATTCAGAGCGCTATTTCAGTAGGAGTCAGAATTATGAGTATATCGTAAACAATGTGTAGATCCTGTGATGTGGCGTCTTCAGGGATAAACCCCTAAATTTGGTGCTTGAGAAAACCAACAATCCCCATCTTATCGCGCGAGATACCAGCCGTTCAGCGTAAGATAGTATATCATTAACATTATTTACGTCTGTATAATTTACTTCATGCCTTATTCAAAAGTAAGCCACTGTATTTAAGAATATTTTGTCTGCCATTATTTCCATTTGATGTTTTTGACTATACTCGTATACACAGAATAAAAATTATAAATATGTATATGCAATACAAAAACAAAATTTACATAAAAAACTTTAAGTTTTTTTGATGCTAATAACTTTTACCCTCATTCAGATGGATTCGGTATCGTATTCAAAGAATTTTTAGGCTTAAATATAATCTTTTTTCTTTTATTTAAAATATTTTTCTACGTTTAATAAAAATTATTCAAAGAATTTAATAAAACTTTTTTTTTGTTTGTTAAACAATAAATATTGTTGTAAAATACATACATATTCGTAAATTCAATATGTTAAAAAAGCTTTACAAAAAGAATTAGTTTTAAAAATACCGATCGAGTATGTATAAAATTTTTATTTTGATATAAAAAACAATGCTTTCAATTTAATAAAGAACATTTTTTATACAAAAAAATAAAATTATAGAATATATTCAAGCAAGTAAAGTTTATTCACTTATAAAATGGAAAATTTTAAATAAATTAAAATTCATTCCAACAATTCGTTAAACCATAGCAAAGTATAGTATAAGATTATGATTCCTGAAAAAATGTGAGGATATTGATTCGTGTAGTGACTAAGAAATTTGTTACAAATGCCAGATTCCATCTATACACATCCATTCCAAAAACAAAGTTACGTTATAGTTTGCAATGCAATACCCTAACCACTATTAATTCATACATACGCATTTTTGTTTGATATACCAATATTTAAAGTTTAATATTTTGGATAATAATAATGATAACGACTTGAGGGTTATATTTTCTGAAAGATAATTTTACAATAGGATAAAAATTATCTAACCAATATAATTTAGCAGGGTCTAAAAATTCATTTGAAAAAGAAAACCCCAGTTTTCGCAAAAAATTATGATGTAAATCGGTAGGTTAAAGAAGAGACGACCTAACGACATACATCAAAATCGTCCAATAAGCTTATTGTGCCCTCACCAGTAATGCTTCTATAGGAAGTCTCTATTATGTACAAACTACCTTATCTTCTTCCAGTTCACTCCTTTGAGATATGTTATGTCTGGTGAAGAGTTTTTCGTAAAATTTTGGAATCTCAAGCTTATGAAAGCTAAAAACGTGTTCCAACTTCCCTTCCCATTCATTATTATCTAGCGTTGCTATCCGGCTAAGGATAGGGCAGAGTGTCCCGTAAAGACACTAATCACAAACAAATAATGATAGTTAAAAAGGGTAAATAATAATGCAATTTAAAAAATGGTCATGCTGTTCATACTTGTACAACAGATACTGAAAATGGCCGAACAATGAAATGATCCGAAAGAAAAGTGTTAAATGCGATCTATTTAAAGAACTGATCGTTTTGAAAACTTTTAATTTTAAAACTACTACTTTCAAGTCATCAAATAGCGTTAAAAATGAAATCAGAGCTCTTCGTTATAGCCGCACAGTAAGAAAGGGCGTTAGAATCGACGAAAAGTACATATTCGCATCAAACTAGGAACGTACTATGTATGGTCTGACGACATGTTGTATATTAGACATCCCCCAAAGAAAGCGCAGAAATGCGCAAATACACAATTGGTAACTGGTTTTTGGATTGCTTCTGTTTATTAGCTGTACATCGTCTAGAAGACCACAGTTGATTATTTGGATACTCTAAAGAGAGATATGCTTTCCATTACCGTGGACTAACCGCCATTGCAATTTATAGAGGATAATAATAATATAATAATTCCAAATGCTTCGCAACGTAGTTCTTGGAAAATGAAATATCTGTAATGCAGTGAGCTTTTAAGTAAACGAATATTTATTTATTTATTTATTAATTACAATACAATTACAAATTATATTCTAATTTTATACGAGCGGAGTAACTTGACCATATGCTCGGTGTAGTGTCACAGACCAGAGTCTCTGGTGGGAATCGAACCCACGACCCTCACGCTAATAGTCTAGCACACTACCCACTAGACTACCAGGGCACCCAAGTAAACGAATATAAATCTTATCGACCAAAGAAATGTGGAATAAAATTCAAAAAGCGCCGTAGTCTAGTAGGTGGTGTGTTTTCATATTAGATATGAGCCCACGGTTCAACACTAGGTCAGACATCTCAAGCAAAATGAAATATGAACAAATATTACTTTCAGCGACTTGCTCTCAACAGATTTCTGGTAAAGACTCTGAGAGTAAATAAAATTGAAATGAAAAGTTTCTTAGAAATCTGTCGTTCGGAATCGACTTTAAACTGTAGGTCCCGCCACTCATGTATAAAATTAACACACACCACATGGGTGGTATGAAAAGGTAGGTTGTAATCCTGGCTGAAGGATTATAACAAACAAATTGTATATGTATGTATGTATTTCCTGTTAAAATAATTTTTTTTTTTGGATTTTTAAAGACTTCTTCATAACCAATTTCAGCACAATATTAACACTAAAACATTAATAAGTTCTGCCAAATTAAAGTGTGTATGTATGTGAGTTTCAGTTTAGCGGTAAATAACAAACACATAAATAAAGACACATACACACATATACATATACAAAAACATATTTTCATATACACTTGTCGGGGAAATTATGGGAATTAATTGAAATTCCTTACATACCATAAGCTCTTTTGTATGAAACAAAATTACCATCATTATCATTATACTCTCTACTTACTCTCTATCTGGTTGACTCAACAACTTTAACAACAACAACAAGAATCTTTACATACCACCACCTAATGGCACCATGTTCTCTTGTTTTCTTCGTTTTCTCTTACTTTCGGTACATTAAACACAGGGAGTTTGAAAATGTCAGCCAAAATCAAGTAAAGCCATGAGGATAATATTCTCATACAGAAGAACTGTGTGGTGGCAGGGGTTAAATGGTAGACTATTATGCTCATATTATATTTATTTACAAGTAAATCTTTAACAAGATTGTTTTATTTAATAAGTACATACACACATACATATAAACGTATATGTATATGGTATACTGTGTTATAGTTGTTTAACAATATCGTGAATTTAATTAATATTCTGATCATTAATTATGAGCAAATATTTTATACTAAGTAATAATGAATATTAAATTATGTTTTTGTGTTATTAAATATTATTAAGGGTTATCGATTTTAAAAGTATATTTAAATAAAATACACATAAGGCTATTTGTTGCAGGAGTCGAAGCTTTTGAAGTAGTTTATAACCACTTACTCACACATTCCAGCGGTATCTTGACGAACGTTGGTTTTCAAATGCTCCAATGTTAGGGGATTATCCACGAGTACCCAGTTCTCAATTTAGTCTCACAAAATAAAATGTTTAACACAGTAAAATCGTATAATCGTGGTATTAAATATATGTCGCCGAAGCTCGATATTACTCTTTCTAGAAAATTTTTGCATACTATGTCGGTTATCAGACCCCATAGTGCTCTGAATTTAGCGCAATGGTACTTCCAAGCTTATTAAAAAAAATACGACCCAATAACTCATCAGACCATAATGCGCACTTATAGTCACTTTTTCTAAATTATACGAGCCCCATATGAGATAATTTTGCTTATTGATGTAAGGTAGTTATGTATGTTGGAGTGGTAGCTTTGATACCAAAAGCTCACCCGAACACACATAGCGGCCCGTTGTGACGCCACAGGTGAACGCAGTCCCTGTACTGACCAAGTTCTACCAAGCCAGGGAAGAAGAAGAAGTTGGTCAGCGCAAGGGCTGTACATTAAACGATGGAAAAATAGCCCGAAAGTTTGATAAACAAAGCTATACCCTTGACACCAATAGATGATATCTCCGTCAAGCTAACAAGGATTGGAGAACCAAATAATCTATATCTGCACCTGGCAAGAGATGGCATAAGTCGTTAGATGGGAGCTGCATCGGCTCTGCAGTTTCACGGAATATTACTGTGCCCAGGGATAATTGAGACACTGAAGCGCCCAGAAAGAAGGTCGAGACAGAGGCGACATGCCCTGTCGATCATGGAATTATATATCGATGTAAACACTGGGTGAGAAATGAGCTTCATCACTGAAGAAAATTTTGTTCGAAAAATGAGCATTGGAAGCCTATTGCTCTACCACCCCATCAGATTATCGTTGGCGTTGTGTATGAGCTTTGGACTTTAAATGGATGAAAGTGCAAATCTAAATACAAAGTACGCAAAATACATTACACATTCTCTAACAAAAGCATTACTTTCAGAAGACCGTGATATCTCTAAAGAAAGTTTATATTGATTAGCTTACTAATGGAATACAACGAATTAAAATGGCGTGTGGGGAATTCAGTTGAATTGAAGCGTTTTTGCCAAAAATTTGTGAAATTTTCCCTTGAAAATAACTTGACGAGTAGTCCTGATTAACTCCCATAGACTTTTTCACTTGGAATTAGTCCAAGATTTACGCCGATAAATCGAACTTATTACTATTATGAAGTGTACTGTGACCGCATGATCTGTTTTACAATTCTCAATCAATTTTTTCTCCAACCCTATTGCCCTGATGTGCTTCAGTATTTTGCTTATTGTCCCCCCTAAGCAGGAATGAGTTTTTAACGGATCATTATCATCATCACAGAATCTAAACGTTGCCTTCGATTTTATCCTTTTTTATAGATTTTTTCTTTTAATATTCTGCAATAAATCTTAATACTTATTGAATAAACGAATACGTAACGTAACGTAATTGGCCATTACAACCCTTCAGTCAGGATTACGGCCTAACTTCTCACACCAATCATGTTGTGTGCCTTAATTTTATACTTGAGTAGCGGGACCTACAGTTTAACATCGACTCCGAACGACAGATATTTGAGAAATTTTTTTTATGGCAGGTTTATATACTCTCAGAGTTTTTGCCAGAAATCTGCTGAGAGGAAGTCGCCAAAGAAATATTTTTTTTCATATTTTGTTTTGATGTCTGGCCTGGGGCTCGAGCCCTGGCTTTTACGTCTAATAAGCGAACACACTACCTACTAGACTACGGCGACTTCTGAATAAACGAATACTTAGTGTAATATTTAAGATTCTTTTTGTTTACCACGTATTTTTAATCAGTTAATATATTACAATTCTTCTTTATATTTTAAAATTTTTTTATATACTCTTACATATGTAAGTATGTGTTTGTGTGTATTGTTGTACGGATATGGGTACAACTTTATAGCATTCTTTTATTTGTTACGTTTATTAAAAATCATTCGTTTGTAAAGATCAAAAAGCTTTAAGAGCCACCGCATCCATACAGCATTCCATACGTATAATTTTGCTCTACAAATAACCATAAAATATCTGTATATATACTATATATGTATGTACACGAATATATACTTGTATGAGTTTCGGTAACTTATCATCGTACATATTTTTTGGCTTTCCTACGAGTTTATATTTTAGTGTGGTACAATCACTTACAGAGTGAAAAGAAATATATGAGACAAAAATTAAATTTCAATGAAGTATGTTGTACGACAACAAATAAGTTCTAATTTCTAACTAACATCCTAAATGGCAGGAATAAAAGCCGTACTGGGCAGGACGAACATAATTGGGCAAATAATATCGCATGTACAACATTAGTCGCAGCTAGCAAGAATATGAATTCGTCACTTGCTTGAACAGAACTGCGCCGCTAACATGTGTTTACTTTGTTGATGGTCCCTTAGGTATAATTGAGGATAAATTGAAAATAATGAAAATAATAAGGATAAATTTGTAGAAAACCAACCACTTATCTTGTACGATGGGCGCCTTGAAAGCCAAAAGACTCTTATTAAGCTCAGTTCTGTTTTATGTATCCTCTCATGGCATCCTGAATGGTAAAACCAGCATATAGATTGCTGAATGCGGTACGGAGTTACACTCAATGCTTCACTGGAAAGTTAAATTGAATATCCGATATTTTTTTTTTATTTATTTATACACTTCGGAGAGAACGAAAAACCTCAAATATTCTCTCAGAGTGTTTAAACACTTTTGGAGAGCATCTCTCACTCTGTAATGTTTCCATTTCTACATACATACATACATAATTGGCCATTACAACCCTTCAGTCAGGATTACGGCCTAGCTTCTCAACACCACTCATGTTGTGTGCGTTAATTTTGTACATGAGTGGCCGGACCTACAGTTTAAAGTCGACTCCGAACGACAGATTTTTTGAGAAGCTTTTCATGGCAATGTTTACTCTCAGAGTTTTTGCCAGAAATCTGCTATTGTATATTGTTTTTCATATTTCGTTTTGATGTCTGACCTGGGATTCGGACTCGGGCCTTTCGTCTAATAAGCCAACACACTACCTATTAGACCACGGCGACTTCTTCCATTCCTACTATAATTTTATATTTCCTGCAGCCTTAAAATCGAATTGTTGACAGAAGTTTTTTTCCCACTTGTAGATTTATTCTCTAACAAGTTGAGGTTACGGCACTGAGCACTGAGAGAATGAAATGCTGCACCAAACTATGTCAAATCGTTGTCTTTTAGAATTGTATAATCTTTAAACCTTTTAATCTGCGCGTATTAGACATGAAGCGATCTAGATTACTACGCACCAAACTTCGAAAGACGAAATTTGTAGTCATAAATGCCTTTAGCAAGCATACACCATGTCTAAACAACCAGAAGATGACCTAGAATAGAATATTCAACGTTGGAAAAACGAGAAACGGCGAGAAGCTAGGCCGTAATCCTGACTGAAGAACATTTGTGTAAGAAGAAATTACAAGCGTAATGGCTGATTATGTATGTATGTATGTACATTGTATTGCGACTTTATTACCGATCACTCTGTATAATCCTATAAATATTCTGATGTTCTTACACAATATTTCTGGTATTTCACGTGTATGTATGTCGATATAAGTATATCAGTTTAAGCCTGTATTGTTGTATTTAAAACATATAAAAACGTTTGTATACAACCACCGAAAACATATTTTTCAAATTTATTAATATAAATATCTTTTTTTGTATACATATTCATACACGTATATGTAGTAGACTATATTGTATAAAATACGGACATATTTGTTGTTATTGTCGGTTTCTCCTTTTCAGGGTGGGTGTTAAATATCTGTGTTTTATGGTTGGGTATATTGTATAATTGAATCAATAAACCAAATAATAATCCATTATAAAAGTCAAAATATTGAATTTTTTTTTGTTTTGTTATGCTGACTGGTATTTTTTTTTTTTTTGCTAATACCCATGTAAGTATGAACAATATGCGCAGGTGTTTTGCAATTAATGGAACGGAATATATTGTATTATGGAATATGGATGGAAAGGAACATCTAGAGTGATTACTTTTTAAGTAGGATATAAGCTGGTGTTGTCGTTTAACAACAATAAATATGTATGTGATTTAGCCAATTTACGAAGCTTCTCACATAAGTAAAATATCAATATAATAATAAGGCCCTTTAGGGTATGCTTTATATTGAAGGTTTTGATATGAAATGTAAACTTAAGGTTTAACACAATTTTGCGACAAATGAAAGGCCTGTTAACTTTATGCGGATACCTTTTGCAGGGTATTGTAGTTAATGGAAATAGTATCTATCTACTTAATGATACAAAAAAAAAACTTCTCAATTCACTCAAAAAGAAATAAAAATTAAAAGAACCCTGCATTTTTTTGTATTTCACTTTAATATTAAGATATTTATGAAATCCTATCTCAATTAGTCATTATGTTTACATATCAGAAATCATATGCGAATAGAGTTAGTCAAAGTTGCTTTTTTTATTTGATGATTTTTTTTTGTATTTTATTTAAAAAGTGTTTGTTTTTAATACATGTTTTCACTATTGAATTATACGAAATACATTTTAGTGTTAATTTAGATTCATTGTTATAATTTTTTTAATAATAGTGGACTTTATATTTTAATTATGACATTAATTTCTATTTAATTTTGTAGGGTTCTGTACAACAAAATGTAACAAATCGTTGCTAAGATCATTACAATGTATATGTATGTATATGTTGAGAGGAAATGGAACCTGACTAGTATTGAAGACAATCACATAGAAAATACAGGTCGATAAGTTCTAAGTCATTTGCAGAAAATTTTAGCCCAACGTCATAACCAATATAGATGTCTAGACTTTAATTAACGATGAAATCATACTGAAGCAAATCAAACACAGAAACGATAGTATTGCTAGGATTTCGCTAGAGGAGTATCTTGAGGAAGTGCGTTTAAATGATGCCACCTAGCCAAAAACCGCATCAAACAGTGTATCTTTCAGGATGCTTTGGCATCTCTTGAAGTGTTTCTGGCTTGTCTTCACACCAAATCATATACATAATACCTAGTGACACAAAAGTGAACTTTGATTTTTTCATAATAAAATTCAATTTATTTGCAAGCCTTAGCGAACCTTTTTGGGCATTGCCACATGCAATGAAAATTTTAATGCTGAAAATATTTACACTGAAAAACCAATTAGCAAAAAAAAAATAAATACATGGCGTTATATATGTAAGTGAATAAAGCGCATTTGCATTTAAAAAGTTTATTTCTATTTTAAACTATTTTATTTTATGTAATACGGTGTCTTAGTGCGAAACTCTACAGTGCTTTACCCACACCTCTCCTCCCCTCCTTCTCACTGTGTTTATTTCCATCTAATATAAAAATATTTAAATTGTACCCAATTAAAAATATTTTACTACTATTATTGTTTTTAATTAAAAATTTTACAAATTTTGTAGATCTTTTTAGCAATTATCCTGCTACATGCGCCACACAAACATTTAAACTTTAATGTAAAATATGCAAAAAAAAAAAAAACAATAAAAAAAAACATCATATTCGCTAATGAAAATGCAACAAATTAGTTTTTGTTTTTACGAGGCAGATTTGTTATAATTGCAATTGCATTTAATATTGCTTGCGTAGGTATTTGCAATAACCCTACAATGAGTATGGTCAGACATCTTCAACAAAACAAAATATAAAAAAAAATATTTCTTTTGCCGACTTCGTAACAGCAGTATTCTGGCAGTCACACTGGGAGTAAATAAAATTACAATTCAAAGTTTTTTAAAAATTTGTCGTTAGGAGTCATCTTTAAACTGTAGGTTCCATCGACATGGATGGCGTGAGAAGCTAGGTCGTAATCCTGACTAAAGGATAGTAATGACAAATTAAGTAGGTAAGATCTCTTAATTCAAACGCTTTAATTAATTTAAAGTACACTTTCGCTGTAAGAGCAACACCATGCACTGCAATTTCACACCCATTAGAAGTTAAAAAATAAAAAAATCAGTAATTTTTTATAAAGCTAGAATTAGATATGTACGTCTTTTAAATCGATTACTTCAAATGAACAGATTAAAAACATTTGTTTCGAATCATATTTTTAAGATAAGACTCTCATAAACTCCCCAATTTTATCAGTTAAGTTAGCGTTCCTAGAACTGGTAAATGATGTTTTATTGCGTAAGTGCATTATAATTCGACTCTACTATTTCACTCTCTGTTGAAATCATAAAAAGGTGGCCAATAACATTTTTTCACTTAAATCTGCTAAAAAATAGCAATAACAATAACAACAAACAAAAAAGCAACAAATAATTTTCAAATTAGTTTTAGAAATTTTGCCTCTCTCAAACGCCAGAAATAAAAACAACAAAAATTCATTTCATTTCATTTATTCATTTGGCTTTCAGTATTTATGTAGTCAAGTGGCCAGAAACAACGAAAAAAAAAATTAATTTGCAATATTGTTTTTAATTGTTGTTATTGCTGTTTTTGCATTTGCCCACAGCCTTCTAACTTCCCTCTGAAAATGGTTCGAAACAATTTTCATTTACAATTTATTAGTGAAGTTTTCAAAACATTAGTTGTTGCTGATGCATAGAAGCTGGTCATGTTAAATCATACTTTTATCACTCATCCATTCAGTATTTCATTTCATTGCGCTGTGTTACCAATTGATGAGGCTCGTTATGGTAACATGTTTGTTTTTGTGGCAATTATATTTTTGGCCCTTTTTATCCGCGTAATTGGCTTTTAATTAAAATGCTCGCCATGATAATAATTGCATTATGCTGTACTCTTTTTTTCAGTTGGTTATTTCGTAGAAAAGGTTTAGGATTTTAAATCAAACAGGAGGAGGTATACATAGATTTTGAAGTAACAGTATTGGGTCTCAATTACTACTGATAAAATCTTACATACAAGGCGAAAAAATTTTAAATAGTCTTGTACACCAATTAGATAATAGAGTTTAAGTTTTAACGGCTTTTCTTTAATTACAATAAAGATGGCCTCGAGATTAATGTGGACTGGTTACAATTCCGTGCTACCATTACTTCAGGGATGAGCAGACTCATATTACTACATCTCAATCTGCTAGAACAACAAACGCAGGAGTCAACAAAGCCACATTCCGAAAGTTAAATATTGTGCTCCTGTAATTGAAGCAAAACTCAACTAACATGCAGGTAATTACTTTCGTTTTGCAATAAGGATAATTACTCCATGCTCAAGTGGACCTGGATCACATCTTAAGTCACATCTTAAAAAGACCATCACCCGAAACCACAGAACGAGAGAAAATACGAAAGTTCTCGAACGATGAAAAACCAATATAAATCTCAAAATATAACTTAAAATCAAGAAAAGATTTCAGCCTACAATCGAATTAAGTAGAAAGATATTGTTAGCGCCCTACCTTTGTCACAATTTTTTTTAAATCTTCAACAATCATTTTCAATTTTTATGTTGCTTTTGATTTAAGAGCTTACAAATTCGCAATTAAGTCTTTAATCTAGAAAATAAACGAATTTTCATTCTGTTTAAAGAAATTTATCAAAACATGTATTTTATTGATGTTTACGTTTACGTGGTAAATAATTTCAATTTATTGACGAAATTTTTTATGATAAAAATATTTTGTATAAATAAATAACTGTAAAAATGTAAACGTTCCTGCTTCTATTGCAGCCTGTTTAATATGTGTCCCTTTTTCGCCGAATACACACTCCTTACGAATTTCCAACGATATAATTTAGATCGCTAATCAGTTTGTTATTTTTAAAAAGTCACGTGTTGCCGCTATATTAGTTGTTGTCGTCAGATTTTGATTTCAATATTGAAAATTTTAAGCTGTAACAGTGAATATAAATACAATATAAACTCTTAATAATAAGCATTATATGAATACATATATTTAAATGGCTTAACACTTGTCGCCACAGATATCATCAACAACATCATTTAAACCTCTTTTATTAGCAGTCATCGTAACGTCTCTAATGCCAGCCTTATTGTCAAGTAATTGACATTTTATTGTTGTAAATACAATAGCATTGATAATAAAATATAACCTGGTAATTTGTAATAAGAAATAAGATTGACAAAGATTTTTATTTGTATTTTATTACAAAACAAACACGTGTTCCTCCATATCCCTACTTGTATCACCACTTGCCGTATCCCAGTAAGCAACCCTCTTCTTTAATAAAACAAATGCAAACTCTTTATGAGTTACTGTCATCGTTCGTTTACCTCTAATCGCTTAAATCGTATCCGTTAAGGACAATTGATAGCGAAAAGAAAAAAAAACAAATAAAGTCACCCTTTACAATGATGGTGGTATTTAATTTTGGTACAAATTTGTTTTATATAACAGGCGTAACTTTAATGTTTGACAAACGATACAAATACATATACAGAGATGGCAAGGATGAGATGAGAGAAACTAGTGTATAAATGTATGTAATTATGTATGTATCTATGTTATAATACAACGACAAAGCCAGTGGCATTTTTCTAGTGTTACGGTATATTGTAAGAAACTCAGCTGCAAAGTAGTCAACATTATTTTCAATATGTCTACTAATTCAGAGCTGCCCATATGCATGGTACATATAAGAAATTCAATCGAATTTTCCACAAAAAGATTGAAATAACATGCACCCTAAGCGAGCTTGTTTCAAGGACAACATTACAACTACGGTGAAGTTCCCGAAAAAGAATATTTAACAACAAGCACAAGACTTTTAATTTACCTTAGAAACTATAGATGAAGAATCCATTCATATTCAAACCCTTCATAAAACAATTCATAAGCAGCGCGTGTCAGAAATCATCGAATATTTTATTCGTTGGAAAGACCTATAGATAACATTATGTTTGGGTGGAGTGCATCCGAAATGTTCAATTTTTTAAAGTCCATCTAGCGAACAGATACACGAACGTCGTCGTCTAAGGTCATCCACGGTGATTTAACAGAACAGACGGAATAAATGACAACGAGTTTAACGGACGTAGCTTCAAAAAAATTGCCGTTATCAATTCTCAAAATTCGGAAGTTACTGTTGGACGAACCTATCTATGCATACATCTTTTCCTGGACAATTTACTACATATATAGTAACCGTTCTGAGTATTTACTATTTCAAGGAGGTCATAAGTAACTCCAAAAATGTTACTGAAGAGAATGAAACCATTGTGATAAAAAAATTTTTGCTTCGAATTACTCCATTAATTATGCCATAACTAAGCTCAAAAAGATAGCACGTCGGCGTGAGGCCTTTATTTTTAAAGATAAACGAAAATATAAAGCTGTAGGGAATTAATAGCGATTCGTGCCCGGAACGTGCAATATTTTTAACTTGAAGATAACTAAAACGCCACTACTGAATTTATAGCACAAGCATCAGAGGAATCGATATTCATTTAATGGTCAGACTTTATTTTTAAAAAATTAAGAGAGATTTGTAAGGAAACTGAACGACTTCCAATTAACTAACTAGCAATATCCTGACATTGACCAAAAGTAACGAGAGAACGGAGCAAGTTTATCTTCCAAAGAAGTTACAAAAATTTGCATCCACGCATTCCTGATTTGACGTCTGTAGACTTTTTCCTGTAATGTTATCTCAAAAGTAAAGGTTTAGTGAATAAACCGACTTTCGTGTAGCTGTTAAAAGAAGTAATGAAGTTTATTTGACGAAATTTAAGTATCCTGAAGATATTGTTTTTAAGAAGTAAATTCTCATAATTGGTACATTTATCTAATACACAATGTTTAAATAAAAGGCTTATTTATTTATTTTTAATTGGTCCACTATATACAAACTTTCTTTTTAGACTTGTATATTGAGTTCAATTTTTGAGTGAGGAATTGCGGATATTGGAAAGGCAACTTTGTTTGAAATTACTCACAAATCTGAATGCTTAATGCGGGCCGAAAGTTTCTCTTTTCTATAACGAATTTAATAAAATGTTCAGTCTCTTCCCGCTTTAAAAGTATTATTATTGCCACCATAATGTGTAATTAGTTACATCTTCAAATTCGGACGGTGAACAATCCAAAATCCAAAATTTCACTTGTTTTAGTAAATTTTTCCTTTTATCGTATTTATTTAACTAGATTTCCTTTAATGCCAATAATTTTAGGCGCAATATTCTTAAAAACAATAATTTCTGTTTATCAACTTATTTCGCTAATTCGACTCATCTAAACAATTCGTTTGATCCTTTTTTTTCCAGATTCCCCCTTTTCGATAGTAAATTTTTTATGTGAAATTCTTTTGCAAGAAAAATACACTGAAAATCTTTTTTTGAAAGTTTAAATATAAATTCAAAATAATTTGTAACTGAAATTGATAAAGTTAACGAATATACTTATGTATGTAATTCTCTAAAATTCGAATACATAGAATATATTGTAGCAAAGATGAGATAAACACTGAATGTTTTTATTTTGGAAACATGATGAGAGGACAAGAGAAACACACTATAATAAAACAATAAAGAAATTATGGAAGTTGGGGACAAATGACGACAACAAAACTATATAAAAAGCTAACTAAGTTCTAGAAGTTGCCTGAAAGGAAAAAAATCCTTATAAAAATTTACTTTATATAAAATATAGTAAAAGACGAGACGTATAAACACTGTTGTATTGTATACTAAGTAATTCGATGTTTGAAGCCAAATGATCGTGTAATAAAACTGATTTAATGTTATCAAATAAAGCGTGTTATTAATTTTAAATAAAAAAGGATTTACTGAAATAAATAAGGGAATAACAACAAATAAAAGAAACATTTTTTTTATTTAATAATTGCAATCCTCTAACCCGAAATATTATATTAAAAAATAAACTTTAAATTTGTTTCAGTGTATACTTCATGGATAAACCAGTTGCTGTATGCTGTCTGTCTATCATTTCTTAACGACGAAGGGTGACCTAATTTGAAGGGTGGTTTATTTTGTTCGCTTATAATGATTTTTGGTTTTCAACATACATTTCACTGTAAAATTCGTTCCAGTACAGGTGTCTATCCCCTGGCTTATTATGGTTAAACATTCTGCCAGATTTATGACTTTGAATTGTTTGTCTCTCTGAATGTAATACTCGTAGATTTAACGCAGTTAAGTGGAATTAATTGCAATAAATTAACCATGAATATGATTATTTGTTTTTCAAATCATTTGATTTGTTATTAAAAAAAAAAAACTTTACGGTTTTCATTTAAATTTATTTTAAAATAATTTCTGATACGATCCATGCATTTGGTGAGGACATGATGCGGTTATGATGAGATATTTAAATAAATGCAAGGTTTTAATGAAATTTATGTTCATTTATTAAATATTTCTGTATGTAAATTGTTGTTCCTTTAATAAAAATACTATTTGATCATTATTAAAACAAGTGTATGCAACACGATAAAAAATAACGAAAACTGTGAGGAGCATATCTAATAAACCATAAATAATCTGTTGAGCTTAGTAACCTTTAGTCATTTCAAAGGGTTGTCAAATGGTAACAGTTACTAAGCAAAGACTTAATCAATGTTTTTGCATAAAAACATTTTTCGAGCAAAGAAAGGACAGATATTTAAAAAGAAGCATTCTTTTTAACTACATAATACACGGCCACTTATACTCATCTTCTCAAATGTTAAACTTATAATAAAATATACAATATAATCCGCTAGATGAATTATCTTGAGAGCAGCAAACTTAAATTACATACATACATAATTGGTCATTAAAACCCTTTAGTCAGGACTACGACCTAGTTTCTCACACCACCCATGTTGTGTGTGTTAATTTTATACATGAGTGGCGGGACGTACAGTTTAAAGTCGACTACGAACGACAAATTTTTTGAGAAACTTTTCATTGCAATTTTATTTACTTCCAGAGTTTTTGCCAGAAATCTGCTGAGAGGAAGTCGCCGAAGAAATATTTTTTCTTATTTCATTTTGTTCGAGATGTCTGACCTGGGCTTTGAACAGTGGTCTAGCGGTCTAATAAGTCAACACACTACCTACTAGACTACGGCGACTTCAAATCTAAATTGGTTACTGAAAAATTATACGTATTCATGTGAAGTTGGATGTATTTTGTAGCAAATAAACTATCCGAGGTAGTAATGTCTATGCTGAGACACTAAGAACCTGGTTCTGGCCCACTGCTGGAGACCTTTTGTTCTTTAAGGAGACGACTGGTAGACGCTTGGTGTTTAGCCCAAATCTGAATTGGTGTACGGTAAATTTTTTAAGTGTAATATTTTTAAATTGTCAGTAGACTCATTATTCTTCTTAAAGATGAAATTAGAAGCATATTTATCTTCCCTTTGTTTTCTTTTAATAACAATAATTTTCAATAAAATTTAAAGAAATTCCTCCTTTAAGTGTCTGTCTCTTAAAGCCTTCCAAAAAACGAAATGTTCACATAGTATCAAATTAAGCTGTAGAATGAAAAAAAAGAATGCAAAAGGACAACCAGATTTAATTTGCAATGTCAATGGTATAAGAAGTGAAACAGACGGACAACACAAAATGGACAATGTAAATCCATTCTGGTCATAAAACTGAAAAATGCATTTAATGAAGAACAGAAAGAGGAACAGACAGAATGGTGAAGCTGTTTTAAGAGTCCAAAAATAATATTATTATTGGAGACAAAGAAACACTTTTTCAAAAGTACTTAATCCAATTTAGAAAGATTAAAACGTTTGGGGACATGAATTCATATATGTATGTACATACATAGATATACATATGTATATAAGTATGTATGGTATGTACACGAATGAAATTAAAAATGTTACAAAATCCTTTGGTTGGTTGTACCATTTACATTTGTTTTGGTCATTTTAATTGAAACGAAAATTACTTCAAAAAATATGGAAAACAAAACTTAAGGTGTATAACATAACAAGTGACAATCAGATATCACAGAATTGCACAGCTTTTGTGCAATTATTATTAAAACTACTTAAGTTATCATACAAAAAAAATTAAAAAAACATTTAATCTCCACAATATTAAGTTACAAATCTGCTTATACGTTGCAAATTTAAAAAAAAGAAACAAATTATTAGGTTAGAAGAAGATATTTTAAAATATCATGTAGATGGAAATTTGCTACAGCTCAATTTATATTTGGTAATAATTACATCATCATTAGTTTAAATAAACAGACAGACAGGTCGTAAGTTATTTAAATTTAAATTCTTTTTATACCATGAAGTGGCAAATGAAAAGGGTTGTTTGGTTACATTTTTCTCTTGACGTTCGGTACGATTTAAATGTTTGGAACGTTCATTACCTACAATGATAACTAATGGTAGAACCATTTAACCCTTTTTCATTTTTGTTTGTATTGAGAAGTATTACGGTAGAAATTTATTCTTTAAAATCATTTAAATGAAATGTAATCATTAATTAATTTCTTACGACAGAACACAAGACTATTTAAAAATTCTGCGTTTATTGATAGGAAAAAAATTCGGAATAGTAAACATTTTAGATCCCACAATGTTACCATATGTATGCGGGGAGACCCCTCTTCCTTGGCCTATGCGAGACAAGATGATAAGATAATGGTACCATAAAAACATTGAACGTTTTACGTGTTAATAATACCAGCATAGATCACAGCTAGCAAGGTAGAAGATAGTGGTTCTGGCTACCGGACCATAAGACGGGTTTTAAAGCGGAATGCATGATTTGGACTAGTAATCATAATCATGGTAAACTTGACGTATAGGGATTTAAATATCAACCAGGAATACCGTACGAAAGAAGGACATGGAATGTAAAAAGACAATTTACAATTACTCTAGGCATGGAACGGTAAGCATTATATCCGTTCTTAGTTATTTTGGAGAGATTGAAAATGAGGAAGCGAATACTGGACTAATAGAACAAAAGTATTACATGCCATAAGTTTGGATAACTCAATGCCTTTCAGTGTATTAAAGACCAAGCTGGGAAAGTGGGTGGAGACGTCACATTAACAATTGTGGAATAACGATAAAGTAGGAAGAATTACAAAAGTACATTAGGGCAATCGTAAAAAGGAGTACCATGAATATTTTAAAATTAAATAACGGCGACCTGATCACGCTAATGAGCGCACTCGCGGGATATTCCGCCCCGCATGTACACCTGAACCGCATTGGCGTAACGGAAAATGATGAATGTAGGGCATACGGAAAAACATTGCAACGATGAAGCACTATTTGTGTTATTCCCGGCTTTCGTAAGCTCCAGGCTTCCCATAGATATAAAGGTGATTACATGATTACCATTAATATACCTGGCTCAGGCTAATAAATCGAATTTATTGGCTTTTGACAATAGGAACTTAACTTTCTATAAAAGAGTAATAACGGAATTACCTTCAAATCGGCACAACGATACCATCGATTCGTAATGTTATCGATACCAAGTATTTTTCAGTAGAATAGACCCCTTCAGATGATTTAGGGGTTAAAATGTGACTTGATAATCATTCACAATAATGTGGTCGAAATATTTGTCGGCTTTTCGTCATACCTATTATAAACAACAATATTCAATTGGATTTAAATGTATACGATATAGTATTGATACCATAAAAAATAAAATGCCAATTAAAGCTGCATTAATTGATTTAAGTGGTACATTGCATGTGGAAGATCAGCCGACACCAGATGCTGTCAGTGCCCTTAAAAGGTTAGTTGACCTTATCCAATATACTAATAAATTCTTAATTAAAAAAATCCATTTCTTCTGGCATAGATTACGTGAATCTGGAATATATATTAGATTTGTTACAAACACAACAAAAGAATCCCGACAAACCTTATTAAATCGTTTAAAAACTATTGGTTTTGAAATCGAAAAGGATGAAATTCACAGCTCCCTGAGTGCTGCTGTGGAATATATTAAACGAGAACAACTAAACCCTTTTTATTTGGTTAGCAAAGATGCACGTACTGACTTTCCACCAAATGACCCTGATAAGCCATACGATTCGGTAGCTGTGGGATTGGCACCTGACGAATTTCACTATGAAAATCTTAATAAGGCCTTTAAGTAAGTTGCAATTTCTATAACGTATCTACATACATTACACAAACAGTAATTCTCAAATAAATTATAACAGTATATTATTGACTAATAAGAACCACAAACTAATTGCCATACATGAAGGAAAGTATTATAAGCGCAAAGACGGCTTGGCTTTGGGTCCTGGGTGCTTTGTTAGAGGCCTGGAATACTCTGCGGGAACCAAGTCTGTATTAATTGGTAAACCAAATGAATATTTCTTTAAAAGTGCCGTAAGTGATGATATTAAAATGGATGAATGCGTTATGATTGGTGATGTAAGATTAGAATCAAGTGGTAAAATATTAGAAAATGTAAATGCAATGTTTTTTTTTCATAGGACACAAAAGATGACATTGTTGGCGCCATGAAGGTAGGTCTGAAAGGAATTCAGGTCAAAACTGGCAAATATTTGCCTGATGTTGTGGCTGAGCCACCACCCACAGCTTTAGTAGAAAATTTTTCAGAGGCAGTCGATTGGATTTTAAAGAATAATTCATTGTGAATATGCAATACATGTTTAAATAAAGTTTGAAGCATTCAAGAAAGGAATTAAATTAAATAATAAATGGGGCATCATTGAATCAGGTAAGTAGTTTCGGACAATCTTAACGTTAACTTGTTCAAAACCAATATATCAAAATTCTTAACGTATCCACTAGGTATTGGTTACCAAAGTGAGTAAGTAAATCGTTTTTTAATTATTCAAGAGAATATTAACAAGAGTGGAGAAATATATGTATACAGAGTTTTTCACACGACAAACTCCACGATAAGAACTTTGTCTTACGTACTTTGGACAGTATGAAACATTGCGTTTTTTATTTAAAAATCTACATTTACATCCACAAAATTTAAGGAATTATAAAAATATATTGAGAACAAAATTTTAAACTTACTTGTAGGGTTGTTCCTCTAAGTTCTTGATTTTTAATTGGTTTTTTCTTTGCATGTTGTTAGTATTTTAGTTTATTTGCTTATATTGTATTGTAAATCTAAGTTAAGATTGTATTTGTTATATCTGTGAAAATATACAAAAAAATATGTAAGTATTTGGATAAAAAGAAATCTGTTTTTAAACTAACTAATTAACTACAAAAGGAAAATAAAAAATAAATAAGTTTTTCTTATTATTTTTTTTATCCCAACTTTAATTTATATATAACTAAGTATTTTTAAAAACTACTGTTATTTAAATTTAAAGATTTTTAAAGCTATCGTGTATTTCAGATACAAATTTGATTATTAGTACTTAAAAACGAAATTATTACTGTACCACTAGCCTTTTTCATTAATGCACCTAATTTGTCGCCTTCTTTTCCAACAGGTCTTCTCCATACAATGCAGTAATGGCTACTAAACGCGAATCCAAGTAATTATGTTCGATTTCGCATCGTTTTCCAATACCAGCAAGTTTAACAATTTGTTTTATATCCGAATTACGTGGAAGAAATAATGCTACATTTTCTGATACATTTCTAGATACGGCCATTAATTCTGACGCCTTTACCGGCAGTAGATACTTCTCTATATCGAATTCTTTTTTGTTCTTGTACTTAGGGCCTCCCCAAGGTGGACTTAAAAAAACTACATCGGCTTTTAAATGGCCGCCGGATGCTAATTGCAGAAAATCACCCAAAATAAATTCAATTTTGTGCGCGACTTTATATATCTTGGCATTATGTTTGGCCATTTCTAGCTTTACGGGATCTATGTCAATAGCCAACACTCTGTCACATGTAAAGGCGAACTGTATAGCATTGCCACCACTACCACAAAAACCATCAACAATTGTACAGCATTTCAAACGCTCAGCTAAATGTTTGGCTACCTTTTCTGGAGTCACTGAAAACCAACTTTCACGATCTAAACGTATTCCCTCATCATATCGTGAAAATAGACTAAAACGTTTGCGCCAATATTTTAAAAGTCCCTTTTCTTCCTGCATGAAAGCAGGTACATTTTTTAACTTACGATTTCTTTTCTTCTTTTTCTGTTTGTTTATCGTTTTATCTTGTAGATTATGCAAGACGTTTTCATCATCTTCTTTTTCATTATTAGACAGTTCTTTAGAGCTGTCCTCGAAACATTCATCGCTGTTTTCATTTTCCATTTCAGAGTCTGAGAAAAAATCGCTATAACGAATATATGACTTCTTATCGCTTCTAGGCCTTTTACTAGAGCACTGTGGTCTACCACCAAAAGATGTTGGCAGTCCCAATATTTCAAGTTGTTCTAACTCTTCTGATAATTTTTGGCTTTCACATTGAAAATCGGTATTTTCACTTTTTTCTTCAATTTCTTCTTCTTCTAAATTTTCTTCAATTACCTGTGGTATCTCACAAGATTTTTTAAAATCTAGAAAATAATTGTAATATATTGTGCTAAAAAGTAAATATTGTTCCAAGTAAATTTCTTCTCGGTGCTCATGCCATAAGTCTTCCCAAGAATTTTCTTCGAATAAATCGTTTTCAGATGCACTTTTTTTAGAATCAGTATCTAAACTCTCAACTTTTTCTGCTATTTCCGGATTATTGTCATTATTATCTTCTGCAACTTCATTATTTTTTATTGATCCAACTTCGTGTGCTTCTTTCAAATAATCCTTATATTTGGTATTCCAAGCTTCAAGTATTATATCTTCTCCTTGTTTATTCCAAAATTCTATCCAATTCTCTTGTTGCTCTTTATCAAAATTATCTTGAAACTCTCTTACAATCAGCTCATAATCCAGACCAGTTTCTTGATTTTGTATGATTCTATTAAAACTAAAAAATATTGGTTGTTTACTTTTAGATTCTACGAAATATTGGCTCATTTTCCGTTTGTTTCTGTCGTCCTATGACATTTGCTCTTGTAACATTCTTAGTTCTAAATTACGTTGTATTAAATCTTCAGCTCTATTTATTGGTTGTACAAACCACAGTTTTATTGCAGGTTTATAATGGTCCTGATAATACTTTAATAACTTGAGATTTGGCTTATTATCTGTGGTTGTAGTTAAAGCTACTTGTTCGGCAATACCTCTGGAAGTTAGAAACGTCTGATGGTTCGCTTCGGGTTCTTTAGTATTGTATAATACCACTTCTCCAGAAATTTCGACGTACTTACTGTCAGTAAGTTTAGTGCCAAAAAATGAAAACGTTAATAAGCGTATGCTTAATGTGCCTTCAGGTAAGGAATATTCGCTGAAATGAAATTTTTTATTTTGATTATTGAAATTAGCTAAAGAAACGTAACTTTTTAAAGTATTTCGACAAAGAATTATGGAATTTTTCTGTTAAATTCGTTATTTTAAATTCCATTAGGCATTCGTGTTTTGATTTAGCCTGTGAGGGATAATTATATGGTTTTAATAGCACTGATAGAGACAGTATTCAATTGTTTTATAATAAATAAAATTATATACATATGTATATGAGTAGGATGCTACCCCTTTTGGATATTGCATATAACTACTACCACAAATGCCAGCACGTCAGCAAACGGCCATATGTGAAAATACAAACAATATGAAACATTATTGACCTTGAATTAACGACACTCGTAGACAAGTTAGAAATCAAAGCCAAAGTGTTTCAATATGTTGTTACCAGAATACCATTTACAGTTTTATAATTACCATATTATCTTCCATTAACTTTTAAACGTTATAATAATTCCTTATAACTTGAATGAAATGGGCCTGGTTTTCCCGCCTAAATTATCTGGCTTTACGTTGCATGGCAATGTTATACGAATTGTAACGCCCACTATAAATGTTTAACTTACTTTGGCAAATTTTTTATTCGCACGTTTTCCAGTTGAAAGCCACTATTACCTCGATTCCTTATTTTGCCGATGATGGTACATTTGCCATAATGAAGTCTCCGGTAGTCTTCTTCCAAACACAATTCCTCAACCAACAAAAACTTACAAAAATCACTATATTTTGGCAAATGCACGCAATTATCCGTATCGCAGTATTCAGTGGCGGACGTTATGGCTAAAGACATTTGTTGCAATTGATTTTAATTAATTATAATTTAATTATCTCATTTAGAACTACGAAAAGCAATGTATTGATAAAAAAATTAGTTTTTCTTTTATGTAAATTGTAATTAAAAATCATTCACAATAGTTAGAAACAGGTGGTGTAGACAACAGGGTTGCTAAATCCTACAATTATTTGCAATGCTGATCGATTACTGTTTGAGTTATCGACTCCAATAATAAAAGCCGCATAAGAAAACATTTCACTTGTGTTTACAGAAAAAAGTGTTTGGAATTTATAAAAAAAAATATTTAATAATAAATTTTTCATAATTGATATATTCATTAAGGTAAAAAGTAGTTCATTTTTGTAAAAATGTCTTTCATGAATCCTGTTGATATGGTGGAAGAGGATGCTGCCGATTTGCAATTTCCCAAAGGTGAGAAAATTACCAACTTTTACCATTTTTTCTAATAAAACTACAAGCGCCTTTAATATACATACCTAATATAAAATAAATTATTCAAAACAAGTTTGCTCCTCTTCTGGAGCATATAAATATTGTAAATTATATTATAAATTCCAGCAAAGCTTAGGTTTTCCAAAAAGAAATGTAAACAGAAGCTGATAAAAGCTGTGGTAACGCCAGACACTAAATATTTAGTGGCCACGTACAATCCCTTGCAATTTAATAGCCGATTGGAGCAGCAGCTACAACAGCTAAACGATACAGACAATGACTTTAAACAAACTATTAGGCTTGAACACCAATGTGTCTATTGCCAAGTGGCTTTGCAAGAGCCGTATGTGAAATGCGCTGATTGTCCCGCTGAATTATGTCTTGCATGCTTTGCCAAAGGTCGTGAGACTTTGAAACATTATAACAATCACGCTTATATTATAATTAAGGACGACATACAAATATTTCCCGGGCCTGGCACATGGTCGGCGAGAGATGAACGCATTCTCTTGAATGCTTTACAAACTCAAGGCTATGGCAATTGGGATGCCGTATCCAAGGCCTTGCAATATCGTCATTCGGCTGCAGAATGTCGCCAACATTACCATGATAATTATTTTGGTGGAATATTCGAACGTCTACTAGGTTTACAGCATGCTTCACAAACTTATATGCCCGAACAAATGCCCTATCTGGTGAAAATGCGTTCAGTAGATCCACCCAGACATGATGATATCTCATCTATGCAATTTAAAATGATGGCAGGTTATCGTTGTGCACGAAGTGATTTTGATACTCCATACGACATAACAGCTGAAAGTCTTTTAACTACTATATTGGAGTCAGAAGATATTCTAAGCGATCGTTCATTAACAGAAGAAAAAGAAGATGAAAAGACCGCCGCTTGCTTGGAGGAATTAAAAGTTGCTGTTGTACAAGCATACAATCACCGTTTAAAGTAAGCTCTTTAAATTTATAAAAAATATATTAAAAACTATATTCTGCTTTTGCTTATATTTAGGGAACGTCAACGCCGTTATAAAATTATGCGTGATCACGGTTTAATAATGGCAAATCGCTGCTTAAGCTGGATTACTAAATATGCAGATGCTTTACGTTCCGAACAGAATTGTAAACGTTTTTTAGCTTTCATGCAGCTCTGTGAGCCTATCCAGTTTGATAAATTGATAGAGGGTCTGAAATATTTTAGCGATTTACAAAAGTCAATATTTCGGTAAGGAAACTTTGTATAATTTTTCGTATTAAACTATGAATTTATAATTGCTTTTATAGTTTATATGAACTACGACAAAATGGTGTACGTACCATGATAGGTGGTTCTTTATATTTTAAGCTAAAAAAGAAACGTTTACAAGAACAACGTGAACGCACCAAATTGGATCGCATTCGCCAATATGATTGGCGTAAATTAGTACCTACAGCAAGTGCCTCATTAGAGACCCTTGGACCATATTTTATTGCACCCACAACGAATGCTATGCCCCGAAAAAAAGCAGCACCCATGGATGTTTTTGGTAAATAAAGAAATTTAGAATTTACGTATTTTAAACTATGTTAACTGCGCAGTTTCTTTTTCAAGGTTTACCCGGTTTTGCAAAACTCAGCGAGGATGAACGCCAACTGTGCAGTGTGGCTCGCATAGTGCCTCAGGCATATTTAGATTATAAAAATATTTTAGTTGCGGAAAATTCAAAAGTTGGCCATTTGCGTTTAGCTGATGCCAGACGTTTAATTAAAATCGATGTCAATAAGACTCGACAAATTTATGATTTTCTTATCGATAATGGTCATATAAATAAACCTAATTGAAATAAAGGCGCTTGTTATTAATGCTAAACTTTGTGGAACATTTAGTATATTTATAAAAAAAATTTTAATTGTTTTTCTCTTTCACAAAAGAATTCGAAAATGCCGAAACTTTATTAATATCTGAAGTTCATATGTTGTTGGATCACCGAAAGCGTCAAAATGAATCGGCCGACGAAGAACAGGAATTTTCGGAGGTATTTATGAAAACTTATGCCTACACAGACAGTTTTCGTAAATTCAAAAACAAAGAAACTATCGCTGCCGTTAGAAGGTATTCCTTTTTTTAATGTTTTATATTAGAAAGTTAATTAATTTACTTGCTTCACAAAATTTGTTAGTGAATTTATAATAAAATAATAAAAATTCTCTTTGTCAACTATTCTAAATACAATACAAAGTACTTTTTTCATTTTTTATTTATTGTATGCAAGTTTCTTTAGACTTAATAAACGCAATTACTTTCTCTTTATTATAATGATATTTATTGTAAACTATTTTATTTTGATTTCAGTTTGTTAATGCAAAAGAAATTACATAAATTCGAATTGGCCGCTTTGGGTAATTTATGTCCGGAGGCCCCAGAAGAAGCTAAAGCACTGATACCCTCATTGGAAGGTCGTTTCGAAGATGAAGAATTACGTCAAATTTTAGATGATATATGCACCAAACGTAGTTTACAATATTAACCTTATGATTTATTATTTTGACCTTTTTTTCTGCTTTAAAGATTAGCATAATACGTATATATTTTTACTAAAATTTAACAAATTGGAAAATACACTGTGAACTGTTGACATAACATTTAAACATTAACAATGACCATGTCCTTTTTTATGTAGCTTGCGCGGTACATTGTTTCTGTACGGCTGTCCATATTGCATTTGGTGTAGCATCTGGTTCAATTGATTCCAGTAAATCATCTTCAATTGAGCACATTATAATATATCTGGTGCGTCTAATTTTCTAAATTTGATTGAAAACTCGTCAGTTTATTTATTTCAAATATTTTTATTTCTTACCATCACATCTGAGGAATTAGGTGTACGAACAATATTCCAAAGCCCTTCAGCCACCAAATATGCCCGCATTTTTCGCGACCATTCATTATAATTTTGCCGACCTTTTAAGGTGCTTATTTCAAAAGGAAATGACATTTTGTTTCTGCTGTTATTGCTTTCGAATATTGATGGTCTCTATATTTCTCTCGACCAGTGGTTTGTATTGACGTTTTTGTTAAAAGAAAAATGTGAGCAAACCAGAAAATAAATCTCTTAAGAGAATGACTGAGAGTAGTTCAGTTGTGTAATAATTGAACCTTGCATAGGGGTTAAGAATAAGGTTTTTTTATTTATAAAAAAGAAATAATACAAAAATGTTTTTCTTTTATTTAAGACTTTTTATTTTGCTTCTGTTTCAGTACATTGTTTTTGTAATGTTGTCCATATGGCATGAGGCGTGGCATCCGGTTCAATAAATTCAAATAAACCATAATCAATTAAACACAATAATATAAACTTGACACGTTTATTTTTCTACTTAAAACAAAATATTTATTAAAAATTACGCAAACACTGATATTTGTCAAATACCCACCTTTTCATTTAAGGAATTTATAGAGCTAACAGAAGTCCAAAGACCCTCCGTAATTAAATAGGCCCGCACTTTTTTGGACCAACCACTATAATTTTCACGTCCTCTTAATTTATCAATTTTTAATACTAAAGACATTATTATTTAATTTTTGTATGTACGCATTTAATTAAATAACCAAACAAAAACTTGTTATTAACCGATGAACATAAAATAAAATAAAACACACGACCAACGACGACAACAAGTTGCAAAATGGAAAACAAAATGCAAAATGAAATAAGGAATGTGTAAGACGCAAGGTTAGTCCAAAAAGTAATTTGTCAGTTTAATAAAAATCAATAATTGATTAAATTTAAGCCACAAGTGATTTTTATTGTTATTTATTAAACAAATAACGGAAAAGTGGAACGAGTATTTTAAGGCTTAAATATCTGAATTCGAAACTTTTTATTATATTTGCTAATAATCACTAACATTAAATGTTTATTTTTTAGATATATTAAGATCACGCTAGACTGCGTTATGTTAGGTTAAGAAGGCTAGTGAAAAAAACACACTTCCAGATATATTTCATGGATATCTTCAATATCACAGGTTAACCCGCGAAAGAGGAAATGTTGAGAGAGATATACAAAATAATGGAAAAGCAAAAAGTAAGAAAAGTAAAGGAGAAACCAATCTCATCAACCATCTACTGCCAGAGATGAAACTCAAAATGTCAAAAATCTTAATAGAAGCCAAGACACCAAGATTCTTGAATATCAGCCAAGACTCTGAAAAATGTGCCCGCTAGATTCCGAGTTCACCATGTTACCTTCCCTTTCCAGATCCAATATCTATATTGTCCTGGAATAGTAGGGACTGAGCACACAATTGACTCCCACAGCAGTAACAGCTTTTATCTTAGAGCCATTAATAAATATAGCATTACTATCCAATAAACCACTTACTTCACGACATTACCCTCTATTCGGAAATACCACATACAATACATAAACATAATTTGGTCATTACAATCCTTCAGTTAGGATAACGACCTAGTTTCTCACATCACTTATGTTGTGTGTTAATTTTATACATGAGATCGAGATCTACAGTTTAAAGTCGACTCCGAAAGACAGATTTTTGAGAAACTTTTCATGGCAACTTTATTTTATTCTGAGAGTTTTTGCCGGAATCTCTGCTGAGAGAAAGTCGTCGATGAAATATCTTTTCATATTTCGTTTTGTTGGTGATGGCTGAACTGGGGTTTGACGTCTAATAAGCCAATACACTACCTACTAGACTACGACGACTTCCACATACCCTTACAAAAAAGCCATAAAGCTTTCATAGGAACGGTCCCTTCAAATAACCTCCTTTAATTTATTTATTATTTTTCAAACATTATTTTTTGCTTCAAGTTAAATCGCGTTCAGTTTTGTTGTATACAAAGCAATTTGTTGTGAAAAACGTTGCTTCATTTCCTTTTAAGTGTGGCAGTTCTACAGGGTTTGAACTACCACCCAAAAAAATGCGAACTTAATTAACTTAAGATTAAATTAAATCGTAAACTATATAATTCTAGAGTTTAAACTCGATCTCAATGTCATGAAGACCTTTGCGATATTTTAATCACTTCGATCATTGAGTATCACCTCTACACTTAAGATGCTTACAGATAGCCAAGCTTTTGTATGTATGTATATTGGTTTCTCTTAATGAGATGTATGTATGTGATGTATTTTTAAATCAGAGAATTAAACTTTACAGAAATGTTCTCTAAAAATCTGATAAAATAATTGAAACTATAATTCGCATAAAAATCCATTTGTCGCTTTGTAGCTGCATAAAATTTACGAGTTTATATTTGAATTTATAACTAAAATGTTATAAGATTTATTATATTTTAATTTATTTTTATATATGTATTATTTGAGTGATCCAAAAATTACTAGTAAAGCACACAGTTTATCGTAATGAGTGTTGTTTTTTCAAGTAGGCCCATAAGTCTTTTGCCGTACGTATGCTCACCATAAACTGACATAATTTCTGTTCAATTAAGCATAATATAATAAATTTTGCACGTTTATCTTTTTGTAGACTCTACAAGAGAAAATATAATACAAAAGAAAAGCATTAATATGAACAACAGTGTAATATGAAAAATTTTAATTTAACCAACTTCGTCGCTACCATCTGGACCATTATCCACAACACTCCATAAGTCTTCGACTTCTAAATAAGCTCGCACTGTCATTGACCAAGCTTTGTAGTTGTCTAAGCCTTTTAATTTATCAATTGTTAATTGCAGTGACATAATAGTCTATCGATGTATTACGGTCGGACGTTAGTAACGAACTAAAGTGGTGGCATTTATAATTATATTTTTCATATTTCCAAAACCAAAAAGGAAAAAGCGCAACAAAATTTTTTATTTGTTTTTATTTTTATTAAAAGCAAAAAATCTATATTTTTCCTCTTGACACTGCCGCAATGCATTGAATAAGAAATTTGAATTGGAGATAAGAAAAAAAAAACAAAAGGGTCATGAGCATGGCAAACAATAGAATGGTTGTCCAAGATTTTATGCAGGCCATTCTATTACAGTTGCAGTACACCGTATCCATCTAATAAACGTATGAAGATGAATCTAATAAAAATTTTAAACTTTGTATGAAATAAAACATAAAATTCAAGTGATAAGTAATTTACAATACATTTATAAACAAATAAATGTATGAAATTAGTTGATATTTGAAATGGTGTTAAGATACATTTTGCTCATTTGTTGGTTAGCTATGTAGACTGATTGCCTTTTGCTGTGTCATATTATCACCTTGACTGTAACGCAATATAAGAGGCATTGACATTGGTTTCTAAGTTGTCACATGAGACAAGTATGATGGGAAACGAATAACTGCGATTATTTCGTATGCCAATAACAAACGAAAGTGAAATGTTTTTAAGGAAATTTTGTACCTTTAAACAAATATTGAAGTTGGCTTCAAATGTTAATTTACATTAATAAGAATAATTTTATTCTGTTGAATCGCATTCATAAGAACTTGAATTCTTTGAGCGGATGACTATAATTCTTTTATTCAGAAATATTGTGAAGGATAACAATATAGGATTTTATTATACATTGCATTGTACTTACTTCAGACCAATTTGCGACAGTCTTCCTTCCCACTTATCAGTAGTCATGAAGGCATGCTAGACAGCGAATTAGAATTAGATGGCTTAGCAAAATTAATTCAGACTGAGTGAGACTTTATGAATGAAATTTGTGGTAAAAAAAAAATTGTAAAGTTCTCCACAACATTACGAATAAAACCCGAATATGTTGCAGATAGATTTTATTTTAATAATTCAAGTTTTTTTACAGATGCTGTTGGCAGAGCTAGGTCGATGTTTTTTAACTTATGAGGAATTCCTATTTTTTGTTCTCTTAGAAATATAAATGTTAAATCGGATTGTTGTTGGAAACATGTCTTTAACAAATTTCAATAATGAAATGAAATCTTTGTATTCGCCAACTTGTGTAATATATAAACTTAATGGTTAACATTCTTCCTTGATCAGATTTCTTTTGTATTTACTAGCTTTATTTATTTATTCATAAACTTAGTGTATTAATTTTCTTCTTTTATGAATTTTAGTGGGACAAAGTCATATTCTAATTAAAACGTCTCAATGTGCTACAATCTTTTTGCATATTAGCCAGAATTAACTGGCTGCTCACATTTGAATGAATAATTTTTAAGGAAGTTTTATTGATGAATATTAAAAAATATGTGGTTTTCAAAACTGCAATTTTGTCTAAATATCTCTTATAGTCCAAGTATTTTGTATGTAGTTGTAATTCCATTCTTTATTTTTACTTTGAAATTAAAATGTTTATATAACAATTTTCTTAAAATTTATTAATAAACTTTATAACATTCTACAATCCGGGTTCATAATTTTTTCTCTTTCCACGACATTTGAGTTACGTTCACAAAGTTTAAGATATAAATTTACAATATCAGATATAAACTTATGAGAAAATTTAATATAAAACTCAACGTAAGGAAATAAACATTAGTACCTTTGGATTACTTCTAAACAGCTTTTGAAAAATTGCTTTAATCCCACTTTTTGGTTTCCAATAGATATTCACCATCCGGGGAAGCATAATCCTGTATGGGCGGTGTCGCCACTGGGCCTTTAACTGTGATTGGTAAAAGTGACATGTCGGGCTGCAGAGCTTCCTGATATAATGCCTCCGATTCTAAACGTAATTCTTGCAAGGCTTTAGCTTGTGACTGCATTAAGCGATCGATTATTTGGAAATCTTGCAGTTTTTGTTCATGCTTGTATCGAGCCCATTGTTTATTAAGTTGAACTCTATGTTCCAATTCAGCTTCGGTCAGGGGAGGCAATTGACGGGCACGTTGTCTACAACACATAAATGCATTCGTTATTATTAAACAAAATATTTTATTACTCCATACTCACTTTTTTTCATCTACCAAATCCAAGGGAACTTCGAGTTCTTCTACCGGTTTCAGTTGTCTGGCGTTTTTTTCTAAACGTCTAATTTGTTTTTCTAATTTCTTTTTACGTCTATCCTCGCGCTGTTTCAGAATTTGTGGATCAAGTTTCCTCTTTTTCTTCAGAGGTTCAGCGCACAAGACCGGCGTTGAGTGTAGCCAAGCGTTTGGTTGTCTCAATACTGCCGTAGTTTGCAGAGTTAATCTAAACAGGACACTAGAATGATAATATTTTGAAAAGTACTTTATTTGTAAGCCATTACCTTGAGAATGCATTTAGCAAAGACATGATTTTAATTCATTTAAACTTAAACAAATTCAGGAATTATTTTTTCATCGAATTGTTAAAAAAGCATTGTCAAAAATGACAACCGTTTGCATAACACGAAACAGCTGGCGGTTGTGACTTGTAAAATTCACCTATTGTAAGTAGCGTTGCCAGATTATGTGATTTTACGAAATGGAGAAGAATAATTCTTGTATTGATCTCTTAATTTTTCTTATTAAATTTCAATTGCTATGATCTGAACTGGGCCTTGCCTGTTATACATTTAATATTCTTTGTCGAGTTAGCTAATATGGGATGATTTAATTATTTTACAAATAATAATATATTTTTTATTTTATTTTTATGCTCCTTTTTTGTTTTTCAATAAAATTGTATATAATTCGTATTGCAACATTTAAATGACACATAATTTTATATAACATCTCTGTTTATTGTTATTTGACAACGCGCGATTACGCTGTCTCTTATACGTCTTATTCGTGATTCGTTGAATATACAATCACTTTAGAATGAAAGAGTGCACACTATAATCATTGTTTTGACAAAAATTGCCGCACAATTCAGTTGTATTTTTCCTCTTTTTGTTAGCCAAGAACGAAGAAATTAGCGATAAAACGCATTCCGTTGCAAACATTTTGTGAATACAGTTGAGAAAAAGCAAATTCGTAAAAGTTTAACTCGTAAATTTGCTAAACAAAACTAAAAGAATATTTAAAGCAAGTGAATTTCAAGAAATTGTTAACCCAGGTAAGTTAAATAGAATTGCAAATAAAGCAATATAAATGTTTGGAAGAAGTCTTAAAAAAATATTCATAAATGTGAAATATACAAAGGCAAATGGTGAATGCAAATAGCGCTGATGATGTCTACGGACTTGATTTAAATTTTTTTTATACACGAGTTTAATGAACTTTGGCAAATTGTTTTATTTATCTTCTTGTTATATATTATAAAATAAATAAATTATGCACTTCATGGGCATTCAATGTGTAAAAAAAAATAGCGGTGGCGGGTGTAGTGCCATCATTAATGTTGTCTTAGGCAAATCCACGCAAGAAGTGCAACACAGTGATGTAGTACAGTGTGCGCCAATAGTTTGTGGTATCATAGAATAATGTAAACAAATATGATTTATTTTAATTTTTTCATAATTTTTGGGTATCATTCATTTGCGATGATCATAAAAACACGCTTCTGTTGTGTTGTTTGTACATCGGACGCGTTCAAATGTAAATCAAACAATAAAAAACAATGACTGGAAATGGTGAAAGAGGTTCACATTTTCACATTCTATTTACACAAATGTTATTGAACCTGTATAAGATTTTTATTTTCTTTTTGATTCTTTTTTATAATTATATTAATATGTTAAAAAATTACACAAATTCGGTGTTGCAAAAACACGTTTTGATCTTCTCTTAAAAGGCCATTTACTCGAATGAACTCATTTGGCATTTCCTAAATTTAGATTTGGGTTGAAAGACATGAATGCATGCGTAATGTTCTTCATAAATGGATTGAGCAATAAAACTTGAAAAATAATTATTATAATCTATTATTTTTTAAAAGATTTAACGTTGGATTGATTGTGTTTGTACTAAAGCACTTCCTCCAATTATTGTAAATACTAGTACTTTCAGTATGAGGAAGGGATTAGTTGCCCCTTTGGCGGGCGGATATTCTACAGACACAAAAGTTTTCTATTGTTTTGCAACAACTTCGGAATTTTTTTCATGTTGCCACTCAGAAATATCTTATAACTGTGATTCATATTGCTTTACATACTTCTGGTAATATTCTGAACTAAATTAAATGTTCTACTTTAAAAACCTACCAAAAAACTTTCGAAAAGAACTGTTATAGATCTGATTAAAACGTAAAACTAGTTCCATAGTCTAATTGGTAGCGTTTTGTCTCAGTTTGTTCAAACCTCAGCTCTGAGAACTTGCCAGCAGTCTTTTGACAAATATACACAGTACATCCCTAGGCTTATCAACGCTGAAAGATAGAAGTAAGTGGTGTTTTCCAACACTGAAGCAACGTCTTGAAGAATGTATTGTTATTATTATTGCCATTAAGAGGTGCCATAGTACTGCTATCATAAGATACATACATACGTATATTGTACTCAAAACTCATACTTTATAGGGTATCCCTATGCTATCTTTAAAGCCTATTGTACTGAAAAACATCAGAATGTTGCTCTGTGTCAAAATTGACAATTCCCAGTCCAGCACCTGATATGTTACCAGCTGTTTCCTCCTGCCATGCATTAATTACTGGTTCCAGGTATTCTGATGATTCATTCTCATCATCACAGATTCAGAAATCAAAGTTCGAAGAGATTTTATATTATCAGCTAGTAAGTCTAAAGCTGCCAGTAGGGCTTACATCAATAAATTACAAATTACATATGCTAATCCAAGCTGTTGTCGCAAACTCTAAAACTTTAAAATTAATAAGGTGTTTATTTAACATAATGTAAAGGAGTTTTGAACGCTACAACTGCTAAGCTCACAGTGTCTTTGTAGAACTCAAAAAGATTTTAGCGAAATTTTTATTGCAACAAGTTATAACCAAATACAATAACTAACTCAACTACTTACACTCTATATAACATTGAACAGTCGATTGTGTGAGGATGCAAGATCCGGTCTTTATATTCTTAACCAAACTCTTTCAGTTTGTGTGGTCCGTCGTTGTCGTTATGAAATGCAATTGTTTTTGCCCAATTTTTGCCTGTTTAAGTGAGGTCTTTGCTTAAATTTTGTTAACTTTTGACAGTTTGTTCAGCTCGTAAGGAAGAATTTTCCACCTGCAGTATTTGCATTCTCGGTGTTAGTCTTTTTCTACCATCCATGATATTTTTCGCACTTTATTGTTGTACCTGATCAACTCGGTCCATTAATGGGTCGATTATAAATGACAACTGGCAACTGCAAAGCTGTTGCTGTTGCTGTCGATCGAAGTGTTGATTGCCAGTAGCTATCTGTTTAGTTACACAGCCAACTGGCAACTAAAAATTTGTAGGCGCTGTTTTTAGAAGTAACATTTTTAAATATTAGTTGGCTCTTGTATTATTTTTAACTAGTAATAAATACAACAGAAGTTCACTTACCATTTATAATCGAATCATAACTTTTGTTACTTTAATTGTTCGTAGGATTTTAAAAGAAAACATTATACATTTAGCATTAAATGAAAATAATTCCAGTTTATTAAAAAGATAATTTTCAAACGTCTATTAATATATTGGATTCATTTTTATTTCTTAAGGCAAAGCGTTTACGTAAAAATACATTTCTTTAATGTTATATAATTAATTAGTTTTGTTTTAAACATTTCATATTTTATGTAAATAATGTGTAATTTAAAAGCAATAAAAGCATTGCAATTTATTATATTCTCTATTTGTTTTAATTTTTATTACAATCTCATTAAATTAAGTGAATAATAGTTTAAATTATGAGGCAGGTATTTATGGATATAATAAATAAATAAGAACATATTTTTCTTAAAGAAACAATGAAAAAAATACAAACAGAATATAATGTGATGATAATGAAGTTTTTTTGTGTTTTTATCTTGAATGTATTTGATTTAGCTTAGTTTTATTTAATTACTTTCTTTTTGTTTTTTGTTTTTTTTCTCAACATATTTTCATTTAAATAGATTAAAGGATAATTATGTTTAGTACTGGGTTAATTTTTTTGTGTATATATAGAATAATAGAATATATAGTGAAAATAGATTTTGTTTTCCTTAAGAAAATGAAGGCCATTTGTTTTTGTTTTTCTTCGGTTTTTTTAACTTTGGTATTGGTTATTTAAAGCTAATAAAATAAATATAGAGCTTAAAGCAAACATAAATTTATCAAATCGGCAATAAGTAGTAAATATACAAGTATAAAGGCAAAAAAAATTCTAGAAAATTTCATTAAATAGCAATGGGATAAAATAAATTCTCCAATATTTTAAAGTAATCTTGGTACTTTTGCATAAGCTTGGTATTTAATCATAATCATTGTGGAATTTATGTTTGATTGGAATATATGTATGTATATATATTTCGTTTATAATGAATTAAATTATTTGAATATTGAACAAGGGTATCAAATGAAATCTCAAATTAAAATTGACTGCATGATACCATTTAGTAGTAAATGTAGTAAATAGAATTTACTTAAGCAATTAATTAATTAAGCAAAATTGGTTCCGTTATTTTTAATGGATATACATAGATTTTAGATTTCTAATTGATGTAATCTTTTAAAAGTTAATTCTTTAAAAATAATTCCTTTGTTTTTGTTCTTTTTGCTTTTTTTTTTCTTTTTTTCAAAACTAATGTTGTACAAAATATGTTTTTATATTAATCTTTAATTTGCCTTTATTTGTGGGTAATTTTTTTTTACAATATTTCCTCTCTGGCTGCAGTTTTTCTCTTTTTAATTTATTTCAATTTTGGATTTTCTATATGATGCTCTACGTTTACTTAATATTATACAATTACATATATTTTTTTATTTTTTGTTTAAATTTATCTCTCAACTTTATTGAAAAGCTTAATTTTATTCCCATTTTCTTTGTTAGTTAATAATTTGTTTCTTTTATTAATAAATTTCAAGGTACTTTTCAATCTAAACATTTCTATGAATTAATTTATCTTTGGTTTTAAAGAAAAGCTTATGTTTTTGAACTCCATCAATTAAACACAAATGTTTATAAAATATCGAAAAAAAAAAAATTCAATTATTAATAAAAACAATAACAGGTTATTATAATAAAATATTACAACATAATTTTAGGTACATTACGAATTTCCCTAATTAAGAAAAGTGCTTCTTCTTTTTTGTATTGATGATGACATTTAAATCATTAATGTTGAGAATGGATTATAGCGCATTATTTTTGATAACAATATCCATAAGACTGAAGTGATGGCACATAATACAACACCACCCCAGCCTAAATCTAAACTCCATGATGTTAAAAATATTCTAGCACCCAATAGAGGCTTTGCCATTATAGCTGGGCCGCCTGGTCGTGCCACAATACCATCAACGGTGCCATCATAATCGCTATCCAGCATTGGTCTGCCTTGTTGCCGCTTAAAGTGTATTATCATTAGAGTAAATAAAGCAAATAGGGCTGAAAACATAAATTTTTTAATTTCTAATATTATAATTTAAAGTAAAGTTGTTAATTACCTGCTAGTAAATACATAACACCTGTTATCAATATGGCACTTATTTGCCTTTGGCATACCCCAAATGCTCCCACTAGAGCAGCACTGCCCAATATAATCAAACATACTAGAGAACAAGAAATTGACAAATTTTGCATTCCTGTAAATGAAAGGTTTTGTGGTACAATCAAGATTCTGCATACATACATACATTTTGTCATTTTACGTTAGAGAACATGAAATACGAAATTTGTTAACTTGCTAAGAAATGTGTTTACAATAGAATATTTTGGTGTATAAGAAAATCATAGAAGAAGAAGTGAAAATGTTCTGTATGCTTTATAAACTTTAATTTTCAAATCTATAAAATATTTAAAGTGCTAGCGGGCGTGAATTTAGTAAATAAAATAAATCAAATTTATTAAAATAAAATTGTAATTATTTTGAGAATAAAATTTGAGAATAAATTTTTAAACTGTGCGGAAATAAAATTTACAGAAAAAAGAATATTAGATTATTGATTGATTAATTATTTATATATAAACAATATATACAATAATAAAAAGTCTGACTTTATTTTTGTTTTAAAATTTTATTATTTTTTAGTAACACTACAGATTTTCAATCCTAATACGGTTATTTTTATTTAAATTTAAAATTTAGTTTACGTAGCGTATGTATGTAGTACGTGAAACGTTTTCCGAAAGTAAATTCAATACGAAAATAGTATTTAAAATAAAAAGCTTTTTTAATACGTTTAAGTATTCAAAGTGTTGCCAAAAATTTATCTTCAAAGATAGGAATCTATTACTCTTCCAATATAGCTTCAGGAATTTTATCTTATGTTTCCACAAAGGCGAAAACGTTAAAAATTTTGCTGGTTTTAAAACTTAAAATAAAAAAATATGTAAAATAATTAAGCAATAGAGTAAATATTTCTTTAATCTGAGGCACATGTCATTCCAGTTCTGAAACAGTTTAAATTATTTCACGTTCTTTGTTAGGTTGTATTGTTTTGGACATTAAGATACAAAATTTGTTTTAATAGCAAAGAGTTTGGCATTGGCACCATTTGTAAATAAACCAAAGTAAATTTGTTTAACAATGTTAACAGAAATTTGGCCATTTGATGGTGTATAAAGAGAAGATTTTTTCATGTTGAAATGTCCATTACATTAATTACCCTAACCAACAGCGGCATCATCATGTAACATAGTAAATGAAAAAAATAAAAAAGGATTTTGAGTAGAACATACAAAAGTATGCATATACGTGTGATATAGACATGTCTAAAATATGTAACAATCCATTTGGGAGTGTTATAGTGAACGACAGATGAAAAAATCGTTACATGTTCAGAGTAGTGGTTAAAACATCTGTCATAAATCGAATTAATCCGTGTATAGACAGCATACGAGAACTTGTTCATTAAGAGTTACAAGGGCATACATATACTTGGTTTCGTTTCCTTTTTGTCAAACGATTTTAAGTGTTTTGTCAAAAATAACTGACCTTCATAAAACGAAAATGAAATGCACAATGTTACATACATACATATGTACTATTATGGCTAAAAGCATTCATATGTATTTATTCTTTAAAAAGAAGAGAAAAGTTATAAATGTATTACTGATGTTTTTTTGAGAAAAAAACGAGTTGTTAATTTACATTATAGAAAATTATATTGTTTAAAGATTAAAAACTTTTTAAGTATTATTATTATTATTATTTACGTTTATAAACAACTTCGCTAATATTAGATATCAAAAGTATTAAACCAAGCTCTGTTCAATTATGTAAATCTATGTATTTCATCTTATAGATGAAAATAATATTTACTTTCTTGATACATTTTTAAAAGTAACATTTTTAATGCCATTTAACTACAATTACACTTGTGACAAGTGCTCAAAACAAAAAGAAAAAAAAAATACGAGCTTATGATTGACGTAATATTTTAATATTTCAACTGTCGACTCTGCTATGTAGCCCCAAAGCTGTGTGCCGTTTAAAGCACAAAATTTTATGCCTGCTTTAGGGAATAAAGTGAGTGGTGATGTTTGTATGGGTATTTATGTTGATTTTATCATTGCCCTAAGAGTCAGTCATATGGAAACGGAAACACACACTGCTTCGTTTCAAATGTAATATAAATACGAGCATATTCAATACGCAACGTTTGTTAAATGTTAAACTTATGCAATTTCCCTTTAACCCAATCGTTTTATAGTTTTCTTTTATTCACTGTCGCTTTATTATAGTACACATTTATCCTTCAGTAATTAAAACGTTTGCGGCAAAATACTGTATTAAAAAATAAACTTTTTTAATTGTTAAGACTTTATGCGTGCGAAGAGTGTAAATGTAAAAATACAATAAGTTTTGTGTGTTCAATAGAACTGTAGAGTCTGTGTTACTGTTGTGTACAAAAACTTGAATTTTCTAACGTGCGAATATAAAACTCACTATAAAATATTTTGTGGAAATGCATTCACGCTTTTTTCTTTGTTTTATATACAATGTGTGCATAAGAAGCGTAAATACCATTAGTATATATTTTATAATATTTTGGTGTTGTTAAATTTTAATCAAAGGATAAAACGCAGTGTTAAAATTTAAATAAAATAATTATTAAAAAAAAGCAACAAGAAGCGAAAAAAGAACAGAGCATGCATGCACTTTAATATTTTTAAGAGTATAAGTAATTTAAATAAGTTTTTGTTTTGGTTTTTATATTTTTTCGTAATTAAAATATGTTCTGATGAGAGTTTGCGGTACAACCTACGTGATTATTGCCTTCTGTTAAGAATACATATTTATTATAATCCTTTAAATAAAACAATTAATGATGGAATATTTATTTAAATTAATTAATAAAATATTGCAGTTGAAATAATGTAATAAAATGTGTTTGTTCATTCATTCAAAGTTTATATTAAAGATGTTGATTTCTTTTAATCCCTTTAGATATTTTATATTTCGTTTAAAAGCAATTACAAAAAATGCCTTCAGAAGAGAAAACAGTTGAAAAAGCTCCAGAAGATTCAACCACTTCTGAGACTCCTGCAGCAGCTTCAGATGGTCTTTCGTCTTCAGCTTTACTAGAACAGGAACGTTCTGAGAAAATTTTAAAAGCTAAAGAACTTTACAGTCATGGTTCCCGCAATTTTTTGGTTAAATCATATGCTGAAGCCGCCGATGAATTAAGTGAAGTGTGCTCTTTGTACGTTGAATTGTATGGAGAATTATCCGATGAACTGGGAATGCCTTATTTGCTCTATGCCAAATCCTTGATAGCATTGGCTTTAGATGAAAACAAAGTTATCGATGTACCCGATCAAGAAGAAGATGATGATGAAGAAGATGAGGAAGAAGGCGAAGAAACAGCAGGTTCCACAAATGACGATGACAAGGTTTCAGGAAAGAATGGTAAAGAAAATGGCACGAAATTAGAAAGCATTAAAGAAGATCCCACAGATTCTACGGACGTAGAAATGGAGAAGAAGACAGACGAAAAATCTAAAAAATTGGAAGATTCGGAAGTTAGTAGTACCGCAGAAAAAACAGAACCCATTAATGACGGCGAAAAGCCATCAACATCCAACGGCGAAACTGATGACGTCGATGAAGAAGAAAACGATGCAGTTAGTTGAAGAATAAAGACTTTAATTATTTATAGCAGTGTTTAATATAAACTTTTTAAAATATTTATAGGCTACAAATCTGCAATTAGCTTGGGAAATTCTTGAATTGGCCGCTAAAATATTTACCCGCCAAGGTGAAAATGGTTTGCCCAATTTAGCTGAAGTCATAACTGAACTGGCAAATATCGAGTTTGAAAATAGTATTTTGGAAGCCGCCCGTGAAGATTATGGTTAGTATCTTACAACTACTCTATACGAAAAGACTTAAATTAATTTTTTCCTTTAAATTGTTTTTACAGAAAGAGCCCTTAATATTTACAAATCATTACCCAACAATTATCGTCGTGCTATGGCCGAAATTCATTATAAAATTGGTCTGACTTATTTAATGCAGCAGCTAAACAAAGAAGGTGCTGGATCTTTAAAGGAGGCCTGTAAATTAATTGCCGGTGAAATAGACGAAATTAAGGCTAAAACCGACCTAAACGACAAAGATAAAAATAATATTCAAGACTTGGAAGAAACTAAGCAGGAAATTGAAGCGAAAATAATTGAAATTGAAGAAGCACAGGCACAGGTAAGAGAGTGTTTATACTTTGAGCTTAAATTAAAACAAACAACAATTTAAAATTGTTTGAACTACTAAAAGCATTGTTTTGAATTCGAAGAAATCTTTATTAATTATAAAAAAAAATCATTCTTTCTTTGCTAAAGTTCATTTTTCTTTATTTTGTAACATTCAACTCCAAGACCATTCCATCATACTACTAATACTGCAGTTGTGTCTACAGCAAGTCTGTTAATTGTAATTTAATATGCATTTCTTGGATTGCGTTGTATTTTCTTTTAATTCCAGAACCTTGCTGAAGTACGTGCTGCTTTGGATAGTTACATTAAGCCACTCAGTAGTGGCGATGTTGGCGCTGGTTCTTCGAAATCAGCAACAGCGACAGCAGCCTCATTATCAACAGATGGTTTATCATCATCAGCTGCTATAACATCGTCGTCGAAACCAACAGATATTTCACATTTAATTAAACGCAAAAAACCAGAAGAACCAACTTCTGAAGCCGAAGCTGCCGTTGCTTGTTCACCGGCCAAGCGTCCTGCACATTAAAGTGTTTAGTTTTCATTTTATTTTTTGCTCTTCTGTCTATAAATGTGTGTATATTTGTTTTTTTTTTTATTTAATTTGATGTTGAGAAAAACAATATCTACACAATATGCTTCATAAATTAACTGCATTCCAGTTGTGTAGTATAAAGAAATAATGGCCTTCCTCCCTATCCTACGTTCTCGTCCTACTTTTGTTTTATCTCAATATGTAATACGATTATATTTTACTATACTCCTACTAAAATTTATTTTTGCTTATAAATTTTCTATTAAGATTGCTTAAAGAAATCTGAACAAAAATAATAGGAAATATAGGGAAATATTGTGCGTCTATTTCACTGATGAAAATTATTCTGATTATACTTTATTTTTGTATTTAATTTCTTTTTAAAATTTTTAAACACTACCAACTCAGTTTATACTTTTTATGCTTATTTTTCAAATTAATTTTTCACTTTCTTTTACTGCCCATTTGCCTAAAAGTTATTTTGATGGATGATGTTTGAAAAAGTTTGGTTACAAATTGTCAGTAGATGGCTCTGAAGTGTAATGTTTTCCTGGTTTGAAAATATCACTTTGTTTAAAGCCGTTATTTAATTTATATTATTTTTTTTATTATTGAAAAGTTAGGAATGCGTAACTAATGTCGTAACTAAACAATAAACAGTGGAAGAAGTTTCAGTTTTGCAAAATTTTGTCACCAAACTTTTTCGGGTACCATATTTTGAGGAGCTATTTGTATTTTGTTTTCAATATTTAATTTGAGCATCTTATTTTAAGTATTAGAGAAAAAAATATTTTCAATTTACAATGTTGTACCCTTTTGCGATTGTATTTTCACTTTTTTGTTTTAAATAATCATAGCGAATTACTAATATTTTTATTCAAGCTAAATAATGCATCTCAACTTATTATTTTGAAGTAAATATACATATTAAATCATTTTTACATAAATAGTTAATAAGACTATAATATTTAAATAAAGATTTTTATAAAAAAAAAAAGTTTCATGGCGTCTACTAAAAAATTACATTGTAGCGAACTGTCAATTTGGGTTTATGTCATGATGAATGCTATAAATATCAAGGATTTTAATAAAGGAAGCTACGTGAAAAGTTGACGACGAGCGAGACTAAGATAAAATACAATAAATTAATAAAACTTTGACACCAATAATATATCGGTTTTTAAATGTTCATGGTACTGCCTGTTTAAGCAAATTGGTAATTTCTTATACACAAATTGCCCTATCGTGTTGGAGGTGGGTTTCAGAGTTCCACATATGGCTAGTGAGGTTTAAGAATGGAATGTTCGTAAAGCCTGTTATGATCAACCGCAGACGGATATGTTCTATTTTCATAATTTATTAGATCACATTCCGCTGTATTGATTGAAGACAACGAATTTGAGGTTGGCGTGAAGTAGATGAAGCATTGCTTGGAGTCCGTGAAACCAACTTTTAGCGAATAAAATACCAAACTTCCAAATTAAATTAATATTCGTTTTGTCAGGATATAATAACATGCTCCAGTTATTACGAATCAAGTGTTTACCAATACATGTTGACACATAAGTTCAGCTTTCTCAAGTCCTATTTTTTCTTGAAATATGAGCACTAAGTTCATTTTTAAGACTTTTTGATGAATTGAAGGAACTAATCTTAAAGATCCCAATTAAAACCTTTTGAAAACGGATAGTTTCTGCAGTTTTTTTTAAGATGATTGCATTAAACTTTTTATGGTGCGAACAACTTTCCGTAACAGATTAATCTTGGGTTTAAAATGACTTTTTGATAATTAGATGATTTTAATTATATGTATTCGTATATAGTGTAGTATATATATAGTATACAGTATTTTTATAACTGTTCTAGTCATAACACATTTTATTACATGTATTCAGACATACATACATATGTATGTACACTTCAAAACCGATTGCAAAAAAATTTATAGTGTTGCTTCACAACATTTAAGAGTGTGTTTTGTTAAGTTTTTGTCTAAATCATTATTAAAGTACATACGCGGACACACGTTTATATGTACATACATATATTGAAAGTGTATAATGCATGTGTAGTACACTACCTGCTATACATAAATACGTATGTAAGTACATTCTTTAAATACAATATTTTAAAGTGTATTATTTATATATATATCCGTATGTGTTCTGTTTTAGTATTTCGAGATATAGACAGGTATACAGCTACATTTATATTATAGATTTTAAAATAAGAGAGAGAGATATAAGTATATATAGAGAGAGAGACAAAAATTGATTACACCTAGATTGTACCATACGTACGTAAATGAGGCTGCAATGAGGTCTGAGACTCACTATGTTGCCAATCGTTGCGTTGTTCCTCCCCGCGGGCGTTCTCTGTTGACCCAGCCAAATAGTTGAGACAAGTCGGTGCACTTCTTGGGAATTTGGGATGCCGTCTTAATTCCTGAATTTCTTGTAACGGAAGATCTATGCAGAGAGTCCAAATGCCGCCGTGCATTGGTACTAAGAATAAGTTATCACGACGAAAACGGTGATCAGCTAAAATTGGAAAAAATAGAAAGTGATGCAACTGCTAATACTTTGGAAAATTCTATTTAATTTCATTTAATTGCAATTATTCATTATTACATGACCTTGTTAAGGTCATTAAAATGTTAAAGTTTTCTTATAAAATGGTTAATAACTAATTTTTCTTTTGTCTATAAAGAGACTGATAATTAGTTTTTATTATGCTATCAACTTTACTAACTTGTTTCCTTTACAAAACGTTTTGTATGCGTGTTTCATCAGTATTTGTGGGAAAGGTAGGAAATGTGAATAAATAATAAACGATTTTTAAATGCTGTACTGTTGTACTTAAAGAATTAGACTAGAATAATAACTAGGTAATGTAAATAAGTAATCAGTGATCTACTAGTTGTTTCTTTGTCTATTTGATCAGGGTCTTTGGTAAAATGTTTGTGTATCTGTCCTCCAGTCAAACGACTGACTTCACGGATGGCTTGAAGATTTTTATAGGGAGCTGAAGATGATCATGAAAAAGAAGGCGCCAAGGTTTAAGAAAAGAATGGTAAAGAAAATGGACAAGAAAATAGATGAAATATCTAAAAAATTGGAAGAAGACTCGGAAGTTAGTAGTTCCGCGGATGGAGATAAAACACGGGCTGCCAAGGGAAAAGCGGCAGAAGTAGAAGAAAAAGCAGAACCCATTAATGACGGCGAAAAGCCATCAACGTCCAATGACGAAGCTGATTATGTTGATGCAGAATAAAATAATGCGGTAAGTTAGAGAATAATTGAAGTCGCCGTAGTATAGAAGGTAGTGTGTTTGCTTATTAGACGAGAGGCCACGGTTCAAATCCCAGTTCAGACATCAAAACGAAATATTTTTTTGGCGACGTCCTCTCAGCAGATTTGTGTCTTAAACTCTGAGAGTAAATAAAATTCTCATGAAAAGGTTCTCAAAAATCTGTCGTTCGTTAGTTAACACACACAACATAGGTGATGTGAGAAGCTGGGTCGTAATCTTGACTAAATGGTTGTAATGACCAATTATGTATGTCAGATGGCAAATAAAACCTTCAATATATAAACGTTTAATGTAAACTTTTTAAAATATTTATAGGCTTCAAATCTGCAATTAGCTTAGGAAATTCTTGAATTGGCCGCTAAAATATTTACCCGCCAAGGTGAAAATGGTTTGCCCAAACTAGCTGAAGTCCAAACTGAACTGGCAAATATCGAGTTTGAAAATAGTTTTTTGGATGGCGCCCGTGAAGATTAAGGTTAGTATCTTACAACTACTCTATACGAAAAGACTTAAATTGATTTTTTTCCTTTAAATTGTTCCTTCAGAAAAAGCCCTTAATATTTACAAATCATTACCTAATAATTATCGTCGTGCTATGAACGAAATTCATTATAAAATTAACAAAGGAGTTGCCGCATCTTTAAAGGAGGCCTGTAAATTAATTGCCGGTGAAATAGATGAAATCAAGGCCAGAACCGACCTAAGCGACAAAGATAACAATAATATTTAAGACTTGGGAGAAACTAAACAAGAAATTGAAGCGGAAATAATTTAAATTGAAGAAACACATGCACAGGTAAGAGTGAGGTTTTTATTGAGCTTAAATTAAAATTAAACCCCGTTCTAAAGTGTTTAAAAGCATTGTTTTAAATTCAAAGCAATCTTTATGGAGTATAACAAATATCGTTCTTTCCTTGCTAAAAGATAAATAACGGAAATAAGTAATCGGTGACCTACCAGTTGTTTTTATCTATTCGATCTTCTAAAAGTAAGAATTTCCTTTTTTGAGGGTTCATATTTAGGTGTCACTAATAATGCTACAAATGCCTGTTTGCAAATAAAATATTTTGGAATTGTTTTTATTCATTAAAAAATTACAACAAATAAGCCTTTGTTTTCTCAAATTTTCTTTTTTTTTCTTATAAACTATACCCTTATATGCCCAAATTCTTTACACAAAATATTTATTTTCTATTTTATAGTCAGCCAATTACACTGTTACAAAAAGTTTATATTTTCGTAAAGCCGCAATATTAATCCTCAATTTCGAAGCATTTTATGTATATCCTGTAGGGTATTAGACGTAACTTTAGCAAAGTTTTTCCTTTAGCTTTGCTTGCCTGACTGTCAGTCAACCAGCTTGACTATTAGCCTGGCATTGAATTGGTAAGAAAAGTTTTTGTTTTCGGTTCCACTGCCGACGTGAAGTTCATTTCGTTATTAGCTTTCAGTTTTTTTTTACTTTCCCTTATTTATTTATTTTTTTTTGTTCGTCTTTTTTTGGAAGAATATTTTATTTTTCCTTTTGCTAACTTGTAGATACAGCAACTAAAGGAAGGCATGTGTATGAATACTTTCCTTGCCTCTTGTTAGGGGTTAAACCACTGTATTTTAAGACTTAGACATTATAAATGTTCGCGTTCACGTATACGGGTGTACATATACATACATATATTATACATACATATATAGACATGAATAATAGTGTATGTTAGTTTATTTTATGCCTGGCATGTTTCCCTCTCTATGTCTTTGAAATAAGGTCAAGGTTGTGTGCTTGACGATTTAGTTTCTTTTTTAGTTTAATGCTTTACTGTAAGTTATTTTTGTTTATTTTTTTTAGTAACTAAACTTTAGCTAAAAGTTACTGTGTCGTCTTGCATAATGACGATTTAATATGTTTCTATACAAACTTTAAATCATAACGCAAAAATGTTTATTTAATATTGCACGAGGTGTGTTGAAAAAGAAAGGTAATATTCCTTTATTAGAGGATCGAAGTTTTTTTTTATTATGTTGATAAAATCGTACTTGGAGTGGATGTCTCCCACCAATGTAGTGCTTTATGTTTTATTAACTTTAAGTCGGCTTACAGTGGAACGAAATATTTCTGCAGTACTGTTATCGACTGACAAATCATCCGCGGACGGAAGTTTATGATTTTCCATTTGACCCAAACAAATTAATCTTCTTTAATTAGATCATACCCCCGTTGTTCGTTGCGCAACAGGTGCTACATTGCATACTCCCATCTCTATCGTACATTTTATTTTATGAGAAATGAAATTACAAGTATTGTTTCGTCTAGTCCATCTTATTGTTCGAGTTGAAACAGCAGCACTGATTTAGTTTTTAAGGCTATTTGTTGACTTGTTGACAATTAATATGTATTTATTTATTTCTCTACTATCACCGGTTTTATTATATTTTAAACAATTTTTAAGAATACTTTATTTTGTCGTGGTAAAGGCGTTCTTAAAGGGGTATATACACGGAAAAAAATTTTCCATAAAATTTTTATTCATTTTCAAACTACGGATGAAATTCTGTAACATGTGCTCTTAGACTTAACGTACGTAAACGCCTATCGTGTAAATTGGCCTTAAGCAGCATTTAGTTTTTGTAATAATGACTGAAGTGTTTAAGGGAAGGATGTTCGTTAAATAAAGAAAAACTATTTGAGGAAGATTGTCAGCTATTTTCTAACTTTCCTCAAACAAGACCGGAAAACTAAAAGCTTTTAGTAGGCTTCATCACTGCAATACTTTTAAAGTAAATAGGAGTAAAATTGATTGGCCTTTTGTATTAACGTAAGCACAAATTAATGACGTAATAGTACTTTTGTCCTTTTCCTTCAGTCTTATGTATGAAGTAATTCTTCTTATATAAATAGATTGTGATTTAGCAGCGATAGTGTTCCAACCCTGACTGCAATTCACATTTAAAGAAAATATTTTTTAAATCGTTTTTATTTAAATTAAATCTAAGATTATCGACTCACCTCTTTTGTCCGGTTTCAACATGGCCACCTTATCCTCCATTATCCATTCGAGATGTAAGTTCGAACGATTCGAATATCGCTCTAAACTAATACGATCCCATTTAACATGCTCCCAATGATCGGTCATGATGGCAGCACAAAGCATAGCCGTAGCACTTGTTGTCATGAGTAGAGTAACAAAAAGGAATAACACGGGCGGTGGACCCATGCAACAACTTGAGCAACATGTTGAGGAGCCAACATTACTGGTCACATCCATGCCAGAATTTAAAGAGGTCGGGCTATCTAAATTGCCACCCATGCCGCTGCCTCCACCACCACTTGTTTGATGCATAATTTTCGAGGAACAACTGCTATTGCGCAACAAAATACTGTTGCTACGTCGTATAGATTCAACGGCGGCGGCAGCAGCTGCTGTTGTTGCTGCCGAATTATGTGGATCGAATTGCAGAGAGCTGGCAACAACAGCTGAGGGATGTTCATAAATGCTATTGTGACGAGAGGGTGAAAAATAGTAACAGGTCGTTTGCTGTTGTTGTTGTTGTTGTTGGCCAAACTTTTGTAAATTGTTGCAACTTTGATTATTAGTGCCACCACCAAAAATACTACTGCTGCCACTACTGCTTCTGCCACCATTACCATTTGCCACCACACCATCTGCTGACACGCATTCATTGATGGTGGTTAAATCCTCATTACTGGACGAGTAGACTATAGACTGTTTGAATTGATTCGAATAGCAATTCTGTTTGAAAGTTACCGTTGGCGGTGCGTACTGCTGCTGATACTGATTAGTTCGTGTAGGGACATGGGAGGAGGCATACAGAGCCTCGTAGTCGTAATGTTGGGGATTGCGATAAATCACAGGCCAGGAACGTGTTGTCTTTGAATTGTGCGAATAGGTGGTAGTAGTTGCAGCAGTAGCAGCAGTAGTAGTTGTGGTGTTGTTGCTGGTGGCGTTGGTGTTATTGCTGTAGCAATTGGGCGTGGCAGTAGAGGCAGCAACGTTCGCTTGATGATTCGCAATTATGCTACTGTTGGGCGAGTTCGTAAACGAGTTTGGCGCCGCCGCGTTAGGCTCCTGATTCTGATTATGGGCTCGTTGTAGTTCTGCGAATAGTGGTGTTTGCTCGTTTGGTTGTGTCGTGTGGCTGTCGTCGTCGTTCGAAGCGGTTACATTCGTCTTAAGCGTCGTTGTTGCGCGTTTTGATTTGTTTGTTTGCGTTTGCTGTTGTGTGGCTGCTGTTGGACTAGTTGCTGAGGCCTGTTGACGTTGCAACACATTTCTCAAGGATGCTGCAACTGTCGAACAGGGCCCCTGGGACGTCGGCGTTGTTGCTAATGTTGTGTTACTTTGTAGCTTTAATGGCGGCAAATGTTTCGTCACTTTACGATTGGCTCCTTTGCTATCGCTGTTGTTAGTATTTGTATTGGTGGTTGTTGTTGCTGTGGGTGTTGTGGATGTTACTGGTGTGGCTGCTATCACAAAGTTTGCTGCTGCTGTTGTTGTTTCGGCTGGCGGTACGGCGGTAAGTTCATTGAAATCCTCCTCTTCAACTAAAGTCGCTCCTGAGGATAAAATTTTCTGATTAATTTCGTTTCTATGACTGATCGTTGTATCGAATGTACTTTTACTGTTTGTCTGAATTATTGAATTCTTCAAGTTCTTGATGTTGTTGATGTTGTTAATATTGTTAAAATTACTATAATTGTTGTTGTTTGTTTTGTTTTTAGTTTTATTTTTATTATTATAAATATTGTTTAATTTTTGATTGTTGGTGGTTGTGTTTATGTTGTTCGTATTGGGAATCGTGACGGTGGCTATGGTTGGGCCGGTGCCGGTGCCAGTGCCTATGCCAGTGCCTGTGCCTGTGGTTGTTATGGTGGTAGGAGCTGTTGTATTGTTGGTATAACTATAATATTGGGCTTGTGAGAATGAGTTTGTTGCTGCAATTGCTGTGGGTGATTGTGATGCATGTGGGGTTGTTGTTGTTGCATGACTACAATTGTTTTTACTACAACAACTTGAATAGAGCGCCTCGGCGTTTGTTGGTACTGCTGGTGGTGTTACGGGCGATGTTATACTCACTTCTGGCACACAGCGTGCAGTCACTTTATAGCGACTACCGCTGCTAGTACCCAAACCCAAGGCGCCCTTCGTACGCACCAGTCATAAATCGGTATCACGCTTTTTCACTTTGTTCGTATTCATGACGTTCTGGGTTGAGCTCGGATTCGTTTTCGTGGTGGTAGTAATTTTGTTTTGTTGTTGTTGCTGCAGCAGGTGTTGTTGTTGCTGCAGCTGAGGTGCTGATGATGGTTGTAGTGGTGGTGCTGATGATAATGGTAATGATAGTGATGTGGCAGGTAGTGTTTCAGTTGGGGTCGTGTCTATGGAACAGGGTGTAGGGGATTTGGGTTGTTGGTAAATTTTATTTATTCTGAAAATGTTTGTGCTGTGTTGTTAACAGTGTTTAATTAAATTAAACAATATTAACTAGTGTGATAGTACGTGTGTATTCTGTGTGTGTGTTTAGATAAGTGTATAAGTGAGTCCGTTTTTTCGTAAACAGTTGTTGTAAATAGGACTTTCTGCTTATCGCGGTTGTTGTTGCAGTTGCTTTGAAAGAGTATTTTACTGTTTTTAATTTTTGGCTTCTGTTGCCTTTTACTCAAAAAACTTTTGTTCTCCAAAAATTGACTTTTTCTGGGTAAAAATTTTAATTTGAATTCCGTTTGCTTTTCCTGTTTTTGTTTTTGTTATTTTCTTACAAGCAGAGAAGTAAAATTAATTTTTTTTGTAACTATATTTTGTTATTAATTACTATTGTATGTTTATTGCCAGTTTCTACTTAGTTTTTTTTTTAATATTCTCTTTCTACATTTTTCTTATGATTGTTATGCTTTTCAAGCTTTTTGCTAAATGGCATAATCATGAATAAATTGAGGGGGAAATAAAGAAAATTTTCATTGAAAAAAAGAACAGAATGGAAAGAAAGAAAGAAATAGAAAGAATATATTGGTTAGTTATGATTGTAACTGAACAGTGAACGGATATTATTTTGAAATGAAAAACAAATAATTATTAAAAAGCAGGCAATGATGTTTTTGAAAATATACATATGTAGATATCTAGACAATACAACTTGAAAGTGCAGAATTGTAGGCATGCACAGACTTGTAAATATAGAAATAAGTAATGCTTTACAACTAAGATATACAAATACAATACGATCGTGTAAAGTTGTATAATAAAATCACATAAGAAAAGATTTCGAATTTTTTTTTCGAAGAAATCATGTGAAAATTAATCCTCTAATTAACATCAAATATTCCACATTTTATTTCAAGTTAAATGAAAAATTTTTCAATTTATTGTAATATTTTACAATCGAGGGAGAAAGTAAAAAAAAATTATATCTATGGAGACTTAAGTACGTACAGTTGGACTTTGAAATTTCAAATATAAATGTTTCAAACTCGCAGTAACACCTTAATGTTGAAAACAATGAAAATATTCCCATTGAGTAGGATAGATAATCTGGCCATAATAATACTAAACCATAGAAATAAATGTTAGCATGTATATTGGCCCTCCAAAAACTACTGAATTAATGGATCCGTTTTCAGCTTTCAGTCTTCAGTCTGATTCAAGGAAGAATAGATACTTGAGCGGGACTGCAGTGGTAGAAAGAATTATTCCCGTAGAAATAGAAGTACCAAAGAATTAAATTATATTAGTTATACCGTCTGAGGGGAACAAAACGCGAAAGTTCCGAGACGAGATACATGTACAGTCGAATAAACATCTCACCTCAAATGGCAACAATTATAAGAAAATAGTCCTAGCTATTGAAAAACAGTGTAATCGAAGTTATAGAGATTGAACTACAACCTAACACAGTTTCTGATAGGATATAGTGATTTTAGAAGTCTTCTATATCTATGTAATAATTTATCGAGTTCTCATTGTTGTTTCTGATTGATTTTTTAACCACAATTTTACTTCAGCCAAAAAAAAATCACAAATAAAACTTCAAATCTGTTGTAAGTTGAAACTTTTGTTTTGAAGTTTTATAAAAATATCAATATTGAGAAAAGTTTACATTTACATTTTACTTTAATAATTAAGAAAAAAAAAAACAACATATTTCAAGCAATATCTTGCATATTTAATTTTCCAATCACCTATAGTATTTCAATTATATCACATTGAAATTACGAATTTCCTGTGAATTTAATCAATTTTTATTTCATTTGTTTGATATTGTATTGTGTTGATTATTAAAAAAAATGTTAGATTGAAATTTTCTTTGGCAATAGAAATTTATTTTCTCAATTGAATTATTCGTGTGGCAAAGGAAAAGGAAAGGAAAGTTTCTTTTTTTCTGTTTTCTTTATATTTCCTAAAAAGTAAAATTGAATTTGTTATTAAGGACACAATAATAAAAATGCAAATATAATTCACTTATTCGCTCAATACAGTATTAGATTTAATACCCTATAATTGCGATTTTAGTTCGATTGATTATTGATTACTCAGCAGTTCATTTATGTCATAGAAGGGAATGGAGACCTGAATTCACGTATAGATTGAAGCCCATACACAAACAATACAATTTTAAAAGTCATTAGCATTTGTATAGAGGAGAGAGTGGAGAGTGTAGTTTTAATGGAATAAAAAATATAGATACTTTTTCATTTTCACAGTATCTTCGCTAGTAGATTATATAAATGACGTTAAGCGTTCCGAAATCTTGGAAATGTCAAAAATATATGTGATGTGAATAAAATTCATTACCACAAAGTAAAGAAATCGTTTAAGAAGTTAATGGAATAGTTATGAAGTATCGTTGCATTATATTTAACTAAAATGTTTATGATTCCTTCATCTCGGTGTGCCACTCTCCTTTTTTATATGGTTTTAGGAATTGTACGTTTGTCAGGATAGTCTATCCTCACCATCAGTTATTGCCTAGCAGATTCTGAAGTGGGTTTTTACTTCGCTTGGCTTATTGAATCCTACTCTTTTCTCACAAGGTGTCGCTGCTTAGGCTTAACATAGTGATCGTTTTTGATGTTATCATCTCTAGGGAATTAGGGATAAGGCGACGTTTTGACTGCATTATATCATCATAATGATCAACTTCTTTAACTCCCATTGGAAGATAAAAATATTTCCAATGAAAATGCGTAAAAGCTTAAATTGCAGTCAATGTATTTTTGGCCACCGATAAAATGAATCTTTTTGGAATATGAGTGCGTTACGATTTCCTAATGAATATATATATATATATATATATATCAGCCCTCGTGTTATTCAGCACCGATTGAATGTTATTTACTCCATACAAATAGAAGAATATTTTTAATGAAATTATATTTTAGTAGAGTGCAAGATAGTTGTCAACTATCTCTTAACTGTAAGTATTTACATACATTCTATTCCTATCTGTATGAGTGTATTCTCTTTCTGCATCAGTTTCTTTTTATGAAATTGTCTTTAGCAATGAATTTTAAATTTAAAGGTGAAAATTTTATAAGAAAATTCTGTTGGCAACAGACACTCAATATGCAAACAAGTGTTACCTGAATATTCTCTGTTCTCTATAATTTACAGCAAAAATCTAGGTGCATACAACATGTTGCTGCTACATTGTTGAAAGATAGAACTTGTGGATGAAAAACAAGCTTCTAAAGGCAAACAAATTTAATTTGTTTGTGTTGATTAAGTATTTAACATAGTGAAACAAAAAAAAAGAAAATGTAGAAAGATAACAACAACAACAATCATAATAGCAACACATACCTCTGGCAACAGAGAGAAAGAGGAAAATAACTGAATGCTGTAAAATTCAATGAAAATGTTTAAAAAAAGAAAAAGTTTATTGAATAATATTAGCTTGGAAACCCACATAGTAAAATAGATAGATCACACACACACATACACATAGACCGGCTAACCACGAACACACCTCAAATTGCATAAAAGCACCCACTTTGTTGCAATTTAAGTGATTTATACAGTTATTTGTAGAAGGAATCTTTGTTTCCTGTAAATATTGTAAAATCAACATGGCGTAACTTGGATTTTCGTGTGTCTGCTTTTGTTCCCTCTACAGCATTTTGTCAGCAGAACAGTAAAAAACTATTGTTCTAACTTTTTTTAACATTCTTTTTTTATTGTTTGTGGACAGACACAATGTCTTCTTTTGTTTGTTTTTAACATTTTCAATATAATTCTGTTGCTTTTTTTTCGGTTGGCTAGTGTAGTGAGTGGTCGTCCTTACAAAACTAAACGGAAGCCATTGAGAATTTTTGTGTTTAACTTTTACAGTCCAGTTTGTATGAAAATAATTTTTGTGCTATTTTAGGTTCTTTTTCTAAATATATCTGTATACGTATGAACGTATATTTAATAAAATGTGTGGTTGGCAAAGAGGCGTAGCTAGAAAGGCAATTTGGTAAAGGAAATTGGTTGGGTTTTATTAAGACAAGTTTGTTGGGACCATAAAAAGTAATATGGATTATAATATAAAAAATATAATTTTGATTTATTTTTTTATTTAATAAAGCCCTACATATATTTATTTAAATCCTTTATTTATTTAAGCCTTTCAAAATCAAAACTGATACACAACTGACAAGGCCGAGATTTCCAAGGTTTGAGAGCGCAATCTGGCAAAGGTTTAAATAACAACACATTTTAACTACTTAACACTCTCAATGTAATTCTCGATCCTTTATTTACAAAGATCTCACTTTCAGTGTACAATAATATTGTATACTACTGACTGAAAACGTTTGACTCACAAAGCTTGTTGAAATGGCAATATTGCCATTCAGTCCCTTATTTTACATCTGGTAACTTCGCAATCATTCTATATAGTGTTGTCCTTGTATTTTGTTATTTGGTTTGTTTTTGTTCTTGGATTTACTTAACTGTTATGTGTGTAATTCTTTGCACATTTGCATGTCTTTGTTGTTTGTTTTTGTCTTGTTAGTTTTTGTTGAGTTAGTTTTATTTCACCCCAGTAACAATATATTAAAAACTAGTTTTGGGTCCTTACAGAATCTTTGAGGTTTACAAATGAAATCTATACGAAGTACTTCCTGATTAGTAAATTTTGGACTTCAAGTTGGAAATGGCAGCATTCTAGTCGCTGATAAGCTTGCCAGATACAAGTCCACTAGTCTTTAGTTTCTTCTTTTTAGTTATAGTTAAGAATGATTGAGAGCACTTTATAACCTATATAGACCAGAGAGTCTGTGCAATAGTAAGCTGGACTTTGCTCATTTAAAATATATAAAGTCATTTCTTTTTTTGATCAGTATTCACTGAAGCCACAAGTACTACTCACAGTTAGTTACATACTCACAGTTAGTTTTGTAACATTTTACACTGGTGTTGTAGTGGTATTATTATTTGCGGATTCTTAAATTCATGAATTTTATTTTATTTTACTACATCCACTTCACTGTTCTTAAAATAAGTAAAACAAAATACGTTACTGGGCTGTTATACTTTTATAGAAGAGAAAAATGATGGTTTTTCATTATTAAATATATTCGAATTAGGGTATTCAATAAAATCGGTTTATAGTTTCATTAAATAAAAATCAATCTCTCAACAACAGATGAAAATAGTTTTAACTGGAATTCGCTTACAGGGAATTTGCGTAAAATGTATGTTATATGGCCGCAATGGTGCCTTCGTTGGAGCCTATTAAAAAGGGTATACTCGATTTGTATTTTGAAAAGGCAAACTCCAGATAGACGGCAATTAACTGATATTTCATCTCAAAGCAGACATGGCTCGAATATGATAAAAAAAACGTTTAAGATCGCTCATAACAGTTTAGAGATTGCTTTGACTGGACACTAGCCAATTGATGACCATGCTTGCTTGATACGAGTACGTTGTCATAGTTGCGTTAAGTAAAAGACAGCTAAGCGCTTCCATAGCCGCCACCATATTGCCTTTAGTTGCTGGCTTATATCGTATGTCAATTTGGATAACATCCTTAGATACTTCAATTTAACTGACTGCGATTCATACACGCAGTGACAAAGATTTTTTTAAGTGATATGTTTTAAAATAGTACCTTTGATTGAGTCTCTTTCTGAGTGGCTTTGGAATTTAAACAATTAATCATATCTATCCGGCTCATTGGATAAACCTTTAGGCCTTTCAACGAAGTCACACTTAAATGCAAAGTTCTGATGCTAATTATCGAGATCTGGGCATAACTTCACGCAATAACGTAACGAGTAATATGTGCTCACAGGAGCTTTGGTTTATATGAAGCTGCTACGCCCTCGTGTCCTATCTTAAACCTTATTGTGTCATTGGTTTGCCCATTTTCGTAATGCGTTTTGTTCATTATCAAGACATGATGCTGCGTAACCTTCTTATGATGTTCATTACTGATGGCATCTGCTCTTTACAAAATTTAAAAATCATATAATTTTTCCCGGTTCTGAACCTGGATAGCTTTGTTGATTACAAACCTAAGCACTCTAACGACTAGACAATGCTACCACTCATAACCTCGTAGATTAAAATAATTCGATAAATCAATCGGTTACCCATTAATCTGTAGAATTTTGAATACCCTAAAATATAAAATATAATTTTGTCATTTATTGAATCTACCTTTCTTCTATCCTTCCTTCTTCACTTTTTGTCGTATAATAAAGGAAATTTTCTAAGATAAAGACACAACTTTAAAGTGTTTGCTTGAAAATGTCAAAGTTGAGAAATTGTAGAGATTAGTTTGTGATTTATAATACAATATGAATATATTATTTTAAGAGATTGTATAAACTATATAAAATCTTAACCGAAATTAAATATGAGACAAAATAAATATTAAATTAAAGATTAGTTTCAAATGAAATTGTAAGCCATAACTAATGTACTTATGTGTATGTATGTATATATTTTAAATAAATTGTCAAAGACAAGATAAACTAAATCAATTAATTTGATACTAAAGCTTACTAGATAGAATTATCTACAGATAAAAATGTTTAAGTTTTATTATGATTACGGCTTGTAAATAAATAATATTAATTCTAGCACCAATAATATTACGTACATATATGACATCATTTTTATTTCTTATACGAGTATACAAAATATTCTATAGAAATATATGTATATAACAAATATTAAAAATTGTACGCTTTAAGAACAATTAGTTCTGATGAGATTCAAAATATTTTTTACATAATGCCTTGATGTTGCATAAAGAATACCACATGATTCGTTTAATAGTTTTTAACAGATTCCAAAAAAAAAAACTTGGATTTGGTAATTTGATATGCTTATGCATAAATTAAGAGAATTAAAAATTATAATTTTAAGCAAAAATGTTTCAACTTGCTATTTTGGTCAAAGAATTTCTTTCAAGTATTTATCCCTCAGTCTTCAGGGGACTAAGGACTTAAGTTTTACTATTTTTCAGATACAATGAAGTTTCTCTTTTGTGAGTCTTTTTTAAGGTACAAAACTTCATAAAAGAAATTTATGTGTCAAGATAGGACACTTTATAAGAAATTGGGATATTATGCTTGAAAAGTACAGAAAGTACGACATTAAATGAAAAAATACGAAAACACGCTTTTTTTTTACACTAATACTGATGATGTCATACGTAATGTCCTACCATGATATCTGGCCTTAAAAAGGTACCAAGAACAACCATCTTACTAGCTAGCATGTAAAAGAGACGAATCCCTCAATATGAGAAATTCCAGAAGAAGTTAATTTGGAAAGACCATTGGCCCCAGCATTGAATCCTGTGTACCATTATAAGTTCTACATCTATGTCAAATAATGTATATGACCTCTTATTTAATTACTTAATTGGTCAGTACAACCTTTTTACGCCCTAGCTTCCCACACCAACCATATTAATCCATGAGTGACGGAACCTACAGTTTAAAATCGACCTCGGGCATCACAGTTTTGAGAAACTTTTCATAGCAATTTTATTTTTTCTCAGTGTTTACTCTAGAACATTCGTGAGAGGAAGTTACCAAAGAAATATATTTCTTATTTCGCTTTGTACGAGATATCTCAAATGGGTTTTCAAGAGGATCTGACCGAGTGTCCTGAACTCATTGAATGATGTTAATTAAAATTCCATAGAGGCCTTCAAAACACAATTGGCTCAGTTCAAAAACTCAGTCATTCTCCATTGATGGAATAAGCGACATATGTACATCTAGTTTAATAAAACTGGTTACAAATATGAAGAAAAGTGCTTCATTTTTTCTGATTTATATCTCTCATTCTTTGCTAATATAAACACAGGAAAATCTATTTATATTTACTTCAAGTAATGATTTTCTCTAAATCTATATTTCTTTGTAATTTACGGTAACATATAACATAGAATTCTGCAACATATTTGTCTAATTTTTAATTGAATTTCTTTACCACATTTTTATCTCTGTTCTAAAAATATGAAATAATTCTTCATATACTCAAAGTGTAAATAATATCATCATGGGTATTAAAGAAATAAAAACCACAATACATCACACATATATCACACAACATCTAAAAGCTTTTATTCTCAGAATAATTATTTTATTACAAACAATGACTGTGATATTTTATATTTTGTATTTTTTTTTTGTTGGACAATAGAATCATTTCGGAATGTTTAAATGTTTCTTTGCACCTGTTGTAATTAAATATGTTCTACTTGATGATGATGGAGCAAATGTTTCACAAAAAATAAAAATATATGCGAGATTTTATATCACATGTATATCACATGTAGACTTAGTGAACAAAAATTTGGTCTACAAAAACTTTTTGATCAAAATTTAATCTTTATTCTTATAAATATGTTTTCAATCGATTTATGTTAACACATATTTAAGTTAATGGCTGTCTGTTACCATCTTGAAAAATTGATGGACGTTAAGAAAAATATCGATGTTTTTTTGATTCAATACAATTAATGTTTTCTGTGCATTTATTAATTTTTGGAACCGGTAGTAGTAGTGTTCCCTCACTTATGGTATTGCTCTTAACTTATATAGAGTATCTCGGTAATAGCTTTTCCAATCCTGTTCACATAATAATTGCCATTACAACCCTCCAGTTTTACGGCCCTTCAGGATTACGGCTGAGCTTCTCACACCACTCATGTTATGTGTCTTAATTCTACACTTGGGTGGCGGGACCTACATTTAAACGTCGACTCCGAACGACAGATTTTTGAGAAACTTTTTATGGCAATTTTTATTTACTCTCAGAGTTTTTGCCAGAAATCTGCTGAGAGGAAGTCGCCGAAGAAATATATATTTTTTTCATATTTCGTTTTTGATGTCTGGCCTGGGACTCGAACCCGGGCTTTACGTCTAATAAGCGAACACACTACCTACTAGACTACGGCGACTACGATCAATTCTGTTGTCTTGGCAAAATTTACAATTCTGTTCGATGTCAGCAAGGATAACTCCCTGCCTATTGCATGATAAACACCCAGATGTTTCCCTCTGCCCAGATGTTTAATGCCGCAAAGGTTTCAAAAATGTGTTCTATCCTCAAACTACTTTTGGATAATAGTACATAACTCAAATCACTTTTCCTTGTAAATACCCAACAAAAGTTTAGATTGTCTCAAACTCATTTAGCTTGAACGTGAAAACCACATGGCAGGAAAATCAACCTTTTTTAACGGATGCAACTTTCAATTCTAATCTCAAGTTAATCTCATGTAAGCTGAGTGCTCGGATGGGAGTCGGCCATTACAACCCTTAAGTCAGGATTACGACCTAGCTTCTCACGCCACCCATATTATGTGTGTTAATTTTATCCATGAATAGCGAGACCTACAATATAAAGTCTGGCTCTTGCATTATCATGGCAATTTTATTTACTGTCAGAGTTTTTCCCAGAAGGGATTCAACTACGCGGAAACTACAAATTATACGACGGAAACTGCAGTCAAATTGTATTGCTATATTCTTCGTCTGTACTTCCTGTCCAAGCTCACGTCTTTTGGTAGCGCAAAGTTTCGTTTGGAAGATGCTATATTGACACTTTTTTAGAACACCTTTCAAATTTTTAAAACCTGTATGAAAAATTAAATGTCACATTGTTACCATTATTTCCACGTTTATTTAACCAGTGTATCACTGTATCATCGAAAACACAATAGAAATGTTTATAAATTTATCTTGCATATAATTTGTATTGTTGCTGTATACTTATGCCATGTCACTGTTAATTTACGGTATGTAATATTCCTTTAAAATATTCTTTGATTTGCACAGACACTTTATATAGCAATTCGTATAATTTCTCGTTTTTTCTCATTTGGCTCCCTGTATCAACTTTGTCATCATCATCATCATCATCATCACCATTAAGAAAAACAAACGTTCTAACAAAATACGAGTATAATTTAAAAATATATGCGAGTATGTAGTATGTTAGATCTTGTTGTCGTCGTCATCAGCATCGTTGTTGCGGTTGTCATTTGAATGATGTCTTCATAATTAAAAATAAAAAAACCGCGTTATTTGGTTCTCAAACAAAGGCAGCGAAATATTTTTGCACTGAGAGAAGGAAAAAAAATTTTAATATCATGTGACACATGTTCTGGTGGCAGTCATAAAAAAGTATGAGATGAGAAGCGACGATACAAAAAGGAAAACGTAGAAAGTCATCATAAGTCATGAGCATACTTTTCTTTTTGCCACGAAACACAAAAAGGCTAAATGTTGAGCCTTATTGTGAGTTTTGTTTCCTGTATGTCCGATTTTGTTTCAAAATAATGCCTACCTCAGAAATATTAACTTTTTTTTTTGTATCTGAAAGCGTGTATGCCAAATTTACAAGAAAAATATGAGTGTATGTAGTAAAGATTTTATAAAAAAAAATATGTTTTGTTTGGGGCTTAATTAAATTTATTTTTCTCGTTACTGTTGCTGTTGTGTGTATTATCCTTGACCAAGAGGCGAAACAAGAATATTTTATTATGTAGAAGCCGCCTATTATTTATTCAAGTATGACTCGAAATATACACAAAATATTTAAGCACATTGAGACAGACCGAGTCAGTGTGAGAAAGATTAAATAAATCTTTGTCAGAATTTATAACACAAGTTGCCGCCACTAATTCAATAAGTATATGTGACTATAAGAACTTATAATATTTTTTAACCTCAATCCAATCTTTTAATTTTCTTTTGTTATTAAAATATCAATCCTGATAGAATGAATAACTCCAGTTCTTTTCTAGGAACACAAACACTTTTCTCATACTTTCTCGTACTTAGTGCTTGCAATAGTCAAAATATTTGAAATATTTTGTTTCCACATGCCTTTTCAGTAAAGATTTTTTGTTAGCCATTTTTATTCAACACGTAAAAATCTGGACAAAATAAATTACAATGTCAGTTCAGAGTTGAGTTCAAAGTGGAAAATAAAAATATTACAATGCAAGAAAGTAAAAGAAAAGACAAAAGATTGCGCTTAAAGATACTTCAATTTGGTCTTCGAAGTCAACTGATAATAGATTTTTGTTAGTCTTCGTAAAAAAATTACAAATCGTATATACATATATTCTGATAGGAACTTCCGAGATTGATAACGGAGATTTTAGTTGTCATTTATTCAGTATTTTCAGATGAAATATGCAAAGAAAAAAAACTTAGTTTCATTGCTAAAGCAAGCGCCCTATTATGGCATTCCCTATTGCCTTTTAATCCATTTATTTAATGCTTTTTATATAAAATGCTTCGAAACAAACTAACAAAAACTGTGGTTAAACTTTTAATTATGATTCAATTCATACTGCAAACTCTTATGTATAACAATAAACGTGTGAAATATGAATAAATTATTTATTTCCCAAAAGTACCAAATAAGAGCAATGAAAATGCATTTTTTGCACATCTTTTTTTGGCATTTGGGATTTTTATTCAAATTTAAGAACACTTTGCAAAAGAAAACATAGTACATTATACCACATACTATATGGTATGTATATACAATTAAAAAAGTGCTAAAAGTTTTTATTTTGTAAAAAAAATTTTATACTTTATAGTGAAATTAATATTTTATAGCTGAAAATTTGTTCCGTTGATTCTCGAAATATTTTGCTGCTAAAGTCGGTAGGAGAGTGAGGATGAATGCTCAATGTATTCGAAGTATACATATATGTATGTATTAAATGAAAACTGGTTCCAAACAAACCTTGTCGTCTCGATGGTACATCATTTTAGAGATGTTACTGAATAAAACGGAGCCCATGCCATCCTATACTAAATCAAAGTCCAATAGAATTTTACCAAGTCTAAGTGTATTGCCCTGAATTTGCAACTTGAAGTTCTCAAAGTTTTGTTCTTGTGTTTGTTTTAATAAAGAATATTTCTCTAATTATTGCTTTACATGCTTTTAATATTATCATCACTTCACTTGCTGCAAGCAATGAAGCAATGTGTTCAAGCTACAAGAAATAAGCTGTAAGCCATGGTATATAAAATTCAAAGAAATTTTATTTAATACAACGCACTGAAAACTTTTCTTTCATGATTCATATTTATTCTCTGTTGTTATATACAAGAAATTCATATTTTCGTAGAAAATATTTTTGCAATTTACGAGTACATTAATTACGGGGTAAAAATTCCTTTTCATTATTAAGCCAGCCCCATAAAACGTGCTTGTAAAGGCCATAAACTAGAATAAATACCAGAGTATAGACTCTCTCATAATCAGGTTTAAATTCATTTGCTAATTAAATGTTTTCTTTGTATTTTGTACATTTTCTTTTTGTTTTTCTTTAAAATAACAAAATACTGATGCTGATTTAATAATGCAAGACACATAACATCAACATCAACAGCTACAGCAACAACAAATGTTTTATAAAAATACTCGTACATATTTAAATACATTAAATTTTGTCATGGTTGTTATGATGGCGTATACTTGATAATAGACTGACGAACTTTCTTTAAAATACTTATACGTCCGTAGGTACAAAAGAGGAACGAAAAATTAAATCTTAAAATTTGTTTTTTTTTTGTTTACTTAAAATGTCATTTATCAGAAAGAATGAAGAATAAATAAGTTATGGAATATTTTTGTAATTCCAATTAAATGTCATGCTGTAGTGCCTGCGGTTAATTAATTCCAATTAAAGACCAAAATTCTGTTTGCTTTTATAAATTCCAAAAAAAAAAAACGTAGTCACAGATTCCATCGCATTTGAAAAATTGTTAAATTCTTTAAAATGTTGCCCATTATCTCTCCGGGATGATATTGCTTGAACAAAGCATCCGTCCTAGTTCTTGGTGGTATGCAAATATTCTTCAGTTCACCTCGGCTTTGCCGTAGTCTAGTAGGTAGTTTTGAAAAACTTTTTCATGGCAGGTTTATTTACTCTCAGAGTTTTTGCCAGAAATCTGCTGAGTGGAAGAGTAATTTATTTTTTTCATATTTCGTTTTGATGTCTGAACTACGATACGAACCCAGGCGTTACGTTTACTAAGCGAACACACTACCTACTAGACTACGGCGACTTCAGGAATTATGTTTCATCAAATTTCTATAATACACTTTACATGTGGGACATGCTATTTCATTGGTGTCTCTATAAGATATTTATTATGGAATTACATACTTTAAAATACATGCAGTTATCGCATGGGATCATAATAGCTATCAAACAATATTCTCTCCGAATAAAAATAAATTAATACGGCAGTTGATTAATTATAAATTTAAATTTGATCTGTGATTTTCAATTCATTATTAAATAATGAAATCCTTTTAAATTTGTCACTTCAACGCATTAATGTTTATTTATATGGTAAATAAAATTACATCTTTTCTACCTGCATAAAATACATATGTATGTAGAGATGTAAAAGCGAATGTAAATAATATTCACGCTTCATTTGATTAAAAGTCAATTTAACATGCTCATCCTTTTTAAATATTTTTTTTTTAATTTTTTATATTTGTTTATCCATTATCCTTTCAATATTAACATTCGAACATTTCATTGGACACTGTTTTACTGTCCATTAATGTGAATTGCAAACGGTTGAATGGGCAAATGGTCAAGTACTGCCGAGATTACAATTTGCAATTTGGTTTTTAATATCATTTATTAATGAGTAGTACCGATTAAAATTGTCATTGTTTTTTTGAAAAGGGTTGTTTACAAAAATGAAAAGAAGAAAAAAAGATAAACACAGATCCTACTTAAATTAAAGTAAATCCAAATCCACTCATGTGGTGAAGCAATTAAAACTTTATAATGAAAAATCGTAATTTTACTGGTTAGAATAATTAAATTGAAAATGTTAGAGAATACACCACACACAGCAGGGATTACAGAGATTTTATTATTGATAGAAAATCTGTTCTTTTATTTTGGCTACAATTTAAAATGCATTACAAACAATTAAAATCATTGGAAAATACAAAATTTGGTCTCAAATTAAATTTAGTCTCTGTTGAAACAATTGTTGTGAACTTTAAATGTCGTTTTTTGTTTTGAAACATAAAGTAATATGGTGTAGTGTGAATAGATCTATTATTTTTTGGCAATAGCTGGCATTCTATAAAACCGTTTCAATCACGCTAGCTAGCGTTGGACGTTGAACTGGAATAAAGTTCTATTTGAGCAAATTATTCTCCGACATTTTATGTCTAAGATCTTTAGAAAATATTATACATCACAAAACAGAAATTATGAAATTAAATAATAAGTAACAGTAAATAAATTTAACAGCTGGTCTTTCCAGTAAGTACAAATTTGGTTTATCAGCAGCCTATTGAAAAATATAACACAGGGATGATATGAATTAAATTTTGCCATTGCTTGTGCCAGTACTGTATCAATATGCTTTAAAAAAAGACTTTAAAGCTCTTGCTGTGCGCTGGACAGATAATTTTTGTGTATTGAGAGTGAAAATTTTGGTTCGGATTCTTGGCGTCTAAAATATCTTACCCATCTGGCAGTCTTTTTTCAATATTATCAATATCACGTTAAGGGTTTCCTTTGCTATTTACAACACTTTAAGAAACCCATCTATAGCATCTCAGCTATATAAGCTGATTGCCTATCATTGAGATCTACCTCATTAAGGCTTTTTCTAATAGTTGACTCCTTACGCTCCTTGAATCATGTAGTTAAACTGAATCTATCATTACCTTCGTATGAAGGCAAGTCAGGACGTTTTTCGATCATACACTTACTTACTTACTTAATTGGTCATTACAAGTCTTCAGTGACGATTACGACCTATCGTGTTGTGCGTATTAACTTTATACATGAACGGCGGTGCCTACAGTTTAAAAACGACTTTGAACGACATATTTTCGAGAAACCTTTCATATCAGTTTTGTTTACTTTCGAAGTTTTTTTCAGATTGTAGCTGAAAGAAACATTTTTTCTATATTTCGTTTTGATCGAAATGTCTGAGCTGGGATTTAACCCACGGGCTCACTCCTAATAAGTCCACACGCCACCTAGACTACGGTGACTTCAATTTTTTGTTTTTAGAAAGACTGTTTCTAAGAGCGAGCCGTTTAAAATTACACTCTAAGCGGCAACAAGTTATCTGACTAATAGGACATACATTTGCTCCAAATAGGATCATTATAGCAATACTAAATAAATTTTCCTTCAATTTCATTTGAAAATAAAGGATTTCTTTTTTCCATACCTTGGTACTTTTGAAAGTCTATTAAAGCATATGTTTTGGCTTAAACTATGTATGTGTAGTATGTGTTTATGCATGTATATGTAACAATAACTTTATTTCCTTTTAAATCTAACAACATCCGCAATTGTGTATTCCTTGATGCTTGTAATGTGGTTTTGTTTTCTACTGCTTTGTTCTTGTATCAATTGCTTAAATTGCTTCAGAAAGACTTCAACTATGAAATTACGATAAAAAACTACATTCTTGCCTGTAGTTTAAGTGTCTTTGTAGTTGTTACTATACCGGTTACAATATTGTACGATAAACAGGAATTGTTAAGATAAATTTGTTACATGTGTTATAAGATATTAACACGTATTTCACACTCACACACACACACATGGCTATACATGCCAATACATGCAAGGATACAAAGTAGCAATAAGCGTATGAAGATATTTTATAAGATACTCACTCAATTAAAATATAAATACGTAAATACGTACACATGTGCAGAACTGTATATGTATGTATGTACTTAAGTACATGTAAGTATATAAACATTTTATATACTCTGTGCTGTATATATGTATGCATGTGATTTAAGTTCCATACAACATATGTATGTATGCATTTCCCATATAGTATACTCGTGTATATGTGTTGCCCTTCACCCATTGAACTAAAACATGACTTTGTTTTTGTTTATGGGGATCTTTTTTTCTAACGACCTGATTTTTAGTTTTTCTGTGTTTTTTTTCTCTCTACTTTTTCTCTCATTTGACTTCAGCATTTGGCTTTGAACCATTGAACCACTTTCATTTATTTTTCTTTTTTTCGTTTTCTAAGTTTGTTTTCTTTTTTTTTTCTCTGTCTTCTTTTGTATTGTATTGTTGCTTTTTTTCCACAATTATTCCTTGAGGCAAGAAAAAATAGTTGAATTTTTAATTTTTAATCTTCCCATTTGGAATTGCCAGATTGTGTTTGCATTACGGATGTTGTGATTTGTAAGGCAAAGCGAGAGAACAAGAAATTTGAAATTTAAATAAGGCTCTGTGGTGATTTGAAAAGGGTTTTCATTTGGGAATAGTTCCATAGTTTTGATTGATTACCTACATATGTATGTAATACCACCGCTGTTCGTTGGTGCACGTTAAAATTACTTGAACATGCCAGTAAAGCATCACAACTTTCCTTTTCACTACTCTGTTTTGTATTTTACTTAACCTCAATGTTGCTTGTAAACTACATACATACATATATGATACATGAGCATTAAAACGCGTTCTAATGTTTCAAAACTGCACACGCGGAGAAACTCTAATAAAATATATGAAATTAGAGTCTGGTAAACCGTAAAATTTAAATTGAAGGCATTAATTAGCATAGTTAGAGAGATCCCATTTATTTCAAATATATGTATATCGATTTACACCATAACTTTCCGTTAAAGAAAACCTAGTTTTCTATTCTATTTTCACACGTTTCTATTAAGACGAATTTTACAAAAAAAAAATTTTTTCAAAACAGACAGCAACAGGCCAGGTAAAGACTATAAAGTCGTCGCATTATATGTTAGAAATCATGATAGCTAGATTTGTGTGTCATTAAAAGAAATAAAAAAACAGAAAAAAGAAAAAATTTTAGGAACCCTATTGCAATTATTACGAGACACTGATCTTTGGATACACACTCCCTATGGCTCGAAATAAACTGATTCAGTAGTATCTGTAATGACGAGGAGGAACAGAAGACCATAAAATATTATCCCTCTTATTATCTTGGATTCCGAGACCAAGAATTCTAGACAAAGTATATTTGGATAGAATCCATAGCTTTATAAAACTATCAGGATGGTTGAGAGCAGTCAGCCAGGATATACGCAATAGGGACTATCAGTGTTATAATGGTACCTTGTAGAACCTATGTAAGCTCGAAGATGTTCTTAAATATTTAATAGCGCAGAATCGGATAGGCCCAAAAATACGAATACGGTTTTCATACGATTGCAATCAGAAGCTTACATAAATCCAGATAAACTCCATAGTCTACTCTGTTATACAAAGGGGATATCTAGCTAGTTTTAAAAACAATCACACACAGATTATACGTATTAAAACATAAATGCATCAGGATATTCGGATCAAACAAGACCATCAACACGTATTAAAGGAAATTAAGATGGGTCAGTCATATTTACAGCAGAAAGATCGATAGTATTACAAAGATGAGAGTTTACATGAGTTTATGGTTTACAACAATCCCTGTAAGAAACACTTTAGAAAGCCCTAAGAGAGACAAAGTAAAGCAAAAAGGTTCCATGGGAAGTCTGAAAATTTTAAAAGTGGATCCTAGAAATCGAATTTACTATATTGCTTATAAAAAGCATAATTGTGTGCTGTAAAAACTTTTTGTGAGACAAAATTGAATCACTTGCTCCAAGAAGAATGGTCAGAATACGTTCGACAATTAATATTAGCTAACCCAAATGAAAATAACAAAAACCTAAGCATAATTTAATCTCTTTCCATTAAAAAAGGTTTGGATTTATGACAATGACACTGGAGTATTTAAATTTATTTCACCCTTAAATGATTACAGCCACAACCACTTTCCACTTGAATTTAATTTATTATTTAAATGATGAGGGTCCTTCAATCTTATTTTAGGCTCTGTCAACAAATTTGTATAGTCATTATTTTTAATGCAGGTTATAATTGTTTTCAATTTGATACTAAATAAACAAACAAATAAATAAACAAACACTTGAAGATATCAATTCGTAAATATTAAATTCATGCAAAAATTTAAATACACAGCAAAATAAGTCCATAAAACTAAAAAGACCAATTGAAACGTTGCCAAAAAGAAACTGGCAAACAATGGATGTATTGATGAAGGCCGTTGATAACACATTTAATCTTGATTGTCCCCCACGAAGTGCCTTTAAGACATGGTGCTAAGACATGGCCTTCTTGGATCTGGCAACTACTGTTTGCCATCATTTTATTATTGTTGTTGGTTGGTTCTTATTGTAGTCGCTGTTGTACAATGATATTAAAGGATTGAAGTTGAAAACAAGTCCAGATTTTCTTACCAAAGCCAAATGTTAAGAGCAGCCAAAAACCAAACAATTACAATAAATAATAAAAAAAAAGAAAAGAAAATTCATATTAAATTCATATTAGAAGTTAAACAAATATAATATTGTTTAATACGCTATATGTAGTATTTTTGCTTTACTCATACACATAAATAATGTATGTATGGTATAGAAGATATGTATACAGGGCAGGCCATTTAAATGCGTAATTATTTATGTGGTGATATTTGTAAGGATTATAAGCAGTGCTTTATGTTCTCAAAGACCTAGAGCTTCATACTTACATACATACATAATTGACCATCACAACCCTTCAGTCAGGATTATGGCATAGCTGCTCACACCACTCATGTTGTGTGCCTTAATTTTATCCTTGAGTGGCGGGACCTACAGTTTAACGTCGACTATGAACGACAGATTTTGAGAAACATTTTCATGGTAGGTTTATTTACTCTCCGAGTTTTTGCCAGAAATCTGCTGAGAGGAAGTCGCTGAGAAATATTTTTTTTCATATTTCGTTTTGATGAACTCGTGCCCGAAGTCTAATAAGCCAACACACTACCTACTAGACTATGGCGACTACATTGTGATACATCTTGTCTAATTCAAAGCAGTAAAATTTGGCAAAAGTTAAAATTCAGTTATGGATGCTGCTTCTACTTCATTGATTCTTAATACCATGTTGAAATTAATATCGGTTTTTGTACCTGAATACATGAACATCTGTGCAATTATTGCGATTTTTTTCATTGATTTGATTTAAGTATCTATTTTATGGATATTGCACTTAAGCACTCATCAATCTGGTTATATTGACTGTAAATGGTTTAAAAATATTCAGTACTTTCCTTTCAACTACCATACCCTGTATTATTGTGTACATAAAGTATAAGAAAATGTATTGATTCTTATATGGTACATAAAATCTAAATGTACACTCTAAGAGTATAGTTAAATATGCTCTCTCTTTACACACATTCGTCTGTTTCCATTAAAGTCTAGTATTTATAAGGGACTACTAAAGTAAAGTACACAAGACGCCTGCCATACGAAGAGTAATAAAATATTGTTGTAGCCTTTAACTTATGCACGTACATATGAGTATACACATACTCTTAAATACGAGTACATATGAATTTTTTTTAGAGAATGTAGGTACTTCTGAATATTGGAAACGAAAAAAAAAATATTCAATCTCTGTGGTATAAAATGTTTTGTATGTTCCTACAAGTAGATTGTTTAACACCTACAGAAGAGTAGATATTATTAGCACAGAAATATACAAAAAGTATGGATAATTTACTTTATATCAACAGAAATTCAGACTGGCCGTTCTGAAATGCTGCTTGTGAAAACAATAGCAGGCGTTTCTCTTCGGATATGGAACGGGTTAATTCAGGACTATGGTAATGTAAAAAAAAAACTGTTTAATTCAGTGATATTTTGCTGAACTTTTCAAATTTTAAGCCAGAATGTTGTTAGTACTTTAAACATTTTTCTGAACTCGTATCTTTGTTAGACTTTTGAACTCAATATCGTTACCTAGACATGGGGATCGTGTATTAACAATTACGTTGTGAAAGCTCTTATCTTCCAAACGATTTACTGTGATCACCACCATCTTCCTTCTTACATATGTCAGAGGCGTTTTTCATTTATTCACCTGAAACATTGCCAGCCTGTTTGCAGTAAACTTTTTGAATACTGTGCTATAATTTTACTCGCTATATTATTCTCACATGTACATTTGACACTGTATTGCTATACATCTCCAATCGAAAATTGTATAAATTGAATTCTCTAAGATTTCCTATTTATTTATGTACTGGAAAATTTCCATTTAAATTTTCACTAAAACTATTGACTTTTCACAATACTCGTACATTGATTTCTTTGTAAAATTCTTCTTAAAGTATTTGTTAACAAAAATCATAGGAATTAGAATTTGAACAGACCAGTGCTTAGAAGCACTTCCAGAAAAATGATTGGCGATTTCACTAGTGTGGTAGCCACATGTAACAGTTAATTTTAACGATTAAAAAAATGCGACGTAAATTATGGTATGCGTTTCAACAGCAATATTCCTGAATTATTTGCTTACCAGGACGATTTTGTTGATCGTAAAGTGAAGGAAATGCTATAAACTTGTGAACAGCATAATTTTTTTTGCTCAAAGTAAATTTCCACAATTTGTAAGCTTTGTTTTGGCATTAAGAGCCTCACGATGAGTTGCCAAATCTTATACTATGTTCAGACATGCACTTTTATTGCGTAAATCGCAATAAATGCCATTAATGAGCTCAATATTTCATATAAAGTTTCAATTAATTATTGCGCAATAAACACGCAATTTTTTATAATATTGAGTAAAACTTAAAATGCTGCTCTGTCATAAGTACGTTCAGTGAGCATATTACAATTTTCCGAACACTTTGTGTTGATATTGTACAATGGGTCAATTCGACCTCCGGGTACTGTACTTGTCACAGTTGACAAGTACACGTCCTCTAATCTAATCTAATCTTCTGTTGATATTTGACAACTCAAATGTCAACAACGACAAACAAAAACAAACAAAATAAAAACAATGATGTTGAAACAACCAGCTGTTAAGTTTACCAGCTGTCAAATAAATATTGCTTATATAATGTCTGAACACTTAAAATATTGTACTCAAATAACCGAATATTGACTCAATAAAAGTGCATGTCTGAACATAGTATTACTGAATTGAAATGTCACCGCAGTTTGACATTCTCAGCTGTCATACCATAGCTATCAATATAGACAGTTATCATGCAGCTAACACCCGTTACATTGTACAGAATATGTTCTATGATTACTGCTTTCACAGAAGAGTCCGGGTTCCTAAGATGGAATCTGTCTGGTGAACCAAACTCTGTCCTTACTACTGAACCATATAAGTCTAAAATTTTAATTGATAAATCAACAAGTCATTTATAATAAGATTGTCAGGAACGACTGTAAGGACTTTTGTTTGCTTTTAAACAAACTCTCATTAACACAGCAAATTCAACAGAGAGTATTAATAGTTAATAAGCACTCCAAATTCTTACAGAATAACTGTAACGATTCATTTCTCTTCTTTATTATATCTGTCATGACACGTTTCTTACTACACAATTTAAACATTTGCATCTGCTTTTGCCACATTAATTCACTGTCAAACTCTTCATCACTACTTAGTTTGGTTACATCAAACTGTTGCCCCCTTAATCATATTTGTTTCTGCCAAAGACAATTTAAAATACCATTAATTTTATAGAAAATATTTCCTTTCTTTTTACTTATTTTGTTGTTGTTTGTTTTCTTTTCGATTTCGATTCCGATATTATTCCTGCACTAGTAATAATTGGTTTGACTGTATTGTTTGGTGAGATTGAAACCGAATGCGAATTTCTTTTATTTATAAAGTTATTGGGTTTTTATTCTCTCTCTTTCAATTCATTCATCCATCTGTACATTTCAAGACAATAAAGATTCGAAAAAAGAAGGCAATTCTTATTCATTGTTTGTTACTTCCAAGATAAAAAATAAAACATTGCGAGAACTACAAGGACAATTTAAAAGCTTTTGTCTATTTTGATGAAGATTGTAAGTATGAGTGTGATTCACTGTATTGCTGCTATTGTTAATATAGCTGGTGTTGCTATGAATTTTAAACGTACTTTATAAACATTTTTAATGAGAGATACTAAAGCTAAATCGAAAAAATTTTAATAAGAAAGTTAAGGGTCTGCAGCAAACTTTATTAGCCTGAATTGGACAGATGCCGATCGTTAGTGGATCGGTGGGAACAATCTCTCAAGATCAGATATTGGGAGGATACCCTGGGTGACTGGGAGAGCCGGCTATACAGGATATATGATGCGTTTTGAACAAATCTGTTGACGGGGACCAGGTTGCTTAATTTTAATAGGAATATCTTATATTCAGGGGAAATCTGATCTGTTCCTATCACAAATTTACTGAAGGAAAATAGGAACTGCTCGGATATCACCTCTACAGCCACTTTCTCTCGCGAGAATCAATTGATTCAGACAGTACTGCGGACAATTATTGTTATCGGACCAACATTTGCTGTCGGTTGGGTAGGGGTGATCAAAGTCTATTCCGTTGGGCAATTTACTGGATAATAAAAATAATGTATGGAATTCATTTAATAATTCTATGTAGTAAAAAGGAATTCATTGCTTTTGCAATAAATTGAATGTGTTATCTAAAATAGTAAGACCGCCCCAGTTCCAGGCAATGGATTGAATTAATCGTTTTTCTCCCAATGGGGAGAATTTTCATCAAGAAAGTTATTCACCATAGAAACAACTGCTGAAGCCTTAGAGTCTAGTCCGGGCTATAAGATGGATGCATTAGAATATTCCCACCATACTTAAAATACCCAATAGAACCTCCTTGGGTATCACTGTTTGTCAAAGTTTGTCCGTAGGAAAACCAATACATAAACACGATTCCTGCCTATTGCCTTTCCATGGGTGGCATGACATAATGTCCATGGGGACCTTATGTCACTTCGCGTGGTGTCATAATGTCCATGTATAATGTGTCGTAAAGTCCATGGACATTATGTCACTTTTAGAGTGACATAAGGTCCATAATATTCAAAAATCAATTTTAGGTATTTATATTTTAATAAAATTATAAAAAGATTGCTATGATTCTGAAATCACACTAACGCTTTGAAATTGCTGTCTAAATGGCACCCAAGAATTTTCTCGTTCATCGACTTCGAATTTTCTTTCGGCTAACGTGAGCAGTTTTTGTCTTTTTATTCAGAATCTTATCTGAACTTTGTGAAGAAGTGTAAAAATTTTTTATTTTAAAATATTTTTGTTTTCAAATCTTTGCTTTTAAATCTCTGCAACTTATTTGAATCATTTTACATTTCACATAATCTGGACAAACATTTATCACATGCAGAGATTTAAAAGGCGCTGATTTTTTATTGAAAAATATTTTTTTTTTTTCAAATTTTTTCTTCTAAATCTCTGCAATTTATTAGAATCACTTTACATTTCACATAAGCTGGACAAACATTTATCACATCCAGAGATTTAGAAGAAAAGATTCGAAAAAAAATATTTTTCAATAAAAAATCGGCGCCGATTTTCATGAACATTATGTCACTTCGCATGGTGTCATAATGTCCATGGACATAATGCCACTTTTTAGGGTGACATAAAGTCCATGGACATTATGTCAATGGACATTATGTCATGCCACCCTTTCCATGTAATGAATGTCCAGAGGTTTCATATTTAAATAAAAACACTGTTAAAAACAATTTTGAATTGTAAAGACTCTGTATTCTAAAGTACAATCTGACCCTATTTAGTCCTATTTTAGCATTCTTAGTGTATCTTGTTATTTTGTTTGCGACTCTTGCAGAATATAAAATATTGTAGTTGGGCTTTATTGCCTATAATTTCATTTCCTGTTTATATTTTTTGTTTATTTTTTTTTTTCTAAATAAACATACAATGCCCTTGAGTAATGGTAATTTATGTTTGAAATATTTAAATAAATTGCTAAATTTATAACCATTCATTGTTCAATTAACATAAAATTCTAACAGAAATCGAAATTACAGTTTTAAACAAAAATTCAGCATGTTCGTTAAATTTATGACCTATTCGTTAGAACAGTTATTTAAGCCAACACTAAAATGTACTTGAAATTAGACAAAACAATGCATTTCTGCACTTTCGTCCACCCACCAGCAATCGTTTACTCTTTCCGCTTTTCTCTCTAAAACAAGATTCAATAAAATTCAGTTGGTTTACTCTAAAGGAACCATAAACTGTTAATTTATGCTTTGCTAAGCATTTTAAGTTTATTTTTTTCTTTTTTTTTTTTTCCTACGAAAGTCCATAGGATGAGAAGGATGTTGTCAATGACTGCAACATCGTTCGAAGGATGTTGTTACTGTTGACATATACGGCCATTAAAAACTTCATCTGTCCCTAAAACCATTTGCACACAACGTTTTCAACTCAGTGATGCCACTTTAATTTGTTGGAAACACCAGGAAGCTGTGTTTAACCAAAAGTGTGTCAATTAATTGGTTTCCACTTTCGGTTTTTATTACTCTACGTTTCATCTAATTTTTGGGTTTTTTCTTCTTCTTCTTCTTCTTTTACTTGTTTTTAGTTTGTACCACAAATTATGGGTTGCGTTTAACCCATAAAAGGTTATGGTTTCTTATTTCAGTTTTACTGTATTTCAGTCTATTTTATGAAGATACGATATGAGAGTGCATAATAAAACTAATAATAAAGACAAATTGTATTGTCTTAAGTCCATACAATAACAACAACAGTTTTTGGTTGAATTATAGCTGCATGATTAGTTAATTAAATTAATTAATTAAAGCCCTTCTTCCAGACCTTAAAAATTTTGATTTCGAAATAAATAGACGGTAAAACGCGCTATATACTAGATATTCTTGGAAAAAACGTCATTGAAGTTTAGCTGATTATTTTCTGGAAATTAAAATTCCGTCGGTATGACTCGATCGTGCTCTCCATTCAAAAGAAATACGAACAGATGATGACGTTTTCTTGTAAATTATCAATTTTAATGAATCCTTAACTTGATGCTTTCGCTCAAAGTACGATAATTCTGCTTATTGCTGTAGTCATTTATTTATTTCGGCGTATTCATCAAGATTTCGAGCTACTTAGCAATATTCTCTTCGGTATCCACATTTCTTTGTCCTGTAGATGGCGAAAACGATGAATAATTGCAGAAACTCTCTGCTCACTATATCAATTATGTTGACCGGAAGTGGATTAGCTCTTCTATGAGTTTTGGAAATGGATTTATTTTTCTCAAAGTAAATTTCTACAATTTGAAAGCTTTGTTCTGATGTGAAATGATACATGATGATTTGACAAATCTACTGAACAGAAATACCTCTACCTCTCTATTGTAAAACCATTTTTTCGAAATAACCTGGTCAAAGTATTGATTCTGATCTGGTCTACGTTAATTTTATACATAAGTGGCGGGACCTACAGTTTAAAGTTGACTCTGAACGACAGATTTTTGAGAAACCCTTCATGGCAATTTTATTTACTCTCTGAGTTTTTGCTAGAAATCTGCTGAAAGGCAGTCGCCGAATAAATATTTCTTCATATTTTCGTTTTTGATGTCTGACCTAGGGTTTGAACCGCGGCCTTACGATCTAATAAGCCGACACACTGCTACTAGACTACGACGACTATCAATTGTTTCGCTCTGTGAAGAACTCTCTTAATGGTTTATAGTCTTACAACACTAGAAACTGTTATGAACGTCATATATTTGATTTCATAAAGCTCGTTTCAAATATAAAAAAATTGTGTTTCATTTCGAATCAAATTGTCACTGAAATTGTTTTAAAATTAAAAACAAGAAACCGCTCCAAGAAGCTTTAGTCGACACAATAGTTCGGTAGAGATTTAATCGATTTAATAGGGATGAGTTCTATAAGCAAGATAAGAACGTCACACCTCTAGAAGAAGGATTTCAAAGAAGATCCACTTTTGTTACCCATATAAAATGTAGATATGTGAAGTTCAGTTAACTATAAAAATCGACCACTAATCTCAATATGGAAAAACGGTTGCAACTGTTGTATAAACGCAACATATGTTTTGGAAATGTTTGCGAGGCGTTAAGAGTTTTGCTGCAAATAATTTAATTATTGGCGATTCTTTGCAAATAGTGGAAATGAAATAAAATTTACGTGACATATTTTTAACAATTTTTAACTAATGATTGTTAAAGAATCTAACAAAATGTATTTATTTTTTTCGATTTATTTATTTATTTTTCATTTTAGGATGTTGAAAATAAATTGAAGTATTAAAGGAAATGATAAGAAAAATAAGTGAAGTGTTGAATATTAATTTTCTTCCAATTTAATATTTTTGACACTTTTTTTAAATACATTTAAACACATATTTATACATATTATGCAAACATTAAATACATACTATATAATATACATTTTATATGTATGTATAGACATTTGTAGAATGTTTCTTTTTTTTTCCTTGTTATTTATTCATTTCTTGTTGCCATCGTAAAATATTCAATATTATCAGGAGAATAATATTAAGGCATGGGAGGAGTCGATGGTTTGACGGTTGGATGAATATATGGATGTGACACAAAATCAAAATTTACAACCTTTGACATTTTGACATTTAAATCAGTTAATGTTGTGAAGAGAAAAACATTTATTTACAGATAAGCTTCGTCTCACTGCATGTAAAGAAGATGAAAAAAATATTATCACGTCTATTTTACAATTTTTTTTAATTTTTCTACAGCAACAACTTAACAATTTTTGTTTTTTACTTTCGGAAAAAGATTATTCGTAAAAAATTATTAAAAAGATTAGTAACTAATAAAATTTAATTTGATTATATGGTAATGCCTATCCCTCCCTGTTCAGGCTCATATTCTTTTCACCGCCAGACAATTTGTTTTTTAGTATAAAATCATATTTTTCTAGTAGTGTATACTTATATAATGCGAGACCCAAATTGGTTATTTCAGGTATCATAACCGAGAGAAAGGACACAAATTTCATCATGGTTTTCGAATCTCTAAAATTCATACAATCTATTTTGACAACAGCGTTGTTTGTCTGCAACGGCAAATGATAGACCTACTATTCTAGAACTTGCTATAACAGACTAATGAACTGTTTAACTTGATTAATGATATATATATTGCTTAAAGGAACGAAATTCGATATAAATTATAAGCATTACGCCAATTTAATTTATTTACTATTCTCTTGTTGTGTTAAACTTTTATTTTTATTGTGTTTAGAAATACTTGTTCACCCTAATATTTTGTAATTGATATGTGACGCACGATTAAAATTGATTTCACATTAATGTATACGAAGTATTTACATACATACGAGACTTATTACCCATTCGTTTATATATTTAAAATATTGCATATAATACATACATATACTTGTATTAAGTTTTCACAATTGTAAACCAGAAAAACAAATGAATGTGAAGAGATAAAACTAAAATTATGGCTATAATATTTGAAATTCAAAGGACAGCAACAGCAACGTGTTCAATTTTTGTTTAAAAATAGACACTTTCAGTGAGCTGGCGCTGAATAACAGCAACACTTTGGAAGAGTCAAGGATATTTAAATGTATTTTAATTTAATGTCCTTTATACTGTGAAAATTTAAGCAAAAATTTTTCCAGAAACTTTTAATAGTATTAAAGAACTTAATTAAAACTGAATTTTGTTATTAACGGTAAGAATATGAAAAAAGGACGTTTGAAGCTAAAAAAAAGACATTAAACAGTAAATATTTGGTAACAATTTAATGTAGCCTAAAAAGTAAAACGCACCTTAATAAACAGTTGTAGGTAAATATACTTAAAATGGTAATGTCAACACCAGCGATAGTATAAATAGACCTTTAAACATTTTTTTTTTGTAATTTTTTATAATTACCAAACAATTGACACGGTAGGATAAAAGCACAGGTTTATATGAAAAAAGAAAATGTGGACTTCGTAAAATTTTTAAACCTTTTTTATGAACAATTCCGGTTTTATTGTTGTATATGATATTATATACCACTACTCACATTTCCATATAAGAAGCTAGATACATAAATACATAATTGGCGATTACAATCCTTCAGTCAGGATTACGGCCTAGCTTCTCAGCACCACTCATGGTGTGTGTGTTAATTTTATACATGATACAGTTTGATACAGTTTAAAGTCGACTCCGAACGACAGATTTTTGAGAAACTTTTATTGTGATTTCGACTTGGGTTCTCATCTAAGAAATTATTCCCACGAATTTAAAATTTTTCATTTAAATAAGTTCAATACAGTAAATAATCATAACAAACTTAGTTTTAAATAATTTGGAATTCATAAACTTTTCCAATTTAAAGGCTAATTTCTTCTATTTTTTCCCTACTCCCGTACCACTATTGTCTAATAACACGAGTAATACACACAAAAGTCTCTTAACGAAAAATAGCCATTAAAAAACGCAGGTTGACTTCTTATTTTTTGTGAGACACAAGTACGTATTAAGGACAAATTACAACAACAACAACAAAAAATAGCAAAAATAAAATAACAAACATAAGTATCATACTCTAAAAATAATACTAGACCAACTAAGAACAAAACAAACAACAAAATGAATAGAGAAACACAAACACTAACACAAACTCAATAAAATGAAAATGAACTATTGTTTACAGAGGTAAAAAGAGAGAGAGAGAGGCCAAAAGAAACTAGAGGAAAGAGAAAAAGAGACGGAAAATAAAGAGAATAAGAAATATAACAGAAAAGGAAACAAATATAATAAACTAAAGAGAAAAACTAACCTTTATATCCTTTCAATTTTGCACTTATACGAGCAATTGACAAACGCATTGTTTATTTTTGTTTTTGTTTCTGTTTCTTTTGTATTGTTTTGTTGCCGTTTAAAAACAAAACCTGGGCTTGGCAAGACCAACAAGTTCAAAGTTACAATATCATATCTTCTGTAGACGCTCCTTAAAACAATAACAAGTACATTTAGAAGAGCAACAATAACATAAAAGTTTAGACTTCATTTGTTGTTGTCGTTGGTCTACGGAAGTTTTTTTTTAAATAAAGAAAAACCAGGATGAATGTTCCAGATGCAAAAAAATTTGTTTTCTTTTAATTTGTTGTCTTTTTTTTTTTGTATATTCTTGAAATATCTGGAAAGGAAAAAAGAAAATAAACAGAAAATAAATAAAAATAATTGAAAACAAAAATAAATCGAGAAAATTCATTTGAAAATAATATTCTTTTAAAATCATTTGAATTGCTTCTTGCATTTGTTTTCTTCTTTAAATAAATCAGTAGAGCGGTGTAGCTTAAACGGATAAAAAAAATGTCAACTGACAGGTGACAAACAAATAGAAACGGCAGGAGTTCACTTCTGTGCAGGATGTACAAACAAATAAACAGGATATTTAGCCTTCAGAAAGGACTTGAATTTTCTTTTATCTTTTTGTAATTGTTGGCAAAATGAAAAGAAATAAACAAATTAAAAACGTAGATAAATAAACAAATTTTTTGAATGAGTTTTTTTTTTCATTATGTAATTATTTTTAATATTTTAAACAAGATAAAGACTCGACCCTATTATAGCTTTAGTTAAAGATTGCCATGACTGATGGAAGCTAGTACTTATTGTAGGATTAGATAAAATTCTTTTGATTTTTTACCTGAACGAAAGTGTACTTCATATCAGATATATTATAAGCCCAACGAAACAAATAGGCATAATAAGCAGTTCATCAACAACTCGTTTTTTTTGCGATCAAAGATGATCTTTGATTTTCGTCATTTTTCATTCAGTTTTAAAATCTGATAATGGACAGCAAGTCGTCGTAGTCTAGTAGGCATTGTGTTGGCTTACTAGAGGTGAAGCCTCGGTTCAAACCCCAGGTCAGACATCAAAAACGAAAATATGAAAAAATATTTCTTCGACGGCTGCCTCTCAGCAGATTTCTGGCAAAAACTCTCAGAGTAAAATAAAATTCCCATGAAAGGTCTCTCAAAAGTCTAATTCCTAACTCCTACAGTGTCTTTTAGGCCGAGATGTTGCCCATTATGGAGTATGTTCACTACCTTCTCTATTTGAAACCCGTAGATGCATCGGTATTTGCGTTGATATGCAGCTGTTTCTTCTTGTCCTTTGATCGCACATTCTCATCTCACCGCTGGGTAGAGAATGCAGGAATAAATAGGAGATTCATAGTTTCTTCTCCTTGGACCATTAGAATATCAATGTAGAATCTGATTTCTGTCTTCCTTTCTGTCCGTGATAGCGCCTATAGTATCCAGCAAAATAGGTATTCCATACTACTACTTGGAAGTGATAAATTGCACGTCCAATTCTTTTGGAGACTGTGTGATCTAGAAACTAAAATGGCTAAGGATCTCTAGTTCACTAATAGCACACAGTAGAGGTAATATATCCAGATTGGCGATTGCATTTACAGTTTAATAACCACTGTTGTCGCTGTGACGTTGTGAAAGAAGGAGATTAAGCCAACCAATTTTTTGCAGCTAAACATTCCTTAAAAACTACTGTCGTAAGCTATTTCGGAAGCTATTTCTCCGTGGCTCTGTTTTGACACTTCGATCTGATGTAGGTATTTGACGTTCGTAGTTGATACACATGACCACGTAAATGGAAAATGCACCCGCTTTGAGTATTTGTATTTTAAAGTCATAAGTTTATCTTTGAATTACAGCGTATAATGTTTATCAGATGCTTAAAATGTGTACGTTTTCGATAATACTGCAAATGATTTAGTAATCTAGCCGGATCTGTATCAATATTATTTTCTAATTATACTCATGGTCATTTACTACGTTGCTTTGGATTGATAATGAAGAAAATCTCTTGAGATTTAATATGAATATTAATCTCTCCTTTTAACTCGATGAAATTTCATAAGCCCAAATCAAATGTAATTCCCATTGCCCATGATATAAGCCACTTTTCTTTTAAATTGGAAGCTATTAATGCCTTTTTCTTAGCTAAAATTGCTATAAATTATAATGAATGTACTCGTATATACATATGTATACAATGTAAATAAACATGCTCGAATACATAATTATACATGAACATACTTACATAGTCACACATGCATATAATATTCATATGACGTACATATGTTTGTTGCATGTGTACATTATTAAAGAACATAATTGTTTAACAATATGAGTACATACATACATACATACATATCTACACTAGTCCGTAAATGCTTTAACACATGGGAATACACATGCATACGTATACATATATATGTATATATTTGTTTATGTGTATTATTTTTATGGTTTTTATTTTGTGTTAAAATGGTGTATATTTTCAAGTATTTTCTGCTATTGCTGTTGCTACTGTTATGTTATTGTACTCGTGTATATGTATGCGTGTGTTCAAAAGTGCATACATGAGAGAGGTTTTCACACAATAACAGCTTTTAAAACGATTTTTTCCTTAACATGATTGCAGGCACTTTAACATGGTATGTTTTTATGAACAAATTCTAGAGGAAGGCCTTTTCAGAGGCCCTTGCCATTAATTTTGAATAAAAATATACTTCTAAGGTAGCCAGTATTTAAAGCTAAGCACCAGCGGTTTTGCTAAGAATTGAACTTCACACTGTCCAAAAGAGTACCGGGGCATCCAGTAGGACAAAATTCAAACCAAATAACGATCAGACCTCCTTCGGAAATAGTAAGATTCTTTTGGACAAGAAGAACTGACCAGGTTGAACTTCCAAAAGCTCGATTATCAATTGAGGTTGTTGATGACCATAACAGTAAGTAAATTAGGTCCCCAATTGAGTCTCAAAATTAGAGAATAATTAGAGAATTTATTGCAAAAGCGGTAGAAATAATTTCAAAAAGGCCTTAATAAAGGCGTGTATTACCTGCCTTATCGTTTCATTGCTCATATGCCATATGTAAGTGCAATAAATATGAATGTTGCATACATATGTACATATTTGCTTATGCAGGTATAATTATTTACATTAAAAAAGATTATACAATATAACCAGAGTATGGCAATCGTAAATTATAATTTAGTTTTATATGCAATTAAAATGAAAAAAAAAAAAAAATTTTAACTCACTCCCAATTAGTATTTGTTTATTTTATAACCCACAAACAAAAACAAAAACTGTAACAAAATGTTAAAATTTAATTTCATTTTATTTATTATTTATACATACATATATTATGAATTTATTCCAGACATACATGAATACAATATTTAATATTTGCTGTATACAAATACATTCGAACACAAAGGAACATCTTTTGAAATGCATATAGTAAATGAAAAGATGTATGCATACATACATATATTTAAAACATATTGCAATAATTCAATTACTTTCGAACAGGAATGTTGTTATCGATGCAATCAAATAGTGATTTTTTCATTTTTTTTTTTGCTTTGCGATCAATAAAACACGGCCTCTTTGCCATAATATACATATATCGTTAATGGGTTAACATTGGACTTGCCTTTCAAAGAATAATTATTCAATTAAATTTTGTTTTCAATGCAGTGCCTTTTAAGTGAATATTTAAATTTCAATTGGAATAAAAACATTTCTTTGCATTCATACAATACCACGGTAAAACAACACAGGTCAACTTTTTTAACCTTGAGTTTATAAATAAAACTTAAAAAATTTTTAATACTGTATACATAAAATGTTAAAAAATCATTAAATTTTAAAGGAAATGTAGTACTTAATGTAAATTTGTAAGCCAGAAAAGAACTCAATTTAGTAATGAAGCAATCATTGAAAAGAAAGGATTATGATCAGATGTTGGCACAAAGAGAACATAGTAAAAATGTGAGTGTATTTGTGAGAAGCATGTGTATAGCCCGGAGGAAAATTGTTAGTAAAATTATCAAGAGTCACTTCGTTAGAAGCTGACAAGCAACCGAAAGCATTTTTACGCTCTTTTTAACGAACATTGTTGATGTTCGTGTGCTATGTGTGTAAAAAGCCGAAGATGTTCGGCCCCCGAAACGAACCATAATTGGAACAACAATTGCTGCCTATTTAATTCATTTCAATTTATATATTCATGTTTGCATTGTTTCTTTTAAATTAAAATTAAAATTTCAAAATTAATTTGTTAGCAAACAAGTAAATTTATAACCAAGAAATTATATGTACTTATTCTTTACCAAATATGTATGCAAAAAGTAGTTATAAAGGGGGAAGGTACTAAAGTAGGCTTCTTATAATAATGTGGTATTTATACCACAGATACTGGAACATATTAGATTTTAACATTCAAACCAAACGGATGAAGGAAAGGTTTTCAAAAGTAAAGTGTTTAATGCAGTTTTTAAAAAAAATTGGTTACTATAGTAAATAGTCATGGAACAGCCGACTGTTCAACTTAAATTCCATAATTAAGTCTTTTAGTAAAGGCTCCAAGAATTCATTTATTTCTTCTGCCTCAAGACGCATTTTAAGCAGAAGACATAAGATCCAAGACTTGTAGATCGGTATCTTCAGAAAGAAGCTGTTCTCAGTAAATTGAATTTACGGAAAAGATTGGAGCAACACAAAAAGAAAATTTATTTGTATGGTTCAAATGGAAAATTTTATACAATACAATATAAAAGAAAGACAATTAAAAACGGCAGCATTAACAAATTGAATTTTTCGCATAGGAAAGTCTTCAGAAAATTTATAAGTTTGTTCAACGATCGGTAAATAAGTTGGTGGATTTTACAAATTCGTTGAGCCACACAACGGGCCGCTATGCGTGCTCAAGTGAGCTTTGATATCAAAACTACCACTCCAACCTAGACGGAGCTAACCTCTTTTTTCCTATGTAAATCTGCAAATGATGGCCATTTTAAAGCGGTTACATTGAACTGCATATGCAATTTAAATATTTTTGTAATTAATAAGAAGTTGCTGTATTTAAGTCAAAACAGCACTAAAATGTTATCAGCGAACCTTTACTATTGAGTCGCATGGAAATTTTAAAGTTTGTGTTCTACAATATTTACGTAATTTTAATAAAATACTATTTGTTAAAAAAATTACGGACTTTCCTTAATTAAACACCAGAATTTCAAACATTAATTAATTTTGCTATCAAAATGTCAGCGTGTGTCATTTCAGTGATTCCAATTTTCTGTTAACTCAACACAACAATACGGTGAATTTGATCCAAAATTTTCGTTGCTAGTATTCCAATTTTTTTCCCTATAACCTTGCATATTAAGATCATATTTTGCCCTCGAATTTTATGAAAAGTTAACTAACTTTGGTGTTTGAGTCGTAACCCCCAAAATAAAATACAATTAAAATGTGAATTCACTTAACTGTGTGTGTGTGTATTAGTTAACTTTGACAACTGAAACGTATGTACTTTAATTTCATTTCTGTTACACAACATCTACTTTAACGTATAATTAATAACGCATAAAATAATTTCATATTAAGTATACGCCACACAGCGCAGACGGTTTAAAACGAAAATAAATTAAAATTAAACTGAACGCAGTTTAATTCAATTACGTAATGGATTTAACGTACCATAAATAAATTATACCGTTAATATTATTAAAATAAAATAAAGAATAAAGAATATTTTAACATAAAAACGAAAACAAAAAATCAAGAGACTAATTATCAATTATTTGCACGATTTACTTGCAAAGTCACATGTACCTTAAAGAGAAATTTTTCATTTTATGAATCTAAGGCAAACACTAAAAACAATTATGTATATTTACACTTCAACATACATACACACACACGCCTAAGTTGATGTACGTAAAAGTATTTACAATGTTAAATATTGCTTTAATGAGAAAATGTTGAATATAAACAAACATTAAATACAAATGAAATATAAACAGAATAAAACAGAGCAAAATATGAATGCAACAACAACAACAACTATTATAACAACACAAACACTGTTATGAATTTAAAATTTTGTATAAATTATTAATAAACATGTTTATTTTGCGTGTTTCTTATTCTTTTTTTTTTTTTTTACTTTCTTATACTCACAGACAAACAACAACAAAACAAACGAGCGAACGAACGAACGAACGGATGTACGTACGAAGGAATGAGCGGGCGTTTAAAATAAACAAACGAACGAGCGTAGGTATGAAAATGCCAGTCAACCAACCAAATTAACAAACCAACAACACACCAACAACAACCATTACATAGAAAATGTGGTATGTATGAATAATAAAATAAAAATAAAACCAACAATACAATTGAATTAAAAAACGAAAAAAATAAAATACACAAAAGGAGAAAAATCAAAAACCATCAACAAATGCTTAAACACACATACACTTACAAACAGTTAGAATTTGTTTTTTTTGTTGTTGTTTATATGCTTAATAATAAAGAAGAGAGAGGGGGAGAGAGACTTTCATAATGATAATAATCAAATAATAAAAACATGAAAAAAAAAGAAAAGAAAAAGAACATTCAAAAAGTGTTAAAGAAAAGAAACTAAACAAGTTAGTAGATTTTGTTAAGAAAAGAAAGAAAAAACAAACACACATACACACATACACACAATTATAAAAACATTTCTGTGAAATAATGTTTACGTAAAATATAAGTAAAAGTATGAGAGAGAGAGAAACCAAAATAATATTCCTTAAAAGAATTTAAGAAAAAACAAACAAAGAAAAACTTTAAACATTTACGCACCACTTTAAGAATCACTGTCACTTTCAAAACCTTTTAGTAATCGTTTTGGGAAAGCTAAAGGTTAAACAATCACACTCTAATAAAACAAAAAAACAATACCACGCTAACAGAGCTTGCAGATAGAGAGAGAGAGAAAGAGAATTTAGCTTCTTTTCTCACACTGTGGCTTTTGCTCTGTTGTTTTCCTCTTGTTGATGTTTGTTTACGTTGCGCTGGATAAGTTTTTATTGTTGATTTTAGATTTCAAGCTGTTAAATGTTGATTTTATTATTTATGAGCAGCTTATTTTACTACATTTAAATAAATATTGTAAAACAATTTCACTCTCTTTTGCATTCTTCTATTACTTTATGTTGTTGCTTAAATTATTTTCGTTTATTTTTTTTTTATTTTTTCTTTTATCGTTAACTGACAGAATAATTTCAGTATTTTAGTGATTAATTATTAGACGCTGAGACCCTGAAAAACTTTATTTATGTGCGTTTATTTACAATATTTTTTTTTTTTTGCATTGTATTTAGATTTATTTCTTTTCTATTTTCTTTTAAACTTTGTTTTTTTTTCTTTTTTTTTTTTGTATTACAATGGTTTGAAAAGTAGTCTATTAGTGTGTTTTTTTTTTGTTCAAAAAATATCGCTTTCAATTAATGTTTAATCGATTTTTATTTCACAATTTTAGTTGTTTTTCCTTTTATATTAGGTATGCATCGCATCTGACATCATTTGAATGTGTTATTTATAGCTCACAAATAATATTTTTTATTTCTAAAAATATTTTTTTTTAAATAATTTTGTATGTAGAGCTCTTAGAATACGCCATTAATTGCTATAAAAACGTATTGCTTTCAATCTTTTAAAATAAAATAAATTTTACCCTTTTAAGTTCTCTTAAGACTGTCTTTAAAAAATAGAAAACAAGCTTACAAAAAAGTCTACAAAATGTCTCTGTAACATCTCGAGAATATGAGACGGGTAAAAATATTTTTATATTTTATTATTTCCAGTAGTATTCTATTAAAGATATTTTTAATTTCAATCTTGTATTCATGTAGTAGTAATTGGCGAATATAAAATTACTGTCATTGAATTTGGTGAACTTGTAAAATTTCACAGTAAATGGTTCTTCCCGTGTAATTTATAAAAAGAAAACCATAATGGGCCCCAAATATCGCTCTTTTCACAGTCACTTCTAAATTTACAAAATTTGGACGATATTATGTTTGTATGATCACTCTGTTGTTCAAGCATCCAATGAGATTACTTGCAGTGTTGTTAGACTTTATAGGGATGAAGGTGCAAAGCCGTGGAAAACACGCCACAGACCCGTAACGAAGACTGATTTGTAGAGAGAGTCGATGAATTGACAAATACGGACTGTCTACCAAACTTTCTCTAATATAAGCTATATTTTCAACTGCGCGTACATACCTTAAACGCTATAATACCTTAATCATGCAGTAATTCTCGAAAAGAGGGCATTACTATTGCAGGAAATTATACCATTTTACGCGTTTTTCTCTTGCATATCTTTTACTAAATAAATGTAACTTTAGATGAAAGATATTCCACAGCTGTCAGCTTTGCCTGACGAACAATTTTGAAATCCCCAAATGGATGACCGCATACAAATGTATTGGAAAATTAGTAAAATTTGGAATGAATTAAGTGATTGGAATGAGTTAAGTGGGTGTGCTTTAAAATAATTACTGACCTAAACTTGTTCTACAGTATATAAAATATAGGCGTTAATGGTTTTATTAATTACATCTAAGTGCCCTCGATTGAAAATTAATATTAATTAACATATTAAATTACTAATTGATATTCGTCTCTTTTTGTCTGTTGAATTAATTAACTTTTATAAACAAAAAGAAGAGTAAATTCATTAACCCGAGGCAATAAAAATGTATTCAATTTCATACGTAAACTAAAAAAGATTTATTTGCGTAAATACAAACCTTTTTAGTGAATTAAGTACACAGTATTTCTATTTATAAAATTCGTAGAATAAATAAACTATAAATTAAAGGTTAAAAGATAATAATTAAATAGAAAATTTTAAGCAATTAACTTAATGAAGTGATTTCCAAGTAATAGTAAACATTTTCATGATAGAAACAGTCACTAATCATACGCTACTATTGGCATCACACTCAAAATGGATTAACAATGTGTCACCATATGTTTGTACTGTTTCAGTACCTTTTCTGTTAAATAAATTATGACGCGATTTTATCTAATCCACGGCCGTCTCATCAAATGAACCTTTCTTACGACTCTGTGCGTGTTTTGCATTTGTTTTTGCACTTCCATCTCCAACTCACGGAACAATTAAGGCAGCCTGACTGTTCATAACGCTGTAGATATGCTGATTGGATGCTAGGGCAACAGACTTTTATTGCTGATTTTTTTTTCGACAAACCTTTCTTAATTTGCTTTTGGAGCTCGAAGTAATTGTGTAAAAACTATTGTATCCAATTGAGCTGCAATTAAAGATTATGAACTGAAACGATTTTTTTAATGTATGATAAGATATCCGTTAAAGCGGATAATAACAAGCATTCACACTCCTCAAACTTTATAGGTTATCCCTATAATATCTCCTCTAAACCTATCGTCCTATTGAGGCTCATGCTCGCTACTAACAAGGACAATTTGCTGTCCACCACCTGATATACAGTGAGCGCCATAAGTGAGTCAACACCCACTATAATTTTAAATTTTCTATTATATTCTTAAGTATAAAAAAAGTTCCTTTATCATGAATTGTTGTTTTTGTTTTAGCATTTTATAAGTAATAAATAGACGTTTTTATTTTTGGAAATTTATTCGACTATTCTCATTTATTTTTTTCGCTACCCTAAGAAAATGAATTATTTCAGTGGTGTTTACTCACTTTTAGCGCTTACTGTACACCCAGGTGCTTCTTTCTGGAAAACATTAATGTCACACATGTTTCAAATATGTATTCTGAATCTTCAGAATTCCCATCATGATAGAATTTTGAACATGTATTCTTTGAGTTTACAGTGTGCTGTCAGTGTGCCGGTAATTAATCTCAGATTTCTTCTGAATAATCTCAAGCATGACTCAAATTTTCTCCTATTGTTATTAATCAAAAAACTTTGCATTCCTATGCGCCCAGTGGTTTGAGAAGAGTCTATGTCTTCCTATATCTGTACTTGAGATGAGTATACTGTAGTCATCCCTTCCCACTCGTAAAACCCGCCCCACAGCTCATCTGCCTGCTAAACGACTTGAATCCCTCACATAACCTCGTTACCTGTTTCCTATTCAAGATAATTCAGCTTCCCTAGACAGTTCTATACAATTTTCGAGTAAAGATTATAAGAGGCGAGTGCACAGATGGTGAACTGATTGTCAGGTCATTCACTCTGATACCACAAACTTCCGCTACGATTCTAATACATATATGCCCTCCATACATGCGCATATCACATTTGGTGCATTTAGCAAACTACCGAATTATTCCTTTATTTGCTCATTGCAAGGCGTCTCCGAAAATCATAAAGTGTTCTGGTTGTATTTATTTATCAGGTCACTCCATTTATCAGGTCCCCTACTCCAGCATTATGCTGACCATTGTCTTTATACCTATGGTCCAAACTACTACAACTGCTTGGACTTAAATCCAACAGAACCTTCAGCGCCGCTGTAGTCCGGGTTCCCATTGCTCCGGTTATACGAACATAAGCAAGTGTCTGCATGTTGTCCAATCCCATTTGAGCTGTTTTCAATAAATAATAACTACTACCTTAATCTGAGTATGGGATCTCCCTCCCACTACTAGAATATCTGTCTTTTCTGATAGTCATGGAAACTATAAAATCTGCTTCAAGCGCAGGTCTGAACTGGTTAGCTCTCGCCGCTATTTCCTTGACATAATCTTGCAACAGATTTGTGTCAGTCTCCTATATGTCACAGGGACACATGTCGCATATTGTAACCGACGAACTTATTAGAACACTCCTACCGAATACCAACATTGTCTACGAGGTCTGTTCAAAAAATAAGGTGAATTTCAAACTTTCGCGGGCTGCGTACATTCGACTTTTTTTTTATTAGTCTTATGTTCGTTTATTCGTCTCGAACATTTGTTCACAACATGTTTTCATTGTTTGTGAGAGGCATAAATAAGACAAGAATTTTGGGTGTTTAGCGATTTATTGCTATCGAAAAAAAGGGATCAAAGAAGTTGTATTAAATTTTAAGTAAAAAAAAAATGGAATTAAGTGCTCAAAAACGTTTGAAATGTTGACGTCATTAAACCATTCCTGAGCGAAGCTTATGCGACAATGTTTTGGTAAAAATTTAGTAATTTTGTAACGAACTTCCACATGCCCAAAATTTCCAATAATTTAGATGGCATTAGACAAGCGATATGTGACATTCTCTGCAACTTCTCTAACTGTGTTTCGATGATTCTCCATAACCATTTTTTTAGCTTTTTCTGGGACGTCTAGGGCGAGCGTACTCGTTCACATATTCTCAACCTTCTGTGAAAAACTTATATCATTTGGAAACATTTTTTCGATCCAGAGTACTCTCACCATATATCATTGTCAACATTTCAAGTGTTTTTGAACATTTAAGTAAACATACCTTTTCAAAAAAAAACGTACCAAATTACACATTCAAATGATTCGGAACTAAGATGCATGAGTGACGGACTAGCTTTTCAGAGCATCTCAATATAAAAAATATTTTATGATTATTTCTATAATTTATTTTTGTTATTTAAAATCTCTTATTGTATTATTATTATTATTATATTTCTTATTTTAATTTTGTTAAATTACAGCAGCATTTAAAAAATGTTTAATTAAATAATCCACTTGAAAATTACAGTATAATATGTAGAGGGGGGGAGGGTATTATATCATTTAACAAAAATTTCATTTGAAGCACATATTCAATTTATTTCACACACATTTTTCAAAAAAAAGATGAAAAAAAATAGTTTGAAGTATTTGGAGACTTAATGACGACATCAAGGACACAAATTCTCTGATTACGCATTCGTTTGAAAATGAAAATAAAAGAAATAAAGAAATAATCTTATAATAAAATATAAAAATAAAAACTAAAACTATGTCATATACTAACTATGTAGTATTTGTATTTAAAGACTGAACAAATATTTCTCGCATAACTGACTGCTTGCACGGCTATGGACTATTAAAATCGAAAACTAAATTAAAAAAAAAGGAAAAAAAAGAAAACATGCTTCAGAGAAAGTGAAGAATCAAAAACAAAAAAACGGAAAAAATACAAAAAAGTAGTGTGAAATAATAGGAGAAGGTCGGTCCTTGTAGTTTGTATTTTTCCTGCTCTTATTTGAAAGTGCCACAATAAGTCTGACGCCAAATATTTTCTTTCACTTTTTTTTATGGGGTTCCTTATGGGCTATCCTTTTGGACGATTTTTTATTAAATACTTTTTTTTTTGTTGGGGCCACTGTTTAATTTTTGTTATATTTCTTATGAATTTATTAATTTTTTTTGGTAACTTTATTTTGTGCGTTTACATTGTAGTATTGCTCCAATTTTTTTTATTTTTTGATTACACAACACGAGAATATTTTCAATTTGTAAAATTGCAAATTATTTTTGAAACTAAAAATTTTGCAAATTTTTTTTCTTTTTCTTATAATAACTTTTCCATACACTTTCACTTTCTTGCCAATATATTTATATTTACACAACTGATTTGTTGTTGCTGTTGTTGTTATTTATTAGCTTTTACAGAAACTATAAAGAACATCCTTCACTTTTTATAACTTTAGCTGTATTCAAGAAGTTAAATTTTTAAGTTAATTTTTTAATTTTTTTTTTGTAGGTTTTTTGTTGCGTTTTCTTCCTTTCACTTTTATTTCAACTCCAACTTGTATTTTTCTTTATTAACTTCTTTATAAAGCTTCACGTTTATTTTTTATATTTTATTTAAACACGTCTGTTGCTTAAGAAATCTGGGGACGGACTGATACATCAGTTGTTTTCTTTTCCACCATAAACACTTGTAGTTTAGGCAACAGGACTTTTTTGAAAAATGAAATTCACCACACCATTATTATTAATAAAAAAAGAGCATATTTTTTTATATAAAAGAGAGCTGAAATGAAGTCATACAGTGTTTGAGAGTGGCCATCATAATTTATAATTATTTTAAGAAAGCTTTTGCCTTTGTTTTATAATTTTTGCCACGGATCTCTTCTCTACATGCAAGCAAAGAAGACTTGGAAAGATTTGCTAGCAATGTTGAACTTGTCTATAATGAAATCTTTGACTGGATAAAATTCATTTCTCGAACGAGAACTTACATCCTGTTACATACATATATGTAGATAGTTTCCTTGACTCGAGTCAATCACTTACTTATAATCTATGTAGAATGTGCCATATTTAGTTTCATTTTTCAATATTCATGGGATAAAGATCGCTGATTTACCAGGCTTAAAAGCAGTCCGAAAGTCTGTGGGAATGCCACATCGACTATTGTGCAGCAATAGCACAGAAGGAAAAATTACAAATATGCTCTGTGGCGATCTTGATGGAAGGAAAACCATGAGCATATTAAAACTGAACAAAGCCAACTTGAGTAGACTAATGAGCATCCTTACCATCCATTGGTGCGGTAGAATAAAGGATATGTGATCAAATCAATGGAATACTGTTTATCTTCTATTCGAGTCCGAGATTCCAATATTTTGGAAAAGACAGAAGCTAAGACAGTTTGTACAAGACACAGACTTCCGAAAGAAAGTATGTTTAGTACCCCATAATGGTGAGCGCACAACAAGTCTACTTTGATATAAAATTTTAAATGAAATTGTAATCTGTTGTCCACTGCTTAATATTCGAATATTTTCAAATAATAAATTGTTTTCCTTAATTTCTTATATCTTCCTCTCTTCATTTTTACTCTTTACTAATAGCAGCCAACTGCGCATAACCTTAATTGTTACTATTGGGAAATTCACCACTTCCATGAAAAACCATAACAAATAACTTTGGTTAAGTTATTATTTTCATTTCCAATTTATTTATTCTATTTTATACAAAAAAATATGAATGTATGTTTCTGACACTTCAAGTAGGATCTGATGAATATCAAATCGTATACAACTGGATTATGGAATATTTTTCCATGAGTTCCATGTTTTTACTTTCGCTTGACTTACCAGTTTCTAAATTTTACCAATTGGGTCTTTGAAGGGAATTAAAGAATTGCAAGAGTTCTTTTTTCTTTTCTTGTGTCCTTTTTACACATTTTTAGAACCTTCTCCATAACAGCAACAAAAAAAAAAAAAAAAGGAATAACAGAAACGTAAACAAACAATACAATACAGAATAACGGTGATAAATTTTAGATATGCCAACCATGGTTGTCTGTATGACATATGTATGTATATATAGCCATACATACAGACTTATGTGTGTATGTATTATATATGTCGTACAACTACTGTTATTTATATGTATTTATTCGCTTGTATAGGTGACTCATTGTTATGAAGTTTTTTTTCTCCATTCTTATTGTTGTTACATTATTTACTGTTATTTGTGTAAGCATGTGTATGTGAGCAGTTGTAAAGTACAAGAGAGTAACGTAAAATGAGTGTTTTTTTTAATAATTTAAGTGAACATAAGGTCAAATTAAAAAAAAAAAATCAACCATAATAATGAAGCAGAGCAAAAAAAAAAAATAAAGAAGATGAAAATATAACAGCAATAATAACAATTCTGCGATTAATTGCAAATAAAGAAAGGACAACAATGAAACCGGATTACATATTGTAAAGCATGGGAATACAAAGGAAGTTTAATAAAATTGAACTTTTCACTTTCGTTAATGTTACAAATTCATTAAACATACCTAGGTCTGTATATACATAAGTATGTATACGTAGGCTTGTACCTGTTTATAAAAGAGCTGGCGTTACTGTCCAGCTTACTGGCTAATTCTGTGAGTGACACTATTAACTTAAATTTGGATAACTATTGCAGATCGATTAAATAAGTAGAGTAAAATTCATTAACGTTTAATCGGCTACATTACAGGGACTTTAAAGTTAAACTTCCTTATATAGTGCCGGTCAAAACTAACTAAATAAAAAGGGTTATAAATTAATCGGTGTTATAATATACTCGGTGTATGAGCTTGACCCGATGATATTGACCCGAGATGGAAAGCTGAATCAGCTATACAGGACTGAATTCTCAGTCACATACCAATTTGCGACATTAAGCATGCAAATTAGCTTCCAGGAGTGGTAGTTTCCCAATCACAGATGAGGGCAGAATCTTCCTGTGACAGAAGAGGCCTTTGTAAGGGTATGTTCAGCAAAAGAAAAGATGAAGAGAGGCGAATACACCTCTCAACTCGAACTTTTGTTGGGTAATTACAATAAGATGTGATTTGAGTTATGCATCAGACTATTGAGAATTCGCATGAATATTGTAACTGGCTCTTTGCCAGACGTAGTAGACTCAAAGGACACTTGTTTTCGAATAGCGATCGATTAAAGCCGTAAGTGCATAGCCTGCGATTAGACGAACCAGTCACCGAACACACACTTGAAACGTATGCGACTTAACGTCTGGGCACTTATCAAGTAATTAGCAAGCAGTTTTACTTTGTGACAACGAACAGCATCCTGTAGAGTATGTGCGTGACATATAGATTGAGGTCAGTACAATAAACCATTTAGTAGCAGTACTCACTATCTCTACACAATAATGAGTACAATTTGCTTTATTTACATCCATTTTATTGTATCGAAAAAATTCAATGTTTTCTTTTGATGTCCATCACTATACTAGCGAGACAGCCTAAGGTCTAAGTTGCTATAACTTCGTGAAAGCAGTGATTATTTCTTTAAAAGGCCTTATAAAAAAACAAAAGCAAAATCTATCAAAAGATATAACTGGGAAGATGCTGAACTAGGAATAATAAATATTTTTCGATTTAAAATATATTATTTTAACAGCTAAAATATTTTAAAGGTATAATTATATATTATAATTCATGTCATAAATTCCAAATTTTCTAATAAAAAACGAGGTCCTAATTACCCCACTATTATAATTTATTACTCAAAATTAATAAAAATTTCACCTGTTGCGTTGTAGAATAAAGATTTTCATTTTATTACTTTTTCATTTCATTCATTACACAAGCATTTCTTTAATAGGATATTAAAAAGTTAAAATTATTCATTAAATTTCTACAAAAAAAAAAAAAATACACACAGAAATTTTACTTATTCCGCTCGTTTCATAAGTTCACGCGTCGACGGCCTGGCTTAATTCATTTTCATCTTATTTGGCTGGTCTCTGGTTAAACAATGTAAGTGAAACAATTTTAAAACACGAACTTTATTTTCAACAAATTTAAGGATTTTGCCAGCATTTCATGCAGACACCGGGGACTCCAGCAATTGCCAGGGAATAAGTAACGGTTAATATTTGTGAAGGTAGAGAAGGATGGTGGATTATGGTTAATGTTGTTGGTTATTATTGTTGCGTTTGTTGCTAACAACTATGAGGCTAAAATCGTTTGTATCCATGGTAAATATGTGGCAACATTAACATAAACACCAGGTACACCTGCTGTGGCACAACCAATGCCCCAAGCCACCATACCCACCACAAACCATAGACCATTAGTTTGGCATACCAAAGGAGAACCACCATCACCCTGTAATATAATTACGATAAGAAAAAACAACAAGAGAAAAAACAACAAGAGAAAATAATATTATTTTTAATAGTCTTTTAATTGTACTTATATACAATGTTTATGTTTTTCTTCTTACCGTACAGGCATCTTTCCCCGCCTCTCCACCGGCACATACAAAACTGCTGTTGCTCAAAACGAAACTGGCTCCCAAGCGAGTACGACGCAAAGACGTTTGACAATCAGCATTGGGTATTAAAGGTACATCGACTTCACGCTGTATTGCCTGATAAGCACCAGTGGGACCAAAATCATTTTTACCCCAACCAGCTACATAGCAACGTTGTCCCACAAAGGAGACCGTAGGCAAACATATGGTACCGATTGTAGGCTTGGTACCCAAAGCTACAGGTGTGGCCAATTTTAAAATGGCCACATCGTTTTGTAAATTGTCTTTATTGAAATTGGGATGTATATAAATATTGGAAATCATTACGTCCTCGGCTGGTATCGGCTCTCCAGTACCAGAAGCATCCCATTCGCCCAAGCGTACCTTAAAAGAGGTCATACTGTGATAAAAAAAGAAAAAAATATTTAAAAAATTTGTCTTTATGAAATGAAGTAAGAGATTGTATTGCTTACGCCACATTGTAAACCTTATGGGCCACTGTAAGCACATGTTGGTTCGTAATTAAAGCGCCTGAACCTAAATACACTTCACTGGTAGTCAATAGCGCAGCTTGCCATGGATATTCTCCAAATTCTGCTTGCCCGGCACCAGCTGGTGTACTACCAGGCGGGGGTGGATATCGGTGACCACACTGATATGGTCCGGCTTGACAACACACACTCAAACCATAATTACAGGTAAAGGGTGCGGGCGTAGTAACCACAGCCGGCTGAAGAATTTTAAATTATCAATCTTTATTGGTTATTTTGTGTAAGTGTAAGAACAGAATACGATCGAGAGGATTTTTTTCTTCAAATAAATCGTTGGTCGTAGAGGTCAGAAAATGGAATCGCGAAATGATTTCTTTACTTTTACTTTCTCTCTCTGTGGAGTGATTACTATCTCAGGACAATGCTGTCAGTCTTTACAGCTTATGATCCTGCAGTTATCGTTGTATTCTGTTTTTACCTTTAACATAATTTTGATACTTACATTGTTCACAATGCGTATATCGATTTGTCCGCTGCCATCGGTGGGTGGTGTTGGCAATGGATTTGGACATGATCCTGCCGGTACACATATACAATGCGCGGCAGTATTAACAATGTTTGGTGTTATGACGCCTGTTATAAATTGACGTGTTAGACCTGAAATATAATGAATGAAGAAAACCGGTTATAAACAAAAATTTTTTTTATGTTCTGGGACTATCTTTCAGATATTATATACCATATGTTTTAAATTATTTTCCTTTTTTTTTTTGACACGTGTCAGATAGAAAATGTAAAATTTTCAATATAACCGTATAACACCATCCAAATCGATGATTAAGGAAACTAAGGCTGAAATATAAGTCCAAAGATTGAATAGATTAGTTCGGTGCAATCGAGTTATGGTCGAATTGCTAGGCGATGTACAATTTTGTTGCGTTTATGAAACAAAATGAAAGGTGTAGTAAAAAAACCCCATTATTTTACCAAGTTATGATCGAATTGCACTGCGATGTATGTAACAAAATAAAAAGTGTAGTGAAAAGAAAAAACAAAGTCTACCTTAATTGAGCTGTATTTCTAGCTGTATAAATGGGATCGGGTCATGAAAGGTGGTGATAAGTTTTAATGGTAAAAATTTAGTTTGTAACAATGACACTGCAGTGTTCAAAACTTATCCAATTCTAATATTCAACTACGGCAAGGCTGTAAACGACAGATTTTGAGAAACTTTTTCATGGCAGGTCTTATTTACTCTCAGAGTTTTTGTCAGAAATCTGCTGAGAGGAAGTCGCCAAAGAAATATTTTTTTTTTTTCATATTTCATTTTGATGTCTGGCCTGGGGCTGGAACCCGGGCTTTATGTCTAATAAGCGAACACACTACCTACTAGACTACGGCGACTTCATAAATACGACAGAAAAATAAAATGCCAGTAATCTATAGTACTCGTACTTTTTAAACAAACCTCGTGGATTATTTAAATTTATTTTTATCAATGCCTTCGGTTACTGATATTTGTGGATTTATATAAATCCGAATTTAAATGCGGTTTTATATAATCGATTTGCAATGTGATTTTGCATAAATCGAACGAAATGGTATATATTTTATGTGTGTGTGTGTGTAAAATTTTATCGCAATAGCTGTCGCATTATAGACACGCAATTTTGTATAAATTTTTTGTTAAAAATAAAAAAACAAAAAAACGTTACTGAAATATGTATAAATGATGGTTGGTTGTATAATACGACGTGACCAATTTGTTAACAATAAAAAATTATCACAATTACACATGTTCTGTATGTTCATTCAGTGTTCTTCAGTTCAAGGATATTTTATATTGAAATTCATTTGTTTTTTTTTTTGTTTATTTTCATAGGTATTTACGCACGATATCCAATGCGATTAAATTTTGTAATTTCTTTTCGTTTGAATAAATAAACGACGAAACGATTTATTTTTTTTTTCTCTTTTCTTTTTTTTTGTATATGAACACAAATTGTTAAATTTTATAACAATACCTGTTGCATCATTGGATGTTTGTTGTTGTTGCTGCTGCTGCTGTGCTCCATTATTATCGGTGGCAAACGTAAATTGTCTGGTTTTACTCTGTTCATTTATAGTTGACGTTAATCCTTGTATAGTAGCCAAACGGCAACAGGATAACAATAGCACAACCAATAGTAGGTTACAATTTTTTATGGATTTCAAATGTAAATCCATGGTTAAAGGTTTCAAATGATAAAACAACACACGCTTTACCATAAAAATAAAGTCAGGTTTTTTGTTTTTGTTCTGTAGACCAAAATAATCTCTGTTTCGTAATAAAATTCGTGTCGATTGTTTAAATGGATCCTTGTTGTTCGTTTCTGTTTGTTTCCGTTTTTATTTTTTTTTTTTTTTGTGAACGTTTCTTTTTATTCCACGATTTTATTAGAATTGGTTTATTGGAAGAGAGACCGCAATAAGGCACGTTTACACGTTAGTTGACCCGAAATCACTGATAAATATGTGAACACTTTAAAATGTTATATGTATGGTAATTGCTACGGTCGACAACTCTATACTACAACAGTTCGTTTTATTGTTATAGTCATTGTTGCTGTTGTTGACAAATAGACGAAAAAACACTGCATTGGTTAATTGGCCACTAGGTAAGTAAACTGAAGTACCAAAAAGGAACAAACAAAGGCACCTAGTGGCTAAATTTAAAATTTAAATAGAAATACTTTTGATAGGCACTCATTGTTATTGACTTCATTTTTTAAGGAATCACGTCTTAGTTAACACGTATCCTACTCCATAAAAGCTATTGAAAACGTGGGCCAGAGTGTATGATTTTTATACCATAAGTGCCCATATAAGTAGGGTTACGTTTGCTATGGATTTAAACTTGGCCTACAAACACGCATTGAGGACCACTTGAATAAACGTTTAATCTATGTGGACTCTACATAGAGTTAAAACAATAAAATCTCTTGAGTCAAATTTTCATCAGAAAATCGGTCCTAAATACATACAATTGGCCATTACAACCCTTCAGGCTGGATTACGGCCTTGCTTCTCACACCACTCATGTTGTGTGTGTTAATTTTAGACATGAGTAGCGGGACCTACAGTTTAACGTCGACTCCGAACGACAGATTTTGAGAAACTTTTTCATGGCAGGTTTTAATTACTCTCAGAGTTTTTGCCAGAAATCTGCCGAGAGGAAGTCACCGAAGAAATATTTTTTCATATTTCGTTTTGATGTCTGACCGCGGATTTGAACCGTGGCTTTGCGTCTAATAAGCCAACACACTACCTACTAGATTACAGTCCTAAGCACCCTATCAATCTATGCTTAAGCGGATGGTGACTACTGAGTAAAAAAAGTGAAATCTCTCGTTGATAAATCGCTATGAGTCGACAGAAAATGGATTGAAGGTCAAGATGATTTTGATAGGTGCTTGTAAAGTTCATACCATCTTAGAAATGACATAAATTAAACCTAAGTTTCTACAAATATCGAGAAGATGTCAATTAAGAACATCGCTTTTAAGGTCCTATCGCTTTAACAATGTAAAGACGAAAAATATGATGAAAAATTGTCAAATTCAATTAGAAGCAAATAATGAGAGGTGATGAAATATTTTTCACTTGGCATAAGCAGTAGCCTATACAGGGTTTTTGTAACTATATTGTGATTGGCAGCAATTCATCTACTAAGTATAAACGTCTGCCCTACCGCCAACTCTTTATTCGGATTTCTTGGATTTAGTTCTTGTCATGGAACATAGGACTTTCACAATGCATCCCTTCTAATTTCTTAAAGTCTATTTAGGAATTTAACTCGTACATATGCCCAACTTTTTTTTTTTAATGGATTTTTTGTATTTATTGGAATCTACATATATGGTATACCACACAGCTGATCAATATCTTGCCGTTATAAAAATAATCTCTCTATTTGCTTCATGAGATTCAAGAAATTGAAAATTGTGTAAAAAGAGGATTAGGTGTATGTGTATAAAACTTTTGCTTAAAGAACACACTCTTCTTACCTATATTTGCGAACAGTCATTCAATATTTGAGTTTGAAAGAAAAAAAAAACAACAGTAGCATGCCTTGAATTATCGTATTTTATGAAATAATTTCATTAATTGCAAAAAGTTTCAAGGCAACCAAAAAATACTACGAAGACTTTTACTTAGAAATACGTTTTGTAGAAAGAAAATAATTATAAAATGGGAGTTTATTGGCGTGATGCCGGCTTGAACTATATTAAGTATTCAAATATTTGCGCTAAAGTTCTACGTAAAGCTATAAGACTCGAACTTCGCGTAGATGCTGCAAAGAGAGACACAAGCATCATTCAATTCGTAAAATGGAAAAACGGCAGACCTGTGTTATCGAGACCAAAATCATCACTATAATATTTATTAAAAACAAATTGTTATACAATATAGAAATGTAATGAATAAATTTCATTTTGATGAAACCATCAAATACATACTTATGAATATTGTATTTTTTTTTTCTTTATTTAATGTTTTTGAAACGAAGGATAAATGGAGTTCATAAACCATAATCTTTACTCACACCACTTTGTATCACCCATCAACATCCGCTTGGAAAAAGGTCGCGTTTTTAAAATACTACAGCAATTATCAAATGGAAATTAGATTCGTTAAGTGTTTCTGTTGTTCAGTACAGTTGAATCTTAGATTATCCCTTGCATTACCCAATTACAGCAGTGCTATTCTGGCTGACTGACTGAAATAATGCCAATAAAGATTGCCCCTGTGCGAATTTGGTATTAGAATATGTGGTATGGAGATATAGGGAAGTTTATCGACCGTCACGTAGAGAGTGTGTACACAACATCAAATATTGTCCACGAATGCCTAGTGTCTTTAGAGGAGATAGCGAGACGTTCGATGATTACCTGACCACCAGGACATTAAAAGTAACAGCAAAACAGATGCACTTGGAAAGATTAGTTCTATTGATTGGCATTCCGCTATAGAGGAGCAAAGAAATGAAAACAAAAGAGAGGGAGAGAAATCAGACAGATCATGCATGATAACGATCTTTATTTATGCACAAAATTTGCATTAAATAATTGGTCTCTGCATGCGGGCGCCTGGAGGCTGGAAATACCACACAAACAAATTCTTCGCAATCTATAACAACGAGAAAGAAGAGAAGACCACAGGGGTATGGTATTTGGCAACCCGAGACGGAGAGTTTTAGGTCACCCAGAGTTTTTTTTTGACAGAACGGTCTAGCCAAAGCTGTTTTGTACAGGATCCACGGGCGAGAATTATAATTGTTAGATGGAATAGATCATGTCTATATTACAATGGGATTTTATAGTACTCAGTAAGCTATGCTCTTCGAATTTATGTTCTGGCAATTTAGCCTAACCCAGTAGATTTAGTTTGAAATCGTGTGAGACTCATACATCGATTTTTTTAATCCAGCCGAATTCAATTGATTTCAAACTGTTTTGTGGCCCCCATACAACTGAATATTGTACACTACAGATACAAAGCCATCATTATAATACATAAAATGACATCGTGCTTTACAGTGTCTATATGAGTAGTATGAGCACTTAATACAGTCAGCCACATACACAAATATCGCGTATGCGGTAATTTTCTACTCCAACACTTTTTAACGCTGAAAATATAAAACAGAAAAAAATGCTCATGTAAATATTTATAAACAATTTAATTTTCTTTTTTTTTCAACTTTCATACAAATATTTGTATTTTTTTTTTTTGTAATAACGAAATAGAAATTCTAAAGTTTACACTTCGCCACCCACACCAAGAACATTAAGCACAAAGGGTTTACAAAGCATCCCCTTTTTCAAACTACTCATATACATTTTATTAAATTTTATTATTTTTTTTCTTTAAAACTAATAATCTGTGATTCTACAAAACGCAAACATATTTACAAACGTTAGCCTGTCACCACATTTTAATTTGAATTTAACAACTTAATTGCTTCAAATGAATTTTGAAAAAGAAATACTGGAACATATCGTCCTCTAGGTACAAGCCCTTTTGTGAAAACATATTGATATGGTATAGGGTGTAGTGGTGACGAACTTATCCTACTCTTTCTTAAGAGGTGACACTGATTGAGCCTCGGTTCAAACCGCAGGTCAGAAATCAAAATGAATATATGAAAAAAATATTTCTTTCAGCGACTTTCTCTCAGCAGATTTTTGGTAAAAACTGTGAGAGTAAATAAAATTGTCATGAAAATAAAATTTCTCAAAAATCTGTCGTTCGGAATCGACTTAAACTGTAGGTCCCGCCACTCATGTATAAAATTAAAGCTACATAGGTCGTAATATCTGACTATAGAGTTGTAATGACCAATTATGTATGTATGTATGTAACTAGTATATATATAAAAACGGGTTAAGTGGCTAAAGCTAGTGTACATTAACAAAAGTTTAACTTTTCCATGTCGTAATACATTTTTTCGAATGTACATACATACATACCTTTATGATACTTTTTGGTGTCATAAAATTGTAACTGCTATTGTAATTTACATTGAATTGTTATTAAATTCATGTGCATTATGATAAAATAATGAATAAAAAAAATGAAATGCATTTGGCATTTGTATACATTGTGTAATTTAACCAAAGTGGATCGATATATATATTTTTTAAGTGGGTCATTTAAAATCAGCAAATTATACACACTTAAAAAATATACCAGCATAGAGTATATAATAAATACACGACCTAAGGGTGGGGAATTTTGTCGTCACTTCTATTATAAACGGCGTTAGACTCTAAAAAATAAAGGGAACGGTACGGTACTTTGTGCCATCAACACTTATTTTCAACAAGTGTAATCAAAAAATACATAGTTTTTAAATTTGATCCTTCTACGCTTTTAATAATAATGAAATTCTGTTCTATAACCCTAGTGGGTAGAACCTCACAAACACCAGTCGTTTTAACTGCAACAAGCAAAACGCTGCAGATCCGCAATTTCTTCAACATCGTTGCGTTTACACAGTAAGTTAAGCAAATCTAAACTTTCTTTTGGGACTTCGTACACAGACTATCTTGACAGTTTTAAATAAAATCCCCCTGTAGATATACATACCAATTTGCATCGGTTTGAATAGGTATCCGCGCCGCTGCATTAGTAATATGCCGACATTGATATAGTAAAACGCAATAAACAGCAGAGGCTGCTTTAGCGAGTCGAGCCTGATAAGCGCATAAGCGAAGATACTATACAACAAGAAAAGTTTTCGATAGGCCGTGGAAATTCATAGAAAACGGTATCCACAGCTCCAAAGGAAAGATCATGTTAAAGAGAACTATCTATTTGATGCTCTTTGTGAAAAATTGCCAATGGGCCTATGACCCAATCGCGTTATGACAAATGTTGCTCTAAGTAAATAAATAAGTATGGAACATAGGTAAAATAATCAAATTTCAAATCGAATCTGGAAAAGAAAGTCATATCCGGAAATTAATAGTTCAATTAATTTCCCATGAACATGTATGTGTGTATAGTTCAAAATTAATTTATAAAACACAACAATTTTTTTATTTTGTTTATTTTTGATACATTTTAACGTGCCAAGTTAACAACATCAATTAACACCTGCTTTCGTTGGGTGTTACAATTGTTTATCTTTCACACCTCACCAGTTTTGTTATTATTTTTGTTTAAATTGTTGTTGATTTTGTTCCATTCAATGATTTTTTGATTTCGATAGATTTTAGAAGCTTTACTGCGATGATTTTACTCATTTTTAATTATAAATTATATTTGAGAGGAAGTATTTAATTTGTTTAATCGTTTTAGTCATTCGTCTATTGTGTTCAAATTAATTGTTGAGAATTGTTTATTATATTTCATAGATTTTTTAATGCTGAATAATTGATAGAAGGCTTTTTTTCTAAACTTTAAAAGGTTCAAGATCAATAAAAATTATTTCAATTTTAAAAATAAAAAAGGAAAACTATGATCAATTTATATTAATGAGCAATTCATTAACTAATTTCAAAGGTTATATTTTTTTATTAACATATTTTTAATATGGGAAATACCTGAATTGTTTTTTTCTTTTTTTATTAAAGGCACGCAATAGACTATTAATAATAACAACAAATATTTTTTAAAAGAATTTTTATTGTATTTCACAAACAGAAAAAACAAACTTTTAAAAAACTTAAAGATGTAAAACAAAGTCTTAAGCCCCAGGATGATTCGATCACACATATAAGAGAGGTCTAAGCAGAGTACAAAACTAAGAACTACTATTAGCGTCTATTTCCCTAGGTGAGGAGGCTTATAGTCATAAACCCAGTGTCATTAGCCCTGTAGACTAGTCCGTCTTGTCATAGAGAGCGACTAATGGTCTGCGTCTATGTCTTAGGCAGTTTTTAGGAGTCTGACAATGGACATAAAATGTCGGTATCAGTGTCACTATCAGGCTGTAATTAGTTAAATATAACTGAAATCCCCGCATGCTACAAGCGAGTTGTAGGGGACCGAAAACACAACCTAGCATTTGGTATCCAAGGAAAATATGAATAAAGTCTGAATGGAATCCAATCCTATTGAATCCAACGTTCCGAGTGCTGGAAAGATGGTAGTGACTAATTCAACCATCAAAATAGTTTCCCAGGTGTCAACTCTAATGATGGGGGGGTATTCGTAGAAGAATAATTCGAAAATCTCCGGAACATTTCCCTCGACTTTCACGGTCTTCAACATTGTTCCTCCAAAGCAGAAAAAACCGTTTAAAGGGTCTTTACCACTAGGCGTTTCGCCTTCAAAATTATAAATCGGTTGGGTTATAAAACTACTGATGAGCTCACGAAGCAAGAGACAAACTCTCTCTCTACATTTTCATTTTTTTAACTTAGTCGGAAACATATAAATATTTTCGATTCTTAGGATTTGCTTCCATTATTTTTAATTTAATGTTATTTATATAATAGTAATTGTTATTATTTTTTAATTTAAAAACAAAATTAATTTCAAAAAATGTTTTAAGTGCACAAATCTGTTACAATTATCCCTCCTAAAATGTACCACAAAAACATCTCTGATTTACAGACAAGCACAAGCTTGAATCGATGACATCTACTCGCTTTGTTAAACGAACGAGTATGTATCGAAAAAATTATGAAAGAGATAGAATATTTCAAAGTTGTCAGCACTGGACGGGAACAAGAGAAAAATTAGAAAAATCCAGAACACAGGCATAAAATTTACAAAGGAAGTTTGTTAAAAAATAATATATTTTGAGCGTTTTGGCCACGCAATAAAAAAGAGTCCTTAAATTTATTGTAAAAAAAGTTAATAAATTTCAAAACAAAAAACAACACCAGAAATATGACTCGTAAGTAAAAATTTTAAATAAACTTAATTTTCTCTTCTCATGGGATTTTTAAGAATGTTTTTTTTTCTTCATAAATAACCTCATTATAAAATATCCTTGATTCTTGTTTTATTTAATTTAATAATTCATTGGATACAATTAAGTTATGCCTGTCTAATCTATTTAATTTAAATATTCGCTGATGCATTGTTATGTTTTTGTAATGCGTGTTAGAATTTTCCATTTTATGGACCGTTCTAACGCGTTTGATACATTTTTTAATTTGAATAATTTTTATTGGATTGAAATTTAAATTGTTTTTTTTTTTTATTGTTATCTTTTAAATCTTTTTTTTAGGTGGTAACCAACGCGATTTAGCCCGTCAAAAGAACGCCAAGAAACAGGCCGAAATAAATAAAGGCAAACGCACTGACAATTTAACCGTCGAACAACGTAAACAAAGGTAATCACAGTGACATTGTTTTTGTTTTGCTTTTTCACTTTATTTTTATTTATTCATACAAATGGTATGGCTTTTTGAATTGTGCAAACATTTTAATTTTCATGGGTTAATGTTAAAGCATTAATAATGTAAGTTAAATAGAATTACATTCGAAATTGGGTTAGGTTGTGGTGGTTGGGGAAAATACACCACCTCCAGAGACCAGAAAAGGTAGATTGTGAATACATTTAGTATTTCAAGTTTAATCAAAGAAAAGAAAGCAACAAGAAGATAAACTAAAGAGGAAATGTAAGAAGAACGATAAAAAAATATGAATGATTTCTAAAGAAAGCGATAAAAGAAGACAAGAGAAGAAGAAAAACGTCATCTCCAGCTATCTAATGAGAGAGCTAAAGCGCTCCAGTTCAGAAACCTGAACCCAGATTAAGTGTTCTGATTTCTTTGCCTCTGCATGCCGGGGCAGGATATGTGAAAACAAATGATTCAGATTTCCTTACCTATAACGGGTGCGTTCTAGGACGTTTTAACAAGGGCTTAGGACCAATTAAAATTATGTCGTAAATTTTATTTTAAATTCTCTACGAATAAAGTCCATATTATTTTTTATCAGTAACATCATGTAACATGAAGTGTAGATATGGAATGGTTTATGAATGATATTTATAGACTAATTTTCTAAATAGGTTGAATGGTGTTATTGGCCTCGGAATTACAACAATTAATCGAACAGATTTTCCTATTTGATCTGAATGGGATTCTTCTGAAACTACATTTCATATTTCTAAATGAAACTGCATTTGTTTTCCGCCGCAAAATTCTTCTGAAGGCTTTATTTTATAAAATAAATTGATGATACAAGAAAAATATTTCAAGAACTCGGAAATTTCTTGTTAAAAAAGTACAGTAAAAATTATAATAAAATGTGATATAAATTGCAATTATGTTACTATTATGTGTGTATACTTGTATGTAGATTAATTCTTAAAGTCTTAGATCATTACGAAATGAGATTTTTTTTATTTATAATACAACTGTTTAAACATTCGCAGTTAATTTTTTTCTAACATTGTGACAATTTAAAATATTTTGAAAACGTAATACAATATTATGTACAAACACTTCTTAATAGCTCAGCACGTACTCAATAATTTCAAAACATATGTAAATATTGGCGGTTTCTAATACGTAATATTATTTAGAAAGAAAAGCAATAATCTGTAATTATTTCATTTTTCTATTAGACTGAAAAAATCATGCTGAATAATAACTCTTTTTTTTTCCTCTTATTATTTGTTTATCTATAAAGAATGTAATTCCCATTTACAGTTGCTTACAATGAATTCTAATAATTTGCAACAGTACTATCTGTCTGTCGCTTTATAATGTGACTACAAATTCATTTTGATTTTCTAATTACAAACTTGTTTCATTTGTGTTGTTTGTCTTAAGTTTAATAATTGTTTTCATTGTCTAAAACTTAAGCATTAAACATTATCTTTAGTTGCGTAATTCGTCTTTATTTATGTTACAACAAAATAACGAACAGTGTGTCCTATATGCATATTTATATTTAAATTGTTTCTTTTTTTTTTTCTTGTCTCGTCTGAATAGAGATGCCGAAGTGATGCGTGAAAAACAACGAAAAAAAGAGGAGGAAGCAGCAAAACTAGCGGCAAGAGCCAAAGCAAAATAAAATGATAAACTTTGACACATTATAGTGAGACCCACAAAAATAGAAAATTTTCTGTGTTGTAGGCAATGAGTACAAGCGAAACACGTAGGCTCTAGAGGAAGAAAAGAAAAACAAAATATCAAAGCGAGAAAACCACACAACACACTCTCATACAAAGCAAATTTTCAATGTAAGCTCTACACAAATGATTTCCAAAATGATGTATAAAACTAAAAAAACATTCTATTGTTGCATGTGTTCTACACAAGAGAAAACTACAAAATCTCTAATTATTATCGAGGAAAAATCAACAAACTTAAAAAAAAAAATCGCTCAACTTTGAAACATTTTTTTTATAATTGTTAAAAAACTAACACATTGTCCTCCTCCATCCTGTTTTCTGTTTGTATATATTTCGGTATTACATTAAAGTTCCTCAAAAGCTAAAGTTTTGTTTTGAAATATTTGTGCAACTCTTCAATTCAAATTCTCATTATAAATCGATTACACTTCATCTACAATCACTATGTAAACATCTAAAATTCCTCCGTCATCATACTATTTTTACCTGAAACATTTTTATATATTTTTTAATTTAAATATAAATTATTAGAAAACTTTTTACAATTATTTTAAACATTCTTCTTGTGGTTCTGTTTCAAATAACCTTTTCCCCCTTAAGATTATTGCCCCTTGTATAAATTTAAATAACAACTTGATTCAAAAAAAAAAAAAAAAGTAAAACCATCGACTGAGAGAGAAGCAACAAGAATTCTGTATTAGTGAATAGTTTTAGATAATTTTCATTTATTTTTTATTTTATTTCTTAGTTTTATAAGATGATATTAAATTTAATAAATACAAAATCTAAAAAAAGTGAAAATTATATAAAAATTAAGATTTAAGCGAAAATAAGAAAACTCTAATTCATAAATTGTATAAAATATAAATTGATAATTGAAAGAAATAATAGTAAACATAATAAAATTAAAAACTTATTTAAACATAATTTAACATTTTTGTCGATACAATATCATTGTGTTTTTAAAACAGTATGAGTTTTAGAATATAGCTTAAATATATTTCGACTCCGAAAGAAGGTTATTCGAATTCTTATTCAAAGTGTAGACGAGGAAGGCATTTCCTAATCTCTTTCCCCTAAGATTCCACCTTGTATAAATTCAAGTTGAAACTTGTTTCGAATTGTTTGTTGATTATCTAAGCATTGTTCTTCGAACAAAAAAAAATAGTAATTATAAGAAAAGAACAATTAGGTTGAACGTAGATTTTATTTGAATACTAGCTGTATCCTGCGCGCTTTGCTGCACTACAAACTAAAATAAATTTGAAGGAAAGACATTAGACAAATATCCAATTAAGTTTGAATCATTTTATTGATTTTGTTTCCCGTTGTCCAGATGATTCAGACGAACGGGCCTGAGTAGTACGCATTCGATCAAGTGATTCATGCGAACGGATCTGTGCGGCATGTACTCGAAGATTTTTCAGTCTCAATGCTGATTCTGAGGCTAGTAATGCTCTTTTCTTTTCAACACAGGATCAAATGCACAGTTTACGATTTAATTAATTTCGAAGAATTTTCAGTGGCGCCACCTGTCGGAAATTGGTTATACCAACTTAGAAACCTTCGTCGGCTCATGCGCAACAACTTTGCTAAAGATTAAATGCATAGTTTACGATTCCATAAAGTACATTCATTTTTATATATATAGATAATTTAAACTTGAAAAAAAAAAATAAAACAAAAGTCTACGAATTTAATTTTGGTTATATTTTTTCTTATTTGGTGAATTTTTTCACAAATGTTGGTTACAAAATTTTTTTCTTTCCCTTCTATCTTTCCCCCCGCGTCGTTCTTTACACTTTATTTTCTTTGGTTTTATACATCAAGAATCACAGATAGCATACTTGTAGGGGAACTACTATGCGTATGAGTAATATATTTCAAATGCAATTAAGTATGTAGTATGTAGCATACGTGGGCATGGCCCCTCGCTCATTTGGAATATCAACATAAAAAGTAGCCTATAACTCCTTCCAGACATACAGGAAGATACTGTGAAAATTTCAAGAAAATCGGTTCAGCCGTTTAGTCGTCTATAAACTTCAAACATACAATCAAACACATTCATTTTTATATATAAGATATATTTTGCATATACATACATACATATGTATGTCAAAATTATTAATTTTTTTTATAACGAATCGGAATTTTTTGTGTTATGCCTATAATTTTGCATTCTACTGTACTATATGTAATATGCGTGTATTATACATGTTTTATTTAATTAAGCATACTTTTAGGAAAGAAATATCTATAAAATATCTAAGTGATACCAGACTGAGAGGATTTATTGTATAGAAAATGACAAAAGCTGATAATAAGCGCCTATTTTAAGGGTGTTGTAATGATTTCATTGGAACCTCCGCCGTGTTCAATAATTTATTTGAAATTGCGTGTTCAATAAAAACTGTCAACACTATTGGTCAGCGATTTTATTTCTTAAAAGGAATTATTCGATATTGACGCGAACAGATGATAATCACTTGGTGTCAATTTAAGACTACAAGGTGGACTTACAAAGCCTTCGCAACTAATCTTACCAAGTCACGGTCAATTTAATCCTAGTCAAAACTAGCTTTTTCTAAGAGATTGTTTCCTTTAAACGTTTTAATTGTCGTTCCTGCAAACACTTAGAAATCTTAGCTACGGCATCTCCTGTGCGGTTTTAAGTGACCCACTTGTTATAACTGTTATTCGTATGTAATCTATACATCAAATTTCTTTTTGTAGTGATTCTAAAACCTTTTTTTTTTACAATAACTGTAAATAAATAATAAATTTATTGCTTAAGTATTGTGATCACAAAGTCCATTCATATTTTTATCCGCTGGAATCACCATTTAGCGTATAATTAAATCCTATTAATTATTAACGCCATTAAACAAACGGTTCGGAGTACCTACTAAAAATCATGGAAAATACAAGCTGTATGACTGTAGCTTAAACAGATGAAGTGGTAGCGGTTGTGCGAACTAAGGGCAAAAATACAACGTAACATTCTAAAGTTTCGGAATCTACGCTGAATTTATTATTTAAATGGGGTGCCAGATGTGGAGAGAATCCAACCAAAAACAGAGCTAATATTATACACAAGGACTTCGACAAGGACTACTACTCGAACGAATAGAGACCGAAAACTAAAACTTTTCTCTTGAGAGGTAAACATGTGATCTGAAGCATATTACTTCGCAAAGGAAAACCACTTTTGCAGAAAACATAATGACGGCGAAGAAGGTGATCATATCAGACCTAAGTAAGGTAGATATTTCCTCAACACCTTTTACGATCTTGCTTGATTGTCGCCTATAGTTGCTGATTAAAAATAGCATCGAAGGGATCTGTTTTCAAAATACTACATTTGGCTTGTTGTTGAGTTAGTCACAAGCCATTTCTCGCATTAATACACAACTTGAGCTTGAGCATTGTAGACTCAGGAAACATTTGTTTAGAATAGGAATCGCTTCAAATTCAATATGCAGACAAAATGATGCGGAAAACGAATCTTCGGAATACACACTTGTGCGGCGATAACTTATTTCAGAATCAAGTACTAGGCAGAGGATTAGAATGGTCAACGAACAGCATGAGGGAGACGTTTATAGAAGAATCCTGAATAGGCTGAGTACAGTACAATAGATTGTTTTATTTTTTTTTTTATTATTATTGTTTTAACTCGCAAATGTTTCCATGAATTAATTACACAAGACATTACGCCTTCACAATTCATGACATTACAATTTTGCTTATAATAATTTTACAATTTATTTTAACATTTGTTTATACTTTCAATGCATTTTGGAAATTTTCAATTGCCTTCTATAAGAAAACCAACCATATCTACATACACTCGTATATTTTAAAATTCGTAGAAACGTTAAGTACGAGTGAATACAAGTGACAAAATGTCTACAAACTAAACTTGTGACGAAGATGGCAATGACAACAAAAACACATGGGTAAACAACAGCTTAAAAATCCAGCAACAAATTACAACCAACGTCCATGGCTACAATACAAATTCCAGGAATAGCCAAGAGAGAAATTTAAATCCAAATGTACATTTGAAATGGACTAAAATTTATAACATCGACTACAACAATTATAGGAAACTATTTATTTCCACAACAACATTAACAGTGTCCAACTCTCTAAATATGCCACAAATGAATTATTTACAATAACAAAAAAAATAACACAAGAAAAAATACAAAAAAAAAAATCAAATGGAATTAAAAACAACAACAAAAACAAATATAAAAGAGACAACATCACGCAAACCATAAACGGATATTCAGGTCAGCCAAGCTAATAGACAAACATCCAACCAACCAGCGATCTAACGACCGAACGACAAACGGTCCAGCCAACTGAACTAACCACTATGTAAACAATTGCAATCAAAATCTTTCGCAGTAGTGGGAAATATAATGCCTAACGGAATCTTATCATATAAATAAGGACATCTATTAAAAAATAAAAATAAAAACAAAAACAAACAAAAAATATATGAAAAAGAAAAAGATAGAAATACTCGCAAGAAATAAAATAAATAAATACGAGTATCGTTTAACAGAACCAACAACTGCAGCATTCAATGCTAAATAAGGCTTTGCTAGAATTAACTTAAAAGCAAAAGATTTTTAGCACGGACAGCATTTGTACAAAAAGAGTCACAAACCACCACCGCTATTGACCATAATGATGTTGATGATCTTCGCGATGGTCTCATGAACGTACATACATATAACTCTGACAACAGAGGCGTAGTATGCTAAAGAATTTCACAGGGCTATATAACACATGGTTATACGTCCAACAGTGATAAAAAATTGACACTAACAAAGATAAAATAAGCCTTAATTTATAACAAGATGGTATTCCTTTAGGGAATGTTTTTTACAGTCACTGCAATTTCAGCTTCATCTTCAGAAAAGCTCTTTGTGGGCTTAGCTTGGTAAAGCTTTAATATCATTTACAAATTTGCACAAATAATAGCTACAAAATTTTTACATCCCTCTAATTTTTTTTGGCTAACTACGTTACTGCTGCCTAGTACTACTAGTTTAAACACTACGAGATTACATTGTTTGTGAAGTACAACTTTTCTCTATGGTTGCACATTAAAGGCAATGTGTCTTTGTAACTATAAACAGTTCTGCGACACCAAATTTGATTATTGCCAAACACTCACTGCCTTATTTTGACAAGGAAACTGTACAAAACAGAATCATGTTTACACGTTTTTGAATTTCACTTCATTTGGTGATCTATTTAAAGGATAGTATAAATAGATAGAATAGGTCGGAACAGTATATTAGCAAAGTATCACCTTGTGGGTGATGGCATTTTTCAGAAGTCGGTAGACATATCTTACTTCATAAGGCTACCGGATCACGGAGGTGATTATCAATGCAAGCGGCTGTCAGAGTATTGCGTTCTAACGCAACGAACTTCAAGGCGTTTAATGACTGCCGCCAGTCTCTTGATGAGGAAGCGGAGCGATTGGATATTTACGTTACGGGACATAGTGTTATTCTAGGTAACTGTAGAACGGATGAATTGGCCAGGCATGTGACAACCACACAACTCTCCTGTAAGTTTTCTACATTGAAAACCCCTCTGAAGACCTTTTAATTGAAAATACAATTATGGATTCTATCAACGCTATTTGGATTTAAATCCTCTGCACGTGAAGACCAGTGCCTTGGAGACTTAATTTAGGATAAGGGGAGGAACATCTAACGTCAAATTCAAAATGGGTTCGAGGTAATCAAATCCTTTGTTCGAAAATTGTACTGAAAGCGGATTTGAGTCCTGCATTATATCATCCAGGAGTAACTGGAGGTCCTTAAACTGTAAATTCAAAGAATACTTTTGCAGAATGGCGATAGTCTCGAAACCTGTGAGTCAACAATGCGTCCTAAAGAGAAACAAATGAGAGTATATTAGATGCTGTACAGGGAACTGTCCTTATTGGCACTGAGCAGCACAGGGATTAGAGAAGATATTACAGGGAAGGATTTTTACCATACTCTCCTTAAACTACGCTGTAGTCTGGTGGCAAAGGCTGCTTGTTGACCTTTTTCTGAAAACAATGATGTGATTTGAAAAATCTTATACCAATTTCAGTAGCACATCATTAAAGTCTATATGCTCTTCTGTAATGGTACCATATCTTTTCCTATCATATTATTGGCCTTATTTTGAAACTAAAAATATGTGTGCTCAACATTTAACCGTCTGTCAATGCACTTGAAATTTAGTTGTTTGTGTCGCCTACAATTCGATTTAGGCCCTGTTGTAAATCCTTGTTAGTTATTGTATCTTTATTTATGTAGTTTTTCCACGTGATATCATGATATGGCCAACATATTTGGTTAACAATGGATGTATATTTTTTGTTTGTATTCCTTTTCATTTTGTCAAGGTTAAGGGTTATAAAGTACGAGCGCAAAAAAAAATCTGTGTTCGCTTTGAGGCTGACAACAGAAATTGCATAGATTTGCATAGATTTAATATTTACAATAACAAAAACAAAAAACTGAAAAAAATGGAGAAAATATGTAAAGCTATGGGGACACAATGTTACAATGTAGATTTGAGCATGATTTAAAATGATTATTTGTTTTTAAAGCAGCACACAAAAAACAGAAAACGTAGGACGTTTTTTTAATTTTTTTTATTTAAATTTCTCTGGGGTTTACGTCTAAGCTTGTTGATATAGAAATAATTTCTAAGAATTTTATAGTCGGTCAAGTCGATAGTGTTACGTGAAAGTTTAAAATTGTGCGATAGGAAAGCCCCATTTCAAATGTTTATCCACTAATGATTTTAATGTAAAATACTGACAATGGCCACACATACTTATTTTAATTTGTTGTCATTCACAACAACAAACTTGAAAAAAGTTATATTTAAAGATCATAATACAATAAAATTTGTCTAGTTTGAGCAAAAGTTTGTCTAATTTCCTAGAAGTATCCTAAAGAGCTTGCCGTAGTCTAGTAGATAGTGAAGATAGTTCACGTTATTACAGCGCCTTCTCTCTTACAAGTCTTCCAGTAAAAGCTCTAAGAGTAAATAATTGTAATGAAAATGCTTCTCCAATCGAACGGCAGATTCTTTGAACTTATAGTAAACCTGTAAGTCCTGCTTCTTGTGGATAAAATTATCACACATAGCATGGGAGTGTGTAAAACTTGGCCGCATCAAAATCCTTACCAAACGCCCGTGGAACTCATATGGATCGGTATCATCCGAAATCCCACAATTTTGTTACCTATTCACCCAGAAATGATGGGTCTCATCACTGAAGGTGATTTTTTCAATTATTACCAACTGCTTCAGGGCCCTGTCGTTATCTATTGTTGCTCATGTTGCTGTTAAACGACCCTATATTATTAAGCTATTATATTGTGTGTACATTTAATGCTTTAAATAACCTACACTTTACCTGTCATCATTTGTTCGTCAAATTAAAATACAATTACTTCACATTCATATGTACATCTGTGTAACGACCTGATGACAGAATAACTATGACTCTTTTTCCAACGCTCGCTTAATAAAGCCGCAAAAAATATTCCAAGCTTTGGATCAAATTTCTTTTTTATACATACATACATACATTTTTATATTTAACTTTGTATTATTCATTGTTCATTAATTCTTCTATTTTTTATAATAGAATAAAATCTTTAAAATTCTTTACTTGATACATAAACAATAAAAAAAGCTTCAAAATAATAAACAAAAACGCTTGTGACGTAATTTTAATATGAGTAATAATATGGGAAACGAAATATTTTAATCACTTTAAAAATAACATATTTGGCGCTATTTGAAGTACTAAAATGATGATAAGCTAAGAGCGATTAAAGCACTATTTTAAGTACATTTTAATATTTTTCAATATCGCCATAATAAGTACCTGAATTATTTATTGTTTTTTAATCTAAATTTAATTTCAATATAATTTCTGAAATAATAACATTATCAATTCAAATTTTTAAGTTTATTTCTTTTCAAGTATGATTTCATAAATATTGAAAACGACAAATCAAAATTTATATATTAAATATGGACAGTTTATGTGTTTTAAAACATTAATCATAATCGAAATGCTTATTAATTAAATTTTAATGTATTTGCCAAGATTTTTGAACATTCTGTGACCTTTTGTTGTCAAACTTAGATCAAGCTGCGTCATGTAATTTGTGTTAGATAGCCATTGAAGTCGCCGTAGTCTAGTAGGTAGTGTGTTCACTTATTAGATGAAAAGCCCGGGTTCGAGCCCCAGGCCAGGCACCGAAAACGAATTATAAAAAAAAAATATTTCTTCGGCGACTACCCCTCAGCAGATTTCTGGCAAAAACTCTGAGAGTAAATAATCCTGCCATGAAAAAGTTTCTCAAAATCTGTCGTTCGGAGTCGACTTTAAACTGTAGGTCCCGACACTCAAGTATAAAATTAAGGCACACAACATAAGTGGTGTGGAAGCTAGGCTGTAATCCTGACTGAAGGGTTGTAATGACCAATTATGTATGTATGTAAGCCATTGATAACTTAGCAGGTGTTTCGGCGTTGTTTAATTGCCATATTGAAGTTTATTCGTCGTTTCGGAACCTTAAACGATATTTAAATTTGCATAAACAACTCAAAGACCAAACAGCAGTCAAAACAATAGTGAATCGGTGCAAAATAATACCAAGATCAGCCAATAAAATCATGGTCATAGTTTTTGGGATATGCGCTGTATGATATATACGTGTAATACAACGTCTATCCATGAGTGTACAATTTCTGTACAAATTCTATTTCTGAATGGGTATTTCATGAATTATTACGTGAACATACAAAATTGTCGAATTAGGGACGATGCCAATCCACATAAAAGCATCCAATGCATCCTGAAAAAGTCACTGTTTGTTGTAGATTTTAGGCTGTCGGCGTCTTCGGTCCATATTTCTTGACAACGATATTAAATAGTATATATATAGTGCTCGCCTATAACTGGATGACTACCAACGGCGTTACGTGCCACACACCTGATGGCACGCTGGATGCTATCCACGAGCAATTTGATCATACAATTTGACCCCGTTATACTGTTTCTCGTGGAGTTTTCTTTAATTGCAGGTGTATGCGAATAAGCCATAAACAATAGTGGTCATTCAGGCCAACAGAATCAATGCCACGGGCAAATTCAGAATCTTTTTCATTTCAAGGGAATTAATGAAATGGAATCGAAGATTGCAATTATTTGTTGAGGTGTCTGGAAGACTTTTGTCATTTCGTAATACATATTTAAGACGCTCTATATTAAATATTCTCTTTCATATAAGGGCAGTAGTGATGATCTGCTACATCGTTCGATGACTTATTAAAACGCTCTACTGAAACTTATCTATGAATCCAATGAGAAATCATTGCCAAAACAAATAGAAACCTAAACAATCACACATAAGTTTATTTAATTTCTTCTCTTGTGCCTTTCGATTCATATTAAGAATATCAAAAGTTGTACACGTTCCCGTATTTTGTGATTTCTTTGTGTGTGATTGTGAGTATTCTTTAGCTTTTAATTACAAAACTGAATGAATGCGAAAGAAAAAAAAGTTTACTTTTTACTCTCAAAGACAAAAACACAAAGCGAGAAATAAAAAAATAAATAAAATAGCAAAACAGACTAACATTAAGCTGTAACAACTACAATAACAACAACAACAATATCAATAATATTAAACAACAACAGCTTTTGTGCGATACAACAAAACGTTTTGCCATAATAAACACGATCAGTTGAGAATTGAATGCGGAACGTGCGAGTATCTGAAAACCGACAGAAACGGATAAAACGAAACGAAAACAAATAAAAGATTATTCAAGAAAATTTAAAACGTAAACGTTATATGATTAATAAAATTTTGAAAAAAGAGAAAAAATTAAAAGTGATTTGGAAAAAAACATAAAAAATTAAAAATTACGCATTTAAACAAATTAAAAAGAATTAAAAAAAAAATAATATTTAGCAAAATTCCAGATTGTGTTGAAAATTGAAAAGATTCAAAAGGTGAATTAAAGATTTCCATATAAAATTAATTAATATTTATACCATATTGTATAATACGCGATATATAGTAAGTTTTCAAATGAATTGATATAAAGTGTAGGTGTTTAAATGTTTAATTATTGCTTATTTAACTTGTTGTTTTTTCTCTCTCTCTCTTTATTTTTCTAATAACTTACTGCACTTTTGAATGTCATGATCATTGAAAACTAAGATCATCCTCACAGCCACACCAAATAAATAAAATAAAGACGACTGAAAAGTAAATAGAAAAAAAGTTCGAATTGTTTTTCAATCGAAATATATAAATCGAATTAATAAAGTAATAAATAATCGTTTAAAAATTAATGCATTAGGCTCGCAGCATTTTTAAAACACTGATGATAATTTGCAAATAACACGTACTTAAACAATCGTCTCAAAGAAAACAAAGAAAAAATTCTCTTGGCATTGTTTATTCTCTTATGTTCTAGAATAAATTTACTTTACATTCTATATTTGTTTATTGAAATCAAATGTATATATATAGAATTGTATATTGATAAGTTTCAGACAGCCGAACAATTATATTTCAATTAACATATGCAATGCAAAATAAATACAGTGCATAACAAAAACTGTGCAACAGATGTTCTATTTTATAACAAAAATCTTGTCTTTATTGATATAATTTTCAAAGATTTTTAAATCTTTTAAGGAACCATATGCATTCTACTGTTTTAAAAAATTAAGAAGCCTTAATTGCTCGTCAATTATTCCCTCTAGGAAGTCACCTGATTCACGCCTGAACAGTCTAGGCTGCAATCCGCGAAAAAACGCAAAGCAATGTTCACCATGGTGTACGTATTTTAAAAATTGAGAGGCTTCAATTACCTTCCAAACATTTATCCCTGAAGCCATCTGTTCCCTAATCCTCCAACAAATTCACTCTTTCCGTTAAAAAGTCCTAAGCCCTGTTGTCAGAAATGGTTTATATACTGAAGTCTTCCATCACTACTATACGGTATAATATTTGTAAATATTTGGTTGAGTGTTGAAAGTTTAGAGTCGAATTACTCTTTGACTACTAATCTGCCAAACAAAAATTTTTTTCTAATAACAGAAAAACAAGAAAATTAAAAACTCAAAAAAAAAAATTATAGGGGAAACCATTTAAAACAGCCAGAAGCTATAATTAATTTTTATCATTTAAGTTTTCAAATTTGTTTTAATAACAGCCAATCACTCAGATAAAATAAATTTTATTTTTAATCACCGTTATCTTAAGGGCGAAAAACTTTTGTACAAATTATGTACAAATAAGTAGTTTTTATTTGGTAAGAATACTAAATACCCGTTAACTAATTTGTTTGCTAAAGTCAAATATAAATTAAGTATTTAACAATAGTTGATGTATTGAAGCGATGATAGCTGGTGTTGACATAGTAATTTCATTACGTTTTTCATTTTAGCCTTCTTTGTTCTTTGAAGAAATATTTATTGTCGGCCAAGCCCAAGTTTATGTTGTCTTTGAATACAATATATATTTATTTGTGTATATATTTTAAAATTTCAACGTACATATATATTTTACAAATCAGAATCTAATTATGTATAAGTTTTTCGCTTCCCTGATTTTTAAGGCCACTTTTGGAGGAACCTCTTTTTCTCGGAAATGACTCAAAGGATTCCTTCACGTAAAGCCTTTTATAATCAAGAGAGTCCATAGAGTCATAGTTAATTAACCTATATTTACGAGAAGTCCCAGTTTTTAAATTATTCGCTTCCAAAGATTTTTGTGATCACAATTGAAAGAACCTAATTTTTCAGAAACGGCTTTATCGATGATTTGTACTGACAGCGTTTTTGCAATCTAGAAGTAATTATGACTTAATGTTTTAATTTGTTAAGCATTGGAAAATTACAGTTTCTTTAGAAACCCCATTCAAACCTATGACATCCATAAGCATGTGAGCAAATAAAGATCAAAATAGGATAAAAATTAAATTGTGGGGAAATGAACTTAAAAATTTTAATAATTCTCATTGAGTTAATATGTATGTATTTATATATTATAGCCCAACAAAATGTCGTATTTTTTGCAACTTGCATTTCTTTGGTAGATGACTTGCATTTTTTAGGTCGATGGCTTGCATTTTTTGGTCGATGACTGGCGTTTTTTAGTCGATTACATGCATTTTTTTTTTTTTTGTAGATTGGAATTTTTTCCCGATGATAAAGATATTAGCTTTAGCGCCTATATTATCTTCGTCACCGAGACTGACCTAGTTAATGAAACTGAAATAAATCAGAGAAAGCTATGTAACACCCCTATCATTGAATGATAAGATAAAGAATTGGATATTTGTATACATACATATATGTATGTATGTACATTTTTCTTAATTTTGTTCCATTCATTTAAAACGAGTTGAGAGATCTTTGAGACAAATGTAATGCCTTTTTTCGGAACAAATTACATTTGACAAAGTCTAGTATAGGCCCAAAACGCAACTACGCTGAAAAGTTAGATGTTTATATATACATACATATATATGTATTTATATAAAGAAACCTATGTTTCCGTCAAAACATAACGAATACCTACCCCTGGTCTCACTGAAAATCCCCCAAAAGTCCACAAAATGATTTCTGTTAAAATGTAAAAGATACTCTCTTTTTTAAACTGGAATTTTTAAACAGATCTTTCGAAACGTTTTAATCTCATGCGCATTTTCCTCTTTGTTTATTGCAAAAAAAAATTTAACCCGATGACCTATTTTAAAAATATCAGATTTAATAAGAGAAAGATGTTGATTGTTTTAAAAAGTAAATACAGCTACAATGCTTATATTATTAATACAACAACAACAACCCAATGATTTTAATCAAAACAAAAAATCTTAAAATAAATAATTGTACCACCACATCATAGAATACTAGTAAAATATTCGTGTGATATAAAATAAATAATTCAACAAAAGGAAATGCTTAAAATATGGCAAAATATTTAATGAATAATGCAGTCATATGCGTACAGACATACATACTTATATTGTATATAATAGATCTGAGAGAAGACTTTCTTAAAAAGCTATAAAGACGGCAAACACTCATAAAAAACGATGAGTTCATACAAGTCAATTGCGTCGGAAAATAAATAAAACTTTTTAAAATAAAAGTAAATAAAAGTGTTATTCACTTTTGTATTTGACATTGAAAGCGTCAAAAATCTACAATTTTGGCAAGTTGTTTTAAGTATAACTTGTTTAAATTGATTATTTTTTTTTTTTGTTTTTGTTTTATTATTTGTTTACAGTTTTTTTGTATATAAAAATATACTACAATATATATAAAATAAAAAAAGAACAGGTTTTAATTTCATTGAACAATAATTTCAATAAGCGGTAAAAGTCATTTTATAATATAATATTTATAATTATTATTTTTTTTTCTTTTTTTCGTACATTATCTTTTTATATTGAATCTAATTTTGTGGGCGTCGAGTGCATAACCTTCATGACGTTTTCTTCTTATTTTATTGTATTTAAAAATAATGTTATTTTTTATAAAATTCTTAAAATGACAGCATTGCTAGCAAGGAAAACTGAAAGTATTTTTAAATTTTTATTTAATTTTGCAAAAAGTGAAAACATTGTGGTTTTTCTTTTCTGAGATTACACTCAAAATTATGAGTCAATTTTATATGCATTTTTAAATAGAATAAACTTTGTTTTTTTAATTTAAAACGTTATAAAATTATCCGCGTAAAACCACTAAGTTAAGATAACAATAAGAATTATATAAAAAAAATATTTATAAATTTTATATATACTTATTATATATGTATATACATATATTTATTAAAAGAAAAATTCTTTTAATTTATCTCATTGATTCTTCTTATCTTATTGAATTTAAAAAAAAAGCTTTAGACAATAAATATTTCCATAGAGGGCATTGTTGATGTTATTTTCTCTAAAGATTTTGACTCTTTCTGAATATGTATATTATTATATTATGGAGAGGAATTGATTAACTCATGGCAAATATTTCTTCGTTTTCTACCAAATTCGAAACTGAAAGACATTTTATTTTTCCTATTGGAACTCATTAGGACCTTGAATTTCTGACTTATATAGGATCTTGTTTAAGCACTTCCTACCTTTAAATTTAAACGTCACAGTTATTTTTTATTTGTTTGAAAGACCTATTCATGCCAACTCAAGTTGACGTGAAATGGCCATGACCTTAAATCGCTCTTGCAGAATATCGAAAGTTGCAAAAGGTGTTAGGCATGTAGTGCCGTCCTGTTGATATCAAATGTCTTTGGTGTGCCGATCATCTAATTTAAGTCAAATAAATTTGATAATCATCGACATATGTATACTTAGTGCTCGCCATTCGCAGTCTGGCATTGTCGATGTCGTTTTCAAAACAGTATGGACCGATGATGCGTGTCAGCCCAAAATCCAAATAGTGATGAATTTGACGTTCTTGGACCGAATGTGAATCCAATTGATTCAGTGAAAATTTGACTCGGATAGAATACCCATTGTGATAAAGCAATTTTACTATTCGCACATGTTGTTGAATGTTATGAACAGACTGAATAAATTGTAGCTTTAAAAAATGTCCGTTATGAACTGACAAATTTCGGAAGTCCCTTTTAGATGCCCTTGTGTATTTATGTGATTAAAATTTTTTAACTATCGAAAAACTTTGATTTAAAAAGTTTTTTTTTTATTGATTTTACTGCAAAGATTTTTCAAACAAGACAGAAAATATTCAATATTATTAGGTTCGTTTCAAATGGTATACGACAACCAATTTTATTCCAGTGCAAAGCAACATAAGCATATCGAAAGAATCTAGAATTTCTGAACAAAGTGTGTGCAGCAAATAGCAGGTGGGCACAAATCCTAACACGCCCAACATTTTTCGAGTGTGTCACAACATATGTTAATGCATATATGCATGCATTCGAAAAGAAATTAAAATTTCAATAGCACCAAATGAAATGAAATGAATAACTAGTGAACACGAAAGGAAAATGTAAAAATAAAAAATTTCTATTTCATGTTTTATGATGTGTTGAACTTGGCCGAGTAGAAATTTATTTTTTTTTCACTTAAATTTATAATTCGTTATGTCAGATGCTGTTAGTTTATCTATTCCATTTGGCGCTTGTCATACGAACATAAATACACATGTATATATGTACATATATAAATAATATATATGTATATAGATCAATTTCCATCAATCTGTGACGATTTATCATATCCTCAACCTTCAAACTGTTGTTTCTCATGCTAAATGTCCGTTCTAGCCGTGTGACATTTTAAGCATATACATAAGTCGTTGGCATTAGACATTTATTTCGTTGTTTTTTCTATTATTTTTCTTTTTTTAGTTTTCATTTAGTTGTAAGTTCATCGGCAGGGAAAATCAGAAGATTTTCTAAAAGTTATTTCAAATAAAAGATTTGATCGTAAAATTTAAGTTGGGAATAAAATATAATGATATATGTACATACATACGTATCTTTGGTATACGTAAACGTAAAATGTTTCAGTTGAATTTACAATAATTAATAGAAATTAATTTTTCTTTTTTAGTGACAACAAAAATCACGCGTGTTGTTAGTTTTAAATAAGCGTGTGAAGGAATTTAGTATTTAAAAATGTTGTAATAAACCTTGACTTTTTACACACAAAATTTTGTTTTCATAATGATTTTATGTGTGTAAACATTTAAAAGTAAATATTTTAATTCTTTTTTTTTTTTTTTGTTTTTGTTTTATGGCACCATTTTATTTAAATACATTAAACAAAATTATTTTTTTATTTATGTACGTATTTTTCCGTTTTTTTTTTGTTTCAACTGGCAAAACAAAAAACCATAAATTTAATGTTGATTTTTCATTTAAAAGTAGAAAATCTGTTTTTGTTTATTCTATTCGAAAATAGAATTCGAATAGAAAATTTCGTATGAATCATTTATTTTTGTTTTTTTATTTTTATTATAAGCATTTGGTTTTTTTGTTTTTTTTTTATACACGCTAATAATTTTCGTAAATTAATTCGTTTTATTTCATTAATTTGATTTATAACCTTTGGTTTGCTTTTATCATCAAAGTAAAAACTAAATTTGACGATGTAGTTTTCAAAAAAAAAACGACATAAAAGGGTCATGATAACTAAATTTCAAAATTTTTGTGTTTCCTTGGTGACATTAATTGGCATTTGTATTACATTTTGTTCTAACAATTCTATGGAAAAAATGTAACTGGGAAAACTGCTGATATTAGACCACTGTGAAGTCGCCGTAGTCTAGTAGGTAGCGTGTTGGGTTATGAGACATAAAGCCCGGGTGCGTATCCCAGGTCAGACATCAAAATGAAATATGAAAAAAAAAATATTTCTTCGGCGACTTCCTCTCAGCGGGTTTCTGGCAAAAACTCTGAGAGTAAATAAAACTTGCCATGAAAAAGTTTCTCAATAATCTGCCGTTCGGAGTCGACTTTAAACTGTAGGTCCCGCCACTCACGTATAAAATTAACGCACACAACGTGAGTGATGTGAGAAGCAAGGCCGTAATCCTGACTGAAGAGTGGTAATGGCCAATTATGTATGTATGTGTATTGAGCCACTGTTTTATAAATTCAATGATTTGTTATAAGCCCAAGACGCTTCTTTATTTCATTTTCATTCATTCATGATTCATTCCGGAAAGAAAGAGAAGAAAATAAATTTTCCTTTCTATTCCATAAGTTCTAAATCAAAGCATTCAACTTCAAATAGTTTTATTTACTTTTAACAAAAATAATCGAAATATTATGTTAATAGCAAATGTACACAGTGTACAAGTGTGTACAAAAACCAAAGTTAACAGTTATAGTTAACGATAGAATTTACATTACATTCACTTTGTTATTATTGTAATTGTATCATTTATTTATTGTTATACAAACAAACAAACATAAATTATTACAAAATATGTAATACAAATTACGTGATGAATTTAAATTTAAAACAAATTGAAAATTCATTGATCACAAACAATCATACAATATTACCACAGAATTAATTCGAAATATGTACGCAACTTTGATTTCTGCAATTCATACTCAACGTACGCAATGCCAGCTGCTCTAGTGTGTACATATGTAGTCGGTAACGATAAAAAAGCGAAAAAATAGAAAAACTGCACACATTTATATATTTATTGGATACAACAATCAAAATCCAAGCAAAATAAAATAAAAAAAAAATTCAACTTAAATAGCTCAACTGAACTCCAACACTTGAAGAAAGGCATTTAGTTAGTCAATGAGCATTTATGTTTGCAAGACAAATTCAATTTACATCAAATAGATCGAACGAACACTGAAATGGAAAAGATTGCGATTGCGTAAAAATTTCAATGACCGATTATTGAGTGAATACAGCAAACATAATAACAACAACAACATTGTACAGCAAATATATAGAATTTTAATTATTTTTTTTTTTCGTTTTATTTACAATTTTAAGTTCTCGGCGGTCTCGATCAAAGGAAAAAATTGCTTAAATTATATAAAACACAAATACATAATCAATGGAAGATTGTTCTTCAAAATATATATTTTTTACAATAATTAAAGTAATTGGTTATTTAATGAACAATTCTGGGAAAACATGAAACAACTGCTTAAAGAATAATTGCAGGCAATTGGTTTACATTGGTTTAAGTACAGCTAATGCAATTTAACTTTCGGATTTCTGTTTCCCAGTGATTGATCTACTGTAGTGGTACCATACAATCTATTGTATTGCTTTCAATCTATCTATATAAAGTACCCTTATAATGACTCTTGGACTCGAGGCGAACCCCATTCTTTGTAAGTGAACTTTGAGTCAAATCCCCTTTTGCCATCCGCAGGTTTCGCTTGCACAGTTTGGTGCATGACTCAAATCTTCTCCTATTGTAATTACTCAACGAAAGTTTAAATTGCCTCGCACGTACATATATCCGAACACACTTAGGAGTCCTTAAGCAGACAGGTTATATTAGCACCAAATGATGCTCGTAAAAAATATAGCTCAATAGAAGCTGATAATTGTTCCATTTTTTGCCACTATGAATGTTGCTTTCTATAGGAGAATCATACTACAATGACCTCAAAAATGCCAATCATTTGTTGAGCAATGCATTGTTCATATTCGTCTTAAATATGATCATTCGCGAAGTCCTTCAATTTCAATCAATGAATTTCTTCTTATTAATACGTATACAATACCAACATATTTTACTTCAATTTGTCCCACTGTATATAAAAAGTTAAAATTATATTCATGTGAAATGTGTTAATTACAGAAATTTGGTAATTTCTCTTAATTACCAAATAAACTATTTACTTAAACAATTACAATACCTTTTTTGAAAACGAAATGAGCATGTTGTATACGAAGTAATAGCATTCAATAAAATTCGTTTAAACCCAAAAAGTTTTTTGATTAAAACCTGTTACAACAAATATGGTTAAATATGTAACTTAACAATTAATGAACAACTCTTTTTTATTGTATTTTATTTTGAAAGTGACAAAGTTATCGATAACTTAACGAAAGCCAATCAAACCAAAAAAACAAATTCAAAATTAAGAATATTAATGCGTGGCTTGAAGTCTTTAGGAATTTCAATATCTTTTCATTTAATTTAACATCGTACATCGTAGTGGTACGAAATAAAAGAAATGAAAAGAATAAAAATTAACGAAAATGGAAGAATTATTTATGACCGGTTTACCGGTTTGTGGGTTGAGCTTTTTTTTTTCTGCTATATAAAAATATTTGCCACCAGACTTTATGTAGGTTTAGTTGGCTAATAATGTCTTAACACTCTGTTCAGATTCGGTTTTTAATACTAAAAATTGATTTGAAATTAAAAGAATGCCCAAAAAAAAACTGGTATTTACAAACGGAATAAATAGATTCGTGAATAGTTTTTTGTTTTTTGAGAGATTTTATTTATTTGCTTTTTTATCTCTTCAACATAAAACGCCAATAAAACATTGTATGCTAAGAAAATCGGCAAATGTCATTCAACTTTTCAAATACTAAATAGCAATAGATATTGACAATTGGCCATTTTATATGGGAAGTGGCTTTTGCAAATAAATCATTGAGATTTGTTATTTGCACAATATTTTAAAAGAATGAATTTATTGCATGCTAAACGCATAAAATTATTTAAATCGAATTTAAATCTCTTACTGTTTTAATTTCCAAATAATAGTTAAAGTTAGATAAAACCGATTTAGTTTGAGAAGGACCTTCGTCTCTCTTTATCTTACTTTTCCTTGAGTATATCTGTCCAAACCTTTGAATCCATTTCATAAAAAGATTCTGGGCCCTTCAGCAGTATGGAAGAACGAACCACTCATCTGTTGCTTATTGCTATGGATTCTCACATGACCTGAGCCCTGGTAGAGGATAACCCCATTGCCCGTACATAGCTGATTCAGCTTCATGAGACATATGACGGCCTTTGTCCTTGTTCTTTCTACCCAAGTTGAATTGAGCATATTTTCTTTCTGCCCCACAATACGTTCTTGTCCCATTCGTATATCACAGAATGGTCACCCTATTACTCCAGTTTTAATTTGCGATACACCCTTTACGCTGCCGTACGTAATATTCCACTATAGTGATGCTTGAGTAGAACTCTGCCGTAATGTCGAACGAGAGAGCTTTAGTTTATGAAATTTCTGACTTCATACGACTTTGTATGTTTTCATTCTTTTAATACGTGAATATCTTCTGTATCTGTAAAAACAAACAAAAAATTAAAATGTCAACGACAACACTAATTGCAGATCGATTAACGGCAACAGATAAATTTGCCGACAAAAGTTAAATACCAAAAATATTTTTATGGCTTTAAATAAACAACGACAACAACAGGGACAAAACAACATAAACATATTCTTATCGAATATAATGAATAAAAATATTGTCAAATATAATTAAATATATAAATCGCATGAAAATAAAAAATTAAAAACATGAATAGAAACCAACTTTAATTGTGTACGGCCTGAATCAATTCATATATAATTTGAACCATCAACGCGTCTACACGGTTCAATGAATTGACACACTGTTGTCATTATTTATCAAAAAAATAAAAAAATTAAATCCAACTATGGATTTCACATCGCCATTATTGTGGTAGCTGTACGAATAGATCTTCGAACTTTTAAAAATTTGAAATTGATCTTCACAATTGAGTGTTTCACGCCATAAACGGTAGCATGATGTATGCTCTTCGTGATCGTTTTTTGTTTTTTCTTTCTATCGTTTGTGTGGCCTACAATCAATTTTGAACTTTTCAATTGTTGTGTGAATCGTTGTTTATTGTTTTTTTTTTACTAAAAACAAATCCCATTGTATTCTTGTATTCGACTTGTAATTTAATTTTATTTAAATTTCAATTATTTTCAAAGACTCATGCTACAACCATAATTACGATGTCATTATAATGTTGATTCTGTTTTTGGTTGTTTGATTAACACTTTCGTTTTGTTTGTCATCCATGCGTTCCATAATTGTTTCAAACGTTTCTTTTTTTTTAGTTTATCAAATTGGTTCGTACGTTCGCTTTTTTCATTTTTATTTTTACAAAAAAAAAAAAATCAAATAATTTGAAACGGAAATTGTTATCTTTAAAGGGAAGTTAATGGATTAAAGCCAAAGTATGGGGCGGTAGTTTGAAAAGTAATTGAAATTTGAATAAAAAACTGTCTAGTTTTTTTGATCTTATGGTAAACAATCTATTTTGTTTTGGTAAACAATTATTTTAATTTCATATTTTATTTCATTTCATATTTTATATAATTTATGCATGGACGGAACTGCCCCTTTTCTCTAAGGGTGGAAAAGAGAAAAACATTTGATTAATAGAAATTTGTTAGTAGCTAGGTAGGTATTTAAATATTGATCTAGAATTATTATGATTTGTTTTTTATTCCGTTCCAAAATAGTTAAAAATACTTAGTTTATAATGAAATAATACAATAAGGAATTCATAACAAAGATTAAATATTTAAACTAGAAAGAAACGAGAAAAATGTGTAACCATAACAAATCAACAGTGAGGATCTAGATGTTAAAATTTGTGAAAAATGTTTCGATATGATTATTCCATCACATTGTGATTATTAAGACGTGCTTTAGGACTTTATTAATCATCGCAATCACTGTCCTTATAATCATAAATTTATTGAATTATTTTTATTTATAACTACCATAAGCAAATCATAAATAATTATCAATAACTGGTGTACACAGTTCCTTATGGCCAAATGAGACCGCTATACTAAAAGCTTTAAATACTCACCAGTACAGTGAATATGTAATTATTTGTTAATGGTATATTATTATAAAAATGTTCAGCTCGTTTTCACCAAGTTCTCGAAAACATATGTAATTTGCCTGTGTACCTCTTTTGATCTGATGCTGATGTAATAAGCACAGACAAAAGTTAATTTACAAAGTATTTCGAACACTATTGATTAATAAGATAAACTATGATCGGTTCGCTAAAATATATTCCAATTAAGTAATTATTTTCTTTGCAAAACAACTCTTTAACAATTTCTATTGTGTAATTTACAATGTAATTTACAATGCAAGTAACATGTGTGTTCCACTTTTTTTTTTGTTTCATTAAGATTTTGTACGATATTAGAACAAATAAACCACAAATTAAGAGTTCTAAGAAAAAAAAAGCTCAATTAAAATCGTATAAACAAAAAAACAAACCATAAATACAGGCCAAAGTATACAATAATCGCATCATGGATCCGGCCAGACTGCATAACATATTTTAGTTCAATAATTATTGTAGCAAAAAATCTACCACAAAATGTGTGAACATTTTTAAAGTGTTGGACGAATAACTTTTGACCTGTAACTGAGAAATACTTTATAAGGCATAGACTTTGGTTTATCAAAGAACTTTTTGAAGGTTAGGTGTGGAAGAAGAAAAATATTATAAATATGCTTTAAAAGTGAAGAGTTATTCTCTATTTTTTCATTAATAAAATCATTTTTGTTTGTTTTTACTTTAAAATGTGCAAATCTGAAAAAATTTTAAAATATGTTTTTGTATAGCGAATATATTCTTCCTCATTTTGAAAGAATTCTAAAGTGTTGAAATCAATAAAAACTTTAACAAGTTTTTTGTGGGCGAAGAAAGCATCTGAATCATAATCCTCTTCATAATTACGATAGTCATAATGATGGGGAGTGTTATTTCACAATGCAATATGAATAATAATAAAATATGTTCAATCCTATATATTATATACATTAACATGCCAGATCTGGTGTTTGAACTGTGCACTCTTCTTTAATAAGCCAATACACTAGCCAATAGGCTACGGTGAGTTCAGAGTTTGAGTTTGCTAAGAACTTCATCGCAGCCTGGCCGTCGGAGTAACTTTTTCAGGGAAAATCCCGCCTTCCAACAAGCATTGTGCAACTTTAAAAATGGTTATGACTTCCGCCTGGAAAAAACTGCATTGGTCAGGTAATCTAGCAGAAAGTTAAATGTCAGAACTCTTAATAAACACAAATACCACAGCCCAACATGTCACTGAAGATAGCTTAACGGCAATTAATTGGTCAAAATTAAAATTATTAGTTCATGACAGATCATGGTTAAAGAGTTTTTGTTTGTTACAAACATACATACATAATTGACGTTTACAACCCTTCAGTCAGGATTACGGCCTAGCTTCTCAATACCACTCATGTTGTGTGTGTCAATTTTATACATGTGGGACCGGGGACAGGACGCACAAGAAGTGGGCAACCCTACCAATAACAATAATTATGGTAGGCTTGCGCAATAACAACGACTGACGAAAATACTAACGACTAAACATAGTTGGCTTTTCCAATGACAACGATTGACGAAAATACCAACGACTAAACATAGTAGGCTTTTCAGTAATAACGACTAACGAAAACAACAACAACTAACGTACCGAACATAGTAGGCTTAGCAAATAACAACGACTAACGAATTGAACAAAGTAGGCTTATTCAATAACGACTAACAAAATAACGAACAAACCATAGTAGGCTGATATAAAAACAACGAATAGCAATGACTAACAAACTAATACATTTTGTGAAATAGTTTTTGAGTCTTCAAACTGACACCGAAAATAGAAGAACACTTTTCTTTACAAAACACCATTAAGTGAAATTGTGTAATATTTTAAATATAACTTTTCTTTTTTTTATTGTTAATTGTTTAATTGTTTTTTTTGCATATTCAATAAAATATGTTCTTAAATCAAATTAAAAAGTGTTTCTCTAAAAACAAATCCTACATTTTTGGGGGCTCAACCAAATTAAAGCTTGTGTGAAGTTGAACGTGAAAGTTTTGTATATTGTGTAATTTAAAAAAAAACTAAAAGGAAGTTGTGTGTGAAAGAAACAAAAAAAAGGAAAAAATTTAAAATAAAAAAAACTGAAAAAAAAAACTCCAAGAAAGAACTAAAGAAATGTTTTTTTTAAACTCAAAACTAAAACGAAATACAAAAGAAAAAGAAAAAATGAAAAAAGAAGAAAAAGAAAGAAAATAATTTAAAATAGAAATTAACGAAGATAAAATAAAGAGAGAGTGAGAGAGAGAGTGTCGACAAAAACCTGAAAAGAAAGAAATCAACATGTAAAATCATCAAAAGACAGAAAGAAATTTGCGTGAGAGACGAGAAACCTGAAAAGATAAAATTAACTAATAAAATCAATAAGAGTGAGGAAAAGATTTGCCAAAAAAAGAGTTAAAAAGCCTGAAAAGACAAAAATTAACTCAATAAGAGAGAGAAAACTGAAAAAAAAACTGAAATTAGAAAATTAATTAACAAAATAAACAAGAGAGAGAAAGAGAGTTACGAGAGAAACCTGCAGAGACAGAAACTGGCGAATAGAAAAACAACCCCTAAATTGAAAGCTGAAGTGCTGTGGATTGGTGTAAGTGGAATGCGGTTGCGTATAGTCAACGAAGAAATCTAATTGGAAGTATTTGCGTATAGTCAACGGAGAAATCTAATTGGAAGTATTTGCGTATAGTCAACGAAGGAATCTAATTGGAAATATTTTGTTTATTTTTGTACGACACAATTGTGGTTCGATTGAGTAAGCTAAATTTTTAAAATTCTATCTATAATTTTTTAAATTCTAAAAATCGAAATGTTGTTATTTTATTTAAATTAAAAACATCTTTAATTGAATCTGTAAACTAAAATTTTATTCTATTTAAAAAAATCCAATTTGAAATTTTGTTCTATTTAAAAAATCCAATTTGAATTTTTGCCTTGTATGTTAATATTTCAATTTTATTTATGATTTAGAGTTTCAATTTCATCTGAATTTTTTTTTTACGTTATACTTTTGTTTTCACTTACATATTATTATTACTTTAATTACATACAAATTAATTTCATCCTTATAATATTATTCATTATTATTATTATCATAATTATTATTACCCATACTTATACATATATACATACTTTATTACTACTAAATTTGTGAATTTTTTTTTTTTTAATAATCGGACGGATAATTAATTTGAATAACATGGACATAAATGAAATTTTTGCTATGACAGTTGACGGTTTGAAGGGCAAGTTAACAGAGATAGGACTACCTACAAATGGACGGAAGGCCGAACTTCGTGATCGACTCATGGAATATTTCGGCTTGAGTGCACCTAATTCTGACTCGGAATATATTGATGTCCCTTCGCGACATGAACCGGTTTCGGTTACTGAAAGAAATATATTCACGCTACGTGATATTGAGGATTCTTTGACTAGTTTTTGTGGTACAGACAACATTGGGATAGATGAGTGGGTTTCTGATTTTGAGGATAATGCTGAGGCAGTAGGTTGGAGTAGTTTACAAAAATTCATATATGCAAAACAGTTGCTGAAAGGAGCGGCACGTTTGTTTATTCGTAGTCAGAGTGGGATAAAGAACTGGATCTCTCTCAGGGAAGCACTTGTAAAGGAATTTGGAACTAAGCTAGCAGCGATTGAAGTACATCAGATTTTGAGAAATCGTAAGAAGAGGAATAGTGAAAGTTTACGGGAGTACCTCTACACATTAATGGAAATAGGGAAACCCATTAAGCTTGATGACGATAGTATAATTCAATATTTTGCTGATGGAATTCCGGATTCGAAATTCGGAAAGAGTATCTTATATCAAGCTACGAGTGTAGAAGATTTAAAGGATAAAATTAGAATATATGAGAAAATTCGAAGACCTGCTTCACAGGCGCCAACCTTGAAGGTATCTTCAGATTTAGGACAGTTAGATAGAACAAAACCGAATAATTATTCGAAGGCCAAATGCTATAACTGCGGGGGTGATGATCATTTGGCAAAATTTTGTAAATCAGGGAATTTTAAATGTTTTAATTGTGGAAAAATGGGTCATAAGTCGTATGAATGTAAGGTAAAGTTGTCGAACCAAATCAAGAAGGAAAACAAGAACAGATTGTGTACGGTAGGGAATGGTAATAAGACGGTGCGAAATGATAAATTTGTTACGACTTGTATTGCGAGGCCAAATCGAGTTTTTAAGGAAATTAAATTAGACGATCTTAGAATTTCGGCGATTATCGATTCGGGTAGTGATATTTCGTTAATTAGGTTAGATATTTTTGAAAAGTTACAGGACATTGAGATTCGCAATGGAAGGGAAAGTTTTGTAACGGCCAATGTTGGTGAATTGGTAACTTTAGGACACTTTGATAGGATCGTTAATATAGATGGTTTTGACTTTAATGTTAGATTTTACATAGCTGAACAATTTCCATATGAGGCTGCAATAGGTAATGATATATTAGACCAGACAGATGTGATATTGACTTCTAGTGGTGCAACTTTCAATGGTAGGAATGAATCTGTAGGAGAACAAAGTGGTGAAGTAGACGATTTTAAGATATTTTGTTCAACGGTGGTTATCGATGATGATGTTGCATTGAACTTGTCACATTTACCGAAAGAGACAGCAGGAGAGGTTAACAGGTTAGTAAGGGACTATAATCCGGAGAATCTTGAACCATCTCCTATTAGTATGAAAATAATATTGTCGGATGATATTCCAATATTTCAACGACCACGTCGTCTATCTTATGAAGATCAAAGCGTTGTGGAGCAACAAGTTAAGGATTGGTTAAATGAAGGCATTATTCGACCGAGTACTTCTGAATATGCATCACCAATCGTTCTTGTGTCTAAGAAAGACGGCACAAAGAGACTTTGTTGCGATTTTCGTAAATTAAATGAGAAAATTATGAGAGATAACTTCCCAATGGTTTTGATTGATGACGTGTTGCATAAATTAGAATCTGCTAAGATTTATTCCACACTTGACTTAAAGAATGGTTTCTTCCACGTACCTGTTGAGGAGCAGTCGAAAAAGTTTACTTCCTTTGTAACCCACAATGGCCAGTATGAGTTCAATTACGTACCTTTTGGAATTTCTAATTCTCCAGCGGTATTTTCTCGGTTTATTTTTTCGATATATAGGGAATTGATTCAGGACGGTACTATAATTGTGTATGTCGACGATATCATAATACCATCGGTGGACGTTTCTGAAGGAATCGTGAAATTGCGGAAAGTATTACAAGTAGCTAGAAAACATAACTTACAAATTAAATGGGAGAAGTGTCAATTTTTAATGAATAGGGTTAATTTTCTCGGGTATATAGTTGAAAATTCGACGATAAGACCATCAATTGAGAAGACATCAGCAGTTGAAAATTTTCCAGTTCCAAAGGACAAGAAAGCGCTACAACGTTTCTTGGGCCTTACGTCGTATTTTAGAAGATTCATCTGTGGATATGCTACAATTGCTAGACCTTTATCTGACTTACTTAGGAAGAATAGTGATTTTGTAATGGGAGAAGCTCAAATGGTATCATTTAGGCAACTTAAGGAAAGTTTGATGAATGCACCTGTTTTAAAATTGTATAATCCAAATGCTACTACAGAAGTACACACCGATGCAAGTATGTATGGCTATGGAGGTGTTTTGCTTCAGAAGAACGCAGACGACCAACAATTTCATCCGGTGGAATATATGAGTCGTAAAACTAATGATGCACAGCAAAAATACCATTCCTACGAACTCGAAGTTTTGGCAATCATCGAAGCATTAAAGAAGTGGAGAGTATATCTAATGGGCCATAGAATAAAAATAGTGACAGATTGTAATGCTTTTGCGATGACTATAAAGAAGAAGGACGTTCCATTAAGAGTGTCTAGGTGGGCCATGTTTCTTCAGGAGTTTGATTTTATAATAGAACATAGATCTGGGAGCAAAATGCGGCACGTTGATGCTTTAAGTAGGTTTTCTTGTTTGTTGTCGGATGACTCGATAAAGCATCGACTCAAACAGGCACAGATGCAGGACAATTGGGTTAAGGCGGTTAGAAATATTCTTGAAAATGGAAATTATGAGGATTTTTATTTGAAACATGACCTAGTTTACAAGGATCCAGATAGAGAACTTTTGGTGATTCCGGAAAGTATGGAGGAAGAAGTAATCCAGATTGCCCATAGAAAAGGCCATTTTGGTACTAAGAAGACACGAGATCTTTTAGAAAAAGAAGTGTATATACCCAATATTGTATCGAAAGTTGACAAAATAGTCCGTAGTTGCATAGAGTGCATAATAACAGAAGCTAAGACAGGTAAACCAGAAGGACTTCTTACCACCATCGATAAATCAGATCGACCGCTAAGAACGTATCATATTGATCACGTTGGCCCTATGGAGGAAACAAGGAAACGATATAACCACATTCTGGTGGTGGTTGATTCGTTTTCTAAATTTGTTTGGTTATATCCAACCAGAAGCACTGGAGCGGAAGAAGTCATTGATAGACTTCAACGCCAATCGGCGATTTTTGGAAATCCGGAAAGAATTATATCGGACAGAGGAACAGCTTTCACATCGAATTTGTTCAATAAGTATTGTATAGAGCGTAATATTCAACACCTTCTTATTGCAACGGGGGTTCCTAGGGGAAACGGTCAGGTAGAACGAATTAATAAAATAGTAGTAACATTACTTTCGAAAATGTGTTCAGAAGATCCCGGAAAATGGTACAAGCATGTAGATAGGGTTCAACAATGTATAAATAATACTCCTCCGCGTAGTACGAAGTATTCACCGTTTAGGATTCTTACAGGATGTGAAATGAGAATAGACGAAGGAAAAGACATACGAAACATGATTGAGGAATTTGCTATAGAAGAGTTAGATGAACAGAGAGACGAAATTCGGAATACAGCCAAGTCGAATATAGCAAAAATCCAGGCGGAAAATAGGAAAACGTCTAATAGGAAGAGAATTCAAGCACCATTATATAAGGAGAATGATTTAGTGGCTATTAAACGAACTCAATTTGGACCAGGTTTGAAATTGCGACCAAAATATTTAGGACCATACAGGGTAATTCGGATTATGAAACACGATAGGTATGAGGTTGAAAAGGTTGGTGAAGGTGAGGGTCCAAAGAGAACCAGTACCGTAGCTGAATATATGAAAAAGTGGAACCCGTCATCCGAGTCGAATGACCGTGCAGGAGGGCCGAATGTGGGACCGGGGACAGGACGCACAAGAAGTGGGCAACCCTACCAATAACAATAATTATGGTAGGCTTGCGCAATAACAACGACTGACGAAAATACTAACGACTAAACATAGTTGGCTTTTCCAATGACAACGATTGACGAAAATACCAACGACTAAACATAGTAGGCTTTTCAGTAATAACGACTAACGAAAACAACAACAACTAACGTACCGAACATAGTAGGCTTAGCAAATAACAACGACTAACGAATTGAACAAAGTAGGCTTATTCAATAACGACTAACAAAATAACGAACAAACCATAGTAGGCTGATATAAAAACAACGAATAGCAATGACTAACAAACTAATACATTTTGTGAAATAGTTTTTGAGTCTTCAAACTGACACCGAAAATAGAAGAACACTTTTCTTTACAAAACACCATTAAGTGAAATTGTGTAATATTTTAAATATAACTTTTCTTTTTTTTATTGTTAATTGTTTAATTGTTTTTTTTGCATATTCAATAAAATATGTTCTTAAATCAAATTAAAAAGTGTTTCTCTAAAAACAAATCCTACATACATGAGTGGCGGGACCTACAGCTTAACGTCGACTCCGAACGACAGATTTTGAGAAACTTTTTCATGGCAGGTCTACTTACTCTCAGAGTTTTTTCCAGAAATCTGCTGAGAGGAAGCCGCCGAAGAAATATTTTTTTTTTTTTTTCATATTTCATTTTTATGTCTGACCGTTTGTTACACTTTGGAATAATATAACATCTGTTTAATCTGATTTCAGTTCACTTCAATTTTTTACTCGAATATTAATTAATTTATCATGAAATCGATTACTTAGTAAACATATAATTATTTTCATATCAAAAGTACTATTAATCGGATATAATAACCTTTTTTAAAATAAAGTTTTAAAGTTTCTTACATTCTATTCACAGGTGTATGAAGTTATTTATAAAATGTTTCAAGTACCTGTGTACATACCTACAAACATACGTCATTGCATTTCCATGAAGAAAATATGAATTTTTATTACTACATATGTACATACATACATATGTATAAACAATGTGTAGGTTGTTCGTAGAATTTTGTTGTTTATAATGTTTATTTATACTCGTAATTTTTGTTTATTAATAACAAATATTGTATAATAATACTTTCATTGATCAATTTTATCAAAATCGTAGTAATATTTGTAATTTAACGCTAACATATTGATAAAGAAATTTTTAATGAATGAGTTTCTGTCCGTCATAACAAGTGTACATACTTTGAGTATAGTTTTTTAAACAAAAAATTGAACGATAATATTTTTAATAACAATAAAAAATTATAATGATTTTTTTTATTATCCTCTACATAAATAAATCTGATTTTAATATGAATATGATATTACGTCTGCTTTATTCGCCAAAAAGCTTATATAAAAAGGAAAGCAACAAACATTACGATGGCATTGACGTCATTGAAAAATAATTGTTTAAAAAATGTTGCAATAACAAAATATACAAACATTTTCTCTGGGAATATTAAAAAATTAAAAAAAAAAAAACAAATTAAGATGTGCTTGAAATTAAGCAAATGCCCTACTAATTGAAAATACTGGCGAGAACCGCGTAATATATATATTTTTTTTGTATAGCATTGTATAATTCGTATAATAAAAGAATTTTATTATTATTTTAATTTTGTTTTAACGTAAATTAAACATTTTCACAACCTTCATAGGCAGACTACATGTAACTGCAGAAATCAATTTTATAAAAACACATATTTTTCTATGCCTCATTTTAGTAACTAACTCTCTAGAAGACTTTATAATATGGCTCAAATAACTCCTTCTCTACAGTACCAAAGCGCAAACAATTTATTTTAATTCTCTTTGTTCCTTTCGCTAACAAGAAGTTCCCTAAAGCATATTTTCCCTTTTCTTATTAGCTCTTTGCTTTATTTCAGTTACATTAATCAAGCTTTTCCAGCTATGCAGCAGAGATCAGCAATGGGTATTCAAAAAGATGAATGGAATGGAATCATACTCATAATTTCTGATACTTATACGCATTCATACTTCTTTTAATATCATGGATCCTCTATGGTTCGAGTCACTCGAATCATTTATAAGTATTATAAGGATTTTTCTAAAGTTATGAATCTCAATGAGTAGGCTTCTGAATCAAAATCATATTTCGAATGGTATGAGTTTGATGTCAACGTTGTATTCATACTCATTGCAACCTATACTTATAAATCAATGTTGTAGTGAGTACAAATGAATCAGAGTAATTAAATTTCAATATTGTTGACTCACTTATATTCAAAATTTCATGAGTTCTTAAGAGTAACGAAAAAACGATTCATTGCTGATCTTTGCTATGCAGATGCTTGGTCTATTACGGCAGATGATATGGTTGCCACTTATCTCTGCCTATAAACAACAACGTCAGTGGGAATATATTGGATTTTATGCATTTGGTGTTGTGTTGCTGTGAGTCTGAGGAGGAGAACAGACTATCTTTTACCTCATGAGTCAGTTTCCCGATTTTGGCATAAAGAGGCAGACGTTCTTGAATTCTTATTTTCTGTCATATGTGACTCAACTGCTGCAATAGCAAGATTTATTCTAGAGTTCGGTTGACTTTCTTTAGGGAACATTTGATTCCTAAGTTGGATATCAATTGTAATGCTCACAATGTGTCTGAACGCTGGCCTAGTAGCCTAGCCTGGAGTATTAAGGTGATTAGTGTCCTTAATGTATTAAAACTCATCGGCAAGCTTCAATCTACAGATCAGTAACTCATAACTGTGTGGGTGGTTTTAATTGAATTAAATGCTCATAGAGGATTAGGAAATTTGTTTTTAGTTCGTATGTTTTAAATTCGACTTATTATTAATTTTTTTTTTTTTAATTTAAATTTATATTTATATTTATTTTTTTCCAGCTACCAATATAAAACAAAATGGCCCAACCATTACTGAAATCCTGTTGTTTCTGTCAATCTACTCGCAATGGCTCAATTATTTCGGGCATTTTGGCCATTCTACTATCCATCATTACCATAATACTCATCTTCACCACCAGAGTACAATTTAAAACGATCGTATTCGATTGGATACCAACAGAAATTGTCAAAATTATTTTGGTTATAAATCTTTGCATGACCATACTGATATCACTGCTAATGATAGCAGGCGTTATCAAGGTGAGTACATAATTAAAAATCTATCATATGTAGTAGATCCACTTGAATATTTAAAATGTATGTTTTTGTTTTTAGCGTAATCACTACCTGATGATGCCCTGGGTGGTATTGGGCATTATGATTGCCATCGGCTTACTGGTATCAGTCATTTATACGGCAGTTGTCTTCTTTATCGATGCTTTCGTTTTGACTGGTGTCTTATGGCTGGTATTTGGTTTGATCGCATGTGGTAAGTGTCAATATATATTATAATCTTGTATATACGAGTATTTATCTTTTGCTTTACTCTAGACTTAGTTGAATTGAGTAATTTAATAGACACCTTTAGTGGTAAAAGTGTGTGTGTGTGTGAGTGTCTTATTTATTTTTGCATTTTATAGGTTAAAGTGGTTTGTTATTCTTTTGAAAAGAAAATTTCCTCCTCCCTACCGTTAGCTCTCATACTGCACGTGTAATATTTCAAATGAAGGGGTACTAGTACTCATTTTGCTTGGTTTATTAAAACGAGGTTTTCTTTTCTAAACATTTATTAATTGGCCTACATGCGCACATACATGTTTGTTTGTGTGTCTGTATGTACAATGTACAATGCAAGGTATTGAATTACTTTTGGTTATTCACAAATATAATGAGAAATTATTTTTTAAAATTTTCTTTTGTTGTTGTTGTTATAAATGCTTTAAGTTTGCTTAAGCTATACAGATATGCGGTTTACTTATGGCTAGAGTAATTATATACTTGTTAGATAAATTAAAATATTTTAGTTTTATTTAGAATTTAAAATAAATACAATTTTATTGCAAAAATTACATTGTACTGTAATAAAAAAAACACTTACTTTACGCTTAGATTTTCAGGGAAAATTCCTCCATGACCATGGCCTCCGCCTGGAAAACACTGCATATGTCCGGTACTCTACAAGATAGTTTAACATCAGAAACCTTAATAAATATACCACTGCCCTTTCTCTCATGCATCTTTGAATCATCGGTATAAGCCTCAAAGGTCCCATTGCTAACCTCCGTGCCTTTAGATCAGAAGTCACTAGTTGGAATTTTAAAATCAAATGTTCTATTCAGGAATTTATAAAGGAGTATATGGTCGACCCGGATGTGTCTAGGTTCCTCCAGAACACTAGCATGTTCATAGTCCAGGTTGGCCCAAAATTTATCAGCATTGAGCCTTACTGCCATCATCTCAACTCTCTACTTCACTTGAAGGCCAATTGAGTATAACAAATAATGTCTTGGTGGCGGTTGGTCATAACCCCAAATCTGACTAACGATTCTTTTGGAGACGCTAAGCGCTACTGCCGTTTTCTTAGTCCTCTCAATTATGTTTACGCTAATAACAGCCTAGCTTTCGTGCCTTCCAATTTGCGTTTAAGGAAAGAAAATTATATTTCACATAAATCGACAGCAAAGACCCGATTGCTATTTTAGATTTATATTTTTGCAACTGCGATGTCATATATATTTTCTTTAAGGAGTTTTACCGTATTATCATAAACACTCGAACACAACTATTATGTTATCCACTTTGCTCGTATATTTCATAACAGAATATGCCTAAAAATATACTTTAAATGTTATCTTTTATATTTACAGCCATTTTAACTTACTGCTGGTGTGTCGTATACAGTGAATACACAATTCTTGCTGAGGAAAACGAAAGAGGGCGCTACAACAAGCAACCTTATAGACGTTAAGTTAAAATTAACAATCAAAGAAATTAAACTTAATAACAATTTTAATATTTATTTTTTATTATTATTCTATAATGAAATTAATGTTTAAGCCAAAACTAAAAATAACTGAATCTTTACTTTATTATTGAAAATAAAGTAATAAATTTTTATTTAATATTTAAACTAATATTGATGTAGTATTGCATTGTTTTTAAATGGCCAATAAATTTCGAGATTTTAATTTAATCACTACCATATACAATTTAAAATCCAGAATCTTATTTTAAGTGTCTTTTTATATGGAACCCGTAATGGACACTTCAACAAAATATTTGAAAAATTTCTTGATATTGTATTTTCTGTCATTTATTTTTGTAGTTTATATTTATCTGTTTAAAAACAAAAATCAAATAAAAAATAAAACACAAAATCCTTTTTTTATTTATCAAAACAAATATTGTGTTGTGTGTTTTATTATAAAATATAGTTCTCTTTAAATTATACATTTTTTAACTATGTTTTTATGTTTAAATGTGTTTTTTTTAACAAAAAGTCTTAAATGCAACATAATTTATAAATAACTGCATTTTATGAAATACAACATAATGTTGGTTGTGTATGGGCGTGTGTTTTGTTGTTATTTAACTAATTCAAGTCTTACTTTAATTAACTTCTTTTTTTAATTATCATTTATGATTTAATCTTATAATTCGGTTTTAACATATTTGGGTTTCAATTCTTCTATTCTTTTAATAAAATCGGTCTTTTCCAAACAACCATCGCATTCCTCATCCCAGTCATTCAGGATTTTCTTCAAGTCACGCACTTTAAGTTTTTTCAAATCAACGGCATTTAAATCAATTTGTTTTTCTAAAAAGTAAAGGAGACAAAAATATAGAAAAATATTAGTTACACATCCTATACATTACGGCCCCGATTATGGTTCACAACACATAAATGTTGTGTTGTAACAGAGACAACACAACATTTATTACTTTCTTGATTATGGTTTACAACATCTAGATGTTGTGTATGTCACAGTGTTGCTCTTCAATGTTAGTATACTTTTCCTTGAAAATACAACTATGAGTGTATAAAACTGCCAATTGAAAACAAAAATTATTACGTTAAAAAACAAAAAGCCTACATAAAACACAAATTTTAACTCTTGTTAAAACATGGCAATTAAAAATAAAGGCTAGTTTTATTAGCGTTTATATTTTATGTATGGATTGCAATAAATTCCTTTCAAAATCAAATTAAAATATATAAATATAAAAAAACCTTCTTATCACATTAAAATTTATTTAGATCACATAGTTACTTAAAGCTAAAATACAAATTCATAAATAGTTTACATTTCAAGTTTATTTTGGGTTAAAAGGAGTTTGGCTTTTAATAATTCATTTTGTAATTCAGCTTTTTCCCTATTTATTTCTAGCATTTTTTATTTATTTGATCATTTTTATATCAGCCCTTATCAAGACGTTTTAAACCAAGCAATATCACCTGTTGGTTCTTTTCTTGCCTTTTTAAGGTTTTTAGACGCTCATCCCCCATGTTATTTTTTGTATTTTGTAGCTTTTCGGTTAGTGATAGTTTAAGGCCCTTCAATATCGTATGAGGATTCGTCTTGAATTTGCAATCCCATTGCAAATCCATTTGGATTTACTTTCCATTGCATAAACACCAACTCTACGGTGCTCTGCTCCAATTTCCGTGGACGGACCACCACCAGTAACTTGAAAGTTTTTTTCTATTGGCAGAGAATTTTCTTTTCAAATTGGCTTTATAATGAGTCCATGCCTTAAAAATGCTACAATTCATCTACTAACCCTTTGCCATTCTTTTGAAACCCTAATGGGTGGACCCAAGTCATTTAGCTCCAATGAAAATTTCTCCCACGTCCCTTTATGCTGCGTCTTATTTGCTCAAAATGATAACTTGTCAATGTCAGGATTTGCTGTCATGAATTCGACCAGCTTTTCCTTCTGCTTGTTAGTGATTATTTTTCTATAAAATATTTCCAGTTATTTATAATTTTTAAAATTTCCACAAAAAATTATATGCACTGGTATATACATATACTTACAAATTTTTATCCATTTTCTTTTTTAAACTGAACGCGGCAACAAGACAACAGCTAATGAGCTGTTGTAAATTTTTGACAGTTCTGACAACACTTAAAAACAACTGTTGTAAATCATAATCAGGCTATGTGAACACACACAACATAAAGCACAACACTGGCGATAGATGTTGTGAACCATAATCGCAATTTTAAAACTACAACACTAAATTTACAACTGTTGTGAACCATAATCGGGGCCTACAAAAATGATTGTATATTTAAGTTATTGAATGTGTACAATTGTTGAATACAAGATACCCGAATATGAAATGTTCATTTTTTATTCATGTAAAAAGAGTTACAGAACAGCATGCACAGGCAAACAGATTTCTTTTAATTCGGTATGCTGTCGGGAGGACAGCATCACATGGATGGAACAAGAAGTCTATGGCCTTCTATAGATGATGTTAGTATGGGCTTGTTGCTGGGTTTTGATAAATCTAGCATAATTACATAAGTTACGAGGCATTTCGAAATTAAATCGCTGACAAGAATCTTGCATAGATCCTAGCTTAGCTATTACAGGGTATGTTGTGTTCAGGATAGATAGACACACTAGAGCACCTCTTCTGTAACCGCACTCTCTGTCGAGTGCCCATAATCAGGATCTCCAGAAACTTGGGAGAATTGGGATCATGGAACTAATCCGTGTTCTTTTTGTGTTTGACCATGGTTATCTTTTACTTTTTTTTTTCTATTACTCTGGCACAATCACAATGGGTCAAATGATCCCTCGGGTAAATTTGTACATGTCATCATAAAAGTGTACGTCCCCAAACCTACCTGCCTACATAGGGACGATTTGTCTATCAGACCATTTCTTATGTTCCACGTATTACTATGGTATGCGACCCATGAAAACTTTAAGTAATGGTTTTTGAGTAATCATTAAACTAAGAAAATATAGAGTAAGGGGAGAAATAGTAGTCAAAAATCTTTGATGCAATGGATGTTAAATTAGAAAGGCATAATTTAATTTAACGTTCTATATTACAGCATCTGTCGTTCCCACGACAATCGGATCTTCGCTCCGGAACGACCCGATTCAACATCGGCCAAGGATTGTCATCCCAGCGAAAGCTGTATCAACCGGAAGTTTTTCCCAAGGGAGAAGCTTCCGGAAACAACAGCCGAACTGTTACAACAACAACAACCAATTTCAATGACAAATCGATATTCACTCTAGGACAACCCGACATCCAGTTGGCAATGGGATATCCACCCAGTGGCAATAGAGTTGTTACATTACAAATTTTTTTATAATATATATATAAATTTTTTTAACATTAGAAGATATTGCATTACATATACGAGGCAGGGTTCAACACTAAAATGATTATTTCGGATTCAAAACTGTTTTTTTGTTTGTTTTTGAAACCTTGTAACTGTATGTTTATGCCCATAACAGGTAAATTTTTGAAAGCTATTTTAAGCCACGGAAGAACAGTAATCTCTACAACTAGGAATTTTTCAAATGATTTCTAATACATACTGTTAAACGCCCCTTTCTTCCTATAAAATGTCTAGTTTATGTCGTTATCAACTATTTTTAAATTTGAACACCACTTACCATAACGTAAATCACAGATTTGAGCATCTTTCTTCTTCAACTTTTCGCACACTTTTTCAGCTGGCATTGACCAACTCAAAGGCTTCGACATTTCGTTCAAGATACCAGTGGCTGATTCTTCTAAGCCGCCCAAATAGTAACACTATAACCAAATTAATATTAAATTTTAATGTTGTATAAAGTTAGTAAGCATCTAAATAAACTAAACTTACAAATCTTTGTTCTTTGTTTTTTTGAGTCTTACAGAATTTTTTGAATTCTGTTTCAATCAATTTGTAATCCTTTTTCGTATCATCACTCAAATTGTCTGCAAAGCGTCTGAGGGTTTTAACGCAAACTATAAAATCAAACAAAAGTAATTAATATTTTGTAAAAGAAAACAATATTTCAGAGAAATTTAAGTAGGGCAGAAGAGAAGAATGTTCACAGATATTGAAAAGACAACAGGTTTATACACACCTTCACAGTCTTCCTCTTTTAAGGCCAATGATGTTTGAGCCAAAACTGCAACACCAATCAGGATAAAATAAACTAATTGTGATTTCATTACTAAAATGATAAAAAAAATTTAAGCTTTTAAAAATTTTGTTACAAATTTAATTTGGTTACTATGTTTAATCATCTTTATAGCCATATTAAGAATTTTAAGCTACGTAAGCTAAAATTCCTCAATTCACAAAATCTTGACTTTTAGTGAATAATACCAATAAATTTATGACAAAACTAACATAAAACAATACTTATTATCTTTGTTTCCAACTTACTGTTTTGTGTTTAATAAATATTAAATATTCTAGTAATTTCTGAACAAATAATAATTTCTCGTGGAGATGCTTCTTCAACCGGTGAAAAAATTAATATTATTACAGCAAAGCAGATAATAAAACGGCACTTCAAAAGAGAGAGTAACTGTAGTGAAAAAGAGAGTAGGAGTTCAAAGTCATACGTTTATAAAATTAACGGCTTATATTTATTAATCGTAAACTGTAATAATATTTCTTGATTTCTTTATTTTTTTCAAAGAACAGAGACTATTTTGGTTTATTCACAAGGAAATGATGCTCTAAACAATCTTTTTAGCTTTATAAAATTTACTTTTAATTCATTAATTCACTACACTTTGGCTCACTTTTATTTATATGTTTTTTGTTTGGCTTTGAAGTCTTATTTTGCTCTCTCTTTCTCTTTAACCACGAATTGCTTTCTTATTGGCTGATATTAGAATACGTCATTTAAAATAAAATGTTGCCAGCTTGAATCATAAATAATATTGACATTTAGGAAGTGTTTGGTGCAAATATAGAAAGCCGGTCGTATATAAAAAGCTGTTAATATAAATATGTGAAACAAATAAATGTAAAAGTATTGTTAAAAATATTATAAAATGTTAAAATCTATAGCAGATTATATCTAAAACTACAACACCAGCCTAATTACAGTAAAATGTTATGGTAGAAGATGCGGGCAGTAAAATCGGCAAGCAATGGATATCAAATGGCAAGAATTGAAGCTTCTGGCTAAAAGAACGTTCGCGAAAGTTTGCTCCAATTAGGAACCCAGCGTAGGACACACATATAACAAAGCGTATTATCTCAATTTTATAAACTGAAAAATTGTAAAGGAACATGGTTGTTGTTGCTTACAGCTTGTGTGATTCAGGACTAAATGTAAGATGTAGTAAAAGTTAATTAATTAACAAAATATTCTTCAATTGAACTCTTCTACTCTTGTATGTCGATGTCAAGATGTCCTTAGTTGTTAGCTGTCTCGATTAGTATTAAGTTGGAACGCTTCTCTGGACATTTTAAAAACTGTACCGTGTTATGTTACGCAGACTGGTTTTGTCCTATTAAGGGAAAGTTGTTCTCAACAGACTCGAAGTTTCCTCTGATGGAAGTGCTTTCAGAACCACTCTCAGCGTACTTTTTGGGCGTTGAATATCGCCATATCGTCAAAAATAAAGGATATGCCATCCTGTTTGCAAAATGTTATTAATGGGGTGGTGAGGATGAAAGCTCGCTAAAAAACACCTGGAGTCAAATTATGTGACTTCAAAGGAGGGAGGCTTGTTTCCTCGTGTTAACAGAGTGCAATAATCATCTATATGCACCCATTTGCGGTCCTCTGGGCATTTTTTGGACTCTCAAGGGGATTCCACTGTGTTTAACACAGAAAGGAGGCCGATACTGTGACAGCATAATTTATTATCGATTCCTCGGTTGCCTTATCTGTTTATAAAATGATCTCTTGCGCCTTACCCCAAGTCGCGAATTTGAACACCTTTAAGGTCTTATTCCTTTCCCGGTGACTTGTCCCTGGATAGTGGTGAAACCATCCGAACCATTCGGATAGTCCATAGCAATTTCTAGACTCAACTGTACTTTTTAGTCCAGGGAGTGAATATAGTCACCGCATACTTTGCTTGTGAAAACTTAAATTTCAAGAAATTCGCCAACGTGTCTAAGTAGGATCGATTCTCGGTTTTATATTCTTATACATTCTCCCCTGAGGCGAATACCGTAATATCGTCAGTATTTCATATGATGCAAACTCACTGCTAAGCTTCCGACAGTAGTGAGATATACATACATAAGTGTTGGGAAAGATTGGTAAGAGAATTTTAGTTTATTGTAGAATCTCTCACTATCTTATATAGAGTTTGTAGTCAAAGATACAAACTGACAATGTTTGAGTCTTTTGAAATTTTGTAGGTAATTATCAACCTGCCTTCATAAATTCTTCTACATATCAACAGGATTTCTGTAAGATATGTCTGTAAAATTGGAAATTTTTTCTCACATTTTAACAGAAATTCTATGAATCATGACTTTTCTGTTATGAAAAATGAAATGCAGAACTTCGAATTAACCGTTACGTCAACTTAACAATTGCAAATTGATTGAAAGAGTTTCACTTTCAATATACAATATGTCGTAGTCATGCTCTTTCTCTATACAGTTCTCTTACATTTCACTTATTGCTCGCTCAGTTATAAACAAAATTCTAAAATAACCAAAAGTCAGTACGGGGAAACAAATCTATTTAGTAAAACGAAAGCGTAAGAAGAATAAAGAACTAATTTTTTTATTCTTATTATTATTAAGCAAAATATAAATTAAGTATTTAAAACAACACTATACAAAAAAAAATTAATTTTATTCGCAGAACAAAATATATGTTTTGTACCGTTAAACGTGATTATTTTAATATACTTAGCAACCAAAAAATACAAAATATTACCATAACAAAAATATAAAATAAAGGATTTTAAAATACCGACAAGTGTGTAATTAAATTTATGGATAAAAATAAACATATTAACTAACAAATAATTAATTTTTAACAAATTAATTTAACAATAGAAGAAAATCTTTCTCTTGAAGAGACAGCAATATTTTAGCCCTACACTCAACGTTGCGTGGCTGCAGGTGTTTATCTTTCACTTAACGCAAAAAATTAGTCGCTAACTTGATTCTATTTTTATAGAATTTAAAAATATTTGTTTTTCATTTTAAAATAAAAAAAACCCATAAATAATGCCACCGATTAAGTATACTGCCACTATTTCACCAAATACCATAAAATCTGGCGATAAAATACGGGTCAAGGGTATTCTAATGGATGGTGCTAAAGAGTAAGTACATAACTGTAAATAAATTACAAATTTGTAATGCAATTTTAAAACGATCGCAGATTTAACCTTTTAACAAGTATAATTATCAGATCAAAACAGAAACCTTAACAGATACAGGAAAATATTGTTCAATATATCTCATATATTTTTTCGATCTTAAAAAAATCGAAAGTATTTTTTTTTTCTATAAAAAATCTTTTTATTAGCAAGGAAATAAGTCTCTATACATACATATTTGAAGATAAAGTCTCCATAATTTCGAAACGGAGAGAAATATTAGCAAAAATCAAATAATAGCTTAGCTTTTTACCTTGAACTGATGCAGAGTGTTATTTCCAGAGCATGTTTTAAACTTACAAATTAAAAACCAAAAAAAGGTTAAGCGAGTAATAAGAGCTTATTTTAACCAATTGCTGCTAAAGTCTGTTGCATTGATATCCTCCTAACATAGCTGTAAAATTCCAATAACACGGTTGTAACGGATGGTTCATTAACCGCTAGTTTTTTGAAAATTGAAAAATACACAGAAAATTTCTCAAAGATAATGAAATATGTATTTATATAACATTAAATATTATATTGGTAAATGAATACCTATCATTTACTATTACATACTTATAATAATAGTCTTAATTATAATAGTAAAGTATATTATATATATACATACTTACAAATAATAAAGATTACTTTATGTGACTGTTGCTCGAAGCTATACTATGTACGGTCCAATAATGTGCTACATACTTCTGCAACGGTATTTCGCCACCAAACCTGCCAAACTTTCGATAGGTTCACGATATATAGTTAAAACAGATCCATTTTAGGTTAAAAAATCAGCAATCATCATCTTCAAAGAATTACAGTGCAGTAATGCAACCAGAGCTTCTTTAAGTCTGCATTGGCAGCTCTTAAGCTTTCTTTGAAAAGCTGATAACAAAAGGATCACCCTATACTTATGCTTTATTAGATTTCGTTTTTTTATGAAGCATTTGCGTATCATAGAACAAAGAGAACTGGTTATTGGCTCGGATTCTTATTTTTCAATTTATACATTTTTACAAAATTAAATTTGAGACTGAATAGAAGTTTAGTTAAGTTAAGTTTCGAAAATGTTCTTCTTCTTCAGTTTTGCTTCTGTTGTCCAAACCCGATTTTGTGTTGGTTGTATCATTATTTGTCAATTTTCACCAGACAATCAATTTTTGACAAGTTTTATCCTTTTGAAGCTGAATTAGAAAAAGCTAAAAAGAATTTCGAAGTATTACAAACCTTTCCATCGGTGAAAATGTTACACAACAAATTTCATTACACATGCCATTAAAAGCTAGTGCATTTCTACAGAAAATTATTAATTCTTACAAAGTTGTGTACATACAGATATATTATCCCTAATAAATGCCTGTCAAAGGTAAATAATTTTGTAAAAAGTGAATCATATTCTTCAATTGTTACCAATTTGCACTTTTTTTTAAGAAGGGTAGGGTACATTTCTATAAGATAATAATAATGATAAGACAATATCGATAAAAAAATCAAATAAACACATTCATGTGATAATAATATGTTAACCCATTAAATAAAGGAATTATTATTTTCTAACTGAAAAGTAAAACTAAATCCTCATTTATTATAACATGGTAAACTTATGTGAAGTATAGAGATTTAGAAATAAAATATATTCAATACCAACATCTGGTAAAACATTTGTGCCAATCAATTTTTTTATGTTTTAAATAAAAAATTTTTATTTTATACAAACTATCCGCAGTGCTTGCAAATATTTAAAATACTTTCATTAATCGTGCAAAAATCGGTGTAGACTATGTTAACACCACAATCAATTATCAGTGGCATGGTTTGGTATTTGAAAATATCTCTTTTAAAATTTTCTTTTTCAGTTTTAAATTATTAAATATAAATTAGACCATTTGCTTGCCATACATAATAGCTTATTGTTATTTACGAATTCCTCTATTTTCTTGGTTTTGATAAAAGGCTAATACCAAGTTGCGTTAACAGTTCTGCTACAGTTTGTTCATGAAATATTTGTGTTTTATATACATAGAAACAATTTTTAAGTTTCTTTAACGATTAAGTAATTAATTGTATGAAAAAACACAACAACAAATAAATTATGAGGATATAAGAAATATTTTGTTTATAAATTGCTTCTAAAAATTGTTGTGAAATTCATTCGATGAGATAACATACATATGTACATTATGCCATTATCTCTAATTTATTTTTTAATTTATTTTTCGCGTGGACCCATTTACGTGCATATGTATGTATGTAGACAGACAACTAAGAAAAGAACTTTGATTTTTTGGGCATATTTTTTTTATTATGTATTTTGAAAAAGAATGGCATAAAAACGGCCAAAGAATTTAAGGAATGATGATGTCATGATATAAGAAAGCAAAACACTACATACAACAAAGCCTTTTTTGTTTGGCTTAGATTTTGTTTTTAGAAACTCTTACTAAGAACAAGCCCATAAACATTAAAAATAATCAATAATCTTTCTTTAAAGTTGGCCAATCTAGTTTAACCTTTTTTTTTTGCAAAAAATGCCAGTATTTTGAGAAATATTGTTCTATTTTAAGGAAAACATTACCTGGCGAAAATTTTGATTTTTTTAATAGTTTTTCTAATGAAAAATGTTTTCTCAACACACGCACAACGTTTTCCATTGACAAGTGCATGTAGGAGGGTGAATTTAAAAGTAATTGAAATTTGACGTTACATACATAAGTATATCGTTAATTAATTTCAACTGTGTTTTAGTTGTGTATAGAGTTATCAATAATTTATACAAAAGTCTTTCCTACTCCTAGAAAATTTAGTGCCTGAGATTGAAATGTGGCAGTATTTTATTTGTTATGATATGTATATGACAATTGAAAAGTTAAAACGACCTCGAGTTTTTAAGCACTATTGAAGTAAAAGAACAATATGTTGTGGGATAAATGAGAACGTCTCTAAATACTTGCATTCTATATCCTTAAACGGCTTAATCATATTTTTCCTTTGGTCTGATAGTACGAGATATGAACATGCCTCGCCTAAACGGTTAAAGGACTAGTTAAAATAACGCAGTATTATAAAGGGCTACACATGACCTTATACTTATATCGGTTTACTTACCATGTATCTTTTTTTTTTAGAAAGACAGTTTTATCCAGTAAGGAAATAGACGACAGACGTGAAAAGTACATTTATAGGGCTGTAAATTTAATTCATGATAAAATTTACGTCAAACTCAACATTAGTAAGATGACATAATCATTAGTATGTGGGTTAGTAAATAGTAGTTCCGTTCGCGAATTTACAATGAATTTTTGCACTGTTTTAATTTTAGTGCCCTTTACAATTTACCTATGTACACAAAACATGTTTACATGCAGCCGCTAAAGAAACTTTAAATAGTTGCATGTTATTACGAGGAAATTCTTGTAAAGTGCTATTAAGATCTTAAGATTAATTGGAAAAATGGTGTAATTCAACCAAATAGGTTTAATATCTTGATTATAATAGGATTAAATGTTTTAACAATATAACACGTACATATTATTTGATTCACTTTCTCCAAATAATACTTTAAGAATTATAAAAAATGTTATGTATTATATATGTAATTATACCATTATTTAAAACAATTGAACTTGTTTTGAACAGAATCAATTTCTCCACATTTAATTGTGCGATATTATTAAAAAAAAACAAATTATTGTATATATTTGATAAAATTGATGAAATGAAATCTTTTTATTTTAATTAAAGAGAATATTTAATTTGTGCTAATATGCTGCAAGAAAAATATTGATAAATCTACTGTTATATAGAAAAATTTTAAGATTTTTCATATGTTTTTAATAAAAGTGTAAAGGATCTAATATTTATTTTAAATTGCAAATACACTCTCTTATCTGTCTCTGTCGGACACATATTACCCGGATAGTTATATGCGGGTTTTTGTTCTTATTTTTTTTCTATAAATAGCTGTTATTGTTTAACATTTTCTATTTTTAATTAAATTGCTATTGTTTCTTCAACCATTGACCACGTTTTTAAGCGGTTTTTTCCAAATGTGCAAGTAATGGAAATATTGTTTTGCCGGCATTTAAGCATATTGTTTTAGTTCGAACCAGTATAGAATGACTAATTCATAAATATGCATAATATTTAGTATGTTTGAAATAAATTATGCTTAATATTAAGATCAATTAATTACTCAGCTTCACATTTGAAATTGAAAATTCTTGTTTAAACAAATATTATTGAATAATAAATAAATAAAACAGCACGAACATACCAATGATCAGCTATAAACATAAATAAAACAGCACGCGCATACCAATGATCAGCTATACATACACATTAATTGCCTAAATTTCAACCCAATTTTAAAGTTTACACAAACACATTCATTTTAAATTGAATTGAGTGCATTTGGTGATCCTTACTCTGATAATATTTGCATTTTTCATTGTGGCATACGTCACAACTTTTCCAAATTTTCTGTGCAGCGTAATAATTTGTTATGTATATGGCTTAGGAATACTCATATATGCCATGGTCTTCCACAATTTCAGCAACTCAATAGAAACGCAAGTACTTAGTTTTAAGAACTTTTTTCACAACGTTAAACGTTTGTGTAATAATATAAATAATTTATAGTTCACTGGAAAAGGCTTATTATTTAAACATTCTTGTAATATTGGTTAATAATTTATGATTTAAGGGTATGATTTAAGGGTAAGTACCCATATCAAGTGTGTAATCTTTTGTCGTAACTTATGAATGTTGATTTTAAGATATAATCTTATATAATATCAATAACAAAACTTGTTAAGTATTAATATTATTAAATATTTTGTTTTTCGTAATTGTAGCAATTATAAAAAGGTGGTCCTGTTGTAATTATAAATGTTTATGTACAACACTTGTTTTACATCTATTATTTAATCAATTTATTCTTTCCTTTTTATTTTAGATTTTCCGTAAATTTCGTCAACGAAATATGTCGGAACCCCTCATTTATAACTTACCATTTTAAATGGATTATCGATGAAAATGTTATTGTGGAAAATTATAAGGATAATGGTAAATGGATTGCACATAAAGAGAAACAAAACGATCAACTTGACGGTGTGTTTTATAGTAATGACTTCACCAACAACTGCTTCTCTCCATCAAAATACTAACAAAACAATTCGAATCTTATTCCATTTTAGGTACAATGTTCGATGTAGAATTTACATTCCAAGATGGTTATATAGATGTTTACAAATTCTATCAGGATTTACCAAATCTTCTTTCCACATATGAAACTCAATTAAATATTTCCGATATACAAGGCATACAAGTGTGGGGCGATGTAATGAAAATTACAGAAGTTAGCTTTAAATATCCATAGAAAATTTAAATATCGAAAAGGCTAAGAAAAAAAGTTAGTATACTTTTTAGATACATTTTCATAAAGCAATTTTCTTTTCGTTATTTAAACATTACTAAAAAAAAGGTTCAGTATTAAACCAAGCCTTAGTTTTAATTTTGATTCAATTTATATTTACTTTTATAACAACAAATATTTGCCACTTCTTTCGCTCTTCAGCCCCCAACATTAGAAATTATTATTATGACGTTTCATTATAAACAAATGAAGAAAAACATCTTTATAAATCCGTTTAGCATTGTTTCAAAATGCTACCTGTTGGGGCTACTGAAGACCTTTATAACGTGACAACGTTACTTTATATTATTTAAATATTTTCAATTTAAATTCATTCATTTCATTTCATTCATTCATTCAATTCATTTTTTTTTATTTTATTTCGACTTAATTTTTTTTTGTTTTAATAACCAAAAGCGGCTTTTTTTTGCACAATATAAATATTAATATTTATAATCTTATAATATAGTTTGTTAAAGAAATATTTTCCCTGGTTTCCCGCCAACACAATAAAACATAATTATGATATTTTATTATAAATAAATATATATAGTAATATGCTAATATTACTTTATATTATTTAAATAATTTCATATATTTCAGATATTAATTTGAATATATGCCAAAGATGATTTAAATAATTTTTTAAGTAAAATTAAAAGTAATCATAACACAAATTATATTGTGAGAATTGCATTTCAGATATGCTTAAAATGTTGAAATTATTAGTAGTCAATCCAGTCATATCTCATGCCTTTTACTCGCAGCATTCAAACACGACCCAAATGGCTTTGAGCCCACTTCACTATTTTTCAAATGCATTAGAAATTAGTTCCAAAATGAGATTTTCATAATTCAATTTTCAGAACACACACGTTTAAATGTAATTTCAAGCATAACAAGCACAACAACATTTCACTATTTTTTTTTAAATCATTAGAATTTAGGTAAAAAATTAGATTTTAAGTATAAAATTTTCATTATTTCACACGAATCCTCTAACGTTCTTACGCCTTTCAACGATATTTAATTTAAACGCACACATGCATTCATATTTCAAAATTTATAATTTAATTTTTAATATTACCTATCAACATATGTATGTATGTATGTATTTGTTTATGTTATGCTCAAATGTATTGCTTAAATGTATTTTCATATTTTTATATTTTTTATATATATTTTTTTTATTTAAACTCAATTACATACGTAATTAATTTTCTTATATTTCCTATTTCTCGACGTATGTATTTGTTTACGTTCTTTTTAAATGTATTACTGTTGTATTGTATTTATGTTTCAATTTTTATCTGCACTTTTTTTATATATTTTTTTTTTATTTAAACTCAATGCTGGAATAATTTTTTATATTTACTATTTGTCGATATATGTCTTCCTGGTTTAAATGCTGCCTATGTATGTTCATATTTTTATTTGTATTTTTTTTCGTATTTTTTAATAAAACTAAATTACTATGATTTTAATTCTTCTCTGAATTTTAATTTAACTACAAATACATAAGTTGAATGTTTATTTTATAGGTAAGTGTTTTAATTTAACAAAAAAAAAAAGTGTTAAAGTTACAGCTTAAATTGCACGACATTTTCCAAATAACCATAAAATAATTCATTAAAATATTTGATAAGGCTCAGTGCATATTTTAAATTTGCAACACTTAAAATTAAAATATTAATATTCAAAATAAATTAAAATATCCTCCAATTAGTTTCGGTTATATAAAGAAGACTTGGAATTTAAGTTCTTTAAAGAATTATATTAAACAATATAAAGAGAAAATACCAACCAAGGTTGTCAAGACTATTAGCATGAACCTAAGCCATATCAACTAGACATGTTGTAAGCTCACCATATCAACCATACTTTCTATAGGAAGTCTGTATTTTGTACAAAATTTTTTATTTTCATCCAGAAAAATCAGGAAGGACATAAGCTTTAATATTATCTTTGACAATAATGCTAGTTCGGATCGTATCTGGCCCGACTGCATACATAATATGATAGAAACTCCTACTTAGTCCGCAAACCTTGTCTTTGTATGGCAATAGTTCTTGAATGTATAAATCTAGGTCATACATATAAAGTGAAACCGAAATTTTCGATATTTTTGAGTAGTGGACTTGGGTTGGACTTCTTTAATACGACCAACAACCCTACTCATGCAGAGCATTGTGTTATATATAGGACGAAGTGATAATTGATTATTGATTGTGGGGAAGAAAGTTCTGTAGGAAGAGTTCTAAATGTGGAAAGTTCCAATAAAGAACGAATATATATACATATGTATATATATATATTCATTCCATTAAGGACATTTGGTCTGTCACCCCACCTTTCTATTATTTCTTTAGTTTTGTTTCAGATTTACTAATCAAGTTCATCCTGCAAAGCGAGTGAGGTATTAGTAGTTTTATCCTTCTATTTTGCTCTGATCTTCCTATAAAGTTCAATGTTGACAATACTCTCGCTAGGAAGTCAAGCATAAAGGTGCTTAATAGATGAATTACTTGAAAAGAAAATTGAAATGATAAAATTTTTTAAATTCTAAAGCCATAAAGAAAATTGTTTCTTCTTCTCCTCGACTCAAACCCGGTTTGCTCGAGTTTTTAATCAAGCACTTTATTCATTATTCCGCGCCACTGTTGTAGACTTTACTATTTCAGACAATTTTTTCTTAATGAAAGAAAAAACTTTTTTCGAATTTAATTTGTTAATTTTTTATGTTGCCTTCATATCTACACTTGTTAACACGTTTTCTTTTTTTTCACCTCAGCCCAGGAATATTAATTTGTAGTCCGCCAAAATATCATATAGATATGTATTTACATATGAAGAGATATTAAAATATTTGGTAATTATATTTCCAGTAGTGTTTGCAAATCATGCTGAATCATCGAAAAAAAACCATTTGGGAATTTTCAAATGATTGAATACAATATTTTGCCCAATTTAAACAAAATATTTCTAAGCACATCACATACAAATCTAATGAGTAATAGATAATAATAATAATAATTGAGAAAATTTCACGTAGTGGATGAGGGCTTCTAAAGTAGCTATAATTAAAATATTATTGTATATTTAAAAAAAACTTTTGTGTTTTGATTATCGTTGATATTTTGGACTTTGCTTACGTTTACAAACTTGGCAAAATTACTTAACAAGTAAACATCTGAAATAGTTGAGTTAAAAAAAAAGTGAATGATGGAAAATTTAAAGATACGCGGGAGACAAATATATTTAATCAATTGAAAAATTTAATATTGTTGTAAAAGTGTATGTTGCAAAGCCAGTATTTAGCGTTATTAACCGTTACTAAAATAATAGTGATCGCGTTTAATACATGTTTAAATTGATATATAAAATCAAAAACAGAAACAAAAATTAAAAGTTCACTTCATATCGGAGGAAAACAAATAATTTTTCATAAAAGAACGGCTGAAAAATATTTGAGAAATCAATTACAGTTTTTTTTGTCAAATAGAAAAGTATTTTTGAGATCTACTCAACTAAATGTACAACTTAGACTATGTAGTTACTCGGGTGTATTTTCACTGTCACACCGAGTAATGTGACTATTGAAATAAATAACTGATAGGGGGAAATATTTACAGTCCCAGGTATTACTCAACAAAATAGTTTTTTACCACTGTTTTTCAATATCGATCTTTTTACCACATTTTTTAGATCACGAAATCGATTAATAAAGAAAATAGAGGTTAAAAAATTCGATAAAAAAAATATATATAATGGGCTAATTATAGCTAATTATTCGAATCATTCATAGTGAACCATCAGCAAGTGTTCCAATCCATAGAATAAATAAATTTGTTTCTATTTTTGTAAATTTTCGTTGAATATTCTTAACCAATTAGAGTTTTATTGCCACATAAAAGAATTACTCTTCAAGTTGCTTATAATCAATCTTTAAAATGTAAGGGCTAAACATTTTAAAAATATCTTAAGCGAGAAGTGGCCTGAATTAAAACAAAAAATGGCGTGTGATACGGTAAGATTTAATTTGTGAATACATACCTCAAACTTCATATTGGAACTCTGCTCCTTTAAAATTTAGTCTCGTTTATTAAATCACTTTTTTTTTCATATAAAGTAGATTTTATTTATCTTTCTTTTTTGTTTTCATATTTAAAAATAAATATTTACAAAATATTTTTTAATATTATTTAATAATATATGTATGTAGTATTTTGAAACTTACGTATCTATTTGCTAATATTTACTTAGCATAATTTTATTTATCTCTAATAGAAAATGGCAAGTATTTAATAGATTTTTCTTAATTTTTTTTTTTACAGATTTACATACAATGTCATGAAATAGAAATGAGAAACAAATCGAGTAATGTAGGATTTTAAATTATCATTTCACAACTGATATATAGACGTATTTATATTAGATATAAAATTAAATAAATAAAAACTGATTAAAAATTGTAAAACGAATTAAATTTAAATGATTTAAATTCTTATTTAATAATTTTTTTTTATTTTTTCTATAAAATAAAATGTCATTTTAATGCTTTTTAATGTTGTACATAATTTACATTTACAATGTTCAATTGTAAAATTTGAAAGTATTAAATACTTTTAATAAACGTACATACTTATTTATATGATTTCTTTATAAAAAAAATAATTTCAATTTCAAAGTTATAAAATAAATAAGCTAATTTCTAATTAAAATAACCATAAAATAAGTACGTTAATAACGAAAGTAATAATGAAACAAAAATACAATATTATTTGTGTTTTTTAAAATTACAAAGTGCCATCCAAACATCACAGTCCAAAAGATTATACATTTTTATAAATTGCACTAATTTTTGTGAAATGAATTTTTACTTGACGGATTTAGGTTTGTAATTGTCAATTAATTAATTTTTAAAATAAAAACTAATACTTGCACAGTCTCTCTCAGGCAGTTGCCGCGTTAAGACGTTTTTTTTAATAACGGCGTTATTTTTCTGTGTTTATTGCTCGCATACACGTGTTTTATATACAAACCTTCGTATATTTCTTTTGTGTTATTTTCTTTCATTCTTTTTTGATTTGATTTATTTGACCCAATAATACTTAAAGGATTTCCTAGCTTTCGAAATGAACGGGATTCACCCCCCGAACAATAACCGGTTTCGAGAGCTAGATCTCTCGTCCGGAAAAAAGAGTAGAAACAAACGACCAAGACCAGAGGAATTTATTCCTCTACTGGAGACACCCACAAATCAGAGGAACCAACCCCGCTATTTAGTTGCGGCAACAATTTCTTTAAAAGAAAACGTACAAGTGCCACCACTTGCCTCCCACAATGTGTTTCAGGTAGAGAGAGGTCTCAACCATATTTCGCGAGATCGATTAGAAGTCGAAGAAATGAAAGGTGGCGATCTTTTAATTAAAGTGGCCAATGCAAATATTGCAGAGAAATTTCTAAAAGCTAATCACATTGATTGCATCCCAGTGAAAATAACCTTACATAAAACGCTCAACTCAACTCGAGACCGTATTTATTCAAGAAAAATTATCGATATACCTGAAGAGGAATTATTGGATTCTTTAAAGGATCAAAAGATTATTGAAGTTCGAAAAATAAATAAAAACGAAAATGGTAAAATTGTTGCTACTGGAGCAGCTGTAATTACTTTTGATCTTTTCTACCGCCTGGATTTTTTGAATCTCGGCTGGGAGAGAATCTCAGTTAACGAATACATCCCCAACCCTATGAAATGTCTTAATTGCCAAAGATTGGGTCACACAAGAAAATGGTGCAAAAATGTTGAGCAATGTCGAGAATGCGGTAATGCTGAAAAACATGAAATATGTACTCGAAAATACTGTGTTAACTGCCAAGTGGAAACTCACCCCTCACACGACCCTGAATGCCCGTCCTTTTTGGAAACACAAGTCGGTTAACTATATCAGAATAACTAGAAAATGTACAAAACGTGACGCATGGAAAATTTTTAATGAAAATCCCACACAAATTTTGCTCCAACCTTTTAGTAAAAACGGCAATAAAAATCCAACATACGCACAAATAATAAACAACAACGCCACAACAACCAAACAAATTTATACACCATCCGTAATTTTCGTAAACAGTAAAACCATTCAAATACAGGACCAAAATAAAACAACAAGCAAGCTAGACAAACCACATAAACCCTGTTCAACAAAAGCAACAGCCCATGGTCACGACATCCACATCATACAACCTATACAAACTCAATTAAACATGAATATCACTGATAACAATCAAACACATCCAACTATTCAAAAAGTTATTTCAGAAATATCTTCTCACAATTTAAATCAACCGATAAATAATTCCATTACAACAACAATCTGCACAGAAAATGATCTCTCTTCTCTCGAAGATGACTACATTTCCAGTGAGAACAATAAAACATATTTTAATGACTCGTTGAACGAATCGATAGCAGATCAGGTTATAAGTGATGAGGAGTTTAACACGCCCCAAAGGAAAGCAAATAGAACAACAACTGACGAGTGCGATTCTCCTTGCACACAAATTTTCAAAAAATTTCCACAATTGAATGTCCTTATTACTCCAAATACTTTTAGAAGCACACAACAACAGTCCTTAGAGGATAGCAGTAAAGAATAAAACGTAATGACTTTGGACCTTAACATCACTATCCTGCAGTGGAACATACAAGGCTTTATTAACAACAAATACGCTCTTGAACTTCTAGTTGCAAGACACAAACCAAATATTATAGCCAGGGACCGTAACTGTAATAAATACCTCCATCAACAACTGCTTCAGAACTGCCTCTGGCCTTCTTCGAACAACAGCGCTTGGAAAATTAAGATCTGAAGCCAATTTTGTTAATAATAATATTCGATTACTTATATTCATTACGTTTATGTACTTCTTATTACACCACTGTATCTGTTACATCATAATAGAACTCTGTTGGGTGTGGCTTTTTATGTTCTCAGTATGTATAATAAAATTACCTCTCAATAAAACGTTGTTTGAACAGGTTATGCGCCCAGTGCCGCGAAATTAATTTTTTTATTGAGCAATTTCTTTGGTGGAACGAAAATTGAAATGAACACAGTGGGTGTACAGTTTCCAAAATTATCTAATTCCAATTATCATGGTTGGAAGTTCAACATGGAGCTGTTGCTGTTGGAAAGAGAGCTGTCGGATGTTGTTGTTGCTGTTCCTGCCGTCCAGGATGAGAAGTGGCTTGCTCGTGACGGTAAGTCAAGAGCCACTATTGGCTTGGCTGTGGAGGAATCGCAAAAAGTCCTCATAAAGCAATTGAAAACTGCCAAAGAATTTTGGGAGAAGTCTAACGTCAGTAATAAGGTCAGTCTTTTGAGACAAATGTCGTCAAAGAGGCTCGTAAGTGGCAAGTCGATGGAAAACAATATTAATCCATAATCGATCGCTTAAGGGATTTGGGTGAAACAACAGAGGAACATAAGGCTGTTGCATTTTTATTGGGAACACTGCCTGAAGCCTACAACCCATTAATAACATCATTGGAAATGCGACCTGAGACCGATCTCACGATTGACCTGGTAAAGAAGAAACTGTTTCAAGAATTTCAACGAAAAGCTGGTTCCGAAAGCGAAATTGAAAGCGCGTTTAAAGTCCAAAGGAAAAATGTCCGTCCAAAGTGTTTTGCGTGTGGCAAACCTGGCCATTTCAAGAGGAACTGCCCAAACAATAAGTAACAAAAACAGCAAAGGGCCAACGACAATCGCGCCAATATTGCCAAGGGTAAGGATAATATTAATATTTGTTTCGGTGTCAGTAGTGCAAAATCGAACGGCGATTGGTTCGTCGATTCAGCGGCGACGTGCCATATGAGCTGCGAAGCAAAATATTTTACGAACTTGAAAGCGAAGTAGTTTATTTAGCTGATGGTACAAAATTAAAATCAAAAGGCATAGGTGATTGCATATTATTATGTGAGGATAATGAAATTCAGGTTCGTAATGTGCTGTTTATTCCCGAATTAGATGGAAGTTTGCTATCTGTCCATAAATTAACGAGTGAAGGTTTTGATGTTCGCTTTAAAGAAGATGATTGTACAATCTCTAAAAATGGTTATATCTGCGCAAAGGCATCATTGAAAAACAATTTATTTGTGCTGAGCTATAGTCAGAGAGCAAATAAAATGTTAAATTGTCGCAATAATTGTGCTCATGTTTGGCACAGGCGTTTTGGCCACAGAAATATAAATGCTATAAGATCTGCCGTAAGTAAGAAATTGGTGAATGGTATTTCTATAAACGAATGCAACTGTAAGGTAACTTGCGAGATATGTTTAAAAGAAAAATTAACACGTTATCCATTTCCGAAGGCATCCGAATCTGGAGCAAAAGAAATTTTAGAGCTAGTACATTGCGATTTGTGTGGTCCAATGCAAAATCAACAACAACAAATATTTTTTAACGATGATAGATGATTACAGCCGTTTTTGTAAAGTTTATTTTATCCCATCGAAAGATATGACACTTGATAAAATAAAAGAATTTGTTGCACAAACGGAAATTTTTTTTGGTAAACGAATGAAAATATTTAGAAGCGACCGTGGTGGCGAGTTTTTGAATAAGAAGATTCAACATTTTTTAAAAACCAAAGGCATTATTCAACAATTTACATGTCCTTATACGCCTGAACAGAATGGCGGAGCGGAGAGGAAAAACCGTAGCTTAATGGAGATGGCCAGGTGTATGTTGAACGATGCTGACATGGATATAAAATTTTGGGCTGAAGCGGTAAATCACGCGAATTATATTCAGAACCGTATATTGTCATCTGCTGTTGAAGTAACACCCTTCGAGCTATGGTACGGCAAGCCTCCGGATTTGAGCCACATTTACGTTTTCGGTTCGTTTGCATTTGCTCATATAAACAAGCAAAGCCGCAGAAAGCTGGACAAAGTAGCAGTTAAATGTCGTTTAGTCGGTTATCCTGACGAATCAAAAGGTTTTCGATTATTGGATTGCAGAACTAATAAGATTATTATTAGCCGTGAAGATATTAGAATCTACAGAATTTCTTTCGTCGAATGTCAATATTGAGAATAATAATTCGAATACCGAAGTAGTAGACGTTTCTTTGTCAGAAACCAAGCCTAATGTCCTTTTGTCGCAAACATCAGAAGAGCTAGATGAAAATGTCGATGTAATAAGCTCAGACGATTTTTATGGTTTTACATCAGCTGAAGAGTCATTAGCATCATCCGATTCTGAAATTCAATGTGACTAAAATTGAACCGAGAACTTCTTCAAGAAGCAACAAAGGCGTACCTCCTAAGAAATATGGTTACAAAATTTGCGGTGAAGCAGATCCAGTAAGTTACGAAGATGTTTTGTCTGGATCGGACAGTAAACATTGGTTGAAAGCTATGAAGGAAGAAATAAGAGCATTAGAGGAAAACAAGACATGGGATTTGGTAGAGGTTCCCAAAAATTGTAAACTAATAGACTGCAAATGGGTATACAAAATCAAACATCTTATTAACGGTGAAAAGAAATATAGAGCTAGACAGGTCGCGAGGGGATTTTTTCAGAAATATGGTGAAAACTATGACGAAATATTTGCACCAGTTGTAAAACCTGCTACCTTCCGAAGTTTACTGGCTATTGCGAGCTATAGAAATATGAAATTACGTCACGTCGATATTAAAACAGCATTTCTTTATGGTGATATAGATGCGGAAATATATATGAAACAGCCAAAGGGATATATATTACCCGGAAAAGAGCATTTTGTTTGTAAATTAAATCATAGCTTGTACGGTCTAAAACAGTTTGCTCGTTGTTGGAATCTCCGTATTAATAAGATACTTATTGATTCCGGATTCAGAAGGGGAGAAGCAGAACCTTGTTTGTATGTGAGAGGCAGTGGCGAATCAATTACTTACGTCCTTATCTACGTTGATGATATTGTTATCGCATCGAAGGAAGATATTGAAATCAATGATATAATTAAAATTTTAGGGTCCAAATTTGAAATTACTGATCTGGGTGATTTGAGGCTTTATTTGGGAATCGAAGTCACACGAGAGAATGCAATGTTTTATTTATCACAGAGGAAATATATTGAAAAAATTTTGGAAGACTACAATCTTAAAGATGCAAAGATTTCAACTATACTAATGGACCCTGGTTATTTGAAGGTAAATTCTGAAAGTATTCTGAATAACAACAATTTATATCGTAAAGCTATTGGTTCGATGTTATATGTTTCAAATAACACACGTCCGGACATTGCTGTGGCCGTATCAATCCTATCTCGAAAAATAAGCAATCCAAACGATAATGATTGGGCAGAATTGAAGCGAGTAATGAAATATCTGAAGGGTACAAAGGACCTAAAGTTATGTGTGGGTTCTAAATCAGATTTGAAGTTAAGAGGGTATGCTGATGCTGACTGGGCAGGTGACATAAAGGACCGAAAGTCAACAAGTGGCTTCATTTTTAAACTTGGTGATGCCGTGATAAGTTATGCCAGCAGAAAACAACAGAACGTAACTTTATCATCGACTGAGGCTGAATTTGTTTCTCTTGCGGAAGCGTCTCAAGAGTTCCTATGGCTTATCCAGCTGCTGAAAGAATTTCAAATTAACATCCGTGATCCCATAATTTTTGAAGACAACCAGACCTGTTTGAAGATATTACAAGATGAGAAAATAACACCAAGAAGTAAACACATAGACGTAAAATATTATTTCGTGAGAAACTTAATGAAGACTGGAAAGGAGCTTTACGAATATTGTCCTACTGATTCCATGTTGGCTGGAAAAGTTTACAGAAGACAATTTAAGATGTCTCATTTTTGTCAGTGGTCTTCAGTCACCAAAGGACGCAAATTTCCGCAATGAAATTTTAAGAATTTTGGATGAGGAAAAACCTGAAAAGCCGGTAACTTTAGAATTCATCAACCAGGAAATTCAGCGTACACTTTAACGTCAGCATGGCACCAAAATGATTGGCCAAGCCATTCATACAAAACAACACACAAGTAAGTACGTCTCTAACCATAAGAAGGATGATACAAAAACACCTTCAACACCATGTTGGTTTTGTGACGCTATGCACTACTTAAAAAAACTTGCCAATACAAGAATCATAAATGTAAGCAATGTGATAGAATAGGACACAAAGATGGTTATTGCAACGTTAAAAAACAACAACAAACAACGACATTCAACAAATCCTCAACAATCAGCAACTGTGAGCAAATATGGGTCAACATAAATCGCCCCAAATTGACCTCAACAAAGCATATTGCAAAGGACGCTAATCGTAACAAAATTGAATTCCTTGGAGCATTCAAAGCCAACATTTCATTTTTGAATACAACGAAAACAATAACAATTTTTATGACAACAGTTCATTCACTGAACATAGCAGGAACCGATTTTTTCGAAAAATTTTGTCTTTGGGAAATTCCAATCCACACATTTTGCAAGTCAGTCGGAAAATCTGGTGCTGATTGTCATATCAACAATTTTACTGAAAAATTTCCTCAACTTTTTGACCCAACTTCTTGGGTCATTGTACTAAAATTAAAATCCATCTTCCACTCAAACCAGATACAGTTCCAAAATTTTATCCAAAACGTCCAGTACCATATTCAGTAATCGTCCTAGTGGATGCTGAACTTGATCAATTAGAGGAAGGAGGCGTAATTACACCAATCAACAATTCGGAGTGGGTAGCCCCTATAGTTACAGTGAGACGCTCTAGAGGTAAAATCAGAATATGCGCAGACTATTCAACAGGCCTCAACGAAAATGTGGAAGCTGATTTTAACTCACTACCTCTACCAGAAGATATTTTCATGCGCCTTAATAATCGTAAGTACTTCACGAGACTAGATTTTAATGACGCATATATGCAGTTTGAAGTTGACACAATAAAGTCCATTTTAACTATCAACACACATCGAAGCTTATATACGTTTAATAGGCTAGTTCCTGGAATAAAGTCAGCACCAGGTGCATTCCAACAGGCTATAGAAAAAATTCTAACAGGCATTTCAGAGGCCACAGCATATTTAGACGACGTTATCACTGCAAGTGAAACAATACAGCAGCAGTACGGGATGTTTTAAATCGGTTTTCAGAATATGACATGACAGTCAATTTTGATAAATGTGAATTTATTCAACTGCAGATCAAATACTTGGATCAAATAGTTATTTTTAATGGTATCAGACCAGATCCAGACAAAATTCTCTCAATCACCAATTTACCTAGACCTCAAAACGTCAGTAAGCTCAGATCATTTCTTGGTTCTATCAATTTCTACGGTAAATTCATCAACACAATAAGATCTCTAAGAGCACCTCTCGACGAGTTACTACAAAACAATACTAAATGGTATTGGTCATCAGAGTGTGAGAATTTATTTCAAAAGTTTAAGCAGATTTTAAAATCGGACTTAATGCCTACTCGTTATAACTCCAAGTTACCCATTATAGTTTCAGCATATGCTTCAATGCAAGGTCTAGAAGCACAAATTTCACACATCATGTCAGATGGGACGGAAAAGCCAGTTGCACACGCATCAAGATCTTTGACGGCAGCGGAAAAGAACTACGCGCAAATAGAGAAAGAAGCACTAGCATTAGTGTTTGCAGAAAAAATAAAAGCAATTAGAACCGACAATGGACATGAGCTCGTTAACGAAGAATTTAAGGAATTTTTAGAACACGAAGGTATTGCAAGACAACTCACCTTTCCATACACCCCCCATAACGAGCCAATCGGACAATAGTAGAAATGGCACGATCAATGATCGTTCATAGTGGTGTGAAGCAAAGTTTGTGGACAGAGGCAGTAAAAACTGATGTCCACTTAAAATATTAGGTGATCGAACACTCTATGAAGTGTGGTTTGGAAGAAAGCCAAACGTTCAACATTTGAAGATATTCGGTGCGCATGCAGTATCGTTAAATAAAACTGGCACAAGAAAATTCGAGACTAAAGGCCAGAGCTTCGTAATGGTTGGCTAAGACTTATCGTTCATACGATAAATATAACCAAAAAATAATAGAACGTCACGATGTAATCTTCGATGAAAATACATTTGATAACAAGACTGATTAACAGTTCAGTTTTAGTGTTCAGGAACAACAGCAAGTTGTAGATAATGTTGAGAAGAAAACAATTGTTAAAGTTGGCACGAGTCATGAAAAATATTTATCGAAGAGTTGAATTCTGATGACGGCGGTGATTTCATTGGCTTTGAGACGACACATTGCGAATTCAAGATATTAACGTTTGACCTTGTTTGCTGCATTTGGTAGAAAAATGAATCCGTTAAATAGAATTTCAGACAAAGAAGAAAGCTGTTCAGACATAAAGTCTTATTCGCAAAGTGTTAACTCTTATGTTGGAAAACCCCATTAGAATTAAGAAAGTTATTTTAAATCTTAAAATTTAAAATTGTGAAAATAATTTAAATATAATAAAAACTTTTTTAAAACCTTAAAAATGTAACTGGTGCTCAATGTGAAGCATTGTTCAGCAAGTCATTAAAAATGAATCGTATAGCACTTGCTGAGCAGATTATCAAAAAATTAACAAGCCTAAAAAGGACCTTGTGTTACGAAGAAGTGCTAGAGGACGAAAGACTTTTTTCTTATAAATGACTCTTTTATTTTGAAAACTGGGAGCGACTTTTGCACTTGTCATGTGTGATTTTTCTCCCACAAAGGTTGTGGGTCCCTGATTTCGGTTAGCCTGATAAATATTGTTAAGAGTTTAAGTATATAACCTAACATTTACTAAAGAACGTGCTTGTGGTTTTGTTTTGTTCAGAAAAACAAGGTTTTACTAATAATGGCAACCGATGTAGCAAACATTTATAAGCTTAACGGGAACAACTACACAACATGGTGCATCCAGATAAAGTCTTATGATTACAATGGATCCTTGAAATGCAGTTGTAAAGAAGGTGCCAATAAAGGAAGAAAAAATAATGAAGTGAAATGTAAACAACTCATTGACTTTTTCAGTCATTACATTACATTACATTAAAGCCCAGCGAGTTTTTTGGAACTTAAATTAAACAAGTTCTTAACTGGCGTCCGAGCAATAGTTGCTCCCGAAAAAAACAGCACTGATATCGTCCTCAAGAAGTACGTTGCGAAGCCAACAATAATACCTTCAAAAGGTATCTATATATAAGAGATTGGTTAACCTGAAATTACAAGAGAATGGCAATTTGGTTCCCCATTTGAATGAGTTCACAGAAATATATGTATGTAAAACTTGGAGAAGTGAACATTAAAATTCAAGAGGAATTACTTGTCATCATGTTGTTATAGTCTTTCTAGAGACTTTGATCATTTTGTAATAGCAATCAGCGGTAAGATGGCCTAACCCCCATTTTTTCTGTTTGCGGCAATATTTTTTGGTATGACCAAACTCTTGACACCGCACAATAATCCAGCTAACTATAAAGGTTGTATTGTATATAAACAAATGTTGAAAAGAAGATTGCAAAACAATAATTTGTATAGAAGACATCAAAGCAAGCAATATGCCTTCAACGATTAAAACTTCCCCAATATAACCCACAACACAATTCCAAATTTACACCAAATTAATAATAATAATAATAGTTCATACTTTGATGTTCTACAGAGTAAACAGCTTAACAATCCCTTTGAAAAAATAGAAAAACTAATAGAGAATCAAATAGAGTTGACAAACAGGCTTATAGCCATGATGTCTGTTCTAATAACAAAATTATGCAGCTAAACCTAAGGATAGCAATAAGGAATGTCAATGGGCTTTCCAATCATACCCAAGAAATAGAATTATTTCTTAAAACTAATTTTTTGACATCCTTCTTGTATCCGAAACTCATTTTACTTCCATATCCTTTTTCCGAATAAAAGACTATGATTTAATATGCGACGATATCTAATATCCAGACGATAGATCACATGCAGGATCAGCAATATTAATAAAATCTTCGATACACTATGACATTTTTAATGAAATAAGAAAACCTTACCTTCAAACAGCGTGTATCAAAATTATTTGCGACTCAATTAATATATCTGTATGTGCGATTTATTTTCCACCACGTTTTTCAGTAAAATGTCAAGAATTTGAAGAATTTTTCAAATTGTTGGAACAAGATTTATAGTTGGAGGTGAATTCAACTCTAAACATCATTGGTGGAGCTCTAGATTGATAAACCCTAAAGGTAGAGAACTCTATAAATGTATAACTAATAACAACTATTCTATCCTTTCCCACGTATTGGCCTACAGATTTGTCAAAGATACCTGACTTATTGGATTTTGTTGTATATACGGGTATAAATAATAATCTTCTCCAAATAACAGATTGCGATGATCTTAGCTCTGACCATTCACCACTTATAGTAAACTTTAATACATTTTTACATTAACAATCAAAAAAATATAAAATTCTTAACGATAGAACTGATATGAACTGTTTCACAAGTTGGATAGAAAGTAATGTTAATCTAAATATGTCATTAAAATCAACTTACGGGTTAGATGATGTTGTCGAAACTTTCAATAATCTTATTCATGAAGCAGGATTTTTATCAACACCAAAGCAAATTTTTGGAAATACCGAAATAAGAGCTATGATTAGGAACAAAAGAAGGTTAAGGATGATCAAATTGGAAATTTTCTAAAAAAAATCTTAATATTGATAATAATGACGAGTATTGTTTATGGCATGCTACAAAATATTTCAAAAGAGCCACCAAGAGAAATATACCAATCAAAGATAAGAATGGTTTATGGTGTAGAACCGATAAAACTAAATCAGAAGCATTTGCTTTGCATTTATATAAAACTTTTCAGCCTCTTGATATACGTAAATAATGGTCCTGATACAGACGATATAAATAATTTTCTAGATAGTCCTTGTCCGATAGATTGGCCAATTAAACACATCTCACCACAGGAAGTTCATTATGAAATTAATAACCTTAATTGCAAAAAATCTCCAGGATACGACTCTATTGCCGGAAAAGTTGTCCAGGCTCTACCAAACTGTCTATTAACTCTTATATTTAATTCAATTTTAAGACTAAACCATTTTCCTACACAATGGAAATGTGCCGAAGTAGTAATGGTACCTAAACCAAAAGAAACCTGAGAATGTTGTTACATCGTATCACCCAATAAGTTTGCTAGTCACTTTCACCAAAATATTTATGAGAAGAATGTTACCAGTATTAGAAAAGCTTAATATAATACCCGATTACCAATTTGGATTTAGACATAAGCATGGCATACCGGAACAATGCCACCGTATAGTCTCTTATATACGGGATTCTTTAGAAAACAAAGAATATTGTTTAGGTGTGTAGTAGTCTATGATGTCGGTTACTTTAGTTGTAGTCGCGGGTACCTGTTGCAATATTCCTTTGAGTGTATTATGTGAGATTTCCAATGTAAATGTATTTATCTCTTTCTTTCTTAAGCTTATAATTGTACGCTTAATTGTATGGTAATCTAGAATATTCCATGTAAATAAATTTATCTCTTTCTTCCTTAAACTCATAATTGTTTGTATAACTATATAGTGTTCTGGAACCTTCTATGTGAATATATTTATCTCTTTCTTTTATATACAATAAGATGTAATGTTTTGTAGAGTTAAGCTTGTAGATATTTAAGGAAAAGAAGCGTGATCATTAATAAAAAGAGATGCCAAGGAAATAAGTTGTTTTTATTTATTCCTCCGTGGTTTGAAAGTTTGACTACAATTTCTCAGAAATGGGATATACCCGTATATATAAAAAGTATAAAAATTTGTGGCAAAACAAGTGAATTTTTTTTTACGAGAGTGTGATTTACGATATAAAAAGTTAAAAATTCTTGGCTAAAAAGTGAATTTAAAAAAAAAAGAGGTATAATTTGCATTAAAAAAAAAAAAAAGAAAGGACATGGAGGAAGTTTATGGCACAAATTGTACAGTTGCCCAGTTACGTCGCTGGTTACAACATCTTGGCCTTCCATCGTCGTGTTCCAGGAACGAGTTGTTAATAAGAATCAATAATGTGCCTCTACCAATAAGAGGTGAGTGTCCAAATTTTGAAGCGGGTAATCAAAATCCCAAGGTGGTCAATTTGTCTGAAAGTGGTGGTGAGGGTGTTTTTGAAGGTGGTGTGGAGAAAAGAACAAACGATTGTGAAAAGACAGGGATGGGTGAGCGGCAACAAATGAGCGATGATTTGCAACAAATGAGTGGTGATTTGCAACAAAAGAGTGGTGATTTGCAACAACAAATGAGTGGTAATTTGCAACAAACGAGTGGTGATTTGCAACAACAAATGAGTGGTGATTTGCAACAACAAACGAGTGGTGATCTGCAACAACAAACGAGTGGTGATCTGCAACAACAAACGAGTGGTGATTTGCAACGACAAATGAGTGGTGATTTACAACAGAGTAGTGATTTGCAACAACGAGCGACCGGTGATGTACAACGACAAAATATTGCAGAAAAGAATGATCGTGGCCCGTACAGAAACAGAAATGATACCTTTTCAACTATCTGGTAGAAAAAGAACTGGAATTAATTCAACATGAGAAAGATCTGCCTCGGCGAGAAAACGATTTACTTAAAATTATCGTTTAAAATGAAAGAAAACAGAAAAAATCCGAAATGGACAATAAGAAGACTGATTTGAATGCCAAGAAAATGGATGTGTCGTTTGCTATTTTAAAGGATATGATTCCACATTACGATGGAGGAGTGTTGCCAGAAACGTGGATGGCTCAATTCAAAAGCTTAAACGAGTTGTACGCATCGGATGAAATACAAAGAAAACACTTTTGATGTGTAAATTTAAAGTCAAAGTCCAAATATGGCTACACTCGAAAAATTGGTAGAAGAAATAAGATTAAGACTTCCTAAAAACTACGAAATGCTAAGCAAAATCTCAGTAATCAATGTAAATAATGTTTTATCCCATACAAAAGATGAAATCATGTCATTAGCTAGAGAATTTGGATCTAAACCAGACATTTTGACAAATATTGAAAATGCATTGCGAACGATACTAAAATGGCAAAATAAATGGTTAAATATAAAAATAAAAATGGTTAAATAAATAATATTAATTTTGGTTTGTAAATTTTTTTACTGGTTATATAAAATGGTTATAAAATTAAAATAAATATTATGTGTTAGTGCTTTTTTGTCAAAATTACGCGTTTTTTTTATCGAGTTTGGTGCTTTTTGAAAATTTATAGTTGACAACGCTGGCTCTGCCTAACACAGCTAACAAAGACGATGACGACGAAAATGATAACGACGCCGATGAAAGCAGCGATGAAGACGAAGTAGCATGTAGTGGTGTTGACAAAGACGTGGTCGGAGATAATTGTAAAGCCGAAAGTCCATACCATCCGTTTCATGCGGACTGCGTTACATGCAATTTTTGCTTTCTATGCGGTTCTTATTGCAAGTTACACACAATGCGTTTTATGCGACTGGCTTTTTGTGTTGGTCAGCTGTTGTGGTGAACAATAAAAAAGCAAACAAGAACATTTATGCCATTAATTACAAATTTATGAGTTTAAATATGTGATATTTTGTGCTGTTAAGTCCTACGAAAATCCTCAAAAGAACACAAGACGATTGTTTTCGGTTAATTTATCCTCCATTTTTCATGTTTACAAATAAATAAATTCAAAGTAGATGTAACATGCATATTTTGTTCATGAAATGATGAAATGTTCAGAAATGTGCTAAAAATGTATTTTTCTCTTAAATTAGTAGTAAACTTTATTATGAAATATGTTTTTATTAATATTTTTATAATGCAAAAAAGAAAAATGCGAAAATAATAATGTCGTAAAATGTAAACATATCTATCGAAACCATTCACAATAGTATATAAAAAACTGCTGACATTTTCCAACACTGCATGAGTCGCATAGAAAAGTAGAAAGTAGATCTACTTGATGCGTTCTACGCATCTATGCATTATATGCATTTTCTTATGTTTCTTGTCACATACAACTACACTGATTCTACTTTTTCGGTATACGCATGTAATGCAAGCACGCATGAAACGCATGCTATGGACTTTCGGCTTAAAAGCACAATAAAAATGCGAGCGACACAGTCACAGGCGTCAAAGTTCGCAATGACTTTTTGAAACATTGAGGACTCGATCAGGAAGTTTGATGGGAAAGGAAATTTGCCTATTGAAACATGGATCGTGGAATTCAAAGAGACTACAGCCATCATGAATTGGAACGAATTCCAAATGTTCAATTTTGCTAAAAAGTCAATAAGTGGCATAACAAAGCTATTCATTCAAGGTGAACGCGACATAACGTCTTAGAGGAGACTTAGAGATGCATTAATTGAAGAATTTCGAACAACAACAAGTAGCGCACAACTTCATAAACAGCTAGCTGAAAGGAAAATGAGAAAAGGCGAAACTGTGCAAGAATATATTCTTCACAGGAAAGAAAACGCTTAGCGCGGTAGTGTCGATGACGGCTCGATTTTGTAATATGTGATCGACGGTATAAACGATTTAAATATAAACAAATCGATATTGTGCGGTTTCAATGACATTGGAGTTCAATCATGAATGTCGTCGACGACAGATGTTTTGCGGAGATCGATTGAATTATTGTTTATTTAATATGAATTTATTTAGCGTACAGCGTTTTTGTTGTTCTTTTTACGGTTTTCGTAATTGTTTTGTTTAAATATACAAGAGAAAGTGACTCTTAATTAGTAAAAAATAATAAAACAAGTAATGAGTGAGCTTAATGCTCCAAACTCTATCTTAGATAATGTTTATGAAAATTTAAATAAAGTGTATCAAGTAAAAGTAGATCAAACATTGCCAAAGCAAGAATGTTTAAAAATATTTCAAAAACATGTGCAAGAGCGCAATAACCCATCAAGATCTCATGCTGTTTCCAACAACACAACAAATAAAGAAGAGAATAGCAACAAAGAAAACTCAAAAAATAATATATCGTATAATCAAAATAAAAACTCGTCTACTAAAGTTCCAATTTTAATCATCTTTGATGTGGAAATTTATCAGAGATGCTCTAAAAATATCAGAATTTAATGTAAAAGAATTCCGTAACAAAACCACATCGCTGTTTATATCATCAATTGATGATTATGTTAAAACGGAGGCTTATTTAGAAAAGAGTAAAACCAAGTTCATGTATACAACAAAAATTTCCAAAACAAAGAGTTATTTACTGAAAGGTCTAAGTTCTGAAATTGATATAAATGAAATTTTCTAAGAACTTTGTAAATTTCAAAGTGAAGATTTAAAACTTGAAAAAGTTAACCCTTTTACAACAAAAAAGGCATCAAATGAGGGATACAAATTACCAATTTACTTAATTCAAATAAGTAACGAAAGTAAGAAGTCACTCTGAAGAGTTTGAGGACAAAAATTAATAAAGTGTGTTATGTACATATGGTGCGACTATATTTTACAATACGTATATTTACTACTCTCTTTTTTTATATGTACCCATTTTGTTATTCATAATAATTTAAATAACCTGAATTTTTTCATTCGAGAATAAACTATTGAATCGATATTGATATTCTTGATTGAAAGGAATAAATGCGATTCTCTAACAAAAATAATCCGCATTTGGTCTTGATTCCAATAGAATATAGGGCTAGACAACATTTTTAAGAAGATTGGTTACCATGGCGGCGATAGAGAGCTTTATGTATATATAAGACACAATGACAATTCGATTAATATCTATATACAATGATGATATGCTTTTAGCCTGTACGAGAAGAATTGATTAAGATCAAACGGTTGATTGCTGGAGAAAGGTTCAGTGTATTACTTTTAAGCTTCGAAGTGAATCGGGATGGTGCATGAGGAAGCATTTCAATGTGATACTTCAATAATTATTGTATAATATCTTCTGTCCAATCGGCATTTTTTTTTTGTATTCTATTAACTAAAATTCTTACTCAAAACGAACGTACATATACGATGTTTAACTGTTATATTTTGATTTCCAAATAAATTTTAGAAAACACACCTTATCATGTTAAAAATGTATACATTTAAAATAAATTTGTTCAATAAATTATAAATAAATAAATAAGGATTTTCAGTGTCATGTAAGGAAGAAACACTGGTGTAAACTTGTGATATCATATTGCAAAAATATTTACAATAAATAAAATAAAATATAGGATTAAAAAGTAGAAACAATAAGCTTACAACGATTCTAATGTATAACCTAATTTATAATCTAATAAAATAGATTTTTGGAAAAAAAATATTCACAAATAATTTCAGTACCTGATTGGGAATACAGTCGTATATAAATGAAAATAAAAATTTTACTCACACTTTGAAACACGTCCAGAATCCAATTAATGATTTATAATACAAATGATATCGATCTGTGTTATTTTTCTTAAACACTTTCCTTATGCATGAATGCCGATTATTTGTCTATCTTAAGATGGCCCATTATTTGACCAGTCGTTGCATTAACAAATTGTCCTTGTGAAAGTTGAACGAAATTTGCTAAAGATGTGGGTAAATTTAATACGGTTGCATCGTGATGATTTCCTCCATTACCGGGGTTAGCACTGAGCGTTAGCGTTTTTAAACCATTCACTTGAGGATCATTTGACTGTGTTATGGTTATTGTATTGCCGGCAATATCTTGTGTTACAATAGAGGTAGGCAGTTGTAAATGCATTATTTGTTGAATTTGTGTTTGATTCTGTTGTTGTAATTGATTCAATTGTTGTTGTACTGATTGCAATTGCTGATTTTGTTGATGTTGTTGTGTTTGTTGCGATTGTTGATTTTGATCTTGTTGTTGTGTAATTGTTTGTTGCATTTGGGTTGATGTTTTTTGTGAACTTACGTTATTATTGTTGTTGTTATTTTTTTGATTTTGATTTGTTTCTTTTGATGTTGAGTCAGGAGTAGTTCGTTTTTTATCCTTAAAAAAAATAATAAAAAAAACGTATTTTTAAACAATCAGAGCATGAAAGAAGATAACATATGCATACTCTAGTTACTTATAGGGTTTTAATAGACCTAATAGAGTCGACAATACGAAAACGACTAAAGTCTAGGAATAAGGAATCACAGAAATATAAAACTCCTGCACAAAGACAACCGAGACTCTATGGCGTATTAGGTAATTTTCAGAGCGAGCGGTGTATCTACGCTGGTGTAGAATAGAAATGTGAAAAGCAGAGTGTGTAAAACTATTTCTGATAAAAATGGCTTGAGGTCAGGAACTTAATGAAACCGACACAACTGGATTTCGTGCTATTTTATCAGCGATAATGTTGTCTTATTCTTCGCCAATTCCAGGCGTGATTAACTCAATTGAAAATTTATTTTTATCTAATCACCTCCATATAACTTAATCTAATATTTTAAAGAAATTACTTTAGTATTTACCTCTACAGATGCTGCCTTAGATTGATGCAAAAGCTTATGCTGTTCGTAGTAGGTTTTTACTGCAAATGACTTGCTACAAAATTCACAAGCATAATTAGTATTAGGCTCCGTATGAATTCTGTAAAGGAATAAATATATTTTCAGTATACATATATCTACAAATACCTATAAAATTACTCAGAAGCTTTTACAACTATTGGGTAGTGATATTCAAGATTTAGTACTCTAGTACTTACTTTCTGTGCTTACTCAAATTATCTTTTCGGGAAAATGGCTTCTGGCAAATATCACAACTAAACATTTTCTTGCCCGTATGCGAAACAATATGGCGCAATAAGTGTTCTTTACGATGAAATGCTTTAGTACAACCTTTTTCATTGCATTTAAAGGGTCTCACACCCGAATGCAATTTTACGTGCTGTGTTAGATGTTCCTTCTTCTTAAAAATGCGACCACATTGTGTACATTCTAAACTGCTTTTTGCCTGAGTAGAATTAGATGCATTAGTGGAGAGTGACGATGTTTTAGTCGATTTGTTATCAGCAACAACTGGAGCTGTATTCTCATTTGACGTTGGTAGAATAGTATTAATGTCAGCTATATAGTGAACTTGTGTGTTAGAAGCTTTTGACTTTGTAGTGTCTTGGGTTGAAGCAATCGTTCTAGTCATTTGAGTTGTATTAGTTGTCACGTTTGCTTGGTTGGATTCTATTGGTTTTTGTGGTAGTTTTTTAACAGTTTTTTTCATTGGTGAGATTCTAAGCGTTGTGTTGGGAATATTAGAAATAATCTGTGGCTGTTGCTGTGTTTGTTGAGTAGATTGTTTCACTGATTGGGTTTGCTGTTCGGGTTTCTTTTGTAAAGTTTGTTTTTGAACTTGGTTTGACGATGTTTGAATAGGCGTTGTTGAAACTTGTGGTTTTATTTGTTGTTGTACAATTTTTAATGTCGTATTTCCTATTGACTGTGTTTTTTGTACATGCTGTTGCTGCTGCATTTTCGTTTGTTGTTGTTGTTGATTTTGTGGCGTTATACGGCTTATTGTTATATTTTGTTTGTTTAAAATGGGTAGTTTTGGTAACGTGGAGTTTTGCTGCTGCTGCTGCTGTTGTGGCTGATTCAAGGGTGTTATGATAGCCTGCCTGCTGGAATGGCATGCAGTATCTGAACTACCATTCGCTAAAGATGTTTTATTAACACTTGTTGTTGCTGGATTTAGTTTTGTTGTTATACGTTGCACTGTAATACCACCGTGTTGTGTAGTAACAGTTCCAGTGGTTGTTGGTACAGAACTTTGTTGTTGATTACTTTTTTGCTTCTGTTGCTGTTGTTGCTGAACCTGTTGCATAATTTGTTGTGTAAAGCTTGTTGTTGGGGTTATTTCAATTGTATTACTGCCCGGCTGTTGTGAAATCGTATATTTTTGTTGCTTAACTAGTTTGTTATTATTTGCATTTCCTCTTGTAACTGTTGGTGCAGCCTTTGGTAATTGTTTTTCTGTATCTTTCGAAGTGGGATCTACTGCACTTGTTTGCGTCGTTGTTGGAAGTTTTGTATTTCCGGTAGTTAGAACTTGCTGGGATGTTATTTGCACATTTTTGGGTAACTGTAATATTTGTGAGGAGTGAGATTGCACTTGTGGTTGTATTTGGTTTTGATTTTGCTGCTGATGTGGTTGTACTTGAGTATTTGATATTTGTTGCAGTATCTGCTGCTGTGGCTGTTGTGTTTGCAATTGTTGGCTGGGTTGTTGCTGTGTTGCTTGCTGTTGTATTATCTGGGTGGGCAATACTGTATTATTGTTAAAGGTTGCAACACCGGTCGCAGTTTGGAATGTTTGATTTGAGCTTAAAGCTTGTGGTGCCAACTGCAATGTAGCCGGTATGGATGTTGGCGCCAGTTGCATAATAGGCTGACCGTCTGCGGTGGCTATTTGAGGTTGTAACTAAAAAACAAAGAATATCGTTATTAAATCACATTATTAAGACTTCTTTATGATAAAAATTTCCATTAAAATTGTAGAGAAAATAGTACTACAACGTATTATTTGTATTTGTACTACATTGTATTATTAATGGAATTACCTTCATTTGTAACTGATATGTGGTGGGTAGAAGGAAATTTTTAGCGTCAATGTGTGCAACAAATTGTTGATCAGTACTTTCATCCTTGATTGTGATTGGCAAATAACATTTATTTGGAGATAACATATTAGTTCCTGTATTTTGGGTAACATTAGCTAATGTTTGGGGTTGTAAAGCAGCATTTAGTTGATTCTGCGGTCGAAGAAGTGGAGCCAAATTTGACAGTAAAGCAGCTGTTGCAGCATTTTGATTTTGCTGTTGTGTTTGTTGTAATTGTATTGTTGAAGGTGCTAATGTTGGCTGGAATTGCAATTGTATTTGAGGCGGCTGTTGTGTAGTACTATTTGTTGTTGTAGATGTTGTTAACTGAGGCAATGTTGCAGTTAATGTTTGACTTGTTGCATGCGTAGGTGGTGTTAAGACAAAATTGAGTTTGGGTTTTTTATTTTTAGATGGACATAAATCATCATTGTTGTCATTGGATATATTGTCAGTTGTTATACCTGTTGGTTGAATTAGTTGTGCTGTTGGAAGCGATGATTGTTGTTGCAGCGAGGGTGCAGTTATTGTTATTTGCTGTGGCTGTAATTGCGATGTCAATAATTGTAATTGCTGTTGTAGTTGTTGCTGCTGTAATTGTTGTTGCAGTAATTGTTGTAATTGATATTGTACTAACTGTTGTTGCTGCTGTTGTTCTTGCTGCTGTTGTTGTAACTGTTGCTGCTGTTGCAATTCTTGCTGTTGTTGCATTTGCTGTTGCTGTTGTAATTCTTGTTGTTGTTGATTTTGTTGCTGCTGTTGTTGATTTTGTTGTTGTTGCTGCTGTTGTTGTTGTTGAGTTTGTAGTTGTTGTTGGTTTTGTTGTTTTTTATTTATAGGAGTCACTTTAATGTTTGGCTTCATTTTTAAAAATTCTTCTAATGCACTGAAATATTAATTAAATTCATTGAAATTAAAAAGATTTGCACTGGTATGAAAAATAACATGGACACCAATGTTGCACATAAAGATTTGATGGGTAAATAAGTAAAATGAGAATATTGTTGATAATTAACTACACTTATTCTCAGTTTATACATCACAAAAACAAAATTCATTGTGGTATCATAAAATTGTTGTTTTTAATTTGTTTTTTATGAAATTAAACTTAAAATAGGTTTTTGTGTATTTTTTCCCTTCCTTTTGTATATTAAAAATTATTTAAAAGCTCACAAAATTCAAATTTAACTACTAAGTAGAAAAGAAACAACGTTTCTAAACTCTTTAATATATATAAGACATTTGTAAAACAGTATAATATATTAAATGAAATAAAATAAAATAAAATAAACTTAAAATAGAAATTCAACGAATGAAAATATAAGGAATCTCTATGTTATTTACTGAATTCGGTATATCATACCACGTAGTCTGAATTATTTTCGATTATTTTTCTGATGCATAAACTGAGATTAAATGCGATTACTTACTTACTCCCATCACATCTTTATGTACCACGTTCATGTCCTTATTATCATTCACATGAATGTATTTACGCATTTAAGATTATTTACTTATTTTTTGCATCCTTCTCCTTATTTGGTGTTGTAGGTTGTGAGTTATTTTGAGTGTGGTGTTGCTGCTGTGATGAACTATCGACAGTTATCGTATACTGTGGTATAGCATTAAACTTTTCATTTTTCATTTGTTCACTCTGAAAGTAGCACGTAAAATAATTATGTATTGGGGTTATCTTCAATAATGAAAATAAATAATGCATTTGTATAGAATGTCCCATGACGGGGCATTGCAAGGTGCTGTAATGTTAAGCACAAAATTACATTAATTTTTAATCGCACTGCATCTTTTGTGTTCCTCTTTGTCTTTCTCTAACTTCAGGAAGACTTTAGACTGCAAAAAATTAATTGCCAAAGTTTTCCTTTAAGAGCTTTTATCAAAATAAAATATGCTATTGGAATATCCAAATAAGAAAATTTGTGATTGTTTTACTTTACACTCGAATGTCTCAAATAATGTATCGAATAAAAATATATCTGTTTTGTTCCACATAAATTTGATTGTTTCCCCATGCAATTATGATAAAACAAAGAATTTTTGAAAAGTAATAACTTTTTTGTTTTCGGTGGGCGTCTTGGTGGACGTCCATTTACATTGAGAATAATCATACCTGAACGCCAACTGCCTGCATTATGGAGTTCAGAAAGTCTTGGTTCTGCAAAGCACCCGCTGTTGATATTGTCAGCGGATTTATTGCGGATTGTGTTACAACATTTGAACCTTGTATAGTAAATATTTGCTGCTGATGCTGCTGCTGTTGTTGCTGCTGCTGTTGTTGCTGCTGCTGCGACTGCAATTGTGTAGAGAATGTTTGATTTAATGATTGATTCTCAATACTATGCAATTGTCCAGGACTACTAGTTAGATTAGTATTGTTGTTATTATTGCCTGTGTTTGAAGTCATGGAACTGGAGGCATTATTTACGACACTTAAACTTTTTCCCGTAGACGACAAAACGTCCTTTATCAGCACTTTGCCGCCATTCTGGGACGATGCGGTATTTAGGCATGATGTCAACATGATTTGTGAATTTCGACAAATATTGCGAAATTCCGTATAGGTATCCAAGTGTTGCACACATTGCTGACACAAAACTTTTGGCAAACGATCTGTTTCTTCAATCTATTAAATGAGGTTTTCAATTAAAATTTACTATCAAAGTTAATTTAATAGACATCTTACATTTAATGGTAGACATTCAGCAATTTTAGCACTCAAGTTTTTTGTTTTGCCTTCCGGTGAAAATATATCAATTTTTTGATCCGTAGTGGCTGTGCATATACGACATAAATCGTAAAAGTCCACACTTTTTACATTCGACATATTTACAATCATATGATAAGAACAATAATGTATTATTATTTCAGTTTTTACTTTTATTTAAAATAAAAATGTATTAATTTTCTTATATTGTATAGTATTTTTCTGCACTGTCTGCTAGTAATTTCCCCATATCTGCCAAGTCTACTTGCAATTGTCTACTGTTAGTTCTTTTTATCATCTTACGTTCATATCATTGTTGCATTTGAAATTGGTGGGGCTTGTGGGGCATTTTGTTTATAAACAATTTATTAAAATAACTTATGCAATGTAAATAATAAAATAAACTCTCGACGCACAACAAAAATTCACATAGAAATAACAACAATTTAATCTTATTAAAGTGATTTTTGACAGACAAACGACAGACGCTATAATGGTTGTAAAAAAACGTACTTAAAAAGGGATTAACATATGTTAACATACAGATAAAATGGGACCAAACATTATAATATTAAGTTTATAATAGAAATTAACGAAATTAAGGAATGATTCCAAAACCTAGCAGACTTTTGACGATTTTGATAGAAAAAAAAGCGTGAAATCGTTATACATGTTGAGATTTGTTGTACAACAAGTTGAATAAACAAATTAGTCGTTTTCTACACAAGTTTAGGTATTTCAGTCAAATGTTTAACCAACTTTATTTATAAATTTTTCCTGTGTAATCAACATTGAAACATTTATTTTTCCACTTTAATTCATTTTTTGTTCGAACGTTACAATTTGTCGTACAACTCGATCAAGTTGTACAACAAATCACAACGAGTGTCCTTTTAAGGCTTAATACCGAATTTCAAACGATCTGGCAGCATTAAACACAATAATTATTTAATTAAAATGGCCGTTGCGTTGCCAATTCCATTCTAAGAAATATCCCTCATAAAATCCAAGCCCAAATTTATATATATAATGGCAGCACTGTATTCAACGATTGATTAGTAGTAGCATTTTTTCTCCGCATTATCTTCGTGAAATTTGTTTGAAATAAGTGAATCTTTATATACTGTTTATAATATTTTAAAATGGATAGCGTTTATGTTGGAAATTTGCCTCCAGATATTCGTATTAAGGATATCGATGACTTTTTCCGACCTTTCGGCAATCTTGTATACGTTGATGTAAACCATCGTGCCAATCCAGTATATGCACTTGTACAATTTGAGAGTCCACGGTAAGAAATGAGAAAAATATTTCCTTTGAATTTATTAAATTACTGTTCATTATTATTAAACTCAATTATTGTATTATTTCTAATTTTTTAAAGTAATGCCTTTATGGCGGTAAAAACAAGACATGGTTACAACTATGAGGGATACACACTGCAACTTAGATTGGTTGAAAATGAGGTTAGAAAACGCCGAGACGCTTCACCGCCAGCACCACCAGCGCCATCTTTCAATGATTATGGTATGCAAAGTAGTAGAGGTGGTTTTGGCAATGATTATGATAATTTCAATAATAACAATAATAACAGAATGGGACAAAACTATTCCAACCCCTCGGCGTCCTCTTCATACCAATCAAGTCAGTGGGCCAGTTTTGATAATTTCAATAATAACCTTAGTGGTCGTTCCAATATTTCCCAATATTCCTCGAATAATAATCGCATGAATATGGGACAGCAAAACATGTTGGATTATCCCTCAAACAATCGCTCGAATGTGTCGTACTCTTCTTCAAGCGGTCGTTCAAACATGCCCCAACAATATTCGAACTCTAATCGTTCAAATATGTCCCAGCAAAATATGAATTATCCTTCAAATCGCTCTATTAATATGCCCCAACAGAATATGAATTATTCTTCAAACCGTTCCAATAATATGCCCCAACAAAATATGAATTTCCCTAATCAAAACCAGTCCAATATGATGAATTATTCCAATAATAGCAATTGGGGTAATGATAATGGTTTTGGTAGTGGATCATATGGTGGTGGCAATGATTATGTTTACAATCCTAACAATAATCCTTATGCCAATGTTGGCTTTGAAGATAACTATACGCACGGCTTAAGTGGTGCCGGTCGTAAATGGTTTAATCGCTATATTAAAGACGGATATTCTCCGCAAAGAGCACGTGAGAAAGCTTTGGAACGTAGAACTGTTCCTTACATAAGAGGTGAAGCCAAAAATAATCCAGTGGTCAATGATCCTACAAATGCAGCGTTGGAAAGTATTGGTACCACAATCATGTCATTGCTGTCTAACAATCCTGTTGATAACTTTAACAGTGGAAATCAGATGTCATCTTATTCAAACTGGGGAGGCGATATGCCCGGCCCAAGTTCATCGAATACTGGAGGCAGAGGAGAGGTATGTAGCAGCAAGGACTTAATTAATGGGTGGGGATAAGGTATATTAGGTTTGTGCTAATAGCTCTAAAAAAGAACTACTTTTAAGTTTACAATCAAGTTCCTTCTAATGGACTGACTCTGTTATAAAGAGTTAGGTAATGAAATCAAATTTAGTTTAGTAGCATACCCGTTTGAATACAAAATATATGCTGGAGAAGAACAAATTCTCTGCAGTATTATACACATAAAATGATATATTTTATATCAAAGCCCATCGTTTAATAAAAAACATTAAAAAAAACTATTTTGTTCAAGTTAAATGAATTGGGCTACGGTGAGCTGTTTTTTGTCAATATTATCAATATACACATAGGCGTTGAAAAACCCAAATAATTAAAAAAAAGGTTCTTAAAAGAAAATTAAAATGGTGATCTTTAAAAGTAAGATCTTTAAATTCAATGAACACTCATCTTTATGAACTGTTATGCCTAACTCTAATCGCTTAAATGGAAATAGTGAGAAGTAATTCACGGAATAGATACAGAGTGCTATACAGTTCGACAAGACTACGGTAATCGAAAAGAAAAATATACGATCATTTCATTCACGTAAATCTTGCGATTACCAGTAACTGAGACTTAATTGTTTAAGTTGCCCACCATTTAATCATCAATACGGGAAACGGCTTTTAATTACTATTTCTACATATTTTTGTAGTTTGTTATTAATCAAAGTAATACTACTACTTTTCAACTCAAATCTGGTGCAGATAAGCCCATTTTGAACAACTATCGATCATCAGTCCTTATTTAGCTAATTGCACAAAAAAACTGCGTATACCAATATAATGTTAAGGTGTAGGTCATTTAATAGTCGAATTTTACGGATTAATTTATTATCATACATATTTTTTATAATACACTTACATATTTTATATACAGCCACGCAATGCAGTTTCAAAACAACAGTATCTGAAGTCGTTGGGTATTTTGAAGCAACTCCGAGGTAGAGGTTCCAGAGATGCGAAAGATAGACTAACTAAAAAATATCATACACAGATCGTAAATGACTACGAAAATTTCCTAAAGTCATCTGGTAGAGAACGCGATAGAAAAACTACTACCACATCTTCGGCTGAAGGAAAATCTTACACTCAATTGCTTGTGGCATTTAAAAAGAAGAAACAGCAATTACTTGTTGCTGGTAGAAAAATGCGCACTGATAAGAGCCAATCTGGAGCCTTTAGGAAGAGGATGAGAATTCTAATGACTGAAGCTAGTTTCCCAGAAATTGAAGCAAAAGCTTTAGCTGTTCACCCAATTAAAGACCTTAGAACTCTTATGGACATGAAAGCCGACTATGAAGCTGCTCTAAAAAGGAAACAAGAAGTCTTTTCAGCTGGCAAGAGGACTAGAAATCCTAAAAATAAATCCTATCGCAATGACGTCAACTATTTGCGATCGTATGAAAAATATAAGGTTGAAAATTTAAGCAGTAGAATTAAAACTGCTCTACGCGCTTGCTTAACCAGAGTACACAAGTACGAAAAGGAGAGAAAACTTCCATTGACTAAAACCAAATTTACTCGTTTCTTATCTGGCGGGGCAGATAAAAAGAAAGGCGGTGGTAAAACAGATAGTCAATCTTCTAAAAAAGGTGGCCAAAAAAAGAATACAACTGAAAAGAAACAAGAGAATGAGAAAGATAAAGCAAACGTAACAAACAAAAAATCTGACGACGATAAAAAATCAGATGAAACTCCGGCTGAAGCAAAGGAAAACATTACTGAGGAAAAACCTGATGTTGAGAACACAGAATAAGATGGATAAAGTATATACCATATTTCATATTTAATACAACCAAGTAAACCAATTATAGTAGAAAATTCCTGAACACAAAAATTATTAAACACTATCTAACAATAGCATTACTTTTTTTGTAATTTTTTGATTATTGTTCGCTTATGTAGAAAGCATACATATACATTATGACCATGTTCAATCGATATTTTAATCAATAAAACCTAATGTTCATCAAGTTCTGCAAAAAATATTGATGTTTGTTTTTTGTAGTTTCGCGAATAAAGATAGGGGTGAGATATGTAAATTAAAAATTGAAAAACATATTCTCATCACTGGTACGTCTAAGAATAATGGGAATTACTTTCAGCGTATAATGCCGAGAAACACAGAGGCATGCTCTCTAATTGTTTTAGGGGCTGCAAGGTTTAAGTAAAGTACAGTCGGGCCTCGATTATCGATGATGGGTCAAGATCAGTCTATTGTTTTTGGTTTGCAATGTTTTCAAATTGTTTGCTTCGATTAACCGTGATTACCTCTATTATCATAATGCATAATGTTTTGATTTGTAATTAATTTGTATATTTTACAGATTTTTTCAGTAACATAAATAGTTTATTATTTTTAAAAACAAATTTTCCTTAGTGTACATGCGCCAAAAAAAAGTATGGCATCACCAAATGGTAAAATAGTAGTGTTGTTTATATACCAAGTAATACAACACTGCTGATAAAAAAAATAAAAATGGCGAATTGATGTGTAACTTCGCCGTAGCCGCCTCTGCTATCGCCGTTTAGTCAAGAAAAAAGTGTAGACAAAACTGCGTGCAAAAGGGCTTCTGGAAATTATAAATTAGGGAAAAGTGGAAAACGTTAATAGTTTTTTGTTTTGTGTCTTCAATACTTATAAAAAAAAACTAAAATCCCTATAACAATTTTATTAATATGGGATCCCGTACGGAATCACGCATTTATGTCGGTAATTTACCACCAGATATACGTACCAAAGATATTCAGGATTTGTTTCACAAATTTGGTAAAGTAACTTTTGTCGATCTAAAGAACCGGCGTGGTCCGCCATTTGCATTTGTAGAATTCGAAGATGCAAGGTAAGCAAAAGTCTGGGCAATTGCAGACAGATACTGTCTGTAATTCTATTAAAATAATTGCGTTATTGATTTTTCCTTTGTAGTTGTGAATATAAGTTCTCTAACGATTGTTATGCTTGTTTTTATTTCTTTTTCGCTGTACAGAGATGCCGATGACGCAGTTAAGGCTAGAGACGGATATGACTACGATGGTTATAGATTAAGAGTAGAATTTCCTCGTGGCGGTGGTCCAGGCAGTTATCGTGGCAACCGCAATGATGGTGGCGGTGGTGGTGGTGGCGGTGGAGGCGGTGGTGGTGGTCGTGGTGGTAGAGATGGCGGCGGTGGCCGTGGTGGCAGAGGTCCACCAACAAAACGTTCTCAATATCGCGTTATGGTTACGGGATTGCCACCGTCTGGCTCATGGCAAGATTTAAAAGATCATATGCGAGAGGCTGGTGATGTCTGCTTCGCTGATACCTATAAAGACGGTACTGGTGTTGTTGAATTTCTGCGTCATGAGGATATGAAATATGCTATTAAAAAGCTTGACGATTCTCGCTTTAGATCACACGAGGTAAGTGGAGCCAAAATAATCATAATCGCAATTATAGTTATTGTACGAATAATTTTTCTTGACTATATGTTAGTTGAATATATTTTAAACAAAGGTACTTTGGTATTTTTATGCTCATAGTTATTGGCTTTTCTTGAAAGGAATACATTTGATAATATTATTTCCTTGCCTTGTTAAAAAGGAATAGTAAATGTATCCTCTATTTGCATAAACTTCATACATACAAGAACCACCCTTTGCTGTTGATCCCAATAAAAGTAAGGGACTTAAAGTTTGTATATTGCATACCAAAAGCAAATATTTATTTGAAAGTTTCGTTTTCGGTCTTAGAATTTGTTCATGTAGTACATGCTTTGATGACCGTCCGTCCATACACTCTATTATTTTGTTTGTTAGGTTTTTTGACATCATCCGGTCCATAATTTTGTTTTTATTCAGCGAATTTTGTTGAAATCTAGATTTGATAGCTTTGATCACTTGCAGCGTTCAAGCTGTGCATGGATGCCCCAACCGTTGCTTGTCTTTAATATCTTCTGTTTCCTGAAACAGTTTTGTAGCACTAGTAGATGACTAATACCGAGCGGATGAGAAATTTCACCTTTTCCTATAACGCACTTAAATATCGCTATAACAGTGAACGGTTCTCGTTATCTGACCACTCCATGGTAAAAACTGAAATAATTCCCAGTATGGAATTATTCTTTACAGATTATGTTTCATAACCCATGTATCAATGACGGTTATAACATTAATTATGAGTGTGTTCAATGTTGTAACAGAATTTAAGTTCCTAGTTAGTATTAAATGTAATCAGACTCATTCCGGTTGATTGTACAATAGTCAACAACCCTAATAAAGCTAAATATTTTATAAAACACGTATTACGTAAATGAACTCTGAACTCTATTAACGAAGAAATATAATTTAATCATTATTTAGGGTGAAGTATCATATATTCGAGTAAGAGAAGATTGCGGTGATGGTGACCGCGGTATGGGCGGACGAATGGATTTCCCCCGTGGTGGTGGCATGGGAGGAGGACTAAGGTAAATTATTTTGTGTAAACCATGTTGTTGAAATAACTATATTTCATGTATTTTTCTTTATAGATCACGTTCTCGTTCGTTTTCACCACGTCCACGTAGACGTGGCTCACCAACATATTCCCCAGTACGCCGGCAAACATTTTCAAGGTCACGATCTCGTTCAAATTTTTAAATTACACAAAAATTTATTTTGCGACAAATTAAATACTAAAAGATACAAAACATAGAATGAACAACTGAAAAATATTTGGAAGAGAAATAAACAAATTTTATTTTCAAATATTTGGACATCGGTGAAATCACGCAAAGTAAAACAAAAAACCGCAAAACAAGTATAATTTTAATTTTAAATTTCCGTATATTAACATTCTTTTAATTTTGATTTTGACAGCAAATGAACAAAGTCTTTAAATATTCTAATATATTAAGATTTTTACGTATTTCATTCTTAGTAATTTGGCTCTAAAAACTATAGAATGTATTTTAAAAGAATTTTCACTTTGCAAAGTTTATTACAAAGACAGTTTTCATTTTCTTTACTACAATCCAGAATAAATGGTTTAAAATAGATATCAAGGTGAACCATATAATATTTCTTATTAATTAATATCTCTACTAAAATAGCACATTTATTACATTCCTCGAATTAATTTTCTTTTTATAAATATGATGAAACCACTAAAGTTCTTATTTTGATTTATAAACAAAATCGAATATCATTTTATCTTGCTTTGCTTCTCATAACTACTAGTAATCAAAAGGATAACAAAAAAAAAATATGTAACATTGTTTCAAAAATTCACCTTGTTTTTGTGCATGATTTTTCCCGTTAGTAAGATAATGAAAAAAAAAAAACAAAGTAGAGTAAAAATGCCATTTAACATCTCTTTTTTTAATATAAGAAATAAATCTTCATTCACCTAATTATTGTACAACATGATATTAATAATAATTTTTTTTTTCTTAATTTTTCTTCTCTTTCCTCTTCAAATGGATGGAAATGTTATTTGGAATTGGAGGGAAGGAGTAAAGGAGGATTAATAGAATATATATGAATGTGGAATATAAAAATTTGATTATTAACGAAAGGAATTGATGAAAGTAATAAGAATTGGAGATGTTCACTGAATGAAAGGATTTAATAGAAAAGAAAAATAATGGATTTGAAAATGGCGATATGGATTTTATTTCAAGAGAAATGTGGAATTCAATAATTTAATATTCAAACCTCATGGAATTTATGTATGAAATAATTTTCATGACTTGGATGATCAGCAGGATTTTAGGATTTACCTTCTTGAGGATATTTGTTCACATTCATTGTAAGTTTATTTAGGATTTTCTTTACGGACATTCTATTCTGTGTATTAGGACAACGTGGGAGGATTTTCAACTGGATTCTTCTCATACGTATTTGCAAGTTTGGATCTCAATTCTTCTTCCATGTATATACATATAATACAATATAAATCTTTATCAATTTGGATTAAACAATCAATTATTTAGTCAACCTTTGTATAAAATGTATACAAAATCAATGGAAACTCCTCAAAATTTCCATACGAAAAATTGGATTTCATTTCCACTTCATACAGTCCGCTGCCATTCAGGATTTCTTTATAATTCTAATGACCTCAGTCTGCCCTGTTTTTAGGACAACGTTAATAATACACACACAAACCTCAAAATGACCTCTTAAACTCAATCAATACTTCTTTCTGGATGTTGTCGGTATGTCTTTAAAATGCTTAAAATCATAATATATTCTGTATTTTGTTTTTGTTTCTTAATATATTATTAAACTTTAGCTATAGTATTACAAACGATAACTATTAATTTCATATATATCATATATTTTTCTCTTACAAATTAAATTAATCAAATAAAATAAAGCATAATTAAGTAAAACCAAAAAAAACAAAATAGCAAAACAAACAAATTTTAATGGGATACTTAACCTTCAACAAGAGGCTGGCTTTACCAAGTATAAGAAATCAAAAAACGTAACTTTACTCCGTCTTGTTAAATAAGTCGTTATATAATTTATTTTTTTTTATATTGTTATTAAGGGTGTGTTTTAAAGCGCGCAAGATTTAATGTTGATGGTTTGTTGACCCAGAAACATGGCACACAAATTAAAATTGAAATGACAATATGTAATCAAGACTTAAATCTAATAAATAATATTCAGATTTAGTAGCAGTAGGACACTGGAAGTACTTTGCAGAGTATTTAGCTATCTCCCGTTTTGACCGCTGGCACGTTAGGATCCTAAGGATGTACGACAGTATTGCGTAAGATCTTGTTTTGACACTTTTGAATTTCTTCTATATAAGAATAAATAGGCGTTTTCCCGTAATTGACATCACACCACATTGAGTTTCTATCAATTATCCAATTATAATACGAAGAATATCACTTTGATTAGAGCTTATTTTGCTTCTGTATGTTATTTCGAAGTCAGGTGTTTTTTTTATTTATTTGAACGGTGGGGTGGGGCGAAGACAGTTTTGTTCATTCACTACAATTCTCAGGAACTTTAACCAGCTGGAAATCGTATTTCTGAAGATATTCACACTTCGTAAGCATTTCAAATCTGTAGTCGAAGAAAAACTTCTGAGAGTAGATTTTTTCAATACAATACTATGTTTGAAGAGGATACATCTTCTGTAAGAAAAACAAAAAAACAAGACCCAAACTGCTGCTAAACTAGGGACAATATACAGTCACTAATAGCTAACAACAAACGCAACTTGGAATCGATTTTTATTTGTTTTAACAATACTTTAAAAGCACAATACAAAGTGGCTAAATTTAATTTAAAAATCTTAAAATGAATCCCTTTATTATTGTAAACCGGTCTGTTCCAACCGAGTACCACTGTGTCTGTTAAATTTTGCATAAAAAGAGTCATGCTGCTGGTAAACTGGCTGGCAAAGAGCTGATTTATGCTCAGCGTTAAAAATAACGAATACATTCTACAGGCAATAGCTACACATAGTCTGTCTATCTAGATGATAAGAAATGTGCACAATGCAGTCAAGTGTGTGTTAAGAAGAAACTACAACAATCAGTATGTGCTTGTATCAGTTCGCAGTTGTTTACTGAAAGCAAAAGACCAAAGTTCTTTAAACGCTGGAATATACAATTAATAGGCAATTTTTATTTGCACACAAAACACATAAACCTACAACGTATTATTATAAATAATTTCTCTTATAATGTCGGTAAATGAAGATCTTCTTAGAGAGCGACAGAATGCCACATTAAATAGCGAAGATTTTGCAATATGGTGGTCAGGTGGTAAAGATGAACTTCTTCAGCGTCGTGCATTGGAAAAGCTTTTCTTCGATGACAAACAATTTGACGATCAGCAAAATATCATACATTTGTCGCACAAAGAACTGTATGAACATGTCATAGCAAAATCTGTAAAAGTTATATTGAAATTGCGAGAATGGTATGGTGAACAACAAAGGCAACTGGGTGTTACTGAGACAACCATAAATGATATGTACATATTTAGATCACTGTTAAGTGGTCCCTTGGGTACTGGCTTGTTCCAACAGAATTTTCCTTTACGTTTGCATTTCTCCATGTTTCTAACAGCTCTTTTGGGCCAGGCCAATGAGGAACAACGTAGGGAATGGCTGGAAAAATCTTGGAATATGGATGGTATTGTTGGCACCTATGCCCAAACGGAATTAGGACATGGCACTTATATTAAGGGTCTGGAGACTAGAGCTGATTATGATATTGAACAGCAGGAATTTATTTTAAATACACCGACCCTATCCTCCTACAAATGGTGGCCAGGAGGTTTGGGCCATACAGCCAATATGGTCATTTTAATGGCGCAGCTTTATGTCAAAGGCAAAAATTATGGTTTACAGCCATTTCTGGTACGTATACGTAACGAGAAGACTCACCAGCCCGAACCAGGAGTAGATGTAGGTGAAATAGGTCCGAAGATAGGCGTCAACGGTGTTAATAACGGTTTTCTTGGTTTAAGAAATGTGCGCATACCTTTAAAACAAATGTTAGCAAAGAACAATCAATTGTTGGCTGATGGCACCTTCGTCAAGGGCTCAGAACCTCTGCTATTATACAGTACTATGTCATATGTTCGTGTAATGATAGTAAAAGATGTTTCATTTAATCTACTACAGGCTGCCACCATAGCTACAAGGTGAATTACATATTTTATACTTTAATTGCTTTGCATAACATTGCATTTATATTTCAGATATTCAGCTATACGTCGTCAAGGTATTGAGTCTGCAGGAAATATGGAAATTCAAGTTCTCGATCTACTTACTCAACAAGCAAAAATATTTCCGCAAATTGCCAAAGGCATATTCTATCGCCTGGCAGCCGATTATGTTTGGCAGCTTTATCGCAATGTTCATAAAGAACTTGAAATGGGAAATAAGAGAGATTTGCCCGAATTGCATGCTTTATCATGTTGTTTAAAAGCCGTCTGTTCTCATGAAGCTGCCAAGGGTGTGGAAATATTACGGAAATCTTGTGGAGGTCATGGTTATTTAAGCTCAGCTAATTTTGGTGCCATATATGGTTCAGCGACTGCTGCTTGCACCTACGAAGGAGAGAATACTGTGCTGTTGTTGCAAACTGCAAAAGCTTTAATTAAATATTTCGTCGATGGTATAAAACGTAAATATTTACCAAAATCTGTTGTCTATCTACGCCAGTCCGGACAAGTAAAATGGTCCTTAAATTTGGAGACCATAGTTAAAGTTCTAGAGACAACTTCCTTAGAGCGTGTCAAGTATGTCTTCCTTAAGCAAAGATCCTTTGCAAAAGAATTTTCAGAGAACTCATCTCAAAAGGCTGCAAATCGTGCTGGTCTTATGCTAACCCAAACAGCTATAATACATGGTAAAGCGTTTATGGCTCGCATGGCCTATGGAAAGATTGAAAAACAAACAAAACAAGGAAATTTCAATGAAAGCCTTAAAACAGTCTTATATCAATTGTTAAACATTTTTGTATTGGAAATGTTTCTCACAAGCTTGGATGATGTTTTACGTTTTAATCGTTCGATAACCTTTAAGGAAATCGAAGAAGTGGAAAGACTTTATGAGCAACAGCTTATGGCTTTAAGACCAAATGCCGTTGCATTGGTTGATGGTTTCGAGTTTCATGATCGTGTTTTAGGTTCAACTCTGGGCTGTTATGATGGTCGCGTGTATGAGCGTTTAATGGAAGAAGCACGTAATAGTGACTTAAATCAAGAGCCGATTAGTAGTGTTGTACAATCACATTTGGAAAAACTATTCCAAGCAAAATTGTAAATCAAATTGTTAATGAATTCTGTCACTGCCGAAATTGCAAATATACGTATATTTTATTTGTATTAAGACTGAAAATGTAGTTTTGAAATGGAATTAATTGTACTGAATTTTTCAACATTCTTAACATTTGGTTGCCAGAAAACTAAAAATCTGTAAACAAATTCTGAAAAAGGAATTACCAAAGAGGAGATAACCAACCATATACATACATATCGTCACCTAAAATGCAAAATAACGTATCATCACTTTTCACAATTTTACAGGAGAAGCAAAAAACGTTATAAAATGGAAAATATTGCATCTAGCAATGAAAAATTTTGCAGCTAAGCTCAAAAAAGGAAAGGAGATCAATTCCAGAAGAAAAAATAATATTTTTCAAAAACGTGTTGAAGTTATGTTTGTTACGTTATTTTGAATTTAAATTTTCTGAAACAAAATGACGTATCATCAATGAACAAATTTTAATATGAAGTGGAAAAATGCGAAAAAAATCGAAAAGCGATTAAATGAGGTTCAATAAAAGGCAATGGAGTTGTTTGTTTTTGTTAATATTTCAATTTACTGTGTTTTATTGCATAAAATTCGGTTTAATTAAACAAAAAATTTAATTCATTTAAGGCTTTTTTCTAAACACATTGTAGTTTATTTTGAATTTTCTTTATAAAATCGTTATTTTTTGACGCAGATGCATAATTTTTTTTGGAGACGTGTATTTTTATCTAATGAATCATAATCATTAAAAAACGCGATTTTAATTTTTTTGATGATCCGTTGTTTTGCATTTCAGGTGACGATATATAAATATAAAAACAAATTATTAAAAAATTCATTTACAAAATAATTTAAATTTAGTTTTCGTTTTTTTAGATTTTTAAATAATGACACAATGGCAACACCTTACTCATTCACTGAGTGTACTTCCGCCCTTTTATTCAGTGGTTCACGAATCGAGATTAATTATTCTTAATCTAAACACAAACCACGCCGTCGGTAATACAGTGCACGTTATAACCACACATAACGGTGAATGCCTCAGTTAATAGAGGTGAAAATTACTTATTCTGGACACGCACCGTTAAAAACCACGACATACAGTACATGTATATATGGTAATACAGTACCATTTGGATTAACGGCACTTTGGTGAGTTTCTATTTTATTCACCACCTCTGATAAATTCACCACATTTTGTAAAAACTCACCACACTGGAAACTCACCACAATAAAATTCACCACACTTAAACAAACAAAAAAAATTTAATTTTGCCTTTTTTCCTTTCCTTTCCGTCCATCCATCCGTCGTAATGGAACAAATCCAATAACAACGAGAAGGGTGGGAGGGGGGTCTGCAGCGCAGACACGACGACTACAACTTCTCCCTCTCTCCTCCCCCTTCCCTTTTTCTCATCGTCCGTCCTCCTTCATATATCATCTACCTCCTCCTCACACACAAACCAACAGCAGAGAAACAAACCACCCAACTAAACAACCATTAAAACACACACCAACAACACACTCGCTATTAAAACAGATGGGGCTTAATTTTTACTTATATAAACCGTACACGAAAAAAGAATGTGTGAATTTAATTTCAAACGTTTGTTTTTTTTAACGAACAAACGAATTTTTCCAACCACCAGTGTTGCCAGAAAGGAATAACTAGTTTTGGTTAGAAAAAAAACAAAAAGGCAACACTGGAGGGAGACAAACCAAATTATCTGAATTCAGTTTCTTCGAGTTCTTTGCGTGGAATAGACGTAAAATGCCGGTAGGGAATTTTAGTGTCGAGTCATGTGTAACTGTATAAAATAAAAACAATGTTTTATATTACTTTAAAGTAAATTGGCCAAAATAAAAAAATATTTTTGCATAACAAAAATTTATTATGCGTGTTCGTAAAAGATTGCAAATAAAACAGCAATAATAGATTTTATATTGTCCGTGGTAATGTTTTTTGAAGTGCAGCGACGATAAAAGAAATAAAATTAAAAAACGAAAAGAATAAGTAAGAAAACGTGAAGAAGAGAATTTTGGCAAAAATGAAGTTTTTTTTGGAGCAGTTTTAAATAAGAAGAGTTGAGTCTACCAACAACTACAACTGAAACAACAGAAGCAGCAGAAATATATGTAGTGCGGAAACACGTTGTTATTTGTTTTGGTTAGTTTGTTTTTTGTTTTTTCCCACTGATTTGTTTGTTTTTATTTCATTTTCGTTTTATACCTTTCTTCTTCACATCATCGGCATACATACATATTTAAACGATCTCACCGGAGTTGGTCAGTCAATCATAAAGTCTATGTCAATAAAATAATTTTGTTTTTTGTTGTTATTGTTTTTGTCTTTACCTCTAGAACCGGTATTTTATAAACCCAAATTTTTTTTAGATTTTTTGTTGTTGATTTCAAGTTTATCTCTTGCTTTGTATATCAATTTAATGGTTTCTTTTTTGCACCTTTAAATTTTATATCAATGCATTTTTGTTGGTGTTTTCATGCAAGTGTGTTGTGTGCGTGCGTCTGTGTGCGTCTTTTTTGTTATTTATTTTTTTAAGAAAACTGAAAGGGTGATTGCTAGAGTCTGTGCGTGAACGGAATGACTGTGAGTTTTTTTTCAGACTTTTGAAAATGTTTTGTTTATTATTGTTTACATGTGAAAAGAGATCATTTGGCGGGCCAACATAAATGATAACAATAACAAATACATAAACATTTCTCCCTGTCATTAGAAATAGTGACGGGTCAGCTATTAATTTCTCTGTTGCCTATTCATTCATTCTTCATTCAGTTGTTTTTATTTATTTTCTTCTATCATTTCTTTTATCGGGTTTATTATTTATTATTTTTTTGTGGGCATTTTTTTCCAATATTCTCTAGATTATTATCAAATTTTTGTTGTTTATTTGTTTGTGTAATTAAAAAAACTCATAATTTATGGAAAATGAATGATAATCATGCGATTAGTATTGATAAAATGAAGCAATTAAATGGAAGTGTGTTGAAAAATTAAAGAAAGTTATCAAAATTCTGTTTGTTTGTTTTCTTAATTTAATTTCGAGAGTAGTTTGTCACACTAAATGACAGTGGAACTAAATACAAAATAAAAACCTGAACGTATCTATCGATTTGGTGAGGGTTGGCCCACGAATTATTATAACCCTTTGCACTCGGCACCGTTTCGGACGTTACCTCACCAGCAACTCGACGCCACATTTTAACGAAAACGTACATCCTGGAAACGTACAGTATAATTTTAGAATCAAGTAAGGAATTCTAATGAAATTTGTGTTATATACATATATAAATTTGTGGATATTGAACACAACATATTTACAAAAAATATCAAACATTTTTTCTATTCGACTGTTCAGTACGAGTATACATACATAAATATACATTTCTTCACTCGGTTATCGGATTTCTTTATTATCGTGACAAGTTTAACAATTAATTGAACTACACCTAGGCGTCCAAAGCCTAATCCACTATATCTACAATTTGCTCAACGGATCAGAGAAGTGTACACTCCGTAGTGAGCGCACTTCGCAAGTTCTTTTTCTACGTGTAATTGTTAATTTTTATCACTTTTCGATTAGTTCTTTTGTGTCATTATAACAGAAAACTACAGGAGAACACGTGTTCCTTAAAAAAGATACTGAGACATTACGCTAGGACTCTCATGCCTGCTAAGGTTTCTTCGAACAACTTAGTGGAACAACAGCAGATTAGCCGCTTCATTGTATAAATTTGACGTAAAGATAGTTTTAAGCTACATATGAATAAACTGATTACCTATCTCAGCATAATTTCGGGCCTAACTACCGATGGATTGATTAAGTTCACTTATAAATTTGATAAAAAATAAATAAATCGATATATTTACCTATTTTTGGAGTAAAGTTTAGAACTGGGCTTATTGGGTTATATGGTGATCGTATTCCAGCTCACCTTTCTCAGTTTTTGCCGTTCAGTCTCAGTGATGTTTGTATCTGGCGTGTGATGATGGAATTCAACAGCTTTCATGTTGATCAATTCAGGTCGTTTTAATTAAAATTACTTCTTAGTGTGCGTTCTATTTAACTCGTATATGCCCAACTTTTTTTCTCGTAAAAACATGGATTTTTTGTATTTATTGGAACCTATGTATATGATATGAAGTCGCCGTGGTCTAGTAGGTAGTGTGTTGGCTTATTATACGAAAGGCCCGAGTTCGAATCCCAGGCCAGACATCAAAAACAAAATACAAAAAGTATTTCTTCGGCGACTTCCTCTCAGCAGATTTCTGGCAAAAACTCTGAGAGTAAAAATTGCCATGAAAAGCTTCTCAAAAAATCTGTCGTTCGGAGTCGACTTTAAACTGTAGGTCCCGCCACTCATTTATAAAATTAACGCACACAACATGAGTGGTCTTGAGAAGCTAGGCCGTAATCCTGACGAAGGGTTGTAATGGCCAATTATGTATGTATGTATATGGTATACCACACAGCTAATCAATATCTTACCGTTTTAAAAATGGGGCGATAAGCGCATATGGGTTAAAAGAAAGGACCACAGCAAGTGAAATTTCTTTATTTGGTCTACGTAGTTAGCTAGGTTGAAAGAGAGGAGACAAACCATAAGTCGCCTTGTAGTGCACTCACCATTAAGGGGTGGTTTTAATCATATTCTCTTTAGAAACCCTGTATAACTTTTCTAACTTCTTTCAGATCACAGCTCTGACACTCCGTTATAGTGTCTTCTCTAAAATATGGAAATCTCTAGCTTACGTAGGCTGGACTATGACATAAAAAGTGTTCCACAGTTTCGATGTCTTTGCTACATGCCCTGAATTCATTGTAGGTTTACGCTTAAGGCGTATAATATCTATCGTAAGAATTGTCATTAGTGAACTTAGGTCGCCTTTACATAGTCTTACTCTTTACCTCTGCAATTTTTATGTTCTCTGTTATTGTTTTGCAAATATAGTAAAACGCTTTCGGTTAACCAGGTATATGTATGTTCTGTAATTCCCAAGCTTTTTAAGCGATGTTATACGCTCACTTCCTGATGACTAGGTTAAAAATTAAAATTAAATTTTATTCATTCATACATACGTATCGTATTACTGTTATCTGATTTATTGTCATTATTAAATCTAACAATTCTTATACACAACTTTACCACTTACTTTTTAGCTTTTAGTTCTACTGTGCAGATGCTTGTCACACTTTGTTTATTTATTTTTAAGTTAATTTTATAATATTGAGTGTGTTGTTTTTTATCATTGCAATGAATGCAATTCATGGTCAGATTAATTTTTTATTCTATTTGAGTTTGTACGGGTATTCTTTTCTCTTATTTTTTTTTTTTTTGTAAAATATGATTAATTTAGACAGCATGTCGTCAACAGAACATTATTTTACAGTGTTTTTTCTTTTCCAAAGAATTATTTTTATAACATAAAAATTATTACTCATACGTAGTATTAATATTTGTATTTTCAGAACTTTGTGGTTATGTACATTGTATGTATGTATATGTATATTAAATGTACCATAAATCTTATAGACTCTAAACAAATATTGGCTGTTTAACGATTCTAAGAAATGAACAAGATTAGATATTCCCAGTTTATAACATCAAAGTGAAACGTTCCTCTGATATCTTTTGTAAGGCTTATTAAGGTTGGTTGTATCAAACAAAGCCTATTAAAATTTGCAGCCGCTTTAATTAACCCTCACCATAACCAAAGAATAAAGAAAGAAAGAATACACTTTCATATAATAACACGTTTTCAAAGACGTATTTTGATGCGAATCTAACGCCATCTAGGTCACTGCAATCGGCTAGTTCAGATCAACTCTAAGATGTTTAAAATATCGCTGATTGATAACAAATTCAAACGGTCAGTGTTTGCTTGTTTTTTTTCGTTTCATTTGTTCCCAACCTGGATTTGTTGCACCATTTAGTTAATCTTTGTAGAGCAGGCTCCAGAATTTAAGAAAGTGTCTGTAGATGCCGCCTGTATAATCGTTATGTTTTCTCCATGGTATGTAGATCGTTCAAGTTCCAATACAAGGGCAAGAACTTGCAATGATCGCAGAATTGTTATTCAGTTGTTCTATAACGTAATAATCAATGCCGGTGTAGTGCTATTTCTCAATATGTGTTAAGAAACGCAACTTGCTTGATAAGCAGGAAATTTTAAATATCTATTGAATGTAGCGTAGTTGCGATAGATCTACGATTTGTATAGGCACGTACGTTGGGGTTCTAAATTTAGAAATGGCCCTAATGGTCTTAAATTTTGCTAGTTACCATTCATTAAAATATGAAATAAATAAAATAGAAATGAAATTATTTAAATTCATGTGAAAAAATATGAAAAAAACAACAAATCTTATCAATAATAAAATAAAAAATGGAAAATAAATTTTAAAATTAACTCTTTTTTAATACGCAGATGTTGTTACAACACTGTCAACTGATAACACAAAATAAAAAAAAAATAAAAAATTAAAAACAAATAAATTAAAATAAAAAAATTAAAAGTACATAAATTATTTTCACTCATTAATGTCTATTTATTTATTATAATTTTTTTTATATTAAATTTGTGTAAATTAAACAAAAAAAAAAATGAAAAACTTCTTTAGAAGCAAAAATTTCTAGAGAAAAACGTTGCAAAAGTGCAAAAGTTTATTTAAAACAATAAAAAAATATATGTATATATAAATTTAAATGCAAAGTGGTAATTTGTTTAAACAATACGCGAGTGTACACACAAATATGAATAACATTTAATAAAACAAATAAAAAAGAAAATAAAAAATTAAATAATTGAAGTGTTGAATGAAATCACCAACATCATCATCAGCAACAAAGTCAACATTGCTATTATTATTGTTGCATAAATAAAGTTTTAAATTAAAATAAATTTAAAATTTAAATGAAATTTAATTAATTGAAGTGCTTAGATATTAAACAATCATCACTTTAATTTAACGCTGAAAAAACAACAAGAAAACAATTTAAAGAAAGAAAACATCATCAAGGATTTCATTGAAATAAATTCGGTAAGCTTTTGAAAATAATAACAATTTTTATTTATTCTAATTTACAATTAACTCATAAAGATAATGTGTTAAAAGGCAGCTTAGGTTCAAGTAAAGTTTAGACCAATTTCGATACAGTAGTCTTTAAAAAGAGCACATTTTCATTGCTTATAAGCGCAGTGCGGTGCTACAAAAATTCTCAGATGGAGGTTAAGAGTATGGCATTATTCGCATAACACCATTTTGTCCTTCATAAACTTGTCCTCAATTTAAATGTTTCGTCATGATGTTTAAAGACTATTTTGCCAAGGTATTGCTTGTATTGTTTAGTTGAAAATTTCACTTGGAAATTACCAAAACGATCGATTAGGAACTCAGTATTTTGCCGCACAACCGGTCGACATCTTCAGCCACATCGGCCTTAATTTTAGCAGAAGAAGGACTTCTTTGACTCGACAAGACACAACACCTACGTCTAAATTAATGCCGGACAAAAAAATCAAAACAATTAGACTGCGTTCTCGAGGCTCGTTGACTGCCGCGGCAATTTTCAGAAAACTGGCCACGCAAGCCAACATCGACTTTTTGTTCTTTTCGCAGAAGCCATTTATCGATACTAGCACTGATATAATACGATTTTATTCGTAGCTACGCAAAAATTGCAGGTTTAGTGAATACGAGATAACTCATAGTTGGCACCCTAGAAGGGAACGCAATCTACGAGTTATCTCGTAGTCGGCAGTCAACGTGTGTTAAAAAAGAAGAGACTGACGTTTACCGCCATTTGAAAAATTAGGGCATCATCAGATAGAGTGAGGACGCGCTAAATATGTAAGTACTCTGACAATCAAGTGTATTGGATAGGAAAGTAGAACCAATATTGCTAATAAATTGATTTACAAAATATCTATTAAATATAGAAGTGTTTTATGTTGCCCAATCTTAAACTATCTGCTATTTTTGTATTACGATAATATTTTTAATTTAATTTTAACAAATTCTGTCCTTTATACATTCATTTTCTTTATAAAGACTGTGTTGAATTTTAAAAAGGAAATCTGTTATCGGCGCATCAATAATAACGAATTAAAAGTACGACTCAGAAGTCACAATTTTTGCCAAGTCTAAATAAAATTTTGCGTTCTTTGTATAATCGAAGTAAATAAATCTGTAAAAGGGAAGTCATGTCCTTTGTATTATTCAACCCTTATGACAACTGCAAGGGCAGTGGTCATTTACATAAAATAAATGCCGAAAAACAAAATAAAATGATTTGAATGGTGCTTGTTTTACTATAAATTAAAAAAAAAAATATTAAAAAAATATGTAGTGGAACGAAAATAAAATGAATACTAAGAAGGGGTTAAATAAATTAATCCAGTGAAATTTTGAATTTCAAATTATATTGGATTTTATAAAAAGCATACATATGTATATATGGAGCACTTATTTTGCTTTAATATCAAGTTAGCTTCGTCCCAATGGATGGATACCCGGTTTTAAGGAAAACTGTTTTGGAATCCTTGATTCAATAGCTATCCAACCCACCTCACATTTTTATCGAATTTTAGCTATTAAGGGAGATAAAAAAACTTGATTTTTTCAACTTTTTTATCTCCAATAAGCAAATTGTTATTTTCATGTTTTTGTTTGTTTTATCTCCAATTTATCTATATTTTCATGACTATTTAAAATACTATATAATTCCTGTAAAATTTTGCAACAAGTTTTCTTTTACCAATAAAAAAAAAATTAATAAAAATTCGTCGTCCCTCAGTAGCTGAAGGGTTCAGACGACAAACGAGGAAGTTATTTTCCTTTAAAGGGGCTGGCTGTTAAATTGTAAATTGATTTAAAAAAAATGTATATATAAATCACTGGCATTCAACTTTCTACTGACACAGCATGTTAGCAATCATTGGTACCACCAGCCAGCACCACCATATTTTCACAACTACTACCACTTGCCATACATACTACTTCTACTGCTCGTACATACCATACTATAGCCATAATCATTATGGTCCATAAATTGCATATTTACGCACTTAATGTCAGTTGTAATTGCTCAAAAGTCTGTCTAATGAGGAAATATTCACAAAAATACTATAAAAATTCAACTCTTGTCTCAGTTGTATTACTACCACCTACCTCTATACTAATGCAGAATGAAAGCTGCAGGGATGCACTAAGGTAATTTCTTTCCGTATTTGACATTGTAAACTGGCATCGTGTGTTGTGTGCATATAGTGTGTTGTCGTTTGGTAGTGGTTGTTGTTGTTGTTGTGAAGAAAGCATGCATAGTGTATATAGCATATTATGGCTCTTACTCTTGGCCGAAGTAGAGGAAAAGATTTTGTCTCCTTGATGACTTTACCTGAAGTGTTGCAAATTAATGTTTTTAAGGCTTTAGTGTCACTATAAATTCTATTACTGTATATAAAAGAGAAAGGAAATGATGACATCAATTCATGCAATTGTATACTCTTATAAGAGTTAATTTCGTATTTTTTTCTTCTTTTTTTTTTTTTTTTTGATTATACTCTTGACAAGATTTAAGCAGACCTTTAATTAAATAAAAACTACAAATTTTTTGGTGAGCTCAAAGAGGAAAGAAAACAATTGCTTGTTTCGATTGTGTCGATATTTTTTCTCCTTAGTGGTAGTTTTCAAATCAAAATTGGGATGTTATAGGAACATTTCCTTAAAGTTTCAGATTGTTGATGCTAGAATCCATATTTTAAAGGTTATAGGTTTTTGAGAGGCCATTTGAAGTCTATGGAAGATAGCTAAAATGGTACTATAATTAGGTACGACAATGTGTGGGGCTTGATCCTTTAGGCTGCTTGTTAGGCAGGGTATTTCTTGACTGCAGGCGAATATTTAGCTGAGGTAGAATCTTGCTGAATCTGAAGCAACACCACTTTTGGAAGCATATGACTTTTACAAATCATTTTCTTGTGCCGATTTTAAATTAGCGGTTTCATAGTAAAGTCGCACTGTTATAGTCCGACCGCTAGTCCTGACAACTTGTCAGAGGAGCATCCGAGGTAGTTATATGTTTTTAAGCTGATGTAATTTGTAGAACATGGATACCGTTAGTATAACGCTGTCATTGAAATAATTTTTCTTCATATTTTATTTCATATATGAATTCATTCCTTAACATTTCTGTCGACTTACAACCTACCATAAGAGAGTAGTTTTTAACTGCATTCTTCAAATGCAGCTTCTCCGCCTTCACACTCAGAAAACTGAGCATTTTCAACGTCAAACGCATTTCGGATGGTGTACTTTTCATTCTTTTCTTTCTTTCACTTTTTTTTGCCTCTTTTCTGTTGTAATTTCCTCATGCAAGGAAAGGACCTCCCAGTATCATAATGTTATATAATCTCATAGAGAATTTGTCATTTCTATAGGATTATACCACCATTCCCACTCTCCATACCCTCACTTTATTATTTATACTCGAATTGTTTCTTTTATTAGTTTGAGTTTTATTTTCTAGGCGGATGTACATACTTGGGATTTACGGCCTGGGCAGACAACCAGAGTATATGTAAAACGAACATGTATATGTGGTTGGTTGTTTGTATCTTGGTTAGATTTTCGATAATAAAAATAAAAAATAAAAATAAAAATTCGAATAAAAACACCAACAAAAATGTAACAAACCTAAAACCTACAAAATTGTGCCACTCGGTAATTTGAGACAAAATGTGCAATACGATGCTTCTTTTATGTGGTTGTTTTTGTAGTGGGCTTAACAGTCACTGTCATCATCATCATGATGATGTATAAATGGGTGTTAAAACCAATTTATGTTTTGAAAAAAAAAATTTGTTTTTTTTTCGTTGTTTTATTCTTAATGTCTGTCAGTGACAATATGAATTTGAATTTTTGCTGTTGATAACAACAATGTTTTTGTTGTTGTTATTTTGTTTAGGGTGTGTAGGGGTTAAGTGCATGTAATCATATACACTCGCATGTGCAAAGAGCATAATTTTTCCATACAGCTGTTATTGGCTACTTAGAAAAAACGATTTCAGCATCTTCTTTTTGTTAATGTCATCACTCGGCTTAATATTAAGGGAATAGAAGAAAAGCAGTATGTTTCGTTAGAACTTTTCAATTTTAGCCAGACTTTAGAATTAAAATTAAATTCAAGTTATTTTTATTATTTATGACAACGGTGTTAAACTGCCTGACAAAAAACTTGAGCAATTCAAAAAAAAAAAACATCTTTTATTAGTTTCAATCCTCTTTCAAATGATTTGTTCAGTCAACCCTTTGACCACTCTGTTCCTAGACAGAATAATATCAACAACGAACATTATAGAAAAATCAGGGAGTACCATCTCTAAAGAATGCGTGGGACTCAGTGAACAACGTTCTTTACCAATGCACTCCATACTGGAGCCCAATGCATTATCACAGAGGGCGTTCTTTCTAGAGAAGGGCAGATGGTCACTCATCTCAAGACCAGTAGATTAATTATCTTTCTTGTGATGGACATTTTATTGTTTAAGCTTCTACAGTGCAAAGGAATAATAATATAGGGGAATCATTATAATCTAAATAGGTATTGTTGAAATAAATGTAATGAATTGCTTGCAAAAATAATGGATTTTTTTAATACCTCTTATAATACGCAATTTATTTTTTATATTTCTTCTTAATATAATTTTCCTGTGCTTAGGCAATAAAACTCCTTCAACCATTACTAATTAACTAAAAACAGCTGTTGCCATATGATAATAATAATAATAATAAGTTGAGTTGAGCATGTGTTAGTGCTGCTTTTAAATGCGGCATACGTACATAAGTTTTAATAAACCGATTACTATATTATGTAATTTATGATTGTATGTGTTTGTGGGTTTATCAAAGAGAGAAGAATTTATGAAAAAAAACAACAACAAAAAATTATGCTGTATATGGAATGCATTTCAAATGTTTAAATAAAATTAATATCAGCTAGCCACACAGCCATAATGAACTTCCCGATTTATGTATGTGCATTCAAATACACTGCTGCAATATTTAAACTGCTGAATACTCACACATACCCATATAATACCCATTATGTGCATTGTTCTCTCTTGACACACTGCCACCACCATTATCACCACTGCGTATATCCACAATAGAAGGATAAATGTTGGCTTCATTGTTATTAAACGGCCTTGAGATGCGAGTATCTAGAGTATAAGAATGTATGTATTTAATGTGACCAATTAAACACTTAAATGGTACTTTAATGTAAAAACATTCACAGAGAGTGGCTATTTAATTTTTAATAAACAGAAGCGTAAAAGTGATAAATCTTTAACACTGTCGTTCCAAACATTGCTAACCGTTGTATTGTTTAAACACCTGGCCTTCTATACACAAAGCATCCCATTTTAATTATCTGTAGCCTGGTATACGCAAGATTATTGCTTGCTTTATTTGGGTGCTCAGAAAACCCACACGTGATCTTACAGAAGCCAATGCACCCATGACGAGTGACGGTGTTTGCTGCGGCTTGTGGAGCGCAGGCATCATTGGCCCATATTTCTTTGAAAATGGGCACGGCGCAACCATTACAGTCAATGGAGACATTTATATCACCATGATCATAGATTTTTCTGTACCCGCTCTTCATGGTATTGATGTAAACGATGTTTGGTTTCAGAAGGATGGTGCAACTAGCCACACATCTCCTGATTACGTCTAACACCGTCATGGGTATATAAAACTCCAGCGGTTAGACGACCAGCATTGCTTTAATTTTAATTTTCAAATCTGTTCCTAAATTAACATTTTTCTTTATCTCTTCAGTGAATCACAAGAAATAAAAATGCTACCATTTACGTTATATGTATTCAGTCCATTTAATTGGCACTATCAGGCGTAAACTTTGAAATATTTTTGTTCCACATTTCAGTTTGCATTGTAGTACGTGTTTTTTTTAACATTTCTTTGTTACCGTTTATGGCGATATTTAAGCACAGCCAATATTAGAAAAGTTCTATTTTTATTTGACTTTTTTTTTTGCTTAATTTATGCAAATACAGGTAAAGTAAACTCTAACGTAAGTAATTCGTTCAAAAAGAAGAAGAATTTCATTTCACGCTTGAATATGGGGTAATAAAAGAATATTTTTTTTATGTATAAAGTATGCATTTATGTACGTACATAAGTATGTATGTATGTATGTTAGTAAGACGGTATTTTACGGTTATTCTCATTACAACAGCTTGTGACAATATTTGTTAACGGTTTTATTTCATTTTGCTTTATTTTTTATTTGATTAAAACAAAACGTTAACAGTTCTTTTTTATGGATGTGTTTGTACAGCGTATACGTATTTGCGCTACACCATTACTCGTATTGTCATTTGAATTTATTAGTTAAACTGGAGTAAACATTTACTCTTTTTTGTTGTGAGTGTGTGTGTGTGCTGTTTTTTTTTGTATTTCCTTTACTATTAAAAATATTAAATTCTAAGAAGGCCTGTCAGTATAGCATTTGCTAAATTAACCTATGTTTTGTAAGACAGTCTACTAAAGTAAACACTTAAGTGGTACATGTACCACAGGGTGGTCAGTCTAGGGGTTATATTTTTAAGAAACTCTTAAGGTCCAGGCTATATGATTGTTGACACGCAACTGACGTTCACTATAGTAGTTATATGTAGTTAATCTTATTCTGAAACCATTTCTGCTTTATGTGAATCAACATGTCCTTTTTGAAATTCATATTTATTTATATCGTCAAAAAAAAAGAAACCTCCATATAGCACACTCTTTATATACATTTGTGTAAATTATTTTGAACTCATTTTTCACTTTTGTATGTTCTTTGTATATGTTGATGACGATGATGATGATGATTACATTCATACTTAACATGCATCCTTGTCTACGTTTGATATTAAAAGTTAAAACATAAAATGTCAATTAATTTTGACAGCTGCTGGATTTTACATATTCTTTTTTTACTTTTTTCTGTGTTTTTATTCTGAACATATTTATAACGTTTACCCAAAAAAAAAGCAAAAAAAAAAAAAGAAAAATACACAAAAGCAGTACAATAAACAAAAGAAAAGTGCCATGAAATGAACTGAATTTGTATTGTGTGGCCAGAAAAGAAAAGCACATTGAATTTTAAATATCAACCACACTCTTTCCGTTCCAATAACGAACGCTACTTTGCTTAACTATTCCCTGAACGTCATTATTTATTAAATATGCTCTGCATTATATTTTCTATGATATTCTCAGCTATTATTCTCCAGGCTGTCATATAAACAGGCATACAAACATATCATTATTTGCTTGAATGCCCATTGAACACATGAGTTCATATGCGTTACACTGTGTAGATAGGTGCTACTTTAAAGGTATTTGAAGATAATCAAAATATCATTATTCTTCCCTTGGGAAATTCAACTGGAAGTGGTTAAAATTCTTTCATAGATTTACATACCGTATACATTGACCACGGAAGTCGCCGTGGTCTACTAGTTCGAATCCCAGGTCAGACATAAAAACGAAAATATGAAAATATTTCTTCGGCGACTTCCTCTCAGCAGATTCCTGGCAAAAGCTCTAAGAGTAAAAATTGCCATGAAAAGCTTCTCAAAAAATCTGTCGTTCGGAGTCGACTTTAAAACTGTAGGTCCCGCCACTCATGTATGAAATTAACGCACACAACACGAGTGGTGTGAGAAGCTAAGACGTTGTACAATGGGTCAATTCGACCTCCGGGTACTGTACTTGTCACAGTTGACAAGTACACGTCCTCTAACCTAACCTAACCTGACCTACATTGACTTACTTAATTGGTTTACTACCTAGCTTCTCATTCCACCAGAGGTGGCTGTCCGCACTAGAACACTGTTAGGCCACATAATGCCCATAGTGATATCACATATCTCCGTTATCATCTGACATACTGCTGAGTACGTATCCAGTAGGTATAGAACTCCCTTCTTCTTCTCGCTCACTCATACAACTTCTGTAGAAACCGCTCATCCATACAGTTTCTGCCCAAGACCAATGCGGCATGCATGCGTGCCAATAATGCTATGCCCCGTAATGGCCTCGACAACCGTACTGAGCGTGCTTTATTGGGGTTTATGCAGATCTGTTGTGCGCTCTCTATTCAGTTTTGATCAGATTTTCTCCGTCGTTCTGGCCGTATCCGAAGCCGCCTAGCCGCAGTTGACGGAATCATGAATGCATTGCCTTTAGAGGAATTCCTAAAGTCGTGAATTCATTGGAGAGTTTGATGGTTGGCCCAGCCAGTTCATCCGTTCTACAATTATCTGGAATAGTACTGTGTTCCGGTAGCCATGTGATATGGACATCATATTGTTCTGCTACCTCATATGGCTATACACAGTCCTGGAGTTCATTACGTTATTTTGATAAGTGGTTCGCATGCTACATCACCAGCCATCACTCTTTTCAGAATTAGGTAGATTGGTGTTGTGATTTAGCACCGACTAGTAAATAGAAAAAATGTTTCTTTGGTTTGTTTTTTATGTAAGAAATTTAGGTAGGATCTTGGCCATATAAGACCCATTGTGAGAGCACAGTTATTCATTTTCTTTAGTTATAAAAATATTCAGTGGTTTTGACAGAGCATTTAAATGTTTGTATAGTGGACACTCAGGCATGTATCTTTTCCTATCATTCGTTGGGAAAATAATGGATTTCTTTTTAATACACTTTGGCCAATTGTAAGTTTTTCTTTTGGTTTTATTTATAAGCTTGTTTATAAATAAATTTCATGACCACGTTCATGTTCGACTACAAAAATTGAACAAATTGTGTAAGTGAGTGAGTATATGTTTCTTTTCTCTACGTTTCGTTTATTTTAGGACTGTTTTCAATTTTCTAATCAATTTTTAGAGTTCAAATTTTCTTCTTCATTTTCTTTCTTTTAGTTTTTGTTTCTTCTCTTTCCCTTACTCCTTACCTTCTTTTATTGTTTGATACAATTTTGCTTTATTTTTATTCTCTAATTTTTTTCTTTTCATTTCTAAATACATTATCATGTTAGTTTGCGTGCCATTGTCTTGAAAGTGTCAGTTATTTATGTCTAACAAAATGTGGAAAGAAACACATTCAAGTACCATGAACAGAAAGAATTTCAAATGTCTGACATTTACGAGTACAATACAACAGGATTTTTTTGTTTTTATTGTATGCCTGAACGTATATGTCTCAGGTACATGTCTATACAATATTTCATTACAACTTCAAATGTCATTTTGATTTAATAGTCGTGTGTACGAGTAAAACTGGCAAAAATTTCTTTCTCACACTCTTTTCAAAAAAAAAAAAAATCTTTCTATTCGAAGACAGTTTAATTGACAGTAAAATTTAAAAATCCAATTATATATTATTCGAAATGAATTTGTATTCGTATTGAATTTGTATTCACCTTCATTTATAATGAATGCAATTAAAAGAAAAACTAAAAACAAAAGTTTTTTTTCGATCACAAAGAAAAAAATAGATTCCATTTAAAATACCGAAATAAGTTTGTTTTGCTCGTTAATTGTAAGCAGCAGTTGTAAATTATAAAGTTGCTACCAACTTTTGTTTTTTGTTTTTAATTAAGATTAACACGATTTTCAGGTGTTTAGATTTGTGTGCATTTGTGTCTGCCATAATCACCTGTCGTAAATAACAATTAAAACTAAATTTTTTACAGAAACGCATTTGAAAAAAAAAAATAAACTCCCAGACTAACAAATGAAAGAAAACAAGCTTCAGCTCATAATACATAACCAAGCAAATCTTTTCGTCTTAAACCCTAAAAAAAAGTGTAAAACCGCATACCGAAAACCATTCAGACTTATATTGGCTAATTAGCATCATAACATTAATAATATTCATTTCTAATTTATATATTATTCCTTCCAATCTTTACAAATTTTACAACTTCTTGTTTACTGGGATGCTCAGCATTGGTTTTTCCTACATTTTTAGTTCGCCAGCATGCGAGGTAAGCGTTTTAGTATTTCAGTATATTAGTAAAGTATTTCGCTTAAAACTTAATTTTTTATTACACAATTACAAGAAATTTTATTAATTAGTTTTTTATTATAATTTATGTAAAATTATGTATACAGTCACATCATAAGCGACAGACTATGGAATTAGTTTAGAGCCCTTTAAGGTATATATATGTATAGCAACCTTGTCGAACATTATGTTTTAAATTAATGACGTGAGAAAAAATACAAATTAAGTGATTTTGTGAAAATTGGGTTATTGCGTCAACTGGTTTAACAAGAGTCCCCATCTCTCTTTATTTCCCGTTACTTTGCGGACATTTGTTCAAACTACTCTTCTCATTCCACAAAAAATATTTCGGTCGCATTGACCGCGTGAAAGCTTTCCTCCTGGCCCACTGATCTCACTGTTTATTGTCTTAAGTTCCCTTACAATCAGGAAACCTGCATAAGGTGATTCTATTTATCGATATCTTCAATGAGTCGACCAAAAAGGTAAAATAGCTTGTTGCTTGATTAATTTATGTACATTGAGCATGTTTTTCGTTTGGTGTTCATTCATGTATTTTTTTTTTTAATTATTTTCAAGCAAACGTATAGGAGCTACTCTTTAACCCGTATATGCCCAACTTTTTTTCTCGTAAAAACATGGATTTTTTTGTATTTATTGGAACCTATATGGTATACAACACAGCTTATCAATATTTTACCGTTTTAAAAATGGGGCGATAAGCGCATATGGGTTAATGGTTTTGACTGTGTAGTAAACCTAAAAAACGGATCGGTATGAGCCGTTGTATGTTAAGATGCTTAGTGAGATTTATTTTGTTTTCGAATTCTTTTACAAGCTTGTGCTTCCTAGCTAGCATTGTAGTATAGGCCGTTGATGTTCTCATAGTATGGTCTAAGTTTGGTCTAAGTCCAAATTTCTCTCTTGTTGGATTTTTTTGTTGATCCAGCTTCGTAGAGTATATATCTTCAATAGAAACAATATTGCAGGCTTCCTTCTTACCTATTTACTGCAGCTTCCTTCTTGTCCGTTATACATGCGGTTGTGGCATTCTGTATCAGCCGTGAAAATAGGGAAAATAGTTGCTTGCAATTGAACCAAAAATAACATCATAGTTATGTGTTTTGGCTTTGCTCTCTATACATAAAATTACAGAGACTCAGGAGAGAATGGAATGAAATCGCTACTAGTGTACCTTCAGAAATGCTTTAAATATTAATCACTTGATAATAATAATTCACTTTTAACTTGTCCCTTTCGCCACTGTGAATGTTTCAGTTTTATTATCACTATACGTGCCATTGATGTGACGCCTTTGATCTTAATTGACCATAAAAACTCGTCAATTAATACGAGTATGAAAATATTTTTCAAAATTTAAAATAAAAAATTAAAATATTTTTTATACAAAAAAAAAAGTGATCAATTTGTGTTGTTTTAAATTAAAAATAATTTTGAATTTATTTCTGTATATTGTTACTAAAAATAGAAAAACAAATCGAGTTCATAATCACTTTTTGTCTACCGAGTTTGTTTGTTGTGATTTTTAAATAAAAAATATGATGATGATGTGTGATGGACGATAAAAAAAAGAAATAATTACTTAAAATATTTGAATAAATCCACTCGTTTGTTCCACTGTTTGATATGTGTGTGCGGTATTGCCGTATAAATTAAATGGCGCCAAACATGCCTTTATAAAAATGTACGATTTTATTGCCTTTGTTTTGATCATAAAAAAGTAGGCAAAAATAATGCTGGTTATCAATAGAGCGTATGTACGTACGTATATAAATTCAAATAAAAAAAAAAAACAAATTTAATGAATGAATTCATTTGTTTTTGTGGGCTGACTGTGCTCCACATCTCAGCAGTGTGTTTTTATATGGTCCGTAATTGAATTTTATCTTTATCGGTGTTATAAAACGAAAATATAAAAACAACTTTACTTGTTATACGGGCTGTGTTTAAAGCCACCTTTAAGTTTTACAAACTGATCTCTTTCTGATTTTCTTGTTCAATTAGTGACACTTGTCTATCAATTTATACTGACAATATATTTTCTGTCATCCAACACATACATACATACATATGTATCTTCCATGTTACAATATCACGGTTATTTATATTTATAGCCCTTATTGTAACACATTTATGACACTTTAATTTAATGTCATTGTTAGCTTTTATTGGCCTTAACGCTTCACGTCTCACGCCTTTTGCGAAGCAGAATAAATAGAATTTTTTTTTTATTAAATTGCTTTTATGCTCTCTCCATGCAACGAGTGCTAGCTATAGCATATACCCTATGTACATACATATACATATGTATACAATAGTTTATATAATTTTCTATTTCAACTTTAATTCGTTTATGTCGGGTAGGAATACAAACACATACATATATATATACATAAACATCACAATTTGCCTCTGATTTCAACCTTCAATGTCAGGCACATTTCGCATTTCGCTTTTTTTTTGCAGTTTTTCCATGATTTTTGTATTTTTTTTTTCTCATTCCACTTTTTACGAAATGTTGCCTCCAATTGACTGCAATTTTATTTACAAAATGTTAAATGCAATTTGATTTGCTTGTCGTTATTGCTGTTGTTGTTGTTGATGTTGTTATTATTATTGAAAACAGAAAACCTCCGGCAGTGCAAAACGTGGCATAAAATTCCAAAAACTTAAAAAAGAAGAGGAGAACAAAGGAACAAAAAAAAAAAAAGGAAATCGAAACTGTCAGATGAAAGGATGCTATTGTATATGACTATTAATTCGGCATTCTCTGTGTTTATACCAGGCCGATACTGCTATGAACAGTGGGCTAATATCAATAAATTTATCGATAGAAATTTTGTGGTAGCAAAGACTACAATAGTAATATGCTCTTAGTACTTAAACCTAAGGCTCTACAAAGTCGATTCTAACAAAAGATCAAACGTTTTCTATTTAAAATTAAAATCAATTTAATAATGTTTATCAAAATTTATTAAGAAATTTTGACAGTTATTTCTGTTGTCTTTTGTGAAAAATCTATATTCATCTCGCTTCACGGACTTCCGTGCCTTGACAGTTGATGACGGCCACTTGGTTGAAACTATATCCGTTAAATTATAATCAACCCCTTTAAACGCTTAATTTTATGACAATACTACGTGGAGTAAACAGTTCAATTAATAATTAATTGGCCGTTTCGAAAGGGTCTTTAATCAAAAGAAAACTGTAATGTTATCACAAGGATCGGCTGTTTTTTATTGCGTATAAAATTGTTTTAATTGAATTTTTAATAGACTTTTTATATGACTTCATCCCCTTTGGTTTGTAGATAAAACATCTGCCGCTGTCTATCTTTCGTCACACTGTAGGCATATCAATGGTAAACGTATGTATCTTGTGATTATTATGGGCATTAAATGTAACTTTACGTAAAAAAAGAACACAATAACAACAACATTACGAAATATAAAATAATGCTGTTATACGGCAGATCGGAGAAGAAAAAGGAAAAAGTAAAAAAATATACTTTGTTTTACACCCCCCTTGGGATCCTCGTGAGATTATTCTCGCAGAGAAAGATAGTTTTTATATAGTTTTTACCCATTTTCGTATTTAAGGCAGACAACTGACACTAATGCCGGTGAATCAACAACAAACTATACGTTGAAAACACACGCAAATACTTTTAAGCATACGTACATACATACATATATACAAACATTTATAAGCAGGCAATAGTCTGAAGAACTAATAATATGAAGGATGCTAAAGGGTGTATCAAAAGAAAGTTTATATTCAGCGAATGGATTCTATTGCAGAGTACATGCATAATACATAATTAGCCATTACAACCCTTCAGTCAGGATTACGGCTTAGCTTCTCACCACCACTCATGTTGTGTGTGTTAATTTTATACATGAATGGCGGGACCTGTAGTTTAAAGTCGACTCTGAACGACAAATTTTTGGCATTTTTCATTTACTCTCAGAGTTTTTGCCAGAAATCTGCTAAGAGGAAGTCGCCGTCATATTTCGTTTTGATGTCTGACCGGGCATTGGAACCATGGCTTCGCGTCAAATAAGCCAATACACTACCTACTAGACTACGGCGATTTCTGTCTGTATGCAGAGTCATTCAGCGAACACAATTTGTAGTCGTTATATTTAGTTTCGAGGTCCGTTGAATTTTTTACAGCTGCAGACCAAAGTTATAACGCAAAATTCTCCAAGTTGTTGTCTACGAAAGGCCGAGTTCGTGTGTGCGATACAAAATCGATTGTCATAGATACTTCTACATACTCTCACGAATAATAGTGATGTTTTCGGCAGATATTATGTTTCGTCGATGTACAAAACAACCGTTTACTCGACCAGCGGATTCGAATTAACCCATCCTGTTACGACCAGTCTTCTCTATAGAAAGATTATGATAGAAAGATTAAGGGTAAAATGGGTGAAGCACATACAGAACACACATTTTGTTAAAATAATTTTATTATTTAAGCGTGTTAGTTATTTGCCAAAACAGCCTAAATAAATGACAATTAATTTGAGAACAAGATGTCCCTTGGTAACTGTGAGAGTTCGGAAGTCCCTGTTGGAAGACCCTATATATATATGTATATACATACAATACAATTTATTTTATTTCATATCTATGATTGCATGTACGTATACACCAACTTGCAGCCGTGTATCTACATATTTATCGGTGCATCTGTATGCAATATTTTCGTTTGTATTTCGATGCTTTCTACAGTATCTCGTGTATATTTTATTTGATACATATTTTTTTTTTATTATTTTCCTACAGTTTTTCTTTCATTATTTCTTTCTTTTTCATTTAAAATGTTGTCAGACAGGATTGTCTACTTTTTTTCGAATTCCATACAAAATTCATGTTGAGTTTGGTAGCGTAGAGAAATAATAAAAAAAAGGAAAATTAGTTTTTACTCATTGTTTTAATTTTATTTTCCTTATTTTGTTTTATATTGTATGTACTTCGTACTCGTATAATGTCAGCACACAGCAGTTCAGCCACAATAAATAACAAAAAATAATACTCGTGCTGATGTTGAGTTAAATTGATAATATTATTACCCAATAACAACAAAAAAAAAAAACAACAACAAAACATTATAAACAATTGCAATGAAAAATCCGAAAATTGAATACAAATTTTGCAAATGATAATGCACCATAGAGGGTTTCAAATTGTACTCGATGGTTTGTCCATATAACGATTAACAATAGCGAATATTATTGTTTTTTTTTTAAATTAATTTTTATTTTCTTTATTCATGGTTTATTCATGTATATGACATGTCAGCATTTCTGGGAAATTATTTTTCATATTAACCGATTTACTGAAATGCAAGTGTGTAAGCAATATTGGAAAATATTTTTGTTTTTGAAATAAATCATGTACGTTGTCTAAACATATTTAAGTTTACATGCGAATTCATAGAAAATTTTTAAAACTTTGAACAATTTTTAAGCTTAAAACTAAGTTTTAAATTCGGTGAAAAGCTATTAAGGATAAGTGCTTAAATTACCCTTATCTACGCCTTACGCGCAAGCAAGTATAGGGTGTTCTCTTAGCTGCATTAATACAATCAATCAATCGATAACTTGATTTGAGAAAACTGTGTTGACATAGTTTAACGCCACAATAAAACTTCTAAATAATCGGCTTTATGAGCCAGTTGCTGATCGTTTTCGCACTAATTGTAATTTTCTGGGCTTAAAGCCATCAACAATTAATGATGCTGGAGTGCGATAGGGCTTTTTTGATTATTTTATTACGATAAATGCCGAGTGCTATCAAGCCACACTGATTGACTTTTTGTTTTACAAAAGTAAGCATATAAACACCAATGGCATTTGCGACGACAGCGCGCTTAACAAACGATGTATTACAAAATCAATTTGAAGACAAGTTTTTTCCAGAAGTTGGCATGTTCACTGGCCTCCTCGCTTGGGCAATTTAACATCTTTGGTTTACTTCTTATGAATTTATGTTAAGTCACTAGTTTATTCCGAGAAACTAGCAACTCTTGGCGGATGTCTTTTGATTTGTCTTTTAAAAACTCAAAACGCATCTCATCTTATACATTCGTGGTCTACTTCAGTGTAAGAAAAAAGTCCGTTTTTTTTTGGAAACTTTACAACACTACTTGCATTTAACTTTTTTATGAATATTTCATTAATTGTTAATCAATAAATTTTAATTATGTTTTCTTTTTTTTCAGGGTTGTATTCTATAGTCCCGTACCTTCGGTAAGTGTTAAATGATTTAAAAACTTTGATTTAAAATATTGTCTACTGTTGACTAAGTTGAATTTTATGCCTTTAAAATTTTTTTTTTGTGGTAATACGTTCATAGTTGAGGACAACTTCTACGAAAGTGTGCGACCAAAATTTAACAATCTCCGCTTAGTTCACTTTACTTTGTCATCATTTCGACCGTGTTGCTTACATTTTCAAAGACACCCGAGAGTTGTTTTTACTTCTTTTTTTGTCTATGAGGTGGAAACTTTCTAGAAGTCGTTACGTTATTTGTTTTTTTTGCCGCATTCATATTAATTTTAAACAGTTGAGCTGTTCATTACTTGTATTAATTTATGTCTCAATATGCGGCAACGATTGTTTTCCTGTCTTCGCAATAATTTTCTTCATTCATCCGTGCTAATAGTTCGACATAGGATTTACTGGTCTCCCTTTACTAGAAGAATATCGGATTTTATTCCTTTTTTTTCCTGTTCCCAACTTTTTGTTATTTTTTTGCTTTGTTTAAGTTTCATTAACCGAGATTTCCCACTATGCTCATACTTGATCTGCTTTAGCTAAGAATAAATGGTAGGATTATCATCTGACGATGCCTAGAATCAGCGTACACTATAAAAAGTTTAGACTGTTGTGTTGGGTCTATTGGTGGAGCGCTTTACTCAGGACATCTGCCTGCCTGTCATCACCCTTCCTACTTCCCAAAATGCATTATTTGGAAAGCTATTAAAGCCTTTATTAGCATATGGTATATATTAGTCATTATTCGGATATTTTATGCTACACACTAGAAATTTTTGGCTATATATTTCGGGATTCCTTCCCACAACTGGTGAACGGTAACATTCACTTACTCTGCACTTAACTGATTCTATATTCGTGCAAACTGTTATAAATTGTTAGTGCCTTATCCATTTGTCTATCCAACTTTATATGACCATCAGCCATTATGCCCAGTTATATATATATTGGATTCCAAGGTGTCTATATCCTTCCCACATAGTTGAATATTTGTTTGAAAAATATTTTTTAACGCCCTCTAAATTGTTTATAACTAATTAATCGTTTATTTGCGTCTTATTTTTTTCCAAAATAGTTTAAATTGCACCTGTATTTAAGACTGTGGCAGAACATTAATTTAAAAATTTACACAACTTAAATATGCAAAATACATATGTTATAATTTTATAATTATATTCTGTATTGGATTCAACAGTTTGTTTGTGCTTGTTTTTTTTTTCTATAATTGTTATTGTTTTATTGTTGATTTAAAAGTAATGAACTCTAACCACAAACAATTAATTTAAATTATTTAATGGCGAAACACATACTTCACATAATTGAATAACAAATTTAAATTTTTTCCAATTTATATTTTAAGGTGTGTACCTGACAGTACATATTGGTATAACAAGTACTATTTTTTTTTGCTATTTTAAATCGGGTGACTATTCTAATGTGCGAACAATTATTTCTTGCGATTATTTATTACGATTTTTTTTAGAATATTTTTTTGCATACGAAAGCAATAAATTGTATTAACACGCCAATAAAATATATGTATGTAGTCCCTATATAAGAAAAAACAAAAATACTATGAAATATGAGTATGTATATGGTAATGTTAACAACAATAAATTCAACATTTAATACTATTGATAACCCATAGTTATACGTTTTAAATGACAGCCCGTACAGTGCTCTAAAAGTATCATATATTTTACTGTGTGCTTTGTGCAAAGTTTAATGTTCTGTGAGAGCTAAACATACAAATTTTTAATAATTCAGCAGCGAATGAACTTGCCATCGGTTTTGTCATGATTAAAGGAAATTTATTCACTGGTATTCGATTCTAAAAATATCTTCTGAATTTGTTAACACGGTAAAGAAGAGTTGTATAAACACATGGGCTTCAAATTTTCAGAAAATATATTCCAAGTGTCATTTTTAAATTTCCACCAAATAATTCGTTCGGGAAGTCCTCTTTTCTTCTATAGATGATAACGTTAATATCGACGATTATAGGAAGTTCATACAGTGCCACATCTTTTTTTAATTACATACATACATAATTGGCCCTTCAGTCAGGATTATGGCATAGCTGCTCACACCACTCATGTTGTGTGCCTTAATTTTATCCTTGAGTGGCGGGACCTACAGTTTAACGTCGACTCCGAACGACAGATTTTTTGAGAAGCTTTTTCATGGCAGGTTTATTTACTCTCAGAGTTTTTTGCCAGAGATCTGCTGAGAGGAAGTCGCCGAAGAAATATTTTTTTTTTCATATTTCGTTTTGATATCTGGTCTGGGGCTCGAACCCGGGCTTTACGTATAATAAGCGAACACACTACCTACAAGACTACGGCGACTATCTTTTATTTTTGTAATTATTATTGCCATAATGAGCACAGCAACCATACCATCTATTGTAGTTCTCTTAAACTTTATAGCTGTTCTTTCTTTGACATTAGTTTTGAAACTTTTGCTGTCTTCTTTTGTATTGTTTCTACAATATCCCAAACTTTATTACTTGTTTTCCTGACTTAACAAGCCTATTTTGCCTGTTTCAAAACGATTGGTTACAAAACTTTCAGAACTTGAAAAATTTTCCAGCATGAAATAATTCCTTTACATACCTTTCCACATAATCTTTGTAATTTTGCATGTTTTTTTTAACATTTGATATGTCTGATCAATGTAAATGGCTTTTGGAATTCTTCAAGTCTTAAATGGCTCCACGAGTCGAGGTTTCCAATATTCTGGGCGGGCACTAGCAATCGCCTTTTGATTGATTTTAATGAGTTAACAAGACTAGTTTACCAGTCAGGGAGTTCATATTTTCAAAAAAAAAAAAAAAAAAAAAATAAAATCCAAAGTAATCCAAACAAACAACAGTCACAACAATGACAATAAAACAAAAAAAGAACAAGAAAACAATAAAGCAATTGTGATCCCACAATGGTGTGTTGTAATACAGCAATTGGCTGGTTGTAGTTTCAGCTTTAGCAGCAATTCCCGTATTCTCTTCCTTCATTGTTTCGTTGTCCGTGTGTTGTGGTGTGGTATGGTATGGTATTGTATGTTGGCTGTTGCATTACATTCCTATTACATTGCTCTTCCTCTGTTTTTTTTATATGATTGTGACTTTAACGCTAAACGATTAAATGAAAATCATGTAAAGAGTGTATTCTCAACAACTTAAACAGATTAAGCAACAGCAACAACAACAACAATAGCAATAACTATAGAACACGACACAAATAAAAAAATAGAAGAGCAACAGCAAAAAAAAAAAATAAAGAAATGTTAAAAATGTTGAAATTACAACAACATCAATGATGTGGTAAATGAAAAAGCCTCAAGTGTCAAATGTCAAGTAATCTGCACTTAATCATACTCAAAAGCATTATAAGTGTTCTTTTTTGCTTTTTCTTGTCTTTTTCTCTGTTTTCATTTAGTTGCACAGCACATGCATAAATATCTACAGTGTGTGACAAAAGTATGAAGAAACTTTCGAAGTAAGTCTTGTAACGAAAAAAATCTTTCTGTGCTAATTGTCCACAAGCACTATCGTAATAAAGTATACAGCTATCGGGTAAATGTAAGTGTTATTAGATTATAAACTGAATCTGTTCTGCATCGGCGTTATGAAGGCTTTATTAGATTTAAGTCCATTCCATATGTGCGGTGATGTCTAGGCCCAAAGTAAAATATTCGGTACACTTTACGCCACCGAGAGTTGTGTTGAATTCAACTTGGATAGTATAGAAGATGGGGCATAGCATTATTATCTGACAATCGGTCATCTATTCGAGCTTTCAGAAATTAGCTTAGTAAAGAGATATCTGCTAAACATGGAATATAGGGTCACATTCTGCTCGACTCCAAGTCATGTGCTCAGTCCCAGGACTAATCTTCTAGTTTGCTGATGACGCCATAACCTTTCTGCGAAATAGGAAGAGGAGTTTAGGAAGACATGCTCGGAAACTTTTCTTAAACTAGCCACTTAGTAAGTATAGTGTGAACAGGTTTGAATCATGCATTATATTATTCAGAACTTCAGAAAAGTAATCGGCTTTCTGACTGAACATTGTAAACTGAAACAACGTTTGTACAGGATAATCTTGTAAGCCAATATGTAGATCCTGTGACAACGGAAATGAATCATTAGAAGTCATACGTAGAACCTGTGCGGCGTTAATGTATCTTAGGAGGAAACGCCTCGCTGAAAATGGAGAAAGTGGTACCTCTCTTAGGAGTGCTGATTAATTTTGAAGTTTAGTTGTGATTATTAAAGAGATATGGTGATGTGTTTGAATTCGTTAGAGAGAAACTGAATACCAGGGAATACATTCGGAAAAAAATTCCACACGTTGTTCGCTGGCAGGTTTGTCAAAAGGTGCTTCATCATCATACTAGTCAACTAGTCTTTTAAACCTGATCTTTACACAACCTGTCACTGTTGTGTATAGAAACCCTTTATTCGTCTGTGGTCTTTATTACAACTTGAAAAGGATTTTAAATTTTATTTTCTTAATCAATTTGATTTTTAACAGTTTCACAGTTTTGTGTGACACTGTATTTGCATTTTTTTACATGCCGAGTTAAAAGTCAAAACTTTCAAAATGTACGCGCTGTGCGTACAAGTTCGCAGTCGATTTAATTAAAAAGGGTACTTTATGAGTTTTTTTTTACGTTACACTTAAAAAAAATCAAGAGTCATTTATTCTTTTTTATCTTAAATCGTGTTACTTTAGTACCTTTGAATTAAATACATAGTCATTAAGTTTTTCCAAAATTTTCCTATCATTTGCTATCGAATGAAATAAAGTTGTGTTACTTGACAGAATTTAGAAACAATCTAGGCTTTTAGAAATGCAGATTTGCTGTGAAGGCTACTAAATTTTTATAATTCATTTGGGACGAATGGCTCTAGTGACTTAAAGAAATGACAGCGAGAGGTTAATCATCTCAAGGTTTAATTTTATTACGGGCTACTTGCGATGTGTGTGAAGAAAATTTCGAATTTAACTAGCCAAGACAAAAACCAAAAAATTTCAACAGAGCCAATATTAAAGTTAACAAGACAATGTTAAGTGTTTAACAGAAGATAAAAACAATGTTCGTGTTATGATTGACTATCTAAGCCTTCTATTAACAATTAATGATATGACTGTTCATATACCGGCAAATCTCCTCTTGTTTGATGTATTAATAATGACCTTTTCCTATAAGTCATCGCAAAATTGATAAGTTCTACAGAATTCTTCAGTAATTTTACAAATTTATCGGTCGCTAGTTTCGATATAAGATCAATTGGTCTAGAATTAGTATAATTCATGAATGGACAATGAGTATTGAATTAAAAACTGTGTCTTAACATTTGGTTAAACAAGTTACATATAATATTGCGTAACAATTTAACCTTTGCGCACATGATGGCCGTAAACACTATTTTAATCGATATTCTGTAATAATAATTAATGTAAGCAGTTTGCTTTTAATTTGAAATCTGTTGATCATTTTATTAAATTGGTTAAATAAATACTTTAAGCCATTTAAAAAGCACTTCTAAATTGTTAAAGTAAACATCGCAATACATAGTTAAGAATCTAATCTGTGTAGAACACATCTCTCTTTTGGCCACATTTAAAAAGCTGTTAATATAACAATTTCTGTTTACAATTACTCACTTGAACACGTTAACACACACACACACGCGTTGTATACATGTACAACATATCAGCATTAATTTGAGATGTTTGTAACTCTTAATGGGTTTAAATTTCCTGAACAAGTGTCTGGTTAACAAAACCGCAAAAACAAACATGAACAAGTACTTGGCTTCACTTTTTCTTTACATTTCACATTTCACAACATTTTTCACATTCATTCTCAGCATACCAGCTCTGTATAAGGAACATGCAAAATAATGATTAAAATTTTAACCACAAAGATATTTACCCAGATGAATGTTATTTTTGTTGTTCACCAACAATATGTACATTCATACATATGTATGTATGTATCGTATGATCAACGTGCTGAAAGTTTGTATCATGTACATATTATTAATGCAAGGGTAGATGGATAAGGTGTGGGTATAATTCTTTTCCAATTACATTACAAGATTTGAACCAACTGAAGATCAAAACTATTCGGATTAAGCGGATTACTACATAAATGTGTGAATTCAACAGCGAATCTGATCGTATAAATGCCAGCCTCATTACCAGATTAGGATGCTGTGTAATAATCAGTTGCTCATGTGATACAAATTAATAAATGAGATCATATAAGGCCCTATGCATCTTAGTATTATAACTATGAAGTGCTATAAAATATTTAGTGGTGAGTAAAGTAAGAAAAAAGGAAAAGTTTCACTCTGACAAACATTTAAATCGATGCTGAAAGATAAATTCCTTCTAGTCTTCAAATAACCCCTAAAATCAAAGCAATGCCTCTGTTCACTAAGCAAAAAAAAAAATTGAAAAAACTCGGCTCAGGTTGGGAGTCCTCGAAAAGTACGACTTCTTTTTAGCAAACGGAATGTAAACATAAGATTTGAGTTTGTCAAGTAATACTTCCGTAGTAAAAATAGTTATAACGTGAAAGCGTCTAACAAGATAAAGATTACTCATTAGGGACAGATGGAAAATCTCGTGCCCTCCACCTTTCCCCAATGAAAGCCTACAAACCAAATAACTCAAGCACGTCCGAAATTGTTGTCCAGCTTCGACAATTAGTCTTTAGGTAAAAAAGAATAAGGACGATTCCAGCTCTAATACAAGAATAAAAAGAAACAAGTTTGAGAAATAGCTCTTAATTTACTAAGAGGTCTCTGTTCTCCTTTGTGTCGACATTTGGGGTAGTTACGATGTTTCCTTTGATCACTTCTGTAAATGGAGCATTATATCCAAGCACTCACATTGAAATACTAGGAAAACTACTGCTGCTACTGGTAGTACTAGTAAGGAAAAGCTTTTCAAACTTCTAAACAAGAAAACTTTTGATATTTCAGCCACATAAAATTCGACTGAAATACATTTAATATCATTTTAAGCCTTGTTAAACAGCCCTCGAATTATTAGTTCGTTCGATACAAAAACAAAATCATTTTTCTTGTTTTCGTTTTTTAATCCCTCAATTTTGGGGTTTCGGGAAAATTGTGCAAAATGTGTGGAAGAGCATCTTAAAAATAAATTTTCATCTTGAACACTTTTAGAAAAACATCGAGGGGTAAATAGATTACACAAAAATATAAATGTTGTGATAAACGCATCTACATATGTATGTATGTATGTATGTATGTTTATAGAAGAGTTTTTTTTTATTATGATAATTCAATTGAAATTTTCGCTTTAGCTTTTTCGTGGAGACAAAATTTAAAAATTATTTTTTTTTTTAAAGAATACATAAGAAATGGAATAAATTATTTTCATTTTAGAAGAAATTTTTATAATTCATTCTATACACGCATTTTAAAGAAAGGCATTTTAATATCTGTACACATGGTTGTCTGTTTCGGTACGCTTCTGCTGTAATTACTTTCAGCATGACTAAGCATGAAATCTCTTCTATTTGTGTAGAGAGAGAGAGAGAGAGAGATGACAAACACAAATATTATGTGGCCCTTTAATGTTGATTTAATTAAAATGCTAATGATCAAATGCTTTCTATTGCACATAATCACTTTATCTCATATATTTTTAGTAAATAATACGATGACTTTATATTAATAATCGAATGTTTTTCTTTTTTGAAAAACCAAATGTTTTTGGCTTAAGGATACACATACAATGATATTTAAGTGATTAGAAATTTGAATACAAACAAATTTGCGAAAAGGATATTATAAGCTGATTGTTCGTCTTTAGCTACAATGGAGAGTATGAACACATAACATGCCGAAATGGAAGACAAGTTCAGCCGCAGAACAATTTGATATTTGTCCGAATTACAGCACATTTTACAAATCATTAGAAAACACTCATTACAGCTGGAAATATTCTATTAAATCGAACTGAAAATCAAATACAACTTTCACTGCTAACCTCCCCCTTTGACCGCGTACAAGAGAGCGCGAAGGTGCTCATTAAATATATGTATTGCTTGTATTTCACTGCTCTATCGCTACAACAACGCATTGTGGGTCTGAAGATGGAGATAAAGTTGACAGAAGTTAAAACAATAGCAGCATAAAGGGGCGACGCCCTCAGCGACGAGTACAAAGTAATTTTAATTTTAATATTACACGAGAGTGTCATCATACGTAGTCATCATACAACAACGCATTGTGGCTTAGTGTGGGCCTGTTCTCGTATTTCTATGTATGTAGTCCTCGTCTTTCGTAAACCACTTTTATTGAATAAAATCCACAAATTTGGGATATATCTGTAAGTGGTGAAGGGCTATAGTGACATCTATTTGGTTCTAGTTTTGGTTCATTGCTTTCACAGAAGAATGCTAAACAAATAATACTTTTTTGACAGAGTCTGTAGACATAACATACATAATTGGCCATTACAAACCGTCAGTCAGAGTTACGATTTACCATCACCACTTATGTTGCGTGTTAATTTTTCACAGTAGTGGCGGGACCTACAGTATAAAGTCGACTTCGATTCACACATTTTTGAGAAACTTTTTGCCAAAAATCTATTGAGAGAAAGTCGCCGAAGTCTGAGCCAAGCGTTGAACCGCGGCCACACGTCTAATAAGCCATCACACTACCTACTAAACTACGGCGATTTCTGTCTGTATAAAACAGGTCGATAATTGTCCGAAATGAGCCATTGAGAATTGATTGATGCTATTCAGTCCACGTAGATGTCAGTAAATGAGCCTGGAAATTTAATTCTCGAACACACCTCGTGGCCTTATCAATAATGAAAAAACAGTTTATCTAAACAGGAATACATATGCTATCACTGGTTTAAGACAGGAGTATTCTGAGCAATGATGTTATGAGTTCTTATCGTAGGTGCCTTGCTTTAAACCTAAACATAATTTTACTTACAATGAGGTTTTACGGAAGTGAAGAAATATATACGAAATATATATTTTCTTTGTCCTCTCCCAAGACCCAAACTAGAGTTAATGATCTGCCTCTTTGCTATGTTTAGTGTCTAGCTCGTTATTTTTTCGCAAACGTGAGGAGCACCATTTCGTTTTACTTCTCGAATTCAGAACAAATTTTAAACAATGTTTCATTGATGTATTCATAATTTCTTCATAAACAATTTAAATACAATGCTGTCGCTGTTAATAAAATGCTTCATTAATTATTTAAACGTTCAATAAAATTGGATTGATTTGAACCTGTTCATATTCATTTGAATAATTGCTCGGATGACAGTATTGCAGCAATCAAATAAAATTCCTCAGAATAAACAAGCATAACAAGCGTTGATATACTCAAATCATTTCGATAAGTTTTACAAGTATTTTCACAATTTTACACTTCAATGTAATGTAATTAAAGCCACTTACGAGTACAAGTATTTACTGCCAAATTCTTTTATAATTTTAATGATTTTTCAATTAAATTCAAATGCTGTTAAACCAATAAATGGTATCACTCTTCCAGTGATTCTATTTGAAATGATTGTTTAATCAAAATGTATTTGATACACACTAATTGTTGCAACTTATTGTTGTGTTATGTTATGTTAATTGGAAAATTGTAAATATTTTTTTGTTTTGTTTTTGTTGTTCCACTCTGTGTCTATCTCTTGGTATCTTTTCTTAATTAGTAACAATTGCTCATAATAATAATGTCAACAATAGTTAAACCATTCAATAAATCAAATAAAAATTAGTTGTGGCTGCCATTGTTATTGCGATTGCTATTGCCATTGTAATTGTCGTTACAATTACTGTTACTCATGGCATTGTTCACTTATTGATTGTCCATTAAACAATATGTTTTAACAGTAATAACAATAAAAACACTGTTAATTGAAATTGAAAAATAGAATAAAATATGTTGAATGTATGTCTGTCTGTATATTTGATTTTCTAATTTTTACTGTGTGTCTTATTGTTACAGTATCCATCTCAATTATTCACATGTCATTGCAATAATAATGCATTTGACACATCAATTAGCGTGATGATAAACTATCCACAGTGATATGGTGATGATAGCTCATGGCTTATACATATGATGATCATAGTTATGTAGCATAAGAATATATACATACATATGTATATATACAGACATAATTGGCCATTACAACCCTTTAGTCAGGATTACGGCCTTGCTCATGTTGTGTGCGTTAATTTTATACTTGAGTGGCGGGACCTACAGTTTAAAGTCGACTCCGAACGACAGATTTTTTGAGAAGCTTTTTCATGGCAGGTTTATTTACTCTCAGAGTTTTTTGCCAGAGATCTGCTGAGAGGAAGTCGCCGAAGAAATATTTTTTTTTGTATTTCGTTTTGATGTCTGGTCTGGGGCTCGAACCCGGGTTTTGCGTTTAATAAGCGAACACACTACCTACTAGACTGCGACGACATACAGCATTAGTATACGCTACGGTAAAATACCGTTAAAGAGAATTCGTTAAGGATTTCACCAGATTTGAAATGTATCTGACCTTTCCAAAGTGTGAAAGAAGTCAAGAATGTTCATCGTTCTTAAGAATTCTTCCAGGTGAAAATCAAATTTTCATATTCCTTCAATCGTAGACCAAGCCCTTTGGAGATTGAAGTGAAAAGACTTGCTTCGTTATAATAGCATTGAATTGCCTGATCTGATCTACTTACCATTACTCTCGTGTATGTGGTGATGCCTCGAAATTTTCTTTGAGTCTTCTTGAAAGCGTAAAGGAAATGTACTTATTATTGAGGGTAGGATGTACGCCTTCATTGATTCGTTGGCTACTACAAGGAACTTTGCCTTAATTGATATAGGAACTAGTTCTCGAAAATAATGTATTTTTACGTAGTACTCTCCTTTTTTGTGGTCGGCTAAACCGTGCACCGCACAATGCATTACATAGAAAATTCGTTCTTTAGCGGCAGTATTCATGTATGGAATGTCCCATCTGTCGAATATTACTTACCATAAAAATTAATACATATGTATCTAACGTCCATAAATGTCTTCCCTCCCTATTTTCCTAATTCCAATATAGTGCCCTAAATAAATGGGGTCTATCCCTAAAGTGTTATTTCAAAAATCTACGAAGTTTACAGTGTGGTCTTGCAATGTATCATATTATCGTACAAAAACAATTTTTACTTTGTTTTCAATTCCACAGCTTTTACACCCCCGGTGGTAGGGTGTCATATTATTGACGGTAAAAGAGTCTGTTTATTTATCTTGATATTGATGCAATTAAATATTGAAATAGTACTTTAGCAGACATAAAAATAATTGAAAAATATTAATCATCAGCCATCAATATTTAAAAAAAAAGTGCAGACACATAAATTAATTTTTAATTGAATTCAATTGTATTTCATTGAAAATAAAAATCATTAGAATAAAAAAAATTTTTGAAATCAATGTCTTATGGCATTAATCACATATCGATATGTCATAATCAATTAATTGCATTTAGCGATCAATATGTCTATTTTAAATCGGCTTAAAATGCGCTTCGTTGCTTTATAAATAATTTAATTTGTTTCTGAAATAAAATTAAATAAAAATAAAGTTTTCATAGGATCAATTTACAAATCCATAGCTCATCAGAGAAATTAATAACGTAATTTAAAATATCGTTAAAAAAGAAGAGTCACAAATCTGTGGCTACCCCAACTTGTACTGTCAACATATGCAGTAATTGCCGGCTGCATAATATAATTTCCGATGGGAAGCTTCTCCAAAATACCTTTCTTTTACATACATTGCTGTTGACAGTGGAATTTTTTCGGAATCGGATGGAATAGCCTAGTCTAGGAGGTGGCAAAACAGGCTGTGGCGAGAATTATTGGGGTCTGAAGGGTCTCCAAGCGGAACGTCACCATACTTTTTGATAGCCAGGCGGCTATCAGGGTCCTAAGTTCCAACGTGGTATTCCGGGTAACTGCAGAGCTGGTGAACTTGTCAGGCGGGGCACGACCATTGCCGATGAATTCTCTCCGATGAATTCTCGAATCTGGGCGTCCCTATGAGGACCTGCAGGCTCATAATTGATAATGCGATCGTCGACTCCGTAAACGACAAGTGGGCTGCCTCGGACACGGGTAGAGCGGCTCGTAAAATCTGGCCAATGCTGGATGAGGGGCGCACAATGAGTCTACTTAAACTCCAAAGAGGCGCTCTCATAACCACACTGAGCGGTGTCATTAAGGGGCATTGCATTATGGTACGCATGCGAAGAGCATTGGTCTCGGGCACCATGCTAACGCTTTTTGCAGAAGCTTCAGAGATGAGGCATGTACCTCCTGGGTGCATACCCGGCTCTTTGCCAGAGGAGAAAGAAGTACTTGGGTACTTACTACATGGATGATCTGAAGGAACTGTCAGCGATCGACATTGGCAGCCTAAATCGAGTCCTTTCGAGATTAGGGGATATCGGATAACTGTGGTAACACAATGGGCCCAATGCGGCCTAAGTGTATCTATCCAACCAACTTTCTTGGATGGACAGCACCCTCTACGTACCTACCTACCTACATACCATAAGAGAGCCAAGACCAAAATTTGTTGCATGAAAGTTGAAAATTACTTGATGAGAGTTTGTGGGCTGACATTTTAATGGATTGGAAAACATTTTGGGCAAATAGTTAGCTTGCAATTCAGTTTGTTTTTTTACCGAATGAAAAGTACCGACTCTTTAAAAGGAACCTAATTGTTTGCAGTAATTGTGTACAAAATAAATATAAAAATAGATGAATAAAAAAAAGAATTTGCGATTTGCCGAATATTTTATTCCTAGTTGGATCATAACACTTTCAGAAAGTTTGTACACAAAAAGTCGATACACCCTTTACATATAATGCGATTTGAAAATCATTTTCTACTCCTCTAAAGGGCAAATGAATTTCAAATGTTACCTTCAGACCGTCTTCATGTCTTTTTATGGCTTGTTTATTTTCTTGATTACGGCCCTCTCGTTTTTTTTTCATCTAAGACGCTGATTAGCTAGTGTCAGTAGTTATAAGTAAATGTTGCCGCAGCATGAGTAGTTTTAGTAGTAAAACTACTGAGTATGACTAAGGTTATATCAAATGCTTGTTTTCGTTTTCTTAATTTTATTTTCTTTTAATTTATTTCTTCTTCTTCTTTTTATTTTCTATTTTTTTTTTTTTTGGGTTATTTTTCATCAGGTAAATACATATTTAAAGATAACGTTCTTAACAAGATGATAATGATAAACGGAAACTTGACTGTCATCTTCGTCATCATCATCATCGTTATTGTGCAGCCGGAGGCTGTCCCTGTTTCGTGTAGAACCTTTGGCTTGATTGCCAAGAAAAACATCTAAAAAATGAAGCGACTGTTAAACATTGTTTCTTACATATATTTTTTTTTGTTATAAAAAATCACATTTGAAAGGCTGAGAATAGAAAGAAAGAGAAAAAAATATAATTAATTAGAGGTTTAAATGAAAGTTGTATTTTGTTTTGTAAACGTTGGGTGATGGTTTAATGAAATTAAAAGAAAACCATTCAAATAAAAAAAGTTAAAGTCTTAAATCGTACCGTTAAATACGATATACCAAAAAAGAAAAAGAAAGTTTGGGAATAATGTTCCTAAGGTGGGTACTTTTTGGGTTAGGGTAATAAATTATTTTCCTTTTTTTTTGTTATATAAAATATTTAAATTTTCACTAACCAATGTATGACGTTAAAAAATAAGATGAAAAATATGAAATTAATGGTAAATGGCTGTCTGCCTATCGGTTAGAGATAATCGGTAATTTACCGTTATAACAATTCAATTATTAATGATTCTAACGGTATATTTCAATACAATATAAATGAGACTAAGCAATATTCAAACGTTGTGACTTCATTTCAAATTGTTTTACTGTCTCAACAACATTGTACAACTGCAGAGAGTTGCTATATTTGAATTTTATTGTAAAGTTGATTAGATGAAACGATATTGTTGTCGTAAATAAAAAATTCATTATTTTTGTATGGCTATTTTGAAGATCTTTTCGTTCTAACTTTGCAATAAAAACCATTCCAAACTGTAAATTTTAAAATTCAGAGCCTTTTTAAGCGATATGTGTGAAATATAACATCGTTCAAATGTTTGACTCAGCTATTCTGGTTGGAGCCCTTCCGAAATCTCCAATTTTCCATAACTTGAGCGTATAATTCAGTTTAAATTTGACCGAATGCATGAGCTATGTTGACTTCCAAGACCACTGTGGTTTGCGGCATATTCGCATATACTTGTGACTTAAGAAAACTCCACAAGGAAAAATTTTATGGAGGAAAATCACACGATCTCTGTGGTCACCAGTCCATATCACCACCACGTGATATAAGCAACCTCAAAACGCTCGTGGAGAATATACAATATGGCATGAACTGTGTGAGGCACGGAGAGCCGTCTTGATGAAACCACATGGTGACTCGATTTTGCATCGCAGTTCATAGAGATTGCCAACTCAGTTTTCAAAGAAATATGAATCGATGGCGCCGTCACCCCATAATAGGCCATCCAGTGAGACACGTCGTGTGATCGTAATATTGCTTATGTTCGCGAAAGTTGTCTATTTTGCGGCGTACTCACTAATTGGGTTTATCTGACGGCTCATTATGGTATAGTTTGTATTTGGATAGGCATCTCTATCCATACATAAATACATAGATAATTGGCCATTACAACCCTTCAGTCAGGATTACGGCCTAGCTTCTCACACCACTCATGTTGTGTGTGTTAATTTTATACATGAATGGCGGGACCTGTAGTCTAAAGTCGACTCCGAACGACAGATTTTTGAGAAACATTTTCATGGCAGGATTATTTACTCTCAGAGTTTTTGCCAGAAATCTGCTGAGAGGAAATCGCCGAAGAAAATATGAGCTGGGGCTTGAACACGGGCCTTACGTCTAATAAGCGAACACACTACCTACTAGACTACGACGACTATAATATATATTTCTATCCATATAAAGTCCAACTCGAGCAACAATTAAAACCAGATGACCTCTCACAATTCCGTAGATACGCTGATTGTTTGCTTGAGCAATGTGATTTCAATGGTGATTTTTCAAGAATTTTTTTCCGATAAATTCTTCATATTACTCTAGATTTGGCCATTGTTTTATATTTTTTCAGCCATTTTCGAAAGATTATTTATTAAAAGATGTAGTAAAAGGGTATCAAGGACTGATTGTACAAATTTTATTTCCGTTCTTTATACCAACAAACATAATGGCATCTTTCTTTTCTTTGTCGATCCTTGTAGAAATATGGGTCGTTAAACTATGATTTTTTTTTTCACTTTTTTTATATCTTCCTGATATGGATTATGAAATAAATAAACTTGGTGTTCAGCTTTGTTCAATTTGTTACCTGCCATAAACATTAATTTCCTTCTTTTCTATGTAAGTATGTAAGCTTGTGTGTGTGTTTTTTTTTTAATCAAGTGAGGAAATTTTCAAGTGCGTGAGTTTTCCGCTCTTCAGTAATTCTTCGGAACTATTGACCTTAAACTATCGTTCGTTTAATATACCGCAACCTTGGCCTTTTTTTATATTATGTTATCCAGCAATATTATCCATTGATAAAAAGCAAAAAAAAGCAACAAAAAAAGTACAAGAATAGAACTTAAACCCATAAAAGTAAATAATGAGCAACATGTTGGTTGTTTGTATAGACGGCTGGCATTCACACTCATTTTCTTTTTGGAACACTGATTAAAATCAGTATCATAGTGTGTAAGTGTGCAAGCAAGCAAGAAAGCCGGTAGTTGTTTTATTCATGAACACAATGTATGCGTCTATGCTTCTGTTGTTTGTTGGTGCTTAAAAATATCTCAATCGTTTCATAGAAATTTATTCACATAACCCAGTAAACCTATTAATATGAAAACATTTGTTTTTAGGAGATTTATTTTTAATCGTTTACTTGGGTAAGAAAGCAAGAAAGTTAAAGTCGATTTATGTATTCACAACATCATCTTCGATATTTATGGTTTGCTGGCTGAACTGTAGAACACTTTACCCGAAATTCAACACTGTGGCACAGAAATGAAGACTGCAAATTTTAGGAGAGTTTTCCAATTGCCTACTGCTTTTAGAAATTTATTGAGTTTAATCAGATATGCCTACCAAAACACCAATGTTGGGGAGTAGATTAAAAGTGACTACAAGCAATCATACCTGTATGGTGAGCAAACAGTTGCGAAATTTCTTTCTTTAAAATCTCTGGCTAAAGGAGACTCTTCCTTCAGTGCCAAATTCACCTAGTCTAAATTAAAACGAAAGCAAACCCTGGAGAGTAGGGACTTATCTTCCTGTATATATTCTCACATGTTATTGCGTAATAACTTTACGCGATGAGAGGCTGCGCTATTGTCGCTTCTGTAGAGTTTGAAGAGGAAGAAAGTATAGTACACTTTCTGGCAAAGCATATCTTTCTCGACAGTCTAGTAGAATTAAATTCGTTTGACTCCAAGCGCCTCATACTTTAATGCTAAGCCCTTATGCTGATTATCGAGACCGGTTAGTCAAGACTTGTTAGTTAGCTCTGAAGCATCAATTGATGTGGTTCGACAACGAGCTGTTAAATGCTCTCAAGTAGGCTTTGCTTTTAAACAAAATGCCTGCCACTTATGTCTTTTCCTCCGACGGATCTACATCTATAGTTCCCTTGTTGGTTAAATTCCCCCTATTCGTCCTGTGGATTGTGTTGGCCCAAAATATTTTGCACATGTTCTGCTTTACTAATTGATGTTGGTGTGGCCTGACTTGGCTTAATATATCGTTCAGCACTTTGGGTACTATTCAGATGATATTTGGTTACATTGTTTATTGGTAGTGAACCACTGTGATCATCGGCTCTTTTACCAGTTTTCTTTACTTGTTTAGCCAGCAGTTGGTATTGTTCCTTTGCAGTATTGGTGTTGTTCAGTTTAATTTCCCTCCTTTAAGAGACTGCGTTCCAAATGCCATCTGCTATCTAAGATCTTCTATTACATTCCTTTATTTCATTCAATGAAAATAATTGATTCAAATCTTTAGAACATTTCTATCGTACATTTTCAGCTAAAATATGTAAAGAAAATATACCAACAAATTAAATACGATTCTTTCTTATAGCGGGTGACCTTTCTAACCATTCCAGTTTGTGAAAAAAAAATTTATGAAATATTCATTTAAGGCGACTAGTTTGTCACACCCTATTCTATATACTATACATACATTGTACTGCAAAAAAAGATAGAAAAGAAAAATCACCCGTTGGTTTCTTTTTTTTTTCTTCCTCTGCCTCCTCTTTATGATTACTATCCTTATCATCATCATTGAATCATTGTGTTAAATATTGATTTTGATTTTTTACTTTGAATGGAAAATAAATAAAACATTTTACCTTTTATTTATATGTACTTCAAATACAATTGCAACTTGTAAATATATCGACAATATAGGGGAGATCAGACAAATAAAATGAGGAAAACTGATAAGAGAAGAAAATTGTTGTACAAATAAACTTTAGAATTGAAAGTGAAAAAGAAAAAATATATGTATGTATTAAGAATCAATAAAATACGAAATAAAATTATAATCTTATATCAATACAGGTACAATAACAATAATAGCAATAACCATATTGACAACAATAAAATTAATATCAATAAGTATTGGCGGCAAGAGAAAGTGAAAAAATATATGAGAAAGAAAATTTATAAGCACAAGCAGTTCTGGCATAACTAAGGTCCAAGACAATTAGAAATTGGTTGTTTGGCGACATCTGTCCGTGTTTTTCTTGTCATATAAATGCAAGTCTCAGATTTGTAGAGATTTATAATGGAACTGAGATCGTTCTTTTGTTTTTATTGAAATTTACTTAACACTTTCTCGCAGGTGCTTAAATACTTTTCGTTCTATCGTGTCGTTACTCTCAGGTATTTTTTTCGGCAGTCGAAGTGTTAAAAATCTTAATATTTGGTATTACGTATCGTCTAATTCCATGATCAATTGCGTACTACTGGTGGTACACTCCGCCCGATGAGACAGCATAATGCTGGCCACCAGTGGTGCGCGCCGGCGTGAACATGTTAAAGAAGGAACATTTGCCCCATCCCCGCTGTATGCTATCCTCAATAGAGCTTCTTACTTGGTTCGGCACTTGATTGAACAGAGGAGCGTCAACAAGTTGGTGTATTTTTGAATGAAACACAGGTTATATATTCGCACTATATTCAAAAAGAAAAATTCTGTAGGCATTCCTCATGGAAGTATTTTGAGTCCTTTACTAAATCATTTACATTCCATGCTCACTATTGTTTCAACACATACATATGTATGTATGTCAGCTGTTACGGATGAAACAGCATTTGTTATTACCGATCACGACTCCTCTACTGTGTCAATAACAGTCATATATTGGTGAGCTTAAAAAGCGGAACATATTAGTCACAGTGAGCAAATACATTTCGAGGCGGCTCATAAAAATAAAAATATTTAATTCCATCGCATCTCAAAAAGATATGGTCAAATAGTTAGCATCTAATTTTTACAGACGCAAAACTTGGTTACACCATTTAAATGCACAATTAATCTGAAACCAAAGTTAAAGTCAAAAGTTTTCGTATATAAAGTATCAGGACCTTGTCCAATGTGTCTTCAGTTTATTTTTATCTCTTCCAAAAAAGGATACGTCGAAGTAACATTCGTAACATTTTTAGACAGGAAGTAGCTACTCGGGTTTAAATTCGGAGAAATTCGTCATGGAAACTGTACATGTGGCCACCCTTGAATCCAAAAGAATTTTTTCAAAATCTCAAAGAACCGATTAGGGTCTGGTATTCACATAAACCGTATATTAACTAAGAATATTTGGTAAAAACCAGTTTGAATAGGTATGTATGTATGTATGTTTGTGTTTCAGAGATTCAAATAGATTGTCTTGACTGATTGCAACTTTCTTAAACATATTGTTTAATATTATTCCGCTGTGATTTCTTACAAGCATTTCTCCTGTTGACCTTTTCATTTCATTGAACTTCACCTTCACCTTCTAAAGCGTTGGCACAGCCATTATTTGTTTTTTTTCCTGTTCCGCAGCAATTTTAGGTGTGACACATTGTCATGAAAAACTATTATTTTTGGTTTCAATATTTTTGGCATCCAAACAAGATCAATAAATAAAACCAATTTATAAAACGGAACGGCATATGATGAATCTCTAAAAAAGAAAAAGAAAAACAAAAAAATTGCTGACTAAAATTTATCTTGAATTTTCAATCTTCTGCGGAAAAATAATTTTCCTAAAGCTTGGAAGAAAATAAATTACAATCTTTAAAATTATGTAAGTCACCAACTGATGAAGAAAGGAACGAAGAAAATTCAACAATAAATTTATTATGCCATCCTCCATCCATCCATCCGTCCATTATTAGTCAGAGAAAAACACAAAAATAGAGAAAAAAAACAAAAACAAAATCAATAAATTCTTCTGTGTGAAGATGATGCTGGAACTATGGCCTACAAAAGAAAGGAAAACTATCTGCTGTTGGTCAAACATGACAGTGTAATATTGTTGGTAATACTCGATTCATGTATAGCCGTTTAAATTTCGCAAAATTTTGTATCAGCTCGGATAAAAATTCATTGAATCAGATATTTATGAATCAAGTGAACCGATTACTAAAATCCAACAACTCCTTTTTCTCGAATTACTTTACGTAGAAAGTCTTAAAAGTTTCCTGAAATTGTCCTAGCACCAGTAATGTATTGTAGTATACTTAATAGGGTCAATAGCTCTTCTTATGTTAGCATTCCAATAACAGTAATCCCATATTTAACAATTCTGAAGTTTTCTACATAATATTGATTGTGTATTGTTTCTGCTTGCTGCTGCATACTGTGCCTTTGACATTCCCTAGCTTAAAATAGTTCACCGGCTGCAAACTGTGTGTTGTGATGGTCAAGAATTTTATATTTTTTAGTCCTGTCAGGCATGTCACTGCGTATTGTTGAACGGACGTTGCGACCCGTTTAATTCATTGTTCAATGCCACTTCTGGATCAAAATGAACAGTAACACGTTAAAAGTGACTGTACAGTTAAGTGCGCTCAAATGTAAAGGTATGTTGTCTGTGAAAATTGAATAGTTTTTCGACCATTAATAGATTTTCGAGTGTCCTTTAAGATTCAAGTGTAAGTCTTAAGGCTCAATTCTTGACATAAAATTCGTTATGTATTGACCTCAATTACTTTGCCTCGCGTAATAATGGTGATATTTCGGTTGTAACGTTTGATATCAAGATGTACTGGTGTTTTTATGATTTGAACTAGGCTACCTAAATTACTAAAAATGGAGATAAATTGGAAAATGTTCAATAATTTAAAAAATCTACAGATCTACTCATGAGTTCTTCGAATGAAATTCTATTCATTTAAGAAAAAGGTATTCTTTCTTTCGATTGACTCGAATCATTCATCAAAATTTACAGCCTTAGTTGTTGTTGCTGATCTTTCGTACAAACCGTTGAATCAACACAATATACCACTCACTGCCTATGCTTGGTATTGTAGGGTATAATAATGACCTTAAAATCAGCAACCATTTATTTTGTCGGTATGTAAAAGGCCAAAGCAAATATAAAATAACGGTATGAACTTTTTAAAACTGTTTACATAACGGTTTTTTAATTTTCATCAATCTTAATAACTTCATTCATCATTCTATGGCCATTTCGTTTTAACAGACCTCTGGGCGCAAACACAGAAATACATTTGTTTTCCTGTTGTTGTTTTTATTTAACAAATAAGAAAAACACACACAAAAATAATGCGATAAAAAGAGAAGAGAAATAAAAATAAATCTTAAGAAGTTCTCTTGTAAATCCATTTATAAATCCATCTATAAAATCTTCAATAATTTTCTCACTAGTATTTCGTCTTGTATCTTTTCTCCTTACCGCAGACTCCTCTCGCCACTTTTGGTTTTTAAGTAAAACAAGCAGTAAGCATGCCGCCACAATCACCGTGACAGTCATAAACACATTTACAACTCAAAACACATTTACCAACGCATACACACAAATTCCAACAACTGAGTAGTGAGTGCCATAGCCAGGGAATAAAATAATAAACGTGTTGGCAATTTTAAGTAGAACTCGATATTCGTAAGAATGTGTTTTTTTCTTTAGTATTCCAAACATATAAAATGTTTTCGATGTCAATATATCATTCCCCTAAGAGCGTACTTCTCTATTAATGGCCACTTTTGTGTTCTTCTCTGCGCACAACATTACTAAGCTTAAGGGGGGGGTGGCCACAAAAACTTTTGATAAGATTCTCCAGCTACGGATATGAAAACAGTATTTAATACGGAAGGTCAGGGTTGTATATAAGTTTAATAGTGACAATAACAACAACTACATTAAATAATGTCTGAGATTAAGTTAAGGAAAATGTAAGAACAATAGCAACAACTTAAACAATATTGTGCGCTTGAGTTACCAACCTAACCAGTATGGAAATAGAATTTAAAATAATTTGAATTATGTGTGGGTGTGTGTTCAAATTTCTAAATATTGCACTTAAATTATGAGGAACATTAAATTAAATTTTTGTTAAGTGGAAAATGAAGATGAAATATGTAATTAAAATGAAATAATTCAATGTTCTGCCCTCAATGAGTGCAGAATTTTGCCGTTTCCGAATGGTCGTAGTTATTGCGCACACGATATGATTAATTTAATTAGATTTGAATCAATATCAGAGTTAAAGGGCAAGAAAATTGGTCTCATAATGCCTACTTCAGATTCAGGCGCTTTTTTTACCTACGATGTAACACTAGACATGTACACAAGTGGGAAAAACAGTTTTCTGCTCTTTGTCGTCTTGGGTGATCACCCAGTCCTATGGAGTATGAGCAGACTTTCCATACGAAAAGATTTATTACAATATCTTGAGCCTATTCGAAGTCACCCTTACTGTATTAACGGAATCTATTACTACAATATTTATTATTAGCTTGCAGATTCTTAATAGCTTTGCAAATCTACAGTACTTGACTGATATTTCTATGGTGGGTCAATTCACTGACTTTGAAATTTTATGGCATGATGATGTGAAAAGTGTACTCCTCTATAACCTCATTGAAAAGCTCAGGGCGGTCGTAGCTTGTTCCGGAGGTCGTTATGTTATAATTCAATTCCTTGGTGGCAGTCTAGCTATTTTGGCAGCCTTATCGAATGAACTATACGTGGCGACTCCTTAGAATTGTAAGTGTATGTATGTAAGTGTAAGTATGTGTTTAGATAGAATATAACTTCATTCATCGTCGCTGTTTCTCTGAGCCGAAATTTCAAATTTTCTATCACTCCATCACAGAAATCACGCTGAATTTGACCAAAAACTTGAGTTAAGTTTGAGCCCCACTGTGGTTTATATCTTATTCGTTTAGACTTGAACCATGGTCATGCCGAATATCCAATGTAGCATGAGCTGTGTGGCACGTAGCACGAGAATATGCATTTCAGACCAAAAGAAATCTGTAATCATCCATGGAGCGCTCGCCATTGGCAATGAGGGTCTCGCTAACTGCGTTCTCATAGAAATATGGTCACCAAATGGTGACTTTTTCGGTATGCGTTGGACACCCTTGAAAACTAGGTCCTGGCTGACCAATTATGTATTGGACGCTCTTGTATCTATTGAGGATTGAGTCATCCCAAATTCTATACTTTTTCTTGTTTACGTACCCATTCATCTAATTATGGGACTCGACGCTGAAGATGATTTTTTGCTGAAAAATGAGCAGAAAGTTGCACGAACAATTTTATTGTTTGCCCATATTTTTTAATGCTATATTCGTTCACGGTGTTATTGCAAAACAGACTGAATAAATGACAATTAACTGGACAGATGTAGCCTTAACAAGATGTCCGTTTATAACTGTCAGAAGTCCTTAGAGTTTTCCGTCTAAAGTCACTTACATCATGTTTAAGTACATGAAACACTTGCTTCTATTAAGGACAATTGTCTCAAGTATAAAAGTATAAGTGAAATAATTGCCTTAATTGTTTTAACTTACCTCGTATAGATGATAATTTAATAATAATGAGCTGTTTACATCACTGTGCATTATGAAGAAAGTTTATAAAATTACGCGGCTTGTGCAAAGCGATATAACACCTTTGGGATTATAATTTACCCAATGCAAGGGAAATAGCCGGCCTTTTCAATGTATGTAGTTGTTAGCATTTAAAACTGATGACATTTTTGTCTACTGTAGAATAAAAGTGACACCACAACGTCTACGACGAGAGTGACTCAAAGACAAACAGCTGTGACATGTGAGATCGTTTCGTTTTTTTTTTAAGTGCAGACACTGTATTTTTTCTCTCTTCTTCTTTTTGTTTAATACTCGTATTTTCATATTTTGTATGTCACACGCAACCAGCGGCTAAATTATTCTAAATAAATATTTTCTTTCTGCTGTGAGCTCGTTTTCTGACAAATAAGTGATTACATGTCTTGCATACTAATGAACAACAAAAACAGTATGGAAATTGAAAATCTGTGCTTTCGAAACAGATGATGTATTTTTTCCAAGGCTGTATGAATGTGAATACGTATCGTTCATTGGGTGATTTATTTTAGAATATTTATTACATAGTTTCTAAAGCTTTACAATATAGTTTTGGGGAGACAAAGTGTCGCCCAGTGAGGTAGGCATGTTTTTCGATCATGAGAGCTTAAAAGAATTAATCTGGGAACATATTTTAATCATTTAAATTGAAAGTTATTTAGTAGCATATCGTAGTTGTTTGAAATCAGATCATAAGGTATTATGGTCCTCCTATTATTGGATGCAGATCCTTCACATTGACTACTTTTTGCAGAATATGTTTCGAAACATGGAAGTGTTTGGCGTGTTAACCAGTAGGATTCTTGCCTGAAGACAATTGTGAAGACTATTCGAAAGATATGATGACGTAGGCGGTAGCATTCAATTGCTATTCTAAGAATAACAGCTTTTTTCCTTCGCTTGTTGTTTACCTTGAAAACAGTTGCGATAGGCTTAATTTAGTTCGATTACCTTGATGTTAGACAGGTGACTTCTTCAGGTGGAAATGAGTTATAAACTCATATCGCAAATAAGCTAGTCATGGGAAATGTAGCCAGACTTTGCTCAATCACAGTTTATGTAGGAATTCAAGAGAGCAAGAGGAGTTCGAAAAGATATACTTGGTGATAGAGAGAGATAGAGGCTCTTTTTATGCCAAAAGGGGGTTTGAAACATTTACTAGGTAACCTTAGTGTGAAGAGTTTTTGCATTAGACTATAACGCTGAGGATAATGACTAGCTTTCTGATAGGGAATTGTAGATTCAAAGGATATTTATTCGGAATAGTGATTAAATGATTGTAGTCGTCGTAGTCTAGCAGGTAGTGTGTTCGCTTATTAGACGTAAAGCCCGGTTTGGAGCCCCAGGTCAGACATCAAAAACGAAATATGAAAAAAATATTTCTTCGGAGACTTCCTCTCAGCCGATTTCTCCCCGTATCCAAGAACCCATATGAGGGTAACCGTTGAAATGTTTCTCCTTTAAAGACACCCGGTATTCTTGGGCAATCTTAGATGTATTGTATACACTAATACTGTACTGTACATACTAATATCCGCTTTACTGACAGTAAATATACTTATATAACCACGCAATGTGTTCTGATATCGGATTTGAACAGTAGGAATTTTCATAGTCATTATTTCGGACAGAATACTACAACAGTAATGAGATAGAGCAAAGCACAATTTAAGATTCAGCTCTTCAGAACAAAATCTAAAAATTTTTCTTTCAGTTCCAATTAAAAAGCGAATTCTAAGTAATACAGTCTTAGTCGTCCTCTTTTTTCGTCATGCCATCATCAAAGGAAAATTTTGTTATGATAACATCAAACAGTGTTAAATTGGCTTGAGTCAACCCTAAGCGTCTAATTACACATTATCCAGGCCCACTATTTTACCATGCCTTCTAAAAAGTAATGAAACTACATAATTCTCGATCACTTTATTTCTTATTTTTTTATTAACAAATACAGAGGGGGGTGATTTATTGTTATCCTGAAGTCATAACGTTTATATTTGTTTATATTAAATAATTCAATTCCAGTTCAAAAATATTAACAAAAAAAAAAACATTTAAATATCATATGTACGTACGCATACCCCGTGATAAAAAACAATTCAAATAAATTATTCATTCGGATATTTTTTTCTTGGTATGGCGTTTTTATTGTTCTGTTAAGTGCTTAAAATAAATTCACAAATTTCCACTTTGATTTTCATAAAATTGCCGAAAGGAATTTATTACTTTTCTTTTCTTTCATTTTTTTTTTTATTTATTTATTTAATGGTTTATAACATCTAAAATACTCCTCCACCACATCCTCAAAACAATTGTAAAACTAAAATTGACGCTAAGCATGACAGAAAGTGTAACATGGTAACATCTCTTCCTGTCAGTCATTCGGTGTGACGTTTGGTCGTTTTCATATTGAATAGTTGTTAGACATTTTATTACACTCGGTTATCAAATATTGGAAACAACAACAACAAAAGCCACACGCCGAAATTAAAAAAAGGAAACAAACAAATAAAAAAAAAACAATCAAAATTGTTTGTTCAATACGAAATAAATGAGCAGAGAAAAATGCCATAAAAACAAATGGTGCCTAGAAAAGGGTTGTACAAACGATGGCACATGATTCATTCTTTTAAGGAGCATAGGGCAGGGTTTCTATACAAAACAATTTTTATGGTTCATTAATTTGATCATCAGGCGTATGGGTAAAATGTTATGTTAAAGTAAATAAACAAAAGTCCTTAAATTGTGATTTTAACGTACCTAATCATCTCCAGTTTAAATGTTTTCAAAATCTGCTGGAATTGTATTGGAGTTTTCCATCGTTGAAAATTATATTCAGATGTCATCTGCCATTTCTCTTGCAGAGTAATTTAAAACCCTAAATCTATGAGGATAACACAATATTGTTACAATTATGAAAGGCATTTCTACTTAAAGCCTATTTGCTTAAATCTAAAAATTCCAGACGGAAATTTAATAGTATTAAGCTCATCAGAATACATTTGTATTTCCTCTGATCTTTAACTAGATTTATCTTGTTTTTTCTTCAACGTTCCAATGCTCGCCACAGGGACGTTCAGTTATTATCTTACCAGGCTTCATGCCATTTAATTGAAGAAATGGGGATTTATTCGATCCCACCAGACATAAAAATCATATTTAGTTGCTTGTGTGCCCAGGCATACAATATCGTCTGATATTCATTTTATGAGGTCAAGTTCAATGATAGGTTCAGTTTTTCAAAAAACCTTACATTATTTTTGTATTACATGGTTGTTAGCTTCATGGCATTAATCTTACAACACCGTAGTAAATTATTCATTCCAAAAGAATCGGACAATGAACTTTTATTAGATTTTAACCATTTTATTTACTATGCCCTTTACTACAACACTACCCGTAAGACAGGATCGTATAACTCTATTATAACTAAAAGGCCCTCTGTGTTTTTTAAAAACTTTTTTAATTGTTTAGCACTTTAAAACACCATAAATTAACGGTAATTTAATAAATTTATCGCAACTTATTGCTAATTTCTCTGTACAGCAATAAAACTAAAATAAAAAATTATTTTTCTTTGAACAAAACGTAACGCTTGTGATTTAATGATTTAAATTTTGCACCCTATGCTATCAAAGGTAATTGAGGTGTATTGTAGATGAGTTTGAAACATCTTATAGGAATATACATATAAAGAACAAATTTTGAATCCATTGTTCTTGATAATAATCAATTCTAAAGGTCTAGTACTTCCTATGTAATTTATCGGCATAGAGTTATTAATTACTTAACATCTTAATAAAAGGAAGCATATGTTTATCTAATTATTGCTTGAATTGGTTCTACAAAACTTTATAAAATTGATCATTAATCAGGTATACAGCCGGTTAAAGTTCACGAAAAACATGGTCTCAATGACAAGCAATATTACTTTATATTACTTCTTGGCTTTGTTTCAATTTCATTACCGATTTTTTTCCAGCTAAACTCATGATTATTACACTGTATGTATCAAGTCCCAGGACGATGGAGTTGTCATCTATGAGTTTTTTTCTACACCTTCTCAAAAGATCGTGATGCCTGACGATGTTCTGATTACCCAAAGATATAATGCTTTGAAAATCACCCTAATCTTTCGATAGATACTCCGACTTAGTGTTAATAAAACTCTTGGTCTGTTGCAGGTTGTTTTTATTTGTCAAATTGTCATGGTCTTGGCTTATCAGTCTGTCTGTAATTTCAATACTAACGTGAGCTTTGAAGTTAAAAATTTAGCACATTGTTAAACAGTTGGTCCTTGCGATTTCATTCAAAGTTTTAAGGAAACCCTGTACCCATCTCAGATCTAAACTTCAACGATAGAAGTAAAGAAAAATCAAGTGTTTGGCCCACAAATTTAACCAGTAAGGGTGCCATCATGATCCGGTTTTTTCACCATGATAGTGTAATCGAATGCCAGTCTGGGACAGTTTTCTAGGCTATCAAACACATATCTGCGAACATTTCTGGATCATAGAATTTGCCATGGCACATTCTTCAATTAGGTTGTGTTAGGTCTCTCATTACCAATATGAAAAATAAGTCGTCTTACGGTAGGTCGGTTGTACATTTGGATTTTATATAGAGATGTTACGCAGTTCTTCTACTATTGACTTATAATTTAATGAGCTGCCTATGTGACATCATATAGATTCCAGAATTCGCGGTATTTTTCACAAAATTTTGTCGGTACGAATCAAAATATCTGGTAGAAAATCGGACAAGGATTGCCCGGCTTTCTGAAACCGTGCGCACTAAATACAGTGCGTGATAAATACATTATCTTGACTTGCCACGTGTAATTGCTGGAAACTATAATGCAGGGAATTATTTCTGTAATTATGTTGTAATATAGAGCATCATACAGTCGGTGTAGTCTGATTACAATTTTCTTATTCGTTAATTTAATAAATAATGAATTGTTATTCGCATTTATTAAATACTTCTGTTTAGCAGAAATCTATTTATATTCAAAAGTATTCTATTACAAATGAATTCTAATCAAATACGAAACAATATGAATAGACGCAAAAGGAATATTTCATATCATAATGATACTTTTGAATTCATTTAAATTTTGTTAATGAATATATTTACATGTAAAGTACATTAACGAAAGATAATAGATAGAGAGTGTGTATCTTTCTCTATTAGCACAAGTAATAATAAATCTTATCTTTCGTAAAAGAAAAGTGGGAAATAGAATCAAATCCAAACACCTGCTGGTTTATGAAAACCCACGTGCTAAAGATTTCCATTGTAAATGAATAGTTGATAACCCTTTTGTTTAGTGCCTGAATTTCTTTCTACATATTGCTGTAAACAACATCTCAAATACGTACATATATTAGGCGTAATGTAAGGCATATTTTCTATTACTTTTGGTATCAAGATTTTCTCAAATGAAAGCAAGGAGAAGTATTATTTGAACAAAATTCAACTGAAAATGTATGATTTCATCGGGATAATATCTGGAATTGTCTTATGTAATTTTTTTGCTAAAAAATTAAGATTGAAGGAGCTAGAAAGGTGGAAATCCTAGCAAAAAAATTCATAAAAACCCTAGGTAGGTAGTATTATGTTGAACTAAATTAAATAACATTTTACTTCTTTCCTTAACTCCCTTTAGGTGAATCAATTTTAATGTTACACGGTATGCCATACCTTCGTAATTTAATGATTGTGACTGTCTGTCTGTCTGTCCATCTGACATTTAAGTTGAAGAAAATAAAGATAAAAATGAGAATAAAACGGACAGAATCTATTAAATGTTAAAATCTTGTTACCATATCCCATGCCACAAGATAATCAAGTAATTACTCTCTCAAGTGTCATTCATTTCATTTCCTTGGCTAAACTCGTTGCCGTTGTTGCTTCCTGGCATCGACGGAATATTAAAGCGGAGGTATCATCATGTGCACTGGTTTGATGATGCTACTGTGGAAATAACATTTTTGTTCGTTATTATTTTGGTTTTATTTTTTATTTTTGTTTTTGTTTTGTTTGTCTGTGCTTTAGTGTCATGGTCAAATGCCAGAATATTTTTCAGTTTTTTGTTCATCATTTTTTCATCGAAATATAAAAATAACAAGAATAACTAGCAGATCCATGCACACCTCTGCTGTTTTTTCTGCCATGTAATCATTTGGAAACGTTTACATGGTAAAAATGCCACAACATATTGACTCGTTTAAGCGAATATGTGCTCTGACTATGTTATTATTATATTAGAACGGAATATTATTATAATTATTATCACTACACTGAGAGAAATTGCCAAGAGTTGACCTTTGAACTTTCTTCAATCATGAGAATGTTTTTCTTTTAACTTTAAATTTAATTCCTGTGTATTTGTTTCGTTCCTTTTCTGTCCAATAAAAGTCCTCTTGAGTTTAAAGTTAAATTTTTCGAATTTTTATTTCCTTTCATATTTTTTCTTTTCGGTATTTGTTTAAGTACTTTTCAGAATTTCAAAATCATGGCAGTTATTAATGGATTTTTTAAGCTCTTTCTACACTTTTCCCCCTTATTTTTTGGCTGTTTTTAAATAATATTTTTAATGATATCAGCAAAGATTTTTTTTTTTGCATTTGAGTATATGAAAACACAATAACAATTGACTTGTGAACAAAAAACAAAAAAAACAAAAAAAAAAGGAAAGGAAATTGAATTATGGCACTCATAAAATATTCAACTGACTGCATTATTAAGTGGTTGCAGAATTGATTACAGATTTATTTTTATGAATTTTTTGGATAATACAAAATAAATTTAAGTTTTTTTAACTTCAAGAAAAACAAAGCTTTTTCTGTAATAAATTTAGTTTTTCTCAAACGGTTTGCTTTTACAAACGATTTACGTAATGATGATGCTGTCATTTCCAAGTGTGACATTTTACTGGACATTATATTCTAATGCTAAAGTATTATGGAGTCAGAATCTTTTATGTTCCGGTTATGATACTCAAATAAGTTTTTCAATGAAGCCAAACTATTTTTCAAGTACCTTTGCTTTATAAAATAGTGCGAGGACTACTACACCTTACTATTTACATACAAATACTTACATACATTATTGGTCATTACAACCCTTCAGTCAGAATTACGACCTAGCTTCTCACACCACTCATGTTGTGTGCCTTAATTTTATACTTGAGTGGCGAGACCTACAGTTTATCGTCGACTCCGGACGACAGATTTTTGAGAAACTTTTTCATAGCAGGTCTTATTTACTCTCAGAGTTTTTGCCAGAAATCTGCTGAGAGGAAGTCGCCGAAGAAATATTTTTTTTTTCATATTTCGTTTTGATGTCTGGCCTCGGGCTCAAAACCGGGCTTTACGTCTAATAAGCGAGCACACTACCTGCTAGATTACGGCCTATATCTTTTAGTGCCTTGAATTCTAATGCTAATTTATGAGAGCGATAACATCGATATGGATGAATGAATATATATTTTGCGTTACAAATCAAAACTTTGCTTATTTCCTACATATAACTTATCAAACGAACTTGCACTTTTTTTTAAATTAATTGAATTTTCCTTAAAGTTTTAATCAAAGTTAATAACAGGCTGTAGATGTCGATGTAAACAGGCATGACTGGTCCACTTTAATGAAAGAAATCCTATCTCCCAATCGAATCTCTGCTCCTGTACAAGCTAATTGGTTGACAAGTCAATTAAATTCGTTCATTGTGATAATTAAATTAAGCAAAATCTAACGGTAAATATAACAAACTATAGATTGCTTGGGTTATCTACTCAATTTAAATTCAAAATATGAATAACAAATAAAAAAAATATTTTACTTTTTTCATATTTCTTAAAGCAAAAACAATTAAACTTTTAATTAAACACCGCATGTAAAACTAAACTCAATATGAGCGTGTCAATTATACGTGTATATGTATCAGCCAGCAAATCTATAAAACAAAACACTGCTTCAAATACAACAGCAAAAGAGTTTATTAGTTTGCAAAAATACTTGCAAAATAAATAAAAAAAAAAGTTTTAAATTGAATTAAAAAAAATTGACTGTTTGCTGCTGAAGCTGCACAGCATGCAATTGCTGTCTGCAGGCAGTATTTCATTTGCCAAGTTGTTACAGCATATACTATGATTATAGCCATTATTGCTTACATTTGTTTGCATAATTATGGTACATTTAGTTTTTTAACAATTTAAAATAAATCGTTATTTTATGTTAATAACCTGGCTGCATATTTATTTTCATTTCCATTTTCACTTATTATTATTATTGTTTTCATTTTCAGAATCAGTGATACTGTCAGAGTGCCAGTGGATTTATTTATCTAATTGTGGTGAGTCCATGTAAATTTATTTTTAAATTACCATCTAACTGACTGGTAAAATGCAAATTATATACATACATCGAATAACTCTTGTCTGCAAGAGATTAAATCTATAAATTTTTAATTTTGAACAGTTGAATGTTTAATTAAGAATAATTTATTTTAATTTACATTGAAATGCTTAGTTAATAAGAGATTTATGTATTCTATAACACTTAAGGATATTGTAATTAAGTGGTAAACATTTCAGTATAATCTGATCTGAAGATATTTTCAAAAAGTGATTCGATTGCATTTTTAAATGCCTCCCACTGAGGAACTGAATGCAAAATGGCCATGCAGTACATATTGTTGTTTGCGTTTATTTCTACAGTGCAGACTGGATTGCGGGCACTGTCTTTAGTCTTCACGAATAATTGAAAGATGGTTATTGGGATTGATGCTAATAGCTTCCATAAAGTCATTTAGGACTTATGGTTACCGTTTTTGGTTTTAATAGACCACAGTGTAATCATATTTAAGTAGCAGCTACAATAGGTGGAAGATATCTTGAAAAACTGTGATTAAATTCAAAAGTTTCAGTAGAACTTTCTCTCAATCTCAACACGGGCAGCATTAAGTCTCCAATAGAAAAATTGCAACAATATTGTGCCATTAAATAACAGAAAAAAAGAAAATCCATGAAAATGTATAATCCTTGCTTTAAAATGTTTCTCATTTTTTCCTCACAACAAGGACGACAGTAATAAATGTGCAGGCATCTGTATTTTATAACTCTTTCGAAAATCAAAAACAAAAGAAAAAGAATGAAAATTAAAAAAAAAAAAAAACAAAATAAGCAACGTCAACAATAACCCGAGGTAGGATACAAAAAAGAAAGGACTAAAACTTGCACTCATACACTGATACAAACAAACGCACAAAGCGGTTTGTATGAGTGCATGAAATTATTGCTTTGTATATAAAATACACTCTCTACGACTACGAAGACTCCTGTATAAAAATGTTTACTGTTCCCATGATGAGGATGATGCTGATGAGAACGATGTTTGTGATGTTGTTGTAATGCATGCAACCATATTTGTTTTTGTTCATCTCCTTTTCGTTATTTTTCTTTAATTTAAATTTGGTTTTTTTTTTCTTTGGTTGCTTTTCATTTGGTGTATTGCCACAAAACTCAATTCCTTTACGCTTCCTACTTTAATTGGCCAAATTTCCGTTTATAAATTTTACTTCAACCATAAAAAAAGAACGGAAAATTCTTACGTACAATATTTATGTTCACACGTACACACACCGACACACACATGTATACATAATGCCTATGCAGGCACAGACTTCACATTTTCAAATATTCATACGTTGCCTTAAAGACAGGGGGAGAGAGTAGGAGACTCCTTGGAAAAAAGGCTGAAAAAAGGCTGAAAAAAGGACAAAAAGCTTATTTCAACAAAAATTATTTTCATGAGTGTAAAGTTTTCCTTTCATTCATTTGCATTGTAAACGAGTGTTAGTGTGTGCCCGCTGGTATGCTTCTACTGTGCATATGTAAGAGCTTAGAGCGTCTGAAAGGATATTTTACTACAACTGTCGAGTATAAAGGAATTAAACTTTATTTCATTCATTCTCTCTCTCTCTTTTACATTTTTTTCATCTTCTTCTATTTTGGCAAAGCTGAACGAAAATATTTTACAAAATGCCTCAAGTGTTGCAAGTACTTGTAAGTCTCTCAGGTCTTTTATTTTTGTTTGTGGGGGTGGAGGAAGGTTTGGTTTGAGGTATAAGGAATTGAGTTGCAGTTTTTGTGGCTAAACAAATATTATGCCAAAAAAAATGTTATTTAATACTTTTCCACATTAGAAGTAAGTACATTTGTGGGGGCGTCCTAATTTTAAAAGCTGCATATTAAGCAGTTTGTAAAAATCTATACAAACTAAATTGCACATTGTTTTTCGAATGCAAACGATTTTTACGTTCTTAACTAGATTATGTTAGTGCACGACCGATTTTCGAATATAGAATGTAAGAAACGATTGTAATCAATCGATAGATTCTTATCTTTGATTTCAACAATTACCAAAATTGAGGCATGAGTGCCTTGTTTAAGTTTTAATTGAAGAGGAGATTGGTGTACTGTATTGCTGTACTACTTTCCTTATATTGTGAAGGAGCCTATTGTCTTGACAAACTGCAGGATGCTGGGCTCAGTCAACAAGGTAAATTCGCCGCCCAGGCATTTCCCTTTGTGATGCATTAATGCCTCGCAGGTCATAAAAATGTTTTTCGATTCTTTCTAATCATCACGGGATCTACGAGTACATGTTGGATACAACGTCCATGCCCCACGTTTTCGTCCCTTCTATTGAGCATACCTTTCAAAACATCTGCCATCACTCTACAGAGTTGAATTGAGCACATCTTTCGGTGGTATACACTTCCGCAATGAACCTACTCGTGAGTTTTCCCATGTGTTCAGAATATTTTATTCTGGGACAAAAATTTCTGCTCCTGTCTCAAAATCCATTTTTGATCCATTTGTATACAACGAAATAGCACCTCTTTTAAGTGGGTTTGTAGCTCGTTGGGAAACACTTTCCAATATCATGGAGTCTACTAGTTCCGGTTCTACTGGCGATGGTAAAGAAGGGGGCTGTCAGCTATTCTTATGAACCTACCGACAGTACTCAAAGCTTTGTTCCTCACTACCTTGGCCAGCGAACTTAAATCCAACAGAGTTCTCAGCGATGCTGTAAGATAGGTTCTCATTGCCCCTGTTATATCCATAAGCGCTTATCTCCACTCCAATTCAATTGTTTTCAGATTCGTTCTGTATGACTGAACACTTGCCCTGTAGGTTACTAATGGTCGAAGCGATAGGGTTGCCGTATGTCGTTACCTTTTACCTCTGCCGAACTGTGTTGGGTGTAGAGGTGAGAAACATTGTGCTACTCTTACATAACAGATGGCACTGTGCTGATCGATCTTACTATTGGGAATGCTAAGCCTCCTAATTTTTTAGATTTCAGGATCACCATGATGAAGCTTTTTATTGTCTTCTGTTATATTTAGCTTAAAAAATAATGATTTATTTTTACTACATCTTATATTTGATGCAAAACCTCAGTAACTCATCGTTTGATCCAAACAAATCTCATTTAACGTTGGCTCATACAGTTCTAGAGGTCTGCAGCTTACCATAATATAGTGTTAAGTAGAAGGATAAGCGTTCACATTCATATGTAAATAATATGTGTGCTTATGTTTTAAGAGGAAATATTTAAAGCACTGTCCGTTTGCTACAATATAAGAGGCATGAATGCAGGAAAACATTCTTAAATTCTAAATTTTTTCTATTACCACGATTGCATAACGTTTGGAAAACTAACAATAAAAACAAAACCACAAACAAAAAACAAAAAAATCCCAAATCCACAAACTGTTATGCCTCGAAATTAAACTTTTTATCGAAATTGTTTTGACCATAATATTTGCAATTGGTATTTGAAAATTTTTTCCATTTCTATTCCTCTACGGTCATAGATGCAAAAGCTTATATGCTGTGGATGATATACAATATGTATGTATGGGTGTTTGGTTGTATATATATGTATATGTGTGTGAATGTATTGTGTTCCATCATCCAAATTGGAATTTGGAATTTCTGTCTTTTAAACATGCACAACACATGGGCTGCCATGAGTTTCATGAAATACGAGTATGAGTACGAGTATGAGACAAAAGAAAAAGTATAGAAATGTTTAGGCCAACTAAACGAGTGTGGTAACCAAAAAAGAAGTGTTATTTTGTAATATACAATCTATTTCTAGGGGTACTTTCTGGCATAATAAGCCCCATTGACATACCCTATAATGTCTCATAGAAATCTAAGGGGGGATGCAACGTTGTATAGCAACACACAGATACTTGCATTTGTTTCATTGGCCGTATTTAGAATTTTTAAGTTGAATTGCATCAAATTCGTTTCTTTATTTTCAACTTTTTTTTTTGTTTGTATTTTTGCCTATTGTTGATGAAATATTTCAACCATAAACGGATGTGTAATAAATATTGTGACTATTTTTCTTCCTTCTCCGGCTTTTTGGCTTTCTGTTGCAATTTCGATAACGAAAATGGACAAAACATACGAGTTGTTGCAGTTTTTTTTTTTTGCAATTTCTTTTGGTAATGTTTGTGTGTTGCATGATGAGCCTGGTCCACACTGTTATTATTACATTTTCCGTTTCATCTCTGTATTTATTTTAATTAAAAAAAAAAAGAAGGAAAAACGTGAAAAAAGAAAAATACAATAAAAAATGTAAACTTTCGTATTATAAAAGAAAGGAAAAGCTAAGAAAATAAACGTCCATTATAATGGCAAGTTTTGTTTCACTTTTATTTATATTGTGTTGCTTTTCAAAAAAAAATACAAAATATGTTCACAATTTTTTTGTTGTCGAACAACAATAGTTGTTTGACTAAATGGAGTTTGGCATCTTGCAATTGGCTGCCATAAAAAGGTAATGCAGAGTTTTAAAACTATAAAAACATTTGTGCTTTACTACAGAGTGATCATAATGTCATAAACAAATGTCTTTTTAGCACAGGCAGAAGAAATCTGGGCAAGATACAGAAACTGGCGTGTGCGGTTCAGAGATCAGCAATGAATTGTTTGTTCGCTACTCATAAGTACTCATAAAATATTGAGTATGAGTGAGTCAACAGTATTGAAATTCAACTCTGATTCATTCGTACTCACTACAACATAGACTAATAAGTAGAGGTTGCAATTAGTATGAGTACAACGTTGACATCAAACTCATACCATTCGAAATATGTTTGATTCATAAGCCTACTCATTCAGATTCATAAATTTAAAAAAATACTTCTAATACTCATAAATGATTCGAGTAATTCGAATTGAATTCGAATAGGAATAGCTTGAGGTTGGTAGCCGGTCTTTTGACTTATTCAAAATGGTGTTGTCTCGAACTCAACATGTAGATTTGTGTGGCGATAAAAATAAATCATTGGAACACATTCTTGGAACCTGTGGGGGCATTAATGCAACCCAAAAATCGTGGATGTGTTGGAACAGCATCGGGTATCTGACTGATGGTTTGAGTAGTAGACTGAGGGTAGGTGGAGTTCTAGAACAAATTTTAGATAATGTATCAATGTTTGCAGTATTTGTTTGTTCAATGCAATTGAACGTAGAGGAAATTTTCGAGATTATTGAGGATATGAAGATGCCGTAATCTATTAGGTTGTGTCTTGGCTTATTAAATGTGTGCCCGTGGTCAAAGTACTAGCTCAGACATCTTGAACAAAACTGTTCAAATAAAACTGTAGGTCGCTCTACTCATGGATAAAATTAACAATCACGATATGGGTGATGTGTAAAGCTAGGTTGTAATTCTAACTAAATAGTTCTAAATAACCAATTAAGTAAATAAAATGATATGAGACTATATCGGCATTTAATTCTTTGCGAACAATTTATACAGTGAGTACTACAGCGAGATAAGGTCATAATTGTATTATATTCATAATAGCTTTACTATTATACTAATATTGTATATGATTATAATTTCCATAAGTTAATTTCAAATGTCTTCTGGTATAAAATGTGTTTTCTTTAAGAAACTCAAGTTGTCGCTAGAATTAAAAGTGTGTGCAAAAAAGTTCTGAAAAATTGCATGCAATATTGCATTTTGTAAAATGGTTTTTGCTTTTTACTGCACTTCCTGAAATTAGAAAATTTCCACATTATTTCGATTATTAAAAAAATGCTCTTCAAATAACTGTCATCTTCCATAAGAACCCTTCATTTCGATTATAAATGATTCTTTCATGGTCTGTGCCATGTCACAGCAGCTGCTGCTGTTGCTGTGTCGCTTCTGCTGTTATTCCTATAAATATTTTGACATTCACATTTTATTTCAGTTTCGGTATGAGTAGTTTCAGTTTCAGTTTTAGTTTTACTCTTCAATTGCTTTCAAATGCCAACAATAATGGCATGTCGTCCTCTCAAGTCAAACATGCATTTGTGGCAAATGTTTCATCAGGAAAAAATTTCTCAATTGCATGAGACACGTACTAATAAAAGAAGAAGACGAAGAAAAAATAAAATAAAAACAAACAAATTGAAACAAAAAAAAAAGTTGAAAGAAAAAAAAAGGAAAAAACATTGAACATCCCAAGTTGTTTCTTTAATTTGTTCATTTTGTTTTAGCCCTGGGACACAAGGCATGATATGCTATACGGTTGTCAAACCATTATGTAACAATAAAAACGATTAGTTATACTCTTTATATTTTAGAATAAAGAGCCACGTCTTCAAATTGTATAATAAGGTTGGATGAGCTAGGGCACTATCATAGTTTTATTCGTATTTCGATAAATCCAAAAATAATTATAAATCGTCTTTATACGTAAAATAATTGCATTAGAGACTCACTAACTGAATTATCGGCAGGTTTATGAAAAAAAAAGAGATTGGCTCACTGTCTGATCTACTGATAAATTTATTAATGCACAAAGCAAACTCGAGAGCTTAAACTTAGAAGGTTCTCTTCCCGGTGTATTAACTCAAGAAGAAGGAATTTTAGAAATACAATTTTTAATAAGTTGGGTTAGGTTAGATTCAAGTGACAGCTGTCTCAATGGGCACAGCTTGCTTGAGCCCTATAAGGTCTCGTTGTAATCCAGATATTTTCTATTCCGTCATATAAATGCAGGTCCTAAAGACAGAATCGTCTTTGGCCAGATATGTTTTGTCACTAAATTCTAGATACTATTCTAGCGCTAGGCAATAGCAGAGAAGATGTTCTGTTGTCTTCTCTTCTTCGTCGTTTCCCCGTTTCGATGCATATACACCTGAAATAAAATCGTGATAGATTTAATGTAAATTTTATTTTACTAACTTATATCTAGATTTATCTAGTGCACCATCTTACCTCTGACAATAAATGAAGTTTTGTAGTTTATCTGTTAGCTAATATGTCACTGTTCAGCAATTATCCGAAAGCGAGCGAAAATACTGTGAATCCCATTCTTGACATCACTGACAAAACTGTCTTAAATTAGGAGAATAATGACATTAGTACCACTTTAATAAAATGGAATGTGGTTGCCCAATAAACTTAATACATACTACTGGTATTTCTGTGATATTTCACCATATAGATAGGGAGAAAAAGGTTGAACAGATATTTCGAAGTAATTAGGGCCATTACTACAACTTGCCGTTAACTAAAAGAGGATTTTAACGGCCAGATAAAATGTTTTTCATTATTATGAGTCCCCAATAAGATAGAAGTGAGTTTTAAGCTAAAGGGAGGATCATCCCGCCGGTAACTTTTAAAGTTGACTTTACACTTCCCTTTAGCTAAAGGTACCTTTAACTAAACCCAAGTATAACAGCAAGTTGTGATAATGGCCCTTGATCTATGAAAAGTACGTTTAGCATATCATGCAGTCGCTGTTTGCCATCTGTAACTATTTTTGTTTTGTTTAAATGTGTGAGTATTTTTTATATACGAACAAAATATCTATCATTACCTTAATTTAATATTGGCAACATGTTGGTTATACTTTCCCTCTTTATTTTACTTGTTCTTCTTCTTATTTAATTTAAATTAAAGAAATTAAATTGAACTTCTTTTGTCTTTTGTCTTTTGCCTTGTATGTATGTGCATGCATGCATAAGCAGAAAATTCTTTTGCTCGATTTAAGTAATGGTCGTTGCATTATAAGCTCTATGGAATATCTACTATAAATGTGCAGTTATTTTTTATTTCTTTTATTTAATTTTATTTATTTTGTTTCTTACACCAAGTCTCATTGGTAGTATCGTATGACACACACTGCGTTAAGAAACCTTTTGACCCCAATTGGAAATAAAATACTTAAGTCTAGAATATGAAATTCTATAATTCATATGAGACATTTGGAAATTGAAATTTGGAGTTGTTAAAAAAGAGAAGAAATAGAAAAATTTATAATAATTAGTATATTTTATATGCTGATACATCTCTCTCTCACTCACAAGTGACACTTCGAGGAAACAGGCAACATAACTTACGACAGTAATAGCAACATTGTGTTTGCATATGGATGAATCCTGCTACTTGTAAACATTATGGTATAAAATAATGTCCCTATATTTAATCGATTATCACATATTGATGCATAAACTGCGTCAAACATTGCTCAGAATTATTAATACGTTGTTTTAGTCGATTGTAAGGCACCCACAGAGCGTTCACATATTGAAACAGCCAAGTCCATGAAGTTGCTTTAATATCTTTAAAGCCTCAGCTATTTCGATCAACTTCACTTTGCAATCACCCAAAATTAATTTGTGAACCTTTTTAGGGACCAAAAGTTACTTCACTCAAAGCGCTCTTCCCCTACTGTTATCGATTTCTATCGCAACTATTCGTTGCTATACAAAATGTTTCCACGAATGTTATGCGTGTAGGGTACAAAAGTTAGGATAAAATTTTTCTCATGATAAATTATATTCTTTACTAAATAGAATATATAACAGAAATAAAAAATAAAAAAAATATGTGGAAAATATAAAATTCAAATAAAAGTTTTAAAAGCTGCTTCCTATCGGGTTCCCGTTGTTGTAATTTTGCTCTTTTTTTCTTAATGGATTAAAAACATTACATTTGTTTTGCAATTGCAGTTGCAGTTCCAGTGCCAGTTTTTTTGTTTAACATTTATTTTCATTTATTAAATTTAAATGTAAAAATTACAAAAAATACAAAAAAAAAAAGAGAACACGGAACTTGAGTGAATTATTGTTTTGTTTTCAACAGTACTCCACTGTGTTCTTTTTATTGGCTTCTGTTGCTTGTAGTACTTGTAGAACTTGTAGTTGCAAATAATTGTTGAACTTTTTGTTGTCGTTTCATAAGTCAATTGTCCTGTTTGCAACATTAAAACTTTTCAAGTATTTCGCATTATAATTGTTGTTGTTTTCAGTTAATGCCTTTTTATTATTTGTATTCGAAATTATTGTTTTGAAATTTTTTAAAGTGCTTTGAAATATTGTTTTCCATTGTTGTTTTGGCATATAAATGTATTGTGTATACAAAAAAGGCGGTGGCCATATGAAGATGAAGAGAAAGGAACACATTTTTAATTGATATAAAAATAAAACATTTATTTGCTTTACATATGCATGCATGTACTTTGAAAAAGCTGGCAATCTCTACCCTTTTTAGCCGTGTGCTTTCTTTAACCCTTGCAGTTCAACAACTCTTAATTAAATCCTTGATATTTTTCATTTTCATTTTTTCTTTCTTTCCTTTTTAATATATTTTGCTGTTCATTTCATATGCGTTCATATAAGCATTCATTCATTCATTCATTAATTAAATGTACGATTATTAAATTATAACTGTATTGTGTATTTAAATTGTAAAATATGATGTGGGCTTTCGTTACAGTTGTTATAGAAAAACAAAACGTTGTATTTGACAGCTCGAAACTGACATTAAACAAAACTGTTTTGTCTCAAAGAGTCATGTCGCTGTCAATAAATCACTTGTCAAATTTACTTCTGTTGTTTAGAACGTACCTCGGGCCATTCGTATAAATTATGATTTCTTTGAGATTTTATTGTTAAAAACAATATAAAAACAATTAAAAAGTTTTTATACTTTATAGATTAAGACATTTGTTGTCCTTAACGTTTAAGTCGTAATAAGGTGACCCATTACAAGCGAATTATTTTACATGCATGTGTGGGTAGAGAGTGATTATTTTCATCTGAATTTTTTCAATTTAAAAAAGATACGTGACAAGTGGGAAAATACTAAAGTGAACAACTCTTGCAAATCATAAAATTTTATCATTAAAATTCGTGCTGTGTGAGAAATGTGTTTCTATCGAAAATTTGCCTGCAGCGATGAAGCTTATTGTTGGCACACCAAACCATCTTATGTGGCCGTAGGTACTAGAACATTTTGCTCGAGATGGGTGAGATCTTCGATGGATAGTTTAGCGTTATTGAACGAGTTATTGCTCTGTCCCATAACCATGGGAGAAACACGCTAGAGAACAAACAGCAGACAAAAGGCTAAGGTTTGTCAATCAATGAGACGAAGGAGACCGTTTTTGGGACTTCTACATTAGCTGTTGAAGTCGCCGTAGTCTATTAAGTAATGTATTGGCTTATTAGACCATTAAGCCCCGGTTCAAACTCCAGGTCAAACATCTCGAACTAAACTGAATATGAAAAAATATTATAATATATTCTATTAGCAGATTTCTGGCAAAAACTCTGAAAGTAAATAAAAATGCCATGAAGAGTTTCTCAAAAACACTGTCGTTCGGAGTCTACTTTAAACTGTAGGGCTCGCCACTCATATATAAAATTAACACACACACAACATGGGTGGTGTGAGAAGCTTGGTCGTAATCCTGGCTAAATGAGATTGAAATACATTTTTTTAATCCATAAACTTGTGTTTCATTAAAAAAATAAGGACTTATTGATGCGATCACATATATATTGCCTAAACAGCTAATAAATACCATATAATCAGTCATGGATTCAAAATTGCAAAACCTGAACTTATATAATAAGCCTTAAGATCCCTTTTTTCGATTATATGACAGTGACTATGCATGATTTACACTTATCCCTCTTGTTATTGCGTTATTATAATGACTATATTATTGACCACCACTAAGAATCCTCATAGGAATTTCATATTTTTTTTTATTTTATGTGTGGCGCTTGGAATGGACACATGCATTTATGTATATTCGAAAAGAAAAAAAAGAGTGCTTTAAAGCACTCTGCGTGACTGTGCTTCCATTTTGCCTTTAATCTGTGTCATCGTTTACCACAATTATTAAATGCAATTTAAATTATTAAAAGTTTTCGTTGCTTTTTATTGCAAAAACAAACAAACAAAAAAATAAAAGAATTAAAAGAAAAATATTTTGATTTTAATTAAATGGCCAGACACATAAACTAGTTTTAAATTGCAAAAACTATGGAATTAAAATAAAAAAAAGTTAATTAAAATAAAATTACCCATTGACTGGTATTATGCGTTGTTAATATGTGTTTTGCAAACACTGTTTTTTTTGCTATTTTAATTGCCTGTATTAAATATAAATTAAACTGTTAATAATAATTATTATTATAATTAAACTGTATATGGTTGAATGTATAAAATTGATTAATTTTTTATTTATTTGTTTATTTATTTATTTACAGGATTACATTTGATATCATTTATAATTAACAGCAGGTAAGTTTTAATGAATTATTCATAAAAATTATTCTTCATTTTATTTCTTTCATAAAGTAATAATTAAACAACATTGTTGTATTGTAAATCAAACTATGTGGGTGATTAATTAAATACTGAGAGTGAATAGACTTGATTTTTGTATATGTATTTAAATTAAATTGTTATTGTATTAATTAATACTAACATAACATATCATTAAGTTTTAATACTGCAGAGCCGTAAAGTATTTTTGCAATATTTTTTTATTTGAAAATCAAAAAAAGCAAAAAAATATCAAGAAACTTCAAATTAAATATTTAAATGAACGTGTTAATATTGACATATAAATACGAGTGTGCAACAGTAAAACCACATTTTTACACAAAAATTTTTTAAATTTTACAATATTTCATGAATACTTTAGCTGTCTGTCTGTTTGTCTGTCTGTCTGTCTACGTTTCATTAAAGCTGACAAATATATTCATGTAACTGTAGCTGTAATGCTTTCATTAAAACCCATAAAAAATTAGAAAAAATCTATGTTAGATCGTGTAGATTTGTGAGTTTTTTTTTGTTTTCCTCTCTCAAATAAGTTTCAATTCATTACCGGAAATATGTTGAATAAATATTTATTGTGAGAACAGGTTTATTAAAGCAATTCATGTTAATTTCCATTCAACATATTTAGATGCAGGTGAGAAAAATAATTTTTTCTCGAAATTAAATTGTCAATTTGATTAATGGAAAGGCATTTGGAATGAAACTGACACGAATAGACAATTATTTGTAATTTAAAATTTGTATGCAATTTTTTGGGTTAGGTTAGATAGGCTAGTGGTCAATGCAAATATAACTTAAAGCCATTTTTTTGTTTAAATTTTTACATAAAGAAGGGCAACACTATGGTCTGGTAACTCTGTTAAGTTCAATACATTCCATTTGTTATATTGGAACACATATCGCTAACCATTTTCAATAACCAAAGGGCTGTAGATTATATCGTTCATATCTATAGCAGAGTAGTCGAAGGAATTTAACTCTGCCAGTTTCATAAATTTTATAGATTTCGGGAAGACTTTTAATGAGTCGGAGGAATTTAACTCTGTCCGTTTCATACGTTTCGTAGATTTCGGGAAGACTTCCAATACCCCATCCGGAGACTAAAGCCGTTGCAGTCTAGGAGACAGTGTGTTTGCTTATTAGATGTGGTTTAAACCACAAGCTCCGAACAAAAAAATTATGTTTCTTCCGGCGACTCCTATGCAAGTAAATAAAATTGCAATGAAAAGTTTCTCAAATCTGTAGTTCGGAGTCGATGTAAAACTTTAGGTCCCGCAACTTATGGATAAAATTGACACAAGCAACATGGGAAGTGTGAGAATCCAATTAAGTAAGTTAGCAATATTTTGACAATCATTCCCACATGTTTCCCACGGTAACATGTTATATTTTTATGGATTAAAACATCAAATTAAAGACACTCAAGAGTCATTATATTTATCATATTTACATCTGCTCACAATATATTTGGGCCTATTTTTTCTTATAAAATTTCTTCTCTTTCAACATTTTACATCATAAATATAAGGAAATAAGAGCCCAGTCTTATAAGATTAATTACTTCCAGTTTTAAATTTCACTGTAGTTTCAATAACGAGCAACAGACACTTCCAAAATTAAAAACTAAATCCCACAAATACAGAATGCTTAGTTTCAACATCATTATCGCTGTTTAAGTGTTTTTTCTTCCAGAATATATTCAGTTTTTTTGTACAAATTTATATGGACAAGTGTCAAAGTGCTATCATTAAACAAAGCTATTCTATTCTTTATTTCTTTTTCGACTCTAACAGTATTACTTGGCTGTCCTATCTGTCTGTTTGTCTGCCTGTCAGTTGTCTGTTATGAAAAAGAATAATAAATAAATACGAGATTGTCATTTAGATCAACAAAAAAAAAAAAAAAAAAAAGAAAGTGGGAATATATTATAATTGTGCCCCATGGATCTTGAACATGTGTTCTAAACACTTGAAGAGTCTGCTTGGAGTCTTTCTATTCTAATGAAAAAAATGTAAAAATATGACAAAATTCATAAAGTGGCAGCAGCCTCAATAAAAATAATAAAAAATTTGTTGACTTTAAAATTAAAAACTTCTTTAGAAATCATCTCAATTAACAATTTAATGTCCATTCTTCCATTTCTAATGTTGCTTCCTCTGTCTTTTTTTTTTTTTTTTTTTTTTTGCAAAAGTGTACAGAGTTTTGATTATTATTGCTGTTGTTGGCTTTTAGTCTTATGCCCCTTTAGTGTCATAAACTCATTAGGAACATGTATTTTAATGATAATGTTACAAACATTATTAAATAATAGCATTTTTTTCTTTTATACACTCTCGAGTAAAAGTAAATTATCAAAATATACTCACACTTGTGAACCAACGCACAAGCTGTTAACAGCTGTGGTTGACAAAATAGTACAACAAGCATGTCTATCTCACACGATTTGCTCCTGCTTTTTTGTATCTGCCCATCTAAGATCCTTCTGTCCTGGTTTCTTTAGTTTCGTTTCTCTCCAAGTGGACTTTTGTGAGTTGTTTTTTAGGTGCTTGAGAACTATCGATAACTATGGTTTGACAGTTGAGAATGTCAAATTGTGTTGAAATTTCTATTCTGTAAGGTGTGACAAGTCAACACGTTCACGATGTTCATAGAGTACTTCGTCTATTTTACGGTCAACTTAATCGGCCTAACGAGCAAGCAATTCGTAGAGTTATTGATCGTTTTCGATCTTAATTTAAAACAATCAACTAACAAGACAAGGAATGGGAGTGTAATATTGTAGTCTTGAAGAACACGCCGAATTTTAGCATAGGTTAGGTTAAATTGCCAGTCTTCCGTTACAATTGTAAGACCTGGTAGTTCTCCTTGCCATCCTGATAGCTTTATGACGGTAGGAATTCAATTCAAATCAAATTTTTCAAATCAAAAATTTGCCTCTGAACAGATTCTTCTTCTTCACCCAGCATTGTTTAGTCAAGCGTCTCTTACGATGGGTTCACTGACTTGTACTTGGGCAAACATCGGCCAAAGTTTAACAAATAAACCGTTTCGGAAGCTGTTGAAATAGGCATAACACGATTCACACCTTGCTCCGAAACAATTTATTAAGGTTCGTCTTCTCTAAAGAATGGTAGTCACTATTTAAGACCGCTGTACTGAAAATTGTGGATAGTTTTAGGGGACATGGTTTTCCACAAAAGATATCCCAACAACTATTATTTGTGCTTTAATTGGACAGCCTGTCTTAAGACGTACATGAGGGTCAAAGGCCTATTCTACTAAGTAAAAATCTGTTGTTTCCTTCGTTTGTTTCCTTAGTTATTAAATAATGAACTGTTTTTCACGAACTATACATACATAGTTCCTCTTTAAATCCAATTTTTGATCTTATTTTTGTGCTCTCCACTGTTAATACTTCTTGATGCAAATTCTAACACACACGCAACACACCAAGTACTACTCCAAAAAGAAAAGAGTAAATGAAAAATGACATCAAGTTGTCATTTTGGCTCTTGTATAATTTGTGCATAAATGATTGTCGTTCGTTCTCAACGTTGTTGTTGTTGTTTTACTTTTAGTATCAAAAAAAAAGGAAAACAAAAACATTTTCATTTACACGCTGAATATCACCTCATCCTCTAAAACACTTCTTTTCCTCTGCATGTTAATCTATTCACACATTTTCTTCTCGTTTTTTTTTCTAACCAAAAAAAAAAAACAACATGCCAAATTAAAAGAAGAAAAAAACAAAACAGCAACAACAACAAAAATTAGTAGACATTAAAAATTTTTTATCATGGAACCATATTCTCGTATTCGAATAATCAAATTAAAACGTATTCTACAATTTTACATCGAATTATTAGGCGAAGAGTTTGAATCGGAAATAATTCTTATTCGTACAATTTTTCTATTAGGTCTAGACATTAATTCTTATCGTTTTATATTGGTTGCATACACCACTAATCGAGAAATCTTTACTTTTTCTAGCACTTGAAAGTATTGTCAATAAACCATTGCCACGATATTGCCACTAAACCGCTCACATAGAAACTCTATTGATCATAAACTCGAATAATCGATTCCAACAAGCTTCTTTTGAGACAGACAACATTTTTAATAATTCTTATGATTCCCTTAAGAAACTATAGGCAGAAGCAGGAGATAATTATTTATTGTCAGATATTGGTGAATTCATAAGAATTTCGCGACAAAGCTCATGGAGTGTTTGCCGTTTCACTATCGATATACCTGAGCCATAATCTTAAGGCAAAAGCATGTTTCATTCACGAATGTTTTTATGAACGCTAACGTAATCGATTCACCACATTAGATTTGCATCGATTTTATTGAGATGAGGTCTTTTGCAGTAAAACGTATACGATTTTCATTACATCTAGTTCTATCCAAGCACTATCAAAAGGATTAAGGTCCATTTTTTTGCTTCAGTTTAATCGAAACTTTGCTCTTATGACGCTCGATCTCGTTTATTATTATTATTTTATTTAAAATTTCGATCATTTGCTTCCAGAGTGTTATGCATGTTTGATATCGAATTTACCGATCGTATGGGAAAGTGTCGGAAGCAAAATATTCGAAGAAAATTTGTGAAATAAAAAGTTAAGACAAGCTTAAATAAAATTTAAAAATATTTCATGTCAGCTCATTATTCCAATCGAATTTTTTATTTCGCTTATTCTCAATTCCTTTTATCATTTTTCATTTGATTGTAGAACAAAGCTGTTGTATATTACCTGTCTGTTGATTAAGAACCCTGATATTGAGTCGTCTATGTATGTGAACGATGGATTTATTAAATAGTCTTCTTTTACTATAATAAATGACATTCATTGCAGCTAGGCCGATTTGCCAGACATGGTTCAAGTTTACATTTGTTTTCCCCATTATCACTCATAGGAATATATGACAGGAGACATCTCCTTATGTTCCTCTCCATTCAAGACTATTAAAGGTTTGCGTTATAACTCCATCTGTGTAAAAATCAAAACAAAGTTATTATCCAATTATTTAATTTCCAGAGATCCAATTGAGGCTTACGTACTTTCCAACCGAAAAAAGAATACAGTTAACATGTATGGGCCCGTGATTTTAAGAGTCTATATTGTAGCTTTACTACCGCGTACTTATTCCTAATAGTTGAGGATCAAAATCTCTTGAATCTTTTTATCACCGACTTCTACAGTTTGATCGATATTAAATCGGAATATAATGTAAAGGCAAAGCCAAAAGCCGTTATAAAGCTCATATGTTTCTACCGGATTGGTTGCATTAGCCCTTCCTATCGTCCACAATCCAACCTTTCATTATATCTTAACACAATACATCTAACAGCATTATCTTTTCTTCAAAACTTCTTAATTTGGTTATTATTTCAACACCCATTTCTATTCGTTCGTATAGTACATATAGTACGTTTGTTTTTCTATTCGATTGACATTAAACCGGAGATAGATTTGACAACCCTAATATTCATTCGAAGTCACTTCATCATCGTCATTATCACTCTCTTGTCGTTTTCGGCCGTACGAAATGAACATGTTCACGTTTTTATTATTGTTGTTGGTGTTGTTGTTTCTATTTCATATACTTCGAATTGGAAATGCAAAAAAGTCACAACAAAATGATACTTGAAGTTGTTGTCAATGATGAAGTGGTTGTTGCTGTTGCTGGTATTGCTGCTGCTGATAGATGTGCCATTTAGACACGAAATAAGGAACACAAAATGTCACAATATTCAAGTGCTACAAACCAGACATTGTGACTGTTTTTCTTCTATTGTCTCTGTTTTTTCTTTTCTTTCTTTTTTTCAAATGAATTTTCTCATTGCAAAATAAGCCACATTGATAGACAAAAAAATTGATGAAAACGAAAAATAGGAGGCTTTAAAATAACGAATTTAATAAAAAAAAATTTGTATGTTCTTGGAAACATTTTTTTACGCTCAAAACGATTGTATAAATCCCTGTGGCAAATTTTAAGGAAGTGCGTTGACACTCCATGAATTATTACGCACTCTTAATAAATCTCTTGGAAAAGTTACGCTGTAAGTGTTAGAGAGTCAAAGTTTTCGGTGAAGTGTAATCCAATAAGTATAAATGTGTGTGAAGATAAATTCGAATTTAAAAACCAAAGACGCAAACCCACACATTACGATCATTATTATTTGTGAACAAAAGTGTTGAATTGTAAAGGATGGTTGGTGAGGATGGAGGACGGAAAATTTCCATTTGCATATAGTCTGTATGGTGTACTATTTTTTATATGTATGTTTCAAAATGGCCACTGTTCTTCTAAAGAGTTTTCATATCTCAACTCTAAAAATTATTCCAGATATCCCACTACCATCCTCGAAAGACGACCCTCTAGACTACCATTTGCATATATCTTCTAGAGAATTTTCAAGCAAAAAATTGATATTTGCAAAGCCAATTTTCTCAATACCATATCACTTTATATGCGACAATGTTGCTGATAATATTGAGAGGCCTTGGAGTCTTCCTTTGCGTATAGTATGGTACTTATAGGCCTAGAGTATTTTCCAAAGTTAGCTCCTAAACAAGTAGGATTGTTCAGATTAATACTGTTAAATAGCTAACAGTGCTTAGGTAAATTAATGTTCTGTTAACGCCAAATGTGGCGCTGCTAAAATTTATGGATTGTGTCTTGGACTTTCAAATTCGAATTTATCTTCAAACACGTAGAGTATAAGTACACTGCCAAGTTGTTTCTTTTAACCTTGTAAGCTTTAACAATCGTTTTCAAAACTTCTTCGTGATCTAAAAAGTGATTGGTTGAGTTTTCCTATCTGATATCTTGTTTGCAACAAATTAAGTGGAAAATTGTATGTACCTAACTAGTATTTTAATAATTTCGTATCCAAAATAGGTTCAAGTGTGTTTGAACCGTGTATTGAAGTTAAGATAAAAACAATATTATGTGAAAAGAATGAAGGATATCTTAAAAATCTAAATGCGTATGTAAAATTGTTCATGATGCACTTTATTCCTTTTTTATATTTCAATACGAAAATATTTTCTTGTTTTTGTGCGTTAATTTTCATACTCGTAAGACAGATTTATTTCATTTCCTGTACTTACGTGCTGTGAACGTATTTATCGTGTGCTTTTTTTCTTTTCAGTCATGATCAGCCTTGATTAGCTCATAAAGTTTCCCAAGGGTTAATCACATTCATAATTCATGACACTCTCAAACTTAAATGCCTTTTTAAAATTTTTTAATGGAATTTTCGTTTTACAAACGAACATAAAAATATCACATAAATTAACAACTTTGTATGAAAACATGTTTATTTTTGTAATAAAAAAAACAGACACATAATTAACACACATTAAGCAAAAATTACAAAGTACAGTGGGACGTAAAAGCAAAAATTATTGCAATTAATTATTTTAAAGTATTTGCCAGAGAAAAATAAACCTTTAAAGGCTATTAGATAATATGTAGGTATTTAATATTTTCCAATGAAGTTTTTCTCTAAACATTCGAATTTATTATGGAAAAAATATTTTAAATTTTAATTCGAAATGAATTAAAGAAAAATCTTAAAACGCAAGTTTTTTTAAATTGTCTTAACGCACTGTGTTGTGCTGCATGTGTACGATATCAAATTAATATATCAAAAATGTTTTTATAAATTTAAAATAACAGAAAAAAACCAAAGAAATTTTATATTTATACACGTGTAAGTATATACAATATAATGCAGTTTGAGAATAAACAATATAATACCTTACACTTTTTTGGAAAATATGTTTTAACTTAAAATAAAAAATACGAGCATTTTTTTTAAGTTTAGAGTTACATACATACCTTGCCCATTACAACCATTAAGTGTTGATTACAGAAGCCAAGCTTCTCCCAGGATCTATGTTGTAAGAGTTACTCCTTTCCATAAGTGTGGGGATCTACAGTCAACCGAAGAGTCCGTACGAAAGATTTGAGGAATTTTATTACGGCATTTAGTTTAGATAGGTAGGTAGGTTAGGTTTAGATAGGTAAGCGGTTTTGATGGACGTACTTAGATCACATAAGACTTATTGTGATACCATAGTCTTACATTTCCCCCCAATCTCTGTAGCATTTGGAGCTTCTGATAATGTACTTTAGGCTACCAATGTCTGTCATTGATAATTCGTTTTAATTATCCATGTAGTAGACACCATGGTGCATTTTTTTCTTCCACATAGTGCAGGGTATAGCCCAGTAGATGAAGAACAGTTTGTTTTGGAGTTTAAGCAGACTTTCTGTGATCTATTTATCTAGCTTTGGTCAGATTATCTGTTCCGTCCTTCTTGTATTTAAAGCCTCCCGTTTGGCGTTGATGGAACTATGATACGAACGTCATTCCAATCATTACGGCAGCTGCATACCGTCATGGATTTTGTTACATACATTTACTGAGTGTCTAGAATGTTTGGTATTTTCCATGCTTGCACCATCACAACGAAACCAAGAAAAACACTTTTTTCCCATTGTTTCCTTAACACGTTGACTGCCAACTACGAGTTATCTCGTACTCACTAAAACTGCCATTTTTGTGTAGCTACGAATAAAACCGTATTATATCAGTGCGAGTATCGATAAATGCCTTCTGGGAGAAGAACAAAAAGTCAATGTTCTGAAAATTGCCGTGGCAGTCAACGTTTTAATTCACACGGTAAACTTTTGTCAATGACACCACCATCTGACAGAGTTCTGTTGACAAGATTAATATTGCGCTTTCGTTTAACAATCGGACAATTCGAAAAGTAACGAACTTATAGACTATCGGTTTTGTCTCGACCCTAAATCCGAAATTTTCTTTTTAATTTTTATTAAAATTTTGACTGTCATGAAAATCTGCCCATAATTAAATCCACTTGTTATACCGTGTTGTATGGGACAATGGTAGTCGACCTTGACTGAATTTTTTTATGCCCACTTGTAACATTATGCATCAGTTTAATACTTTCAAGACTATTAAACTAGAATTAGCTGAAGCGCCACAGAATCTCTTACCGACACAGGGAATTATGAGAAAATTTATTAAGACATTGAAGCAGCAACAAATGAAGAGAGAAATGGAAATTGTATTTTAGTGATGCATATATGGTAAGCAATAATTGAACGATCAAAAGGAAAATATAAAGTTTTACAAACTCACAAACATAAAAAAGCTGCTACCTTTTAACCAAAACGTAAAAAAATCAAATGTAAACTTTTCAACTTTAAATGGCTAAAGATCGTAAATAAGATCATAATTATACACTTTTATTACACTCGAGAAAATAAAATAGACCCATAAACATTAACAAGTTCACAATTTATAGAACAACAAAAAGAATACAAACAACAACAGAAAAAAAAAATTCAAAACAAATGTACACAAACCATAATACAGAGACTATATTTAGACCCCCGGTAGCAGTCAGTCGTAATAACTAAAGCGACAAAATAGGCGGCATTTCTATTCAAACAATTTTTAATAGACCATAATTTATAACCAAAACCAAAAGCAAAACCATCAACTACTCGTACATACAAAAACAAACTTCATATGACGCCAATTTCTTCATATTGAGACTGTAAATATTTTCATTTCATTTCGCTTTATTTTGCAGCTGGGCGGTTCTCTGTCTATTTTTCTGCCATTTTCTGTTTCTATTTCTATTTCTTAAATGCAATTTTCAAATATTTATGATTTTCCTTTAAGCATCGTTGCATTTTTAAGTGCATCCCATGCAAAGGAGGAGAATATTCGTTAAAATATTGGCACAACAGCTGTTGAATGACAAGAAAAAATTGCCCGTTGAAACATTTAATTTAAGGTCTTGAACACTTTCCACACACTCTTTGCTTGCTGCTGGCAACAATGTGGCGTCAATGCGAGAAATCATACTTTCTCTCCCATGCTGAATGCATCACTTGAATGCAAAGTCATGTTCATTTACTGTTGCAACAGAAAGATGATACATTTTTCGTATTCGTATTCGTACTTGCACTTGCATGCGTGACCATGTTCGCAAAGGGTGAACATTCAAGTGTTTTCTATTTTAATTTTCTGAGTGCGATGTGATAGTTGGTTCTGATCCTCCAATCTGCCAACTCTACGGTCTCATCAATGAATAAGTCAGGTGGGAGTTATTCATTGTTATGTTTCTAGGTGTCTATTGCCTGCTATAGACAGTGTAAGAACAGGTTGGCTGCTGGGATTGGCTAAGACCACTATAACTGTCCAGCCCTTAGTTGAGGCCCTTGGCATGGACTTCTATGAGAGTACGAATTCTGTGTCGATAGCCGATATAAAGGCTCTTCATAGATTCATTATTAGTTTGAGCTGGTTGAGAAATGCTGGGGCTTCAATAGTGTAGTCGCGCTCATTTGTGTGTTTTGTTAGTCTGTGTAATTCCTCTGCTTCCTTAGCTTCCCTCCTCTCTCCTCACCTTGTTCCCTATCTTCCCTTTAGAACGTTTTAGGACGTTGTATAATGGATCAACAATCGGTCAGTAGTCGCCGTAGCCTAGTAGGTAGTGTGTTCGCGGGTTCAAATCCCAGGTCAGACATCTAAAACGAAATACGAAAAAACAAATATTTCTTCGGCGACTTCCTCTCATCTGCCATGAAAAAGTTTCTCAAAAATTTGTCGTTCGGAGTCGACGTTAAACTGAAGGTCCCGCCACTCACGTATAAAATTAAGGCACGCAACATGAGTGGTGGGCGAAGCTAGGCTGCCTGTAGGGTAGTAATGGCCAATTATGTATGTACATATGTATATGTATAACGGGTCAACTTGACCTCCGGGTTCTGTACTTATCTCAATTGGCAAGTACACGTCCTCTAACCTAAACTTAAACCCAATGGAAGCAGAATGTATAGGAATTCTGTATGCTTTGGTTTGCTTTTGAATACCTTTGGAATTCTGTTGGAAATTATATTTCAATGACAATAAAACGTACTAAATTTCAACCTACAAAGTAATTCGCAAATTTTTTTCAAATTTTTTAAGCTGCAGACAGACAGATGCCTGTATAAAGGAGCAATATTGCCCTCGTAGTTAAAAGGAGGGAAATTTACTAAGTTATGGGGTCTTGCTCTACCCTCGCAGGCTATTGCATCAAAATTATACATGTTTTTAGAACATTTTATGTTTCTTTTTAAAATTCTGCACAGATTGTGTTGTAAGCAAAGTTTATAAGATAATTCATTAAAAAATAATCCGACAGCTGTCTAACGTATCTATTGTTAGCGTAGCTGTGGTAGCCAAGTTTTTTTTTTGCCTTTAAAAATAACTCTGCATTATGCACTCTGTTATGACATTTAAAAGATGAGATGACTTTATTCTTTTATTTTTTTCTGTGAATGTTTTCTTTATTTCATAAAACAATAAAATTTATGAGTTTTCCACGTGTTGTACTTATGAACGTGAATGGAAGAAAAGCAAAGAAAAGAAAAATCTAATTAGAGAGTTACCAACATTATTATTATGGGCTGTGATCTGAATTTTTAAGAGCAAACTTTTAGCCATAAAACTAAGGCTTAGATAATTTAGTCGTATTAAATTTCTGAAACATGATAATTATCATGAATTTTTATAGGTTTTTCTTTTCTTTTGCTTTTGATGATTTCTTTGTTTGCTTTATCAAGTGTATTTAGCAATGAGTAAAGTAAAAGTAAAATTTTTCAATCTTTGTAGATAAGAAGAAAATATTTTCATTTATTTAACAAAAAAAAAGAGAAAAAAAATTAATTCATGTTTCCGCCCGGGATCGAACCGGGGGCCTTCCGCGTGTTAGGCGGATGTGATAACCACTACACCACGGAAACAGTTGAAATTCGCATTATTAAGTTATGTTATCAGTTTATATTTAAATTAAAGAAAATAAAATTTATGTGACCTGCTTCCTTAAAGAAATGACATGCAAATTTTTAAATTTTAAAAATAAATCTCTTAAATATTTTGCTCTCTTAAAAATATTTTTTAAATGAACTTCATGACATGTACTGTTGCAATAAGTATTCCACTACACTTGTATTAGAAACATCTGGCATCAAATTTATGCCAAAGTTCCTTTAAGACTTTATCTTATCTAACCCCATCAATCTACCTGGCTACCTACTCATTTGATTATAAATACCGAAAGCTAAACCTTGATGGGGAGTCCTGTCAGAGGCCTAAAGCTTCATTCTATTAGATTTCATCTACTGGATGAGATGGAGTGTTGATTCTGTCTGAAACAATTTTGTGCAATTGTAATGCGCTAACTAGCACTAGCTTACACATTTTCAACTGATATCAATTGAATTCAGGAGTAATCAGATTTATTCCAATTTGAGATTGTATTCATCCGGACAATGGAGGAGTTGCTGCTTGGAGATGAGTTTCGGCCTGTCCCTTAATTTTTAGGGAAAATTTGAGTGGTATATTGTAATTAACTGACCATCAATGTCAATTTCAATGCTGTAGGAGTCACATTGATAAGTGTGTTGGGGTAATAATGTCAAAACCTCTGTCTGTCGAATGCAGTAAAAATGTGCTCTGAACTCTCGGCGTCACTCTTATAAAAGCAACAGAAGCTGGTTTCCAAGAAATCAGGCTTTAATAGTCTCTAAAGTACCCTTTCAAGACTTAATATGGAGTACTTTCTCATTGCAGGTGTCCATTTTTGACTTACGCTCAAAATAATACAGAGTCAAGTAATAATCAAAATGCCTAAAATGTTTTTGTAAAGTAGTTTGTAAAATGCAAAGTATTTAGGTAGATATGAAACGTACTAAAGCCAGTTATTACATAAATTGTTGATTTATTTTAACTTAAGTTGTATTTTATTAAAACAAAACAAAAAAAATAAAAAGTTAATGTTTCCGCCCGGGATCGAACCGGGGGCCTTCCGCGTGTTAGGCGGATGTGATAACCACTACACCACGGAAACTATAAATAGATTGGGTTTAAAGGAGTTGATGTATATTTTATTTAAGCCAAAAAGTATGTAAGAAGTGCATAAATATTTTATTATTTAATTAAATTCACGTCCGAAATTGAACAGCAAGTTTTCCTATGTTAAGTGCAAGTGATAAGCACCTTACCACGTAACCCAGAAAAAGATGATTATCATAAAATTGTATAAAAGGTTATAAATGTAAGCAATACTTTTAAATACGAATTGGATTTGAAACGTAGTTAATGTATTTAAAATGCTTTTAAACATAACTTTGTATGTGCTTATATGGCATATTATGGCATAAGAAAACGGATATTGATTATAATGATATTGAAAAAGTCAAATGAAAAAGCTTTCCTTTTCGTGTATTTTTAGCTAATTGAGGCAACGTTTATGAAGTCTTTTAAACCAATACTATTTATAGTTTCCGTGGTGTAGTGGTTATCACATCCGCCTAACACGCGGAAGGCCCCCGGTTCGATCCCGGGCGGAAACAATTGCTTTTTTTTTATTTTTATTTTAAACCCCAGTTAAAGATTTAAATTGAAACTTTTTAATTAATTTAAATGCTAATTAGTTTTGTCTTAGTAACTTTTTTCATTCTTATTTTTATTTCATGTTTAGAAACCGTTTTTTGGATTTTTGCCTTAATTTTTTAATTTTATTTTATTTGCTTTGTCATATATAACATCTAGCAGATGCATTTTCATAGAATATTTCATCTTTATTGTACTCCTTCCGTATTTCTGCTTATAACTCTGTTTGATTTTTCCAATAACTTCTGCCATCATTTGAGCCCACCAATATTTGGACACTGAGATGAAATATTTAGAGCTTTACGACAGTAGAGAGGAAGTCATGTTCTCACCAGAAGTGTGAAAGATACTATACTTGATATACATACATAACTCATTTCAGAGGATGGACTGCATGGACAGAAGGAATTCTGAACAGGATATAGGATTTTTATATAGAAAGTATGCTTAGTAAACACACAGCAACCCAAATTGGTGGTTTAACACGTTCACGCCGGCGCGTACCACCGGTGGCCCGCACTAGACTGCCTCATCGGGCGGCGTGTACCACCGGTGGCCCGCATTAATCATGATATTAGAACAAACGTAATATCAAATATTTATATCTTTAACAGTTCGACTGCCGAAAAAAAAAATACCTGAGAGTAACGCTGTTCTTTTTCACCGTAAAAATTCAAAAGATTTAATGAGGATGGGACGAATTTCCGAAAAAATACACAAAACTTTAAACGATACCATTGTATTGTTACTAAACAGCTGCCGTCCGATAGAGCAAACCATGAATTTAAGCGCCGGCGTGAACGTGTTAAGAGCAAGCTGATAGACATTAGAGCTTGGATCCTATGATTTGTATCTTTGTTATTGCAATTTTTTGTTTACGTAATTTGATTGCAATTTTGTTTCGCTACAAAATAAACAATTTCATTGAAATATACTATAAAAATAATATTTAATTCTAAACAAAAATGTTAAATTGAAAAAATTATTCTATTAAAAATATAAAAAAAAGAAATCATGTTTCCGCCCGGGATCGAACCGGGGGCCTTCCGCGTGTTAGGCGGATGTGATAACCACTACACCACGGAAACCACACCCACCGAATGGAAAACTTTATTGAAGCGTTACAATCAAACAGAAAATAAAACAAAATAACAAATAAATGACCCACACAGTTTATATATTATCAGAAAGGCACTGATTTTTAACCCATATCATAAGTAAATGCTGCAGATGATAAAGGGGCGGAGGGTGTGCTGTGATTTATTTATTTTTCTAATTCAAATACCTCTACTATTATCAAATCAATAGAGGCCCCGCCGATTTGTTATAATAGGTATTTAATCTTATAAGTTTTGTTGTTAATAAGTATTTTAAATCTAATTTTTACCTGAGATTTATTTTTATTATTAAATAAAAATATTTCTTTGTTTGCCGAAACCCGGGATTGAACCGGGGACCTTTAGATCTTCAGTCTAACGCTCTCCCAACTGAGCTATTTCGGCACATGTCAATCTCTTCACAAAATATAGTTTTATACCTGCGATAATTGCGCTTGCTTTTTTGTTTTGTATACCATTCCCTCTTTAAAGTTCTCTCATGACTGTAAAATTTCTCCAAGGACACTTTAAGTTGTTCATATAAAAGAATGTGTGTTGATGGTGGGGGTATTTCACATGCACTCACACTTACTCACTTATTGTTTTACTTCGTAATATCATTTAAAAATCTCGGCTGAGTAAATGAAACCACATGTGAAAGTTTATTCCATTGTTATTTGTTTCTACTTCTTAATTGTTTTTGTTGTTGTTTTTGCTGCTGTTGGCATTTAAACAGTTCATACAAGAGAGAATACTTTTACATAGTCATTGTTTAAGTTTGTGTGAGTGAATAAATAGAAAATATTTAGAGAAGAAGAAAATTTTAATTTTATTTTAAAACTCAACTCTCTCACTCTCTCACTTAATGTTTTTATTCTTGTTATAACTGCTCTGCTACTGCCTAGGCGAATTCATAATAGGTGGGATTATGTCAACAGCTGATCTCTTTCTTAATGTCAAAATTTTGTTGTTTTTGTGTGTGTTTGTTGTGCGTGTGCGTGTTGTTGTTCATTTTTTTTCCTTTTCCATTTTTTTTATTCCTATTTTGACAACATTAAATGTCTTTAACAAAAACAAAATGCCTGTTGTTTTTGCATTGTTGTATTTGTTGTAGAGATAAGGCTACCTTATTGAATTTGCCTTGGCTACTGCTTTTTATGATTTTTGGTTGATGGTATTGTGTTTTTTTGTTGTCTTTGTTTTATTGTTCACTCTCTCTCTATTGTCGTAGTTTTTTTCCTTTAACGAGAACATTCATTTCATTACAACTTGCTTGCATGTACTCGCATGTCAGGATAACAATGGCCAAAAAACATGTTGAAAATATTTATCCAACAACAATAAAAAAAGAGAACAGAAAAATAATTTCTACGTGTGTACGTAGTATGTATGTGTGATGCAAACAAAAAAGTTGTGGGTTTTGTTTGTGCTTGACAGAGTTTTAAAAGAACAACCGATTTAAATTTTCTTTCTTCGTTTCTCATTCTATTTTTTATTTTTTTTTTCAATTTTAAATTTCGAAGAAAAAAATAATAAAAAGTTAAATCTCTTGCAGGGAAATGGAAGAAACTTTTAATTAAATATTTTTTTTTTAATTAATTTTAAAGTGGTTTTAACAATATACACACATACAAAACAAATAAAATTTGAAAATATTTATCGCATGAGAACGTACAAAACAAATTAAGAAAATTATTTCTAACTAAAGAATTTGGAGAACTTAAAGAAAACGTCTTTATAAAATTTAGGACCATTATTACAACTTGCCGTTAACTAAAGGGAGAATTTTAACGGGCAGATAAATTGTTTTTCATTATATAACTTTTGAAGTTAGTTTAACTGAGCAATTTTATCGACATTTCTCCGGCACTGCCACATTTTTGAAAACAGTTAACTTTATTTTAACCGTAAGTTGTAATAACAAAAATAAGTTAAAGGTAACTTTACAGTTCGCTTTAGGTAAAGGTAGCTTTAACTAAACCCAAGTTTAACGGCAAGTTGTAATAATGGCCCTTAGTCGAAGTAATATAGAAATATTGGGCTCTTTATAAAAATATTTAGTTTTTACAACCTTATTCAGGAGATGGTAAATATGTACTCATACATTGCATTGTATTGGAAATAGAAAAAGAATAGGTTGCGAAAAGGTAGTGAAAGATGGATGAGTATTTATGGATATCGGATTTGAGTTTGTTTATGTTGTAAAGGACAAGAAAAACTTCTACAGATTACTGCGACTAAGAAACGAGGAGTACTACGTAAACATATCAAGTTCACGGGAACAAATCTCCTTATAACGAAATAAAAGTCACATTGCGGCTGCTGCCTAAGCAATCAATAGAGTTGGATATCCTACTAACATTAACACGTTGACTGCCAACTACGAGATAACTCGTAGACTGCGTTCCCTTGTAGGGTGCCAACTATGAGTTATCTCGTACTCACTAAACCTACCATTTTTGTGTAGCTACGAATAAAATCGTATTATATCAGTGCTAGTATCTATAGCTGGCTTCTGGGAAAAGAACTAAAAGTCAATGTTGGCTTGCGTAGCCAGTTTTCTGAAAATTGTCGTGTTAACTAGTAACTTCGAGTAGGCGAAGTTACATGGTCGAGATCGTCTATTTTTTATCTCCGATCAAAGGAATATGAATCATAAATATTAATTTCATTTGCAAAAGGTTCGATAGTTTCTGTTTAATAGTTCTTTATTACTTTTGTTAGATTTTTTTGGTTGGTAGGAAGCGTATAAACAAATAAAATCCGCTACCATATTTCATTATATTCGACTAAATGATATATGAATAGGTTAGGTTGGATCGATACAGAAACTAAAAATACTTGTCCATAATTTTTCCGGCTCTTCAATTTAAAATACAAGCACTGTAAGGCAAGCATTGAAGAAAATCAACTCCAAATTGTAACCTTCACAAGACGAATTATAAATAAGGTCTGCTTGTTACCCTTAAGTTCTACAATGACAGAATAAAACCTTTACTCCAAACCGATTTTTGCCAAATGGGTTCTAGAGGAGTTGCTAACTGACCCTAACTTACATCGTAGATTCAGTTCAACGACGTGGAACATTTCTGGATGAATGGGTTCGTGAATAAAACGAAATTGTTGAGTTTGATACGATACCAATCCAGAGTTCATGATTGTGCAATGGATCACTGTTTAATTTGAATTCATCGGTTCATATTTCTTTGAGAACGATTGGCCAGGTCATCTGCAACCATAATTTCCAGCTAATGGATTCCATACGTCTTTCAAACAAATAAAAAAAAAAATAAAATACGATGATATATATTTCTCACACAATTTGTAATAGTAGGATACGCTTAAGGCTTCCCCCTTTCTATTGCCTTGATAGACTTCATGATGTAGTTTGTTTTCAGTAAGTACAACTCCTTCTGCCTTATATGTACTTGATAAGCAACCACAGGAGTTTTCTGCCGAGGTGGTAATGGTAAATAAAAATTTTAGAATGGGTTGAAATTCGAAAATTGTATCCATACAAATGTAACAGTAAATGTTTTAAATAATTTGAACAGCTCTGCCTAATTAAAATGACGTCCGTTGCTTATTTTCAAAGTAAATCCTTTATAATTCTGCCTTTGATTGCCAAAAAATAAATTTCTAGGTCATGTTGCATTTCTATTGTTCGTCATAATTTCAGTCTTATGCAGAATTGTATTCCAACAAATGACTGAAGTAATCATAAAGAAGTTACTCTCTCATACCCATTCCCTTTCACTTTCTCTGTTTTGTTCATTTGTTGCAGTCTCATATTTTTAAGTACTTTTTGGTTGATACAAATAGAAGGACAAAAATGAAGAGAAGAAAGTATGGAATCGTATAAAGGATGTATGTTTTGTTCGCACACATACATATGACTGGATATATGGATTACGATCGAAGACAGTTTCGGTAAACGAGTAAAACATGTGCAATGCGACATTTTTGTTCTTTTCCTTTCGTTTTGACTTGAAATTGAAATGCTAAAGGAAGTAAAAGACGTTTTATACCTGCAAAGTCACAAATTGTTATAAATTTGTTTCGTTTCTTCTTTTATCGTTTCTATTTTGTGCAAAATAATTTTGTATCCTTCCGTAGGCCGTTCGAGAAGAGTCTGTATAATGTTTCAAAGGATAACAACGACAATGAAATTGGCATTATTGCTTCTTTTAAAAATTGTTTTGTTTTTATTTCTAACCTTGCAACTTTCACATCAAACCTCACATAAATGGTTACAATTATTGCCAAGTACTGACAGTGCTTGTTCTGCGGTAATTGTATGACAAGTTTTTCTTGAGTAGTTTCACTTGTCGAGTTTATGAATGTGCTACAAAAATGATGGTGATGATGATGATGATGACGACGATGATGATGATGATGATAATAAGGACAAAGTTAATAAGGACGATGATGTCCTTTTTACTGTCAATGTATGTTGTTGTTATTTTTATATTGTCTTGCATATTGTACGGTTTCTGTTGCACTGTTGGTAAGTAGCATATGTATTACAGTAACAATGTTGCTTTTAATAAGTATGTCCTACTCTGTCTGTCCTGTCGTAAAACATGTAGAAATTTAAATTGCCATCAATTTTTGTTGTTGTTGGTGTTGCACATTTAATTGCCATTAATAGTACATAGTACTTTCAGCATGATTAATAATTGTGCACATGTTTTATTATCGTAGACAGTGAAAGAAATAATTTCAATGGAAATTGCATATTATAAATGAGCAGACAAATGAATTTCTGTTGTTAAGGAGTATGTATCCCATGGGAGTATGTATCCTATGGGTTAATCCATTTACCTTTGTTATTAAGTTCCACTGTGAAGCATTTCTAATTCTACTGATGAATGTCGTATCACCCATTATCCTTAACATTGTCTCCAAAACTCTGGTCTTCACTACAATGAGCAATGGAACTTAAGTGTAACAAAGCCTCCTACGCCGCTGTAAGACTAGTCATCAATGGCTAGTCTCGGCTCTTTGTCCAACTCCATTGGGGCTGTTTTTGGATTTGTTCAGTCTGTCCAAGACTTGTCTTTCCTGAAAAGCTCTCTATATGAGCCAATTTTCCATCTGATAATATTCCCACGTATTTTGCCTTTACTTTCCAAGATATTGTCCCCGGTGTCGAATATATTTCCATTTCGAAAGTTATCTCCTTCTGGTTAATTGTGCTTTTGTGACCTCGCCCGAGTTTATCCTTAGTTCTACTGACACACATAAACGACTTTCAATCTCAAGACCTCTTTGAATGATGTCACAAAGATACGCATCAAATTTTTACCTAATCATCGGAACTATATCAGCTGCATACCGATGGCAGTGATATCCAGACACATCCAAAAACGGACTTCAACCCACACTGTGGGCAATCTCTTGTTGTACCGACCTTTATTATTTTGAGCCCTGCACATGGCACAAACCTATGTATATACAACTAATATAACGACTTTTGTAAGCGGATGATGGTTTAACGATTATAATTTTTAATTTTTTTTTTTTATTTTATGCTGTTTTTGCTTGTATGTTTTCTTCTATGCTGTTACTTGTTAGTACATAATTTACTATCAAATTTGTTTGAGTGTATTGCAGTAGCTAAACTGCATTTAGAATGACGTATAAAAATGAAATGTTCATGGACAGTTACAAGCTAAGGAAGAATCATAAATTTTGTATTGTAAACTCCTTTCCACACTCTCTCTCTCTCTCTCTTTCTCTATTTTGGCCTCCTTTATTTTACTATCACTTAAACTAGCATATCGTAGAATAGAAACAACCACATTTAAAGAAAACAACACCAACAACAGGACCAAGTAATTTTCTTAGTTTTTATTGTTTCCAAGTGTATGGCACAGGAATAAAGGAAAAACTTAAAAAAATTTGCAACCACAATCAAATGGTGAATAGGAACAATAACAATAAAATTGACAGACACTAGGAAACATATTCAGTACTTAGCATACTAACAACAGTAATAATAACAATTTAGTTTAGCACATTAACCCACAAATAATAGAGAGCATGTTTATATGCGTATATATGTATACGCGTATGTATGTATGCATGTATGTAAAGGGTGTTTTTTATAGAGATATAGAACTTTAAGTTGCAATAAAACAGCGATGGATTATTCGATTGACATGAATTTTATTTATCCCAAAGATAATCTTGTGGCATTACATTTAAATATGATTTCTGACATATGACCGCCACGTCTGGCGCGAATGTAGTCCAATCTGGACGTCCAATTTTCGATGACTTTTTCCAACATTTGTGGCCGTATATCGGCAATAACACGGCGAATGTTGTCTTCCAAATGGTCAAGCGTTTGTGGCACGAGCTGTGTGACATGTTGCGCCGTCTTGTTGAAACCACATCTCCTCTATACAGATCACCATTGACTGTAACGTTCTGGCCACCATCGTTTTTGAAAAAGTACGGACCAATGATTCCACCAGCCCATAAAGCGCACCAAACAGTGAGTTTTTCTGTTTTTTTTTATCAATAAGAGTAAACGTGGTGCGAAAACGTTCCATGGTTAATCGAATTAACTGCTCTGATGGACGATTTTGTCGACGATAAAATGGACGTAGTGCGCGATACGTTTTCCGCACAGAAAACGAAATAAAATTGCTCTATTTGCAAGCGTTGTTCAGGCGTGAGTCTATTCATGATGAATTGCCAAACCAAACTGAGAATAAATCACTTGACAGCTGTTAAATCGGTCGCCATCTTGAAAAGTAATGCCAACTTAAAGTTCTATACCTCTATAAAAAACACCCTTTACATACATATATATGTATGTGTGTATATATCCATGTCTGTATTTATGCATGTATCTATGTATAGGTGAAGTGTTAAGAAAGGAGTAATAACTGTGCACCAGTTTAACAGAGTAGCGAACAGGGTGTTACTTACTAAGCTTATAAGGATACATATGTAGTTTAGTACTTTCTTTGGTGAAAAAAAAATCTTCAGAGCCAGCAGTAAGTAATGATAATAAAGGATTTTTGGCGAGTCTTCCAACAGAGACTTCCGATCTTTGACAATAGAAGATGGTCATCATATATAAACATACGCATTTATCTCTGCCGAAAGATAACAATTTTCAAAGACAAATTTAAAATGATTTTGATTATGAGCTTAAGATATGGAATTAAGGAATGCTGTATTAACAATGTATAGTACAATTTGCAAGAACAAGAACTATGAGATCTCAATTTGATTAACGATTGAAGTTGGCTCCAATGGGAAAAGTAATATTAATGACAAAATTAAAAGGCGAGAATGGCAAGGCATATAAGTGGTATTCAGCACTTTTTTGAAATTTGAATTTACCATCCCCTCTTAAAGGGGATCAAAGCTTAGATTCAGAATTGTTATAACAATGAGAGCATGTCTAGTAAGAAAGTAGATATAAAAAACATATCATTTTTCTCAGTGTTGTTCTCTTCTTTTAAATGTGTTTCTCTTTGTGAAGACCACTGTCTTAGAATCATAAAAATTACGGTTCCTTTCTCTTTCCTTCTTCTTAACGGCACACATGCATTACAGCATATGTACGTATTAGTGTGCATGCACTTCCTGGGCTGTATTTACAAGCGGTTTATGACTTTATTTATATATATTCGTCTGTATGGTTGTCTTTCATTTTTGTCAGTCACTGTTTCATTTGGTGTGCTGGTGGCGGTCTTGTTAATTTTTGTTAGTGGGTGGCATTATTATTGTTTTTTTTTTGTTGCAATTATTCTCAAAAAAATTTTTTATTTATTGTCGTATATGTAATAAGTGTTGTTGTTGTTATTTTCATAATACTCGTTTGATACGAATATACGAGCACATGCATATGAATGATGAAGTAAATGAACTCTTGCGCTCACACCTCATTATTCAGTTCAGTTCAGTTAACTTTTTGTGTTTCATTTGTTAACAACAATTATCTCAGCAGCTGCAAGCAACGGCAGCAGCTGCAATCAACGGCAGCAGCAGTAATAGTAATTGTTAGGTATTAATTGCAATAACAACAAAAACATTAAGAATTTTTAAAGTACGCCAAATATTGTGTGTGTATAATTTATGTTCATAGTGGGTGATTATAATTGTTTCTTATTATTGTTGTTTAATACTGTTGTTGTTTTCATTATTATTGTGTGTGCGTTGCGTTTTTAGCGGCTGCAATAGATTTGTTTGCCACAATTATTTTAATGTGTTTTGAGGTTTGGCTATGGGCCAGCCAAACTACAGCACAGCCTGTTTCAATACATGTAGCAGTTTTTCTTTTGCCTTTTCTCTCGCTGCTTTTTTTTTTGAAATTTTATTTGTGCCATAAGGAACTGTTTTTACATTTTTGTGGCCATTAATTAGTGTCTGTGAGATTTTTGTTCTCAATGACGATAATGATGTCGACTTGAAAATGTTGTCATCGGTACTTATTGTGAATAATTTTTATTAAATTTTATTTTGTTTGTTTATTTGTTTTTGTATTTAATTGCCACTTTACTGTTTATGGTTTAAATTGCTGGCGATTATTTGAAATTTATGGCATTTGTCATAGTTTTTTTCGTTTTTTTTTGTGTATTTTCTATTATCAATATTGATTTACTTTTCTTAAATAATTTTTTTTTAAATTATTTTTTATGAGTCATTAGATAAATAGAAATGTTTGTTTGCATATTTATTTTTCTGTTTTCTCTAGCTATTTCTAAATAGTTTTAAATTGTAAACAATTACTATGTTTTTTTTCATATTTATGACAGTTTTGCATGATGATACACAAACAAACTTTTTAAAATAGGCACGTACATTTTTATCCGATAGGATTAAAGCTGTAAGGCGGCACTTCAAATTTACGTACATATGTGTTGGTAATGTGTATTTTGCTTAGCACAGCAACACATCAAAATTATATCTTCAAACTCTAGTGTATAGTTGTTATGAAGAAGCAGAGAACATTTGATTTCTGTACCCGCGCTACAGTATCAAAGGTATTTCGATATTCTTCAAACTCGCCTCACAAAAAGATGAGTTTGATGCGACAATTTAATGTATGGTCATGCTGCTTAAAACGTATTTACCATGTGTCATATTCAGAATAAAAATTTTGAAGTTAAATGAACTCATAGTGAATTTTTACTCAGAGTGAATTTTTATAAAACTAGTTACACTTGATGCTCTTATTTTGGCTTGAAGTAAGAACTTTGTGGCAATCTCTGCCTGCTAGTACTTTGAATTCAGGCCTCCAAAGCTTTCTATTTAAAAAATTCTCTCCAAAACGTAAGGGTACGTGTGTGGATCTTTACAAATTGAACTAAATTGGACTTCAATAACTTGAAACTATTTACCGAGTATACGGTCACTTAAGCAACTGTGTCAGTGTTAAGCTAGCATGAACAAATATAAGTACAACAACAAAACTATAGTTTCAATCATTGTAAAATTTGGTTCATTCACTTACTGGACTTTTATTTCCAACTCAATATATTTGTTGTAATGTATACCGTTAATAATACATATTAATTAAGCAAACATAGGTAATTAGCCCTTGCAAGGGAGTGTCACTTACCTGTTATTCCTTCTTCACTGGCTTTTTGGACCTCCGTTCAATGAAAGTAGTTTGGCGAGCCACGGAATCATTATCATTCACTCATTCATTATGTACTTTTGTTTTGAATGTTCTAAACCGTTTTCTTTAGACATCAGATCTTAACAACGTTACCAGGTACCAAGTTTTCCCTTTTTTCCAAGTTTTTTGAGATCGAATAAAGTTTTCATTAAATCTGTTTTCTAACAAAACAAGTTTTTTCATCAAATTTCAATTTCCACTTTTTTCAATACATTTAATAATAACTCGAAACATTTACTCCAGGGCAAGATATCAAAGTAACACCAACAGGGAAAGTAATAGAGTCAACGGACTCCGGTACTTTCTTTTTAAAATGTTGGTACTTTAGTAGAAAAAAGTTTTTCTTGCTAAAAACAAGGTTTTTTTCCAGAAATAAAAAGTTTTTTAAAATAAAAAACTGACAACGCTGGATCTTAACCTCTTATTCTGGAATATGATAGGGAAAGAAAAAGAAATTGTATATTTTCTTGTCTACCATAAATATTAAAAAAATCGTTTTGCTCAGACTAAGTTTGTAGCAGAAAAATATAAAAAAACAATAAGCAAACCACGCCTTCTTCACAATTTATATCCCATTTAGGAGACAGCAAAAATGAAGTGTTACATGTTATATGGACTAGCTTAACAGTTTTGCAAATATTTTAAATATTTTATTGCACATTATGTCCACTTTTCATTATATGTATAATCAGTGAGTACTTTCGTTTGGTTATATTTCCCAAGGGTTTTTTTGTTTTAAGTATAGTAACGTTTTCCTTTGTGGTCCAAAACCACACAAAAACTATTTACTTGTCAGTCCGTCAGCCACTGTCCCTTTTTTCAATTTACTTTAAAGCCATTTTTTTTAAACCACTAATGTTTGACCACAAAACCAGTATTGCCAACAGCAGTGTTAATTGTTATTATAACGGGTTTCTTAAAGAACTTAAGCAAAGGTGGTTGGAATTAAAATTTTCATAGAGTTAGTATACTCAGGACCATTCCTTAAATATAGTATGAATGTAGACCATTTCCATTAAATAAATTCAGTCAGAAAAACAGAACTTAATGCATAAAAATTTGGTCATAGATTTTTAAAGCAAGTAAGGAAATGTATAAATAGATACTGGTTTAGAATACCCAAGAAAAAATGAAACCAGAATAGGAATAAATACGTGGATATATAATACACTGATTGAAAGAAGTTTCACACCGCTATGTCTTGAAAGGTAACTCAATAACATTGGAGAGTTCAAAGGTAGACCTTATAATCTTGTAGATAGCCTATGATCAGTATAAAGGCTGATCTTAATCTTAAAACATAGAGCAAGGGTACTGTTTACCTTTTTTTTTATTGATAACGCCAAGCAAAGTTAAAAACAAATTATCTAAACTTATCTATCATATTCTCACAATAATGGCAACACTATTCGCAAAGATAAACTATATATATAAAACAAAAACAAAAAAAAAACCTATTATGCTAAAAAAAGTTTTGACCATAACCATTATCGTGAAACCAATCTGGCTACTGTTTTACGCACAAACGCTTCAATACAATACATAGACACATGGCCATCATAATATACATACACATGTAGGACGACTTACGTGTATGTTTGTATAGAGATTTTCTAGTGAAATCGGTTCATTTATCATGCAAAACGATAAAAAACATCATTATCATCACCATAATGTATCCACATACATATATTGAACCAACCAACCAGTCAGCCAACGAAATACTCCTCCAGTCCACTCGTCCATTCATCCATCCATCCGTCTATCCATTTGTTGGTTTTGGGCCATTATCTTTATCATATTTCACAAATAACGTAAAAACGTCTCTGATACTCCATTGGCTGGCTGATAGTGCGTATAATGTGGTCGGTCTGTTATATTTTGGATTCAAAAAAAAAAAAAAAAAAAAAAATTAAAGAACAACAAAGGCATCCCATCCATCCATCCTCTCACACATTTTTTTTTTTTTTTAGTAATTTGCCAAATTGATTCTGTTTCGTGTCTTTTCTTTTGCTTTTTTCTCTTCTTAAAAGTATATAATTTTTGTTGTTGTTTTTCGTCTACCTTCCTTTTTTAAGAATATTAATGATTCAGCATTAATTTCAAGGTAATCGGAGAAAAAAAGAGTTTCAGTTTGTTTCGTTGGTGCTGATGCATTTGTTCGCTTCATTTCTTTAATTTAAAAATTAGAAAACGACAGATGGGTGTCGACTAACTGAGTATTAAAAGCGAAAAAAAACTGTACATTCGAGATACGACCGAGTTCCGGTTTTGAATCGGTCATTACAAACTGATCTGCTTAATGAGAACCTTTAATACCGAATTTATATTCAGTAAGAGTAACAGTGGATACCTTCCCATTAGAGCAAATGAGAATTATTAACCCTGTTAGCATTAAAATAGGGATTAAAGTAAATAGTGTATGCCGAGCAATAACTTGACAAGAAATTTGTTCAAATCCTATAACGATATTCTTGTAGTTTGATAGGCCGAGGACATGGGTAACTTTGCCTAATGGGTTGGCATTATTATGGGTTTGGACACCCTGCCATAGATATAGAAAATCGTTACAGATGGCAGAATATTCTTGCTGAACAACTCTAGAGCATGGTCTAGAAAAGTTTTTGTACATGCATCGGTTATAAGTAACTCTAATATCATACCGGACCCATCATGGTATGCTTGGCTTTGTTCCAATGCCTAAGATTAGTCTACGAATAGCATGGTGGAGTTTATATTGTCTTTTAGGCTACCAGATGAATATCGAAACATTCTTACTTTTAAATTTATGTTTGCACATCAATCGAGTATTAGCTGTACTTGCACGAGTTGCTAAGTCGTACGCTACTTTACCACTACGTATGAGTTTAAGTATCCCCATCCGCACCCTAACGTACATGCATACATATGTACATGCTGTATCAATGTATGACACCTTAAAGATTTGGATTAGTTGAGCAATTTTGATAATAATTTCAGACGTAGTCAAGGAGGCCAGCATATTTTGATGTCACTTTTCGGGCTGTCACAAACGTTACGAAGGGAAATTAAATAAGAACAGATGAGTTTTTGAGCATGATTTATTAAGAAAAAAAAAAGAGAAAAAAAACTAGATTAAGTGGAGTATGGTGACTAAGGGTAGTGTGTATATTAAATTCCAGTTATACGGCCGCAAAAAACCAGACACATTAACCTGATTTGTATGGGTATCTTTATAGTCGCCCAACCTGAAAGTTATTTGAGCCACAAATTCTTGTGAAATGCAAAATTAAAGAATGAAATATTCAACAACAGAACAGAGAGAACACTTCAACAGGAATATTCTGGGGACAAAATGTTGATTTTTGTTTTTGTTTTCTTTTCTTATAATGAAGTTTGAAAAGATTCTTGTTTGTTGTATCCATGCGAATATACTTTTAAGAAAAAGAATAGAAAGAATAAAAAAACTACAGTATTTAGTCCAAGGTAAGCAAGTTTTTTTCGTCTTAAAATTCAAAAAAAAGTTTATGTTCTCAGCTTCAGAAGAGATGCTGCTATAGAATAGGAAGAAAAGAAAGAAAATTAAATTCGATAAATAATGGGAATTAATATTGTCAAAACGAAGGGACACATTGACAGAAGAGAACACTTAAAATTTAAGAAAAATTCATTCGTTGTTTTCGTAACATTTTTTTCTACTCTACGACCTTGTGGTAAAAAGCAATATATAGCACAGCAATTGCAGAAAACTGTGCATAAAACTTAAATCGAACTTGGCGTGCTTGATGTAGAAAATTCACTGGAGGATTCTATGGCTGTGCCACTCCAGGCCAGTTCATTCCCTCTACAGTTACCTGGAATATCACTATGCCCCAATACATCTGTAATATGAATTTAGAACCCTTCCACTATTTCATTGACAGTTATATACCAGCCAGGAGTACCGCAATATAAAGATGCTTAAAAGCTTTGAATTTTGCCCCAAAACTCCTTCTTTCTTTCGCCTTATAGTGCGTAGATATTGCTATCCATGACAATTTTTAGACTTTCCAAAGTTATGAAAAGTGTTGATGACTAACTAAGAGGAATAATATTTGCCTCTTATCTGGAAATATCACTGGAGAATAAATTGACATGAAAGACTCATAAAAGGAGCATTTCATGAAAGGCCAGATATGACAGTGATAATGATTTCCGTGTAATAAATTTTCAATAGAGTTTATCTTCAAGATACATATTTCTTATCTCTAAGCCTGCAATGAAATATATTATCTTCAGGAAAAATCTGTTTTTTTTTGAAATGCAGTTTAGCTTTAAGGATCTCTACTTTAATGAAGCCATTTAATGGCCACGACATAATGGTATCAAAAATCAAATCACAATTATTCTTATGCTTTTTTTTATTCTCTTTAATATTTATTTTTTTATTTATTAAAATGCAAATAACACTTCAGCTTTTAAGATTTATTTCTTGGCACTAAATGGCGGAATAAGTAGCACCCTTTTGGAATAAGTCCGTCTTTGGCACGTTTAAATATTTACATTTGATTTTATGGCACTGCCTCACATTATTGTATCAGTTTTTTTCTATCTTTCTCTCTCTTTCAATATTGTCGACTTTTTGACTTGCTATCATCAAATAATTCCATTCCTTTTTTTTTTTTGTATTACATGTCACAGCGTATGTAAAGTTGTCTTTTTTTTTCTTCAGCCTTTTCTTTTTTTTTGTACTTTTTGTCACGTCTTGTTATAATTTATGGCCATTTAGGCGATATTGTTTGCAAAATTACCCATAAAAATAAAAACACAAAATATATACAAATAAATAAAGAATGAAGAAATAATTGAACCTTTGCCAATAACCAGAACCATCGTATCGTATTCATTTAAATCCAATGGATAATAATTTTTTTTTTTCCCACTTTTATTTACAAAAATACTTATAGAACGTCCAATATTATGAAGCATTTTTGCCTATACACAGTTGCAAGTGCATTAAAATATTTCAAAAAAATGAATAAAAAGAAGAGCACTTGCTTGAGAAATATATTTAATTTTAAAAATTTTTTACAACAAGTAGTTTAAAAACGGTGACTCTTTTTAACCCTTTAGCTTGTCATTTACTTTTTAAAGGAAGATTATTTGATGTAAATTTAAGCTCCAGTTATAGTATTACGGCTGGTATCTCTTCAAAGGCAGCTAGTGAGTTTAATTTCTCACGGAGCTTATCTCTCTATATGTTCATAGCATCGTATGCCGTCTTGTATGTAACTGTATTTAATTGAAACCATATATCAACCAAATCCTGTGCTTTCATTGTCGTCCAAAAAAGAAAGTCAGTATTCAGCGCACGGTATTGTTCCTACCTCCCAGAGGCCCTCATAGTATCTATTATACAGTCCACAATCTTTAGGAAGGTTAACCCTATAATATTTCCCACAAACCTTTTTGACCTGTTGAACATCAGAATGTTGCTCGATGTCAATAAGGACAATTTCTTGCCTTACAATTGATATGAATCTATATGTTCTCTTATTGGATTGAAAATATAATAAATCAGTTCTAAAATTTTAAAAATAAATTATTGAATCTATTTTACTGTGGGTGTTTTCCAATCTGCACACATACACATTAGACGTTCAGCACTGATGAAGTGTAAATACAGTTCGTTAATATTGACTGACATAATAAATTAAAATTTTTATAATTTAAAAAAAATTTTCTAAAGAAAAATAATTCAATACCAAGTCATTTCCCTGCTCAAACAATATTTGTTTAAGTTGAGTAATAAAATCTTGGAAAAAAAAACCACACACACATACATACGTACATATAAAAAAAATCTTTTTCCAAAAATTTCACCTTCAAATTTAGCAAAAGTACCGGCAGCTGCATTTTTACAAAAAACCGAAAAGAGAGTAAAAAATTTATAAATTTTGAAAACAATAAAATTCACACACACATTTATATACCGTGTTTCGAGCACACAAATTTTATTGCAAGGTGCGCGAAATACTATCAGTTATAATATTTGTAGCGATATACCTGTGTTTCCATGTACATTTGAGAGGTGTGTAGTAAACTATTTTTTTTTCGAAACAGGGCCTTTTTAATATAATTTATAATACTAATCGTTTTCATTCTCTATCGGTTTGCAAAATATTCGTTAAGCGCCTTCTTAATGGGCATAGCTTACAGGGGTCCGATGTAAGGTCTTGTTGTATCACCGCTTTATTAAAGGTTCATAGGTTAGGTTAGCGGGTAGCTTGCCGTCCACAGGCAAGATCACTTGGTGGCCATATTGCATATTGTGTTACCCAGTGTGAGGTAAGCCCCTTTGTCCTGAACCACACCGAGCTTTGGATGGAGCCGTCCAGTTCCCTTAGTGGCACGTTTGCCACCATACCCAGATCTTCAAACGTTCTGTCACCTAAAAACCGATTACGTCTGTTCTGAAGAGTAGGGCACTCGCATAGAAGCTGTTACAAGTTCATAAGATTTTAAACAAATTCTACAAGGGCTTTAGAAATCATAATTCTTTCGATATTTTACAGTTTTTCAAACGCTATACTACATTCCGCTTTCTGATTGAGCCAAGCAGTCGTATAAAAATAAAGTTATTACTTGGGATTTAACAGTATTTAATCCCATTATACTATGCCCCAGAAGAAGTGCTGCGACCTGGTGATTAAAATGCTTGACTACAAACTCCAGGTTTTCAGATTCGTACACCTGTTTTTCATCATGGTTGTTTCGATTTCATTCTGTATTGGTGGTATCCGAAATCATAGAATCACGATTCTAAGTAAGAGTGCAGAGAGTTTTTTCTTAAGAGCGAATTTTAATTGAATAATTTTGAATTACGGACCTTATGAATTTAAAATTCAATTAAATTATTTACAGCAACACACATTTATACATTTATAAACGATTATTTGAATCGGAGATATTGTAATTTTTGCAAGAACTTTTACAACAATTTATTATCAGTCTCATAAAAGCCATTTTCAAATGATTGTAATAAATCTTCCAAGCCCCATAAGTATGTATGTACATGAAGAAAGAAGAAAACATAATTTTTCAAATCTTTTTCGTTAAAAGGCCCTAATAAGCGTACAACTTAACGAAATGATATTGCCTGCTGGGTGGCTACAGTACACTTGTGAAGGTCTGTTCGAAATATTTTTCAGTTTCCTTTTTCATTTCGTTTTCTTGCATCGTCTGTGTTGCGGTTTTTGCTGTGCAGTTTTACGTTCCGTTTAGCGCGTATTTGTTTACTTTAATAATTTTGTATGAAAAAGAATATTTTTTAGCCGTCATCATAACAACAAAGTTTTGGTTTTGTTTGTTTTTGCCCGCATCTGTCAATCATTCAATATTTGTTAAATATTTTAATTATTCAAAATTGAAATTCAATTTAAATTGAAACAAAATATTTGTATTGAAATTAAAACAATTTGTTTTGCTTTGAGTGAAAAAAAAAAAAAAATTATTTTTGGAAATTGAAATGAAATTTATTTTGAGATTTGCAACGGTACGGAGTGACTAATTTTTTTTGATTTGTTATCTAAAGTGCAGCGTAAAGTAAACAGTGAAATAATTTCGCTTTATAAACTTATTTCTTATTGAAATTAAAGGTAAGTTTTCTCGTTTTTGTGAATAAAAGCTACAAGTTTATTGATCTGTATTCTGTAACACGTGGGAAAGTGTTTTGTGACTGTGTTTGCATGTGATTTATTGCCATGACGCTTCTCTTACAAGCTAATAGGCAACCAGACAATGATCCATTTTCAGCAGGATACAGACATAGATTATTGGACATTACAATTGCATAGTGAAGATTACGGACTAATTTCTCATGCCAATATAGATTTTTTGTGTGTTAATTTATCCATGAGGAGCGGGGACATATAATTTAGCGTTGTTACCAAATAACAAATTTGATACGCTTTTCCAATAGTAATTAGTTACACGAAGAACTATTGCTAGAAGACTGCTGGAACGGATGTCGTCGAAAGAAATTTTTAATTTTTTCTTAAATGTCAGACATGAGCTTTGAATTCAGAGTCCCTGTCTAGTACCCCAACACACTACCCACTTGACTTCGGTGACTCTAATATCTTTAGCAGAATATCCAAGGTTAATCCCATCTTGAAGCATGTATTCTATTTAATTGGTTCTTACAATCCTTTAGTAAGGATTACAACCTAGCTTCCCATGTCACTCATGTTGTATGTGTTAATTAATGGGTGATGGGCCCTACTGTTTAACCGAAATAAATATTTTTTTGATAATTTGTTTTGTTCCAGATGCTCTCGTCTCGTAATCCAACACCCTGACTAATGGACTATGTCGACTTGAAGCACATATGAAGGGTGTGGAAACAAAGGCAGCAATCTCCACTTTGTTGAAACAAACTCAATCTCCAAATTTCAGTTCGCATTTTCCCAAAAACTTCAGTGAGGATATGGATCAAACTTGGTCGGCATATTTATCTTGTTCTTCTATACTAATTAACAAACAAAATAATTATAAAATACAAGTTTTTCTTATTAAATTTGAAAACTACAAAAGTGGAGATTGCTGCCTTTGTTTCCACACCCCTCATATCAACTAATTTATTTCACAAAATAACTGAATATTCCTCAAACAAAAAGTTTTAATTGTCTCAAATCCACTTGATTTGAGCAATGTCTTCGTCTCCCTTTATATTTCCTTCCTTTGAGCATACCTAAAATTCAATTTGAAATGTGTCATAGCACTTCGATAAAATTTACCTGTATTTAATTTCTTAAAAATACACTGTGACTCATTATAAACATTTAATTTCTTTGTTTTTTTTTTAATTTTATAACAAAATGTTTAACGTGTTCTTTTTAAAATGGGTGTGAAGATAAATTCGAATTTAACTAGCAAAGACAAGAAGTTAACAAAGCAATGTTAAGTGTTTAACAGAAGATACAAAAAATGGTCATTGAAGTAATCACCCAAATATACGATCTCTGAGAATGGAATGTCTACTCCATTCCTTAAAAATTATACCACCCACACTTTTACGAGTGGAACTGCTTCTCTAGTAATTTGAAAATTGTTTTGAAAATTGAAAAACTTAGACAACAAGAATTATTTGCTTAATCAATGTCTGCGTAGGATGATCGATATTGTGGAAAAATGGGGCATGCTGCAGGTATCCCACTATATACAAATTGTAGCCCAAGGTGTCCTTAATAAAACCAAATTAATGGCATATCCCAAATAATTTTGGAACTTGAGAAATCGGGCTTGAAAAATTTACTCTGTTAACAGTGTCTGGATAGAGAGACCGATATTGTGGAAAAATGTATCCACGGTATCAAGGATTCCAAGACAGATTTCCTTAGGGTCGTCCGGACCGGAGATATAACCGACGAACATAACTGTTTTCTTCAAATTGTCATACCTCCTATTTAACAATCATTTTTGTTAAATTGAAATTATTGACAGATAGAGACTGATGATTCAATTTCTTTGAAATTGCAAGTAAAAAATTTTTTAAATATTATGTTTCTATATAAAATAATAAAAAAAAAATGTTACAACAAGTTGAAATAAATTTAATAAAATAAATGGAATTTTCCATTTAAAATATTAAAAAATAATTTATATACATATATTTTTTCAGTTAAAACCTTCTATAGATTTCAATTTGAATTTTTTTTTCTGTAAATTCAAATGCAAAAAAAAAACCAAACTGCAACAAATTTAAATGTTAAAAAGCTTAAAATAAAAAAAATAAATAAAAAGATAAATAAATGGTTTATTTTAAGCTGTCAGTCAGAATAATTAATTTTTATGCATGTTTTGTATCATTTGAATATTTTCTTTTTTTGTTGTTAAAACAAACAAAAAATACTCAACAAATTAAAGTCATTAATATTTCTTATCGTTTCTTTTGCAGATTAATTGCATTGCCACAGATTATATCGTTGCGGTAAATCCATACTTTGAAATTCAAAAAGAAAAGTAATTTAATTGAAAGTATTTTTTAAAACAAATTATTTTAATATCTACAATTAATTATTAATACAATAAAAGCACCGCCAAATAATTTCATAACATATCCTCTAATAAAAGTCAAACACATAAACGACTTGAGAGTGCATGAGCCTTGTATTGTTTTTCTGGTCATGTTAAAACTGGACTGACTGGAAGAAAATACAGTGATGAATGCAATAATTTCTTATTATTATTGTTGTGTAGAGGTTTTTAATTAATGAGACTGGATAATCTATTATACTGCCACTCAATCTAAATAGGGGGGTTCCCTACAATGTTGCCCAAAGTAAACTCCAGGCGTTATTCGGTGTAATTAAGATAAGCTTCCTCTCTAGTACTTGGTAATCAAAGATATGCTTCCATTTGAAACGCATTTACGCTGCACAGGGTACCAAGTATATGTTGTGGTTATTCGTATTCCTCATCACAGAATCTAAATATTGGGTTTGCAACGGCTCCATCAGAAGGCAGGTTACTATTCCCAGGCTATCCGAGGATAGCCAGATAGTCTGAAAGACAACTTAACTTTCTTCACACCATAATTACCTACCTAAAGTTAAGATTGTCTCAAACTGTATCTTCCCTTTCACCGACTGTTTCTTTTCTAAATTCTCTACGAACGTTATTCCAACCTGGAAAACCTAGCACAGTGTGACGCTTTTTACTCTTTCTAGTTGATTCGTGTTACCCAGACATCTCGAGACAATCTCATAGACGCTAAGTGCTTGGATGACTATCAGATAGCATTGCTTTGTACCACACTCTATATTTCCTGGTCAACATAAAAGGTTCCCAGCCTCCCTATATACGTATTTTCGACCGATCTGAATACCTTCTCTTAAAGATAGGTAGCTTCCAAATTATTCCATTCTCCTTTCATACTTAAAGTCGTTGCAAAGCATTTACCAAAATTACAAAATGCGCTGGTTTTATAAGGGGATAGTTAAGAAAGAAGTTCGATCTGTCAGTTTCCGATGCTCTCTGCTAAATCTCGCAATAAACCTGCCTCCAAAACACCAAACCTTAGTCCCCATGGATTTGGACTTCACTATTATATGAAACGTAATCCTGACTGAAGGGTTGTAATGGCCAATTATGTATGTATTATATGGAACGTGCTCAAGTCCAACAGAGATATCGATCGATAAAATCGATAAAATTGCTCGATAAGACCTCGGTGAAATCAATAAGGAAAATTACAACAAGTTACTTCGCCTACCACAATGCAGAGAGTTGTAAGCAACAAATTGTTTACGGAATGAAGCCAGTCAAACATTTCGTAATACAGACCAGTGTAAGAGGATAGTAAAGACCCTATGCTCCACAGGTCAATAAGTTAAGAACTATAGATGAACAGGAAAAGAGGAATCAATTATCCTGGACTAGCTTTCCGCTAGTCAAGTATGTATTACAAAGACAGACTACCCTTGCAACTAAAAAGTGCAAAATTTCATAATTTATTTCCTCTTCTTAGTTCTGGTTACCTTGGCATTTTCGAAAAAACATAAATCGTTAGTTTGACCAAAAGTTTAATTGAATTGAAATTGTGTTTATTATTGCCAATTTCGCAAAAATCTACATAACGTACACACATATTTATAAACAACCATATATTTATGGAAAATAGACATGACCTTAGGCACAATATGTGTAACAGATTTTTTTTTTGGTTTAAATTTAAAAATATTCGTTTATAACCAGAGAGGTTTTTCATAAATTACAAGAGCAATTTATTCTTTGTTGACCAAAAAAAAAAGAAAACAAATTTATTTCAATTTCTTTTTGTTTTTGCTTTATTTATGCTACTGTACTGTAATTCAAATTGAGAAAAATAAATTGTTTTTCAATATAGTTTCATGTTTTTCATGGCTATTTTATTTGGCAAAATGTACATGTTTTTCATTCGATTAAATTTAGACAACGACAAGCCTACTGCAACCCACATGAACCAAGAACACATAGATTTTTTTCTGTTTTTATAATTTCATTTTGTATAAAATATTTTATCATAATCGGTTTAGACAGGCGAGCAAATAGCCCAACTAACACAAACTAAGAGGAAAAAAAAATTATAAATAAATAAAAAATTATAAATTTTATTTCAAAATACAGAAATTTAATATCGAAAGGGATGTGTATGTTACACATACTGTAGATACCAACTCACTCGCTTTAAATTACATATTTATAGTGGCCAGTGTATGCAAGTGCCACTGCAAATAAATATTTTGTTTCAATATTCCACCCACCCATTTGACAAATATTTTATTTATTTTTTTTCGTTTAATCTGCCGTTTTGTAGTGAAACTTTAAGCCCATTTAATACGTGTTTTATTTGGATTTTTTTTTCTCGCTTTTCTACATTTGACACTTTACGTCTACATTTGGTTTACATGTGTACATACACAGACATTTGTTATACTCGTGTATTCACTTTAATTGATGTATAAAATGCTGTCATGTATGTATGTACGAGTATGTATCCAAAATTCATGCTTGTTTATGAATATTTACATGGTTGTAGATGTTTAGAGATTGTACCGTTCGTTGGAGAGTTAAAAGACCCTGGCCTCAACACCAAAACAATAACAACAATAACTATTAACTACAACAAACATTGGGTATTTTTTATATATCTTGATGAAAAATTTTTGTATCGTATTTACAAGTCGTTTGTAAATTTTTATTTTATTTTTTTATCTTGTTATAGTTTCTTAAGCTGCTTTTTATTAATGAATTTATTCGTTTTTTATATTCTACATATTCATATAATTTAATGAATGTTTATGAAGTTGTTAATCCATAAAAAATACAATGTAATCAAAGCATTGACAATAAGAAGAAATTATTTTTGAACGGAGAAAAACTTATTCAACTTTAGGTTCGCGTAGATAATTCTATTACTTTCCATATTTTCAAAGTAATTTAGCTCCTAAATGTTACTCTTGTGAGTATCCTTTTTTAAATTTTTTTGCTGTTCTTTGATTTATACCGGCAGGCAAAAACAGGATTGTCTAGAAATAACCTTAGGTTAGCAACCGGCTTTTAAAGGAACACTTTAGGCTGACTCAAAGATTTAAAGATAATAAAACAGTGAATCTATATGATTGTGAGGCTTTCAGTGGTACATGATATTCTTTACTTTTATCGTAAACTACTGCCTTATATGTTGATAATCGCTTATTTTACACTTCTTGCTTACGAATTATTCTTTAGTTTTTTTTAGTGTGATATGTAGTCGCCGTAGTCTAGTAGGCAGTGTGTTGGCTTATTAGACGCGAAGCCACGGTTCAAATCTCCTGCCAGACATCAAACCGAAATATGAAAACATATTTCTTCGGCGACTTCCTCTCAGCAGTGTTCTGGCGAAAGTTCTGAGATTATTAGCTGTATAAGGTATATAATTTTTCTGTTAACAGGAACCTTACTACTTACCCTATCTATTTCATTAAATTGATTCATTTTATTTACGGAAAAACTTACCATTTCATGTCGGAAAATAGTTATCCCGCCGCTTTGTGCTACAAATACTCGTATAATTAGATTTTCAACAAATTTAATTTGTTAGCACCACATACATATCATTTAATCGCATTGCGAGAGAGAACACGATAATGTTTTTAATTAATTATAAACGTCACTTCGCTGGAAATACGATGACAGTTCTGAAGTCAGCAGTTCAGTGTTCGCTACTGTTTAATTTACAATATTTTTGCCACATTTTCCTTGTTTTTCTTTTTTTGTTGTTCATTAAATTTCGAAAAATTAAACAATATAAACATGACAGTTTTTATCTGCGATATGTCAAGCCATGTAAAATGTTGAATGTGTATTATAGGGAATTTCTACTATTTTTCAAAAGTAAAAGCCATAGCCTTGTGCAATGATAAGGGGTTAAGCAATTAAAAATGTTGGAAACATTCAATAAATCCAGAATTGAGGGTAACTGTGAGACAGATGTACAATATTATTAAAATTTAGAAAAATGGAAATAAATTAATTTCTAATAATTTGTGCAATTACGGCGTCGCTTCTCAACACCTCTCATGTTGTGTGTGTTAATTTTATACATGAGTGGCGGGACCAATTTTTTTTAACGGAGTCTCAATGGAGTTACTGAACCTCTCTGCTTTTCTTTGATTTGTACCCATGGGCAATAAAGTCGACTCCGAACGACAGATTTTTAAGAAACTTTTCATGGCAATTTTATTTACTCTCAGAGAGAAATCTGCTGAGAGGAAGTAGCCGAAGAAATATTTTTTCATATATCGTTTTGATGTCTGACCGGGGGGATTCGCGTCTAACAAGCCAACACACTACCTACTAGACTACGTCGACTTTGTGCAATCAATATTGACCATTACGTGAAATGCAGTACATCCATGGATCCAACCCCTTAAATCCAAACCATTTTCTATCGGCCATCAATCAATGTCTAATGATTATGGATTTTTGTTACAATAAGTAGAAATTTGCACCCTACCATGTAGTATGCTATAACGACAGCGTTACTATATTTATAGCCAATCAATACATTTATAAGCACTCAGGTTATAGCACTGAAAAGGGTGAAGAAGTTTTTATTATGGATTTCGAAAGGCTGTAATTCTTCCAAGAATCCGCCTGAGCACTGTCGACACCCAAAAAAAGTTAGGCAGTGTTACCTTATGACATGAATGCTATGCTTTAAATTGTTTTAAAATCAAGATACTTATCTTGCTGTGAAAGAAATAAAATTGAAAGATAAATATTAAACTCTCTCTCTCTCTGTCTCCCTTAAACAATATAGAAAATCTTATTAAACACTGACCTCTTTTAACATTCCAACTCTATTTAAGAATAACTGCCATTTGAATTAAAATTTAATTGCTTTTGTAAAAATAACTGAATATTTATGAAACAAAACTTCAAATGATGTCTTCCATCCTTTTTTTTATTTTATTTTTGTCTTTTGTTTTGGTTTTATTCTATTTTTATTCATTCAGTTTTAATTTACTCTCTATTTTGTGTGTTTTTTTTATTTATTTTCGAATAGCCTTGAAATAATTTATTAGAATTTCTAATTTTACTTCGTCAATTGCTAGTTTCAGAATGTGATTTGGTATTCATTGAAGGTGGTGGCATTTTTCTTTACCAAATACAAATGACTCCCTTTCAATGTTTTTTCTTTTTGTTTTTATGTAATGCCATTGTATTTTTAAATCCAGACAACAAAAACTAAATTTTTTCAAGTTTATTGATTAAATACACTTAGGCCTTCTTGTACAGGAAATTTTATGAAAGGGGTTGTTGCAGTTTAGTACTATTCACCGTTGCCTACCATTAGAATAAGTTTTTAAAAATAGCATAGATAGATATTTTACTATGTACTTCAAATCATCTTTGGTGCTATCTAGCCACACAGAGTTTAATTTTTCGATTTATTTCATTATTCATGTTCTCTGGCATATTTTTAAGCTGATCAACATGTTGTCCAAGCTCTGAACTAAACTAAAATTCCGCACGTAACTGGCAGGTAAAGGGCAATTATTACAACTTGCCGTTAACTAAAGGAAGGATTTTAACGGGAAGATAAATTGTTTTTCATTACTATGAGCACCCAATAAGATAGAGGTGAGCGTTAACTTAAAGGAAGGATCATCCTGCCGGTAACTTTTAAAGTTAAGTTTACGATTGAACTTGCCATATTATATACTATTTTCAATATGAGCATATGCGACAAAAAAAACGAAACCCGCCGTTGCCACTGTGTTAAAAAAACTTGTTTAATTGAGCATTGAGGATTGCTCCGGCACTGCCATATTTTTGAAAAGAGTTAACTTTATTTTATCTGTCAGTTGTAATAACGAAAATAAGTTAAAGGTAACTTTATAGCTCCCTTTAGCTAAAGGTACCTTTAACTAACCCCAAGTTTAACGGCAAGTTGTAATAATGGCCCTAAATATTTTAAGTTTATCATTGAACCAATAATCCTAAGAGCCTGGAAAGAATTTCGAAATATTTATTCAACTTGTTCTATTTTCCCTGGAGACGTTTGGACTCTGGCGTTTAATTCTCTGATGACTCACCCAAATAAATAAATTTTACGATGACTAATCAAACAATAAAGGTAGCTAAGGCCGTATCTAAATGAAATTAGGACCGCAAATAATGTTGGCAGTTTATTTCATTACAATAATAATTTTTATTTTCATGAACTTGACGCACTTGACGTTGTCTGATATGAACTTTAGCCTGACCTTTTTTTCATACTATGTATTTCTCTCCCACTTTCTTTCATTGTTTTTAATCTATTTTTCCTTCTACACATTATTGTGTGGCAAAAAACAAAATGCCAAAGAAAGTTTTTCGGTATTTTATTCAAATAATACTCTGTTGTCCTTGAATTTATCAAAGAAAAAAAGAAAAAAAAAAAGAATTCGAGTCAAAGATTTTTAATATTTCATAGGAAATTACATAAAAGTTTTACTCGATTTAGCATTAGTACCAGTGAAGTATGTATGTATATGAGGAATAAGGGAAATTAATTGTAATGATTATTTAATAACGTTGCCAACTAAATAATTTCCGTTAGTTTAATTGAATTTTACAAATTAGTAAGAATATTTAGAAGAAAAAAAAGATAAAGAAAGGAAAAAATTCCAATGCGACATTTTGTTATACTTATAAATTTGTAAATGACACCAGACCAAAAGCCTATTTTCTCAATTAACTGATTATACACCTCCAGTTAACTCTGACTGCTGCTTGTTAATCTACTTAACTTTTCACATTTTCTTCAATTTTTTTTCTTTTTTGTGCAATTGTCATCAGCGCCATTACCGTCTTCTACAGAGATATTTCACTGATTAATGAATAAATTCTTGGTTCATAACAATCATTTAATATCGTCACTCATCATCATCATTGCAATCATCGTTGGACTGACTCCATTCATCTCTCGCTCTCTCTCCAGTCAGGCACAAATCTTATGAAAACATTTATGATTTATTAAATACTGTATGATTAAGACTGACATTTTTTTTACTACAAAAGCCACAAGTCATCTAAAGTCTTAAGAAGGCAGGCACTGCTGCGAAAAATAAAAAATCTTCCGGTGATAGTGAAAAATACTCGTATTTACACTGCTGCTGCTGCGGGGTATGTCTACCGTCTGCAGAATGTCCACTTTAATGCCAATTTTTTTTTTACCAAAGAAATCTGACAAGGCATACGAACAATTGTTTGTTGGATAACAAAGTACATGCTGGATATGTACAACTAGACTATAAAAGAATATTTTATTTAGCAATAGAAAAGAGCAACGCCGGAGAACAAAAAAAACCCCAAGAATATACAATCTTAAAACAAAGTATGCGTATGTACGTATATTTTTCTTTTTATCTTCTTAAATATCTTAAAGTTTATATGGCTCATTAACACTTTATAGCAGCAAACAGTACGGCACAAGCAAATAGGGGCAGACAATTTGTGAAAAGTAAATCGATTTTAACATTACCGTTCAAGTACACTTTGCAATCCTTTATATTTGCAAAAAGGCTCACCAATCGAAAATACTTAATATTTTTGTGTTCATTTTAAAATGTATATGTTATAGACAAAGCCCATAATTGTACTTTCGATATAGCCAAGGAGTTTATTTATCATGGCTCCGCCATTACCACCAAAAATAATATCAGTCTGGATATCAAGCGCAGGATTACTTTTGCCAACAGATGCTACTATGGTCTCAATAGGTAGAGACCTCTCTCGTACGCCTAAACTAAAACTCTACAAGACGATAGTCCTTCCCTTGCTTCTTTATGGCGCAGAGGCATGGACGCTATTAAGCATTGATGCAGCAGCCTTGAGGGTATTCGAGAGAATCTTTGCTACGTAAGATCTTCGGTCCAGTGGGAGTTGGCGATGATTTCCGCATTCGATCTAACAGTGAGATGTATGAGCTCCTCAACGACATACACGTTATGCAGCGTATTAACATCCATCGAATGGAGGAGAATGCTCCGGCGATATGGGTATTTGATGCGGGGATCTGCAGAAGGCGGAGAAAAGGACGACCTTGTTTGCGTTGGAAGGACCAAATCGTGGAAGCGCTTGGAAGGATGTGTTAAAGTAGGTCGAAATCCGTTAATCGGGTGGTTAATGGCCAATTAAGTAGGTAACTCAGAAACTAAATATCGATTCTAAATCAACTGTAAATCAACAGATTGCAATATTAAAGATCTATGCAAATATGGGAGCCTTATTAATATATAAAAGAACCAAAGAGTACATCTAGGCCTGAGACCATACATTGTAACTATTTCGTAGATGCCTTGGCTACAGCTACTGAATGTGCAAGTCAGTAGTTTATTCTGAACCAAGAATAAAGCTTAACAAATTGATCTTTGAGACCAGCATCAGCTTTACTCAGGGAAATGACAAGTTAGAAGCATTTAGTCGCTGGGTTTAGTGCTCTACTTTTAAACGAGAATTATAGAAACTGTCGTTGGTTTTGTCATTTGTGATTTTTTCTGTTCCTATAACGCAGTATATCCTCGTTTGAGAAATAAAGGCTTCTTTGCAGTAATAGTCTAAGTGCTTAGCATTTACTTCGAATGGTACATCAGATCCCAGATCAGACATAAAAACATAATATGAAAAAAATATTTCACCGGCGACTTCCTCTCAGCAGATTTATGGCAAAAACTCTGAGAGTAAATAAACCTAGCATGAAAAAGCTTCTCAAACAATCTGTCGTCCGGAGTCGACGTTAAACTGTAGGTTATGCCACTCACGTATAAAATTAACGCACACAACATGAGTGGTGTGCGAAGCTAGGCTGCCTGTAGGGTTGTAATGGCCAATTATGTATGTATGTATGTATATGTATAACGGGTCAACTTGACCTCCGGGTTCCGTACTTATCTCAATTGGCAAGTACACGTCCTCTAACCCAATTATGTATGTATGCATGTATGACATATGAAGAAGTATTCAATTTTGTTTTCTTCTGAATGATTTTTTTGATGTCGGTTGCATTTAAATTTCCTAGACCTTAGCCAACAAAGCATTCTAATAATTGCCCATTTAAGTGTTAATAGTGAATGTATTTATTTCATTTTCAAAGACTGTACAAAAATCCTATTAAAGCAAATTTTAATTGTATTTTATTACAGAACTAATGCTAAAAAATTGCTTTCGGTCTAGGCACCGCACAAAAAAGAAAAGAAAACATTCACAAACGACTATAGAGACAATCTCTATGTTGAAAGTATAATTGATGAGGAGTTTTTAATATTTCCTCTGCACAAAAAGAAAAACAAAACAAAACCTAATAAAGTCTACTTCACAAATCTTGCCAATTAACATGGGTCAACACTGTAGAAAAATCGCCATAAAATTATTAAAACTATTGTAAAAAAAAAAGTTTTTCCTCAGACGTAATGTTAAAGTATTCCTTAATACATATGGACACATTTAAACTGTCGTTGAGTTTATGTTTGAATTTTATTTTCCTTATTGAGGATGAAGCGAAAGCAAAAAAGAAAAAAAAAATAGAAAAAATTAAATGGTGCCCACGTTTTCCTGTCAATGTTGGATGGAATGGCATGTTGACCGTTTGCCAACAGATGTTTTATAGCAAAGTTTTTCCGGAATACTTCTTTAGCAATATTATCATAAGAAAGATTACGTATTAAAAAACAAAAAAAAAAAAAAACATGAAAAAAAATGTAATAAGTGAGACATTTTCATACAAATTGTAGTCCTTGTTAATGATGTTGACGTGAAAAATGATAAAAGCCATATGTTGCCTCCTTTCAAAAGATTACAAAATATGCATGCATATCGCCGCGTCAATCAAGCACAAAAAAAAGGAACACCTTTAATGATCTTAGCCTATCTATCTACCTACAGTGCTAAACTTGTAGAAGATTAATTGATAATTTAAACAAATGCAATCAGTGATGATTAGAGGTGATAGTAATGGTTGAATAAATTTTAGATAAACTTTATCCAACAGTTGACATTATTACCAATAGAATGTCTATTACTTATAGTTTATAGGTATGGAAATATTACCAAAGTGTAGTAACTAAATAGGTGAACGCTTACAATTAAAAAATATTATTTAGGCGAGTGGGCACTGCGGAAGTGGATTAAGTAAAATTTATTTTTTCGGTTCGGTTTAGTTTTCGCTTAGCACCCTTAGAAGATATATCGGGTGTTCCAACGGACACTTCAAAACTTTAACAATTGATAAAGGCCATCTTGTTGCAGCTAGATAGGTGAAATTAGTTGTTATTTGTTTAGCCTGTTTAGTCAAATCTCGCTATAGACGGATATCGCTTTCAAATAATGAAATTCTTTAATTAAAGTGGCCACCATCCACTGACCGAAAAGGTCACTGTTTTGTGTGGTATTTGGGTCGTCGCTTCATTGAGAACAGCATTGGCAGTCGCCGAAAAATGGCAACCCTATCCCTATTCTAGAAACTGCTATAAAGCTAAACATGAAATTTAATAATAACGCTGAATGAAAGTTAAAATAAAAAAGATGTAACTGGTTTAGTTTTCATAGGAACGAATATAAATAAAAAACGTAATAAATTTCGCTGACCATAAATGAAGCGCTTTCGAGGCAATATCAGTCTAATTAAATGATTTTAAAATTCCGTGTTATATAACAACCCACAATAATAGCATTTTTACTTTCAACGACGGTATTCGATTCAATAATCCGGGCACCAACGATATTAGGTTTCAACACATATGTAAGTGGCCCAGCAGTCGCCACATTGAATATCCACCGCGAGCAATTGTAATGATGTTGGTGGTGGTGGCTACCGAGATCGTGCGATTTAACCACGTTAGACTTATTGAGACGTTTTTTTTACGTCGCCATTGTATAAGCAACAAACCACAATGGTACTCAAAGCCAACATAACCCATTCAAACCCAAATACCGTGTAACTTCAAAAACAACAATTTTCTTTTATAACAACCATAATTCAAACAAAATATTAAACACTTTTATAACAGCCTTCGTAACGTGCAATAAAAGTTGTTTAGACGACATCATCTTCAAAGTAAAAGTCTGCATTTAAAGTTCAAAACTACATTGAAAGTCTTCCCTTTTTTTTCGGTTACAAGGATGTGGCTTCGACAACAATGTCTGTCTGTCTGTCTGTCGGTCTGCCTTATATTGTTGCAGTTTTATTAGGCTGGCTTTTATTATTTTGTATACGTCGTTGTTGGGACGCAGACGTGTTGCAGTGTAAAAAACTAGTTTTTCCTGCTGCATTTTAAGTAAATGTGTGTAAGTGTGTTGCAGCAGCATAAAAAGTAACTCCCGGGGTATAAAGAACATGTTCTTTGTAATAAAACAAGACTGTTAAAGCAAGAAATATAAGATCCAACCAAACAAACAGCGCTAAAAAGCTGCAAAACAGTACACTCTGAGAAAGAAAAAGTTTTAAAAATTTATCAAATTAAACCATATTAATTGTTTAGAAGAAGGTATTTAAGCCTGAGCTCGGGTTTAGATACTCGTGACCCTGAAGGGTTTCCCAAAGGATATTTTTTTTAAATCAATTTTACTTCCAGTGTATCTTTATATGTACTTGTAAAAATAAATAAAAAAAAACTATTGTATATCTTACATTACACGATATAAAAACAAACACACAAAAAGGACCACTACGAAACTAAATGCATAAGACATGGTAACTTTTTTGATCACACTTTATTATAAAAAAATAAAATACATAAAGGAATAAACCTGGTCTGCGGTAACAAAAAAAAATCACGAAACAAAAAAAATATCAAAAACATCACACACGCATGTCGGAAATATTCTTAAACAGCAGACATGTCTCCTCTTTTTTTGGGGTTTCCAATATGCTCAAAAAAACAAAAAACAAAATTGGTTTTAAGTCAAAATGTGTAGCTGTTGCCGGTGTCGCCGCCGTTAAAGTCTGCCTTTCGTGTGTTTTGCCCTCTTGTCATTCTTGGGAAATTAGCCAAAACAAAAACAGAAAAAAAGTACTCACAGCCGTATGAAAAAAAGTAAAAGCCTTAATTCTAGAAAGAAACATGATTTCCTGATTTCATTCATGATTGTTAACATCGGTTATATACTTTTCATTTTTAGTTTTTACTTAATTTCTTTAGTGTTGCAATACGAGGTGAAAAAGTGTCAAATAGTACCAGCAATCATATTCAAGAAAAAGTCCTTTTTTTAATAAATCACAAAAAAATCTCTGATGTATTCATAGAACTGAACATTTTTCTTTTCCTTAGGAGGTCCTGCCGAACTATAAAAAATCTAACGAATCTTAAGATCTGACATATCGATTACATACACACATAATTGACCATTACAACTCTTCAGTCAGGATTACGGCCTAGCTTCTCACACCACTCATGTTGTGTGCCTTAATTTTATACTTGAATGGCAGGACCTACAGTTTAACGTCGACTCTGAACGACAAATTTTGCTGAGAGGAAGTCGCCGCAGAAGTATTTTTTTTTTCATATTTCGTTTTGATGTCTGACCTGGGGTACGAACCCGGGCTTTACGTCTAATAAAGTTTGGTTTTAGAGGAAAAGTGTCATCAAACTCGGTTTTATGATGGCGTTTGACACCGTGATATGATAATAGTCGTAGTTTTGTTTACTATCCTTAACTGACTACCAACCAGACATGTTGGCGAGATACGACAATGAGACTAAGCGCCACAACGACTGTGGAAGTATAGAAGCTTCATGGCTTCACGCCAAAATCTTGCGTAGAGTGGATCTGAACACCAATACCGATTGGCTACACTATACCTGAACCCATGCTCGATAGTAGTTTTTCAATGGAAATTCATGATATATCTTATAATAAGAACGGTTAACATCTCAAAGAGTAAGTTTTAAACTTTCCAATAAATATCATTTAAAGTAAAAGGAAAATGCGATAAAAAACCCATTTCTAGAGAGAAGTGAAAGATCTAGAACGACTGGCAAAACAAAATTTAGAAACCTCATAGCAGTTGCATCGGACCACTGGCTTTCGTGGGTGCACACGCCCGGAGTTTGTTGACAGACAAAACGAGTTCAATGTCATTTAAATGTGTAATTTAATGTCATTTGGTTATCGTTCACTACCATCGATTTTGTCTCCAATCTACCTTTTCGCAAAGAAAAATAACACATTAATTACTGTGGCATTACCTTCTACCATATAAAAAGGATGGTAGTTTTTCCAGGATTCACAGAATTGCGAATTTACAAAATCAGATTCAAATGTATTCTTATAAAACTAAAGAAACCAAACTTGGTACTTCTTTTTGCCCTCTTCAACTTACCCAACACTATCGTTCATAGTTGTTGTTATTATTTTTCTTAATTTTACTTACTTTATCATTTCGATTGTTTCAACTTGAAATTGTTTTTTTCGCCGTATTTGTATAAACGCTTCTATAGTTTGTATGTTTCCATTGTGTATAGACCAGTTGTAGTTGTGCTTATGGTTGACCATTTTAGGAAGTCTTACTATGTTTTCAACTCTGAGTTGAAGAGTTTTCTCTCTATTTATGGCCATCTCTTGTAACTTTAACATTTTATGGTCAAAATCTTTAACAACATGCAATAGTAATAAAAGTTGCAAAGAGCATCAATAACGTTTTCGATGAATCGGAAAAGAGACAGGCCGATAAGAGGAAAGAAAAACTAAAATGTACACTTCAGGATATCAAAAGTGGAATGGACTAAGTGATGGAGGCAAACAAATTATTGTCTATGATAAGTTCCGCTAAATTAACCATAAAATTTCACATTTTTATTCATTTAAATTCATATTTATTACAAGAAAAATTTCACATAGGAATGCCGATTTTATGGAGTTAATTGAGATGGGTTTTATAGTCAACGAAAGTAATGTTGTTTTATTTATTTTTTTTTTTTGTTTTCTAAGCAGTATTGCAATGAGATTAAATTTTGTATAATCCCGTAGTCGGCGTAGTCTAGTAGGTAGTGTGTTGGGTTATTAGACGTAAGGCCACAGTTCAAACTCCATGTCAGACATCAAAATGAAAATATGAAAAATTATTTCTTCAGCGACTTCCTCTCAGCAGATTTCTCGCAAAAACTCTGGGAGCAAATAAAATTTCCATGATAAGTTTCTCAAAAAATCTGTCGGTCGGAGTCGACATTAAACTGTAGGTCCCACCACTCACGTATAAAATTAACGCACACAACATAAGTCGTGTGAGAAGCTAGGCCGTAATCCTGACTGAAGGGTTGTAATGGCCAATTATGTATGTGTATGTATGTAATCCCAACAAACTATGACTTTATGAGCGACGTAGCTAATATTTGGCTTAATTGGTACGTCAAAGCAAATAATATTTCAGAATTTAGTGAACAAGAGTAGTCAGAGCAGAGGTAGTGAGGTTGTGGATCGAAGGCATCATTTAACTGTATTTCTTTAAGAACAATGAAAATCGCAAAGTTACATTAAATGATGACTGTCTGACTGACATCAAAGATCATGATCAAATGAGTATTCAAAAAGATGAGTAGATTCGAATCATACTCATAATTTCTGATACTTATACTTATTTAATACTTATTTTAATATCATACACATACTACTCATATTTAAAGTTTGAAGTACTCATTGTACTCATACTTAGCAGTATTCATGATGTTGTTGATTTCGATTCTCCTTTACTCAACATTTACAAGAATCACAAAATAAGTATGATTTGCGTACGAATAAAAAAAAATACGAATACAATACTCGCTAGAAGGTTGTGTGTTTGCTTTGCTTGATGTCTTTGTCTTTTTCTTTCTTCTTTTTTTGTAAATGCAACAACAACTAAGATTGTAAATTTTGATGAATAATTCGAATCACTCGAATCATTTATGAGTATTATAAGTATTTTTCTAAATTTATGAATCTAAATGAGTAGGCGTATGAATCAAACATATTTCGAATATTATGAGTTTGATGTCAACGTTGTACTCATACTCATTGCAACCTGTACTTAAAAATCAACGTTGTAGTGAATACGAATGAATCAGAGCTGTTGAATTTGAATCCTGTTGACTCACTCATACTCAATATTTCATGAGTATTTATGAGTAGCGATAAAACGATTCTTTGTTGATATCTGGTCGACATATGGTTGGAATAACTGCAAAGATCATTGCATTTACACTGAGTTATTTTTTGTGAGAATACGTGAAGTATTTCGAGTACAGAGTAATATACACATATGTAAATACATACAGCAGTTGTCAGAGGACAATTGAAGCAATAATTAAGAAATGAAAATATTAATCACAGGTAATACGGAATCTACTCCAATACAGAACCTACATATGTAGTTAAGGCTGTATGAAATTGCTTGTAATTATCAAAAATTTCTAATAATCAGTTGCTACCATACATATACTATAGATTACTCCCCATATTATCTGATGTGCAGGCCAACAAAGAATCTATGCAGGTCACCCAAACAAAAAGTGATAAAACTTTCATCGATTTCTAAAACAGAATAAACTTAGACACTTATGTACATAAATTTTTCAACATTTTTCCGCAGTTTAAATCATTTAACTGTAATCAATGACATTTACTCGTTTAGATTCAAATGTCAAAATAGTTAATCCAGCAACTTACACTGGTCAGAGAATAACTTTATTATTTAACTCTCATGTCACTGTAAATATGTAACAACTGAACTGAATAAAACAAAAACCTCAATCCGAAAAGTTTATATGTTAAATGTTACAGTTAGACAAACACCTTTTTATACAGGATTCTGTAAAATGTGTGTGTGTGTGTTTTTTTTGTGATAAATAAGTATGGTTATAACTATTCATGTAACTATCCATATAACTAAGCGTATAAGTATGTATGTACATATGTATGTGTAGTTAGAATCATATATTTTTGTAAGCAGAATATTGGTTGTAGCAAAGACAAAGTATGGCCACAAGCGTATACATAAAAAATCTGCTCCGATCAGACTACATTTATATATACATAGGTATTCATAACTGCCTAATTACTGCGCTCAACCATCTTGCGCATGTAGTGAAGGTACCAACTCAAATATGGTGTGTGAAAGGACTGCCTAATAACACCCTTGCCTTTTTCCCTACTACAATCCCTGACAAGGATGAAATGAAAGTTTTTGCACCTCTTGTGGATTCTGATCATTGCCCTGTTTCCGCCTCCTTTGCCTTTTTAGGATTTTAGGATTTCCTAGCGTGTCACCACCAACTACGAAACGTGCCCTATTTATGTACAACATGTACGTTAGGCTGACCGCAACTGAAATCCTAAAAATAAAATTCTTGACTAATAATTACCACTATCCTCGTATTTCACAAATATTCTATGAGATTTTTTCAATTTAAAAATTACATTATTAATGCACTAGCCCAACGTGGACACACATTCATACATACATACATACATATAATATTTAATATGATTTACAGTCAACTCATACAATGAGGCAGGGGATATACATACGTATGTATGTACTATGTATGGAAATATTTTTGTTGCTTGAAAATACCAGTAGTAAATAGGTATACAAATAATGAAAATGATTATTATTTATTATTGATACACAGGCAAACACAGGTAACTTTTAACCAAAAATTTCTGAATTATGCATTTTTGACTTTAAAGCCACAATGAAGTCTGCAAAAAAAAAAAAGAAAAATATTTATGAAAACAGCTGCATTTTGACCTTTTGGTGTTGACTCGTTTTATCTATTCGTTATTGCCAAACACTTTACAACAGTAAAATATTGCATACAATGAATAACATGTGCAACAACAAAAATATATGTACATATGTACGTAAACAATTTGTTTAACATGTGTTTATTTATAAATTATGCAAATAAGAATTTCATTTTTAATTTTAATAGAATTGAAATAAATACAAATAATGAATACAGATCTGTGCAAACTTTAAAGGTAAAGGTCTCAATACTGCAATCAGTCTAGCAAAATAGAAATTTTACTGAACTATAACTGAAAAAGTACTTTTTTGCATCAAATAGTACTTTTATAAAAAATATTTATTTATACTTAATACACCTTCGGAATGGAATAGAAAACCTAACGAGTTATACAAGTTTCTCATATACAAAACAAAAACAGTTGATTGGAAACGTAAAAGCCCCGTTTAGTCAAATGTCGACGGGACATTACGGAATGTACGTTAATTTTAGCATATTAGGATGTAGAGCAAATTAAATACCGAAATTACATTACTGTTCGGCAGCATTCTCATTGCTTTTCGTATTTTAAAAACGAACGTACTTTGCATGGACGTTGGGCTAACCGAGGCTTAAGAGTAATTCTACCTTTGGCATTATGGTGAACATGTTGCTAACCCATTAATAGTTGAAAAGCGCAAACCATAAAATATGTAATAATAATAAAGTGCTAAAAGAGTAGCGGGGGTACTGTGGTATTTTTGAAATAGAAAAGTACTGAAAAGAGTACTAAAGTACAGAATTTTTCAACTTTTTTTTACTTTTTCTTCATTACTTTAGGCTATGTTGTTTCAAGAATTCCTGAACTTTCATATATAAATCCTTAATTTTATTGCGGGTTGTTTAGGTCTATACGGATGGTAAGAAAATGTATGCTTACCCTACCCATAAGACGCCACGACGCTTTGAGAGAATCCTACGTTTAGATAAAAAATCATTATTTTTATTAACATTGTTTCCTTTCAGTTCGATGCAATTGCCAAACGTCTTTTAAAATTTATATACCATCTAAAATTAAGGATATGTCGATATTATTTATGAGATGGATTTGTCATTGGAATGAAATCTCTATACATGAAATATTTTCACCTTAGAAAAGCAGATATTGTCTAGAGGATAGGGATATTCAAGGATTTTTGCCATGAAAACTGTACACTACTGCAGTTTCAGATATTCAAATATCCATTAACTAGTTTAACAACGGATCCGAATAATATTTTTGATCATATTAGTTTACCCTTAGAACTTTTGCTAAAGGACTGCTGAGAGGAAAATATAATTCGTATTTCGTATTTTCACTAAGTTGCAGCGCTCAAATTGAGCCAATAAATTGTTATAATATTCGCCATTAATTGTTTTATCATTTTACAGAAAGAAGCTTACAAGTTTACAAAGTTAATTACATCGTGTATATACCAAAGAAAGGTCAATGCGACTTTTTTTTTTACTGATATGTATTAAATGACTTTTTTATATTTTTTGTAGCTTAATTTGTACACATTATTTTGTGTTACTTTGTGTGAGAGTAAATCCTTTTCAATTAGATAATTTCTAAAACATTATTTATAAAGAATGTAAACAGCATTAAAATAATTTAAATGACTTTAAGGGGTAGATGGGTTTTATGTGGCATTTAGGAGTAGTAATTAAAATTAATGTTATTTATTTCCCTTTCTGTATGGAATAAAATGAAAAGTATAAATTTGTAATAAATGAAGCGTACAAGGTTAAGAGCAAGAATTTATAAGTATGTATAATTCATCTTTAGAAAATAATTTTAAAGATGCATTATGCTCTTGTGTACTCTACTTTAGCCATATTCAAATGTCTGTTTCTTAAACAAGAGGTCTTGTAACTACTAACGGAAAATAAATCAATTGGCATCAATATTGTCAGATACACACATGTGACGAAGTCAAAATTTTAGATTAGATTTTATTTTATTTTAGAATAGTATGCCAATATAGTATCTTATTAAGCTAATTTAAGCTCACATAGCGGGCGTTGAAATACTATATGCGCTAGAGCTAATGAACTGAGTCCTGATTGACAATTTTCGACAATCAGCATTAGAGCTAGCCATTAAACTATTACTCTCTTAGAATCTAGTGATCGATCAATCAATATCAAGTAACGAGTAACGAGTAGTCTAGTAGGTCTAGTCAAAAACGAAATATGAAAAAAAAATATTTCTTTGGCGACTTCCTCTCAGCAGATTTCTGGCAAAAACTCTGATAGTAAATAAACTTGCCACGAAAAAGTTTCTCAAAACATCTGTCGTTCGGAGTCGACGTTAAACTATACGTCCCGCCACTCAAGTATAAAATTAACGCACACAACATGAGTGATGTGAGAAGCTAGGCCGTAATGCTGACTGAAGGGTTGATCGCAAAAAGGGTGAGTCATTTGGAAAAAGTCTGCGTCAAGTCAGAGAGGAACATTGCCAAAGCAATAGTCAATATCGCTCTTAGGTCTCTTCGGTTCCGTAAAGCCTTACTTTGAAGTGAATGCAGAAAACATCCAAGCTCTAGAATCTTCAGTCGAGTTATTTGTTTGTTGACATTGTTCAAATTAACCACAATTCATCTTCTATGAGACAAGGACGGAAATTCGTAAGCTATTGTTTCCCTGAAAGGATCCAATTATTGGTCATACAGGTCACTTGAAGTGGCCGTAGTCTAGTAAGGAGTGTGTTGGCATGACAGGATCATTTCTATAGTCAATCTTCATTTACTTTCAACGCAAAGTGAAAAACTTCCAAATCTTTCATTATAATCGGACGCTATAATTTACAATATTTTATTGATATTTTTCCCGATTTGCCTTTCAGAACGTGATTCATCTTTAACAATATCAATAAAAAAATTAAATTTCATGTGTTCTGGACCATAAAAACTCTTCATATTTTCAGTCGCCTAAATTACGTTTTATTCATCTTTATTGAATAAAATTATACAAGATAAGCAAAGCTGAGTCAAGAATTCACAAAACATAGAAGTCTTTAGCACAAAGCGTCATTCTGCATATTCCTGATTAATTTTTTATTTTAAGTTACATAGGAACCATAAAATTCGCTTTAGTCCAATAGCTTTACTTTCGCTTTTTATTTTCTTATAATAAAATTTTGTAAGAAACAAAAACAAATTTCTAAAGAACCACATCTACTTGCTTAATTTCTTTTATTTTTTTAGAATATTTTTCACTTTTTTCTGTAGCCTGTACCTTGAATAACTTGATGTCACTAAAGCAAAACATGTGTGCATTCTCGTACATACTTACACGTGTAATGTGTAGTCATATTTAAATTTTCTAGTAAAATACGAGGGTAAAATCAAAATTATCTGGAATAATTTGGCATCCACTTACTGTTTTAAGAGAGAGAAACCATTCTGTTGTATACTGATGATTCAAACAATAGTGCCAGAATGGACTAGGTTCAGAGTTAAATGTTAAGAGCATAAGAGGACACTCTAGAGTTGCTTCCAAATAAAAGTTTATACCATCTCAACTTGAACTGCAATACTATCTGGCAGTCCGCGCACTTAAGGGATTGCAATCGAAAGCTAAATCAACTGGGAAGGACTAGAATTCCAGTCCGCTAATGAGGCTAGAACCTTTCTGTGGAGTAGGAAACGCGGCTTGGAAGGATTTGCTAGGTAAAGGGAAAGATGATGACACTCTCCTCACCTCGAACGAATTTGTAACAATTATAATTACTATAAGGAATCAATTGAGTTACGAATTAGACTATCAAAAAGAAGTCTGAGTACTCTTAACAGCACTTTACCGAGCATAAATCGTTTTTTTAGAATATCTATCGATTCAAGCCCATTATGCAGATCTCGTAATAAGAAGAACACATCAAGTATCAAGTAATCAGAAGGGAGTTATTCTGCAACGAAACATCAATGTATTTTGTGGAAAATCAATATTACCTCTATGCTCGAACGCGATGCATAACATTGAAGAAAGAAAAACATCAATGTTTTCTCTTAATACCCAGCTCTACTTCTTTAATCGTAAGTGAAGGTATAAACAACTCCCCTATGGTGAAATCTAATTTGACTTGTTTGGACTTCATTTATTTTTAGTCTGGCAAGCTCTAGAAGTTTACTGCTGGTTTGTAATTGTTATACGTTTCTATCCATGTTGGAACACATAATGTTCCTTCTTTGCAACAACTTTTCTATTAAAAATTATTCTTAAATCATATGTTTCATAAGTGTAACATTTGTCATAATAGAAACTTTTCAATTCGCTTAATTATAAAACCAACCTCGTAGCATCACTAAAATGAGTGAATAAAAAATTGTAATAAATAAGTACCATAAGCGAGTATGTTCAAAGGATACAAAACGGAAATCCGTTGAATTATACAAACAGCAGTGATACATAGACATTCTCTATGTTTTTTTATTTTTTGTATGTATTATTTTCAACACAACGTCTTACAAAACATTGGCAAAAATAAAAAGAATCAAAAAAAAACAAAAATGTGTTTAAAGTATTGAACAAAAATTCCTTTTTAAAAAAAAATTATTTCAGATAAAATCTCAAATAAAAGTTGACACAAACAACTGAAGCAGCACACAAAGTAGAAATGATAAACGGGAAAAAAATCCCTTCATGATATGAAAATCTGTGCAAAAAAATCTGTGCACTGTTTTCGTAGATAGTATGTAAGTATGTATGTACGATATGTCGTAAAAACGTACATATTTACGTACATTGTATATGGACATGTTTGCGAAATTCCTTCCCGACCAAAACAGAGAGAAAAAAGAATAAAAAACTGAAAAAGAGGTCATAGTGCATGCATTATATGCTTTATTCTACATAATGGTGCTTGGTACTTGGAATTTTTAGTGTGCCATTCATTACAACAAATATGTAAATAAAATGAAGTATAGGAAGCTGAATTGATTCGATTTCCAACAAATGCTACAAGTATTGACATTGGCATTATTTTATTTTTTATTATGACGTTTTTTTTCTTATTTTTTGCTTTTATAATGTAATTTCTTAAATAATTCTCGGAATGCAGTAAAATTATTGAAAGGATGATAATAAAAGCCACTATAAATGTCAAAGAAAAATTGAAATTTTTGTAAATAAATGTAATTTTATTGAAAATAAATGCAAAAAAAATACAATTTCCAATCAAAAAAAATCAAATGAGAAAAACTAATATAATTAAGGAGAGCGCACGAGAAAAATGTTAGCGTAAATTAATATTTCACATACCATACATTATTGGCCATTACAACCCTTCAGTTATGATTACGGACCAACTTCTCACACCACTCATGTTGTGTGTGTTTATTTTATACATGAGCGGCGGGACCTACAGTTTAACGTCAACTCCGGGCAACAGATTTTGAGAAACTTTTTCACGGCAGGTTTATTTACTCTCAGAGTTTTTGCCAAAAATCTGCTGAGAGGAAATCGCCGAAGACATATTTTTTTTCATTTTTCGTTTTGATGTCTGGGGCTCGAACCCGGGCTTTACGTCTAATAAGCGAACAGACTACCTACTAGACTACGGCGTCTTCCGACAGAACACGTCTAGCCAAAGGCTATTTGGACAGAAACTACACTTCCATAAAACAATCGGAATGGCTAAAAAGTGTCAGCCAATAGATATAATTGCATGACGGTATACCTATTGGCGGTATTACGACAAGACTCTCTAGGATCCAAGTATACTATGCTTTTCAAAACATAAAAAACGTTAAGCGATTGCACAAAGATCACTGCAAAAATTTTTTGCTTCTCCATTTTAAAATTTATCACACAAAATAAAAATAAAACCTTTTACTAAATAATCTCTTATTTATTTTACTTTTTTCTATCTTTCAGATACACTTTCTAAATCCATGCAGAATGACGTAACAGTTCAAAAAAAAAATATGTGAATCGGAACAAGATTCCGCTCTAAAAATAAAGAAAATAATCGGAAAACCAATAACATTATAAATTTGTATTTCTTCATATAAAAAAATAGAGATAAAACAAAAACAAAACAAAAAACTGTGATAAATTTGAATAAACAAAATGCAGCCACAAAATCTAAATAAATTTGCAATAATTGCCGGCATTATTTCAATGTTTGTGCTGAATTTATTGCTTAAAACAGCGGCTGCCAAAGAAAATATACCCACACATATAAAGGATGAAGGCGATATAGAAGGGAGAGAGAAAAGAGATAATTATAATACAAGACCCATACAACAACAGAAAGCCCATAATAGTCAGCATAGAACACAACACCATCATCATCACGCTCATCATACTCAAAGCGCCAGCCATCACAGACAGCAGAGACAACGCAGTGCTGGTATCGGTAGTTCTCAAGCGTACAAGCGATTTTCTAGAGATTCAAATACATATAACAGTCGTAAACCGAATATTATACTCATACTGACCGATGATCAAGATGTTGAGCTAGGCTCATTGAATTTTATGCCACGAACTTTGCGCATTTTACGAGATGGTGGGGCCGAATTTAAACATGCCTATACAACAACACCCATGTGTTGTCCAGCACGTTCTTCCATATTGACGGGCATGTATGTGCACAATCATATGGTTTTTACCAACAACGACAACTGTTCGAGTCCCCAGTGGCAGACCACACATGAGACTAGATCCTTTGCCACGTATCTCTCAAATGCCGGCTATAGAACTGGATATTTTGGCAAATATTTGAATAAATACAATGGTTCCTATATACCACCGGGTTGGAGGGAATGGGGAGGCCTTATAATGAATTCCAAATATTATAATTACAGTATAAATATGAATGGACAAAAGATTAAGCATGGATTTGATTATGCCAAGGTAAGTCTGCAATTCTTTACAGACTATATATGACACACGGTTATTTATGTAATTTGATTTGCAATTGCAGGATTATTATCCTGATCTAATAGCCAATGATTCGATAGCATTTTTAAGATCATCTAAACAACAAAACCAAAGAAAACCTGTGATGTTAACAATGAGTTTTCCTGCGCCACATGGTCCCGAAGATTCAGCACCACAATATAGTCACCTATTTTTTAATGTAACCACACATCAGTAAGTTTATTATACGTACATATTCTAAAATCTGTAAATATTTGATGTGTGTGATATATCTTAATTAAGCTTTTAATTCTACTCTTTTTTTTGCGTAGCACTCCATCTTATGATCTGGCACCTAATCCCGATAAACAGTGGATTTTACGGGTTACACAACCCATGGAACCGGTACATAAACGTTTTACCAACTTATTAATGACTAAACGTTTGCAAACTTTGCAATCTGTTGACATGGCTGTGGAAAGAGTTTATAATGAACTCAAAACTTTAGGCGAATTAGATAATACATATATAATATATACCTCCGATCATGGTTATCATTTAGGACAGTTCGGGCTAATAAAAGGCAAAAGTTTTCCTTTTGAATTCGATGTAAGAGTACCATTTTTGGTTAGAGGTCCTGGCATACAACCATCTAAAGTGTAAGTTTTTTAAAACTTCTTTAAAACTATATATAATAATCTCAAATATCAACCTCCTGATGAGGGCACAGTAAATAATTGGAACTAATATTCAACGTAATTCACATTTCCCTCTTCGTGGGGTAGTATTTACCTTTCATTTTTTAAAGAAGACATGCCACAGCATAAAAGTACGCATGGGACTTCAAGGGAATGCATTGATTAGAAAGAAGAGAAAGTTATATAGCATAGAGTAAAGTATTTGGGAGGCTAATTGCATCAGAATTTATTAGTATTTTAAACGTGCCCCCGAAGAGCTTTATCAGTTATCTCAAAAGTTTTGATTGGCCCTATCCTTTCATAAATTTTTCTAGAAAAATGTGCCTCATTAGTAAAAGCATTTAAGTGATCAATGTCTACACCTATTTATTAATAAACAATATAAAAATATTTGAAAATAATTCTACTAACTGCCTCTCAACAGGGTTGATGAAATTGTGTTAAATGTGGATCTGGCACCAACATTTTTAGACATGGGTGGTGTACCTACACCAGCCCATATGGATGGTCGTAGTATTTTGCCGTTGCTCTTAAACAAACATAAAAGTGTTAAAGATCAATGGCCGGATACATTTTTAATTGAAAGTTCGGGACGTCGAGAAACACCGGAACAAATAGCCGAAGCACGTGCACGTTTACAAATCGAACGGACAAATATGAAACTGGCTAACAGCACTTTAATCGAAGATCTTATGAATAATTTAACAACAACACCGAATTCCCCAATCGATAGTATTATAGATTTGGAATCGAGGGAAGAAGAACTGTTTAATGAAAATGACAGAGGTAAGTGGATTTATTTGTTTTTGTTTTATTTTTTTCATTTTTGGCATCTAAATACATGACAGTTACAGAAATCGATACTGATAACGAAGATGATTTCGAGTTTGACACTGAGGATGATTTGGACACATCTACTGGTAATTTTGATGACGACGAGGAGGAAGATCTAGACGATGTAATTGAACAACAAGACCAATTTGACAATAATCTACCATTGGCACCTTATATCACAAAAATGATGCGTCTCAATTCGGAATGTTCAGATTCTAAACTATTGGAAAACTGTAGACCAGGTCAAAAGTGGAAATGCATCAATGAGAACGGCAGATGGCGCAAACATAAATGTAAATTTCATGTAAGTAAAATGAAAACTTAAAAAGAAGAATGAGGAAAAACTTGAAGACAAAAAAAACAAACAAAAACTTTTGTAAAGCAGTTACAATTGCAGCATCATTTGGCGGAAATGTCAAAATATCACAAAAATCAAAATAAACGTAAGTGCGCTTGCTTTACACCAGATGGCGTGGTTTATACAAAAATAAAGCCCGAAAATTATTACAATGACCAGAGAAGGGTAAGAAAACGGTAAGTTAATAATGCGTGTACTCGTACATAGTAAAAATCATTTGATTTGATTTGATGAAATATATTCAAATAGCACACAAAATTTTGGTAAAACTATACGTAGACATAAAAGAGATACAGAGAACTTTGATATTGAGGAATTATATCATACGGAATTGCCATATGAAATGGAGGAATTATTAGATTTGCATGGGAATTTACATGATTTGGAAAAGCATTTATTACGCCAGCATGAAGAACGAGCCAAACATATACGTGTTAAACGCGAATTGACTGCCAATTTATTTGATAATCCTGATGTTTTAAATGAAAGTGACGAAAGCAAGAAAAATTCATCAAATGATGCCATCTCCAAAGTTATACAAGAGATACAAGATACTTTAGAGACGTTAGAACTTAAATTCGTAGAGCATGATTGGTCTGCTAATGATACTGCAAAAGCATCGACAAAACTAACCTCGGCTGGTATTGTACGAGGTAGCAAATTTCCCAAAGTGGGTGGACGTGTAGGCACACGTTGTTATATTGAATCGGATACCGGCAAAGTCAACTGTTCAGATGTTATTTATGATGATGAGAAAACATGGCGCAAATCAAGATCACAAATTGATATGCTTATCAAGGTTTTAAAAGATAAAATTACTCATTTAAAAGATATTAAAAAGCAATTAAGGGAAACTAAGCAACAACAACAGAACAGACACTGGAGCAATGAATTTGTTGCACAATCTCGTGATGCCGAAATAAATGCCGATTTGCCTGTCATAACTAATGAATATCAAGGACCAAAGGGTAATAGACGACGACGACCTTATAATTATCATCATCAACATCATCATGGTAGGCATTATCCGAACGGTGTTGGAACCACAAATTATGGTGTTGGCAACAGAAGAAAATTAACCAACAATACACAATTCAATAATTATCCCCACATTTCGAAAAATATCCATACAGAGGATATAACCAACTCCCAGACAAAGGAGAAACAACGTAATAATGTGCCAAATCTTTCTTTGACAACAACTTCAACAACCACTACTACTCCCCAATACATAGAGGAAATAAACACAACCAGCCGCTATGACAAGGAAACTTCCGATAGAGTGAATCGTACCTTTCAATCCGGCGAATATGGAGGTAGGCTGTTAAGTTTTATAAATGCAGGGTGTAGTATTGTAATGATTTTTTCTTATCACCCGTAATAAAACGTTCGTTTTTAATTAAATTGAATACAATTTTTATATTATTATATAGAATCTACGCTTAGCGCTACTAGAAATCGTTATTCAGATAGAGTTGTTACAGAAACTGCCATACGAAATCCATATTATAATAAAGGCCAAAAAGAAATAATAAAAAATAGCTATCACAATACCAGACAGCCCTTTAATGATCCCTTTGAGAGCAATAATAATGATAATAATCAGTATTCTGGACCAGCTGAATGTTACTGTGAACCTGAAGAAGATATGTAAGTAATTTTGTTAGCCAACATTAAAATGTATTCATTTATCGGCAATTGCAATTCTTTTATAGATATCCTGACTCTAAAGAGATAGCACGTGAAGCTCGGCGTAGACTGAAGGAAGAACGTCAACGCAAGAAAGAACGCAAACGCTTAAAGAAGGCCCGTCTGGAAAAAGAATGTCTATCAGAGAAAATGAATTGCTTTTCACATGATAACACCCATTGGCGTACCGCTCCGTTATGGAATGATAGTCCCTTTTGTTTTTGCATGAATGCCAACAACAATACCTTTTCGTGTTTAAGAACTATCAATGCAACACACAACTATTTATATTGTGAATTCACTACTGGTTTGATTACATTTTATAACTTAAGAATAGGTACGGAAATTTGTATTTTAATGTACGAGCATAATAAAAAAAAATAAATAAAATGAATATAATTTATGTTTGCTATTCCTACCTAGATCCCTATGAAACTTTAAATCGTGCTTCGTCTTTAACCGCAGCCGAAAAATCGTACATGCATGATGCTTTAGCCAAACTTAAGAGTTGTAAGGGCAAGAGTTGCACACTTAAACAGCCTTTAAATATACAAAATGTAACAACAACGATAAATAGTTTTTCCAGAGGTACCAAAAGAAAACACGGTATGTTTTAGTACACTATGGTAATTTTTTCCTTTTTTTGTAATTATTATATGGTATTTGTTTCATTTTAGTAGCAGGCGTTATAAGCACACCGTTAAATGCTAATCCAGAATTTGTTTCAAATCGCATGGATGGCTATCAAGGTCCGCAATCAAAACGCCGAAAAGTTGCCAAGTAAGCTTTTAATAGATTTAATTAATTAAGAATAGTCACTTGATGACCCGGTCCTCTCTTTACACCGAATTCTATCTTGATTGTACTAACTGAACATATACTGTTCAGGTGATGTCTCGTGTGCTTTCATAGAAAAGTAAAAAGCCACATGGTATTGATAAAACCAGTAGTATTCTGCAACCAATATTTATAAATATCAGTTGTAAGAAAAACCACAATTTTATATTTGATTGCTACTCATATAAACAGTAATAATAAATACAAAACAGTATTAATTTTGATATTGTATTGATATTGATGTTACAAAACACAATTCTATTTAGAAGCAGTCTTAGATGTGACTTAATTTAATTTATACCATTTTTTTTTGTTACTTTCAGTCGATGGTCGAATACAAATAATATAAGGCGCAAACCTTGGAAACAACATCAACAACAAACACATAGTAATCCACACCATTCCTATTATAGTAGACAGCAATTCGAACAACACATACGACCCAGTTATAATCAACCTCCACAAAATCAAAATCGCTTATCAGGTATCAGTACGCAACATATTTTGGAACCAAATACTAGCCTGCGTAGAAATCGTTTTCATCAGGATATACAGCAGCAGCAGCAGCAAAAATATTTACAAAAACAACAACAACAATATCAGCAACAATCTATAACAATGAAAAATAATACAATTGATTTGCAACTATCACAAAAAAATCCTATAGAAATTGAAACACATCATAAGTATCATCAACATCAACATCTACATCATCATCATAAGGAATATGCACAGCATGATAATAGTAATAAAACAGCTTCATCAGCATCAATTTCATCAACGTCATCCTCCATGTCTCCCTCATTAACGACAACAATAACAAAACCAACAAGACCCACAACAACTACAACTACAACAGAATTATATATGCACTTACCACAAAAACAGTCAACAACAAAATCATCAGCAACCTCCACACCAAGCAGCTCAGCATCAGGTTCATCCTCATCAGTATCATCGCGTTCATCAGCATTATTACCCGAACGTAATCTGTAGTAAAGTTTAAAATAGAAATTCATTATCATATATACTATGTATGTACATATGTATATGCAAATTTTTTGTAAAATACAATTAATTATAGTTAACAATTTGTTATGTAAGCTACATACACACACACATCCCCGTACATACATACATAAAATATTCGAAATTCTTTTAAAAAATAATGCAAACACCGTTTTCTAGTGCTAAAAGAATAAAAGGGAATACCACAAAGGATATGCTTCAATTATATTCAAATATTAATAGTGGAAATGGTGTAATAATTAACAATTTAAATTATTATTTATATATCACTCAATTACTCAATCACACATGTACACACACATAAAACATATTTACAAACCAAAATGAAAATCATCATGCTCTTTCAACATATCCAGCCAGCTGCATATCCTTAACAAAAAATTAAATTGTTACAATAATACTGCTTCTTCTTCTTCTTCTAACTAAACTAGTAGATAACTTAACTATTAAACAGCATAGTACGAAGTATAAGCTATTTGATTAACACTGATGATTATTGTTACCAGTGCATAAACTATTAGGCACTCTGTAAAAACATTTAAAAAAATAAATAATACAGACATACCAACAAACATATTAAAATTAAAATGAAGCTATACTACTCAAATACTGATATAAATAAAATGATGAAATATACATAAATATTCTAAATCTATTCACTAATACTACTATATTGAAAATAACAAAGATATGTAACAAACTAATGTACCTAAACTAATGCATACAAACTATCAATTTAGATTTTTACTTTTATTGTGTTTTTAATTTTCCCTTTAAATTTATGCTCACATCGAAATGTAGAATAGAATCGATTGCGAAATCTTTTTGAAAAGTTTAAAACGTTTACATTGAAGTTTTCACATATGTATGTATTATGTATCTCACTGTTTAATATAAAAACTCACTTATGTGGTAAGAAGAAATACACAATTTTACCAGAAAATTGAAGGCTTTTTAGTACAGTTTCTACAAGTTTAAAGTTAATTCCATTATGACTCTCTCAAAGAAACTTTCGTTTTATTTTGCAAACTTCTACTACGGCACAGATCACTTCAATTCAATAGCTCTGAATTAAAGCTTTGATCGTAGGTCTGTTGTATTATTTAGCATCGAAGAACAATCTCACCTTTAATTCTGATTTGACCGCGGTTTGTCCCGACTAATAGCAATAATTCACAAGTCGTTTGGTCTTCTTGCAATCTAACAACGATTCATATATGTATGTATTTTTGTACTTTAACGTTACTGTAATCAGCTTTATTTAACTCTCACAACAATCAAAACGATTTTCATTATTTTATCGATATATTCTATTTTACAATTAACCTTCCATTGCGTATTTTAATTACGGGAACTGTGTCAACGGAGACGAAATAATTTTCTTGAAAATGTTTTATTCTCTTTTATTTTTATTCAATGTTTCTGCTTGAAAATTATTATAAAATTCGATTGTTATGGTACACAATTAAAAGTTGTGGAGGCCAGCCACACTGTTCGCTAGTCTGCATGAGCCTAGATTTTATAGAAAAAAATAATTGTATCATATGGCATATGTTCCTTTTGTTGTTGTTCCATTTTTGATGTGGGCTCATACAATATTGATTACTGAAGTCTGTTAGAGTTCAGCTTTAATGGAAGAAATTTTTTTATCACAAGGCGTCTTTTCTCTTTGTTAATTTGTGAATATGTTTTCAACAAAAACAAATACTTATAAAATTTCTAGACAATGACACATTGACACGCTTATGAATTTTTAAAGTCTTGTCTTCAAACATTTTTTCCAACAAAACTATCTAATCAGTGTAAGCAGATTCCTTTATTTACAAAAAATAAATGTGAAAAGTTTAGAGATCTGAAATTTATCTACAAAAAAAGGAACCCAAAAACTAAAAATGCTGTAATACCTTACAACCAAATATATGTATGTATTCCATTGGTTTTTATAAAAAATTAAAAATTTCTATTTGAGATGAGACTGTTAAAGTTAAATTAAAAGTAAAAATCATAAAAACATATTTATATAGGAAAAGCTTTTCAATTAAAAAGGTAATATATTTGAAGGTTTTAACTAAAATAAAATGGAAAAGCTATATAGTTAATCCCATCAATCTTATGTTATTATATTATTATTAATTTGATTTATTAGTTGAAACTAATATTTGTAGCTATAAACTAATGTTCTTTTATTTCTTATAAGAAACTCTCTTTACACCACCTTCATTTTATATTTATGTATGTTTCTATCTTGCCATTTATGCTCTCATTTTATTTTATTTAACCTTAATAAACAATGTATTCGTACTTCTTATTTTTATACGTACATATTTCTTTAAATTTAATTTATTTTATGTTTCAATAAGTAGTAATAATTGTAAATATATGTATTTTTAATATCAGACGATATTAGTTAATATAATTGAGTTGAATATTACGTTTGATTTAATTACTTGTAAAAGAAACACAACTAACAACAACACTACGTCCATTATAACCTGGTTAAAAATAAATATTTTTTTTTAAATAAATCGTATGAAAAATACTAACGATATTGATATTAACGTGGTGTTAATAAATGTAGTTAAATTCCATACGTGTAACACAAAATAATTTTTTATTTTTAATAATAAATACTTAACCATTGTTAAATGCCATTTAAATTATTATTAATTAATATATATACATATATATATATATATATATATATATATAAAAGAAATATTACATTTAGCAACAAATTTTTAGTAAAAAAAATATTATAATAAAGGCATAATTAAAAACAAATTTTGTGCTTATTTTATTCAATGAAATATACGAAAAACAATTCAAATCTAATAAGACCGATGGATATCAATCCTATATACATACATGCAATATAGGAAAACAGATGTGCAACTCATAATAAAAATATTTTGATCGATTGAAATTCTGTGTGGTCAATTGTAAAACAAAAGGTTTCTCTACTGTCATACAATGTCTCTAAAATGGACTTGTTTGGACTTGAAAATATTAAATCAAAGCCATAAGGATAAACAAAGTTAGGCTAGTCCGCTGAGTACGTAGATAAAACGTCTAATATTTGACAGCGTAGTGACACTGAATGGTGGTACAGAAACATACACAAACAACCGTAGGCTTAACAAAGCGAAATCGACATTTGGATGATTACAGTCAATATGAAGAAGCTTAAATATATGCAGACGAACCATATTTAAAATACTCAACGCATGTGTAAAGGCTATTCTGTTGTACGGAAATAAAGCCTGATTAATTACAAGGAAACTACAAATATCTTCATCAGTAGGTGACTCAGAGGCATGTGTAGATTATTTTAGACTAACATCATTATCAACCCAAATCTCTGGAACTTAATCAAGGAGGCACCCATACTGAAGTAAATTAGAAGGAAGCCAGATAGTATCAAAATGGAATTACTATGGCTCAAAAAGAGACACGATACTCTAAGAGCTAAGACAGTGTGATCTCCCATGAAAAGGCAGCAAAAATAACAGAAGAAAACCGTGTAGAGTGCAAACGTTTAGATGGAGCCACAATTGACGCCACTGTAATCTACTAAGAGGATCAAATCTCAGCTCTCTGACATAGACCCGACTCAGCAGTCTTCTTGCAAAAGCTCTGAAAGTAAATTAATTGGTTTTTCGTTCTGTCATTCGGATTCGACATTAAACTATAAGTCCCGCCACTCGTAAATTAAATGAATGCACAGAATATAGCTGGTATATAAAGCCAGGTCGTAATCCTGACTAAATGTTTGCAACGATCAATAACGTGTATTTGTATGCTCCAAAGAGGAGAAAGGAAAAATTCGCCACCCAGTATTGGGTATATAATGTTAGAACTCTGAAGAATTGTTTGGTATTGTATTTTGATGGAGAATATAAATAATTAGAGGTGTCAAAAGCGGCGCTGTCTCACACTAGCCTGCAGGGTAGATTTCTCTGTTATTATAAAAGCGAGATGATATTTTGAAGTAATTCTATCCAATATTCCCCATTCCTGATATTCTATTCCCATTTTGTGTTCAAAGTATTTTGCAAACTAATGAGTCACTTTAAAATAAATTTCTTATAATCTTATAAACAAAGTTTATCGCCATATTAAATTTATGATTTCATACATTTTATCTTCTGTATAAAGAAAATGCGCACATTTTACAGCATATCTTTAGGCTTCTCTCGAACTGTTAATAGCAGCACTGCTAAAACATATTTTTCTTTGGCATGTCAAATAAACGAGCGCATTAAACTACTGCCACAAAAACTGTCTGCTCGTTGATATGACAGAGTAGTGCAGAACAAACATCTTTCGTGGAAGGTTATCGTGCAGTAAAAGTAAAATTAGTATATTTTTTTAATCAATATTATGAAACAAGTGCGATAAGTGCTAATTAAACAAATTAATTTAAATGACGTATTTCCAATAAAGCTATCGAAATATAATAATGGAAAATACCAAAATCATAGAAACTAATTCGAATGGATTAAATAAAGGTATCAAAAATTATAAAAACAAAAATATTCTTCATATTCGGATTAATGTAGGTAAACATTTACAAAAACAACGATGTAACAACATCAACTGTAATAGTAATAATAATAACAAACACGAATACAAAGGCAAACAACAACAAATGTTTTGAAGAGAAAGTTTTTATTTTTCTCAACATTGAAGTAAACAAACCAAATCAGATGAATTTAATAACAAAATTACGAAAAGAGAAAAGATGAAGAAAATATTTTAAATATTTTCTGAATCAGTCAGTAGTATATGAATATATATTATTTGTAATAAATAGTTTTCAGCATTCAACACTAACTATCACAAAGATGATATAAATAAATATTATTTTATATTTTTAGAAAATAAATACGATAATGGATACGACGAAAAGCATCCAAACGTGAATGGAACCGACGATACAACAAACATTTCGACTGAAGAGAATCCAAAAGCTCAAGCTTATTTGGATCATTTATTGAACGATGGCTGTAATGAAGGCGATAGTGGTTATGAAATACAATTGCCCCCATATTACAACGATAAATTGTTTAGACAGTGAGTAAACAAACTGATTTAATTAAGTTGTTAGCAAATAAAATAGTGTGTAAGGCAAAACCGACTACACCGACTACCGTCTAAAAAATTCGATTTTTAAAAAATTTTACAGTAATAATATTGAGTGACAATCAAATAAATTTCATGATAACCATCTATGATCGGCCTAAAAAAATAAAGAAATTTCTTCCGAAGAGATATGTAAAGTATTGCAGAAAAAGGACAATTTCCTATTTGATGTAAATTATATCATTTGCATCATTTTATTCATTCATTTTATAATTCTGGATCTGACTTCTTATCAGAGATCAGGGGCCTGTTTCACTAAACTACAAGTTCAAGTGTTTTTGCCTGTAAAATTGTGAACTTGTAAATAATTGTGTTTCATAAAAATACAATTACAAGTTTGTGGCTACAAGTGATTTTTATAATTTACAAGTCATACTTCTACAAGTCGTTATGTTTCACTAAAATAAATTTTCACTTGTACACTTGTAGAATGGTAGAAAAAAGCTTAGGGTCGACGAAAACTCTCAAAAAAAATTTACAAGTTACAAGTGAATGATAAATTGGTTTAAAATTTGATTTTTAACTATTTTTTAAAAAATTACTTCAAATAAACACAAAATCAAACAATTTAAATATTAATTAGCATTTGTTTATTTATTTTGGGTGTTTTTATTTCTTTAGTTTTTTAAATATGTGAATATAATAAAACAAACTATATCGCAAATTATCGCCCCTGTCTTTCGGGAATTGTCTCTATTGGCCTTAATTAAAAAAATATTATAATATGTATAATGTTATCACTTTATAAAGCCAGCTTACCAGTGTCGTCCTTTTGATGTTTGCCCAAAAAAACATCACACACGTATTTGGGGTTTTTTCCACTTGGCACCAGTCCAAGTGCAAGACACCTCATACGCACGTTTTCCATTTTTATCGCTTTGATAAGTTTATCGCTAAACTTATCAAAAATAACGTCTTTGGCAGCTAAAATCTGCCGCATCACTCTAACTTTATTGTGTTGATTTGCCGTTAAAAAATAATGATTTTCAATTTTTTAAACACAAACTACTATATATGTTTTGATTGATTAGTGGTGTGATAACAATCAAAACACATTGTCGCAATACATTAGAGTACCCATAATTGCAAAAGTATTTAAAATAATTCTTGAAATTTTCATATTTCATTAGTCCTCTAATATACATATATTCACACATATATTTCATTTATAAAAATATCTTTGTAAAAATATTTTATTTTATTGTGATTGTAATTGTAATTGTAGAAATTGTAGTTTACAAGTACAAAAAGCTACAAGTATTGTGAAAATTTTCATGAAACACAATTCATTAGCAATTGTAAGAATTAGAATTGTGTTTGTAACTTGTAAACTTGCTGAATTGTAGTTTAGTGAAACAGGCCCCAGCATTGAATCGTTTTTTCGTTACTTATAAGTAATCATGAAATTTTGAGTATGAGTGAGTCAACAGTATTGAAATTCAACTACTATGAATCATTCGTACTCACTACAACGTTGATTTATAAGTATAAGTGCAACGTTGCCACCAAACTCATAAATTTAGAAAAATACTCATAAATGATTCGAGGCATTCATCAAAATTTACAGCCTCAGTTGTTGTTGCATTTACAAAAAAAAAAAAAAAAAAGAAGAAAGACAAAGACAGCAAGCGAAGCAGACACACAACCTTCTAGTGAGTATTGCGATCATACTTAATTTGTGATTCTTGTAAATGTTGAGTAAAGGAGAATCGAAATCAAAAATATCAGGGGTATTGTTAAGTATGGGTACGATGAATACTTCAAACTTTGAATATGAGTACTATGAGTATATTAAAATAAGTTAAATGCGTATAAGTATCAGAAATTATGGGTATGATTCGAATCTACTCTCTCTCTCTGCTTCTTATGGTAAATATTTTTATTTGTGAAAAAACACACCAAAACCTACACGATCTAATTCAATTCGTCCAAGTTCGTCGTACATATCAATATTTAAAGATAATTTAGACGGTTTCCCAATACAATAAGTTTCACTTCCTGAATGTTTTCATCGAGCAGGAGATTTCAGACTGACCCTCGCATCTTCATGGTGTTTGGGTCAGATGAACACACACAATAGTTAAAGTTATTTTATTACAACACTTCCGTAACAAGTGTAGGGTATAACAAGACTTTACATTCGCATACCAGCCAATCAATATTGGTGTGTAATAAATGAAACTAATATCAGAGTATTAAAATTAAGTATACGGTGAAAAACAAACCATAAGTGCATAAATAAGTGCAATAGCTTGCCAACAATAAATTTAAAAAGTTATAAAATTTTATAACAAACCAAATGTTTGCGATATTGAATTACTAAAATAATGCTCATTGGAATGTATAACAAATAGATGGTCATTAGAATAAATAATATTTACAAAGTATTGCAGAATTCTTTTAACGCATACATACCATACTATACATAGTAATACTTGATTTGAATATTTCATTTGAATTCATTCAACAATATAATATTGATTCTAAACTATATAACTCTGTGCTAATAATTGTTTACTTGCGTTTATTTTAATTTCAGAGCCCAAACATATTTGGATAAATATCGCTTTGTACTGCAGACTGGCATGTTGGCTGGTTTAGTTTCAGTTTTGGCCATACCATCAATATTGAAAGTGCTTATATGTACCCGACAATCTTCTTCGACTGCCACAGCATATAGAAGATATGTTCGTACCATATTGCATACGAATGCCTGGTATAAATATTCACCCACACCAAGAACATCGAAATTTTGGAAGAGTTTAGAAGCTGTGCGAAAAGCTCATTCACATTCCAGTCGTGCCTGTGCAAAATTGGGTGCTGGTCAAATAACACAAAAGGATTTAGCATTAACACAATTTGGCTTTATAGGCTTTATAACACTTGGCGCACATCGCATACAGCTATATGATGAAGAATTTCTGGAAGCAACCTCTCACATGTGGCGCGTTTTAGGATACCTATTGGGTATTAAGGATGAATATAATATTTGTGGCGAAAATTGGGCTGAATCAAAGCTAAGATTAGATATTGTTATGCGCAAAGTATATGAGCCGGCTTTAGAAAATACTAGTAATGATTTTGAGTCTATGTGCGAGGCTTTATTAAATGGACTCTGGCCAATAAACACCAGCCTAACAGTGGGCTCATTTCTTTATATGACAAAACGCTTAGCTTATGTCAAGGGCTATGAATATTACGATTTTGATTTTCGTCCTGGCACAAAGCCTGATCCTCAACATCATCGTTACTACAAGGATTTAAGTTGGTGGGATCGTATTCTAGTATTCTATGCACTGTTTATAGTGACCTATTTGCACAAGTTCGATATTGTACGTTGGTATCTAAATTTGCGCGTATGGTTAAACGAACAATTTATGTTCTACTTACCTTATGTGGCCTTCTGGAAATATGGCATCAAATGGTCTTATGTCCGCATTTTTACCGGCGATGGTGTTAAATCCTTTGATTTTCATTTAAAGGAAGATTAGCTTAAGATGGCAATGCGTTTTCACGTTTCACTTTTAGCACAAATAGCGAAAAAAATTAAATATTTACACAGTCTACCTTAATTCAAAGCATTTCATTCAGAAGCATTCATTGTTGATTTAACAATTATATGTATGTAATAATTTAATAACGTTAATATTAATAAATATTTAATTGATAAATCAAAAATAGTTTTACTTATTGAGAGTAGTTCGATTATCAGAATCTGTTTATCACTAAATTGTTACGCGGGCGGAATCAAACTAAATGAAACAAAAATGAGCAAGGGATATAAACAGACAACAACAAAATATGTATATCATACGGTAAACAGAATTACACAAACAAATACATAGAAAATGATGAAAAGTGGATTTGCGTTTAATAACTGAGTTGTATTAAAAAGTACGACTTAAGAACAGTGGTACATATTGAACAATCTTGGTTAATAAGAATCGTAAATAAAATTGAAGTGAAGTGCGTGGTTATTAGTAAGATTTATTTAAATAAAAAATTTATTCATTGAAGGATTTATTAAAATAAAAAGACACAATAGGAAGAAATGATCAGAAGAAATTGTTTCTTTTTAACTGGAAAATATGTATCAGTGATTCAGATTACCGCGTGATTTAAAAATAAAACGAAAAAACATAATAAATACTCGCACAATCAATTTCAACTGTAAACAGGTGGTTTGCTTAATTTATTCAATATTTTAAACGCCTATCCGAACGAATAGGGGTCAAGCTATTAACTCTAAAAACTACTGACATATTATAATAATGATTCACGCTTTCCAAGATAATGGAATGTATGCAAACCATCAGCTTGTGAAATATCTAGAGTATAACACTTAATCGGCACTATAGTAGGCTGTACGATTTCCATAAGGCCCGGTCAACTGATGAACTGTTGGTGTTATTCTCAGCAGGGTAGAACCAGTCTATTAATGATTTAGTGAGAGCAAGGTTGTGTCTTAAGACATCTTCAAAACATTTGACAGGGCTTTGACTATATCGAAACTTATCATTTTTAGTACCGATTGTTATAAATAAGAACAAACGATTTCAGTAAAAATTCAGAAGTTTCGTGAGGTTATGTTCTATTCGCAATTTTATTATTAATTTGTCTTAATAATTAAACATTTACTCGATCCACTGATCTGCCCACTCTTACCCGATCTACAGTCAGTCGTGCAATTAGAGTCGATTGCAATCCGTTAAAGATCCAACGCTTGTTTATTAACTCATAAGCACGACAATAATATTACATAATCCGTGTCATGCCTTAAATTCGTGGTCCGTACTGTTCATACATACATATATTACTAGGCTAGATATTTTTAATTAAATTTATGGATTGAAAAATCGTTTTTTTTTAAATAATTTAAGGTTTCAGCAACAATATACATACATACCATATATACTATTTGTTTATACATATGTACATATACATTCGTTTATTTATTTTATGTTCTATACAAAATTTATTATTAAATATGCACAAATTACAATGGCGTATATGAGGTGGTGTCAAAACCATGTGCATACATTTGGGAATCGATCCAGTCACGTGCCAAACTGACATGAGCATAGGCAGCTGGTACGTCAGTATTACAATCAATACCCCAGGCAACCATGCCGCTCAGTTGATAACGCTGACTAGATTCTGAGCCAATGGGACATGCTAGAGGGCCACCGCCATCACCTTGACATGTGTCTACACCAACTTGACCACCTGCACAAATGAAAGAAGGATCCAAAGCAAATCTTAATCCTAAACGGGTATTGCGCAATCGTGTTTGACATGTTGAAAAATCGACAATTGGCAAGGGTAGACGTTTCAGAATGCTACTGTAACGGCCGGTGTCACCAAATTTGTCTTTACCCCAACCGGTGGCAAAGCAGGTGGTACCGCGAGTTGGCACACTATTAGCCGGTGGTAAACAAACCACGTTAATGTGATCATCCAAAGTCAAGGGTGACTCCAAAAACAATAGAGCATAGTCGTTGGCCACATTACGTGAATTATAGTTAGGATGAGTAACGACTTTGGCAACGCGTTTCTCCACAAATGGCAAACGTTCCTTAGTGGTGATTGTATCCCACTCGCCGGCCCGTATTTTATAACTATTTAAGGGGCGGTCAATAATACAATGTACACCGGTGAGGACAACGCTAGGATGAATTAGAGATCCAGCACAGAAATAAGCCGAATTGGTCTGCAACAAAGCCACGGTCCAAGGAAATTCACCAAAACCAGCTTCGTTATCGGTAGCACCGGTTATATTGAAATCGACACCTCCTACATTTCGAACACCACAACCTTTAGGGCGATTTGGTCTCTCCTCTTGCGGTGTAGGTGTTAAGCTGGTATTACGTGTACGTCCGTTATCGCAGCACACATCTAAGAAATGCTCACAAGATGGCGCATTAGGATCAATATCTCCATTAAAACGAATATCAATGAGGCCGAAACCATCAAATGCTCCATCTTCGACAGGAGCTGTAGTTCCTGAAGGATCACACTGATGATATGGAACACAATTACATGGTGATCTACCACTAATAGAATTAAATTGTTCAGATGGTGCTGAAGGATCAACGGGTACAGGAGTAACTACAACATCAAAACCCCGCCGAGTAGTGGTGTCAGGCCCTTGATTAAAAACTTTATCTAAATTTTGATTGAATTGTGGCGATGAATTCACACCGGCTAGAACAGCGGCCAGCGTTAAAAGTAGTAAGCGATGACAAAACATTCTCCAGATGCTAAAAAGACAAAAAAAATGGTATACAATTGATTATTGTTATGACATGATTGTTTTCGGTAGAAAGAAATAAAAAATACAGAAATTAAAAAAAAAAAATAAACAAAAAAATAAATACGTATACGCGTATGTATATACTATACATATATATATATACAAAAACGAGTTATAAATTTAAATATTTATCTATAAAATATTTATAATCAAACAAAAAAGTGTATATTAGAACAAGCTCCCTTTTAATCACAATCTTCCATACATACCTACATACATATATTACATAAACACATTTCTAATATTCTAAGATCAGATATTCTTAATTAATTTCAGGTTATACGCAAACGTTTCAAAAAAGTTTTTTAAATTATTCAACCAGTATCTCATCAAGATGATCTTTCTATTTCTGAGTTACACTATATAACAAAAGTTGTACAACATTAATAAATATAGTATTCCCTAACAGTACATTAAAAGATAAATAAGTCTTGAAAAATAATCTCATCTGTTAAAGTAATATCCTTTAAGAAAAATCTAAAAGTAGGAATGACCTTTTATAATCCCAAGACTTACTGTATGTCAGTCAAAATGAATCCAGTCGATTAGATAACAGTCTGATTATTACTAAGTAGGGACATACATAATTATCCTTACAGCATTGAACACCCTCATTCTTATAGAAGAATTTAACCTGCCATGTTATTACCGCATGGTTATGAAATATAATCTGTAAAGCTTCATTCTGTACCAGATGATGGAGTGGTCAGATATTGAGAACTGTATTGCTGTGATAGTGCTATTAGGGTATGATATGAGAAAAGATGATGGTGTCAAATTCACTCCATAAACAAAAAAATATGGTCAGGGAGATGAATGTCATGCAAAAGACTTGGAACTTGGTGTATTCAAATGCCATATGGCACAGTTGTTGACTGCAGCTTTAAAAAAAAATAGGTAGAAAAAAGTGCAAACGTCTTTTGGTAAAGTATGATGATAACTTGTTTACCGATGAGAAAATTTAACGGTCAAAATGATAGGGTGTATGAACGATCATCTAAAAATGAATTTAATTACTTTCCACTGTTCAAAAAAGGTCATGGCCCTTTATCATAGTTTTATGGGGTGTCTCTTATAATGGAGTCACTGACTTCTAGTTCTGTGAACAAGGGGTTAAAGTTTATGAACAAATTGTCTTGGAAGTCCATCTTGGATGTCCTAGGTCAGGCATCTTGAATAAAACGAAATATGAAACAAATCTCTTCGTCGACGCCCTCTTTCTCACCAGTCTTCTGCCAAAAATTCTGAGATTGTGTTATTCAGAGCCAACACCAAATGGTAGATTCCGCCGCTCATAGATAAAATTAACAAATACAAAATGGGTGAGAATCTTAGTCGTGACTAAAGGGTTGACCAATTAATTAAGTAAGTTGGACCACACCCGGAACATATACATACATACATGAAAAAATCTTTAAAAAGTAAACGGCGACATTCTTTAATATATCCAAATAAATACGTATTTTATTCACATTTGCAAATTTTTTGTGTTTCTTTTTTGAAATTTCAAACAATTCAAAAATCGCCCCCGTTCCCGATATCCATTTTGTGTGTAGTATGTATTTCGTTGCTCTTCATAATAATTATGGTTTTCGGAATTTTTATGTATATTTCTTTAAAATTTGTGTTTAGAAATTAATTTTTTATAGATTTAGATTAAACAAGACGATCCATTAATTCGTATATAATACCTACATACAATTTTGTAATATATGTATGTACATCAGCACTTGATGTTGATAACATTGTTGACCTTTGTCATTTGTTGTCTCAAAAAAAAAAAAAAAAAAAAAAAAAAAAACACCTCTAAAGCACATTTTGTTTATTATTAAGTATTAAATGGAATTCGAATGTATAATTAAATAAGCAAACCCATTAATTTTGGTAAAAACCTTGAATCATTTCAAAAATATAAAAATTAACGCGAAGCCTGTGAAATTCACAGAAAAAAGAATAACTTTTGCACTAAAACTGGTTCTACACTTTCCTAGTCGTTATTTTTGCTAAATTATATGAAGGCAAAAACACAAAAAAAAACAACAAAAACAAATAAATAAATTAATACAAAATATATTATGTATACAAAATATTAATAAATAATGTCAAAGAAATTTAACTCGTGTTTGTTTGGCAATAAATGCGTCGTTTTAGATATATGATATCACTAGTAGGTATTATCGAAAATTTCCGATTTAACGGTAAATCATGTTTAAGATTATCTACTTCTACGCACAACATTACGAACAATGACCTTCTAGGAATAAGGGGATTACTCAATGATCACAGAAATTATTCATGCCAATTCAGTAGAAAGCTTCACTTTTTAGTACAATCCGGAAAAATTCCCCACAATGTGTTTATTTAACATGCACTATATACATACATACATATGTAAGTACCTCTTTCCACCTTGACTTAAATATTATTTATTGTCAATGAAAACATACTTGGTTTGTTTGTTGCACCGAAATTTAAAATTTTAAAAAGAATTTGTTTTAATACCTTTTTTCTCTTTTGAGCTCAAAACAATACAAATCGTACTTTTCTTTACGATTGTTGTCGTTAATAATACAATTATTCTTTCTTTCTACTTTTTTGTTTTATTTTTTAAAATAAAACTTCTTTTCACGGCCACTGCTTTTGTTTGACTAAAATCTCAATCATACTGTATAGTTGGTTTCAACTCAGGAAAATAATTAAATCAAGCTTATAAAAAAAAATATCTCTCCTCTATCTCAGAATACCTACTCGTATGTGGATAAGTGTGTGGATGCTGGTGTGTATGTGAGACACTTAGACGTCTGAAACTAGTTTTTAATAATGTGTAGTACGTCATTAAAAACTTTGGAAAAATACAAACAAAATAAACATCAATCAACAATTAACTCTTGAATCGAAGCTATTTGGCTAAGAGAGTAAATTATTTTTCAATTTATTTGTTAAAATGTGTAGAGGATTAAATAATTCTTCTCCCACCTTATGCTTCAACAAAAATACTTCATACCAGTGTTGAAAAATTCAGTACTTTAGTACTTTTTCATTTCAAAAATACCGCAGTAGCCATGCTAAGATTTCAGTACTTTTTTATTATTACATACATACTTAATGTCTTGCGCTTCTCAAATAAATAGTTATTAACGCATTAGCAAGCAACACGATCAATGCAATGCAAAGAAAGAATTAAGGCTTTAGAATCAAGGAATGAAAACGCTTGCCTAACCCTAATGTAATTTCGGTAAACATTTTTTTCATTGCTCTTCAAACGAACGTGTAGGTTACCTTACGTTCCATTTTGTATTCTGAACTAGCTCTTCTTTATTTGACGCAAAAATGTACTTTTTCAATTATAATTCAGTAAGGTACCATTACAAAATTTCAGTTTTGCAACACTGGCAACACTGATGCAGTTGAGTACCAACATTTTTTCTTCCTGGCAACACTGGTGATTGGAAAAATTCGTTAAAAAAATAAACGTTCTTTACTAATTCGCATATTCTTTTTCCGTTTCCGGTTTATATAAGTAAAAATTAAGCCTCTTTTGATAGGCGTGATAATAAAAAAAAATGGCGTGTGAGTGGATTGTTGTTGTTGGGTGTGTGTTTAGGTGTGTGGGGTGGAAGAATAAATGAGAAAAGGGTTAAAGGTGGTGTATTTGTTGTTGTAATTGTGGTTGTGTTGCTGTTGTTGCTGCTGGCTCGCTCTTCGTTTCCCATATACGACGGACGAAGAAGGACGGGGAAGGAGGAGGAAGGAAAATTAATTAAATAAAATAATAAATTTTGTTTTTTTTTAATTTTTTTTAATGTGGTGAATTTTGTTGTTGTGGTGAGTTTAGCAAAGTGTGGTGAATTTATCCAAAGTGGTGAATAGAATGGAAACCCACCAAAGTGCCGTTATTCGAACTGGTACTGTATTACCATATACCAATGTACTGTATATTGTACATTTTACGGTGTGTGTCTAGAATAAGTAATTGTCATCTCTGTTAGTGGAGACATCCACTGTCTGTTACCATTATTTTTTACTGCATTACTAACGGTATGGTTTGGATTAAGGATAATTAATCTCGATTAGTAAAACACTTAGGCAACACTTCAACATAATGCTAAAGGTCTTTAGCTCCGGTTAGTAAGCCCAACGTCCAAACAACGTATGGTGTTTGTTTTTAGATTACGAAAAGCATTAGAACGGTTGCCGAACCGTAATGCACATATGCTAAAATTAACATACATAATAAAAACAGAAATTTTTCTTTTCGACTAACCACATTGACCAGGTAATATATATATAGAAATATATATATATATATAGAAATCCGACATGTATTTTTAGACCAGTTCTGGTTTCTTATTAAAAGCATAAAAATTTCAATTTGGCAATACCTCAATACAATATCAAAAAGTACCAAAAGTGATGGTGAACGCAACCCTGTGTATTTTTATATGGTTTTGACTTTGATAACAGCGCGTTTTACTTGTTTTCTTTTTTTTTCGTATAACACCGGAATTTTTCCTATTGTAGGGGAGACTGCAATTTTTGTTTGTAAACAATATATTTTTGTCTAATATATTTAAAAGAAAAAATATTTAATTTAATTATGTTTTATCATGTAAGTTAGAAGATGAAACAATCATCCACTTGTGTAACATAAATATTTACTTTTGAAGATTTCACTTGAACACGAGATTTTATTGCACCCGCGTTATTTTGGGCCACAGCTATTGGAAACGGTGAGACAAAAATTATACACTGAAGTGGAGGGCACTTGTACGGGTAAATATGGTTTTGTTATAGCTGTCACAACCATTGATCAAATTGGCTCCGGTGTTATTCAACCCGGCCAGGGATTTGTGGTTTATCCGGTTAAATACAAAGCGATAGTTTTTCGGCCATTTAAAGGAGAAGTGTTAGATGCAGTCGTTAAACAAATTAATAAAGTGGGTATGTTTGCTGAAATTGGTCCTCTATCGTGTTTCATTTCTCATCATGTAAGTGCTTTAAATAAATATTTCTAGCTTTTATTGTATTGTGTTTTTGTTTTATATTCTAGTCCATTCCCGCTGACATGCAATTTTGCCCTAATGGTAATCCGCCCTGCTACAAATCCAAGGATGAAGACGTCGTCATATCGGGTGAAGATAAAATACGTTTAAAAATAGTCGGTACACGTGTTGATGCAACAGGCATTGTAAGTTAATTGCTAACAGATTTGTGTCTAAACGACAGTTAATGGCATGTATTCATTTTTTAGTTTGCCATTGGTACTCTCATGGATGATTACTTGGGCCTAGTTGGTAGTTAATTATTTAGATTCTTAAAGAAAAGTGCATACAATTTTTCTAAAATAATTTATATTTATATTAAAAATATAATAGATTTAATACAGACAAAGACATTTGTTTAAATAAAGGCAAAGATATTGTGGAACATGGCAAACACACAAAGTCTTAAGTACACATTGATAAAAAGATTAAAAGGGTGAATTTACATCGATAGAGATCCAAAGCTGGTTCGAGGAGAGTAGGAATTACAATATAAAAACATAAATAACAAAGGTACTGAATGATTCCTTTATATCCTTACCTCGAATTAAGACTGAAATTCTGTTCTTAATATGGTTTTTAATTTCTTATGTAAAAGTATACAAAATGCTACAATTTTTGATGCTGCCTCATATGATTTAAATTTTAAACGGATATTAAAGTAGAAATGAACAGATCTGGTCCGATATGAATATATACAGGCGTTGTGTTCAATCTGACCAGAGTTCATCTAAGGGACCTCATAGCAGATATTCACGCTCTCGGAGGATGGAAATACGTCGCGATAACCTTTTTTAGAAGCTAAAATAGCAAAAAGGAAGAAAGTCTGTCATCCAAAGACCTAGGACACTTGGTCACCCTGAATTCATTAGCAGAACATATCTATCATAAGCTGATTTAGAACAAATCCACATTTTTAAAAAAACTAATTGTATTGAGAAATGCGAACCCGCTGTAATTATGTATATCATTACGATTTTCGTACCATCGTTGTTTCAACTGGATCATGTATGACGCAAGTAAGAAGAGTGAGTAATAAATAGTTAAAAATATTCGTAGCCCAAAACGTCTCACATTTTGCTGTTTTTATCCGCTGCTTTTGGTTAACAGGCTACCGCAATAACACAATACTGTGTGTCAAAACAAAACGTTTACTAATGAAATTTGCGATATTCAATTCCGCCTTTTAAACTGGATTCTAAATTTCAGAAAATACTGCATAAGAATTTTTTGAACAGCACTGTATTCTAAATAAATAATTTCATTATTCGGTCCGCAACACAGTCATAAATTTTTAATTTGAATTTTGAAACTATTCGATGAGATGTCGCCAACAACATTGCGTAGTGAATTCCATAATAAAAGAAAAACCACAATCACAACTCCCCTAAATCTAATCATCCAATCCAACCATTACTCCTTTGCGTATTGAAGTCATCAGTTACTCTCTACATCAACCATCTTCATTTATTAGCGAAAAGGCATGCTCAGACCTTTTGCAAAACACTAGCTAAGTACGGTGTTTGCAAAGTCCAAAAGATGTTTAGAAAACTGTTTTAGTGGAATTATAACTTAATAAAAAGAATATGCAATAAAATTCGAAGACTATCACCTTTTGTCTATTTCAGTTCACAGCCTAACCTAATTTATTTGATTGTGTTGTATATTAAAAAACTTCTATAATAATTTTGTATATATTTATAGCTTTATTTTTCTGTATATTATATATATTTCTATATATGTATGTATAGGTATTTTTAACTTAACTTTTTTTTAAGGTACGTACATGTTATAAAATGATGAAATTTTTAAGGTTTAGGAAATTTGTTTAGTTTTAAAATTAATAATTTCATATAAGCACTTAAGTGGACAGACATAAGGGTATTGTTTATAAATAATACGATTAATATTTATATATATATATACATATATGTATATTATGTTTACCAAATATAAAGACATAAATATATAAAGTCTATTGAGATTTCAAAATTAAAAATATTTTGTTAAAGATGGAATAATTTTTTTATATATACTATATATTTATAGTAAACATACACATAAAGCTGCATAATAAATATTTCTGACGAAACCGGGAGATGTTCAAAAATAAAAACTAACATTACTTGTAATAAATAAGTATATAAATGCATATAATCCGTTTTATATAGTTTTAATAAATAAATAATTCCGTTGTCAACTATTTACGTAGAAATTATGTTTAAAACAAAAACTTAATTGGATTAAAAGTTTTAAATATAATGGAAGTATTTTTGCTGTCTCTTAAATTAAAATTAAAACAAGCTAAAGCTGAAATATGTTTGTATACTAATTAATTGAAATTGTTTTCAACTTGTACTTAAAATTATTATAAGAAAAAACGTGTGTAAATTTAAATAGAACACCATGAAACCTTTCACAAGTCCCAAGAGAACAAATGGTGTTTAACTAGCATATCACGTACTCCATCCTTAAGAGGTTGGGATTCTTTGCCACGTTTGGGTGGTAGTTCCCAGTCGGGATTTAGATTAAATGCAAATTGTGCTAAAATACGTAATTCGCATTTAATTTGTACCCATCCGGGCGAATCAATAAACGACCACGAGTAATACCATTTTTGTACTACCTCATGGCAAGAGCATAGCACTTCTAGCCATAAATGTAAGACTTGTTCGTTGAGCCCCAAACAAATTAAGGATCTTAATTTCACATCCATTTGAGCATGAGCTTCGTCATGCGATTGGTTAATTGATTGTATGCAACGATATAAAAGCTCCTCAGGTGTAAGGACTTTTCCGTCTTCATCTAAACGATAGGTTTTGCATAAGACTAAACGGCTATAAACAGATTCGAAATCCTTTTCAACTTCTCTAGAGGCAGCTTCTTCTATAAACAGCCAAGGATGTATAGGACCTCCTAAAAACGAAGGTCTTTTCATGCCATGTTCCAGGAATGCTTTAACAGCTGGTGCCAGAGTACCTCTTACCAAATCTGTAACCGTTTCAGATATGGCATCGTCTCCAGCCGAAGTATATTGTTTGCTGCGTTCATCCAGCAACTCAACAAATTTAGCCGGAAACCAACCTCGCAGACCATTTAATTCTCCAACCCAACAGTGTTCATCCTTTTGACTAACTATTGTAATGATATCGTTTTTCCGAAAACCCAATTCATCATCATCATGCCTCTCAAAGTCATGCAAAGCTTTGGCCCTTCTCTTTCGAGTTCGTGCGACATTAATAAAGTTTTCATGATCCTTAGCATGTGAATGAGTACTATAATCGGCTGTTAACTGTATATGATTGGCCAATTTGGGTTCAATCGTTATGAAATGTCTAGCTACCTTAAGTATTGCTTCACGTAAATCTACTAAAATTTCAGTTTGACGAATATTTTTATTTTTAACTTCATCAGCACTATTGTCGCCGCGGAATAGCAAAGTTTCAAGTATAGACTTTGATTTACGTACTTGTCTTCGTGCTAAATGTTGTTTGGGTAAATTTGGTACAGCCTCAGGATTACCAACAAGACCACCTTGATCGGCCATTAGATAGGCTAAGTGTCGGCGACGATGTGTGTCAATAACGGTTTGACTCAAAGATCCGCCAACTTCCAATGCAAGCTTGAATAAATCCTAAAAATTGTTATGAGTTTTAATTAAATAGAATTACTAGTGACGAGAATTAAGGGAAAATTATATTTAAAGACGTTTCTGAACTTAATTTAAATACAGCTTAGAAAATATTTTACCACACAAAAACAACATTTTGTTGTCACGGACGTAAAGTGAAATTAAAAGGGACAATTTCTTTGAAAATAAATAAAATTTTGAAATAAAAAATATTTAATAAGATCTTCGAACTTACCTCAACATCATCCACTTCACCAGGTATATCCGATAAAGAATTAAATATTTGAGCCGAGTTTTCAAGATTGTGTAGATCTTTTTCCTTCATTTTAAGCATGCCCAATGTCAATTGAAAAAGTACAATGCTACCTTCATAGAAAAACCAATCCCATATCCTTACTAGAATTTTCATATGGACTACGTTTGCAAATAGCGTTAAAAACCAATGCAAGGTAATTAGTGATAATTCTATGTCGTGTTTCTTAAGGGTATCATCGACAGCCGATAAGTAATTAGCAATCAGAGTCTGCATGACACGTTGATCTGCCTGTATACCCAAAAGTGTCGAAGAGTAATAAGAGGCGGGTAAAAGGTCCTCAACTATGGTTGCCATCATCCAAAATGCATTTTCCTCTTCCATAAAGAGTAGCAAACAGGCAGCAATGACTCCAGTGCCTTGGCAATAGCCTATATCTGGATAAAGCCAGGCTATGCCACGTAGAATGCGTCTTAACCGAGGTATTCCCGTTCCATTGGGATTACTGAAGCAAGCATTTGTGGGCAATATACGCAGTAAATCTTTTTCTATTTGTTTTGAGGTCATCAGTTGATCATTTGCTGAAGCTTTTATAATGTCCTGATAACTAGTTTCACTTTTTTGTTTCTTTGCCAAGGCTCCTGACAAACGCATCCACATCTGAGCTCTAAGAGAATGGGGTATACCTTCTCTTACCATGTTCCGAAGTTTTTCCGTGCGTGGTAGCATAACATCCACATGTTCCCAAGTCAATTCCGTAGCTTCTTTATTATGGGAAAATTCCAAATGGGCAATCCATTGCAAGCGATGCTGGGCATCTTCCACAAAAGGTATACTTAATAACTTATTCGAGTTTTGCTCAGGACCATCTTCTTCTTCTACACGAAAACCAAACTCATCAAATCTATAGTCTGGTTGGTCATTAGGCCCAGCCGAAGTCTCTGCTTCTGGCTGGCCTAATTTTGCTAATATCTCCTGCGGCCACATTGACGCTGTTAAAGCCGAAAATGGTCCCCCCGGATTAGGTCGTAAGCCATCCACAACACTTAACTCCTCCATCATTGTGGGTAACTCATCCAATACATCATCTTCCGAACTCAAGGTTTGTAATTTTTTCTATAAATATAATTGATGACATATTCATGTTTGTTGGTGTTGAAAATATTTTCAATTACTTACCGTATGCTCATCTCTTCCCACATAACCGTCATGATCTCGACCAAATAAACTTTTTGCCATCTCCATTATTAATGTATTGTTTTTTTTCTTAATATTAGAAATCTTATTGAAGTTGCAATTTATATTAATTATTAAATTGTAATATATCTGTTTTAATTAATTTTTAACCGCTACATTTAACTATTTTTTCATTTTTTTATCGCCATTGACGAAAAGAAAAATATTTTTCTCTTAAATAAATTCTGACACTTGTGACAGCTGATAGATGTCGTAAGAGATGCCATATCGAAAAAATACGTTTAAAGTGATTTGTGTTTTTTCAAGTAAAATTTTACGGTAAATTCATATAATAAAATATGTAGATATTTTACGAAATAATTCATATTTAAAAAAGACAATAATATTTGATTCTTATTACTATTGTTTTGTTAATAAGAATATTTTTATATACATAAACTGGATTTTATTAACTATAATGCATATAATAATTCATTAAGTTGTACAACAATTTGAAAAGTTCAAGGGTTGGTTGTTGATCAACGGTTAGTCGTTAAAAATTTTTGATTTTCCTTCGATCGATGATCAACGTGAACAATTAAATTGATACCTTATATTTAAACTTTTTCTTTTAGAAAAGGCATCTCTGTCGAAAAGAAGCAGTGTTGCAAAATACTTGTTTACATTTCGTGCTATCAATTTACAGTGACTGATTGTAATACAAAAGAAGAATAAGGGGTAAATCAGCTGTTGCAATTTATTTGTTTACGTGAAAAAAATTTTGAGAGCGATAATAATTCCGAAAAATACTCATAATTTTTAATAAGATATGAATTTCAAACCCATTATAACATGTAAGTTTGATTATTTTACCATTTTCCATTGAAATTTAGAAAATGTTTCTTTAATAACCTGAAGATACGGGTGCTGCTCCATTATTTCGCTCTTTGGAGTCACAAATTTCAAATGCTATACCGTTGGACACTTGTGAATGGCGTCGCACTTTACATCGGCCCACAAAACACGTACGTTTAGATGCCCAATTTCAGCCGCTCAATGAAAAGTTACTGGAGAAATATAAAAAGGGTGAATGGAGCATAGTAGAACATCCCATACTGCATATATATGTGACGGAATGTAATGTAAGTTCTATGTTTGTTTGTAAGCATTGTATGCGCATATTTATGCGGATATATAATAATTTTGTTAATTATCTTCATTGCATAGGATATAGACAGCTATAAGAAGACTACACATGAAGAAATCGATAATTGGTTAAAGCTGCTGGGTGGCTACGACATTTTCGATTGGATGATATTATTGGTGGAAACTATCGATGTGAGAAAAACAAAAAACTTACTACAGAGAACCACAGTTTTGGATAAGATACGCTTAGATTTTGGTGCCAAGAACGATGATCGTTGTATATCCGTATTGAATCCAGCTAAATTTGAACAAAAATCTACGGAAAGTTTTCGTTGTTTAGTGCAGCGTGTAAGGTATGTAGAGATGTGAAGGGAGATGTTATTCAAAGGCATTTTGTATATACATATACGGAGAGTGGAAGAAGTAGTGTAAATTATTTTCGATTTTTCCTTAAAATTGTATTTCTCTTTAGTATTTTGTTGCTGTGTATTTATTTTATATATTCATTGCTACGCATAAAGTTTGGTATGATTGAATGAAATAAGTTGATTATCAATGCGAATAGTAGCTGACGGTATTAGATTCAAAATGACAAATTTTGAAGAAAGCGGTGCTTATATGATAGCATTCTAACAATCCATATCCGTAAAAAGAAGAACAGAAAAAAAAGATTTACAAGAAATTTAACATAAAATTCTTAAATAAAGATCATGTGTCCAATTAGAAACTGCAAATTGGAATTAATAAATAGGTTTTCCAATATGAATTTGTTTATGGCATCAAACTGACAGCTATAAATAAATCTGTATATATTTTACAATTAGAAAAATCGTGTTTAATTTTCTCTTTTCAATGTTTCTTGTAGATTTCTTATGCTCACCAGTTATAATCGTAACATTGGAAAATATGAAGAACTGATACGTGCGAAACGTGAAAAGCGTAATCATGATGGTTGGGATTTTCTACAATACTTTTTCATGCAAGAAGATCTGGCTTTAGTGTTTGAAAAACTCGAAATACACACAGAAGCTTTAATACAATACGATGAATTAGATGCCATATTCTCACAGTTTATAACAAATTCTAGCTTTGGTGAAAAACAAAAATGGTTGGAATATTTTCGAAAACCTTTAACATCATTCCATGGCATTTGCTTGCGTCGAAGAGACCGTTTTGAATGGCGTAATAAAATCAGAAATGAAGGTGTTTCGCTTTTGGATTTTCGAAATTACTTGTTCGAGAGACAAGCATATTTGTTGCAGCAGAGTAATGATACTCCTTGTATAGCTAAGAGATTACTAGGGTTCTTGTTTTCTACCCTAAGAGAAGTAGAGCTGATTAAACTCGAATGTCAGGAGGGAGCCTTGGCTTGTTGGGAATTTGTTTGTGCATTAGAGGTATTACAGGTTTGTGAAATGTCTATGGAACTGCAAGAAGTGACATGTTTTCAACATTGCGCTCCTATATGGAATTTAGCAAAGGACAAACTATATGAATTGGGAAAATTATGTGGTTTATTGCCAGGATGTACACCTAATTCGGCTCAATTGCACATTGTAGTACAACTTTCAGCTGGTATAGGTGATACGCTTATGGATCAGGAACAATTTTTGAATCCTACTCCTCAGCAAAGAGACAGATCGCCAGGCAGAAGACCACGTAAATCACCTCCAGAACAACTCAAAGAAGCTTTGGGATCAAATCAAGCTTTTCAAAAACTTTACTTAGAACTAGCCGAACTAGCTATAAGCACTTATAAGCATGTATCACGTTTAAGATCAGCTCGCCTAGTGGGCCTAGATCTGGGTAACTTTTATTGCGCTCTGAATGAGCCGCACAAAGCAGTGGGTTTTTTCACAGATCTTTTACGTGAACTTAAGGCTGAAAATTGGCCTGCTTTATGCTCTCAGACGTTGTTAGAGCTGTCGAACTGTTACCGAAAAATGGGTGATGTCATGGCTTATACAAAAACTTGTAGTGCAATTTCATGCTGTCCAGAACTGGAAACTTTGGTCAGATCATTTTATTTTGATGAATTTTTAAAATCTCTTAAGTCTCTTAATTCGGCTCTGTCCGCACAACCCTCATTGGAAAACGCCAACTTTTGCGTATTAGAAGATCATTTTCGCATAATCAATATTCATGTACTCAACGACAAACCGATTATTCAAGACGAATACGTTTGTGTCGAACTGCAATTCGAAAGCCTTTATCCACGTGATGTGTTAATAGATGAAATTAAACTTTCTTTTGAACGCTACGTTACACCTTTGCCTACTCAAAACAATATGGCTAATATGGCCACAAACATACCTTTAGCAGCTAATAAAGAAAACCGTTTAAAATTTTCTTTACTTTTGGATCGTAAACAAGATAAAACACTAGCGTGTGCTTCGGTGGGCTGTGATATACCTAAACCGAAACAGCCAGTAAGGAGAACTAGTAGTACTAAGCGTAAACTATCACCGAGTGTTCAGTCGGATTTTACAAATTTTGTATCAGCCGAAAATGTTGTTATTCATCCCGGTCTTGAAGTGGTGGAACTAAAAACCAAGGGTACCCGGGTCGGCCAATGGGAATTTAAGCAGGTGACTAGTGTTCTTTGAGTGGTTTATATACTGAGTGTAATTTATTTTGTAATTTTCAGCTTTGCATACGCATGTCTCAGCTAGAATTTCTATCCGAACATCTGCCAGTCAAATGTCCACCATTCGAGATTACTACAAAGCCAGCTACAGCTGTACTAAATTTTAAAACTTTAATAGCTGGAATTGAACAACCAATACGTCTTCATGTTTCTGGTGGCAGTTTTATATTTCCTCCTGATGCCAAAATTACTTTAAAATGCTCTAAAAATCTTCGTATACGTTTGCGGAATCAAACAAAAGAGGAAGATTCAGATACAAATAAGGAGAATCCTGACGAAGATGCCACATTCGAGAGTGTTTTAAATGTAGCACTGATGAATTTCAAATCGTTTGAAGAGCGAAATATACCATTGGAAGTGTTAACGGATATGCCGGGACGCAAATTGACCAAACACCTAGAACATCACATTACACTGAGTTGCCCCTGGTCGCGTAATGAACTACAGATACCCATTGAATTCCAACCGGCCATTGAGGCCTCATGCCACTTGCACACCTGTGGTACACAGAAATTTTTGCAAGTGATTGTCAGGGGTTTAGAAGCGCATCTGTACTTGACCGAGGCACGGGTGCGCTGTGATGTACCAGGTGTACGTTTGATCGATTTGAATCCTCCAACACAACAAAGAATTGTGTGTATATTTTTGTGTTTTATTTTCAATTATTTATCTTTTTAAAATTAGATGATGATATTGATATTGAGTACAATATCGAAAATATTTTTAACGAAAATTTCTTTTCATTTTTCTACAACAAGGAAATTTATAAATCTTTAACCGTATATTTCCTTTATGAAATACAAGTGGAGCCCTTAAACGCTGAAGTTGAGTTTCCTGTCATTAAAGTGCATTTCGTTACCAAATATTCAAGTGTGGAGAAACCGTATTTACTACGTAATTTCGGTTGCGCCTTTGATTTGGTCGATTATGTAACTCTGTTTAAGGTTCAGGCGCAATTGGAACCTAATGAGCTATGCCGTCTGAAATCTGTGTGCAATTTAAATATAAAAATTACAAAAATCCATGAAAATCCATTCGTTGACCTTATGTATGAAGTATTAACGGATCAAAACTCATGGGCTGTTTGCGGTAGATCGTCAGGTAAAACGTTGCACACCTTTTTAATGCAATTAAAATTGCTAAGCAATTTAATATGTTTTAATTCTTAGGTGTTATATCCATGAAGGATGTCGAAAGTCATTCCATTTGTTTGGATGTGATGCCTTTGTGTACCGGTTTCTTACCTATGCCTAGCATACGCTTATCCAAATATACCGCTGGCGGTAAAAATAAAACCGATACACTCTCTAAAATTCATCCATTTCCACCCGGTCAGTTGTATAATTCTACAAAGTCAATGCAAATACATGTTATAGCCACTGCTGGTGAACAATAATTGTGCGTGTGTATTTTTTTTATTACTATTATTTAATCATTATTAAGTGAATTTATTTATTTAATACGACTTTTTATTTAAACAAAAAGTATTATTGTTAATCAATTTATATGTATTAGAGGTCATTATAAAAAAAAAAAAAAGAAAATTATATTAAAACAATATGAAATCGAACTTTCTCTATTTTTAATTGTTTAACAATTAAATCGGTACGTAATGTATAAAGAATTTTATGCAGATTTTAAAATTTAAACTATTTGCGAAAATAACGAATGTAGTGCCTAGATGTGACCGTTCCCCAGATTTTATGCTAAAGATATTGTAAATATTTCATATGTTTGTATAACATGTATTAGCTTATATGTATGTTCAATTTAACAATATATAATTTATTGTTTTAATTGTTTTACAAGTTTTTCAATTTCATTATATTTTAAACGATAATAGTGCCTTTCTTTAGTTTCGGTCATATTCACAGCTCCTAACTTCTTGTAAAATATCGATGCTGGATTATGGGCTAAAACATGAAAATCTAAAAACTTGCAATTAAATTCATCTGCTTTGGCTGCCACTTCGCAAAATATTCGAGCACCAGCACCTCTGCCCCTATATCTTGGCCGTACATAAATATCTTCCATACCATAAGTTCTGCCAACCCAAGACGAATAGTTAAAATGACATATGGCATAGCCAATAATAGTGCTGATTTAAATTATAAAATTATGAAAAACTTAAAAAAAAAAGTAATTTATTAAGTGCTTACGATGATTAATTACCTTTCATTTTCTTCAATTAATTCTAAAACATAAATGTGGCAAATTGCAGCATTACCATCCAAGCCAGAATCCTGTATAAGATCTAAAAAATTTCAATTCAATTAAATTAAATATTGGAATTGGTGTCAGTTTATGTTTATTATTTACCCTGCTCTGTAAGTTTAGGTCCACCAATTCCATCATGTAAATCCGCCAATTCCTTGCATAATAATAAATATGTACAATTGAATCAATACTACATATGAATGGCCAATGCTGTGGCTAATATAATATTTTACCTGTATCATTTGATTTACAATTTTAATATCGCTTTTTCCAGCATTGCGAAAGTTATATGAGCTTTTCGTTGCCATAGCGTCATGAAATCTTAGAGCAAACCAATGCAATTTATACTTGCAAGTAACAGTATAAAGAAATTATTTTTGATTAAGTGCCTCTTTTTAATGAAGATCTTGTGCTTTTTGAATGTTATACATACAGCAGACATATGATCAGGTACGGACACACTAATATGTTTGCACAATTTTTTTCCCCTTATTTAGCAATAGAAAAATACTTCACTAAATCTATTTAAAATATTTTGTTATATTACTTAGTAAATATAATGGAAACCAGTATAAGAGACAGGTACATAGCCTTGGTGGATATCATCTATGATATAAAAACGATATTAAATATTATGGTGAAGGGCTTAGCCTTATGATGTCGGATGTGACCTCTTTAGAACTACTGTGTCAAAGGCTTTGATTTGAAAGTCGATGATTTGAAGGTGTAGTGTTAATTGATATTTTGCTAGATTGTTTCACAATTATCCGTAAACTATTGCTATGGACTACACATCAATTTTTAGGTACGTTTTAAAATATACATTCTACAGAAAAAAAGTTGCGTCCGTCTGCCTATTTGCTTCAACTTTGTAAAATAATTTCAAATAATGCATTTAAGAACAGTCTTTAGTTAATTTAAGCTTACTATAGTTTTTAATATCGACCATAGAATCAAATTCCCATCTCTGCTTTATGTTCTATTATTACTCTCTCTTATCGTCAGTGTTTATGGATATTGTTAAATGAGAAATAGATAAGGCGAAGGTGAATGATAGAGCTAATACTGCAAAATTTTTAATTGCTTTATTTGTTTGTAGATAAGTTATTAAAACAGTATATATTGATGTATATATATATATATAGTATAACAAATTTTACCATTACCTTTCAGTAGATTTCAGAGAAAGATGTTTCCTAAAAGGGAAAGCACAATAGGCCTTCGTCTGCAATGGCATTGCATATAAAAAATAACTGAATCCATAAAATAAGTTCTAACACTGCCGATTACTAATTTTATCTACTAAGATCAAGTAAAAATAATAGCAGACACAATTTATTATTGAATACAATAACCGTTTTATTAATTCTTAAGTATTATTATTTGAAATTCTTTTTGAAATCATTCCTTTTTGACTTGTTCTACTAAATTTTTTATCTCCTTCTCGTGTAAACGATAGAAATGCCATTCTTCCGCTTCTGTTAAATCGATAGCGCCTAATTTTTTATAGAATTTAGAGGCAGGATTCCAGCCCAAAACATGAAAATCAACACGTTTACAATTGTATTCATCAGCTTTGGCAGCAACCTCGGAAAAAATACGAGCTCCGGCTCCTATGCCGCGATAATTTGGACGTACATAAATATCTTCGAGAAAATACGATTTACCCTGCCAGGTGGAATAGTTGAAAAAGCAGATGGCATAACCAATAATAGTGCTGAAAATAAAATGAGATATTGAATATTAATTGGTAAATAAAATAAAGTTTTTTCATCAATTCATATTGGGTGGAACTGACGTTTGTGATCTTTTTCCAACCAAGAACGCACTCAATGGATATAAAATACTTCTAGCTTATAATCTAAATGGTTTTTTTTTACTTGAAAAGATATCCGGAGAAAACACGATCATCACATGCCGATAACTAAAAGTTAAACGATCTATATTTAATGTTAGCTCTATACAGTTATACAACAATTAGAAATTAGAGATTGCACCAATCATCCGGAATACACTAAGCCATTATGTCAATCATGGTACCTTCCACTCCCCTGAGATGAATTACGTCTGATATACTATCCTCTATGAAATATTGACACTTAGCTTGAGGAAATGATCAATGACTGCAAAAAATGTTTCATCGTTTTGATGTCCTGTCTACATGCTCAATATTTAGACGCCTTTTGAACGTTTAAAGTACTTGAGTATGTAGGAGAGAAGGGAAAAACTATCGGAATATCCCCAGTGTGTTGGCTTATTAGACGAGAGTCCATTGGTTCAAACCCTAGCTTAGACATGTTTCAGCAGACTTCTGACAAAAATTCTTAGAGTAAGTGCGGAGCGGATAATTCAACATAAAAGGAGTTAAAATATAATCGCTCAACATTTTTTATGTAATAAATGCACGTGCCCAGTGCACTATAGTAATGTTGTATGTTTTTATGATTTAAACTTAACTTTTATTATTCTTAATTATGAACGTTTTCTTTAAAACTAACATTTCCTATGGCTTAGATTTATTGTCATTCCTCTCTTTTCATGGATTTCTTATCTTAAATAAACTTCTGTTTTCCAAAATGAAAACCAATTGTTTGTAAATAATACGAGTATTTGTACGTTATCTTTGGCACTTTTAAAAACAATACTTGTGTGTGTACATAAGTCAATACTTTAAATCAATAATTCTCTGTTTAAATGTCAACATTTAGTTTAAAGGGAAATTTGTAAGAAATCTTAAATATTTTCTCATGTAAGATGAGCAAATATTTGATAACTTATGATGTATGTAAGTATGTACATGCTTACGTTTTATCTGCTTCAATTAAATCCAAAACGTAAATGTGACAATATTCGGTACCACCACCATCAAGACCAGAATCCCTTATGAGATCTGAAATTATTTAAAAATTAATTCATGTGTTTAAACATAAATACGAGTGCAAACAAATACTCCTTCACCTTCTTCGGTTAACTGTGGGCCATCACTCATTTTTTCAAAATCAGCCAATTCCTAAAAATTTAAAAATTATTTTCAATTTCTTTTAGTGTACAATACAATAACAAAATCAGCTGTCTGCCACCTGTATGCTTAGCATGCCATTTGCGGCATTTTATAAACATTGTTTTGGAAGTCTGCAAAAAGTTTTTTTAAATTTTTTTGAATTCTTTTCTATCCTCACCTGTATCATGTCTTTTACAATTTTAATGTCGTTTTTTTGTGCTCGACGAAAATTAAATTCTTTTTTTGTCGCCATTGCGCCTTTTATTCATGAACAATTAAGCACCTGATTATAGCCGGTATCTGGATGTTAACTAAATGAGTCTTCTAATGTTTCGTTTAAATGTTTTGCAGCAGAATCAAAATCCTCTTATCAAACGGTTTGTATGTTTTTATAATAGTTTGAAATGATTTCTCTCTTATCATAGAGAATTCAATTATTTTATAACAACAAAGAGAAATATCGTAAAAGAGGTACGTACGAGATAGAGTTGATAATTACAGGGTAATATGCTCAATACATTGGTACTTAATTAGTAAACAGAAATCATATATTGTACTTTGTGTCGAATAAGTATGGCTTTTTTTTCCATATTCCTTATAAGGAGTAGTAATAATTTAAAGTTCTTTAAATAACCTTTAAGTAAATAAATAAAAATATAGTCAACAACCGTTAGCATTACATTGCCTTCCATCGTCATTATGGGGGAGAGTTAAAGAGCCTCGTTTCCGTTGTTAAAATAAATGAAAAACAATAATAATTATTGAATATTGAATGTTGTTATTGCTTTTGTACTGCCACTAAGCTAACTTATATTAACGAAAATATTATTTACGGTTTTAATAATACATACATACATACATAATTGGCCATTACCTAACCTAATTCCGATAACTGATTTTCCAGAAAACGAGATCGACGAAACTTCAAGCTGTTATATTATTAGTCGCTGTAGTCTAGTGGGTAGTGTGCTCGCTTATTAGACGTAAAACCCGGGTTCGAGCCCCAGGCCAGACATCAAAACGAAATATGAAAATAAATTAGCAGCAGATTCCTGGCAAAACCTCTGAGAGTAAATAAAATTGGAATGAAGAGCTTCTCAAAAATCTGTCGTTCGAAGTCGACTTTAAACTGTAGGTCCCGCCACTTAAATGTAAATGTGTAAATGTATCGTATTTCTTTCGAACTTATGCATTTTCGTTGTGAACCCAAAAGTACTCCAATATGAATTTATGGTATATTTTTTATTTATTACACATTCATGCTATAGTACAACATTACCACCCAGACTAAAAATAACTTCAATCAACGGAAGAAAATGATCGTTTCTGATAAAAAAGAAAATGCCTTAAAAAACGTTTAATTTAGTAAAAACACAGTGACACATGCGGTTCAGATTCGTCCAACATCATTTACACTGTTGCCTGGTGGCTTCGTACAAAGAAAACAATTTTTTTGTTTTTAAATATTAAAACAATTGTAGGTTGCATCCACGAAAAAAAGAACAAAAAAAAAAAATAAAAATACAACATAATACAATAAACATTAATATAAAATACTGCTTATTCCGTTATCAACAAATATGGCTGCCATATAGTAACCGTTATATAGTTTGAAGACATTGCATTGCTTAAATAAAACTACAGTATGCAACTATTAAATTGACTGCATAAATAACGCAAACAGCTAATGGATAAAGAGCTGGAGCTGGAGAAGAATGAAAGGACAGACGCATGATTCGATGGGTGATGATTGGTTAGACGGATGGGCAATAATGAGTAGCGGCGACAATTTTTTTTTTGAGTGATAATAAATAAACAAAATAAAAAACTGCCTATTCACAGTTCTTTTTTTTTTTTTTTTTTTTTTTTAACAATATTATAAAAAAAGGAAAACGAAAAACTATAATAAAATTTGAAAACAGCGATGTACATATAATTGATGTTGAACTACTATGAGATAAGGATTGACATTAAAGTTAGCGCTCAGTCATATTGGAACGTCTTGAATAATTAGGATGACCATATAAATGTTTGCTTTTAATCGTATGACATTATTGTTGTTAATTCAAAATCTTTCTTTTGAAAACTATACCAAATATTATTTGACACGTAGTTCCGAACTTTGACAGTTGATAACAATTGTCGAATTTGAGCCTGCACCTGTACATACTTCAACTGGAGCAGAAACATAAGGTAAACGTCCCTAGATTACGGCGAGTATTGTAGTCTAGTAGGTAGTGTTTTGGCTTATTAGGCGTAAAGCCCGGGTTCGTATCCCAGGTCAGACATTAAAAACGAAATATGAAAACAAAAATATTTCTTCGGCGACTTCCTCTCAGCAGATTTCTGGCAAAAACTCTGAGAGTAAATAAAATTGCCATGAAAAAGTTTCTAAAAAAAATCTGTCGTTCGGAGTCGCACACAATATAAGTGGTGTGAGAAGCTAGGCCGTAATCCTGACTAAAGGGTTGTAATGGCCAATTATGTATCTATGTATGTATGTATTGGGCCTAATTTTTAATGAAAAATTAACATCAGCGATGAGGCATATTTCTGGATGAATGGGTACTTGAACAAACAAAATTGGCAAATTCAGGACGATACCAATACATATCAGATACAAGAACGTCCAATGCATCACGAAAAAATCACTGTTTGCTGTGGATTTGGAATGGTGTCGTCATGGGTCTAACTATTGTCAATTTCTTTTGCGCGAATTGTATGAACTGATCATTTAAGATGGCCGTTATCATTTGTCAAAGTTTAGAAGTTCCTGTTTGAAGATATAAAGCTTTTCAACGACAACTTTACAAGAGAGAACGTCCGATATTGCATTGTGATTCATGGTGTCAAATGCTTTCTGTAAATGTACAACAGAGCATGTTCTTGCTTCCTATTAGGTAGTCTTTCGAAATAGCAAGTTCGTTAGGAACTGTTTCGACAAGTCAAAATAAAAATAGCAGCTCCAGAAAAATGTTGTTGGATCTTAAAAATTCAACATATCTGGGTACGGTCAAACTATTAGCTCTAAATAGGGTAAAAGAAGGCAATACATAATTGTAATGTTGTCTTCCAATGTTGTAAAATTTAAATTTGTTTTAAACTAAACTATATTGTATGGTCACTCTAACCACCAGTCACCAGTGTTTGAATACATACATATATTCAATTTCATTGACGTAAATCGAACACATTAGTTTTGACCGAATCATCAATGCGCTTGTACATATGGATGTATGTACATACGACTGAGTACATATAAGTTATTTTAATTGTTTTTTTTTTCTTCGTTTTTGATTTGTTATTGTTTTTAGTGTTTGTTTTATGATGTCTAGATTTTTACACCACATTCTTTTTAATCTTTAACACCATCTAAATAAGACTTGAACGTTTTCCATTTCGTTTCGTTTCAGTATGTATTCTGATCTTCGCCTAATCCAGAGAGAGATAAGAATACATATTCATGTCGTTTTAGTTTGTATGAAATATTATTAGTTCATCTCACATACGAGTACACGATGAATGTATTGAAGATATTCATTTTAACATTCAAAATAAAAAAATTTAATTTTTATTTCATTAAATATGTGTCTAAACGAACATATTTAAAATGACTTTTAAAAACGAAAAAACGAAAAACAGGTCAAATAACATTTCATTTTATTTTTTTAATAAAACTAAGTGGTGATAAGACTTTAGGTTGAATTGTTGTTGTTGTTGTTTTTTTTCTTTCTAATTATTAAATATTGTGGTTGAAATAATTTTAATAACATTTTCAACAGACACTATTTTGTAATGCAAACTAATATTTGTTAATTTAAATTATATTCCTGCTCGGCGATTTTGATTTCAATTTCTATCGATTCATGCAAATTCTGCATTTTATTCCAATGTCTAAATCAACTACTGTATAACAGCGATTTCCAACAATTTCTTAAATCCTGCAAGTGTATAGGATGGCCCCAAATAGCTCGTTCAAAATATTCAAATAGGTACGGACTGTGTGGCACTTAGCGCCGTCATATAAAAACAACATGTCTTTCGTAAAGAAACTGGTGACACTGTCATCCATACCAAATAGTGACTTTATCTTGAAGAATTGGACGTTCTTAGACCTCATGTGGATTGGTATCGTCTCAAATTTGACAATTTTGTTTGGTTTACATGCCCATCTATTCAAAAATAAGCCACATGTCTGAAGGTGTTTTTTCGACGAAAATTGAAGTCAGTTGCCAACTGATCCAGAGCCCATTCAATGAAAACACATCATGTTGTCTATAGTTGTCCATGGTGGCAAAGTCAACTAAATCAATGATAATTCATTAGATAAGGTAGCTTTATCAAGAAATTCTATTCAATAACAAGCACATGCCTAGTCCACCTTCTTATACGAATGTGAAATATGGTTGGTGACGAAGACCATTACGCATCAAGTACAAACACACTTTAAGATATGACTCCGAAACAGTTTTAATATCTGGTAACTAGTATTGAAGTCGCCGTAGTCTAGTAGGTAGAGTGTTGCCTTATTAGACGTACAGCCCGGGTTCGTATCCCAGGTCCGACATCAAAACGAAATATGAAAAAAAAGATATTTCTTCGGCGGCTTCCTCTCAGCAGATTTCTGGCAAAACCTATGAGAGTAAATAAACCTGCCATGAAAAAAATGTCTTAAAAATCTGTCGTTCGCAGTCAACATTAAACTGTAGGTCCCGCCACTCAAGTATAAGATTAAGGCACACAACATGAGTGGTGTGAGAAGTTAGGCCGTAATCCTGACTAAAGGGTTGTAATGGCCAATTATGTATGCATATATGTATGTATATATGTATGTATCGAACGTATGTGGCAAGTCAACAAACAAGAAAAAGAATGATGGGTATTCTGAGAAGTAACTATCGTTGGCTTGAACAAACATAGCGAACGATAACTGATGACCTTACACATTGACGTAGAACGATATTGAATAAGACGGCCTAATCGTTTAGTGATTCAAGTGAATATATGCCAATCACACTAAGATCAAGTCTTTCCCGTATAATTTAATGACAATTAGAAAAAAGAGGTTCTGGTCCAAATTTATCTCAAGGTTAATTGTTGGCCACTACTTACTCATATCATTTTACACACATTTTCCAGTAACTCTCCACACATTTCCAGTAACTTCCATACAGACTACAGCCTCACTACTTTGGGAATGGATTGGATATGGGATTTACTTCATGCTGAAACCGAATGTACAAAAAAAAAAAAAAGACATAAAACATTAACATTTATGCTGTGAAAATTCATGAAACATGCATTTTCCATTTACCTGAATACGTGAGTTTCATCTTACTTCACAAGTCATTGTGTTCAATCTTTAAAAGCCGTCGGAAAAGTGTTGGTTACTTCATCACGTGACTAAGAAAACAACAAACAAAAAAAAAATACTCTTTTATCGCATTAAGAATTCTCTCTTATCGTCAGTATTTGTTTATTTTTAAGTTTTTTGCAGGCGCTACCAGACCAGACCAGACCAGACATGCTGGCTGGCTGGCGTTTAGCTCAAAATGATTAAGAACACAAGTAGTTGTACGTTTATTTCTTTCTTTTATCAGTAGCTGAAGGTCGTTTTCATTTTTAATCTTCTGATATACGATCTGTATTGTAAAAAACAATAACAATAACAATAATTTGTAAACATCTTTACGGTTAGCATTTGTTGCGTTTTTTCTACAGAGTGAATAAAAATTAATTATTGTGGTCACTTTAAAAGTCGACTGGTTAATGGAGATTATAATTTTAATTAAATAATTAAATTGTATTAATATCTAGCTGGGCTAGAAATAGAAAAATGGGTATATTAGATCTTTAAACTTGAAGTTAAATGATAATTTTTTTTATTTCTTTTCATATAAATTTTCATGCAATGAGATAAGATAGGTGACCCATTAGCAGCAGGTTTACTTGGCAGTCGTCCATGGACCCGTAAAAATATCAAACCCAATGCAGGTTATCTAAGACTAGCAGGTTATTACATCCATATGCATTTACATGCATTCATAATTGGTCATTACAACCCTTCAGTTAGGATTACGACCTAGGTTCTCACACCACCTTTAGTTTTAAGTTAACTTCGAACGACAGATTTTTGAGAAACTTTTCATGGAAATTTTATTTGCTCCCAGAGTTTTTGCGAGAAATCTGCTGAGAGGAAGTCCCCGAAAAAAAATTTTTTCATATTTTCGGTTTGATGTCTGAACTGGGGTTTGAACCGTGGCCTCACGTCTAATATGCCAACACACTACTTAATATGAGCTAAAAGTTTTGAGAGAAGTCATAAAACACGCCAATGTCACACGTTTGCAAGTTGTATGTTCGAAATGCAGAAAAAAATGATCACTCAATTGCTTCTATATATTTACGTCTTTTTAGCAACGGACAGTTGCAAAGAGCGTTGCTGTATAATTGCCTTTGCTTCCTCCGTAAGGGACCTTCTGCAAATTCTGGTATTTATATGAGTTGATCATATAATGACCTGCATTAACGTCCACTAATAGGTTAAATATGATAGTGATAAAGGCTTAGAGATCCTACAATCTTGATATAGAAAATTCTAAATTTTAACAATTTTTCGACGTGGGATTCTTTCTCTAGGCAGATATTCTAAGATGCTTCAGAATATATGATAGCTAAAAGTAAACTCGTTTCAAAATATATTCCCAAATGAAAGCACTGATTCTTTTGCTATCGAGGCAATTTAGGTGCTCTAAAGTTCCTACAGTTCTGTTATCTCGGCCAGCAAAGAAATTATGCTTTCAAGCAATATTATCACTGGGGTCATGAGTGAGTGTGAACATCGGTGGAGTATCATTGGTTTTACTAAGTTTTTGAGATTCTTGTGGATAATATAGAATTTCCAAATAAAATTTTATCCAGATAACCGTTTCTTATAAGGTTTTGAGTTTAATGTAGATTGCACACGATACTTTAGCTTGCCCAAATTGATATTGGCGTTCACTTATTGACAAATTGCTCACTTTAGATTTGTTGCTTTAAATGAAAACGTTTAAATGATTTGAAATTTAAATATTTCCTGTTCCATAGTATATATGTATTTTCTTTTGTATTTTGTATTGTTATCGTCTAAAGTTTTTCACTTCCTTTCAAATCCCCTATGTTTTCCCAAATTAATCAACAATATTCTATTATAAGAAAACATGTGCAATTACAACAAATTTGTTGGGAACTTTCTCATTGATTAGATTTTAGAAGTGGCCGTTTCAAGGCTAATTTCAATGATGCTATTGAAATACATACATATGAATAATAATGGAAAGCACTGCTAGACGTTTCAAATGCAACAAAACAATTATCGCCCAATACGATAAGAGGGCCTGCTAGGAAACCCCTTTTTTTTTGTTTGAAGTCAATAAATGCGATGATAATAAAACAAAAAAAAAAAAAGAAAGAAAAAAACAGAATCAGAATTATGTGGGTAAGCAGTAGATAGACATTATTTGTATAATTCAAGATAGTGCTAATCAGGCGCAAATGAAAATAATAAAAAAAATAAAAATATAACCAACCAACCACGAACCACACCTCCAAAAAAGAAATTCAAATACAAACATTTAAAAATGAATATAATGATAAGGACTCTAACGATAACGACGAGGATTATCGGAATACCAGAAACCATTTAAAGTTGCTTTTTGCTGCTACTACTACTACTACTACTTCTACTACTGCTACTAACACTGCTTTACTAATGACTCTGCTGGTATTATCTACTCGGTTTTATACAACCAAACAGAACCTAAACAATCCACAAATGTGTGGGTTGTTTGTATTCGTATCTTTTGAGGAAAAGTAACGGTTGTAGTAGTAGTGGAAGTTCACATTGTTATGATTCCAGCCATGGCTGTAGACGACATTTGTCCATATTACAGAAATTATTAAACATAACCAGATAACAATATCTGGAAGAAACATACTGAACATATTGTATATATACGAGTAGTGTATTCTCATAAATGGTATTTAAGTGTTGCCAGATTGTTTTGTATTTGAATTTGGAAGGTGAAGTCGTATATGCAAATTGTAACGATTCTATTCGAGTATTCTAGTCAAAACGAAGTGATTTTGTGGTATCCAAATGCGATTAATAGCCAGATTTTATTAGAGATTTAACTCTTATTACCGATGAAAAAAAAAACAGAAAATAATTAGGAAATATGATCACAGTCTAGTCAACGTAATTTCAATTCATTTGAACTCAATTCGTTGGGCTATTGCTTACTAGTTAAGTTTCTTCCATCACCTAACTGAATACGATTATAATATGTTTTTTTTCATAGCAGATATGACCAGAGCATCGCTTTACTACAGATGTTCCAGTTCCTTTCATTTGCAGCAAATTATTAATTTCTCGTCTCTTGATAATGTCTCAGTATGAACTGATAATTAAGCTATTCCATATAGGTAATCGAGATCGTGCAATTTGACCCCTTTGGACTTTTTCTGGTGATGTTTTCTTAAGTCATCGGTGTATGCAAATAAGCCACAAACATCGGCGGTCCTCAAAATAAAAGAGATGTCTAATTCGAATTATGGAACCTGATGTCTTTGACATATAAGACGATTATATACTTCTAAATAGAATTTTAGAATGTGTCAAATAATTCTGTTGGTTGCAGAGTTCTAGCAATCGGGAAATGAATATTCTATAAATTTTAAGATGGGACTAGGTCTAGTCTAGTCTATGAGTTAGGTCGCGATGTTGCCAGCATGACGTCATTTGACCTTGTACTTTTGTCAGCCTGATACCGTAACCTTTAGTTCTATCAGTCTTGGCGTGTACTGATAAAAAAAAATTTGATCATTGCAACTTCAAAGCATATCGAAAGATCTATAAAATAATCAAATTTGAGTAGCTATTTAAAGTTTCCTCAAAAAATCTGTACGAAACGAAAAATCTGGCAATATTCTGGGTACCTCCTTATATAATTATTATCACGTGAATTTGAAAGCTCGTGATACTATGAAAATACATACATATAAACAAACATAAAATAAATGAATTTATGAATGAGTTAATGAATAAACAAATGAATGAATGAATGAATTCGATAGTGGTGGATTTGTTTGATCAAACGTACCACCTCATTTGTAGAGCAAAACGATGTTTTAGTTGTTACTGTTTGATTTCGAAAAGGTGGCGGTGATATGAAATTTGTATTGTTTCGTAGAACTTTTTGTGATAAGTTTTAATCAGAGAAAAGTATGTATATTTTGTTTTATTACAAATATAACAGAATTCTAGTCAAATACGTTGATAAAATATTACGGGAACATACCGCACGATTTAGTTTAAACGAATACAATTAACGAGCAATAATGCTTTATTAAAACGCGGAGTTTTATTCTTTTTTAAAAAAATTTTAAAATGAGAATAGAAAATAAACGTGTAAACTTCAAAAGAATTTCTAATGCAATGCGGGTGTAACTTTTCATATGTTCAAGAGTTCATATGGTACGGTTTATGAATTTGTATAAAAAAATTAAGAAAAATAATGTTGCAGCATATATAGTATAACCACCAACCATATAATCGATCACAGCTGGAAACAAAACGTCTTTACTTATTCCTTTGTTGACTATGCATATGAATACAAAGAAAAAAATTTAAGATGATCATTGGTTTTGCGGTTTACTCTCCACCCCCTGAAAACCAAATCAAATTGCCGCAGAATTTAAAGGATAATTGCAAAAACAAAAACAATAATCTTTGGGTAAAAAGTGGAAAATATGAAAACTCTTTTCCCATATGGAGTAAAAGTTTCCTATTTTCCTATGCCATACAATACGGATACTAATTTGGAAAAACACTGGCCAGTTCGAATATATTGATGGTTTGCATACGAATGCAATAGGCCGTGCTCTAACATGCTGCTTAGTTTAGCCAACAACAGTGTCATGTGTCAATTGTGATCATCATGATCACCGTGATCACTAACGGAGCGTAAAACGAAAGAGTTGACATTTATGGCTCATAAACACTGTAAACGCCTACGAAATGCAAACTGTATCTGCACATAAATACATATGATTTGAACGCGGAAAATGACAACACACATGGCTTTGGTCCATAATAATAAATTCTACAGAAATTGTTCATTGTATGAACGAGTCTCGCTCAATACCAAGTACTTATGGGATTTCAAACATACATACACGCACGTACACATTATAAACTCTAAAACAGAAAAATATTATTTTAAAAAGCGTAAACTCAACTGTCAAACGCCCCTTTAATCAGTACACTCTTTAACAATAAATATACACACACAGAGACATATATGTATGGATGTATGTATGTCTGTATATGGAATAGGTTCATAAATTTAAATTTGAAATAATGATCGATTTATCTGAAGTATCGATTATGAGTGTCTTGTGTGATCATGACCAGCGTATTTGTTGCAAATATTTTCTAAAATCCCAAAGGGATTTGCAAAAGTCAAAATATGTTTTGAAATAAATATGTTTCTAAGTAGCGATTCAAATACCAAAACGAGTGGTTAAAGTTCATTGCAGGAATTAAAATGTCAATATGTGAGGCAAATGTATACGACATTAGAAACCTCAAATAAAATGATATACATGCACTATGGTCCAGAGTTCGGTGTTCATTTTCTAAATTTTTGAAAACATAACCGAACACTTTCACAATTTTTACGGAATATAAAAAATATACTCAGAATCCGTAAATGTAGGGATCTAAACACGTTAAGATTTCTATCGTTTTAGAAGACCAATGGTTCAATGACGACGCGGGTCCTCCAAGCAGTAAATCTTTCAGTAATTGCAATTCTTGAACTCTAACGTACGCCTTAAATAACGTACCTTTTAAAATTAAGTTTCTTCCCTGAAGATACTTTTTCGATAGAAACAAATTCCCCACACAACACGGTTTTTGATAATAAAATTCAAAGATTTTCAAGTTTTATTCGTTTGTTAGTTTTCTCATGGTGAACTGATGAACCTTACTGGCAACCTTCTCTAGCAAGTGCTAGAGAATGTCGGTCAAAAATACATACATACATACATGGGTCAATTAACCTATTATTATTGAGGAAAGACGCGGAACAAAATATGTGACAACGAATATACATTGATGGATGGATGAAATTCACAGTCGCCCTTATACGCATAGATGTAGTTTCTATGCAAATCAATAAAGTTCACAAGTTCACAACTGCCGGACAATGGCTGTGAAATAGTTGTGAGGTCTCTTCCCCTTCTTCCTCGCCATTACAGCTTCGGTAGAAGCTATTGTGAAGTCCCAGCCCCAGTCTTAAGACACATTGTAATTGCTATGAGATTTTTAAGATGGATAATGGATGGGTTTAACGCGTGTATCCTTAGTCTGGTGGATAGACAAATGCAAATGTTTGCCCCTAATCAGAATGCCAATCTCTAATATGAATTCATTCGACTAATCTTTTGTATCAGCCCTTGCAGTTTGGAAAGCTATGTTGAATGTCTCGAAATTACCGCCACAGTCACTCGGCAGTCTGGGACAATTTCAGATTTGGAGTATACGTAAATATGCTTACGTGTGATACCGGGTTCACACATTTTCAGTTTTAATAGCCATTATTCAATCGTCGAGCTGCAGTTATAGAGTAGCTTAAGGCTTGATTACAAACTCGTACAGTCAGTATTCATTTTTAGAATTGATAGCCCAGTTCAAGTGTTCTTGCAACAATAAGAATATAAATAGATATTGCCTCAGGGGTTCTGGATTGTGTGTTCATATTGCTGTTTAGTTTCGCTGCCCAATTCTTACCTACTTAATTGGCCATTAACAACCCGATTGACGGATTTCAACCTGCCTTAACACATCCTTCCAAGCGCCTCTGCTTCTTGCTTGCCTACGCCAGGTCGGTGACACCAATCGATGACAGGGCTTCCTCGATTTGGTCCTTCCAACGCATATAAGGTCGTCCTCTTAGCTGACTTCCGCAGATCCCCGCATCAAATACCCGTCTATCCGGAGCATCCTCCTCCATTCGAATGACATCGCCGAGCCAGTGCAGCCACTGGATATGAATACGCTACACAACGTCTATGTCGTTGAGGAGTTTATACAGTTCACTGTTGGATCGAATGGGGAAATCATCGCCAACTCGCACTGGATCGAAGATCTTACGTAGGACATTTTTCTCGAATACTCTCAAGGCTGCTACATCAGTGCTTAATAGGGTCCATGCCTCTGCGCCATAAAGAAGCACGGGTAGGATGAGTGTCTTCTAGAGTATTAATTTCGTCGTACGAGAGAGGTCTCTGCTACTCAATTGTTGCCCAATACTGCTGGCACAATATCAACAAAAGCGATAGATATGGAACATATTGTCTCCATAATTTTCCATAACAAAGCCGAGAGTAGAGGTTCTTGTAGTGTTCCTTAAATCACCATTTTGCAAACATTTGAGATGCCCAAAATAGATTCAACACCCCTGTATCTTAGCAATACTGTACTGTGTATTATTTGTATCGCCATAAATAAAACTAATATCATCAGCTTTGAACAACGCTCCTAAAAGGCGAATATCGCACATGCTAACCATATCCGATCCTTTCGAGGGAAAGATACTTCACAGATTATGTGGCAACAAATGGAATTGTTCATTATAAGGTCTACAAACTGATCAAACGATTTACTCTCATCACATCATTATTAATAATTAATGATTAATAATTAATTGAAGAAAGCAATTGAAGTAAAATGGTGGCATGTTCCACTATAACACTGCCAGACCGCACACACCTTTGATATTGAGAGAGAGAGAGCTAGACACCAGATTGTATCTCTCCGGAACTGTGTTTATGGTGCAAATTTAAATTCCGTAGACAATTGTAAAACCTAATTGGATTAGTTTTTCTAAGTTCTACACTTATTGATAAATGGTTTAACCTCACAAATGGCAAGTTGTTATCGACCAAAAAGCCGTATCCGTATCAGAGTATACATACATACATAATTGGCCATTACAGCTCTTCTGTTAGGATTACGGCCTGGCTTCTCAACACCACTCATGTTGTGTGTGCTAATTTTATACATGAGTGGCGGGACCTACAGCTTAAAGTTGACTCCGAATTACAGATTTTTTTGAGAAACTTTTCATTGCAATTTTATTTACTCTCAGAGTTTTTACCAGAAATCTGCTGAGGGGAAGTCGCCGAAGAAATGTTTTTTCATATTTCGTTTTGATGTCTGACGGGGGATTTGGACCGTGGCTTCGCGTCTAATAAGCCAACACACTGCCTACTAGACTACGGCGACTAGTCTAAGTTCTACACTTATGGATAAATGTTTTAACCTCACAAATGGCAAATTGTTATCGCTCAAAGAGCCATATCCGTATCAGAGTATACATATTAATTAGTATTAGAATATATGTATATTAAAAAGCCAAATAAGTAATCAACATTAAATTAAATTGATTTTGTTTCGCTTTTTTAATTTAAATAAAATTAATTTTCATTATTTAAGTATTCCATTCGAATAAAACAATTCACTGGGTTATTTTGCTTATTTTATTTTTGTTTGTTTCATTAAATTTAATTATATTTAATTTATTATTAATAATAAGCAGAAATAACAAGACATACATACATCTACACATATGTATGCAAGTATGTATGTATGTACAATAAACACGTAATTAATAAGAAATCATTTAAATTTTTATTATTTTTTAAAAGCTTCATTTTATATTATGCGAGTAAAAAAGAATAAATTGTAATAAATAAATTATTAAAAGGCATATTTTTGTTTATTTTTTTTTTTTTTTAATGAACAAAACAAAAAAAAAAACAACAAGAACTGAACTTTGACAGGAAGTGTATAGACGACAACAACAACAATTCTTATTAAAAATAAATTAAAGGAAAAAAAAATAATTCTGTGATTCTTTTGTTTTGCACAGCAGCGCATGAAGACCGTAAATATCGAGAAAATCTTTAAAACAAATGAAATGAATGAACAAAACAAGTGTAAATAATGAATAATCACTGACTGTAGTGGACTAAAACGACTTATGGGGTGGACCCTACAACAACTATTATTACAATAGTTAAATATTTAAATACTTTACATTATTGTCAGCAAATTAAAGGAATGTCTGATAATTATTCCTCTAATTAATGCTGATATGACATAATCCTTCCTTTATTTTAAGGGTTGCACCTGTCGTTGCCTAGAAGTAACGCCCTCTGTGAAAATGTTTTCGTTTGTTGTGTTGGGCGTAACAGTGGTAAAGAACTTTACTGGTTTAGAACTAATATTTTCTTGAGAGGTGACGCTGTCTGACTGTCCTAAGATGTTCGTTGTTGACGTTATCCTATCTGAAAGGTAAGGGTTCAAAGGTCAGGAGTTTTCGGAACGAATTATTTGACGGAAAATATTTATTCTCTATTCTTATACCTTGACAATAATGAACTCATCAGTTTCTTTAGAGTAGTGTAGAGGTTACAAATAGAATAAAATATTTAAATGTCAGCCTATTTGGTAAACAAAAAATTAAAACTTGGTTTTTGAAAACATTACTACAGCCTTGCTGCCTGCCTGCCTGCCTGTACAATGGCAGCCTGAATACATATTTTTAAGCGTGTTTTTAATTTTTTTATTCTTTTTTATTTAATTTTTTTTATTTTTTGTTTTATAAAGAGAAACCGTTGGTAGCTGCTGATAAGAAACAAAATGAACTCGTTGTTGTTTTAAATATTTTTTCTTGCGCTTTTTTTTCTTTTTTGTTCTTTAATTCCAAGTCTTTTGGGTTCAAGTCGCGCCACATACGAAACATTTACACTTATTCTTCATACTTGTTAAAAAGAAAAAGAAAACGAAAAAAAAATAATGGAAATAATAAAAATTTTTTTCCTTTAAAAAGCAATAGTATATGAACAACAAGTGTTATTTTTTTTATTTTGTATTCTTTTTTTGTTTTTCATTTTATATGGAATATTTTTTTTCCATTCGCTTATTTCTCTTACAAAAAACAAAACTAAGGGTCGCTTAATACAAATAACAGAAGTAAATATTTGTATACCCATGGATATGGTTGTTGGTAACTGGACTGTATTCAAAAAAAAAAAAAAAAAAATGAAAGGAGCACAAGTATTTCAAATTAAAGTGTATCTTGCCTTTATTACAACACGACTCTTATTCTACAAATTGCTGTGGAAAAGTTCATTGTTCGTTATGCTGGTTTCGTTGGTTTTATTCAAATTTTTTTACATAATTTCTGTACAAGAATATCTTACAAGAGAATAGAAACATATTGCAACCTAAATTCTATGTACAAAATATCTCAAGTTGTAATTTATTTTAGAAAATCTTTTTCATGTAAATTCACATACATACATACATAATTGGCCATTACAACCCTTCAGTCAGGATTACGGCCTAGCTTCACACACCACTCATGTTGTGTGTGTTAATTTTATACGTGAGTGGTGGGACCTACAGTTTAATGTCGACTCCGACCGACAGATTTTTGAGAAACTTTTCATGGCAATTTTTTTACTGTCAGAGTTTATGCCAGAAATCAGAATTTCAGAAATTGCCAGAAATTCGCACTCACTACAACATTGATTTATAACTACAAGTCGCAATGAGTATGACTACAACGTTGACATCAAACTCATAACATTCGAAATATGTTTGATTCATAAGCCTACTCATTTAGATTCATAAATTTAGAAAAATAGTTAAAATACTCATAAATGATTCGAATGACTCGCATCACTCATCAAAATTTATAGTCTTAGTTGTTGTTGCATTTACAAAAAAAGAAGAAAGAAAAAGGCAAAGACAGCAAGCAAAGCAAACACACAACCTTCTAGTGAGTATTGTAGTGTTCGTACGCGAACCATACTTATTTTGTGTTGAGTAAAGGAGAGTCGAAACCAACAACATCATGCGTATTGTTAAATATGAGTACGATGAGTACTTCAAACTTTGAAACTCCATGATATTAAAAGAAGTATGAATGAGTAAAAGTATCAGAAATTATGAGTATGATTCGAATCTACTCATCTTTTTGAATACTCATTGCTGATCTCTGATGTGAATGTTGCATGCGTCTATTGTTGCAAAACAGACTGAATGAATGAACTCTTATTGGATAGATGTAGCTTTAACGCTGTTATCAACTATCGAGGTTGGAAAATTCAACATTTTTTTGTTACTTCTTATAAGGACAATTTGAAAATTTTTAAATTAAAATGTATACTTTTTTTACTTAGGTAAACCTTAATAGATGTTTAAGAATTTATTAAAATTTTAGCGTGTGCCTATTATTTCTTACACCACTGTTTGAACATATTTTTGTGTTACGTATTTCAAATGCATTTTTGAAAGAATTTTACTAAAAACGGACCATAATGAATTGAGTGGTCATTAATTTCATTAATTTCTAGTGTTACTCATGCTTAAAGGACGACAATATAATTGCCAAAAATAAAAATTAAAAATTGAAAAAAAAAAACGAGAACCAATTTGGGACAGAGAAATGAAAGAAAAAGTGTGTCGTTAAGGATAACATACATTGTTGTTATTGTAGTAATTGTTTAAAACAATAAAACCAACAATTATGCTTAAGTGTGGAAAACAAATAAATCACAAACCATAAAAAAATAGAAAAACAGATCGCAGAAAGAAAGAGGAACAATAATGTGAGGAATACTGAGGAAAATACCAATATAAAATATTTACATCCTGACAAACAACATTTCATGGCATTTCATAGTTCTACGTTCATATGATAACAGGTAATAAACGAAAAAAGGCAACCAGATGGATAATTTTCACTGAGTGTATATGTACACATATTTGTTTCAGCATTGTATTAGTCTACCAGTCTATTACTGACGACAGGTACTCCGATTCATCCTAAGGCCTAACAAATTTATTTTGAATTGTTTGTAAAGCGTTTCTGATCGTTACATATACGAGTATGTGTACTTATATTTGCTGAGTGTATATGTTTTCCAGACCATTTTAATTAATTTGTGGCCACAACATTTTTTGGGTTTGTTCTATTTTTCATTACAAATAATGTTTACAGAGACACACTCATGTGTCTACTTGTCATTTGGGATGAATTTTTTCAATTTTCTTTAAGTTTTCATTTGTGTTTGAATAACAAACAATTCATGAGGAATTTTGGTTTGGTATAGGCCTGCCAATATTTATATTTTTTCAAAGAAAATTTTAAGGATGTAAACAAATCCTATTTTTTGTGCGTCTTTTTGTTTTTTGGTTTTTGTTTTTGTGTGTTATATTATTATGTGACTAATTTTTAATTACGTTATTCATATTCTTATTTAATATCGTATTTAACAACTATAGTAGTCGCCGTAGTCTAGTAGGTAGTGTGTTCGCTTATTAGACGTAAAGCCCGGGTTCGACCCCGAGGTCAGACATCAAAACGAAATATGAAAAAAAATATTTCTTCGGCGTCTTCCTCTCAGCAGATTTCTGGCAAAAGCTCTGATAGTAAATAAACCTGCCATGAAAAAGTTTCTCAAAACTCTGTCGTCCGCAGTCGACAGTAATGTATAAAATTAACGCACACAACATTGGTGGTGTGAGAAGCTAGAGCGTAATCCTGACTGAAGGGTTGTAATGACCAATTATGTATGTATACAAGAAAATGTGGTGGATAAACCGAATTTGTCGATTCCACAGTATTCTTAATCGAGTGTAATTTAAAGCTAAGTATGACGTAGTTTGCGATTGAATTTGCATCTCCATTCACTTGCAAAAATGCTTTCAATGGTAATATTTAAAACAAAATTTTGTTTAGCTTTGAAGATAGTTTCTCACTCAGGGCTGTTGTTTGGTTCTCATGGAGGTGTCATACATAATTGGCCATTACAACCCTTCAGTCAGGTTTACGGCCTAGCTTCCCACACCACTCGTGTTGTATGCCTTGAGTGGCGAGACCTACAGTTTAACGTCGACTCCGAACGACAGAGCTTTTGCCAGAAATCTGCTGAGAGTAAGTCGCCGAAGAAATATTTTATTTTTTATATTTCGCTTTGATGCCTGGCCTGGGGCTCGAACCCGACTTTACGTCTAATAAGCGAACACACTATCTACTACCGTCACTTCACAGGGATCATTTGGCCCGCAAAATTCAAGAAGACCGTGCCATGAGCTACACAACATAATTAGTATTCCCTTTTTTTGTTTGAAAAGGTCCCAGGAAGAGTGATTTCTGTAGCTGGCCAAAACTGGAAGCGCTTAATGCAAAATGAATCCTTCAATTTCATGCAAAAATTGTGCACTTTTTTCACTGAGCCTTATGCCTCTTGGCAGATGAAGGTACATATATGTAATTAAGAATATTGGACATGGAAATTGTCTTTTTTGATAACATTTCTTGGAAGTAAACAGTATATAAAGAAGGTTATTAACCGGGCATTACACTTTTTGCAAACTTTTTTTACGAACAATGAAAACTATTCAAAACTATTATTTTCCCACCACATACATACATATGTACATAACATTAGTGAAAATTATTTTCCCATTTAGGCTTTTAAAATGGTGACACATTACGCGTATGTCATGCTCGGTTTACCAACGAATTGATAACGACAATTTTCCAACCATTAAATTACGAAAATTAACTACATTTTATATGTAATGGGAGCACACAGTCATAGACTTGAAGCGCTAATCAAAGTAAGAAAACCTTCTTACAAAGCAATTTTTACAGGCAAGACATACGAAATTTCAATGAAATGACATGTAATTGGAATGGAACCGATTTTTTACTTTTTTTTTTGTTTGGATAAAAAATGAATTGTAAATTAAAGGTTTCAACGCATTAAATTGTTCTTCGTGTTGTGTTAGAACAACAAATAACATTAAATATATTTACAACAACACCAACAACAATAATGAGGAAAAACATATAAATCATTAATTGAGAATTCGAGAACAAGAAAACTGTCAATATTTTAGTGGTTTCTAGAGAACAAACACATATACTTACATACATGCACAAAAAGTATCAGAGTATGAGTACTCATTTGTCCATTATTTGAGTTTCTCTTGAGACTAAAAAATTAGAAAAAAAAAACGTTGAAAATAAAATGATTTATTGAATGAAAGGATACAATTTACTTGTGGGATACGGTTTAGTTGTTTCTGTGTTTAGTTTGGCAGAAGTGCTAAAAGTCACACTTGACTCGAAGGATTAAAATTTACTCGGCCTTACATTGGCCCACATATGTATGTAAAAATTGTGTCTGAATGTGAAATTAAAAATACTTTCTTCAGTTAAATTATTAAAATCCAAGAAAATGTATACATACATGTGTGTATGTATGTATTTCACATAACATAACATAATTGGTCATTATAACCCTTTAGTCAAGATTACAATCTAGCTTCTCACACCACTTATGTTGTGTGTGTTAATTTTATACACGAATGGCGAGAGCTACAGTTTAAACTTGACTTCGAATGACACAATTTTGAGAGAAATCTGCTGAGAGGAAGTCGCCGAAGAAATATTTTTTCATATTTCGTTTCCTGGGATTTGAAGCGTTGCCTAACAGCTAATAAGCCAACACATTGCCTACTAGACTACAGCGATTTCAGAAAATTTATAATAAATAGTTAATAAATTAGCGCGTTTATATATCGATTACCCAGAAACACATATGCACCAGATTTTTTTACAGAATACGGTTAGAGGAAAGTATGCTCAGTGCTAGTAGTCGCCGCAGTCTAGTAGGTAGTGTGTTCGCTTATTAGACGTATAGCCCGGGTCGAGCCCCAGGCTAGACATCAAAACGAAATATGAAAAAAAAATATTTCTTCAGCAGATTTCTGGCAAAAACTCTGAGAGTAAATAAACCTGCCATGAAAAAGTTTCCCAAAATTTGTCGTTCGGAGTCGACGTTAAGCTGTAGGTCCCGCCACTCACGTATACAAATTTAGGCACACAACATGAGTGGTGTGAGAAGCTAGGCCGCTAGGCTTGACTGAAGGGTTGTAATGGCCAATTATGTATGTATGTATGCTCAGTGTCCTCTGTCCTGTCTTGAATTTATGACCCTTGATATGCTTTAACCTTCTATCCACAATTTATCAGCGAAAATGAAGTCAGTGTGGAGATCAAGCATAGCATTACATTTGCTAATAGGAGATATTATGGTCTCATGTGGTAAGTTGCAGAGACCTCTCTCGTGCGACAATACAAATGCTCTACAAGTCGCTTACCCACCCTAATGTTCTCTATGAACGCTGTTACGCACTGATGTATCTGCCTTGGGAGCATTCGAGATTCTCTATTTCTACGCATATTATCGGCCAGAGCTAGTTGGGACAATATGTAAATTATTCCGAGCATTTATGTATATCCATGGCTCGGCCATGTCGTACGGATGGAAGAAAATATTTCGGAGAGACGCGAGAAACAAACGTACCACCTACAATGAATTGTTAAGGCAGGACGATATCAGAGAAACGATTTGTGTAAAGTCCTCCGCATTTCGAATTAATTGACATGATAGTAAATCAATATTTTCACACCAAAAAGTGAAATACATATTTGTTTAATCATCATTTATTTTTAAAATACTTGATACGAAATAAAGTGTTAAAGACATTTTTTCATATCATTAAGAAATCTAGTCGAATATAAGTATGTATACCATAAATATTTATATAATGGTTTTGTCTACCAAACAAACCATTAAGCGGTAGATATAATTGTGGTATTTTGTACTTCATTAAATAATTGTTTCATTATGAATGTAAACCAAAATATTTCTTCTATACAAATACCAAAACAAAACAAAAAAAAAAAAAAATAAAACAAAACATTTATTAAATATTATTATATTAAAAAGTACTTGAAACATAAATTGTATACAGTTTGTATTTATTTGAGAAACCAAAGAGAATGTAAATATTACCACAATAGAATTCATATTGAGTGCGAAAAAATTATGCATCGAATTTCAAGTGGTATTCAGAGTGAGGCAGGAGCACACTTAAGAGTGGACTTATGAAGAAATGAAGGCAGCCATTGATGATCCTGAAATGAATTTTAGTTTATGAAATTATTAATGAAAATAACAATTTCTTTTTTAATTTGTAAAAATATATGAGAAATAAGGACATGTATGTAAATTGAAAGAAAACCCTTCTCATATTTACCAACATGCATACATAAGCCTTTTCAAAATGCACTTGTATTTGAAGAGTACATACATATTTTATACTTCTAATGGTCATAAATATCTCAACATTGTGATAACATCGGTTACTTTCACATTTTTATACAATTTTATGTAGTTGGGTTTCATATTTTCTAGGCATTTTCTCTACACACAACTTTTTTTTTATAGTTCCTTAGAAAGGAATCTATTCGTTAGTTGATCTCATCTTCACTGTGACAATTTGAGGTTTTGATTTTCAGAATGTTTTTAGTCATAAACATGTCAAAATATTTCAACTCTATTTTATGACACTGTGTGTGCCAGTGTTGTCTGTCTCTAAATACTCTTTGGGTTGTTCCAAGAGTTAACACCTTATTAAATCACTTTTTATACCCCAGTGGTTTAAATGTCGAATGTACTCGTATTTTCTCTTCAGAGCAAGTTATGTTAGACAAGTGCCATAAAAAGGTAACTAAAGTGGATAATCTCGTATAATTGTATGTGGTTAGATGCTAAATAAGTTAGCTATTATTAATAAAGTTAAAGTCTGTTTAGGTCTTTACATAGTAACAAATACCAGATGTTTTTCTAAAGTTCACTATTTTCTTCTTCAGTTTGGATTGAACATGCTGCTCTGTTCAGTCCATTAACCTTTATTACAGCATTATTACTCCTGAATTTCATCTGACTTTTTATTGAATATTGTATACCCAATGTAGCCTATTTTTACTTGACATAACATCGGTACTGCATTACATGTACGTATACTACTTCTTTGCGAGACTGGTATTTGAGGCGGGTATTTGCGGAAGTCGCCGTAGTCTAGTAGGTAGTGTGTTGGCTTATTAGACTTGAGGCCTCGGTTCAAACCCCAGGTCAGACATCAAAACGAAAATATGAAAAAAAATAATATTTCTTCGGTGACTTCCTCAAAAACTCTGAAAGTAAATAAAGATTGCCATGACAACTTTCTCAAAAGTCTGTCGTTCGGAATCGACTTTAAACTGTAGGTCCCGCCACTCGTGTATAAAATTATCACACACACGACATGAGTGGTGTGGGAAGCTAGGTCGTGATCCTAACTAAAGGGTTGTAATGACCAGTTAGGTATGTATACTACTTCTATGCGCTCTACTGACGAAGTTCTTGAAAGTAGCATTATCTTCAAGATTATTTATAAATGTTTTGAAGTTAAATTATTCAAAAACAAATTTTAGCGGTTTCGAGAATCTCAATATCGAATATTAACACTTTGTACCGCCTAGGTGACTAGACATTATCAACAAAACTTTCATTAACCCTTTAAACATTAAAGGGGAATAGTTAAAATAAAATTATGAAAGTGTTACTGTGAGCAAACTGATTTAGAATCTGAAGTCAAGTTATAGGTAGCACATCTGATCTGGTTGCCAAGTGATATCCACGAAGTCCAGGAGTAGATAGCGGAAATGAAAGGTAACAATAAAGCTGACGCACTTAGAAAGGCTGCTACAACAGAAAATTACTACGTATTCATTCACTCATTCACTGTCATTCCTCTACAAGAAATCCCATAAACTTTACTGGTTTCTAAATATCAATGGGCTAATGAACCCAATTACATATATGTATAGGCAGCAATAAGACTTAACTCTGTTACAGATTTAATCAATTAAAAAATATATTTAAACTTATAACTATTTATGTGTACATAAATACGTTCAAACTCTTTTTAAATTTTCTTTACAATTTTTTAAAAATTTTTTTTTAATTTGTAATAATTTTCAAATTTTCTACACAAAAAAGGCATGAATTTTTATTTTGGATTTCATGGTCATCAAGTAAAAACCCATAAAATATTAGAAGGCCTCGCTAAAATCACCATTCAACTAGAACTAACGACTAAAACCCAAAAAAAAGGATACCTACGGCACTAAAGGGAAGAAACACTTGAACGTGTACGTTTATAATTCATAATTTTCGGGAAAATATTAAAATCTGAGCATGTATGTATGTGCATATGTACATATGTATGTGGCGTCTGTAATAGTTTTGAAGTGTGGGAACAAATTTTCCCTGTTTAAAGTGTATATACTTATTAGAATATTTTTAAAAATTTCGAATTATTATATTGCAAAATATTGAAAAAGTCGTAAAATTTATTTTTGTTTACATCGGCTCTCTAAAATCTGCTACGGTTTGAGAGCAAACACTCCCAATGTTTGAGGGACGCATGACTTGATGTTTTGTTGTCGGTGATAAATTTTTTCTTTAACGATAATGATAATCGAAATGGGCATTTTGAAAGAGATCGAAAGTCGTAAAATTTTTTTATTTTTTTGAAAATTAATAAAATTTTTGTAAATGGATCTTGCCATTTTTAATAGATTTTTTATGGGTTTTCAATTGCTCTAAACGATTTGTTTAGACTACTTTTTAAATGGCGACAACAATTTTAATAGTTTTTATTAAAATATTCTTTTCGGTAATATAATTTTCTTTTTCCTTCTTGTTTGTTAGAATTACGATCGTAAAAATATTACTTAAAAAAGTATGGAACATAAATTTATATTTTAAGTAGAAATGAAATTTAAGATGGGGTTTCTTTTATTGTAATTTGTACTTTGCAGTACTTTTAATAATTGAAAATAAACTACTGGGTCCTTTTAAATAAAATATTTCTATTTTTAAAAATTATTTTTTTTTCTCGGTACTCAAAAGTTTAGGCTCTGAATAAAAGCTAACGTAACATCAAATATCAATGTGAATACTCTTCTAAATTCAACCTTTAAGCTAATGTCACCACTCTTTTTGCGTAGAATGTAAAATAATAAAAAATAGAACTTTTGACTTTGGATTTTTAACAAAAAATTTACATAAAAGCCCTTACAGCTCCAGTGATAAATTCTTAAAGTATAAGTAAAGTATAACATTGTGGATAATTGTTCGATGATTTTTGTAAACAGAGCGGGGAGAGAAATAATAAAGACATCTCAACATTTTACTTACCATCACATACATATGTACATACATAATTGGTCATTACAACCCTTCAGTGAGGATTACGGCCTAGCTTCCTACAACACTCACGTTGGTTGCCTTAATTTTATCCTTGAGTAGCGAGACCTACAGTTTAACGGCGACTCCGAAGGACAGATTTTCAGAAACTTTTTCATGGCAGGTTTATTTACTCTCAGAGTTTTTGCCAGAAATCTGCTGACAGGAAGTCGCCGAAGAAATATTTTTATTTTCATATTTCGTTTTGATGTCTGGCTCTTGTATAAAATTAAAACACACAACATAAGTTGTGGTGAGAAACTGGGTCGTAATTTGGGGAAGTCGACGAAGAAGACGACCTTGTCTGCGTTGGAGGGACCAAATCAAGGAAGCCCTGTCATTGATAGGTGGGACCAACTGGCGAAGGCGCTCAGGAAAGAAATGCACCTGGAAGGATGTGTTAGGGCAGGCCGAAATCCGTTTATCGTGCATGTTGTCAATGGCCAATTAAGTAAGTAAGAGTTGTTAAAACATAAGTATTTAATCTTGTGTTTCTTAAACAAATTCTGTATTAAATATCGAAAAATAAATAAAATATTTATTTAGACATACATTTATAAAAATAATAAAAAACCAAAAGAACTTTTTAGCAGCATGTGAAAAAATAAAACTAATCTGGATTAAAACGCATTCTATCTCCAAATTTGTGAACCTATGGTACGGCATTCCATCAGCGTTTTCAGATTAACAAAATTTATGCAATATTTTATGAAAGTAACCCAACAAGGAAAGGATGTATTATACACATGACGACTATTGGAATAAATGTGTTTTTTAAAATTTTCTCTTTTTTTTTAATACTTCACAGATGACTTGCAGGAATATTTATCACCACCAGTTATTATGACAGATTTTAAAAACAAATTGTTCTCCTTTCGTTTAACATTACTGGTAAGTAAAATTTGCTCAAATTGTTCTCCTTTCGTATGACATTACTGGTAAGTAATATTTTCACAAAAGAAATCTTTTTCGTAAAACGATTTCAAAACAAACGAATATGAATACAAGAGCGTCACTTACACGTGCCGACGACAATTCAATATTATAACAACAATTTGTTTGTAACAAAAAAAGAAAAACAAAACAAAACGAAACAAAAAAGAAAACGGCCAAATGTTTGTATTTATTTGACAATATTTGCTAAACGCGATAAGAAAAACAACCAAAAACACAAAAGAATGTCCTTCTATGGATGTTAGTGATTCATGAAAATAAGAAAAAATAAAATGTTTCAAAATCTTAAATTTCCTACCTGTTGTGACTGTCTATCTGTTGACTGTGTGTTGGTAATTTTCGAAAACAAAACCATTTAAAATGATGTCCTTATTCATAAAGTAAATTTTGTAAAAAAATAAACAAACAAACAAACACGCAGGAAATTGTAGTTATAAGAAGTGTTTATTTGTAAAATTTGGTTGAAAAGTCAACTTTTTCCAATCGGCAGAATTCTATAAATTAATTATTGGCTCAAACGGATTTACTTGGCAACATATTAGAGTATTAGAAATTTGTTTTGTATAAGACTTAAGAAGAAAATCTATCCTTAAGCCATTAAGAGTTCAACACTTTTTTTTTTTTGGAAAATTGTTGCTCCGTGTTTCATAATTTTTCCTCCATCGTTCATAGTCATACATATATACATACATACATAATTGGTCATTACAACCCTTTAAACAGGATTACGACCTAGTTTCTCACAAGTCGACATATTTGAGAAACTTTTCATGGCAGTTTTAATTTACTCTCAGAGTTTTTGCTAGAAATCTGCTGAGAGGAAGTCGCCGAAGAAATATTTTTTTTTATATTTTCGTTTTGATGTCTGATATTGGGGAATGAACCGTGGTTTTACGTCTAATGAGCCAACACACTGTCTACAAGACTACGGCGACTTCATTCATAGTCTCCTGAGTCTATTAACTGTCGAAAGATTTCAACCAATCTACTACGCGGACGATGTGTTAATATTTCTGATAGGCAAAAACCCTAACCATCTATCCAGGAGATCGGTACGAACATAGAAATCTAAATGAGAATCCGGTTAACATATAAATTTGCTTCTTTACAAGGAAGACAAGCAAGGGTCATAGCGATTGTTCTCGCTTCCTTAACGAGAACATTAGGATATCCAAATGGGTAAGAGGTTTAGGTGTTATCCTTAATAAGAAATTGAAATGGGAACAACAATCTAGAGGATAGCGCAGCAAAATCCCGCAGGTGCTGGCACATAGGTAAGAGAACCATAAAATCCTTACAGGACATACTGGCTTTACCGAATCCTTTACCATCTACTGCTTCAGTATTGTAGTGGAGATCGATGCACAGGAAATTTTATATTATATTAATCTTGTTATCACTCTTAAAGGGTGTGATTCAGGCCATGAAAAATTTTAAATTTTTCTAAAATATTGAAATTGAATATTCGAAAAACCATTGGATTTTTAAAATTCAATGAATTCTTGTTTCCCATTGCTTATGATTTTGTGAAACATAATTTATTTGAAAAAAAAAACAAAAAAATGTACTAAAAATTCTTTATTTTAAGTTAAAAATTATATTTTTTTTGGAGTTCTTGTTGCTGTTGAACTTTGTTGACTTCAGCGAGAGAAGAAAAGGCCTGAACTCGACTGAAAGAACAACATTTTAAAATAATTAACTGATAAGAATATTTTTTGTTTTAATAAACAAAAATACTATTGAAAAGAATTCCGAAATAACATAATAAATTTATTTTTGAATTATTTAATTATTTTTTTTAATTATAAAATTAAAATGCCTTTAAAAAGAATTCATGGAATTGAAAAATATTGAATTTTTCTAGGGAAATACATATGTGTAATCTATATGTATAAAAATAAGCTGCAACTTAACCGATCTTCTAAACAATTTATGCGTTGGAAAGATCTGCTTCATTGATATTTTTAATTTTCTGGAGAAATACTACTACAGAGGAATACTACTTGCACTTCTTATTATCGCAAAAGGAACACAATCTGCTGAAATAAGCTTGTGTTTAAAGCCATCAATTCTATGGGTTTACTTTAAAACATTAATGGATCGTTGGAAACATACTTGTTAGACCAGCTGGCAACGTAGTTGTGGTCGACCAAAAATTTTTTTAAAATTGAAATATAAAAATTTTGGTTGTCAGTTATCATCTGCAAAGTGTAATATTTCTACCAACTGGCAACTCAACTGGAGTTCGGTTGCCATCCATAATCGTCTCATAAGACACATAACGTTCTACTAGTGTAATTACAAAATGAACCAACACTTGCAATATTTTCAAAATAATTTCTTTAATAATTTGAAAATTGCTGAGACACTTCTTGGCACATCAAAATCTCATGTTGTACAACGAATTATCCACTAAATGACTACCAATATCTTTCATTTCCCCCGTCACTTATTTAGTAAAAGATTTGCCATTTACGAATATGGATCGTTAAATAATTGAAGAACTCGTAAAGATAGTAAAGACTTAGTACAAAATTGTTGTCTCATAGTCGCATTTCGAGGCAGTTATGGTCGTCATAATCGGCCTACTATGGGAAGGTTTTAACGAAATTTGAAGAATTTGCAAGCGTTGCAGATATTATTAACCTTGTGCATCATTTGTTCTGTTAGTTAAATTATGGAGGATAATCTAAATAATCCAACAATTAAAGCGGGCTTGATGATACTTCACACCGTCTTAGGTTTGCTAATTGAATGCAGGAGTAACAGACTTTTAATATGAATTTTTCAAACAAATTTTTTCAGTCATAAAGTTGGTTACGTCAACATGCAAAAATATTGCATATAGAGATTGGAGAAATTAGTAATGGTTGCTGAGAAGCATTTATATTTGATGCGCAATAAGGTCTGGAGGTATACTTGATCCATATTTTTTTTTTTTAAATAACCAAGGAAGAATCGTTATTGTGAATTCTCAGCACAATATCCGTATGATACCCTACTGTCGACAGTATACAGTCAATTCAGGTTATTCCAGGATAATCTGATTCAAGACTCAGATCTCCAATCATTGTAATTTTCCAACAAAAGTTTTGATTGCCTCAAATCCACTTAATTTAAGAAGGGACTTTGCCTCTCTTTATCTTCTCTTTCGTTGAGCATTTATTTCCAAAAATATGTACGTCCATACTACATAGCAGGCTTTTGGCCTCTCTCCTTGCAAGTTCGTCTGCTTCCTCATTGAACAGAACTCCACGTGCCCTGGAATCCAGCATAAGGTAATCTTATTCTGTTTCCCGGTTTTAACAGACAGTGCCATACTATCTTCGATTTAACGTCATTAGGGCCTAGAGCTTGAATTGCAGCCTGACTGTCGAATAGTATTTCTATGTCCTGTCTTTTGTATCTCCTATTCAAGTTGAACGAATTGTTGTGTATACTCCCCTAACGTTGAAACATTCTCCAACCATTTCGAAAACTACATCAAAAGGTTTAAGTGCTACAACTAATCCTGAGGCGGTCGTCCAAGCATTATAATGAAATAAAAGTTCCATCGAACTCTCATGGTCGTATGTGTGTTTATTCAATTTTACATTTGAAACAGAAAATTGGATAACCCTTTACCTTTTAACACACTTGTCTCGCCCTATTTAATCCTGGTTTCGTGTATTACATAAACTCTCACTAAACAGTGTCCACTCACTGACTAAGTATGGCACCATATCGAGAGTGAAGAAATTCTGCAGTTTTTAATCGTCAATTTAATTAAATTTTAAAGCATTTGATTTCCCCACACTTAACTTAAAATTTTTTTTTTGTTTAGCTTAGTTGAACGTCATTGAATGATTTGAAATATTTTGAATAATAACAACAACAACAACAGCAACAATAATTTAAACAACCATATTAAAAGCCATTGTGTTTTTCTCTTTTATTTTTATTTTTGTGTTTTGTTTTGTATTGTTTTCTGAAACAAAACAAAAAACAGCCACAACAACAACAACAACTGCAACTACTAAAACAAGAATAATACAATAAAAAAACAAAACAAAATAAATTTGTGGTTGAGCACAAGACCAAAAGGGCGTTACTAAAACAGATAAAGATTCTTGGCTATAGGAAAAAGCAGTTTAGAAGACAACAATACCCAAATCAAATGAGTGCGATAAGGAGAGAATGAACAGGAGGTGAATTATATTTCAAAATCATGTATTTCAACACAATAAAACCAAAGCAATGGAAGAGAGTTTAAATAATGTAATGAGCGAGCGGTTGAAAAACTAGGAGCATAATGAGAAGAGAATTATATTGTATTTATTAAAAAATGGTGGATTTTAATGCAGTGGTGGTGTAAATAGTAGTATTTAATTTATAATGTAATCTTACGTACTCGTTCATAATGTATTAAAAATTAATTTATTGTATTGGTTAAACACGTTTTTTTATATTTGAAATAAGCTTCATTTAACCAATCGATAATTTATTTCATTATTGTAGAATTTCTATATTTTTAGAGCGAAAAAATAATGTAATTAGGTTTTTAAGGGCTGTATGGAAGTTATATTTATGCCAGTAAAATAAACAAATGATAGTCTTAAGGTGCAAGACTCTGGCTCTATGGATAACGCATCAAAACTTCCCTGTCAAGCGCTCTAATGTTCGCCCTGATCAAATTAAGAATGTGTGTGGTCTGGTGTTGATCTATCTCGTTACTTATTGGTGGTAGATGTACAAGCTCATAATGCACAATCCCCTTCCAATTGCTTCCATGCAGTAATATCCTTTTTGGTGTTTACCCTGGAATTTAGAATATGACATAAATTTCTATTCAAAATGTGTTTAAATTGCTTTTAAAAAATAACCGAATGGGAGGTGTATGTTTAAACCTCCTTGAGAAAACATATCTTTATGAACTCGTCTAATAATTTTTCGTTTTTATTCAAACATGACTGAAAAAGAAAATAGAAACACTGTTGGTTGAATTATTGCTGTCCTTGTGATTACATCTATTATTTTGTCCGCCACTGTGGAAATGGATTTCTTTTTTATAATAATAAAATTAAATATAAAACAAACATACAACGATTATTAAAAATATGAAAAAAAGAATATACTCGTATGTATATTAAAGAGATGAAGGGAATAATGCGATTAACATGAGATGCTGACCAGCAGTTTTATTAAAAAACTCAAAACGTCAAGTTGAGATTTAAGAAATACTCGGACTAAATATTGTGTGCCTTTTAAAATTAAAATTGAAAAACAAAAAAAAAAAATCGAATTGATTAAAAGGAATTCATGAAATAAATTAAAGGGTTATGCTTAGCATATACATATAATAAGTGTGTGTAATTTGATAACTTCGTAAATATACTATTTGTGTGAAGAAAAAAGAAAATGTATTGATTGAGTTTTTGTTTTGTTTTGAATTAAAAGTTATGTTTAAAAAAATATTTTATTTTTTATGAGAATAAAACATGAAATGTGCCAATAATATTCGTAATTTACCAAACAAAACGAAAAATCGTAATAATTCAAGCAACTCTTTATTAACCAATGCTGCCAATATGAAAATCACGAAAGCTATTGTCAATTCAAAACAAAATCGCAAAATAAACACTAACAAAGGATTAACTACGGCCCTAATAACTGGCACAAGCGGTAGCACACAATCCCTATTAAATCACAATAAAAATAATATCAACACCGATAATATACACCATCACTTACACCACCACCATCAGCAGCAGCAGCAGCAACAACAACAACAACTGCTAGGGCAACAACAATTACCTTATGGCAGAGAAAGTGGTTTAAAAGATAATGGCCAGGATATAAAGAGAATAAAAGAACCCATTTTAGATATTAAACAAGAAACATCTCTATTGAGTGGTGGCGAGTTAAAGAAAGAGATGGATTATGAACAAGAGCAGAGATCACAACATAATATACAACAACAGCACAACCACCACCACAACTTTGCCTCAACAACTACCCTTATTTATACAACACCAAATAATTTACACACCTCGGATCTGCAAAGAACTACCACAGCAACAACAACTACTACACAAGCGGCGGCAGAGACGTGTACGTCTGCAGCTACAGCTGAACAACAACAACAGCAGCAACTTAAACAAGGAGTAACAATAACAGAAAGAGAGCAACAGGCCAAAACCACCACCGCACACAATGAGTATTCGGCTTCGATGGCAGTAACGCCGACAACGACATCGGCAATGTCAGCGTCAAATTTGAATTTATCGTCTTTGGCTGTGAAGGCACCACAATTCATATCAGTTGTCAACGAAACATCAAACCAAACAGTGTTACGTACTACTAACACAGCGACGAGCCAAAACGAAGTTCAAAATACAGCCAACAGTCATCAAAATAGCGAAGAACAGCCTTTAACAAAGCCAAACACAATAATAACGACGGCGACTGCAACGACAATAAATGAAAATAAAAACGATAAAAATGATGATTATCATGTGAAAAAATTCAAAGAAAACATTAATAAAAGTAACGTACAAGAAGAATGTGTTAAAAATAAACAAAATCCATGTAATAATAATAACAACAACAACAACAACAATAATGATAATAATAATAGTGAAACTTTAGAACAACAACAACAACAACAGCGGCAACAAAAAATTATTAATAATACAAGCAGTGATTTAACAAAATCGGTTATAAATAGTGTTATAACAACAACAAATACATCAAACGCAATACAAAATAATAATAAAAACGAGCTTAACCATACAGTGCCACAAAATTATCGTGGTCTACACAATTCAGTGATAATAACAAATTACAATAACAATAATAATAACAATAGCAATAATTCTATATACAACAACTCTAGTGAATACGTAAACAGTGAAAATATACTCAATACCTCTAGTAATGATCCAAACCTAAATTTGGCCGTAATCGGTGCTGGTCCCACAACACATCTGACATCACAAAACAGCCATTTGGTATCCTCGCACCAATTAGCGCCACATCAACAGCATCATACTCAACAGGCTTTAAGCAGCACCGAACACTGGTTAAATTCCTATAATACCTGTGCCTATGATCTATCTCTAAATCATACACCCTCGAATGGCGATCATGCCAATAAAGATTTAATAAGTTTGCAGCTTTTCTCGCCTCTAACGCAAATCCATCACAGTCATAATAGCCATCATAGCAGCCAAGCTCATAGTCCCAGTCCTGCCTATTACACTGCTACTGGTCATCTAATAAATCCTCCTACACATCATAGCAGTAATAATAATACACCTACACCGTCTAGTTATATAGCCGAAGACAATATGAGATCAAATTTAGCTTTATACTCCACCACCGCCTCCTATAATCCTCATCACGATGGCCTGCATCATCACCATTTAATGGGTAGCCAAAGTATTACAGCCTCCTCAAATGCCCCCACCAGCATTGATGAGGTCATACAAGATACTTTAAAGGATGAATGTCTAGAGGATCATCATTCGGGCGTCAGTTATTTAACATTAAGTTCAGTGGTTGATGCTCAGGCCTTAAAGGATTCCTATCACTCGGCCAATTTAGTACACGAACTTACCCATCTGCCTTCGATTGCTCCCGCCCATATGCAAACATCGAGCTCATCGCCTCATGATCATTTGCAGACCCTGCATCACATCCATCACAATAACTCCGCCAGTTCGGGAGCCAATTCACCTTCGCCTACGTCGGCATTATCTCAGGCGGGGGACATGGCTACTCTACAAAGTTTCACCCAATTAACCAATGCCAGTGCCACTGGTCATCGTGATATCTACACAATATTGAGTGGACCCGAACAGACGCAACTATTCAACTTTACCTCACCTCCTTCACCAGTGTTATCGAATAGGTAAGTAGTGTTAACATATATTAAAGAGTGTATAAAAATAATGACGGGTAAATACATATGTATATAAAACAATTCCATGTATTAAAAAGTTGTCTTTCTTGACACCATACCGCTTTTCGAAGTTTGTCGGGGCAATTATTCTTGAAAACTCGCCAGAAATGGTGGCTTAGAATCGGTGATTAAGCAAACCGCTTCATTACGATTACTTAATTTTTCAGAAACCACAATCTACCTACTTCGCCGCAAGTTAATTTTAATTTAGACAAAGACAATACATAATATATAATTGGTCATTATACACCACTTATGTTGTGTGCGTTAAATTTATACGTGAGTGGCGGAACCTACAGTTTAAAGTCGACTCTGAACGACAAATATTTGAGAAACTTTTCATGGCAATTGTAGTTACTCTCAGAGTTTTCGTCAGAAATCTGCTGGAAGAGGAAATCGCAGAAGAAATCTGTTTCTATATTTTGTTTTGTTGGAGTTGGCTGACTTGGGGTTTGAACTGTGGCCTACCTACTAGACTACGGCGATTTCAGAAATAACAGTTGTGATACTTTTGTTGTGTGTTGTATTATTTTTCCATTATAATGTCAATAATATTAACCATGTACATACTACATATTTATTTTTGTGAATAATATTTTCAAATTTCAGGTGATTTTTTACGTTTTATTTTCATGAATTTTCCTAGAAATTTTCATTGAATCATTAGAAAGCAGGCATTCAAAATCCACGTGTTTATTTTTAGTTTCGATGAACAGTGACAATTTGCTTCTGAACTTTATATTTTTATTAATAAAAAAAATGGAAAACAAAACAAAAAATTACTTTATTTTCAATTATTACAACTATGTATGTAGTTTGTTTATTAATAACAATAACAATTTGTCATTTGAAAAACAAAAAAATATGACTAATGAGCCAAGTAAGGTATGGTTTAATACTCCACAACAAATAGTTTTTGTTAAGAAAAATAAAAAAATTAACAACAATAATAACAATTCATAACAGTTTTTATTTTCCTTTTGTTATTATAAAATGAATCAAGCAAGGCTTCAGATATGTTTTCTATTCAGTTTGCGTTTTACATTTTTTGCTTCACTTTTTTATTTCCTACAGAAGATCTCATATTTCGAGTTGGAAATGAATCTGACGAAGAAACCAAAAAAAAAAAAGTGTGATTTAATAAAGGCCATTTTGCCAAGTCAGGTAATTTTGTGTAGTAAAAGTAAATATACAAATATATAAATAAATGTTAACAGTAGCAAATACATACATTATTTCCTACTCTTTAGTAGAATGTTTTAAAACTTTATTCATACGTTCAGATGTTTCAACGTCATGCTGTGTAATGGTTTCTATTTAAGTTGTGGTATTAATTGATTTAATTGAAATAATTATACATATTTTCATGTATTTTTAAAAGTAAAAGTGATACCACAAACGATTTTTTAATATAATTTTTATTTTAATCGTATAATAATAATTAATGAAAATAGTTCTCAAACCATTAGTTTAAACAAATAATGGTAGAACTAAAAATAAAAATTGATGACCTAGTTCCTCTCTAGCTCAATTTGTTTAAACACACAATTATTGTAAGCGAGGTAGCTGGACTTTTTTTTAACCACAAAACATATTAGCATGACGTCATTTCTCACAGATGCTTCTTAAAATCATATCCTTTAATTCTCTCATTCTTTGTACATACCGTGTATTGACTTTTGGTCAATAGAATGTGAATAGAAAAACTCACCTCCATTGGCAAAAAATTGAGACATTCGAATTTCATAATCCTCATTTGAGACGTAGTTATAATAAGATGATTATGGTCGTCATAATCGATCTATTGTGCAAGGAATTGACAAAATTATAAAGAAATTTAAATAGTCTGATCGCTTCAGATGTAATCAGGACTAGGCCTATACGCACTGTTCAAAATATTGCCTCTCTTAATGAACGGGTGGTGGATAATCCAAAATTTTCATATTCACTGCATTCTTAGCAATTGGCCCTATCTTACGCTTCGCTATGGTGTAAACAATTCTCTAACATTGAAGCATTTTAATCCAATATTCGTAGAGTTATCATCGAGATACTGTCCGGTATGGGGCCTCTAAATAAAATATTTTCTACACGGAAGTCAACTTACAAATTAATTGGTTATTTAAAACCTTTAGCCCTGATTATGATCAAGCTTAACACATCATCCATGTTGTAGGTGTAAATTTTATTCATGAGTGGCTGCACGGATAGGTTAACATTGGCGTCGACAGATTTTTGAAAAATTTTCGTTTTGTTCTAGATGTCAAAGCAGACGCTTGAACCATGCAGGTGCTCGCGATTTCAGTTTCTGCTTGTAATCCAAGTAATTCTGGCAACCAAACTCTGTCAGTCATTCAACTTTATTTTGCGATAAATTATGTCAAATATTTCAAGTTGCATTATTTCTTCTCGTTTCAACACCCTTTTCTTAATAGTTTACTTCAAAATTCTTTCGGAATTCTCAAATGCGGGCTAGGCTTTTACAGTTTGAATAATAATGATGTAACACATGTATTGCAGCACCACGTGCCACAATTACGCTGCTCAAGTGTGTCCAAAACTGTTATAAGCCTGAATAAAAAAGTTTTGAAATTAATTTGGCTTTAAAAAAAATATCTACTTCAACTAATTTCCGTATGCGGGAGTATGAGAGTATGAGTGGGCCTAAAGGGGAGGGGGAAATAGATTCTTAAAACAAATGAAATAAACACCAAAATGATACAAACAACACGTTCTTTTATATTTTTTTTTTACTGAAAAGTATTCACAAATTAAGAGATTGTGGTAAGAAGAAGAAATGAAAGAAAAACAAAATTTTTTTAAAATTATTATGTAGAAAAAAATAAAATGAAGGTGACCAGGTGTTTGTTTACCTTCTAGCATGTAAAAAAATAAAAACAATGTGGGTCATAATTAAGTTTGTGTCCCTGCTGTTAGCATTTCACTGCCTTCAGTAAGGGGGTGTTGTTTAGTTGAGGCTTCATTTAGGATCGTTTAAAATTTCATTTGGAAAAAATTTGCTTTGAAAGCATTAAAAAAAAATAATACCCAAGTAAGTTTCAAATGTTACTATTTTTTGTTTCGTTTGTTTTGTTTTATTTTGTTTTTTGTGAAGTGAGTTATATTATATAGTATATGCGGTTATTTAAAACTTCATTAAAATATTCTTTTTAGCATTTCCATTTATTTGCATTGGTTTTATTTTTTATTGTTTTTGTTATAGTACTTGTACGTAATTATTGTACGTCTGCCGCCAGGCAGTCAACCAGCGAAATAACTAACCAACCAACCAACCAACCAGCCAGTCAACACATTGTTTAGCATAACTAAACAATTTGTGTACAATATTATCGACACAACTATAAAAATTTGTTTAGGCTGTTTGCTGTTTGTTTTACTTACTTACTTGCTTGCTTGCATACAGACCGAAAAACCCACAGTGTGAAAAATTTTTATTTTCACATAAACAGTGAATTAGAATGAAAGAAATGAAAAAAAAACGGTTGCATATTTTTTTATGGTTATTTAAATGAGGTTTTTGTGGTTCAATTAAAAATGTTATTGTAACAATTAATTTATTTTTCGTGGTAAAAAAAAGCAAATACGAGCCTCAAAAAACTTAATTACAAGGGTTTCAAGGAATTTTTAAAATTTGTTGTTTCATTTAGAATCCCATAGAATTCGAATTTAAATTTGCCTACTATTTTTATTTCCCACTTTTTTTAGTTCCAATCTATGATATCGGATTATATTGTAGTTGTCTTGATAACACTTTAGTTGGTTCAACAATTTTTATCATATTTAAAGCATCTTTTTTTTTTGAGTGCTCCTATCCTGGTGTTTATTCTCCTGAAAGAGCTATTGATGCCATTATTTGTAGAATATAACATCCTTCAGATGTCCACCGTGGCATCTCTAGGCAAAGTGCATTTCAAATGGCAATGCCTTAAGAAGACCTCCCCACAAGAAAAAGACTAACGTGTCAGTTTGCACAATTTCGTTGGCCAGTATACATTACCTCCCCATGAGATGCCCATGCCCTCAAATCGCTCGTGCAGAATCCTATGTGGTATGAGCTATGTGGTACGTAGAACCATCCTGCTGAAACCAAGATGTCTTTTATGTTCAGATCATCTTATTCAGACTAAAAGAAGTTAGTAATCATCAACTTATAGTGCTCATCGTAGACATTGCCGGCTTGGCCAACGTTAGCCCAATATCCACAACGAACAGTGAATTTTGCGTGATGCATTGTTAGCATTTGGATCTTATGTGGATTGGTATCATCCGAAATTCGATAATTTTATTTGTTCACGTAGCCATTCATTCAGAAATGGAACTCAGCGATGAAGACGATTTTACGATGAGAATTAGGATCAGTTGCCAACTGTTTCAGTCCTCATTCAGCGAATATATGGTCATTTACCAACAGTTCTTTCATACAGCAATGGGTCCCACCGCTGAAGATGAGTTTTCGATGAAAAGAAAAAGACGATTGAGGGGATATATACAAGAATACAAGAATACTTTTTCAAATTGGAAAAAGCAGCATGGAATTAAACAACGTGCATACCTGGTTGCTAAATGCACAGCAGGCAAACCAAGGAGCTACTTGGGTTGGACAAGAAAACGGTTCACACTCTAGCAGAAATTCTTATGAAAAGCTCAGTGTGCTCCATCAGGATTACTGCAGAAGCGACCATCAATGTGGAAGAAACGGAATCGTTACAGCACCTTTTATGGTGACAGACGTCATCGGTTATTGGGTGACAAAACTTTTAAAGATCTGGGCCTGGTTGCGAACGTGCCAATAAGGGAACTATTCGTGGTTCAAATCCAACAATAACGGATTATGACAAGGGTGATTGCCTTACATTGGGTAACACAATGGGTCAAATGGGCAACAGAGTGAACTTGCCTCTGAACGGCAAACTACACGCTAAGGCTAAACTAAACTAAGATAGAAATTTGTATGTCTTTTAAGGGATTGTCCCTAGATTTAGAATTTAATTTGAATGTTTAAAGCCTTAAAAAGGAGTCTATAGAAAAAATGTCTAGGGTGTTGAAACACTATAATATTTACCAATATAACTTTCCTCTCTACTTACTATCCTTTCACCAAAATCGGCTTAGAAATGTAACAAAAATGGTACATAGTATACAAGCCTTAATCATGGCATGAATTTGCGCAGTTATGTTTGGGTAATTTAGGATGTCGGTGTATGTACTCGTACATATGTACTCGTGTAGTCACCGTAATCTAGTAGGTAGTGTGTTCGCTTAGACGTAAAGCCCGGGTTCTAGCCCCAGGCCACACATCAAAACGAAATATGAAAAAAAATATATTTCTTTTGCGACTTCCTCTCAGCAGATTTCTGGCAAAAACTCTAAGAGTAAATAAACTTGCCATGAAAAAGTTTCTCAAAATCTGTCGTTGGGTATAAAATTAAGGCACACAACATGAGTGGTGTGAGAAGCTAGGCCGTAATCCTGACAGAAGGGTTGTAATGGTCAATTATGTGTATATGTGTATATACTTGTAGTATTCACATATCAAAATTTTGCTCTTTTGAATGATTCAGTCAACTATTTTTAACTTCTATGCTTATAAATTGTATGTTGTAATGTATAAAGAATACTGTTTACAATTCTTACTATTCATATGACCCAGTTTATATTTCTAAAACAGAACATTAAATGCTTCAATGATATTTAAGCCTTTCTATAACAATGCATAGTTAAAAAAGAAACACCTTTAAAAAAAACTGCAAACAAATGAAACAAAAAAAAAAAAAAAAAAAAAACAATAACGTCATAAAAACTCATAAAACTTGGTCACAAATCAAGCGTGGTTTTACTCAACGAAATGTATGTGACTTTTCCACAAAACAGATGAAACGATTTATTTTTTAGTATAAAAATATGTAATTTTAGTAGGTAGTATGTGAGTAAAAAAAAAGCAAACAAATTAACTTCCTATGTAAACAAATATTAAACTGAGCATAAGCTAGACAAGAAGAAAACAAGAAGAAAAAAGAAAAGAAGTTAAGAAAATTAAATGAAGATAAATACGAGTACATGCCAAAGATTTAATACGCTTCAAAATAGACTTTTTGTTACCGCTTTCTGTTCAAGATAAAGATGTCAACTCTTTTTTTTTCATTTCATTTAGTTTAGTTTCGTAATAATTTGAAACGATGTTGATTTTCTTTTATCTTTTAAAACGTTAAATTATGGCATTTTTTTGGTTTTTCTTTTTGCTTACCTTTAGAATTATTGGAAATTTCAGTCGTGTATTTGTTGTGTAAATTTTAATAGTTCTGCTCTGTGTGGACTTCTCTATTGTGAGTACCGAACGAGTATGAATATGATTATGAATATCGGCCGTGCAATAAAGATGATGTAAATGGTTTTGAAGTATGAGTAAACCAACCCAACCCATTGTGCTGAAGCAAAAGTAGATTTTGAAATTTGATTTACGTAGTTCTTGCAGTCAATTACTGCATTTTAACGCGCATTCACGTACGAGGTGTTTAATTTAATGAATTTTTTGCTTGTTCTTCGAGAGAAACAGAAACTGCAAAAGAAACACAATAAGAAACAACAAACCATAATCTGATATTCCATATGGCATAGTACATATATGTACATAGTTTTGTAAAGTACTAGATGGCAAGAAAAATATGATGTTTGTTGATGGTTTGAAAATGTTTTATAAGATTTTTTGTTGTCAAAGTGTTAAGTTCAGTTATTGTGACAACACGCGTCCATCTAGTCTTTAAAAAATATACGTATTGTGGACCAAAGTAAAAATAAAACCAAAGAATTTAACTCGAAAATATTAAAATCTAAACAACATAACCGAGTGCATACCTTACCTAAAATAACAATAAAAATTTAAATTTTTTATATTAAAAATTTAATGATATTAACATGTACAAGTGAAACAAAGTATTGTTTATGTTTGTGATATTTTTTTTTCTAAAAAAACATTTAAAGATTTTTATTAAAAAAAAAACAAAATTTAAAATTAATTTAAAGGATTGAAATCAAATTTTATACTCGGAATTTCAAAATTTCCTCTTTGTTACTGTATTTCAATCTATGAATTCTGTGCATCAAAAAAAGGTTTTTTAATTTTTAAAATAAATAAGAAAATATTCTCTCTAGACCTTCAACTCAAACTATTCGCCTTAGAGTAACAGAGAGTCAAGTCTGTTTTATATCCTAATATAAAGAAATTTATTTACAATTTCTGAGATTTAAATTTGTTGGTCTATATTCAAATTTTTTTTATTATTTTTATTATCCCTTATTCTCTATCATTCAGTTAAGAACTTGGACTTAAACCAAAAACATCCATCTTTTTTCTATCGGTACAAATCATTGATTTGTTTAAGTGCCTTATCTCAAGAGAACCAATTCTGTGTCATGTGTTAATAGGGCAGTAGTTATGACAATGCTACCGGTACACTATCCGTTTTAATTTCTTTTTATTTTACCCATTTTAAGCTATTTACTAGTTGCGTACCAAAGGTCTAAGATAGAAGTTTTTGTTTGCCCTGACAATATTAAGGAGTAAACATTTTTAATTTGAAATTTCATGTCACCTCACTTGATTATTATCATTTTAATTTGAAGAAATATTCGTAACGATTACCATATTTTTGGTTTTAGGCAAGCTGGCCTTATTCAGCCTATAATTCAGGTCCTTTTCTATATCTCCATGAGCGAATTTAAATGTTTCTGTTTTTGAAAGCTTTATATCTTATGATGATCTTTATTAAAATGATCCTATTCAAGTCAAATATAAACTGTTTTCTTCGATAATTTATTATCATTTTCAAGATAATACGATCCGCACTTGTTCCGAGATATTGTTATTGACCAAAGCTTTAACTTTGGAAGCAATTTTCCTGATTCAGTGGGTCAATTTTTCACAATGCAGGTTAGAACTGAGAGTTATTCCTAGCCTAAAGAAAGTATTCATCGACGCAGAAATTTAACCATGTTCCTTTGTTGGGTTAGGTTGTCCTTGTTGCAATTCGCAGATGGAAATGTGGTTCCTCTGGTTCTTTTAGACGATTTATTGAATTACCCTCAACCTATGTAGGGTACACGTGGGTACTATTCGGCATCAGTAAGGATAACTGCTTGACTCTCATTATAAACACGAGGATGTTTCCTTTTGAGATGTATTAACGTCGTACAGGCCCCAAACATTTGTTTTTGTGGTTTGTGTTGCTGTAATCAGCTGCTGTAGATATGCATATATGTACACAAGGCTTGTAAAATTAGAGTTCGCTGATAAAGTCTTCATGGGCTTTAAAACATAATTGTTCATAATTTGTCACTATACCATCTATCGCCGCTGCTGTTGCGCTGTTACTGAATGACAATTAATTACTGAAATTGATCAAAATGCCTTGCCTTGCGTAAATATGTTCGCTGTAAAGCATCCGTAGTATTAAAGTAGCAAAGACACGGGATTGTAATGCCAACCTAATGTCTAGATTTACACCCCCCGTTTAATCTAATATTCGTTATACATAGCTACGTGTCTGCTTTTATACAATAATAAACATTTTTTAGGTTTTGTTTTGATTTGCGTTTAAAGTTTCCATATCTTTAAAATCTCTTTCAATCTATCGTATTATTGTTTAATTGTAAATATTTTGAATTTTTTGTTGTTGTTATTGTTGTTGTTATTAAAATATTTTGAAAAGCTACTGTGATAGTTTATTATAAACAATGTGATCGTAACCATACAATGATTTATTTACACAAATTCTCAAATAACCAAAAACAAAAAAGTCATTAACATTAATCCAAAGAAGAAGAGGAAGAAGATGAAAATAAAAAAGAAGAATAGTTCTTAACAGATTATTTAAGTGCCCTACACTGATATGATCAAATCGAAAGCAACATTTTTAGTTCTATTAAGTAAATTTATTATTTATTGTTAGTGTTTTGACAAAATGATTAGAAATTAAATGCAAATTATGATCAAAAAATCCTGAAATTTATGCATTTACTGTTTAATGCATAAAATAGTATACAAATATAAAGTGTGGTACAAAAGCCGCCGTAGTCTAGTAAGTAGTGTGTTGGCTCATTAGACGTAAGGGCGCGGTTCAAACCTCAGGTCAAACATCAGAACGAAATATTAAAAAATATTTCTTCGGCGACTTCCTCTCAGCAGACTCTGAGAGCAAATAAAATTGCCATGAAAAGTTTCTCAAAAATCTGTTGTTCGGAGTCGACTTTAAATTGTTGGTCCCGCCACTCATGTATAATATTAACGCACACAACATGAGTGGTGTTGAGAAGTTAGGCCGTAATCCTGACTGAAAGGCTTGTAATTAATGGCCAACTATGTATAAAGTGTGGTACATTTTTATCCTGTATGAGCACAAGGTTTGATGGCATGGCCGTCTCAAGTGGAGGTGATGTGAAATTGCCACCGATATCGTGCGGTTTGAACCTGTTGGACTTCTTCTTTTGGTGTGTCAATATCGATGTTCTATTTATAAAAAGTATTTTCGTAGACCTTATTTATTATATATTTATTGTAGCGACATCTTCAGCCTACTCTAGATTTTAAAATTTTTTTGTTTCTTAATAAAGTTGCAACTCACTGTGATTGTAGATTAGTAGCTGTTGTTGTTATACACCAAATATACGACTAAAACAAACACAGTGGTGGTGGTCTCTGATTCCTACTGATCTTCATTAAATATCTTCACATTATTATATTATTTCATTATTAAATAATGATGACAATGACGATTGACAATGAACGTTTAAAACTCTTAAAGTTATAAACAAATCCTTAAAGAAAAAAATTAACACAGAAAAAGGTCAGTTACGAACGAAAACTAAAATTTAAAGAGAAATACTTTATGATGATTTGTTAAGATTTAGGTAAAATTTTTAAATGTACGGCAGATAGATCTTTAAAGCGAACTTGAATACAATTTTATTGAAGTTTGCAAATAAAAAGTCTAATTCTTTAACTATATTGTATGGAGAACCAGAGCCACGGAGATTATCTAATGCGATATTAAACAGGGAGCGTAGTGCCTTGAGTGACTAAAATAGCCTTATTATTACTGCATGTAGTAGACTCAAAAAAAATTGTTTCAGAATATGCCCAATATGCAGACCCCGTCATGAGAAGAACGAATCACCGAACACATGCTTGGAACCTATGCGATTTAAATGCATTGCTAAAAGAAACACCCGGGTGTTTATCTAGTAATAGTCAGGGACTAATAACGTACTCAAAATCTGTAGTTCGGAGTCGACGTTAAACTGTAGGGCCCGCCACTTAAGTATAAAATTAAGGCACACAACATGAGTGGTGTGAGAAGCTAGGCCGCAATCCTGACTGAAGGGTTGTAATGGCCAATTATGTATGTACTATGTAATTACTTACAGCATTCTGAAGAGAATTCAGGAGACGTACAGCTCGATGATAATACAGTTAATCGTTTGGTTATGTTTCTGTGCTATAATGATTATATTCTGTTTTTTTTACTTTCATTTTTTTAACAAAATGCATCGATGCACAGAAAACATCGATGCATTTTGTGGGAAATTCATAAAAATCCGATTTCCTTAAAAGAGGAAATTATTCCCTGCTCTAGAAGATGAAGAATGCTAGTTTTATTGGATGACAAAAATTTAATCAACATGTTTTCGTTACTCTTTTTAAGAGAAATGTTCTCGACATTATTTTGTGTATTTTTTTAGCATAATTTTTGTATGAATTTTTTTATTTTTTTATTATGAATTGAATTATTTTTTACAATTATATATAATCACTGTAATTCGCACGACAATAATAAAAGCCGCATTTTCTACAAAATGAACATGTTTTTTTCAAATTACAATAACATGTATTTGAAGAACTACTGCTATAGGTATGTATGTATATATGTAAATATATGTATTTCTAATGTAATAAATTATATGCACAAAATGCATATGTACGTATGTATATAATATTGAAATAATTTTTTTAAATGACATCATTTCAAAAACAAATTAAAATGTATACATACTAAAAATAAATGAACTAAAAAATTAAGAACGAGCAACGGAATAAAAACGGGAGCTTTGATAAATTTAAAATTAAAATATTTTTGTTTTTTGTTGTTTTTTATTTTTTTTTTGATTTCATTTGTGATTGAAAACAATAATTTTCTTTTGTGTTTTCTAATTGTAGTTCAGTGTATGCAGCACCTTTGCTAGCAACAGCCGCTAATGGCATGCCGTATGGAATGCAGTCAACGGCCAACTCATCGCCGCCACCACCATCAACACCAAATGCCTCAAGTCACCACAACAGCTCAGCAACAGGTATTGGTACAGCACCAACTGTTTCAGCTTCGGCTTGTAGTCAAAACACAACTGCTTTAACTACGTCATCTACGAATAACAATAGCAACAATCTGAATGAGACTCACTCGAATTCCGATGATTATGGTTCGCCCAAAAGTACACAGAGTAATGGTGGTGGTGGCAGTGGTGGAATTCTGCCGGGTTTTCAGCGTATTGCCACTTGTTCTCCTTACAACCAGCAAAACACTCATTCGACTGGCGTCGATCGCTATGGCTCACTGAGTAATTATAGAACTCATGTAAGTATATAGTTTGACTCATAAAATACAAAATAATTCTGAAAAAAAAAAAAAATATTAATACTCTGTTTATAGAACGATACTTGGCCTAGTCCTTATGAGGTCATTAGTTATCCTCCCTCTTCGGTGGTGGCTAATCAAGCTTTGAATAATGTTCTCAATGCCGCCAATACCAATGTTATACGTTCGACTGTTAATGGTCGCACAGGTTCCACAACGACAGACGCAACAAATTCGGCTGCCACAAATTTAGTGGCTGCTCATTTGTCAGCCTCGGCATCGCTGTCAGCAAGTAAGTACAGCTTCAAATTTAAACATTAGCTACATACATATTTATATACTAATACATACACATACCTTAAATACATGCTTTAATTTATTTATTTTGATTTATTTACTTACTTACTTAGTTACTTATTATTTTCATTGAAAACACGTACATATTTGGCAGGCAAAATAAGGCACAGAATAAGAAAATATTTATTAATTTCTTTAATAAAACTGATAAGCTTTATATTCTCATATATGTACATATACAAACATATTTATTTATATTGTACTTATATATGTATATGAGGTTATAACCTTTTTTCTTAAATAAAAGCAGACAAACAAAATTATGTATAATTAAATATGAAATTGAAATTATTTAAATGGACAGTTTTAAAATATAATTAAAAACAAAAAACAAAAAAAGGAATTTAATTACAGTTTATTTCCATAAAGAAATTTCATTTGTTTTTCAAATGTTTTCCAGTTTTCGTAACGTTTCTCCTTATGACTTTGTTTATATTTTAAGAGTTTTATTTAGTTCAGGTAAATTTCTGCGCGTTTATTTGTTCAGTTCCTTAAATATTTTCTATTTACGTAACCTGTGTAAATGTGGTATGATATGGAATTCTTTTTAAACAGATTTTCTTATTTGTTTATGAAACCATTTGCTTGGTATACTTATTCCAAAACCAAAAAAAAAAGAGACTTTTTGTTTGTGTATTCCGAACAATGGCCGGTTGGCCAATAATTACCACACAATTTATAATTGATTCATACAATGAGATTCACATTTGAATGATTTTTTTAAATAAATTAAAAACTTAGGTGTTGGTTTAATTAGGTTGTGCCCATAGACCTCTTGAGCTTTACACAAAAAAATAAGATTTGTAAGAGCCATTAAAATAAATCATGAGACAATGTAATCGCTGAAATCATATTTTATGCCGACGAGCAATGTGCCCAAAGTCCTCTTGAGCCTTACACAAAAAAATAAGATTTTTAGGAGGCATTAAAATAAATCATGAGGCTATGTAATCGTCGAGAAGTCGCCGTAGTCTAGTAGGTAGTGTGTATGCTTATTATACATAAATCCCAGGTTCAAGCCTCAGGCCAGACACAAAAGAAAAATATGAAACATTTTGCCCAAAGTTCTCTTGAGCCTTAATCTAAAGCCTAAATCTGAAGAATAGTGAGGACGAGGGGGTAAATTCGAGCTTAATTTATAAGTTTTTGCAATGGAAACTACACATCTATACATCTCTGCTTTACTTATTTTAACATAGACTTTATGCTCGGTGTAATGCACCCACAGCCCTCATTCTAATATATTTATCTTACTCTTACGAATATCTTTAAGATTATTTTCACCTTACATTGTTATTATAATCATTATTATTTAATATTTATATTCCTATGCATTCTTAATTAATTTTATATTTAGAGAAACGAACAAATTTAATTATTATTGTTTTATAATAAATTCAATTAATTTTTTTTTTTTAAATTAATTTTTGTTTGTTACACAATCACAACACAAAATAATAAAAAAACAAAACAAATTTACACACAATTTTGCTTAAAAACAAAAATTACACAAAACAACAAAAACAGCAACATTTAGGAATTATTTAATTAAAAATTTTTTTTCTTCCATTTTTTTTTTGTAAATTTTACGATAAATCAAAAAAAAAAATAGAAATTAAATTGAAAAAGAACAGTTATAAAAACGAAGTTTATGATTATTTAATTGTATTATTTTGAAGCATTTTTTGATGCCGATTTTTTTACGGAGGGGCGAGAATGTGTCAATTGTGGTGCTATTTCGACTCCACTATGGCGACGTGATAACACCGGCCATTATTTATGCAATGCGTGCGGTCTTTATCATAAAATGAACGGAATGAATCGTCCCTTAATAAAACCACCTCGAAGATTGGTAAATTTTTTATCTTAAAAACTTAATTATTCCTGTTTTAAAAGAGTAGAAAAACAAACAAAATTTTTGAATTTTATTGTAAAAATAAAAGTATTTAAAAGAAAATCTTATAGAAATCCTTTGCCCTTACGAAAAAAGAAAAAAACTAAAAATCTAAAAAAGAAAAACGACGTTCTCGCTTCTGTTAAATTTAAAAGAAAATTGTCCTTGAAACCAAGTATTAAAGAAGGACTTTTAAAAACGAAAAATTAATTGAATTTATTATAAATATGAAAAAGAATAAAGAATAAAGAAAAATATATTTTTTTTGTACTAATTTGTAACTGCTTAAGGCTTTTTAGTTGTTTGCTTCCTTTTTTCTTAGTATAAACTGTAGCTTGAATTTAGCGAAATAAATCAATTATTTTTTCCTTTTGCTTTTTAATTGTTTTTTTTTTTTGTTTATTAAAAAAATCCAATCAATCACTATATTACAGTGGCCGCTGAATCAGGCGGGGATTTCTATAAGACCTTTCCGTATAGCGTTACAAATCGGAACAGCAACAACAGCAACAGCACTACCAACATTAAAGAGGAACATGTTGTTAGTCGTGCTACTTCGCGGCGCCTGGTAGGTGTTACACTAAATATTCATTTACTTTGTTTTGCTTTTAAATTCAAAAATTTTGTTTTAAGCTGTGACTTTTTTTTTACTTTCTTTTTTACGCACAAAACGTTTTAATAATAACTTTATCTGTATTCATATAGAGTGCTTCACGAAGAGGTGGCCTTACCTGCTCCAATTGCTTGACAACCCAGACATCACTATGGCGTCGTAATCCTAATGGTGAACCGGTATGCAATGCCTGTGGCCTGTACTACAAACTGCACAGTGTCAAACGGCCATTGACCATGAAAAAGGATACAATACAGGTAATTGTTAATGATGAAAATCATTCCCAAACACTTGTTTACATAGAATATGTTCTAAATAAATAATTACAGACACGCAAACGTAAACCCAAAGGCTGTAAAAGTGAAAAGGTTTCTAAAAAACAGGCGACTGCAAATGCGGTTGCCGCTTCAGCCACTGATCAGTGCTTGAATAATACCAATAATACTCTCAATGGTAGTACAGACAGTACAAACAACAATTTGACAATGTTAAATGGAGAAAATGGTGAGTTTTAAAAGCATTCACAATATTATTCATCTATTGCCCACCAACCCACTCCAGCATGCCTGTATTATTAATTATTATTTTTCGTCTTCTTTTTTTTTCTGTTTCTTTTCATATTGTTAAACAAATTATATGTCGTTATATGGGGGTAAAAAAAAACTTGTTTTTGACTCAAATAGATATTAAACCTTTAACACAACAATTATTAAATGCATCAACATCATCACTAACTCAATCGGCGGCTACATCACCTACCAATAGTATACCATCGCCTTCTCATAATAATAATAATAATAATAATAACAATAACAACAGCATGAAAATGTCACCAGCCTCACCGTTAATGCAACAACATCACCAAATTGTCCCACATAATCTGGGTGATATGTCACCGCAACGGCAATATCAGCTGCGGACACAAGAACAGCAACAACAGCAAGAATTGTCACCGTTGATGTTTCAACATCATCAACAACAAATCCAACCATCATCTGCCTCATGTTCACCAAATAACAATCATTTAAATACAACAACAACAACAACAACTAATAATAACAACAATAATAGCAACAATAATAATAACAATAATATAGCAACTAATTTTAATCACAATGATAATGAGAATTTAAAATTTATGCAAAAATATATACAACAACAACAACAACAACAACAGGAACAATTAATGAATATAACACAACAGCAAACACTGCATACAACGAATACCCTAACGAAAGCCAATTCGCCCAGCAGCAGCAGCAACAACAACAACAACAGCAGGAGCAACAGCAACAGCAACATATCATCACCAATAGCCCACAAATGTGTCACACCCAATCCATCCTTACAGAGTCAGCAACAGGAGCAACAACAACAACAACAATATCTGCAGCAACAGCAAACTGTACACCCCCACCACCATCATCCGCAATTGACAATCAGCCAAACTCATGGTCACCATCCCATACTGCATATGTCATCTAATAATCACAGTCCTTTAAGCCACTATCATAACAATGATCCTTCTTCACACAATCATTCGCCAGCCAATTCCCCGTTATACGATAGCTATGGTGAACTAATAGCACCCGATGATGATACCGCCAATAATATTAAATTGGAACATTTGCAACAACTCAATGATGATCAACAGCAACAGCAGCAGCAACAACAGCATCAACAACAACAGCAGCAGCTCCATCAACAACAGCAACAACTATTACACAACCATTTGCAAGCGATGAGCCGTAGTCCTTCCATGGACGAAGAATACGAATATCATCAGCGCAGTTCACAATTTTTATTGCATCAACAGCATTTACACGATTTGCAACAACAGCAATTTTTACAATTTGTGCCACAACATTTACATGAATTCGGGCGTAAGTTCGATAGGGAAACGGTGGTGAAAATGGAATGATAAGAATGGTTTACATTCTTAGGGGAAGTATACCTAATTTCCATATCTGAATACTCGTGTTTTGATGCAGACTCTCTTTAAAGTAATAAAAATAAAATACAATATATTAAGAATACATAATAATTAAGGAAACGATAAACATATAAAATTCATCGAGTGACGTTTTATGCAGTAGGTAGAAAGGGAAGAAAAGATGGCCCATGGTTAACTTAGTTCCACTCATGATAGAATACCAGAAAAGGGAATAAAAAATAGGTCTTATTAGAAACGAAACTGGAGCAAGGACTTAGGAAAACAATTTTTCAATTAATGATGACCGACTGAGCCTTCGAACTTTTCAAATATTCCCATATTTTTTTGTGTAACTTTCAATTTATGTCCTAAATATGTACATATGAGTCCTAAATTAAACTCCTAAGTTGAACAAAGGGCCTCTATTTCTCTATTCTTGAAATCGCTTTTATTTTAGATTTTACTAGAGGTTTCAATTCCGACCGACGCCATTTTGTTTTCCATCACCAAACTTTGAGCGAATTTCACTACAGCGCCTGTCCGAAAAATAAAATTTTAAATAATTAAATTAAAATATATTTTATAACCTCACAATATAATTGCCGCTAATTTTATTTCCATAAGTATCAAAATATATCGGCATCCCTACTAGCTTCGCTCAACGTTTAATTTTAAGTGAACGAATGATATGTCGCTTTTTATGACGTGGATACCACCTGATAAATAAAATAATAGTAACGCAGCCAGTTCGAAATTTTCTAAAATTTAAAAATCAGATTCTCACATCTATTTTCTAAAAAAAAATGAATATTTTCCAACTCATAACTAAACCATACCCAATTCGAAGGCTCATTTATTTGAATAGTTTTAATAAAGACAAAAATTAACTTCGATTTTATATTATTTAAAGGAATAAAAAAAAAAAGAAATTCATATCCGAAATTCCTAGACAATAAAACCAAAGATAAAAAAGACAAAATCTCAAGCAAGACAAATTCCATCGAAAAGTTCATTAAATTTCCAAAGAATCTTAAGAATTTATTTTTAAACACAATTTTTATTTTATTTTGTATTTTTGATAATTTAATCTGTTCGAAATTATGACTTTAAAACAAATGCATGCATACTTCATTAATAATTAATTTTACACAACAAAACAAAAAAAAAAAAATTAAATCCTTTAAGGAATATAAATAAACTAAAAATTAAAAAAAAAATATTTGTATATAAAAATATTAAATAAATAAAATTATTTTAAATTTTTATATAAAAATATTAAATAAATAAAATTATTTTAAATTTTTATATAAAAATATTAAATAAATAAAATTATTTTAAATTTTTATATAAATACGTACATGTATGTATATTGTACTTCAAGCTAAAATTTCCAAATATTATTTTTTTAAATATGTACCAAAAAAAAAAAGTAAATATTTTTTTTATTAATTAAATAATTATATGTCTTTTATTTTTATTAGTTTTAATTCTAATATTTTCGTTTCAATCTTTAATCATTAATATGTCAGAGATTTTTTTTTATAAATTAAGTTAATTTCTTCATTATTGTAAATTATCACAAATTAAATGATATTTTATTATTGTATGTATTTTGTAAATTTTTTTTAATATTATTATTATTATTAATTGCAATTTTATATACGATTTACATATTTACATCCAATTAAAGATTTTCTAAAAAAAAAAACACAAAAACAAATACAAAAAATCTCATATTTTTTATTTTATTTTTAGATTGTTTTTATTATTATTTTTATAATTATTTTATATAATTTTTTTTTTGCTACCAATTAATTTAAATTTGATGTGTTTTTATTTTCAATTTATTTGTTACTTCCTATTGATATTTTTATTCTTCCATAGATTTTAAGGAAACAAAATAAACGAATATTTTTTTAAATAAATAAATACAATTACTGTAGTATTCACTTATTTTTTATTCTTTAACACGACTAACTCAAACTTTTAATCGCTATTTGCTATTGGATACATTTTTAAAATAAATCTTCATTGAATTTATTTGTCGTTCCTCATCCTCATAATGTAACACAACTTTTCTTTTTTTCTGTCTTTCTGAGGTCGTCCCTTCCTGATATCAGAATCTTCTTCCAATATATTTCCAGGAGGCATGGGCGCGGTGGTTAAATTCTAGTCGGCATAAACCTGTATCTTAAAAATTGAGTGGCTTCAATCACATATGTATATATATACATACATACATAATTATTCATTACAACCCTTCAGTCAGGATTATGGGCCTAGCATCTAAACACCACTCATGTTGTGTGTGTTAACGTTATACATGAGTGGCGGGACCTACAACTTAAAGTCGACTTCGAACGACAGATTTTTGAGAAGCTTTTCATGGCAATTTTATTTGCTTTCTATTGAGAGTCACCGAAGAAATATTTTTTTCATATTTTCGTTTTGATGTCCGACCTGGGGTTTGAACCGTATCCTTACGTCTAATAAGCTAACATACTACCTACTAGACAACGGCGACTTCTTCAATTACCCTCTACAGAAATGCTGGATGGTGGCTTCATTGAGTATGTGTCCTAGTAATAATAAGAATTTCAAAAAAAAGGTCTGATACATTGTCTACATGTGTTTCAATTCTCAGCAAATAATGTAGCTCGTAGTTTTGCATAATTTATTTAGAAAAGGGAGTGTTGTGTTGTTCTATCGAATAAGTTCCAGAAGGCTTGCGAGAAATCCTAGGGATGTAAACCAAGTATTATGCTTTAAATGTATACCATTTGCCGAAAATTTTGTTTCCATTAACATAATTGTCGGAATAAGTTTGTAAACAATGCTCCATAATTGTGAAGAAACTCATAAACTTGCCAACCTTAATTGTATCTAATTGTAGATCAAATAAAGATTATAATTTTCCATCTCTGCTTTTGAATATTATGTATATCCATTGTAGCCCCTTAATGCAGGCAACACTATAGTTAACGTAGTTATGACACAAACCAAAATTACAGGATGTTTCAAAATTAATTTTAATTTTCGATATTAATTCGAAAGTACTTTTTTGTTTTGTTTAAGCAAGCAAAAGGTCCATGAAAATATGAGAAGGGATGTGTGTATGTACATATATGTATGCATGTATATGCATAATAATACAAAATCAGGGATTTTTTCTTCTGTTCGTGTTGTATGTAACCAGCGTTGCCATTTGCCAAGTTTTCCCTTTTTTTCCAAGTTTTTTAGGATGCGAAAAAGTTTTCATTAAATTTGCTTTCTAACAAAACAAGTTTTTTCGACAAAATTAATTTTAAATTTTTTTTCAATAAATTTAATGATAATAACACGCAATATTTACATTTTTAAAGGAAATGTTATGTATTTTATTAGTCCCGGGCAAAAGTAGCAAAAAACACCAATAGAGGGTACCGGTCTCCCGTGTTTCCTTTAAACATTTTGGAACTTTTGTAGAAAACAAGTTTTTTTTGGTAAAATAAAGTTTTTTCTCCAGAAATAAAAAGTTTTTTTCAAAAAAATTCTGGCAACGCTGTATGTAACAGTTAATATGTACAGGATCGGCAAAGGTAACTGCAACCAATAGGGGCATAATTTCTATAAACGAGACTCTTTAACCCTTTAACTGTATATGTATTTTAATAAATAATAAGAACTTTCAAATTCTGTAAAGTTGGAATAATATTGCCGACATAAATCTTTTTATTCATTTTGATAGGTTTAAGGATCGTGCCTTCCACAAACCCATATATTAAATGATATTTTCTACAAATCTGCGACTTACATAAATATAGGCGAGAGTGTTGGAAGGATACGTATCAGAGATCAGCAATGAATCTTTTTTTTCGCTATTCATAAGTACTCCTGAAATTTTGAGTATGAGTGAGTCAACAATATTGAAATTCGACTACTTTGATTCATTCTTACTCACTACAACTTTGATTTATACGCACAGGTTGCAATGAGTATGAGTACAACGTTGACATCAAACTTATAACATTCGAAATATGTTTGATTTATACGTCTACACATTCAGATTCATAAATTTAGAAAAATACTTATAATACTCATAAATGATTCGAGTGATTCAAAATTTACAGTCATAGTTGTTGTTGCATTTACAAAAAAAGAAGAAAGACAAAGACAAAGCAAACACATAACCTTCTAGTGAGTATTGTAGTGTTCGAATGCGAATCATGCTTATTTTGTGATTCTTGTAAATATTGAGTAAACGAGAGTCGAAATCAACAACATCATGCGTGTTGTTAAGTATGAGTACGATGAGTACTTCAACTTTGAATAAGAGTACATAGTATGAGTATGATATTAAAATAAGTATGAATGCCAATAAGTATCAGAAATTATGAGTATGATTCGAATCTACGCATCTTTTTAAATATTCATTGATGATCTCAGATACGTATTATCGTCCTTAGTTTATTCTTTTTCAGACTTAACAAGTTCATAGTGTCCACCATATCCGCATGGCCCCAGAGTGTTTTAGTAAATTGATTACTGCATCGTTGCTCCATAGCGTACTGAGCGAAATTTTTGCCCTAAGATTGGTTTTTAGTACCCCGAAGTTTGTCTCGTGCTAGTCTCCATCTTCAGATCTGGTTAATAATATCCATTCCAATAAGATTAGTGCTGGTGGCAGATACTTTCGCCTGAAAAACTACTTTATGGTTAAGTAGGCAAAAGAATATTCTTCACCCTAGTTTTATTATACAGGCGACACTTTCAGTCCTATACCCACATCCAGAGCCATGCGTATTCGTGAGTCCGATATTATTTTATAATGTTTTTTTATACACTATAGTATAGTACGCCTATATTTTGTTTATAAAAACAAAAGAAAAACAAAAAGACTTAAAATGGCATTTCCATATGTATGCAGATTCAGCACGTAGTATTATTTAAATAAAATAAAAACAAAATGTTCCCATATATCGTATGTATATCGTATACTTACGGTGGATGAAACACAACAATTTTGTTTTGTTTTTGTGCATAGAAAAAGCATATATTTTTGAGGACACCTATGGGGCCATGGTAAAGCTACATACAATACTCGTATGTGTACTTTTATATGAAAGAATTATTATTTAATTTTTTTTATATTTTTTTATATTTTTGTTTTTGTTGTTATTATTAAAGCACATATTTACGAAACGTTGAAATATAAAAAGATAAGATAAGAAAAAATTCACTTCACTTTATAAACGATGAACACTCGTGTATTTTATTGTGTATACATACTTATATATGAACATATGTACGTACGTATACAGACCTTTAAACTGTAGTTATTGTTACTCGTTCAAAATAAAATTCCCCAGAAAGAAAATTTCTGAAATTCTTATATTTTTTGCTCTGTAATATGGGTTTGGAATTTTGTTGTGACATTTTTTAAAGAGTATTGAGATGGTTTTACAAAGATACATACGTGTTTATATGCATACATACATACATAGAAAGATTGTGGAACAAACTGCAAATAATTGTTTTTCATTTCACTTAAAGTTTTTTTTGCCAGCCTATGCTTAATTAAGCCTTTAAAGGGAGTGCATTTCTTTCCATTTAACATAATTTTTTTTTAATAATTTAAGCTAAAGCTCAATACAACGGCTCAATTTGACCTTCGGGTACTGTACTTCTCTCATTGACAAGTACACGTCCTCTAACCTAAGCTAAACCTTACATACATAACTGGTCATTACAACCCTTCAGACAGGATTACGACCTAGTTTCTCACACCACTTCTGTTGTGTGTGTTAATTTTATACATGAGTGGCGGGACCTACAGTTTAAAGTCGACTCCGAACAACAGATGTTTGAGAAACTTTTCATGACGATTTTATTTACTCTCAGAGTTTTTGCCAGAAATCTGCTGAGAGGAAGTCGCCGAAGAAATACTTTTTGTATTTTGTTTTGATGTCTGACTTGGGGCTCGAACCTTGGCTTTTCGTCTAATAAGCCAGCACACTACCTACTAGACTACGGCGGCTTCTGAAGCTAAACCTTATCTTTATAAAAATGCCTATAAAAGTGTTTCATCGTCTTGATATAGCGTCTTCCAACAACGCCTTCCGAACTTTGATAGTTGATAACGACCATCTTGTTGAAGCTACATTTGTCAAATTAGTTGTAAGCCTGTTTTGCCAATTCAGAATGGACAAACATAGACAACGACACGTGTTAATTGAATGGTTTCTGAAGCAGTTGGCAACTGACTTTAGTTTCCATGAAAATATAATCTTCAACGATTATGGTGCATACGCTAACAAACTAAATATGATCCAAGAAATCAAATCTGTTGTACGATAATGAAACCAGGCTAGTTTTGAATACTACACGCAAATCACTTTTGCTATTCAGCAATAAGAGCCTAAGCGTCAAATGCAGAGAAGTCTAGTGCCATGTTAAAAATAAAAGGTAGAAATTTGAGATTGATCAGTCATACTATCGTCGTAGTACTCCATGTGTAGCCTTACATGGGATGGTGTTAAAATGATGAACATGTTTTCTGGAAGTCACATTCTACCAAGAGGCTTAGCACGGTTTTATGTTCAAGTCCATATTCAATGTAAAAACCAGTATGAGAACTCGAAACGTATAAGAAAATTCGAAATAAACTCAAAACAACATGGCCTTTAGGTTTGTAAGGACACTCTAAGGATAATTTATTATTTGAATATATTTAGTATTATTTATAAATATGGCGTCCGGTTGCCATCTTGAATAGGTTAGTTGGGTTATTTAACTTTCTACACTTTGTTTGGGGTGGCAATGAAACTCTGCATATATGTATGTATGTTTCACAAAGTACTCACCGGCCAAACTATTATTCTAAGGGTGTTTTTCTCGCATACATAACAAACTAAGAGATAACGTTGCAGATAAATTAGGAATTTCATTTTAAAATAAAATAAAAATAAAGAATAAAAATTAAAAAAAAAAAATTTTAATAAAAGCTGAGTAATAAACACCTTGTGCATGGTGTAGTGTAACAGATCAGAGTCTCTGGTGGGAATCGTATCTACGATCCTCACACAAATAATCTAGCACACTACCCACTATACTACTAGGGCACCCAAAAGGGCATTAACTCAGTAATTTCTTCGTAAAGGTTTCTTATTGACTCTTAACAAAATGGAAAAGACTGCTCCTATTATTAGGGATGTATCTGTTGTGTGCTACCGTTATTTGCGGAGGTCATCGCGCAATTATTGTTGGGTAGTAGGAATTTTCCTTTAATTTACTCGACGTTCGTCACGCCATGAATACAGTGTATTCCTCAAGAAAATTTCAGATCATTTAAATGGGTTTCAGATCATAGGGATATCGTCGGACATCGCAATGCTGATGATAATGCCAGTGGGTATACGTTTTTCGATTGCTTCAATTAAACTAAGTATTTCCCAGTTGTTTTTCAGGGACGCTCTTCTAGAGTCTAGACTGATATGGATAATATGGATATGTTTTCTGTTCTTAAATCGCATTGCGATTTATCCCACAATTACGATCCTCTTGGGCCAATACCTTATTGGAAAACATGATGATTTACATGGCATTTCATCGAATAACTTCTGCACGAGCTGTGGATCAGAGAAAGAGATTATATATCTTTTCCCTCATTTATTAGTTTTAGGCTCTTGCCATAAATAGGCAATGCTACATACAGATTACTTCAGTAGAAAGTTTTATTATGGAGTCTTAAAGTGGTAAAAGAAGGCTCTTTTTAAAAATAAATTTTTCTATTCAAAAACCTGTGTGTCATTTCAAAATTCACTGATAACTTCTCATAGTTTCGCTTCAGATTTATTGCTTTCTTGGTGTTACATGTCAAGCATAACACGATACCATGAACCTATTTTATGATGTCAGCTTGGTAAGCCATTAATGCCTGCTTTTTAAACAAATCTATGGCCGTCAAGATCATGGTAGTTAACTCCTTTTAAATATTTTTTGTGTTGGTAAGTGAAGTTTCTCACACGACAAACCTGACAAAATTGCTGTCCTGAAAGATGTCATTACATCTGGCATTGTAGAGAGGTGGTAGTAATAAATTCATATGTTAGCAGTCTAAGAAAAACCGTTCACCTGTTTTTGATTATAATAACCTAATAAATATGTGTGATTTACAACTTGTACGAATTAAATGTAATCACATGTGTACTGAATACAGTTCCCACGCCCACAATTTTATTTAATTTTGCCTCTTTTTTATTTCGTATATTTTATAATCTTATCGTTTACTATCTCCCGATAGTCATCCAATGCCGAAATATGCAGATACATACATACATACATACCCATGCAGTTATTTATAGAAAATTTAAATTTATTTTTAAACAAAAACTTAAATTCTGATAAACCTTCTTGATATCGCATACATTATTCGTATTTTTAGTTTTGATATGATTTCATATCATTTTGTAGATTGTGTTTCCAAATGTAATTCTGTTTTTTGTTTTCTAATCGGACGTTGTGCTCAGATTTTCAGTCTTCCATTTTGCATAAGTTTTTCATGTTTTTGTTTTTAATTTTAATTGTAAAATTGCATTTTGTTAGTATGAATCTCATATATGTGACGATAAGATATAGAAATAGAAAAACTACTGTTTATTCGTAGATAGTTTGTCGCCGTCATAGCTCTTGATGTTGGTGGGTGGCCAAAATACAGTGTTCGTAACTGGTTGAAGATAACTTTTATCTGCAAAGGCGATAAAAGGGAAAGTCTTCGTTTTAACCTTGATAATGACGGAGTAGAAAGATAATAAATTTTTGTATTTCAGATTGAGATAACAATAAAAGTTGAGATACCAAATTCTGTATTCATCTTCGAAAAAAAAAAAAATATAATAAAATTATACATGCATTTTTTAAATTAAAAAAATAAATCAAAACGTCTGAAACAATGATAACTGGTTGTACGGTGTACTGATTCCTATTACGATAATATACGGCAAGTAACAATAGCATGAGAAAGACCTATAGCCTGAGGTAAACTACAGGGCTGCAGTGATTTTACATACACTTGTGGACATCTCGGGTAGTTAAAGCTTGGTTTGCTGAGGACAAAATAGGCCAGCTCAAAGTCCCGATCTGAACCCTATTGAAAATCTTTGGGGGATCGTAAAACGAGCAATTGCAGCCAAAAAACCTAGCAGCAAAAAAGCGCTTTCAGCTTATCCAGGCAGAATGGAAAAACGTTAGTCCTGAGCAGTCTCGCAATTTAATCAACTCAATGTCACAAAGATGTACTGAAATAATATGCCAAAAAGGGTATCCTGCAAGATATTAAAGGTTCAAAATAGTTTGGTTGAAAAATAAAGCAATTAAATTAAATTTTCATAATTTTTTTCCAAATGACTTAATTATGTGTCCACTTCAATTTTAAGTCTGATATCAACCCCGTCCAAAAACATTTTTTATAATGAATAACTATGTAAGTTTTTGTTGTTAATTAAGCATATGAAATTAATAAATATTAGTTGTTTTTGTTTCCACTTTTCTTAAATTTTTTAATTTTTACAAAAATGATAAATTTTGCATAAGTGAGTTAATTGTATGTCCACAAGTGTACATACATACATAATTGGACCATACAACCCTTCAGTCAGGATTACGGCCTAGCTTCTTACACCACTCATGTAGTGTGCGTCACTTTTATACGCGAGTGGCGGGACCTACAGTTTAACGTCGACTCCGAACGACAGATTTTTTGAGAAACTTTTCATGGCAATTTTATTAACTCTCAGGGGTTTTGCCAGAAATCTGCTGAGAGGAAGTCGCCGAAGAAATTTTTTTTTTTCATATTTCTTTTTGATGTCTGGCTTGGGGTTTGAACTCTGGCCTTACGTCTAATAAGCCAACACACTACCTACTAGACTACGGCTACTTCATTTTCATCTGCAGTGGTTTTACCTCTGTATAAAATTTTCCGATGAGCCTGCTTCGTGAAGGACTGAATCCCCACTGGAAGGACTGAATCCACCAAGACGGCATTAACAATATTTATGTCTACTTTAAGAAAGCACTCGACAGCCCGATAAGAGCGTTTTGATCGTAATGAATGAGGTCGGTATTTCTGTGAAGCTGATAAGGCTACGCATTTTGACGTTGAACAAGTCCTGCAGCTCCGGGAATGTAGGAAGCTCACCCGGCTTTTTGACACCACTCTCTTTGTCAAAGAGAGTGTTCTATGAAAATCTAAAGTTCATTCCAATAACACAATTTTTTTAAGCATTTATTTTCTTTTTTCAACGATACTGACTGTATTGCAATAGAGCGGAAATCTGTCAAGTTCGGCATATCAGGAGATCAGGACAAAATAAGTAGAGAAGGGTGACATACCGATCGCAAAAGACGACCGACAACCATACCTTCAATGTTGTCAATGAATTTATTTACTTTGCCTCTGCCGTTACTAGTGAAAATGAACCTGAAAGCCATACGTAGTATTATTGTCGCCAAAAAATCTTATGATCACAATAGAAATAAGGTAGCAGAAAACTCTTTCGCGCGACTAAACAAATGTGCCACAAGTCGCTTTTCTACTTCCCTATGCGACGAAAGTAAGGGTACTGTTACGCATCGATTCAGCTTGGCAAACCCTCACTCGTACGGCTAAACAAAAAATCCACAAATCGCTTCCCTATACTGCGAAAATAATGTTACGCACCGATTCAGCAGTATTAGAATGCAAGATCTCCGAGTTAACAAAGATTTTTACATTAGAACTAACAATCAATTGTACTAGCTGTAAAAGCTTCTCAAGCTTAGTGTATCAAAATTTAATGGCAGGCTATGCTATGACCTTCGGGGATCTTCCTGTTAGACAGATGGGGGATCAGCCGAAATCGGTGTCTGCGTTGAAATTTTAAATTAAAGAAGTCCATTCATCGTTTGGTGTCACCAACTAGAGAATGTGTGCGTGAAGTAGAGCTCCCTAGAAGGAAATGATAAGACAAGCCGAAATCCGACAAACGTGTTGTTGAGGTCAATTTAGTAAGTAAGTACATTAGGAAGCTTATAAAAGAATTTGGCATGAAAGATCCATTAGAAAAACTAACGGATACATGAAAAGAAAGAGCTTTAACGCCAACAACTCCGGAAAAACGCAATGAAGATCGCGTTCTCTATTCGCAATTCGTAACGTCATCATAAATGCAAATACTGAAGACAACAAGATGAGCAATGCAGTGTATAATGGCAAAAACAAAAGAGTTACTTTACTTGTAAAACCTCTCTCGTATTTGTATACTTTTCAATCTACTTGCAAGTTTAAATTACCATCTGTCATGTGTCAAATTGTCATTATTCCTAGACAAGACAACTTCCATTTACATTTCGCAGTCTTATCGTTTTTACAATCTTTGATTACTCTGTCGTTTGATATTCTTGTACAACAAGTCAGAATACGTTTTAATTTGAATTTCATTTTGTTCAAAACGATTTCAAAATGGTAGACATTCTAAAATTGTACCATCATTGTTGATGCCATAATTATTACACATCATTAACAGCAAACCGACAATAACTTTATCATCATCATCATCATCATTGCTGCTAAGACATCAACAAGTACAAATAAATAGTAAAATACGAGCAAAACTTGTATAAATATTTTTCTGCTGCTACAGTTTCAAATACAAAATAAAATGATACTCCCAAAAAGGTATACAAAAAAAATTAATGCTCGAAAAGAAAAAAACTGTACTCATGTTATTTTATTTACTTTATTTTTATTATTTATTGTGGTACCGAGCAATATTGCTTTCGTTTTATTTTGTTTGTTATACAGTCTAAGCTTCTAATTCACCATCATTGTAGTTAAATATTATTTAATGACTGACTGATGGACTAACAAAGCTTTTCATTTTTCCTTTGAAACATTTAAAATGATTGTTGATATCATTGAAAATTTATTACGGCTCAAATATATAGCTTCTCTTCATTTTTCTTTTAACATTTCGAATACTAAAATTTAAAGAAGAACTTTTGTGGTGTATATTAGTGCTTACGGTTCCTCTAGGGTAATCTTCGAAGAAATACACCTCCAGATGATAATACATACCAAAGGACCACTTTTCCGACAAGCCAACCCGTGCCCCAGATCAAACAAATTTGTTTGTTGACGTAAACACTAAGTGAGAAATGAGCTCCATTGCTCTCATACCCACGGCGTTAAAAAGGCACAATCCAAATGCAAATCAAAATCGACAAATTCGGAATATCTCTAAAAGAACCAATATTCTAGGCAGTGTGTACTGTACAATACAATGAGGCACAGGTCTCATCATGTTTATTAGGGTTCCAGTCTCTTTAAATTTCTTGTTGAGTACACGCAAGATTGATTATAATCGATCAGAATAATCCTGTAACGGTTATAGAGTGGCCACGTTTGAATCACCACTTTTGTATTCAGTTTGTAGTATTTTTACAAGTCCATCTGTTATTAAACGATCCGTAATCATAAATAGAAAACCTTTCACCAAATAAATGGCATTTCAACTGAGAGTTATTTAACATCTGAGAGATTTGCCGGACCGGCGGTTTTGAAACCACTAAAGGGTAATTTAGAATATAACTCAAGTCTTATGATATGGCAAATTCCCGTGTTGAAGTGGCCGAATAGTATTATGCAGCCTAGGGATTTGAATCATACTCATCATTTCTGATACTTATATGCATTTATATTTATATTAATATCATACTACTCATATTCAAAGTTTGAACTACTCATCGCACTCATACTTAATAATACGCATGATGTTGTTGATTTCGACTCTCCTTTACTCAACACAAAATAAGTATGATTCGCGTATGAACACTACAATACTCACTAGAAGGTTGTGTGCTTACTTTGCTTGCTGTTTTTGTCTTTCTTCTTTCTAAATGCAACAACAATTTGATGAATGATTCGATTCACTCGAAATGTGGATGAAAAAAGGACCAAGAGAGTTCCTTAAAATTTTTTAAAAACCATCTCACTTCATATAATTGAACTTACATTTATTTTATTTTGATTTCGGTTTCTAACAACCGTGTAATGCTAAAAGAAATCTGTGTGCGATTTTTACTCTCTTTTTATCAAATACTGGTGTAGTTATGCAATACATATATTCTCTCTGATTTTAAGTACGCAAATCATTATCGCGTAAATTGGCCTTAAATGAATAACGGATTGTAATTATCATTGCCGTAGTCTAGTAGGTAGTGTGTTGGCTTATTAGACGTAAGGCCACAGTTCAGACATCAAAACGAAATATGAAAAAATATTTCCCTCTGAGAGTAAATAAACTTGCCATGAAAACTTTCTCAAAAATTTGTCGTTCGGAATCGACTGTAGGTCCAGCCACTCATGTGTGAAATTAACGCACATAACATACGTAGTGTTAGAAGCTAGGTCGTAATGTCCAATTATGTACGTGGTGTGGTGCAGTATAGGGATTTCAGTGCATGAGTACAAATTCAAGGAAGCTCAGGAAGAGAGCTAATGCACAAACCCAATACATGACCAAACACCTGAAGTAGACATGGGAGCTAAGGATAGAAAAAGAATTAATAATGAGACAGAAAATGGCTTAATATGCCTTCCACATGTGTTGACGCAAAATTTCGTGGACGAAATTTCTGTCTGCGAAACGCCATTTTTTTTTATTAAAAGTAAACAAAATTTCCTTTAATTATAAAAACGTTTCTTAACACAAACGTGTGCTTTTTAGTCCAATTCTATTTGTTATTAGAACTTTCCAAGACAATAAAAATGTGTTAATGGGTGGGTGTTATACTACTTAAATTCATAAAAAAAATTTTAAGAGTTTTGTAATCTTATATCGTATAAAAAAAAACCCTTTTAAATATCATTTAATTAAATGCTCAATGTTAACATTTTAACTTCATAAAATTATTCATTATTTTTCATGGTTTTGTTATAACGCCTGGCTGTTTTCAACGCCTAGTAGGTTCTTCAAAACAAAAACAAAAAAAAAAAAACGTCAGTCTGTCTGTCTCTTTGCCAGTCTGTCCATCCATCATAATTTTTTATGTCTCAAGTATTTTGTTTTTTTTTTCTGTGCTCATGACCGTTTATTTTAAAAAGTGCTCACTTTTTTGTAATAATTTTTTATCATTATTATGGTTATAATTGTTGTAGTTGTTGGTGCAATAGTTAGTTCGTTTTAATACCCCAATGAACACAATAAGAGGAGACATCAACACTTAAATAATAAAAAAAAAGAAAAATTAAAAAAAAAAAATAAGAGAGAAAAATTAAGGTGATTCAAGCCGCATTATATGTTGTCCTACGGTCTTAATTGACGATCATAAGCGAATGTTCAAAGTATCATCCAATATACCCGGCCGCTTTGTTTACACTGTAAGGGTTTAGAATTTAGTTTGTTTATAAGAAATCCTTAAACAAAATGGTATTAGGGGGTTATATAGGATCTTGGCTGGTATATTTTACATTTATGATCATAACTGAAAAATTGATAAAAACAATTGAAGGTGCATTGACCATAGACAAGCACGCATGTTTGCTGAATTTGGGACGATGCCCATCCTAATGAAATCCACGATCGTCTTATGCATCTCTAAAAAGTCACTGTTATGGTATGGTTTTGACGGCGTCATTGGTTCTAATCTCTTGAGTACCGAAATTGGCTGGACCATCACTTTCAATAACGAGTAGTATAGGTTTTTGACCTGAAATTGACGATATGATCTGTAATTACATGTGGTTTAAGCATGACTGTGCTATATGGCACACAGCTATATATGTATGTCTAGTGCGGCTTTCTTTAGTCATAGGTATGTATATGCGAAAAAGCCACAAATCATAAGCGGTCCTCAATCTCAAAATGACTTTCACACTATGTTTTATTTAAATACAAAACTATTGGAAAAACAAGAAAAAACTTATCTCATGATCATCTAAGATAATTCTACAAGGATGTATGTAGAAAAAACGGCAACTGTTTGAACGAGAAGTATGCACAATCTAGAGTTATTACTCCCTTGGGTTACAAAAATTACAACAAACTCAGTATACTGCAAGAGCACCTAATAGTGATGACGGTTATAAAAACTCACTGTACTCGAACTAAAGTATTGTATGTATTGCATGTATTATTATATGTGCTGGTATATAATAAGCCTCTATATGACTGACTGCGTATGCGAGTATAAAGTTGAAATTGATAAGAACGTAGAGCGTTGTAAAAAATTCCTGACGTTTGTTTGTTTAATATTTTTCTTGTACATGTTTGTAGAACTATTTGCTTAGCAAGCCATCAAAAGCATGTCTTTTCAGTTTTGTTTTTTTTTTAAATGCATCCATAGACGGACACGTAAATGTCACCAATTCAAATATATGTATATGTATATGTTTTTTGTTCAGTCAAATCTTTTTTTTTGTCTGTTATTTTTATGTTTGATTACATTTTTTGAAGAGACAAACTTTGTGGGCTAAATGTGTTGCACGTCAAAACTAACTCAAATGAAGGAATATAATTGGAATAATTTTTTTACAGAGCAAATAGGAGTGGAGTTATTACGCCCTAAAAAATTGTTCCCTTGCAGTAAATATGTATTTGTGTAGAGTTTAGTTTCTTTTCTTTTGCAGACATAGAATTTTAGCTTGGAACTGTTTTATAAAGCCAGTGTTTTTTAATGGAAAAATCAATTCGATGTTTGTAAAAGGTTGATTACCAGTAAAAATACTGCTTTGTGTTATATGCAATTATATTAAGTTTCTTACAACTTTGTATCACATTATGGATTTCAATTAATATTGTTTCATAGTCAGCTCTGGGTTAGTGGTCAGACCGTAGTCTAGTGGTTAATGTGTTAGCATACTAGACAAGAGCTAGGGTATAGAAATCTTTTCTTTTACATCTTGAAAAACAAAAATATAAAAGAAATATTTTTAATGGCGTTATTCCCTCAGCAGTCTTGCGGAAAAAGCTGTAAGAGTAACTGCTAAACTCTAGGTCGCGCCACTTATACATGCAATTAACACTTATAAATATGGGTAGTGTTGGAAGCTAGACGATAATTCGGACTATACGGTTGTGTACAGAAGTAGTAAGCTCTATCTGTTATTAGGTGTAGTAATAGAATATCAATTGATTTGCATAAAATCATGGACTTTATTTGGTATACTTGGAATGGTCCTATTCTAAATCCAGGCGCAATCTGGCAAACGATATTTACAAGCTCATACGAGTATTGAGTATGTATGTTCTTATTTAAATCATATTATGGCACAGCCTATGACTTAATTATGCTGCTGTTTGTCTCTTAAGTGAACTGCGACTTAAGCAAATCTTATAAAAAAGTTTAACGCGGTCAAAACGTACTTTCTCAGTAACCAGTTCATTTCAACTGCACGTGAGGTAACAATGGTCTCAAATTTCGAAATTTTTTATTCTATTGAAAGAGCAATTGATGTCACTTTGTGTGGAATATAACATCGTTCTAATGTCCGTCAATGCTTTTCTGAATGGAGCGCATATGAAATGTCCAATTTTTGATGACTCTGATGCATAGGGTACTTCCCCTGAGTGATGGACTCAGTTCAAAAAAAAAAGAAAATATTATACCGGTGTCTGCAACTTCAATGGCGTAAAGATATTTGTGTCATTACAACTTTCCATAACTCGTAGACGAGTGGATTCAATGATTTTCATTACTTGATTGACATGGGACTTCATAATTACAGGAATGAACTTTGCAAAACTGAACTTAAGAAAGACAACAATAAAATATGGGGTATTTTCTATTTTATTTAATTCTATTGGACTCAACAGTATAATTATAAGACGCATTAAACATGTGTTTCCATATGCGCGCTAAAATTTAAGATAGTAGGAGCTAAGGCTTCAAATTTTTAAAAAACAATTGTATACCCTTTGTACTCTATATTGTATTAATTGCTGATGACCATACATATATCATTTCTTCACATTGACACCTCTTTTAATGATCGCACAACCGCTCAAAGTATCTACTTTGTTTCCAACTCTTCATAACTGATCGGAGAACTAGTGAAAGTACAAAATTCAAACATTGAAACTGGTTAAGTATTGATTTAAATGTGGTGCCGAAATTTAAAGAATCAGGGCACTTGAGCCATAATTTTCTATTTATTTTTAATTGTTATATTTACTAGTATATTCGATTCGTTTAACAAGGTTTTATTTTTTTTTTTTTATTTTTTTGTGACCATTTAAGTACTTCGTTTTTATTATTATTTTAACAACACAATCCCACAAGCATGACTCAGTTCGATTTCAAACAAATTTCAGTTAAAAATTTTCCATTCATTTTTAAAGCATTCTTAAGCAATAATTTTTGTGAATGGATGATGGTTGTTATAAATCTTTCTTTCTGGCTTAGGAAATGATATTTTACACTAAAAATAAAACACAATTTTTCATTTTAATTTAATTTATTTCGAAAAGAAAAAGAAGAGAATATTATTCTGAATATTGATTTGAATTTGATTTGTATGGAAGTGGACGGGAATTCCTTCGTATTAATATTTCTTCAATGTTTAAAACTCCAATTACAAATATAAACTGTTGGCGGTGATTAGATACCCCAAACCAAAGTTAAGAAATGAAAAATTGAAATTCAAATTATTATCGCTTATTATCTGAGGAGTGAACCATTATCAGTTCAAACAAACTGATACAAAACGTTACAAAAAGATACAGTCTATATAGTATATACTACATACATACATATATAGTATGTATGATTGTATGTATACATAAAAGCAAGCCTACTTATAAAAAAAACAACAACAACAACAACAATCATAACACGATTCTTGGTATACCAGCTGATATCCTACCAAAATGGAAATGGTGGACTTAAAAAAAATAAATTGATAGCAAATCTTCATTATCTTATAAATATTGCTAAAAACGAAGATTAGATATTTTTTTTTTTTATCTAGTTGGGTCAGTGGGTTTCCCCAAACAGAACTTACAGTGTGGAACAAATGCAACACAATATTCATTACATCTGCATTCCTTGTAAGACAAAAAAAAAATAATAATATTACAGTAAAGTTTACCAAGACAAGAAATTTCACTTTGGTGTTAACTCACATAAATCTCACGTCGAAAAAAATTTACGGTGCCTATTAGTTATTGGAATATGTCTTAACAAGACTTACTTACTACCTTTTTAGTCAGGACTACAACCCACCTTCTTACACCACTCATGTTGTGTGTATTAATTTTATACATCAGCGTTAGGTCTCAACATTTAACGAAAGACAGATCTTTGAGAAAATTTGCATGGTAATTTAATTTCATGAACCTCTCAGAGTTTTTGACGAAGATTGCTAAGAAGAAGTCACCGAAAAAAATATTTTTTTAATTTTGCGTTTATGTTCGAGATTTTTGAACCGAGGGTTGAACCACGGGCTGTCGTCGAATTACTCAATACACTACCTACGAGAGAAATGTTTCTTCTTCGCTCTTTCTTTAAAGGCCCATATATGTATGTGGAGATGTTTTATGAATTCTTATAAGTCTGTAACCCATATTGAATAATATGAATGCTAAACACTAGTACCACTTGTAAATGAGCTTAAGGGATTTGAGCTAACCGTGTAAGATCATATGGAAAAATAATAAATAGAGAGTACAATAGGTAGCCAGTTAATATGGACCTTTCCTGCTGCAATACAGATTTCTTTAAATTTGTAGTTCCATTACCGGCCTATTCGGTATTTCCTTTAACAATGTGGACAATAACAAACGTGTAATTCATGCGTGTGATACTTTTTTATTACATTGTTTACGTTAGCTTTGCTAATCACTGTGATGTCCTCGAATACTTAGGGAATACCTTTAATTTTTTTTCTTTTTGATTTCAATATCAGCTGGCGATAGGGAATTCAAAAAAAAAAGCCGAAGAAGATACTAAAAATTATCACAGCAAATAAGAATCGTCATCATTAAATAAATAAATAAATATTAAAAATGATATGGGAAAGCTATTGGTTATCAGCTGTTTTTTTTATTTTTTTTTTTAATTTTCTGATATTTGTTAGTGAAAGTTTGAATATTATTTATAAACTTTAAATTTTAAGATAAAATACTTACGGCTTCTTAAGATACCACCAAACACCACCTACAATTCAATGGGGCATATGGTTTAGATATTTACTTAATATTATCACTTGTGGCGGCTGATATCTGGTATCTTTTTTTGATTCCTTGGAGTAGGTTAAGGAAGCGTACCTCCAATCATAATATTTAATATTGATATCAGCAACAGAAACAACAACAATAACAACAAAAGCTACAAGAACCAGCTGAACAATAGTAAGTTAAAGGGGGGCTTGTTGTAGGCGAAATCTCTAAAATGATACGTTAACTTATCTAGTGCCACTATCTATTCTCAGATATCGGATATGTTGGTTGGTTGGTATTCCATACCATTACGTATCGTGGGGCGCCACGATAGGAAAAGCACAAAAATGTACTGTTTGTTGATAGGAAATATCAGTTGAAATACTCGTACAAATAACACACAGAAAGCGAGATATTTTGTTTTTTTAAATTTTCGCTTTTTATGTTCTTTTTTCTTTTTGTTTTGTTCGAAGTTCGAAAGGAAAGAAAATATAATATCACTGCCAACATAATCAAAGTTTCGAATTTTAGTTTTGAAAAAGTTAACAACGGTGAATTGGAAAACGGAGTAAAATAATATGAAAATTGTTATGAGAATTAAACAAACACATCAAAATCGAATGAAAATGAAAAATAAAAAGAAAGAAAAATTAAAATTAAAATAAATGAGTACGTGCTGAATTAAAATAAAAATGAAAATAGAAATTGTTGAAAAAAATAAAGTTAAAAAATAAAAAACCTTCAAATCGTTATCAATTCTACGAAATCTCTTTAAATCTTGAAAAAAAAAATATGAGGAATCGTTATGAAAAAAAATTAAATTTAAAGTGTTTTTTTAACGTCCAGAATTGTGTTCTATGTCCAGTGGAGAAAAACAAAACAACAAAAAAATAAAAGAAAAAAAATATAAATTAATAAAAAATAGCATTAAACTTGTTGTTACTGCTTTATACTCAACTTGTCATAAATTGTTTTTTTTGTTTTTTTAATTTTTTTCTATATTGGAAACTTAAAAAGAAATAAATTTTGCTGTTTTTCATTAAAGTTTATCACAACTCAACGATCAGTTAAAATTTTTTTTTTTAAATTTTTTTTCGGGTTGAATGTGTTGCAATTGAAATTAAATTTCAATTTCAACCATTTTGTTTTCTTTAATGGTAAAGTTATTGTATGTAATCATTATGGTTGATCGTTGTTAACCCTAAGAAGGCAAATATTTTTTTGTAAACAAAGTGCCAAACTTATTTATTTATTGATTAATTATAATACAATTACAAATTATATTATAATTATTACAAGCTGTGTAGTGTAGTGCAATAGACCAGAGTCCCTGGTGGGAATCGATGCCACGACTCTCACGCTAATAGTCTAGCACGCTTCCCACTGGAATACCCAATCAACAAACTTATATTTTTGGTTTGTTTTGAAACTGGTTTTGATATTTCGTACTTGGCGGAATCTTTTAAAGCATTGCAGTTAAATGCTTAAAATATAATCACAAAGTATGATATGATTTAAAAGAATTGTGGTCTAAACTGTCCGGTACGATACTCAACACTAGGTGCTAGTTAATGTAAAGCTCAAAGCCTTAATTTAGGTTGGTCTGTCCTTCAGTCTTTTTTGATAAGTCACCATGAATTGATTGATAAGAACCATGGGCAACGAGGCATGAATGGGTAGATGAACGAACACGAACTGTCGAATTTGGGCTGATACCAATCCATATAAGATCAAAAAGCATCCAATGGATCCCGGAAAAGGTGCTGTTTGGTATGGATTTTGGGTTGGCGCTTTCATCGGTTCACATTTCTTTGAGAACAAAGTTGAGCAGGTCATCACTGTTAGGTCGATGATTATAAACTATTTTTGACCCGAATTGGATGATCTGGACACCAATGATATGTGGTTCAGGATCGCGCTACGACCAAACACTCTCCATGCCATATTGGATATTAGGCGCGAGCGATTTGATGACATGGTCATCTCACGTGAAGGTGAAGTGAACTTTCCTCCGAGATCGTAAGATTTGACGCCGTTAGACTTTTTCTTATGGGGTTTTCTTAAGTCGCAGATAGGTGCGAATATGCCATAAATCATAGTGGTATTCAAAACCAACACAATCCATGCCATTAATTAAATTCAGCCTAAATTTTGCGCCAGTGTCATTGAAAATTATACATTTCGTACACGGTTACGAAACAACGTTATTGCAGTTGAAAAACGCTGAGCTACGAAACTGCTTCGAACTAGTTTCTCGTCGATGGTTAGTAAACGCTTTACCCATCTAGCGAAAAACTGAGTCAAGCACAAGTGAGATGTTTCTACTCTGCTCAATCTCCCATGGGCCAATACTAAACTGGATTTTTGAATTGCTAGCTGAACTAATATCCTAAACATTCTTCTGTACTTTTATGACTACAACCAAATTTCGTAGACCATTCTTTTATCATTGAAATTGATCATGCAGAAATCGTATATTCGATTCACTGATTTTGACTGTCATGTAAGTTTTGTTTCGATTCCCCAGATTATTCCAAAAAGTTTATAAATGAGGCAGAATATTCCGGACGAAGCTAGTCGCCATCCGTTGTTTACTACCAGTTCTAACGGCTGAGGATCAGAAAGGGTATTTGGTCGGGTTAATAGCAAATCACTTCTATGACGTCAATGGCAGAAAAATGGTGCTCCAGTGTAGGATTTTTTTAGCATTAATTGAATAATGCTATACTGGCGAATACATATCGCCATTACCTTCTGTTCTCACAAGGTAAGTCGCTATAGAGCATGCTTTAAACCCCTGGGTGCTTATTTGAGGTTAAACAAATTTCAATCAATATATGTATTTCGAAGTTCAGGGTACTGACTGGCTGACTGGCTACTTTATGGCGCAACAGTAATAAATAACAGCAATGTATTGGTAAAATAAAGTATTGAAAACCACAAAAACAAAAGAACGTTTTAACAAATTTGTTGTCATGTGATTGACAGTTGTGTGGTTTTGTTTTGTTTTATTTTTTATTTCATTTGCTTCGAAAAATAATGAAATCGATGAAAAAAAAAAATATTGAAAGAACAAACGGTAATGAACAAATTTTATGAGTTTTACCAATCAATTATGACTGACTTCACTTCCATTCGCTGGAACTGTCATTAAGAAATGAAATATGAAATATGGTAGTCAGTTGAGGCAATAGGTGTTAACTTCAAAGCTAAAAATAACACAAAACAACAACAATGCCACCTATGAGTCATAAGGACATGGAAAAATAATAAACAATAATTGGCGTATTATGAACTCATCTTTGAATTGTTTATCCTTTTTTTTTGTTTTCTTTGAAGTCGAAAAATCATATCGCATATGAATAAAATTGGCAAATCCTTTATCCATAATGCAATTTATTTACTATGCTTTGGTACAGAAATCATACACAGCAAATATCTATCTTAACAATAAACGTAAATGTTTGCCATTATTTTTTATTAAGCATTTGTTTTTATTGTTATTTCAGTTGTTGTTGTTCATTTTAATAGCAATTGTATGCTTTACAGCGGTATGCTATTATTACAGTGGCTAACTAATGATACATTAGCTTAATGTCTAATGTGCTTAGATACCCACAAATGGTAGTCATTTATTAAATGCCAACCGTAGATACAGTCAGTCAACTAGCCAAACAGCCAGTGATGCAAGCCAGCTAGCTAGTACATGGTTTGCCATGCAACTCTATCAGTTTATACGAGGAGTACATAGTTGTGTAGTGCATGTGAAAAACTATCTAAAATGGAGACTAACTTAAGCAAACAAAATATAAATAATTTTTGATTAATAAAACGGTTGCTGTTCAGGCAAGCAAATCATATTGATCGTATATTATGAAAAATCCTTGTTTGAATTTATTTTCTACTTAAGAAACTAAAAGAGAACTTAAGAATATTAGAAGACATTAATAGCATGCTACAGTAATATTAAAAGATGCTAAATGCACAGAGGTTTGTGGTATACTCGAATACATACATACCAGAGATCAGCAATGAGTATTCAAATCATACTCATAATTTCTGATACTTATACACATTCATACTTATTTTAATATCATACTCATACTACTCATATTCAAAGTTTGAAGTATTTATCGTACTCATACTTAAAAATACGCATGATGTAGTTGATTTCGACTCTCCTTTACTCAACATTTACAAAATGAGTACGAATCGCGTGCGTACACTACAATACTCACTAAGACTGTAAATTTTGATGAATGATTCCAGTCACTAAATTTATCAATCTGAATGAGTAGGCGTATGAATCAAACATATTTCGAATGTTATGAGTTCGATGTAACGTTGTACTTATACTCATTGTACTCGCACTTATAAATCAACGTTGTACTGAGTACGAATGAATCAGAGTAGTTGAATTTCAATACTGTTCACTCACTCCTACTCAAAATTTCATGAGTACTTATGAGTAGCGAAAAAACGATTCGTTGCTGATCTCTGATACATGCATACATAATTAATCATTACTATCCTTCAGTCAGAATTACAATCTAGCTTCTCAACCCGCTTATGTTGTGTGTGTTAATTTCTATACATGAGTGGTGGGACCTAAAGTTTAAAGTCGACTCCGAAGGACAGATTTTTGAGAAACTTTACATAGAAATTTTATTTACTCTCAGAGTTTTTGCCAGAAATCTGCTGAGAGCATTACGTACGACTTAAGAAAGTCTCATAAGAAAATGTGTAGCGTTGTTAAATCGAGATAACCATGCCCGAAAATCGTTCGCGGAGAATATTAAATAAGACACGTATCGTCGTCCTGTTGAAACCTCATATCATTGGTGTCCTGATCAACTAATTCATAAATTGATACTCAAGGTACTCGCTGTTGACTGTGATGGCCAGGCCACCGTTGTAACTACTCTCCCAGTTTAAAATTTTTTCAGTATACAACCATTTTACTAAATATCACAAACTATAACACAATAAGCCTAACTATGGTTCTTTTGTAGATATACGATTACAAAGTCGACAGCGCCTAAGAGTTGTACATCGATGATTCTAATCATTCTAAAGCTGGTCTAAATGTTTTAAAATCCTAAATTAGAATGAATTTTATTTTTCATGTAGAACAATGTAGGGTGCATAATGAATACTTAAAAGAAAAGGCATCACTTTAAATCACATCATGAATTAATAACACAAATTAATCATATAGAATAACTAAATACGCGTTGTTACTCCCTTGTATTCTAAACATTTCCGCAATCTTAATACTTTTTAAGATCAGAATGAAAAACAAAAAAAACAAATGCAGAAAAACTCTCAATGATGCCATGAGCAGAGAGTATTCTAAATGCTTCATGTACGTTCTTAACTTAGAAAAAAAAATTCAAATAAAAAATAAAAGAATATGCAGCCAGACATGATTTATGATTGCTGATGTATGTTTGCAATTAATTTTATCTCAAATGTATTCACGTGCAACACATGGTGGCATGGTCACTTTGGTTTTTTAAACATTTTTTCTCTCTCTAGTTTTGATGCAGCAACTAACAAGAGTGGAAAAATCAAAGCGATACACCATGTACTTCTAAGAAAAATGTTTTTTTATTCAAGTAAAATTTTTCTAGGCTTATACATATATGTGTATATGGCACGATACTATACATATGTACATGATTTTTTTAAAACAAAAAATATATTTTCTTTTTTTTTTTTTGCTTTTTATTATTAATTGCGCATATAAGCGGAGGGAGGGAGTTTTATACCACGAAAACGTAACAACGCCATAAAATCTACAATTTATGTTCGTATGTAATAATGTACGTAAGTCAGCCATAATTATGAAAATATACGAGTGTATGAAATAATTATTACTTTTAATATATGACTATAACAACAACAACAATAACAACAACTTTATAAAAGAATTTTGTTTTCGTTCCATTTTTTACTCTTTCGTTCATAAATTATGGTTAACAAACAGGTTAAAAATATAATGGCTGAACTCCATTTCTAGTTTATTAATATCGTTTCAATGTTTTCCTATTTTTTTTATTTCATGAAATAATGGATTTTTTTTTTGTTTGTTTTGCAGGGGTGTTGTGTAGGAAAACCAACCCTAAATAGGGCTATATTGAAGGCAGAGTACGGGTACATTATGAAAAAAAAAGATTTTTTATGGTCTTCCATTACTGAATAAGGCGAGATTGACTTAATAAAGAGAAAAAAAAATTCCCAAATACATACGTATTCATTTTAAAGAATTCATGTATTCGTATTGATTTTTCCTATATGTATACGTAAAGGAAGTCGCTGTAGTCTAGGAGGTATGTAGTGTGTTGGCTTATTAGACGTGAACACTTTTTGATTTTCCGGGCTATTTGGGACTATTTAAGGGTGTCGTTTTATTTGTTTTCAATGAGTTAAAGGCGAATATACTCTGTAAACATATTTATATTGTATGTGTGTATATAGAATGTACATAAATATACAAACTATTTGTCTTATTTTCTGTTATCAATTCTATACTCAATATTCAATCAATAGGTATGTACACACGTACACATATTGAGTAAAGTCCTAAAAAAAATGAATTGAAATGAAATGAGTTCTTGAATTGATGAATTTATAACGTCAACTGATCGTAATATTTTGATACTGCTGTTGTACTTTACTTTTTTCCCTCAAATACCTACCATTTCAAGTGGGTTGGTTTTTTTCGTATTTTTTTTATTTTATTTCTGAATTTTAGTTTTTTTTTTGTTACTTCAAGTACTGATAACGTGAAGAGTGTTTCTTATTTTACTTTTTTTTGTTTTTTTTTTGTAGGAGTGTGTGTTTATGAATTTTTGTGAAGCAATATTTTTATTGTGTCACAAATTTTTTGTTTTCTTGTTTTTTTTTTTATTGTTTTTAGCCAATTGTATAATAATAAAAAATAAAAATTAAAAACTAAAAGTATCACAAGCACAAGTACGCTATTTTATATGAAACTTCAATTAAAGAGAAAAGCAAAAAAAAAAAAAAGAAATCATAAAAATCAATAAATTATAGAGCACTTGTGGCCCAAAGTCAAGTCTTACCTAAAAATGTAGCAATTTTTAATAAAAAAAAAAATATATACCATAATTAATACATATATTTTTTTGTGTTTTTTTTTTAATATTTTTATGCGATTTAAGAAATGTGATAAATAATGCTTGTCCGTTTAATTAAAAAAAAAAAAATAATATATGGACACAAGGTAAACTGAAGGTTTATATTATTTATGTTTAGGGATTTTATATTTTTGGTATTTAAATAATGGAAAAATTTTCATTTATTATTGATAAAATATGTATAAATAATTCAATTCACAAAGATAATTAATTAAATTATTTATGAAATTATTTCTTAGTTTGGTATTAAAAATTATATTCAAATCATTACACGGCTAGTGAAAATGACCTGTGGTGGAAATCGAAAGTACAACCCCCACATAGTCTTTTTCCAGCCACTGGCCTTCTGGAGCACACTTAAATAATAATATAAAACAAAGTTTATATTATGATTCATTTACTCCTTGTAAAAAACTAAGACAATCGAATCCTACAGGCCGCCATTTAGGCTAATTTTGTAGCAATAAAAATTATTCCCCATTACCAACTGATCCTACAACGGTGTTAGAAGCTCTGTTGGTTTTAAGTCCATTGAACATGGTAGTGAAGACCACAGCTTTGGTATCTATTATTCATTATCATAGGCACAGAATCCACAGTTCCCTGTCATAAGACCGGTTACCAACTTCAGGTTAGTCTAAGCATGACCCAGATCTCCTCTTACCGTAGTTTCCGAAGAAAAGTTTTAATTGCCTCAAATCCTCTTGGTTCGAGAAGAGTCAATACCTCTTTCTATTTTATTTTTCCTTGAGCTCCCCTTTCTAAACATCCAGTCCCACTCCATAGAAATGCCTCATCAGCGGCGTGGAGACTACCCTTTTCTCAATGTACTTTTTGTCTGTTCATTTCCTCGAATGCCCATATGACCTAAAATCCCGGAATGCCTATCTGATTTAGTTTTTCATTCTGGCCTCGTGTCAACTTTATAGGCACTTGCTGGAGTCCTGACTTACTATGTCTCGTCCTCTGTACTTCCTGAGCACACCTTTTGATGACGTAAACTTTAGCACGAGGTTCTCCATGGGGTCAACATACGTTACTACAGAATCGAATACCCCCGCTTTTATACAATATTCCCTGACCCATACAATATAATATGCCTCTCCTATATTAATCATTTTCGTTACGCAATATTCCTGAAAATCAGAGAGTTTACTGGTATAGTCTAAGAGACAGTTTAGGGCAATGCGGTCAGCCTTAGACTTGTTTTCCATTTACCGAATCATGATCTCCATAGTTCTGATCACCTCTACCATATGCAACGGTCAAAAATAACCCATGGTTACACCAAACAAGCGCGTCTCCTATACAACTCCACTTGAGCTATTTTCAAAAACGTTTTACTACTTTATGGGTCGGTTATGTGGAGAAGTCGCCGTAGTCTAAGGATACGGTTCAAACCCCAAATATGAGAAAAGAAAATATGAAAAAGAATTTCTTCGGCGACTTCCTCTCAGCAGATTTCTGGAAAGAACTCTGAGAGTAAATAAAAATTGCCATGAAAAGTTTCTCAAAAATCTGTCGTTCGGAGTCGACTTTAAGCTGTAGATCCCGCCACTCATGTATAAAATTAACGCACATAACATAAGTGGTGTGAGAAGTTAGGTCGTAATCCTGACTGAAAGATTGTAATGACCAATTATGTATGTACGAGTATGTGGAGAATTCATAATAGCAGAATGTATTTGTGAAGTGGGAATATCAGGTGGTAGTGGACAAAAATCGTCTGTTAACGAGCAAATGATTGGTGATTTCTGTTCTGATTTCTACTTTTTATCGGTGAATCTAATTTGCTATGGACACAAATATATCTGGAAATTACTTCTTCTAACGAGATTGATGTAATTTGGATACACTGGTTTGGGAAACAACTCGAAGCAGATTTCATAAACAAATTAAATTTCATGCTTTAAATTTTCTTCTTAAACTTTTTTCTAAATATTTGTGTATATTTGTGTACCAAATCTCAATGAGTAAAGGACCCACGTCTTCTTCGGAAAAATGCCACAAGATTCGAAAAGGACAGATGACGAAAAATTCTTTAGAGTATGATTTAAATTTGATTAGATTGCATTTTCACAACGACTAACAATTTAAACAATTTAAAACCAGACAAAATATAATTCTTCTACTTGGAAAAATTAAAAAAAAAAAATTAATTTCATTGTACAAGTTGTCATTGAAGGAAAGCCGTGTGTAAATTTCTGTAAAGACCCACTTCACATTGATCAAGTGTCCGTTTACATTGCAAAAGTTGTTGCTATAGAAACAGATTTTCTCATCGTGAATATGAAATTGTTGTTGCTGTTGTTCTGTAAAATGAAAATGAAGGGAAAATATCAAAAATTTTATATACTCATACGAACGTTATTGTTGTTTACTAATGCCAGTATATTTATTGATGCCATAATAAATGAATAAGTGTTTAACTAGACTATGAAACTAACGTTGGAATACGAGTCGAAAATAAAATTTAAGTTTCAAAGGAAAATGAAGTCAAAGTGACATCAAATAAAACATTTTATGGCCACAATTAAAAACAGAATAAAGGCGACGAAAATAATAATAAATTGCGCAATGCTTAAAATAAATAAAAAACAATCTAACAACGAGAGAATCTAGTTTAATAAATACATAAGTAAATATATAATAAATTTAGTACAAATGCGAGGGTCGTAAATATTAATACATATGATGGCATTTCATTTCAAAAATGTTATTGCTAAACAAGTTCATTTGGAGGAGTACTACTCTTACTCGATGGTGAAGAATTTCCTGCAGATAATGGTTAATAATTTGTCACGTTCATCTAAAATTACCTCAAATGTAGCATTGGCCTTATAAAGCGAACAATTCTGATACATTGACTGTATTCTACTGCCTTACAATTTACTACAGATACATATGTATGTGTTGAGCTCTTAAATGTAAACTTTGCAATTGAAGCATAGATCGAATCTTTAAGATTACATTTATCAAAATTGTAAAACTTTCTACAAATTATTTTATTTAAAAGAAACATGCGAAGTTTTTCTTTATAAAGTATATAGTAAAAATCCTTTTCGGTGCTAATTATTGAACATGGCACTCTTCACAAAGTTTACAAAGAAGTTTTAATAAAAATGTGATTTTTTATATTGATCTGAGGATGAGACTTGAGGTTACGAGTTATTCTTCTGGCTTACTCTTCATAGATACATACATAATTGATCATTACAACCCTGCAGTCAGGATTACTACCTAGCTTCTCATACCGCTTATATCGTGTGTGTTAATTTTATACATGAGTTACGCGACATACAGTCGACTCCGAACGACAGATTTTTGAGAAACATTTAATGGCAATTTTTTATTCACCCTCAGAATTTTTTGTCAGATATCTGCTGAATATGTATTTTCTTTTGATGTCTGACCAGGTGTTTAAGACAACACACTTCATACTAGACTACGACGACTTCTGCCTTATTTTCCTGTGTTTACATTTTTCCAACCCCAAAGAAAGAAATGCCCATAAACGCCAGAAGTTAGTGTCCTACGGACGTCCAAATTACATTCTGTGTTCACTCTGAAAATCTATACTGCATAGGCGGTGCGCCATATGAGGTCCATTCAATGGCGGTTAATAAATTTCTGTGACAAAAGTTGCAATTCCCTGTGACCCATATCTGTGGAAGATATTTAACGTTTTAGTAAATGAAATCAGTTCGTTGGAAATGCCTGTACCCGTAATAATTATAAGTATTCTCTTCACTTTACTTAATAATCAAATAAACTTTTCTGTCGCTTTAATGGTCCACTTATTTAAACACAATTAACTTTTAAGGCTAATATTGGGGTATGTTTTTAATTGGTTTTTACAACCCGTTTATTGGATATTGGCACCTTCACCAATCAATGACTGCACTTCCTTAGTTTGGCCGTTCCAATGCATATTCTTCACTGAACCCCTCATCAACTGTTCTGCTGCAACGTTTACTTCCATCCGAATAACATTTCTGGGTCAGTGTAACCGTTGAATGTTAACAACGTCCATGTCGCTTAATCACCGCCACTTCTCATATCACCGAAGACAGAGTCCATGCTTATGTATAATAGAGAGGCATTAGTGACTTGCGGAACACTAATTTCGTTGCACAAGAGTGGTCACTGGTGGTCCATTTCGTTTGTAACGACGAAGTTTGGGTAAAAACTTTCCTACGGACATTGAAGGTTTTTGGTCGTAACCTGGGATCCGATACGTTGCACTTGCTTACTTGCCGAAAACAGTTAGGCAAAGACAGGCAAATACTTTTTCATTGTACGATCTGCTATAGTACACTTGTCAACAGCTTTATGTTGAACAAAAATTAGCTTATAATCAGGCAAAGACAATTGTTAGTTCAGAATTGGTCTCAACCCCTGTACATTCTTAAAAAGGATTACAAAGACGCAATTTTCCTTAACTTTGTAATGAATTTTTTAATAATCGGTGCGAAGTGCAAGCAGCTGTTCACGTAAAAATAAACAATAAAAATTTGAAAAACAAAAGGATATAAAAGGAGTTAAGTTGTTTCATTAGGAAAGCAGAGATATTTAAAGTCATAGCTCTATGGCCGTTACCACAGGTTTTTGCATAATTTGCTTCCTGTCTGTTTTTTTATTTTTATTTTGTGGTTAAACATGTATAACGGTAGATGAACTATTAAAGCAGTACCACAGGAACTGCTATACATTTAAAATTTTTGTTTTAACAATTTGATAAATAACGCTTACAAATAAACAAATAAACAAACAAACAAACGGACGAACATTTGCTTTATGAGTTTGTGTTTTGTTTTTTCTTCTGCCAACCAAAACTAAATAAATTTCGTTTTTATATTTTTTTTTTTTGGTTCTTATATAGCTTGGATTCAGTCTATTTTAGAATGGAAAAATTAGCCATATGCACATGGAGCAACAATCTACACTACCAAGAAAGAAACCAAATATACAGACAAGCAAAGGAATGCAGTTTATAAGGATTTTAGTTTTTTTTATATAACACATACATAGGCAATCAAGTAGTAAAATTAGGTTATTTAAATTATAATCCTTTAATTAAAGAACTCTGTCGCCTACGAAAGGTAAGAATTCATTCCTGAAACTGGGTATAACTGATTTATTTTGTTAGCATGACATAGATTGGTATTAAAAACACATTCACACATTCATGGTTTCGTAATAGGTCTAAATTGTGTAACATCATATTGAATTCATTTTCTTCTCTTCGCATTGATAAGTGCAAATACTCCTAACTTAAGCATATAAAAGAGAGCCGACTACAAGTCAAAATCGCCTTAGTCCAGCAAGTAGCGTGTTAGCTTATTAGATACGAAGCTCTGGTTCAAATCCCAGCTCAGAAACAACAAAACAAACATGAAATAATATTTCTTAGGCGACTTCCTCTCAGCTTATTTCTGACGACAACTTCTCAAAACAACCTTCTCAAAAATCTGTCGTTCACAGTTTGAAATTGTAGGTCCCGCCACTTATAAATAAAATTAACACACATATCATCGGTGTTGTGAGAAGCTAGGTTGTAAGAACAACCTTATAGACATCATCATGAGAAAACAGCCTTTTACTTTTCTGCCTTTGGCTTTTCTGTATGCCATGCCAATTATTATTTGATACATACCTACTTGTCATGTATTATTCAAGTCCTAAAAAATAATTTAATATGTATGCGGCACCAAAACATATCCAACACCAGTCAATGCAATACAAGTACATAATTATGAATGTGTATTGCTTTTGCTAGGTATGACTGCATTTTCCAAAGCATTTTGGCACATTTTCGATTTAAAAAGAAAAATATTGTTTTTAAGATTACATTACTTGAAAGAACTGCTTTTCCAATACAGTTGAAATTAAAAAAAAAAGTAAAAAACTACAAAATTTTGTTTAAATGTACTTAAAACTAAACACGCATGCGCAATTTGTAACACACCGATACTTATCAGTACAATAATAACTATAACAACAGAATCAAGTTAATAAAAGGTAACTCTGACTAGAGAGTATGGAAGGAGTGTAAGAATGAAAGGAAAACATACAAAATCAGTCCACACTGTTTCAATACATTTGATGTGGCCCTACGTTCTTATCTCACTTCAAATGAAAAAAAAAAAAATCAAAATGTACCGATAAGATAAGGAATGCACCAATACTATGACACATAAACATATCGCAACAGTGTATGTACAGGTAAAAGATGTATTAATATCTGTATTTAGTATTCCCTCTCTAGTCCATTTAGTGTTAGTGAATAAATAAATCATAATTCACATACATTTGTATAATGATTCTATTAGATATTGTTGTTGTTGCTTGTTTCCACATTATTTTCCCGCTTTTTAATTGTTGAGGTTAACCGCAGGTCTGACTGAGACCCCCATACCATGACAAATAATACGAACGGACAACAACAACAACAACAACAAATGCTATAGGGAGTTCTTCAGCTAGAGGTAAAAAAGATGTTTTCAAAATTTTTTTATTGCTTCGGTATGGGTTGCCAGTTGTATTATCTGTGTAGTGGTTAGCGATCGTCTGTAGTTCCCTGGTTTCTGGGCAAAAATAGGTGTTAAAACGCGCAATGCGACGCGTCTTCAATAGCGTTAACTTGACGGCATTAAAACGGACAAAAATCGTTGTTCTTTCACTTTTTTATCAGATTTTTTGATTAAAGAATTGTAATCGGAAGAATATTGTGCGTTGCCAGCCTATCACAGAAATAAATAAAAATAAAAAAATAAAAAAAATAAAATAAAAAGTACATGCTAAACATTGCATTATTTTTTCCAAAACATTTTTCTTTTACTTCTTGATTTGTTTTATCATTTTAATTATCACTTTTTATATGCAAATATTAAGTTCCATGGTGTGTGAAAGTGCTGTTATACATTCAAAAATGCATCTGAAGGTAAATTCTAAAAATACTTGATAAATTATCATGTTTATCACTACGGTGAAAAGATAAATAAAAAATAAAAAGAAAAGAAACAAAAAAAATAAAGAAAATAAATAATAAATACAATCTATAAACGAAATTAAAATATAATTATTAAAAATAAAAAAAATAAAATAATAAAATCAAATCGCGGAACATTTTTTATGAAGAAAATAATATGAATTATAAACGGAATATAACATCGTTAAATAATTTTATAGAAACTTTTTTTTTATCAACTGTGAAAAGTTAAAAAAAAATAATAATTAATCCTTAATAATAATATCAAGAGCAACATTTTTAATTTTCTATACGATTTTTATAATTATCAAAATTTGATTTATTAGTAGAAAAAATAAATTTTTTTTATTGAAAAAATTTATTTCAATGGAAAAAGTTGAAATTGTTTTTAGATTTTTTAAAAAATTTAAATTAAAAAAATTAATAAATAAACATAAAGCATATTATAGTTTAGTTTGTATTTATAATTTTGTTTTGTTAGAGTCTACATAAGTATATAAAAATCGAAACCTTTCAAATTTATTACTAATTAAAAAGAATTTTTAATAATAAAAAAAGTTTGTGGTGAACCGGAGTTTATTGGCATTTGGTTCTTAAAAACAGTTGAAGATCGTAAACGTCATTATTTCAAGAAAAATGTTGCGAATATTATTTATTTACACGTTTTTTCTGCTTTAAATTTTAAAAGTTATCTGTTAACTGAATAAAAAACAGTTTTTGAAGAAACCAAAATATTGCCAATTTTCCACCGTTATAGCAACATTTTCAATATTTAGAAATTACTTTCAGTCATTTATGATATTTAAACCGACTAAAGAATGTAATTTTAAATCTTGTTATCCAAATAATTACAAATTAATTCACTATTAAAATACTGCAAAATAAAAAACTGGAAGTTTAAAGATTTGGTCGATAGGAATAATTTGTTTTTTCGATCTTTTCATGTACATGTTGTCTGCGGTTACGTTGTAAATGGACCATTCGAGAGTTCAAATTTTTGCATGCTTTTTTCATCACTTGGTTTGGCCAGATTGTCACTATACACTGGAGATTTCACAAAAAATGATTTGCTGTAATCAAATCACATGATTTTTAGCAGGTCAATGGCTAAATAAGAAATTTATTGCTCACTAAACTCGCCGTAGTCTATTTGGTAGTGTGCTCGCTTATTAAACGTAAAGCCCGGGTTCGAGCCGCAGGCTAGACATCAAAACAAAATAGGAAAAAAGCAAGAATATTTCTTCGGCGACTTCCTCTCAGCAGATTTCTGACAAAAACTCTGAGAGTAAATAAACCTGCCATGAAAAAGTTTCTCAAAATCTGTCGTTCGGAGTCGACGTTAAACTGTAGGTCCCGCCACTCATGTATACAATTAAGGCTCACAATATGAGTGGTGTGAGAAGTTAGGCCGTAATCCTGACTGAAGGGTTGTAATGGCCAATTATGTATGTAGTATGTATTTTTGTATATGGTATTCAATTGAAACATATCAACCGTTTCCGGATTGCGAATTTCTAAATTCTAGCGACAGCAACATAAACAATCTTAAACATAAACTCCTCCTTAAAAAAAAAAAAAAACTATTTTTCACACAATCAAAACTTTATGATTTTTTAATTAAATGAATGAACAAAAATAATAATAACTGAAAATAATTAAATGACGAGTCAGCCAAGCAGTCAGCCTATTAATGACTATTTAACACATAAACGTAATAAATTATAAATAAAAAGAAAGAAAAAAAAACATTTTTATACAAAATTTTTAAAACTAAAATAAAAAAAATTAAAGAAATAAGGAGAATAATAAAATATAAAAAGTGGATTTTATGAGTTAACAAGAAAAAAAAAATTCAATGAAAATGAAACCCAGGCATTGAACAGTCGTCGGCACTTTAAAAATAAAAACAATAGAGGGTACAAAATAAATTGATAAGAAATTAAAAGGTTTTATGCCCATAATACTCATAATAAAATACGAAGGAGTAAAAAGATTCACCTTTTTTTGTGTTTGGTAATGGTTTTAGGCCATGAATTACAATTGAAAATAATGAAAAGTGTCAGTTAAATGTCGCTAAAAGAGAGGACTCAAAAACTCAGGCGCGTGTCTAATACCGATATCTAAAGATGAAGATAAAAATTGTTTTAAACATCTGATGTTGCAAGATGAGTTTTTTACAAAAAGGGTAGCAGCCATATTATATCCACTGTTTATGAACATACCATTACGGCAAATAATTGTACAGTAAATTGAGTTTTTAGTTTTATTAGAAATAAATGACATTTAACACTAGCATTTATAAAGTGGGCCTTAAAATATGCTTGCCCGATGCGTTAGAGGTTATTTCTATAAGTAACATGTCCAGTTAGATAGGACATTTATTGTTGGCTTTAACTCAACTTCTGTTAACTCATCATTTCGTAACTAGCATTTGTTTGTATGCCTATTGGCTGTTAGGACTGCTTTCTGATGATCTACTTTTGATTCGATAGTTTTATCTGCCATTTTATTAGTCAGTATAATCGTGGGTATAATTTCTCAATGTCACCTACATACTCTTAACATGGTCTTCTAGGCTGAATATGTTTAAGAATCTGTCACATAATGGTGAAGGCACATTAAGTTAGTTACCTGTAAAAGCAATAGCTGCTTATGTTGCGTATGTTAATTTTATACACGAGTGGCGGGTCCTATAGTTTAAAGTCAGTTCCGAACGACAGATTTTTGGGAAACTTTTCATTGCAATTTTATTTACTCTCGCTGGCGATTTCGATAGGCCAATAGGTTTCATAATTCCCTGCAAATAAGTTCTTTTTTTAGCATTACTTATCGTATATGAAAAGTTGGTAGTAGCTTGGCCTTTCTTTACATTACTCTCTACACATATGAAAATAAGTATATCCCTTCCCACTTCCACCACTTCCTCCTATTCTATTGCTACTCGCTTTTACTACATCACACAGCACATTTTTATACATACTACATATACATGATTGGTCATAACAACCCTTTAGTCAGGATTACGGCCTAGCTTTTCAACACCACTCATGTTTTGTGCGTTAATTTGATACGTGAGCGGCGGGATCCACAGTTTAAAGTCGATTCCGAACGACAGATATTTTGAGAAACATTTCATGGCGATTTTATTTGTTCTCAGAGTTTTTGTCAGAAATCTGCTGAGAGGAAGTTGCTCATGAAATATTTTTTCATATTTCGTTTAGTTGGAGATACCTGACCTGGGATTTGAACCGAGGTCTCACGTCTAATAAGCCAACAAACTACCTAATAGACCATGATGTGCTGTGTTAAGCTTCTGTATGTAGTTGAGATAGTAATTTCTTCAAACATTGCCTCAATATTGGAATACTTATTGCATACTTCACTCACAGTGAGACACGGTTAGTTTAGTGTTAAAATTTAAGAATTTCATTCATAAAATGCTAAAATCCTCTTCACAGACTTAAATTTTTTTTCTGAATACCTAGGAATTGTAGGTAATTGCAACAATATCTATCCATAATGTTGCATAAGTGTGTTATCCTTAATATCCTTTTCTTATATCCTTTTCTATACAATTTTAAGAATGTTTATCTTTTGTGTTCTCTTTTTTTTATATGTTTTGTTCGTTAAGGTGATAATATTGTCAAATTGATAAGTAATTTAGTTTTCAATTGTTTTCTTTCTTTTTTTTATGAATGAATGCGGAATGTTCTGTTGTGTGTGAGCCTTTTGAAATGTGTAATGACATCCTCTAATGGATTTAGGCGACATAATTTCTAATCATTTTAATACCGTAACCGTAATATTGCCTTCCTTTGGTCATTCTGATCCGCAGCAGTGTCTGTGTCATATGTTTTAGTTTCAACATTTTTTTTGTTTCATTATTAACGCCGTGAAGACTGTAACAGTGACAGTGACAGTTTCTTTTTATTTAGTTTTTCGTATTTTAATTGACTGCGTTTTTTTTTGTTTGCTTTTGAGAGTGTTTTTGTTTTTAAGGTTCACTGTGGCATTGTTGTGTGTGTGGAATTTTGACGCCACTTTACCTACGGATCTCGTTTTAACTGCTCATAAAGATAATGGATCTTTCAGCTTTTATTTAATTTTATTTCCATTTGATCTTATTTTTATTTTTTATTTTTCTGCTTTAGATTCTGTGGATTTCATTTGTTTCCATTTCCCTGTGTGTATTCTTCCTTTTTTTTTTTGGATTTTAAATTGATTTTACTTTTTGGGTTCTTTGTTATACGGATCATTATTTTTGTTTTTTTTTTGTTTCTTATAATTTTTATTGCTGATTTATAGTTTTATAATTTTGTTTTTATTTAACGTACTTTTTTCTCTTGCCCCAACTGTTCTGATCACAATGTATTGGTGATAATGAGTCATCATGGATAAAGCAGTCCATTGGAATCATATGTGTTTCATTTATTAATTTCTTTTTTTTCAATTAATGAGCACACCATGTTTATATAGAATGTGTTCAATGACAACCAGGAATATGATTTAAAAAGTTTTTATGAACTGCATGTGAAGTGAACTAAATTAAAACTATGTATTGATAACGTTTATAATAAAATTGTAATAAAGTCTGAGGTCATCTAAAACGTGTTAAAAGTATCTCTCTAATTCACTGCTCCGCCATGCTCTGCAAAAGGTGAATGACATTTTACGAGCAGTAACTAAAAATTTTAAATTAAAAACTTTAACTCGAAATAAAACCGTAACTAACTTCAGAAGTTGCCGTAGCTTAGTAGGTAGTGTGTTGGCTTATTAAATGTATGGCCGTGGTTCAAACCCCAGGTCAGACATCAAAACGAAAATATGAATGAACTCTGAGAGTAAATAAAATTGCCACGAAAAGTTTCTCAAAAATCTGTCGTTCGGAGTCGACTTTAAACTGTAGGTCCCGCCACTCATGTATAAAATTAACGCACACACTTGAGTGGTGCGAGAAGGTAGGCCGTAATCCTGACTGAAGGCTTGTAATGACCAATTATGTATGTAACTTCAGCTTTCATAGTTATTTTATATCTTGTGTAGAGATGAGGACAGAACTGTTGTATTTCTTTTATAAATTAACGTGGCTATGAAAGTCCAGTGTGTTGTTAATCCTGGTTTTATATTAAGGCGGTCTGTGCTGCTTCCGCTCTCTTCCAGCTCTTCTTTTTTTGAAACTTTAGAATTCTTATCTAACACTGGATTGGAGATTCAAGTGATGATGTATTACTACACTTTTGCCGTGACCTCTGCAATGCTTTAGCACATCTGAAGGATTAATACATGATTTCTAACAAGATAAGGCATACATACGATAACGTGGGCAAAATTCACAAACTATTTGCAATAGTACCTGTCTGCCTAAGATGACAAATTAACTGTTGTTTTTCAATATTTATTGACTGATTTGTAAATATCATATGAAATTGAAAGTTTCGGATAAGATATTCACTAAAGGTCTTATAACATTGTATGTAGTACCGTATGTATGTATTATGAGTGTTTTTATACATTTTCATAAGCAAATATGAAATAACTCGTGTAGATAAAACCTTAACTCACGTGAGATAAGTGTGGCAAATGGGAAATAAATAAAAATAAAATATCAAATCAGTTAAAAAATAAACACGTTTTTCTTCTTCATTAAATATTTACAGATCGATAACCCTAGAAAGAGAAGATAATGATAATATTCGAGCGATATGAAAATCAAATAAAACAAAATATTCAAATGCAGGTGCTTCTAATGAACTGATCTTCCAGTGACAATTGATAACTGCGATCATTGAAATTCAATAATAATTTACAAATTAGAAATTAAAAGTTTACATATCGAAAATAAATTATTTCAACTCCTACTATACATATGAGAATATTTATTATACAGAACTACATACATAAATTATTTTGTTTTAATAATAAACAATTTGAATACAATAACATTAATTCATATGCTTAATATTGCATGTTTGTTATCGATAGAATGTCTTACATTATCTTGTTTTGTGGTTATCGCAATCGATGATAATAATATTGAAATAAAGAAACTTAAATTATAAATATACAGGTTCCGTTACCACATACATATGTATGTGTGTTTGTATGTATGCAGATATTCCAAATGCTCATACTATTTAGATAATATTTGGTTGCAGCTCGGTATTTTGTTTTGTGCAGATATTATCGTATGACGTTTATCTTGTAGGTAATGACGTTTCAAATGTTTACCTTACTTTTGTGTCACTTGATTTTGCAAATGACACCGGATTCTATTTTTTTTGTTGTTATTTTTGTTTTATAACTTTTATTTTCAAACTTTAAACACTTTGACGAATAAAAGTTTACTGTGCAAATCGTATTTTTTTTTATTATTTTTTCACATGAGTAATCAATGTCGTATTTTAATTTGTTATTAATAATTATTATTTGTTTACATTTACCTTAAACATAATCGATTATTTTACTGTCAAATTCATTGTCTACACAATGACTCATTTTTTGCAATGCGAACGTGCTATGTGGTTAATTTTAATTTTTTTTTTTTGTTTAAACAAAGAAAGTATTTCCCCGAAATCTAGAATTATTGATTTATTGTTTTACACAATTGTGGTCTTTACGGTACGGTTCAATTGAAGTATATTTCATTAAAATTCAAATCCAATACCAAATATTAGATTGATTGGCTTAACCGTGCATTTCATATGCGTTGACCATGCCCCAAAAAATAAAAATTTAGACGGTTCTGCGAACGTGTGTGCAGTCTGTAGATTTTCAGTGATCATGAGATCATGAGAACTTAAAATATGACTTAAGTATACCAAGTTGTAGGTATGTAGACCAACAGCTATACTGACCGATCGTTGGAAACGTAAGCCACTCAGTAATATTTTAGCTGCATTCGTCGGGTGATGTAGACTTCAGTCACTTTAGCCATTTGCAGTTTTGGGCTAGGGTTTGCTAAGTTTCATTTGATAAAGTTTATTCAAATGATGACTAGCATTTTCCCTATGAAATCAATATGAACGAGTGAATATAAAATAATTCTTAAGAATTTTCATTCAAAAACAAACTTTAACACGCAATAAATAATTTCAAGCAAAACAATTCGAAGGGACTGTTTTTGCTGCTTCAAAAACCCAAATTTTACTTTGAACTTATGAATGTTCTTTCACCCACATAAAAATCAACTGAGTTGAATTGAAATTGAACGAAAAATAAATCATGTCTTCAGGCCATAAACAAACAAACAAACCTCTTGTAAATATTGGTAAGAATGTAAAAGTCCAACAAGAGAATAAACAAAGAAAAGCGGTTACAAGTTGTAACTATGTACAACTGAAATTAAAACCATGTCAAGTAAGCATAAGAAAACAACAAAAACAACAACAAAATACTATCACCAATATTATTTGTCACCAATATTGTTGTACGATTTTGTTTTTGTGAAAGCAATTCTACAGTATTGCACTGTAACTTCACTTTATGTTGCTCGATGTCATATGTTGTTGACTTAATGAATACGATTTTGACGTTGTGTCATAATGTTACAATTCAATGACGTTAAAATTTGTTCTCAATTTTTTGTTTTATTTTCATTCTACCAAAATGTTACTTTTTTGTTTTATTTTAATGGCTGGTTGTAGGTGTTTATAAAGTTTTTTCTTTTTTATTGTTTTTATTTTATGGATTCTATTTCAGATTTTTTTTTTTGAAGTTTTACCGCCTAAAAAGAATTGTGATGTCAATACACATTGTTTTTTAACACATTATTTCGTTCATTGGTTTTGTTTGCTTTTCAAGTTTAAATTTTTAGTGTTGCAAAGTTTTGAGCTACAACACTGTAATTGCGCTTTCGAATAAACTTTTATCGAATATTCAATTTAATTTCTATTATTTTCCAAAAAGATAGTTATAGACTTGAATCACGTGTATCGTTATGCGCCAATGCGCCTACAAAACTACAACTTGATTCTCATTACATCATTTTACATCACAAAATCAACTGTTTGACTGCTGTGTATTGTGATTGATTCAGAATTCTACGTCTATAGTTACGAAATGGCTCAGAATATTATCCATAAAAACCCCATGCCAAAATCTGTGCAGATATTTTGGAAAACAGTCATGTTAAGATCGGGCTGCAGTGTTTCTTCCAAGGGTAAGGTCGGGGCTAACGTCATGCGGCTGTTAATCTTACACCACATAGTGAATTTTTTTTAATTATTTCGGCATTATCTGTGCTTGTGCGGTAACAACGAAATTCCAGAAATTACTGTTTTACTATTAGCAGAGTGTAGAGTTTCCAGAAGTTACCTGGCACTGCATGTTGACTGAAAAAGTGTGTCGTTTCTTTCAAGTAGCAAAAAATTCAGAAACTCATGAACTTATTAAGCCGATCTCATATCATCAATTCAGTTTCTCATAATTAATGGACAATTCCTTTAATTTGATGGTACTTGAACTTTAACTTTAGAGATGTTCTAATTTATTTTTTTCCCCTTTTTAAATTTAGTTTTTGTTTTCTAAATTATGTTAATTCTTAACTGAAAATTTAAGACACTGAGCGCTAGGCAAACCTCTACTGATTATTCGTTTACACTGAGTAGCCACGCAAAATTTTGGCACTAATTGTGGGTAAAACTGTAACGGAAATTTAAAAATAAAAATAAAAAACTTGCTATTAAGGGCAGACGTTTAGCACTTGCCAGTGAAATGCATAAATATGACCGTATGTCCGGGCTTAACACCGGAACTTGCAAAATTTGAACAAAAAAAAAAGAAGAGACTTAAACAAAGTGTCAATAAATATTGGTAAACCACATATTTGTCACCTTTTCTTATTATTAGTTGTTAAATAATTATACAACACGAAAATAACGCAAATCTATATTAAATCATATACAAAAAGAAAGAAGAAGAAGAAAACTTAACAGGGATTAAGTCATAATGGGTTGGAAGAAGTTTGAAAAATTATTTTCAATTTGTAACTCATTGCAGATGGAACCACAAACGCAACAGCAACAGCAGCAGCAGCAACAACAACAGCAGGAACAATTACAGCAACAACATCAAAGATACCAACAACAACAACAGCAGCAGCAACAACATCAAGTACAACAACAACAATCGCCTGAAAAGTATCACACACATCTACTGGATAAAATCAAGACGGAAAATAATGGTGCAGAGCATTTAAATCATACAAATAGTGGTACGGTTATAGAGAAACAGACGCAAGTGGAGCAACAGCAACAACAACAACAACCTCAACAATTAACCACTCAACAACAGCAACATCATCAGCAATTACCACCAACATCTCAACAACAAAACTCTGTTACGACCATCATACAAACTCAACAATCCCAACCCATTAATGCGGTTATACAAACCCAAAACAGTCAACAGCAACAGTCACAGTCACAACAACAACAACAGCAACATCAGAATCACGAAGAATATGTACCCATACAAAGGACGCAACATCGCCGATTTATAACCACAACAGGAGAATTGTAAGTTCTAAAGTCTCCTTTTTCTTATAAATTTTGCAAAAACTTAACTTAATTAAATTGCAGAGTCCATCGTGATTCCGAGGAACCCGAAACGATTAGTGAATATCAACGTCAACGTCATTCACCTGCAGAGTATGTACAAATGGCTCCCCGCAACGAGGAGCAACCACCACCGCCACCAACGGGTGCCACTGTCTATGCGTATGCCAACGAAAATTGCCAACCTATTATATGTGCAGCCGATGCCACGGGTGGAACTATTAAACTGGAAACTATTGATAAAGACCAGGTGCCAAATGAAACCACTCAACAGCTGCAACAACAACAACAGCAACAGCAGCAACAACAACAACAACACCAGCAGCATCAACACCAATGTCCTACGCCCAATGGCAACTACAACGAATCAATGGTGGTATCTACTTCGGCCTTACATCATCAAAATCCTCACAATCTTAGCAGTACGGCACATGCACCTCTACCACATCCCACTCATTTATTAAGATTCGAGGATGATAATCGTTTCGCTCAAACAATTAACGATAATGGCAATGGACCAGCAACTTTGTTCTATGAAGCGGCGGTAGTCGATCCCAATACCCATCCCAATGAAGGCAAAACATTTACCGATTTGGGTAATGCCCATTATTTGAATTATTCATCGACCTCGTCTTACCAGTTGAGTCAAAATAACACCATTTATAGTGTTTCACCCGCTTCTAATCAGCTGATATCGAAAAACGATCCCAGTTTAAATTTGCTAAGACAGCCTGTCCAATATCAGTCAATGGCCTTATTTGATTCCGTTAACGGACCCGTCACAGACCAAAGTATATGGCCTACGCCTGGTGTGGAATATTCCAATATGAGCTTTGTAAGTAACTTCAATGTGTCCAATTAACCTTTCATTTCATTTTTTCTCAATATCACATGTAACCCACTTTTCTAAATTTAAAACCAACATCACCAATGAAATCATCCTCATAATCTGTTCTGTTTGCTCTCTTCCCCCTCTCACACACCCAAAAAAAAAAAACACACACACACACAACGGATTTGTTTTCTAATACAGAATTATCATCAGCAGGTGGTCGAGGAATATCCTTCGGGCAATATAACAACTAGTTCTTGGGCCCCCACCAACTCTATAGCCCACTACGAGGCTCCTCCACCTCTGTCGGACAAATGCGAGCAATGCAATTCTCCACTGAGTAGCAAGATTAATGGTTTTTGTCCCACCTGCTACGGTGGACCCATACGTCAAACTGTAAGAGTAGGACCACGTCAGACAAAGCCTAAGGCATCAGCGGCAGCAGCCAATAATAGAAGGACTGGTGTATCTTGTGCCAATTGTCAAACGACATCGACAACCTTATGGCGTCGCAACAATGATGGCAATCCAGTTTGTAATGCCTGTGGTCTCTACTTTAAGCTTCACAATACGAATCGTCCGCTGTCGATGAAAAAGGAAGGCATACAGAAACGTAAACGTAAGCCAAAAAATAATGGCGGCCCTGTCATGAGACCTCAATTACCCAGTAAGCATTTATGCTTTAAACTCAATAGCAAAGTGCAGCCTTTTAATTTAATTTCATTTCTTATTTTATGTTTTCTAGGCTTGCCTCCAGGTGGTGGTAATTTAATGGTTTCCACAAATGGGCCCCTGTATCCCTCACAAGTTCAAACTATTGGCCTGCCTTTAAATGCTCAGTCATCGCCGCATCCAGCTGATTTGCAAGATATGACGACTGGCAGTACACGTTCGGTTACGATTGGCCATCCCGAAATGACCTTAAATATGTCACGTCCTCACGTAACTTCAGACAGTCATTCTCCTTATAGTAATTCACCATCACAGAGTCAATCGCCTCATTTACCCAGTACAGCGACATTCAAGTGAGTATCGATTAATTTAGGATTAAACGGCTGTTCAATCTGCCTCTACACTAACTAAAACTCTCCATTGAATTGGTAATTCAGTGTTTCAGAATTAATAAGCAGAGAATTTAGTTAAAATCAAATTTGAATTTCTTTTCGAAATCTCCTTTCTTCCGTCCTTCTTGTCCAACGTGTCCCCAATTTCAAAATAAGACTTGTGCCACAGTGCTGCGGTGTAGAATATTCATATAAAGTATCCTCTAATCCTATTGCCCCGATATACTTCAGGGCGATACTCGACTCCCGGCCTGGTACTTGTTACGCATCCATGTGTTTCCTTCTAGAATATATTAACATCGCACACGTCCTAAGTGTGTATCCTCATGATTCAATCTTCTCAGTACAAAATTTACATATTCGGTCCGATTCGATGTGTTCTAAAGAAGTACATACATACATACATACATACATACATACATAATTGGCCATTACAATCCTTCAGTCAGGATTACGGCCTAGCTTCTCACACCACTCATTTTGTGTTCCTTAATTTTATACTTGAGTGGTGGGACCTACAGTTTAACGTCGACTCCGAACGACAGATTTTGAGAAACTTTTTCATGGCAGGTCTACTTACCCTCAGAGTTTTTGCCAGAAATCTGCTGAGAGGAAGTCGCCGAAGAAATATTTTTATGCATTCAATATTTTCGTTTTGATGTCTGAGTTTTGATGGGGTTCGAACCCTGGCTTAATGTCTAATAAGCGAACACACTACCTATTAGCCTACGGGTCTCTGAAGCTGCAGCGCCCGGTTAAAAGGCCGTTAATTCTGAATAGTCTGATGCTTGAAGCAAATTTACTTTTATTGTAGATCCCTGACAATAGTTAAGATCGCCTGACATCTTGAGTATATCCTTTCCAATCCTTTCCAATCAGCGCCAAAGAGTTTCCCCCTCGCAAGTTCATATTTCACACATGATTTGAGATCTTGTTGCTTTTCAGGTTTCACAATCAGTTCTATACCATTTTCGAGTTTATCTCAAACAAGTACAGTGCTCGGATAGTGGACTGACTTTCTCTCCAACTCGAACTGAGTACATCTTTTGATAGATAATACCCGCGAATTTCCCATGGAAAATATTTTACTAATGAATCTGGAATTAGATTTACCAATAGCGATCCTATAGCACATACTTATGCCTAAAGTCCGTCATTTTTTCAAGCAAGCCTTTACATTACCCTAAAGAGTACGGTAAAAGGACGGAAATTCAAATATTCACGTATTGACAGACCCTCGTATAACAAATATATATAGTGAAAATTAAAAAGAAAAAAACGTTGTCTTTGACGAATTTCTGATTATTTTTTTTTTCAAAATTACTTTCAGAGTGCCACCAATTGAAGTGCCAAGAACAACACAGAGCAGTGAAATACCCACCAGTGTTATAACACGTACAGGACTACCGGAACGTACATCATCGAATAATTAAACACAAGAATAAGGAACCAAATTTCAATTCAATGGCAGGATATTTTTACAAACTTCAAAGCCTAAGAGAATAGAATAAGGCCATTTTAAAAATAAAGTGCCAAATTGATACAGGCATTGAGAGTAAGAGTGAATTAACTTATGTAGTTAAATTACAAAATTTTCTTCAATATAAAAATTTCAAAATAAAGATTATAATACTTGCCGATAATGTTAATAAAGCACATTAGAAATGTTATAAAAGGTTTTTATAAAGTCTCCAATTAAATTCATTAAGACAATTAAAGATTTAATTGAACTTTTTTTTCTTTTTTTTTAATTTATTTAATTAATTATTTAATTGATTGAAAGTGCTTTTTAAACTACAATCTATATATAGTCGATAACAGCTAAATTCCAAAAAAAAAACCACAACAACAAAAACAACACAAAATACATTGAAATATTTTAATGTTCAATACCCAGTAAAAACATTTTATTTTAACTACAGAAAATAATTAAACAATTAATAATTAATTGTGGTTTATTGAAGCCAGTTCGACACCAAATTTAATTGTTCATTAAGATTTCTGTGCAATAATTTTAAGTTTAATTTAAAATAAGAGAATATATTTTTAATATTATGTTATTCACCATAATATTTGTATTAATTGCTAATTTTTATAATCATTATTTACTTTTAATGTAAAATTTTAATTGAATTGAAAACTTAATTTAATTTAAATCTTCTAATCAAAAATTATTTTAAATAATTTATAAAATTAGTTAATTTTCCTTTGCGTTTATTTTTTGTTCTTAGTAAATAAATAATATATTTAATTGTAGTTTTTGTATTTTATCCAAAGATTAATAAATTGTAAAAATTATAAATAAAACAAATGAAAAAAACAACAATAAAAAAGACGAAATTGGATTAATTAAGCACAAATGACAATATAATTTATTAATTATGCAAAAGATTTTTAAGTATTTTTATTTTGAGGGGATTTTCTTATGGATTCCAACAGTGGTTTGAGAAGATAGCCTGTGAAGAAAAACAATGTAAATACAATGTAGATAAAAACGGAAACACAATTTTATAATTACGGTTCAGTTGCCGCTGAAAATATGCCTAAGAAGCAAGAGAGAGTAACACTGACGAACTGCCGATCTTTCCTTTCCCCTGAGGTCTGCTAAAAGTTTGGTTAAAATTCCTATCAAGGAAAATTTTACACGGATAACTTCATTTTGATCGTCTCAGACAAGGAGAAGAAAAAAGAAAAGAAAAAATTCAAAAAAAGGGGAAAGATATGGAAGATAAGATGGATATAAAGATCTAAGAGAGAATGGATCAACTTCATGCAGATAAACGAACACCTCTCAGCTAGCCCAATTGCATTATAAACCCTAAGAGAGCTCCAACGTCGGCTCTCGCCAGAGAGTTCAAACGATCAAAGAATCCCCAGAGTCTTCAACCTCATTCAGCTAACAGATGGGCTGTTAGAGAGCGCTATTTTGTAGTTGCAATAGTCTAAATGTCTAAAATTGATAGCATATCCTTACCAGCAATCTAACCTAGCAATTCCTCGTAAAAAAACTCTCACAGAATTTATTCAGTACCAGCAACAAGCCAGTTCTACTGTCGCTGACCAAAGTTTAAAGATTTCTATGTAAGCAACATCCCCATCCATCTTTCTAACGCTTTTATTTTTTCTTCCTGATTTAATTTCCGATAACTTCCAGTACAGCCCACAGAATATGAACTCAATTTAGTAAGAGCATCCGCCATCTTGCGAAGTCGCCGTGGTCTAGTAGGTAGTATGTTGGCTTATTAGACGAAAGGCCCGAGTTCGAATCCCAGGTCAGACATCAAAACGAAAAATATGAAAATATTTCTTCGGCGACTTCCTCTCAGCAGATTTTTGGCAAAAACTTGCCATGAAAAGCTTCTCAAAAAATATGTCGTTCGGAGTCGGCTTTAAACTGTACGGCCCGCCACTCATGTATAAAATTAACGCACACAACATGAGTGGTGTTGAGAAGTTAGGCCGTAATCCTAACTGCAGGGTTGTAATGGCCAATTATGTTATGTATGTATGTATCCGCCATCTTATTCCCAGGTATACAACTATAACCGGGAACGTAACAGATTCTAGCTAGAGACTTCTGATCTCAAGATCCGGAATTTCCCAATGGGACCCTTGATTTTTACCATATGCCGACAGCTCTACTAACCTGAACATAGTGGGCTGTGTGATATATATACAAAGGGTTCTGATAAAATAAATACTACAGTGTATTCCAGGCGATGGTGGTGATTGTTTTTAAAGCGGCGAAATGTTTGTTGGGTGGTGTAATTTTTACTGAAAATCTTTTGATCTACTCGGACAATCAGGAAGTGCTTAAGTCCTTAACCGACACCACTTAGAGGTCTTTTCTCGTCCATGAACGTCAAATATTTCCCTGGAATCTTTCAAAAGTAACTTTTATATGGGCTCCAGGACATAGGTATGTATATCGTCGGTAATTGTATTGATGACAAACTGGCCATGGTCGGCATAGAACTCACAATCTGCGACATGTTACAGAGCGTAGGTGTTCAGATTGCCTGAGTTAGACTTATTTTAAAATGAGGCTTAGCTTCGTAGGCAGCAATGTGGACTTTAGTATGAACAAGAAGCGGACCAACGCACAAATCCGATACTCACAGGCCACAGAGTTCACATACCCTTTAACGTCTTCTGTGAGTATGGCCATGAAGGTTCATTTTTTATCATCTTTTTTATCATCTTTGACTGTATTCTTCAATAATAAAAATTGCTGCACTACAAATTTATTCTGGAGGCAGTTAGATTTCCTTTAAGCAGTGTTTGATTCCCGAGTTGGATATTAATTGTGGCCATAGCCCGAGTGCGTATTGACCCGCATTTTTTGTCATGGTAGTCACGGCAATAAAACTGCGAAGGCGTACATATTAAAAACGAGCACAGGTCATACCAACCACTGTTGTACTGTGTTGTACACACACAAATGCCTCAGAATGAAACACTAAAAGTCTAAAAGCAAAAAAAAAAAGAAAACTGAAATGAATGACTGACTCACTGACTGACTGAGTGCATTCTTTAGTGATGGCGTTGATCGTTGGGCGATATTTCATTGTCAACAATTTGGCAGCAACTAAATTGAGCCAAATTAATTTTAATGACCCTTTTTCGCCTCACTAGGAATCGAGGATTAACCAAAACAAAAAAAAAAACTACAACAACCATAACAACAAAACACACAACAACTTATTTGTTTAGTGTTGCTATTGCTAATGTTCTCTTTGTTGTTGTTATTGTTGTTGAAGTAACCATAAAAAACGCCTAAATAGCAATTTGGTGTCATCGCTTAAAAGCCTTCTTAGCCGACCGACATCTTATGGTTAAAAATTTAAAATAAAACAAAAACAAAAAAGAAAAATCCTTTTTGTTTTTGGCATTCTTTTGTTTTAAAACATGCCAACGATCGTTTGTTGAAACTCTTGGAGTTGAGTATAAATTTTAGTTTTGAACTCATAACGCCACTTAAAATCAACTTTGGCCACCACCAGCAAAGCCAACAACAAAAAACCAGAATTAAAAAATCCCAGCTCTTTCTGTTCTGTTATACACTTTAATGGCCTGTTAACAATACGGCTGCATTATACTCGTATATACTCATGAGAGCAATATAGGGGCTTCATTTAAATTGCTTCAATGTCTGCTGACTGCTGACTGCTGCCTGCTCCTTTCATCCTTCTCTTTGTGTTCTCTCCGTAAGTCATTTCAAAATTTGTGTGATTTTGTTTTATTCTACCAAACCCCCCTCCACCCCGTTCACCAAAGGGGTTCTATTTATTCATTTGGCGTACGCTCGATCAATTAGGCGAACTTGTTTTACGATCGTTTTTATTAAAGTCGGACTTTTGTGAGGTGACGTGAAGAAGCGTTGTTTGTTATTCTTTTTATCTTTAGCCGACTTTGCGCCGTCTCTGTTTACAGTGCTTCGGTTTTACGTTTTTTGATTTACGTTTTCTGTCTAAATGAAACGTACCTTACACTTGACACACATTAGGCGGCCCTGCATATGGTATTTGGTGGCTAGAAAAGATTTCTCTTTATACACGTATCGTAAGTAGTACCTTTGGGAAGATTAAGTTTATTTATGGCAGCTGGTTGAGTGCTGCACCAGTTCCCAGTGTTTACTACTTTGGTACTTAGTTATTAGGGAGTGGCAGAGAATGGAGAGGCCAATATAATATAACTAGAGGTTCACATGAGGTAAACTTAGATAATGTAAGCACTTTTGGGCTATTGAAAACCACATTAAGGGAATTAGGGTACACAGTAGGCATAATTAGTCGGTGGCCTAGATATGGGGAGAACAATGAACTTTTTATGTCTGTACAAGAAAGAACTGAGCAGGGCGATATGTGGCTTTACGCGTCACTCGAGTGTACGGGTGCATTGAGCCGCAAATAACAAGGAATGCAAATAACAAGGAATGCATAGTGAGAACAATGGAACACTTTTTGTGTGATATTAAGATGATTATTCTCTGTCTAGCTAACTACGATACAATAATACAAAAAAAAAATGAAAATCTATTTTGGCAGTCTAAGCCGTCACGTTTAATAAGCCAGCACACTACCTACTAGACTACAGAGACCTCCTTATCAACTATTAAAGTCGTTAAGACGGGCCTTAGTTTAAATAACTAATCATACGGATGAATGGATGAGTGTTTACATTCAAAGTATCATCGTCGTTTTGAACATTATTGCAGCCAGCCAAACCTACAATTTCATACTCAATACCGTTGGGGAATTTTCATACAAACAAGGGCAACAACAACAAAAAAAACAAAAAACGTTGTTTGACCGTTTGTGCGTCATTTTGACGTTAAAAACTGATGACATAATGATTTGATTTTGTCAACAAAGTTGACATATTTCAAAATAACAACATTATTGAAACTTACTCAGTATATACTCGTATACAGTTTGCATTTCTTTTCCAGAGACGAAGTATTGTGATATACGCATGTATTTTTCGTTTCATTTAATTTTTCGAAAATAGAATGACAAGATTAGCAAGAGTCAAGTAAAGTGAATGCAAACGAAAGGTTTAGAAATGAGTAGGTCGAGACAGCAAACAATTCAAGAAGTTTAATTAATAAAAAAAAAATTGGTATGTATTGTCATATCATACCTAATCAGTGTCAAAATTGTGATTTAATTTTCATTAAATACTCTACGGTGTCCATTAATAAATGTGACAAAAGTCAGTTGAAGTATTAAATTAGCGATGACCAAACAGCATAGCGACTAAGATCATATACTGCGAAGATCCCTGGGTGTAGTGACTGGAACCCATAAGGTAGTAGCAAATGGGAGTGACAAGACCCCCAAAACGGAGATGTTCTCTTGACAATGCTTTTACTAAAGAATTCAAGCCATGGGACGAATTGACTAAACTGGCATCAGAAAAATCTTAGTAGAACCCATACGCGGACGTCCTAATCTTCTATAGGAACCAAAGGAATGTATATGTAATGCTTATATACATTTCTTATATACATACATATAGTATATATATTCATTAGAAAAATTTTTTGGATATTATTTTGTAGTATGTGTTGGAAGGAAGTATTCATGGAAGATGTCTCCACTGGATGTCTATTTAAATGCCGGCATACATCTGCTATGTCAAGGCGTCAGAGTCCTCTGTTTAAAACCCTTTTGGTCAAACTACATATCCATTTTCCACTAAGATGAACTGAAAAAATTATTAAATGATTATGTTGAAAGGGGTACGTTTCGAAGCGCCTCCGAAAGACCAAAGATCTTAAGAAGGACTTTTCTCTCGAATACTCTCAAGGATGCTGCATCGGTGTCAGCAATGTGTTTAGTTACACCAGGTCTCTGCTACTCAATTGCTTATAGAAACTATATTAAAACCTGTTGGCGTAAACGAGACTATGATCTACAGGCTGCATGACCTCAGTTCTGGTGACGGTGGAACCAAGATGAATAATTTAAACGAAAACATCGGCAGTAAGTCTTTGGCCATAATCTGAGATATGATACGCAGCATATCCCTACTTGTTGACAGCATATACTTCGTCTTGCCCTAATTTGCTGCCAAATCCACTTTAGTAGACTCCGTTTGAATAATGCTAAAGGTAGCAGTAACATCTCCCTTAGTACACACAATCATGGCGATGTCGTATTGTGTACTCTGATTGAACGCTTTAATGTATAACTGTGCATGAGTGCATGATTTTAATTTTTGTAATCCGCCATTGTCTAGTAGGTAGTGTGTCGGCTTATTAGGCGTAAGGCCACGTTTCAAACCGAAAAAACGAAATTATGAAAAAAATATTTCTTTGGCGACTGCTTCTCAGCAGATTTCTGGCAAAAACTCTGAGAGTAAATAAACAACCTATCATGAAAAACTTTCTCAAAAATCTGTCCTTCGAAGTCGGCTTTAAACAGTAGGTCCCGCCGCTCATGTATAAAATTAACGCACACTACATAAGTGGTGTGAGAAGCTAGGTCGTAATCCTGACTGAAGGGTTGTAATGACCAATTATGTGTGTAACCCAGTGGCTTGGCAAAATTCAAGCAAACATTTGTTTTCTTAGATCATCGCGACCAAAAATATCAGCAGTTTTTGCCACAAGGTCATAAAGCTAAGAATGGTTTGCACATGTTATTATTGGAATGCAAAATGTTTACATGTTTTCTGTCCACTCATCAGTCGGCAGCACAAATAGTTTTTCTTTTAAGCAATAAAATTTGTGAAATTCTTTCTTAATCAGTCAAATAATTGGTAAATTTTTCTTGAGTCTTTAAATCCTTTATAGAGGCTTAAATAAATACAATTAAAGGAAATATACGTATAATGTTATAAACTTTTAATTCTAATAAAAATATTCATGCATTTGCCTACATGGCGGCGGGTACGTTGAAGCACTGGCTGATGGTTGAAGCATCATGCATAATGCATCAGCATCAGAATTCAAATTTTTTTGTTTTGTTTGTTTATCATTCTTAAATTTAAGATTATAAAGCGCATTTTCTTGTCATTTGTCGATTTATTATAAAAACGAGCTGCTGGATGGCCCATCCAGAATCAAAATCTTACGGTTGAAGTTGATGATCATTACCGAAGATGCTGTTGATGTTGCAGTCAGATGCCTTAGTTTGGCCCGCATATAATTTGCTATGCGGTATTATTAAGGCTTAATCTCAAAAAAAAAGGGAAAAATTAATCGAAAATAAAAGAAATAATAACGATGCTTAAGTGGCGCCTAGCCAACAGTGATATCAACCGAAAAATATCTAAAAAAATGTTTTTTTTTTGTTTGTAAATCACAGTCAGTCAGTCAGTTAGTCTGTCAGTTCATTTGGTTGTTTTCTGTTTTCTTTTTTAATCAAATATTTTACAGAAAAATGCAGTCGTAATTATTTTAACACAAAGTGGAGGATAATAGTTGAGTCTTTGACAGGCTAGATACATACATACATATGTATGTAGACTAAAACAATGTCATTTAAAGATCATTGAACTTGAACTTCTAAATCCGTGGTAATTAATTAAAATTAAAAACTATCTTAAGGTTATTGATTTCATTTTAATTTTAAATTTAAGATAATTTCAAGGAATTAATTTTTATTAAATATATGTATGGATGAATAATCAATTAAAATTAATTCCTATAAGCTGACATTTTGTAGACAAATATCAAACGTGAGAAAGTTTAAAACACTCAACGTATTAGTGGGATATTAGAAAACATAAATCATTTATTTTAATTTTTTCCTGTTATGCGCTACATAAGAGAATATCATCTTAACTATATAGCTCTACTCAACTGGATGTTGTAAATAAAATCCTTTTTAGGCTCAACATCGTTATTACCAAGGTGGCCACGTATAAGTTTTATTTTGAATTTGTTGTTAGCAGGGATAGAGCATCTCTGTATTGAGATTAACCCCTTAAAGACTAATATTGGAACTTTTTGCCAGAAACTATAAAAAATTCAGATCAATTTCAAAATTTAAGGGAAGACTTTACCATAGCCTTCTTCATTTATAAGATAACGACGAATGACTTTTTTGGAACGACCTTTGGGGAAATAAGATCATGTAAGTTTAGCGCTCTAGTACGATATTAGGTGGTGGACACCAGAGATCAGCAATGAGTGTTCAAAAAGATGAGTAGATTGGAATCATACTCATAATTTCGGATACTTATACGCATTCATACTTATTTTAATATCATACTCATACTACTCATATTCAATTTTGAAGTACTCATCGTACTCATACTTAACAATACGCATGATGTTGTTGATTTCGATTCTCTTTTACTCAACACTTATAAGAATCACAAAATAAGTATGATGGTTGTGTGCTTGCTTTGCTTGTTGTCTCTGTCTTTTTCTTTCTTCTTTCTTTTTGGAAATGCAACAACAACTAAGACTGAAATTTTGATTAATTATTCGAATCACTCGAACCATTTATGAGTATTATAAGTATTTTTCTAAATTTATGAATCTGAATCTTAATACGCGTATGAATCAAACATATTTCGCATGTTATTATGAGTTTGATGTCAATGTTGTACTCATAGTAATTGCAACCTGTACTTATAAATCAATGTTGTAGTGAGTACGAATGAATCAGAGTTGTTGAATTTCAATACTGTTGTTTCACTCATACTCAAAATTTCATGAGTACTTATGAGTAGTGAAAAAACGATTCATTGCTGATCCCTGGTGGACAGCATGTCACATAATAACCTTTCTGAACAAAGCGTGGAAGCTATACCAACTTACATTTACCGGACTCAGGCTAGACGAGAGTTAATGTTATATCTGAAACCTTATATGTCTTTGTCGATAGTGTGGCGATTTTAGAGATTTTGATCGGATAGTGTAGTATATATCCTTAAATTCGAAAGTACCTACTGGATCTTATGTAGAAAATTGCAATTGGTAATTCTATTCTTGGTAATTTTAATTCTCGTTATGGCGAGCAATGTTAGATCGAAGACAGGAGAGGATACTGGATCTCTTTCTCAGGCTGCACCATGCGTAAATGGAGTGCAGATTTGAGATTTGAATTTCAAAATATTGGCCATCAATATCTACGTGGATAGCTTTGCAGAGGTTAGTGCTCACTATTTCAACGTTGTGAAATTCCAGTGTAAGGATGGGCTGGATTGAAATCAAGTCGAACTCACATAGGTCCTGGATTATTCGTACATCCGAGGAAATGATATCGTTGACGAGTGCGCTATTATGGGGATGATATACGCAAGATGATATACGTATCTATACATTCTGTTCTGGTGGTGTTGTCGAAGTTGATAGGTGGATGATCGCTGGAAGATAGTTACAATGGGGCTTATACGTATTTCACCTTTACAAAAAGAAATTGTTTCTTATAGAGAAAAAATCGAATTTATTCCCTAAAATTTTATATTTTTTATACGGCACATCTGTATGAGTTCGATGGGAATGAGACAATTTTTATTTGATTTTTTCAAAAATTTAAATTCAAAACCTATTCTGTATTGCATGTATTGCCCAATCTTGCTGTCATGTCAGTTGAGACTTAAGTTTCTATCAGACATTTAATAAATGCTACACATTCATTTAGCAATTGATACATTCAGTTATTAAGTCTGCGCTTAAGAGGATGACGAGGAGGTGCATTTTCTCTTATATTACAAGGTAAAGCTACTACTTTAGCTATTACATGATCATTTAAGCACAAATACAGTCGCACGTGAGCACGAATAGAGTCACACAGTTGTCGTGTCATCATAATTTCAGATAGCAATGCCAAATGCCACAATCAATTCTATGCAACAGCAATTCATGCACTTAAGCAGATATACAAATACTTTTGGGCACGTACATATATATGCAAGGTATCATAAAATAAATGACTGCAACAAGTGGCACACGTTCTATTAAAATGCATTCAACATATGTACGAGTATGTATGTTGTTGTGGCCGTAGTAAAAGTGGAAACTTGCAAAATTTCTTTCGTACATTAATTGTATCTGAAACATTTTTAAGTGATTCTTAGCGTAAGTACTGCACCACTACTGCTCAGTGTATCTGTTGCCACATACGATGTTTATGGCATTATGTTCCATGCCACAATATGTGCAAGGCAAGGCAGCACAGAGACCAATGAAATAAAAATGGCGTGAATAAACAAACAAACAAACAAAAAATGGCTGTTATCATTATCACCCCAGAGGCGAATGAGCGACTGTGTGGCAAGGCGTGATAAGTTATTATTTTTTCATATTTTTGTGTTTCCATTTCCCTGCTGCTTCTTCTATGTGTTGATACGATTTGAAACATTTTTTCCATTCTTCCATGGCTATGGCAAATAGTTGGAATTCTTTTTCATTTTTTCTTTGTATAACATTGTAACAAAAGTTTAATTGTTTCGTGTTGTTTTTATGACACTCCGGTAATTCGGAAATATTTGCTGCCCATTTAATCACTCATTATCCAAATGTACTGGTGATAGGACAGACAATTATTTCACATTTCTGTGGCAATGTATTCTTCGCAGGTTTAATAAAATACTTGCTAATCTGATACATGAAATTATTATTAAATAAATGAATGAAGATATTATTGTGCATACAATAATTAACTAAAACTAATTTAATAAGCGTGTACGATTACTAATGCTGCCAAATTGATATACAATTTTAATGTTTTAAGAACCAGTAGCCAATTTATGGTAGTTTAACTAGCAATTGTTTTAGTGAAATGGTATCAAAACTCATTCTGCACGAGCAAATTAAAACGCGGCAATTTTCAGAAAACTGGGCACGCAAGACAACATTGACTTTTTGTTCTTTTCCCAGAAACCATTTATCGATACTAGCACTGATATAATAAGATTTTATTCGTAGCTACACAAAAATGGCAGGTTTAGTGAGTACGAGATAACTCGTAGTTGGAACCCTAGGAGGGAACGCAATCTACGAGTTTCTCGTAGTCGACAGTCAACGTGTTAAGGACAAGGTTGCCTCACGTGAAGGCGATGTGAACTGACCACCGAGGTCGTGCAATTTCACTGACTCCGTTAGTTTTTTTTATCGTGAAGTGTATATGCGAATAGGCCACAAACCACAACGGTCTTCAACATCAACATAATCCAGATTCAAGTTGATTTATGAGCTAGAATAATGTAAAATTTTACATTTCGAAAGGCTCCACCAATAGTCAATAAACTGGTAGGTAGTGTGTTGGCTTATTAGATACGATGCCTCGGTTTAAACCCCTGGTCAGACATCTCCAACCAAATGAAATACGAAAAAATATTTCTATGACGACTTCCTCTCGGCAGATTTCTGGTCCCGCATAAGTGGCTGTTGACTGTATGTTAACGGCTATATGGATGCTCGATAAATTTATTTTACAGTTCTGTTTACATATCTACTTTTGTATCTTTTGGTAGCAGCCTGAGCTTTAAAAGTCGTATTATTCAAATATGTTTTCCCGAGGAATGCTGAGTTGTTATAGCAGAATCTTAGGATAGGTTTTAAAGTTTATCTTGGAACCTTTAATGGTACATGCATAGCCTCTTCCTTATAATAATGGGCCTAAATGAGACCTCTTCCCACCTAACCTAAGCTGGCCTATCGCTTGAAATTGAAACCTTACACTTAAGTCCAAAAAATATATTCCATTTGTAGACTTTGTTTTCTTGCCAGCATATTTTGTGTATCTGCAGTTTTATTCCCCTACTTTTTGTAAATGCTGTTATAATCTATTCAGTAATGATTCACAAAAATGCCGGTAGAGTAAATATGAATTGAAATCTTTCCTCTCCCTCTCTCTCTCTCTCTGTCTCCAGTTTAGAATCAATTAAAACATAAAATTTGTGGAATATCCTTTTAGCCGCAAGCAGTACCAAAGGCATACCAATTTCTCAGGCATTTAACTCAAGTTAACTTAAATGTTATCTTCTTATTGTTGTTATTGGCATTAAAGCAATATTTTTTATGCTTAAATTTGTTGTCGTAAGAAAGAAGAATAAAATTTTTAAAAGATTATAAAAGCATCCCAAACGTACATACATACATATGTATAATGAGCACTGATTCACATCTTTCAACTTCATTAAATATGCAACAATAGCAGGCCACAATAATAAGCATAAACGAGTAACAACAACAACAACAACATACATACGGTAATGACGACCACAATGATTTGACAAACCAAAAGACAAGAAACAAAAAATCTGAAAGGGAATTCCATATTGGAATTGACTGAAAACCACAAAAATCTTATAATGAAAGAAAGAAACACTTATCATTTGCTTTTAATTCGATTCTGAGAAATCTCAACGAAATTCTAGGAAAAAACTATAAAATTCCAAGAATTAAAATACGAAGAAATCTTTTTGGGGCTCAAAACAGCAAGAACAACGTCATCGACAAAAAGGTATTCCCTTGTTATTTTGTTATCAAGAGAGGCGCATAGTAGAGAAGACGCACATGTATGTATGTACGTACACTTCAATATTCCAATACATGGAGAGAATATTCCATACATATATATACAGGTCTTAACTAATTCTATTATCTTTTTAACATTTTCTTCGTTTATTTTCATTTTGGTAGACTGTTTCGTTTCGTTTTTTAACTCTTTTTTTCGTTTCGTTCGTTTTTTCATGGCATAGCATTGCCTACGGGTTTTCGTTTGCTTTCTGTATTTGTTTATTCCCAAGCCTGGTTTTGTGTCTTTAACAATTAGACAGTCAAGTTAGACAGACATCTCACCTCTTCAACTGGCATGGAGATTGCAGCTGCTAAAAGATCTCAACGTGAGTAAATAAAAAAACAATTTTTTTGAAAATGCTCGTATAAATAAAAGATGCTCTTTTCTTATCTCCATAAAAAAAGAGTTCATCTTGGCAGAGAAATGTGATGATACGTTGTCCATTCGCCAGTTTGTGTGAGTGAGGATCTTTCAACGAGTCAGAGATGTTTCAGAGCCAAATATATTCTTTATTCCAGAGTTCAGCCATTAAGGATTTTTTTCACCAAACAGAAGAGTTTAACAAACTAGCAGTTTAAAGCAATCTTATTGGTATGCATAACATACATAATTGGCCATTACAACCTAGGCCAGGATTACGGCCTAGATTCTCAACAGCATGAATTGGTTGTTCCATCGTAGATTTATTTCAACACTTCAATGTCGGTTTATTACAGCCAAGAAACAAACCAACTTACTTTTTTAATTGGTCACTCACCCACTCATTTAGAGGCCATCGTCTGCACGATGATCGCGTACAATTACCAATTAGTCTGCAGGTTCTTGAATTTCTCTCCTCTGAACTGAAATGTACCAAAAAACGGGTAATTTCTGTATGCCACATTAAGTTTATGTTCGACAGAAATTGATAGCAGGCCAAAGCGTACTTCAACTAGCAAAATGAAAGAATTGCATGCCATTGGCTTATTGAACGTTATTTTTTGGGGGAAACAGCATCACTGATACCAAGGCTATGCTTGATACACTGTATTTATATTATATTAATACCCTGCTCCATTAATTTTAATGTATTTTATTGAAATTTGTTGTGGCTAAACAAGCTCTTAAGATGCCCAACATACTGCTACAATTTAAATCAATATTCATATCAAGTCATAGGGTCTTCACACATACATACAGTGGATCACAGTGAAAATGGCCCACTACGAAATTAACCAGTATTTGGTTAATATTTATTCAAAAGGAAGAAAATAAAATAAATATTTTTGTTTAAAATAAAGTTTATTTGGTATTAAATATAAGGAACTAAAAATTCTTTTAATTACATTTTTAATTCATTGATTTTTTACATCAGAAACAAAAGCAGTTCAAATTTAGGTCACCATGAAAGTGGCCAATTTAAAAAAACGTTAGTAGAATCCATTCCTAATCGTTTAAAATCGGTAATAAGTCAAAAAACAAAATATTAAAAATTAAAAAAACTTTATTTCTTTAATAATAATATACTGGGCCATTATCATTGTGACCTAATACTGTTTTTGTTTCTGATATAAAAAATCAATGAATTAATAATGTAATTAAAAGAATTTTTAGTTTCTTATATTTAATACCAAATAAACTTTATTTTAAACAAAAATATTTATTTTATTTTCTTCCTTTTTAATAAATAATTACCAAATACTGATTATCATGATCATGGTGGGCCATTTTCACTGTGAGCCACTGTACATACATATTTCATCCTTCACCACAAAACTTCGGAGTGCGTATCGGCGATATCAATTAACTAAACACACGTTGTATGCCCAGAACATAAACTAACTATTGCTCTCCCCAATAATCTTTGCCTTCCTAATCAGTCTTGAAACATACAATTCACAGAAATTACCTGTTCGTGTTCCAAAGCAAAACCAAAAAAAAGGACCTATTTTTCTGTGCACATCTGTACAACCTCACCAATATTGTTAGCGTCTGACATGAATATTGTTACGTTTTGTTGCAAGTCGTATTTAAATTGCTTGTGGCATATAAAATGGATGATGGGATTACAAAAGAATAAAGGGTTTCGGTTTCTCATTTGAAAACACACAAAAAAAAAACCAAGAAAGAAAAAAAGAGAAGAACAAATGCATTAAGAAATATGTGGCGCCCGTAAAAAGTTGAAAAGAAAAATGCAAGAAGAATTATTTTTTTCAATCCATATTTAATATTATCCGTACTGAGGCCTATAGAACAACAAGCTTACGCAAGAGGACTATAGTATCCTGGAGTTAAGGTTAAAAGTAAACGCATACCGTGAGCGTAAATATGTGTCTTACCACAACACTGTGAAGGTGTGCGTGAAAATTGTTTGTGATAATTTAGACGGCGCCTGTTGCCATGTTTTGCATTAAAACACCATCGCCTTGCCATGTCTATAGTGTCGGCCAGTTTTTACTCTACACCAATGCGGGAGATGAGATTCCAGTGGGTTTCTGCTAAAGGTTTTTGAAAAACATAAGACCATTGAACCATTCTTAAGCTTTATTTTTTATGCAAACATTAAGGATAATGAATGACAAAGGATATTATTTTGGGTAGTATGCCCAATTCTGATTTCTTTTGTAATGGTGAAGTGCATTCGAAATACCCAATTTTCCATCAAATTGGCTTTGAGAACGCTTTGGCAGTTTGTGGATATTTCCATACACCTGCTAATTAAGAAAACCCGACAAGAAAAAGTCTAACTGGGTCAAATCGTACGACCTCATTGGCCAATTCATATCACTTTGCTTGAGAGGACCATGCCCTCAAATCGCTGGTGCAGAATTTTCAATGTGCCATGAGCTGTATGGCACGTAGCTCCATGTGCGTGTTGAAACATCATGTCGTTGGTGTGAGGAATATCCAGCTCAGACCAAAAGAAGTTGGTAATCATCAACTTATATTTCTCGCCGTAGGCAATGATGAATTGGTCAATGGCGTTCTCAAAGAAATATGGACCGATTTTATGCGATGAATTGAACCCTCTTTGATTTCATGTGAATTGGAATCGTCCCATATTCGGAAATTTTCTATATTCACGTAACCACTCAAATAGAAATGGATCCCTAAAGATGATTTTGCAATGAAAGCTCGTGGAACGTTGCCCGAACAGAATACTCATTTTGAAAAAGCAATTTATTTGCTTGCACATCTTGATGAATGATGATTTGACAAAGCAGACTGAACAAATGACAACTAATTTCACAGATGTAGCATCTAAAAGAAAGTCCCTATTGGAATTGAATTTCATCACTTGGTGGCTCGTTCTTCTTCAGTTAAGTGATTGAATCAATGATATCTTCTAGACTAGGCTTGATCTACGCCGAGTTTCAATGTAATTTCTACTAATTTTGCTTCAGTGTGAAATTTCTCAATCAAGGGACAACCAAGGCATCCAGCTTTCCTTCAACTTACCTGCCATCTTCCAATGGAATAATTTTTCTTCATTTATAATCGATGTGGTATTCGACATGGGTTTTAGAGGATGAAGTCGCCGTAGTCTAGTAGGTAGTGTGTCGGCTTATAAGACGTGATGCTCCGGTTAAAACCCCAGGTCAGACATCAAAACGAAAATCCGGCGGCTTCCACTCAGCAGATTTCTGGCAAAAACTCTGAGAGTCAATGAAATTACCATGAATAGTTTCTTAAAATCTGTCGTTCAGAATCGCCTTTAAACTACAAGTCCCGCCACTCATGTATAAAATTAACCCACACAACATAAGTGGTGTGAGAAGCTAGGTCGTAGTCCTAACTGAAGGGTTGTGATCTAATTGCGTACATGGGCATCAAATAGACTGACTCGATCGAGTATAACTTTCTTACTTGTAAGGCAACATTTAAAAAATGCATCACTTTTATTAAAAGCTCTTTTTATTTTTGTTTTTGAATCTTCGCTTAAGAATGGCTAACTTATCTTCCATGTATTATTGTTGCTGTTTGTAGGTTTTTTTTTCGTTTTTCCTTTGTGGCCAACAGTGATATTTGCAGATACTGCTTCTGCATTGTTGATATTGATGATGCTGCTTGAAGATTCATTTTCTTTCTTTCTTTTTTTTTTCATTACTTATCCGCTTGTTTCGTTTGTATTCTTATCATTTATTAAGAGAAAAAACAAAAAAAAGAAAGTTCCTTTTAAGCCAAAAAAATATTTTCTTTCACGGCCCATTTCTTTTAGATCGCTGCTGGGCTGGGATCATCAATCAAAAATTCTTTCGCTGTTTTAAATTAAACAAAATTTAACTCCTTTTTTTTATTTTTTTTTTTAATTCAATTCTATTCAAGGAATTATCACGATATGTGTATGTATGTACATTTGTAAGTATTTATGTATGTAGTGGCGGAGATATAAAATTAATTTAAGGTTTTTCTTTTGAGGTTCTGTTGCGAATGGCGCCATTTTAATTGAAAGTCTAGATTGTTGCCGTAGTACCATAAACTGATAAAAATGATTTGTTAATGGTTGACATCTATGCCCCGATAAGTTGTCACTGAAATTTATGTAGAGCAAGGGAATTATTTTCCCCCAAATGAACGCCAGTCAAAACAGGTGCTATAAATGCTAAAATATATTTATTATTTCAATTCACTTCTTTTTTCATCTTGTAAAAGGAAACAAATCATAATTTCATCGTTTAATTTATTCATGATTTCAATTTTCTTGTTTTCAGTTAAAATTATTTGCCTTTAAATAAGGGGGGAAAAGGCAAACATACAAAAATAGTTGTTACTTCGTTTATGAAATTGACCAGAAATAAAACATTTTCCCATATATGTGTAGAACTTTTTCTCTTTTTCTTCTGATCAAGGAATCTAAGGCCCGAATTGGTTGATCTTGATACCAACGACATATGGTTTGAACAGTACGGCGCTACGTGCGATACAGCTCATATCAGATTAGATATTCTGCAGCAAAGATATGAGGGCATGATCATCTCTCGTGGAGGCGAATTGAACTGGCCACCGATATCGTGCGGTTTGACCCCGTAAGACTTTGCTTATGAGGTTTCCTTAAGTCGCAGGTGTAAGAGAATATGCTATAAGCCACAACTGTCTTCAAAGCCAAAATAACCAATGTCATCGGGCAAATTCAATCTGAGTTATGCTTCAGAATCATGAAGATTTGACATGCCGGATCCACTTCACACAGAAAAGACGTGGTGGACTCTCGAACGATGTTATATTCCACAAATAGAGGAATCCTTAACTCTTTCAAATAAATAAATTTCGACAATATCTCACGCATACTTGGGACATAACAGTTTATTAAGTTATCCTCAATATTTGAATGAAGAGAAATCTCTTTATAAAGTATATAGAAATGTTTACAATGCAAATAATATCGAATAAGTTTAGGGTACCAGACGACAAGGTGCAACGGTTCGAAATGTAATAGCTAAGAATATTACATAGGTGTAATAGAAAAAAAGATAATTTCCTCCGATGTAAATAGTAGAAAGGAAAGCAATCTGGAGGACTACACAGTCAAGTAGCATTTTATTGCAGTTCTGTGAAGCACTGCGCATAACATAGAACAACCAGTTCTTATTCCCTTTCATTCCTTTCAACAACATGGAGCTTTCAAAAATAGCTTCGATTTTTCGTGCTAAACAGATCTGCTATAGTATGTTCTAAAAATAGCACACCCTATAAAAATATTTTAGATTGTTCTATTACGACTGTGTTCATTGAGTCATACACTTTGTATGAAAGAAATATTACTTACTTGATAAATTAGCATTTCTAAAATCGAAAACCATCATCATAACTTAATTGGTCATTACATCCCCTTAGCAAGGATTACGGCCTAGCTTTTCACATCATTCATATTATATGTGTTAATTTTAGCCATAAGTGGTGGGACCATATTGTTTAAAGTCGACTACGAACGATAGATTTTTGAGAAACTTTTCATGGGAATTTCATTTACTCTCAGAGGTTTTGCAAGAAGACTGCTGAGCGGAAGTCCCCGAAGAAATATTTTTTCATATTTTCGACTTGATGCCTGACCTGAAGTTTGAACCGTGGCCTCACGTCTAATAAGCCAATACACTACTCTTAGGCTACGGCGAAAGTCTTTATAAACATTTTTTCGTTTTCGTCTTACACTTGTACACTTGTGGTGAAACACTTTAGCCAGTACATTACGCCACCTCTAATAGATTCTTTAGTGGTGAAATATTTAAGAAATTAAAATCCATATTCTTTATACCGAAAGAGAGTTACATACATTGATTCTATAAACAATCAAATTAGTTGTCACAGATTGTTACAAGCAAGCAACGCATTGATCAAAAAAATCTCAGGAGTTTTACACTTGATCCTACTTGTTGAAATATTGCTTATCTTATATGATCCTTTGCGAAGCTAACTGGAGCCAAAGTTTTGAAAGTCATCGACATAGTTTGCCCTTTCAAATACAACAAATCCAAACCTATTATTGTGGAATGGAGAGAATGAAAAAATCTCTTAATGTGAAGTGAAGACTAAATATCCTGACTTGAGCTTAAAATACAAACAAGGGCACGGAGTGTTTGCAATAGTTTCAACTTACATTCCTGGTTTCATTACCATGAACTTCAGGCTCAAGTTGTCTATCACAAAACTCCACCATATAAGCTTGCACAAGTTACAAGTTTAATACATCCGATTTACAATATTTTAGTAATTTGCAGTATCAAATTAAATAATCGATTTATAATGTTATTGACAACTAAAGTCTGTTCACGTATGGGCTACTTTTCTCTTAATTACACTTTTTTTAAATTTATTATGAATTAAGCAGGAAATATTTAATGTTTGAAAATTGTTAAACTAGTTGTGTAATATAAATTTAATAAAAAATAATAAAAAAATATTGTAACCTCTTAGGAAAACCAAATAACTTTCCACAGATTATCGATAAATAAATATTCTATCGGATAATGTAAGGCGCCAGTCTTACATTCTCTTTTATGTTTTCGAATTTCCACTTTAGAAAAGTCGTCTAAATTATTCGCATCTAAGCTTTGTGGTTTCCCTCTAACCGAGAATCAGTGATTTCGATGCGGTTTCTTCTTGTTGAGCTTGTCGCTCAAATATGTATGTATGTATGTATTGCGTATGTTTAGATGTCATTTTACAATATTGTTATTGCTGTTAGTATTGTTGCTGCTGCTGTTGTTGTTATTATAATAGAAATGTACAAAAAAAAAGGTGTAACATTAGCTTTACACATGTACCGGTAATTAAATAATGCGCTTAAATTGTTTCTTACAAAGATTGTGGTTTATTTCTCTTTCACAGAATACGAGATGGTGCTACAAGGGAAGTTGAAACAGAATACAGATTGAAAATGTTGCCACATTTTTTCTGCTGTAAGAATTTATGTTTTGCGATAACTAATGATCTGCAACAAACATTGTGGATTCCTATTTTTCTTTCTCTTTTCTGATTTTTTTTTTTCTTCTGTTGAAAGCATTTAATTCGTGACTATCATGGAGCATGATGCCGGTCGTTTTAAGAGTCGTGTAATGCAAAATACGAATTTATGTTTTAATACCTATTCTGCTAACCTGTTTTTCTTCGTAATTTTAAGCTACGTTGACATGAAATCCTGTTGTCTCTTTGGTGTTGCATGCAACATCATATTGTCATTAGTGGCCGGAATGAAAATTGTTTAATTAAAAGTTCTTACCGAAATTATTCAGCAAATTAATCTATTTGAACTGATGCTAAAAGCGTAGGTTGTGCAAAGAGGTAATAGTTTTTAGAAATCTATGTGTTTGACTTCTAAGATTAAATGCATATTTTTCTCTTTTTCACTCGCAAGCCATTAGGAAAAGTTTAAGACGATTTGAAGGATCAACACGCTATTTACGTTTGTAATACACGTCTAATGTATAACCAGCCAGTACGTGCTTTTCCAGGTAAATTTTCCAATATAGTTGGAATCGTGAAAAATCTGATTTCCCATTTATCTATCGATCATTCGGCTTATGGGTCGATTATGTGGGGTAATCGAACTTAATTCGCATTGCCAACTGGCAACCATAAATTTGTAGTCGCCGAAAAAATTCCTTCCGGAATTCTCTTCAGTGGACTTCGATATGCCACTCGCCTCGGCCAAGCAGGCCATTGCGCGAAAATTCTTTAGACGCCAACCTATCCTGGGTCAATAAGCAGTCCTGCTCCACCGCTGGACTCACCTGGCCCCTGATGGATAGAAGGCGTACCAATCAGTTACTTGGACTGGGTAGTGGCATCATCTCAATCACAGTGTCCATGCTTACAGGCATGTAATGGGTATACACGCGGAAAGGATGCGGCTCCCATTTAACGACTTCTGGCGTGGATGCAATCCGCTGAGGAAGAGGAGACTGTTATCCACTTTCTTTGTTAATGTTAATGCCCATCACTTGCGAGGTGCATATAAATGTTATTTGGCACTTCATTTCTTGTCAGCTTGACGGAGCTATCATCTATTGATGTCAAAAATATAGCTTCGTTTATCAAACTTTCTGGCTGGTTTTCCAGTGTAGGGTAGTCATGCTATATCAGGTAGCCATAATCAGACTAATAGTTGTCTTCGCTGATAGCCAATGACAGTCAGAGTAATAGCATCCAGCGATACGGGATCAAGGGCTGTCTTGGAATGTAAGAAGGCGATTAACAACTGGTCCAGACATGGCACGCTATGCATTTTATGAGTACTTATGTACATACATACATATATAATTGGTAATTCCAATCAATTTGTCAGGATTACAATCTAACTTTTCACAAGACTTATGTTGTGTGGCAGGACCAACAGTTTAAAGTCGATTCTGAACGACCGATTTTTAAGACACTTTTCATGACAATTTTATTTACTCGCAGAGTTTCAGAAATCTGCGAAGAGGAAGTCGTCGAAAAAATATTTTTCTTTTTTCGTTTTGTTGAAGATCTTTAACTTGGGGGTTGAGCTATGGCCTCACGTCTAATAAGCCAATATACTACCCACTAGACTACGGCCTTTTCATTTATATGAATAACAAATCTTTAAAGAAAATTCAGAGAGATCGGCTAGAATATTACATGAGACATACATACTAGGATATCCCAAGACCTTTTAGCGCATTGAAAACTAGGCCATAAAAATGGGCGCATACGTCAGATTGACTATTGTGAAGAAATAATGAAAAACGTAGAATTGCGAGGATACTCTGGGGAAATACTGATGGGAGGAAAACCATCAGTGTATTAAGATTAAATAAAGCCAACATTATTATCAATTATATTATGCATATTCTATTCAAATCCATTCTATTATATTCATTCTTCTTGATTTGAAGGTCTTTAGTAAAACGGTGGTGGGATTTAACCCATAAGCAGCTTTTACCACTCATGACTGTAGCACAGTACTTGAGAACTTGGTCTTGGTCTTTTTTCAATTGTCATTGGACATAAGCTTCTTTATAAAGTGGTTGCCTGCCCTCAATAAATAATGGGATATTAATCTATTTAATATCCCTGGCCTGTATACTATCACTCCCAAAACCTTTTTTTTTTTTGGTAATAACTAACTGACTTCTGTCTAAGATACTTAGTAGGAAACAATTTAAACCTATTAAAATAAGACTAAATGTCCTAGAACGCCGACATATTAATACTTCAATGCTTATCTCCGACTGATCTAAAACTAAACTGCATCAATGATTCTAAATTACAATTATCAGTGACTCGGTAGAATTCTATACGTATTTCTTACTTCTATACGTATTTGTATATCGTAAAGTTCCGTATTCAGATGCCACTGTACGTATTAAGCCTGACGTATTAAGTCTGAAGCAGACACGTAGTGCGTTCGCTTATTAGACATAAAGTCCAGGTTCGAGCCCCAGGCCAGACTTCAAAACGAAATATTAAAAAATATTTCTTCGGCGACTTCCTCTCAGCAGGTCTCTGACAAAAACTCTGAGAGTAATTAAATCTGGCATGAAAAAGTTTCTCAAAAATCTGTCATTCGGAGTCGACGTTAAACTGTAGGTCTCGCCACTCAAGTATAAAACTAAGACACACAACATGAGTGGTGTGAGAAGCTAGGCCGTAATCCTGACTGAAGAGTTGTAATGGCCAATTATGTATGTATGTATGTATAGCTTCAATTGCTAGATCCAAGAAATTCATGTTCCGATTTTCAGCTTTTCATCCTAAGCCAGGTCGTCTCGAAGGAGTTCAAACAAACATATAACTTTTGCCACTTCTGGTATTCTTAGAAGAGGCCAGCATTCTCGAACAAATGTTGTACAACTAATTCAAAATTTTTTAATGAAAAGGACCAACAAAAATCTCTTTTCATATAATAAAAACTAGGTTAGGTTAGGTCGGAGTGGTAGCTCTGATATCACAAAGCTCACTTGAGCACGCATAGCGGCCCGTTGTGATGCCACGGGTGAACGCAAGCCCTGTACTAACCAAGTTCCACCAAAATCAGAGAAAAGGAGGAAGTTGGTCAGCGCAAGGTCTGCACCTAAAAACTAGAATTTTAAGGAATTCGAGTCTCTTTCCAGTTGCTGTATACTTTCAAAAAGGGAGGGTGTGTTTGTAATCCTGTTTTCATTTTTTCCTAAACCCTCCAGATTGCAAAACGAAGAAAAAAAGGAGACGAAAATTAAAGAGCCAACACATTATTTGTGGACACCATTACGAATTTATTTTTTAATACAACCTGGCATGTGGCATGCCACCATATTATTATACCACTTTCATAAAAGGTGGTGTGAGTTTGAGAGAAAAAAAGGTGGTTTTATTTTATGTTGCATGGCTTGTTTTTGGTGCCTGTGGCTGGCTATTGCTATTCCTCTTCAACTTTTTTATTCACAAATTAAAGACGGAGTCAATTTTATAAGATCGATGGTATCTCTTCTGTATTGCAATGGAACTTGTATATAAATGTTGTTGTTGTTGTATTGTCGTTGTCTGTGTCTATCTGCTTTGGTGTATGAGTGTATCAATTTTATTTGCCTTCTTTATCGTTCCTGCCATCACCGTCATCATCATCATCATCATCATCGTCACACATCTATGTGTGTAAGTAGGCGATTGTGGCAACAATTCCTTTAAATTCATTGTATTAATTTCATTTTTTCTCTCTCTCTCTTTTCATTCATTACTTTTAGTTTTTTCTTTTGTTTGGCTTCATATTATTAGCCACGTTAGTAGTGTGAGTGCATTGTATGTATGGCTTAAGGAAAAACTTGTATTTTTTTTCTGTGTCGTTTGTGGTGCTGTGGCTCTTTCTGTTGCTGGTCTTTTGTTTGGGTTTCATGTTTTTCCCTTTGCTTTTTTTACATGCCTGCCACAATCGGAGTGTTCCATGCATGCCTTGTGGCAATTGTTTTTCTTTCGTATTATTTTTCTAAAAAGGTGGAGTTTCTCTACATTTGAATTCTTTGATTGGCTAACACGCCTTAACTTAAATATGTTTTCTTTTTTTTCAGTGTTTTTTGGTACCCTACATCAAGCAGAGTACTACAGAGTTGTTGGATGATGCTCATATTTGAGGCAATAATAAGTAGAAGTCCAGCAACCAGTTTAATTGCATCCACAGCCCAGTATTACTAACTGCATCATATGGAAGCATGATGTAGTGTGGTCGTGGACGTGGTCTAGTAGGTAATGTGATGTGAAGATAAATGCCCAGAGCAGGCGTCACGAACTATACGAAATATGAAAAATATTTCTCCCTCTCAGCAGATTTCTGGGAAAAACTTTGAGAGGAAATAAAATTGCCATGAAAAGTTTCTCAAAAATCTGTCGTTCGGAATTGATAATTCGGATTGATAATTGAGGCTCAGAAGTTTACTTATGGCTCAGAGAAACTTGGACTTGGTCTGAATAGTAGAGTTCGCTATCTTACTTTATTGGCCCTTACAAACCCTTTAGTCAGAATTACGGTCTGTCTACTTACACCGCTTATGCTGTGTGTGCTAATTTTATTCATAAGTGGAGGAGGCCACAGTATAACGTCGCCTTCGAAGGATAGATTTGAGAAGTTTTTCATGACAATTATTTACTCTCAAAGCTTTCGGCAGAAGACTGCAGAGCGGTGTCCGCTAAAGAAGATATTTTTTTAAGACTTTAAAGATCTCTCAAACACAATCCGAAATTAAAAGTATAAAAAACGTAACGAGTCTTCGCCAAAGTTCTTTTCGTTAACCAATACTACGCAATAATAGATCTGATTGGTCTCAAAATATCGAAAGAGGCAACCACTTACGATATGCTTAGCACAGCGCTATAACGTCTTGGCAGACATGCAGATGTATGAAAGCCATTTGGTTAATTAAGCTTCCTGTTGGATTGCATGAATCTAACAGAGGATAAGCGTCATATCGCGTTAATGAAAAATATGACCATACTGATAATGATTGAAGGCCGCCTAACTGCAAGATCCTTAAGCAAGCAAAATTAAAAATCTCTTATTAAATATTGCCATTACTGTGATGAGAAACATACTTAGTTTCAATGCTTAGAACGGCGGTATAAATAGTAAACCGGAAAAATACAGCTAAAAAGAAGTAAAGATATGGCAAAGGAAAACCTAAATGATGGTCTCAGCAAAGAAAATACAGAAACAGTGCCAACAGAACAGTAAGTACCCTAATGACACGAACCAGCTGAGCATGTTGTTGTCAAATGGTTGGCATTCAGAGAATACCGTGTGAAAATTCATTGGAAGTAAGAGTGCTAGATGAGAAAATTGAAACAAAACTGTATATATTTTAAGGAAATACAAGCAATGCAACAAAAAATGTCATACGATTGACCCCCGACCTTAGCAACTCTTTAATTTTAATTAAAAAAGGAAGCAAATTGGGTTATAATTCTGATATTTCTTATATTTAGGTTTCATATTACCACCCTTCGAGACAAAAAAAAACAGATATGTTGTGCTGTATGGTCCTGAAAGAACGAAAAATAAAATAAAAGTTTTTAATGATGTAGGGTGTTAAGAAATATACCTCGACCGGCTATTATTCCTTTGCTTGTTAAATTTGATTTGACTTCATACAGTTTTCATTTGTATTGTATTTTTTGTCCTGATAACATATATACATACGTATATGTATGTATACAATTGCCATCTATATATACATACAATCATGGGTACAATACCTTCTCTTCCATGTGTCTGACGTTTTGTTTCTGCCCAAAAGAAAAAAGAAGTCGAAAATTGAAAGAAAACTAAAAAAAAATTAAAAGTCACGTAAATTTTTAACTGACATCGTCGACATATTCCTTCTGTCGTTTGTTGTTCTTCCATTCAATTTCATTGCGATCCAATAGAATTGTGTTGTATCTGGTATTGCAGTGTCCATGTGGTTGTATGTTGCACATGAATGTTGTTGCAACATTTATACGTGTATCGTGCATTTAATTTAACATTTTGATAATATTTTATTTATTGTTATTATTTTTTTAGTTGAAGTTTTGCTGTTATTTTTTTCAGTTTTCTTTCTTCATTTTATTTCGTTTATTTTTCTTTTATTTTTTCATTCGTTTTTTAAGTATTTTTATGGTCTTTGACCTTTTTTATGGAAAAATAATGTCGAAAATTTTTCAAAATTAAGTGCACTTCTGTTTTTGGCTACTTGCCGTATACGGTTGTTGTATTCAAAAGATTATTTTATTAAATTATTGATTCCTAGTTCGTATCAGGAGCCACTATTTTTTAATAAAGTATGAATGTTTGCTATCCAATACCACATTCAGATAGCAGCGGCTGTATAGCGGGTGTGTAGTGACAAAATGGTAATTGTTACTACTGTTGGTAGAATCATAACGACATTAACACAATACAATTACGTATGTATGTTTACAATGCACTTCTTGATAATTAACTAGCAGCTCGTAGGATGATAGCACATTGGACGTTACGACCTAGCTTCTCAGTCCACTCATGTTGGATGTGTTAATTTTGTTCATTAATGCTGGAACCTAAAGACTTCGAACGATAGATTTTTGAGTAACTTTTCATGACAATTTTATTTACTTATAGAGTTTTAACCACAAGACTGCTGGGAGGAAGCCGCCGAGTAAAAATTTATATTTTCATATTTCATTGCTTGTGATATCTGGACTGTGATTTGAATCGCGGCCTTACGTCCAATAAGCCAACACACTGCCTACTACACTAAGGCGACTAAATTATTTTCTTGTCTACGCCCTCTATGAAAATGTAAGTAAGTCGCCCTAGTCTAGTAGGTAGTGTGTTCTGACTGGCTTTGCGTCTAGCCCGTGTTCAAACCTCAGGTCAGGCAGCTCGAATATAACGAAATATGAAGAAATATTTCTTCAGCGACTGCTTCTCAGCAGATTGCAGGCAAGAACTCTGAGTGTAAATAAAAGTGCCATGAAAAAAATTTCTCAACAAATCGGTCGTTCGGAATCGACTTTGTTTGAGAAGCTGGGTCGTAATTTTGATCGAAAATGTATTTTTTCAGGGTGCAAAGGTAAGGAATTCTGCTTATTTAGGCCTCGTTTGGTACAAAATTAAGGCTAATAAAACAATAGTTTGACAAAAAAGATTTGAAGTGCGAAATGAAAAGGAAGTTAAAAAGATTCAAAGAATTTTCTTTAATTAAATGGGTTGGAGAAAAATCAAAATTTTGTTGCGAAATTGCAGAAGAGACACATTTCAGGCATGCATCAGACTATTCAAGGATATCCTGAGATTGGTATTTGGCCGTTGGAGAGAGCACAGCATACTCTAAGTACACTTGTTCACCTTTGTTTCATTCATTTGAGCTGAAAAACCACCCAGTAAGCACTGCTTCTGCTGTATGGCATCGAAAAGCAGCAAAATAAACTTAAAGCACATAGGAGTTATATTTAATTCTCCGTCATATATTTCAGGTATAAAGCGTAAGGAGATCAGTAAGAACGAACTCCTGCTTAGAGCCTGAAGAGGTTGTGAGTTCCCAATGTTTGCGCCCCATGTAGTAACATCAATGTGTCAGTGTCCTCACGGATTTGTTCGGAATTCGGTCTAGCTTAGGGCTCATTATAGAATATTTTGCATTTAAATTTGCATCTTTATTCACATAAAATCCAACTTATGCAACAATTAAAGACGGCTAACTACTCAATAGACTTTCAATGCTGATTTTTCGAATAAAATTTCCATTCCTCAACAAGCAAAATTGCGGTATGGAATTGTCATTGTGCGGTATTTTTTCAAATTTGACCATGAAAGAATCGTTAACCTCAACGCGAAGTGCACTCACCGTTTGATATGCTACTTTTTGGTCTGCAATTGAAGATTTTGATATAAACGAAATGACATGACAGATTTTGACTTTATTACACGATTCGTTTCCAGAAAGAGTAATTCCACACTCATTTAGCTAATAAGATCAGCGATGGGATGCCGCCTCTGATACCCATCATTGAACTGGAGAAAGAAGCGTATCCAGTAGACCTTCTGATTAACAAAGAAAAACCAATTAAGCATGTGTTCTCTAGCCTACAGATGGTCAAGAACTTCGTTTGCTTAGGATGTAACTACTGATTTCAATCAAGCTATAATGGCAGCTTACACAGCTAGTTCTTCTTTACTGATCTGAGTCTCGGTGTCAAAAGTCAGCAGACTAGAAATGTTTGTTAGTTTTTTTAAAGAAAAAATCACGGTCCAGTATGCGTAAACGTTCAATACGGTATACAGAGCATCTGTATCAATACGCAGACGCAACTTGCTTTGCGAAGATACAGTAAGACCCCGCTTAACAGTAGTATTGGGATTCCCCTAAATCGCACACTGCATTGATACTTGTTGTATATGTGTGCAAATGAAACGGCCGTGTACCAACCAAAAGCGGCGCACTATATTGCGACGGTGTACACTATGTATCTTTTTCAACGCCCATTTGTTAGTCTGTCCCGTAGACAGATTCTTAATGTATTTTTCGAAGTCGCAATCACAGTACGAACGAATCCTTCCCGCGTCATAGTTGATTTATTAGTTGTCACCTCGTTTAACGCTGTTTCGTTTAGCGTTAAACGTCAGTATATCCAGCTGATAACAGAAGACCAAGTCGCTCGAAAGCCAGATGCATGATTATGAGAAAAATTTTGGACCTGGAGGAATCTACTTCAGGGTAAACACCACAAAAGTAGACTTTACTAGATCACGTTCTGTTTTAGTATACGTAACTCCACAAAATGTATAACGACAGGCAATCGCATGACCTTGGTAGTCAATGGTATCTTTAAAACGTGAAATTACTTTATTTGGAAACTTTTCATGGAATAACGAATCGATCGCGTTGTATGGCTCGCGGCACAGCTTTGCTGAAAACACATAACTCCCAGTTCCTAATCTGCAATTTGAGGCCAAAACCACCAACCGAGAAGTGAGATTCAATATTAAGACATTGTTTTTAGAGAATCCAGATTTGAAAGTTTGTTGCATAGCTACGCTGTTGTGAATGTTCAACCAGCTGTTATTATACTATGAGTTTAACTTTGCATACACAGATAAGGGGTACAAATCCAAATGTAAATTACGCCGTATAAAACCGCAAGACAGATCCGATTGCTGCAAACATTTTGAAATTGTTTAATTCAGATTATTCGCTAACACTTGCTCTAATAGGAGCGATATTTTCGTCAGTGAAAAAATAGGGATGATGCACAGGATTGACCACATTTGTAACGCTTCCTGCCTGTTAAAATTTGTTTGATAACCTTATAAAATTCATTAAATATGGTTCGTCTATAATGACCATAAAGACCTCGTAATGCTCTAAAACTGGTCACGTTTTCAATCATCATATTTTATTTATTTTAACATGTTCTTCCTTCATTCATAATAATAAATAAAATGTGTTTGATAGCACACAGCCTTGCTAGACCAGCGGTTTTGAAACCGCCAAATGGATAATCCGATATAACAAAAATGTGCTTAAGTTTTGATTTAATTCCTAATCGAAGTTTTTCCACCAACTGAACTAAATTATTTTAATTAAATTTAATTCAATTTTCTTAAATGTTTTCTAAAAACAAATCTCTTTTCGTTTTTGTTTATTTTAAAATAATGTATGTATGTATCATCATGATATGTACGTATTGATAAATTTAATAAGAAATACAGACAAATTTGCTTGCCTAAGTATACGGTAATCAAGCAAACTACACATACATAGTAAGCATATGTTTGTGAACATAGCAAATGAACCAATACTTATGAAACACCCCCCATTCAAATCAACACAAATTTTTGTTTTTTTTTCTTCGTTTATATTGTTTCATCAAAATTATCGCTTGATTTAACTAAAGTGGGCTGTCCCCAGAGAGATATGAGAATGTGCTCACGTACACAAGCTCTCTTATATTGTAAGTGTATGAGTTAAAAAAAAATAATAAGTGAGAGAAACAAAAACAAAACTGAATAGAGCATATCTAAACAAACAATCAAGTTTTAAATTTTATATACAAAAAAAAGGGGAGCCATGCATGCGTTCGCTTGATTACGTTTTACGTTTGTACAGGGGAGAGTGAGAGATTATAAAGTAAACAAAGAGAACAAACAATACTTAGAGTGAAAAATGTAAAACGGCAACACCCACTTTTGATAAAAGAATTCGCTCTTAAGATATGGGAGATATGCCATAGCAATGGGTGTATGTACGAGTACATACATACATACGTATTGCTATTGTAAACCACAAAAAGGTGGCAAAACCAGTTTATTTGGTTTTGTTTTGTGCCATTCATACGTAACGAAACAGAACAGAAGCATTTAAAACTTTAATAAAAATACACACACTAGAGCCAGACTTGTTGTCCAACCGGAAGCTTAAGAATTTTCATTCAGCGACGGTAAAGCAAAGGAAACCCAAAAGTAAACAAAACAAGTTTTTTTAACATCTATTGTGTTCATACGTGTAAGCGTGTGTGAGAGTGTGTGAGTTAAACTCCTTAAAAAAAAGAAGAAGAGAAAAATAAATGAAAACATTGGAGCAAAGCTCCATCTTGAATTTAAATTTTTTTTTTGTTTTTTTCGGTGACAAACACAACTACAACAAGATTATTGCCAGAGTGTATTGTATTTACACTCTCTCTTATGTTGTTTACATTTATTTAGTAAAAGCAGAGTGTTTGTTGGTTTCTTTCTTTTTTTTTTTTTTTGTTTCTATTTTTTTGGAGACAACGTGCTTAAAGGTTTTCATTTAGTAATGTGTGCATATGTGTGTGTTTATGTTGTTTCTTTTTTTTTTTTTTTGCTTGTTTTCATGTGTTGCAAAATGAATTTCGCCAACGCTTTACTAGTGCATATTTGGCGTTATTGTAATTAACGCGTAAAACGCGCGTAATTCAAAAATCACTTAATTTATCGGCAAAAAAAATTAAAATTTAAGAAAATTAAAATAGAAAATCAATGAAAAGCCGACGTTAAATACTAAATCCTTTACAAAATCAACAAAAGAATGAAAATATGAGAATTTATTTAAAATATTAACGCCTCTTAAATACATAAAAAACGCTGTTTATGTTTATTAATCATTCAATATTACAATAAATAGATATTCAACATTAAAAAAAAAAAAATATTAAATAAAAAATTGATTATAATTTAAACCGAAAACCAATACAACTACACCAGTGAGTTGAAAGCCAGTTTGTGTTAATGTGTTAAAATCTTTGTTTTATTTCTCATAAAATTGATTAATTGTTTTATGATTGGAGAAAATACAAAGAAATAAATATTTTTTGTGTAAAACATCATTGAATAGTTTTTTCTGTTTAATTGTTATGCAGATTTTTTTAAAAAATTATTCATCATATTCAAACAGTGGCTTTGTTCCTTGTCTTTTTACATGATTGCTTATAAAAAAATACAAAAAAAAAGAAATAATTTATAATAAAAGTATTTGATGTCGTTAAAATCTTTTAAGAAAAAAAAATAATATTAATAACCACCTAATAAATGGCAAATAAGTGATGATTGAATATTAATTTGTCGCATTTTTGCTGTAGTAATTAATAAAATCAAGAAGGAAAAAAAATGTTAGTAGTAAAATGTAAAAGCGTGTTACGATAACAATTAATTAAAATTTTTATTAAACAATTAATAATCCATAAAAGGACAACAATTTGTAAAGAAAATCAGAAGATACGTGGAGGCCAAGATATTTAAATATCAATTACTGGGTAAGTTTTTTTAAATTAAGTAACAAAAATAATATAAAAATAATTTAAAACGTTGTTATCATTCAAATTATGCTCTCAAAAATATACAAATTTATTAATATTGTAAATATATTGACATATGTATATATAACCATTTTAGTGCATTTGTAATGAAATATGCAATATGTACAGTATACAGATTACCGACCAAAACATAATTGACCCTAATTTAGACAACGTATAGCCCATTGTGATATCACGTTTGTATTCATGGAACCACCTAGAGCTTCTGACAAAGCCACCAAAACGACATAGCGCCCAGTAGGTGAATAACAGCTTGCCAAAACTACTCACCTGCAGACGATTTTTGAATGAAGCCTACAATTGTTGAAAGTGTAGACTCATAATAGAGGATTCTACAGTAAAATATACCAAAACCTTGTTAAAGACAATTTATGCCACATTACTATCACGCCAATTTTTATAAATACGACTTCGTTTGTGATTCTGCAGTATATCATGTTAATTTATGTTCAACCCCTTCGCTAAACTTCTTTTCGTATTCCACCTTATGTAAGTAGTTTTTGGTTGTTAAAATCGATGGCGAAGAGTTGATAATATGAATAAAAAGACTAACATGGACGAAGTGCTCTCACCTTTCTCGACATTGCATCCCAATAGATGAATAAGAGCTTACTTTATCTTTAAATCTCTGCAGCTCCTGAAAATGTTGTTTGGCTTCGGTACAGTACATCTCTTCTTCTTCTTACCTAACTGGCCATTAACAACACGATTAACGGATTTCGGCCTGTCTTAACACACCCTTCCAGGCGCCTCTGCTTCTTGCGCGCCTACACCAGTTGGTCACACCAAGCGATGACAGGGTTTCCTCGATTTGGTCCTTCCAACGCAAACAAGGTGGTCCTCTTCCCCGACTTCCGCAGATCCCCGCATCAAATACTCGTCAGGGACTTTTCGCTCGAATACTCTCAAGGCTCTTGCGTAAGTGCCCATAGTGCCAATAATTACCAGTAATTACTCCAAACACCAAGCTGAGCAGTGTGGTTTGTAGTTTGAGCACGAGTTTCGTTTATCCCTTTTCCAGCTTTAAACAGATTTGCTATCTTGCCCGTATCAGAGATAGAATCATCAATGCATTGTCATTTATAAGATGGAACATCTTCAAAGTGGTCCTCAATGTTAAAAACTCACCGAGTTGTTGTGCCACATTCTAAAAATACCACTATGTGCCAGTACCCATATGGATATGAATGTCGTACCGCTCCGCCATCTCATTGAGATAGTCACCACACTCATAAACCGTCTTATAAGTCATTTCGTTAGAACCCGGTGCTCTTACAGTTGCCTGTGTATCCAAAAGCCAATATCATTTCATTTTCAGGTGGTAGAGACTGTAATAATACGTTAGCCTTATGGAGTGAGCTATACCTATCGGCCCTGGAAAAATTTCACCATCCATAGTTTCATTCAGTTTAGAAACATCTATGGTGTACTTTATTTACTTCTACTGCTTTTCATGTATATCAAATTCCGCGTCAATTCACATTATGAAACAATTTGGACTAAATTTGTCCCCAAAATTCTTTGGTTTATGATACTACTATAAAACCTATTATATTTACAGAGAATGATGCCAATAATTTATTACAATAAATTCTTTTAAGAAAAACAAAAAAAAAAATAACTTAAAAATATATTATTTTTGTAGTTTGCAGTTACAATATATCAAATAATCGTGTATTCGAACAAGTGACAAGACAATCGGTAGCGACATTTTTTAGCTTCCAGTCATATTGTTTAAACGTTTAACAATAAATTGAGTAGTTTTAATTGATTTTTAATAGATTTTCAATACAATATAGTTTCCTTTTTTTCTTTCTTTAATTACATACCAACAATAATAACTCATTCTTTACAAAGTCTTTTCAAGTACTTTGAAACGTTCAACTACATGTAGATTAAGAATGTCTACGTTCATCAGTGATTACGTAACGTTTCCTAAGTAAATGCAATACAAAAACAAAAAAAAAGTATTTTAATCATTACAATAGTTTAGTTTAAAAGTGGCTGATATTCTACCTCCATAATCCAAGCTCCAGCTTCATGGTCATAATACCATGATCATGATCAACGCTTTCTATCCTTAAATTTAAAACTTGGTGTAAGAAATGTTTTTGCGTCGTATGTCCATCATCGTTTGTTAATCATGTTTTTTTTTCAAATTAAACAGGTGATTTGCCAACTATAGGAAGTTCTAGACTGATAGGGTTGCCAGCTTTTATAAGGTGTAATACTCACTAAGTCCTACTCTCTTTCAAGAATGTTATCGGTGTGAAAAAATAAGCAAACTGATGGAGAACAAAGGCGATATCAATCGAATAAATCCAAGGTTGGTTGCCTGACAATAAAAAATATGTGATATTAACAACATGATCAGCCATGATCTTCTAAAAGTTTGTTAAGAGGAAAATAAAAGCCATGCCATTAGACCATCCAGATTCCTTAGTAATTTCTGCAGCACTATATCATCTAAATATCGCGATTATAAAAAAACAATGAATTTATATAATGGTAGGGTATTTGAAAATTGTGTATTGCCAATTGCTTCAAAAGTTTAAGTCATTAATTATATAACATTCGTTTGCCACGTCTCTGAGGTGTGAATTTTATTATAAACAAATGCTTCGTAATTATGTCATTTGTTAATAATATTTTTTAATTGTTCTAATGATTGTGGTTGTTATTGTTGTTGTTGCTGTATAGAACCACTCGTATATACTATGTATATGCATACAGGCTGTGTACAGGCATAATAGCAAATTAAATTTGTTTAAACGTAGGAATTGTTATTAAAAAAGAATTTATTTATGATTTAATAATTGTAAAATATCGCTTGTCGACGTTTAGTGTCATGCAAGTACGAGAATATAAATAAAATATTTGAATTTATTTTTAAAATTATTCACACATGCGGTTATTAAAAAATATTAGCACAGAAATATTAATAAATACAGCAGCTTGTGTAAGAGCCTTCTGTCAGTTACTACATATACAAAACGAAAAAAAAATAGAAAGTTAGTTTTCAAATCCTCTTAAATTATGCGGTTGCACACCTTTTTTCTGGGGTTTATTTACAAAATAATTGTTGCCATATCTGCACAAAAAACTATTTTCACTATGGAATATAAAATGAATGTGTTTTTAGAGAAACTGTAGGAAAATTAGCTGTAAGGCAACATTGCTCCAGATGACGCCTGTTAAAATTTGAACTATCATTGTCATGTGAAAGGCTGTTGGCCTTTGACAGCAGACTACCTACCACGTAATTATAAGAGTAAGTGGAAAAATGTAAATTTCATGGGCTCATTAAGTATTATTATTTGCGTATAAAAGGCATCACTCGAACCAAGGTTAAGATTGTCAAATACTTTCTTAAATTTCAATCGAATGAAAGTCTTTTATTGAATTTTTTTTGTCGCGCAATTGAGGCCTAATGAAACCTGTTTTCGGAAATTAAAAGTGCTAAAGATTGTAGAGGCTATGGCTCAGTGATTTCAATTTGAAAGATGACTTGGGTATAAAAAAGCTTCAATTGCACACAAACGATCACAAACCCAATCGTATGATAATTTCTCAGGATTGTTTGGCGGTTAATCGCAATATGAATAAGTTTTTGCGCTGTTTCGTAACCGTAGCTGAAACGTGTATCCACCACAACACACCAGTGACCAAATCGCGGTTAAAACATACTCTGCTGATGGATTTGTCTGTTTATTTCGATATAATAAGTTGGGTGGTCTATTTAATTTGAGCAAAACAATCCTTTTTTTGATAAAGACAACACAAAGATGCATAAATGTATAGTTTTCTTGGCAAAAATCTATGAACTCAATTAGGAGTTCTACCATCATTAGTCCAACATCTGTATATTTTATATCCAGTGACGGAATGCGGCTTGACGGAACGATGAAATCAATGTCTACGACAAATCTTATTTTCTTTTAGGCGGACGCTATGTTGAAGAAGTATAAGAATTTTTATCTAACAACCTGAGCCACTGCGATTAAAAAGCTGGTTCATAGCAAAATATAGCAGTCGTTGAGCCAACCTGCCATAAAGTCCATTTCGCCTATTTCTCCGGAAAATGGCAGAGTTTTTGAAGGTCTCCATTATTTGGGACCCTAGGCATAGGGATATTGCCAGAACGGGAAAACCCCCTTTGTTATGCAATCAAATTTCCGATCAGGTTGAAAATTATAGATACATTTTACTCTTTCGCCAACAATTTCTATATAGAAGAGGACATCTGGAGCGTGTATTTTCTCCCATCACACGGCGTACCCGTCGGAAAGACGCTTCCACGCATGGAAGCCTTAACGTAATGTATCACTGCCTAGCAATCATGCAGGAACTGGTCTGCGGGAATATTGGGACTATATTCCAGACAAAGCTGATGGAACTTCTTGATATTAGAATGAAGGATATTGCCCGGTATATAAAAGAGTCTGACTGACATGGGCTAGAAGATTATAATTAAATTGAATGTGTTAGCACAACAAAGTCGTCATACTCCACTAGATAGTGTAAAGGCTCATTAGACGTGTGGCCACGGTTCAAACCTAAGATCAGGCATCTCTAACAAAACGAAATACGAACAAAGCTTTCTTCGGCGATTTTCTCAGATTTCTGGTAAAAAATCTGGAAGTAAATAAAATTGCCATGAACAGGGCCTTATAAATCTATCGTTCGGAGTCGACTTTTAACTGTAGGTCCCAATCCTCATGTATATAAATATGTCACACACATAACATAAGTGGTGTGTGAAGCTAGATCATAATCCTGACTGAAGGGTTGTAATGACCAATTATGAATGTGCGTGTTAGCACAATTGGCCTAATAAATTGGCCAAAGTTTCGAAACTATCAAGTGAATGTTTTATCTTCTCCGCCAAACCAAACCGCTGAGTATGTAACTTCACTACTTTTACTTTTGGGTGCCCTAGTTGTCTGGTGGTACTGTGCTTAACTATTAGCGCGAAAGTCTAGTCTGTTGCACTAATTTCGCTTCTCGTGGGATACAGTTCCATAAACAGTTTGCTATTAATAATGATATATGATACAATATTAGTAAAAATAAATAGACATATACACATATACATTCGAGTATATACAGCACTTACAAGTAAAATATAACAAGTGCCGACGGTAATTTCGAATCAAATTATTATCGAAGCAAAAAAATAAAAATTCATTTCTCTATCAAACAAAATGTTTGTTAACGAATTGAAAAACTTCATGGAAAATATGGTTTTTTTATGTCTTCAGTTTCATTTAAATACAAAACCGATAACCATCATATGTAAATGTTAATTTTATTTATTTAGCATGTGCTTTTTTATTTTAATTTTTATTTTAATTTTTTTTTTTTTGTCTCTTCTTTAATCATAAACGCTAGCAATCTATGTAAATTTTCACCCAGAGACAAAAGATATTAAAATTTGATTAAAAAAATTGAAAAAAAGCTTCAGAAAAAGCTTGAAAAGATTTTTTTATTTGAAATTTCGAGACAATCTAAACGAAGTTATTTAAACAATTTTATGGTCTATTAAAAATTTGTATTTTTATGGCTGAAATGAAAAAAAAACAAAAAATTAAAATAATCGAAAATTATTACAAGAAAAAAACCCACAAATTCCCCACAAAAAACAAACAAAAAATATATAAAAAATTAATTTGCATATATTCATTGGAATAAATCAAGATAAAAAAAAAACTAAACAATAAAACAAACAGAACACCATATATGTATGGCTTTGTTTAATACAAAAATTTAAGAAAAAATATTTTTTTTAATGCACCAGCTAACCAACTGGCATAAATTCTAACACTTACAGTTTTACTGTAGTTTTACAATTTGCGTGCATTTCTTTGGGTCTTTGTTGTATGCGTGACGAACGCTTTTAATTTATTCATATTTAATATTTCATTAAGCCCATATAATATTGTATTTGTTGTAGTTTTTTTTTTTTTTTTGCTCAACTTCAATTCAACATTGTAGTCTCATAAATTATGCCAGTGATAAATGTTTTATTTTTAGTTTATTTTATTTTCATAAATGTATTATAATTGCTAATAGTCCACATATAGAATGAATGAATGCACGCTTCGTATTTGCCACTCCAAAATGTTAAAAGAATTTGCAATAAGAACACAAGTAGTATGTAATAGTGAATGCTGAACAGACAATTAAAGCGTTAAATATTATTAACATTTGTTTTTGCACTAATGTGCAAAACAGTTTTAAAACTTTTCATTTTTATTTCCTTTCTTTTACTGAAAGCAACTGAAAATGCTTTAAAATTGCTTGTATGTATTGCATTCAGCTTTTTGTGCCGTGATATTTAATAAGTGAACCAAACATATGGATATTATTTTGGAAATAACTTTTAAATACAGTTTAATTATATTAACAGAATTGTTTAAAGTCACGAAAATTTTGCACTTAATCGGTTTTATTTTACATTAAAAACATGTTGAATTGTTCGAATAAAAGAAAATCAAAAGACTTAAGACACATACTTTGTTTTATGTCATACTGCTGCAAAACAGATTTCCATTTAAAATTTTGAAATAAAAGTGAATGAATATTTTAACCCATTGGCTAAAAAATGAAAACATTAATGGATAGTTACAAAGAACATCAAAACTGTAAAATCAAAACAAAACAAATAAGAATGTTCCGGTGATTAACCTTATAGCCTGTTCACACATAATCTTTAATTGAGTCAATTAACTTTTACAATGAGTTATAAAATTTAGTGTTTATACTTATGCTATTTAAAAAATACAGCTAATAGTCTAGTAACATAGTAGATAACGTTTTTGGCTTGCTAGACCAGAGCACATGCATTTAAATCTTAGCTCTGACATCTCTGAAAAAACATAGTTTTTCGGCGACCTTCTCTCATCAGTGGTAAATAGTTACCACAAAAAACCTTCTGCAGTCTGCTGGTCGAGGACGATCATAAACTGCAAGTCACTGATGGATAAAATTAACACATATAACATGGATAGTGTAACAAGCTAGGCTTTAATCCTAATTAAAGGATTGTAATGTTCAGTAAACTACGTAAGTACATAATATTTCAAAATAATTGGTCAATATTTCAAATGGGTTTTATTAAAACAAATCAAAATTTTATCAGTATAGAATACTCTGAATTAAAAAGTGGTGGATCTCGTAGTCACCATAGTCTAGTAGGTAGTGTGTTTACTTATTAGACGTAAAGCCCGGGATCAAGCCGCAGGTCAGACATCAAAACGAAATATGAAAGAAAAAATATTTCTTAGCCGACTACCTCTCAGCAGATTTCTGGCAAAAACTCTGCGAGTAAATAAACCTGCCATGAAAAAGTTTCTAAAAAATCTGTCGTTCGTTAAACTGTAGGTCCCTCCACTCACGTATAAAATTAAGGCACTCATGTTGTGGTATGATTAGCTAGGGCGTAATCGTGACTGATGGGTTGTAATGGCCAATTTTGTATGTGTATGTAATTGCCAGTTATTTTATTGAATTAAATTTTTTACTTGGACGAAATTGGCAGAAAAATTTTAAGTATCGTGTTATCCATTTAGTGGATTCAAGACCGCCGTTCTTTATTTAGTGAAATGTTGGACAGATGGAAAATGTTGGAATTTTTTTAGAAGACACTGGAAGCATTACAAAAGTGATCAAGGCTGTGCATAATCGTAGTGTACACATTACCGAAAATATCGCTTCAGTTTTATGGAGTATGGCTTACAGTCTGAATTTATTGATGCAACAACTTGTGGTATCACATTAGCATTTCCATCCATATAAAGTCCAAGAGGAAGTCGCCGAAGAAATATTTTTTTTTTCATATTTCGTTTTGATGTCTGACTTGGGATACGAACTCGGCCTTTACATCTAATTGGCAATTATTTTCGAAATTTATTCCGATTTCGTGATAAACATATTCTGATCAATAAAAATTTTCAAATCCAATTATATTATATTGTGTTTGAAAGCCACCTTAACAAGGACGCACCCTTACCTTCGATGTTGCTGCATCAAACGTTTTACAGAATTTATTTTCCTATGCGACATTCCGAAAATACAGAAATGATTTCTAAATTCGAAAATTTTACAGTAACACGCAGAGCATTTGATAAAAATTTCTTCATCTCTTGCCGTTGATAAAACCCCGTCAAATGTCTATCTTCAAAGGTTTGTTTTAATATTTTCCAAAAACACTCCAATGCCTTTCGAACACTAGGAAGTCAGTCTTGAGAGCAAATATTGCCTTTTGCAAGTGTACAATATTTTATGGCTTTTAAATTTAAAGGTAATTACCGAAGAAATTTATGGTCATGTGTCTGTTATGTCTGTGTTGTTAGACCAATTTTTGACTTATTGGACCCATTGAGCCAACAAGTGCAAGCAGGCATTAGAACATGTATTAGAGTGAGACAAAGCTACATAAAATGTAGAGATTTTTTTGTTGTTAAAATAGGTGTCATGTTGAGTTATTGTAGTGAAGGTCATTGCTAAAGTATGACCGTCTGGGCCAAAACAATGCGTAACAATTGCGCCATTGTTGAATGAAGGCGCCATCAGTTAATTACCAAAAAAAAAAAAGATATATTATTTAAGCAGAATCCAAAAAAATTACATCTCAAGTGGCTCTCAACATGAGTTGTACTCTTATTATGGGTTTTTAAACGTTTAAATTGTTTTTATTTCAGTTTTCTTTTTTTCTTCATTTTTCTTGTCGTCTTTTGAGGCCATTTTTCATATTGCATTTAAGGAATAGATTGCGAAAAGAGTGAAAGTGCAAAGGGTTTGCATGCTTGACATGAAAAATTACTCTCAAAGGGTTAAAAATACTACACACTACTATATCATAAAGGCTGTTGGTAAAGCATTTTTGCAGGGGTGTTGTCCATAGCACTTGTCTTGCAGAAGGCTATTTAATTATCGTACCTTTTTGAGTGCAATTAAGGTAATTTCGCTTACCTTCTGTGTGACAAAGCAAAGAATGTAATTAATTTTCTTTTATTATACAGAAGAAAAGCAACAAAATTTTATTTATTTGTTTGGTATTTTAAAAATTTTCTGTGCAGATGTCACGGTAATGCTTTATCACTTATGGAACCATCTATTTAACAAAAAAATTTAATATTTGTCTTGACTTTAATTCATAATCGAATTTTACCACAGCTTATTAAACATTTTTTACTTATTTTTGTTATGATTCGCGCTTATACTTTCGTCTAAAGTCGTTTATTTTTCATTGTCTAAAAAATTTAGAATACGATGATGACGACAATGGCTTGCTCTCTACATGCAAGACATACTCAATAATCTTAGCTTCGGTAAAACATTCGTAATGTCGACAAACACCTCTATTTAGTACAGGTTTACGATCGAAAGTCAAAACATTTTATTTGTTTACAACTTCTGTAACATCTAAAGACAGCGGTGTAGATGACAGATGAAGTCGCCGTAGTCTAGTAGGTAGGCTTATTAGACGTAAGGCCACTCATGTTGTGTGCGTTAATTTTATACTTGAGTGGCGGGATCTACAGTTTAAAGTCGACTCCGAACTACAGACTTTTGAGAGACATTTCATGGCAATTTTTATTTACTCTCAGAGTTCTTGCTAGAAATCTGGTAAGAGGAAGTCGCCGAAGATATATTTTCATATTTTCGTTTTGATGCCTGACCTGGGGTTTAAACCGCGGCCTTACGTTTAATAAGTCAACACACTACCTACTAGACTTTCATACGATGAAATTAAAATCTTAATTTGATTTTATTGACGTAAAATTTGAAAACTTAATTTTTGGAGTATTAATATCCGTACTACGAGTGTTAGATGTATTTATTGAATTGTGTTTTCGTTTCTATTTTTGGTGATTTATTGACTCTTTGTTTAAAGAACGAAAAAATTAACACAAATGCTTGCGTTTGTAATTTTTAAGCGCCTTTAATTTATGATGCGACATTAATTTTATGACTCCAATAAACTTAAAACACAAATAAATAAAAAACCATACAAGAAATAAACGATTAATTGCCAATGTAATGTTTTAAAGTTGATTGCCATGGCTGTACATAGAAATTAAATTAAATTTTAAATTTTTTTTTTTAAATATCAATTGGCGTTTGCCATGAATGCTTTTTAAAACCCCATAAAACAGATTAATAGTGGCATGAAGTCATTGCATTATTAAAATACAAAATAAATATTTATTTAAAAAAATAATTTTCAATGAAAGGCAAATTTTCTTGCGGTAGAACATATTAACCTCTGTTATAAAGATATTACATCATATATTATTGCCACCCTATTTAGAAATTATTGAACTACAACTAAACTATGCCTAATTAAAAGATGAGATCTTTAAGTAAAAAAATTAATACCCATCAATTAATTGATTCTCTTTTAGATCCTTTATATCACAGTATTATTACTTAAAATTGCACTTGGTGAGTCCACTATCGAACACATTACATCAAATCCTGGCAAATTCGTAGGTCGATATATACCATCTATTTTTCTAGTATAAGAAAGCATTCGATACCCTGATAAGAAACTTTTGATAAACTTAAGGATACTGTTCGGTGTCAATAAGGACTCACAGATGTTTTCTTCTGGAAGGCAAGGTTCCGAATATGTATTCTGTTGATTCATTTTGGTCATCATAGAGTATACAAATTGCAAACTAGGCAATCCAAACAAGCGCTTTTTAGCCTAAAGTTCCCTGTCAAAAGTCACGTAGCTAACATGAGTTTACTACTGCAATGTCTTATGCATGACTCAAATCTTCTCCTTTGCAATTACGCAAAAATAATTTAGGTTCACTCATTCCCATTTGATTTGAGACGAGACTCCGACTCTCTATCTTATTTTTTGATGAGTATATCCTTCCAAACATTTCTTTCCGTTTCCCAGCGGTATGGAAGCTTCCCTCTTAGCAAGCTTATCTGCCTGGGTTCCAACAGAAGGTGACAATATTTACCTTGCCTATCTAGGCCGGCTTCCCCACACAGTCTTACACTATTTTTAAGCTAATCTTAAAACAGCTTATAATATTACTATGTCCTTCCTCTTCGTCCAAGTAGAATGGCTGGGTGTTATATCCCCTAAGCACTTAAATCATCGAAAGTTTTTGGCTATTTGTCGCAGCTTACCTTGTAATACGTAAAACACATGTCAAGTTTTTGTGTAAAAGAGAGCATTAGTGGCGAGTAAACTCAATATGTGATGAGAGCGCTCGAAATTGGGAAAATTTCTCTTCGTTTGTTTTTAAAAGTTTTTCAAGAACCATCAGCAGACGTCGGCACAAAGAGAACATGATAAAAATGTGAATGTATTTGTGAGAGGCATTTGTTAACCCAGAGGAAAATTGTTAGTAATATTTTCAAGTCTACTTATTAACCCAATAATATGTATGTATATGTGAGCGGAAAATATAGAAAAATTGTACTGCGCTAAACCCTAAAGACACCGTATTTAACTTGGCAAGTATTTCTCCAAAAATTGAAATCATTTCTCATCGATATTAGTGAATCCTACTGTAATATTTCTTAGGGCGTATAATTGAAGTTTGAAAAAAAGCGACATTAAAATCCATCTTTAGGAACTGACAAGCAACTGAATGAATTTTTACGCTCTTTTTAACTAACATTGTTGATGATCGTGTCCTATGTGTGTAAAAAGCCGAAGATGTTTTTCCCCTGAGGAACATCATCAGGGATGCATCGATTTTATTTTTTTTTTTGGTTTTTGTTCCTCCCTTTTTAAAATACGTATGGAATTCTATGACATTTTCACTCCGACTTTACATATATAAACTCTTACCGTATAAATTGGCCTTTAGGAGTATATACATGGTTCTCATAACGTATGTGTATTCATCTTACACGATTTTGTCCCTTATAAGGTCGAATTATTCATAGTTCCTATAGGGTTATGATGCTCCAAACGTTGTTTTGCCGTAATATTCTGTAGCCTTTTATTGTGATAGTGCCACTGATCTAGCTATTCCATGTAAGCAAATGATTTATCCACTGTAGCAGCTCCTAGATTAATAATAGAATTCCATTTTACCTTGTCAAGAAATGAAACTTTAGGTAAATTTAACAATTCATGAGTAAATCCAAAGCTCACAGGCCAATTTCGATAAACTTATAATTACGCACTTAGCTTTAGGAGCATTTGAAAGAATAATTCTCAACAGATAAGCCATGGATTCGTATAGCATGGCCTGTAAAAAATAATATAATTTATGTTCCCTGTAGTTTAAAAAAAAAATTTCGAATTTTTTCTTACAAAGTTCTCCTACCAAGAATTAAGTTGTGTTGCGCGTCTGATTTGATTTTCATAATTAATCATCCGTTTAACATCAGAAAAATGGGTTCTTATTTGGAAATAAAAACATTTTTTATTTATTAATAAATATGATTAACACTTTTGTTGTTGATAAAAACTTAAATACATACTTTTTAATATAAAAACATGATGATTCTTAAATTTTTTATAAAGAAAAAGAGAGAAAGAAAAAATTCTTTCCCTTAGTTATCTGGAAACTAAAGCACTTCCTTTTTGTAAACGATAATAATGGATACAATGAAAAAACAACAGCATCAATAATAACAATAACAATAAGAAAAAAAAACTTGAAACATGAGCGATTAAATTCCATCAAGTTTACAGAATCGCTTCAAAAGTGATTTCAGAAATCTTAACAAATAAATAAAATTATTTTTTTTTTTGTATTTATTTTTCTTTTTATTTTATTTATAAATTGAAAAGTCGTTTCTTTTAGTTGTTGACTGCCCAATCGGTTTTTCTGTGATAAAATATGAAATTATGAGCATAAAGAATTTCTTGAAAAACTGTAGATGTAAACAAAAACACACACTCATAGTTCATATTGAATTAAAAAAAATAAAAAAAATAAAAAAAAATAAAAAAAAATACCCGACCAAATGCTGGACCAGTAATGGCAAGGCGGCACACAGCAAGTGATCGAAATAGAGACGCCAAAATTGTTTGCGCTTTAATGGATTTTTCAAAACGAAATTTTTTTTTTAAACTGGCAAACCTATTTAAAGGCCTACGGATAATTCTAAAACAACGGCAAGGTAAACATACTGCTTGGTTTTTGGCTTAAATTTAAACAGAATTTATTTGTAACGCATTTAAGATTTTCAATAATAATGTTTGTTGTTCTTGTTGTTGTGCACTTGCGGGTAGTTTTTTCCATTTCACTGAACATTTAAGGCATAAGCCCATCCAACGTTATGCTTACGTTTTAAGACGTACGTGTATAGTTTTATTAAGTCTTACGCTACTTTTTGACACTTTAACATGCAATTACCACGTAACACACGGCATGAGGTCAATGAAAGGTCAAAACAAACGTAAAATTAACTGCAGTTTCTTTAATATCCCATTGGATATTGAATGCGTATAAATTTATTTGAATTCGAACCTGCATACATTTCTCTTGTACCTGTTCAATTTTATTTTAACGTTAAATTTGGATTTATTTTCAGGATATATAGTTTAAAAATAAATTTTAATAAAACAGTAAACTCATTGTACTTACATTCGATTTGTCTATCGCAGAGGAATCTGCATAAAGAACACTAGTCCGAACACATTGCTGTAGTAAATGAACAAACTTAGTAGCTTTAATTACCAAAGTAGTCTTGTGACACCACACATAAGTTCAATCCCTGTAATGTCCAACTTCCACCAAAACTCATCGAAGAAGTTAGTCAGGGGCTCCACAAACGAACTTGCATACAACTTACATTAATAAGTATGTACATACATACGTACATAATTGGTCATTACAACCCTTCAGTCAGGATTACGACCACTTATGTTGTGCGTATTAATTTTATCGGCAATTGTCGGGACCTACAGTTTACAGTCGACACCAAGAAACTTTTCATGCAATTTTTATTTACCCTTAGAGTTTTTGCCAGAAATCTGCTGAGAGGAAGTGGCTGAAGAAATATTTTTCATATTTCGATTTGATCTAGATGTCTGACATGGGGTTTGAACCCTGGCCTTACGTCTAATGAGCCAATACACTACCTACTAGACTACAGCGACTTCATGAGTACCTACGACCTCATAGTTCGCTCTCCATAAACTAGAAAATACACTTTGAAGTACCTTCTCTTCTTATCTTTAGTCCCAATACGTTTTCAAATGTTTAACAAATGGATTCTCTCTTTCTATTGCATTTCTTGATTAACCTTTTCGAGGGTTTCATAGGACCACCATACATATTTTTATAATTTTTCATTTCTTTTAAGAACATAGTTTGTATAGTTTCAAAAGATAAGTCGTCATCATCAATCAAAGAATCATTATGTGTTTGCATTAGTTATGGATTGAGTCCAGGTAACTGTAACAAGAAGGTTACGAAAATCCTATATTGAAGAAGGCTTGTGGGCGAACTAAGAAATCGACCATGAAAGCAACTTAATCCTTCATTTTTACGCAGATAACAACAATTTGGAACACATAATTGTACTTTTCTACAAACCTGCTGCCAATTTTCATCGAAAAATATCTTCAGCGATGACGCGTACATGGACAATGAGTACATGAACAAATAAAATTTGAGACTATACCAACCCACATGATATCAAAGATCGTCCAATACACACCAAAAAAACACTGAAGGTATGGATATTGGGCTGGCGGCATCATCAGTCCATTATAGGTCGATGATTACCAACTTCTTTTGAGCTGAATTGAATGATTTGGACATCAACGTCATGAGTTTTCCACAGGCCGTGCACGTGAATATTTTCGAGTGGAAAAAATCATTCGAATCATTTATGAGTATTATAAGTATTTTTCTAAATTTATGAATCTAAATGAGTAGGCGTATGAATCAAACATATTTCGAATGTTATGAGTTTGATGTCAACATTGTACTCATACTCATTGCAACCTGTACTTATCAATCAATGTTGTAGTGAATACGAATCAGAGTAGTTGCATTTCAATACTGTTGACTCACTGTACTCAAAATTTTATGAGTACTTATGAGTAGTGAAAAAACGATTCACTGCTAATCTCTATTTAAAACCAATAAAAAAAAAACTCAAATATCCCTTAAAACAGACTCTCTCTACAATAAATTTGTCTTTAAATAAACCGAAGTTCAAAAATTGTAAGAAACTTGTGTGTATTTATGAGAAATTCCTATTTTTAATCTTAACAGAATTGTCAATGAAATGAATTAAATAGGCACTAATACCTATAAATTTCTTTCTTTTGTTAAAAAGCATATTAATAAAAGAAATATTGAAGAAATTATTAAAAGTATCAATTACTAATTAATTATTAATTCTTATATAAAAACGATTAACAAATGCCATCACCATATGAAATGTAACATACAACAAATACTCATAATACGTAATAATAATGCATTTGTTGGTATTTGTTGTTGTTTTACGATACATTTTCTTAAACCTCCTTGACGCCAAGGCACTTAAAAGCTTTATTTCCTCTTTTTCCCATTAAATGTGTAGCAGTGTTCGCTAAGGAAGGGAAAGGAAAAAAAAACAAGAAAAAAAAGGTGAAGACCATCAATATTGCCGACCAACAAACCCTTCTTTGTTGTTTTCTTTTCTGCTCTTTTACGGTCGTTTTTTGACACCAGCACATTAACATCAACACTGGCTCTGTGCTTAGCTGTTTATACAATATTTTAAGCCCATATACTTGCATATTCTATTTCGGCTTTTCCATAAGGGTCATTCCATCATCATACCAACCATAAAAGCGGCTGCCACATGAACAGCGTATGCGCCAGACCGGCTTTTCGATTTTTTGACTTTTCGAACATCAATTTAATGGGTATAAGTGTGTGTGTGTATGAGTGTCTTTGTAGGAATTTGTAAAACCGCGTGCCGAAACGTTGTCACTACACCAGTGTGGCCATTTGAATGCAACCGACATTAAGACACCGAACGTACGAATCAAGAAAATCAGACAAGATCTACAACCAGCGGTTGAGATCAAATGAGATGAAATGAGAAAAAAAAACACAAATGAGAGTAAAAAAACGCCACTAAATAATTTTTGGTGTGTATTTTTTATTAAAAAAAGTTTTTGTTGTTGTTGTTTTTTCTACATTCTGAACAGCAACTGTGGAAAATATCAAAAGATTTTTAGGCGCTATTAAAAATTTAGGTGTTATATGAGCAAAAAAAGAAATGCAGTGAAGGGAAATTAAATAATTATTGAATTAGTTTTTTGTTGTTGTTTTTTTTTTTTTCTTTGTTGAAAAGGAATTTTATTAAATTCCAATACATATTAATTTAATAATTTTAAAAGGCTTGAAATGTCAAGTAGAGCAAAGTATTATCTAATAGTTCTCTCAGATAAGATTAATACAGTGGACCCTACGTAACGTAAGTGTGTGCATCCGATACTCTTGGATGGTTAGTCACCTCTCTACTTATATAAGATAAAAGATAGTAATCCTCAGTAAAATACTCATGTGTTTGCTCAGAAATAACGTAGCTCGCTTAAGTCTTTTGTTTTAAAAATATGCCGTAATTTATCAGAACTAAATACAAAATTTGGAAAATTATTTTTCTCACTTCTATTTTTAACCAAAGACTTTCGTGAAATTGATTACTTACCTTACGTAGTGTACTAAGTAGTGTGTTGACGAGAGTCCGCACGGTTCTCATTCCGTCCGAGAGCGCTCAATGTTTTGTTGAAAACAAGTGCCAATAAAGTTCAACTCTACTACTATTCTATTCACCGCACGATACTTTCCTCCATTGACTTTAATGTTCAGATATTCATCGTTTTTGAAGAAGTACGTTCTTATGAAGTCACCGGCCCACAAACCGCTTCCGACAATGAATCTTTAAAAGTGCATTAGTACCTCTTGAACAACCTTGCTCGAAATTTCTACAGTCACAGAAAAAAGTCTACATACACCGCTGTGTGTATACTTTTTTTCTGCTAATTTTTTAGTTTTCTAATAATTTCTAGGTGATATTTTTTATGTATACAGTGGTGTATGTAGACTTTCTTCCTAGACTGTCTATGTTGACATACCCGTTGAGCCAAAAATAAGCTTCGCCGGTGAAGATAATATTTTAATCGAAAACACATTTTTAACCATCGCACGAATCTAATAAAAAAAATTCAATTGTTAGTCTGTTTTTTAGAATAAAACTTTACTTAGAGCTCTTATTATTGTCACATGTCACGAGTATTTTTTCTTTTGCACGTGCGAAAAAATGCTTAAAATATCTTTTATAAAACTAGTTTAAGGAGCAAACAGTTAGACTAATTAGAGCATTCGGATGCCAGAGCATGCTACTTACGATCTTTTGAAAGCTAAAATTTTTGGTGAAGTACTTTGTACAACAAACCACGAAAATATTACATAAAAAATATTATTTTGACTACCTTTTTCCTTATTGAAATGATAACAATTGCTTATCTTAAGTATGCATACCTTTACAGCAAGTTCGTTTCTTAAGTCTTTTGTTTTTGAAGACATTATCAACTACTACGCACTCTATATGGCAGAATGCTTATCAAATTCGAACACAATTCTAAAATAGTCTTTATTAAGGCAAGCACTTGAAAATTAATTAGAAATTCATATATTTTGACTGCTTCTTCTTCTTCTTCATATTCATAATAATGTTCCTTATCCGTAAGGAAAATATTTTAAAACAATTGTTTGTTACACATTCATTTATCCATTTACTCATGTAATACTTCATTTCCGCCATCATTATGCAGACTTAACAAAGAGAAAAAAAAATTTTTTTTTAATAAAAATTTTCTGAACACACTTGTATGTTACGTTAACGAATAACAAAAAAAAAAGAAAAAACTGTGCTTATAAACGAAATAAAAAAAAGAGAAGTACTTGATAAGAGAACAAAAAGAGCCAGGGAAAATACTTTCGTCATCGTTTGAATTGTTGTGTTGAGCTGAAGTGCGAGTATGTTTTTGGCTGGTTTATGGTTTATCTGTTTTGAAAACCATTGATTGTGACAATGTTAATACGTACGTACATACATACGTATGTACGAGTACGTTATTGTCTACAAGGGAACGAATATGAAATGTTTCATTACGTTACGCTAATACATGAAAATATATCAGCTGCATACATATTTGAATATTTATAGGCTTTAAAAGTAATGTTTTTTTTTTCTTTTTTCTTTTGTCTTGTAATATGTTAATTACTCTTCTTATCCACTATTATTTACTTTCATTACTTGCGAAGGTAATGCTGATAAATTGTTCAGGTCTTTTTCTTTTCATTCTTTATTTCGTAATTGTATCGTATTTATTTGGTAAGTTGGTAATTAAGGTTTTGTTTACTGTGATAATAACCAAATAAAGAAGCTTTTCGAAATGATAAAACAGAATTATCGTTCCAGAAAAACACCCACTTAAACTTGGGAACCAAACAAAACAAAACAAAAATTATATTAGGAGTATGTACAGTAAGTACAGTATGAGTATGTACAGTAGAAAATTCTGTGTTTTATTTATGAAGTGATAATCAAAACTAGGAAAATTCATCACGTATACGTTCTTAAAAAGGTTTCTTATATTTCTCTTAAATATACGATTGTTTAAAAAATAGGCATTTAAAATTGTCTGATATTTGGAAAGGGACGAAAGGAAAGTTAAAGAGAAGCAAATGACTCTTCTCAAATCAAGTGGTTGTTAGGAAATTACAATAAGAAAAGATCAGAACTTTTCATAAGAATATCAACAAATAAACTGAGTTTGATAAATTGTCTACTGGCAGGGCACTGTGGACTCATATAGAATGGGGATTATCTCGATCCCAACATGTAGATTCTATGACAATGAGAATGAATTATCGGAACACATACTTAGAACCTGCGGAGCTTTAATGCATCCGAAGAAGAAAAAATGGATGGTAGGGAATTGCGAACATCATTCTGAGTTTGTCAGGGCAATAAAGGATAGTAGACATTATATAAATTATAAGGGAAGTACAATGAACCGTATGTTGGCAGTTTTAAGCTCTACCTCTATATCTAATTGTATCCCTAAATTGGTCTTCACTGCGTTGACTTCTGTTGCATATTTTCCTCTTGAGACACCCGATTCTTTTTTCTTTCAATACCGTGAAGGAACATAGTAGGGCTGTCGCAAAGCATATCAGCTATCTCCTTAATATTCAAAATTTTCCAAGCTAAACAGGTGATAATGAATGATCATACTGTAGCAGAATGATTTGTGTTGCCATCTGATGTTGCCTACAAACGACGCCATCTGTGAAACCGCATTGAGAAATTGTACTACATGTCGACGTTTGCTTCATGCGTTATATGCAGACAAAGAGTTGGCACTGGTCCTTGTTGATTTTATCCTTTAGTCAGGACTCAGAGCGCTCCACAGCGAAATTATATGGAAATCCCTTTCCTTTTTGTTTTTAAAAACCTAAGATTCTAATCGGACTTGCTTGTATGTACAGTGTACTCTCTCATAAGCGGACACCTACGGGACTGACAATTTTGTCCGCTTATAAGGAGTGTCCGTTGATGAGAGAAAATCAAAAAGAGCAATCAACAAACTATAAGTACATATCGATGGCTTAATATAGAAAGGTCGTATCTCGTTTTTTTCAAAATCGGGGTTTTTACATATTCTGGTAGACAAAACCCCCATACACATCCTCTGAAAAATTCAGGTTCCTATGTTGACGAATAGTTGATTTACAGTAATTAAAAGAAACATAACATAACCTTTTTGTTTTAGATTTTATTAAGTTTTTTCCTTCTCCTGTAAAATACTGAAAATGTAAGATACGACCTTTCTATATTAAGTCATCGATATATATTTCTTTAAACACTTTTATTTTCAAAAACACATTCATATAATGACAAGAGAAAATAAACAGAAATTTCATTTATATTTTTTTGAATAAAAGAGAAAAAGGTTTGAAAGACCTGATATGTATTCAACTGGATTTAATATAGTCCGAAATTTTAGCTTGGCGAGTTTTACCTTTAATTTCAATATTTTGGCGATGCATTTGAAGATCAGTCAGCATTTTAATACTTTCAAGGTAGCTGTGATATAGAGCAAAAAGGTTTAGTTTTCTTATGGCTAAATAAGCCTTCTTGTATGAAGTGAATTTGTCTTCTTTTTATCTTTTCGGGATTCCCCTTTTTAAATGCACGTTTTATGGAGTAATCAACTCAGCGAATAAGAAATGTAGACAAGTGTTACCACGCTGTAAGTTTTAAACAAAAACAAAAAAAAATTATGTTACCATTTTGCAAGTCGTCCGTTTATGGGGAACTAAAATGCCAATACGTCGTGGAAAAAAGTGTCCGTGTCCTGTTATGAGAGGGTTGTCCGCATAAGAGAGAAATATTTTAAAAATCCCATACAATTTTTTTGGTACTGAAAAAAGTGTCCGCTTATTGAAGGTGTCCGCTTAAGAGGAGTGCCCCTTAGGAGAGAGTACACTGTATTTGTAATCAGTTATCTTAACCACTATTCGATACCATATGTTAAACGCAGGATTGGGATTGCTGATGTTTGTCGTCCATCACTTTGACACCATCTTTTCCAAGCTGTATAAGACACCCGTTTAGTGGCTGTATCACACATAAAATGCACTTTACACATACAAACATAATTGGTCATTAGAACCCTTCTGTCAGGATTACAACCTATCTTCTCAAACCGCACAACAGTGCGTGTTAATTTTATACATGAGTGGCGGAACCTACATCTTAAAGTCCACTCCGAATGGCAGATTTTTGAGAAGCTTTTTATTGTAATTTTATTTACTCTCAGATTTTTTGCTGGAATCTGCTGAGAGGAAGTCGCCGAAGAAATATTTTTTCATATTTTCGTCTCGATGTCTGACCTGGGGTTTGAACCGTGTCTCTGCGCCTAAGAAGCACTGTCTACTAGACAACAGCGATTTCCTTAAATTTCAACACTGAAGATTATTGTGCAGCATAAAGGCAAACTAAACTTTCAAGATTCTTTCTAAGCAAACTGATGGAGAATAAAGGCGATATCAATGGAATAAACCCAGAAAAGGCCAGCTAGTTGCCTAACAATAAAAATATGTGATATTAGCATCAATTATCCATGATCTTCTAAAAGTTTGTTAAGAGGAAAATAAAAGTCATGCCATTAGACCTGACCCATCTGAATTACTGTCTGTCAACAAAAGTCATGTGATCTAAAATAATTTCAAGCCTCTCAAACAAGACCTATCTGATACCCAGATAAATGAATAACTATACAGATTTCTAAGCATTGTTAAATTGAATAGTTGCCTCAAATATACATACCAACGCCAGTGTAGCTATTCTCGTTTTTTGTTTGGAAGCTTGTTTGCCACCAAGCTTAATTCTTATGTGTGGAACTCACAAAGTGGCCACCAAAAAAAAAAAAAAAAGAAAAGAGAACGAAAATCAATAATCATAATAATTTGTAAGAAATCCTGTTCTATTTAATTGTTTTGTCTTGTAATTTAGTATTTTATGGCTCATTGAAATGAAATGAAACACATCGTATAAAAGCCAAAAACCAACAAAATCAAATAAAAAATTAAATGAACGCAAAACAAATTAATAAAATTACAGTCATTAAAAACCATAACCAGAAAATTAAAATCACAAAAAAAAAATTAAAAAAAAAAAACATACCACAGATGGCCCACAGCAATGACAACGACAACGACAACGATGAAAATGACAACGACAACAGCGCAACATAATTAAATAAATACTCAAGTCAAGTCAAGTCAAGTCAACGCTACAGCTACAAATTAATATTAATTTAAATAAAATACAAATAAAGTAGTCAGCCTGGCGCACTTTGCATTAAGAAACCCAAAAATACACACACGCATGCGCACAAAACCAAAAAAGTTAATCCACTCTGCCATTCTGCCCACCAAAACCAAAACAAAAAAAGTATAAAACCACTTAAGAAAGATGGAAAGATGGGAGATGAAAAACGTAAAATGTATCTGGGAATCCAAGATCACTGCATGGAAATGTACACGAAAATAAAGTTAAAAATCAATAAAATTGTTTCAAGTATACCGACGATCTAAAGCCGGCCGGCCGGTCGACCGGCAGACACTCTCCTTATACCGCATCAACTGTATCTGTGTGCAGTGGGTTATATGGGACAAACATTAAACAAAAAATCTTTGCGCTCCAACACATCGTACAAATCAAGATCAAATGGATTTCATACGATGAAACACTGAAACACTATAAAATAAAATGTTTTAAATCCAGCAACAATAACACTAATGATGATGGTAATGATGATGATGACAATGATAATGATGGAATATTATAATGGAATACAACAATACAACATCACAAGATTTCCATAAGATTTCCCAAAATGAGTGTTTTTCTACCACTTTTCAAATTTCGAATGTTAAGGAAATTAGGAAATATTCTCGTTTTCTTTTTTTTTTCACCATTCAAGTGTATGGGAAAGGCTCTACACAAACATTAGAGGTTTTAAATTTTGTCAACAACAACAACAACAACAACTACAACAATATTGAAAAAATGTCGCATGCCTAACAATATTTCTTAACAAAAGATGTTACCGACTTTGGAAATTTAAATCGATTTTTTCTTTTCCTGGCTTTAGTTTTTAGTTTAAAAGGCTTAGAACCAACCCTCCATATACATTTTCATCTTCACTTTAGAAAATTAATTGAAATCAATGGAATTTTCCTTTTTTTGTGTGTTGGAGAGCAGATATAAATTTGTCTGGCCCCTATTTTTTTTCCTTTGATTTGGAGCCAAAACAATTAGTAAAAAGTCTAGAACTTAGATTAATGAGGTGATTAGTTGATAAAATGTACAGGAAATAAAACAAAGATATCGAAATGAATACATTTGTAATATACGACTCATTAAACACATGTGTGATCCTTACGCGCTCACAGATGTATAGGACCCACAAAGAATTCTAATTGTGGGAGTCTTAAAATGTCTTAAAATTTATTCTATTTTTGTTATCATGTTTAAAACAGAACTGGAAACTAAACTATTCAAAGAGTACTTTGAAATTCTTTGAAAATATCCTACCTATCACAGATGCCGTTTGCACTGTCACTATGTCTACTTGTTACCCATTCTAATAATTACAAGGCAATGGCAGAAAAGATGCTTACCAGTCTCCGGTTCTTTCTCATGTTCAGCCTTTAGGTGTGTATAACCAGCAATAGTGGTGGTTACCGATGAATTGTTGTTATTATTAGAATTGTAGTGAAGAGATGACAAAGCACTGCAACCTTACGGTCTATTGTACTCTCCCTTTACTTTATATGGATATTCCTCTAATGTCTCCTCCCAGTTTATTGCCCTGAAAAGCTTAAAATTTCTGCTCGGTGTCAACAATGCTAATTTCCCCCTGTCCAGCATCTGGTATGTACCCAGGTGTTTAGTTCTGGAATGCATTAATGCCTCACAAGTTTCAAAAATGTTTTCCGATCAGTCATTTTTATAGTTACAGAGTCACAACATTTTGGGCTCCAGACAACCGTCATTCAAAATATTTATACTATGAGTCTATAGTGAGCTGTCCGGTTATCAACCTCAGATTATTTCTGGATGGTCTGATACATTACTTAGATTATGCTTTTCCCAGCAAAAGTTTTAATTGCCTTAAACCCACTTGGTTTGAGAAGAGTACCTTTTCTTTTGTTGAGTATAACTTTGCAAACATTCGCTCCGCTCCATAGAACAGTTTTGGCCTCAACAGCGGCCTAGAAGGTCCACCTCTAGCTGGCTCGTCGTTTTGCTCACCGAGAATTTCCGCATTATCTGGGAGCCACCGGAGGGATATCTTTGCCTACGCAGCCGATTCAGATTTTCCAGGCAGTCTCATGCTCATGATTTAATCTCATAAGAACCAAGTTCGATCGATTCGATGCAAATTACCACAACAGAATGGACGAAACTAAAATTGTTCGAGATTTACTTACATCACTCATATCACATTTAAGGCAAAAAAAAAAAAATCATAAAAAGTGGGTAGTACAAGGGATAATTTGCACTACTGAAGTACCATTCAGGTTAAAATAATGTTTGAAATAATCCAAACTGCTGCTGTGTGACTCCGACATCAGAGGTTATCGAGATATTCATATGGTTCATATGATTTACTGAACATGGGGACATTGAAGATAACAACAAAGCTGACGCACTTGCTAAAGCTCATGCAATAGGAAATGCAACTGAATTCATACATGACATTGGTACTCCTCTATTTGTCTCATATTAATTTCATCTATTTACAAAAGATAAATGATTTAATGAATCTATATGTAAAGCGACCAGACAGATCAGACCCTTTATGGAAATATGTATCAGAACCTTTGAAACTTCGTAGCAGTTATAACAGGAAGCCGATCTCCGCCTTCACAAGTACGGAGGCGGGGAATAGCTCACAGCGATTTCTATCGAATCTGTAATGTTGAAAATGAATATGTGACCACAGAACGTCTTATCTTTCATTGCCCAACACTTAGGAACCTGGGACGAAAAGTTCCAAATCCCAAAATGTATTGATATAACGTGTCTAACCAAATATGATTTGGATGGAATTCACTCACTTACTTACATAATTCGTCATTACAAACATTTAGTCAGGATTACAACCTAGTTTCTCACACCACCTATGTTGTGTGTGTTTATTTTATCCATGAGTGTTGGGAACTAAAGTTTAACGTCTACCCTAAACCACGGATTTTTGAGAGTTTTTGCCGGAAAAGTGCTGAAAGAAACTCTATATATTCAATAAATTTATTTTAAAAAAGGCGAAAAAAGACTGACGCCTTAATGCAGCTGAAACAAATTAATGAAATAACATGAGAAAAGGAAAAGAAACTAGCTTTTGAAAATAACAACAAATATCAGCGTTAAATGCTCTAAAAAAGAATCCTTAAAATTTTAAATCCTTAAAGTTTAAAAAATAAACAACAAAAACAGTAATTCAATCAAATTCTAAATTACTTCTTAGAATTGAAAATTCCCACAGGCAACATAATATGTGGCGCTTAAATTATTTGTGTTTCAAATTTCAAATGATATCGCAGCACACTTTTTCCAAAAAACATCATCACCTTACGTCATATCTCCTGAAATCTCTTTTGGTATGTTTTTAGGTCTGGCCTTTCTTTGTTTTCAAGTCTTTCTACTTACTTGTACGTGGAGTGGCATTAATTTCTTTTCGAAACAATTTCTAAGAAAACGCGTGCTACTCAAAGTCTGTCTCTGTCTCTGCTTCTGTTTATTCTCGTTCAGCGTATCGGTATCAACATCATGATCATGATGATGCTGCCAATGGCCGGCCAATGGTGGTTGGTGATGGTAACGGAGATCGTAATGATACGATCAAGTGTGGAAGATGCCATTATTATGTTTTCGTTGACCGTATAATGATATAAATTTATTAAAAAGAAGAAAAGAAACAAAAATTAAATGAAATGAAATGCAATACAGCAAATGGAAACTGTAAATAAATATCCATTAACTCAGCTGGATACTCGTCTATATATTACACTCACTGTTGTTGCTGTTGTCTTTATTTTTATTTAATTTTTTTTTTATTGTTTGTTTTGAGTTTTTAAATGAATTATTGCCAGCCATAAAACTTTAATAAGAAGGTGTTTCTTTGAAACAACAAAGTTTAAAGAAGAAATTAATGTCCAAAATGGTGCATGTTTAAATATACTAAAGATACACGGTAATACATATCAAGTGTTTAATGGATTTAGAATCTTAAAGTGAGTTATAAAGGGCGTTAAGTTTTATGACCATTTAAACTATAATCAGTTATTAAGAATTAAATGAGTCAGTCAATGTGTCTTAACTGAAAACGAGCAGAAAATAAATGAAGTTTTCAAAACATTGAGTCTTTAAAATTTTAAATTATTATTACAATCCATGTTAAACGCCTTAAACTCCAGTTATTTATGTTACGTGCCTGTAATTTTAATTCCCCAAAGTAGTTCGGCTCACGACTTTACATACCTTGTGGATTCCAGAACAGGGTCAGAATGATTATCATAATATTTCTGAAAAGTGTACCCAATCCAATTGTAGTCGTCGTAGTCTAGTAGGTAGTGTGTTCGCTTATTAGGCGCAAAGCCCGGGTTCGAGCCCCAGGGCAGACATCAAAGCGAAATATGAAAAAAAGAAATATTTCTTCGGCAGATTTCTGGCGAAAACTCTGAGAGTAAATAAAATTGCCATGAAAAGTTTTTCAAAAGCTGTCGTTCGCAGTCGACTTTAAACTGTACGTCCCGCCACTCAAGTATAAAATTAAGGCGCACAACATGAATGGTATGAGAAGCTAGACCGTAATCCTGACTGAAGGACACAGAGTTTTTGCCAGAAAACTGCTGAGAGGAAGTCGCCGAAGAAATATTTTTTCATATTTTCGTTTTGATGTCTGACCTGGGGTTTGAACCGTGGCCTTACCTCTAATAAGCCATCACACTACCTACTAGACTACGGCGACTTCTGCTTAACTTTGAAATGTTATTTATTTAAGTTACGCATTTCGAAATAGAAAAATCTAATCATTTAATCCATGAAAACAATTGAAAAATTTTCTATTCAACACCACAGACAGCACTGACAGGCACATTTACCTTTAATTGTCTTCTCATCTGGTTGCTTTACGATGGTCATTACAACGATTGTTGCTATTGTTAATGTCTCGTGTTTCAGTACATAAAGGGATCAACCTACTTTTCATACCTTAATTGTATAAAATCCGTTTTAACTCGACTTAAAACGATACTCTTATTTGTTATAGTTTTTCATTATGATTCTCAAGCCCACATAATTTATTTACACTTTTAAAGAAAAGTGGCTTGAAAGAGCAGCCAACCACTTAAAGCAAGAATTAACAACAACTATAATACAACAACAAAATATGTGTCTGAAAAATAAAAGAAAAATAAAATCATGAAATGGATTTAAAAAGCAAACAAAGAAAAAAACACAAACAAACTCAAAACTCAATTGAAACCTGTCTGAATACGAAGGATTGAGAAGAGATTTAAAAACAGAGATTTTTCTTTTTCGTTAGTCATAGCATATCGATTACAGGTAAATAATCTAATTTTTGTCATCGCCTACAAAATAAAGACAAAGAAATACTCTCCGGGGTACACAAACACATTTGCATTGGTGTTGAAGTGGTTCACTAAAACCCTTTAAGTTCACTTGCGCAATATTACGTCTTCTGACAGAGCTGCAGTCGTGTTCTCATTTTATAAGAGAATTTTTTCATTTCACTCAGCTAAGCTAAAATGAGTGTTAAACTCGAATTCGATTGAAAAGAGAATGTGTTATGGAAAACCCAAAAACAAAGGCAGGAAAGAAAGCTGTTCAAACAACAAATACAGTCTCAGCCGATCAGTGTTGCCGTTTAATTAAATTACTAATATTAGGGTAACTTAGTATTATATCCAGGCATAAACAGAAAATCAAGGACATAAAAACTATAAATGGTATAATGGAAGAAATACATCATTCCTCTTCCATGCAAATCTAATAGGGTTCAACCACATTCAAAAAATACGCCAACGAAGTTGAGCCTCCTCATAAAATGAACAAAAAATACTAAGAGCACCTCAGGCAAAGGGTATATCTAATGCCTGTTCAATGTCGGAGCTCCATACTAGTCCTTGCCTGTTCATTAGCAATGCAATTTCCAATGATATCTTTGCGCCATATAACCCACTTAACAGTTACCTTCGAATGATCGTAAATTTACAGTAAAATTTTAGGTACTCATATATGAAGACGGACAGCGCTTTAAAATGACTATGATCTTCGTCCGAAAAAGACTGCAGTAGTTAGGCAACCTATGCGAAATTTCAGAAATTTCACAAACATATTTTAGGTACCCATATATGAAGACGGACGTCGATAACACGTTATTTAGCCTGGTTATCTCAATAAACCAAAAAAATTTCATGGGAATATCCTAACCAGCTAGCATCGCTTTCAAAATGAGAACCTTAGGTAAATATACCACAGCCCGCTCTGTCCAGCACATTGGAGAAATTGGTATAAACCTTTAGACCAGAATTTTTTAGTTGGATCTCTATAATCATAATCGGATATATTATATCCGATTGTCTAGACCTTTCCAGAATTGTAACATGAAGTCTTACTGCTACCTTTTCATCCCTCTGTTTCAGTAGAAGACCAGAAGAGAGTCAACAAATAATGCCTTAGTCGGAGTGGAATAGACTTTACTGGTGATCAGGAGGACTGACTACCACCGTATACTGCCTATTAGTCGGCAATGCCGTTGGTCCAGCAAACGTGAATACCATAAATATTGGTTCCACCAAATCATAAGTCTCCATAACTTAACTACTCTCTTAAAGATGTAAGGCACTATAGTTTTGCTTACTTTACCTTCTCAGTTATATTATCCCTCCATACGATTTGAGGTCGAGAATAATCAATTGTTTTACTACATCCTGCATACCTATATAATTGGCCATTACAACCCTTCAGTCAGGATTACGGCCTAGCTTCTCACACCACTCATGTTGTGTGCCTTAATTTTATAATTGAGTGGCGGGACCTACAGTTTAACGTCGCCTCCAAATGACAGATTTTTGAGAAACTTTTTCATGGCAGAGTTATTTACTTTCAGAGTTTTTGCCAGAAATCTGCTGAGAGGAAGTCGCCGAAGAAATATTTTTTTTTTCATATTTTGTTTCGATTTCTGACCTGGAGTTCGAACCCGGGCTTTACGTCTAACAATCGGACACACTACCTACTAGACTACGGCGACTACAAATGAAATACAACTTTTAATTTAAATCAAACTATGGCAACCCTTTTACTAACTTCCTTTATTTTTTAGGAGAATATTTCAAGTGCTGGTTTGTTTATGTATAAAGCGGCGACTTTTTGTTATTAGTTGTTATTGTTTTTATTGGATCTGAATTACCTGTATTATCATCTATTTCCACAACAGCAACAACACTATACATACATACAAAAACACACTTGAAAATATTATGTGAGTCTCATGCCTCACATTGTTTCCGTCTCTTCTGCACTTACAACCAAGAGTAGGACGAAACACACCCTCCTTGCTTTTGTTTTGAGTTTGAAAACATTTCTTACCAATCAACATATTGTTGTTTTTATTGCCGATATTGTTGTTGCTTCATAAGGGTTTCTAAATTCTCGATTTAAGTTGGTTTCATTGATAAAAAAATAAAAAACAAATCGATTTTTTTAATTTGATTCTTAATTTTTAACTTTTTTAGCTGTTCTTAGTGGAAGAGACGTATATTTTGTTGTTGTTGTTGTTGTTGGTTTTCTTAGTTCATATTGAGTTGGAGTTGAAACCTTTGTTGCTGTTGTAGTTGTGTTGCGCAGTGTTGTGTAGTATTAGTAATACTGGCTTTTGTTTCTCCTTTTTTTTAGTTTTTTCATTTCTTTTCTTACCTACACCAGCCATATATGAACGTTTCGGACAGCCAGGCTGTATGGCTGGATAACAACTGACTGTTTGAATAGATTGGTTGGCCGCACGGTTGGTTGGCTACTTAAGTTTGTGTGTTTACTTTGACAAGTTTTTTAATGTTTATTTAGTATCACATTTGGCCTCAAGGAATGCAGTTCAAAATAGTATCAACGAACGAGCAAACGATAATGATTACCCGATTACCTCATCTCAAATCGAAAATCGATTAAATTTTTAATTCCGCAACGCGTTATAACGGCTGAGATTTTTATCATTGTTTTATTATCATTGTTACTATTTTTTTTCTTTAATGTTTTATAAATATTAATATTAAAACAGAAAAACCCCAACAAATTTATTGTGCAAAATGGGAAAAATTATAAAAATTATTTACAAAAAGGTGTTGCTTTCAAATTAAAATTAAAACAAAACCAAAAAAATAATCAACCAATTCCACAATTAATGAATTAATTACCAAAAAGAAAAAAATATGAATTATACATCAGCAACAAAATTAAAATAATAATTAATATTCAATAGCTGCTGATAGGCTAAAATAATACAAAAACAAAAAAAAAAAAAAAAATAAGAAAAAATGGGAATTCTTTTAAGCGACGGTGAAGTAAGTGTTTGCATTATTGAATTAAAAAAAAATTCATACGAATAGTGAATATTTTATAAACAAAAAAATTAATCATATTTAAAAAACTGACTGTATACTCGATTTAAAAACACTCCCTAAGAGGTTTCCGGCAGTTGCAGTAAAAATAATAGCACCAACAACAACATTTTTTTTGTTATAACATCACGAAATTATTCTCGGAACGTATGAATATGACCCCGTCTACAGTATTCATTACTCCCTTCCCGAAACTATAATAAAATATTATCTTATTTGTAAACCAATACATATTTTCTGTGTATTTTTGTACCAATAAACGGATGACGAGTGATGGACAATCTTCTCTACACAAGTAGATTTGAGAATTTTCCTTAACTTTTATTGGGTAATTACAATGAGAAGTGATTTGAGTTACACAGACAGACAACAGACAGACAAGAAGTTGCCTAAGAATTATAACAAGCATTTTCTCCGACATAGTGGACTCAAATAACACTTGGTGTAGAATAGGAATCGATTTAAAGCTCAATATGCAGACCCCGTGATGAAAAGAATAAATCATATCAGAATAAAACATTTGACCTTCTATCAAGCAATCGGCAAGGAGTTATTCTTATTGAAAATTAACAATATATTGAATGGAATGCGAAAGTCATGTGCATTAAGGGCGATATCATAAATCGCCTGATCGCGTTAAACCAATATTTTTGCGCAATAATGATCATTTCCGGTTTTTTTAATTCATTTTGTTGTAAAAATGTATCGATGCACAGAAAACATAGCAGCGTTTTTGTCAGAATTCCATATAACATCGAACGAAGCATCCGATGATTCATTTTCTTTGTTACAAAATCTTCACATTAGTTTTTTAATTGATTCCTACTCTGGACATATGTTCTTCGAGTCTACAATAACTAGTCAGAAGGCCGTAAGACCATAACTACCTAGCAAAGATTTAGGTTTAGGTTGTCTTAATCACGTCTTGGAAAGAATCTTCTTTCTTTTTCCCTGAGCTTACCGTTTCAATATTTTCTTATCAGGTACAGTTATAAATTTACAAGGTATACACATGGATTACGTATACTTAAATCTGAGACGGAACACCCCTATTTCTGTCCTTCTGTATGTCCTTAACTCCCACGTATACCACGGAATGATCCTTCTCTTAATAGCATCCGTGGCTTCCAAATTGCTTCACTTACTTTTACTACTTAGTCTCGTTGCGAAGTTGCTCTACCATGACTTTTTTATTAAGCCTATCTCCCATTATTTATCTACCATTATCTAGGTTGTGAGCTACCAAGAGCTTAAAGTGCGATAAGGTATACCGATCATTAAGGCTGTCATCTTAGTTGCTATTTTCAAAGCGATCTTCTTCTTTTTTTCATATAAAGGTCTTCATTTACCGAGTGGTATAATTCGATCATTGCCTTTGGCGATGATCTACCGATTGATTAAATTACCATCGCAATGAAGAGTGGGTTTCTTTAATACCCATAAACAGAAAGCCCTCTTTTCGTATTCTACAATCATAGGATCCTCATATGAGTCGTAATTAGGTTTCTAGTCTAGGATGGCATCCACAAACTTTCTGTACTTCTCTCTTAACTTCATTCCAGCCTTTGCTGTTTAGAAGCTAAAAAATTAGTTTTTCTTGGCCGAACACGTCTTCTGGTACTCTGCGGATTCAAGTTCAGCACCTCTACAGAAGTTTTACCTGCTGGTTTCATTCGATCCATTTTTATTTATGAGGCTGATTTAGTTTGCTATTAATTTCTCATACCTATTATGAGTCTCTAAATGAGAGACAACTTGCTCTCCATATTTTTAGTATTTAGCTCAGAATTATAAAAACCCGTGCAATTTATTATCCAAGATTTCAGTTACGTTTCACAGCCATTAGTGGAAGAGAATTTACATTTGAATTAAAAATTCGTAATTTCAACGTCGTGAATAAAGCTGTTGAAGTCGCCGTAGTCTAGTAGGTAGTGTGATAGCTTATTAGACATAAGACCACGGTTTAGGTCAGACATCAAAACGAACATAAAAAAAATATTTCTCCGTCGACTTCCTCTCAGCAGATTACTAGCAAAAAATCTGAGAAAAAATAAAATTGCCATGAAAAGAGTCCCAAAAATGTGTCGTTCGGAATCGACTTTAGCCTATAAGTCCCGCCACTCATGTATAAAATTAACACACAAAATTAGGTTGTAATCCTGAGTGAAGGGTTGTAATGACCAATTATGTATGTATGAATAAAGCTATTAATTACCACATATTAATCAATTGACCGAAAACTTTATTGGCCTTACGATTATTCACATTTTGACATCTCCGAATGACATCTTCGAATGTGCTTAGGCTGTTCTATGCTCTACTTATAGGCAAAGAACTGGCTGTTGAGATGCAGATATAGATTTGGTTTTGCTAAAACTAATTACCGAAATTTATGAAAAAAAACTTGTCGATTATATCGAGCATCGAGCAATAGTTCATCTGATAGTTCAAAATGTACATTTAATTTAATTTGTCTCAGATTGCATTGGAAACAGTGTAAGTACAATGGAAATGGTGCAAGATTGTATAAAATTAATTGTACAATTAACATTATTACGTAATTGCTAACTTGTATTCCTAAGGAAAATATTGTTGAAAAATATTTTCTTTCATTTATTTCAAAGTAATTTCGATTTCATAAAAATTCGTGAAATGTTGAAACCCTTGAAATATTTTCATTTAATTTTTTTTGTTTTCGTTGTTTTTTTCTTTTAGAAGAAATATAATTTTTTTTATCCATTAATATAAAAACGATGATGTATGAAATTAAAGCGTAAATTGTATTCAAAAAAAAAAATATCGTATAAAAATCCATCACATGGGGGAGAAAAACAGATTGCCCTTCAAAATGAAATCGAAATACAAAAAATCATTACAATTGAAAATAATGAATTTTAATTTCAATTTTTAAAGCAAAAGTGTAGATATTTCTACGATATATTGTAAGTGCCATTTCAAAAGAAATTCGAATGAAATTTAATGAAGACCATGAAGATTATATTCTTTCGATTATTGTTGAGAAATTGAAATTTTCAATTTACGAGTAATTTTATGAAAATTTAACTTTGTTGAGCTGCGTTTACTAATAGTCGATACATACATACATACATAATTGGCCATTACAACCCTTCAGTCAGGATTACGGCCTAACTTCTCACACCACTCATGTTGTGTGCGTTAATTTTATACGTGAGTGTCGGGACTTACAGTTTAATGTCGGCTCCGAACGACAGATTATTGAGAAACTTTTTCATGGCAGGTTTATTTACTCTCAAAGTTTTTGCCAGAAATCTGCTGTTAGGAAGTCGCCGAAGAAATAGTTTTTTTTCATATTTCATTTTAATGACTGGCCTGGGACTCGAACCCGGGCTTTAGCTCTCTAGACTACGGCGACTACAACATATTGATGTATATATAACATTGATGCTTCTTTGAGATGAAGTGACGTGATTGGCAAGGGCACGATGTACCTTGCTCCCAATGCATAAGGGCATCATGGGCGCCGTCTTCATTATTTTTTAATAAATTCTCTTGGTTATCGAACTCTCAAGCATTACGCTGGAGGATTAGTGCGCTACTCACTCGGCTATTACAATTAAATTTATTAAAACTGTTTCAGCCTCTCACATTACACTTTACCAGTGTGTAAGTAATACGAGAAAGTATTTTCCATATGTGTTTGACTTTTTTCCGACTCATTTTATTAAAGCTATTTGATGAAATGCTTACAGTTTTATTACCGCAATTAACACTCTATTGAAGCAATCAATCATTTATTCAAACTGTCAATCACGTTAACACCATAAGTTTGTTTTTTTTCTTAAAGGAAATGTCAATAACAAGTTTTTGAAAAAAGAAACGAAATAAAATACAAGAAGTGAAAAATAAGTGGCATAAGAAAACATTCCAATTAAATAATTTTCCAAAGTTTTAAATTGTTTTTTTTTATTTATTTGTGTAATAAATAACAATTTCCCGTCGGCTTTAGCTCTCAAAAAAATGCTCATTAATAATTAAGCGGTAAAAGCGTTTTGATATTTATGTTTCTCATTACACACACACACACAGAATGAGTTCTAAGGATGTCTGTTTGAAGGCATTTCAAGTATGAAACAAAAATATGCAAATATTTTGAAAATTCGTTAACCAAAGCCAATTGATCATACACTTTTTTTTGTTTTGTTTTCCTTAATATAAACGCCACACTTTTTTTTACCTCTTTTACTTTGCTTTAACAAGATCTCATAAAAAAAATCTGTTTTTGTATCGAATGCAAGTTTTTTTTTTTCATTTCGGTGACATCAAAAGCATTTTTAGGCAACATTAACTCAAAACAAAAATCTTGTCATCAAACTAATAAAGGTGGACGAGTCAAAGTAGATGAAAAGGAGAAAAAAAGAAACGAATAAAATGATACGAAGTTTAAAAGGATTGGTAGACCGAAAGGTATTCAAAAATGAGCCAAAAGATGAAAGAATCGAAACAAAGAAACAAAATAAAAGTCAAACTCATAAAAGAAATTAAACAAACAGCAATAAAAAATCAATTTAAATCCGAAAGGCAGCTTCGAAAATGGTATCAAAATAAAACAAAAACAAAAAACACAATCCAGTAAAAAAAACAAAAAGTAAAAGGTTCTCGTTTTCAATAATAATTTGTCACCGCATCGTGCTAAAATAGCGTTTTTCTTCAAAAGCAAATTTTAGCGATTTTTTTATTGCCTTTTCATTTCAATGTCATATTTAATGCACAATCATCTCTTGAGAAATACGAAGGTATGATTGCTGTTATGTTTTATAAGTCATTTGACATACTAATCCAAAGCTAACATTACCATCTATCGTCCTTATAGTTAAAACAGATTTTCTCTCGAATACACTAAAGATATGCACAAACAGATAAACATAACATGGTTCTACTTTATAAATCATGGTTGGTACAAGTTTTAAAGTTAGGTCTATGGGCATGAAGTGTTTGTTAGGCTGGTATTTTAAACATCAAAAACAAGAGCTTACACAACCATTAAGCTTGTCTTAAGCAGCCATTTCAAAGCGTTTAAAAGCTGTAAAATTCATTGAAAATTCTTTCAAGGAAATTGCTTGCTACATGAACTGAAGACGAGAGGCGTCTGAAATACTGTTTAATCATTTTAAAAGGAACTATTTTTGAATTGAATGGATTCATTACGATAACGCCAAGCACAAAAAATCATATGTAAAGCGCAGACAACGAGCAAAACGGAATATACATTTCAAGGTAATGCTCTGTATTTGGTGGAATCAGAAGGCTGTGATCTATTATGAGCTGCTAAAATCAATACCAGACTATCACAGGATAGCTGTTAGGTTAGGTTAGAGGACGTGTACTTGTCAACTGTGACAAGTACAGTATCCGGAGGTCGAATTGACCCATTGTACAACGTCCTACGATAGGAAACTTGTGTGGACAGAAATTTATTCGTCTGAAACAAACATTAGCCGAAAAACGCCGTGAACCAGAAACAAAGCCTACGGCCGGCATTATATTCTGAGCCGACCAAAAACTATTTCTAAAGCTTTGGATAGGAAATTTTACCGCGCTAGCCGTATAACGTAGATTCTGTCTTTTCATAGCAGCATTTGCAGAACGCTCTCATTAGAATACGCCTTACTTCAGAGCAGGATATCAAAAATTGGGTCGATTTATTTTAGGCCTCAAAAGACGAGCGGTGTTTTTGGCCAAAAAATTGCCAAAAAGATGAGAAAAACTCATAGCTTCCAATAGAAGCTCTTTCTAAAACTATCTTAATAAAGCATTTATTTCCTATAAAAATAACCAGTTTTTCAGTTACCGACGTAGTTCCTGTACTCCATTGTCCAAAATCTGCATACAAAATAATTCTTCGCAAGAAAAAAAAAACGCTTTGGAGCTTCTTTTTAACGCCACACTTTAATACTTTTCCTGCGTTCTTGTATACACCTCTTGGTTTGTTTTAACGTAATTGTGCACTACAGATGGGGTTTTGTTTTTTTCTCTGGAAGAAAAAAGTAATTGATACACACTTACTTTCATGCATATAAATAGAGTCTCAGAGCCTCAGAAGGTCCGGCTTGATCTGAAATACAGGATATTATTTTCATCATTTTCATACTTCACAAAAACCACCGTGTACGAGTCTACGTATGTAGATACATACATACGTACGAAAAAGGTCGCCTTAAAGAAACACAAAAAAAAAGAAAAATAAGAAGAAACAAAAAAAAAAGAGTAAAACGATCATAATATTTTATATAAACACTTGAGTGTTAAAGGAAATAAAATGTTAAGTGGTTTAAAATTGAGGGGAAGACAAAAAGCGAAAACCATAATAAAAACAACAAAACAAACAAAACAACAAAAAAAGACAAATATGACTTACTTACGGGCATGACTAGCTAACTCGCTGACTGCCATATGAGAAGTGATCATACTTATTATAAATTATCACCGCTTGAAAAAGTAGTCATCAAAAGAGCACTGGCAGGGTACACAGGATACGAATATTTTTTTCTAGTTTTATTTTTTTTATTTAAAATGTTGTCTTTTATTGAAAGGCGTCATGAAGTGATTGTTTTTTTTTTTTTTTTGTTTGTTTTGGTTCAATAGTTGTAACAATAACAACCTCTGGATTTTGTGTAAAGTGCACATTATTTCATATGTAATGACAATGAACGATTAATTGTAGCATTTAACTACTGGGTACTTAAGGTAAAAGCAAATTACAATCACAGATTTAAAGTATAGGCCATGAACTAAGAATATAACACACCAATCAATAACCTTATAAGAATAATACAATCAAAGCTGAAAGCAATTAAATACAAGGCGCATCTGTAGGAAACAGAATTATACTATCATGGCACTACTGAATTATAGTCGGTACTATGCAATCGCTTATCTAATATAGTACTGTACCTTCTCCCAAACAGAGTAGAACTAAGGTAAACAATGTATATCATGATCTGACTCAGAGTACTTACTTACTTACTTACTTAATTGGCCATTAACAACCAGATTAAAGGATTTCAGCTTGCCTTCACACATCCTTCCAGGACCTCTGCTTCTTGCGCTTCTACGCCATTTGCTCACACCAACGCAAACAAGGACATCTCTTCGCCAACTTTCGCAGATATTCGCATCAAATACCCGTCTCGCCGGAGCATCGTCCTCCATTCGAACGGCATGGCCGAGTCAGCGCAGCTGTTGGATGTTAATAAGCTCATACACCTCACTGTTGGGTCGAATGTGCGAATCATCGCCAACTCGCACGGGACCGAAGATCTCTCGAACCGAAGATTCTCTCGAATACTCTCAAGGCTGCTGCATGGATGAGCGTCTTGTAGAGTATAAGTTTTATGGTATGAGAGAGGTCTCTGCTGCTCAATTGCCTATTGAGATTATAGTAGCACCTGTTGGCAAGAGGATCCTGCGCTTGATCTCCTACTTAGTGGCATACACCTTTAAGGGGTACCAGCCATATTTTTACTATAGGAAGTTTTTATTCTGTACTAACTTTATTAGCTTATCATTTGAAATGAGTTATCTTGAGCTTATTAAACCTGGACAATACCATAAAAAGTGTTACATAGTGTAAGTGTAAAGCGGAATGTTCAATAAACACCTTCATGGCTTTCCTTTCACCATGAGCCACAGAATTTTTCCTCCTGTGACATTATTCTACAATACCCTGTACAGCGTTTCCGCCCACTTTTGTAGTCTGATTTGCAATGCATTGCAAGACATTAATTCATCTACGCTTATGTTCCTTAATTCCTTAAATTGGATATGTAACCATATAAATACCAATTAATCGTGTCCTTGGATGTCTTTGTTGACATTTTGCTGTCAGTGAAAATATTTAAATCGCTACACGACATGTTCATCAAACTATCACTGGTCCTATCATATACATACTCTCTGTTTGCACGTACATATGAATGTTCCGACAGTTCTTTGGAACCATCCGTGTAGCAACAAGTTAGACTTAGCCTACCTATAATATTTATTTCTCTACACTACCTATAGTCACTTACACAAAAATCATTAGTTTTTCTGCCTTGAACAATTTTTTTCATTTTTTTTTAATTCTCGAGCTGTATGATAACTAAGACCTGTTAAGTACCAAACTTAACTAAACTTCCATTAGCCTCAAATACAAGATGACTTTTTGAATTGGCGGTCTTTGAACTGAAAAAGGTAATACTACTCTTGCTAACAGGCCTTTTTCACTTGATCCCTGTCAAAATATTTACAAATGGCGGATATAAACCATCACTCGAACCAATTTACAATTTAATTAAAATCGAAAAAAATCATACACTCGAAACTATGGTATGAGCTGATGGAAGATAGAATATTCGTGAGATTGTAGAAACCATAGGCATATTCACTTGGCTTAGTGGTTCCAACTTTGACTGATGAAATGGGTATTTGCAAGCTTTCCAAAAGATAAGTGTCGCAACAACTTCGCAATAGTGTTTGACGATATTTAATTGACAAATATTGACAAGTTTTTTTCGAAACGTGAATCCATAAAACAGAAGTGAAAACTTTGCGAATTTGTAAACGAAGAAACATTAAGCTGGGTTTGCCGAATAATGTCAAGGCGCCCGTTTTTAGGAATGCTCTTGTTTAAATCTGTATTTAGATGTAACGAGACTTTAAAGAAATATGGAATGCAATGGCGCACTCATGTGTTGATTCCAAAACAAATATTATTGAATTGCGCTACGACATACTGCTTCATTCTTCTTATTCTCCAATTTAGTAGTGTCTGACTATTTCTTCTGATGTCTGCTGGCTACGCTGGTGACGCAATCTAGATAGTATAGATAGAGCTCTTTGAAATATCGTTAAATTGTCGAAATATGGATAGGGTGTTGATATGTCTACTGCTGCTTCTTTCCGTACTACCACAAGCTTAATGATATAAAATTAACGGCTACTGCTTTAACAGCAACAAAGAAGATGAGCTAAGAAGGTAGTTAAGACGAGCCAAAATGTTGCAGACGAAAATCAACGGCTATAAAAATAATTTTTTTTTTTAATTTTAACAAAATGAGCTTCAAATCTCTTAAGAATTTAGTACCAACTGCTCATAACAGGAGACTTTTATTGAACTATGATGTTGAGTTTCTAATGATCGGGAGTATTTATAATTATTCAGCCATTTGGCTTCACTTTATCAATAAATTTAACTTGATTGTGTTGAATAGTCGAATCAAATCTGCAAAGGTGGTCAGTTTTAAAAAAAACCTCCAAAGTAGCATTTCTTTGTTGCAATACCGAAACCATCCGATATTTTTTTATTTTCATTGAATATTTTTTTGTTTTCGTTTGTTTTTCGTTTTTTCTTTTGTTTTTGGTTCCCACTCTTTTCCAAATGCACACAAGTTTTATTCGTTTTAATGCATTTTCGAGTGGATCAATTTGTCTGTTGTGTTCCCCAACTTTGTCTTTATTTATGGCATCAGGAAGATGTGATCTCCGGCCCTAGCAGTCACAGACACGCACGCAATAAAGTAAATAAAAAAAAAATTCATGCAAAAAAAAATAAAAAGAAATATGTATAAAAAATAAAAGAAAATTTCGAAGGAAGTGAAATAATTTGTGTGCGATCAATACAAAGTCTGTTCACATTAATTATGAGTCGATGGTTTGGGTAACAACATTAAAGTATTGACGATAATGAGTCATTGTTTTTCTAGAAAATATCAACTTTTAAACGATTTTTTTTTATGATTTTTTAATACAAACATAACAGTTATTTATTATAATTAAATTTCAATTAATTTCATAAAAACCATTTTTTTTTTGGATTTCAATTATTCAGTACGTTTTGTGATTATATTCAAATGCTGTCAATTGAGTTGTTTGCTTTTGTCACTTTTTGATAAGAATTAATTATTTATTCGATTTTCTTTTTGTTTTAAATATTTCAACAAATTACAAATTACTTCAAGTTTTAACCCTTTATAGACGAAAGCTAAATTTTGATGCCATTAAGTGGAAAAAATTTCTCTTTTAAATATTATAATCTGTTTTGATAATTATTATATTCATACAACATTAGGAGGTCAAAGATAGTTAAATAGATAAAATTTCGGAAAAATTTCTCAAAAATCTTTGGTTCGGAATCGACTTTAAACTATATTTCCCGTCACTCATGTACAAAATTAACACATACAGCATAAGCAGTGTGAGATGTTAGGTCGTAATCCTGACTAAAGAGTTGTAATGACAAATTATGTATGTATGTATGTTGTAGCTTCATATCGGTTTCCGTTGTTAGCCAATATAACAGATTTCGCACTTCCGCTTTCTTTTTGCATTTGTCCATATGCTACCAAAATTTCGCAATCTTGCCAAGGGTTGTTAGTTTGACGCATACAGATGCAGTTCTTTAAGAATTCATTATGGTGGAGTTTTGTATGGTGTAACTGTAAATACTAGTGGATGTTCAAGAGAAGGACGATATCATACGTATGCTCCAAACATCGATATTGGATTGATAGTGTGAGTTTTAAAAATGGCAAAGACGTATCCATTGAAATGGAAATAAGTTTCGGTCGATAATTAGTTGTACATACATATTCTTGATAGTAATTTGATTTCAATTGCACCAAATCAATCTAGTAAAGCTTGGAAAATGCACCATAAGAGTCTTTACCAATTGGTAAACTTTATTATTTTTCAATGTTTTCCCTTGCTGCGACTATATTTTCAGTTGAACGCTATTGACTCTCAATCTTCGAGTACCTTTTTACAAAATGTGGCTTTCAAAGAATTTTATATGTCCACGATTCGTTGCAGCTAACTTTTGTAATGAAATTTTATTGTAATGTAAGGTATAAAGTACAAAAATATCTTCGGAAGGGATATTGCTATGCCTTATAATAGATTGGCGGCTGTCAAAACACTGGGTTCCGCTGTAATGAACTCCAAGATATTTCAACGAAGCAGTGAAACGGTTTGATGTTCATATCATAAGGTTACACAGCAACATTCCGGATAATTGTGGAACATATGAACTGGTCAGATGTGGCACAATCATTGAACTCTCCGATAAATTCTCTACTTTGGGAATCTGTGAGCCGTTTGGGCCGTCTATCCAAAACTGGATACACTTTACTAATTTGATTGACTATTACAATAGTAGCCAGAATTGTAACCTAGCTTCTCACACTACCCTTGTTGTGTGTGTAATTGTATCCATGAGTGGCGAAACCTTAAGTTAAACGTCAATTCCGAAAAAAATGTCTTCGACGTCTTCCTCTCAGCAAATTTCTGGCAAAAACTCTGAGAGTAAATAAAAACCTGCCATGAAAAACTTTCTCAGAAATCTGTCATTCGGAGTCGACGTTAAACTGTAGGTCCCGTCACTCACGTATAAAAATTAACGCAAACAACATGAGTGGTGTGAGAAGCTAGGCCGTAATCCTGACTGAAGGGTTGTAATGGCCAATTATGTGTGTGAAAGGGGAGAAAACTATTGTCCACATATTGGGCATTTTTGTATTTACTATGGTAATTGATTTGAACGAACTACTAGTCGTGGTTGACAGTACTGTGTCGGGAGAGGAAACGGCATTTTTGTATTTACTATGGTAGTTGATTTGAACGAACTACTAGTCGTGGTTGACATTAACTGTTCAATTCGCTTGATATGCAGCTGGGAATGGGTCTCAGACTAATAGATGAACCTTTAATGGCGCAACTGTGTATTCAACTTCTTTGGATATACAAACAGGTCTACCTACCGACCTAATCTAGGGTATCAACCATTGAAGTCACTCACAATACTATTTCATATATTCGTGCTAAGGACAGGAAAAATAACTTTTTAGGATATTTTTGATTGTCATTCTCCTCAGCATTAAAGCATTTGACGACTTGATACAGCAGTGGACTTAAAGACAAATTCAAACGTCTTTATATTACTTTACAGGTCTATTAAAGCGGTTTTTTTTATTAGTGTCCACCCACTTGTAAAGTTTCGAATATTCCATTTTCAATTTTATTTTTATTAAGTGTAACGTAACAACGTAACGTATAAAATAAAAATTCCAGATGTGTTTATGGGCTTACAAGTTGTCGACAAACTTCTGTAAACGTGCAATGAATTTTTGTATTGCAAAAATACGAAAAAAAAACATTTCATGTATGGAGAAAATAACAAACCAACAAAAAAAAATACAAAAAAAAATTGGACACGGCCAGTTGAAAGGAAACTAGGCAGGCGGGTAGGCAAACAAGAAAGAGTCCAGCCAGCCTGCTTGAGCAAGTACAAAATGTTACGTGCAAAAACGCCATTAAAAATTGAGTTTATGTGGTAAAGAATTTATGGACGGCTTTAAATTGTTTGTTTGTATCACTTTTTCTTATATGTATGACGATGTCCAAATGTATTTTGGTGGCGGTATTTGGTGGTGGTAACGAAGATGGCCAGCAAGCAAACATATATGTACGTGCTGGCACAAAAGAAATGGGTTGGGCCATAATGATGAACGTAATACCAACATTAAAAGCTTTTTACAATATATACATATATACATACATACATGCAGATATAAATATAAGGAATAAGGGTGTAAACCTTTATCACTATAGAGGCCAATCAGATTTTTTCAATTCAGTAACCATTTCAAATTATAATTTCTGTAACATTTTTTTTTTTGCTTGGTGTTCTCTTTTCAGTCCAATTCCGATCAACAATCAGCTGGAGATATATCTCTTATGCAACAGGATTTAAATTCCCTCAACTCTGGTACAACCAACTATCAGCTTGCTCTAAGCCAAAGACATACAGCCGTGGGTAATACGGAACAGCATCAGCAGGATTTTTCCTCTTACTCAGCAAAAATGTATCATTCCTCAGCCGGGTATCCCGATTTAAGTGGCAGTGGTGCAGGCTCCGGTATGAGTTCATATCATCAACAGGCTGCCGCAGCTGCAGCCACTGTTAGTGCACCTGTATATGTACCCTCTAATAGAGCCTTGACCAATAGCCAATACCAACATGTAGCCGCTCATTTCGGCACTGCAGCTGCCCAAAATGCATGGACGTCGGATAGTTTTGGCACAGCACATGCCCAATTGCCACCTCAATTCTATACACAAAATGCTGTCATGATGGGCTCTTGGAGGGCTGCCTATGATCCCACCGGTTTCCAGCGATCATCACCTTATGACAGTGCTATTGACTTTCAGTTTGGCGAAGGCCGCGAATGTGTAAATTGTGGTGCTATAAGTACGCCTCTATGGCGAAGAGATGGCACAGGCCATTATTTATGTAACGCTTGCGGATTGTATCATAAAATGAACGGTATGAACAGACCGTTGATCAAGCCTAGCAAGCGATTGGTGAGTGCAGTGAGTGTTAAATTGAAAGTTTTTAAATATGAAACAAAATTTAATGAAAAAAATATTCTCTTCAATATTCTAGACTGCCACACGTCGTTTGGGTTTATGCTGTACTAACTGTGGCACACGAACTACTACTTTATGGCGACGTAATAACGAAGGTGAACCTGTATGCAATGCCTGCGGTTTATATTTTAAGTTACATGGTGTAAATAGACCACTGGCCATGCGTAAGGATGGCATACAGACTAGAAAACGAAAGCCAAAGAAAACTGGTACAAACACCGAAAATGGCAAAGAGATGAAAGAAGACGGTAAGATATTGGAGTTTTTAAGAATGAAAGAAAAAAAGTTTTTATGTGATTGTGTATTACAGATCTTAAGCCTTCCATAGGACTAGAGCGACACAGTTTACCCGGATCTTTGGCTTCAAAACTGCAAAGTGATTTGACATCGAAAACCAGTAGCTCTTCATCAGCTTTACATAATTTGAGTTTGGGTTCTGCTACATCCGCCTTACATAGTTCTTTAAGCCATCATATGCACTTGCCACACACATCAGCGCAACAGACGAGGTTATTAAATAATGTGGCCAATCATACATCGTCTGCCCATCTAGGCTCAGCGACACATACCTCCAGCACAAATGGCAATACTTCACATGGTAACAATCTGTATACGACGTCAGCATTAGCCGCCCAAAGTAACTTGAATCACTCACAGCTATCAGGTTCGGCATTTGGCACACAGAAATATGAACATCTGTTGAGATCAAGTAATGCCCTATCGAATGGCTTGTCGCCCAGCAGTACGGCCAGTTCTAATTATCATGCGCATCATTTACATCACCATCACCATCATGCAGCAGCAGCAGCCCATCATGCCGCTTCAGCAGCCCACCATCATCATCATCATTCGCCCTCTCTGTCACAACACGTGGCTACATCGGCTAGCAGTGGCGGTAGTCTAGGTGGTTACAGTGTTAAATCCGAAACGAATGCCACCAACTATGATTATGTTAACAATTGCTATTTTGGTTCATCCTTTGGTGCTCTGGGAGGCTCTTCAGGCGGCTCTTCGTCGGCAGTGCATGGTTCTACAGCATCAGATATGGCCGGCGTATATCATCATCAGCACAATGTCATACAGGCGGCTAAACTAATGGCCACCTCATAAAAGAATTCATTAAACGAGCAGTATTAAACAAAGGGGATAGTGATACAAAAAGAAAGTGTGTGCTACGCAGGAAGGATCTCGACAAAAGAAAAAAAAAAAACGAAAACAACGTAGAAAGAGTTCTTATGCACTGCATTCGATTAACTCTTTGCGTAGAATAGAAACAATTAAAAAGACTTGAATTAATTTAAATTAAATATATTTTTAATTGAAACAAAACAAAACAAAACAAAAACAATCAAAATTCAAATGACTTTTTACGAGTATACATACATACATACATGCATACATATTTACATACATCGTAATTGCAATAATTTATTAGTTTTCTAAATACAAACATTCTTTACAATTTACGGTAATGATAGGTTAGTAGTTTATAGTCTTATTTTTTTTTTTCTTTATTTTATAATTAAATAATTAATAAATGTAAATATAATTATATGGTATTAATAATTGATATGATATACATACATACCATACATACCATACCATATGTATGTACATGTAATATAAAGATAAGTATTAAATATTATTTTGTTTATCCCTCCTCCAACTCGCATTAGAACGAGTGCATTTTTCTTTGGAATATTTTTGTACAAATTATTGTGTATTGATTGTGTGTCAGTTTTAATTATACGCTACATTAAATTAAATAAATTATTAATTAAATAAATAATCACAATTATTGTATAATTATGAATGCAAATATGTAATTGAGGCAATAAGTATCCACGTGGTCTAAAAAAAACTTTTAATAAATAATAAAATAAATATTGTTTATTGACCAGGTACTTTACTTATATCTTATTAGGATATATTGATGAGAACAATACACACTAAAGACCATTGTAGTACTATTATTGCCTTAATTATAGAGAATCAAATTTCAATAAAATTCAAAAAAAAATTTAATATTTAAAAAATTAAATAAAAATATATATACGGTACGTATTTGAATAAATTCAAAACCGAAATTAGAAAAAAATGATTCGGATATTTATTTCTTTCTGAATTTCTTCTATTATTAATTGGCCACTACAAGCCTTTAGTTAGCCTTATAATTTAGCTTACTACACTACTCATGTTGTGTTACGACAGATTAGAGAAACTTTTCAAGAAAATTTTATTTGATCTCAGAATTTTTGACAGAAGACTGCTGAGCGGAAGCCGCCGAATGAAATATTTCTTCTTTTGTTCGAGATGTTTGACCCGGGATTTGAACCACTGGCTCTCGTTTAAGAGCATATGATCATGTAATTTAACTACGCAAATACTGAATTGAGTCCTTACAAATTCAATGGAAAAGTGGAATGCAGTACCCGACAGGACAAAAGCAGCAAAAGCCTAGTGGAGCTATCTGTTGGGCATTCCTTGGAATTTCCAATTTGTAGTTTTTTTTGCAAGCATTTTAGGCCAAAAAATGTGAAAGAAGGACAGTTATTATTATATTTGTTTGTATCACTCTCACCTACTCACTCTCTTTTATACTCATTTTACAGCATATCTTTTTTTTCTTATTCTATTCATTCCCTGTTAATTTACATCCCAAACCCTGTCTTTGCATAAGTTTAAGAGCAAGAAAAACTATTCAAAAATGTATTTCGAAATAATTTAAATTAATTTTTTGTTTTTAATTTTTTTTTATGTATTCACACAATATTTTTAATTTTAATTTTTTTAGATACGTAATAAATAGAATTTATTGATACAATGGCAACTCTACGTTCGTTGAGTGTGCTTCATTTATTTAGTGTTTGTGACTCCACTAATCAATATTATTAGTACAGACATAAACCACGACATTGATAATACAATTCAAAACGGTAGTACCGTGCTGTCCTCAGTTCGGTGCCTTTTTGAAGTAACGGCATATTGTAGTGAATTCAATTTTTATTCACCACCCCCATATACTCTCTATACTGGATAAGCTCACCACTCTGTAGAAACTCATGCACAACAAAAAATATTTGTCCAATCTGTCAGTACTGATGATGAAGGGAATGGATTTTTAAGGTCTTACCCAAAACTCGACACGTCCACTATGATGTAGCAATGATTACAATCCAGTACAGTGTGAATAATCTGAACTCAGATTATTATAAAACAAATTTACAGGGCTGCCAGGTTTTTTTCTTAAATTAAATATTAATTATACATTTACACCAATAAGTAAACCATAACTGGGAACTAGATTTTTAATTCTATTGAACTAAATTAGCTTAAAAAGTCCGGAGTCTCAACAAACCTTCATCTGAAAAACACAATCATAAGGCTATAAACACATTAGACTCACCAAATGCTGGAGTGCCACTTAAAAGCACAGTCCTACCAATTTCGCAGAAAGGCAAAGCTGAAACATAACTTTCAAACATTTGCGCAAATATCGGGCTGTCAAAAATGGCCTTGAATTCAATGAAAACGTGAAATATGTGAATTTGAAATTACCCTAACCCTCCTGATACAAAATGAGTACACTCTGGTTGGCTTTCTAGACATTGAGTAAGTCCTCAGTAACATGGAACAAGGCGCAATTTCTAGTGCACTGAACTTTTCTCTTTAAAAAGGAGCACCCACTTTAACAGTTAGATAGGAAGGGGAACCCGCCGGGATAGGGAACTTATACCTCCCTATGGCATCTAGTGATGAATGACCTGAAAACGATGCTGGAACAGGTTGGCTCTGGCGTAATTACCTATGCGAATGACGTTGTTCATATAAATTCGGGCAAATTTATGGATCCTATTAGAGGTAGATAGAAAGCCAAAGAAGCGGCAGTTGAGCGTGGAGTGGGTGTTAACCTCAAAAAAACAGATGTTGTTCTCTTTACTAGAAGATATAAACGGCCACCTTCTTGTCCACTGACATTATATGGAGTGAAACTTAAACTCAAGGAAGACTTAACATATTTCATGGGCCTAATAAAAAAAAACTGTCATGGAAATCGTAATAGGATAAAAAGAAGTTCATTGCTTTCTAGGTTTGCATCAAAATGTTAGTTGAAAATCGTGGGCTGGATACTATGATGATTCAATGGATCCATATAACAATAGCCAGGCTTTCCTTAACGTACGGAGGCCTGGTATGGTAGGCCTCCATTGACAGGGCAACAAAGTTGAATCTGATAAAGAGAATAGAAAACATATTAGGAAGCAACCTGACCTAATTTTTATTAACATTGTAAGGGCCATTATTACAACTTGCCATTAAACCTGGATTTAGTTAAAGGTACCATTAGCTAAAGGGAACTGTAAAGTCGTTATTATTCCTCATTTTGTTTATATTGATGTTGCCATATTGAAAATAACATATAATATGGCAAGTTAAAACATAAACTTAACTTTAAAAGTTAGAGGTAGGATGATCCTCCTTTTATCTTAACGCTTACTTCTACCTTATTTTCTACTTATAATAATGAAAAACAATTTATATGCTCGTTAAAATCATCTCTTTAGTTAACGGCAAGTTGTAATAATGGCCCAAAGTGTAATTAAAATAAGTTATAAAGGAGACAGTGAAGGCCAAAGGGTTTTTGCTGGCTTTTAAAAGTTTCCTTTAACACAAGTTTTTAATGTGAAAAGCCCACTGTAATATCTTAGTTGTCTATTAAGCAGTTTCAAATTTGCCATTGATAATATCAAATCGTATTAACGATCGCTCTACTTTCATAATTTTCAATATAAAAAAATTTATTTTATGCCCCTGCAAGGGCATAATGAATGTTTAATAGCCGGTAATATTAGACATTAGATATTCAGCACTGTAATGCCATACAGCAAACAATTTCCACCAGTTTTATCTAATATTACGTTAATGAATATATGTAGGTCTCTTGGCTAAATGAATTACACAAAACATTAAAACCGTTATGGATGAATGCATCAAATAAATTGGGATGTTGTGTATCTGTTACATATTATTTATAATCATATTCTATTAATTTTTATGAAAGCATGTATATAATTTAAAGTTAATGGAAAAACTGTTACTTAATACACAGCACAACTACTACTTGCAAGCAAATGTTATTAAACTGATTTATTAAATGATATGGGAAAGTATTTGATGAGTGTTTTCTTTGTTTCTTTGTCTATTCATAAGGAAATCTTTAGAAATTTGTGTGTATGTTGTAATCAACAAAAATATCCGATCAATTGTATTGCACAGTGAGTGATTGATAAGAAATAATCATTCAAATCAATCATTCATTCAAAACTCATATTGAAATCAAAATAATTCAAATTAAAACCAATGCGCAATCTTAAGTGATTACAACAAATCTGTTTGTACTGGTGGCCTAAAAAAGATCATTTAAATCACTTGATAGTTTCAATTGTCAATGTGTCACATGACATTGCAAAAATGTATAGGACTTAGCCAAAAATCATGTGAATCCCAAATAATTTCTAACATTTAAAACGTTCATCATCATTAAAACACTTTTTAGGTGAAGGTCTTTTAAAATCAATGAACTCCTTATAATTGTCACAAACGTTTTACATGCAATGCATTTTAAATAACATGAAAAAATGCTTTCTTGTAGTATTTGAGCCAATAACACATTTCGATTTACATTTACATGTGCATTAAGCAGTTAAAAACCAGCCAGGCAAGCATGTTTAAAATATTTATTTACACCCAGTTAAAGTTTGTTGCTTAAGTCTTTTGTTCTGATCAAGATCAACAAAGGGAATCAGAATGAAAGTAATTTCTTTATTTAAAACATCCATCTAAACTTTCTGGCGTAAAACAAAAGACTTAAGACACAAGCACTTACTTAACATAAACGCAAAACGTTATTCACTTGCAGTATTACGTTTTGCCAGCTATTAAACCGTAATTAATAAATAAAAAACCTTAATGAAAGCAATATTGAGAGTAAAAGTGAGAAAAAAGCAACGAATTAGTTTGAAAATTACGACATACGATAATCGGAAGATTGAAAACAATTTTATTACAAATTTACTTTCATACTGAATGTGGTAATTTACACGTACAAGTATTTATTTTCAGTAGTGAAGTAGGAAAAATCTTAGAAAATATGGGTTTACGAAAGGTTTACTTATTGTTTTGTTAATTATTTATTAAATCTTCAAATTAAAATTAGAATGTCAGGAACTATACCGAATAAAAATAAATTCGTCTTTGGTCGTTACGTATATATTGTATTAGAAAATGTGTATTGTTTGTATTGTTTTCCGGTACAATGGCATCTTCTTCAAGAATTTTAATATTTTACCAACAGTTGTCAATAGCTGTCATAGTACTGCGATCTTACGATCTATGTGTTGTCCTCAATCTATACCTATAATGACTTCTCCAAGCCTATTGCTGTGAAAAATTTCGGAATGCCGCTCGGTGTCAAGAAACACAGTTCGGTGCCCTGCATCTGATATGCAGACAGATGTTTAATTCTGAGACACAGTATACTACCATATATAGTAGATATCAAAAATGTGCTCATCGGTTCCAATCTCATCAGCGGCGATACGCCTAATTTCACTGCTATTATCATGATTCAAAACTAAAATCACTGTTCTATGAGATTTCTATGGCTTCACAATTTCACGGACTTCCAATTTCTGATAGATTAAGAGTATCTCGTGAATTTCGATTGCTTCAGGCATATGGGCCTCGACTGGAATTTCAGAACATTTGGCAGTAGTAGTACCATAGTATTTATCAGGTTTAGCCATGGCTTGAACAAGTCAATCACAAATTACACAGTAGGCTGTTAAAAAAATACTAAATGACGCAATTCGCTTTAAATTTTGACAGCAGTCAAGTGATATATGACAGAGGCAGTCTTGCCCTTTAGTTAAGACCCGGAAATTTTAAAAAGTCAAGCACTAATCGACTTACATACATATGTACGTACCTTTCAAGTTAGACATGTGAAGTGCTTACTGTGTTTCTACTTTATTTCGTAAGCCCCACAGTAGCACCCTTTTCTCATGACTATCTTTAACAACGGCAGATAACAAACAATACAATAACATTCAGTTAACACGCGACAAAACAAAAACAAAACAAAAAAGCTTCACAAGCAACCGGTATGCTGTTGTTTTCAGTTTTCATTTTAATTTTTTGGTTTTTTGTTTTTTTTCCTTTCTTTTATAAACGTGACTTGAAAGTATGCGGTAATAATTGTGTTTTTAACCCGATTGCGGGTTCAACAAGTGTAACAAAATATAAATATTGTTAATAAATAAAATAAAATAAAAAAAAAAAAACAAAAACAAAAATATTTATAAACAGACGTCCAAAATACTGTATCACCACAGAGTTATAATAAAAGTTGCATAAGTTTTTACTTTGTGGCGCCATTCAAATAATATGTACAAGGAGATGTATAAAAATGCTTTTCGATTGTTGTTATTGTTGTATCTGAATCTTAACTTAAGTAGTTAATTTAAGTTGTTAGTTGGTCAACAAGTTGTTGGGTAAGTTGTTATTTAGTAAGTTCGGAAGGAAATATTTTCACATTCGAAAATATGTGGTTTAATGGCATTTCCTACATCCAAATACATATTGTAAGTTTACTGTGGCAAATATTTTCTTATTTTTCGTTACTATTTTACCCAATAGCACTGTGTTCGTTTGATAATAAACGAATATGTTGCATGTACCTGCATGTTATGAGCAGGTAAGAGGGTATGTATTCTGTCTAAAGACTCTCATAAAAAGAAAGTAATCCAAGATGAAAGTTACAAACAGTCAGACCCATTTATGTTATACGCTACACAACATGTATTCTTTCGGATCTTTAACAGACCTAACGGAACTTTTAATGTCCGACTAATGTTCGAAAACGTACTTCGAAACAAACAATTACTTCTGGTCATTAACTTTGAAAACAACTCTAAGCACTACATGCCCAAATGATTATTCCAACTTGTAACCACTGATCTATATTAGATACCTACGGTTTAAACTATCTCAACACTTTCTAGATTCGATGGAACACAACTGTATCATGATTATTTTCCATTAATTTGGGGTATAGAGCAGAGATTAGCAATGAATCGTTTTTTCGCTACTCATAAGTACTCATGAAATTGTGAGTATGAGTGAGTCAATAGTATTGAAATTCAACTACTATGATTCATTCGTACTCACTACAACATTGATTGTAAGTACAGGTTGCAATTAGTATGAGTACAACGTTGACATCAAACTCATAACATTCGAAATATGTTTGAATCATACGCCTACTGAGATTCAGATTCATAAATTTAGAAAAATTCTTATAATACTCTTAAATGATTCGAGTGATTCGAATCAAACATCAAAATTTACAGTCTTAGTTGTTGTTGCATTTACAAAGAAAAAAAAAGACAAAGACAGCAAGCAAAGCAAACCCACAACCTTCTAGTGAGTATTGTAGTGTTCGTATGCGAATCATACTTATTTTGTGATTCTTGTAAATGTTGAGTAAAGGAGAGTCGGAATCAATAACATCATGCTTATTGTTAAGTATGAGTACAATGAATACTTCAAACTTTGAATATGAGAAGTATGAGTATAATAATAAAATAAGTATGAGTGCGTATAAGTAGCAGAAATTATGAGTATGATTCGAATCTACTCATCTTTTTGAATACTCATTGCTGATCTCTGGTATAGAGATATAGAGTGATGATGTTTTTTACAAATCCAAATCAAAATTGTTGCTTTAAATTTTGAAGTCACCGTAGTGTAGTAGGTAACAGGTAAACTTACTAGACAAGAGTCCGGAACTTCACATTATTAAAATATTTTCATAATTGAAACGATCAGCTCAATTAACCGCCTGCTAACGTGAACGGCTGAATGTCATGGCTTATATCTTCATAGAGTAGCTAGCAGCAGTTGTTAATTCCGATTGTTAATACAGCTACTTTAGCTGATCAGCTATTGAAGTACAGCATAATGAATGACCAAATACACAATAAATAGACAAATATTACATGAATGGAGTGGAATGGAATGAATACAGTGCAAAAATGCAAACACGCTAACCAAATAAATTTCATACAACTACCAGTTAGTATTTATAAAAATTGGCATAAGCCAAGGAAAAACAACAAAAACAAAAACATTGTTGCATACATCATCTTTGATGCAAAGAAAACGAAAATATAAAACAGCACAAATGAAAATAACATTCAAACCCAATGCTTGAGTATCTTCGACTTTGACTTGTTTTACTCTCTCTCAGTCACTTTCTTGTAGCTCAAGACACCAAGCATTACGAATGTTAAACTTATCGACGAAGCATTTACGTTTGTACCGTTAACGACAACGGTTATTAAAGACGGTTGGAATTTGATTTCATTTTGTAAATTATTTTTACTGTTAAAAGAAAAACCCAAAACAGAAAACGTTTTAAAAAATATTCATTTTTCGGGTGACTGTTTAAAGTGCTAGAAAAAAAATGTTATTTTCATGTCAATTGTATCTGTTCTGTTCGATAAGTCTTGCCACCGTTATGGCATATACGCGTGAAATCGTTAACGATAAACCTCAATTAAAAGAAAAACGTAAGACAATCAACAATATTATGACAAAACAAAATCGATTACGTAAAACGTAATATTTACTAAAGAAAAATACAACAAATATAAAAATGAAAAATATATTTAATATAAAGCGTAGTGAAAAGTAATGTTTTTTTTTTGTATTTATTTAATCCATGTCATAAGGATGAGGATTCTAACAGCTCGTGGTGGTGCTTACATTCGTTGAGTTGTGCATTTAACAGCAATTTTGCTAGTTGGCATTTTCAAATGTTTGCTGGTACCATTAAACATTCAATACCCTGAGGAGATCAGGTTAGGTTATGTAAAATGGCTTTACTCTTAACTAGGATACCCATTCTAAGTTATGTGTATACCACGCAATGTACTTTATCCCAAATTCAGACAGTTCTGTCAGGGATGCAAAGAATGTGGTTCGTGTTTTTTTTTTTAGATAGTCGCAGAGCGTGTCTCTCAATTAGGCAATGTTCACTGAGGACAGAAAAGTTTATAATAAATGTCAAATTAAGTGTGGTACCCTCTCTGGCCAGTGCATCTATGCTTAATACTGTGTTCAGATATGCACCTTGATTGCGTAAATCGCATTAAACGCCATTATTGAGCACAATATACTCCATAAGGTTTCAATTAATTATTGCGTAATAAATACGCAAATTGTTATAATATTGAGTAAAACTTAAAATGCAGCACCATCATAAATATGCTCAGTGAACACATTACAATTAACAGAACACTTTCTGTTGATATTTAACAACTAAAATGTCAACAACGACAAACAAAACAAAAAAGAAACGATGTTGTTGAAACAACCAGCTGTTTTGTTTACCAGCTGTCAAATGAATATTGAATAAAAATATTGTACTCAATAAACCGAATATTTACTCAATAAAAGTGCATATCTGAACATAGTATAAGGACTCAAATAGTATAGACCCTAAAAAATATACGGCATTCATGGCAAAATGAGGTTCGAAAAGGACATTATAATGAGATTACAGACGTCTGGGTCTATAAGAGTTCCTGATTTGATAGTCTATATACACAAGTCACATACTGTTTTCGCATACAAATATATTTTCCAAGAATTCAGATACTTGATAAGGGACAATACTATATCTATTGAGCTGCCGAGATTAGCAAGATTTTAGAAGAGTTTTGAATCGAGTAACCCCAAGTGTTTGACCATATAGGAGAAGCTGAGTCCATTTTCCCCAGTGGTGGAGGAGTACTTCTGGTGATCTTATATATTTTAGTGAATAAGATGACGTTGGTCTTCTGTAGACTAACTTCCAAACCATTTGAGCTGCTCCATTAAGACATAGTAACGAAAACAGCTTAATCTGCTTCGAAAGAGTTTCGGAATACATATCTGAGATGGCTATGGATAGATTATCAGCATAACCCACTACTCTAAAACGGTTTTTAATGAACTTCGAGAGTAGTTTGTCCGCAGCAATGAAGATAGTACACCCATTTGAGGTGTTCCGTGGTGTATCTCTCTCTCCTTATTTGGACGTTGGCTCTGCCTTTATTTTGTGTGTGTGGCAGATTCCATAAAACCTACTTTTCTTATTTCTACTCCTTAATTCGGTATTCAACACCAACTAGGATTATACGCTGGGATATATCAGCCCCGATAGCAGAACATAAAAGCGAATTTAATTTTTTAAATTATGGGTTCCAGGGCATAGAAATATCGTGGAAATTTGATTGGTGATGAACGAGACAGTGCCGATACGAACCTCAGAACTGTGATTTGGGTATTCCGTTAGTCTCAGTTACCTAGGGGACAATCTTTTAACTTATGTGTCAGTGTCCTTCTCTTGCCATGAAGAGAAGGATGTCCTTAATCTCTCATTTTCAGTCATTCGTGTCTGAACTGACGGGTTGGTTTCCTTAAGGGAATGTTCGATCTCTGTCCTACAACTCCACTTAACCTACACTTCCCTTGTTTCTAACGAATCACCATGATTGGTTGCAATATTTGTGTACCAATAAATAATAAATATTTATTTAAGTATCTATTTTGTTTCATTTCAGCAACGTGGCTTAAAACTTGTCCACGTAATAATCCAAATGAGAACAAATGCTTCCGCAAAATGTTTGAAGGATGCTTTCCAGCTTTGGCAGCTGGCATACCAGAAATTGGCGTCAACGGTTTTGAACCACTGCACATAGATCAGGTGTCAGTGCAAAAGGGAAGTGGAAATCTAATATTGGCCGGTGGTTTTCAAAATCTAGTCATCAGAGGACCTTCAAATTCTACTGTAACAAGAGCAATGTATGTTGAATATATTTTTTTTTTCAATTTCTATTTGCAAACAAATTGAAAGACTTTATGTTTCCTTTTTAGTCTAGACTTTGAGAAAAAAATATTAAATTTTGAATTGGAAATACCGTTGCTGCGTATTAAGGCAAAATATAATTTAAATGGTCACATATTATTATTGCCACTCATTGGTAACGGCAATGTTAGTTTGGCTCTAAAGGATGTCAAAACGGCAGTTTACACACGCATAAGCTTGAGAAATCTACCAGAGGTAAAAATTATTTACTTTTTACTTGCTATTCTTAAAATTATTGTGTAATTATTGTGTGACTTTCTCTTTAAAAATTTCAGGAAGTCTTACACATTGATGACATGAAGGTCACTTTTAATGTGGGCTCAATGCGTATTCATTTGAAAAATCTTTTCAACGGCAATGAAATTTTGGCTGCCTCCATCAATGCGTTCCTTAATCAAAATGGTAAAGAGGTGATATCAGAATTGAGACCAGATTTAGAGAAGGGTTTAGCCGATATATTCCATGGCTTATGGAATAATGTATTTTCCAAAATGCCTCTTAAGCTATGGTTAGTTTAAATTTAAGCTTTTAAATTTCAATACATGTATTTATTTTAGCACTAGTTATATATATAGTTGAGTAGACAAATCGGAAAAACAAATGTAATCTGTAAAGGTAAAAATTAAAATTTTAAATAATTAAAGAATTACACTGTCGACTAAGAAACCATTTTTACGACGAGTTGAACCACTTCGAAATTTAACCAAAAAGAATTAATATACATAGTTAAGCTGTTTGTAAGGCTCTTGTCAGTTATACAATTGCATTCACGGTATTACTGGAGTGTTGCTCCAGAAAGCTGAGGTGTCTTTCGTTACACCCCGATGGGAAAATGATCATCATATATCGTGAAAAATTATTGGAATGACATTATCGGCATCGATAATGCCAAGAAGTATTTCAGCTTCAATGCTAGGAGACCGGTCATTGCTCTGAAAGTAGACAGATAAGCTTGGGGACACTTTGAAAAGCACTTTTAGGTTGCTATGACTGCAATCCTCCAGACATTACAGAAATCTTCAAAGCAATCTACGACACAACTATTCTTGTCACCCACATTTTGAATTACAATATCTCGGTTGCTTTAATTTCTGAACTAAAGCTGGCCTACATCCAAGAAAATCCCGCCTAGACCATGCAATTATTACACTATTGATTATTGAGAAGTCCGTCGAATGGTAATCGTCTCGAAAAGATATTTTACACAAAAATTATTACTCTTATAGAATCTCTGTACAAGGTCGCAATTGGAGTTCGATGGGTATGCATACTATGCCTGTTACTTTTCGATATAGTTCCTGATGTTATTGTTCGCAATGTTACATCATACCAGCAGAGACATCAGGGACTTAATCAGAACTTGAAAAGTTTGGAGTATACCGATAACACACACACGACTTTTATCATATAGTTATCGCTTTATGTCTGTTGAACCTGAACCTCTGGAGAATGATCATTAACTGAGTATCAGAGATCAGCAATGAATCGTTTTTTCGCTACTCATAGGTACTCATGAAATTTTGAGTATGAGTGAGTCAACAGTATTGAAATTCAAGTACTCCGATTCATTCATACTCACTACAACATTGATTTATAAGTACAGGTTGCAATTAGTATGAGTACAACGTTGACATCAAACTCATAACATTCGAAATATGTTTGATTCATAAGCCTACTCCTTCAGATTCATAAATTTAGAGAAATATTTATAATACTCATAAATGATTTCAATTACTCTAATCTCAGTCTTAGTTGTTGTTGCATTTACAAAAAAAGAAGAAATAAAAGACAAAGCAAGCAAAGCAAACACACAACCTTCTAGTGAGTATTGTAGTGTTCGTACGCGAATCATACTTATTTTGTGATTCTTGTAATTATTGAATAATGGAGTGTCGAAATTAACAACAACATGCGTATTGTTAAGTATGAGTACGATGAGTACTTCAAACTTTGAATATGAGTAGTATGAGTATGATATAAGTATGCATGCATATAAGTATCAGAAATAATGAGTATGATTCGAATCTACTTATCTTTTTGAATACTCATTGCTGATCTCTGCTGTGTATCACTTAAACATAGGAGACCCAGACTTCTCTATATTGCGACTGAAGGGTTGTAATGGCCAATTATGTACGTATGTAATAGTATAATTTTTTTTTTATAAATTTTACTGAATATTAAATGTAAACAAAAATAATAATTTTTATAAGAATAATTTATAGCTTATCTGATAAATGGCTAGAATACTTCCGTTACAATGGCAATAAGTCATCAACGCTATAGGTTTTAAACAGCTTATCAGTTGATGACTTCACCACCTCAGTTAGCGATTTTTGCAGCAAAGGTTTCAATTCTTCTGATAATGAATCCCAATTTGCATTTAAGAATGCATTCATGCGTTCGCTCAAAGCATTATCGCCATGGAATAAATCATTTAAATTCACTTTAACTTTACCAATGTCATAGTTAATGTTTATATCTTTTATTTTGAAATAGTTACGATCATTTTTCTTTTCTCGTTCACCCATTACAACAGTAGACAGAATAACATCACCTTAAACGAAGTACAAAAAATAAATAACATTATACGAGAGTGAACATAATAATTAATTGACAATTACACTTACTGAAATGAGCACTGCAGGGCCCAGAGCCTATCAAGGGCATCATCATTATTTTACCATCGATCATATAATCGGCATTTATTGTTATATTCGAAAATGCCATTACGGTATTGAATTTCATTTTAGCTGGTTCAACATTTATCGATTTAATAGTGAAATTTGACAAACCATAAATTTCAACATTTTTATAGATGGATTTCACATAAACGACACCAGTGTCTTGGTTCATTTTAATTTCAGGTACAACTAAGGGTTCAGTTGCTGGTATATACAGTTCAGGTATGCCATACGGTAAGCGTTCTTTCAGCGAGTACAAAGCATTACGTGCACATTTATTAAGATTTGGATCATTACGACGACAGATTTTCAAAAATGATGCTAGAAAAGAGCACACAAATTAAAAGCGTTTTAATGGATAATGTTTTTTTACCAAAATTTGTGAATTTACAATTACAACCGAATTACTTTCAAGGGCAACCAAATTGCCACATTATATATTAGAAACTAAAATTGCGTGCAGTCACAATTAATTTGTAACCCTATAAGTTGAGTTCTAGCCTCCGGACCCCAGAATTCGGGATGTCTCAACAGAGTCGTGTTATCTATTCATTAGATGTAGATATAGATGGCAGGATAACACACAGTCTGGTCTCCATTGTGGGCTTCTAGCATGATCGCAAATTACGATTATTTAGTCTTAAATCAACGGTATCGCTATCAGTATTCACTGGTGAAAAAAAGTAAGAAGATTATTAGACATATCCATTGAACTTAACGTATCCCGACAGTTAGGAACATTCATGTGAGGAATATTCATGTATTGTGCTGGCAGATTCCCTCTCACGCCATTCATGGTATCTGACATTCAGGATGGTGACGGATTGTTAGTATTAAATGCCTACTGCCTTACGCCCGGTGGAGCTGTAGTTAACATTAAAAAACGTAGAACAATTTTTTAAGCTACCATTTATCTATAGCAACTATAGACATACTAAAACTTCTTTTATGTATTCAACATGAAAATACTTTCAAATACGTATCGAAGGAAAGTTCATTTGATACTTACATTATAAAGTATTGTGATTCGAAAAGTTTTCTTTGAAATCGAAATACGTAGTGACATGCAGGTTAACAATGTAATATAGTTATAGAGATAGAAAATAAATGTTAAAAAATATACAATTTTTAACTTGCGTATCTTTGTACTATGTGGTTTGGTAGATGTTGCAGTTACAGTTAAACTCCAGAAGCCATAAAACATCCAAATAATTGTAAATAATAATAATTTATAATTTCCCATTGTAATGTCACAACTAATGTTAGCGAATGAATAATAAAAGCAATGGATGTGATTATGTGTTATAAAGTAATATTTCGCTGACTCTCGGCAATTATTTGACATTGCAAAGCCAGCATTTTTTGTTATATAATATGTGTATATATTTATTAAAATTCTTGTTTAACAATTCTTTTTTAATAAATACATAATACATGCAAGTTTCTTTCATAGTTACAAAGACGTACAAAAAACTAATGTAAGCAATAAAATTACATTTTAAGGCAATACATAATTTTCTTTAAAAAAAAAAAATAACTACATACATACATATATTGTCATGTTTTACATAAAATCTATTTATATAGATTTTCTTCAAATATATAAAAAAATTTTCTCAAAATATATTGCCAATGTTAAAAAGAGAGCTCTTTGGATAAAACTAAACAAACAAACAAAAATTAACATTAAACCTAAAAGAATTAAATCAAATACACTACACTATAACAGACTTATGCAATATCACGTATTCACGTATTCTCCTTTAAAGAGCTATGGCGAGTCATTCATTGTATTGCATTGTTGACTAATAATATCCATGCTGAAAAGAAAAAATTGAAAAAATTTATGAAAAAAATATTTTACCTTTTTAAAAAGGGAAAAATAGAGAAAAGATTTTGCAATAAAATACTATAAAGCGAATCAAGGCTGCTGCTGATACAGTACCAGAGTAGAGGCAGCGATCCTTTTACCCACATACTTCCTGAAACATCAGAGGGAAAAGCGTTCGGCAATCTACTATCCTAGATAAAGGGTGTCTCAGAACAGGTACACTTTTTAAATTTAGTGTCATTTGGTTTGTGCAAATGGAACTCTAAAATTTTGGAGCGCTTTGCGTAAAAACGCTTTATAATTGTGAAAACTAATTACAACCATATAAAGTGTAGTCAATAAATCTTAAGAAACTGAAACTGTTATTAACAGCAAGATTCCTGTGCGTCAAGGTACCGGTGTATCTCTTGAAAACATTGCTCATTACAATACCCCTAAAATCGTCTGAAGATGTAGTCGAAATTGCAGTGAGTGTGAATGGCATTTGTTACAGAAACATGATACGGAATTCTTATGGCCTCAACTCCGTCACCTACCAAACTTCATGTGTAACAATCAAGTTCTTGCTGCAATGACTAACAAAACAAATTATGTATATGAAATTCTAATGTCAACTAGCCACCAAGATCATAACATTTAATATAATACAATACATAAGAAACAATTTCACGTAAAGTTTAATATTTTATTTTTCATACGTAATCGAATATGTCTGCTTTACAATTCAATAAAAAAAATGTGTATTCTTACTGGGACACCCTTTAGAAAAATCAGAGTAACTGCAGCTCGCCTAGACGAAATCGATTCTGCTAATATTATACCTTCTTTTAACGGTACAGAATTCAATTGTTTACGTCAGCGAATTTGACATCCTACATCTACAGATTCTGTGGTAAGCACCATATTACAAAAAAAAAAAATCTCTTTCATATTTAATTTCCAATACTTTTCAATATCGTATTGTGCATGGGTTACATAGCAAGCAATAATGTTTAGAAAGGCTATCACTGGTGGTATGAATATTGGAATAATTTTTTTTTATGATTCTCCCAATTTGATGAGTATATCGCTATCGGGAAAGCAAGATTAGAGCCTATCTGTGTAGCATTCTTAACAGATATTGCTTCACAAAATCAAATCAATTATTAGAAGCACTGCAAAAGCTACCGAAATTATCAAAAATATGATTGTGGGTCCCAGAGTTGCATTGTAAGAATTTGTTAACCGCAATTTTGTGAAAAATATTTTCGCCGAATATAATTTCAAATAGAAATATATTGTTATGACATTCAGTAAGATGAACTTTTGAAATTACTGAAGAAAAGCAATGTTTCATTAACTTTTTTTAATATTTAATAATATTTTTTTTTCTTAGAAATAAATTGAATATTAAAATTAATTTGCAACTTACAGTTGAATACTATCCGTTATTAAGGTCATTGAATTGAAATTCATGGCCGAACTTAGATCATTCAATTCGGAAGTTGTACTGTTAAATAAAATATTTGATGTATCCCCATCAATATTTAAGGAATGCATTTGCGATGACAATGCGTTCTCTGTAAAACAAACATTTAGAAGAGATCGTGTTTCGTTTTCGACTGCGGTCACCAACCGATTGACATCAGCCATCATTTTAGTCACTGAGCATCGTAATGAATTAAATGAGCGGACTTTGCTATCAATAGCGCATACTTTGCGATCTTTTTGAGTCCAAAAAGATTCAAATTTGTCTATGCAATTTACGAAGCACCGTTGTGCTTCCACTAATCGTTCCCGCGATCCATTGACTCCTGTCAAAAACGAGCGGTATTCATTTCTAAAAGTACAACAAACTTGTGTTTAATATTTGATGAATAAATAACTCTTTAATTTACTCTTACAGGTAAAAACGGTCTTCTGCAATCATTGTATTATAAAACTCAGGTTGAGCTAATGTTCTGCATTCTTGCAATAGCGATTTATACATGATTTTAACCGCATTGTTGTATCTTCTTAATTGCTCAGTTTCAGTCAAAATCTTATTTATTATTGATTGCGTTGATTCTGGAAGCTGTAAAAAAATATAATGTTACTTTGTTAAACATATCTTTGAATTTAAAGCAAAAAAGAAAAGAAAAAAAATGAATTTGAAACTTACTGGACTATTTTGGCGATTAGTTACTTGGTCAACAATAGTAGAAAATAATTGAATATTTCCCTGTAGCATCAATATTTTGTTATTTAATTCGCCAATTTCCTTCTCGTAACAAAAGACATGGTTTTCTATTTCAAGGGCGAATCCTTGTAGACCCATCATAGAACATGTTAAAAGATGTTGTTGTTTGGCCAATAGAAAGTGTAACTCCTTCTCAATCTGTTGTATGAACCATGATGGAATATTAGGATCTTGTGGATTTACACCATAGCCTTTTTTTGCAATTTTATATGGTGTGAAATACTTTTCAATATCAATTGGATCAGATTCTTGTTTTATGTACTCCCCCACATATATCATGACTGGAGGATTTTCTTCTTTACTGGTGTCACACCATTCTTCTACAAAATAATCGGACGGCTGCTGAATTCTATTTTTATTTGGATGCAAAGGAGGAGTAATCAGAAATAAATTATGAATATCTATCTCGTTGTCGGAGGATAATTTTTCCGCAAATGTCTGCATATTCGAAAATAAATTTATATCATAAAAAAACGTCTCATGCTGTTTTAAAGAAAAGACAGTGAGAATTCTTTTATTCTCTAAAATTTCAGCTAAACAGCTAAAGAATTTTAATTCGTTGGAATCGTCATAGCCCCTTGTCTTGTAATTTATATCAAATGCCAGGCGTAGCCAAGTTTCCACCTGCTGAATAAATACAGAACTGCAATTATTCAGTGGCAAATGATAACCATATTCGAAATTATCATCATCATTTAATGGACCCTCAAATTTCTGAACAATGTTAATACAATTCTTTTTCATCGATTTTATGGCTTCAATGCGCTTTACAAAATTTGTTACATGTGGCAAAAATGGTATTGTGCCACATATTACTTCATACGCTACATGGCCAGCGGACCAATAGTCAACAGACTGTGTATAGACACCAGGATCAACTACTTCAGGCGCTACATAATTACGCGTACCCACAACGCTCTGCGCAATAGTACTTTCGGGTATCTCACGTGCGTAACCGAAATCTGTTAGCTATACAAAAAAGATTGAAAATTTAAAAGAATTATAGAAGTTTTAATGTATGAATTCATATTTTATAATAATAATAATACAGTCGAACTTCTCTATAGTGAACTTCTATACAATGAAGCTCTCCCTATTATGAATTGATTTCAAACACACAACTTTTTCCGTTCCAATTTCATTGCTTTTGATCTCCTTATAATGAATTTCCATACAATGAAGTTTTCTATACAATGAAGCAATTTTGCATGTGTAATATTTGACTTACATGCGTTTTTGTCTCCATATAATGAATTTTTCGAACAATTTTGTGTTACGCATACTAACAACTCTGTGTACCGAGAAAGATGCTACATATAATGAGGGGATTCCCAAAAGAGGAAAATAAGAACAAAAAAAGAAGAAAGCCACATTGCAGCGAAGTAGCATTTCTCTTGAAAAAAATTATTAATTATTAATAAAGTTGAAGAAGGATTAAAAAAAAGATGTGGCTAGGCAGTTTGGAATTCTAGAAGACGAGCAATTGAGCACTAAACGCAAAAGGCTTCGAACCTGCCTTTTTGAGGATATTGATTTATTTTAAATAAAAATTGGGGGAAAAATAGAATTTCTGTATAATGAAGTTTCTATATAATGAAGTGATTTTCTGGTCCCGTCAAGATTCATTATAGGGAAGTTCGACTGTAATAACAGGAATTATTAATAAAAATCTTCAAAACAAAAAAAAAAAAAATAATACATGTATGCGATCTAAATAACTAACAAAATGGGTAACTGCACGAGAGTGTGTTTTGGCAAATTTTCAACAAAGAACAATTTCCAATACATAGGGCCATAATTGCAACTTGTCGTTAAACTTGGGTTTAGTTAAAGGTACCTTTTGGGTAAAGGGAACTGTAAAGGTACCTTTAACTTATTTTCGTTATTACGACTTACAGATAAAATTAATATATGGCAGGACCGGAGCAATGTCGATAAAACTGCTCAATTAAACAAGTTTTTTTAACGCTGTAGCAACGACGGTCTTCTTTTTTTCGCATTTTGTTTAAAAATATTGAATATAGTACATATACATATAATATGGCAAATTCAAACGTAAACTTAACTTTAAAAATTACCGGCAGGTTGATCCTCCCTTTAGCTTAACGCTCACTTCTATCTTATTGGGTACTCATAATAATGAAAAACAATATATCTGCCCGTTAAAATCCTCCCTTTAGTTAACGGCAAGTTTTAATAATGGCCCATAAACTATGGATTTTTATTTTTTCTTTTGTTGCAACTTCAGATAGCAGAACGTAACAATAGAAGTGCTCTTTTCAAATTAAATTGTTAATCTATTTAGTTTAAAGCATATATTTTCAACAATTTTTTACATAAATACAAACATACTTGAATTTACAACACATACAATATAAACTTACCTTGTAAATCCTTCGATTTCCTTCAATATGTAACACTATATTTTCGGGTTTTATATCTCGATGTTCGATATTACATTCATTATGTAAATATGAGATAGCATTGAGAAGGGTATATAAAATATTTCGCACCTCGTACTCATTAAGGCCATTCATATTTTCTATTTTATTTAAGTGCTCGCGCAAATCACCGCCATTGCAATATTGCATTATGATGACCGGTGATTTGTGTGGTAAATGACTTCGTTCTTTTAAATATTGTTTGAAGTCATTGTCTTTCACAGACACCGCACCCACAATACACTCTGTAGTGAGTCGTTGCATCCATTCGTATTCTTGAGACCAGCGTTTCAATAAAGTGTTTATTTCGTCTGGCCTTAATTTTGGATCTGGTTTTAAACGTTTTGTAGCTGTAATTAAAATAAAATTGTATTCAGTAAATGTACTATATATGTATTGCCTGTTTCCATAGATTGTTTATTATAAAATTAAAATCTAAAAATATAAAAAAAATCAACCGAAATTACAGTCCACCAACCAATTGCACTAATCCCCCATTGATGGATCTTTGATCCTATTTTCAAATAAAAACACTCGATGGCCTATCAAATACATCGCATGGTATCGACAATAGAAAAAAATGCTTGATACAGGAAAGCTTACTCGGCAGTTTTTCTTCGTATTATCCAGACTGGTGATAAAGTGTGGCATGAAGGTCTTATAAGTAAATTAAAATAATGCTTCCAACGCATTGTACTACTTTATTAGAATCGTATAAATGTACATAACATATCGATATTTTCGAAGGATTGACTAGAGGAGGAGCCCCTAGAGCTTCATAAATAAAAATAAAATATATTTGAATTATTTTGAATGCATTTGGTCACCTTTTGATACTGAACTTCCTGACTAAACAGTATCTTGTGGATTGCTACATTCCCTCCTACCCTAATCACCACATTGTTACAGATGATCGCCTCGCCACATCGGACAAGACTTTTGATTATCAGTAAGATCACAAAGATCTCAAATCCAACTACAATACTTAAGAAAGATTGCAAAGTTAGCACATGTGCACGCACTATGACAATATAAATAGTCAGTCGGTGATTAGACGTGTGCGTTAAGCACAGTGGTATTGCGCACCGCAAGTATGATCTTTGTTAAAAAGGATCCTTTATTTATTTAAATCCTCAATATCGAGTTGGATTAGTGCTTGTATGGAATATCATCGCACGCACTGTAATTATCGCAAATCGCATGTTTGTGGAAATAATGATGGACGAATTTCATTTATTTTTTATTTATTTTGAAACAAAATTTTAAAATGAACGCTGTAAATTTAGGCATTCTTTCGCAATAATGATCGTGTGATCACTCATTCCTAAGGAATAATATCTTACCACCCAGATCACAAATTCAATCCTCAAAAAGAATACTTTTATTTATTTATTTATGGCTGGAATCGTTTAGAAGTTTTTGCTGTCAATGGACATCAAATTCTTTATTAAAAAAAAAATTTGCATACTTCAAATTAAATGTGCCTTGCTGTATGGACAATATCAGGGCGAATTCATGAATTTGCCGTGGACAATATTTTGAGTTTCAATTTGAATTGTTTTCTGAGTTTTTTTTTATACAAAATATAAATGAAACTCTAGAAATTTGTTGTGTGTCTAATTTGTATAAGTACAAATTTAACTTTTAAGCAATTTTTTTTTATTCAAATCTATTAAATGGTTTTTGAAATATTCTGAAAATAGTCTCCGTCTGTCTGCTGTAGGGACAATGTCAGTTTATGTCAATGTATTTTATCTACTACTAGTTAACATTGTATTTATGCTGATGATTGTTTTGAATTTTTGTTTGAAATCTTTGTTATCGTTTGATTCAAATTACAAAAACTTGCGATGGGAAACAATTAAAAAAATACGTATGTATGATGAATTTAAAAATCCACTCAATTTTGTTTATTTTAAATAAAGAAAACAAAAATAAACGGATTATTATAGGGTTCTGCACTCAAATGTATCATATACAATATAAATAATCGTGTGTTAATGACGAAGGAAATATACATAGATATACAGTGAGCGCCAAAAGTGAGTAAACACCACTGAAATAATTCATTTTCTTAGGATAGCGAGAAAAGTAAATGAGATTATTCGAATAAATTTCCAAAAATAAAAACGTTTATTTATTACTTATAAAATGTTAAAACAAAAACAACAATTCATGACAAAGGAACTTTTTTATACTTAAGAACATAATAGAAAATGTAAAATTATAGTGGGTGTTGACTCACTTATGGTGCTCACTGTCCATACATACATACATAATTGGCCATTACAACCAATTCTTTTCACTAGGAAAAGGATCGTCAATCTAAAATTCACTTTCCTAAACGAAATGGCGAATTAATTTATAAATGAAGTGAAATATTGAGGATCACAGACCACGCAGAAAAAACAGTTGACTTGCCTGTACCAGGCTCTTTGGCCGGAAAGGGGGATTTTAATCCCAGAAACACCATCTGCCTGCAGACTGCACAAAGAAAGAAATGTTGACGTTCGATTATCCATGGTGACAACATAACTTAACTTGGACCTTTTTTCCTAAACTTGCGGGTAATTGTCAATGAGCGTGAAGACTGAAGAACTAACTCTATCAACTGTTGCCCGGGCTCTCAGGCATACTCAATCAACGAATCCAATTTGGAGATTAGTAGAACATGGGCTGAAATCAATGGGTCTCTAATTGCAATGCCATTGGAATACCACGTACGCCTCATAAAGCCCTTAAATCGTGAGGAAATTTTAGCATTGTAAATTTTGTTTGATTTCTGAATATGAGATCCATGAGAGTAATGAGTAATGACAGACTATAAAACGAAACGAAGAATAAATTAGCCCCTAATTGGCTCTGAGCCGTTCTGTTTATTTACAACAAGCCACATGAACGAAGTACTTAGAAAGAATTGGGAACATGAATTTGCTGCATTCATATCCCCTAATAGGGGAGAGTATTATGTAACCTGCATTCAATAAGTAGAGCAAACTTACGCCTTTTAACGGTATACTTTACAAACAATTGCAGCCTAAGCTACCACTTGAACCCAAATGACGCGTATAACATAGAGCAAATTGTTTATGTTTGGCAATCCTGCACTTAAGTTGTGAAACACAAAACCTCGAGCATTAAATGAATTTCTTAAAGGCCTTAGACTGCTTTACATAATACATTTTTCCTGGATGCTGGCGATTTTTAATATCATGTTGATTACAAGTAAGATTGATTTGACTGATGGAAATGATGATAATGGAAGTTTAGAATGCTTTGCACTACTAATCGAAGTTGATCAATTAGAATTTCATTCCTTTGCAGTATTAAGTGTATACACTTTAACAGCAACAACAACAAAAAAAAATCATGCAATTTCAGCAATTATCAAGAATGTCCTCCCTGCCTGTTCGTAGAATTTTCAGCATTTAAGTAAAAACTGTATGTGAGGAGAGATTAATAGAACCTCTGTAAATTTAAAACTTTGTATGGAAAAATGTATTATCGCAACATATACATTGTATTAACACTCTTTTTTCTATAAACATTGTGTGTGGTATCCCACCATAAACAGTTTTTTGTTTATACCCCAGCTTTATTGTACACTACAGTGATTACAGTGCTTACTTAATGCTTTTTAGTACAAAAATGAATTCTACTAAAATTAAAGAACCATTAACAACAATCTCTATATAATTTTGTAATAAAATATAAATAAAATACAATAATATATATATTAAGGCTTCCTTGTTGTAGTCCATTTTATAGTCGACTTTCCTGGAATTCATTCAAAATGTTGATTGTTATGGCTCTACCGTTTATTTATAATTTGTAGAATGTTTGCAAAATTTTTTTATACATACATACATACATATGTATATTCATAGATTATATATAAATATAAATGTATATATGGTATATATTTGTGTGACTAATAATTGAATACATCTCACTGATAAGACTTAAAAGAATTGAATTTTTTTTTTTGTTTGTTTGCTCTCACATAAGTTTATATTTGAATAGTTTTATATCTCGTATTAAATGTATGAATTATACAATTAACGTATGTATACATATATGTATGTTCATGTAATGATAATCAGAAATTACGTATGTATGTAACGGATGATCTCTTAACAGTTTGCATTTCGAAAATTTACGAACAAAAAAAAAAAACAGAAAATTTCCAAAAAAATCAATTCAAAATTGTATGTGGAACGATGAAGAAATGCCTGCCATTTACACTTTTAAAGATTGCTAGCCACAATGTGGCCTACTAAGGCTTTAATTTTGACTACTTGTCACTGTACTTTACGTACATATCTCCACAACAAATAGTATAGTGTTTTCAAATCTCACGGCCAATCTTGCACTGCTTCAAATCGTGAGGTTTTTTGCTTAGCTAACTTGCCTCACAAAAGCCTCATGGTATCAGGTATAGGATGGAAAACCATCTAGTACTGCTTCCGGCAATAATTTAGATTTAAATGGGAAAACATTTGACCGTTTTTCAATCCTGATCGATAATCAATCAAATTTTGCAAAAATTTCTTTATCTGTTTATGGGCAGAATTCATTCATAATTGCGAGAAAATAATCTTTATTTATGCGCATGTTAGTAACAAAAGCTAAATAAAAAAAAAATATCACTCAGCAAACTATTGAGTAGAAAACCCAATACAATTAAATTAGTGATGTTTTGTTTAAGACGTCCTTTATTTTCTTTGTCTTATAAGAAAGAGTTTAATGTGTCCATGTTTATATTTGCCACTTAAGCTAAAGTTATTTAAAAACGAAGTAATTTTGATTAAAAAAAAAATAATAAATTAAAATTTTAATACCAGCGACAAACTTTTCCTGTGTTAATAAATGAAACGGAACTTAAATGTATGTACATATGTATGTCACTTATTAAGATAATAGAGTTTGCATGTCTAAAAAACTTTACGGATTTCCCAACATTACTCATACACGGATTTTGAATACGATTTTTTTTTAATACAAATTAAATTAAATAAAGCGTAATTAAATAAAGCGTAATTTTTAATTTATATTGAGATGAGACTATTCTTAGGCTGTGTGGGCGAAGGATTCCAACGGTAGATTTGTGGATTAGTCTGCATTATTGGACAGCATCGGCATTGCGTGAACAATATAACCCTATGAAATGTTTGATGGCATTGATATAGAAAAAAACTCATCAAACAGCAGAGATTGCGTTGAGCAGGACATGTCGTTTGTATGATCAAAGAGTAGGGTTAGAAAGATAGATTTGAAAAGAACCTCTCCACACGAGGTAAATAAAAAATTGGAGAATGAACACACACAAGCAACGAGCACAGCAACCAATTGGTTTATGACAAATGGTTAATCTAGTAAGTAAGGTAACTTTACGTGTAAACAGCGAGAAATTCTCTGAGAAATAAGTAAAGTCTTCTTATAGCATATGCATTAAAAATATTATACTGTACATTTTTGAAGTCCACAAGAATATTCTTAATGTATTCTCACATGATCGCATGATAATTATTTCTCAATTCCTCATCCTTAAGGGTCACCGTTATCGGTGATTGCTAACCTTCCGGGCATTGAAATTACCATTTATGCTGATAACATTTTTGCTGTCGTTTTCGGTAGACCTGAAGTAGTCACGATGAATTTGAACAATCTTGAACGTTTGGGCAAGAGACCGGGGAACTGTTGCAGCTGACGACAAAACCGAAATACCATATTATAGCATTACAACAGCTTTCATATGTGACACAAACCTACAGCTGGCTAATCGTCTAATCGAAAACATCTAAAAGAAAAGTTTCGAAAATCACACATCACTTGGTAGTGTTCAATGGTGAGTCACACACATTTTGTTTTAATCAAAAATATTATTAAAGATGCGCTTAATGGAAGATCCTATATAGCACTATCACAAGTCGAAAATGTTTTTAATTTTATTTATGCAATATGCATACGAGTACATACAATACAGTATTACTATATACATTTTTATTACACACGTTTGTGTATCATTTTATTGAAAAATTTTGTTTGTCAGCATTCCATATTTGTAATAATACTGTCAAATTGTATCCGAAAATATTGACAAAGAAAAGACAATTCTAGTTGCGCTTGTATACACACGTTTTTGCACACATATTTAGTGGATGGAGAGAAGGAGGGAATAATATTAAACAAGCAATCACAGGGTTTAAGTTATACCAGAGCTTAACATTTTTTTTTTGATGCTTTAAGGAACACAAGGGCTGGGCTGGCACAAAACATCTTCATTGTCTTTTCATTATTTCATTACTGTGTGAAGGCAATTATAAAGTAGATGAGTTGGCAAAAAAAAAAATAAATCAACGCGACAAAATGTGTTGATCTGGTGAAGTGATCCCTTAAGACTACCTTGGGGCAGTCCTTAGGACTGATCGATCAAAGGATCAGACAAAGAGTGAACATATCAGGACGGAATAGCAGAAATTGCAGAATCTCCAAGCTCTCACGACTCAGGCTTTACCATTCAAGTACTGAATGAAAACTTACGTCTCGGTAGATAGTTTATTAGTATCTTGATAGACTTTTTTACAGGCCATTATGCTCCAAGGAAAATAAAGAAACATAGGCATCCCTTCCTTCTAAAAAGTTTGGGGAAATACGGACAGTCGAATAGATTTTGTAACTTGACAATGATAAGCGAAGACTCAGGACCATTTGCTGAGGTTTCTTTACTTATTTCGGATTTTTGATCTGGAGATTTTGACCCCAATCATATCAATCATATATTTTTCTTATCTTTTATTTTTTTTTATTTTTTATTTTTTCTTTTTCTCTACTTTTCTCTTTGGTTTAACCTGCGCCTTCGAAAGTACCCACAATAAACTTGCCTGATTGCTGGTATTTTCACCGACCATGGAAACCTAACCTTCAGCTTCATTAATCGAAATATTTGAGTTAAGCAGACGATTTTTTCTACGGCAGTAGGGTCTACAATGTTAAGTTTGCCATCTGTCGTTGCCAAGAAAAACGTACTTATGTAAGCATTTATATCATGTAGTGATAATAAACTTTGTTTATAGAGTCGTACACTTTTGCAAAAAATGATGCAGCTTGGCGTTCCTGTCATACATACATACATACATAATTGGCCATTACAACCCTTCAGTCAGGATTACGGCCTAGCCATTCGTGTGGCAAATAGAATCAACGATTTAAAAGAAATGGAAATTTAATAGATTTCTTAGTAACAGATTGCAATTCTAGAGAGAAATATAGATTTCTGCTTTTGAAAACACTGACAGCCTTAGAAAATTTATTTCGCAAGCTTTTGAAAAATTTTCATTTATCAACATCACCATTCGTTTTTATAGTGCAAAATGGATTCCTATTCATATTGTGTTACTGTGCAGCAGTGGGTACAATAGTTTAATAGGAAAAAATATTTCATATTTTTTTCCGTTTTTAAAACTAAAAATTTCTAAAGATTTCATTTCCGTTATAACCCTGAACGAGTATATTTAAAACCGCTTATAATTTGTAATGGACATCTTGAATTGTAATCTTTGACGGAGACTGAGTGAGTTTATATACTCAGAAAAGAGCATCACAAATATACATAAGTATACCAGATGCAGATATTCAAAGTGCATGTATGTAAGCACAATTTTTTAGCGCTTTAATCTAGAATAGATTATCGGTTAAAAAAACCGCAAAGCATTTAAGGGTTCCTTAAATAGGTATTACACATATGGTATCGTGATTACAGAAAAATGTATTTCTGCGAGATGTTTGATAACTTTGACTTACCCCCTCACATGTAAATGTAAACAAAAACAATGCGAATATGATTATAAAAAACGTGACGTATTTATACCACAAGAAATCCTGATAAAACTTATACTGGTGTGTACACACGTATGTATTTATCTTAGACTGTGTTATGATTCAATACACTTTAAGAGGCCACTTTAGGAGAAATTTAATCCTCATTGTCTTTCTAATAGTTTCAGTTTTTCAAATTTATGTAGCGTTGTCAGAATTCTATTCAGGCGAGCATTGAAAATAAATCGTAAAATTGTAAAATATTTTAAAAGCGAATATTCCTAAAGCCAAATATAATAATTATATTTATTTTGTTATATTTTAGAAGATCTGAAGGGAAGATATACTAGCAATTTGATAAAACATCAGTTATATCTGATATTTTTCATGCAGGGCAATTTTCAATTCCACTACGTAACAAGAGTCAATATTATTATTGACAGACTTTTGTATTCCTAACGTAACGGCACTGGATTTAGCGAATATATTCCTTCAAAGCTGGAAAATAGAATTGAGAATGGCCGTTACTTTTTATCGTATCCAAACTTTTTTATACTTTGTATTATTGGCATCCATGCTCATTGAAGATCCTAAAAAACGTCAACCTGGACAAAAATCTTGTTGAATAAGCATCACAGATACAAAACGCCTTATGCTTTAAACAATGAAATGAACGCTTTCCATCTACTGTTAAGACGAATTTGATCATTTCGACGCAAAAAATAACCCGAAAAATTGTTTATTATGTTTCACACAATGACCAACTCGTAAATCATGTAAAGTATACAGTGAATACACAGGCCATCTGCCTTGCTTGTATAGATTTGACTCTGTAAGACAATTGCATACAATTGTGATTTCATTGGTTCTGTTATTCATCCGGTAAGTTATTGTAGATAAAATAATGAAAATCGTCGACTTCAATGCAAACGCTGTACAAAAAAAAATTTTTTGGAACCTTTTTGTGGTTAGACCTCTTAAGTTAGCCATATAAAAATGTGTTTATTTTTCTTGTTTAACGTAAAAACAAATAAGTTAGATCATGGATCTTCTCAAATACACAAGACACGAATCTATTTAAAGCTTTTCGAATACAGTTGAGATTAGTATTCAATGATAAAAAAAAAATTTTGAATTTGAAGTATAACAAAAATATTCAATTTTGCGAATGCTAATGTTTATGGTAGTTCATTAATGGTTTCGGGTAACACCAAACCAGTATGATCGTTGCTGAATTGCGATTACATACATACATAGATACACAATTGGTCATTACAACCCCTCAGTCAGGATTATTATCTAGCTTCTCACACCACTTATGTTGTGTACGTTTATTTTATAAATACATGACTGGCGGGACCTACAGTTTAAAGTCGACTCCGAACGACAGATTTTTGAGAAATCCTTTTTGGCAATTTTATTTACTCTCAGAGTTTTTGTCGAGAAATCTGCTGAGAGGCAGTCGCCGAAGAAATATTTTTTTCATATTTTTGTTTTTGATGTCTGACCTGGGGTTTGAACCGCGGCCTTGCGGTCTAATAAGCCGACACACTACCTACTAGACTACGGCGACTAACCTGAATTGCGATTAACCTATGAAAACGGTGGACAAGCTGCTATTGACATTCTGTTATAAACTTTAATCTGAAGTTCGAAAGAAATCAGTTAAAGATAAAAATAATAGCTCCACTTCCTTCGAGAGATCTTGCTTCTGGTCCTAAGATGGTAAAAACAATAACGTTATGCCATCCATATAAAGTAGTGCACAAAACAAACCCAAGCCGATGATACGCAAAATACCACTTAAATAAGATCGTATATGAAGTGATAACAATTTAATAAAATATCAGTACAAATCGTAAGACTTCTGGCAGAAAATAATCTTCATGATCGTATAGCTAGAAAAAAATCCAAGTGTGTCGAAAAAAAATATTCAGCAAATCTTACGAAAATCCATCTCAATTAAAATAAAAAAATTGCTATTCAAATTACAAAATTATAAGAATGAATGATGGTTTAAATCTTTCGAGATTGATCCGATAATAAAAAGGGTGGGAAATTCATAAAAACATCCTACAGAATAACACCAATGATATTGATGATATACCATTTACTTGGATATTCTTGCTAGACAACTAGTGATAGTCACAAAATCCCGGTTTAAACTCTATAGAGATTCTACGGGAAATCGGATAGTTACAGCCAGAATGGAATAATATTACTCAATATTTTTCAAACGAAGTAAATACAGACAGGCAGACAGACAGATGCACAGAAATTATCGCTAAACAGAGTACCTAACAAAGTATTAAAAATACAAAACATTTTCAATTAAAAATAAAGAAATTAAAGTATTCTTTTTTATTATTTTTTCATATGACATAATTATTAGGCCACTTGATTTGAAACCTTGCATTTAGTTTTGCAAAAGAAAGATTATTTCAATGAATAAATAATCAATCGTTTATGATTTTATTATCTTAAGAATTAAGAATTTTAAATTATCGATATTCTTTTATGAAAACTATTTTATTTACATTTTTAAAAATAGAAGCACACAACCCTATCTATGTACATCTTATATTTGGGAAAAGTGAATTCAATGTTGTTTTTTAAATTATTTTATTGGATCATAAATATGGGAAAATATAAGATAATAATTTATGTTTTAGATAAAGAATAATTGTATATGTGAAGAAATGAAAAGCAAAATGCCACTGCATGATCACTTAAATTTTTTTTTCGCAAAAAATCCTGTACAATTGAGCGCGAAACAATAAAAACGATTTGTCAAGAAATGAAAAAAATTGATTTTTAAAAACTTGACGAACACGGAATCTAAAAATATTTGATTGCTGATTCAGTTTTTATTTTAGAAGTCATATTATCTCATGTTCCTTTTTTTCTGTACATTATCGACAAAATTAAAAATGCTGATGTTTGCTAATAAGTATTACAGATTCAGTGTACTGTAATTATGTTTAAAATACTTTATTAATATTTTTTAGGTTTATTGCTACTGGATATAAGTTTAGATGATCAAAAAATTTATTCCATTCTTCAATCGAAACTTTCAAGCATTTTCTTATATTTTTCGATCTTACTCATGAGTTAAACGTTTAACTTCCATGACACTGAGAATGATACCTTGGTTTACATGACTTCCCATTCACTATAATCTTTCTTCATATCCAGTTATATTTACTCAAACTAATACCAATATTCCAATCTGATCGAAGAGACAGGTTACAATATTTTTCTTATGGGACATAGAAATGACCTGACAACAAGGTCTGTCCATGTGCATTATAGGAGATTGAAATGCATATACATATTTATACATGTTTAGGTCTTATTTTTGTAACACAATGTTATCATGAAACATTTGTTGCTTTTTTTTTGTGTTATGAAAGTTTGTTAGGGAATATTGCGCCGCAATCAAAAAAAAAAAAACTCAATTCACAATTCAAGAAGCTTTAGTTTTCTAATAGGTTTAGATTTTAATTCTGCAAACATGCAATATTGCCTTAATATTTATTTTATTGGCTCTTGTTTTTTTTTTATCAGATAAATGACATTTAAAGCAAGTATAACATTTAAAGAGATTACATATAAATATTGAAGTTTGTTTATTATTTGCAAATACAATAACAAGAACAATTGAAGCCTACTTTGTTGATGTTTATTTTTAAACAAAATTCCGAGAATTGCATATGAAATCACTTTTCTGTATGTATGTAATTGTATGGCGCACACTTACCGATTTCTTGTTCACTACGTAGATGCTTCCAGTGATGCACCTCACCGAAGGCTCCAGCTCCTAAGCGTTTTACTAATTGCCAGGAACCGAAGGACGTTAACGACATTTTGTTGCTGTTCATTTTGGTGTTCACTAACTGCCATTAAGTGGCGCAAAGGAGTTAAATTTTTAATATGCGGCACGCAGAGAATTACACGATACGAGACCCTAATACGGATAAAATTGTACCTTAGCCAACGATCCGCGAATAGTTTTTAACTTATAATAATTCTTCCATGAATGAAACTGGCGAACAACAAGTGAACTTGTTATGAAAAATATGAATAAAACAAACAACGTTAAACGTGAGCAGTGATGGCAACTCAGCTATTTTCTATATGAAATTTAGCGGTTTTCGCATTAGTGAAAGATAGAAGTAGGTACATATTTAAACCTTTTATGCTAGGCTAGGCTTACAGATTTGTAATTGCAAGTAATTGAATCTGCCAACTGGTACTGAAATAAAAATATAAAGTTGAAAAAATTGAGTAGTCTGGACCTTTCAAATACATAAACATACCAGCGCATATTTGTACCGTTTCGTATTTATTCGCCCTCTGTTAGAAAGAAAACATTGAGAGAATCAAAAATGTCAAATAACCAGCATCCACAGCAAATGTTTCTGCTTCCATTCACTACATGCCATAGTCACGTAAGCACTTGTCACCGAGGTTGATTGAAAAATCACGTTGACCGATTAACTATGCGATAACTAGTACATTTCATTATTTTCCTTTCTGGCCTTGTAGTCAGCTTGTTAGATAGGAAACTTGTTTTTCCTTTAGTTAAAATCAGACAAATTCTATAAAGGAAAAAAACATTAAGATTTGATTTTTAACAACATTTATACGCTTTTTACAATTTTACTACTGTTTGTAATTAAGATAGATATTCTATATATATATTTTAATATACGTGTATATATATGTATATGTATCAGAGATCAGTAATAAGAATTAAAAAAGATGAGTAGAATTGAATCATACTCATAATTACTGATACTTATACGCATTCATACTTATTTTAATATCATACTCATACTACTCATATTCAAGGTTTAAAGTACTCATCATATTCATACTTAACAATACACATGCTGTTGTTGATTTCGACTCTCCTTTACTCAATATTTACTAGAATCACAAAATAAGTATGATTCGCGTACAAACACTACAATACTCACTAAAAGGTTGTGTGTTTGCTCTGCTTGCTGCTATGTCTTTTTTATATTTTTGTAAATGCAACAACAACTAAGACTGTAAATTGTGATGAATGAGTCGAGTCACTGAGTTTGATGTCAATGCTTATATTCAAAGTTTCATGAGTACTTATGAGTAGCGAACAAATAATTTATTGCTGACCTCTGATTTGTATATACAAAATAATAAAAAAAATTGGGTTAAAAAAAGTGAAAAACGTAAATTTAGCGATTTTATGATATCATTTAGCAATTTTTTATGAATAAAATTGTCATCATTGTATAACAGGTGTTTTGATTATGGTTGCCAGATGAATTATTTGTTTATTATTTAAGCGATTTTTTAATGTGACATTTTAATTCACAATTGTTTTAATTCAATCTAAATAGATTTTTTATTCCTTTTAAACATTAAAGCAAGGCAAATTCATACAAGGTAGCCGCAAGTCTACAACAAGTACAACAATGCAAAAACAACAGGCATTTTGTTTTTGTTAAACCTCCATTCGGATGTCAAAATAGGAAGAAAAAAAATGGAAAAGAAAATTAACAACAACACACAAACGCACAACAAACACACACAAATTTTGACAGCCCAAGACAAGTCAGCTGTTTCCTTAGGGTCACTTGTTATGAATTCGCTTTGCATTAAAGGTTATTATTTTTGAAAGAAACTTAAAAACCGAATATAATTACGTAATTAATTCAATTTTTCGATTTTAGAAACACGTTATAACGCAACTATGAATAATTTAAAGATAATTCTTAACTGTTTTTATCCCAGTTGCCGTTAGATGCATATAGGTTTTTATATTATTTGCGTCGAGAACAGATTTGCGAATAAAAATCGAATAAATTCACGTTCTATAATCTTTATTAATATTTTTTTACATTTAACAGAGCAATGTTAACTGTTTAGCTAGGCTTCCAATGCATTAATTATTTTAGAGAATTGATATAAAAAAGAATACGCATTCTGATTATTATTTGTGAATAATTTTGCATTGGAAACCGTGAAACGGTTGAGTAGGTTTCTGCCACAGTAACCACAAATCATTTACAGATAAATTCCTTTTTTAACTGATTTTGTTTAAATTTAGAAATTCTATGGTGTTCTTTATTTGCACTATGATACAAAATAGACTCTCGAGTACTATTTATACCTCGTGGGATATACATATACATATTCATAACAAGACCAGATGCTCGGTGTAGTGTCACAAACCAGAGTCTGGTGGGAATCGAACCTACGACCCTCACGCTAATAGTCTAGCACACTACCCACTAGACTACCAAGGACTACCTAAAATCAGAATTTATTCGTTTAATTTTTTGGTTTGCAATCCACACAAAACTTTTAATGTACTTTCATTACGCCCCCTTAAAGACATTAATTTTCCTATTGACAGTAACGGATGAGTAACAACTTTTGTGGGAATTATAAATTTTCTAAAGGAAACCAATCGCAGTCTAGAATTAATCCTGCTAATCCAGCAATTTTTATATTTAAGAGTTTAGTCAAGGTTGAGTTTACAATAGGGGTTAAGGACTTCCTTTTCATTGCAAGAACACAAGGACACAAACACATAAGGTGAAAGGTATGAGAGGCTATCTATGCCTTAGAGCCACAGCTCCTGCAGGCTCATTCGATGAAATGCCATATCTATCACAGAATAAGATATTGACCTGTGAAAATCGCAAGGATTTAAGGATTCTAATCAATAATTCAAGAAGAGTACAACAGCATCGCACGTAACTTTATATTCCCAATAAGTTGAGTCTTCCTGTAAAACGAGCAGCGAATAAGTATCGTATATAGTTATAGGGAATTATCTCAGCTTCTTTTATAGAAGCTGGCTGCTCAGACTGAATATTCACAAAGCAAATGAATAATTGCATTCCTTCTCATGTCTTTCTGGGACTACTCCTACCACAGAAAAATCTACAGATTTACCTTTTTAACGAAAGCAAATGGATCAGTCACTGATTACACATTCTTCAAAGACCTCGATCCAGACCTCTGTGCGTTCCGTCATTCAGATTAAGAAAATAATATAAAATATGTATCCCACAGGAGCCTCATCTCATCTTTACATCAGACAAGTGAGGTGAAGTTGGTATTAGTAACTCTGATAGCAGATTGACTATCAGTGAAAATTCTAATTCTAGCAGCAGAATCCCTATTCCTTTGTATTTTACACTCCTGCAAAATCGTGAAAAAAATCTAAAGGTAATCTAAAAGATGTTCCAAAGTTGACAGATTTCGCAGTACCACTTGTTAAAGGACTTAATACAATATATAACATCATTTTGATGTTGCGTGGCTTAGTAAATGAATTGAAGAGCCAATAAGTAAATAAATGAAAACATAAATGCAAGTGCTTATTAGAGATTACATTATAATATTGTGAAAGAATTCGGAGTTTATCTGGAGTATTATGATTATTTAAAATCACGGATGACTAAAAGGGGAAACCTATCGAGTTTTAATTTATTCCCATTTTATTAAGAAAAAGGACTAATGAATAATAATGAACCAAAACATAAGAACTGCGTCTTTGATTATCATCCAAGTAAGAAGAAGCAGTCTCCTCTGGCTGCCCTAGACACTGTTCTCTGTCTGACTCCGCTTGACTTGTATTTCAAGTGGTGTGCGGCGAATCCAATGTTTCTTATCGGACATGTTTATTCAAAAATAGGTTATGGGCATACATATGTAATGATTAATCTAAATCAATTGCTTCTGCAATTATGGAATAAAAAGAAAGATGATAGTATTGCCATTTATACAAAAATAAACCTAATAAATGTACATATGTACGTATAAGGCTGTTAACTAACGAAGTTATACGATACGACATGAATATACGGTTCATTTAAAATAGTACAATATTCATCCAGAATAAACAATAGCTTTAATAGATGGCGAGATATTCTACTGTGGCACTCATCTCAGCTTTGGTCAGGGCATACATCAGACTGACTGTTTCGAATGTCTACCACAGTGCATGTGTCTCACTGTTCCTCGACTCAGTGCTACGAATGAGAGCACAGGCCAGATGGAGTGGAGTATGTGCGCATACTCACTTGATCACGTTATAATCTCAGAGTATAATCTAATAGCATTGGCCATTCACATTGCAAGTGAAAAAGGATGACAGCACCATACATTTTTTTTATTAAGTTGTAAAGTTTCTCAATGAATTGGCTAATCTCTCATCTTTGTTAATGGTTTCATCAAATTCGTTGTACGCAATTTTGTTGCTAGACTTCATAATTGATGTTATGAGAGTGTTGCCGACTATTGGGAGAAAAGTCCATCGCTTTGTACTTGCAGCAGCGAAAATACGAAATACACTGTATGCAAAAAGTATTTATTAGCTTTCATTATAGATGCTATGGAGAAGTTGCAAAAAATTAATGAAACTGTAGCAAAGCAAAGCAAAACATTTATAAGAGCTAAACAGTTCCATACTCCTAAAAGCGTCAAAATGGAGTGTAAATAGAGGGCATTAATATTTTAATCTTTGTCTTTTGACATCACAACAATTAAATTAAATTTAATTAAACCGCAGACGATTAAGTATAATTTAATGCAATTCTTCATTTTGTCTGAGTTACCAAATGTTCTTGGAATGCAAAACTATTTCCTATTCCTTTACAAGTATGTACACTACATATATTTACTTATGTATGTATAAAATGTGGCAATACATAATTTAATATGTATTTTTAATCGTTGTGAAATAGATTTTTAAATGAAGTATATAATGATTTTTTTAAGGGTATATAAGTACCTTTTTTGCAGGTAAGCTTTTCAGGTACGTTCATCTATTTGATTTCCTTTTTTCTCAAAACGTTTCCAATTATATAAAAATATATATTCGTGTTTGCCAATAAAACTGGTGAAATTTTTAAGATTTAAGACATAAAATTTTAAACAAGTTATTTCATTATTTAATATCACTTACTGCAAGTAATCCATATTAATCCTTATGCGTTAACGTTCATATAACGGTTAAGTAATTTAATTTAATTTGCTAAAAAACATTAATTTTTATCAAACACTATGGAATTTGTTCTACAATCGAGTACTAATTTGGAATCCCCAACTTGGGTCCTACAGTTGCTATTAAAAGTAGGTAATTTATTTTTTACATCTGGCAATACCAAAAATACTACCCATTAAATGTAATATTAACTGTTGCCAAGCAAAATAAAAATGTATTTGTGTGAATATTTGTTTGTCATATGTTTTATATACCAGATATTAGTTTTTGATTTTAAACAATTATTTAAAAATTAATTAAAAATTCTTAATTAAATTAAAAATTATAAAGTTATAATATAAATATAAGGCATGTTCTCGTGTGTTATAAAAAGGTTTGGAATAGATTTTACTCAATTCAGAAGCTGTAAAATATGCAGGATTACGTGTTTGGTTTCAGGTTCATTGGAATGTTAACCAGCTCTACAAACAGGTTTGGAATGAATGGTTTTATCTTAATAGCTTAGTGCCAATGTAAAAGCATCGAAGTATTCAAGATTTTGCATTTGACTGCAGGTACAATTCAGACACGCTAGAAGAATGTTTGTAAATTATGTGGCAGGCGGTCATATATGGCAAAAAGGCCCACATTATACAGTTCACCTTTTCAGCAGTACTGCAGGGCCAGCTACCTTGCGCTGTAGCTGAAACCAACTAAGATGGCGCAATTCCTACAACTATCCATCACTTAATAATATTATTCCCCTTCCAAGGCTAAATCCATTATTAACATTTATTTCTAGGTGTACCAATTTACATGATTCTATTTCAACATGGAAATACTTCCCAAACAAAAACAAAATGCTTTTCTTTTTGTTTTGCATGAATATGCCTTAATACTGTCGTGAAAATATTAAAAACGCGAAAATAATACAAAAATTAAGCAGGGGCGTAAAGACAAAATTTTAATACTTAAAACAAAAAAGTGTTTGATTTGGCAGCATTTTTTTATAGTAAAACACTGGCAACTCTACTTTGTACTAGGCATCAGTGTTACAAAATTGAAATTTTGAAATAGTACTGAACTATAACTGAAAGAGTACCTTTTTACATCAAATGGCAGTTTTATAAAAATATATTTATTTATACATACTTACTACGTACCGAATGGAATAGAAAAACTAACTACATGTTTCTCATATACAAAACAAAAATATTTGATTCGTAACATAAGGTTTAGTCAAAAATGTCGACGCAACGGTTCATTCAGCAAGCATTCTCATTTTGCTTTTCGTAATCTAAAAGCGAACATATACATACGTTATTAGCCCATGGCTAATCGGGGCTAAAGGACTTTACCATTGATAACCCCATTGAAAAGCGCAAACCATAAAATCTGTAATAACAAAAAAGTACTGAAATGTTTTGAAATTAAAATGTTGCCAGGAAACTAAAAATCTGTAACCAACTTCTGAAAAAGAGGAAAAATAATTAATGAATTCTATAACAATTTTTCCTGATGTTAAATGTTTTACAAAATTTAGATCGAACAATGCACAAAAAATTATAAATATTTCGACAAAGTTCCAATTTCCAAAAAAGGATAATAATCTAAACATAAAAGAAAGAAATTATTCAATAATTCATTTACAAAATAATTTAAATCTAATTGTTTTTTGTATGTAGTTTTCTAATTTTAATTTTTTAGAATTTTAAATAGAATGACACCACAACGGCAACATTGTTTTATTGCAATAACCAGACATATCGGTGAATGCCTCCACTAACAGATGTGAAAATTACTTATTCTAGACACTCATCGTCCAAATCGCGATATACAGTACATGGGTTAATGATAATACAGTACCTATTTCGAATAACGGCACTTTGGTGAGTTTCTGTTTTATTCACCACACCGGGCAAATTCACCACATTATGTGAAAACTCACCATACTAGAAACTCACCACACCTACAAAATTCACCACACTTCAAAAAAAAATTAAATAAATTTAAAAAATTAAATTTTTTATTTTTTTTCACAACAACATTTATTTTTTGTTATGTCCGAACCTGGTGGTTGTTGAACCGGGCCTCTTTTGGCGAGCGAACAACAAACCCTAACTTTTTTTACCTACTTTTTTCTACCTACACTTACAAACATACATTCCTTCACTCACACACCATATAAATACGCCATTATGTTTTTTGTTTTCGTTTTGTCCTGAACCTGGGGTTGAACAGTGGCCTCAGAGAATAACTTCAACTTTTAACTTAGTACGTATTAGACAGACAGACCACACAGGGTATTAAACAAAAGGGGTTTAATTTTTACTTAATAAATCCGGAAACGGAAAAAGGAATGTGCGAATGAATGAATTATTTATTTATTAAAATAATATATTTATTTTTTGAACAAACAAAAAAAAAACGAATTTGATGAAAAAAGTAGTGAAAGCTTGAAAGTACTAAATTTTTCAACACTGTTAGTCATTCACTAGCACACGATTAAAAGCGAATTGGTAGCAGTTTGATTTCGAAAGCCGGCCGCTAAAGTACGAAACAGCTCAGGAACAAGAGTAAAAAAACACTGGGACTATTTTCAATTGAATACTTACTTTATTAGTACAAAGTGCACGTTTTTTTCAACGAACAAAAAATAATATTATTTTACAATATTACTATTCTGTTATTAAGTGTTTAACTCTTTAAAAACAACAGCAACATGTCTTACCACAAGCCAGAAGCTAAAGCTATCCAAGAATTGAAAGATATTGCCCAACGTTTGCGTATACATTCTATAACCTCCACGCAAGCCTCCAAATCTGGGTAAGTTTTCTATTTTTTTATTTGTGTTATTAATACGTCTACTTACTTGCGTGCGTTTAAAAGGTTATAAAAAAACAAAATAAATTAAAGTAATATGGAGTAAAAGTAGTTTCACCTTCGTTGAGTTTCAGTTAAAAAAATTATTTTTTTTTTCTTAATTGTTCATGGACAACCAAAGCATGAAAACCACGTGTTTTTTCTTTCTAAATCATTTGATATTTTAAGTTTACTTAAATAAATAAATATTCATATTGTATATTTTTATTATTTTTTATTGTTATTGTTGTAATCTGATTTTTATTTCTGATAAGCATTAGAGAGTGTAAAAGGAATCTTTTTTTCCATTAATGACCTTTTGCGACCTTGCTGTTCATGTAAAATGTTCTAACATTACTTCTCATTTTACTTTAACAGTTAGTTACATTTTGGAAATCTTATTCGTTTAGAATGACGGAATGTTTTTGTTATTTTTGAAGGGTAGCTAACAGCAACATTGTGTCTCTATATAATAGGGTTTTCGATACAAGATAATATTTTTATTATTATCCGAGAAATTATTTGTTGTGTTTGTGTGTAATTTTTAATTATTGATGATGTATGATATCTAATTGGATTTAAATATGACTGGAATAAAATCTGATTGGTTTGGAAATAAATTTTTATACATTCAACGTATATGAGTTTATGTCCGTTCTAATAATTTTTCGAAAACTGATAAGAAATTTGTTGCGGTTTTTCACTAAAAACTGACATGAACTATATATATTGGTTATCATGTAATTACTCCGTACTTTAAATCATTTTTTAAAACATTTCAAATCGTTAATACGGTATTAAAAGACTTGATGGGAAATAATCAAGTAAATCTGTGTTAAATATATGATTTCACGACTACTTATTATTAGTTTATGGTCGTGTAGAGGGCTAAAGTACCGCTACCATACGATCCATTGTACTTTCCATAATTACGACGTCAGAAAGAAAAACTCTATGCCTAGTGCTTTATACGCATTCATGTGTCCCTTCTGAGATGGGTTTACAACGCACAGACTTCAAATGTGTGTTCTGCTGACTTATTCCCCTCATCATATTCTATGAATCTACAGCGCCCGGTCAAAGGATAAGTTACTATTCACAAACTACTTCTGGATAGTTTGATGCAAAGCTGATTATATTTGAAGTTTCATTTTTTATTAGGAGTCTACAAGCGAGTATGAGAGCTAAAATTTAAAATAGTAGTAGCGTTAAGAGCTTTGGATAATACTACGAGCAAGTGAAACGTTTCTACGAAGTATTACATAGTTTTGTTATACATACATACATACATACATTGGCCATTACAACCCTTCAGTCAGGATTACGGCCTCACAAACACTCATGTTGTGTGCCTAAATTTTATACTTGAGTGGGGGGACCTACAGTTTAACGTCGACTCCGAACGACAGATTTTGAGAATCCGGCCCAAACCCGGGTTTTAATTTTAATAAGCGAACACACTACCTACTAGACTACGGCGACTACAGTTTTGCTATAGATCTTACTTACTTAATTCATCATTACAATACACTTTTATAATAACAAACCTTCGGTTCATTATGTAACTTATCAAGAACTCCACTATATTACTAGATAAGTTTAACCTCAATTTTCGAAAGCTTGAGAAACATGGATAAATCAGGAAGAAAAGTGTTTATATTCCCAGAATGCTCTTCTTAATATTTGGGTAATATTTTTAGTAGCAAAGAATTTTGACAAAGTATCTGAAAAATATTTAATTTCAGTTACAAGCCTTTTGATATAAAAAAAAAATAACAATTTTATTTATTACTAAATATTTTGACGTTATTTATTCTGTATGTATTTTAAATAAATTTTTTAATTCAAATATCCGTTTCCATTTCACTGTTGTTGAAAAGTTCAATATACAATACATATATAGAAATTATTTAAAAATGCTTACTAAATAATTACAAAGAGAATATTCCATGCGTCAATGTAAATGTAAAATACGTACATATTTTTCTAAATTTTAAAATTGTCTGTATTTTTTAACAAAATATATACTTAAATATTTTATTTTGCTTTAACCTCTGTCTATGACTCCAACTATTTTTTAAGCTATTGTTGAGTATAAAACAATAATATGTGGTTTTAGTGTGCACAGATTTAAGATTTATTTGCTATTTAAACATTTTTTAATACAAACTAAAATTTAAATGTATTTTTAGAGAGAGAGAGAGAGAAAAAAAACAATAATTACAGTTACTAATATATTGTTACCAATACGTTGAACAAATTCTTAACAATTTTTAATTGCTATTATCATCCCATATTTATTCACTATACTACATGCGATAGACATACCACTGTATACAATATAGGGGGACATAATCGTCTGATTTTTTTGTTTTAATTGAACCAATCATTGGAATATTATTTTCTATTACCTATTTTAATTTATGAATGATAAGAGTGTTTTTTTTATTTCCTCATTTAGCAACAGTTTTCTATAAACAGTGTGCAACGAAAAACTATAGTGATAATAATATAAAGAATTGCATTGTTAAGGCATATGTACATACGTACATACATATTATGTTAATTAATAATTACCTTGCATTTGTATGCAATTCAGAATACTTGTGCAGTTTTCGTTATAAGAAATGTCAAACGAAATAAGTTAATTAAAAGGATTTAAAATGTAATTTATTTTGCTATTAGCTACACATACACATATTATCAAATTGTATAAATAAAATTTAATCTGGTTTATCTAAATTTAAGGAGATCACACACATATGTACATATGTATGTGTATTCCAGTCAAATTTTATTTAAATATAAACATTTAGTTAAAGCTTTTCAAAATATGTATGTATACTATAGATATAGTCACATACAGTGCATAGATAAAAACCTACATTGCATATCATTTCATTCGTTTTTTAAGTATATTATTCGTATAATATTATTGTTGTTGTTGTTTCAACTTATAATGCGTGAAACCAGAAGCCATTAAAATTTTTTTAATTAATTTTGCCTTTGGAAATCAAGCCGCAACAGTGGAACTTTCATTAAATCTAATAAAACAAACGTAAAAACAAAATACATTTGAAATAGTAAAGCGTGTCTTATTATTGTATCAATTATAATCAATTCCAGCATCTGGATAAATTTATTATCCGATTGAAATCTAAGGAGCATTATTATTTCAATATTTTGTGTTAAAAAGTCACAAAATTAGTTTCTAGAGTTGAGAAATAGTCAAAACTTTTCATTCGACTGTATTACACATTCACCTCTCCATTTCATATGAGAGCCAATACCAAAATTTCTTGAAGGAAAAATTCAAAATTTATTTCTTCATACGCATAAGTCAGCTAAAACCAAAATTTCTTATATGGAAATTGAAGGGTGACTTATTGTATGGTATGGTAAGCATTTTGTGACGACGAATTGCTAGAAATGTTGTCAAATGAAGACCACCACCGACTATATTTCAAGTTTAGTGGCTTTTTTTATTTATTTTTTGTTAAAACTACTATTGTAATTTAAACAAACTTATACTGAAGTGGAAAAAAAACTATAATATTTGATGTTCTGTGTTTTATGGCAATTTTATAAATTTCTATGTAGGATTTGGAAATGTTTTAAAATAATATATTTTCAATTTTTTCAATTTTACTTATTATTCTTGAAAAGAGTTACGATGTAATTAAAAATAATTTACCAATAAAATTAGCAAAGAAAAAAAAAATTAAACAAATAAACAGAATTCGATTGTGGATATAACGTAAATATGTATACAGATGGACACACCTCTTTGATTCGCAAAGTATTATGCAGGTTAACGAATTATTAAATCAATATTAACAACTTTAACGTATTTTAATTGTTTTTTATTTAAACAATATTTTTGTTGTTTTTGTGTTTTCTTATCAATTCTGATGGCTGATGGTATTTTGTAGGCACAGAAACATGTGCTTTTTAAACAAATAATAAATGCTTTCAAAAAGAAAATAAAACCTGAACTCTATGTACATACATACCATACATACATATGTATGTACGTACATTTGTTTTTTTTCTTATTGTCATCTGGTAAATATTAAGAAACAAGTTCAATGATTTAAAACAAAAACCTTCTTTAGTTCTGTAGAATCAGTTGATATGAAACACATTTATTATGTGTTTATACGTGTATGCTTACACATGCAAAGTAATAATAATGAATCTATTTATACATACCATATAGCCCCATAAATGCCGGCTAGACAGACTTTCTTTCATTTAAATGGTAAAACAAAATCTACATACATATACAAAATGTGTGTATATATCATCGAGGTGCAGACAAGCCCCCTTCTATTTTATGACCACGTGCAAAGATATGAATACGAACAAATAGAATAAATCGATTATAAGTCTATGGTTGAGTAAATACATACGTAATACGTATGTATGTAGATATGTGCTATATTTAGGGATCATAAAATATTATTTGTTTGATTAGCGTCGAAATACTTTCTTCTGCTTTAACAAGATTACCACCATTTAATGAATTTCTATTTCAAATAATTTTTCCTTTTCCATTTTTATCACAATAAACATTAAAAATGTTTCTTTTTTTTAAATTTTTATAAAATTATACAAACTAATCAGTTGAACTATCTTTAGTAAGGAAGTTGTAATAGGAAATTTGAAGTTTAGTATAAGTTTTTGTATAAAATATAAAATAGTATTCTGTTATTGTAGTAAAACTTTAATATGTAATCATTATACGCGTTTAATTTTAGCCATCCAACATCATGTGCATCAATTGCCGAAATCATGTCCGTATTGTTCTTCAATACAATGCGTTTGAATTTGAAATTCCCACGTGATCCGTCAAGCGATCGTTTCGTATTGTCTAAGGGTCATGCTGCTCCCATATTGTATGCTGCCTGGGCTGAAGCTGGTCTCTTCCCAGTTGAGGATTTGCAAAATTTACGTAAGGTTGACAGCGATTTGGAAGGTCATCCTACACCCCGTTTGAACTTTATCGATGTTGGTACCGGCTCTTTGGGTCAGGGTGTGGCTGTTGCTGCCGGTATGGCCTATGTTGGCAAGAACTTCGATAAAGCTGATTACAGGTAATAAATTCATTTAATTTTATTCATTCATTTTATTTTACATAGTGTTCACATATGCTTTCTTCTTATTTTGTTTTTATAGAACTTATGTGGTCGTTGGTGATGGTGAATCTGCCGAAGGTTCCATTTGGGAATCTCTACATTTTGCCGGTTACTACAAATTAGACAACTTGTGTGTCATCTTTGATGTTAATCGTTTGGGTCAATCTGAACCCACTTCATTGCAACATCAAATGGAAGTTTATCGTAAGCGTTTGGAGGCTTTCGGATTCAATGCTTTGGTTGTTGATGGTCATGATGTTGAGGAATTGTGCAAAGCTTTCCACGAAGCTGCCAATACAAAGAATCAACCCACTGCCATTATTGCTAAGACCTATAAGGGTAAATTTTTCCCCAACATTGAAGATTTGGAAAATTGGCACGGCAAGCCTTTAGGCGATAAGGCTAACGAAGTCATTAAGCATTTGCAAGGTCTCATGATCGATTCTTCTCCTCGTGCTCCAGCATTGACTCCCCAAACTCCCACCAATTTGAAACCAGCCCCAGCTGTTGATATTACAAACGTAACATTGTCCACTCCACCAGCCTACAAATTGGGTGAACAAGTAGCTACCCGTCTAGCTTATGGCAATGCTTTGGCCAAGTTGGCCCAAAACAATGATCGTGTTATTGCTTTGGATGGTGATACCAAGAACTCTACCTTCTCAGAGAAATTGAAGAAGGCTTTCCCCGAACGTTATATTGAATGTTTCATTGCTGAACAAAATTTGGTTGGTGTTGCCATTGGTGCTGCCTGTCGTGATCGTACTATTGCTTTCGCTTCAACTTTTGCCACATTCTTTACCCGTGCCTTCGATCAGATTCGTATGGGCGCTATTTCACAAACCAACGTCAACTTTGTTGGTTCTCACTGTGGTGTTAGTATCGGTGAAGATGGTCCTTCTCAAATGGGTTTGGAAGATGTTGCCATGTTCCGTGCCATTCCTGGTAGTACAGTATTCTATCCTTCCGACGCTGTAAGCTGTGAACGTGCCGTTGAATTGGCCGCCAACAAGAAGGGCGTATGTTTCATTCGTACCTCTCGTCCCAACACGGCCGTATTGTACGGCAACAATGAAACTTTTGTCATTGGCAAAGGTAAAGTTGTCAAGCAAACGGACAAAGATCAAGTTTTGTTAATTGGTGCTGGCATTACTTTGTACGAATGCTTGAATGCTGCTGCTGAATTGGCAAAGGCTGGCATTAATGCTCGTGTCATCGATCCATTCACTGTCAAGCCTTTGGATGTTGAATTGATTGTCGAAAATGGCCGTGCCTGCAATGGCCGCATTGTTGTTGTTGAAGATCACTACCAGTAAGTTTATTGTATAGTTTGACATCTTGGGTTTTTATTAAATAAAAATGATTTATTTCGTTACAGACAAGGTGGTTTGGGTGAAGCTGTTCTTTCAGCATTGGCTGACAAGCGTGATTTTGTTGTCAAACACTTGTTTGTACCTGCTGTACCTCGTTCGGGCCCACCCACTGTCCTTATCGATCTTTTTGGCATTTCAGCTCGTCACGTTGTTAACGCGGCCCAAGAAGTTCTTAAATTGTAAATTTACCAACCGCAGTAATGATGGTTTTTATAGTTGTTAGCATTTAATCGCCTATGAAATGAAGCATATGCACCATACATAATGCATATTTGTAGTTATTTCTCTTTATTTTAAAAAGATTTGTTTTCTTTTATATAAATTCTACTTTATTTTATGGAAATATACAAAAATTTATTTTGTTAGTACCTTAAGTTAATAACTGGGCATAATTTATGGTAACTTTTCATTTATTTTTTCTTTCGTTTTTTTAATATCAAAAATAGATCATTAAGATTTCATTCCTTAAATTCTTGCACAACAAACATACGAAAAAAAAATAATAATAAAAGACAATAATCATGAAAAAAGTCATGCTTATGTTATCTCAAAACATCTGTATACTTTACACAATACAAACACAATAGCGTTTTTATTTCTTAAATATTTTATACTAAATTTTTTTCTAAATACATACTTTGAAATAAATGTGTAAACTTTAAATAATTATGTGTAAATATTTGTTTTCATTTTATATTGACATAAACTGCTGATTGCTCACTATAATCCTTCAGTCAGGATTATGACGTAGTTTCTCACACCATCCATGTTGTCTGTTTTAGTTTTATTTATGAGTAGCGGAACCTATAGTATAACGTCGACTTTGAACGGCAGGCGGTTTCATTTACTCTTAGAGTTTTCGCCAGAAGATTGCGGAGATTTCGTTTTGTTAAAAATGTTTGAGTTGAGGTTTGAACTCCAGAGCTCTCGGCCGGTAAGCCAGCACGCTATATACCAGACAACGGAGACTCGAAGATAACATAAACTGCTGGCATACTTATCTTTCTACGACAAATGATAAACTTTGTCTTCAATTCCTCCATTTCTTGAAATCACAATTTTTCAAATAGATGGCTCCGATAACTGTATCCCACGTTATATAAATGCGATAAGATATACTAGAGGTTGTTAGAAATCTACGATTTTATACGGAAAGATCTTATTTGCAATTGCTTGAGAAAATATTGTTTGAAATAATACTAAATTTGAAACCAACAATACAACTTGGTTGATTTTATTTCGTTAATTTTGATATCCAAAAATAGATGCGTTCACTTAGGCCCATGTAAGGCGCTGTTGGAATTTCCAAGTCTAAGCATTGCATAAAAAAATCTTTTGGGACTGACTACTTCAGTGAGGTTGGATGCAACAAAAACTTCGAAGCATGGGGAGCCATCGCAATCACATCGTATTTAAGGATGTCTTGAATTAAAATAAAAATACTCATCAAATTATGAGGCAGAATGTACTTGTTTGACCTGAAAGAGATCCTGTTGGCGTAGCTAACATAGATAGACTAGATTAATAACGCTACCAACTTAATGTTAAAGTAATGATAAGTAATAGCGTGGTTTCCTGGTATCGTCTTTACTGAAGGATAAACAAATGATTTCACACAGCCCTTACTCATTCACAAAGGAGAGATGGGGAAATGAATTTACTCTTTTTGGATATCAAATGAATCTGTTCGGTTATGGATAACTGAATAATACGATTTACATTAAATAAATATTTTATTTTGATTTAGTTGATTGCCTTTATTGTGATAAGAATTCATTAACAATTATAAATCATTTTTACAATTTTCACTTTCACTTGAAATATATATAAAAAAAATACTTTGAAATCCGAAACATTAATGATGTAAGTGATGTAATAAACAAAATTAATTTAAATAAATTATAAAAATTATGAGAGATAATGTATTATGAGGGGAATTAGTTAATTAAGAGTGAGTATTAGATTCTCTTAAGCCACCTCGACTTGTATGGATTTTAAAACATTCTTTTCCGAATCTGTTAAATGGCTAACAAACATGGGAAAATGTTCACTGCTTGAGAAATTTTGTAAGAATTTCGTAAGATTTTCTTCCATATTCGCCTGGAATAAGGGATCCTTCAAAAGTTCTTGAGTCAGCTGATCATCATCGGTGTTCTCTTCATCATCGTCATTGAAATACAAATCCGAGATAAAACGGGCTTTTGGTGGTGAATTTCCGCTGGGTTTATCACCTGCTGCACCTGAAGAAGGATCTTCCTCTTCATCTGAGTCGGTTTCGTAGTCAGCTAATTTGGCTTCTTTAAGATGATCGAGTTCATTTATTAGCAATTTAAACATTTTCACCAAGGCCGGCATAGCGACCCACTGGTGATTGGCAGTGGCTTGAGAACGAGTTTTCATACGTGGCGAATTGGCTTCATTTATTACTAGATCCTTTACAGTAATGGACGTTAAACGGGCATCTTGGGTGGTAACTCCATATTCGAAAAGTTTACATAAAGCCATGGTTGTTACTTTACGTTCATAAGTGCCAAAGAAGGAAGTCTGTTTAGCCAACCAATTGGAGAAAACAAATTGCATGGCTGGTTCACCAGTTGGTCCTGGTACGGTAGATAGGAAATTTAAAACTGCATCCATTTGTGTAAGGAAGAGATGAGCAAATATCACTACTAAACTCATGATGACCTTAAGACATTCAACCAGTTGCATTTTACTAATGACAGCCTTCAGCAATAGGTCGACATTTTCACCCAACATATTACCCATTTTAGTGATAATGGTAATGACCAAGCGACCGATCTGTCCAGCTGTCATTTCATTATTCATAGGATTTAACAGCATAGTCGTCAATTGCATGGTGTAATTAAGACCCTCACCATTTTTATACGAACAAATTTGTTCTGGTGAAACAAAAATGAAGGCACGCAGGCACTCACCACCGGCCACCATTACAGCCTGATCATCAGAACGTAAAACACAATGTATCATAGCTGGGAATGCATTCTCAACTAGAGCTGCTGACAGTGGAGCCTGAGAGTACTTGACAACGGTAGTGAGTACATCTAAGGCGATATCTTGTTTAGCCGCATTCGCTTGTTCGCCTTGTAATGATAAAATGCTGACAATTGTGGGTATGAATTTCTCTTGTAAAGGCTGCAAACACTGGGGATTTTGGCATAAAGCCTTAATAAGATCCTGAACAATTTCGAGAATAAATGGATCTTCCGGATATTTTAGGAATACTGCTATGGCCAATGGTATAAGTTTTGTTTGAGCTTGTACAGCAAATGATGGATCGAACTACAAAATACAGGCGATTAATATTTAATCTGTATGGTTTTTAATATTATAGTTACCGTGATTATAGTTGTCAGAGACTCCAAGAGCATGCCAAGCACTGAACTCTTACAACCGGGTATTATGGCCAATATGCCCTCAACAAATCCAGCAAGTTTTGCTTGAATTAAAGCACGTTTTACGCCATCAGCTTTTTCGTGAGCCTGCACAAAACCATAAATGGCTCTGAATAGAGAAAAGAAAAAGAGTTACTCTAGGAATTGGAAAAAAAAGAGTGTCAAATGTCTATAATCGACTTACCTGACGGCACTTATTTTCAGAACTATCGACTTATCAGGCTGTAAACTTTGCAATGTCACATTTAAGATTTCCTCTAACATTTGGGGATTGAACAGTTTTGATTTTGAGTATGTGCTTAAAGTCCACAAAGCACGGCCTACCAAATGCGGACATTCTTGGTGATTTAACCAATTGCGTACTAAGGTTAGGTAGTTCAATAAATCAAACTGTTCCTCGGATTCTAAAATTAGTTCACGATATGCATGTACTGCCACCATGCAGGCTTCTTGTATCTTCCACCAATTAACATTACCAGCCGATTTCTCAGCTTCAGCCACGTTCATATGACGCCCTAAAGCCTCTTGTAAAGCTGGTAAAACTTTGGAGCCGAGTTCATCATTCAAAGCCTTAGAAACAAAACATCATTGAATATTTGAGAACAAATTGATTAGACAATGACGTAAAAACTTACCGCCAAAACATCTTGGCCGGATACTCTTATTGTCAACTCGACGCCACCTTCATCTTCGTCTTCGACAAATTTCTCAGGATCCTCATTCCAATCTTCTATTTGCTCCATTGGCACTTGTATATAGACAATCATTATGTAAATTAGATCGGTTAAGACATTTTTAATCGTAGAACGAAATTTGCCGGCACCAATTATACATTGTATGAATTCCATAATTTGTATGATCATAGTAGAGAAATTTGTAAGCTCATCTTCATCGTCGACATCAGTATCCGGAAAAGGACTGGCTTCAGTTTGATTAACAGTTACTTTCACATAAGTATCGGCAATTTGTGTCAGCAATTGCCAAATGATTGGCAATATACGTTCCATATAGGGCTGTATATACTTGGGTATTTCGGTTACCAGGAATGTGAGAACTAAAAAAATGTAAATTGTACTCGTTATGTTGGAACTTTCGTGTTATTAAAACAGTTATTTTAAACCATAAAATAATACGAAAAATCATTTAAAAATTATGATGATATGCCAATAAGATCTAAAGCCGTTTATTATTCTTCAAAATCTTGTAATATTGGAAGGAAAATATAATTCGACATAGTCTTTCCAATCTTAGATAGCTTCCCTTCGTCAACCCCATTGTATCTTTAACTATTACATCAAAAAGAATTCGGTTCACCATATTCTTCACAATGGAAACTATTTTATTCAAAGATTTTGAAGTACCTGGTGACCTAACTATGTAATTAGATAGTTTGTTTCTGATAATGTTTGCCACTTTTTTGCAATTGAACTCTTTCCTAGATCCCAAGATTACTTTAAATTGATTTTGAATTTTCTACAACAGTAACTCATGAAGAGATTTCACTCTTCCATGTTAAAACAAAGGCCCTCTCTGAGGCCAAATAAATTTCAGCAGGTAACAAGCTGTTTTCTACTCCTATATATTACATATTGAACGTAGTGTAGTCAATAAGTCGCTGTTCTACTGGATTACTCGATATTCTTATGCATTTTAACAAGGGCAAGGACATACATACATATATCAGTGTATATATATACAATTGAATTGCGAAGTCTTATAAATTCGCCTAGTAATGCTATTCTTAAGCTTAATGAACTTGGAAACCTTATACAATTTTCTAATCCATATGGTGTTGCAACTCTAGTAAATTCAAAAAAATCTTTGAGGCAGCAACAGATACTGTAAAGTAAACAAGATTGAATTGAAGCAGTAGACCTTTAGGATTCTTATTGGAATGACGGATACGTTTACGTGTATAATATACTGCAAAATATACTCACTTTTTACAATTTCGGTGCGCAACATAAAATTCGATGCATTCGCACTGTCAATGGACAAGTAATGCATTAGTTTTTCCATAAAATTAGTCAAAATCGAATTCATCATTGAAGCCTGCTCCTGTTTATCGACAATGTTCGCGCTGATCGAAACAAACAGGGGCTTAAGTATACGTATAGCAGATGTGCGTGTCTTAATGGAATAATTCTGTTCTGATTCGAATATACGATACACTTCGGATATAATTACAGGACCCATTTCTTTGATTTCCTTCTCCTCATAAGAAAAATCCTGTAGAATTTGCATGGCGCCATGTATGGAATCCTCATTGCCTCCCAAACATTTAATGATAATGTCAAACAATTCAGTCCATACTCCAGGCCAATCGGTAGCGGCTATTGTAGATATGGTATGTGCTACTGAAAGTCTTATTTTAGAGTTGGGATCATAAAGGCCATTGGGTAAAATGTTGCGTATAGTGCGTTTGGCCTGTTCCGTAGCAACACCACCGGCTGCGGCTTCATTTGGATTACCGTCTTCATCGAATTCACTCCAATGATTCTCTACGTAGCGCGTCAACATGATACAGGCAATTTGCCTTAGGGGCAAATCGAACGATTGATTCATTATCAGTTCGGACAGATAGACGCCATAACCTTAAAAACGAGAAGACGTTGTCTATCAAAATTGATAATTGTTAGCAACCCCACCCATCCCTTAGTTAAAGTGTGTTCAATTAATTAAACAAACCTTCCGTAAATTCCAATTGTTTCATTCTCTGCTCGGCCGATTGCCTTACAGTTGTCTCGGAGCTCAAAAGATTTTGCAGCTCTTCGAACAGAGCCTGTTTCACTGATTCCGCATTTTGAAATGCCAACGACATGTTTCTTATTTCGATTCTTTACACTTTTTTCTATTAATTCAGTCTTAATTTTTCCTTTATTAGGCGTGTAATTAAATTATTACTTTTATGCTCTGCCGTGCCCCGTGCTATGTTGTTCGTTTTCAAAAAAATTTAATCAAATTCTCTGGTGTTTGACAGATTGCGGCGTGTTTTTCTTTTTTTTGCCTTCTTTGCTGTCAATTGTTGTTGCTTTAAAGTCTTTGCAAATTCTTTTTAACTGCGTGTTCTATTCTCTTATGACTTTTCTTTGCATTGCTTGTTGCTCTCTATTTGCATCGGAATGGCGCGTTTTTGTGGATTTTTTTCCAATTACAAATGCCGGCAGCTGTTGATTGTGGACACAGCTGCTCACACACATGTGTAAATACAATCACGATAGCTAATCTTTATTGTGAATGGAAATGTAAGGGTGAACCGCTAATAAGAAAATGTAATAAAAATTGTAATAAGATATGTAGTGTAGCGCAGCAACCTATCAAAAATCGGATACGTGCGTGTATATGAAAATAATTATTAATAATAGTTTCGTGTAAACCAGCGTATTTAGGCTAATGTCTAGTTTTATTCGCTTCTATAAACTGGTTACTGTTGTCAATACAATAAAATGCATGAAATAGAGGTTTTAAAAACGCGAAATAACATTTTGTTTTCAACATTGATGAAGAAGTAATCAAATGTTTTATTATTTTGTTGTTGCTCGGTGATTTTGTTTCGTTTTGTTTTTGTTTTGCTTTAACGTTACCCCATTGGCTAAAGGTGGTAATTGCAAAGTTGCAGCGCATCTCTTGGTGAGTTTGATGTTTTTATCGGTAAAAAGCCAAAATTAAGCTTTAAATAAGGATCAGAGACGTTTGAAAAGAGGTAGATAGGTAAGAAGATGATTGGGAAGGAGCAAGAAAATAGAGAAAGAGGGAGATAGACATCGGAGAAATAAGCGAATTAATGACACAAACAAAATATACAAGATAGCATTGACTAGCACCGTGAGAATGTTCGAATATTATTCGGTCGGCTTAATCCCATTACAAACCTCAAGAGATTCGGAATATTGGCTCTTGAAAGATAATTCTACCCATACCAGGGTCTTGAACTTCGTTATGCTAAAGGCTGGACAATGGAGATGTCCTCTCCAACTTCTCCTCAAAGCAACATTCCATTCAATATTTCCGCTTGGGTGACATTCTTGTCAGCGATATAACTTCCCAATAAACTGTAAGACATTCAATACCAGCTAGTGTTTAAAATGCATCCCAGCGATTATAATATACTTTTGATGTACATACACATTTACTATAGGGGCTCTTTTTAAGCGTTACGTAGTTTTGAATTTAAATAAAATAAAGAATATTACATCGTTCTAATGTCCGCTACGGCTTGTCTGGGTGAAGCGCATCCTAAATATCGAATTCTGCATGACTCTGGCGCGTAAAACAAGCTGAATTTGACCGATATCATGGGTTATATTGGCTTTGAGGACTGCAGTGGTTTGTAACTTATTCGTGTACAACTGTGCCTTTAGAAAATTTCTCAAGAAAAAGTGTATTGGGGCGGCCAGTTCACATCACCTCCACGAGATGGTCATGCCCTCTTCCAACCGATCGTGTAGAATATTCAATGTGGTATGAGCTTTGTGGCAAGTAGCGCAGTACTGTTGTAACCACATGTTATTGGCGTCCAGACAATTAAAATCGGGCTAATAGAAGTTCGTAATCCATGACTAGTACTCATCGTTGACCACGATGGCCACCAGCCTAAAATTCATATCAAAAACTGGCTTTTTCAGGATGTATTGGATGCTATTGGCTCTCACGTGAATTGATCTCTTCCCTAATTCCACAATTTTGTTGGTTCACATAATTTAAATGAAAATTAGGGTCAGTTGCTAATTGCTTAAATGCCCATTCAGCGAACCCTTGTCGTGGATATATGGTCTATACTGATTTTGTACAAAAAACTGCATATATGACAACGAATTTGATAGATATAGCTTCAACAAGATGACCGTTATCAACTGCCAAATTTCAGAAATCCCTGCTGAAAGACCCTATACAATTTGGTTAAAAATAAAAGAAGAAAAAATAATCACAATTTTCATAAATACTAAAATACAATTCGTACGAAGTAATTAGCACATCCCAAACCTAAATTCGCTTGGAGAAATTATTTTTAATGCACAAGAAGTGCCCGTTTCTCCAGTTATACTGGGTAAGAGTCTATGGATGTACGATATAAATTATAAATTACTTGTAATGGTATATGGCACCAGTGTCCATGTTGAGATTAATACACCCATATGTGTACATGTATGTACATATGCAGTACATTTTTCGCAAAAATCCTCCAGAGCATAATAATTTCTAAAAATTTTCAATTATAAATACAACTGATTCTATAAAACGTATACAAATTGAGATATTAATCACGAGGGTTGTTTAAAAAGTCTAAGAAATGTTAATAATGTCATATATATTGTGACATACATACGTACATAATTGGCCATTTCAATCCTTCAGTCAGGATTACGGCTAAGCTTCTCAACACCACTCATGTTGTGTGCCTTAATTTTATACTTGAGTGCCGGGACCTACAGTTTAACGTCGACTCCGAATGACAGATTGTTGAGAAACTTTTTTATGGCAGGCTTATTTACTCTCAGAGTTTATGCCAGAAATCTGCTGAGAGGAAGTCGCCGAAGAAATATTTTTTTTTTCACATTTCGTTTTGATGTCTGACTGGGGATATGAACCCGGGCTTTACGTCTAATAATGGAACACACTATCTACTAGACTACGGCGACTATACGTCAGTGATAATGAAGCATAATCGATCTTGAGTTTGATAAGAATTCTTAACGTTGTAGTTTTTCCGATATTATAGGTATGTATTGTGTACTGCCTGAAGGAATTTAAGTTTCTTAATTTGAATACCATGAGTAAATATTTTTGCGTCTTCTTCGAACTTTGAATCTGGCTTGCTCAGTAGTAAATTATTATGATTACAACACCCTACGCTGTGCTATTCGGTGATAAATGCCGATAAATGCAAATGCAGAAGTCGATATAGTCCAGGAGGTAGAGTGTTGGCTTATTAAATGACAGCTTCTGAGTTCAAATCCCAGCTATGAGATCTTGAACAAAACGATATATAAAAAAATATTTCTTTTGGAAAATGTATCTCGGTAGTCTTATGGTAAAAAGTCTATCTTCAATGAAAAACTTCCGATTAATAAAGATAATACGCAAAACTTAGGCGGCTTAAGAACGTATGTTGATCTTTTGGTGCGGTTCCACACTGGCAACATCATTAGTCCTTGCTTGCTCCTCTTACTTGTTTTGCTTTGATGTTCTCTCCATCTTTTAGTCGTATATTGTAGATTAATCTCGTTGCAATTTCTATCCCAACGAATTCTTGAAAAATCAGTTTTACTATAAATTCCTTAATTACTTCTCACAGTACTCTCGTATGTTCATTGCAACAATTATATAATTTTGCACACTCAAATGTTGCGACCATTTTTTTGTTGCTCATTTTGCTCAGAGGTTATTTCCATGAACAAAACATTTATTTGTAGAGAGAGGGGGGGAGGGGAGGGTGGTTTTAAAATATCAATTATACACATGTTCCAGGAACAATTAAAAACAAAGGAGAAATAATAAAATAAATAATAAATTTATACAAATTACAGCGAAAAATTAAAGGAAATTCTTTTAGTAACAAAATCATAATCAAGAAATTGTTTCCATCATGATTGGCGTGATGATACAGTGGCAATCGAAACTAAATGAACAATATATACATACATAATTGGCCATTACAACCCTTCAGTCAGGATTATGGCCTATCTTCTCACACTAAATGAACAAACCCTACTACATATAAACATGAATCCTTACAGTAAAACGCAAAAAGCGGCATTTGAAAGAAACTCTACTCACCACTGACCACAATGATCAATCACAAACCAAAGAGAAAAGTTATCGTTGGTTTCTTTAATTTACAAAATGGAAGATCAAGTCCTTTGAGCCTTCAAAATTAGAGGTATCTTGTCTAAAAGAAGCTAATTTCTATTAAAATTTCTATTAAAATTTCTCTCTAGAGTTGCTTCATAGAATTGAATTCCGATGATTGTGAGGCCCGCTGCATTAAATGTACTTGATTTTCTTGAAACCATATTCCATGAATAAAGAACCGTTGTGGACTGTTTTTGGATCGTTGTACAGTACAAATTGTTATCCCAACAGCATTTCATTCTCGGCAAAGTCAAGCCTCTTGCTCGTTAGAATATCAAGATAATCAGTATCTCCCTTTTAACGAATGAGTATCCCCAAACCATCTATGACCCAACGCTGTCCAACATTTTTATGTTCTATATTATACGCTTTCTTTGGGCAGACGTGTACATACGATTTTCAAATTAATCCCCATTTTGTCCGACCACAGCATGTTGTTGTAGTTACGATGACTACGATCAACGTTTAAGTCTAATTTTCCATATCTTCTATTTACAGTGTGGATCGAAAAAAGGACACTGATTTATTATTTATTACAGTTCGAAGAGGTGCCATAGTACTGCGAACATACAGTCTATCTAATGTGTTCTTAGGGCCTACTGCTCTGACATAGGCAATTACTTGCCTAACACCTGACATTCACTTAAGTGTTTCTTTCTGAATTGCAATAATGCCCATCACAGGTTCCAATAATGCTATAAACCTGCGCATTACTGGTTAAAAGATCGCATCCTGTGGATATCCTCTGATGTGGCAACTCTTATTAACTCATTCCCTGCATATGTTTCTGCAGATCATCTGTCAGCCATCTGGATATTATAAGCTTTTTTCACCTTCAATCTAACGCCGTATTTATAAAATGCGCCTTCTACGTCACGGTAGAAATAAACGCTGATACCGTGTACTGGAAAAAAAATTGTGTTAAATCGATCTAAAATGTTCGATCTTTTTAAATTACACAACGAAACCGCGAGGTAATACGTTACGGCAGTCACGCGGGGTAAGAATGTAGGGGGTGGGTTTAGTACATACTACATAGGCACCAGTGATCGTGAATTGTGCATTCTTTTGTTGGAACAAAAGTGCCTTTCGAAGATTGCCACCTCCGGCCCAAGACTAAAAAAACCAGAAGTTGTTTGATCTCTCAAAAATACAGTTATTGGCATGCAATATTGAAACTATATGCTGAGGAACGTTATCTATGACCTTCTAATTTGGATGTACTTATGTATGTATTGGATCACATGGTGGTGGTGGTGGTGGCACGGCTTCTTGTTTCAATATCACTTTGTTTCTTTTTTTTTGTTGTTTTTTTTGCGCGCTCCGAAATAAGCTTGACCCAAGGTTATTTCAATTTCAATTTTGCAAAATGGCTTCAGAAAAAATTTGACAAACATTTTTCGCACTTATTTCGTCCATAGACGAACAGAGTTTGTCAAATACTCGAAAATCATACTCATTTAAAAAAAACTGAACAAACTCACTGTGCTTGCCAAACATTTCAGTAGTAAATTATACAGTTTACGACGACACAAACGAAGGCTGTGGTAATAGGCACAGAAATAGCATAGTATTGACTGTAGTAGTAGTAGTAGGAATAGCAGCAAAATAACACGTTTAAATTTTACCTTGTAGCATCCTAATCAGCATAATATCCGACGGCCATTTGTTAACATCCGTTTCGTTGTACGGATGTGTGTGTTGCAAAGGATTTGTATTGTTTGTTCATTTCCACCAAAAAAAAATATACACATACATACGTGGACGGAACCCTGCACTGAAACAATACACACACACATACATACACAGATGGTATATATATATGTATTTGAAAGTGTGTGTTCGTTGTTCGCATGCATTGGAGACACAACAACACACATCAGGCTTATAATGTATAATGTTTTGAGGCTTATTTGCCGAATATTGTTTCTCGAACGTTGATGAAACAAAGAATAACGTAAAACTCACTTCACACGCTTTGCAGCCTCTCTCCTTGAACGAGTGCATGGCATGGGTGTTAGCATAGCAAATGCAAAAGTGAAGTTGCGTTTTATTGCTTTGTTAGTTTTGTTTGATAATTTTTTCGAATTTCTCCATGTTAGTACAAGAAATGTATGTATTTTTGTTTGTTTTCCTACTACTTTTGCAGCTTCGTTTTGATTCTGTTTGCTTTACTTGACTACATATACTTGTACATATGTACATACAGGCTGGCCATTGCCGTTAACTTATCATGCCAAAGTATTCATTTGTTCGAAATGCAATGTTCAAAGTCATACATAATTTTGTTTCCCCCAAAAACATGGGTGTTGAATTTTCGGTTTATATTTGTCTGCTGCTGCTCATTTGAATGGCTCATATGCTAATTTTATCAACGCATTTGTGACACGACAAATAAATTATAGCGGAAGCATATCTAATGAGATTCATAATTCGGTTTTTCGCTGAATTTTGTGTGTGTGTGTGCGTGGGAATATTTAGCCATGCAAATAGTAACTTAATAGCAGTAAGGTTAAGCATTCTTCTTTGGCTTCATAGACCCAATAGATTAGAGATTAATTTTGGGGGAGGGGGTTCAATTTTCTTAGTGAGTTTTTCAGACCAAATTGTATGAGGATGAGGAAGAATTTTTGAAAATAGATGGAAGTAAATTCTCATATCTTCTTCTTTATGGCGCACAGGCATGTACCCTACTAAGTAGCAACCTTGCTACCGATGTAGCAACCTTGACAGTATTCGAGAGAAAACTCCTACATAAGATCTTCGGTTCAGTGCGAGTTACCGATGATTTCCGCATCCGATCCAACAGTGAGCTGTATGAGCTTCTCAACGACATAGACGTTGTGCAGCGTATTAACATCCAGCGGCTTCGCTGGCTCGGACATGTCGTTCGAAAGGAGGAGGATGCTCCGGTGAGACGGGTATTTGATGCGGGGATGTGCAGAAGTTGGCGATGAGGACGACTTTGTATGCGTTGGAAGTACCAAATCGAGGAAGCCTTGTCATCGATTGGTGTGACCAACTGGCACAGGCGTGCAAGAAGCAGAGGCTCCTGGAAGGATGTGTTGCAGCAAGCCGAAATCCGTTAAACGGGTTATAAATGGCCGTAGTCTAGTAGATATTGTATTGGCTTATTAGACGTAAGGCCCGAGTTCAAACTCCAGGTCAGACATCAAAACGAAAATATGAAAAAAACTATTTCTTCGGCAAATTTCTCTCATCAGATTTCTGACAAAAACTCTGAGAGTAAATAAAAGTGCCATGAAAAGTTTCTCAAAAACCTGTCGTTCGGAGTCGACTTTAAATTGTAGGTTCCGACACTTGTGGATAAAATTAACACACATAGATTTAGTGTTGTGAGAAGCTAGGTCGTTATCCCGACTAAAGGGTTGTAATGGCCAAGTATGTATGTATGTATATATGTTGTTCTATAAATATCCAGATAGTGCCAAACCTGTCTGGTGGAAATTTTAAAGCTTCCATCATTTGCTTGTATATCTGCACATCCCTTTTTAATCGTCTTCACTGATGAACTAATGGCTTTGTATTATGCATCCAAATGGCATATATTTGGTTTAAAAAATCCACACAAAATGTATTTAAAAGGAGTTTAATTTTCAATTAAATTTTTAACCAAACTTTCTTGAGACTACAATTTAAATATTCAGCTTTATAGTTTAATTTTTATAAATAGTTTTATAGTCTCTAGTATTTGAAAAGGGGTTTCAAATTTCGTTTAATCCTTTACAAATTTTCCTGTGTTAAGCTTATAATTGCTCTCTTTCAATTAAGGCATATATTTAGATTTACAAGCATTCATATGCTTGTAATTGTTGGTAACAGAGAATCTCAGCCATCAATCCTTAACATTAATGTTATGCTTGCATGTGCGAACATATGTACATATTCCTACTGGTGGTTTTTCAAACCTTTCGTTCACTTCTTGCTGTTGTTTGCTTGAGTCACCTTAGCACACTTGGAGAGCTTTCCTTTAGGAAATTTAAATCATGTTTCCCCTTTCTTGGTTGTTAAAGTGTACAATAAACATTTCATTTGCAGCATTTATTCGAACTATACTTGTTAATGAACGTAAGAAGATTTTCAAATTTTATTGAAATTTAGTTTTAAATCATTAATTGTTCGTTTATGAATGGTTTTCATAAATAAATACCATGAATTCCAAAAAAAATTGAAATCTTTCCTTGGTAGCATAGGGCTTCTCCAAGTTATTTCCAACTTACATGGGCTTCTGTTGTTATTTCTGCCTTTTGCTGTGTGTAGTCATACTATTCTAGTTCTGAGAATACTGTAAGTCAACTGACGTTTTGTGTTTTTTTCGTTTGCCTCGTTGGTCAAGTTCTAGAGAACCGTGCTGATGGTGTTTCTTTAGAATATCCTGCATATTACACTGACGTATTTACTATACAATATGTTTTACATCTTTACAACAGAGTCGACTTTACGCATGGTTTGAATGGTTCTCAACTTGGTTCGGTTTGATATTTTTGAGCTTCTCTGTAATAATTGCATTGCGAATGCCGCTGTGCTTTGATGAGTTTGGTGTTTGCATATGGAGCAAAGACAGCAGAAATGATCTATGTGTTCTCTGTGGTAACGTTGTTTATTAAAAAGACTTAAGTGTTCTTGGTATTGATCTCAAAGGCAATAATACTTACATACATACATACATAATTGGCCATTACAACACTTCAGTCAGGATTACGGCCTAGCTTCTCACACCACTCATGTTGTGTGTGTTAATTTTATACTTGAGTGGCGGGACCTACAGTTTAACGTCGACTCCGAACAACTTTTCATGGCAATTTTAACTATTTACTCTCAGAGTTTTTGCCAGAAATCCGCTGAGAATAATTCACCGAAGAAATATTATTTTTCATATTTCGTTTTGATCTCCGACCAGGGGTTTGAACAGTGGCCTACCGTCTAATAAGCCAACACACTACCTACTAGACTATGGCGACTTTGGAGTATATGCAGGCTTAAAAAATTACAGATTTTTCCTCTTTTGCCTGAAAGAAGGAAAAGGACAATGGCTAATCGTGTGTTAGCTTGTTAGGCGACTGCCTGTGGTTTAACTTCTGGCCCTGAATATTTATTTCGCCAACTTTTTCTTAGGAGACTTTCAGGAAAAACTCTGAAAATTAAATAAAATTGCCATGAAAAGTTTCTCATTAAACTGTAGGTACTGCAACATATGGGTAAATTTAACACATACAACATGGGTGGTGTGTGAAGCTAGGTTGTAATCCTGACTAAAGAGTTGTAAAATATAGGCGAGCTAGTGAACGCTCGTTTATTCATTATATGAAAAGGAATCGGAGTTGCATTGTTCCTTTACCAATTAGGGAATAACCATAAGAATATTGCCAATGGGTATCTTTTCTAAGGGGAACTCATTCAACCTAACATCACATGCATAGCATTTTCTGTTTTATTTTTTTCTCTTTTATTTTTATTTAAATTCATACAATTTCTTTGTATTTCGTTGGGTGAACACGTAAATCTATTTTAAACCTTTTCTACATTCTGACACATGGCACGTTTGATGTTGAATTTAAGCTGTGATTACTTTAAATGCCATATCCGGCTTCCGTTTTAAATTGATATGCTCATTTTATTTGTCTTGGCTACTTCTTCTTTTTAAAGCCATTGGTGTGGCGTTCTTGTGTTTTTGTTCTTTTTTTGTCTCGTTGTTTCTATAATTTGCCTCGAATTTTTATATCCATTTAGACACACACTCACACACACAGTAACATTTATGTGTTTCCGCTATTGTGTGGGTGTTAACGAAAACGACTTAAAATAAGTAGAGAGTCATTATTACAAAACCAACCACAAAACTAAACATTTAAAATCAACATAAAAGTAGAAAACAAATATTGGGGTGGTGAAAGCTTACGAGTATGGTATACCCTGAGGTAAATGAATAAACCAGCAAACATTTCTTGTCAAGTTAGGAAAATGGAATTTAACAAATGAAATGTATTAGTTTTCAAATGTAAATGGTTCACTGGGTTACTTTAAATACATCGTTAATAGGTATTTAAAGTTAACAACCAACCAATGGCTGTATTTGTATTTTGTTTTCTATTCTAGTGCAATCTCATGAAATTTGCTTTTGAATCGGTTTTTTTTCGTTTTCGTTTTCATTTTCGTTTTCTTTTTCGTATTTAATTTTATTTTTCTTTGTCTATTGCCAATTTGGCAAAAATGCCATTTCAATTGAATTTATAATTGTTACTGCACGAGTATGTTCAAGACAAAAATTTCATTTTGCCAGTTTCTATTTGCATATAAACTGCGCTACACAAATAAATTTAAAAGTTTTTAATTGCTCAAAAGATATGTAACATTTTCAATGGAGGGAAATGCAATTTGTTATGTAGTTTCCATCAGTTCGTCTGAGTAGGTTTTCAATAAAATAGTGTTTCAGCAACAGTTCGTAGTCACCGCAGTCTAGTAGGTAGTGTGTTGACTTATTAGACGTAAGGCCAAAACTATAATATGAAAAAATATTTCTTCGGCGACTTCCTCTCAACAGACTTCTGGCAAAAAATCTGAGAGTAAATGAAACTGCCATGAAAAGCCTCTCAAAAAATCTGTCGTTCGGAGTCGACGTTAAACTGTAGATCCCGCCACTCATGTATAAAATGAAGGCATTAAGGAACATGAGTGGTGTGAGAAGCTAGGCCGCAATACTGACGGAGGGGTTGTAATGGCCAACTATGTATGTATGTGTGTATGAATTTGTTCAAACTAAATCTAGTAACCATGCTTAGTAATGTCATGCCACTGTTACGTAATGTTTAAGTTAATTCAATACAGCTTCAGATTTCAATTTAGTAGGGAATCAAATAAGTCTCTCTTAACCGACTTTAATGACAAAGACTTTTTCATTTTGATTTCAAAGATTTCTTTTCGATTTTTGCCTTTGTTTTTGACCACATTTACTGCACTTGAACATTTTAAGTGCTTTTGGCAATTCATATTTGTGGAAATGGTTATTGGGGAGGCTTTTTTTGTTTTGGAAAATATAAGCAAGTCTTTGTAAGAATATTTGATTGTTATGAAACATTTCGAATTTTCTTTTAAACGCTTTCCATTTTATTTGTTCCTTTTTTTTTTTTGCTCCAGGATTATATTGTTTTTGTTGCTATTTAAACATAGGATACGGCATTGCCGTACGAAATGGAAGTAACTATGGAAAGAGTAAATAAAATATTCAAGATGATCGTTTTGGAGACGACAAAGAACATGCCTTTACAGAAGTTTAATGAGTAATAGAACAATTGGTTGAAGTTAAAAGTCAGCATGCATCGCAAGTAGATGATCTTAGAATTTGAATGTAATTTTCATTATCTTTAGAAACCACATCGAAGTGAGGGGGAGGGGGTGTAGAGTGTATGGAAACAATTTTCACATAAGCAAAAAAGACAGAGCAGCAAGCAGGGCAAACACGCAACCTTTTAGTGAGTATTTCAGCGGTCGTACGGGATTCATACTTATTTTGTGATTCTCGTGAATGTTGAGTACGATGAATATAAGTAGTATGAGTATGATATTAAAATAAGTATCAGAAATTATGAGTAGCATTCGAATCTACTCATCTTTTTGAATACTCATTGCTGATCTCTGATACATACATAATTGGTCATTTACCGTTTAGTTAGGATTACGACCTAGCTTCTTACACCACTTATGTTGTGTGTGTTAATTTTATACATGAGTGGCGGGACCTACAGTTTAACGTCGACTCCGAACAACAGATTTTGAGAAACTTTCTCATGGCAGGTTTTTATTTACTCTCAGAGTTTTTGCCAGATATTTGCTGAGAGGAAGTCGCCGAAGAAATGCTTTTTGTATTTTGTTTTTGATGTCTGACCTGGGATTCGAACTCGGGCCTTTCGTCTAATAAGCCAACACACTACCTACTAGACCACGGCGACTTCACACCACTTATGTTGTTTGTGTTAATTTTATACATGAGTAGCTGGACTTACAGTTTAATGTCAACTCCGAACGACAGATTTTTAAGAAACTTTTGCATGATCATTTTATTTACTTTCAGAGCTAGAAAAAGTTTCCGAAGAAATATTTCGTTTGAGGTTTGAATCGAGGCCTCATGTCCAATAAGCCAACACACTACTTACTAGCCTAAAGCGACTACAGTTTGTAATTCAGTCTGACAAATAATAAATCTGTTCTGTTTACGGTCGCTACAATGTGGTGGATAAATTAGAGTCAATTAGAGTATAATGTCCGTGAGAGTATATAAAAATCCATGGCAAGTGATATCGAGTTACTCACAAGAACTTATTCTGCCGAGCTGACCATATACATATTTTTCATTAATTTTTGTTTTACTTCTAAAAGAAAAGATGCGCTTTTCAAGCATTTCTTTCTACTGCTTAAGGGATTAAAAAAAGGAAGTATTTTTCTACTTCAGCTTTAAATGGCAAATTTTATTTTTGCATTTTTTTAAAAAACATTAACTTTTTTTGTTTATAAATATAAACAAAATGGTTTCCTAAACAAAGCAAAAATATTAACTTGGCCCAAAAAGAACATGTAGTTCTCGCCATATAACAAAAGGTATGTTTTATTTTTCTTCGCCAAAAAATATTTCACATGAAAATAATGATTGTTTTTACATTATTTTTGTATTATTATTGTTGGTGGTATTTTATAACTATTGTTGTTGTTGTTGTATAACTAGTGAAAATATATAAAGAATTAAATTGTAATTTGCAGTAGTTATTGTTATTTTATTGTTATTGCTGCTACTGCTGCTACTGTTGTTGTCGTTGTTGTTATTTAGCACATTTACTTTTGTTTTTTTCTGTACATTTTTTACCCTCATTTTTAAATATTTTTCTCTTTTTTATTTTTATTTTTTTGTTTCCATTGTTGTATAAAGAGTATCAATGTCGATTTTTTTCCGCATTAGGGGAGTGGAAATTTACGCGAAGAGAGGGTATAAAATGTATAGTAGAAGAAAGAAAACGGAGAAAACAAAATAATTGCAATTGTTTTAAAATCTTAGCAATTATTGTTGCAATTATTTCGATTTTTTATTGTACATATTTTCATTCATTCTCACTCAGCATTACTTTAGCATTTCATTTCAATGCAAGTATTCAAGTTGTGACCCATTTCTTGGAAATTGGTCTGTAAATGAGGTTGTTTTTATTTTTCTTTCTTCTTTTTATTATTTTAGTTTTTAATGGCAACTATTCAATACAGATTATGTTGTTCCTCCTAAATTTAGAAATTTAATACCAAACAGAAAAACAATCTTATTAAACTAAATAAGAATTGTTAGAGGGAAAAAAAGGTCCTAGAATAGCAATAGAAGTCGTTAAATAATGATAGAAATTTTAATTTCGCTAGATATTAAATGCCAACCGGGAATAATTGCGAAACTTGGAACATATAGGCAAATTGACCATATTTCCCTGTCGAATCAAAAACGATCATAACAAAATGTCTTAAAAAACCCTCTACTCTAAACAAACTGTAGGTTAGTTAGGATCAGAGATTAGCAATGAACCGTTTTTTCGCTACTTATAAGTACATACATAATTGGCCATTACAACCATTCAGTCAGGATTACGGCCTAGCTTCTCAACACCACTCATGTTGTGTGCGTTAATTTTATACATGAGTGGCGGGTTTTAAGTTGACTCCGAACGACAGATTTATTGAGAAGCTTTTCATGGCAATTTTTACTCTCAGAGTTTTTGCCAGAAATCTGCTGAGAGGAAGTCGCCGAAGAAATATTTTCTTATTTTTCGTTTTGATGTCTGACCTGGGATTCGATCTCGGGTCTTTCGTCTAATAAGCCAACACACTACCTACTAGACCACGGCGACTACAAGTACTCATGTAATTTTGAGTATGAGTGAGTCATACATAGATAATTGGTCATTACAATCCTTCAGTTGGGATTATGGACCTAGTTTCTCACATCACTTATATAGTGTGTGTTAATTATATACATGGGTGGCGGGACCTACAGTTTTTGAGAAACTTTTCATGGCAGGTTTACTTGCTCTCAGAGTTTTTTTCCAGAAATCTTCTGAGAGGAAGTCGCCGAAGAAATACTTTTGATTATAGTTACCTACTAGACTACGGCGACTATGACTGAGCAAACAGTATTGAAATTCAACTACTCTGATTCATTCATACTCACTACAACATTGATTTATAAGTACAGGTTGCAATGAGTATGAGTTCAACATTGACATCAAACTCATAACATTCCAAATATGTTTGATTCATACGCCTACTCATTCAGATTCATAAATTAAGAAAAATACTTATAATACTCATAAATGATTCGAGTGATTCGAATCATTCATCAAAATTTATAATCTTAGTTGTTGTTGCATTTACAAAAAAAAAAGAAGAAAGAAAATGACAAAGACAATAATTAAAGCAAACTCACAACCTTCTAGTGAGTATTGTAGTGTTCGTACGCGAATCATACTTATTTTGTGATTCTTGTAAATGTTGAGTAAAGTAGAGTCGGAATCAATAACATTATGCGTATTGTTAAATATGAGTACGATGAGTACTTCAAACTTTGAATATGAATAGTATGAGTATGATATTAAAATAAGTCTGAAGTATGTTAGTATCCAAAATTATGAGCATGATTCGAATCTAGTCATCTTTTTGGATACTCATTGCTGATCTCTGGTCAGTATTAATGATTAACAAGATTTTGTCTTGTTTCAGTGAATAAGCAGAAACGTATTCTCTATTACAAAGACAGGCCAAACATGCTGGGGCATTGGTTGGGAAGTTCTTAGGCATCCATATTACAGCTTCCTGGCATAAACTGATTTTAATCTACTTTAGGCTACTTCACATAATTTTCTGTGTAGAACTTCTTCTAAATAGAAATTTTTATTTGGAGGGGAAATGACACCTTCATTTGCAAAAGTTATGCTGGTCGTTTGTTAACCATGCCAGAAGATGTCACGCTACGCTCGGTGTAGTACTTTAAACTGTTGCTCAATAGTGACAGCAAGGAGCCTTCTTTGAATTTATGTACTTACTTTCATTCACAAGCTAATGAGGCAGACGGTATGTGCGATCACAGCTCATGTAAACTATGTCTAAAGAGCCCCACGGTTCAAATCCCCGATCAGACATCAAAACGAAAATATGAAAAAATATTTCTTCGGCAACTTCCTCTCAGCAGATTTCTGGCAAAAACTCTGAGAGTAAATAAAATTGCCATGAAAAGTTTCTCAAAAATCTGTCTTTCGTAGTCGATGTTAGAACTGAAGGTCCTGCAACTCATCTATAAAAGTTAATACACATGATAATGTAATGTTGGAAACTAGGTCGTAGTCCTGACTAAAGGGTTGTAATGGCCAATTATGTTATGTAGTATGTATTCGCGGATTAGTATGTTAGTTGCTAGACAATAGCGACCTCCTTTAATATCTATGAGTTTCATTAACCTCAACTAAGCAAGTAAGTGGGCCTGAAGTGACAAGTTCTAGGTTGACAAGATTGCCATCTGTACTTTCCTAGACGCAATATTCTCTATGAGAATGTATTGCTTTTACGTATTGCACAGTTTTTGATTGAATTTTTACTTTGATTTTTTAAAACTCATAAATCATGATGAACATTATTACGTTCTCTGCTTTAAATCCCTATACAACGTTTAAATGTAATTTAAATTAAATAAATTATTATTATTACCCTCATATATATGTACATATATTTAAAACCTTCATATGCATTGGGAGTTTCCGTGCGAATGAAATTGTTTAAAACATTTTGCACGAATTAAAGTAAGAAGCTGTGAGTGTTTGTTTGTTATGAACTCATTTTCCTTCCTTAATGGCTGGCCTTGTTGCAGTTCTTTTACTCACCCCAGCATTTCATTTCATATCGTTTTCTGTTGATTTAAAAACAATTTTTAAACATAAAATAATGCTCAGAAACTTTAGCAAACGTGCGTTTTTATATTGTTTGTCTGTCTGTCTGTCTGTCTGTCAGTTTATCCGTTTGTCTGTCCTTGCTGACGTAATTTTTCTCTTTCTTTTCGCAAACTTCTGGATGTTATTTGGTTGTTGTTGCTGTATTTTTTTCTTTCTTTTTTTTAATTTTCTTTCGCATTTCAATTACCTCTACAATGTTTTTTCCCCTGTCATATGATTGACATTTAATTTAATTCCTACTTTTGCGCTTCGTCGGTTGTAGTGTTCTTTTGCCGCACTCCCGCTTCCTTCAGCAGTTCTTCTGTCTGTCCCTCCCACCCACATTGTGAATAATCTTTTATGCGAATCTTAATGCAGATTACCAATGTGCGAGTGAATATTTATTTAATATTTGCACAGACTTGTTGTTTTTTTCATTCTTTACTCGAATTTGTTTTCGTTTTGGGTCTCTTTAAAATTGAATTTCAAATTTTCATTTTACTTTCTTTACCCGTGAAGTTTGAACATAAAAATGTACGAGTTAAAAAAGGTGGAATAAACAAAACTCAGAGAACTCTCGGAAAATGACTGTAAAAGTATGCCAACAAAAGCGTTTAATTAGTCGTTATTTGAATACTTTGTGTTTGATGACATTAAGAAAAAAACCAATTTGTGCAATAGAATTTCATTCTTTTCCAATGTCTTGTCCTGAAAATGTTCTTTGATGCACAGAACATCAGAAATGAAAGTAAAGTCATTAAACAATGGTAGTGATTTTCAAAGTGATTTTCAAAGGCTAAAAAGTTTGAAAAGAATACTTTAGAAATTTGCACAATATCAACTGCAAACGAATTTGAAAATTTTCGAAATTCCAAACAGGATTACAGGCTTCGCATAGCGACAATAAGCCAATGGACTGTTGTGTTGTAAGACATGATTCGGATTCTGGCAAGGATAATTAATTTATGGAAAAATCTTATTGTGTGAAGCAATTTCTGATTTTTTCATCGCATAACTCAATCCCGCAGTCTTCCATACATATATTACGGGTAAGCCCAATACACTTAGATAACTTGTTCAGATCTTTGGTTGCATGCTAAGTAGGCAATTTGTGCTTTTTCGCTACTACTTGAAAATCTGCTTGGAGTGACTTTTTGTACAACAGTCATGCATAGGCTATCGTCAGCTCCATGTAATTGTAAAAAAACTACATGTGCCAATACTCAAATAGATTTTATTAATTCCAATAACGCAATCAAGGATTGAACACAACCGATCTGGCAATGGTGCCCGACCATGTTAGACGGTGTTATCATTTATGCTGTTTATCCAATTCACGAGCATACATTTTTTTGCACAGCAAAACTGGAAGCCATTAAGCGCTTTCTATCTTTAAATTTAAACAAAAGAAAGTGTGTTTGATATGGCATTGAAATTTTTTGTTCGTTCGAAAGACATATTTGGACTATTGACACAAGCCCTTGTTTCGTTGTATTCATTGTATTGTTGGACGAACATACAACAGTGTATGCTTGTTGCTGATAATTTTCATATATAAATCCGATACATTGGTTTCATGCTATCAGTTTATGTAAATGCCAGTAATGAAGAAGAAGAATAAAAATACAAAATATTTTCTATGTAACTTGAGTCAAACATTAGCATCTCATAATTGTATTGTTCGCGTAGATAATTAATTCATTTACTTGTTTACGTAATATTTTTCATTTTTTTTTGCTTGAAAATCGAATTATGAATATTGGTCTCCTTCTTCTTATCGTTTTTTTGACGTTTAAAATGCGAAATACACAATACATCATAGCATTGATCGTTCACAAAGAAAAAGTGTATTCAATACAACATAGACGATATAAAGTCGTGTGAATTGGTCAATTGATGCCGCCATTATGGGCGAAAAGCATGCGATATGTCAGATTTTCTATGACTCCATCATGTAAACCACGCTGAATGTGATCGATGGCATGTCCTATTCGCATACAACTCGACTTGAGAAAACTTCACAAGAATATGTCTAACGGACAGTTCACATCGTCATCTAATTCAGAAGAAGTTGATATCTAATTCATCGATTTATTATGATCACTGTTGGCAGTGATGGCCGGAGAACATCGTTCTCAAAGAAATATGTACCAATGAGGCTGCCAGTCTAAAATTCCTATCAAATAGTGACTTTTTCGGGATACATTCGACTTTGTTGTATCTCATATGGATTCGTGGTAATGATTCAAATTCGCCTTTTCGCTGAAGACAATTTTTGGATGAAAATTAGTTGTCAACTACTCTAGAGTCCATTTGGCGAACAAACGTCGTTGTCTATGGTATTGATACTGTTCAAGTTATGACAACTAAACTGTAGGTCCCGCCACTCACGGATAAAATTAACAGCTGCATGTGCGGCGGTGTGAGAAGCTAAGTCATAATCATGATTAAAGGGTTGTAACGACCAATTAAGTAAGTAAGTGAGTAAGCTTCAACAAGATGGTCGTTATCAATAGTCAAAATACGGAAGTCCATGTTGGAAGGTAGATCGCCGTAGTCTAGTAGGAGGTGTGTTGGCTATTTTTTATCCTACTTTAAAGTCTTATTTTCAAGTAAGTTCAAGTGGAACCATAATACTCCTCTTTTCACTTTTTTTTATCGCAATGTTGTTAAAACATATTATCACTGCATTAACAATTGTCGACTTGTTTGGTTCAGCAATACTCATTAAATTGTTCTTTGACATTTAATTCCTTAACCTTTGTTACCTAGAACGCTTCTATTTTTTTTTGTTTCGGCCCACCTTTTAATATGATTTTTTGTTATTTTTGTGTCAAATAAGAAAATCTAGAAAAAGAAAAAACAAACGAATACAACAACACACTACCTACTAGACTATGGCGACTTTGGAGTATATGCAGGCTTAAAAAATTACAGATTTTTCCTCTTTTGCCTGAAAGAAGGAAAAGGACAATGGCTAATCGTGTGTTAGCTTGTTAGGCGACTGCCTGTGGTTTAACTTCTGGCCCTGAATATTTATTTCGCCAACTTTTTCTTAGGAGACTTTCAGGAAAAACTCTGAAAATTAAATAAAATTGCCATGAAAAGTTTCTCATTAAACTGTAGGTACTGCAACATATGGGTAAATTTAACACATACAACATGGGTGGTGTGTGAAGCTAGGTTGTAATCCTGACTAAAGAGTTGTAAAATATAGGCGAGCTAGTGAACGCTCGTTTATTCATTATATGAAAAGGAATCGGAGTTGCATTGTTCCTTTACCAATTAGGGAATAACCATAAGAATATTGCCAATGGGTATCTTTTCTAAGGGGAACTCATTCAACCTAACATCACATGCATAGCATTTTCTGTTTTATTTTTTTCTCTTTTATTTTTATTTAAATTCATACAATTTCTTTGTATTTCGTTGGGTGAACACGTAAATCTATTTTAAACCTTTTCTACATTCTGACACATGGCACGTTTGATGTTGAATTTAAGCTGTGATTACTTTAAATGCCATATCCGGCTTCCGTTTTAAATTGATATGCTCATTTTATTTGTCTTGGCTACTTCTTCTTTTTAAAGCCATTGGTGTGGCGTTCTTGTGTTTTTGTTCTTTTTTTGTCTCGTTGTTTCTATAATTTGCCTCGAATTTTTATATCCATTTAGACACACACTCACACACACAGTAACATTTATGTGTTTCCGCTATTGTGTGGGTGTTAACGAAAACGACTTAAAATAAGTAGAGAGTCATTATTACAAAACCAACCACAAAACTAAACATTTAAAATCAACATAAAAGTAGAAAACAAATATTGGGGTGGTGAAAGCTTACGAGTATGGTATACCCTGAGGTAAATGAATAAACCAGCAAACATTTCTTGTCAAGTTAGGAAAATGGAATTTAACAAATGAAATGTATTAGTTTTCAAATGTAAATGGTTCACTGGGTTACTTTAAATACATCGTTAATAGGTATTTAAAGTTAACAACCAACCAATGGCTGTATTTGTATTTTGTTTTCTATTCTAGTGCAATCTCATGAAATTTGCTTTTGAATCGGTTTTTTTTCGTTTTCGTTTTCATTTTCGTTTTCTTTTTCGTATTTAATTTTATTTTTCTTTGTCTATTGCCAATTTGGCAAAAATGCCATTTCAATTGAATTTATAATTGTTACTGCACGAGTATGTTCAAGACAAAAATTTCATTTTGCCAGTTTCTATTTGCATATAAACTGCGCTACACAAATAAATTTAAAAGTTTTTAATTGCTCAAAAGATATGTAACATTTTCAATGGAGGGAAATGCAATTTGTTATGTAGTTTCCATCAGTTCGTCTGAGTAGGTTTTCAATAAAATAGTGTTTCAGCAACAGTTCGTAGTCACCGCAGTCTAGTAGGTAGTGTGTTGACTTATTAGACGTAAGGCCAAAACTATAATATGAAAAAATATTTCTTCGGCGACTTCCTCTCAACAGACTTCTGGCAAAAAATCTGAGAGTAAATGAAACTGCCATGAAAAGCCTCTCAAAAAATCTGTCGTTCGGAGTCGACGTTAAACTGTAGATCCCGCCACTCATGTATAAAATGAAGGCATTAAGGAACATGAGTGGTGTGAGAAGCTAGGCCGCAATACTGACGGAGGGGTTGTAATGGCCAACTATGTATGTATGTGTGTATGAATTTGTTCAAACTAAATCTAGTAACCATGCTTAGTAATGTCATGCCACTGTTACGTAATGTTTAAGTTAATTCAATACAGCTTCAGATTTCAATTTAGTAGGGAATCAAATAAGTCTCTCTTAACCGACTTTAATGACAAAGACTTTTTCATTTTGATTTCAAAGATTTCTTTTCGATTTTTGCCTTTGTTTTTGACCACATTTACTGCACTTGAACATTTTAAGTGCTTTTGGCAATTCATATTTGTGGAAATGGTTATTGGGGAGGCTTTTTTTGTTTTGGAAAATATAAGCAAGTCTTTGTAAGAATATTTGATTGTTATGAAACATTTCGAATTTTCTTTTAAACGCTTTCCATTTTATTTGTTCCTTTTTTTTTTTGCTCCAGGATTATATTGTTTTTGTTGCTATTTAAACATAGGATACGGCATTGCCGTACGAAATGGAAGTAACTATGGAAAGAGTAAATAAAATATTCAAGATGATCGTTTTGGAGACGACAAAGAACATGCCTTTACAGAAGTTTAATGAGTAATAGAACAATTGGTTGAAGTTAAAAGTCAGCATGCATCGCAAGTAGATGATCTTAGAATTTGAATGTAATTTTCATTATCTTTAGAAACCACATCGAAGTGAGGGGGAGGGGGTGTAGAGTGTATGGAAACAATTTTCACATAAGCAAAAAAGACAGAGCAGCAAGCAGGGCAAACACGCAACCTTTTAGTGAGTATTTCAGCGGTCGTACGGGATTCATACTTATTTTGTGATTCTCGTGAATGTTGAGTACGATGAATATAAGTAGTATGAGTATGATATTAAAATAAGTATCAGAAATTATGAGTAGCATTCGAATCTACTCATCTTTTTGAATACTCATTGCTGATCTCTGATACATACATAATTGGTCATTTACCGTTTAGTTAGGATTACGACCTAGCTTCTTACACCACTTATGTTGTGTGTGTTAATTTTATACATGAGTGGCGGGACCTACAGTTTAACGTCGACTCCGAACAACAGATTTTGAGAAACTTTCTCATGGCAGGTTTTTATTTACTCTCAGAGTTTTTGCCAGATATTTGCTGAGAGGAAGTCGCCGAAGAAATGCTTTTTGTATTTTGTTTTTGATGTCTGACCTGGGATTCGAACTCGGGCCTTTCGTCTAATAAGCCAACACACTACCTACTAGACCACGGCGACTTCACACCACTTATGTTGTTTGTGTTAATTTTATACATGAGTAGCTGGACTTACAGTTTAATGTCAACTCCGAACGACAGATTTTTAAGAAACTTTTGCATGATCATTTTATTTACTTTCAGAGCTAGAAAAAGTTTCCGAAGAAATATTTCGTTTGAGGTTTGAATCGAGGCCTCATGTCCAATAAGCCAACACACTACTTACTAGCCTAAAGCGACTACAGTTTGTAATTCAGTCTGACAAATAATAAATCTGTTCTGTTTACGGTCGCTACAATGTGGTGGATAAATTAGAGTCAATTAGAGTATAATGTCCGTGAGAGTATATAAAAATCCATGGCAAGTGATATCGAGTTACTCACAAGAACTTATTCTGCCGAGCTGACCATATACATATTTTTCATTAATTTTTGTTTTACTTCTAAAAGAAAAGATGCGCTTTTCAAGCATTTCTTTCTACTGCTTAAGGGATTAAAAAAAGGAAGTATTTTTCTACTTCAGCTTTAAATGGCAAATTTTATTTTTGCATTTTTTTAAAAAACATTAACTTTTTTTGTTTATAAATATAAACAAAATGGTTTCCTAAACAAAGCAAAAATATTAACTTGGCCCAAAAAGAACATGTAGTTCTCGCCATATAACAAAAGGTATGTTTTATTTTTCTTCGCCAAAAAATATTTCACATGAAAATAATGATTGTTTTTACATTATTTTTGTATTATTATTGTTGGTGGTATTTTATAACTATTGTTGTTGTTGTTGTATAACTAGTGAAAATATATAAAGAATTAAATTGTAATTTGCAGTAGTTATTGTTATTTTATTGTTATTGCTGCTACTGCTGCTACTGTTGTTGTCGTTGTTGTTATTTAGCACATTTACTTTTGTTTTTTTCTGTACATTTTTTACCCTCATTTTTAAATATTTTTCTCTTTTTTATTTTTATTTTTTTGTTTCCATTGTTGTATAAAGAGTATCAATGTCGATTTTTTTCCGCATTAGGGGAGTGGAAATTTACGCGAAGAGAGGGTATAAAATGTATAGTAGAAGAAAGAAAACGGAGAAAACAAAATAATTGCAATTGTTTTAAAATCTTAGCAATTATTGTTGCAATTATTTCGATTTTTTATTGTACATATTTTCATTCATTCTCACTCAGCATTACTTTAGCATTTCATTTCAATGCAAGTATTCAAGTTGTGACCCATTTCTTGGAAATTGGTCTGTAAATGAGGTTGTTTTTATTTTTCTTTCTTCTTTTTATTATTTTAGTTTTTAATGGCAACTATTCAATACAGATTATGTTGTTCCTCCTAAATTTAGAAATTTAATACCAAACAGAAAAACAATCTTATTAAACTAAATAAGAATTGTTAGAGGGAAAAAAAGGTCCTAGAATAGCAATAGAAGTCGTTAAATAATGATAGAAATTTTAATTTCGCTAGATATTAAATGCCAACCGGGAATAATTGCGAAACTTGGAACATATAGGCAAATTGACCATATTTCCCTGTCGAATCAAAAACGATCATAACAAAATGTCTTAAAAAACCCTCTACTCTAAACAAACTGTAGGTTAGTTAGGATCAGAGATTAGCAATGAACCGTTTTTTCGCTACTTATAAGTACATACATAATTGGCCATTACAACCATTCAGTCAGGATTACGGCCTAGCTTCTCAACACCACTCATGTTGTGTGCGTTAATTTTATACATGAGTGGCGGGTTTTAAGTTGACTCCGAACGACAGATTTATTGAGAAGCTTTTCATGGCAATTTTTACTCTCAGAGTTTTTGCCAGAAATCTGCTGAGAGGAAGTCGCCGAAGAAATATTTTCTTATTTTTCGTTTTGATGTCTGACCTGGGATTCGATCTCGGGTCTTTCGTCTAATAAGCCAACACACTACCTACTAGACCACGGCGACTACAAGTACTCATGTAATTTTGAGTATGAGTGAGTCATACATAGATAATTGGTCATTACAATCCTTCAGTTGGGATTATGGACCTAGTTTCTCACATCACTTATATAGTGTGTGTTAATTATATACATGGGTGGCGGGACCTACAGTTTTTGAGAAACTTTTCATGGCAGGTTTACTTGCTCTCAGAGTTTTTTTCCAGAAATCTTCTGAGAGGAAGTCGCCGAAGAAATACTTTTGATTATAGTTACCTACTAGACTACGGCGACTATGACTGAGCAAACAGTATTGAAATTCAACTACTCTGATTCATTCATACTCACTACAACATTGATTTATAAGTACAGGTTGCAATGAGTATGAGTTCAACATTGACATCAAACTCATAACATTCCAAATATGTTTGATTCATACGCCTACTCATTCAGATTCATAAATTAAGAAAAATACTTATAATACTCATAAATGATTCGAGTGATTCGAATCATTCATCAAAATTTATAATCTTAGTTGTTGTTGCATTTACAAAAAAAAAAGAAGAAAGAAAATGACAAAGACAATAATTAAAGCAAACTCACAACCTTCTAGTGAGTATTGTAGTGTTCGTACGCGAATCATACTTATTTTGTGATTCTTGTAAATGTTGAGTAAAGTAGAGTCGGAATCAATAACATTATGCGTATTGTTAAATATGAGTACGATGAGTACTTCAAACTTTGAATATGAATAGTATGAGTATGATATTAAAATAAGTCTGAAGTATGTTAGTATCCAAAATTATGAGCATGATTCGAATCTAGTCATCTTTTTGGATACTCATTGCTGATCTCTGGTCAGTATTAATGATTAACAAGATTTTGTCTTGTTTCAGTGAATAAGCAGAAACGTATTCTCTATTACAAAGACAGGCCAAACATGCTGGGGCATTGGTTGGGAAGTTCTTAGGCATCCATATTACAGCTTCCTGGCATAAACTGATTTTAATCTACTTTAGGCTACTTCACATAATTTTCTGTGTAGAACTTCTTCTAAATAGAAATTTTTATTTGGAGGGGAAATGACACCTTCATTTGCAAAAGTTATGCTGGTCGTTTGTTAACCATGCCAGAAGATGTCACGCTACGCTCGGTGTAGTACTTTAAACTGTTGCTCAATAGTGACAGCAAGGAGCCTTCTTTGAATTTATGTACTTACTTTCATTCACAAGCTAATGAGGCAGACGGTATGTGCGATCACAGCTCATGTAAACTATGTCTAAAGAGCCCCACGGTTCAAATCCCCGATCAGACATCAAAACGAAAATATGAAAAAATATTTCTTCGGCAACTTCCTCTCAGCAGATTTCTGGCAAAAACTCTGAGAGTAAATAAAATTGCCATGAAAAGTTTCTCAAAAATCTGTCTTTCGTAGTCGATGTTAGAACTGAAGGTCCTGCAACTCATCTATAAAAGTTAATACACATGATAATGTAATGTTGGAAACTAGGTCGTAGTCCTGACTAAAGGGTTGTAATGGCCAATTATGTTATGTAGTATGTATTCGCGGATTAGTATGTTAGTTGCTAGACAATAGCGACCTCCTTTAATATCTATGAGTTTCATTAACCTCAACTAAGCAAGTAAGTGGGCCTGAAGTGACAAGTTCTAGGTTGACAAGATTGCCATCTGTACTTTCCTAGACGCAATATTCTCTATGAGAATGTATTGCTTTTACGTATTGCACAGTTTTTGATTGAATTTTTACTTTGATTTTTTAAAACTCATAAATCATGATGAACATTATTACGTTCTCTGCTTTAAATCCCTATACAACGTTTAAATGTAATTTAAATTAAATAAATTATTATTATTACCCTCATATATATGTACATATATTTAAAACCTTCATATGCATTGGGAGTTTCCGTGCGAATGAAATTGTTTAAAACATTTTGCACGAATTAAAGTAAGAAGCTGTGAGTGTTTGTTTGTTATGAACTCATTTTCCTTCCTTAATGGCTGGCCTTGTTGCAGTTCTTTTACTCACCCCAGCATTTCATTTCATATCGTTTTCTGTTGATTTAAAAACAATTTTTAAACATAAAATAATGCTCAGAAACTTTAGCAAACGTGCGTTTTTATATTGTTTGTCTGTCTGTCTGTCTGTCTGTCAGTTTATCCGTTTGTCTGTCCTTGCTGACGTAATTTTTCTCTTTCTTTTCGCAAACTTCTGGATGTTATTTGGTTGTTGTTGCTGTATTTTTTTCTTTCTTTTTTTTAATTTTCTTTCGCATTTCAATTACCTCTACAATGTTTTTTCCCCTGTCATATGATTGACATTTAATTTAATTCCTACTTTTGCGCTTCGTCGGTTGTAGTGTTCTTTTGCCGCCCTCCCGCTTCCTTCAGCAGTTCTTCTGTCTGTCCCTCCCACCCACATTGTGAATAATCTTTTATGCGAATCTTAATGCAGATTACCAATGTGCGAGTGAATATTTATTTAATATTTGCACAGACTTGTTGTTTTTTTCATTCTTTACTCGAATTTGTTTTCGTTTTGGGTCTCTTTAAAATTGAATTTCAAATTTTCATTTTACTTTCTTTACCCGTGAAGTTTGAACATAAAAATGTACGAGTTAAAAAAGGTGGAATAAACAAAACTCAGAGAACTCTCGGAAAATGACTGTAAAAGTATGCCAACAAAAGCGTTTAATTAGTCGTTATTTGAATACTTTGTGTTTGATGACATTAAGAAAAAAACCAATTTGTGCAATAGAATTTCATTCTTTTCCAATGTCTTGTCCTGAAAATGTTCTTTGATGCACAGAACATCAGAAATGAAAGTAAAGTCATTAAACAATGGTAGTGATTTTCAAAGTGATTTTCAAAGGCTAAAAAGTTTGAAAAGAATACTTTAGAAATTTGCACAATATCAACTGCAAACGAATTTGAAAATTTTCGAAATTCCAAACAGGATTACAGGCTTCGCATAGCGACAATAAGCCAATGGACTGTTGTGTTGTAAGACATGATTCGGATTCTGGCAAGGATAATTAATTTATGGAAAAATCTTATTGTGTGAAGCAATTTCTGATTTTTTCATCGCATAACTCAATCCCGCAGTCTTCCATACATATATTACGGGTAAGCCCAATACACTTAGATAACTTGTTCAGATCTTTGGTTGCATGCTAAGTAGGCAATTTGTGCTTTTTCGCTACTACTTGAAAATCTGCTTGGAGTGACTTTTTGTACAACAGTCATGCATAGGCTATCGTCAGCTCCATGTAATTGTAAAAAAACTACATGTGCCAATACTCAAATAGATTTTATTAATTCCAATAACGCAATCAAGGATTGAACACAACCGATCTGGCAATGGTGCCCGACCATGTTAGACGGTGTTATCATTTATGCTGTTTATCCAATTCACGAGCATACATTTTTTTGCACAGCAAAACTGGAAGCCATTAAGCGCTTTCTATCTTTAAATTTAAACAAAAGAAAGTGTGTTTGATATGGCATTGAAATTTTTTGTTCGTTCGAAAGACATATTTGGACTATTGACACAAGCCCTTGTTTCGTTGTATTCATTGTATTGTTGGACGAACATACAACAGTGTATGCTTGTTGCTGATAATTTTCATATATAAATCCGATACATTGGTTTCATGCTATCAGTTTATGTAAATGCCAGTAATGAAGAAGAAGAATAAAAATACAAAATATTTTCTATGTAACTTGAGTCAAACATTAGCATCTCATAATTGTATTGTTCGCGTAGATAATTAATTCATTTACTTGTTTACGTAATATTTTTCATTTTTTTTTGCTTGAAAATCGAATTATGAATATTGGTCTCCTTCTTCTTATCGTTTTTTTGACGTTTAAAATGCGAAATACACAATACATCATAGCATTGATCGTTCACAAAGAAAAAGTGTATTCAATACAACATAGACGATATAAAGTCGTGTGAATTGGTCAATTGATGCCGCCATTATGGGCGAAAAGCATGCGATATGTCAGATTTTCTATGACTCCATCATGTAAACCACGCTGAATGTGATCGATGGCATGTCCTATTCGCATACAACTCGACTTGAGAAAACTTCACAAGAATATGTCTAACGGACAGTTCACATCGTCATCTAATTCAGAAGAAGTTGATATCTAATTCATCGATTTATTATGATCACTGTTGGCAGTGATGGCCGGAGAACATCGTTCTCAAAGAAATATGTACCAATGAGGCTGCCAGTCTAAAATTCCTATCAAATAGTGACTTTTTCGGGATACATTCGACTTTGTTGTATCTCATATGGATTCGTGGTAATGATTCAAATTCGCCTTTTCGCTGAAGACAATTTTTGGATGAAAATTAGTTGTCAACTACTCTAGAGTCCATTTGGCGAACAAACGTCGTTGTCTATGGTATTGATACTGTTCAAGTTATGACAACTAAACTGTAGGTCCCGCCACTCACGGATAAAATTAACAGCTGCATGTGCGGCGGTGTGAGAAGCTAAGTCATAATCATGATTAAAGGGTTGTAACGACCAATTAAGTAAGTAAGTGAGTAAGCTTCAACAAGATGGTCGTTATCAATAGTCAAAATACGGAAGTCCATGTTGGAAGGTAGATCGCCGTAGTCTAGTAGGAGGTGTGTTGGCTATTTTTTATCCTACTTTAAAGTCTTATTTTCAAGTAAGTTCAAGTGGAACCATAATACTCCTCTTTTCACTTTTTTTTATCGCAATGTTGTTAAAACATATTATCACTGCATTAACAATTGTCGACTTGTTTGGTTCAGCAATACTCATTAAATTGTTCTTTGACATTTAATTCCTTAACCTTTGTTACCTAGAACGCTTCTATTTTTTTTTGTTTCGGCCCACCTTTTAATATGATTTTTTGTTATTTTTGTGTCAAATAAGAAAATCTAGAAAAAGAAAAAACAAACGAAATAAATAATATAAAAGGGATACCTGCGTGCACAGCTTCCAAGCAAAACCGAATATCTATTCTGGTGATAAAATCCTTTTTTTTCCTTTTTTTGGAAAAGGACAATGAAACCAATAATTTTTAAACGCTTTTGAATAGGACGTATCACAGGTACGCGCATAAAACCTTTTCTTCTAAAAATTAAAAAGGAATGTGTACAATTTTTAAGCCATTTTTAACAACGCAAAGGTGGATAAAGTCGTAAAAATGTTATTGCCTTGCGATGTAATACAAAAAAAATGCTCAAAACCATGGCGTAGATTGAAAGTCAGGACATACAACAATAAAAAAAATTGAAAAAAACATGGAAAGATATCATAAAAATTCTTAGAAATTGTATTGCATAAAAATAAAAAACCAAACCAAAAAAATAACCCAAAAACAACAATAGCAATTGTATCAAATTTTCCTGATTTGAAAACATTCAGGAACTATTCGTTTATTTCATTTAATTTTTTAAATTCTGCATTGATGTTTCGTGTGAATTTTTTCTTCTAGGAAAACGGATTTACAGTCAAGCCTTTATAGGAGGTAGTGTGAGTACTTTTTAAAATATTTTTTCATTTCACATTTGAAAGTTTTAAGTGAAATTCTATTTAATGGTGTTCTGCAATCCTTAGTTTTAAAGGATAATGTGTATGCATAGCCATAGAAATAAGTGCTTAATATAGAGGAGACTTAGATGATATAGAAGGTTTATTTGCTCAAAGTATTTTTCATTCTCTTGTGGTCGATGTCACAATGAAATTCCATAAATTTTAAATTTATCACTCTGCTGAGTTATTGGACAACCGATTTAACGACTGGTAGTTGTTTCTGTTTAGTTCTCTTTTTTGACACCAGAGTAACGCTCGCAAATTGATGATTTTTTATTAATCAAAATAATGAGTTTATTCGTCAAACTTATCGTGGACTTTGTCCCTTGCAACAGTGCACTCAGAAGAAGTTTTAGCCGCTGTACAGGGATGCATTAAAGAAGATCAATTCGTCATCGTCCTCAGCAACTCGGGTTGTGTCCTACGCACTTTATGAAAAAGTTTAACGATAGAATCCAACTTGTGTAATAATTAAAACCAATGGACCCTCGTTTGCCCCGCTAATTAATGAAATGGTATGAAGTCCAAATTGATATTGATATTAAATTTCCATGCCAAATCCTTAAGCTCTTATTTAAACGCCATTACATACATACATACATAATTGATCATTACAACCCTTCAGTCAGGAATACGGCCTAGTTTCTCACACCACTCATGTTGTGTGCCTTAATTTTGTACTTGAATGGCGGGACCTACAGTTTAATGTCGACTCCGAACGACAGATTTTTGAGGAATTTTTTCATAGCAGGTTTAGAGGTCATGGTCTGCTGAGAGGAAGTCGCCGAAGAAATATTTTTGTTCATATTTCGTTCTGTGTCTGAACTGGGGTTTGAACCCGGGCTTTATGTCTAATAAGCCAACATAGTACCTACTAGACTATTGCGACTACAGAAGTAATTTCACTCAATGCTTTAATTAATTGGCCACTAATATCGAATTGGATTATTTCTTTGGGGTTATGTTAACTCAATTGTACATGCCGATATTGCACAGACAACTGAACAATGGAAATTAACATTCGAGGAAATTGGTAACTATAATTTTTTAGTGAGGATTACAACCTAGTTTTTCACACTACCCGTGAGCGGGACATACAATTTAACGTCAACTTCGAACAGCAGATTTGAGAGTCTCAGAAAACTGCTAAGCGGAAGTCGACGAAAGAAATTTTTTTCTATATTTCGTTGTGTTCGAGAGCTGTGTGAGTATTAGTTTGTTAAAATTGTTGTTCCAGATTTTCTGTCCAATAATGTCCGTTTTATTAATATTAACAACATATTTTTTTGTTTTATCATGATTTAGTCTTTGAAAGCTATAACTTGGAATCGGCGTTGAATTAGAAATCTAACTGAAAATATATTTTTAAGGACAAGAGATATTTTATATATGTTGTAGTCTTCTTTCTAGGTTTGTTGTCTTTAACTACATTCATTATATATGTACATACGTACATTATATTGCATTTGTCAATAAATTTAAATATTTTGTTTCAAATCAAACAAAATCAAACAGAATAGGAAATACATATATTGAGTGTTGCCTGTATTTAATAAACAACAACATTTACACACACACTGATAACAAGCCAAAAACAACGGCGAAAGAGGGCCAAACATACAATCAAATTCTTCCTTCTTGTTGTTTTAGTTGTTGTTGTTGGTTTTTAAATGATACACAACAATCAATAAATCATAAAAAAACGAAGAAAGAATACATAAAAAATTTTTAAAACAAAAATGTTCGTTATTTTTGATTGTGTCTAGCAAATGTAAAGTAAAAGGGGTAGGAATCAGTATCAGAAAAGGTATACCACGTACGTATTTCTGTATGTTGAAGATAGAAAGAAATGTATTGTATTTGTAAAATTGAAGTTATTGACTAACAAACTGACAATCAGACATGTTGTAGTTTTTATTCTTCTTTTTATTTCCAATATTTTGTTTAAAATTTTTTCTTGTCTTTTATTTTTTGATTTCTAAAAAGTATTATTTTGTACAATAAACAGACAATTTCTACATTCGTTATAAATGTATATGTTTACATTAGGGTGCAACAAAGTTTTGAACAAAAAAAGTATATGAAGGAGCATTCAAAAATAACTGAAAGATTTTCATTTAAATCCGTTGTCGCCTATACTGGTGCTTTATACCTTATAATTAGCAGTGACACGGATTATGCTATTTTTCGTTGTGAGAGCTAAAAGTTATACTCATTAGAAACTTTAATAAAGATCATAAGTTAACAACAATTTGCTTTAAATGTTATTCTTCTTTACACTCTTCTGCGTACACACTAACAATTGTTTGTTAGATCTTTACAACGGACATCTTCAAACCGCAATTATTCTCTTCACACGCAACGTGTTTTCACCCAAGACTGACTGAATGCTTTCTGATCCCGTTGCCCGCTTTGTCTTGCTTTTTATATCGCAGAATGCTCTCGCAGGAGAATGATTTTGCCTTCGCGAAATCTCTATGTATGTAAACATGTTGTTTACGTTATTGTTGTTTGTTTACGTTTGTCCCTGCAGTGTTGTTGCTGCCTGTTTGTTTGCTTTGTTTACTTTGTTTACCCCATTTTTTTATACTGATGTTGTCGACATATTTTTGTTTATTCGTTGATCACGTAAACAAGTCCATTGTTTTGTTTTTGTAGATTTTGCTTATCATTTAAATAACACCATTTCCATTTTCGTAACAATATAATTCTGAGTACATAACAATCCCTTGTCTCAATTTCCCAAGTGTCGGACTATGATAGATAAGATGTTTTATGGTATCCTCTTCTTTCTTTCTTTATCGCCTATGGGAGTCCCATTATAACAGCTATGATGTTATTAAGATGGACTCTAGTCAGATTTATTGTAAATTTAATTCTGCATATAGCCACTCTGACCCATATCAGCCCGCTATCTCTGCTAATTTATTAATTTCCTTCTTTCTTCCTTTCCGTCCAAATGAAGGAAGCAACTTGTGTGACACCATTTGTCTGTCTCTTAGGAGAAGAATACCAAGCTTAAGTATTAACTCGTTTAGATTTGGAATGTGTGTCGGCTTTGATCTCATATGAGGATAACCATCAGAATAATGCATGAAATTAACGCACACAACATAAGTGGTGTGAGAAGCTAAGTCGTAATCCTGACTGAAGGGGTATAATGACCAATTATGTATGAATGTACATACATATGTTTTGTATGGGTTATAAGACACATACATATTTATGTTATAATAGTAGTTCTATATCCATGACGTATGAGTGATATACAAATAATACAATAAAAATAATACTCATGCTATTAATTTATGTGGTACCCAAACATTGAGCTTCTTCGCGTATTTAGCTGTTTTTAAATTATCAACAACTATTTGGTGATGACTGACTAGATCATTCTTAACATTTCCCAAGATTTCTTTGAGTTTTTAATAATTAACTGATCAAACTACTAGGTTTTCTAGTTACATCATCATCTCGGGAAACCTTACAAATTTTTTCAAAAGTTTCCTAGCTTTCTTTGGTTATATACTGAATCCTCATTCATTCTTGAATATAAATTATAAAGAACAGGAATAGCAGTCTAACTTAACTTAACGATGGTAAATATTTGAAGATTTTTAAAATTGTTTTTTTTTTAACTATGGCAACTCCAATCTATATAACTTAAATATATTTGCATAAAATATTTAAATAATTTAATACATAAAAGAAAAATCATATTTTGTATGTATGTTCACATATCTATGTATGTCAATGCACATGTCTTTTTCATATGTTTTGAATTTCCATTTTATACCTGTCTTACTGTCGAGATCGTCTATTTCTTTATGATTCATTGGACTTTGTTTCGATATGTTATTTTACTTTGTACGAGTATATGTTTTCATTTTATTTTAAAATATTATTTTTTTCTTTTTTAAATAAAATACGTGACTTTATTACTTTATTGACGTTTACATAAGCAAACAAATATAAGAGCAACATTTAAATCATACTCAAAAATACGGAAACACATGGTCCAGTTCGGTATGATTTCTATACTGTTTTTATTACACAATTTTTAGTATAAATTTGTGTAAATTTTTTTTTTTTTTGATTTAATACCCTACCTAGGTACAAAAGGAAGTTAGATTTTGTAATGATCTTTGTAACACTTTGTTAAAAATTCAAGATAAAAAAACAAGTTCTTGAGTATTAATATCTAGTAATATTAGAGTACAACTCCAAGCAATAATTGTAGAATTTAGGCGCATTGTGATACCACAATTAATATTCAACCCAGGGAAAAACATTCCACAGACGAAGCCTCTCAAGTTCAAAATAAACCTTGTTGTTGTAACAATGTTTATATTAGAGAGCTCAGTCAAGGATGTCAGAAAGTGAGAGCTCGAAAACCTCTCTCTCTCTTCATGACAGTAGCCTGAATTGATACATAAAGTGAGAGACAGTCACTTCCTACTCCAGCAGAAGTTATTTACCGAAATGCCAAATCCTTCGGCATGCCTATCAAAAGCACTGTGGCTCGTGAGAAATGTCTTGGAGAGTGCGATGTATGGCCATGCTACTTGAAACCAGAAGTGAATCGGTTCTCTTCTTATCCACGGCATTGAGAGCATGTAACCATAAGATCAAGGACAGAAGCTAGTATACTATTATTGATTGAGGTTTAATTGATGATTGATTGATGATTTATTGATGATTGTTTGAGGATTTATTGATAATTGATTGATTGAATTAATTGATGATTGTTTGAGGATTAATTGATGATTGATGAGGATTAATTGATGATTGAGCCTTCTGTAAAACGAGTTTATAATATCCAATCTAACTGACGCAATCGGAATACCTTAAGTCGCCGTAGTCTAGGGCTCAAACCCTATGTCAGACATCTCAACCAAAACGGAATATGAAAAAATATTTCTTTCGCGAGTTTCTCTGAACAGATTTCTAACAAAAACGCTGAGAGTAAATAAAAAATTGCCATGAGCCGACACTAAATGTATTGTATTAAAAATTTAACACACACAAAATAAGTGGCGTGAGAAGCTGATCCTGGCTGAAGGGATGTAATGATCAATTATGTTATGTATGTACTTGGAATACTTTTGCGTTGTAATAAGTCGAATATTGCGAGCCCCTTTCCGGCCCTGGTGAGGTCATCAGCAATGCAATTTCCAACAATATCCCAATGTCACACAACAATGTTCTACGGCAAGGGCGAAAGAACAACATTTTGTACAGTGCCTTTATTTATTTTTGTTGGCATTTGAACCTCTCCAATAGAAGCAGTCCTGATTCTTTCAAAATGCTCAGCCGACTACTGAAGTCTAGAATTTACGAAAAGAAAAACAATTTTTGTATTCATTTTGATTGCGATGCTTAGTATGATGAGGAAGAAGGATAAGGAATATGATAAATTGGAATGTCCTCAAGACCTTATAGAAGAATCAACTATTTGCCTTCAATTGAAATTTGTTTTCAATAAGGATTTCAGTGTCCTAAAAAATAAGTTCCATTGTTTTTTCTTGTTCTTTCAAAAATGTTATTCTAGAGTACCATACGATCGGTGTTTTCTTTCATGTTGTTGGTTGATTGTTATTGCCTATTAAATGCTAATATGTGTGTGTGCCAATAAGTGTGAGTTCAACTGCTAAATGGTAATTTTTTTTATAAATTTTTTGAAAGGCATGTGGGTAAATGGCATATTTATGTTTTATTTTTTATGAATTTTATGATATTTTTATGATTTGAATGCTTATACATCTGTTTGTATGTATGTATATGTATATAGAATATTTTGAATATTTTTTTTTTGCAGAAACAAATAAATACCAATATTTATTTCTTATTGCAATAAATGTTTGTTGTGATTGATATCTGCATAATTTTTGTTTTAAATTTTAACAAATATTTGAAATATTTTACATAAAAGATGTTGAAAATATTTATTTACAAAGTTACATACATTCTTTATAATTACACGATGCACGATGATCATGGATAACCAAATAATTAATAAAAAAAAGAATAAAATCTTTAGCATTTCTAGGGATAAGGAATTTTTATTTGTTGCACAGTATTGTTCACATAAAGTATAAGAAGAATCTACACACAAAAAAACTGAATAAAAAAATTCTATTAACAGCGTTAGTGAAGTCGCCGTAGTCTAGTAGGTAATGTGTTAGCTTATTAGACGTGGGGCCATGGCACAAACCCCAGGTCAAATATCGACTTCAATCTGTAGATCCCGCCACTTATGGATAAAATTAACACACATACCTTAAGAGTTGTGAGAAGCTAGGTCGTATCTGAAGGGTTGTAATGACCAAATTATTTTAACAGCTTTAGTAGCTTTCAATTTGATTTACTTTTTCTGAGTATTGTAGTGCCTTTGTCCTCACAAAACAAAATTATTTAGCATCTTTAGGCTTCACATTGGTGTCTATGGACTAACCAATGTTGTCGATATGAATGCTTAGAACGATTAAATGAGAGAGTGATCCAAAATATTACAAAAAATGGTGAGCTGACAACACAGTATATTGATGTGGATTCATTGGTATCAATATTAAAATCCATGCTCAAATTGAAAATAGAAATCTCTCAAATATACGGAACAAACAAGTTGTATACCACCAACGCAGATCATATGCTGTTTAAATAAATGGTCTTTGAATAATTGGATATCGAGAAACAGGGGTGCTCATCGAAAAATCATCGGTACACGAAAGTGAAGTATCATGTTTCATAAGATCGTATCGTTAGTCGAACAATGTCTGGTGTTAGACAATGTTGTGTTGGTTCTACACTGCTATTTAACGTTGTTCGCGAGTGAGTTATACACACATAGAGATAGGACTCAAATGCTACATAATAGCGAGTTTGGGAAAAATGAGTTTTATAACCTTATTATTGGATCTATACAGCAGTGGTCAAATTTATTTTGCCTTCGGATGCTTCTTATGGCGAGATTCCAGTGACAGTACAACAAATGTCAATTTGCATACGACATATACTTATGCGCGGGAGACTATTTCATATAAACACTGGACGTAAATGTCTCTGGACGATTGGACAATGGCACGGATAAAATACTGGCCACATTAGGATACTAAAGGAATGGGGAACTCTCAGGATTATTTGATGTGACTTCTTGAGGAAGTTCAAAAAGTACATTCGGCATAGAAAGGACTGGACAAATAATGACGTACCTCATAAATGACTCTATACAGACCTTCACGGATAATTCGAAACTGGATAGAGCTGTTGGTGGAAAAATATTTTCGAAGTCGGCAGGAATAGCTCAGCCGATCAGTTTACCACTCCTGGCGAAAGTGACGATAATACAGGCTGCGTTGATAATTACTATTGACAATAATATCTCCAGGAAATATATTAGCATACTTTCAAGCAACTGCTACGGCACTACTTTTTAATATAATAATCTTTAAAATGGCTACCTTGAGACTTTGAATTGGATAACATAGCGGTACAACATGCACATCATATCGATATCGGGATATAATTTTATTTTCGGAAAACTGCAGAGAGAATTATATGGAATCGGTCAGATATGTATGATTGACAATCTAACAAGAGGTTTTGTTAATGCCGCATGGGCAATTTTGCGTTCGCACAAGACAGCGTACAAATCTGATTTGAGATTCAAGGGAGTAACTGGCGGAGACGTCATTGGTGATGCATTACAATATTGAAGTTCTAGAAGTTGACAGACTCAAATGAATGAAGTATATACAAAGCAAACTATAATGTTGACAGTCAAAAAACATGGCGTGTGTAGTCTGTGAGGATTTAAGATTCTGAAGTTTGATCTTTGTAGCAAACGGAACGTGTAATGAAATTCATTCATGTGTTACTTACTTATTTAATTGATCATTACAACTTTCAGTTAGGATCACATGAGTGGTGGGACCTACGGTTCAAAAATCTACAGAATTTTGTTTATTTTGATTTAAATTCGATTTGTTTAGGATTACGAATACAAAATATTTATGACAACCTGCTAAGCAATTGCCAGTTGTGAATATAAAATTTGCTTTACGATAAAGTACAATGAATTATATCGACATTGTATAACATTTAATTAAAAGTTGTTAAAACCATATACTCATTAATTTTTAATTATAATCAGAATTTTTAATCAAACTTTGCAAAAAGGCTTACAAACTAACAACGAACATCAGCTGTTGTAAACCATAAAATTTACTTCAAACTTTTTATAAAATTCAAAAACAAGAGAAACAAAAACAAAAGCAAAAGCAACTTTTTTTGTTTTTTTTTCTATTATTACGAAAAGGTGTTAGAATAGCATTAGAACAAAAAAAAAAAAAAATAGAAATTTATGAAATTAAATTAAAATAGTTTGTCTTCGAATTTTTTTTTCAATTTTCTGTTTAAACAACAATCAAAACCCTATTAGATCTAAACCGCCACTATAAAATCTGTCCTGTACAATATCTACTATATATACACTATCTTAAATGTTAGTGCATACATACATATGTATGTATGGAAGTGTATTGTATGGTGCTGTAAAGGTAAAAGTTTCAAACAATAATAATAATAATAAAAAAAAATGGTTGTTTTGTTTCGATATTTGATGCCAAATAGAACAGAAGGGAAATATAAAAATAGAAACACTTTTCGCCATACCATCCTATTTCGATTGTCTAGAGCAACATCACGATGATGTCTGTCTGTGTCTACAGATGTGTGAAAATGATGGATTTTATTTTGAAAATTGATATTGTCTACCCTACACAAGTATATTTGGGTATAGAATCCATACCAGAATTGTATATTAAGGAATAACAAAAAGTGATCAAACTTTAAAACAGAAATACATACATACATGTATAATTGGTCATTACAACCCTTCCTTTAAGATAACAACCTAGCTTTGTGTTGTGTTTGTTAATTTTATCCATAAGTGACTGTAGGTCCCGTTTTTCATGGCAATTTTATTTACTTTCAGAGTTTTTGCCAGAAATTTGGTGAGTGAAGATAGGAAGTTAGATATCATCCACACTTAAGCCGCATTGGGCCCATTGTGTTACCACAGTTATTCGCTATTCCCTAATCTCGAAACCACTCGGATTTTGGCTGTCGATATCGATCCCTGACAGTTCCTCCATATCATACATGCAGTAAGTACCCAAGTGAGGGACAGTCTCCTTCTTTTCCTCATCTCTGCAGCTTCTACAGAAATCGTTAGCAAGGTGTCCGAGACCAACGCGCCTCGCATGCGTACTCGTAATGCAATGACCCGTAATGACACCGATAACCACACTGAGCACGCCTCTTTAGAGCATATAATAGACACATTGTGACCCCCTCATCCAGCCTTGGCCAGATTTTACGAGCGGTCCTACCCATATCCGAGTCCGCCCACCTTTCGTTTACGGAGTCGACGATCGCATTATCAATTATGAGGCTGCAGGTCCTCATAGGGATGCCCAGATTCGAGCTATGCAGTTATCAGGAATACCACTGCGCCCCGGTACCCATACAATATGAATATAATATCCTTCCGAATCTCGTCGAGATATCTGCGACAGCCGTACACCGTCTTAGAGTTCATCACGTTGGAATTTAGGGCCCTGATAGCTGATATGGTGACGTTCCGCTTTGAGACCCTTCCGTCCCCGATAATTCTCGCCACAGCCTGTATAGTCACCACTTCCGCCTGAAAAACTCTACAGTGGTCTGGCATTCTTATAGACCGGGCTATTCCATCCGATTCCGAAAAAATTCCGCTGCCAACAGCTTCGTTGAGCTTCGAACCGTCAGTGTAAATTTACACCTTCCAGACCTTGTTGTCCGGGACTGTTGGTCAGAGATAGTCGCCGAAGAAAAATTTTTTTATATTTCATTTTGTTCAGAATGTCTGACCTGGGGCTTGAACCTACTAGACGACGGCGATCTGAAATAAAAAATTGATTTATGACTGCTCAGCACCCTGAACAGGACGCAATTGTATAAATTGTTGAAAGATGGAATCTGTTCAAAATTCATTTCACACATATCAAATTAAATACGCACTACAGCCACTATGCAATCATCACGATTTTTTAGCCTCATAACACTCATATAAATAAATTTATAAGTACTTATAGGGTTGCCATTGTGTCGATGTCGGTTGATTGAAAACTTTTGCTACCAATTTTCCTAAAGCGCTATAACGAACGGGGTACGGAATTTAAAAACTGCAACCGACATTTTTTTATGACATTCTTTCTATGCATGCAACGTATACTTTTCGATTCTTCTCAAATTGTTGGCCCTAAGGACTCCTCTCGTTCTTTACGTTTATTTACTTTCCGACTTTTTTTCCGTCACTTTTCTTAAAGTTTTTCTTTCTAGTGCCACCAGAGGAGCCAAAAGAAAAATTTGTTTTGTTTTTAGTTTCAAAATTGTTTTTTTTCTTGCTTTTTATATGGCTTTTATTTCTATTATTGCCAGTAACAGGTTTACAGGTGATAATGCTTATTTTGTCTGCCATAAATGTGGAGAAACAAAAAAATGAAAAAGAAAAATAGTAAGAAATAAATCCGAAATAGTTTGAAGACAATTGAGAATAAATAAACATTTTACAACAGACAGTAGCTGTTCAAAATGTTTAGTTTGCTGTGTTGCATTTTATGTTGTTTGAACAGCCAATGAACCTGAAAACATTTTCATTTTGAAGGTATTTAGCAGACAAGAATTTATTTTCCAAGGGGAAAATAATTGAAAAAATTCTTTTTGTAAAATGGTTCGAATAGTAAAATAATTTTATTTTTATGCTGGTAATATGCTTGTAATGTTACTAAGTTGAGTTAGATTAAGTTAAATTGGTAGGCTCTTTAAAGGGCTTAGCTGACTTTGGTTCTATAAGGTACTGTTGCCATACAAATGGGCATTGTTCCTCATGTAGCATCCCAAATTCGACAATTTTGTATATGTACCAGAGATCAGCAATGAGTATTCAAAAAGATGAGTAGAATCGAATCGTATTTATAATTTCTGATACTTATACGCATCCATATTTATTTTAATATCATTGGATCTCTACTTATATTCAAAGTTTGAAGTACTCCACGCATGATGTTGATTTCGACTCTCCTTTACTCAACAATTTACACGAATCACATAATAAGTATGATTCGCATACGAACACTACAATACTCACTAGAAGGTTGTGTGTTTGCTCTGCTTGCTTATCTGTTTTTTGCTTGTGTGTCTTTTTTCTTTTTCTGTAAATACAACTGTAAATTTTGACTCGAATCATATATGAGTATTATAAGTATTTTTCTAAATTTACGAATGTGAATCAGTAGGCTTATGAATCAAACATATTTCGAATGGTATGAGTTTGATGTCAAGGCTGTACTCATACTCATTGCAACCTGTACTTATAAATCAATATTGTAGTAAGTACGAATGAATCAGAGTGGCTTACTCATACTCATACTGTTGACTCACTCATACTCAAAATTTCATGAGTACTTATGAGCAGCGAAAAAGCAATTTATTGCTGATCTCTGAAATGTACCTATTCATTCAGAAATGGGCTTCATCACTAAAGATGATTTTTGATGAATATTACGGTCAGTTGTCAACTTCCAATTAAAGCGCGCGCTACATTGTCCGAACAGGCTGTTGGACTGTTGAGGACCGAATACATTGCAACTAATTCGGCGGACATAATTTCAACAACAGTTAATATTTGAAAGTCCTTGTTGGAAGACACGATATAAACAGTTGGTCGTGCATTGTCGTGATGGTATTTTACTGCGACATCATATCTGTTCATATACTTCGGGTGTTCGTTCTTATGAATGAATTGTATTTCATACAGGTCCCTTGTATTTATCTTTTATTCAATGAATTATGTTCGAATTTTTTATGGTGTTTAAGCAGCATTTCTAATATACACAATAATTCTAATGCCAGTCGAATTTTTAATCCTGTTGCTCGTAAATATTCGTAAATTCTTCTGGGTTTTGACAACATGGAGCAATGCTGACAATTTGCCATCTTCAATTTTTTTTTTTTTTTTTTGGGAGAGTCCTCTCTCTAACGTTAAAATCGGTAAGTATGTACGGATGTGTATCTCAAATTCTTAGGTTATACACCCCATAACTTAAAAAGAAATAAACTGTGTTTAAATACTAGACAGTGTTTAAAAATACACCAAATATTTCATGTAATCAAATTCCAGAAATTTATATACAAATAAAGTAAAATTAAAGAACCATTTAAATTGAAAACCTTCATATTAAAATTTAAAGTAAAAATCGAGTTCATTTATCGCTCATTTAATTTTTTCATTCGTCAAATGAGTATTAAAAGTTTATTTCCTGACATTGTTGTTGTCTTCAAATTTAATGAAATGCATGTAATTTTTATGCAGCATTTCATTTCCTTGTTTAATTTTCGCTGAAAGTTTTCCGTTTCGCACGCCCTCTCTGTTGCCTGGTAAGGCCTCATGTGTGCGTGAAAAATGATGTGAATTGCTTCATTTTTTATAAGAAAAAAAGGAAAATTCGCATGCAAAACAAAGGAAAATGTTTCCCAAACTATTTTAATATTTTCATTTTCACTTAAAGTGCCTTCAACAATGTGAGTAAAAATGCGCTTTTGCCTCTTGTAACATATTTTCTATGGTAGTTGTAGTTGCTGTTGTAATACTAGAATCTGTCACAGTTAGCAGGCTGACATTTTTACTGTGATAATTTCAGTTTTCAGAACGTAGATCCAATTGGAAAACATTATCATTAGTGGATATCCTTTAGGATGATATCGGCTCTTAAGGCGGAAACAAATTGGATTCGACTGCATAAGTACACAATCGACTACATAAACGCGGTGTTAATCCTTTATAGACTTTTGTAGCGTTTCTTCGAGCACACATACTTCTTTAATGAAGTTGCCATAGTATAGTAGCTAGAGTGCTGGCTTATAAGACTAGGGATTGTGGTTTGAACCAGATATCAGCAATGAATCGTTTTTTCGCTACTTATAATTACTCATGAAATTTTGAGTATAAGTGAGTCAACGGTATTGCAATTCAACTACTTTGATTCATTCGTATTCACTACAACATACATTTTTATAAGTACAGGTTGCAATGAGTATGGGTAGAACGTTGACATCAAACTCACAACATTCGAAATATGTTTGATTCATACGCATAGTTATTCAGATTCATAAATTTAGAAAAATACTTATAATACTCATAAATGATTCGAGTGATTCAAATTATTCATCAAAATTTACAGTGTTAATTGTTGTTGCATTTACAAAAAAAGAAGAAAGAAGAAGACAAAGACAGCAAGCAAAGCAAACACACAACCTTTTAGTGAGGACTGTAGTGTTCGTATGCAAATCATACTTATATTGTGATTCTTGTAAATGTTGAGTAAAAGGGAGTCGAAATGAACAACATCATGCGTATTGTTAAGTATGAGTACGATGAGTACTTCAGACTTTGAATATGAGTAGCATGAGTATGATATTAAAATAAATATGAATGAGTATAAATATCAGAAATTATGAGTATTATTTTTTGAATACTCATTGCTGATCTCTGGTTTAAACCCAGATATCTGGAATTAAAGACTTCTGAAAAAAATGCATTTTGGCGACGTCCATTTAATTTGCAATGAAAACTTCCTGAAATCTTTAGTTCGAAGTCGATCTTAAGCTACTCCATAATCTTGACACTTAAGGGTTGCAATGACCAATTAAGGTAAAATGAGATTTTAGGAGGGACATGCTAGCAAACAATGCTAGCGTACAATTAAAAATTACTTTTCTTAAATATATAAAATCAAATCAATTTGAGTTAATTTTGTCCTTCAAATCAATTCCATTAAGTTTTTAATATCTTTTCAATTGAAATTCTTTTTTTTTCGTTAACAATGCCAACACAAAGCCAAGAAAAGGAAATTGTCAACGAAATATTTGTTAGAAAGCAACGGAATTTGTTTAACTAAAATACTTGGTATGTTAAAATATCAACAACAACAATAATTGCAACAAAAAATAATATTATAACAACCATGAATATAACAAAACCCCAAAAATGGCTCAACTAACAAAACATATATTTTGTAACAAAATTATTGCAATTGTTGTGTCTTACAAAACATGCCCAATATACAAAATATACAAAAAAAAAAAACACACGAACATTTGTAGAAAAAAGAACAATTTAAGAAAAGAAAAAAAGAAAAGGAAATGAAAGGACGAAAAGGAAAATAAGAGTCCTATTTAAAATTCTCTGTTAAAAATGCATGTGTAGAAATTCTAACAAAATATACAGTCAGTTTGCTATGTATTTTATTTCTTTTGGATTTCGGTTAACGTATACGAATATGCATGTTAAAGGGTGTGTAAATAAGGGGTAGCACTTTTCAGAGAGATTAAAATAAATTTTAACTTAATTTATTAATTATGACCACATATGATAGCATTAAGGGTCATTGTAATGCCACAATCAATATTAAATCCGGGATTGATTCCCTAGAGGAAAAACAACCGAGTCCAAAATAAATCTCACTATTGCAGCAATCGCTTTATTAGAGAGTTTGGTCAAAGATGTCAGAAAGTAAGCTATAAAACACTTCCGTCCTTTTATAACAAGAGCAGGGCACTTGGACATATGTTCTCAGACCTTCTTAGACCCACAGCTCATGCAGAAGTTATTTGCTGAAATAATGGCATTGTTTACTAGAAGGCCCATGTAAATTGCTATTGTGCGATGGATAACCATGCGATATAAGGAAGGGAAAGGAGTTGGTTCGCTTCTTATCCATACGTGCCCAGCAGAGTCTAGCAATATTGCATGTACCCTTTTGCTGCCAGCGAGATCGAATTTCCCCACAAAATTATTGGATAATTTCTAATATAACTGAGACAATCGGTATACCGATGCTCTGTAACATGTCGGAGATTGCGAGCTTCTCAGCAATGTGATTTTCAACGAATATACCTATGTTCCGGAGTCAATATAAGAGTTACTTTTGAATTATCTGAAATTTCTCTGAGAAATACTCGGAATTCATTGATAAGAACGGATGTTGATACTACATTTGTTAGGCAGCATATAGCAAACTTATTTGTCCCACCCACACTACCGTGGTTAGGCAATCTATAAATGGTTTCATATCAGATATCTTAATAAATATACTGTAGCTCACTCTGTCACACATCTGGCAGCCATCGATATAAACTTCAAGGGCCCCATTAAACACTTTCTGATCTTTAGAACAGAAGTTCTTATTCTAATCGTTTATATAGAAAGTTATAAGGAAACACAGCATGGCCATAGTGCAGGTTTAGCTACGATGTAACAGCATTGAGTCTCATGGCTACAAATTCAGGGAACCAAAGCTCTTAATATTACAGCTTAAGAGCTATATATGTACGAGAGTAGTCCATAAATTGCCAACAAATTTGTCAAATTTTTTTTCTCAGTGCAACCGTTTTCATACCCAGCGTATAGTGAGATACGCAGAATTTCTGTGCCAATTGCATGTTCACTTGCCATACAAATATGAACTTTTATTCGAAGATAACTTCTATATGGGTTCTGCAACATAGGGATATCGACACGGTAATTGCGATGCTGATGAATTGGATTAAGTCTCTATTTCTCACTTGTCTCCGTGCATATGTCTTCAGCTGTATCAGTTTGCTAACCAATGACCTCGAATTTATCCACCATTTTGAGAATTGCTTTCGCTCGGTAGGTTAGTGAAATAGACGATGCACTTGGAAGGCTACTCGATTTGCGTGTGTCGTTGAATACAATATCCGTTCATGTGATTTGGCAAAACTGATGTAATCAATGACAACTAATGTGACAGATGTAGCTACAAAAAGATGGCCATTATCAATTGTCAAATTTCGAAAGTCCCTTTTGGAAGACACGATGTAATTACATTCGGATCATTTTACGAAAGAAAACCAAATGAATTTAAAACTATTTCGCCCAGTGTATAGGAAGTGTTTTTCAACGAATATTTTTTGTTCGAGTTTTATTATACATTTTTCTATATAAATATATTTATATAGTCATGTATGTGTTTGTACATATATAAATTCATACATATGAACGTAAATTTACACCCTACATATGTAACTAAGGTTTGTCGTGATGTCTGTAACAGATAAATGTAATAAATCAACTCAAATCGCTTATATTGTGTGTGTTAATTTTTATCAATGGGTGGCGGAAACTACGGTTTAATGTTGACTCCGAACGACAGATTTTTGGGAAATTTTTCATGGCAACTTTATTTACTCTCAGAGTGGGCAACACAATGAGTCATATGAGCCACCAAGTGAATTAGCCTGTAGAAGACTACATACATGGTACCCAATTTGGCTATATTCGATCCGCCAAGTCTCTTTACAACTTATTGATAATTATTGAGAATATTACATTTTTATGTTCCTCTTGAATGGAGAGTTTTGACGATGGGATCGGGTTATATACAGTTCGGTAACAACAATTTTGGCATCTGCTACGTTTCTAATCTTTTCCATTTGGTCATACTCATAAGCGTCATAATCTTTTCTTAGGATACTACTACCACTCATTCTATGGCAACTCCTATAAAATTCAAACTTATTTTAATATCATGGAGCCTCTACTCATATTCACTGTTTGAAGTACTCATCATATTCATACTTAACAACACGTATGATGTTGTTGAATTCGGCTCTCCATGACCCAACATTTACAAGAATCACAAAATAAGTATGATTCACATACGAACACTTACATACTCACTAAAAGGTTGTGTGTTTGCTCTGCTTGCTGCTCTGTCTTCTTTGCTTATGTGTCTTTTTTCCTTGTTTGTAAATGCAACAATAACTAAAACTGTAAATTCGAGTCATTCGAATCATTTATAGGTATTATAAGTATTTTCCTAAAGCTATGACTCTAAATGAGTAGGCTTATGAATCAAACATATTTCGAATGGTATGAGTTTGACGTCAACGTTGTACGCATACTCATTGCAACCTGTACTTATAAATCAATGTTGTAGTGAGTACGAATGAGTTAGAGTAGTTAAATATCAATATTTTTGACTCCCTTTATATTCCAAATTTCATGAGTACTCATGAGTAACGAAAAATGATTAATTGCTTATCTCTGATTGGTACCTTTTAGTGAACATTTATCCCTCTGGTGGAATATAAATCGTGGTATCACAATGGGTCTAAACGATGGCCTAAGTGAGATCTTGTCCTTCAAGAAGAGTCCGCCCAACCTTATTTGCTCTAAAAGCGGTTTCTAATTTATCGTAATGGTTTCCTAGTGTAGAGTATAGCATGGCCCTTCTTTATCCTCGCTCTAATATTCTCGTGTGTTTTACATGTGTGAGTGTGTATCAGTGTAAGTTTATATGCATCCATTACTCTATTCTATTTGCATCAACATTTTGCCAACAATGCATATAATACGACAATGGTTTGTCATGTGGCATATTGTGCAAGTGTATACGTAACTATAAACACACATACACTCACACATATTTATATATATATATATATACATATGTATATGTTTAGCAGTGTATGCGTCGTGTTTTTGTATTGTTGTTTGTGCCACTCAATGTTGGTTGAGTTTGTTAGAAGAACAAATTGTTCGTATGCTGTATACATATTTTGAATATTTCATGTTGATTTTATTTCTTAATAGAAATAAATAAAAACGGTAAAAAAATATTTTCACAATTTTCCTTATTTTTTCTGTTATTATTTGTATTTGTATTTTTTTGTTTTTGTTTTGTTTTTTTTACCGCAACAAATTTAAAACATGACAAAAAATGTAGGGCGAGTAAACGTGTGTTTTTTTATCTTTGTATTATAGAGCCTAGGAATTTCGTAATTAGATTCGTTGTAATTCTTTAGGTTTTACAATATGAATATGCATTACCACGAAAGCGAATTAGAAAAATTTCTTTTACACAATTGGCAGCAGTTATAAGGGGAGGATGGCAATGTAAATTTGTTTTATGGAGAATATTAGAGGATATATCTGCACTCAGCAGTATGTTACATGTGTTGTAAAAAGATCGATGCAATACTTATACGAATGAACTGCTACCAAGAGTTTACTTCTCACATCACATGAGTTGTGTGTGTCAATTTTACCTATGGGTGGCGTGGCTTTCATGGCAATTTTATTTGCTCTCAAGGTTTTTGCCAGAAGACTGCTGAGAGGAAGTCTTCGAAAGAAATATATTTTTATATTTTATTCTGTTCGAGATGCCTAAGCAGTGGTTTGGACCATGGGCTCTCTCCAACACACTACTTACTACCTGTTTATAGGACATAATACGACATAAGCATACATTCCTTACGAGTTTTATTCGTGTATTTCGAGGCGTGCCAGGAAATCTATGACGATTTAATTGTTCTAACGAGTTTCCATACGGAACAAACGTCTTTATATACATCTTATTAGCATAGACTTGGTAGATAAAAACGAAAATGGAGAAAACATTAAAATGATGGAACACATTTTATATCATATCCCAGCCTTCGTAATTCCTAGATAACAATATTTTTGGGAGAATACCAAGCGTAACTTATGTTAGAGGACCGATCTGCAAGAAGTTAAAGAGCTTTACTGGTGAGTGCACGACAAGCCGAATAAATGGCATAGATGAATGCCGATAGGCAGGAGATAGATCTTGAACTCCTTGGTCTCCTCCCCTTCAACCTAGTTACCTACCTATTAGTTACAATACAATTACAATTTATATTACAATTATTACGTGCTAAAAACCACACAAACTGTGGGAGGAAGCAAACACACGACCTCCACGCTAACACGCAGTTAGTTGAGGTATATTTATTCCCACTATGTTTTGAATCATGATAGGGCATGAATCGATAACTTGCCTATTAAACCATACTTCCTGTTTGCGAGGGTATTTTATAACTTTTAAACTAAGGAATAAAGGGAAAGTATCAAAAATAAATCATAATTTTATTGGTTGTCAAAATCTTATTTTAAATTTCAAATCCTCTTAATTGAAATGAAATAAAAAAGAAAAACAATTTTTCGATAAGCATTACAACAGTGTTGTTGTCATACTATTCTGCTGCTACTTGAGTGCAAGTCTTTTATTGTATTTATAGACAATAGGTCTCAGTGGGTTATTTACAGTCAACAATAATCGTTATCCTTACACTCATCATTATCATCGTTTTGCGTAGACACAGTAGACACAGTCATCGCCATATTCGATATACAAATTATCGTATTACATACGAAACAAATTTGTTTTACACCAGACAAAATTGCCAAAAAGAATGGGAAGAAATATCAGCAGCATTACAAGACAAAAAACATAAATTGATGCTGTCAAACAGGGAGCAGTTTGATGATGAAGAAGGGGACTAGTAATGTTGAGAAGTAAATTTAATTATACAAACAAAAACAAACCATGTTTTCATGTTGGTTGCTTTCGATGGCACTAATCTCTCTGAGGAGTGTACTGCGTGCATTGTCCTCGGTGGTCGTTTTGTCGCGCTTAAATTTAGTTCGCAAAGGTCGGTTTTGAAAGCATCAATGAGACTGTGCATGATAAAAGTATGGAACATGGATGCCACATGGGAGCTATGGTGATGCAAAAATCTTAGGTATTGTTGATCTAGATATACAAATTCCTGAAGTATACCGATTTATACCTCCCAAAGAACATCAACCAAATTACGTGACAAAGTCAAATGTGTTGAATTTTTTCAGAACAGCTGAATCCTAAATTGTCCTTTGCACTACCCGATTGCAGGCTACAATACGCGGAGATATTGAGAATAAAAACTAAGCCGACATGTTTTCAATTGGCATTCATTTTAGTATGAGTCTTCACACCTTGAGAAGCTGATTATCCCTTTGCAAAGGATATTTCGAAGAAGTCGCCGTGGTCTAGTAGGTAGTGTGTTGGCTTATTAGACGAAAGGCCCGAGTTCGAATCCCAGGCCAGACATCAAAAATAAAATACAAAAAGTATTTCTTCGGCGACTTCCTCTCAGCAGATTTCTGGCAAAAACTCTGAGAGTAAAAATTGCCATGAAAAGCTTCTCAAAAAATCTGTCGTTCGGAGTCGACTTTAAACTGTAGGTCCCGCCACTCATGTATAAAATTAACGCACACAACATGAGTGGTGTTGAGAAGCTAGGCCGTAATCCTGTCGAAGGGTTGTAATGGCCAATTATGTATGTATGTAAAGGATATTTCGATTTTACAGGATGTTTTATTACAACTTCTTGTATAATTTAAATCACTTGAATCTAAACAACCGGTAGGTAAGAAATTTTTTCTTCCCCCAATCCCTCTACGGCCTCATCAATGGATGGGTCAGGCGGGAAGAGCGAAGACGATCGGATTATTATGTTTCTAGGTGTCTATGCCCTGCTATAGACAGTGTAAGTACAGGTTGGCTCTACTGGGCTTGGATAAGGTCAGCTTAAGGTTAGTTATTAGGTTTATTATGGGGCATTGCGAGATTAGATCGCTGACAAGGATCTGGAACAGATTCCAGCCGGACTATTGCGATGAGGAATAGTTGGAGAATATCGAATACCGCCTTTGTAACTTTCCAGTCCTTAGTAGGTTGAAGTTGAAGACTTTGGCAGGGGCTTCTTCAAGGGTTTGAATTCTGTGTAGAGAGCAGAAATAAAGGCTCTTCATAGATTCATTATTAGGTGGTTGAGGAGTGCTAGGGCTTCAAAAGTGTAGTCGCGCTCTCTTGTGTGTTTCATTAGTCTGGGTAATTCCTCTGCTTCCTTATTATCCTCTCCCCTTTAGGACGTTGTACAATGGGTCAACTGGACCTCCGGGTACTATACTTAGCAAGTACACGTTCTCTAACCTAACCTAACCGAAGTAATTTTTTATCTGAGTGTAGGAAGAACCCCCGAAAAGTGTAAAACGCAAACTTTTTTGTGTATTACAACACAATATACTCATATAAATATACATATGTATGTATGTGTGCATGTCTACCAAAACACATATGCAGAAAACGAATAAATATGATTTCATCTGTGTAAGTGGTGGTGTCAGTGAGACCACATGCAGCCTTATTTCTTGATCACAATCTCGTTTTTCGTTTTTTTTTTGCTTTCGCTGGTTGGTTAACAACATATCCTTTGGCTAAATAAAAACCAAAAATACCGACTTTTTTTCCACATGCCGACTACAGTATTTAGTACGTACATATGTATACATGCATGTATGGGTGTGTAATACATTCTGTACTTATTTAAGCTTCGTAAAATATTTTGTAACAACTTATGAATATACACATATACTTCATACACTTACACAAACATAAATGGTTATGTTTGTAAGTATATGTTATGAGTGGAGGAGAGAGAGAGAGTAGCGATGAATTTGTGTCATAAATAACTCATCTGTTTGTATTGTATTCTACTCATTAACAAAATGAATGTGAGTGAATGTGAATGTGTAAGAGGGAGCGCGAGTATGTGTGTGTGTGTTCATATGATAAAACAAAATTCAGCATAATTACAATACGCGACTTGTTTCCGCATTTACGCTCCCCTCTTTTTATAATTCATTACGATATTATTATGTTTCCTCTATCTCCTTGTGAATAGGGAAGAAGCAAAGTTTTGCTTTCATTTTTTATACACTCCACATATAGTTTGGATATAATGCGTTCGTGATGTTACTTGTAATATCTATAGAAAATTAAAACTTGAATCAGTTTTCCTTAAAGGCCTTTGATTTAAAGTTAAAAATTAAAGGAAATAAAGGGTCTTTTTAAGCGCTTTCTATCTTTAAATTTAAATAAAACGGAAAGTGTATAAGATATCATTGAATAGTTTTATGCGTTTGAAAGCCCTGTTGATGCCGTTATGTGTGGAACCCGTCACAACCTCTCTAGGTGTCGATATGCTGAATTTTTCATGGTCTGTGGCTTATTCTAAAAAAGTGAGATTTTGTTTAATTTTATGATCTGCGCTGCTTAAGAATTCCGAATTCATAGTCATCATGAAAAATTACTGTTGTGTAGCATATATGGTAGTCTATTTGACTGCAACCGTTTGAACTTATTTCTTCAAAAATAATTCCCTTTTTGCTTATTTTCCCCCCATTCATTTGCTACATGTGTGCAGCAGTAGGACTACAGTCAAATATTTAATTTCACTTGATGGCTATGTGTACTTGTAACGTAGATGTGTGTGTATTCATAAATACAAATTTAAGAATGTTATCTTACAAATTACATGCTGCATTCATTTACTCTTTCATACATACATACATACATATGTACAAAGATACAAAAGTAACTTTTTTACTCATTACTGTTCGGGCATAAAAGTTTTGATTGGTATCCAGCATTAATAACATGTCATGTCTTTAAGAAATAATGAATGAAGTTCACAAAGATAAAAAAATATCTACAGGTCACAATTACTGTTACTTAACTTTTACTTCTTGCATTTAAATAATTTATTTTATTTATTTTATGGTAATTTGTAGATGTTAATCAATTGGACTCATTTAGGCTATCAAGAATTTGAAGTTACTTTCGATTGTTTACATAAGAAAAGGAAAAATACTCGGTCAACAGTGTCTTTTGAACTTTGACAGTTGATAACGGTCACTGAATTGAAGCCACTTCTGACGATCATTGACAACAACGTGTATGTTTGTTAAATTGACTCTGGAGTAGTTGCCAACTGACTTTGATTTTCATCGAAATATCATCTTCAGCAATGAGACCCATTTCTAGATTTCTAGATGAAAACAAAACAAAAAATTTTCAAATTTAGAATACCAATACCAATCCGCAGAGTGTCCAAAGCATCCTGTCGCTATCTAATGTGGATTTTGCACTGGCCAGATGATCTGATAGGCGCTATGAACCTAAGATTACCAATTTCTTTTTGTCTAAATAGGATACCAACAATATATATTTTTAACATTTTGTGGGTTGTCGTTTGCCTGATAGATGAAAGCTTGAGAATTCAAACCTCAATGAAGGACCAACATAACCCATGCCATTGGTCAATTGCACATTTCGGATGCGCTCAACCAAGAGAAACCATGGCGGACTGATGAACGATGTTATATTCTACACATAATGATATCAATAGGTCTTCCTCTCGGTTGTCAGTTCACTTCCCCTCCATGTGAAATGTCGCTTGTGCTGTGTGTTATATAGCGGTATTCTGTTTAAGCTACCAGTCGTTAGTCCCTAGATTGTACAATTCAGGTTAAATGAAATCTTTAATCATCTATCTATAGCGTTAGCAGCGGATAGTGGACTGATGACACTACCAACCCAAAATCCACCATAAACAGGGTATTTTTCTAAATGAACTGAACGTTCTTTGTTCTCATTTGGATTGGTACGTGCCAAATTTGACAGTTTTTTTGTTTACGTACTTTTTCATCCTCAAATGTGTCTCATCGCTGTCAGATACAGAGCTCAGTAGCGAACACACGTTGTTATCCATAGAATTTCATGGCGACTTGTCTAAACCGAGTGAATGACAAGTAATTTGGCTGTCATCAACAAGTAAAGTTCGGCAGTTCCATTTTGATTTGTAAAAATAAACAAAAGATGTCAATTAAACTTATTTGATTATTAAACGTATACAAAATTCCTTCAACGCTAATGCTTCATGTCATTTCATTTTTACAAAAGTTTGTTTAAAAATTTCCTTGATGTTTGAACTGTTGGCAGTAAAAAGCTGATTTCTTGTGCCATAGGCAATTAGAAATCTCCTCTTCTTGCTTTAATGAACAATCAGTTGTAATTATTCAAGAAACTGAAGTTCAATTATTTAACATGCGGGCTTTTGCGTTGTTTTAAATTTGTTTTCAATTTTTTTTTTATATTCCGACATAAACCACTCTCTCTCTCTCTCTTCTACTGTCATTTCAATTTGCATTTCCATTGTAATGGTATTTATTACATTTTTTCTTCTTTATTTTAAATTCATAGATTTTGTCAAAAAAAAAAAAAAAAAACAAATATTTGTTTCAATTTTACATTGAGGCATGCAATATTCCCATGCTTAATTCCGATTCCACACCAATACCGTTCAATACTAATTGTACCACATACACACATGCAGCTCTAACAAGGGAAACAAAATTAAAAACTATTGAAAAACACATGCAATTGTAATTGATGACAAAACAGGGGGAAAAATTTGAATTCTTTTTTTGAATAAAATGTGAAAGATGGATGAAAAACTGCAGCTGGACAACAAAATATTTAAAAAAAAAACAAAAAAAAAATTTGATTTGTTAGCAAAAATATGTGTAAATATTCATTGAACAAAATAATATGTTTTGAACGCACAAATTTGAGAGAAGAAAAAATTATTTGCATATCTTTAATACCCAATGAACCTTTTTTTTAATGTATTACTAGTTAACATCATCTTACAGCATGCAACAAAGTTGGAGTTGCCTTACTACAGCGACCAGACGATCCATTGTATTCCCCTCATGCTCTCTAAAGTGAGCATTATAGGGTATCACTATAATTTTGTTCGAGGTCAACAATGGCATTTCGATACCTAGCACTGGATGTGCACACAGATGTTTTTTTCTGGGATGTGTGAATTCTCCGTAGTCTAGTATGTAGTGTATTGGCTTATTAGAAGTAAGGCCACTGCAGAATCACTGGTTCATAGATATTCAAGAAAGATGAAGGTAACGACGTTATAGTCAGTGAACCGTCTTTCTTTTGGCAGTATGCAGAACGCTGCCATCTCCAACAAAATGAAATTCGAAAAAATATTTCCACAGCGCCTTTATCTCAGCTAAAAATAAATAAATTGGCATGAAAAGTTTTTCAAGTTTTCGACTTTAAACTATAGGTTCCGTCACTCATGTATAAAATTCGCAAGCACAACACAAGACGTTTGCTTGCTCATTGCTGAAAATTCCAACATGGCCTACCGCCCAGTAGAGGGTAATATTATTCTCTCTATCTGGCTGAAAGACAAATTTTTTAAAAAAAAATTTTTCATGGCAATTTTATTTTACTCTACTGAGAGAAAGTCGCCCAAGGAAATATTTTTTCGAATTTAATTTTGTGGGTCATGTCTGACCTGGCAGCATTATGGATACCATTATGTTATGTCTGGCCCTTTCCAAGTTACTGGTATGTATATGAGCTCTCTATGTCAACGTCAATTTTTCCATTTTTGCCAAAAGAAAGACGGTACCCTTGCCTGACTGACTATAACGTCGTTACCTTCATCGTTCTTGAAGATATATGAATCAGTGAGTCCGTCGACCTTTAAACCGCAGCAAATAGTACATATTTCAGTTTTTATTGATAGGTCTGGATCTGCGTCTGGCTAGTTATTATTGACGGGTAGGTTCAATAATGACCTGAATGAGTTTCGACTCGTTTAAGAGTCTTTTTTGAACTGAAAACCATCAGATTAATAGGTACTGACTTTGTGCAGTTTCTAGTTTTTGTTTTGAGACGCTGTTAGCTATGTATTCTAAAATTAAACGGAAACTAAAAAATAAATTCCGTAGTTTTCTTAGATAAAATGTTAGCTGGTCATTTGAGAACAATTTGCTTTGTAAGTAATTGAATGAATAAACTGACTAACTGACTGAATGGTGAGTGATGTATAGAGTAGTTGCTGGTTGTTGTTGGTTTTGGTTGACAATGTAACGTTTAATAAAAATCATTTTTCAGCAAAAAAAAAAACTTTTAATTCTTACCTGCATGTATTTATTTGTGAGTACTTTTTCTGTACTATTAAAGTAATTTTTTTTCCTGTTTTTTCGTTTTTGCAAAAGAGTGGTGGTGGTTTCAAATGTAATTTTTTTTTTGTGGCTTTTCTCGTAATGAAATGGAAATGCAAAGTTAGTGTATTGGCGAGGAAACTAAAAGTTGACTGGAAAACTTTTTTCAAAATATAAAATTATTTTTGATGTTTTTGTACGAATGTACGAATGAAATGAATGTAACTTTATTATTTCTCAACTAAACACTTTAATAGTGGTTATGGGTTTAAAAGTTATAAGTGAACGTATGTACTTATACGTATAGGAAAGATGTTTACAAGTTTGTCAAAGCATAGTTTTGTAATATTTTCAATTGTAAAGTCTTGTGTAGTAATAATTCGATATGAAAATAAATTCTTTGTAATTGTAATGAATTTTGTTGAAATGTTGTTTAAAAATTGAATATTTTTTAATCACTTATACATGTCATAAGATATCGTCCCAAATATCTTTAAATAATAGCCAAAGCAAAGAATTCGGTATGAGGGTATTGATTTTAGCTCACAGATAATTTGTCTGAGCTAAAGTTTAAACCGCGGTCAGTCGTTCTGTTAGACTATTTAAAAAATTACGTTAAGGGCCATTATTACAACTTGCCGTTAAAGTTGGGTTTAGTTAAAGGTGACTTTAAAGTTCACTTTAGCTAAAGTTAAAAAAATTAAATAAGTTAAAGGTAACTTTAGCTAAAGTGAACTTTAAAGTCAGCTTTAACTAAACCCAACTTTAACGGAAAGTTGTAATAATTTTTTGTTATTACAACCTAATGATAAAATAAAGTTAACTTTTCCCAAAAATATGGCAATGCCGGAACAATGCCGATAACACTGCTCAATTAAAAAAGATTTTTTTTAACGCAGTGGCAACGACGGTCTTCTTTTTTTTTGTCGTGTATGCTCATTTCGTTTAAATTTGAAGTTGCCATATAGAAATTAATATATATTGTGGCAAGTTTAAACATAAACTTAACTTTAAAAGTTACCGGCAGAATGATTCTCCCTTGAGCTTAACGCTTACTTCTATCTTATCTATCTTATTTCATAATAATGAAAAACAATTTATCTGCTCGTTAAAATCCTCCTCTGTATTAATGTAAATTAGATCAGTGAACTTTCCACTTTTAAATCTACATTCCAAGGTTCTAGGTTGATGTGACCTCATAATAGAACGTTGTATTTTGTTGTGTCTAAAAACTTAAAGTTTCGCTTTAAAAGAGACTTGGTTTTGGTTCTTAAATTTATTAAACAGAAAAACTAATTGCCGTAAGCCATAGAAACGAATGTAAATGACAAATTTGGAATAAAAAAAAAATTGAAGAAAAACCCTGCAAGCAAATCTCTTAAACATTTAAATCCACTTTTATGAATAAGAAAAACTATATTTTCGCATTAAATAAATTGAAATTCTTAAAAAACCCAAAAACAATTTTTTGGTTTTTACACCCATTTCACACCCTTTACTACTCGTAATTTGAATTCCAAATATTATTCTCGTTTTTTGTTTGCCTTTCTTTTTAGAAATGCTTCTAATATTTTGGTTGTCTTTGTTGTTGTAGTAGTTGTAATTTAATTCACGCAATTAATTAAGGTCACGTCTCCGTCATCATGTTTAAATCATTGTTGGCTTCCCATCTCCGCATCATACTTCAGCACTAAACTTCAACCTTCAGCAACTTTGCATGCAGATTTCGAATTTGAATTTCGAAAAATGAAATTCAATTTTATTTTCTATTTTTTATAGTTTTTTTTTGTGTGTAATTGATGCTGCTGCAATGAGTGCGGAAACTCAACCAACCAACTCATTTCATCTCACATCTCGTACATGCCATCCATACAGACCCTTACAAAGAGTCATAGAAATTCGAAAAAAAAGGTCGTGATAAATGTCAGTTGAAACTGTTAAAATATTGTATTTAGTTTTTGGAAAAACGTTTTTAGAATTTATTAAAGTGATAAATAAATGTTTGCTTTTCAGCATTTTTTTTATTTTTTTGTTTGTGATTCTTTTTTCAAGGGGAGTGGTTAGTTGTAATATTTTTTTTTTAACAATAAAAGGGTCAAGCAGTTACGTGGTAATGGGGGTTAAAAAAAAACAAAAAAGGATAAAGGAGATTTTTTTTTTATTAATAGGCTTTAAATTATTTTAAATTTCACTTCTGGAAAAGTTTTTACCACATTTATTACAGTGACAGTAGGGTTACATGAATATTTATATTGGAGAGGCCTGTGAATGACAATCGATCTTAAGACCACTATGACATAGCTCTTCCAGTACTCTACAACGATATTCCACAGCAAGGTGAGAGAACGCTGTCACATGACCCTCACCAAAAGAGGCAATAATGCTCCTTATGGTTAAAAGTTCCTATCGAAATGGTAAAAGTGTTTGGAAAAGTTTCTGAGTTCATGGAATCATCAAATAGGATCTACTTTGAATTTCAGTAGAATGTTTAGATTAGATTTCCCTAAAAGGAAGAAACTGGTAGTCGGAAAGAAACTGATTGTCAATCTAATATTCGAAACTGTAATAGTTTATTGTGACAAAACAGTATCAGATTGCATATTGCACTTGATAATATTGTTACGAAAAGGGAAACGGTGTAACATCGTTTAACATTAAAATGATAAACAAAATCTACAAAAACAAAAACCATGAGAAAGCAATAACAAAGAATGTAACCTAAAATACACAAACAACGATGAAGCCATAATGGATTTGTCGAGAAGGAGAAACCATTAACATTCGACTTCAAGAACATTCATGAGTATGAAAGAAAAGGGCATAGACAAATAAGCGAGAACGCAACAATAAACAATGTAACCTAAAATACACAAACAACAATGAAACCACAATAGATTTCTCGAGAAGGCGAAACCACGAACCTTCGATTTCAAGAAAATTCATCAGACTGTTTACGTGGGCATATAAAAAGGCAAAACAAAGCAGGCAACGAGTAGTAAGAATTCAGTCAGTCTTGTATGAAGATGCATTGCGTATGAAGAGAACAGTCGTGGTTTGAAGATCTCCGTTGTTAAGATCTGCGTTGTAAGCAAAGAGGAATAGCGAAGAAGCAATTCTTGTTGTATACGTCAAGTTATAAATAGTGGCACACAAAAATATTGTGAACAATAAAGAATTTAATTGAAACTAAACACCAATTTATTAGTCGCCGTAGTCTAGTAGGTAGAGTATTCGCTTATTAGACATAAAGCCCGGGTTCGAGCCCCAGGCCATCAAAACGAAATATGAAAAAAAAACTATTTCTTCGGCGACTTCCTCTTAGCAGATTTCTGGCAAAAACTCTGAGAGTAAATAAACCTGCCATGAAAAAGTTGCCAAAATTTGTCGTTCGAAATCGACGTCAAACTGTAGGTATGGCCACTCAAGTGTAAAATTAAGGCACACAACATGATTGGTGTGAGAAGCTAGGCCGTAATCCTGACTGAAGGGTTGTAATGGCCAATTATGTATGTATGTAAACACCAATTTATTTTAAATTAGTTTGCAATCAGCGAACTTATATTTTAAACGTTTTTAAAAAGGTAAAAACGTAACAATATAAACCTACTGAAAGGCCAATTTGGTGTGCAATTGATCAGAAGTTTTGTGTGAGGCTAGGAGATGCGAGAAGACTCTTAAGTGCAGAGCCAAGCCAGCAACAATTCCAGTGCTGGAAGACAACACCTGCTATTTGGAAGATTCTGTTCGAAATACTGAAAAATTTATGACAAAATTGAAGCTTAAAATTTAAAAATTTCCTCTGTGTGTTAAAAAAAATCTTCTGTTAGAACACTGTAAATTTCTTTTGCTTTCTTTTCTTGCTTATCGTACTCTTTCCCACATACAGGATATTCACGATATTACGATCGTAATTTTATGTTGCATTATTATCATCGGTGGGTAAAAAGTTTTCTCTTCGTTTTATTAATGTTGCATAAGAAAAAGAAAACTCCACTCAATTGCCACAATAATCTTTTTATTTCAACTTTTCTTCGGCGTTGTGTTATTTTTATTCTTTTTTACTTCGAATGAATTAAAGTTGCAACCGGATATCAGTTACAACAAATTTTCAGTAACAGCAGGAGCTGCAACAAACAACATTTACAACCTGATGTGTAAGAGAAACCGTAAGAGAGAGAGAGCGAGCAGTGACAGAGCTACAGAAAATGTAAGAAAACCGGAGAATGTTTGCAAAAGTAAAAATAAAACTTTTTAAATAAATTTATAACCATTTAGACGGAAAATGGTGGAATTACAAACAAAATTTTCTACGATTAAAAAAACAGACAGGAAATGATTTTTTATACAAAAAAAAAAAAAAAAAACTCTTCTTTAACATAGCAGTTGCGTATTCACATAAAATGTGAATGCATATGAAACTTTTTGCGTTAAAGTAATTAGCCAAAGTAAGAAAAGTGTTTTTTATGTTAATTGTTAATCGTATGGGAATAGCTGCAACATGATTATTTTAATGTTTATGCTGATAAACAATACCACTTCAAAACTTTAATGCTACAACAAACAGAAATTAAAGACGTAACTAGAAGCCAATAAAATCATGTTGATTGTGTTTTGTGTTCACATTGACTATCTTCCACTGGTTAAAGCAATTAATGGAGAATAGTACGCCAATGCGTATTGGTGTTCAAGCGGATGTTGACGAACAGCTTGATCAACATTTTTGACAATATTTATGACGTTCATGAATATAATGGCTTTTAAGGGTTGTGATTGTGGCATTGTTGTCGCCGTATTCTAATAGGTAGTGTGTTGGCTTATTAGACATGAGGTCTCGATTCAACCGCCACATCAGACATATCCAACAAAATGAAATACGAAAACATAATTCTTCGGCGACTTCCTCCCACCAAATTTCTAGCAAGAACTCTGAGAGCAAATAAAATTGCCATGAAAAACTTTCTCAAAAATCTGTCATTCGGAGTCACCTTAAAACTATAGGTCCCATCACTCATGTATAAAATTCGCACACACAACATGAGTGGTGTTGAGAAGCTAGGTGGTAATATTGATTGAAGGGATGTAATAGCCTCATAAACATTATTTGGACTATGTACCAGGCGAATAAGCAATTAAGAAATAGTTTGAATCGAGGCGCCACTCATGTATAAAATTAACACACACAACATGAGTGGTGTTGAGAATGCTGACTGCAGGGTTGTAATGGCCGAACGTTCATGACTTTGCCTTCACGAAATCTCTATAAATGTAGTGTTGTTGGCATATTTTTGTTTACTTGTTTACCATTTTTTATGCTGGTGTTTGTTGTTTTCTTAAACAGTACAATCATTTGTTAACAGGTTTGTTTACTGCATTGTTTTGTTTTTGTAGCTTTTGTTTATAATTTTAAATAATCAAAGTTTTATAGAAAATACGAATAAAAAAGATAAACAAACAACCAACAACTAAAATTTCGTATGCGTTTTGCATTCAAATGCGATACCATTTCAAAGTTTAGCTATTAATATCAAGAAATCTATTATAAAACTTGTATGTTTATCTACTTGTACATTTCTAAATATTTAAAATGAATGCCAAGTTATTAAAAGTATTTCAAATTTATGGGCAAAAGGAAAATGATTCATAAACATGGGCATGTGTAGATGTGGTAAATTATAAGGCGATGGACCCTTCCGCACAACATAGGATCTCTCAATTTAATGCACAAATGCCAGTGTGGTACACATACACACTACTTGTGTATTTGTATAAGCATGCCGCATGTGTACAGGGGGTATCGTTAGTAAATGTTGTTGAATGCCACAAAAATATTTTTCTCAAAAAGTCATAAAACGCACATTGCGTTCGAAATGTATGGCAATGAAGCCATTTTGTTTTTATTTTTTCTTTTCTATTTTTCTATATTTTTGTTTCTCTTCTTGTTGGTTTTCTTTGTTGTTGTACGGGTATTTCGTAGAAAATTTTAATTAGAACTGTTGTTTTTAATAGTTTTGTTTTCTAAAGTATATCCACACTCTATGCCTGTATCTTTCTGCCATCATGTCTTTTTGCCTTCTCTCTTCTTTTTTTTTTGTTGTTTTTGTGTGTTGTTTTCAGTATTTTGCAGCTTTTTCCAGTTTTATATTATGTGGATATATGTATGTATGTATTTGAGTGTGTAATTGAATATGTTCTTAATTTTATATTAAATTTAAAGACTAAATAAATGGTAGTAAAAACAGCTGTAATGTTTTCTCTTAATTTACACACTAAGTTGAAGATATTTTCTGTTTTTACACAAACAACTCGAGGATTATACGAATATCAGATGCACTTTACTAAGCATATTGCTTTGTTGTATTGGTAATACAACTTAAAAATCGATCAATTTTATTGAAAAAAGTTTTAGAAAGAACATGGTAGTTTGTGAATTACATACGTACATACGTAATTGGTCATTATAACCCTTCAGCTAGGATTACGACCTAGCTTCTCTCACCATTTAAGTTGTATGTATTAATTTTATACATGAGTGGCGGGATCTATAGTTTAAAGTCGACTTCGAATGACAGATTTTTTTGAGAAAATTTCTAAAAGGCCCTGGGAGATAGATCGCTGACAAAGATCTTAAACAGATCCCAGCAGGTTATGTTGCGACGAAGAGGACTGGGAAACTATCGAACACCTCCTCTGCAACAACCCAGCTTCTTCGATGGGTTGGAGTTTTTGTCGAGAGCCGACATTAAGGCTCTTCTTAGATTCATAGAGCTGGTTGAGAAGTACAAGGACTTCAATGTTGTTGTCAGGCTCTCTTGAGTGTTTGTAGTCTGTTTTCCTACCTGTTCTCCTTCTCCAATTTTCCTATTTCTCTCTCCTCTAGAACGTATTACAATGGGTCATTTTGACCTCTTGATATTGTACTTGGCCCAATGACAAGTACACGTCCTCAAAACTAACCTGACCTAAAGCTTCTAATTTATAGTCTTCAAAGTATTTAGGCCGTATAATGCACATAACCAAACCCAACAAAGTTGACTGTTTTTGACAGCTGAAGAGTTGCTCTTTTGGAATGATGTATACAACACTGATATAAAAGAACTACGAAAAGCTGCTGCAAATTCCCTTTGAAATTCCTACTGAGATTCACTGGTAAATCGATTGTGAATGGAAAAATAATCGATTTTCAAAAATAATTTTCTGGGATACAAGCCATCGCACCAGTGATAGAACTCTCTGAAGAAGCCATCCTTTAAATTTTTGGTTTGAACTTAAAACTTCTTGTATATTTTTTTCGGTTTTTATTAATTCGTGTTGCAAACTAAATGAAAAGCTCAATAGACCAACAGTGATGTTACGTTCAGACCACCATATGCTGCAAAATTTAATTGCGCTTATAAAACCCACAAATATACAAATATTGTTATGAAAAACAAAAAAACAACAACATCAAAAGTTTTTTTTTCAATTGCAAACGCACACAAACGCATTCGTACTTGTAAACTTACCCGCATGTAAAGTGCGTATAAATATAGGCATACATACAAGGATAAAAAACGTTTAAACATTATTTAAATTTATATACTCATATGCACACTCTCAAACAACACACACACTTAAAAAAAGTTTAAATCCGTCCAAAATTCCTGAAACAGTATTTTAAAGAAGTGTGTCCTTTTACAGTGAGAGAAAGGGTGAGAAAAGAGAGAGAGCGAGTTAAAATTAGAGAATAGAACATCTTTTTATACTCGGGTTTATTTCGGTTTCTTTATTTCTACTTTCTCTTAAATCGGCAGTATGATACATTGATGTTTTTTTTTCATGATGGAGAGTATCATGAGGATTTAATTGCAAAAGAAAAATTAAAAAAAAACAATGTTTTTTTAACTTGATTTGTTAGCCGAAAAATCAGATACATGGGTGGCATTCAGATTTGTCTTTTCAGTAATTACAACCATAATTACAACCCTTCAGTCAGGATTCCGACCTAGTTTTGCACATCACTTATGTTGCGTGTGTTAATTTTATACATGACAGGCGGGATCTGAAAGCTGAGTATAATCGTAACTGTCATTATATTTATATAAGCATGAGTGGTTGATTAAGACGTAAGGCCACAATTCAAGCCCCACTTTAGACATCAAAAAAAATTGTTTGTTCGGGGACTTCCTCCCAAAAGATTTCTGGCAATAACTGTGAGACTAAATCAAATTGTCATGAAAAGTTTCTCAGAAATCTGTCGTTCGGAATCGACTTTAAACTGTAGGTCCCGCCACTCATGTATATAATTCAACTGGCGTAGGCGCGCAAGAAGCAGAGGCGCCTGGAAGAATGTGTTACGGCAGGCCGAAATCCATTAATCGGGTTGTTATGGCCAATTAAGTAAATAATTAATAACATCTTCACCATGTCTATATACGTACACTTTAAGAGAAAACATTCATTATTATTATTTATCGGGTCTTTTAACAATGACTTTCGAACTTCAACAGTTTATAACGACCATCAAGTTGAAGCTAGGCCATTACAACCCTTTATTCAGTCTGTTTTGTTAAATCACTCCCGCCCTTATACAGCATTTTGTTCCGTTATTCTTTTCTTTAACAATATTTCAAGCATTATTACGCTCTTGATTCTTAAATTTTAATTATTTTAAACACACTGTAAAGAGTAAAAATGTACGGGGCATCCGTTTGTAATATTTTATCGTCGTATACACGAATTCGGCCAAAGTAATGAATCGGCAAAAATCACTAATTGGAAGTTATCAGGTACAGGATATTTTTCTTACATTTTATACAGCAGTTTTAATAAATTTCTTCAATTTGCTGCGTACGATGTGGTAGTCATGGGCTTCTCTTTTAATGTTGTTGCAAGTGTTTTTGTTGGTTTTTCATCTCATTTATTTCCTTTTCTTTTTATTTTTTTTTGTAAACCAAAATAGTGTGGTAATTGCTTTATTACGGCGCCTCATTAATGTCACTAACACAGAGGAAAAGTAAAAATTACCACAACATTTTATACCCTACATCAGCGGAGTTCTTAAGGCATCCTCTTTCAGATGGCGTTTGCATGTAATGTTTGGAAATTCGTTGATGGTTGCCAGAGAGCATATCCAACATCCTGATTTTATTTCTCTGATTTGTTTGAGTTCAATTAAGCAATTTTTTGGGCTGCTGTATCCGTTCAATCTGTTGTTACCTAAATCTGTTGCAATCTGTTGTTACCAATGTCGCTGCAGTGATGAGGAGTTAAACTAAAGGAACTATTGTCATAGACCTCTATTACTTGGTACCAACTAATTAAACCGCTCTTGAAACAATTTAAATCGGAGTACGGGCTACTACCGAAGCTGCATTCGCCTCCATATCCTCTGGAAATATACACCAATAGCTCGAAATTGATTGTGGCGTGTATATCAAGAATTTGAACATCAAACACTTGAATTACTGTATCTTCTAGGAGGGTGACCTGATTATACCCAAGACAATTAAATGGCTGCTCCGTAGCAGACCATTAGTATAGTACAAGGGCGTTGACGTTTAAGTTTGTCCCTGAAGGGCATTGGACGGCAAAGCCCTCTTTGTGATCTGATCAGAGACATCACTTTGACATAAATTGGCTAGAAATAAGGGCCCATGGTTAACATATTGTAGGTAGAAGAGCTAGTCCTCTCTTGCGCTGGCCGAATGTTAACGAAGAGAGAGTATGAGGACAAGACCGTCTATCACTTAATTGGCAAATTCTCACGACTTTGTATCGTGTAGACATTTGGAATACGAAATACACAAGTATTATCAACAAAAAGCATACACTGTTGTATATTTGTCCAAAAATATACTCAATACAACTATACAACGGATTATGTGAATTGACCAAATGTGTCTCAGGCAAGCAAACACACGATGGTTATCGTCTAAAGAAGGAAGTATTTATGAAGGCACTCAACAGAGAATAATAATTCATAAGATTTTTTAACAAAAATCCCTGATGCTGAAACGATATCTTGTGGCTCTATATGCTGCTTCCTTCTATTGTCTTTCACTCGATAATATAGAGGCTTATAGAGTTGTTAGTATAAAGTTAAGTAACTTTTAACTCATTAAACATGTATGCATGCAACACAATGAGGTCATCAGGCTTGGGATTGATTTTAATCGCCGATTTATGCTCACATAGCAGCCTCACGACGTAAAATTTCTTTGGTGAAGAAAATATCGAATTCGGTTAGTAGTTCATAATTGCCGTGTACATCTGTAAATTAAAAATTTAATTATTCAAATAAGTTTATTGTGGTAGAGGTTATCATATAGCCTGGCTTAACCGACAGCAATTTTCTTACCGGTTTCCGCTTCATGTCGAAAATAATTTCTTTGTGCGTGTGTATATGTGTGTGTTGTATATTTTATCTTTTTAATATTTTTAATGATTTCTTTTTCTTTTTTTCTACCATTTTTTGTTAATTTTTCCAATATATTTTTTTTCTGGCCATTCAAGTGGAAAAATGGAAAAAAATCTTGTGAATCATTGTATGTACGTACGTACGCGTATGCCTCTTGTGATGATGTAGTTGTAAAAATGTAGGCATTTTGTTGTTTTTAATTTTAATTTTTGCCCGAAAGGAGGTCAAATTTAATGTTTATTTTAACTTAATTTCTGTCTTCTTCTTCTACTTCTTCTTTGTGTCTTTTTATACGCACTTTCAATGAGAATTTAAAGTGACAATTAAACGATAAAAATGCACTTATTTTTTACCCAACCATCCCTTTCATCCACAGTACAGAGTCGATATTGAAATTGAGAGAGATTCTGTCTTTGTCGGTTGTGTAAGTTTTTGTGTGTGTGTGTGTGTCTGTGTGTAGGTAAGCAGAATTTTTATATTTGTTATTAAAATTTAATGAAAACTTTAAACATAAAAGAGTTAATATTGTTATGGTGGCTGTTATACTAATTGGGAAATTTTCATTTGAAGCTCTTAAAAGGATTGTGCTGGCCCATATAGCTTTTAATGATGTCTTTAATAAAATGTTTATGGTAGAGAAAATAATGAAATACTTTGCATTGGTATAGAAATGATTTGGAAATCTGTAGAGGGAGTGCTCCAGGCATAAAAATCTTTTAAAATGAACAGTGATTTGACGTTGAGTAAAATTTATCAGGGCTACTACAACTGCTAATTTCTTTGGTATTTGGTTTTTCAGTGTAAATTTTCCAGCCAATAGTATCAACAATATTGGGTAAGTTTCGACATTCCACTTACAAATGGACAATGATTGCAAATTATTGAATTTTATTATTTGAATTCATTCTGAGTGAAAAATTTCCATTTTCCATTGAAAAATTATCGTCCGCGATGAAGCCCATTTTAGGCTCAATGAAAACCTCAACGGAGTATCTCAAATTCGATGTGAAAATTAGCAAGAAAAATTTGTCAATACATCCTAAAAAATGCACTCTGTGGTGTTGTTTGCGGGCCTGCATCGTCTTTACAACATACTTCTTTAACGTACATACTTAAATTAGGGAATTGAAGTTGTTAATATGTGATTTCCACAAGTCAGTATTCGACATTCATTAATTTTATCTATGACTGACGAGATATACAGTTTAACGTTGACAGTGATGGCCTGTTTAACCTCATTCTCAAAAAGGTTTCGTTTCCACTTCATACATTTTCTTGCAAAAAATTAAAGGAATGGTATTAGATTGTTGAAAATTGATTCTGAACACTCTATTGGTATTAAGAAAAGAAGAAAAGAATTTAAACAATTTCAATGAGCTCAACCAGATGCCATGAAGTCGAGCTGCGATACTTTACACTGCGCGTGCAATAATCGGTATTATTTTCACAATAAATTATTTTAAGAAATTTTAATGTCAACTGGCCGCCAAGATTACGGGATTCAAAGTCGTGTGACCTTTTCTTTGGCGTTTTTTTGAGAAATCAGAAACAATTTCCTCAGCTCAAATTCATGGTCATGGAAAATTTCATAAAGAGAGCTAGGCTTCAGAGCTGTAACGAACATTTTTTAGATATCCTTTAAAAAAATCTGAACTATTTTAAATAATATGCGCGTTTATGGTCTAAAATAAAAAAGGGCTTCCTTACGAGGACACCTTTACATTAAACATTGTCTCTTCAGAATGTTTTGGGTGTGTTACACTCTAATAATCGATATTTCAGAACAATGTTCTGCTTATTTAGTAGAAGATTTAAGCAGGAGAACACCATAGTGTAGATCAGAGATCAGCAATGAATGCTTTTTTCGCTACTCATAAGTACTCATGAAATTTTGAGTATGAGTAAGTCAACAATATTGAAATTCAACTACTCTGATTCATTCGTACTCACTACAATGTTGATTTAGAAGTACATGTTGGAATGAGTATGAGTTCAACGTTGACATTAAACTCGTAACATTCGAAATATGTTTCATTCATACGCCTACTCATTCAGATTCATAAATTTAGAAAAATGCTTATAATACTCATAAATGATTAAAGTGATTCGAATCATTCATCAAAATTTACAGTCTTAGTTGTTGTTGCATTTACAAAAAAAGTAGAAAAGCAAAGCAACACACAATCCTATAGTGAGTATTGTAGTGTTCGTATGCGAATCATATTTAGTTTGTGATTCTTGTATATGTTGAGTAGAGAAGAGTGGAAATCCAGAACATCATGCGTATTGTTAAGTATGAGTTCGGTGAGTACTTCAAACTTTGAAAATTAGTAGTATGGGTATGATATTAAAATAAGTATGAATGCGTATAAGTATCAGGAATTATAAGTATGATTCGATCCTACTAATCCTTTTGAATACTCATTGCTGATCTCTGGTGAGGGGATATAATTCACACGGTAATTAATTGTGCAATGAACTGAATGACATTAGAAAACTCAGGATGACATGGACAAATTTTAAGAAACATGAGGAAATTTTCCACCTTCGATTGCTACAATAGTACAATATACTTTTGGCTTCAACTTAATATTAATACGTCATTAAGAAATAAGGTAATTACTTTTTTTTCTGAACAAAATATCAATGTTACTAACATTTATGTACTCCCTAAAAACACTCTTTATCAAGTATTTTCCTTTTGAAATTCAAACAAAAGTATTCATTTTTCCCTACTCAGCAGTAAGATTGTTTCGTAAAGGTTTCAAACTCATTAAAATACTGATTATTTATACGATGTCCCTTCTTTCATTTTTTTATTTCTAAACAGTTACACCAACCCCCTGCTCTCTTCTGACAGAGAATATATATTTTTGTGTACGTTGCGTTGTCAACTCCATCCACAGCCTAGTAACCCTATTCATGTTCGTTACTCCGCTAATCCAAATTTTATTGTTTAAGAAAACAATTCATGACGCTTATAAGTGTTGTCTGTGTACGGCATGAAATCCTAATAAAGGCCTATTTTAAATACCTGCAAAGCTGTCTTTATTAGACATGCCAAAAATTGTAACCTTTAACATCCTTTTCTTTTTCACTCTCTTTTAGGTTGTTGTACAACAACTAAACAACAACAACGTCACCAACAATAACAAAAGGAATTGCGAAAATCATTTAAATGTAATCTGACATGATGATGACAATTCCTTTTGTATTTGGCTTTTGCTACACTTTTTTTTTCTTTTTCTTTTTTTGTTGTTGTCATTTTGGCTCGTTATGTTAAAAATCTCCCGTGTATTTGTGTGTGAAAGCGTAACAAAATGATACAAAAAAAAAAAAAGAAAGAGAAGGAGAAAGAGAAACATGACAAACCCAGTTACAAGTCATCCTTATATAGGGTGATTAGCAAAATGATGATTATTTACATACATACATAATCGGTCATTACAATCCTTCAGTCAGGATTACGGCCTAGCTTCTCAACACCACTCATGTTGTATGCGTTAATTTTATCCATAAGTGGCCGGACCTACAGTTTAAAGTCAATTCTGAACGACAGATTTTTGAGAAACTTTTTCATGGCAATTTTATTTACTCTAAGAATTTTAGCTAGAAATCTGTTGAGAGGAAGTCATCGAAGAAATATTTTTTTTCACATCAATTCTGTGGTTGGTTTAAACTGAGGCCTTACGTCTAATAAGCCAACACACTATTTATTAGACTTCGGCGAATTCTTGGTGGTAATTCACTGTGATTCTGAAATAACAACAAATCTTCTATTAAACTCAACTATTTTTCCACAAGAAAGCAAACGAGTAAAGTAATTCGTTATCGAAGAAGATTAATTATAATGATAATTCTAACAAGCTCTCTAAACTGAAGCCTAGTTGATTACATTATCACGGCATATAGTGTTGGTAACGTGGAATTTCATGAATTCTTGTTAACATTTGCATTTTAAAGTTCAGTATTTCGCTTTAATTGGAGAGGTTGGAGTCTTTAATTTCATAAATTCAAAAACTTTTTCGCTGGCTTCGTTATTCGAACATGGTTTACTTGGTTTCTTGTCAAGCGCTTCAGAAAAAAGCGTAAAAAGAAATGTTTGTTGTATCTTTGTTCATTTTTTCTTTGTAAAAGGAGGATTCGTGACATGGCAATGACAAAAATTCGCCATTCAGCCATGAATTATTTAGCAGACGTAAAACGCTTGTAAAACTTCGAATTTTATGATCAAACTTACTTACTGTGCGAACAGTAGGAAATTAAAGGCATTTTTCACTGTCATAGTCAATCCACTGCACAGACTATTCAAGCCGTTTTGATAAAATTTCGTACCAGTTTCACCTTACTGGACATTAATCCACCAACTTTCGAATACATAACGAAGAAGATATTGAGATCACCGCCGTTGTCAGCAATTAGGAAGATTTTACATAATAACTGTGGTATGAAGCAGAGATCAGCAAAGAGCATTCGAAAAGATGAGTAGATTCGAATCAAACTCATAATTTCTGATACTTATACGCACGCATTAATATTTATTTTAATATCATACTCATACTACTCACATTCAAAGTTTGAAGTGCTCATCATACTTATACGTAACAATACGCATGATGTTGTTGACTGCGACTCTCCATGACTCAACATTTACAAGAATCACAAAATAAGTATGATTAGCGTACGAACACTAAAATACTCACTAGAAGGTTGTGTGTTAGCTTTGCTTGCTGTCTTTGTCTTTTCCTTTCTTCTTTTTTTGTAAATGCAACAACAACTAAGACTGTAAATTTTGATGAATGATTCGAATCACTGGAATCATTTATAAGTGTATTTTTCTAAATGTATGAACAGAATGAGTAGGCGTATGAATCAAACATGTTTCGAATGTCAATGTTTGACTCACACTCATTGCAACCAGTACTTACAAATCAATATTGTAGTGAGAATGAATGAATCAGAATACATAGTTAAATTCCAATATTGGTGACTCACTTATATTCGAAATTTCATGAGTACTTATGAGTAGCAAAAAAAACGATTGATGGCTGATCTCTGGTATGAAGCTGTATAAATTAAAGCGTCTGCAAAAGCTGGAGCAAGATGATTTACGACAACATCGTTTGAATTGCAAATGAGACGTAGGAATGATGAATGAAGGTTCATTTTTCTATGGAAAAATATTTTCAGCAAGAATTTAATTTTAATTTTAAGTCTTAGTAGGAGGGAGTTGATAACCATTGTATTAGTAGAAGATGACCCTTTGTGATATGGAATCAGCAGGATTTTTCAACGTTATGTGATTTAATATTAAGTCACTCTTGTTGTCAGCAGATACGTAAACAAAAATGGTTAGGTAGTCAATTTACCGAGCTACTGCTAGATTTGATGGACCTGTAAGTTTGTGGATCTAATAGAGTGTGCAACCGAGTTTGACCAGCTATCATGTCATGGAAGCTGCATGGTATCAGAAATTAAGATTTTCCGCCGTATACCTTCTACAGACATGTTCTGTACATATAAAACTGTTTCTTTAAAAAATAACACATCTTTTCGGTTATACGCCATAGTTAACGTACATTCATACCTTTATATGTATGTATGTATGTGTATTGAATGTATGAACTCATGAAGGCCAGAGTTATAGAAGGATAGTGGTAGAGCGGGAACAAGTGCAAGTAGATACAATGATAATAATGTGACATCAGGTGCTTGAATCTAATACGAATGTCGCCTTTAAATCACATTTGCACACAAAACGGTTTTTCTTCTCATTTCTTCTTTTTCTAGTTATTCGTTGTTTTTTGTTTTCTTTTCTTTTTTTTTTTTTTTGTTCTCTATAAATTCGTTTATATTCGTTTGCATTTGTAAAGACAGCCCTTTGTTGTATTGTAACAGTTACAAAAGATTGTTTAAACACACTCATGCTATTTGCATTTAGCTGTATGTGTGTGTGTATGAGAGAAAATCTAAGAGTGGGTGTTATGTTTCGTGTAATTGTATGCTTGTAGATGATGAGGAAATCTATTCAACCCATTACAATAGAGGATATGAAATTTAAACAAGTATTTAACTTTGAAAGGAGAGACACTCATTTTGTTTTTGCTTTTCTATAGCAGAGAGAAGGAGAGCAAGAAATTTAAGCTTAAGTTGTTATTGTTGTTTAACTGCCTTGTTTTCGCGCATTAGTGACACGTAGAAAGTGAATGTACAAATTCATACATACATACATATGTATGTATATTGTATTAATACAGAGGCGTGTGTGTATGTATATGTATGTAGCTTATAGCGATAGTCAGATATCTTTTAAATACAAACAAAAAAAATTAAGGAATAATCGAAATCAAAACCAAATCCATAAGGCAGTGTCAGCATAATAATCAATGGAATTCTTTTATTTCACATCACAATGCGTATGTGTGAGTGTGTGTATTTTTCTTACTTTTCTTACTCCTTCTGTTTTGAGATTTTTTTTTTCAAAAGTTTTTCCTTTTCAGCGCCTCTTATCCTTTTTATCTATCATTTAATACCGTTAGGCGACTATCATTATATCCCATCAATACAGGGGGAATATCGAAGACACAAGCCAAATGATAAGAGATGCTGTTTTAATATCCTGCCGTGGTTAAGGTTAGTGGGTTATTTATTGTATTTAAATTTATGTATAACGATACACATATGAAATCTCTCCCGTTTAAAAATGTGTATGCATATTTATTTAACATTTATGGGTTTCCTTTGCTATAACTGGCGTGTGTGAGCTAAATATATTTGGTTTGTTTAGTTCCGAGTCCAATTGGTCCCCTGATTTCTACAGGAAAAAAGAAAGGACAATTCGATGCTATCAGGATTATCAGATTTGAACTCGGAAAGCAATATGCATTTGGAAGTGCATTTTAAACAATTCATGATGATTTGTAAAATCTTACCGATTATTTCAGGCACGAATTTAATCAAACCGACCTTTTACTGGCTCATCTTTCAAGTTTAATTTTATGCATTAAATAAAGGATAATAATGTGTTATTGTGTATGGCATTACTAAGCCTATCTACACCCACTGAAAAAATTCTTTTATTTTTGTTTTGTTTTCTTTGCTTTGTGAACACCGAAATATTTTTCGATTTATTTTGAAGATTAAATAAAGTTTATTGTGCATTTTAACCATTTGGCATATGTGTTCCACATCAATACTGAATCACAACCTCCGTAACGACCTACACACAATTACACTTGTGAGCAAATAACTTTAAATACCTCCATCCATTCTATGGGGGTGGCACACTTTTCTAAAGTACTTTCTAACGATCACGTGTTACATTTCGTAGAGATACAATGAAAAAAAAAAGAAAAGAAAGAAACACTTGAACTGTTATTCACTTATTAATGTACCATACATGCATACAAAGAAATTACGCACATAATCAAACAAAAGAGTCGTCTCGTTAATGTTTCTTTTTTACTTCCTTTTCAACAGATTCGTTCATGTTTTTTTTTTTTTTTTGGTTCATATTTCTTTTTGTATGAGACCTTTTTTTCTCTCCCTTTTTAAATTGTATGAGTACTTTGTGTAATTTTTTTTGTTGCCCTTGTTATTGTAAAAAATATCTACGGCGCCCCGTACCATTGTTAAGTCACTGATTGGAATATGAAGTACTTTGCATATCTTTTGAACTGATTCATTAAAATTGTTTTTTTTTACATACAAATTTAATAAGAATCAATGTTTACATTTCCTTTTCTATTGAAATTATTCAAAATTCAATTGAAATTATAATTATTTTCAATATATGATCAATTAAGATAGCCGCTGAGGGGATCCTCCGATATCAGAATTGGAGATATACGCACATTTACTGACCATAAAGCGTTTTTAGATCTGTAGACAGTATTAGTGCTATATCTTCCAGAGGTGGTAGTAAGAGGTAGTAGTTACTCTAATGTTAATTCCTGGACATGTGGACATTGAAAGCAACCACTTATAATGGTGACTGCATTTGCCAATTTGGAAGACTCAATTGGATTCATACGTAAGACTGGCACTTCTCTACAGAAATGTAAACAAATGCTCTCAAACATTGAAAATTCACTCATTTGTAAAAAAAAGTTGAGATCATAAAATGTGCAAAAAGTGACCAAACAGATCGAAAGTATCAAAGGATTATAACGAGCCAAGGGCCTCTAGAAGCACATAGGCGGATGCTGTGCTAACGATGAAGAAGAGAAGATCTCATCACGCCATTGCACTTGAAAAATTGAGACGATGGATTCTTGGGCATCCAGAGCTTATTGAAAGGATGTGTTTTTGGATAGAATCCACATGACGGTGTTACAACAGCACCATATAGCATCTTAGTTGCCTTTGCTCTAATCAATATCTCGACTTGTATAGGTGCTGTTAGATAAGGTTTTTTGACAGGAGATATAATGGAGAATTTCTACAAAAGGTAAATGAGTGCCTGTCAGTCATTCATTTAAATGTTGCAGATGACGCAGAGGTTTCGCCCAATTTTGGAATACTCTTTGCAACATTATGCCCAGCATATGGAATTTGTAATGTTCTCTTAAAGGTCTGGAATTGTACCTTTTATGTTGCTGTATACGAGAAACTTTACATACATAATTGGTCATTACAACCCTTCAGTCAGGATTACGACCTAAGTTCTCATACCACTCATGTTGGGTGCGTTAATTTCACACATGAGTGGCGGGACCTACAGGTAAAGTCGACTCCGAACGACAGGTTTTTCATGGTTTTGATGTCCGATCTGAGATTTAAACCGTGGCCTTACGTCTAATAAGCCAACACACTACCTACTAGACTACGGCGACAAGAAACTTTACGTATCTCTATAAAACGTAATGTAATCAAGTTCAGTGAGGTTACAGAGTGTTATCTTGACCCTCATAGACTGCTCCAAATCTAATTATCAAAATTCGCTTCTTAATAGGTTCATGGCATTGAGTGTCGTTGGCCGTATTATAGAAACCACATGTCAGCGCTTGTCTGTTGTGCCAAAAGAAAAAAAGAAATCAGAAATTATCGCACAGTGTAATCGCTGTAGTCTAGTAGGTAGTGTGTTGTCCACGGTTCTCCAACAAAACGAAATATAAAAATAATTTTTCTTCGGCGACTTCCTCTCAGCAGGTTTCTGGCAAAAATTCTGAAAGTAAATAAAATTGCTATGAAATAATTTCTCAAGAATATGTATATCGTTCGGAGTCGACTTCAAACTGTAGGCCCCACAACTCATGTATATAGTTAAAACGCACAGCATAAGTGATATGAGAAGCTAGGTCGAAATCTTTTTGTGGATTTTCGGCTGGCGAAGTTATCAGTCGATTATTCTTTGTAAACGATGTTGGTCAAGTCATCAATGTTAACGACGAGAACGACAGGTCGATGATTATCAACTTCTATCGGTCTGAACTGGATGATTTGTACACCATCGACACAGGATTGTAATAGGAAGGTGCTACGTGCCTTACTGCTCATGCCACATTGCATTACCTGGACGAGTGATTTGAGAGCATGGTCATCTCAAGTGAATGTGTGAATGTGCTTTCTTATGAGGTAGGTGTTTGGTAATAACTATAAACCGCAGTGGTCCTTTAATCAAATATAATCCTTGTCATCGATCAAATCCTGATTGGATTATTATTGAATTTAAATAGGAACAATTGGGCGGTTTTATAGTAGCCTTGGGTACAATTTTTACTAAAGCTTAAAAAACTCAATGATGATAATGAGATTATGATCATACGCAATAATAATAATAAAAAATAATATATATTAATGTGCATTACAATTGTTTTCTTCATAAAACTGTAGCATTTTAAGCGCATTATATAAGCATTTGTTAATTTCTGTTGCTAATCTCATTTAATTTCGTTCATTTGTATAGAATGAAAAATTTAATTCAATCTCTTTAAAATTTTCCACAAGTAATATTTCTTTGGAACACTTGCAGAATTATGAAAATTTTAATTTAAATCCGCTTAACAGATGTAAACGTGTTGAGCATTTTGAAAATATTTTACTTGTGAATTTTGCATTTTATATTACCCAGGTGGTATTTTCTTGTTAATTTTTAGGATTTTTGATTTTGAATATTTAATGCTGATGAGAATTTACTTATGCTACTTGAAAGGTCTAGTCGTTGAATTTACATTACAAAAATAATTTATTGCCTAAATGTTGCTTTGTTGATTTTATAATTGAAAAATCGTTTTTATTTTTTTATTTTTTAAACATTTCAGAATACATAAAAAAGATGAATTTAATGGAATTTTTTGAGTAAGAAAATAAAAAAAAAACAAATAGGAGAGCCCTACCAGTTCTACTACCAGTTTATAGAAGCTTGCTTGTAAAGAACGCTTTACTCCAATTACTGCAATCATTCGTTCTTTCAGCTCATCATATAACTGGTTTGTACACCAGTACTTGTAGCTTTAAGAACTCTGGTTGAATATTTTCTAATTCGGGGAATAGATACATCAGTAGGCGTCAAAAGAAACTGTACACTAAGGATAAAATTCAAACAATCACCAAATTCTACATTTACCACTTAAGGAGAGTGCCCGAAAAAAGTTTAACAATATTTCGAAGTTTTTTTATATGGCAGGGTAAACAGTCTGGTGAATGTTCTTGAAGGCGAATGTTCGCGACTTCGCCTTCTCGAAATCTTTATAAATGTAAACATCATTGTTTCCATTCATTATTGTTGTGTGTGAATTTTGTTTTCATTAATTCTTGTAGTGTTGTTTGTGGAATTTTGTTTACTTGTTTACCATTTTTTTTTTGCTGGTGTTTGTTGTTGTATTTTTGTTCACTGGTTTACCATATTTTTTATGCTGGTGATTGTTGTTATATTAAGCAGGACGACAATTTGTAAACAGGTTTGTTTACTGCATTGTTCTGTTTTTGTAGCTTTTGTTTATAATTTTAATGTTTAGCGATGGAAAAGCCAAACACCACTATCTAGATCTTTCATTTTCGTAACAGTATACATTTTCGTAACAGTATACATTTTCGTAATGTGTACCGATTCTTATGACGCTCACTGTATATACTGTGAAAGGAATATCATTGATATGTAAATCTGCTTTGTGTTTGATGGTGTTGCATAGAAAAGTTATATGATTTTAATATACAGAAGACGTGCCACATTGTTGCATATGTTTATGAAAACTTACTTTAAAAGGGTAATTTTCATTTTTATTTAAACAAATAATCCACTCAAATGAAAACACAACTCAATTGATTACAATACAACATTATTGTTTATTAATGCACTAATTTGTTACTAAATTAACCAGTAGAAGAAGCATTCAACTGGTAATAAATTGGTATCGAAATAAATTTATATACTCTTGTAATTACGTACATATGTACATACTTTACACACACACACACAGATCCACTTACAGAAATAAATCAATAATATTTCATAAAATTAAATTTAAATCATGAATAAATTAAATAACTTTTGTATTGTTTTTGTAAAATTAAAAATACTTGTCTTGCCGTTGTTATTGCTGGCGGTAATGTTTTTTTTTGTTATATTTTGTTGTTGTTTGTTTGTTTGTTTGTTTGCTGCTCATTATATTATTTTTTTTTTCTTTGTAATACAAATTACACACAATATTTAATCAGACGATTGGTATACATACATGCAAATTTACATATATGTGTAGGGAATTAATATATTTACATTATATATTATGTATATACCATATATACACCATACTATATGTATGTCTATAGATGATATAGTTTGTTATTTGAACTACTTTTATAATATTTATTTATTTTTTTTATTTGTTTACTTATTTGTTATTTTGCTTTATTATTACAAATTGTATTGTGTGTATAGAGTTTAACAATTTGCAATTTGTCTCAATAACAACAATAAATTTTCCAATAATTGTAGTTTAAATAATTTATATTGTTATACCATCATGATGAAAATAGTACGTGTTACTGAAAGGGTATTGCACAACGCTGTGTACGGAAATAATAGACATACATACATACAGACATACATATTGGTCATTACAATCCTTCAGTCAGGATTACGTCCAGGCTTCTCAGAGTATTTATGTTGTGTGTTAATTTTATTCTAAAGTCGACTATATAAGGTCGACTCCGAACTACAGATCTTTTTGAGAAATTTTTTCATGGCAGGCTTTATTTCGCCAGAAATCTGCGGATAGAAAGTTGCGCAAGAAATATTTTTTTATATTTTCGTTTTGGTGTCTGACCTGGAGATGGAACAGTGGCTGTACGTCTACTAAGATAATACACTACGTGCTAGACTACGGTTTAAGGTAAGAAGTTTCTCTAAAAAATCTGTCGTTCAGAGTCGACTTTTAACTGTAAGTCCCGCCACTTACATATAAAACTATCACACACAACATAATTGGTGTAAGAAACTAGGTCGTAAACCTGACTAAAGGATTGTAATGACCAATTATATATGCATGTAAGATTTGAACATTATCTGGTAGGCAAACTATGTAAGAATTACTCCAAGCATTGAGGACTCTTAATAAAAATGTATTGTATTATCGGTTTATTCGCCATATGTACATAGGTTGTCGAAACATACATACATAATTGGTCATTACAACCCTTCAGTTAGGATTACGGCCAAGCTTCTAACACGACTCATGTTGTGTGCGTTAATTTTATGCTTGAGTGGCGGGACCTACAGTTTAACGTCGACTCCGAACGACAGATTTTGAGAAACTTTTTCATGGCAGGTTTATTTACTCTCAGAGTTTTTGCCAGAAATCTGCTGAGAGGAAAACGCCGAAGAAATATTTTTTTTCTTATTTCGTTTTGATGTCTGGTCTGGTGCTTGAACCAGGGCTTTACGTCTAATAAGCGAACACACTACCTACTAGACTACAGCAACCACATGTACATATTGTATTATCGGTTTACTAGCCCTATAGGTTCCTGATAACAGCAGCAATATATTGTAACTCCTATAAGTCTCTAGGACTATGACTTCTGGCAGTAATGCCAAACATAAACTTCTAAGGATCCCAACTTAATACTATCTTTATTATTTTTATAAACATTTCGAAAGCTATTTGGTGCTTGTTATCAAATCTTCCTGTAGCAATTCTGTAGCCTGAACATTTATTGTCATGTGTTAGCGATTGTTTCCTTAGGAGTCAGCCCATTACTAAAATGAAGTTTTTTTTAGCCTTGAGGATCAATTCATCGCATCGCATCTCTTTTTGTATCCCGCCTTACTTAGTCTTAACAGTCATGCTTAACACTTTTTTACAATTTATTTAAAACACCTAATTACCACACACTGTGTAATCGCATTTTTCCTGCATTTTTCATATTTATAAACGGAATTCGATTATCAAGGCACCATACGTTCATGTACTTATGTGTGAAGTGGTGTTTACCGCCTGTAAGTTTGTGTGTGTATCAAAGATTCATCCTGGCCTACTACATACGCTTTCAAAATTGTTTAATCAAACTGAAGAGTACCTTCGTTAAAAATTTAATGAAGGTACTCGTATTTGTATGCAAAATAAATTTTGTAGATTATCGAGATCTCGACTCATAATATAATTCATTATTATTTATTTGTATATACATACATACATGTATGTATATTTGTATATTGTAAATAAAATAAATATGTATTTGTTCACCATACAAATTTTAATTATAAAATGATTCAAATTGTTTAAATTTATTGGAAAAGTGAGAAAGTTTCTTTAACTACTTACTATAATGCTCTGCATACATATTAGCAATCAGGAATGAATCGTTTTTTCGCTACTCATAAGTACTCATGAAATTTTAAATATGAGTGAGTCAACAGTATTGAAATTCAACTACTCTGATTCATTCCTACTCACTACAGATTGCAATCTCATACTCATTGCAATTACTCATAAATGATTAGAGTGATTCTAGTGATTTATCAAAATTTACAGTCTTAGTTGTTGTTGCATTTACAAAAAAAGAAGAAAGAAAAAGACAAAGACAGCAAGCAAAGCAAACACACAACCTTCTAGTGAGTATTGTAGTGTTCGTACGCGATTCATACTGATTTTGTGATTCTTGTAAATGTTGAGTAAAGGGGAGTCGAAATCAACAACATCATGGGTATTGTTAAGTATGAGTACGATGAGTACCTCAAACTTTGAATATGAGTAGTATGAGTATGATATTAAAATAAGTCTGAATACGTATGAGTATTAGAAATTAAGAGTACGATTCTATTATACTCATCTTTTTGAATACTCATTGCTGATCTTTGATTACGACCTAGCTTCTCACAACACTTATGTTGTGTATGTTCATTTTACAAAAGAATGGCTGGACCTTCACTTTAAAGTTTACTCCGAACTACAGATTTTTGAGAAACTTTTTCATGACAATTTTATTTACTCTTAGAGTTTTTGTCAAAAATCTGTTTGAAATCATTCTACATTCTTCGATATGTCTGATCTGGGCTTTGGACCGTGTGCTCTAGCCTAAAAAGCCAACGCTACCTACTAGATTACGGCGACTTGTGATATCCTATCATACAAATCAATTTACAAGGTTATCATTACCATTGAGGTAACCAAGTTTTCTATCTCATCATCCTATATTATATATTGAAGTTTCAATCATTCTAAGCAGTAAAGGCGTAATCCCACTGAAGCAATCATTTTAAAAGGAATTTAAGACCGAAAATATGTTCAACTCGAATATTCGAATGATTTCACAGGATCTATCGCTTCGTTCACAAAACAATAATGAACTTATGTAACTCTTTTGTAAAAATATTTAAAAACGAAACATAGTGGAAAAAGAATTATTCAAGGATTGTTTTTTTTTTTTGTAATTTCTATACTGACATCAAATAAAAAGTATAAAGGCTCTGTAACTGTATATGCAATACATTTATTTAATAAATAACAAAAAAAAAAATTGTTTAAATCATTTCACCGTATTTGATTTCCAGGTCAAATATCATAGAAATGAGCGAATATTATTGATCCCCATTAAAATATCAATGTAAATCATATCAATGTAAACTATTGTGTAAATAAAAATCCAATAAAATTTAATTTCTATGAATATGTTGATGAAAACATATTGTATTTTAACAAGAATTTCATGCCAGTGGTAGTACAAGGCCACATGAAAAGTTCAATATTTTTGGTTGGATTATATCGGCTGATTTTATTTACGAAAGAATATTTTAAAATGTTTTCATAATTTGTTGCATTTACAAATATGTATGTAAATACGTCTGTATACAAAAAAGACTGATTGATTGACTGACTGAACAAATTTTGCCAGAAATCTGACATTTTTACCTGACTCAATGCAAAAAAAATTCCAAAAAGGAAAATAAAAATTTCTTTGAACCACTAGACAATTTTCATGTTCATTATCATGTTTCATAGGTTACCATTAAATTGATTGACTAGAATTCATTCTACATAGGAACCGGACTAGTGAAGAGTTATTTGTTAATTTTTATAGCCGACTTTTCATAGTTTAGCTGAGTTATTGTAAGCTATGTTTTTTTTTTTAATTAAAGTTGTCTTGAAACTCCCAAGTGATTTCGTAATGCGTTAGCATTGCTTTTTGCATAAGGTATATCAAGTATTATGTAGCAGTAGTCTAGTAGACAATGTATTGCTTTATTAGATGGGAGCCGTGGTTAAAACACCAGCCCAGATATCTTCAACAAAATAAAATATTGTTACGAAAGTGGAAACGGTGTAACATCCTTTAACATTAAAATGATAAACAAAAGATACAAAAACAAAAATCATGAGTAGTAAAGAAAAGGGGATAGACAAGTAAACGAGAACGAAACACAAGCAACGATGAAACCGCGATAGAGTTCTATAGAAAGCGAAACTACGAACGTTCGACTTTAAGAACATTCATCAGACTGTTTATGTGGGCATATAAAAAGGCAAAACAAAGCAGGCAACGAGTAGCAAGAATTCAGCCAGTCTTGTGTGAAGACGCTTCCCAATTTCTGAAAATTTATTTGAAAGTGAAAAAATAAGTTTTCGTAGCTAGCATTTTATTGTTTTCATACTAATTCTAGTCTTCTCGCTATTGTAACTATTGCAGGAAGTGTTCAAGAATACCATGAAATATAGATTCGTTATTGTTCTTAACTTAATGGTCCTTCGACGACATAGAAAAATGTATGCAAGGATTACAGGCTTATGTTTCTATAAGGAAATATCGAACAAGAATTGCAACCAAATGAAAATCGTTTGAGTCGCAATTGTACCAATTGAGCTCATTGGAAACGGTTAGAAGACACGTATTTTCAACAATGAATTTCGTTTAGTAATGAAGCTCACTAATGGTTAAATGGCTACGTCAATAAGAAAAATTTTCGTATTTTTTCTTAGTTACGTCAGCCGAATGCAATATTTCTAACAGATCAATCTAGCAGGATCAAGATCCTGCCATAACATCTCTACAACATCTAACAATTAGTTTTCCTAGCGCAGCTCAATTTTATTTTACTTATTTCTTACTTTTGGGTGTTGTACTGTAAGATCATGGAATTTGGTATAGAAAGTCCGACAAATTTTTCTATTCATTCACGGTAAACTCCTTTTTGAGATAGAGGAGTAGAATTATTTTTCTACTAATTTTTGCATATCACATTACATTTAAATTAAAATTGTGTGTCAATATTTTTTTCTTTTTCATTTTTCTCTCTTTTCATGGAAATTAATCAAAAACATAAAAAGATGTCCAAATTCCGGCAAGAATATAAAATATTTTAACAAAGCGAACAAACGAAAATCCTTTGATAAGACAACTCATCATAATAGGAAGCGAGAGAAGAGAGAAAAATTATTTGGAAATGAAAATCCTGTTTATAAGACCAATTTGTCAAAATTTTTGCTTTTCATTTATAAATGCGTTAAAACTTCATAAATCTTCTTTACTCAGACACTGAAATCTTTTCCTCTAACACTTAAACAGTTTGCTAAATCAGTGTTAAATTTATAGGTTCCATTCTCTAGTTCCCTTTGTGATTCAATTTCAATTTATTTTTTTATTGGTAAAGAATAAATGTTTCACATATTCTTCTATTCTTTGGTTAACATACAATTTCATGTACGTACGTATGTAAATATGATTGTGAATTTATGTATTGTGTATGTGTGTATGTATGCATGTATGGATGTGTATGTAAATAGGAATATTTTTACATACGGTATAAAGACATTTCAGCATTTAATATATCAATCAAATCATTTTACATATCCAAGCGCATAAATAATATAAATGAAATGGTTTATAGCTGGTAGTTACGAAATAGAAATAGAAAAAAAAAATAAGTATTCAAGGACAGTATTGCAACCTAATTTAATTTAAAGTAAGTTTATGAGATTGGGTCGCTGTAGTCTAGTAGGTAGTGTGTTGGCTTATTAAGCGTTCCGATAATAAATAAAATTATCATGAGAAAAGCTTGTCAAAAATCTTTCGTTTGGAGTCGACTTTCAACTTTTAAGGTCTCGCCTTTCATGTATAAAATTAACTCATACAACATAAGTGACGTGAGAAGCTAGGTCGTAGTCATGTTGTGTATGTTGCTTTCTTTCATGTGTGGCGAAACCTACTATTATAAGTTGACTTGACATGAGCTGTGTATTTTCTAGTGCCGTCCTGTTGAAACCATATGTCGTTTATGTGCAGCTCATTCAATTTAGTCGAAAAGAAGTAGCTAATAATCCGCCCATAGTAAAGAAATATGGACCGATCCACTTTAAGCAGTGACTTCTTTGGAATGCATTAAATGCTCTGGGATCTCACATGGTGGATTAGTGTCGTCGCAAATTTGATAGTTCACGTACTCATTCATCGAGAAATAGGCCTCAATGCGGAAGATAATTTTCCAATAAAAATAAGGCACGTTGTTATCTAGGGTTGTTCACGGTGATTGGCAAAACAAATTGAATAAATGACAATTAATTTCACGAAAGTAGCTTCAGCTAGATGGCCATTTATTTATTTATTTATTATTAGTCATATATCGTACAGGACCAAAAGAAGAAGCAGTTTTTGCTGCAAAAAAAGCTACACAGATACAAATCTGACCGAAAAAATTTGATAATATGAGTAGAGGACAGTGAACACTTAGAGGTAGCCGCATTAAAATTGGAAATTATTCCGAAATAGCAAAAATGAAACTAGAACATCTGTATATATATACGTAGCTTAAACATGAATAGCAATAAATATCCTGTAATTGTTCAGAAATAGCAAAAAAAGAAAAACAAAATTCGAACATCTGTAAATATACACGGCTTAAATAGCAATAGATACCGTGTATTTAGCTAAGATGTGCTGTTGTTACAAATAATCATGTTATATTCGTTCATTCATTCATTTGTATATTTTCGTTTGTAATCTAAGTTTTTTTTTCTTCTCAGATTTTTATAAATGGGTAAATGTTACAACGGCAAGAGAAACAGAAAGAAAAATCATAAAAAAGTAACATAAAGAGACAAATATGTCAACTTGACGACGCGTATTTAAGTTTGTAATACGAAACGTTACTGGATTTTTCTACAAAATATTCTGGCTGGTAAGCGGAATACAGAACCAACGTACGTACACATATGTATTTGGATTTACTTACACACATACATACATATTTATATATGTAAGTACGGATACAATATGTTAAACAGTGTATACATGAATTAATATACAGGGTATTGTGTTTTAAAAATACCACGGAATACTATAAACCATGAAAGAGGTGTTGTTGATGTGAAGCATCTGACCATCTTGTTACATGTATACATAATTGGTGTGTGTTAATTTTATACATGAGTGGCGGCACCTACAGTTTAAAGTCGACTCCGAACGATAGATTTTTGAGAAGCTTTTCATGGTAATCGCCGTAGTCTAGTAGGTAGTGTGTTCGCTTATTAGACGTAAAGCCCGGGTTCGAGCCCCAGGCCGAACATCGAAAACGAAATATGAAAAAAAAATTATTTCTTCGGCGACTTACTTTCAGCCGATTTCTGGCAAAAACTCTGAGAGTAAATAAAAAACGTGCAATGAAAAAATTTCTCAAAATCTGTCGTTCGGAGTCGACGTTGAACTGGAGGTCCCGCCACTCAAGTATAAAATTAAGGCACACAACATGAGTAGTGCGAGAAGCTAAACCGTAATCTTGACTGGAGGGTTGTAATGGCCAATTATGTATGTATGCTTTCATGGTAATTTTATTTACTCTCAGACTTTTTATCAGAAATCTGCGGAGAGACAGTCGCTGGTGAAATATTTTTTTAAATTTCGCTTTGTTGGAGATGTCTGGCCTGTGGTTTGAATCGTGGCTTCACATCCAATACGCCAACACACTGCCTACTAGACTACGGTGACCGTGGCAATATTCCCATAAAAAAGAGGGACACTATATTATAGCTGACGACTATTACTATATGTCTTCAGTATCAATTGCAATACATCACCTTGTATTGAATAGATCACAATTAGAGTGGCACATTAAACTTGCACAGATTTGCATAATAATTTATTTTGTATAAAAAAACGCGGCTTAAAAGAATCCTTTAAAATTGTTCGCTCTTTACATTCACGAATGACAACGTATGTTGGCACTTTTGTTATAAGAATTGTTAAATTCTGGATTATTATTTCCGCATTTATGTTTTTATGCTTTTTTATTTTGGGTTTTTAAACAAAAAAATTAAACATTAAAGAAAGACACACATTTATACACACATGCCACAAGAAACAATCACTCATTATGCAGACGACAGCCAAACAAACCAACAAACGAACATATGCACACACACACAAACACACATTGATAAATAAAGTGACAAGAGTAACAGCCTCAAGAGAAGACGGAAGGACGGGCATGTTAATACAGCAACGACAATACCACCGACCCACTCATACTTAATTTGTACATTTCTCATCTTGTGCTACTCCTGTTTGCCTCTTGCAATTTATCCTTTGAGTAAGTTAGTGACAAACAACAACAATAATAATAATAATAATAAGAAAACCAACATTATAAAGATAAAAAGTTACACTCTTTGTATTTGTTTACATTTCCGTTGGTTTTGAAATGGGTAAGTGCTGGTGTATGTGGGTGAGCATAACTTTGTTTATGGTTTGCATATGTGGTGTAGTAAGAGAAGTTAATTTTTCTCTACTCAGCCTCTCTCTCTCTCTGTTATCTTAAATGTAAAAAGTATGAGAATATTTTTTTACATTTAATTTGAATGTTTTTTATATACATATGTATGTATGTGTGTGAGTAAGTTTCTCTTTTCTTATATAAAAAATGGTTTTTCCATTTGTTTTATGGAAGAAGAAAATAATAAAAACAACACAAAATGAAATGAGCCTAATGTAATTGTTGTTGATGCTGCTACTGCTTCACTTCTTTTATTCTTGTTCTTGTTACTTCAGCATCGCTGCAGTAGTTGGCACTAATGGCAGCAAAGCAATGTAACGCAGTCGTAGCGGCCATTATGTGGTTTTATTTCTTCTCTTCTTCTCTCTGCTTAACTTCCATCTTTTGTATGTTCTTGCGTTCTTTATAATTTTTTTTCTGCCGTTTTGTTTTCTTACAAAAAACAAGTTTTTATTTCTTTTAAATTATCCTTGCAAATGTGGTAAATAACAACACAACAAATATTATATTATTCCATACAAATATGTATTTTAAAATAAAATAAAATAAAGAGAGAAGAAGAAAAGTTTTAAAAATGTGTATTTCAGTTAACAAAAAAAAAAAAAATAAAAAAAAGTAACAAAATTGAAATCCCTGTTACACATGGTGTTGTAATATTCTAAAGTAGTAAATTATGACGGTTTAATGTAGTTTTAAATGGATACAACATACGCGTAAATGTGGTTTTTCTTTTTATATATTCATAAAAGAATGAAACTGAGAGAGAATAAAATACATTGAAATGGCAGCATAAAAACACCGGCATTAATCGGCAGTTCTAAAGTGGGGATTGTATCCTAATTTAAAAATTATTTCAAATACTCTATTAAATACTATGACGAAAATGAAAAATCTAGACACTGATGTTTTACTTTTACATCGTTTAACATTAAAATTATAAACAAAAGCTACTAAAACAAAACAATAAACTTGTTTACTAATTATCGCACTGCGTAATATAACAACAAACACCATCGTAAAAAATGGTAAACAAGTTAACAAAAATATAATAACAAACACTACAAGAATTAATGTAAAAAAAACAACAATAATGAAGCAATGATGTTTATATTTATAGAGATCTCGGAAAGGCGAAGCCACGAACATTCGCCTTCAAGAACATTCATCAAACTGTTTAATCTGTCATAAAAAAGGCAAAGCAAAGCAGGCGAGTGAGTTAGTAAAAGTTCAGTCAGTCTTGTGTGAAGACGCGGTGTATTTGAAGAGAGTAATCGTGGTTTGAAAGATCTGTCGAACAATTGTCTAGTAATTGTTATTGTTTATTCAAAGGGTGTAAACAGAGGAATGATAAACAAAGCAATTGTTGTTGTTTGCCTCAAGTTGTGAACAGTAAGCACATATAATAATAATAAAGAATCTTAATTGAAACGTTCTGCTTGCTCTTCATGCTACAACAAACTTAAGTTCAAGTGCATTAAAAATGTTCATTAGTTATGGCCCTATGTTCTACCTAAGAGAACATAGCCTAACATTTTTTTAGGTATAAAGAGTTTGTCATATAAATTGTTGCATTTTTAGTCGTCATACACTAACTATAGGAGGTGTTCAGCTAGCCCTGTGTCTAGACTATAAGGTCGATAAATATAGGTTTTCGAAGAGTCCTTCCTATAGCTTTAGCCAAGTCCCTTTTGCATAGTATTAAGGACTTTATATATAGAAGTAGCCGTAGTCTAGTATGAAGTGTGTTGGCTTATTAGACCGTATGGCCACGGTTCAAATCCCTGGGCAGACATCTCCACCAAAACGAAATATAAGAGAAATATTTCTTTGGCGAATTATGAAGCTACAGATTTCTGCCAAGAACTGTCAGAGTAAATAAAATTGAAATGAAATGTTTCTAAAAAATCTGTCATTCGTTAAGTATGTTTGTATAATTCAAATTAAAATGTTTGCTTAAATGACCAGCATAATATAACAATCCTGTGCTTATGGGACCCTTCCCTCAAACAGCAGCCAAACAAATGAGGATGATATTCATAAATGTGTCAGTGTAACATATTTTTTTCTTTTTTTTTCATTTATTGTTTAAAAACTCATGAAGACTCTACATTTATTGTAAAGGTATCTGAAATTTTATATTCAGAAAATTAAGTATTGTTTCATAGAAAGAAAGAATGGTTTTTAAATGGAAAAACGAGAAATACAGTGATAATACAGGAGTAAACAGAATAACACACATACATAAAACATAGAATAATAAAAAAAAAAAAGAAATCAACTTACAAACTTGTCTAGTAACGCAAATGTATCATTAGGATAGGTTAGGTGGCCTGCTATACTCAGATAGTGAGGTTCTACTTAGGCAACCAGCCAACTTAACCCAAGGATACTGCAAATAAATAGCCGGGCATTGACAAACAACTGAAATATAGTCTTTTCTTTCTTTTGAGAATTATATCTCCTTCAGCAGCCGCTAAACTTCGGCCATCTTGTAAAACTAGAGTAGAATGCCAAGTTTATGTGAGACAACCGGAACAACAATGTCCTGTAACATTTCAGTGATCGGTGACTGGTCCCGGCCAACTTGTCAGCAATGCAATGTGCGACGATATTCCGATGTCCTAGAACCCCTAAGAATTACTTCCGAATGATCCGAAATTGCCTTGAGAAATCCCCGGCATTCATGAACGAGGATCGATGTCTTGGTAGCGTTCGTTTGGAGCTTAATCCGAGACCGAAAGTGTGAAGTAAAATTTCAGCACTCAACAGTCAATGAGTCACTTTCAAAATGGCTAAGACCACCGCTTGGAAAACACAACCATAGTCAGGCTATACCGTCTAGCACTTCTCTGTTTGCTATTTGCCCATATTTCCTTGAGCACGGCATTGATCAGGCTATCACTGTTAGAGGAGATCGCTATAGATCGATAATTAACAAAATCTTTTGAACTGAATTGTACGATCAAAACACCAACGACATGTAGTTTCAATAGACTGGCGGTACAGTTTTAGTGCATGTTGTATATGTTGTGAACTGGCCACCAAGATCGTGCGACGTGAGATCGTTAGAATTTTTCTTGTCGTAGGCAAATATAACCCATGCCTTGGTTCAAATTCAGTATGGTTGATGCCAAAAAGGCATAAAAGAAAAAAATCAAAAAAACTGATATCTGCCACACACTTAGTTTTCTTTCACTTTAAATACATATATGAAGTGCTTAAAAGAAAATGAGAAACTTACCATTTTCACAAAATAAAACTCAAATAAAAATGTAGTTTTCTTCTCTTTTCAAAAGACTACGTTTTGCTTTTCATTTTCATAAAAATAATGAATTTTCTTAATAAAAGTCTTAAAAGTTTTAAACGTTCACTTACGACACACACACACAAAACGTTTAATTGTATGAGGCGATGGCAGTAACTGCGTTTAAAGTTTTAATATGAATGACAGCAATTTGTCTTGAGGCGCTTAATGTCTTCCGAACATTGTTACATGGATTTTGATGAATAAAACACTCTGCAGAATTCTTTCTAATTTGTACATGCGACGACAATGTCATGTTTTGAGCGAATTGTTGTGATTTATTTTCATGTACTCCGAGAGTTGCAGTGATGAATTACATGGTGAACGCAGTTGTTTTATTAAGTTTTGCAGTTTTGTTTTTGGGGTCAATTACTTTACATCTATTATTTATTCTTTAGTGTGTTTTGCAAGAAATGAAAAATTTTTGTTTTTTAAATTTCTTCGTAAATAATTTGGATTTAAAAGTTGCGAAACAAATTAATATGACTGAAAGAAATTTTTGGTCGATAAATCAGCATTGAAAATATGCCCAATGAGTTGCTGGCTTTAATTGTTGCATGATTTGGACTTTATATGGATGGAGATGTAAACCTAAATGCGAAATATGTCATAATGAGCCGTAAGATAGATATGAGAACGTTGTCGTATAGATACACTCGGATTTACCGTCACATTTTCACTAACAAATTTTTCCGACAGTGCGTAATATGTGGCCTGACCACATTTGTAATATCTCTTATATTTTTTTACAATCTTACCAATCCCTCACACAGTAAATCGATCATGATCAGAGTCTTACAATAATGTTTGTTAAGCGGCCACGTTTGAAACGACTGTTCTGTAGTATGTTTTAAATATTTTATGCAATTCGCATTCGCAAATGCCTAATCTTTCACTAAAAAATCGATTGAAGATATTTAATAGCAGACTGTCTTACCACATCAGTGATTAGAGCGTATGCTTGGAATTTCGTAAATCGAAAGAACTAAAATAACAATGACCAAGATTGTTATCGATTATTCGCATAAGACTTTGCCATCATTGGACATGAACAATAATATGCCTGGTATTCTCTATGAATATGTAATATCGCAAAAGCTAATCTTACTTCAAAGACGTTATTTAAAAAGAATTCCGTTTTAAAAACTTATGTATTTATACTTAACTTAACTTAATTTTGTCCAACTCTTGTCCAACACTAAATAATATTTTTGTGAGCACTTAGTTACTTGGATTACTTTAAAAACAAAACAATTTTTGTTCACCATAAATTTTCTTTTTCGATTGCAAATGGAAAAAAGAGCAAAAAAATCTCGAAATTTGTAAGAAATTTAATTTAATTTCCATCATCGCTTTGTCTCCGTTGATAATAATTGTTGCTGTCGTTGGTGCTGTTGTTGTTGTTGCTAAACTATTACTTTTTAATAGTGTGTGTGCTTTTCCCACTGTTGTTGTTGCTGTTATTTGCATTCAAGCTGTCCTTACGACTGTCAGACTATGCAGGTGTCAACAGTTAAAAAAGCGCACATAAACACATACAGACAACGACACTCTCTCTCTCCCACATAGAATTGTAATGTTCACTCTGCCACTGTATTTATTTTTCCATTTCTTTTGCAATTTAAATGAGTTTTTAAAAGCTTGTGACATAATAAATGCGTAAACAAAGTCACAATGTGACCCATTTCGTAGAGGATGCCATACACATAGACAAACACAAAAACAATCTCAAGCCACCACACTCACACAGATATCATATTAATATTTGTACCCGTAGTGTTATAATTTCACTCTGTTTTACATTTTAAATGTTCATTATTTATGCTGGCTGTGTACGTTTGTGTGAGTGAGAGGAAAGCATGTAGAGAGAGAGAGAGATAGATAAAGCAAGAGTTTGCAATTTGTGTGGTATTTGAATTGCAATAGTATTGGTGCTTAGAAAGGTGCTAAAGTAACAAATGTTAAATCTGTGTAAACAGAATGTAAACGGCATGTAACTAAAATGCAAAAAATTATTGTAATTTGGCATTGAATAGAAAGGGTAAGAGAACGAAAGATAGAGAGCCAGTAAAAGAGCACAAATTTAGCACATACAACACAAGTTTCAAGTGAAAATTAATAAAAACGAAAACTTATTGTTTTTTGATTACCTCTGCAGTGACAAAATGTTCTTTTTTTTTGTGAATTTCTCGGCGTTTCATTCACAACTTTAAAATTTTATGCACATTTTTGTTTCGAAATTTTGCATTTAAAGTGATGCCCTGTAGTTTTAAATATTTTTTGAAATGAAATTGTTTATTCTTTACTTGAACCTTAGAAGCAAATTTATAAATCCTATTATAGAAATAAATTAAGCAGATTGTAAATATTTTTAAGTCTGATAATTCATATACGTTATTACATCCAACCATTAAAACTGTTATACTGAGATTGAACTTTAGGTGTCTTATACATAAATAAACAGGATAAGGTTTCATATTTTCAGTATTACTACAACAATTTATAGAAACACTTCCACTGTGATAAATGTTTATACCCAAAATAGAAAATACGGGAAAGGACCCTGCAATATATCCTCAATTTGGAGGATATGTACGTTGGGACAATTATTCATCGTCTTGTACGTTTACCAAATAATGTAGTGGAGACAATAGAAGGATCAATTATAATATTGATACATGAATAAAAATTAGTAAAACTAAATAAAAATAAGCAAACAATACAAACAGACAATAACAAAATATACATGGCATACGGTAAAAAGAAATTACACAACACAATATAAAAATCAAATAACAAAACTTACTACAAACTCTAAAAGCTAAGAGTCACCCAAAAATATAAATAGAAGAGATAATGCCAGTTTTTGGTGTGGGCTTCAACAACATTGAGTTAAAGTTAGGTTAGAATAAGTTTGCAATAGGAGTGATATCAAGGTCCTCTTGTAATGCCATTTTACCGTATAGCTTTAGTTTCTGGCTGGTATTTCTTAGGCATCTTAAAAATGTTTGGAAGCTACCACCTCTGGCTAGACTTGCTTTGTTGATAAATTCTGAAATGTCCAGAAATGTTATGTGCTCAAGAGGTAGGCAATCACAAAGAAGATGTTCAGTAGTCTCCACATCTTCCTGCAACAGCAGCTAGCTTTTGTATGTGTATACTTAACGAATAATAGTTCAGCAATGAGCAAGTTTTGTTGGCCCTTTATACAAGTGGTTTAATTTTACCAACTTCTCCCTGTGCTGAGAAACAGTATGAGGATAACCATTGAATATCTGGTAAACTTTTGTAGAAATATTTGAAATCCTTGTACAGTTTTCAATGTGATATAGACACTCTGTATGAGTACAACCATGGCCTCTTTATTGTCAGTAAACTTGCGTATCAAATCACTCAATATACTCTAATAGCAATTTCGCACATTAATTTAGCAATAAAGAGGTTTAAGGTCGGATCTACGTTTTAACTGATTGGAAGAGATTCAATTGCCGACCATATTGTGTAATTTTGTTCTGTGAATAAAATCTTGCATTGTGGTCTAAGAGAGCTGCAGGCCTATGTTATTGCAGGACCTTTCCAGGGTTTTTACTGAACACTGAATTAATCTTATGTGTGTCAATTTATTTAAAATCTTTTTCCTATTAGCGTGTGTCAATAATTTATTCAATTCAATGAAATATTAAATGTTTGAATTAAATTTGAATAAAATTTAACTTTGATTATAAGTCTTATTGCAATTGATTTAAAAGTGCAAAGAAATATTCTTTCAAAATCTGATTTAATAGGTTCTCCAATTAAATTAACAATAATTCTAGAATATTTAAAAAACATTTAAAACTCTTCTTAATCTTCTTAAAGTGAATTTTTCTTCTTTATTCCTGGGTTTAAATACTGGAATATAAATTTGGAATTTAAACAAACGAATAAAGAATTACTAGTACAAGGTGGCGCAAAATAAAGTTTATTGTTGTATAGTGATGTTTATGCAATCAGTCTGTTTGCAACTATCCTGAGTTTTCACTTAAGAACCCTGAAAAATGTGTAACGACATGTAGGCTTCAGGTCCAGATTTTAATTATTTAAAAAATGAATTATTTGTATCATGCATTAACAACTAAAACTCTACTTAATATAAACTTTCCCTTGAAACACCTTGTACATATGTATATTAGAGCGACTCACCAAAAAAAGTGCTCGATGTACCCTCCTAAAAATGAACCTTGGACTTTTTTAAGATGACATTTAAAATATTTCGGCTCCAGCTTTGACCTCTCGCGAGCTGGACCATTTTGAAAAAGGGTCTATTTTTCAATGTTTTGTCAATTTGAGAATCTGTTTCCTAACCAACATATACAATATGAGTATCATAAGAAAGGTTTTTTCAAGGCGCGTCCAACTGTATATACAATTTGTCCAAGGACGATCATCTATGTACCTTTTTAAAAGGATATTCTGTTAAAAAGAACGGGTTTTGAATTTTTTCTTCGGGGTTGTTTGTAATAAAATAACCAAATTAACATATTTTAATCTTTAGTCGATTTAATTAAATACGGGTCTCAGCTTTTTTGGAAATTCACCCTAGTTTGCGTTTTTTGAGTATAGTTTTGTAAATATAAACAAAAAAATTTAATAACTTTTTTTAATTTGGGAAAAAAATATGCAGAGAAAGGTCGTAGATCATTTCTTTTTTTCTTTCTTTAGTCCTATTTTCATCCATACATCATCTAGAAACTAAATCCGGCATCATATTAGAGTTAATTTGGTTATTTTATTACAAACAACGCCGAATAAAAAATTCAAAAACCGTTCTTTTTTACAGAATATCCTTAAAAAAAAGACATAGATGATCGTCCTTGGACAAATTGTATATACAGTTGGACGCGCCTTGAAAAACCCTTTCTTATGATACCCATATTGTATATGTTGGTTAGGAAACAGATTCTCAAATTGACAAAACATGGAAAAATATACCCTTTTTCAAAATGGTCCAGCTCACGAGAGGTCAAAGCTGGAGCCGAAATATTTTAAATGTCATCATAAAATATACCAATGTTCATTTTGAGGGGGGTACATCTTGCACGAATTTTGCTTCAATACAACTTGAGTCGCTCTAATGTATATAAATACAATCAACATATTTGTCCACTTGTGCGTATGAGTAATATTTGCCTCTTGACAATTCAATTCAATAATGCTCATACGCTTCATATGGCTTGTTTCTATTGTAAGCATATAAATGAATTGCGTAACGAACATACAAAAGATAGACGGAGAGAGGGAGAGAGAGAGATAGAGAGATAGATAGAATAATTATGTGCATGTATGACAAAGTGTGTATACACATGTGTGTGTATGTATTTTGTTCATAAATTAATATTTGTATGTATTCATGCATGATTTTTTTTGGTTAAAAATAAAAAATAATTTTTTTCCTGTGACGTTTCTACTGTTTTTTATCTGCCATACAGATTGTTGTAATAAAAATTTTACAAGTAATTTATTTATAACAATTATAAAACAATTAAATTCATGTAAAAAGTTTTTACTTTTATTTTTTCGTGTCCTTCTCAATCTCTCGCAATCCGAATAAATGTGTGTACGGCTCTTTGTACCTTTTGTTTTTGAACATGTGTATATACATGTGTTTCTGTGTGTGTGTTATATTCACTACTTACACATGCTGAGTTAAACAGAGAAGAACAATTGTAATATACAAATATAGACCAACAATTGGGTATGAGCAGTCAGCATGGACATATGCAGTCAGCTTAATTTATATAATGAATGGCGGTTGCCTTTTAATTCTGCAGCATAAAATAAAATTACAATCCACATATATAGTATATTTTTGTAATTTATTTTTTATTCTTTTGTCCTGACTCTCCCTCTCTATCTCTCTCTCTCTCTCTCTGTCTGGAATTACTTTTCATGTTCAAGTGTTCTGGGATAAGATGGCAGCATGTTTCATTATTAATTGGAAAATTATCACTGGGCGGATGGTATTCATCAGTGGCCCTTTAAGACAAACATGCCGTAAATGTTGTTGTTATGAAAATGAGTGCAAAGTTAAAATTATTATGGAAATATCTTTATAAGAGTTTAGCGGTATCATATCGGTACTGGTATCGTTGCTGAATAGTTATCACATGTTTCTTCATTGCAATTGAAATAAAATACTTGGTGGTGATGAGCATCTAGTCCAGAACAAGGTAGTTGATTCAATAGCCAGAGACTGAGCCACTATTATTGTTGTCTTTGGAAAACAAATGGTGCTCTAGAATCCACTTAAATGGAAGGATTGCTTCGCTACAAGCTGATTAATGATTTGAAGAGAGCAGTTTAATTAAAAGAAGCTTACTATTATTGTATTATAATCCCAGTAATATATTGCAATTCGGTGGGAAAATCAGTTTTCATTGGCGTATTGCGGGCGTTTATTATATTAAATGCGAAAACAATCATAGAAATGAAATATCTGGGGGTAATGAGAATCTAGCTGAGTAAGCGCCAATTGGTTCAATAAGCAAAGGCAAAGCAAAGGATATTCAGAAAATCCAATACAGGACAAATCAAAATTGGTAATGACCTGATAAAAGTGGGCAGCTGACGCCTTTAGCCCAACATGCACCGCAAACTCTAAGATTTTTGCGATACATTAGACGCTGCAGTCGAATGGTTCCAAATACGATAATTTTGTTTGTTCACCTAGACATTCTTCTGATGCTGATTTTTTTGGTGAAAATTACGATCATTTGCCAACTACTCCAGATCTTTTACAGAGAACGCCCTTCATTACCTCTGCTCCTGCGCCATTCAAATTTTATACGATTTCATGCCGAAGTCACTCTGTTAAGGCCCCTTCTACAAGATGATACAATTCCACTCTCACAAATATTTTTAACATTTCCGCATATGTAAAGAAATCCCATCATATTGTTGTCTTTATGTCACAGTAATGGACATTAATTCAATATACACTCACCGTGCTAAAATACTGAAGAAAAAAAGCCAAATGACTTAACTTTTTACATTCAGAAAAGAACAAAATAAAAAAGGAATTAAAGCTCTTTGTCAATATTCACCAGAATTTAAAAATTCAATAAAAAATACTACTCGGATTCTCAATTGCAATGCACTTCACCATTGTGTTTATATGCATCCATTAAATGACGTTTTATGGCTCAATTTATTGTCTGCCGTTGCTTTTAATTCTGTGATGGAATTATGCTTTACAACGCATGCAGTTGATTATTGAATCAGTCATTTGCAGTTTCAAGCTTTGCAACCGTGTACGAGTGTGTTTGCTTAAGGAACTTAACTTGAGGCCACACGACAATGACAGTAATAAGCCCGTTGGTTTTAAGACAACAAAATTCTGTTGAAGATTACTTTGAGTCCGGCGAATTGTTTATTTGGAGTTTTGCTTATAATATGTGTGTAATTTCATAATATACATCTTAAATGGGTAGAAAATTAGCAACAACAATAAAAACAAAAAAGTAATTATATAAGGAGTGAGCATGAAAATATTTTGGAAAAAAATATTTCATGTTTTATTTAAATGAAAATAAATATTGTTAGGAAAATGAAAAATCAATATCTTAGTGTTTTGCTTTTACATCGCTTACCATTAAAAAAAGTTACAAAAGCAAAACAATGCAGTAAACAAACCTGTTTACAAATTATCGTACTGCTTAATATAACAACAAACACCAGCATAAAATAATGGTAAACGAGTAAACGAAAACACAACAACAAATACTACAATAATAAATGCAAACAACGATACATTTACATTTATAGAGATTTCGATAAGACGAAGTCATAATCGGTTGCCTTCAAGAACATTCAACAGACTGTTTACTTTGCCATATAAAAGGCAAGGCAAAGCAGGCCACTGAGTCAGTGAAGTTCAGTCAGTCTTGTGTGAAGACACGGTGCGTTTGAAGATCTCCGTTACAAAGATCTGTCGATAATTGTCTAATAATTGTTTATGCAAAGGGTACAAACAGAGGACTAGCAAAGAAAAGCAATTGTTGTTGTTTACATCAAGTTGTGAACAGTGGCACATAGAATTTTAATTAGAACTAAACACAAATTTATTTTTATTTTATTTGCAATCTACGTGCGCATTTTTTAATGTTTTTTAAAGGTGAAAATGCAACAATATTCTTTAAATTTGTTTAATTAATAATGCAGCCTAGAACTAAAGCTTAATTTATTTGTGCGCCTTCCTTACATATTGTTTATTTTTTTTTTCACAAGTCTCTGTAAATAATCGCAGTTATTATATTAATTGCTACAGTAGTTAACTATGAGTTAACATTGTTAATTTGCGGTTATTACTGAAGTAATAAGCTCCACGTTGTTAATACAATTCGAAATCACTTCACCTAATTGCAAAATAAATTAAAATTTCGTATATATTTTAGATGTTTCCATACCACAAATAATTGTGTGTTTCTGTTATAATCCTCTTGTCCTTAAATTCTAGTATGGTTTTAAGTATTTTCCATAATTTAACTCTCGACAAAATTATGTGAATTAATCCATGCCAATAACATGTCAGTTATAAGTACTCAAAAGCATTTGTTAAGTACGTTGTTTGTATGTAATCGTGTAGATTTGAAATATTTTTCTTGTATATTTGATGCATTGACGCATTGCCTATGATAATGAAATTTATTATCAACAACTAACTAACAGGAATGCTTGAGTATGTAATGTACATACATATATACATATACACTTTGAAATTTATATACAGATAAATATGTAAGAGATTATCATTGACATTACATTACTCGAGTATAACTTAAATCGTGAGAATGATTCTCAATCGATGAACTTATTGCGTGTTTAGAGCCAGATTATATGATGAGTCTGAAAATATAAGACGCAAACATACCTCTGGAAAAACTTCAAGAAAAAATTGATTTTTTCCACTCACGGGAGCCATTCGTCTACCATTTGTTCATAGCGAAATATGGAAGCAGTTCCATATTTTGAAGAAATTTACATCACAAACTATTCTGTCAATGTTATGTTAACAGACCTTGGAACTTTTGTTTGGACGTGGAATGGCACTCCTGATCCGAGTACCAGATATATCCCATAATTAGCTCCAAATGGCTTGTTCATAATAACGTTGTTAAAAACTTAATAGAGCTCTGTTAATAGACATTTTTTTCTGTTAAAATCCAAATTTGCTCTTGTAACGCCAATAGTGCGGTGCCTACAAATTTTAGGTTTGCGTCTTGGGTTTTCAAATATGCTTTCACACGCTATTAGAAGATTTATAAAGCTTGCCTTAGAGACGCCAACCCATTTCCATGTCTTAACAATCTGCAAGTGCTTCTGACTAGATGAATCTAGGAGTAGTAAAAAAAAAAGGAAACTGAAAACAGAGATATCTTGATATCGTTGTTATATTACAGAAAATGTTCAGTAGTTGTTAGGGCGAATCACTTCAGGGAATTGCCATATGGTAGTGCTTCGTGATGTGGTCAGATTTCTGGTCGCTCTCTCTTCTGTAATGATCTTGCGAATTTCCATTGGATTTCTGAGTGGTTTGAATATTGAAGAAATCATTGTGCCCGGGCTATATGTCGATTACTTTAGTTAATCCATTTTTCAATATTTTATTGTTAATCCAGAGATTTACAAAGATTATTTTCTTTCGATTTCGATACAACTTGAATTGAATCATGCAGTCTTGTTGTATCTCCTTGATAGTGCCATACCCAGCTGATCAAAATTATACCATTCATTGTATTTCTTCTTAGAAAATAATAATGCAGATGTTCTACAGTTGGTATATAATATTTCCGTAGGGCTGAAATAAATTTTATTTTGTGCCGACATATATCGCAACACGTTCCCTAGCCTTTAAACAATGTTGTGTCTACATTTGGTATGGGAAACTTGACGAGGATTCTAATTAAGACGAGAAAGCACTTAGTTTGCTAACATTTTCATCAAGGTCTTGATAGTCTAGTAGGTCGTGTGCTAGAGTATTTGCGTGAGGGTCGTGAATTCGATTCCCACCAGAGACTCTGGTCTGTGACACTACACCGAGCATATGGTCAAGTTACTCCGCTCGTATATGGTTAGAAAATAATTTGTAATTGTATTGCAATTAATAAATAAATAATTGATTATTACAACCTTTCGGCCAGAATTACGACCTAGTTCCTTATACCACTTATGTATGTTGCGTGTGTTAATTTTAATCTGGCGGGTCCTGCAGTTTCGAGTCTATTTTAAAGGACAGATTCTTGAGAAACTTTTTCATGGCAGTTGTTATGTACTCTCAGAGGTATTGCCAGAAATCTGCTGAGAGGAAGTCATCGAAGAATTAAGTTTTCGTATTTCATTTTGTTGGAGGTGTTTGACCTGGGGTTTGAACCGTGACCACACTTCTAATAAGCCAACACACTGCCTCCTAGACTACGGCGACTTCAGGTTAAGGACTAAATTTAAATTTTCTCTTAAGACTACAAAAAAATTTCTTGTACAATATGGACCAAAATAACTCCAGTCCCTTTAGTAAGAATGTTCAACAAATTTTCAAATCAAAGAAATGGAATAACGACGAATGTTTCTGTATACGAAGTTTATGGTAAGTAAAGTTTCTGATGAAAAATTAACAAATCCTAGTAAATTAATGGAAAATTACTCTTAAGAACTGGCGGCTTATGTACAATTTAAATTAACTCCCTAAATATGCACACAAACACATACCCATATAATAGTAATAGTCGAACATATCCATTTTGTATGCGAGATACAACTAAAATGAATGTGTAATACAAAGTATTGTATTGATATGCCAATATAAACTGCCATGCAATTAAATGACAAATACGGTATGTACTCATATAAGAATAAATATGTATATATATGTATATACATATATGTATATTATATGCATTACATACATACTAGTTACTATGTATATGTGTAAGTGTGTCAACTTGAGTGTATTTGTATAGGTTGTAAATAAACATGAATATAAATTTGCCTAATTTGTATCATTGACAGACAAAGCACTGGCATACTATGCTGTGCTCTTGTCTATCTGTGTATGTATGTAAGTCATCATAAATACGTGTATTCACGAATCCCTATTATCATATGAATCATACCAAATCTGAAACATACACTTACTTATTTGCACAGACACAATAACAAAAACAATGACTAATTTTACATTAATAAGTGACAACACGAGCGTATGATGCATACGAGTATGCTTCTCCTATCACCATACATATGTATATACATTCATACAGTGTGTAAAAACACGTACGACAACAAGTCTATTGTCGCTGTAAGCGTATGAGTATATTTTAAACTGACAGTAATAAACATGATGACTAAATGGCCTATAAGAAGGAACACAAGGAATACCTTACCTTATTTGTCTCTTGCTGTCACTGTTTCTATGATTTTGTATAGGCGAGCAGTACATCAATGGATGTAAATTAATGAACTTCAGAGTGTTATTGCAACAACAAAAGAAAACAAAGCAGAAGAAAGGTAAACAAATTAGTGTTTTGTATTCTTATTAGAAAAAGTAATTTTTGATTGGACTAAATGGATTTATTTCAAACAAAAATAGAAAAGATTTAGATTTCTGTGATGATTTTTTAGGTTATATTTATATATCCGCTTAGCTCAAAAATTAGAATTTTTAAAACTGACCTCAAATGGGAAGGAATTTCTCAGTAATCCAGAAATTCCAAGATCTGCTTGGTCAAAGATTAGTTGATAGTAATATGAGAACCATAGATTAATTTATGCTAATGCTTCTACTGGGCTACAGGTCTTAGCAACTGCACTCCGTTTCGATATCTTGTGCTATGTAGTCTCACAAATCGACAGAGCCAAATAGCATGTCAATGATGTTGGTATCCAGTCAGTGGTTTTAAAACAGCCAGTTTCGCTTGTTTGGTATCATTTAATTAGTGAAGGCCTCGGATCGTTTAACAAGCAAAGAATATGTCAATATGGTTCGGAGGTAAAATATCTGGCAAGAACACTGAATAGTAAATTGACGTAAAGGGCATATAGGTGCACCTAGGAAAAGGCCAGGCATGCCAAATATCTCAAAACAGGTTTGCAGGGAAATCCTGGGGATGTAAACCTGGGGATATAAACCTCGGGATGTAATGGATGTATGACATACCGACTAATAATCAGACCGATGGTACGTACCATTGGCTGGGCAAAGAGAACAAGTCTGAAAATAATTCGTGTAGAGATGGACAAAGCACAGATACAGAGACTAGCGATTGTTAGTATAACGGGCTCAATGAAAACCTGTCTTACAATTGCTGTGGAAGTTCTGTTTGATTAAGTTCCGCTGCTTATGGTAGCGAAGATCAGAGCTTTGGTGACTTTGGTTAGGATAGTGGGAGGCATAAAATTCATTAAAAGATTTCGTGACTTAATGAATTGAGTGGCGGAGAGTTCTCTCCTTAACTGTCTTCTGGGCAGAATCTATAAAGTATTTAAAAATCTGAATACGCGACGGAGTTAAGAAAGTAAATGCAGAAATTCAGAAGCTATGTACTATTTGAAGAGGGGAATCATTTTGCAGTATATAGACCTAGGAATATGAGCTTAAGTTTTTGTCCTCAGAATGAAAAATTCTGAACCTATAAGGAAACTCACGGACATTTTGCAATCGAAAGTCTATGACACTGAAAGATGTGAAGGAATAAAGGACGGATAGGACGCTTAAACCGCCATCCGATTACTCCACACTTATGAGGTTAAGTTGGAAATAGAAACCCGGTCATTCTAATACCTGCTGCAATAGCTGATCACTCTGGATTAATACAACTGAAACAAAATGGAGAAAAGGAGAAGATATGGATACTCAAAGCGGCGATAAGAAGGAAAACAAATTTAAATCACATGATAAATACTTGCCTTATGTAAATCCTTAAAATTTGTCTGCATCTCTTTTTTTGCATGCGAACTAATCCAAATGACTTTGGATTTCAAAAAGCAAATGATTTTAAATTTATCATTTAGAAAAAAGATTTTCATAATAAAATATCGATATATTCCGAATAGGATGACAGTACAGTAAAAACGAAATGAATTTTTCATATAAAAAAAAAGAAGCAACAAAACAATGAAAGAAATTTTGCCACTTCAACAATTTGCTGATGCAGTGGCATCAAATGTACAACAGCAAGGGAGTGTAAGTAGGGGTACAGTAGTTGAATGCAATTAAATGCCATTTGTTTCAAATAACATCGTATATCGTAATGTATACTGCAATGTCTCATAGCAGTATGAAGCTATGTTTGATCGGCTCAGCCATGAAACAGGCCAAAGGCATAGAAGCCAAACAACCAAGCAACCAACCAACCAACCAACCGACTTAACAACCATTCATGCATTTATTCATGCATCAAAAAAGTTTACATTTCAAGCATGGCAAAAAGAAATCTAGTCTGGGCATCTGATGAGTGTTGGATGGGAAGAAAATGAATGGCCTCTGATAGAGCATCACATTGAAAGGATGTAAAACAGATTGACGCACTCTCCTCTATACAGATATTCATGACAATTTGTACAACATATATAATCAAATAAAATTTTATGCTTTTTTCTTCTTTTTTATTAGAATTTTTTTCTCTCTTGCTAGTGTCGTGTTGTTAGTGTTCTCTTGTTTTGTCCTTTTGAAATGAATCTGATTGTGATTGAAGAACTTTAACCCGGAATAAACAATGCAACAATTTTAAAGCAAATTTGATTAGCAAATGAAAGAAAAAAAAAAAAATAAATAAATAAGTTGAAGTTGGTGATGTAAATAGAAAATTTAGATACTTTAGACAATAAAAATCAAATACAAAAACAATTGCCATGAACAGACAATTACGTTCTACTAGAAGGCATTGCTTGGATACATACATACGTAATGGCATCAAGGTCAGAGAGCATCAAAATAAATTTTATTGGAAATGTTTTATATTCAAATGAAGAATGCTACACAAAATGCATTCAATTGTAATGAGAAGCTATTGTTATAAATTGTCCTTTAAAATTTAACGAAGTATACATTAAGCTTTAATCTAATCAAATAAGATTTATTATAGCAAAAAGACATTTCAAAAGCAAAGGTATGATTTGTATTGATCAAAGGATTACTGTGGAGAATATAATCAAATGGTACTTGTTTTATGTTTTCTCCAATAATTGATCTTTGAAGCGGCATTCAAATTGCAAATTTACGAATCTTTTTTTTAATATTCATTTGGATTCGAAGGCACACACAGCTGCCGGATATAATTTACGTGTTTTTGTAGAACGACAAAAAAAACAAATTTTTTTTCAAATGACTTCAACTAAATATCCCAGTACCAGGCAATCCTTTAGTGGTAAATCCCTCTTATCATTTTCTTTAATTTCTATATTTTTTATAACGTTAACGTGATTAACCAACCTGGGTTAAGTTGATCATTTGTGTGTTTCTGATTTTCTGTATGACCAATTTTTTATGCGACCGATAACATGGCTTACGATCTAATGAGCACCACTGCGGTTTGTGGCTTACTCGAATCAGAGATGAGCAATGAGTATTTAAAAAGATGAGTAGATTCGAATCATACTCATAATTTCTGATACATAAACGCTCATACTACTCATATTCAAAGTTTGAAGTACTCATCGCACTCATACTTAACAACACGTATGATGTTGTTGATTTCCACTCTCCTTTACTCAACATTTACAAGAATCACAAAATAAGTACGATTCGCGTACGAACACTACAATACTCACTAGGAGGTTGTGTGTTTGCTCTGCTTGCTGTCTTTGTCTTTGTCTTTTTCTTTCTTCTTTTTTTGAAAATGCAACAACAACTAAAACTGTAAATTTTAATTTATGAGTATTATAAGTATTTTTCTAAATTTATGAATCTGAATCTGAGAAGGCGTATGAATCAAACATATTTCGCATGTTATTACGAGTTTGATGTCAACGTTGTACTCATACTCAATGCAACCTGTACTTATAAATCAATGTTGTAGTGAGTACGTATGAATCAGAGTAGTTGAATTTCAATACTGTTGACTCATTCATACTCAAAATTTCATGAGTACTTATGAGCAGAGAAAAAAACGATTCATTGCTGATCTCATAGCATAGCGTATCACACCGCCTATGTTGTGACTGCTAGGTTTCCCTTAAGTATAGTTTCAAGTGGACTAGGACTACAGATTTAAGAAATTATTCATGATGGCAATTTTTTTTACTCTCAGAGTTTTTGCCAAAAGCTGCTGGGGGGAAGTCGCCGAAAGAAAAAAATTTTTGTTTCATATTTTGTCATGTTCGAGATGTCCGAGACAGGTGTTGACCCACGGGTTCCAGTGTTAAGCCAACACACTACCTTCTCGAATGTATACATTTTTTCAGTGCTACTCTCCATAGCTTCAGACGATTATCTGCTGACTAGTCTTACTAGTCACACTACACTATTATATAAGACAGTCGAAGGTCTCTCTCCTCTTTAGTAAAAAGATGAGAGTAGAGTGTCCTAGAAATTAAGAGGTCTTTTATACAAACAAAATACATGTTATTGTTAAAAAACTGTTGCAATTAAATATGCTGGATGTCATTATATGTAGTATTAAGCCGCGTAAGTTATCTAACAATGAGAGCGTTTAGGCTAAAGAACGCTCACTTTAGGCTAAAGAGAGACACGCTCACTTTATGCTAAATACATTCCATTTTTTTGAATTGCCAACTCAAAAGTTTTTAAACTTCGTAGCCCCCTTGCAGTATCAAGTCGTTAGAATTATACAACGAAGCACATTGATTAATAATCGATGTTAATTAAAGTTAAAATCATGCTTATTATCGATTACAGTGTAATTTTAAAATTTGGATATTATAAAAAAAACATTTTCCAGGCATATGATTTTAAATTGAAAATTATAATTGGATGATTATCCTCTTTTCGTTAATGCTCTTTAAGATTGCTTTTGTAATATACAAATACAAAAAACGAATGAATTTAAAAAAGTACGAATATTAAGCAAAATTTAAAAATACAACAATAACAACAAGTACAACAACAACAAAAAACATAATTAATCTCAATTTAAGTGCTTACTAATTAACTATTAAACAAGCATGCGATTTATACAGAGAAAAACCCACGCGCAAACGGAAACAATAACAACAAACAATACGATTAAGTTACACTCACGCAAAAATATACAACCAAATACCATATTCGTGTGTATGTAAGTATACATATGTATTAAAAAGAAAAATTAGAACACAAAAAATCAGCATTTACCGTTATAAATGCACAGACTCCAGATTTACTCTCTCTCTTTCTCTCTTAGAACATAAACATGCATAAACAGTAAAGTAAACAGGGTATAAACGTTGAAGTCATCATCATCGTCATTATGAAGGAAAAAGAACAACAACAACAACAGCAATTAAATTTTGTTGGATCTACTAAACACAGGGAATATAAGTACACCAAAGAGCGGCGGAGAGAGAGAGAGAAAAGAAAAAAATCTTTTCATTTGTAAATGCAATGAATTTCCCAAACAATTAACTTTTGCAAAATGAAGGAAACCGAACAAGAATAAACATCTTAACAAAGGCGAAACTAAATAAAATATTTAAAAGACATTGCATGACATTTATTTAACGGCAGCACTACCACCCCCCTCCCCATCCAACAACCACCAACACTCTCACCCTGGATACCCTTTGCTATTTATACATCATGTGACAAACAAACAAACTTTGCCAACAAACAAATAAACAAACTCAGACACATACATATACACACGCTAGAGTTTGCACTACACACTTAGAGTATTTTGAGTAGTCTACTACAGTGGAGTATGGCTATAAAGAACCTCCTTTGTCTTCCAACTTCCTATGTTAATTGTGAGTGAGCGCGACTGTAAAATGTACATTTCGCTTTCACTGTGATTATCATTCCCTTTCCGTTTTCGCTGCCATTCCCTTAACCAAAGACATACTAATTTTGTCATCAAGTTGATAATTATCATGGCAGCCAGCTTCATTTGATTTGAATGAGAAAACTAAAAAGGAGAAAAAATAGAAATGAGGTAACGGCATAAGGGATAATACAAAATAGGACGAGAAGAAAAGAGGAATCCGAATGAGAAAAATGTAAAGAGCATTTTAAGTAATTGCATTTAAATACATCTACAAAATACTTATGGAAATAGGGAAGGAAAACATTGATGAAGAGGGGGAAACGTAAAGAAGCCGTTTCCCTTAAATACAATTTCAGTAATTAAAGATTAGGGGGAACATGTTGCAAAAAAAACAAACAAAAACTTTATTTTTTTAATGTAAAACTTTAAATCAAAGCCATGCTTTAAGGCAAATTAAGTTTGCTAATGATTGGTTTTTAAGTAAAATTATGCTTTAAAAAAATTTATAAAGTTCGATGAATTTGTTGACGTTCAGACATTAATAAAACTCCTGATTTAATTCATTTTATGGTTATAAAAATACGTCCATTAATAGATGGATTTAGTCAAGAACGTAAAGTTAATGCGTGCAAACTTGACAACATGCCCGGAAATTTATGTCAGTTATGCCCGTTAGATGTCCGTTAGATGTTCTCGAAGTCGCCGTAGTCTAGAGATAGAGTGTTGGCTTATTAGACGTAAAGCCCGGGCTCGTATTCCAGGTCGACTTCCTCTCTGAGAGCAAATAAAATTGCCATGTAAAGATTCTCACAAAATCTAACGTTCAGAGTCGACTTTAAACTCTACGTCCCGCCACTCATCTATAAAATTAACACACATAGTATAAGTAGTGTGTCCCTATAAAAACAACTTTTCCTCTCGTATACTGTACGTAGTGAGTAGAGACATCGAGTCTGTTAAATAACCACCACTGGTGAAGTTACAGTGTCGATCCATTTTAGGTAGCGCGGCAATAACATGGCTTGACATAGTATTTTAGAACCATCTGGTAATTTGTAATCCAACTTAACCGTTTAACAAAAATAGTAGTTAACTGGTCCATTATTTTTATTTCTGAATACTTCTTATGTTGCATTCCATCTGATTGATTTCCTAAGGTCGGTGAACAATAGCTACAGTAGACAATTCTTTACTACAATAATGCGTAATGTATTGAGCTGATCAATGCAGTTTTTATCGGGTTGTCCCGGTGTGAAATATGTCTCCATTTACGAATATGGAACTCTTATTGATCGAAGGACGCGTTTAAATGGGTTAAATTTTTACAAGAGTGGAGATTCCCGAGTACAGTGCAAGAGATTTACAACACTCTGAAGACATTTGAATAGTTGAGCCTATCTTACAGCTTATCTCATATTTTGAATTTGAATTTGACCTCCATTCATATAAAGTCCAAGTCACACAAAAATTACAGCTGCCCATACACAATGCCTTAGAAATGATAATTGCCCACTAGGCCAACATAAAAATTAAAAAAAAAAAAATATGTTCAGCGATGAAGCCTATTTCTCACTTTAGTTAAACCAAAAAGCAAACTTGTCGTATATAGGGCTCGGAGAAGAAGAGAGGGGTCCCCGCATTGTCATCTGGCCGAAACGTTCATGTAAATTCAGAGCCCTATCGATGTGTAATAATAGTACATTTTTGTATAACATGCAGGATTACTTACTGACTTAATTACCCATTAACAACCCGATTAAAGGATTTCGGCTGATAAGGCTTCCTCGATTTGGTCCATCCTTCGCTAACTTCCACAGATCCCCGCATCAAACACCCGTCTCGCCGGAGCATCATCCTTTATTCGAACGATATGGCCGAGCCAGCGCAGCCGCTGGATATTAATACGCTGCACAACGTCCATGTCGTTGAGGAGCTCATACAACTCACAATTGGATCGGATGCGGAAATCATCGCCAACTCGACTGGATTTTACGTAGGACTTTTCTCTCGAATATTCTCAAGGCTGCTGCATCAGTGCTTAATAGGGTCCATGCCTCTGCGCCATAAAGAAGAACGGGGAAAATGAGTGTCTTGTAGAGTATTAGTTTTATCGTACGAGAGAGGTCTCTGCTACTCAATTGCCTATTGAGACCATAGTAGCACCTGTTGTTTAAAAATAATTAAAAATAAATAAACTTTAAGGAAACTCTATTTAATTTACAAAATAATGTTTTTTTTTTTAATTCTTAACTTTATGTTCATGGTGGTGTCCAAAGTAATATTTCTTTCATATTTTTTTTACAGAATTTTATCACATCATTAATAAAATTTTTTTTATGCTTACGTTTACCTTTAAATTTTATTTTTTTTACCTTGTTTGATTTATTTTGTTTTGTTGTTGTTGCTTTCATTGCATTGTAAAATAAAGGAAATATATCATCGTAAAAATTGTCGTTTTAACTCCATTTTTCTAACTTTAATTACTACTGCCACTGTTACTGCTACTGCTACTGCTAATACAACAATAACAATAAGTTTGTATTTCTTTCCACTCTGGCAATAACAGTAACAATTAAATGACCATGATAAGTGGTTAAATTTATTTACTTGAATCCCTAGTGGCTTTCGTTCGCTTAACGCAAAAACGTAAAAAAGTTGTAAAAAACAGGAAAAAGAATTAAAATTAGAAAAAAACAGAAAACAAAACGAATGAATGGAAAATCAAAAAAAGAGGAAAAATAAAATCTAAAATGAAACCCCAACTAATTCCCAGTTGAGAAATACTAACACTGTCATTTTGTCATTGTATTGTTCCTATGAAACATTTCGAACAAAAAAAAAATGTTTTTTTCTTCGTACTGCTGACGGTTTCAATACCAACACACCACAAACACACACGCATACACAAGTGCTCGGTGAGATATAGAGGAAACGGAAATGGCAAAATGGTAATGTGTGTAGAGTTACAAAATAGAAAAACACTATAATCAATCATATTCGAATATGTAATACCCTAAAACACTCTCCCCTTCAATTTGAAATATGAGTCGATTTCCACTATATATGGCCTAGTGGTAAACTAATCCAAGGGTGTCCAAGAATGCTTGGGCTCAGATTCCCAAGTGATGGCAGAGAATACGTTTTACGGTCTCCTCTTCTTTCTCGCAATTATAGCTTCTCTAGTGAAGCGTCTAGTTATAACTGCTATGAGCTTTCTAAGATCCACACCGCTCAGGTTTAACATAAATTTTGTTCTACTTGTATCCATAATAGGTACTTAGAAGAGACTTCCTGCGACATCTCTCAATGAGGTTTTGAGATTATAAGTTGTTGGTGCACAAAAAGAAGGCTTCCTAAATGGAAAAATATTTGACTCCTGGATGAGTTAATATCACATAAAATGAAGACCAAATATCTAGAAATTTAACTAGATAGTAAATTGATATGTCGTGGTAATATAGAGGGAAAGAAAATCTATCCTACAGCGTCGCTGGAAGCTGTATTAGATTTAAGTCCACTGAACATGATAGCGAAGACCAGAGACTTTGGTTAGCTTGATGGGAGACTAAGGTTAGATTTGAGGACATGTATTTCTCATTGGGACAAGTCCCATACCCACAGTCACAATGTCCCTATGTATATTTGTTCTAAAAGAGAGCGAGAGAGAGTGAGAGAGAGAGAGAGGATAGTGAAAGAGACAGGGAAATTGGAAAAGGGGAAGAGGTAGAAAAGTAAGGACAAAACTATAATGAAATTTATAAGAGGACCCTGGAGAGAGTTAGTAGACTCTTAGGTGGTGGAAAGTACTACACAACGAGGATTGGTAACAAAAATAAATGGCGTAATTTGCAATCTGCATAAAAACCATTCTTTGTTACAAACAGGGACATGAACGAAATATTTACTTCTAGATAGTATGGCTATGTTAGATACAAAAAATTACGACAATAATTTCAATTTTTTTTTCTAAGCATTCCATTTAAAAGTGGGTAGTGGGGTAGTGTAGTATTGTTATGTATTCTTGACTTACCTTCAGTTCCGTTTTTAATCCTTGTTGTGTAAGTGAATAATCATCGTTAATGGTTACAGTAACTTTCGAAAGCGTATTATAATCGTTAAATTTTTTCTGCTTCTCCTTCTAATATAATTATTTTTACATTGTCGCTGTTCTGTCATCATTTTTTATCGTCATTCTTATTGAAATTATCATAGTCATCACCAACGCCAACGTCATCGCCAACGTCATCGTAATCGTTATTATTCTTAAAACAATATTGTTTGTTGCTCTTGCTCCCATTGTTATTGCTCCTTTTTATTTAATTCAAGTGGCTTGTTGTTGTTGTTGTTATATTTTAATTACTTTTCATTTTACTTTTGCAAAAGAGATGCTCAAAACGAAATTGTTTATGTGTCGTTAATCATTTAAAACACAGTAAATAATTGCCATACATTTGTCATATTTTAAATTGTGACAATTTATCTCCAAGTTTTCTAGCAAAATAAATTATTGTTGTTGTCATCGTTGAAGGTAAATAAATGAGAAATTAATCGAAACAATTGACAGAAGGTTTGCCTGCCATTTGATTTGTAAGATTTTAATCGTTAAAGTCACAGTGGCAAATCAAATGTGATTGATATGATGACAATGCTGGTGGCATGGTTTCGGTAGATACAAATTGAAAACAATTGCAAATTAAAATATGTTTTCAGAATACAAAACTGAAAAGTAAATTAATGTTGGAATGTAAAAGAAATGCATCGGATTCTAAAGCAGCGACCGCCCGACAGGCAAATACCTTCTCTCTACCAAGAAAAATCGGGACTTCCAACAGCTGCCGACTGCCGAACTTTGATAGTTTTGACAGTTTAGCCGAATCACCCAAAATTGTTTTTATGAAAATGTATGTTCCCGTTCAGACAACGTTACAACCCTTTAGTCAGGATTACAACCTAGCTTCTCGCACCACTTATATTGTGTATGTTCGTGTTTTGTACATAAGTAGCGGGCTCTACAATTTTAGTTTGACTCCTAATGACAGATTTTTGAGTAACTCTTCATGGTTGCTTTAGTTTACTCTCAGATTTTTTGCCAGAAGACTGCTGAGCGTCATTTCGTGAGTTATGCGGTACCATGCGTCTAGTAGAAAGGGGCGATTTTGACGGGCAATTAATTTAACATTTTTAGACCGTCTAAAGTGTGACCAGCTAGGCCGTAATCCTGACTGAAGGGTTGTAATGCCCAATTATGTATGTATGTATGCGACCGTCTATTACATATCGGTAAAGATCATGTTATTTGTCCATACTGCTGTTGTTACTCCTTAATCATAAGATTGTGCCTAACACTCCTTCGACTCCTTTCGCCATAATAAACTTTTTTAATTGTTATCGTGCGATACATTTAATGATCAAATTAACTCTTAAATGCTGTTAAATCCTTATAAAGGTATGTGTTATAAAAAAAATTCAATTTTTCTTTTTAGTTTATGTGAGTAGTATAAAGAACGAACTAGAAAGAAAAACTGAGAAAAGAACAATAAATAAACAAAAAGATAAAACCACTTTAATAATCTTCTATTTATTTATTGTTGATTTTAAATATTTATAAAGTTTTTTTTTTCTTTTCTTCCTCTGCATGTATTTGATTGTTTCGTTCTTATTGTAATCCTAAGCACTTGGCTGGAATAAAAATTCAAGCTTAGCGAATACATAAATCTTTCTTGACCAAAAGCACAATTAATAATAGTAGCTGCTGTGCAAATGTATGGCATTATTTGGAACGACTATACCGAAGTGCTAATGTCCCAGTCAAAAGTTAAACGTGAAGAATAGCTACGTTAATAACTGATTCGTTAATACGAGTTAATAGAGTGTGTGAAGCTAGGAACATGAGTTTTGAACTTTAAAATTGTGGTGAAAAGAGGAAAAGAACGGGCAATATGTTTGAAATATATTTTGTTGAAATATATTTTTGGATTGAGTTTGTCAATCAACAGCCTGTTTCACTCTTTTTTATTTACTTTCGCTCCTTATGTAGTCTATTGAATACGACGGATAGGGTGTCAGCTTCCAGTCTAGTGCTTTGTTTGCATCACGATGCGTATTTGCTTTGCGTGCAGATGCATGGTCATGTTGCACGATTACATTGCCGTGTCTTGTGGCCCTTTCTGGTGGTTTTTCACTCAACGCATATTTCCAATTTGTTATGTATTCATTTTTATCGGTAGCGATCTGTATTAACTGTATCTCCAGGTTTTAGGGGCTCGTGGTACACCACTCCACTAGGTACTAGACACAGAGCCATTGTCTTCCTGCCGAATCGATCTGGTTTCGCAGCCGAAGTTGATGATTGTCAAACATTAACCCATGATTTTTTCTGTTTACGATTCAGAAAATAAATTCATTTTTCACGGCCAGTAACAGTTCGATGCAACACTGATTTGCTATCGGGTTTTTGAAGCAAAATTTCAAATGTCGTTTTTCTGGTTTCCATATGTTTTAGATTCAATTCATGTGGCATCCAGAGCTTTTAAAGGGCCAGAAATTGTTTGTTGTTACATTTATTTGTTACATTTAATATTTCAGCCGTTTGTTTTTGCCTCTAAGTGTCATCTCCATTCAATATTGCTTGGAACTCCGGGTCATCAAACTTTTTTGTGGTCTTATACGTTCTTTTCTAACAGAAAAATCGATATCTCTGGACCATCTGCTGTATATTGCTTCTGACAGAACATGATCCTCATATGCTTAGGCAAACATTCAATATGGTTCTCTGGCTTTTTTTTCAAATGAAAATAAAAAATTAATACTTTTCGCAATTCATAACTATCTGATACGACGAAAAAATAATAAAAATAATATTGTTTGTATACTGACTTAATGGATACTGAGCATGTTTGACAGCTGTCATCGCCTGAGCAAAAAAAAATTAAATTCAGCATCTGCCACAAAAAAATGTTCGCTACGAAGGCATTTGTATCAGAGATCTGCAATGAGTATTAAAAAAGATTAGTAAGAACGAATCATACTCATAATTTCTGATACTTATAAGCATTCATACTTATTTTAATATCATACTCATGTTACTCATATTCAAAGTTTGAAGTAGTACTCATCATATTCATACTTAACAATACGTATAACGTTATTGATTTCGACTCTCCATGACTCAACATATACACGAAGCACAAAATAAGTATGATTCGCATACAAACACTTACATACTCACTAAAAGGTTATGCGTTAGCTTTGATTGCTGATCTGTCTTTTTTGCTTATGCGCCTGTTGTTTGTAAATGCAACAACAACTAAGACTGTAAGTTTTAATGAATGCTTCGAATCATTTATGAGTATTTTAAGTATTTTTCTAAATTTATGAATCTAAATTATTTCGAATGGTATACGTTTGATGTCAACGTTGTACTCATACTCATTGCAACCTGTACTTATAAGTCAATGGTGTAGTGAGTACGAATGAATCAGAGTGATTAAATTTCAATATTGTTGACTCACTCATACTAAAATTTCATGAGTATTTATGAGTAGCGAATAAACGATTCTTTGCTGATCTATGATTTACAACTTGATGCTCACTTCATAGCTGTACAACTGGTACACAAACATAACGGACTGTAGTCTATATTCTGTTTTAAAAATCTTTTTTTTTCAATAAATTTTATTTCATTTTAACAACCAACAACGCTGTCATCTCGAATTCCCTTAATATTGGGGAAACTAGTAGAAAAATGCCGCTGGGTAAAAGGAATTCATTTCTGTGTATAGAATTTTTTGTTAAAAACAAATATCCGTGCATCCTTTCTTACAACTACTATTGCAACAACTAAGGCTTGTTGTTTAGTACGTTTGGCTTTTGTTAAACTTTACCTCACAGTTATTGCGTTTATATTTCGATATTTAATTTCGTTTCTTTTTTTTTTTTTGCAATTTCTTCGCTGGTTCAGTTCAGTTTTGTGTGCACTTGACTTGTGCACTTTTAAGTTGTTATACTTATAAAATGCATTTTAATACATACAAATATAAACAGTTGTTGTTGTTGTTTTTCTCTTCATGCCATAATATTCCTACAATTTTCGTTCCATATAGCTTACAGCTACTTTACTTTGCTTTTTGCACTTTTTTTGTTCTGTTCTGTTCTGTTGTGATGCTCATGGCTCTCTAACCTTTTACAGGCAATGGCAGCAGTAATGCAAAAATAGCAATAACAGAAACAATAACAACAACAACAATAAAATAAAAAATAAGTTAGGTTAGGTAGAAGCAGAAGAGAAAAAAAAACCTAGAGAAAACAGAAAATAAATACAAATAATAAAGAACGAAAAAAAGGGGCATTTACAGAAAGCAAATACTCTAAACTACTTATACTTGTAAATGCCAGAGTCTGTACAAAACAATTCTAAAAATGGATACACGCCACTTAAGTAAAGACTTTTAACTATGGCTGCTGCTTTAGCAACCACTTCGGCTTTAGCTCCTCCACCAGCATAGCCTGTGCAACTTGCAATATGGCACTTACTTACTGGCACTGCAACCTGCAGCACTAACCACTACACATGTTAGAGTCAAGATATCTGTGAGTGTGTGTGTGCATGTGTATATGCCAGTTTGTTAACGTTATTTTTAATACTTTTACTAACACTTTATAGTTGATTGGTTTAAATGAATCCAAAATGTACATTTTGCCCGTTTAAAAGTAAAAAACAACAAAAAAATTTTTTTTTAAAACTTTCAAAAGAAACTCTCTCTCTCTCTGTACTTGGGGAGGATTTTATTTATTTTTATTATTATTTTTTTACCTTCCGTGTTCGTTTTCTTCCTTTTAATTTTACTGCTCTTAGATGGAGTGCTAAAAATTGCATACAAATAAAAAAAAAAAACAAAATCTTAAAGCTTAAAACCTCAAGTGTCTACCTCATCTTATTTATAATTCCAAAAGTTTTTGGCTTTCGTTTTCTGGGGTTTTTGGAAGTTTGTTTTTTTCTGGTATTCTTTTGGCAGCATTTTCGAAAACTGTAAAAGCAAATAAACTAGTGAACAAATATTTAAAATACCGTTTTGCAAAGGTGTATGTGCTTGGATTGTTAGTATTTGTTTCCTGACTGTTTGTGTGGTTGGTTGTTTGGTTGATTATTTCTCTGTCCCCGTTTAAGGCTGGTTGCATATTCATTTCTTTCATTCTCTAAATCTAAAGGCTTTTGTCTGAAAGCAGAGTTTAAGTATTATTAAGTGAGATTTTTCAGGTTGGTTAATTGCCACTTCATCGATTTGGTTGTTGCAACATTTTATTGAAAAGTCAATTCAATTGCGAATCGTAGACATTACAATGTTCATTAAAATAGCAGCAGTGTTTTAATGAGGATTTCTCGAAATGTCGTAGCATATCGATAACAAAAATAAGAAGTTTTCTTTGTCAAAAGCGGATAATGACTACTAGAAATCATTTGGAATGATAACGTGGATATTTTCATCACCTTTAGTTTTCCTGTCAATAGATAAGTGTATGTAGTCCGAATATGAGCACCTCAAGCATTTGTCTGTCGTAACAAAATCTAAATTCGTTTTCATTATCGGCATTTTTTAAACTTTGAACATTTTAATGATATTTCTGATGCAAAGTTAACTTTATGACTTCATACATACATACATAATTGGCCATTACAACCCTTCAGTCAGGATTACGGCCTAGCTTCTCAACACCACTCATGTTGTGTGTGTTAATTTTATACATGAGTGGCAGGACCTACAGTTTAACGTCGACTCCGAACGACAGATTTTTTTTTGGGAAGCTTTTCATGGCAATTTTTACTCTCAGAGTTTTTGCCAGAAATCTGCTGAGAGGAAGTCGCCGAAGAAATATTTTTTTTTCATATTACGTTTTGATGTCTGACCTGGGATTCGAACTCGGGCCTTTCGTCTACTAAGCCAACACACTACCTACTAGACCACGGCGACTTCAACTTTAACTTTATGACTTCATTTCGAAATAATTGGGCAATTCACAAAAGCCCTTGTATTGTTGTATTCAGTGTATTGTTGAACAAAAATACAATAGTGTATGTTTCTTGTTGATAATTTTCGTATAAAAATCCGATACACTTATACACATTTTTTCATATGTTTTTAAAAGTTGTATTGATTTCTTGCTATCAGGATATGTAAATGCCAATCAAGAAGAAGAATAAAAATACGAAATATTTTCTATGTGACTTGAGTCGAACATTAACATCTCATAATTATATTGATCTCATAGATACTTAATTAATTAATTTTTTTTCGTGATATATTTCATTTCTTTTTCTTGAAAATCGAATTATGAATACCTGGTATTCTTCTTCTAATCGCGCATATTAGCATAAGCAATACATCATAAGCTTTCACAATCAAAAAATGTATTCAATACAACATATACGATACAAAATCGTGTGAATTGGCCAAATATGATATTATGACAGTTGCATACATACATAAAGACCCTGTTCTGTTTAAATAAAAGTCGCAATTGACAGCTTAAGATATTGCGTCTCCTATGTCCCATTTTGAAGCAAATATTTCAGTGAAAAAGAAATTCTACTGCGTATATTGAAAGGCTCCAACTGGGGCCTCTACAATTTGACAGTTGATACTAGCCATCTACATTTGTCAAATTAGTTGTCATTTATTAATTTTTTTTTTCGGCAAATTACCATGGATTGATAAGCATTCGATAACATGAGCAAATAATAAAATTGTTGTATCAAAATGAGTGTTCAGTTCGAAAAGCTTAGCGTGTGTTTCATCCATTTTAATATCGCCACAAACGTCCTACCGAGAGGACTATGCACAATGTGAAGGAGAAATTCAAGTCTACTTGTTCAGTAAACGATCAACCAATATGTCGGCGAAACAAAAGAGAGAGTGCAGGATTATCCGAGGCAGTCGTTTTCGCGTTGCTAACATGAACTTGGCTTTTCTCAGACCGGCGAATTTTGTGACTTGGGCCTGCACCCCAACAAAATTCAATTGATCCTGAAACAGAAGGTAAACTATTATAGAAAAAGACATGTGTTCGCAGAATGGAATCTGGGGCAGATGCTAACTATCCTTAATTACTTACTCAAGTGGTTATTACAGTCTAGCTTCTCACACCACCCATGTTGTGTGTTCATTTTATACATCAGGCGAAACTTTTCGTGGCAATTTTATTTTACTCTTAGAGTTCTTGCCAGAAAACAGCTCAGAGAAAGTCGCTGGATTTTTAAATCGCAAGAATATGCGACACATAGCCGCCTTCATACATACATACACACATTCATACATAATTGGCCATTACAACCCTTCAGCTGTCTTCATACCCAACATAACCCATGGCAACGTCACCATGGTCAAATTCAGCTTAATTTATGCACAATAGCTATGGACAATTGAACACTTTGGATACACTCCACCCAGTGAGGCGATGGCGGATAGTTGAAAGACATTATATTACATATCTAATGCCATCCAGAGGTCTTTCGAAAAGATTAAAATATTTCGATGTTTGTTTTATTTAAATTTAATGATAGAAAGTGCCAAATGTGAAACCCGATATACATATGTATTGAGCAATTAAACTCTTAAGAAATTTCTTACAACTAAAATCTTGTAATCCATTTTAAATTGTTGGGCAAAAAAACTAATAAAATCTTTAAGGAAATTTTACATTTTACGATATTTTAATATTATTACATGAGCATTACTGAGCTACAACAAATTAACAATAAAATTGTTAACAATTGCGTTACATTTTGACCACTTAGTTAAGGGTAAGTTTAACCCTTTAAACCCACAAAAACTATTCGACAATTTAAGGTTATTTGACACAATATTAAAAGTATTTGAAGAAAATCATTGCAACTTTTGAGAGAAAGGGAAAAAGAAACAGCAAGAATTCAATTGTTCCAACACTGATAAACATCTTAACAAACCGATTATCCCTTTCATTTTATTGTTAACCCCTACACAAAGAACAGCAAAAAAAAAAAAACAGAGAAAAAAATAGAAAAAAAAAAACATCATGAATCCCTTCGTTTTGATTACATAGAAAATTGATTTAAGTCTGTATATCTAACCAAAGTATCCTTAATTTTGTATGTTTTAAATTTGAATTTTCCATATGAAAATCTTTGCAAATCTACAATAACAACAACAGCAACAACAACAAGTATTATAAAATATACATATATGGAAAGTAAACCTTTTTTGTAAATCCATTTAACCGAATCCAGTTTTTATTTTTTTACAGCATAAATGATGGCACAAATCATAAATTTTATTTGTGAATCCAATCCACGAAAAGACAATCACCGAAATACCGAATCAATGGCGTTTTTATGATGCCTGGCATGAGATGAAGATTTACAAGTAAAAGTGCCAGTGATTTAGGAAAGTGGGGTGGTGTCGAGAATTTTGATATTTTTCATACGATATATTTTCTAATCATATGACGTGAAGGTTGAAATGAAATGTAAAAGAGTGCATTGATTTGTGATCTTTAATATCGTTGTAAGGGAAAGTCTACAGCGTCTACAATCTGCAGCCATTACCCTTCATACACATTCTGGTTGAGAAGCCTTTCCCAAAACCATACAACTTAGTGTTACTGTTAAGGGGCTGTAGTCTAGCTGGTAGGTAGTGTTTGGCTTATTAGAAAAGGGCCCGCGCATTAAACATCCGGCTAAGATAAGTTGAACAAAACGAAATGTGGGAAAAAAAATTTTTTTCGATGACTCTCTCTCAGCAGTTTTCTGGCAAAAACTCTGAAAATCTGTTATTCGGAGTAGCCTTTAGACTGTAGGTTCTGCCGCTTATGGACAAAATTGATACACACAACATGGATGGTTTGAGCAGCTTGGTTGTAATCCTAACTAAATTGCTGCAATGACCAATTTAGTAAGTAATTAAGTGTAAGGGACAGTTAAGAGAGGATATAGTCAGTAATTCGATTTTTTAGGTGACTATGATCACTGTAGAATCTTGCGTTAGACTTGTGTCCCCTTAACTTAACCATGGCTTTAATCCTTACTGCCATGTGTAGTATATTTAAATCTAACAGAACATTTAAAGCCAGTGTTAAGTTTTTAACTTTGATGTATTGAATATATTTGAAGTCGCCGTAGTGCAGTAGGTAGCTTGTTAGACATGAGGCCACGGTTCAAACACCAGTTCAGACATCAAAACGAAAATATGAAAAATATTTTTTCGGCGACTTCCGCTCAACAGATTTCTGTCATAAACCGTGAGAGTAAACAAAATTGCCATGAAAAGTTTTTCAAAAATCTGTCGTTTGAGGTCGACTTCAAATAGTAGATACAGCCACTCATAGGTTGTAAAGAACAATTATGTATGCATTGAATATAAAGCATCGATGTTTTATCGATGTTCACCACTACAAAAGCATTGAGTTGAGATTTTACGAAAAAGACAAATGCATTTATTGATAACCTGTAAGTATCTTTTTGCCACTTATTGTGGATTGTTTTCCTTCCATTTTTGTTTTTCATACGATACATACATGTTTTATTTTATTTTATTTTATTTTTTTAATACATATTTTATATTTTAGCCAAAGGGTATCAAAAACAATTTATCCTTTACAATATTTGAGTTTTCATACCACGGTTTACTTTAAAAAAAATGAGAGACAAGGCAATGTTCTTTCGGTTGCCTCCTTAAATACTTTGACTTCCTATTGTTGCTTTAACATTCGATTTAGACAATAGAAAAAACCCCGAATTGTTTTAAAAAATAATATGAATAAGAAAATAAAAAGAATTTTGTTTTCGACAAACACATGAGCTGTTATATTTGTATTGTAGCATCGAAACGTAGTAGAGGAACAGATGAACGAAAGAAAAAAAAAATTGGATTTAGAAGATGAACAAAAATATAAATTGGCATTATCATATGCCAACAATGACAACAACAACAACAGCAATAGCAAGAACAATGTAGAATACAAGCTGTGAAATAAAATCCAATTTCGTTGTCTCTAATAATTTTAAGAAGACCATTTTCCTTCTTTTTTTTTTTCTCTATACAACTTGTAAATTGGTTTAAATACGTTTGCATATGGGATTCTTTACCCAAATTGGTCAATTATGGTCTTTAACTTTTTGCTTTCTGTTCAAAAAAAGTTTTCTGTTTCACTGAAAAAATCCTTAAGAAATTTAATAATTCTTGCAATAAATGTTTAAGAACAATTTAAAATTTAATTAGGCATTTAGAGCGCCTAAGGCTAATGTATTGAAATATTTGTAAACGGTTTTGAATAAAGTTTTCTTTAGCAGGGTGCCTCTGCAATGTCATTATTTTCTGCTTGCGGCTGTTAGCAGTATTTGTATTAGTTTCAGAATATAATACATGGAAACCATGGTTGATAACAATTCACAGGTAGCAGGGGTAGTAAGTTATTGTTGTCAAATGAAAAAAAGTCTTGATATCCTTGATATGGTCTTAGCTTAAGAAAAAATTCGATTCATATTTGGTTTGTTATGTAGGGTCATCCAAAAGCCAAACTTTGACAGTTGAAACGACATCTGTCAAATTAGTTTCCATTTGTTTAATATATTTTGCCAAATCCCTATGGACGGCCACAAACTATGAAGTTAGTTCGCTGAAAGCTCTTCGAAGCAATTGGCAACTGACCCTAATTTTCATGTTATTCATCCATCTTCAGCGATTACACCCATTTCTGGGTACATGAGTTCGAAAACAAACCAAATTGTAGAATATGGGGCGTATCAATGCACATTAGAGAGAATCCAATACATCCCGAAAAAGTCAATGTTTGGTGTAAACTTCGTTGGTCCAGACATACATACACAATTGGCTATTACAACCTTTAAGTCAGCATTACTTTAGCTTTTCACATCACTTTTGTTGTGTGTGTTAATTTTATCCATAAGTTGTGGGCGACAGATTTTTTTTGAGAAACTTTTCATGGTAATTTTTATTTTGCTCTCAGAGTTTATGTCAAAAACTTACGGAGTCGTCGAAGAAATATTTTTAAATATAATGATTTGATCGAGATGTCTGACCTGGGGCTTGAAATGTGGCTAGACTACGGCGGCTTCATTAATTGGTCCATACAACGACGCACGCTAGCACAGCGAACACCATAACTCATGGTTACCAACTTCTTATGGCCTGAATTGAATCATATGGACAACAACGATATGTGGTATCAACGCGACGCCGTTACGTGCCGCAGAGCTTATGCCGTATTGTATATTCTGCGAGAGCGTTTTGAGGGCATTGCTATCTCTCATGTAGATGGTGTTAACTGACCACTGAGATCATATGATTTGAACTCGTTAGACTTTTTCTTGTGAGGTTTTCTTAAGTAGCAGGTGTATGCAAATTAAGCACAAACCACACAGGCCTTCAAAGTCCATATAGCCCACAACATTGGCCAAATTCAGCTTGATTTACGCGTCAGAGTCATGGGAAATTTCAGGTTTCGGATATACTCTACCCAGAGGAGCTGTGGCGGACATTTAAACGATATTGTATTTCATGAATAACAGCATCAAAGGTCTTTTAAACGAATAAATAATATTGATCATCAAAATATCTCACACATATTTAGCTTTTGTATTTCAATTTATTTCATAATCCTGATTAAAGCTTTTGACTGTCGTCGCAGTTTAGTATGTAATCTGTTGGCTTATTAGACATGAACCCTATCTCAGACATCTCGAACAAATGAAATATGAACAAATATTTCTTCGGAGACTTTTTCTCAGCAGTCTTTTGGCAAAAGCTGTGAGGGTAAATAATATTGCCATGAAAAGTTTCTCCCAAAATCTATCATTTGGGGTCGACGAGATGACATAGGTCATATAGGTTCATGAATAAAATTAACATACAATATAGATGGTGTAAGAAACCTGGTGATAATCCTGACTAAAGCATTGAAATAACAATTTAAGTGAAGTTAGTAGTCGCCGTAGTCTAATAGGCAGTGTATTCGGACTTATTAGACATGAGACCAGGATCCGCCATTCATGTATAAAATTGAAACACACACAGCATAACTGGTGTGAGAAGCTAGATCGTAACCCTGACTCAAATGTTGTAATGACCAATTATGTATGTATGTAATATACAGTTATTACTGATGTTATGATGTTAGGGTGTGTACTCATGCGGTGTTACCTGACTCAGTGGCAGTAACAGAAGCTTAGAAAATATTTTCTTGTTGTTTTCTCTCATGTTATTAGTACAGGAGTAAGGAATAAGTACTGGATATCAGTAAAGAGTTTAATTCAAAGAAAATTTTCTGTATAATTATAGAACTTTAAACTGTGTACACATTGTTAACAACATTTCCACAGCAGTAACTGCAACGTAATATCGGCGGCAACATTTGAATGCAAAGCCAAAAGCAAAGCAAAGCAATTTAGAAATCAAGTAGAAAAGTTTTTATAAACATTGGATTTTGAAAAAAGAAGCTATTTAAACCACAACAAATACTCCCCTTCGAATACGCCAATGAAGGAAAATGAGCCGCAAGAAAAAAAAATCGCAAAAGCAGTAATGTTCGAAACAACATGTACCAGCCGTATTAGCAACATTAAGGAAACGTAAATGTTTGGAGTTTTTAAATTGTTTGGTTTTTATTATTGTTGTTACTCTCGTTATTTTCTATTTGCCATTTTAGTTTCTTATTTATAATTTTTCTATTTTTTACGTTTCTTTTTTTTGTCATAAAAACTTTAACACACACAAAGATTTTTATTTTGTTGGCCGTTGTTAGTTTTGCAACATTTACAAACTCCAGCTAAACGAACAAAATATATAAAAAGAAAAAGAAAAAATTGGTTGGAAAAACGAAAAATTATAATAAAATTTGAAAATAGAAAAAAGTTTTTCTTTTAGTTGCTGCAACCAAATAAAATTTTTTGGCTTTTACACTTTTGCATAAAGGACTAATGCATGTTCATAATTTTTAGTTTTAACAACATCAAACTGCTGTACCCCATTAAGGTTAGCATATAGAGTTTGATAGACAAAGATTTTCCTGTAGGACCACTAAATACGGTGTAAGGCATTCGTATATGTTGGCTTCTTTCAATAGAATTTGTTTCTATTTTGTATCATTTGCCTTAATGTCTCTTGTTAGTTTTTTATTTTTTTTGAGTTTGTTGTATGTTTTGTTATTTAATTTTCTACAATTTAGTTTTAAGCTTTTTCAAATTTGTTTTTCATTTCATTTACTAGAATAGAGCCTAGAATTGTGGTTTTAGTACTTTAAGGTTGAATAGTTTTTTTTAATGGTGGTATACAATCTATTTAATTGCTTTTGAAATATATTACTCATACGCATCATGTTATATGTACACCAATACCCCGGTTTGCGTCGCTAATTGGGACTGAAAAAATGAGACGCAAACCGAAACGACGCAAACTGAAGCAGAATTTTCAATTTCAACTTTCAGACTGAACTTCACTCCACGACATATAATTCGAAACTAATAACTGTAAACAACGCACTCCTGCAAATTTGCTTTCTACTAAACGGGAAATCCCCTTTTTCTGCTTTAGCTTTGTAAAAACATTTTCATATCAACGACGCAAATCGAAGCATTTACGACGCAACTTCGAAGCCATGCGACGCAAACTGAAACAAAAACGACGCAAAATTGAAATTCCAGACACTTAAAAAAAGACGCAACTTCGAAGCGACGCAAACTGAAGCGACGCAAATCGGGGTATTGGTGTAATGTAATATTTACTCTGAAAAGTATGCAATAAAAAATCTTTGATTTTGTCATGTATGAAAATAATGGAATTAAATATCACTCATACGTCACATATGTTGGTATTATACTTGTGATTATGAATTTTACATATTAAACATAAGCATAATGTGAATAAATAAGGGATAGACAATTTAAAAGTTTACATTTAAAAATGCAATACAACAAACACGGTGTGAAATTATACCAAATTTATTTTTTTGTCTTGAAGTACAATTGTTCCGAAAATGGAATATTATTTCATTCATATTGCTGCTGCTGCTGCTGGCCTCATAGTACCTCATTCGATTGCATAAATTTTCGTTTAATTTTTGGAGCGTATGGCGTCGTATCTCAGTAATGGCATCACGAATGTTGGCATTCAAATGCTCAATTGTCTCTGGTGGTATCGGCACAACACTTTTCTTTAACGGCGCCCCACAGAAAATATCTAATAAGCCAATACCAATCTGTTAGGCTACGGTGCTTTTAAATAAAACGAAGTGCATGTGTTACATGCTTTTGAAATATTTTTTCTGTTAATAAACCTATTGATGTTTGCCACGGTTCTTATGGGTAGAGTACATCTGAAATTTTGCTATTTCTCATAACTACAGTCAAAAATCAGGTTGATTTTGGCTTGAGTTATGTTGGCTTTGAGGACTGCTGTGTTTTGTGGCTTGTTTGCTAACGCTTAAGATGTCAAATAGCACGATCTCGGTGGTCAGTTCACAATGGCTCAACGCGAAATGACCATGCCCTCAAATAACTTGTGCAGAATATCCAATGTGGCATGAGCACTTAACGCCGTCTGTTGATGCCACATGTCGTTGATGGCCGGTTTATTCTATTCAGGATGAAATATGTTATTAATCGCTAACCTATAATGTTCGCCGTTGGCGGTAATGATCTGCCCAACAAAATAAGGAGCAATGAAAAGATATATGAATGGAAAGAAATTCCGACCTTTTCGGGATGCATTGGAGGCTCTTGGGTTTCATGTTACCATAGTTGTTCATTCATGTATACATTCATACAAAAAAGGGGCCTTATCGCTGAAGATCATTAAAAATAAAAATAATAATTGTCACGAAATCTTAGTTAAATCTGTCGACTTTAAAGTGGTAGGGTCCGCCAATCATTAATAAAATTAACACGCACAACATGGTGGTATGAGAAACTAGGTTGTAATCCTGATTAAGGTTTTCGAAGGACCATTTAAGGAAGTATGTAAATTAAACAGCCCTAAATATATTCTATTAGTTATAAGTTATTAATATGATGAGCAAAAATATAAGAAATAAAAAATAATAATAAAACTAATATAATTTTGTTTAAGCTGGAAATGAATGCATGCAAATTAGCGGGATTACACGCCACTAGTACTAGTTAATCGATATGTACATACAAAATTTAATTGAAATATGTAAAGCAAACATTGATTATTTGTTTATTTTTTTTAGTTTTTTACTGTAAAACTTAACTTAAAATTGATTTTATGCAAATAATTTAAATGAATTCATGAAATGAATTCATAAAAATATTTCCAACTAAAATGTTACCATTAAAAATAATCCAATTTTGATAAATTTAAAAATAATTAAGTTACTCCTCATATGCACTGCTTGGATAATTGTTTATACAATAATTATAATTGCATTCCATGTTGCCGTTTCTGCTATTTACTAATAAAACATCGCATAATTTATTGATTTTTATTTTTTGTTTTACAACTATTCAGTGAACTGAGAGTAGATAACTGTTCTCAAATATAAAAAAGAAAAAAAAAATAGGTTTCCATTATAATTTCGCACATTTTTCGTATAATGTTAGCAGAGAACTGATATAATATTTTTAGGAAATTATTTTAATGAGATTAAAGCATAGAAATTTGAAAAATCAAATTAAATTTTACAAATACACGTGTGTATGTTTACATGACTCATAAAGCCAATTAAAAAAAAAAGGGAAAATATAATGTAAACATAATAAATTCATTTCATTATAAAATTTAGAACGTAATGTCAGTGTGTTAATAATCTGCATCAAAATTAGCGTTAAACTGTTGAAGTTGGAATTAAAATTAAAATAAATCATAGTCTTTAAATATAGGAAAAGAAAAATGAAATTAAGTATTAAAAACATATCGAGAATTTGAATTTGGAAATTGTTTGATTTGCCTCGAACATAACAACTGAAATATCGTATAGAAGTGCGCAGTTATTGAACTGGTTCATACGCACCATACCATACAGGACATTGTGCATGCTTATCAAAGTTGGCAAAGTGTTTGAGCGGAAGATATGTAATCGCCTTCAACAATACTACAAAAGATCGAATTATAGGCTATTCGAGAATAGCAGAGAAGGTCTTGTCCTATGGATTACAAGACCACACGACAAACTGGATTATTACCCCACATATATTCTGTCTGTTCACACGTTTTTCCAACAATGTTTGAATGCTTTTAAGTTAACTGCATGAACTTGAAATAGAACAATTCACAATTTTCAAGTGCTAAAGCTTAAGCATAGCCATTGCATCCATTAAAATTGACTTTTAGGTGCAAATCTTTTGTCCTTATTTGTTTCGAATCGAACAAGTGGCTGCTGGTACGTTGACTGACGAACACTTAATTGGTCATTACATCCCTTTGTCAGGATTACGACCTAGTTTCTCACACCAACATGTTATGTGCGTTGATTGTATTCACAACACACTGCCTATTAGACTACGGGGACAACATCGAGCTACAATGACTGAATTTTTGTATCCAAAAGTTAATCAGCTAAACATCAACGATATTTGGTTGCATCAATACGGAAAAATTTGCTATGCAGTGTACTTAACAATCGATTTATTGCAAAATCAATGTAATTTCATGATAACTTTCATTCCAGAAGTGAAGGTTAATATTGAACTGACCATTAGACTGATCGAATTGACTACAAAATTCGAAGCCGAGGAGGCCATATGCTGTAAAATGTATTTAATTAATAAATGGAATGTAATTATCTCACAGATTATAATAAAAATGTTTACATTTCTATAATATTTCTGAATTGTATTGCCATGTAGTCTAGTGGGTATTGTGTTAGCTTATTAGACATGAGGCCACGGTTCAAACCCTAGTTCGGGCATCTTCAACAATACGAAATATGAAAAAATATTTCTCACGTCAAATTTCTGGCAGTGAGAATAAATACAATTGCCATGAAAAGTTTTTTTTAAATTTTGTTCGGATTCGACTTTAAACTGTAGGTCCCGCCATTCTTGTATAAAATTAACTCACACAACGTAAGCGGTGTGGGAAACCACATCGTACTACTGGCTAAAAAGTTGTACTGACTAATTATGTATGTATGTATTGTCACATAAAAAAACACACTATACATACAGCCACAGAAAAAAGTCTACGTACAACGGTGTAAATTATATATATATTTTTTTAAAATAAATTCTAGGTAATTTTTTTACATTCGTTTTTGTCTTCAAATGTTCTTAATTCTAACGGTCTTAGCAACGCTAAAACACCTTTTTAATTAAATTAAATTATATCAATTAATTAAAAATCACCCAGAAAAAAACAGTGGTGTATGTACACTTTTTTCTTTGACTACATACTTACTCACCTTATATGTAGTACTTCCATCAATTTCGTTGAAAACAAACGATTTGTATGTAATTTTCTCTCTCTCTCTCTCTCTCTCTCTCTCTGGTAATCAATATTTGAAATTAATTTTGAAAGGAATTTATATTTATTCTTCAGTATTAACACACGGAAATAATACAAATATTTAGAAAGAAATTCTAATATTTAAAGATACCATACTATGAACCCTGTTTAAACATACTACTTGTGTTTGTTCCATAAATAAAATGAATAAATATCTCTAAAATACAAAAGAAACGAAAGCAAAGAACAGAGTAGAACTGAACCGAACAGAACAGAACAGAGTACCTATGAAAACAATATCGATGAAAAAGTTTTTTTTTATTTTTTTGATGGAGAGCAAGCACCGTTTTATTACAATGAATTCAATATAATAACAATTACAAAATACAAATAAAAGTAAGTAAAGCGGAAACCGGAAAAGAACAGATGACCGTAGTATTAAAAAACAAAGAGTGAGAGAGAGAGAAAAACAAAAAACAAATAAAATAGGAAAACTACTACCATCATGGAAATACACAGAATATTGCTTTTGTGTGTGTGGGTGTCAGTGTGTGACAATTTCCTTGTTAGTGTGCTGTATCACAGAAGCTGGATCAACGGTAGTTGCGGAACAAAAAACACAAAACACTCTGAAAAAGAGAGCTTTAATACATACAAAAACATTATGGTTCATTGGATGGTGACTATAATGATTCTACGTGGCATTAAATCCTGCTACAAAATAAAATAAAAAACATAAAAAGACAAAGAACAAGAAAATAAACAAAAAAAAAAATAATAAAAACGAAGAACTCTGAAAGACAAAAAACAAAAACAAAAAAACAAAAAAAAAAAAAACGAAATAAAATTCAGCATAAAAGCTTTGTATTGAATCAATTACAACCCAGGTGGAAATTATGATCCAAAGTGTTGATGTAATGTCCGTAATGGCTTAAAGTTGTTAAGTTAACTATTTTTGTTGGATTTTATTAGGCTGTATAGAAAATGTTACTAAAATCAGAATAAATTAAATTTAGCAAATGTATTATCGTTTCTATTTGCATTTTCATGCCTGTGATAAGTATAGGAATAGGCTTGCAGGCCATTCACTACGTACGGATTTTACTTCTACACAAAGTAGTTGCTAGCGTTTGAAACCACTTAGCAGACAACCCAATTTAGCAGGCCGTAAAGGATGTATATTTCATATATGTATATGTATATATATCACAACTCTTGGCTGTGTATTATCCAACAAATTTATGTAACTATTTAAGGGGATTTCTATGAAAGATATGAAAGGAGTGAAACAAATTTGATTTGAGAAACAAATTTAATTTAAGATGCAGAGAAATGTTGATTGTAATCCGCTGAACAGATTTTGTTATTGTAGGCACAGGTTTTTTTTGTGACAAATAATCCATTTTACTTTTCAATATAATGTTCTTGGAATTCTATACAGTTTGTCAAGAGTTTTCTTCTATTTACTCATCCCTATTAAAAAATATGCTTCGAAAATGTTAAAGGATAGGCATTCTCAGGGATTCCTGGCCAGGCTGGCGACATTAAATTCAAATGAATTCATATGTGAGATTGGCATTTCTCTGCATATTGCTTGGTCACAAACAAACTACACTTATTACCACAAGAAATATGGAATAATGAACTTTCCTGTAGAGGGGGCAGACAGATCTGAATATATTCAAAACAAAATTTGCATCATAAAAATCTCAAAGCAATCATAACGATATTTTTTTTTTCATATTTCGTTTAAATGTCTGACCACGTCTAATTACCCAACACACTACCTACTAGACCATGGTAGTCTTGATATCTCTAGCAAAAAGGTTGTCCACAACAGCAAGGAAATTCAAATTTGAAAAGTTGATATATAAAAAATAGCGTATACTTAAGGGCAAGGTCATAGATCTTCTCATATATATACATACGTACAACAGTTAATATGGGGTTCAAAAGTTCATATAAGTATGTGACATTCACCAACTTTGTTTCTATTAAAAACCGATTACTTTCTATAAAATTTTTTCGAATTCTATTTTCAAATATTTATTCAAGTGTTGTTAATTTCTTTCAAAACATAATAACCATTAAGTGTTATGCACGTTCTTTTCCTCATTTTAATCACTCTTCTTGCTGTCAGCGTAAAACAGGCATTAGACCATTTTGCGAAATGTCTTTACCAATTGGGTTTCAATGATATTCAACGTGCAATACGTTTCCTATAGAAGATTGTATGATTGTATGGCAGAAAGAAAAATAAAACGCGTACACAAAGCCACAATAAAAAGCCAGAAAAAAATAAGTTAACGAAAACAGAGAGTAAGAGGTGTCATGAGTACATGCCATATGGAAAGAAATCAATTTTGCAATAGTTTATGAAAAAATATATAAAATAAGATAATAATGCACAGATAAGTAAACGTTGTTCAAGATCTGTGAACTGATCCTGATCTCCATCTACAAAACTCTTCAAGTTATATGATCTCGATATCAAATCTTAGGCATTGTTTTCTAGAACATAGATCTGGAATATGATGTGATATACTAGAGGTACTAAACGTCTAAAAGTGTTCTACTAGTTTCTAAGAACCATTTTCTTCATATGGCTGCTTTTAGTGTCATATAGTATGGTTTGCTTCCTTTTAGTGAGCGAACTGTCTAGATGTTGTACTGTTTTCTAATCTGTTTTTAAATTGGGGGCCTTAATTATCAAAATAAGATTCTAAGGAGTCCATAGAGGCTGCTAATATTACTAGGTGATGTAACCGTGACATTGAAAAGTTCTTGCTTAAGGATCTCTCATGCTGGAATATCATATATGAGTCCGATTAACGTTCATGGCTTCATCTTCTCGAGATCTAAATAAATTGTGTTTGTTTATATTTATTTTTGTCGCGTTTGTTGTTGTATTTTTGTTTACTTGTTTATCATTTTTTTTTGCTGGTGTTTGTAGTTATATTACGCAGTGCGATAATTTGTGCACGAGTCCGTTAGCTGTTGTTTATAATTTATATGTTAAGCGATGTAACAGCAAAAGATCAAAAGATCTAAATTTTTTCATTTTCGTAACAGTATCTTATCAACTTATCTTGGGTGATCTAGTCTAGACAACTTAAAAACGACATAGTAGCGTAGTATATGTATTGGCAATTAAAGGATGTATGAGACTTATGTCGTTATGATCCTTGTTTTCATAATGTCAGAAAAATAACGTCAGTTACTCTTGCATAATTTTCAGGACTCCATTCATTAACGCACGATAATGTAACTTCATATCTAACAAAGTTAAAGAACAGCAAACAAAAGCGAGTATAAAAAATGTTGTACGTTTAACCAAAGCAAATAAAACGAGGGAAATAAAAACACAAACAAACAAAAACAAAAAAAAGGAGTACAAAAGTACAAACCAAATACAAATAGAGAAATGAAGGAAAACTCATTAATTTATTCTACTTTCGTTTGCTGAACTTAAAATAACAGTGTTAATCCGCTTAGCTGTTGGCCATTTATAGTAACATCAGCCCAACCCAAGCCAAGCCAAGCCAAACCAATACTTCTTGCAATAATTTTATGCACGATAGAGACCACCACGTGTTGCCCCTTAGAGACCAAAATATTATTGGCTCTTCAATAAAACCCCCCACTCCTATAAAAAAAGTGTAAAGAAAATAAAAGTTTGTATTTCAATACATTGAGATTCGTTTCCGGTTCCAATAATGGTTCTGCATTTGCTCTCTCTATCGCTTTGATTCGATTGTTTTGTCATGGCTGGTGTTGTATTTGTTTTTTGGTTTTTATATTGCGAGTATTATGATCCAGCTTATGGTAGTTATTTGTTGTTGTTGCCGTTATTGTTGACATTATTTTGATTGTCCTTAATGTTGTTGTTATTATTATAGTTGTTTTTGTGGCTGACGTTGTTGTACACGGCATTATTATGAATTTTATTTTTATTTTTGTACCAACAAACAAATGAAATTGAATTAAATAACCCACCCACCCTATGTGATATGCAATTATGATTATAATTCAAAATTTTTTATTTTTGTTTTTCATATGCTTTTTCCAATTCATTTAAATTATTGAAACGGCCTTTAAATAGGGCCTGACAAGTTCGAATTTTCCTTTTCAAATGCAATTTAATCACAAATTTTGAATGGAACGTACTTGGATGCAGAGAAAACTCACACCTAGCAGCTTTCTAGTAAAAATTCTGAGAATAAATGAAATTGTTATGAAAAGTTCCTCAAAAATATGTCGTCTTTAAAAAGGTTCCGTATATGTAAAAATTAACACACACACACAACATAAGTGGAGTGAGAAGCATTTTGGTGTTTGGTTTTAGTGAAAGGCATAAAGATGATGATCTACAGTCTACGCGTTTTACCAGAATGGTAGCGATCATGACAGGTGCTTTCAAAGCGATTGTTTACTATCATTAACTGGTTGCATACAGAAAAATTATCAAACGCGACAATAAAACTAAACGCCACTAAAGCAGTGTAATGAACCATACTTGAATTCGCTTTGGATGCGGGATTTACAAGACACAACAAAATTGGAATATTATTATTTTTCGAATGAAGATTTACGCGTATTTAGGACAATAAAGCGTCCATTAAATACCTTGTTAGTGTGCGTACCATATCTAAGGATGTAAAAGAATACTGTGTGCCTCTGGAGGCGATTACAAGACATTCGATGGTTTCCCTCATACGGGTTCCTGGATACAGGAACATTGAAGACAACTCCGACATTTTTGCAAAGGCTGGTACAATAGAAACCTCAATAAAATTCATATGCAGAGTGGCAAACGGAGAATCTTATACCAACTTCACTCATTTGCAACGGATAATAGTATAGTGAACCCACTTGACTGGAACTCAGGACCACTATGGATACAGAACAAAATTTTAGAAAACTCGAGGGACTAAGCTCCGAATTCAAACGCCAGGACTTGCCCTTATATGACGGTACATATATTATTATCCAGTAGTATCCAGGGGAGCTAAGCTCACCTGGATATGATTTAATGGCTTCAACACCATCTGTCTGGCAAAGCTTTCATATTATTATATCTTTCATCTGAACTGACATTTATTTACTGACAGGTTGGCCATCTACGAACACAAAAGTGTCGAATCAAACGTTGTCATTTTTAGAGAATTATGTACTTGGTAAATATGGTCGTCATCATCGACCTACATACATACATAATTGGCCATTACAACCCTTCAGTCAGGTTTACGGCCTAGCTTTGCACACCACTCATGTTGTGTGCCTAAAGTTTATACATGAGTGACGGGACCTAAAGTTTAACGTCGACTCCGATCGACAGATTTTTTTGAGAAACTTTTTCATGGCAGGTTTATTTACTCTCAGAGTTTTTACCAGAAATCTGCTGAGAGGAAGTCGCCGAAGAAATATTCTTGTTTTATTCATATTTCGTTTTGATGTCTGACCTGGGGTTGGAACTCTGGCTTTACGTCTAATAAGCGAACACACTACCTACTAGACTACGGCGACCACATCATCGACGTACAATGGAAGAAATCGCTAGGATTATAAATAAGTTTGCGGGATCGTAATGTATGTACTGCCGAAAATATAGTTTCTGCTAGGAACAGTGCATCGGAAATTTGTCGGCCATCGTAGATAGGAGGATTTTTTGTTAGCGCAATAGACTTATTTTTTTTTTGCCAGCAATGAAGGTCATTTACAGTCGGTAGTTATGCCAGCAAGCAAAATAGTCGCATATGAGGCATACAGAACACATGAGGGACAGAATACGGAAGTCATTGTGAAAATATTATTTTCATTGGAAAAAGTGACTGTTTGCTGTGAATTATGGTGAAAAAAAGCGACCAAAAATAACTTTAGAAGAAGCTTTACCATCAATTCACAGCGATATGGCCATTTGATTACAGACCTTTTTAAGCTGCGATTGAAGATTATAAAATGAACTGTACTATGGCTGCTAAAAGACAACGAAATATGTCACACGACACTCTCGATTTTGGCTTTACGGTACGGGGAAGTATGAGGAAAGAATAATATGACCTTTTGATCGAAGTTATTTAACGATAATTAATTAAACGATATTAATTCTTGAATTTTCTATTTTTAATGAATTCATTTTGCTTTTGTAAGGTGATGCCTTTAAGGTTATTTAATCAGTTCCATATTTGCATCGTTTGCATCATTTACATCATTTACTCCAATGAATAACGCGGTTTCATAACGTATTGCTTTTATGCTGTTTTACGAAAACCGCATCAAATGTCATGCCATCCACAACCTACATTGACATTTTCCTTTCATTTTGTGGTCTTTAAAAGTGTTACTTGTTGCATAAAGAGACGAGTGTGGCTTCTGGTCAGTATTTAATTTGTCTTCTCTGTTTGTTTTCTGTCATTTTGCAAAGTGACATGTTAAATAAACACTTGCAAAAACATTTTTACAAAACAAATCCAATTAATAATCGATCAAAAACATATTAACGACCCATCATAATGGAGCATAATTTTTTTCATTTTCTGTATCACATTAACAATTCATACAATGCTGTCAAGAAAATTTACTATTCGAAGAAGTGTTTTATTTTTTTTCTACTTTTTTCATACTAAAAGCCACATTATAACCGTAACAATGCAGTGAATACATATACAAAAGAGTAATGAGTTAATGGTTAAAACAACACACAAAATCAGAGACGGAAATGAAAGAACATTTTTGGTGTAAAACAACGACAGGATACAATAGAATAATGGAAGGAGAATACATATGTATATGCATGTGGATTCGATAGAAAGTTTTTGAATTCTACTTTCTTCCCCCATTACAATGGGATTTTCTATACATTTTTTATGGTATGTACTTCGTTTACATTAAGGGCTTTAATGCTGAAGTAATGGCTTCAAATTTAGAGTAGCTTTAGAAAATATTGTGAAACCCTAATCAATATTTTTTGTGACATCCGATCAAGCATTGGGTGAATTTTGGTGTAACCGCAAAACTTAATCAAATATATGATGGGGTTCAAAAGAAAAATTAAATGAAAAACACACGTAAAGTTATCATTACACTGATATTTTTATTTCATTATAATGCTTGAATCTTGCCGTAGTCGTAGATGTCTACATAATCGAATTCGGGAGATAAGCAGTTGATAATCATCGCCTGCTTGCCACTGACAATCTGGAAAAAGTTATGCAAGACCACACAAGTTTTTGAAAAGTCGTTGTCCAGAAGGATTAAAAGAAATTTGATCAAAAATGCTGGAGAAGACCTATGAAAAAAAACCAAATAAAGAATCGTGTTTTTGGTTCAATGCCTGAGAATGGTATGCCTGGGACGCTGATAAGGCTATGCAGAATGGCGTTGAGCAACGTCCACTTAGGATGAAACTTTCCGAACCTTTTGATGTGTACGAGGTTTTAGATAAGGCGATTCCTTATCATGCAACCTTTTCAACTTCGTATGGAGAGTGTTTTGTGGAGTGCATCGCATTGACACTATTTTCCACAAAATTGGCAAGTTGCTTGCGTTTGCTGACGCGACATTGACATCATATGGCTTACTAAGCTAGGTGATATTGTTGCCTGGGTCTGCAAAGTAAATGAGGGCAAAACGAAGTAAATATTGTAGAAAAGTTGGGGACATCCAGCGTATGAGATCCTAGATTAGGGCCGGTAACTCTACTTTCTATGTTATCAATGAATTTGTTTATCTTGGCTCCTCCCTTACATACATAACATACGTGCACAATTTCTCATTACATCCCTTTAGTCAGGATTAGGAGTTAGCTTCACACACCACTTATGTTATGGGTGTTCAGATTATTTTACATGAGTGGCGGAACTTACAGTTTATAGTGAACTCCTAGCGACAGATTTTTGTAGAAACTTTTTATGGCAATTTTCTTTGTTCTTTGTTTCTTTAAGTTTTTGCCAGAAATCTGGTGAGAGAAAGTCGTCGAAAAATATTATTTTCTTTTAATTTGTTTTGTAGATGTCTGAACTGGGATTTTAACCGTGGATTCCCGACAAGATGGGTAATTGAGGCAGGTATAAGAAGAAGTCGGTGTAGAGGATGAGCTTGTCTGCTTTGGAAGGACCAAATATTCAAACTGGAGAAGACACTCATGAAGCAAACGCGCCTAAAGGGATGTGTTAAAACAAGCCGAAATTCGATAAACGGTTTGTTAATGGCAAATTAAGTAAGTAAGTAAGAAATCTGATTAGTCGACAGATATTAATTAAATATCAATAAATAGTTTTAAAACAAAACAATAAAAAATTCGAAAATACATTCTCCCACGCTGTTTTCACATCTCTAACAACAACTAATACTTATTAAATTTCAATTTCTATAAGAAATAATTTCTATTTTTTTTCGATATTTTATTTCATTTCATTTCTATTGCCTCGATTGTCAAGTTTAAAGTGAGTTTTTATGTCAACATACAGGTGAAGATATTTGAGTTTTTGATATTTCTCTTTTAGTTTTTGTGACAATATAAGCACTGAAAACCAGAACTGTAGCCAATGAAAGAGAAATAATGATAAGGAAAACTTTTCTTTTAACAACAGCAAAAATATGAAAAAAAATGGATTTTGTATGGAGGCCGTCATAGTCGAATAGTTGATCCTTTACATGTCTGTAACGTGAATTATTTTTTGGCTGAAATAGAAAACAAAAATTGACCAGAAAATAGATAAGACTGGTGATATGTATGATAGATTTTAGATAAAATATTAGATTGGAGAATAATATGTAAAATCATTTGAAGGTTTTGTTGAACCCATAATTAGTATATGGGATAAAAAGGGATAAACAAATAAACAAAAATGCAACAAGAAACACTGCAAGAATAAATGTAAACAAAAATACACAAACAACAATAATGAAACAACGATGTTTACATTTATAGAGATCTCGAGAATTCGAAGCCACGAATATTCGACTTCAAGATCATTCAGCAGACTGTTTTTCGTTGGCACATAAAAGGAAAGACAAAGGCAACTCCGTCGTGATTCGAAGATCTCCTTTATAAAGATCTGTCGAACAATTGTGTAAAGAAGAATAACAAACAAAGCAATTGTTGTTGTTTACATAAAGTTGTGAACAGTGACACACAGAATTGTGCGAATAATAAAGAATTTGATTTGAAACTAAGCACAAAATTTCTTTTTATTTTTATTTGCAATTTACGAGCTCATATTTTAAAGGTTTTTAAGAGGTAAAAACGTTACATTATGTATGTATTTATAAGGCATTGCCCAGTATAGTATAGAGTACAATAAACATTAAAAACAAAATTAATGGAAAAGCAAACAATAGTACTAAAAAACAACAATAATAACAACAACAGGAAAAAGATAGTTCTATGACAACAACTACATATGTGTACAGAAAACCATAAAAACCAAAAAGTTAAACATGCCAACACAGTTAATTGTTTTAACACCTTTTACAGCAGCTGCTAGCTGCTGTTGGTTGGTGCTGGTGCTGATGTTGGCGTTGAAGTTGACTTTGTTTTTCCTGTGCTCATGGCATGTGAATACGATTGAATTCTTAAATGCATGTGCTCCAGTTAAAATGCTTAAGTGTTCTCCTGAAAGTCTGTGGAGGAGGCATGAATAGAATCCATATGAGAAGGTGATACACATTTCCTTCAGATTGTAAACGTTTCAATATTTAGATTGTGAGTTGTATTGTGTCCTTAAATGTTACACTTATTTTGTGTTTTCGTTATAGTTTTCTTGCTGTCGTTCATTGTTGGTTGTTCGATTTTCTTTTTTCTTCGCTTTTCTTTCTTTTTTTCTCTCTTTTGCCACAGCAGCCACGACTGTTATGCACAGCTGCAGTTTATGGCTAAAAGTAAAGCATTTTGTGTGGCTTTCATGTGCATGTAGTATATTGCAGTTGCAAAGCGGGGTAAGTGGGGCGATAAAAGAGTACGAATGAAATCCCAATATTGTTGTAATGATTTTTTTCGATAGTTATTGTGCAGTTGTTTTAAATGCGATTTTAAACTTTCTCAAAGTGCACAAAAAGGAATCGAAAGCAAATTAATTGAACTTGATGACGTTTTCTTCATTTTAATTCTCATTCTCATTTCTGTTTTTTTTTTCTTTTGATATTCTTACTACGCTCTGCAAAAAGTTTACGAATTTAAATTCTGTGCTGCAGTAAGTAAGTTTTCGATTAACAACTATTGAAACCTGAAAATGAAAAAAGAAAAGGAAGAAAAATAAATAACTTTCGTACTCAATTGACCCGCTTTTTAATTTGTTTAAGAATAATTGAAATGACATTTATTCGTATAATCAAAAAAGGGAATAGAAATTCTTTCACAGAAAGTGAATGTTAAATAGAAAGTTCTTGGTTTAAATAAGGAACCTTTTCTATTCACTTAATGCAAATGAAATTGAAGCTTTCTCTACATAAAACTCATAAAATTTCTTATATATGAACGTGTTAAAGTGCATAAGAAAGTTTATAGTTTATTATAGTTATACATGGTAACACCTCATCTAGATACTCATAAACCTAAAGTGAATGTGAACAATCCAACCATAGAGATTTAAGACCTCATGCCTATCAACCAGGGATAAGCATGAATTGTTTTTTCGCTACTCATAAATACTCATAAAATTTTGAGCATGAGTGAGTCAATAATATTGAATTTTAACTATTTGCAGTGAGTATGAGTACAACGTTGTCATCAAACTCATAACATTCGAAATATGTTTGATTCATACGCCTACTCAGATTCATAAATTTAGAAAAATACTTATAATACTCATAAATGATTCGAGTGATTCGTGTTGCATTACAAAAAAAGAAGAAAGAAAAAGACAGAGACAGCAGCCAAGGCAAAGGCACAACCTTCCAGTGAGTATTGTTCGTATGCGACTCATACTAATTTGGTGATTCTTGTAAATGTTGAGTAAAGCAGAGTCGAAATCAACAACATCATGCGTATTGTTAAGTATGAGTAGGATGAGTACTTCAAACTTTGAATGTGAGTCGTATGAGTACGGCCAGACATCAAAACGAAAATATGAAAAAATATTTCTTTGGCGACTTCCTTTCAGCAGATTTCTGGCAAAAACTGTAAGAGTAAAAATTGCCATGAAAAGCTTCTCAAAAAATCTGTCGTTCGGCGTCGACGTTAAACTGTAGGTTCCGCCACTCCCGTATAAAATTAAGGCACACAACATGAGTGGTGTTGAGAAGCTAGGTCGTAATCCTGACTGAAGGGTTGTTATGGCCAATTATGTGTGTTATGTGTGTAAAGCACCATCATATTGATCATATTCATTAATCTGTGAATGAAAAAGTGAATAAATACGTGAAAAGTATACGTAGTATGGGTAATGTAATGTTTTTCATGGTTTTCACTTCATAAACACTTAATTACCCTACAATTCTAACCAACAATGCGAACAATTGCATGCAATTAATATATTCGAGATTCATGTTCTGATCACGTTAATGATGATGATTGTTTATGATGGTTGTGTACAAACAAATGCTTATGCGAGGGTAGAGAATTATTTTGTCCATATTACTAAAAACAAATGCTGATTTGAATGGGAAAATGTTTCGTCAAAAGCTTCAAAAATCTGTTGTCCGGAGTCGAGGCTAAACTGCAGATGCTGCTACTCAGGGATAAAACTAACACACAGAACATAGGTTGTGTGAGAAGCTAGGTGTTAGTCTTGACTAAATGGTTGTAATGGCCAATTAAGGAAAGTTATGACAGGCAGCTACTTAGGCCCATCTGGCTTAGGGTATTGCTTGCGTGGCCCACCAACCACGTTACTGCATAGCTTGTCCTCATGGAAAAGAGTCCAAAAATATTTTTAAATGGAAATGATATTTCCAAATGATCATATTTGGAAATGAAAATTGTGCCCGTAGGTAGTTGCCAGATTTATGGTAATTGATCCAGTTATACCAACTAATGTATTTGCTCGCTTAGCTGCCTCATACATTGCCAGCTAAATTGGCACTTATATGCCTCAAAGCTACTTTCGTTTGGGATATCTTGGGTGTGAATTCTATTATCTTAAGAGCCAGTAAGGGTTTCTTGACTGATACCTCATCTATTTTAATGGTACTCACATGCATGGTGAATGTTCTTGCTGCCCCACATGACGTTGTAAACATTGGTCTGCTGTAGTATTGAACAAGTACGTGTCGATGCCCCCACTAAGCTTTGACGTTATTGGTACTAAGCGCGCCGTCGAAAACTGTATTTATTGCACAGTTTAGAAGTGTAAGCCCTCGTATATGACATGAAAAATAAAAAAGAGCACTTACACTCACGTCTCTACCAGTCCTTATGTGAGTCAATGCGGCTACAGTTACAAATTCCATACAATTGAGGTAAAATTTGTAATTAACAACATCAATATCGTTTTAAAACACAACAACAGCTATAATAACAAAAATCAAACGAACGAAGTCATACGTTACTAATCTCAGTAACTAAAGGTATCCATCAATGCCCACATCCTGTACATGTGTACTTCATACCCTTGCCTTCACACATACACACATATATTTGTATGTATGTATGTATGTGTTGTGTATGTGTTAACACAACTGTTTAAACGTTTGATATGATATTGAATAGAATGGAATGAAATTCAAGATACTCGTTATTGTAAATTATGCATGTTCAGTCATGCATGAACATGTTATTATTCTTCCACATATACAGATCCATTTACCCACATTTATAAACAATACAAATCTGCTTCAAGGAGTCTCAGAGAATTATGATTTTACTGTTATTGGTGTATTTAAATCTATGTATAGTGAATACTGAATGTATGCAATGGTAATGAGTGTTATAAACAACAATAAACTGATAATTTCTTGGAAATATTTATGTATGTACGTTACGTTATTATCAGTAGTTATGTGCAACATAAAGGCTTTACCATTAAATTTATTTTAATTAAGTGAACATTGAATTTCAATAACCATAGCATAGAGACCATTGAGTTGGACCTCTAATGACTCTTATTGTTTTCTAATTAATACAGCACTGTTGATATGGTTTTCTTGGAAAACAATTAGAAAAGCCGTTTCAAATGGATCAAATTTTTCTTGGATTTTGTAATTTTAATTGCTGTTGCACAGGCAGATAGTACAATGCTAGTACTTGTAACGATACGATACATACTGAAAATATGAATTTGGAGTAAATCTTTAACAAATCCAGCACAACACTAGGAAACTATATTGAATGCTTGGCTTGGATGTTCCAAACTCGGCTCTGACATCTCGTTGAAATGAAATGTGAAGGAAATATTTCTTTCCAGAGATTTTTATTCAGCAGTCTTCTGGCAAAAGTTCTGAGGGTAAATAATTGATATACGAAACCCCGTTAGGACTACAGTCATACATAATACCTCGAACAAGTCGTCAATTCTACTTATCTAAGTAGTTATAGCCACCTTTCGGCCGCACATGTGTTCTTGTATTTCAATAAAATAGGAATGAATATACTTAAGTATCACCACCTCGCAAATTAATTTTTCCTCAGTGGTAGTTAACTCCAAAGGGAGCAAATTGTTTTCAAGGAATTTGCTTGCCAGTGTCACTCTTTTGATTCTCAATGGAATTGACGAGTAGCTCTTGATCGTAGTTCTCTGTGCTGATACGTTCTCTCCTTAGTTTTGGTCCTTTGAAGCAGCAAGATTGCTAAATCTGTTGCCCGAAAGCAACAATCTTCATGTCCAGTCTCTAGCGCATTGCAGTAAAAGTGGAAAATATGGTTCATTTTCTTGTCTATTTGTACTATCGGTTTCAGTAACATCATGATAATTCTTTCGTAGATGATAAGTGCCCAAGTAATGACAGCTTTTTAGCTTTTGGGTGAAGTTCTTACGATGCCTTCTGAATGGATTTAAGGCAAGTCTTACCTTTATTTATCTAGTCTCTGTACAAGTGGTTTTAGTTTCCCATGCTTTTAACTCTACGCCTTCTGAAGACTTAACAGAGGAAAGTGAAATATATTGTTACGTTTTTAACTTTTAAAAACAAATAAAAATAAAAGGAAATTTGTGTTTAGTTTTAATTAAAATTCTTTATTATTCGCACAATTCTGTGTGCCACTGTTCACAACTTGATGTAAACAACAACAATTGCTTTTCTTTGTTATTCCTCTGTTTATACCCTTTGTATAAACAATAACAATTACTAGGCAATTATTCGACAGATAATTGTAACGGAGATCTTCAAACCACAATAACATTCTTCAAACACAACACGCCTTGACACAAGAACTTCTCTGACTCGGTTGCCTGCTTTACCTTGCCTTTTATATGACAACATAAACAGTCTGATGAATGTTCTAGAAGGCGAACATTCATGAAATCTCTATAAATGTAAACATCATTGTGCTGGCCATTACCACATTTGTTAAAGATATTCATGCTACAAAATAAATCCATTGCGCTCAGATGCTTTTGTATTTTGAAAATTAATTCCATAAAAACTGTTTAAAACGTTTAGTCGCCAAAATTTGTTCAATAAAATTTTGATTTAAATATGTGAAGTCTTTTTTTTTCTTGTTTTCTTGGCCACTTTGAAAACATTCAAATTTTATATCCTTTAAGTACCATAAATAACTAAAATCCTTCAAATAAACAATGCTTCCTTTTTTTTGTTATTCATAAAGATGAACAAGAAGAAGAAGGAGAAGAAGAAGAAGTATTTCTATCAATATTCGATAAAAACAGAAGAGCGTTGAATTACAACAAAAAAAAACAAAAAACTACAAGAGGGCATAAACTCTAGAGAGAAAATCTCGTTTAATGCTGACATATTGCCACTGGAACAATGTTTTATAGTCTGAATTGCAAAACGAAAACCAAGCAAAAGAGAAAAACGGAAAAAAATTTGCACAAATAATTTAAAGAAGAAATTACAACAAAACAAAAAAAGAAAATTTCGACAGGATAAAGATGAGCGAATAGATGTTAGATGTGTATATGATTGTGTATGTTATGTTATGCAAAATATATAAACATTTTCATTCATTCATTCGTTCATTCATTTTCCAGTTACTGGCTTTCACAAAGAGTTCCATAGAAATATTTTCTATTGTACGTTATTCTTTTACGTTTTCCTTGTCTTCTTCCAGTCACACTTGCACACACGTTTATTGTATGGCAGCCAGCAAACAGGAACTCATACAACCACAGCTGTAGATGCAATCAAACTTTCAAACACATGAAATACACATGCAAAGAGCATCTTTTCTTTTTTTTTCTGTTTTCTTCATCCTTTTTGCAACAGAAAAATGCTAAACGATGATGCTGATGACTAAGAATTGTGCCACACAAACAATACACGAGTATATGTGTGTATGTATGATTTCATCTACTAGTTAGTAAAACCACTCGTACTATTACTACTACGTACCATAAAGTAAAGTGAAAGACAAGTTGTCATAAATTAATTGCATATCAGTGTAATTATGAAAACTTTGACACACTTTTCTTACTGTTGTTGTTGCCTGATGAATAAAAACGTTCCAGCAGACATTTGTGCTCTCAAAAATAATCGTTCTCTTACAGGAGCATATTAAAAAAGTGCTGTGCTGATAATTGACATCATAAGAGTTATGAAATCGTACCCAAATTGAATTGCTACTTCCTTTAGTACTACAATGGTACGAAGAACATTTTTTAACCCGTAAAGCTTCATATAACAGTCAATATTTATGTATTAATTTTGTGATTTTAGTTTGGATTCCGTCGATTAAGATTTGTGTGAACAGGGCATACACAATTTGGCGAAACATACACCTTTGATGGGCACTACCTGCAACTTGATCGGAGGAAATAATTAAAAAAGAGGCAGCAAAATTGTCGGTAAAGTATACAGCGCCAAAGTTTATACATTTAAAAAAATAGACTCACCGTCATCAAGAGTGTTTTAATTTTACTTGATATACTTTTGCTTCCAGAAACCACAGAAGCCAAGCTATACAGAGCTGGTGTCCGTATAATAGTTAACTTTAAATGAACCGAAATTTCAATAAGTAATCCATATCGTTTGAAACTTAAACGCAGCCCAGCGGCCTGATCAAATTAAAAGATTTTCAGAAAAAATTCTACTAAGCAACAAGAATTCTAAATGGTCATAACCATACATACATTCATTACAACCCTTCAGTCAGGATTACGCCCTAGCTCCTCACACCAGTCATGTTGGAGGCGTTAATTTTATCCGTGAGTGGCGGGACCTACAGTTTAACGTCGACTACAAACAACAGATTTTTTGAGAAACTTTTCATGGCATTTTTTAATTACTCTCAGAGTTTTTGGCAGAAATCTGCTGAGAGGAAGTCGCCGAAGAAATATTTTTCATATTTCGTTTTGATGTCTGACCTAGGATTTGAACCCGGGCGTTACGTCCAATAAGTGAACACACTACATACTAGACTACGGCGACTGGTCATAACCTCTACCTGGAAAACACACCATTGGTCTCTGGTAGCCTATTATTAAAATTTAATATCAGAAACCTTCAAGCATGTACTACTACTGCCAAATCTGTATAGCCTTTTGGAGCTATCGGTATACACCTTAAAGATCCCATTGGAAATGCTCGAATCTTCACACAAGAAAGTTATGTGATACTATGCAATTAACGCGGATATGTTTATGTCTTCGCAGCATGTTTATAGTCCAGGTTGGGATAGGATTTAACTGCACAAAACCTTTCAGCCACTAATCCTCTACTTCAATGGAAGGTCAGACGGAAGTCAATTAAATATAACAAACGATGTCACAATTGGAGTGACAGTGTTGGCCCATTAGGGCCAAATCATGCCCCACTGGCCTCTTAAATGTTTTTTAAACTTAAAAGTGACTAAGTTGCACCACTTGCCTGCAAGATCGACAAAGGGTTAAGACACACTTTATTGTCAATTTTAATTACCCATAACACAATATTATTTGAAAATCTAATTTCATTACGAATACAACTCCCTGTAAAGAGCATTCAGCCCTCTATGGGTTACTTTTCATATCTGTTATCTGAATGTTTTTCCTTTTTTCCCCTTTTTCCCATGCAAAATGATTGGTTATCTATCTCCCATGATATGCAAGTTGAAATAACAAGTACGAGTACAAATATTTCTTGAAAAAGTTTTTCATTTTCATTTCTTTTTTTCTTCTTTGTTGTTCTTACTGTTCTTGTTGTTCGTGTTGTTCTTGTTCTGCTTTTGTTTTTTGAGTTTCTGCTTTATTAAATGACATGCCATGAATACAAAATCATCTTTAATGAGTTGTTGTATGTGTGCAACGTTTGGATTGAAAGAAATCGTAAAATGGAGGCAAACTCTTAAACACTGAATAAATGGTTCAATTAATCGTTCACTGATGAAAGACACTTAAAATTAAATTTCTCAATGCTTTGCTCTTGCCATTGCTGTAATTAGCACAAAAAGTTTAAATAATAGAACTATTAAGATGCGAAGTACTACTAAGCTTTTATCTTTTAATTACAATTACGCCAATAAAATCCAAATAAACAATTCGGAAAGCTACAGTAGATGGTCATGTTTGTTTTTGAATTTATTTCATTGCCCAAGTGCCTATCATCAGGGATAATAGTTGTTTATTAATCGAAGATTACTTTTTTCCATATTTTAATTTAAATAAAACAAAGGTATTCATATGAAAGACCTACTGATGCCATTATGTGCCACTGTATCTCATGCTGATTTGGATTTGAATTTTATATCTGTACCTGATACGATTCACTACTCTTAAGCGTATATTAGCTGGGGTCTAACTATATTGTCTGTCACACTCAAAATTTCATGAGTACTTGTGAGTAGCGAAAAAACGATTCATTGTTGATTTCTGGTAGGTAGGTAGGTAGAGTTGGCTGTCCACACTTAGGCTACATAGGGCCCATTGTGTTACCACAGTTTTCTGCTATACCCTAGCCTCAAAACCACTCGGAGCTCATGATAAAGCGACTTAAACTGCCAATGTTAATCCTTTATAGTTCCTCTAGATCATCCATATAGTAAGCACCTAAGTACTTCTTTTTCCTCTGATAAAATGCCGAGCATGTACCCAGCAGGTGATGGATAGTCTGCTCCTTTTCCTCATCTCTGCAGCTTCTGCAGAAGTCATTACCAAGGTGTCCAAGATTAATGGGCTTCGCATGTGTACCCATAATGCAATGCCACTGAGCGTGCCTGTTTGCGGTCTTCATCTAGCCATGGTCAGAATTAACGCGCCGTTCTGCTCATCGGTCATTGACGGCAACGACGATCGCATTTTCAATTACGAGTCTGTTAGTATGTTATCAATGATTGTACGCATGTAATCTTCAAGTTTACGGTTTCAACCGTCTAATAAGCCAACGCACTACCTAGTAGACTACGGCGACTACTTATCTACCAACTAGTCCTTTTAGAAGCCATTGAATTCTCTCAAAGGATAACAAGTCAATGTATTTCGTTGAAGCGTAAGTCTCCGATTCTTGTTCAGAAATAGTAGGTTCTTCTGAATCAAATTCAATGAGAGAGTACTTTCTAGCCAAGCGTAAAACCTGTTAGAGTAGACAAATCACTTTGTGAAGAAGAAGAACTTGATAAATACAATTAAAACAAAGCTTAAAAAATAAAACATATTGAAGCCTTTTAAAAATACTTCATACACTATAACACTTTAATTGTTTTCTTTTTTTGTACGAATAAAAAATTCTAAGCTCAGCTTAAAATTTTACTGACAAAAGTTTGACAAGAATTGCTTGCCACCACAAATCTAATGTGACCGTATTTAAGTCAAATTGTAAGACTATTTTAAGCCACATTACGATGTTGCCCATGATTGTTGTCTCTTAAATACTGTTGCCTTGTTAGACGGTGTACTATATGTTCTTTTTGGAATTGTTGTTGTTGCAGCTACTGTTGTGTTGTGTTTTTAGCACTTATATGGTGCCTTGGGAGGCATTCAAGTTGACAGTAATAGTAACAATAATAACAAACAATGTTGACAACGAACACCACACCACACAGCAACCAGCAACCAACATAAATATCCAACAACAATAATAGCATCAGCATCACAGTAAAAGAAGTATCACAACATCATAAGCATAAGAACCTGTAACAGCATAAGCATCTCTACTTGTTCGTGTTGTTTTTACTGGTGTTGTTGCTGTTGTACTTGTTGTTGTTTTGTGTTCTAAGGACTAAGTGGTCATGAAAAATTTACACATGGTTCAGTAATAATTGCTTGTGCATGTTTTCATTTTTATTTGCGGATTTTCTCCACTTTTTTCGTGTTGCAATTTCTTTCTTTACTGCATCTTGCTATGCTCGTTCGATGTTTTTTCTTTTCTTTTCCATTGTAGTTTAGAGGACATGCCACTTTTAAGTTTAAGTGTTTTTAGTATGTTGTTAGTGTTGTTTCATAAATTAAAGTCGAGTTTTATGACACTTCCATGAGAAAATTTTACGAAAATTTAACAATTTTTTGAATGCAACAGTTCACTACGAAGGCCATACATTGTAACTTCAATAAAGGAAATATTGTTACAGGGCTTTAATGGTAATGGTTGTATGGATATTGTGTTAAATTAACAAGAAAATTGCTTAAAAAGATTTAAGGGTTGTGTTGTTCGAAACTGCATAAATTCCTTTAGAAAACAATTTCAAACATTACAGAACAAGGAAATTTTTTTACAAAAATTGCTACTTTTAATATCAGTTTGAATGTTTATTATTTGAATTTTAATAGGGTCATTCAACAGGGAATTGGGAATTTTGTGAGTTAAAAATAACCATATTGCTGTACATATGGTGAATTAGTTGTCATTCTTATATCTGTTGACAATAGACATAAATTTTCATCAAAACTGCATCTTCAGCAATGAGCCTCACTTCTGAATGCATGCATACGTGTTTAAACAAAATTTTCGAATTTGGGACGATACCAATCCACATGACCGTTCAATGCATCTCAAAAAAGCACTGCTTGGCATGGCTTTTAGACTGGCGTCTACATCAATGTTATCCAGAAACTGAAAACAATGTTAGCCAATACCATCACTGACAATGAGTAGCACAATTAGTTGAGGATTGTTAACTTCTTTTGGACTGAATTGAATGATCTGGATACCAAAGTGCTACGTGTCACACAACACATGCCAAATTGGAGATTCTGCATAAGGTATTTGAGGGCACTGTCTTCTGTTGTAGATGTGATGTGAACTGACATACGAGATCGAGTGACTCGACCCCGTTAGACTTTATTGTGGGGTTCGGGTAAATCAATAAAATATGTATTCATCGTTCAAATTCAGTCTGATTTATGAGCCACAGTCATGGATAACGACAATATCTCAAACACATTTTGTTTTATTTAAATTTACATATTAGGTGCACCTAAAACAAGACCCTATATTTGTGGTTAAACGCTGTTAGATACGGTTTCGTTAAGATGCATCATGAAAATTTTTAAATTTCTTTGACTCTAGTCAAAGTTGGGAGAAACTTCATAATTTATTTTGTATTCGACAAACATATCGTTACGGAAAAATGAAAACTTTTAAAATTTACGCTATTCTATCCGCCCTATATTCTGCATTTAGCCACAAATAGTCATTGCAATAGGTTAAACCTAAAGGCATGTTTCGATTGGCAAAAGTTTTTGGACGCCAACGATCACAATGAAATCTATTGTGATGACCTCTTCAAATCTTATTATTTCAAGGGGTTAAAAAAAAACGAATGAAAGGCAAGACAAAGTAGAAAACCAAAATGATTTTGTACCCATGATTAAATTTTGGATCATTCAAATGGTTTACCCTTATTTGGTTTGGAAATAGATGGCTTATGAACTGCCGGTTTCGGTTTGGAGTTCACTATATTCGACATGTTACAGGGTACAGAGATTCCTATTGCCTCAGCTAATTTTGATATTAGGGAGGGAGGCTAAACCTCTTTGGCTGTAAGAGAAAGACTATTTTCTCGAAACGTATGTACATTTCTATCATGCAACATCAGTATGGCCCTTCATCGCACCAAGACAGTGATCTAGTTTTTTTTTGATTGGCATGTCGATTGAGTTGGTATTTAGTCAAATGACTTTTACAGAAGCTTTGGGTCTGTGGAAGAGAAGGAGTAGACTGTCTTTCACCTCGTGCCATAAAAAGATGATACATTTTGGTTTCTCACTTTCTTAGACCCTTGAACCAGCTCTCTACTTTAAAAATTGCTTCAAAAGTAAGAATTATTTTGTACTAGGGTTGGTTTCCTCCAGGGAATGTTATGACAACTGTCGTCTTACACGGGGCTTAACTGCTGGCCTAAATTGAACCTCTTCCTTCAAACGGAGCACACCCTTACCTAATCTAACCTAATATTACTCCTAGGTAATGGAAAAACTTGAGAAATTGTCGAATTGCGCAACCACATTGAAGAGACTCCCATTTGCAAGAGATCAATTACCGTTAGTTACATTTCATTAAAGATCCATTCTATTCAAAACAACAGAAATGGTTTATGGACCATAGTGAGAGTATTTCATTGAATTTTATTGCACACCACACAAAATCTTTCGCATTCCATAAGCACCATTTAGCACGTCATCTAATATTGAGTGGAATGATAGGCTTAAAAATATTTATTTTCTTGGATTTATTACAAACGTCAGCACAAATACAGCATAGTCTTGGCATCTATGATGATTTATAATACAATACAATACAATAATAATAATTAAACGGATAAAAAATACTTTTTTATGTAACGAAAGTTTATTGAATTGACTGGTTATTGTGGTTGCTTGTGATAAATATTTAATGATGAATACTCAAATGGGCAATTAGTCAGATTATTGTGTAATAAAATTAATTGGTTTTACGATTTCATGTTTAAGAGCTTCGTGCACATTTATGACAAATCCTCTTATTGGCTTCATTAATTGTTGAGACGTTTTTTTTTGGAAAGTGCCAAACAGAAAAAAAAATGTAATGAAAAGAAAAGAACATTTTACAGATTAAAACTCTTAGTGAAATTAAAATACAAAAAAAAAAAGAAAAATTCTTATTAAATTTCTTTTGTTTTTTGGGCTAAATTTGTTATAAAACCGCCATCACTCGGGCCGCTGGCAACAATAGAAAAAGCCCCAATAATTACTGTAATTGGCTTCTTGTGTTTCTTTGTAATTCAAAGTGTGATTCTTTTCTTCTACTATGGCGTTTCATGCTTTATTGTGGTTACTTTCAAATGGTTTTCATTTCATTTCATTTCTTTGTTCTTTTTTTGCGTATTATTGTTGAAACCAAAAAATGTTGTTGTATTGAAAATGCAATAGTAAAAATGTAAACAATTAAATGCGATTTATTTAAACAAATCACCGCCAGCTGAACCATATTTACCATTTAATCATGGCCATAAATTAAGCCAACATAAATCCCCCATGAACTCGTAAAACTGTCTGCACTACTCAATACCAACACTTATTCACACATACACACACTGGGATACCAATACAAATACACAAATTAACGGGAATATATAGCCCTTTGTAATTCCCTAAAAAAGCAAAGAAACGAAGCAAATTGTAAGACAAACAAAAACAAAGAAGTCAAGCACAAAAAAAGCAAGAAAACCCAGAGAGAATAAAGAAAGAAAAAAGCAAATGAATGAATGAATGACTGACAAAAATATCCGTTCGGAAAAAGGCATATCCAGATAAAGAAACAAAGAAAGTTTCTCCAAAATACTCGAGCAGAGATGCAGAGGAGAATGTAAAATATGAAACGTAATAGGATTTGCAAAATTTTTGGCCAAGACAACAGATAAGAATCGTCGTCGCGTAGCACAAATTAAAAACGTAATTAATCGTGAACAGTTGGTACACCAATAACAAGTATGACTACAACTGTTACTATTACCCTGGTCAATGTGTAAGTGGCAAACTTTACTGAAAATCCAAAATGATATTCAGCAGACGACGTCAAATGTTTTCAACACATCTTTGCCATACTGCCGCCTTACAAATATGCCCTACAGCAATGCCAGTGATATTATGTAAAATCAGTTTCAATATTTGAAAAAAATTACTTAGTTTGAAAGAACGAAAAAGTCCTATTGCTGAAACTATTCACAGTTCCCACTGAAACATTTCGTTCTCCTAAAGTCCTTTAAAAACAAATCAATTTGAACATCTGCGTAGTAGACACCAAGGAGCTTTTTCCCTCTCCGTTGTGTATGAACCAGAGATCAGCAATGATCGTTTTTTCGCTGCCCATAAGTACTCATGAAATTTTGAGTATGAGTGATTGAAATTCAACTACTCTGATTCATTCGCACTCACTACAACATTGATTTATAACTACAGGTGGCAATGAGTATGAGTACTGCGTTGACATCAAACTCATACGATTCATAAATTTAGAAAAATACTTATAATACTCATAAATGTTTCGAGTGATTCGAATCATTCATTAAGATTTACAGTCTTAATTGTTGTTGTATTTACAAAAAAAAAGAAGAAAGAAAAAGACAAAGACAGCAAGCAAAGCAAACACACAACCTTCTAGTAAGTATTGTAGTGTTCGTATGCGAATCATACTTATTTCATGTTTCTTGTAGATGTTGAGTAAAGGAGAGTCGAAATCAACAACATTGTTGTATTGTTAAGTATGAGTATGATGAGTATTTTAAACTTTGAATATGAGTAGTATGAGTATGATATTAAAATAAGTATGAATGCGTATAAGTATCATTAATTATGAGTATGATTCTAAATTACTCATCTTTTTGAAAACTCATTAGTGATCTCTGGTACGAACGAAGTATTCTTCTTCTTCTTCTTCCAAGGCGCATATGGCAGACATAAGTGCACATAATCGAAAGTATCGTTTGAATAGTCTACATCATTTAGGCCATCTAGTAAGCCATTAGAAAGCATCTTTTCATATAAGTCTAGATGCTCTCGCAATCGTCATATGCTTAGTAAATAATGCTTGAAACCATGCTGTCAATGTGTCAATTTCTCTCACTACTTAACATAGGGTATTGAATGTAAATACCAAAAGAGACTCAGTTATTACAGTGGATTTTACAAATACAGTTACTTGGCTTATCAGCCATGTTTTTTTCTCCTTCTCTTCTTTCTACTTCTTTTTGTTACAACAAATACGAATTTTTTGAAACTGTAAATATCTCCCATATAAGATATCCAAGTTGGAATTGTTCACATAGTTGAATGTATACCAACTATACCAATGCATACATATGTTACCACACTTACATACCAGACGTAAAATTGTAAAAGAATGTATCAGCTTATAAGTCGCATAAAACCAAATAATCGATACCTCCCTCTATACACCCACTTTTACAAATCTGTTTGAATTTTTGCATTTCGAGTAAGGCAAACACTTTGTGAACGAGTAGAACATGCTTGCAAATTGCTCTTAAGATTCCATATGGTATGTCTTCTCTTAGTCATACAATAATTCAGAATGAAACAAATTTTTTTTTTCTTGAGTGCATGTTTGATGATTTGGAATATTTAGCGCTGCATTGCTCCATTGAAAAGGGAGTAGAATATTAATTTTTAGAACAATTTTTTAGAATCCCTCACTGTCCTCACTCACACCTGCAGCACACAACTATGCCATTAAGATACAACCTAGAATTGTTTTGTACTGCCTGTAAATAATTATCAGGGGTTTGTGGCAAATATGTACAGAAAATAGTTCTACTACGGCGCATGGACTTTCATGTCATAATTAAATACGTAAGGACCTGTAAAACAGAATTGTAAATTGTAAACGTATGTAACACTAACGGTTAAACTCAATACTAATTTCACAGTTAAAGCACAAGAACATACATATATGGGGCGATAGGATGGTATAAAAAAACCCTCGTGATGAAACTATTTCAACCAAAGTTAAGGCAAATATGGATACATTTCTATTCCGATAAACTGTCAAATGCAGGGCTAATGTATTCAGTCTTACACGACAGCGGTCGCTTGCTCGTACATTTTACGATAGTAATAATCGTCTTACCGAGATATAGGATGGTGATGTAAGATGTGCAAAATTTGATTGCATTGGTTCAGTAAACGATCGAAAAACACCAGTATGTCGAAGGTCTGACATCATCGGGAGAGTGTGCCTTTCACAGAACACAACTTGGCGAAGTTTTCATTGTACTTGAACGTGCACTCGTATAAAATTCAATAGACATCGAAGTGAGTCTGTGGAGCATTTGGCAACTGTCCCTAGCTAATCTTAAAGCATGATTTTAAAACGTTGACTTTAGAAGGATTAGTTTATTAGATTAGGTACTTTCATATAACGCACTAATTTTTCTTTAATACGAGGAATAGATTACGTATTTATATTATATATAATTAATATCAAAAACTACTGGGAAGCTAATATTTTTTTGCAATTTCTGATATCATTTTACAGAGTTTAATTATTTTTTTTTTTTAGAAATTTATCGTTTAGCTTCTATTAAATTCCTTTTCTTAAATCTCAAATTTCATTGTGCTTTATTTAAAAACATATTTCATTCCTTTTCTTTATTCGTTCACAATACCCAATGATGGTACATACAATTACCATTCATACCCTACAATATAATTTCCTGTTAGTCAAGGAGCAGATTGCGCCCGGAAATATGCTACTTACTTTGTAAGGAGTTCAGTTGCACTGAAGTCCCAAGAGCTCGATGGGTGGTAAGTCGGTACAGTGTGGATCAGTGTTGTGTTGAGTTGCGATGTGTGGGGCTGCGAGAATGCAGATTAGCTGGTAAGTGAATACGATGCAAATTGCGTGTCGTTGGACGATTGGTTGTACCATACTTGAGACAATTCTTCTCGGTGATCGATCAGATTATCTGACTTAGAGTGGACTTTTCATGGCTGCGAGAATGCAGATTAGCTGGTAAGTGAATGCGATACAAAGGGCGTGTCATTGGACGATTGGTTGTACCTTACTTGAGACAATTCTTCGCGGTGATCGATCAGATTATCATAGCTAGAGTGGACTTTTCATGGCTTAATGGGGTAGATTACAGAATTTATAGGCTGCTATGCCCAGTTTCAATCCTCTCTTTCTGCAGGATTTGTTGAAAGTTAGCAGAGCGGGCTTCTGTTGAGCACATAATGTTCCCGAAGATTTTCAATTGGTTCGGAGATTCAACCTCTTATAGGATTTATGACATTGAAAGTTACAATACTGGCATTAGCTGGCATATGAGATCCATCATTTCCTTCCATTTTCCTCTCTTCTTTTTCTTTTGCTTATTAGTTTATCTCTTTTTTAAGCTGATAAATACCGTTAAAAGTAACAACAGTGGACTGTTTCTGGTCTCCGGGTGGAGGTACTTTCATCATCACTTTCTAACCTAACCTAACCCAATCACTTTCTACTTAACTTAACTTCCTTCTCAATACATACATAATTGGCTATTACAATCCTTCAGTCAGGATTACGGCGTAGCTTCTCACACCACTCATATTGGTTGCGTTAATTTTATACGTGAGTGGCCTACAGTTTAACGTCGACTCCGAACGACAGACTTTTCATGGCAATTTTATTTACTCTCAGAGTTTTTGACAGAAATCTGCTGAGAGGAAGTCGCCGAAGAAATATTTTTTTTCATATTTTCGTTTTAATGTCTGACCTGGGGTTTAAACTCGGGCCATACGTCTAATGAGCTAACACACTAACTACTAGACTACGGCGACTTCAATAAAAAGCTTTATTTTTCATCAAATATTTGATGGCGTAGGTTATCATGTTAGTCACATCAATACTTGATTTCCTCCATATTCTTTCTTTCTCTTACCTTATTTTGTGATATTCGATAGTAAAATAGAGAGAAAAAAGTTTAATAGAATAGAAATAAAATGATTGAAAAGTCAAATTAAAAAGCATTTACAACGACTTCGATATTGAATATCCCAAAAAGCATTGAAGTTCTTTTCAAATCAGTTGCCTTTGAAATGTTTTCGTTGTGATGGTATTCAACACAGAGCGTATACCAGCGTCCAATTCAAAATCGTTGTCCCTTGAAAGATATTCTCATTTTGTCTCATTCTCTTTAGAAATATTCAATGGAATAAATATTTTTAATTTTAATTTTCTTATTGCAATCAATAAGAGGAGAAAAAAGAATTTTTGTCAAAAGGATTGTTGATTATTTTCGTTGTTTTTTTATTTTTTTTTATTGTACATTTAAAACAGTTTAATTAAAACAGACAAATACTTGATGATATGAAAGAAGTTAAGCACGGGTTGTTATTAAGCATGGTTCTATAGTCTACAGATTAGTCAGGAGCGGATCTTGGGACAACAGCATTTTTTGTTCAACTTGGATAAGAGGTACAAAAGACAAAACATAGTAAAATAATCTGACAGCCAGACAGGAGAAGCTAATTGAGCTAGGTGGACAGACTGCAGTTACCCCCTGCTGGATCCCAATTGTTGTGGCTGAATCAGTTTGTTGATGCATTTTTGTTTACTTGTTTATCACTTTTTTATGCTGGTGTTTGTTTGTATATTTTTGTTTACTTGTTTATTGCTTTTGTTTTTGTAGCTTTTGTTTACAATTTTAATGTTAAACGATGTAAAAGCAAAACACCATTTCCATTTTCGTAACAATATGTATTGTCACATGTTACGAATCACTTTTTAGAATTTAAAATTAAAGAAACAACAAAGAAACACATGTCTTGTTGCTTTTTTAATAAACTCATGCACTTTTATTAACATTTATATCGAAATAAGTACCCATTTCTTCTGTTTTTTTTTTAATATCTTTAAATCATTAAAGTGTTCATATATGTATGTATGTATGTATGTATACTCTCGAAATATGTACTTGTTAGAAAATTGTTTTGCTTTCATTCGTATCCGTTTCCCCTTTTAAAATTAACTAAACAAGTTTAATTTAAACGATAAACATTTTCACCCAACTTTTGTACGTGCAACAACATTAGATAATTGCTGCATGGATATTAAATATGCTTAAAATATGGAATTGCAAAAACCCGAAAAGGAAAAAGAGTTCAGAACGTTTTATAGTTTATATCGTCGTACTTAGCAATTTCAGGCAAAACAACAGCAGTAAGCAAACGACTAGAATATTATGCATGAGGTTCGAAGAAAAATCCAACAATCGCTGTAGCTGCTTGCAGCACCCATTTTTTTCTTGCATGTTTTCCGTATCCGTGGTATATGCAATGAAGCCAAATCATATTTTCTTGTGGTTGCAAGCTTATCGTTGCAATGATAATAAAGTTGCCTCAACGTGTTGTTATGCTTGCCAGCTAACTACGTGTGTATCTTAAATTTTCTGAAATACATTGTACTTTAAAACCCTTAGTCAGAGGGTCTGTAAAGGGAAGGTGTAAACATAAGATCTCTAATCTAATTTCTTATGTAATCAATAGTAGTTTTAATAATCCTTAAAGAAAATGACAACAACTTACGATTGAACATTTTTATATATTTACTCGCACGAAAGAATATTGAATTAAAGATGTATGCTTCTCAAACAATCCCCTTTGTTTTGAAGCATTAAAAACATAAATTTTTTCTAGAATTTCCATCGCTTTTCAGTTGTTCTTTAATATTGTTAAGAAAATGGAAATGGTGTTATCGTTTAACATTAAAATAATAAACAAAAACAATGCACTTATTTACATGATCAACGAATAAATAAAAATATAGTAACAACTTCAGTATAAAAAAAGCCATAAACAAGTAAACAAACAGGCAACAACAACACTGCAAGAACAAACGTAAACAAAATACACAAACAACAATAACGGAAACAACATGAGAACATTTATAGAGATATCGTTAAGGCAAAGCCATTCCCCAACATTCATCAGACTCTTTACCCACCGATATAAAAGACAAGACAAAGCAGGCAACGGGATCAGAAAGAATCTCATGTAAAGAGAATAATTGTGGTTTAAAGAACTCCGTTGTAAAGATCTAACGAACAATTTTTATTGTATACGCGGAAGTGTAAACAAGAATAACAATTAAAGCAAATTGATGTTGTTTAAATCAAGTTGCGAACAGTGGCACACGGAATTGTGTAAACAATATAGAATTTATCTAAAACTGAACATTAATTAATTAATTTTAATTTTATTTGCAATCTACGAACTCATACTTTAAACCTTTTTAAAAGGGTAAAAACGTAACAATATAGTGCAATTTTAGTGCAGAATAATGAATTATTTAAATTAATACAATAAGAAGTATTTAAATTTAAGATTTCTATGAGGTTATCTACAGTTTTAACGCCTTCTTTTCACAAGAAAAATAATTATTATTTACATCTTATAGAAATGGCGCATGGCAAATGGATAACATGCAGTGGTGATTAGCGGTGGGGCTCGGGTGGTCGAAACTTAAAGGAAGACTGGTGCTAGGGTGTAAGGACCTCGAACTTTGGCTAACGGTTTTCAGCGGATACACTTAAGGTCGTATCTGGCGCAGCATTTTAAGATTATGCTTTCTTATGTGAGTGGAGATTGGGTTAGCAGTTACTTCTGGTGCGCAAACAATTGAAAGGACTTCATAAGAGATCTTTATCACTATTGGGTTCTGAGGTATTATGTTGTACGTGGGAATGAGATGAATTGAGGTTTTCTTCTGTGGCTAATTTGGTGTTACCACTCATCTCCCACATCATGGTGAAGGGGTAGATGAGCTAGGTGTATAGTTTGGGATGTTACCTATCCAGAGGCTTCTGGCTAGGACTCGAGAAGTCCAAAAAAGACTGGCAACTGAGTTTGTTATGGAACATAGCAACGTTATGTTGTTGACAAGAATTTTGAATGAATCTGTTACAGCTGCCGTTGTTTGGAGAAGTTTGTATACCCTGCGTAAAGAATTCTGCGAAGCCTAATGCTCATTGTTGGAAGCTAATATTCCGGCTGTCCTCAGATAAATATAATTTGATTGGGTTTACTTAAGGGTACAACTTCAGAATTAGAGTTACTTACCTAATAATGAGGAGCTAGGTCGTAATCCTGACTAAAGGGTTGTAATGAGCAATTATGTTATGTATGTACCTAATAATTTGGATATTCATTTATTTTTTCAAAATTACTGTGTATTAATTCATTGCAGTTTATTTCGACATTTCTTAAATTCTATTTTGGTTTCGGTAAGCCAAACATTTTTGTCATAGTAATGCTATAGTCATGGAAATTACTATTTTTATATCCTATAGAGTTTTATGTATTTTTATTTTTGTTTTATTTTATTTCCTTTATTTTATTTTTTAATTAATAAAAAGAAAATGTAACAAATATTACCATAAAAAAATTGCTTTTGTTACTTCTTGGATAACAGCACTCTACAGTAAATATTTTGGTTTGCAAAAAAAACTTGATCATTTTGTCAATTGAAAAAAAAACCAGTTTAATGGAAAAATTTATGGTCTTAATTATAAACTCTCATTAACCCATTTTTGTCATATGGCTCATACGTGATACTTTCGTGAAAATATAACAAGTGAATCTATGGGAACCCTTTTACGGGTTCAACATGCTCCGTGTAATTTAAGGTGCTCACTAAATCTTCTAAATCCGCATAGTTTTTCTTTCTAACATTTTTGCATTTTTATTAGTCCAGTTATATCAGTGGTTTAGCTCGCCATTCCCAGATATTTCTATTCCATTTTATGTATATTTTTTCCCCAATTACTTTTATTATTTTGTTATGATATTCAGTGTTGCAACTGTAATGCTGCTTGCCACAAACGTTGTTAACATTTTTTTGCACCGTATTCAGTTTATTTTTTTCGTTTTTCGGTTTTATTTTTTTGATCATTTAAATGCAAAAATGAAAGAAATATGGAATATAAAGGAAACAAATATTGTTTATCTCTCGCATTGTTTTGCGAAACACCGAATATGGTGTAAAAATTATTCTAATTTGCATTTATTTGCAAAAAAAAAAGTGTGCATTTTGTAACAAATGAATGAAAGAAAAAGAAAAATAATTTGAATAACAAAATAATCAGTGGGTAGTATGTAAAAGAAAGAAACATACATATTTTCACTTCCATGAGAGTAAAATTTTATTCAGCTTTTCTAAAAGTAACCTTAAGACACTTCTGCAGTAAAAAAAGCGAAGTTAAAAAATTCTTGTTTAAAGCTTAAAACTAATCTCCTGAATAATAAAAGAAATAGACGTAGAGAAAGTGGAATAGAAAGATTGTCATATTCGGAGCAGTGACAACACTCAAGCCGTTAGCGCAGCATTATTACATTCGATAGAAAATATTGTTACGAAAATGAAAAATCTAGTAAGGGTGTTTTATTTTTACATCTCTTAACATTAAAATTATAAATAAAAGCTACAAAAACAAAACAATGCAGTAAACAAGCCAGTTTACAAATAATCGTACTGCTTAATATAACAACAAACACCAGCATAAAAAGTGGGAAACAAGTAAACAAAAATCCACAAACAACACTACAAGAATACATGTAAATAAAATACACAATCAACACTATAATAATAAACGTAAACAACGATGTTTACATTTTTAGAGATTTCGAGAAGACGAAGTCATGAAATATTCGCCTTCAAGAACATTCATCAGACTATTTACTCTGCTATATAAAAGACAAGGCAAAGCAGGCGAGTGAGTTAGTTAGTGAAGTTCAGTCAGTCTTGTGTGAAGACGCGGTGTTTTTGAAGAGAGTAATCGTGGTTTGAAGATATCCATTACAAAGATCTGTTGAATAATTGTAAAGTAATTGTTATTGTTTATGCAAAGGTTATAAACAGAGGAATACCAAAGAAAAGCAATTGTTATTATTTACATCAAGTTGCGAACAGCGGCAAACAGAAATGTGCGAACAATAAAGAATTCTAATTAAAACAAAATACATACAAATTTAATTTTATTTTATTTGCAATCTACGAGTTCATATTTTAAACATTTTTATCATTATCAATGTTTTGAGACATTGATTTACACCTGATCTAGATTTATTTCTTTTCAAATGTTCTTTAAATTCCCGCACACAAGTCATGGGTGATAATGCCATAATCTACTCATTTTTACAGGCTATTAAGTACTGCTTAATGCAGTTTTCATTTATCTTTTTTGGTTTTAATTTCTGATTTATAACAACAAAACCAATCTGTTATTATCTCCAATGGATTATTCATTCTAAAAATTTAAAACACAGTCTCTAGCCACCATTCTTTTTAAAATTTAGGGTCATGCAATCAGCTTAAGTGTTGTAAATTACGAAAACCGCTGCTTAATACAGAATTTTATTTGCTTGCCATAATGCCTGACATACCCATAAATTGTTGATAAATTTATTGATGCGTTAATAAATTGCAGCGAAACTTCAAATACAGAAACAATTTTGTTTTTGACTGGCTTACATTTTTGACACACTTTTTTTCCTAACCATGATTTATCTACTGCTGTCAATCAAGAGAATATTTTTAACCAACATTTTTACACATTTTAAGTGATGCCATTAGAAACCCAAACAGAAATCGTATAAAAAAAGTACTTAAAAAAGGAGAGACTCTGAAAACTCTGTTGTTTAAGAAGTCTACGTGTGTGTCGACTGCCATACACATATGTATATACTATGTGTATGAGTGAGTATGTAAGTGCTGCTGGCTGGAATGTCTATAAAAAAATCTTCCTTAAACCGTTACTAATATGTATAAATGTTTCATTATGTATGTGTGTATGTCTGTGTATAAGTGGAAAATTGTATTTTATGAAGCCATACGAAATGAAAAAAACAAAAAAAAAAAAATGATAAAAAGAAAGTGGAAATGCACTAAATAAACCATGATGGTTTATATACCAGCAAAAGCAGGATATAGAAAGATGAAGAGAAAGTGCATGTGGGTTGCTTTATTTTGTTTTTTTTTGCACATAAATCATGTTTAAACTACGTGTCTTGCAGCCGAAATATGCCCCAAACATACTTCATTGTTATCCTTCCTTGGTGGCTCAAACAGCCACAGTAACTGTCAGAAGTTAGAAAATGTAAGACGAAAGCAACAAATAAAGTGTTGCATAATTCTAGGACTGTCTCTCGTTACAACTCCATTGCATACACGTACACAAACTCATCACTCTATCTTTGTATGTATGTGAGTTTCAAGTTGGTGGTTTGTTGAGTTTGTTTTGTTGTTGTTCTTTAGTTTTTTTTTGTTTTCCTTAACTACACTCAATAATATTTTATCTTTTTGCCCAGAAGAAAAACGGAAAAATAAGAAAAAAAGGGGACTGGAAAAATCAGCAGAGCATAAGAAAGGGCACGACTTGTGGTTTTCATTGAAAATCCTTTTTATTTCCGTATTTATTTGTCAGGATTTCATTCAATTTGAGAAACCTCAACCAATTGGATTGGTGCAGTTTATATGTTTGTCATCCTCAATGATTTTGCTTTTAGTGCTTGAAATATTCAATCAGCGCGTGTTTTTTTTCTTCTCTCCTTCTTTAAATAACGAATAATAAAGTGTGGTGTTTTTATAAAAAATGACGGATTCACCTCTTTACATATTTCTTACAAATCATCACATGACATTCAAGAGCGTCAAAGCAACCCACATATTATGGCTGGTGGCCATAATATTTCATCTTTCTTTGAGAACGATGTTAGCCAGGCCATTACCATGAACGGTGAGCACTAAAGATCATTGAATATTATCACAATGTATAATTTGGACATCAACAGCATGTGGTTTCAACAGTACGTTGCTACAGGCCAAACAGCTCATGCCACATTTGGATATTCTGCACGAGCGATTTGAATGCATAGTCATCTCATGTTCACGTAGTTGCCGTAGTCTAGTAGGTAGTGTGCCCGCTTATTAGACTTAAATCCCGCGTTCGAGCATCGACAACAGTTTATTGTCCAATACTAGTCCCAGATATTTTTATCTACTTCCGGTGATATTAACTTCCCCAGACATGTAACACTCTTTCATTTAGGAAGTATTCTCGCTCTCATAAATGATATTTCTTCAATTACAATAAAATGCATCATCGATCTTATCATCATCCTATAACTAACAGCAGTAGACAATAATCTCCTGCTTATGTGGAATATTTGATTGATAAAATTAAAAATAATAGGATACTTGGGAGATTCCTTTTTCTGTGAAAGGCAAGGAAAAATAAAATTAAAATCTTACCCTCTATACGATATACTTATTATTCACAATGCATTACTGTTTTGTAATAATACTTTGAGTTTTAAGCATTGAAAACACAGCTTATGACGAAGCTAGACACAGGTTATGCAAAAGCTTACTTTGAAAATTTCTGTGCACTCAGCCAGCAGCAATTTCTCAATACAAAAAAAAAATTAAATTTTATTCACCGCATAACATCAGAAAAGTTATTAAAGTTTGTTTGTAAATATCTGTTCTAGAGCAATGACTTTTCCCTTCTTTGGTAAGTTAAGTAGTGTGCGGTTTTATGCACAACCTGTTTACAAGTTTCTTGTATTTTGCAACTCCCATAGTATTTATTTACTTACGGTTTTCTTAATATTGCTTCATTTTACTGTTACATTATATTCCTATTTGGCTTCTTATTTTTTCATTTATCACTGCTTCTATAGAAAATGCGCTCAAGTAGAAAAACAATTGAAAAATAAAAACTAAAAAAAAGTAAAAGTTTTTATTGTTTTGAATTGTATTTACAAAACTCGAACAGTCACCGTCACAGTAAAATAATCCACCTGGTTGTCTAGTACTTAAGAACTCTGTACGTAGATACGCACAGACAACTCAATATAATAGTTGGTGTTGTAAGGAGAGGATATTTAATAAGATTTCTTGAAAGTTATTAAAAAATCTTAGAAAAGATATCTTCTATACAAATGCTGATTTTGTAACGGCTAAGACAAATAAAAAGAAGCTGTAGTAAGGGTTATTAAACACTCGAGGTCTGTGAAATCTTAGAAATAAAAGAAATTATTTAAAATATTAAATCTTAAGAAAACATGTACTGTGTACACGGGTTCTCGATTCATAAGCCAACACGTCCGCTATTTGGAACATAACATCGTTCATATGGCCGCAATGGTGTCCCTGGGTACAGCGTATCCAGATTAACCAATTTTCCATGACTCTACTACATAAATCACACTGAATTTGATCAATAGCTTGGATTATATTAGTCTTGCGGATGGGTTGTGTCTTCTTCGCATGTATCTACGACTTAAGAAAACCGCACAAGAAAGTAGTACAATAAATCAAATCACTCTATCTCGTTGGACAGCTCTCCTCAACTCCATCTAAGAAGACTTGATCCTCAAATCGCCCATGCAGAATTTTCAATATAGCAATTCAATAGATTGTGGCACCTAGTGTCATACTATTATTTTGGAAATTGTAGATTGTTCAGAGTGGCTGTCATCTACTGTCAAAGTTCGGAACTATTGGAATAAAAAAAAAGCCTGGTGGAGTAAACTCGCCTAACCTTGGCTACCTTCAGATTGCTCCAAAAGGTAATGTTAAGTAGTCATTTCTCAATAAGTTCATTGTATCGATTGTAGCGTATGCGATGTTTTTAAAACAACATGCTTGTCGATTTCAATTCTATCATTTTGTGAGAGTCAATAATCATGTGGATATCATGATTTTTTATTATTAGTCGATATTCATCATTGTTAAAGAAATACGATCCAAAAATGCCGCTCTACAAATCACACAAACAGTACATCTTTCTAGATGTATTGGCTGACAGCTGTTGAACTGCCTCTGTCACTGTTCAACTTCAAGCACTAAATGTCGACAACCAACGTCTTAAGGTTTTAACAGAACTGTACAATATGCTACACGTTGTTTTCTGTACGAGCGAATTGAGTGCCATGTAATTTCATGTGAAGCTGATATGATCATGCTAACTGTGCTTCATCGAGAGAAGCCGTTGCAGAAATTTGAACTATGTTATATAATCCTCAAGATCATTCATCAGACTGTTTATGTTGGCATATAAAAGGGAAGGGAAAGCAGGCAACGGAGTCAGTAAACATTTAGTCAGTCTTGTGCCAAAAGGCGCGGTGTTTGAAGAAAGTAATCGTGGTTTGAAGTTCTCCGTTACAAAGATCTGTCGAATTAGTAGTTGTTATTGTTTATGCAAAAGAGTATAAAGAGGAATAACAAACCAAGCAATTGTTGTTGTTTACATCAAGTTGTGAACAGTAGCACACAGAATTGTGCGAACAATAAAGAATTTTAATTAAAACTAAACACAAATTTATTTTTATTTTATTTGCAATCTACGAACTCATATTTTAAACGTTTTTAAAAGGTAAAAACTTAACAATAAGGTTTCCATTTAATATTACAATTATTTTGTTAATAATTTCTTTATTTTTTTATGTATTATATATCATCTGTAAGGACAAAACAAATAAAATAAATTAAAATTAATTGCTAATTTGATCAATAAATCTGTATTGTAATTTTGAATTGATACGATTGTAATGATACGGCTGATTACACGGACTTAAAGGCTTACTGGAATTTTAGATTTTATAATACAGAAATTTTATTGCATGCTGTATGAAACTAATGAAATGCAAACTGAAACTGAATAATATATTTCTATGAATGAATTAAATGAATTTAATTTGACAAAAAATTATAAATATAAATTATAATTCTATTGTGCTGCATTAAATAAGCATTTATTATTAGTTGATAAACAAAACACATGCCTAATATTCATATACATATATATATTTGGGCCGGTGGTCACTTAATGCTCTTTTTTTTTGCTACTCTTCTGCAATCTGCTGCTATGGATAATAATGATAATATTTATTGCCTTTAGCTTTGATCACTGTAATGATATCGACCACAATATTCATTTCGACTAATTTACTTAACCAGAGTATAAGGATTTTCATAATGATACGAAACAATAATTCATAATTCACACATTTGAACGACAAGTATTATGGTAGAGACAACACAATTACCGCAAAAATAATGATAGAAGGCATTTTGTACGCAGCATTATTAACAGTTTCTATTATTTACTTAAACAAATACCTCCTCAGCTACCCACATTCAAAGGCCGCATTACGTATACAAAAAGGCGATACAGTACGATATGTGAAGTATGATATGAGTGAAGTATTAACAAGAATTGCATACGGGTGTATAAATAATATTACATACGAGAACTATAAATACACTCAATGAAAAATTATTTTTATTTAAGAAGCATTTTATAATTTTGTTAACTTCAGTTTACAAACATTTTTCTTCGAGTGTTAGTGGGAATTGGTCGTGGTAGATTTCAAAGAAAGTGTAACATTTTAACAACAGCAACAACATATAATAAGAAAACATACGCACTATCATAAATCAAGACATTATTTAATTTTCTTACTACGAAGACTAGATACTACAATATAAATAGAGTATGTATGCATTCATGTACTTACAATAGCAGCAGTGGTAGTAGATGTAAAAGAGAAAAGAAATTATAAGAAGACATAGACTTAAAACAAATACTAATAAATCATTGGATTGCAAACATGCAATATATTATTATATTATCATACGATGGTCGTGCTATCATTTATCACACTAGCAACTTTAGTTTGTTTCTTACATCGTTCCGTTTATAACTTTTATTTTGCAAATTCATATATTGATCTCCTCCCAGCAGCATTTTTAGTTTTTTGTCACGAATTATCTCCTTCATCTTGCTTATTACTCATATGCTTTCTTTCAGTTCAATTAATCAAGTTTTTTTCGCTAAGCTCACCCATCTGGTTGATCTACTGTTATTTGCACTGGTATAGGTTAGTCATTCGTGTAAAAGTTGATTGGTTGTAATGATAAAGAAATTTACGAAATTTGGTCAGCGGATTAGGGCTCATACTCTGAAGGAAGAGTTAAAGAATAAATTTTATCTGAAAAGCATTGTCAGATCCACTAGCCCATCGATCGATATACCATTGATGTGTGTGTGTGATTTTAGGCAAAACTCTAGCATAAAGCTAGGTCAGGTCGTTAATCAAAGTGTTCTCTCTCTTGAGCGACAGCATGCAGCACTTGTCTTATGCGATGTAAACACCAGGCACGTTATTTCCTCTTTGAGAGTGAGTGTAACAGTGCGTGAACGCATAATAAGAAATGCACGCTCGAGTAACATTATTCCAGAAGGGAAATCGTGCCGACCCTAAAACGTATCTTCTGTAAGAATGAATCGTTAGAACCTTGGAACCTGTGAGGCTATACTACAGCCCAGAAGGAAACATTTGACTGCATATTAGGCATTGCGCAGCAGCATCTTAAGGTTTGTGAGAGCAATTGATTTGGAGGAAATATTATGCGAATAATCCGTATAGATAAGGTGTTGTATAATATGGAAAAACATCCGCTCAAAGCTGACTCAATCGACTCAATGACTTACTGAGAAAATGTCACCATTCAGTGTGGATTGCAAACTTCTGATATACAAACGGACATTAAAACTTATATAGTGCTATGGGAAACATTTAAGGATATAAAAAGAGTCCGAACACAACGCTTACTCTTTGTAGAATACGTCAAAATTGAATGGAAAGGTAGTAGAAACTGCAGACAATTAATTTCTTGTCTGGCATTGGCGGCACTAAGCAACTATATTTTTTAGTTTTCAGTAACTATTTTTAGAACAATTTTCGTTACAGTTTTCATAAATGATCAATGTGAAAGAAAAAAAAAGCGAATTTTTCTCAAAAACTCGAATTCTAAACCCGATGTTGTTTGAAACATGATGTCTTACGAAACGACCCTCTTTTCTAGTGCAATATCTATTCATACACACTTTAACGCACATTCTCTATTCCTTTTTTGGGAATAAATTCTAAATACAGGGTCTACCAACAGGCACTTCCGAACTTTGAGAGTAGAGATAATGGATCTTATAGAAGCTACATTTGAACGGGCTCTGGTGTAGTAGAGACATATTAGAGACATATTTACAGCATTGAGACATATTTCTGAGTGAATGTGTATGTGAACAAACAAAATTGTCGAATTTGACACCAACCCACATCAAATCCAAAAACGTCCAACGCTGTGTATTCCTTACAACTCTGAACACTATAGGTCGATGATTATGGCTTTCTGTTGGCCTGAACTGAATGATCTGGTACCCAAAGACATAGATTCACTTTCTGAGGGCGATATGATAATTGGTCCTGATCCCCCAATCTGCCAACTCTACGGCCTCATCAATGAATGGGTCAGGGGGGAAGAGCAGAGGTGTTGGGGGAATGAATCGGGTTGTTACGTTTCTAGATGTCTATAGACAGTGTAAGAATAAGTTGGCTGCTGGGCTTGGATAAGGTCAGCATAAGGTTAGCTATTGAGTTTATTACGGGGCACTGCGAAATTAGATCGTTGACAAGGATCTGGAACTGAAGGCGATGTCCCTATGAGGAGGAGTTGGAGACTATCGAACACCTCTTCTGTAACTATTCAGTCCTTCGTAGGTGAGGTTGAAAACCTTTGGCAGGTGCTTCTTTGAGGGTTTGAATTATGTGTTGAGAGGCGACATAAAGGCTCTCCATAGATTCATGGTTGAGAAGAGCTAGGGCTTCAATAGTGTAGTCGCGCTCTCATGTGCAACTCTTGTTAGTCTGTGTAATTCCTTTGCTTTCTTATTCTCCCTTTCTTACTTCCTCTCCTTTTTTCTATCTCCCCTATTATCCTCTTCCCTGTAGGACGTTTAACAATGGGTAAACTGAACCTCCGAGTACTGTAGTTGTTTCAATTCTCATCAATAGCACTTTCAAAGAAAACATTTCGATGACATCTCACGCATCTTTTGTTTTATTTAAATTTAAAGAGAGGCTGCTCTCTCTTGAAAGACCCTGTACAGTGTAGTATTTGTTATTACAATAAAATGTGTGTGGGAAAACCAAAAAGGATATTTTCAGTACATCAGTGAATCATAAGGAAAGAAGCACTATCGTATTTATGCAAGTTTAAATATGTATGTATGTATGTATGTAGGTGGGTTTGCAGCTGTAATAAAGTATTATCATGCATATTGACAGTTTTAAGCCACAACTAGTATAACAATATCTACAATAAGATTTCATATGAAACTATACGGTAAACATAGAAGACAAAAGGATACCACCTTTACATGCCAAACACTTTCACATACAGGATAAATTGTACACAGGTATTGAATATTATGAGAGAAAAAAATATGAAGAAAAACTATGTAGAATTCAGTTGTAAAATATTTATTCGTAATTTACACACTCACACATACAACCACATATGTACATACATGCCGGAATAACAGAATGTATTGCATAGATGAATCTGAAGCAAATGAAAAGTAAATACGAGCATGAAAATCATTTACGATATTTACACGTTTTAAAAGACAATGATAAGCAATTGCCATACGGATCCATATAATAATTTATTAAATCAAGACAGACAGACAGACAGACACATCGACACCCCTTTATACAATATAAGCAAATAAAGCAACAAGACAAGCAAGGAAAGGGACACTAAACGAAATGTAAATAGAAGAAATACAACAAACAAAGTGAAGAGAGAGCAACAGTAGAAGCAGACGAAGGCATGTAAATACAGTTAAGATTTATGGTCAGAAGAATATGCTGAAATGTTGATGATTCTTTCAACATGACTATCTACATACAGCATCTGGCTTAAGCCAATCATTAAAAGTTTTGATTTTTCAATATAAAAACCAATATTGCATGGATATTGAATACACCAGGTACAAATACAATCAACCAAAAAGGAACATGAACTGAATTTATAATTTTTGTTTCTATCCTATCCTTATGTCGGTTTCCAGATACGAGAAAAGAGTCTTTAATCAGTAGGTGAATAGAGATTTTAAAATACTGTATGGAATTTCTAAAACAGTAGCAGCAATCATAACTAATTTGAGATTTCTTAAAGTATACTTGAAAGCAAAGTTTAATTTTATTAATCAATAATAATATGTATACATATGTACATACTGTAATATGAAAAATAATAAGGTATGTAAGTAAAATCAGATAATTTTTTCATAAGCACTTACTCTTATCATTTTTATTTTTAATTATTTTTTATTACACAGAAATGCAGTCTGTGATATAAAAATAAGGACACCCTAATTATATTTTCAAAATAGTTGTAAAATAATTAATAATACTGTTACGTTCTTACCTTTTAAAACCATTCAATATATGTGCTCGTAGATTGAAAATAAAATAAAAATAAATCTGTATTTAGTTTTAATTAAAATTCTTTATTATTCGCACAATTTTGTGTGCTACTGTTCACAACTTGATGTAAACAACAACAATTGCTTTGGCTGTTATTCCTCTTTGTACGCTTTTGCATGAATAAAACAATTACTAGACAATTGTTCGACTGATCTTTGTAACGGAGATCTTCAAACCACGATTACTCTCTTCAAACACACCACGTCTTCACACAAAACTGACGGTACTTTTACTGACTCCGTTGACTGCTTTGATGAATGCAGTCTGATGAATGTTCTTGGATGGTTTTAAAACCACCCTTAAAGGTTGTTATTATGAATTGAAACTTAATATTTGAACCATGACAGCCCGTCACTTACAACTATTGTACCGCGAGAAATGTTTACAATCCATGTTTTAATACAAAATTGAATATAATAGCTCGCATACAGCAATAAGTGTGTTGTAGTAAATAAAAACAAAGTTCAATATAATTCAATAGTCGTACTTGAAAATTTTTCAAAATTCAATATAGCTGAGTGATCGATGTTCAATACAGTAGTGTCTCTTAATTCTCTACACACATTCAGTTTTAAATTAGAAACACTACTCTACTATTAGCAAATAAATAAAACATATTGTAGATGGAATGTAATTTCATTAATTGGTAACTAATTTCGCTTTTTTCTGGTTATCCAGCCACCATTGGAAGATTTTACTTTCTATTGATTTTTTTTTTTTCGAACATGTAAGTGAAGGTGAATGAAAATATTTTGCTTTCGGACATAAATATAAGCATGAATGCCTGTCCGGTCATCGTTTGCAGTAGTTGTATTGCTGGTAAGTAAGAGTGTAATCATATTTACAGTGGAATTTTTGTGTAAAAAATGTTAATCTTTAGCAAATTCCATTGACTTGTGATAGTAACACATACATTTTCTGTTCATTGCGGTTCGATGCTGCAGTTTGTGGTTTTTCCATGAAAGACTGCGTTACCCTAGTTCTTGGAGTATTGTACTGCTTCAGCTCTACTCTAGTGATGTCTCTTTAATGCTATAGGGGTCCTTAAAATATAGACAATTTACTTTCATTTTCTGAGCTCGTTTCAATTCAATAGAAGTTGCCGTAGTATAGTTGGTAGTGTGGTTCAAATCCCAGCTAACACATCTTGAATAAGACGAAAAGAAAAAAATTCTTTACTGAGACTAATCAAAATTGAAAAGTAAAGTTCCTCAAATCTGACGCCAAACTGAAGTTCTCTCTATTCCTGGATAAAATTCTTACACACTGCATGGGTGGTGTGAAAAGGTAAGTTGTAACACTGACTAATGGTTGGTCAAATTGCAGAAATCCAACGGCATGGTTCAGCATATCGCGCAGTAAATTGTTGATGATTGCTTGTTGTTTAGTGGGCAACTAATTTAATGAGCAAAACTTGTTCAAATCGATTTGTCAAATAAATTTCAATTTACTGCTCCACTGTATCACACTCGAAAATGATTTTAGCACTGCAGGAGTAGAGAAAGGCTTGTTTGTTATCATCAATGACAGTTTTATTGCCTTTCGGTTTTGTGTTGATGACATTTTAAAACGTGGTTGTAGTGGACATCTCAGTGTTTTTCTCACTTCTTTTTTTTTGTTTTTGTTCCTGTTGTCGGTTGAATTTCTCGCTTTGAACTGTTGAAAGGTATAGTGAAGAGAAAAAAATAACACGTGAAACGTTTGCGGGTGTCATCTGTCATTGGTATCAAAATGGTTTATTAGGGCGTTAGTTCAATACGCATACAGGTTTTTTTTTTTAACGTGATAAATCTATTTTGGGAACATTTTTTTGAAATCCTTTTTTTTTTTTAAGAACTGCTAACGTTTTTGAATTGGAATAAATGATACTTAAACCATCTTTGCCAACAAAAAAGGTAATATTTTGATAGAAAAAATATGGATGAAATATTTTGGTTAAATAAACGCTAAGAACTAACGCGTAAATTTTACATGTGTTATTAAGCTGCAGCTAGATCTACAGATGTATGTATATTGGGAAGACAAAGTCTCTTGAAATCTCATTGGAAGTAGCATGTTTTCAAGTGTCAAAAGAAATATTCAAGTGTGTCGGATTCCTATGATGGTGCATGCAATACGTCACTCCATTTCGAGAAGGCGAAGTCATACATGTTCGCCTTAAAGAACATTCATCAGACTGCCATATAAAAGGCAAGGCAAATCAGGCGACTGAGTTAGTGAATTTCAGTCAGTCTTGTATGAAGACGCGTTATGTTTGAAGAGAATAATCTTGTTGTGAATATTTCCGTTACAAAGATCTGTCGAATAATTGTCTAGTAATTGTTATTGTTTATGCAAAGGGTATAAACAGAGAAATAATAAAGAAAAGCAGTTGTTGTTGTCTACATGAAGTTGTGAACAGTGGCACACGGAATTGTGCGAATAATAAAGAATTTTAATTAAAACTAAATACAGATTTATTTTTATTTTATTTTCAATCTACGATCACATATATTGAATATTTTTAAAAGGTAAGAGTGTAACAATATAATTGTTTTCAAATATAATATACTTCCGGACTTTTTACAGTTGCTAGCGGCCATCTTGTTGAAGCTAGCAGTCCTCAAAGCCAATATAAAAACAAATTGAAATTAAATAATGATATTTTCTGATTTGTTTGCTTTGATAATGACCATTATAATTATCGCTTTGTGTACGATAAGAGAATAGCTTTTGTGATGGTCATGACATTCCATCATAAGCTGATACTATGTTGACGGGCTATTAATATAAAATCACTTACGAATACCTTAAGGTGACTACGCCCTTTCCGGCGTTGTCTTTTTTTTTGTTTTTTTTGAAATATTTTAACTTTTTCTCCATTCATACTCCATGCAAATGTTAATATGCACAAAAACGAGTGTACATGCCTTTATTATAGAAAAAAGAAAAAAGATTCCCAGTTAACAAAAGTTTTGTTACAATATCAACAGAAAAGCGCCTTGTTGTACAGCAAGGAACCGGATGGCAGGAAATTGGAAAAAAATTTCAACACAAACAGAAATTGTTACAAAATTAAAATCAACTGAATATGAGCCCTAAAAGCGAAGTTGTTTAAAAGGAAGAAGAAAGAAAAAACTTTATTATAAGAAATAACAAATATCCGGGTCAATCATAGTGTGCAAAGAAGACAACAAGGAACACAATACAAACAGAGAAGAGAATTTCCAACGGAAAACGGCTGAAACTGACCAAATGTTGCGTTTGTTCGGAAATATTTTTTTAAAACGACTTCTCCCATCTTGCAGGCCTGTAAGTATGTCCGTTTTGCTAGTTTGGGATGGTGTAGGCAGTTAAATTGCTGTCGTATCTGTTATCTGTTATCCAATAAATGGTTAAGTAATGTAACGTGTTGTCTGCTGTGCTAAATATTGCCTGCAACAAAAAAACAATATCAGTAAAAAAAGAAACGTAGAGTAAAGTAAGTCATGCTACAGACAGCTGAAGTGGATAATTTTTTTTTATTTTTTATTAAATAATAGGATTATTCTGAATGCCAGCTGCGTATAATTGGCAACAGTTATTAACTTGAACTTTTGTTGCAACGATTATAAAAGAAAAATGTTAATTCAAGAACGTTGAAATACTGCCACACACACAAACAGAAATCTGTAATACATTGTTCATAGAATAGCTCAATAGATTCTTCTATTCTCTTCTTAAGACAACAAAGTAATGTAAGTTATGGCCATCTACCGGACTGCTCAAATGATCCTCGTGAGCCTTTCGCCCGCATCTCGATCTTTTTTGGTTGTCAGGCTGCCATAAGATCGCAGTCGAACGTTGTAAATAACTCCAAGATCGTCATGGAATGTTGAAGCTCTTTCTTTGAGCTTCAGTGTCACACTTATCTAGGTCCCCAGGCATAGTAATACTCTGTTAAACTGCAGAGCGGACGAGCTCGCTGGGGATGGTGCACTACCTACCTCGGACAAGCTGGCCATTGCGCGGAAATTCTTTCGAGACGCCAACCTATCCTGGGTCAATGCTGCACCACTACGCTCACTTGGCCCTCGATGGACAGAAGGCTTACCAACCAGTTACTTGGACTCGGTCGTAACGTCATCTCAATCACAGTAGCCATGCTTACAGGTCATTGTGTTATGCGAAGACACGCGGAAGAAATGAATCTGCCATCTAACGATTTCTGTCGTTGGTGCAAATTCCTTGAAGAAGAGGTGTCAATGCCCATATCTTGCGAGGTGCAGATATAGTTTATTTGGATCTCCAATCCTTGTCAGCTTGACGGTGCTATCATCCATTGATGTCGAGGATATAGTTTCGGTTATCAAATTTTCGGGCTGGTTTTCCAGCGTGGTCCAGTCGTGCTTTAAATATGCAGCTCTTGCGCTGAGCAACTTCTTCTTCCCTGGTTTGAAGGAACTTGGTCAGTAAAGGGACTGCGTAACGTACCGCTATGCATGCTCAAGTGGACTTTTGGTATCAAAGCTAGCACTCCAACCTGTCTACATAAAACATCAAAATGAGAATAGCTTGTGATCATTTAAAAGAAAATCTGAATCATCGATCAAATTATTCTTCCAATTCAACTTAAATTAAAACACGCCGTATCTGATCATCATCTCCGAATCAGATTCCATTAGACTATGCATATGACACATCATCTTTATGCTGTCGTCGTACACAACGTTAACAACACTATTCAGACAGACTTAATAGTGCAACATTTTTTTCTTTCTGTTTTTAATTTTTTATTTGTTTTTATTTTTGTAGTTTGAAAGAAATGTCCACCACAGCTGTTACTTGAACTTTCTTGCCAGTGTATTCTGTGTTCATAAACTATGACCATAAAATCTGTTTTTTTTTCTTTCGGTTTTTGTTTCTTTCGAAGTCCACTGGTTTGCAAAGTCAATCATCATAATGATGATAAAGAGTATTACTTACTTACGGCGGTATGTGGGTGTTCAAATTGTTATTTAAACTTTTCTACTCAAGTGTTTTTTTTTTCTGTCAGGAGGTAAACTTTCAACATATTTTTGCTGATTTTTGCTCTCTAAAATAATTTCATGAATTTTTCTTGTGTTATTTGAGCTACTCACGCCATCGTAATCATGAATAATGAAATCAAGGGAATGTAGCCTTTTTTGTTGTAGTCTTGACGCTAGATTGAAGTGTATTACTTACTATATAGTTTATTTGTAGCATTTTTATTATAAGATTTGCAAAATTTTAAAATGTATCACGAAATATCGAAAAGGATTTTCTTTTTGTGTTTAAATTTTAAACAAAATTAATATTAATGATATTAAAAATCCCATGGTTTTCAGCTTGAATTAAAGTAGAATACTAAGCGCCTCGATCATATGCGCCAAGTTTGATAAGATCGTGTTAAAGATGTTCAACACAGTCATCTTGTTGAAGCTGTATCTGTTAAATTCGCTGTCAATTATTCAGCCTGTGTTGCCAAATCACCCTGGCCTCTAGAGCAGTTGGCAACTTACACCAACTTTCTGCCAACAATTACCTCCAGTCATGTGTTGCTTTTCTGGATAAATGGATAGGGACAACACTAATACACATGACATCAAAAGGCCTCCAAGGCATCCCTCAAATAGTTACTATTTGATGTGGATTTTGGGTTGGCGGCTCCATCACACATCTTTCTTTGAGAACACTGTCCTAGGCGAACACTTCTTTAGGTCGACATTTAATGACCTGAACTCCAATGACATGAATGATGGTTTCAACTGATCGGCCCTACGTGAGATACAGCTCTTATCATTTTTGGATATTCTGTACGAGCTATTTGAGGGCTATCTAGATCGTGCGAATTTATAGTATTGGATTCTACATTACTCTCTGCACTTCCGTTGGCGGGTTAATCACAGTTCACATTCTATTTATTTAATGAAATAAAGAATACAAAGACATCCGGTATTCTTGCATAATCTTAGAGAGAGTGATTCTCTAGCTATTGCTCTTATCTAATAGCAGAACTAATATGTGCTTTACGTATAGCTACTGATATGTATAAATTGTAGAGAGTCCTCTATATCCAAGCAATAATATTGAGTTCATGATGAAGAATTTTAAAATTCCTTAATTGCTTTCATTTTATTTTTATCGTATTTGAAGTGAAAACTAAAAAAAATATCCAAGAATTTTAATATAAATTTAATATCTTGGCTCTTCGTTTATTTTGATTTTTATTTTATTCTTCATTATTTTGCTTTGTTCTATAAATTCATTTAAATGTGTCATAGTGTTGGAAATTGTCATAACAAAGACTCAGCTTTAGTTTTGCAATCCATGGGGATACTTCTTGGCATAACCTTAACATTTCCTTTTTTTTTATTTTTTTGTTAGTATTTTTATTTGTTGCTGTTAGCAGTTTTGTTGTAATTTTAGTCATTGTCCTTTAATAGTCTTATAATAAACCATTCATAACAGGCTGCTGACATTCTTAGCATCTTAACAACCATCTTCCTAGAGTCATCATCATCCAAGCCCAACTACTCTAACGAGTTCTGTATCAAATTGTTTTATTAACACCCAACCGTACATACATACGTTTTTGCCATGGACCACCACCACCATCAGTTGTATTATAAGAATGAGCGTGATGTGCTGTCTTTTCTGTGGGTGGTAATGCTCAGTGTGGATTGAAAAGGCTATGAAAATAAAATTAAAAAATAGAAAAATGTGGCAGAACAAAAGGTCGAAGTAAAATGTTGGCAACCGGATGTATAAAGGGCACAAAGTCTTTAACTTAAAGTTGTCCGGAAATTGTCTGTTGTAGCGATATCCTACTGAGTTTTATAACAAGTTATGAACTTCTGTCTCTCAATTTTCATATACAAACACAAACACATATATTCACACTTATGTATATGCATGTGTCAGACGATGTGCTTTTTAGACTTCCTTAATATTTCTATCTGTTTTGCTATTAACATGTGAGTCCATGTCTCTTTATATGTTTTTGTGTGTGTGTGGTGTGCATTTAATATTAAAACAGAAAACAAAAATTTCAAACGTCAGACATTTCTTACAGCCAACAACATCCTTTTATGCCGCCCATCGCCTTATAACCATCCGTTCTGCGTGTTTTCCTTGGAAAATAGTTTTCTTCTTGCCATTCCAGTCCATTCCATTCCACTTGATTTCATACAACATAAAGCATCAGCTGCATTGACCAATAATTTTATGAGCATCTCAACAATATTTCAAATATTCTTTTACAGCTAAAATTATGAAGAATGATATTCATTTTTCCATTTCATTCATTCATTCTTTTTGCTCTTACTGCCGCTGTTCTTTTAAAACTTTTTGTGTTGACGGGTGGCATGTAGAGAATGCCAGAAAAGCCACACACAAAAAAATTCTCAAATATGTTCGGTATTTAAGTTTAAAATTATAAAAAATAAAACTATTTCATCTCGAAATATGGTTTTCGTTCCCAGAGGAAGTCCTACACAGCTTCTATTAGTAAAAACGTATTAAAATTTTAACACAAATACTGATCCAAGCATAGAACGCTAGCCATAATCGAACCATAAATATTGTTACGAAAATGAAAAATCATGATACTGGCGTTTTGCTTTTAAATCGCTTAACAATTAAATTATAAACAAAAGCTACAAAAACAAAACAATGCAATAAACAAACCTGTTTACAAATTATCGTACTGCTTAATATAACAACAAACACCAATGTAAAAAATTGGTAAACAAGTAAACAAAAATACAACAACCAACACCAGCATAAAAAATGATAAACAAGTAAACAAAAATACAATAACAAACACTACAAAAATAAATGTAAATGTCGCAAAGCACGCGAGTGAGTTAGTGAAGTTCAGTCAATCTTGTGTGCAGACGCGGTGAGTTTGAAGTGAGTAATCGTGGTTTGAATAAAGGCGTTAGAGCCTCTGTTGGATAAAAGTTCATTACATATGGTACTAAGGAATATCTAGGGCAAGGACAAGAACATCATTAGGGTGCATCGTGACCTGACAAATTAAATGACTGACAGTTCTCTGTATCCCGTACAGAACCAGTTAGAATGAAGGGAAGAATTTAGTTGCTACATACTATTTAAAGAAGTTGAGTATTTTATGGCATACGGATTAGTCAATTTAGAGATCATAGGGAAACTTACGAGTTCCTTCCAAGCCTTTCTTGAATAATAAGTACATAACACTAACAATCAAACTGCACTCATATAAGATTGACTCGAAATTAGAATGAGAAATTCAATCAGATAGACGGAGGAATTGAAATTTATCGAAAAGTTTTCCAGGTACTCAATCATCCGGAAATGGACTCATCGCTGAAGTTGATGTTTCGATGAAAATTTCCATTGTAATGGGAATTTGGTATGATCTCTATTACTTTCACCACAAGAAATTTTATGCAACATCACAAGATTTGATTGTTTTAATGGCTCTCATGAAATTGGAGTTTAGACGAGAAGTGTTATCTCCTCTACGAAATTTTATAAGTAAAGTAAAGAGCATAATATAATTTCACTTTGCTCAATACAGACATAGATTCGTATGAACAGAATCTCCTCTTCATATAGCTTTGAAGACATTCAAAGCATACTGAGAAACAAAGCATTTTCTTTTAATCTAAAGATGTACTCTGATTAGAGGCTTCTAATGCGAAACTTCTCTCAGGTGCAATGGGCAATGGCCAATGCATTTCTGTGAATTTTAACCCCTAACAATCGGGTTTCTTATTACTAACATACTCAGTAGGCTGCTCTCGGGTAGACATTTTGTTTTAAAATTAAAAGTTTGTTTATTTTTATCTCGAAGGATGTGATATATCTCTCACTAAATGAGACTACATGTCAATTTTGCTGTTTAAATTGTGAACTCTGTATGGTAGAGGTTATAAAAATGATTTTTTCTTTTGAAAATTATTTTTTGAATAAAAATCCTTAAAGTTGTAGCATTGCAGTATACTTTTTAATTTAATAGTAAAGAAAACAATGAAAACTAAACAAAAACATTTAAAGAACGTGAGAGTAGGTTAAACAATCTGACAGAGCAATATGTACGAGGCAATTTATTAGTTTTATTACTGCTGCTGCTGCTGCTACGGCTGTTGCTGCTGTCGGTATTTCAACTTTTCCAACAAGTAGTTTTCTATTCATTGTATTCTGTTGTATGTATGTATGTAAGTATTTATCTTTTTGAAATAAATAATGTTTGAAAGTTCTACAATACACATGTTGATCTCACTCTTATCCAAAATGAGCATTTGGTATGAACAAATGAAGGCATTATTACCATACATGTGTGTGTATGCATGGATATGTTCACATATTACAATTTTTGGATATTTTAAAACAATGTTTAACATTTGACCTGAATCAAAAATCTCTAACGGAAATTAAACTACAATTAAAACTTAATGCAACCACATGCAACAGAGAGAAGCATGCAAAAAAATATGGAAGTTTCAGTTGTGATTTGTGCATTGCTGCAGTTGGGTGCGAAATAAAAGCATTCGCAAATAAGGATCATGAAGAAAAGTAATGAAATTATATGAATAAAGAGCTAAAACAGGCGACAGATACTTAAGAAAATCCTTTTGACCCGCAGTGGAAAATCCTATTTTCTTTAGCTCGCTGATTCAACTTCTCCAGTTTTCGAATAAATCTCATCGGAGCAACAGGCGATGTGGTCATTTAACTGGCATATGATATTGTTGTATTCCGTGATTTGCACACTCTGTCCATGTTGAATTGAATCTTTGGATACTGCAGACTTTATCTTTGAAGACGTTTATAAGTTTTCCCTATGAGACCAAAAACATTCGCTGCTGTCCCAACATCTGCCCACGATTAATCCATGTATTACAGACCAGACAACTCCATTCACTTTGTTATTAATTCTCGTTACGAAACCTTTTCCAAATTCATAAAGTGGACTGGTTCTGTCCATAGAACACTTAAAAAGCAAGCAGTCAGCCACTTGATTTATCAGATCATGGTGCCTCCGACGGAAGTCGTATAATGCTTGTAATCCATTATTCATATCATAGTCTCAAAAGCTGTAGCTCTCGTTAATGTATCCAGAAGATTCAAATCCAACAGAGACTTCAGTGTCGCTGTATGACAAATGCTGATTTCTCTCAGTTTCGTTCATTATGTTTTTCCAGCAATTGACTAGTCATCTAATTGCCTAGAAAAAGTTTTGCATTGTTTATTTGAGGGTTGTGATAATGAAAGTTGCTCATTAGCCTTGAATTCGCTTAAGATGGGATGCTGTCTGACTATTCAATGACATACATACATTGTAAAGCAGTCACCAGGCTGCCTAGATAATTATTTAGAAGGAATTTGAATGTTTAAGCAAGACAACAATAATGACAATTGTTAATGTGATATTCGAACAAGCATTGCTGGATAGTCAACCACTTTAACTTTTAATATTCAGAATAGTTTGTATCACAACCGTCGTAATCTAGTAGTTAGTATGTTGACTTCTTAGATGTGAGGCTACGGTTCAAAATTCAGGACAAGCACCTCCAACAATATAAAAAAAGATATTCCTTCGGCGACTGCCCCTCGGCAGATTTCTGTCAAAAGCGATGATAAGTTCCTCAAAAATCTGTCGTTCGGAATTGCCTTTTAATTGTAGGTTCCACCTGTCATGTATAAAATGAACACACACACAACCTAAGTGGGGTATGAGTGCCTAAAGTCAGGAATGTATGTATGTATGTATGTTATATTATCACGCCTCCTATGTGGAAAAAATAAGATTCTAGAACATGCCCGTTTTCAACTTGAACCTCAAAGTTAGTGTTATTTTTGTGTGCCATGGTGATATACTAAGCTAATACTCTTTCTTAAATATTTGGGGTTCGGTGTTGTTGTAGTGCTATTATTTTGCTCGCTTATGTACACATACAAACACTAAACAATAAGCAGTTAAGCTGACTGATATTTGTTGTTGTTTCTACTGGTTTAGGCAAAAGCATTGACCAAAATTAGTTTTAAATCTTTGTTAACAATTCTAAAACTACAACAACAATGTAGTTTAAACACATTTACATACATACATAGTTAGATGAACTTACATACGTTTCTTAAAGTTTTGCATACTTATTTGGATTTGTTTGTGAGTTTATGTTCTCGAAAAACTTATTTAACTTTAACACACATTTGACTTTAACAATACTCCTAAATACACACACGCATACACACACAAACAAATAAGATGTACTTTATACAAAGACAAATACTTATATGTATATGTATATTGTATATGATATACATATGTATGTATGCATGCACATGCAATTTTGCCCTCATAACTACAAGACAATACATATGCATTGTTCAACAAAAAGTAAAGTTTGTAAAATTTTCCGCAAATGTTTTTTAAATTAAACTCTCATAGTAAACAATGATTTATATTCTTATATTTACTACAACAACAAATAATAAAACAATAATAACACTAAGAGGATCCTTCTTTTTTTTTGTCTTTTCAAGATTTTGGTTTTTCATTCTATTTGAGTATCTGCAGATTTTATTATCCGGCTGGTCTAAGCAAATATATTAATACTGGGGGATATCAAAAATGTTAACCAAAAAAGTTTCAGCCTTCATTTCCTTATGCATTATTCTTGAGAAAGGCAATTGTTTAAATTAATATCCAAAGATATTGCAACCCAACCCACAATGTATGTACATATGTATGTATGCTTGTCTAAGTTGCGGATATGAAAGTCTTTGCTAAGTCTTATGTTGGCCATAATGTACATTTTCCTTTACTGAACGGGTGGTGGCATAAGAATTAGTTTTACACTCCTTTAGATAAACGTTATTTATAAATATTATACAAAATTTCCATGTTAAATGTCGGTGTTGCACAATGGGTTAAACAAACAAAAACAACATTTGTTATGAAGTACAATTGCTCCGGTTAGAAAAGGAATATTATTTCATTCATATGACTGCCACAGCTGGCCTCACAATACTTCATTCGATCGGACCAAATTTCGTTCACGAATTACGAAGCCACACAGAAAATAGTCCAACGTTGTCAAATCGCAGCGTCTTGGCGGCCAACTGACATCACTATTTCAACTAATTAAATCAAATCAAATCAATTGGTTTGACTCAATGAGTCAATTATGGTCCTATTGATACCAAACATTGTTCACATCAATATCATATGGAGCGGGTACAAATAAATCAGTTATCATCATTCAATAATTGTCTCCACTAACCGTAATATTTCCGCCGTCAATATTTTTAAAGAAATATGGGCAAATGATGCCTCTGCGTCAAACTGTCACTAGTAATGGGTGCACTGTGTTCTGTAAGAGCACGACGAACACAGATATGAAGTTAACACGACAGAGCTAAAGACTGCAGCAAAATATTTTGTGTCTGCAACAGTGTAAAAAGTGAATTACTTTTAGTTTAAGGTTGATTTAAAAAGCCGAACAATCTTAGAAAGTAGCATTCGACGTTCAACGATATATCCAAGACAAAAAAATGTAACACGATGGTTAAAAAAGTTCTGAATATTGAGATTGCCTTATTTTCAGAAAAAGAAAAACTTGTCAATGATGTAGTACTAGAATATAGCCTAGAATTGTGGTTTTTGTACTTTAAGGTTGAATGGTCTTTTTTTGTCGTATTAGCTTGTAAATGTTTAATTCCAAATTAATGGTGGTATGCTTTCTATTTAATTGATTTTGAAATATATTACTCATACGCATCATCTCACATGTATGTACTGAAATACATAGTTACTCTGAAAAGTATGCAATAAAATTTTTTTGATTTTGTCATGTATAAAACTAATGGAATTAAATATCACTCATACGTCGCATATGTATGTATTATACATGTCATTATGAATTTTACATATTAAACATGAGCACAATGTGAATATATAAGGGGTGGACCAATTAATAGTTTAAATTTAAAAATGCAGTAAAGCAAATACGGTGTAAAATTTTGCCAAATTTATTTACTTTTTTTGTGGTGAAGTACAATTGTTCCGGTTAAAAATGGAATATTATTTCATTCCTATGGCTGCCGCTGCTGGCCTCACAATATCTCATTCGATCGGATCAAATTTTGTGCGCAATGGCATTACGAATGTTGGCCTTCAAATACTCAATTGGTTCTAGTTTGTCGACACAACACTTTTCTTTAATGTCGCCCCACAGAAAATAGTCCAACGGTGTCCAATCGTAGCTTCTTGGCGGCCAATTGTCATTACCATTTCGGTTAATTAAATGGCCATCAAACGTTTGAGGCAATGAACCGATTTTGGTATGAGATGTGTGGCAATGGATCATTCGATAACCATGGGCGATTATCTGCATTATGGTTACTGTATTTTCTTCACAAATAAAGAAGTCCTGAACGTTATTTGGTTGGATTTTAAATTCTTCGGTCCTTGAATTAATATCCTTATCTCCTTATTGCCTTTAAGCATAGATGGGCACTTTGCAGTACCAGTAAAATTTCAGTAAAAATTGATTTTTACTGATTACTGAAAAAAATTTCAGTATTCAGTAAAATTTTACTGTTAATGCAATCTAAATTTGAATGAAATTTAAATAAAATTTAAATGAAAAAAAGTAAAATTTTACTGTTAATGCAATCTAAATTTAAATGACATTTAAATGAAATTTAAATGAAATTTAGATTGCATTACCAGTAAAATTTTACTGAATACTGAATTTATTTTCAGTAATCAGTAAAAATCAATTTTTACTGAAATTTTACTGGTACTGCAAAGTGCCCATCTATGCCTTTAAGCAGCATCAGCCCATTGTGCAGTTATTTATTGTATGACTCGTTTGTATGTTTGCAAGACTTTCTATAAACCAACTTCTAGTTTTTTCTTCGTTCTGCTTTTAATAAATAGTTTTTCTTGTTTGTGTTGCAATTGCAATTGTTGCTGGTACTTTGGCTGTTGCTGTTGCTTATGCTGCTGCTGATGCTGTTGTTGGTTAGTGTTGTTGTGGTTTACACTAAATGAAGTCCTTGACATGTGGTCTGTATATAGCATGTTGCATGTATTAGTGTATCCATAACTTTTTTTCCTTGTTTGTCTAAGTGTGTGTGTGTTGTGCTTGGGCTTGTGTTTCATAATATGCATCGCTATAAATATCCCGTGCCAGTGTGTATGTGTATGTTTGTGTGCATGTTTCACAGTTTGTTTTGCCTCTTTGCATTTTACATGTTTGTTTAGATGTATCGTCATTGCGTTGCAGATTTATTACTGCAACAAATTAGTCTTATATGGTATGCTTTGCTGCTGCTGCTACTGCCTTTTTGCAACTCCAATATGAAACTGAATTCAAGTATAAAATAAAAAATATGAAGCAAGAAAAATCGAGTAAACAACAACTACAAAACAACTACAATAAAACTATTTACACATATTTTATCAAGAGTTAAGAGTTGCAGCTACAAGAAAGCTTTGATTTAAAGTTTTTCTCAGCACAAGCAGAGGAGAAATACCAAATTTCCGCAAAAAAAGAAGCAATTTAAGATAACGCAATGCAATGCAAATTATTACCAAATATTTTCTCTTTATATTCCTTCGTTTCTTTTTAATTTTGTAAATCAAAAAATTTTGGAAAACTTCAATTTCTAAGAAATAGTTTCCAAATAAGTTCTAACATTTGACGTCAAGATAAAACAGCTGAAATGAGAAACCAACATATGCCTGTGAACTGTTTGTTTGTGTGAAAATGTTGAAAAGTTTTTTAATTCAATTGTTTGATGCACATACTTTTGAAAGAAATCATTGTTCTATTATTGGTAAACAAATAAAATGTGGAAATGATTTCGAAAAAAAAAAATTGAAATTATTTTACATAAAAAGAAAAGAAGAAACGAAACATAATGAAACTAATTTTCATGCTAATAATGTCATTAATCATTCAAAGACAGTTGTCAGCTTTATGCATAGAATATAAAACATTTTTATTTCAAGTTTCTGATTGACCAAGGGAGACATTTAAGACGACTGAAGGTAAAGTGAAGTCACCGTAGCCTAGTGTGCTGGCTTAATAGACTTGAGAACATGGTTCAAACTACAGGTCAGACACCTCAAGCGAAGCGTAATATGAAAAAATATTTCTAATCAACTTCCTCCCAGCAGTCTTCCGGCTAAAACTCTGCGAAAGTAAATAAAATTGATATGAAAAATTGCTCAAAAATCCGTTATTCGGAGTCGATTTTAAACTGTATGTTCTGCCACTTATTGATAAAATTAACACGCATAACATAAGTGGGGTGCGATGTTAGGTTGTACTCCTGACTGAAGGGTTATAATGACTAATTAAAAAGAATGGCAAGTAGTCAGAGCATATTAGATGCAGTACAGAAAATTCTCAATATGACAAAATAATTGGTGAATATCCATCTTGTAGTGGTGTCGTGCCTCTAAAGTAATACATAGTGCGAGAGGTGCTTTAATATAGATGTCAACACTTTTAGAGTCTTAAACAGAAACGAGGAAGGGCTGATAGGCCAAAATCTTGCCGATAAACTTTAAAACTCTCAATTTCGCGTGTCGTTCATTGTAGAGTATCCTCAGCTGCCCACTGTCGTTTAAGAGCTATATTTAATGACGAGGTTAACCATTATCTTCCGATTATTTAATAATCCGAATTATTATTCTGTTTTGGGCTTTATACTGTGTGTATATAACGTTCAAGACCATAGAAGCTTTGCAATTGCTCCTTCAATGATCTCCTTTCATGGCATTTGGCACATGGGCGACCGATGGTGGCTGAATTAGATAACATCACATTGCCAACAGACGTAGAATGGGATGTGATAGGATTGGATTGCAGGTGGCTGGTTACAAAAGACCATAAATTTAGCTCAAACCGATTGCGGGTTTGACTGTTATTGCTTAGGTCATAACTATGCCAATATTCTAATCTGCGTAGACGTAAACGTTTTTTAAGCAAAGGAGGCTGTGGCAAAGCTTCTTCTTAGTATTCGGTGCTTTTTAGTGGTTTTATTAATCAAAGTATACGAAATAAGAAAACTAATTGGTGTACGTTGCTTAGAAACAATGCGTCTCATGTGAAACTGTATCTAATTAAAATGTAATTAATATGTAAATTTTCTGAGAATTAAATATTGCCATGTGGCTTCTCATTTTCAAAGGCGTTAAGCACTAGCTAATGTGGTGAAAAAAATGACTCAAGAATTTATTTTCGTATAACGCAAGCAAAATATTTTTTTTTTTTGAGAGATAGCGAATTTATTCAACAAGAATTTAATGGAAATTCAATATTGTTTATTCAGTTTAACGTTCACAATTTCATAAGTTTAAATTAAATATTATGAAAATTATTACATATTATTTATCTTCTCAGTCCTCGAAAATTTATTAAAAGCAAGGAGTATTTTTCTAAATAATTCTTGTAGTTATTTAAACAATTTCAAAACAAATTTGAATCATAAGTTAAATAAATTTCGTAGAATTACACATCATACAATTCATTGTTGGATCGAATGCGGAAATCATCGCCAACTCCCACTGGACCGAAGATCTTATGTAGAACTTTTCTCTCGAATACTCTCAAGGCTACTGCATCAGTGCCTAATAGTGTCCATGCCTCAGCGGCATAAAGAAACACGGGGAGGATGAGCGTTTTGTAGATGAATATTGGTATTAATGGTATGAAGTCGCCGTAGTCTAGTAGGTAGTGTGTTCGTTTATTAGACGTAAAGCCCGGGTTGGAGCCCCAGGCCAGACATCAAAAACGAAATATGAAAGAAAAAAAATATTTCTTCAGCGGCTTCGTCTCAGCAGATTTCTGGCAAAAACTCTGAGAGTAAATAAACCTGCCATGAATAAGTTTCTCAAAGGAGTCGACGTGTAACTATAGGTTCCGCCACTCATGTATAAACATTAAGACACACAACATAAGTGCTGTGAGAAGGTGGATCGTAATCGAGACTGAAGGTTTGTAATGGCCAATTATGTATGTATGTATGTATGTATTAGTGGAATCTGGAATGTATCCTGCTGAATGCTTTGGTGGCTGCCTGACAGTACCCAAATTGGGTACTTTATTTTTCACCACCTAACATTAGTAAATATAATCAAAATAATTGAAATATTTCTTGTTGTTCTTTTAAAGAGTATTTTACAATTTCACAATTTTATTGTAGGATATTTAAATTTAGTTGCAGATACAATTACAAATACGACAATATCTTATTACTTATTTTTATATTTATATTTCAGACATACCTTCATTAAAAACTATATGAATACGAGTCAGACATGTTTCACTTCTTTGAAAATACTCATGTTTATAGCAGTAGGTACAGTAGGGGTCAAAATATGTTGGAAAAAAATAATTTTTTTATTATTTTAAATTTTAAATTAAGAAAAAAAAGAAAAACTAAATAAATAAAGTTAGAAATGTTTCTGTTCATATAGAGTGGGCCATCTAGAGGTGTAAATTTGAACCATCGGTTATTCCGAATGTGTCAACACTTGTGTCGACGTAATGAAACGATTTACGCTTGGGATTTATTGGGCCAATGAGAAATAGCATGATGTCGATTCATTTTTTCGGATGAAGCTCAATTTCATCTTGACGGTTAAGCTAATAAGCAAAATTGCTGTACTTGGAGCTCAGAAAACCCACACGGATTCTTACAGAAGCCAATGCACCCATTACGAGTGACTGTTTGGTGCGTCTTGTGGAACGGAGACATAATTGGCTCATATTCTTTAAGTATGAGGATTGCACAACTTTGCATTACAGTCAATAGAGACACCTATCACTTCATGGTAACCGATTTTTTGGTACCCACTCTACATGGTATTGATGTGAACGATGTTTGGTTTCAAAAGAATGGTGCAATTTGGCACACATCTCATGCCACAATCGATTTATTGCGTGCAACATTTGATGGCCGTTTAATTAGCCGAAATGGCGATGTCAATTGTCCGCCAAAAAACGATTTGCGATTTGACACCTTTGAACTATTTTCTGTGGGGTGCCGTTAGAGAAAAGTGTTACGCCTGCAAACCAGAGAAAATTGAGCATTTGAAAGCTAACATATGTGATCTCATTGCCGACATACGATCCCATATACTGGAAAAAGTGCACGAAAATTTGTCCGATCGAATGAGGTACTGTGAAGCAAGCAGCGACAGCTATATGCATGATATAATATTCCATTTATAACCGGAACAATTGTACTTCAGGACATAAAAATAAATTTGGCAAACAGTTTGTTTTTATTGCATTTTTAAATTTAAACTTTTAAATCATCGACCCTTTAGAATAACAAATAAGTTTCTACTAACTTCGTTATGTTATGTTTTACTCCTTTCTTAGGAGTAAAACAATTGCAATTCAAATTGAGTCCCATATGTTTTCAACGACACTGTATGTATGTTATGTGTATGCCTTGGTACATATAAATTTAATAAAAAAAAAAAAATTAAATAAACTTGACCATTTGATATCCCTTTTTGAGTGTTTTTATTTCCTTTTCTGTTTTTAATTTTGTTATTAAATTTCCAGTAGGAATAGAATATGAAGTTAAAAAGAAAAACAAAAACAGGAGAGATTTGTTATGAAATGTAATTTTAATTTAAATTTTCATTTTCATTTTCATCTTTATTTTAATTAAAATTTCGTAAGTAAATTTACTTTTCTTAAGTGTATTTACATTATAATTGTTGCCATATACACAAGTATAGATATTTAGCTATGGATGTCTATGTGTAATAAATAAATTTTTTTTTGTTTCTTTTAGTAAAAAGGACATTCTATATGTCCTTGTTAGTGATATTGCTTTCTGTTTTTGGTTACAAATTCAATATTTTTTTCTTTTTTCCTTGTAATGTTTACCAGTGTATTTTAACAGAGTGCATGTAAAATAAGGCAACAAAGTATAGGATAGTATCGCTACTTTAGGCATTTTGTAATGAAGTATGGAATATTTTAATACTCATAATCCTGAATTAAAATTTGTGTCTCCAATATTTTATGTAAGCCTGTACCTTTGAAATTTTTACTCAACTGTATTTGTGTGTATGTGAGTGTATGCCATAAAGTTTTGATATATGAACACTAACAATAGTTTAACAATGTAAATTTTTTTTTTGTTTCGTAAATATTCAAAAGCCATGACAAGGACCAACTGCTGGTATAATATTAAAAAAAAAAACAGAAAAATTGTTTGTAATAAAATAGATGTGTTTTTGTTTTATATTGTATTGTATAACAACAAAGGGAACCGGCTAGTAGAGAGCTGGCTAAATGACTGTGTGGCTGGCTGTGTAAGTGAGTGACACAGTTAACATTTAAATATTGTTAATTTTATGAAGCATTAATAATGTAAACTCTGACATGGTACAACATTTTTTTTACATTTTTTTGTTGTTCTTTCTACTTTTTGAAGGTAAAAGGAAAAACAATTTTAATATTCATTTAAAATAGTGGACATGCTGCGTAAATGTTATTAAAAGTGAATGAAAAACATTATTCATAAAGGCAACGGCGGTCACTTGAAAATGCTATTACAATTACAGCTGACATCAGAGATCAGCATACTCATAATTTCTGATACTTATACGCATTCATACTTATTTTAATATCAGAATTATACTACTCATATTCAAAGTTTCATCGCACTCATACTTTACAGTACGCATGATGTTGTTGATTTCGAATCTCCTTTACTCAACATTTACAAGAATCACAAAATAAATATAATTCGCATACGAACACTACAGTACTCATTAGAAGGTTGTGTGTTTGCTTTGCTTGCTATCTTTGTCTTTGTGTATTTCTTTTTTTGTAAATCCAACAACAACTAATGTTGTAAATTTTGATGAATGATTTGAATCACTCCAATCATTTATGAGTATTATAAGTATTTTTCTAAATTTATGAATCTGAATGAGTAGGAAATAGTAGAATCAAACATATTTCGAATGATATGAGTTTGCTGTCAATGTTGTACGCATACCCATTGCAACCTGTACTTATAAATCAACGTTGTAGTGAGTACGAATGCATCAGAGTAGTTACATTTCAATATTGTTGACTCACTTATGTTAAAAATTTCATGAGTGCTTATGAGTAGCGAAAAACCGATTCATTGCTGATGTCTGGCCTACATATGTACATACATATGTAGATTTTGAAACTCAGCCTTTATTACGCAGGATTCCTCTTAGGTAAATGAGTTCGTTTTAAATTGAAACCAAACGCCCTGAAAAAATTTAGGTTACTTTTGAATTATACTTAAAGCTTTTCGTTTCAGGAGCGCCGTAAATTTCACTAACAACCGCATATGCCAACAAAAGTTTTATGTAATTTCAAAGGTTAAAAAAAGAAACGTATCAGTGTGCCACTAATTGCTGTCAGAGAAAGTGCCAGTAAGCTATCATTTGATTTTGTGTTAAATGACACTCTTGCTTATGTCACGGCAAACATTTCATTTCAACGACAAATCATTTGTCTGTGCACAAACGGGAAAATTCTATGTAATGCAAACTAAAGTGAGGCAGTTTTAATTTTCAAAATTTTTTAATTTAAAATGTTCTTCAACATTAGAATTCATATGTAAAATATAATGAAACTAAAATTGCTCACATAATTATACACATTTATTGAATTAATTTTCTTTCTTAAAGATTTTTTAACAATTTAGTTAGTGCTGAAATGTTGTCAAAGAAAACAATCTTAAAATATTATTCAATAATTATTTTCTTTTGTATTTGTATAGGGAATAACAATCTTTTTTTTAATTTAAAATTTTATTGTAAACCAAAATTGTAAACCAAGAAATCTTAATAAAAACAATTTTTTTTTTTAAAATATTGAAAAATAAAAGCAATCATCTTAAATCCCATCGGCATCAAATCAAATGCCTACAATTGTTGACACATTCATGTTGAATGTGTCCTTTTTGGTATTCTTTTTTTGTTTTGCGAATTAAAATTTTTTTTTTGTGTAAATGTACTGCTAATGATGACACATTTACAATACAGACAACGAAGACAGGATATATAAGTACACACACACTTAAATAGAAATACAAATGTTAATATGTATATATGTCGTGCTGTATGTGAAAACAAAGAAATATTTCTTATGCTTTGCTATTAGAGAAGTATCGGAAATACTCCCTAATGGAAGCTTTGTTATGAGGTGACGCCTATTCATTCAATAACATCATGATAAGGCACCAAGGCCACCATTAGAAATGAAAATTTAATATTTTTTGTTTTTATTTTGCAAATATATTAATATTCGATGATATTGGCAATTTAAAAATCCCAGCAAATGGAAATTTTATCACCATGGGTTACAGAGTTTTTTGATGAAAAAATTTCAATTGATTCGGAGGTACAAGATATGTATGAGTGATGCTAAATACAGCATTAATAAGTATATGTCTGCTATTTATTTAGTTTTTTTTAACAAATCCACATTCTTAATATAGGGTCTTTACTATCTACGGCACGAATTATAGGGCTACAATTACCCATTTCTTTCGTTCTCAGTGATATGATCTGGAATATGAAAAATGTTTCTTCGGCGACTTTTTCTCAGCAGATTTCTAACAAAAACTCCGCGAGCAAATAAAATTGCCATGAAAAGTTTCTCAAAAATCTGTCGTTTGAGTCGACTTTAAACTGTAGGTCTGTGAGATGCTAAGTCGTAATCCTGACTGAAGGGTAATGACCAATTATGTATGTATGCTATAGAATAGGTTGGCTGCTGGGCTTGGATAAGGCCAGGTTAATGTTAGTTATTGGGTTTGTTACGGGGCACTGGGAGATTAGACCGGGATCTGGAACAGATCCCAGCCGGACTATTGCAGTGTATATTTCCATGTTGAGGAGTTATAGACTATCGAATACCGCCTCTGTAACTGTCCAGCCCTTAGTAGGTTGCAGTTGAAGACTCTTTGAGGATTTGAATTCTATCTCGAGAGCCGACATAAAGGCTCTCCATAGATTCACTATTAGTTTTAGGGCATCAATGGTGTTGTCGCGCTCGCTTGTGCGCTCGCTTGTGCGAATAATAATTTTGTTGATATGTGATAGGAAGTGCTTAGGAAGACATCTCTGTTAATATGTTCCTGAAAAGAACGAAAAAAACCGTACGTAGCTCGGTTTGCATGGTTTACATTAATTTTTTTCTAAGAATTGTTGCCATCGTGCATGAGCAGCAGCTTCCGCAAGTTTGTTTGAATATCTTCTGCTCATATTACTGTTGCTATTGCTATTGAATTGTATTCATATTTTCAGTTGATTATGTTGTGATGTTATTTTTTTTTTTTTTTTTTATTCGGTTTATGTTGTTCTAAGTACAACAAAAAATGTAAAGGAACAAACGTATAGACTGTCATTCTAAAAAATACAAATACTCTAGAGCAAGTAAAGGTTAATTTGAAACGTGTGATAAGGAATTCAATTCTACGAATTTTTCTTTTAACATGATGTTCTTTTCGTTTTTTTTTTACTTCTGTTTTCCTTTAAATACATAAGAGACTATAACAGTCTCCATTAGCATTAAGAATGACGTAAATGTGAACGTTTTTTAAATATACAAACAAACATACTACAGTAGCGGAATAAAATTTAGAAAAAAATATTTTCAACAAAACATCACATAGGTAAGTGAACTGAAGGATGAACGTTAAAGCTTGTATTCGGTTTTGAAAACAAATATGAATCGAACATTACTTTTATTGTTTACAAACATCAGGACAAATTTCAAGAAATTAAGGCTTTCTGGTGTGTGGTATACTGTCTCTTTTGCCCCCTCACACAATCTACATAGATCTGTTGCTGTTTCTATGCTTCAATGGTTCATGCCTACTCATTCGTTCATATAAGCTTGAGCCTTGGCCATAAGGGTCTTGAGACCCTACAATTCGTTTTATATCCTCATCCATGGTTTGTGAGTGAATTGAATAGTTCCATAGAAAAAGTATATTCTTGGTTTCATTGAGTCGTACTCTGTAGTAGCTTTCAAAGAATATCTCTGCAATTTATCCAAAACCTCAGTATAATCTAATTCCATTATCTGGCATAAGCTGATTGTCCTCTGAGCTCTTCGTTAGGTGTTTTCTGACTAGTTCGATGGTTTTAACTAAACCTAGAACATCCATCTGGAAAACACTACATTCAGATGGAAGCCCATTTGAATTCCTGATATTTATCACAAAAATAAGAACTTCCGCTCCGGTGTCCGTCTGCATTTTGGGCACGTCAGTGAAAGTAGCTCAGCCATCGGAGAGTTTATACGAACCTATCGTGAATTCCCAATTAGGTATGGTCATATTTGGTGTATCTTAGAAAAGATTTATTGTGGCGATGAAATCCGTCATCCCACAGTGAGCCAAGTGAGCCATTTAAGTTGAAGTGGCCTCTAGCTGCTAACTTCGTCACATACTCCTCAATAGGGAGTAAGACTGCCTGAGGTGTGCCCTTACTGGCACTTCTCTTCTTATGCGAATAGAGAAGAAATTGCGGCAGATATGGTGAATGCTGAATTAAAATGAAATCCGTGCTAACGGTAAACGATATAATTATCCTGATGCTACTGCACAAAACAAAAATTTGAATGCAGTGGTGAAGTAGTCATCGAAACTTTGCAAATGCCGAAGTGAGCAATTAAGGTAGCACAGAAGAGGTGGAAAACAACTCGTATAAAGCTTCGAATTACAGAAGCGGTTTTATGCACTAAGAATTCGACAAAATCAAATGATATCTACAATACAAAAATATATCCTTCATAACACACTATGCTCTTACCAAACACGCTTTAAGGACATTTATTGTAAAGATTTATATGTAAAGATTTATATACTCTTGACTGTATTTAAGAAAATATAAACAAACATGCAGTTGACGACAGCACGTTTCCATTGTAATGTGCGGCCCCCCAAAAAAATTGTCTTCTTTCGCTTTGTTTGAAAAATCAAAACTACGGATATTCCCTGAGGACATTTTGCTTGTCAACAGCCAAAATGTAAAAAAAACAGAATAATAAATAAAAATAACGAAGTTGTATTTATCTGTAAGCATATGTTTATGTAAATTACCCACGATACAGTTTCGTTCAGAACATATTGTATAAAAATTATTTTAACATTAAAATTTCAGAATAAAAACAAAGGAGTTACAGATGTTTGAACAAATAAAAATTTAATTGAACAATAAGAAAACTTTCGAGTTGCTTCCAAGCGAAAGCTTACATTATAAGTATAGGGACAGAGGGCAATACTATCTGAGAGCCAGATCATCCTATGTGAGCTTTGCTTCTCTGAGGGTAACCTAAGGTTAGAATGGCAATTTGAATCATCTAAGCAGGACTGGATCTCTTGCCAGGGTCAGTTTGCAGAGAGAGTAGCTAGTACGCCGCTCAAGCAGGATCCTTTCTGTAGAGCAGGAACAGGAGTTTGGACCAGAGATCAGCAATGAATCATTTTTTCGCTACTCATAAGCAGTCATGAAATTTTGAATATAAGTGGGTCAGCAATATTAAAATTTAATAACTCTGATTCATTCATACTCACTACAACGTTGATTTATAAGTACAGTTTGCAATGAGTATGCGTACAACATTCATACCATTCGTACAACATTCATACTGCGTACAACATTCATACTCATTCAGATTCATAAATTTAGAAAAATACTTATAATACTCATAAATGATTCGAGTAACTCGAGTGACTTGAATCATTCATCAAGATTTACAGTCTTAGTTGTTATCGCATTTACAAAGAAGGAAAATGACACATAAGCCACAGATTTCTAGCGAGTATTTTAGTGTTCGTATGCGAATCATACTTATTTTGTGATTCTTGTATATGTTGAGTCATTGAGAGTCGGAATCCATAACATCATACGTGTTGTTAAGTATGAGTATGATGAGTAATTTAAACTTTGAATATGAGTACTATATACTAGACTACGGCAACTTCAGGGTTTACTTATGTTTCAGAAATAAATTCCAAATATATTTTCCTATATATTTTGACCGATAACGTATATTCTCAAATGAGTATGAGTGTTTAAAGTATATTTGATTTTAATCTTACATTATTTATATTTTTTTAATTTTTTTCTTTGTTTATCTATGGAATTTAAAGCATTTCATTCATACATTTACACTTTAACTTCTTTTTATATAATATCTCTCTTCTTTTTATGGTATGGTCTGCTCGGTGAAAATCTGAGTTTATTATCCTTCTGTTTATATGATTATAAGCTCATTAGATTCATACTCTATTGAATTTGGTTGTTTTTTTTTCTCTTTATTTTATTGTTATATTTTATGTCATTATTTTGTTGTCAATCAGACAATTGTTATGCAATACAAACGTTGCCATTGGAGTGCTGCTGTTTTTTTTTGTTCTTCTATTTGATTTTTTGTTGCCTTTTGTTTATATTATTATAATTCCTTTATTTATTCCCTGTTTAATCAAAAGTACGCATTTGGATCTTTAATGATATTCAAATTATCACAAGATTTTTTGTTTGTTTTATTTTTCTTTCAATTAAATGACTTAAAAAAAAACTTTCTTATTGAAATGAAATTGCTTCTGTATCCAATGTTACAGTGTCCCGTGGCGCAATTGCTTCCAAATCAAAAATATTTTAACTGATAATTAATTATTATAATAACTCATATAATTGGGTTATTACAATCCTTTGGATTCGGATTACAATGATACAGTGTCTTCTTTCTCCTCAGGCCTACAGGCGCAGCAGAAAATCATTTGATGGAATGTATAGTCTCTCGTTTTTAAAAATTGCATATATGGACGTTTGTAAAATAATATCACAATTCCAAGAATTTTTCAAGCAAATGTTGGTTTTCATTTTGAAATTTGAACATATTAAAACTATGAGGGTCATTATAAATAATTTTTGAAAAAATATCATGTTATGGATAATATTTTCTACTGAAATACAAAATTATTATTTTACCAGTGCTTTTCTCATTGCTTTTTAACAAACTGCATACGATAGCTGATTTGCCTCTGACTTTTGGCAAATATAAATAGAATTAAATTGCAACGAGAGAGAGAGAGAGAGATTAAAAATATTCGAAAATACAAAAATGTTTTGCCAATACCTACATGGCATTATTAAATAAAAAAAAGGAAAAATCCTGTACTAATGTTTTCAAATAATTTTTTATTTTGCATTTCAATAGAAAAATATTGTGAACATTGAAAAGAGGTTTACTTGTGGTAAAATTATTTAAATTTTTTTTAAATATTGTTTAAGCTTTAATGCATATATGGACTGATTTGTGACCACTTTGCTAAATTTTTTTCAAGTTTTGATTGAGTTTTCATTGTAGTTTGCCTTAGACTTGCCTGAGCATCCAAACAATATTATTTTCTTGGACCGCGCTATTGCTTTTTTGCTACAATGTGTGTTAAGGCGCTTTGCGTAAAAAAGAGTCATAATGCCCATCAATGCCATAAGAAGTACAAACGATTACATCAGCAACAATGGTTTCTTATAATCGGATTTCATAAAAAAAATTGATTTCAACTCTTTGTTGTTGTTTATTTTTTTTATCAATAGAATTTTTTAAACCAAACTATTTTGTATATAAAGTTGTAGTCAACAACACTGTTTTTTTGAGTTCCATTTTTCCAAAAAAAATTTCATTTAATTTTTATGCAACACTTTAGCATGCGCTTAACAAATTTTCTCTAGAATCGCTTGTATGCTTAAAATATAAGAGTTTTTAGCAATGAAACTGGATAGCAAATTTTCATTCATTTAATCTTGGACACTTGGCATTCAATTTTTACATGAGCCGCAGAAGTGAGCAAGAGAAGGAAACTCTACCTCACCCATTGTGTATATCCACAAGACTATTTTGTCTTGGTGTCTTCAAAGCGAACTGTTAGTCATAGGTATTGAAAGTATCAGTTGCTTTAACAGAAGTTAAGAATGGTTCCGCGTCTAGGGGAATATAGAAACCTATGCTATTACAGTGGGCCTTACATAGCATAATTGTGTTTAACCATCTTCACTGCCTTATAGGTTGCAAGAATGTATTCTGATGGTTCATGCTCATCATCAGAATCTACATTTAAGATTCGAGACCATCTTCTACCGAATAAGTATACTTTGAGTCTACAGTGACCTGTCGAAAAACCGGTTACTAACCTCAAGTTGATCCTGTATGCGTTACTCCAATCTCCTATTATTGTAATTGCCCAAACAATAATTGCCTCAAACACATTTGGTAAAGTTTCGCATGCTTCGAACACTTTATCATAAACATCTGACCCAGAGATTGCAATTCTCAATGTGATAAAAAAATTAAAGTCCACTGGTTCGGAAAAGGGTCGACCAAAGGCCGTATTTGGCGAAACACCAAATCAGCCACAAAACATTGTCGCTCTTCGAGATAGTGCCCAGAGAAACCGTTTCTATAGGTTTCCCGATGTTTACATTTATAGAACATTCATAAGACTGTTTACCCTGCCACATAAAAGGCAAGGTAAAGCAGGCGACGGAGTCCGTGAAGTTCAGTCAGTCTTGTGTGAAGACGCTGTGCGTTTGAAGATCGTGGTTTGAAGATCTCCGTTACAAAGATCTGTCGAATAATTGTCTAGTAATTGTTATTGTTTATGCAAATGGTATAAACAGAGGAATAACAAAATAAAAGCAATTGTTGTTGTTTACACCAAGTTGTGAACAGTGGCGCATAGAATTGTGCGAATAATAAAGACATTTTAATGAAAACTGAACACAAATTTATTTTTATTTTATTTGCAATCTACGAGCTCATATTTGAAAGGTAAAAACGTAACAATATAAACATAAATCATGCCCACCTTTAAAAGTAAAAGACAATACACGCGTTTTATACGATGAGTAAAACCACTACTCTTATATATTAAACTTAACATGCATACATATGTTAATTAAGGCTTGTCATCAACATCATCCACACTATCAGCATAATTTTAAATTACTTTTGCTTCATACTTCACGCTTTACAACTGACTGCCGCAAATTGAAAACTTATAAAAATGGAAATGAAATGAAAGAGGAAGATGTAAACAATAAAGAAAATTACAAATAAAATTTAATGCAATGAAATAAAAATAAAAATGAAATGAATATCACAAAAATATTCCCACAATGAACAAGGATTGGCTTCTTTCTGATCATGATCGATAAGTCGCTGTAAATGAACCAAATCGGGTAAGCTTGTGGCTGGTAACATACTTACTTGTCTCTTTTTTAAAGGAAATTATTTAATTCGATGTTCTTTATACCAATTAAGTACTGATGTAGGTCGTTTTATAGTTTAATTATACGATTTCATGCCTTTATTTTGATTATCCTTGTCTCGTAAAAGAGTAAAAGAAGGGAAAAACAAAAAAATGTGCACCATTAACCAACCACGAACCATAACTACCAGCGCCACTACCAATACCAATACCAACGCCAACATATTAACATTGGACTCATTATCAACAACAGTCTTATTTGCAACACATTTTGTAATCAAAATAACACACACACACACACAAACCCAGCATTCATTCCACAAATATGTACACTTGCAACGCACCAAACTTAACGGCACTCTATGCGAGTGTTTCCATATATAAATAGTTACGCATGGCTTACACCAGTATGCATATACATACATATGTATGCACATGTACATTTAAGAGTAAATACAGGGGAAAATATTTACAAGGCCTTTATTTTTAAACCCTTTGGAAAGGTCGTTTTTAAAGTTTAAAAATTTAATTGAGTTTACTATCATTAAGAAGCAGTTGCTAAAATAATAATAATTAATAATTAAATAATAATTAACGTACAGATCAACTAGGGCCTTCCCCTCGTAGGCTTGTATGTTATCTTAAAGTATACAAGGGATAAAATAAATGTGTGAGTAAATATTCTGTATATAGGGTTTTATGACTTTTAAATTTTTTTTTTCGAAATTTAATATCAAAAATTGCCAAAATCTCCAAAACACTTGGAAATTAAAATGTATTTTTTGTGCGTTACAATAGAAAATACAATTGAATTCATACCCAGATACCAGATTAGGAACCTCATAGCAGACCAGATTAAAAACTTTCTGGATGCCATACCCGGAGGCTGGAAACACTTCAAATTTCCACAATTTGGAATCGCTGTTCGGACTTTGAACGATTCATGATGATTAACCAAACTTTTGTGAACAGAAATATTCAAACTTTTTGGCATTCTCAGCTGTTATACTCTATTTTAAGTTACAGAAGATAATAATTGCATAAGAAAAAATGAATTGAAATGTTTTAAAAATATATTATGTAGAGGAATTCATACATAAATATTCAAATTTTTCATATTTTTTCCATCAAAACTAGCCATTTAAACCGAACATCTGCATCTGTATGTTGTCAGCCAGTGCTGACAACCCTGTTTATATGTACTGCCTGTGGTTGAAAGTAGTTGTGAAAAAAACACACAGGGGACCTACCACACAACTGCACTGAATGATTGTTAGTAAATGACTTGCAATGGAAGACGATTATTCTGAAATGTTTTTAAACGTTAAAAAAATTACAACAAATTATTGTATTCGGTTGTAGTAGCCGCCATAGTATAGCAGGTAGTGTGTTGGCTTATTAGACATGAGGCCATGGTAAAAACTCTAAGAGTAAAAAAAATTTTCATGAATATTTTCTCAAAAATCTGTAATTCGAAATCGACTTTAAAATATAGGTCCTGCCACTCATGTGTAAAATTTACACATAACATAAGTGGTGTGAGGAACTACGGCGACTACAAGTAGTTTTAATTAAAATTCTTTATTATTTGTACAATTCTGTGTGGCACTGTTCACAACTTTATGTAAACAACAACAATTGCCTTTCTTGGTGTTCCTCTGTTTATACCCTTTGCATAAACAATAACAATTACCAGACAATTGATCATTATCTTTGTATTGATTATCTTTGTAACGGAGAACTTTAAACCACGATTACTCTCACAAAACATATTGCGTCTTCAAACGAGACTGACTGAACTTCATTGACTCCGTTGCCTGCTAATATTCATGACTTCGCCTTCTCGAAATCTCCATAAATGTAAACATCCCATCGTTGTTCACATTTATTCTTGTTGTTGTATTTTTGTTTATTTGTTGACCATTTTTTATGGTGGTGTATTTTTGTTTACTTGTTTGCAACTTTTTGTGCTGGTGTTGTTATTGTATTGTAATTTGTAAATAGGTTTGTTTACTGCATTGTTTTATTTTGTAGCATTTGTTTATAATTTTAATGTTAAGCGATGTAAAAGCAAAACACCAGTATCTTGAGTTTTCATTTTCGTAACAATGTTTTAGACAGATTTGTGTTAGAATTCTCTTTTTATGAGTATATTGAGTGTAAGGATTAGTTATTCTCTATAGCCGTGAGGTAGGATATTTCAGAGTGTGTTTGTACCAACAAGAGGTTAATGATGACCATCGAAAATATTAAATTCATTGCATTGGATAAGTTTCGCTTTGAAAATTTTACATGTGAATAATTATACAGTGACAAACAAAAGTTTTTCGAGTTTTTTTTAAAAGTTGCAACAAGTTTTACTAACATTTGTTTGATTTGTTTACTTTTATTCAATTCTGTATATTAAAGTGTATGTACGTACACAAACATACATTTGGAAGTTTCAACGTTTGTAGAGTCGTCATACATATAGAGATTCGTTTTCGTTTATATTTTAATGCCTCAATGATTGTGGCTACAATTGCTGTTGGTTATATTACGGCATGCTCTGTTGCAGTTAATGTTGCTGGTAGTTTGTGGCAGCGGTTACTGATTGCTACTGCCACTGTAAAAGCAACAAATTTACTACTACTATTGTTCACATGTGTGTGTTGTTCTCTTTTTCTCTATTTCTCTTTCATTCTTTATTGAGTATGTATGTATGTCAGAGGTAAATTGCTTAATGTAATTTTCTCTTAATCTGGCAACACTTACTACACCTCTACCATACATTTTAAATTGCAGACAGCCAGTAAGTCTGTTCTGTTGAGCTTTCAATACATGCATGCATCCTATAGACATTTCACGAGTTCAACATCTTTCGTTCGACTTTGCCCTGCCGTCGATGTTTCAATGAAAGAAGTAACATTTTATTAAACTTCTGGGATCATGTTATTTAGTTGTTGTTATTTGTGTTGTTGTTGTTGTTGCTGTTGTTGCTCTGTTCATGTTTTAAATCATACACTTGACAGTAATGTGTTCATTTTTATGGCAATATAACCCAAAAGTGATTTTCATCAGTACCTTAGCGTATGTCATGGTTTGTGGATGGATGATTGCCAGCCAGTAATAGTGGCATATAATCCCATATTGACATACATGTCAATATGGATTTTATCCATTAAACTTTCTGGCTTACACATATGTACATATGTATGTATGTATGTATGTATGGTGTATAGCTGTAGGTTCCATTATGCCAATATGTAATAGAGTGTGTTTGGTTGGGTAAATATCAAGTACTAGCACTTATAAAACTTTTCCACGCTTCCACAATAACACGCCAGCACAAAAATATTTATTTTCAACCTTTTTTTTCTTTCTTTTTTTCGAATTCTTTTCGTTGGTCCTTTGCCTGTAAGTGTTTTATTACACGAAATTTTTATGTACGACGACAGTATTATTCAGGTTAATAAAGTTGTTCCAAATTTAATGATGCATAATGGATTTGTTGGTATTATATACACGTTGGAAAAAGAAACAGGTGAATCGGTAATTTTGTTGTTCTCCCCTGTTGCATGAATAATTAGAAAACCAACAAGGGCAGTATACAGGGCATTTAAAAAGACATAAAACAGAATTCTTTTGCTGGAAATTATTTCGGGAGGAATTTTGCTGTGGTTTTAATAGTTGCAATTAAATTTTTAAACAAATGGCTTTGAATTTATAATTATATTTTAAATTATATTATATTTTAATAATATTCCCTCTAATATTGCTTTAAGCATAATTAAAAAAAAAAAAAAAAAAATATTACGATGCTTGAATTTAAAGAGTGATTACATTAAATTATGACATTAAATTTCATATTCAAACATAAAAATGATGAAATAAATACCGCATAATCTCGACAATCATGTAATGGTTTGCTTTATAAGTAAGCATGTAATGTTTTGCTCTTTTTTTAGCAATTTGGGATTTGAATATAATAATAAAACAGAGACGTAATAAACGAATGACTGTCATTAACTATTGAAACTTTATTTCCTGAAAATATTGCCCACGGATACATGGTAGGTAGTCCATATGCCAGTGTACTTACTCTTTTCAGCATATGCAACCACCAATGGTTGATGTGTCATCTTATAGGGGTGGAGTTGTGATTGATTTATTTCTTATTCCAAAAAAAATACTTTAAGGGCCATTTTAATGGGCAGATAAATTGTTTTTAATTATTATAAACGGACAATAAGGTAGAAGTGCGCGTTAAGCTAAAGGGCGGATAATCCTACCGGTAACTTTTAAAGTTTACTTTATGTTTGAACTTGCCATATTTTATATTATTTTCAAAACTTCAAATATAAATAAAATGAGCAAATACAACAACAAAAAAGGAGGCCCTTCGTTGCCACTGCGTTTAAAATAATTTGTTCAATTGATAACACTATCGACATTGCTTCGGCACTGTTATACTTTCGAAAAAGTTAACTTTATTTTATATGTAGTTGATAATAACGAAGTTAAAGGTGACATTAAAGTTCACTTTAGCTAAAGTTACCTTTAATTAAATGGCAAGTTGTAATAATAGCCATAAAGGGGTTAAATTGCAAGATCTTGATGGTGCGTATCATATGCGTAATCGACATATTGCAACATTCTTCAGAAACTTTCCTTACGTGTTTCTCTACTCAGTTTAAGGGCAAGGGTGGTAGAACACAGCATCTTACATTATCATGAAAAGCTTGTTAAATAGATACTATCATTATCTAGGCTGTTTTACAATCACAAACCGTTTGTATAGCTGAGTACGAGAGGGTGTCAAATACTTTCTCAAACTCACAAACTGCTAAGTACATCGTACATCTACACTTAATTGTTCTATTTACATAAGGAACAGCTTATTCACTGCGGAGTTCAGGATCGAGTGTACTTGAGAGTTTAGTGGATGAGTGTGATACCACCTAGATGTTGAATTTAACAAGTCTCCCCTTTTTTGTCATGTTAATAATGTGCCTTCCTTCAAATAAATGCATAAATGACAAGACCTCAAGAAAGCTTAAATAGCCTTTAGCAGCTCAGCACAGATGTTATTAATGCTTAAGAATTTGTGTTTGATATGCTCCATTGCAATTATATGTCATATGGGATCGGTGGATAGAATAAACACACATATCAAGACCAATTAAGCATATCATCCTCGTGGTACGCTTAAACCGGATTTGGTGATTCCTCTTCTCCAAAGCGAAATACCAAAATGATCCGATGATAAAATCAGGGTTGGTTTGATTTGAAAGTTATAATAAAATATGTGCCTAAGATCTAAGAAAGAGATGATGTAATTGCTTCATTCAGTTTCAAACAGTAGAACCCTGTATTACTTTAAATATTTTATTTTTTATTGTTGTTGTCGCTAGAAGTATGTTAACGATTTGCAAATTGTTATCATTTCCTTTTCTTTTAAGATATGATTTTATATATGAAATTAAACTAAAAAAAAAGAGAAAAACGAAAAACCATAAAATTTTTAGTATTTCCTAAAAGAAAGTGGTAGTAAACTCCCAAAAGGTTTACTACGGATTTCATTTTGCCTAATAGAATATATGCGAGACAATAAATAATTTTCATGCTTCTTTTCTCCAACGAATGCCACTAAAAAAGAACAACAACAAAAAATAACAACAACAATAATAAAAAAGTAAAACTATAACCCTTTAAGTCTTTCGTTTCATTTCGGTTCGTTATTTTTTTTATTTTTTTATTTGATTATGTTTTCTTTCTCTACATCTCATAAAACCCGCAATAATTTAATTTGCCAAAGAATTGTCAACTTTTTTTTAATATTTTTTTATTTTCGTTGTTGTTGTTGCTGTTGTCCTTATTCCTTTGCCATTCACCATACAATGGCTGAATGATGGAATGAATGAATGTCGTTTGCTTACAGTTCCTTTCATTTTTCGTCCTTTTTTATAGTTTTATTTCATTTGTAATGTTTGTGTCTTTGTGTCTGCTTAAAAAAAAAATATGATGGCATAGAGAAAGACAACAACAATAAAATTTTTTTTTTTAATATGTACGTATATTGTATGCGTATGTATAAATTGTTGTTTTTTTTACCAGAAGATAATATAAAAAAAGAAGAATACCATAAAAAAATCTGAAAGTATTGTAATATTGCCAAAAGTGCAAAAAAAGTGAAAGAAAAAAAAACGGAAAAAGGATGCTCAACCAGCATAATGCGTTTTCGAAAACTTTTCCAAACAGACCACAAACAAAAAAAAAATATGAAATGAAATGGAAAAAAGCACGGAATTGAAGCGACTTTTCTGGTATTATTTGGGTTAATATGAAATATCTTAAAAGTCGATCGACATTCCCTCATGAAAATTGAAAAAAAGATACAACATGCGTCATGAAGTGGCTTTTTGAAGCCTTAAACGTAGTCCCTTTTAACTACAAAAACAATTAGTGATAATTATATTGTTATAAAATTAACAGGTGGAATATCTATTTTGATGTTTTAAAGATAACTGCACGTGAATTCATTCAAAAGTGAATTTTATTTTTGTTAATAGCAACAGCAAAAAATTTTTTTTATTTACAACATACAACATACTCTTCAGAAATATGCCAGCCAAACTTCGAACATTTTTCTGTATTCAACTTTCTTCAAGTGATTGTTAACTATTTGCGAATGCCTATTTCCCTAACAACATCCACGCTGCTTATGTAATCGTTTCTCTCTGAATTTTTTCCATAATTACATAAACTCTTTTGAAGATTGGTCGATCAAAGTGAATAAGTGCAACTTTAATATTAAAATTATCAGAAACGAAAACGAAGAAACAATTTTCCTGCTGTTTTACTAAATCCAGCATACATATACATATACATAATTGGTCACTGCAACACTTCGAACAGATTTGTTGTAGCAACGATTTCCAGAACAAATTATCTTAAGATCTTAATCTGCTGTCAACTGGCCTCCTACACCATGCAATCGTGCTTTTTATTTTTCCTTGGGGTTTTGTGAATTCCCGGGCTTCTACGCATATACCAGATGCTCCATCTGTGCAAAAGTAATTGAAAATGTTATAAAAGAGTGAAATAGTCTGTCATCATCATCAGTTATAGCAATTATAGCCTTCCGATTAATTCAAGAATAAAGAATCATAAACATCTTAAAAAATGTGTCTTCTTTATTTAAAATAAAAAAAATTGTATTCTTACTGAGACACCCTTTATAAGTGAAGGTAAATTAAATTTTATGCTCTGATACATACCAACAGTCTCTCCATATTTTTTTTTGACAATTTTTTTTTTACTGGAAAGTGATTGTCAATTCTATCAATTTAAAGTATTTCTGGTATTCTGTTTTCTTCTTCTATTTTTTTTTATATAACGAGACGGATTTCAGTTTGTCGTCATATAAATATTGCCAAATATAGGGCTATCCATTTCGTGGTTTCAAAAGTATGGGACTGGAATCGACATCTGTCAAACTAAGTTGTGAAACCAATTTTTTCTTTTCAGTTGAAAGTCTGACATTGACGAAAATGGATCGCTTAACTATCACACAACGCATAAAAATTATCAAACATTACTACAAAAGTGGTGATTGGCGGCAATTTTTCGAACAAAATTTTCTTCAGCGATGAAGCACATTTCACACTCGGTGGGTATGTTAATAAACAAAATTGTCGTATTTGGGGTTCTGAGAATCCTCAAGTAATTGAAGAGAGGCCATTACATCCAGAAAAATTCACTGTTTGGTGCGCTCTTTCGTCCGAAGGTGTGATTGGACCTTACTAGCTGAGATACCGCCCAATATGTGTCAAAAAGTGGTCGAAAATTATGTCAAAATAATCATTGCTTGCAACACTTCGCGTGGAGGTCATTTAAATGATGTAGTCTTTCACACATAATGTCAACGTTCAAACTTTACAATAAAAAAGAAATATCATGAAAAGAATATTTTATATGTGTTTTATTTACGTTTACTTTTGAAACCACGAAATGGATAACCCTATACATGTGAAACAAATTAGTAAATGGAATTGCTTATACGTGTGTTAACTTCAATGTGTTTATAGGACTGGAAAAAATAAGATGACATTGACAGAAGTAGCTGTATAACGAGGGTTGGCCCATAAGTAAATGAATACAAAAGAATAGGAGAAATCACATGGTTTTAAATCTCAGTACCTTGATGGCCAGTGTCTTTAAAAGACCAACTATTGCCTTACTGTTTACAAACAACCCAGTTTCTTCAATTTTTTTTTAACATGGTGCGTATATTTGGCACATTAGATGCACTATGTGGACTGAAAATTACTCGAGTTTTGCGAGAGGTCATAGCATAACTATAATAACTACCAGGTGTACCTGCAGAAAATTATAGATTTCTAGTGAATATAAAACACTTTAAGGGGAAGGAAAGTAAAAAATATTGTATTCAAACCAATTAATCATCCAATTTTCGATTTTCCGTAGGAATGAAAGTGCTCCTCAGCCAAGGCGTGTCCCTTCGTTGAAAACTAACAGAAGGAACCAAGTAATTTAACAGATCGCAGTTCAATGCTTTGAATGTACCCTGAACCGGTTTTGTGTGCAGGTGCGTTGTCATGTTGCAAAATTACTTGGCCGTGTTTTGTAGCCTGTTCTGGTCTTTTTTCGATCTATGTATGGTTTAAATTGATCATTTATTGTTGGTAGCGATCTGTTTTAACGATTTCGCCCAGTTTTAGGAGTTCATGGTACATCACGCCTTATAGGTCCCACCAGGCGCACTGTATTGTCTTCCTTCTGAATCAATCTGGTTTTGCAACCGAAGTTGATTATTATCCCATATTAACCCATAATTTTTTCCGTTCAGAATTCTGAAAATAAAATCATTTTTCATCGCCAGTAAAAATTCAATGCAACATTTGGACAATTCACAAGACTTTGTTTCGTGTATCTTGTATTGAATACACTTTTTGTTTGTGAACGCTTAATGCGATAAGAATAAGATGAAGACCAGCATTCATAATTTGATTTTCAAGCAACAAAATAAAAAATATTACGGAAAAAAGTAAATTAATTAATTATCTGTGCGAACAATATAATTTTAAAATATTAATTGTTGACTCAAGTTACATGGACAATATATTTTGCATTTTTATTCTCCTTCTTAATTACTGGCATTTACATAAGCTGATAGCACGAAACCAATACAACTTTTAAAAACATATGAAAAAAAATTTGTATAAGTGTATCGGATTTTTATAAGAAAATTGTCAACAACAAGCATACACTGTTGTATATTCGTCCAACAATACAATGAATACAACGATACTAGGGCTTATGTGAATTGCCCAATTAATTTTGTATCGTGTCTTTGAAACAAAATTTCAAACGTGGTTGTTAAGTGTTTCATCTGCCTGACATAGCTTTTAAACGGTCAGAAATTGTTTGTTATGCAACATTTAACATTTCAGTCATTTGCTTTTGACTCAAAGGTTCAGTCTTCATGCAATAGGGTTTTATGGTTTCTCACGTTCTTCATTTCTCACATGAAAATCGTTATATCTGAAGTATCGAAAAAATCTCCTGCACAGTGCGGCTGATAGAGCTTAATCACCATATGCCTCAATAAGTATTCCAGCACGTTTCTTAAAATGAAAACAAACAAAGTTATGCGTATAATTTTATTACTTATCACACAACCGTCTGGATTAAATCAGTAGACATTATAATAGTATCAATAGTAATATACTGAATAATATTCTTTTTTTCTTTATTTTCATTTTATTTGTCTTTTTCGGTCACAAATTGAATTGTCAATGTGCAAATTTACGACAACATTTAATTTTTTATGGGTTACTTGACTTCATATTAAATATTCATGGACAGAAACATGCCCCTACAAGAAAGCCAAACGAAAAGATAAAAAAGCAAAAACAAAAACCCAATATGTGTGTATAAAATTTGATTTGATATTCAATAAAATATATTATGGAAATAGACTTACAAACTGCATACACATATCACACATACATACATACGTACATATTAAAACTGAAATGTAGAACAAAAAAAAAAACAAAAAAAAGTTTTCGGCCTTTTTATAGTTTTGCCTCCATCCGGCATAATATTTGAAAGATACTGTCATCAAGTAAAAAACAAAAAAAAAGAATAATTTAAATTAAATACGGGGGTAATAAGAAGAGGTTTTACTTTTGAAATATGATACATTATGAAGTCATTAAAATTAATATTTTTATGGCAACAGGACATGGCTACAGAAATAAAAAATTTAAAAAGGAAAAGAGTAATGCGGCATTACAAAAACCCCATTTTTTTGTTAGAAAAACAAAAATGCCTTTAGAAGTATTGATAATGTAAATAACTTGAATATAAGATTTCGTAAAGACACTAACTACAATATCAGATAGCTTTGACAGTGCAACCATATTTCACAGCACAAATCATCACAGTAGCAGCCTAACAGGTATAAATGTCAATAAATTAACGATAATGAAAAGCAGAGATAATTCGATAATTCCAATGTCATTTAAGTGTTGTCCTGGTCGCAGAGCAGCATTGCATGATTTGAATACGATAGAATACAGAGATATTACCAGGTGTATCGGTATGAAGTGAGTGACAATCAGAGATCAGTAATGAATCGTTTTTTCGCTACTCATAAGCACTCATGAAATTTTGAATATAAGTGAGTCAACAATATTGAAATTTAACTACTCTGATTCATTCTTACTCACTACAACGTTGATTTATGAGTACAGGTTGCAATGTGTATGCGTACAACATTGACAGCAAACTCATACCACTCGAAATATGTTTGATTCATAAGCCTACTTATCTATATTCATAAATTTCGAAAAATACTTATAATACTCATAAATGATTCCAGTGATTCGGGTTAGAGATCTCCAACAACATGAAATATGAAAAAATATTTCATCGGCCACTTCCTCTCAGCAGATTTCTGGCAAATGCTCTGAGAGTAAATGCAATTGCCATGAAAAGTTTCTCAAAAATCTGTCGTTTAGAGTGGAGATCCCGCCACTTATTGATAAAATTAACACACACAACAGTGTTAGAAGCTAGGTTGTAATCTTGATTAAAGTGTTGTAATGACCAATTATGTTATGATGGCACCAGAGAGGTATGGTGTACCACGAGCTCTTAAGACCTGTTGAAACCGTTAATGCAGATCGCTACCGGTAACAAACAGTGCATTGATCGAAAAAAGACCAGGATGGGCTACAAGACACTGCAAAGTAATTTTGCAACATTATAACGCATCTGCACACAAACCAAAACCAGTTTAGTATACAATCAAAGCACTGCTACCCCACTGGTCGTATTCACTAGACTTGGCTCCTTCTGACTACTATTCATTTTCATGGACGAGACACTCAATATTTGAGCAGCACTGGGATATTCGTACGTGAAAGTCGAAAATTGAGTGAGTTGGTTTGGTTTGTTTCGGAAGACGAACAGTTTTATTAGCTTGGAATCCACATATTGCCCGAAATCTTGAATAAATGTGTAGACAGCAATGGTGAAGAATTCAATAAAATATTTTTTTACATTCCCATTATAATTGAATGTTTTGCTGTTCAGCCTTCTCTGCATATGTAAACTACTGATTGTTTCTTGTCGAAAAATTCTTTGTTTATCATTTCATTTCCCAAATTGCATTATCATTTGAATAGATAACTGAAAAGTACTGGCTCAACAATAGAAATTTTATAATTTTATTAGAATATTTGTTTAATAACTCTTTAACTGCATACATATGTACATACATATTAATTTTCATGGTAACTTAATATATTTTCCATTTAGTTTTAGTTTCACTGTAATCAGTTTTTATATGAAAAATATATGGAGTCGTTATTTTAACGAGACAGAACATGTATTGCTATGCAACCAACCAATCAACCCTCCCCCACTATATTACAACTGATGTGTAATAAATTCTAAATTTTATAAAAAAAAAAAATACAGAGACAGAGAGAGTAAGAGAGAGATAAACAAAAAACCATTAATAAATGACAACATTTAAATTGTTATCTCCAGTTAAATATAAAAATCTATGCAAATGATAACATTATACTCTGCTGTAGAGAGTAATTCAGACATTTTAGTGTAATACAAAAATATTTATGTATTGTATGGATGAACATTACCCAAAAGTACTTTACCACATATGCAATCATCCATTATGGTAAACGATGTAATTTAGATAAAATTTACATGTGCATGATCATCACATCTCATCACATGCAGACATTTAGCATTACCAACAACGCCACCAACTAAATCCCATCATCATACAGCCAATTCTAATGAATAAGATTTTTATTAAATACTAGAGACAGAGAGAGAGTATTTGCAAGTATTTTGTAAAGGGTTAAGTCGATTACATGATGTCGCTACATGACGTCGTTAAAGCTTCATTCAAAATTATATGAATGAAGCCAGATTATTATTGTTAGTATTTGTTACAGTTCAAGTCCATCGATGGTATTTTTAATTCTTAAGAGTATATTGACTATACGATACTACATCATGGCTTCAAAGGGAAATTCAGATTATTTGCAGAAAGAGAGGGAAATGCTAAAATGCACTTCGTTCACGTATTATACGAAACTGAATGGAACTCCATGTGGTGCAGTCCATAAGGTTACGGAATTACTGTAGCATCTTTAAGGTAGAAGAGCTACAGGTTAGCTAAGTATGAAAATACGATATGAGTACACTTTCTGGTATCCACACGACTGTCAAAGTACTAAGTTATAACGCAACGATCTTCTAGAAGTTTATACATTTAGTAAAACTCTTAATTAAAGATCAAAGATATATCATATAGACACCGGGTATAGGTATTATTATAGGTAACTGTACAGCAGATAAACTTGTGGCGAAATAAATACACTTACCCAGCAAGTTTTCTCTGACAAAATGCAATGATTCTGGTAACGCCATGTTGGCTGTTTCGACAAAGAGTAGAATAGCCCAGAAAATTTGGCTGAAAATTTATAGAAGGCGCACATGTTCAAACCTCATTCTGACACCACAATCGCTATTCAACCCAGGGAACAAATCTTCCCTAGAAGAAAGCTATCCGTATCCGATTTCAATAATCCGAAATATTTCTGTGTAAACCCCGATATTCATAGACATGAACGGTCTGCGATGTAACGTTCGTTGAGACTTGTCGTAGCCCAGCTGTCCAAATAATCTAAGAAATTTTCAGATTTTTAAACTCCCAACAAACAACAGGCATTAAGTCGCCTTTGAAATGGTCCCAACGTAGAAAATACTGCACTGGTTAGACAACCTACACGAAAGTTTAATATTAGAACTTACTTTATGTACCACAATCTATTCTGTCCATCATCTTTCATAAATTATCGTTCCGCCCTTCTTATGTATTTTTTTTATTGCTGAACAGGTCCGAGATTTGCAATTTTTCGATGCCTAGAAATGACACAATCTATGACAGCAATTTGGGAACTGTGCTCACTGAGTTCTACTCTTCCACACGAGGTGGCTCATACTGCATTAGTGAGATAGCTTCGCATATAAGTTATTTGTGAGGTATAAAAGCCTTTTAAATTTTAAAATTCAAGAACATAAACATTGTTTCGTCTGAAAGATATAAGCTTGGATTCCTTTTGCCATTGAACACAACCTTTGGAAAGATATTTGTCATGTTAGGAAACAAGGAGTTTTTTTTTTCTCATAACTAAGGTTGCCAAAAATCAATTGTCATTCGTTTTTATGAACAATTCGAGAAATGTTACAAATGCTTTATGACACCAATGTACCCATATCAACTAAATATTTTCCCTTTTTCACATTTTTTTTGTTAAATTTTTTTTTTCATACAGAAATGGGGATTAAAAATGAAATCAACTTTTACATGAATGCAAACAATCATGTTTTATCCCCTTTTCAACAACAAAATCATCAACAAAATCATCAGCATCACCAGCAGCAGTAGCATTATAAGTTAGAGTGGCAGCATCACTGGCATCACTGCTACTATAGTTCACGAGTAGTTGGTAATGGCAAGAGCTAAAATAGATTTACCACGCAATTTAATAATGATTTCCGTTTATAAATGTTTTAAAAACATATGCTGGCAACATTTTCGACAGTATTTCTATGGATTATATATTAAAAACACCACACATATACACTCGCACACAAATAAACATTCATTTTGTGTGCATTGCAGGAGAGTCATACAAATATTCACGAAAACACATTCACTACACATACACATTCTCATTCATATGTTTTTGAATACAATAATGAACGTGTGTTATACACGAATTTTATTCGTTTGTTTGTGTGTGTTTGTGCGTTTTTATTCCTTTGTGTAGGAGAAGAGAGCATATATGTATGTGGGGATTTAATTTTTTTTCTCTCTTTTTTTTTGTTAACAGAATAAAGCTGTTGTTCTGGCTATTTTCATAAGGATATTCGGTAGTTTGTTTGTGCTTGTATGTGTATATTTGTATGGATTTCAATTTTTGGTAGCAAAACAACAATATTATAAAAGCATCAACAACAAAAACTATACTTTTAAAAAGTTTATACGAAATATAATGTGTACAAAAGATTAGACTATTGCTACAAAAGCCAACGGCTAGGGTTGCCATTTAACTGATAACACTTTCTATAAATTGTGATGTTGTGGGGGTAGTTGAAACAGATAAAATTTTACTGCCTTTCTAAAGATTATATAAAACATATTTTCTGTAATGTTTACCACATTAGGACCACTACTTGGTGAATTTTCAATCGTGACTTAGATCCGCACTCCTACATAGGTAAACAACTGTACAGAATGACATCAATAAGATGGCGCTACGTGCCATATAGCTCATGCCACATTAGATATTTTGTACGAGGGATTTCAGGGTATGGTCATGTCACGTGGCAACTGAGATCATGCGTTTTGACCCCGTAACAATTTTTCTTGTAGTATTTTCTTAAGCCGCAAATCTATGCAAATAAGCCACACTCCACTGGGGTCTTCAAAGCCGCAGCAATCAGCATCAAGTGATCATTCAAACGAATAAGATATTTCGATGATATCTTATACTCACTCTTTATTTAATGTAAAGATAGAAGACGCTTAATGAAAGGCTCCGACATAATTTGTAAACTTGGGTACTTAAAATGGTAATTCAAACAGAAATATTCTTGCAATGAAATGGAAGTCTTCTTCAAAACACCCCGCTACTGCGCTCACATTTCTGTTTATCTTGAAACAATCAATAATTGCCCGAACTTACCAGGGCGATTATGTTGACCGTAAAATGTGCTCTATGAATCTCGTTAACAAATTTAATTTTTTTAAAGCAAATTTCCACAATTCGAAAGCGTTCTTCACTATCACTTGCCAAACATTAGCTGTTATTTGTCTACACAGCACAAGACCGTTACAATCTCATTCCATTTGGATCATTCATTTCCCTCTAGCTTTTTTGTTTCAGTTCTTCTCTCCTATAGATTCTGTGTAAAATCCTTCCTGGCTATGTCGTCATTATGCATGCCCAGATAATATTGTTACACTTTTGCTATTTCATTTTGACAAGTACAGGGATAAGATACAGATACAGAATGCAGAAGGATGCGGAGATGTTGCACTACAATGCGCCGAGAATGTCATGAAATATTCAAAAAAAAAAAAAGATTTAGAGCCTTGTAGATAGGCCACGTAATTTACATTTAACTTAACAGAGCTCAAATGAATGGTTTTGTAAATTTTCCCCATAAAATGCGTAATTGAAACCACCTGCGCTAGGTTGAGAGAAATGGGAGATATAAATTGACAAGCCTTGATGGTAAATAAGCTGATATTTCCATCTAATGGACCCTCTTTAGACTGATTTTAATTTCCAAAAATATTTAAAAATTCATTTATACAGCTTTAAGACAAGCACATGGCAACCATATTATATTTACACAGAGCTGTTAGTGTTGTCTATCATTTTTGCTGACAACATCAGTCGTTTGCTCTCGGTTGCAAAAATGTCAATTTAGTGTTCAAGTGATGAAGATTTATTATGATATATTTTGAATATTTTTTCAGTTCTTCATGAGCCTTGAATGCATCTGTATGTATGTATGTATGTATGGTACACATCTGCATATACGCACTCTATTATATACACATACATATGTGGCAAATATTTCATTGCAAATGTATGTATGTATAGACGTTAAATAAAAATGCATATGATGCAATCTATAGGAAAAAAGTCCCTCTCTCTCTCTCTCGCTCTCTCCCTTTCACTTATTTTGCGTTGTGACAAATGATAGCATTGTGAAACTCTACGTTTTTTTGGGAATACTTTTAGCGGGTTTCAATGTGGTTTTATTTTCGGTCGCTTGTCTTTGACAGAAATGCGGTAAGGCTTTAAAGTGTACAGCCTTTTTTGTCACTCACCATGGGTATTTATTTCAAGCTGCTAAGTTTAATAATGCCAATGCCTGCCAATTTAGTGGATATTAAATTAATCATGTGGCCATTTAAATGACGTCCTTAGGGAGAATTTAAATATTTTCAGACATTTTCTATACATTGTTAAAAAAACAAAAACTCAATAAATTCAACATAAGTATCTGCATTTGTGGTAGTAAATGTAAAAGATTTATTTACTATTTAAATCCGTTTTACTGCAAATTGTATGCGTCCATATATATGAAAAAAAAATCCTGGCAATGGACTCCAAAAAATATATGATTTCCATAAAGTAACCACCAGCAGTAACTACTATGATGGTGGAGTAGGTTTTTTCAATGACAATGATTTTTTTTTTATTTTTGTACTTCAATCTGTTAGATTTGCAATGTGGTTTTAAAATTGAGCATATTTTTATTTTTTTATGAAAAATTCATAAAACTTTCTAGTTAGAGAGAGAGAGATTGTTAATGTACTGACATCGTATTGGAAAGGCATTCAAATCGATTGATATTTATAATGGAAGAATAAAATATTTTAAATCTACTTACTACAGAACGGACGTGTTATTTTAATGGTTAAGCTAAAAAAAGTTTTTTAAAAAAATATATTTTTAAAGATTATGATATTGCCACTTTAGCTGCATTACATTCCACTCAGATTTTACAAAAGCAAATAAAACTGTAGCAGCCAATTTCCGTTTATCTTTGGTTGAAGAATTCTGTCATCATTGAAGACATGGAAAACGTTAGAATAGAACAAGGTATGAGAGCGTTGTAGCATGGTTGAAGTGTTATGTCTCGGAGGTGACAAGTCGTGTAAAAACAATTAGAATAGGCCTTCTCTTTGAAATATGACTACTCCAGAATTTAACCAAACATCTGCCTGAAAGTCGCCACAGGCTAGTAAGTAGTGTGGTTCAAGCCCTATCTCAGACATCTCTGCATAAATACATACATAATTGGTCATTACAACCCTTCAGTCAGGCTTACGACCTAGTTTCCCACACCACTTGTGATTTTATACTTGAGTAGCGGGACCTACAGTTAAAAGTCGGCTCCGAACGACAGATTTTTTGGGAAACTCCTCATGGTAATTTTATTCACTTGGCGATTTTTTGCCAGAATTCTACTGAGAAGAAGTCGCCAAAGAAATATTTTTTTTATATTTCGTTTTGTTGGAGATGTCTGAACTGGTATTTGAAACGCGGCCTCAAGTCTAGAAAGCCATCACACTATGTGCTAGACTACGGCAACTCTCAGACATCTCTAACAAAACATAATATGAAAAATTTTTCTTTCGGCGAAGCAGTCTTTTGGTAAAAACTCTGAGAGTAAAATAAAATTGTCATCACCATTTATAAAACCTGTTGTTCACAGTCGACATTAAACTGTTAGGTAACAATTCGATGCTACACTGCGTTTCTATAATGTCTTTGAATCAAACTTTCACAATTGGTTTTTTGTTTTCCATCAGAATGGCCGAGAATTCATGTGGCACTCACTTTCCAGACTTTTGGATCTTTCCCATAGCTTTTAAACTATCAGAAATTGTCTGTTGTGCAATATTTAACATTTCTGTCATTTGTTTATGACTCAAGCTGTCGTCTTCATACAATATTCTTTAAAACTTAAGCGCCTTTAAACTTTTTTGGTGGTATTCCACGTTCTTCATTTCTTACATCAAAATCGTACTCTCTGAGCTATTGAAACCATTTTCTGCAAATTGCTTTTGGTAGAACATGATCACCATATAACTCTACAGGCATTCAGTGCTACTCACCAGCACTTTTCTTCAAATGAAAACAGAAAAATTAATGCTTTCTGCCAATCATCATTTTCATATAAAACATCAAAAAATATGACATTTGTTCACTTCTTTACTGCTGAATATGTTTGACAGACATCATCGCCAACAAAAAATTAAGGCTAGGTCGCAATAAAGGTTCGTTATGTATACATTTTTATCTTGGCGCTCACTTCATACCGTTACAACTGGTATATAAAGAATAAATTTCGAGTCATTCATTTTATGAAGTCTTCATTTCTCTTATCCAGTCATACTCAAGTAATTTAGTGATTATTTACTTAAAAACCAGAAAACAAATTATTTTCTTTGTTTAAACAAACTTGTATTTAACTTTCTATCGTATTTATTAAAATCATTCTGTTCATGTATTTTATTACCGGAAATTTCTTAACAGAACTTTAATATTTAAACTTTACAATGAAATTAATAATCATGTACGTATGTATGTGTATATGTATCTTCTGTCTATTCAACAGACAGTGAAATATTATTATGTCGAGCATGTTGCTTTTAATAAAATTGATGCATCATCTATTGTACCTTTTTTGCGCCGTAGTCTTCATCTGTCTATCTCATGTCGGCTACATTGTTTACAATTCTCCTTTTTTTTTCTTTTTACCTTTACCTTTCCTTTGTTTAACTTTCTAACTTTCATAGATTTAAAGTTAATTTAGATTTTTGTTTTTAATTTTTGATTTGCTTTTTGTCTTCTACCTTTAATGGTAAAATTAAATGTTGAAATAACAACATCTTAAATAATTTTTTTTTGTTGAGTCAAATTATGAATTTCATTTCTATGAATACCACATATATGAGTGGGTCTCCCCCGGCACAGTAATATTCCGGGAAACTGCAAAGTCGAAGAGCTCGCCAGGGCTGGTGCATTACTTCCGGATTCCTTTTCAATCGACTTGGGGATGCCAATTACCTTGGTCAAGTTGGCAAAGCGCGGAAATTCTTACGAGACGCCAACCTATCCTGGGTCAATGAGAAATCCTGTTCCACCGAGAGGCTCACTTGGACTTGGGCGTAACATCATCTCGATCACAGTGGCCATGCTTACAGGTCATTGTGTTATGCGAAGACACGCGGAAAAAATGAATCTGCCATCTAACGATTTCTGTCGTTGGTGCAGATTCCTTGAGGAAGAGGAGACTGTTATCCACTTTCTTTGTCAATGCCCATCTCTTGCGTAGTGCAGATATAGGTTATTTAGATCTCCAATCCTTGTCAGCTTGACGGTGCTGTCATCCTGGAAAACCCTTACCTTTAATATAGAGCGCTATGGCGATTTGATAATCGACTTTTTTGAAGATTAAGAACAGATCACTATCATATTACAATAAAACAATGCCACAAGTTACTCAAAAGATGACCGATTTTAGTTCTATTCCACGAGAAGTTTCTAGCAAGAGAAAGATAACATTTTTGGGTGCAAAATTTGGTCTGTGAGATCATACGATTTGCCGCTGTTAGATTTTTTTGTCAGTCAATGTCAGATTACTCTTATAAAGCTTTAACGATGAAGCATTCCAAAATAACGTTTATTATTTGATGAGTAACTACAAGCAATATTGTAATGTAGTCTAGTATGTTCTGTTGGCTTATTAGTCGAGAGCCCGTGGTTCAACTCCTAGCTCAGACATCTCGAACATAACGAAATATGACAAAAAAGTCTTCCGGCTAAAATTCTGAGAGTAAATAAAATTTGCCGTGAAAAGTTGTTCAAAAGTTAGCGTTCGGAGACGATATGAAACTGCTGGTCCCGCAACACATGGACAAAAATAATGCACGCAACATGTGTTGTATGAGAAGCTAGATTGTAATCCTGTCTAAAGGGTTGTAATGACCAATTAAGGAAATCATCCTCATAGCGATCAGTAGTAGAATATTTCCAGAGAAAGTAGTGTAATCTACTCGTGCACTTAAGTTTTCATTAAATTTCTTGCAAATGTCATACTAACGTTAAAGCTTGTAATCGAAGAACAGATTTTTCGTAGTTTTTCATCATTTTGACTTCTGGGCATAAAAGCATATCCGGAAACTGTGTTGAGGACAAGGTGGAGAGGAGAGCGTACCAAGCTAGACAACTTCTTTATTATTTGCAAATAGTTGTCCTTTTAGCCATCTGTAAGGCTGGGGAAAAGGTATACATTTCACTCTGTAAACTTCCTTGATTCGAATAATTCAGTAGAAATGAAACGAGTTATTTTCTCGCTCATGGACTGCGTCTTTAGAAATGCTAGCCCAGAATAAGTGAGTCGGAGGAGGAGTTAGTAAAGTACAGCTATCTAGCTCGCATGCTTTGTTGTTTGAAGGTAAAAGTAGTGTGTTGTCTTATTAGACGACAGCCAGTGGTTCAACCCTTGGCTACACATTTCGCATAAATAAAATATCTTTTATCAGCTTTCTCTCAGCAGTCTTGAGGGTAAAATACAATTGCCATGAAAAGTTTCTCAAATCTATCGTTCAGAGTCAGTATTAAATAATAGGCACTGCCACTCCTGAATAAAATTAACATACACAACATTAGTGATGCGAGAAAAGGTTGTAATGACCAATTATGTAAGGATTCTTAGCCTCAAAACTGAACTGGTATATAAGAGAGTCTAAATGGAGCTGGCATAAGAGCGATTGCGCTACCCAATCTAACCACAACTAATTGTTTGTGTTTTACTTCTAAGTGAATCTATGATACGAAGGACCAGTTTCGTGTAATGTGCAGTCCAATCTACGAATGATACCCACAAGAGATTTTTCAAATTTATTTAACTTTAAGTACCTCCTCAGATCTTGACTGACAATCAAATTTTAAATAAAGTCTCACGTAGAGTTTGTAAAATTCGCCTCAAACTGTGTATGATGATAAGATGAAATATTTCTTGTTTGGTTTTTTCCCCTTTGGATTCATAACAAGCTGTTGTTGTTCGCAAACTTTTCCAATGAAATTTATATTTGTTACTTTCATGTTTCTTCATTTTTCATGCTCTTCATACTTTTTTTCTCGTTTTCTTTTATTTTGTCGAAAAGTTTTCTTGAAACGGGAGAATAAAAAAAAAATAAATTCTTTATAAACAACTTCTTCGAATTTTTTTTGTTGTAGGCTCTTATAGAAAAGTTTTAGAAAAATTCATAATTTTTTTCATTTTTTTGTAAAAGTAAAAAAAATTTAACAATTTTTCTTGTTGCCAATTATTATTTCATTATTTATAACCTTGAACTTGAAGTCTTTTTTTTGTTGTTGTCTTCATATTAATCGCCTTTTGCTATTTTATTTTTTTAAGTTCAACATATTTTGCTGATGCTTTTATCTCTTTTTAATTAAATGCAGAGATTTACTGAAGGGTAATAACAGGGCTTATGTTATAACTTTTTTGTTGTTCATCATCTCTTGACTGTCTATTGACCATATTTCTGTGAATATTCTTTTTTATTTCAAATATTTTTAGCCAGACTTTATATTCATAATTCAATATTTCTATTGAAGAGGGTTATTGCAGCAGTAAAAGAACGTAAAACTCTAGATATCGGAATTTTCTTCAAATATAAGAACACACTTCACAACTTTTTCTGCATGCTTTATTAACTTTATTTTAATGAATTTGTTTACGGCTCTATAAATAAGATTCTGCAATTGAAATTTGATTGGACTATATAGAAATTTCCCTCTGTTTGAATATTTTCTACATTTCGTACTGATGATAATGTTGAGGGATGATGAACACAAAGTTTACTTTATTTTTAGAGTTTCAAGATGCGCTTAATTACTACTAATTTCTAAGTATTTTTGGCTTTCGCAATTAAATTAAAAATATATTTATTATATATAAAAATATATATACACAAAGCAATGATTTCGATGAAGCTTTTATTACATTCTAGAGTTTGCAGCTGGTCATCTTGTAGGAAATAATTTCTTAACGAAATGACCGGCTCTGCATTGTTTGCAAAGGTCGATATTTTGAAATTTAAATAAAACAAAGTGTGTGTGTGGGAGTTATAACCGAAATTTCGTATTGGCTTCAAAGGACTATTGTTGTCATTATGTGTAGAAGATCTATTAAATATCCACCATGGGTGCACTTATCCAAAAAGTCCAATTTTTCCATGACTTCGGTGAAGTTGTGTCCATGGCAAAAGTTATGTCTGTTTTGAGGACCTCTGAGATTTATGAATTTGTCGCATATACATGTGACTTTAGAAAACCTCAGAAGAAAAGGTCTAACGGAGTCAAGTCTCTGTTGCCAGTTCATATCACCACCACATGAGATGGCCATGCCCTCATGCTCCTTTGTACAGGAACCTCGTTAGCGTACATATAATTAAATTCAGACCAAAAAAAGTTGGTAATTAGCGACCATTCAAAATGTTCAATTTTTCAAGATACTGACACATAAGTCAGGCTGACTTTTACCCATGACGTGGATTTTATGGGCGTTATATGACCCAAAAATACTCCTGCAAAATATTGAATGTGTCATGCTTTGTGTGGCTTATAGCCAACATGTCAAAAGAATGGTACTCGCCGTTTTGGCAGTCGTTTTTATATATGGATCGATGACGCCACCAGCCGAAAATACTCAGTAAACAGTGACTTTTTCGTGATGCACTGGACGCTTTGTTGTCGTATTGTAGTAGGTAATGTTTTGGCTTGTTAGACATGATGTTACAGTTCAAACCTCCTGGTCAGACATCTCCATCAAAACGAAATACGAAAAGAGATATTTCCACGACGATTTCCCCTCCGCAGATTTCTAGCAAAAAGTCTGAGAATAAATTAAATTGCCATGAAAAGTTACTCGGAAATTTGTCGTTCGGAGTTAGGTACCTGAATAACGATACCAATCCGATTGAGTTCTAAAAGCATGTCATTACAACTCTTCAGACAGGCTTGCTTATGTTGTGTGCTTTAATTTTATACATGAGTGACAGATCCTACAGTTTAATGTCGACACCGCACGATATATTTGATAAATTTTTCATCGTTTTGCCAGAGGATTGCAGAAAAGAGATTGACGAAAGAAATATTTTTTCAGAAACTCGTTTTGTTCTAGATATCTGAGCTAGGGTTTAAACCACGGTCCCTTACCTAAAAAGATAACTCATTATTTGCTGAAGTAAGTTGACATTCACGATTACTATTTTATAATTTCCAAATTATTTTATACCTATGTTCAGCTGTACTGTACCATATTTAAGTTTAAATTATTAAATAATTCGGAAGGCATTGCTCATAATCGTAATGAAATAAATCTTGAGAATTCTTACTCGCTTACTTTGATTACTCTAGTATTGCCTCACATGTTCAAATGTTTCATAAATAATTTCATTTAAATATTCCACATAAAAATCAATGTTTTAAAGCCTTATTTAATGATATGATTTCATACCTTAAAGTATGGTATGTTAGCAAAACAACAACAGACAACATTTATTTTTTCTTTTGCTTAATACTCACTAAACTTATCACATGACAATGCGCGTGTACGTTTGCGACTTTTAATTACGATTCGTTTGGCCAAAACGTAACTGAAAAGCTCATGAACTTTCCAAACAGCTCTAGTTGCTACTTTCAAATGAAGTTGGCCTAAAGATGAAAGAAAAATTTGTTTTTCATTTCATGTCAGCAGTTTGTGTGATACACGCACACACGCACATATATAAACAAGTAGTTGAGTAAACTTTTTCCTAAGCAAGCATACTCTGTTCAATATGTTTGAAACTGTTGTTAGTTTTGTTGTTATTTTGCGTATCAACATTTATGATACGCAAACAACGAAATGTTTTTAGCATAAAAATTTACGATAATGATATTCGAAAACCATCCACCATAATAGCAATACGAAGAAAATAACGACATGGGGGAGTAGATAACAGTAGCGTCAAACACAACATGTTCATTATTGGCAACCCACCCCCCAACAAAAACGGAAGCAAAAGAACAAATTTGTTGTGTATCAAGCCAAGACCATCGGTTTGATAATAGTAAATTTGTATAAAAATTTATGCTGAATGATGTTAAAGTTTTGTGACATTAACAAATAGGTTATGGTGTAGTATGTGGCCTAAATGAGAGTGGAATGAACACAAATGTGTGAGAAAAATCAGAGGAATTCGATTGTAATAACAAAGATTATACCTCATGATAAAGTTATGTTGATTAAGTATGTTTATTTAACGTTCATATTGTTACGAAAATGAAAAAATCTAGATACTGGAGTATAACAAATAAAACAATGCAGTAAACAAACCTGTTTACAAATTATGGCACTGCTTAATATAACAACAAACATCAGCGTAAAAAAATTGGTAAACAAGTAAACAAAATACACAAACAACACTACAATAATGAATGTAAACAACGATTTATACATTAATAGAGATTTTGAGAAGGCGATGTCATGAACGTTCGCCTTCAAGAACATTCATCAGACTGTTTACTTTGCCATATAAAAGGCAAGGCAAAGCAGGCGACTTATTTAGTGAAGTTCAGTCTTGAGTGAAGACGCGGTGTGCTTGAAGAGAGTAATCATGGTTTGAAGATTTTCGTTACAAAGATCTGTCGAATAATTGCCTAGTAATTGTTATTGTTTATGCAAAGTAAACAGAGTAATAACAGAAAAAAGTATTTGTTGTTGTTTACATAAAGTTGTGAACAGTGGCACACAGATGTATGTGTAACGCAATATACACGTAATCCATACTCTAATAGTGTATGTATAAATGCCTATAATGACCAGTAGTTTGGTTCTGATAAGAGGTGAATGTAAAAAAAAAACATACAAAAATTTAAAGTGACAAACAGAATCAAACACTTCATTTCAAAATTTTGCTGACCAAGTGTCAAAAAAAAACTTTATGCAATTCAATGCATAACACACAATCACCAGAGAGAGATAGAGAACAGGGAAAGGAAATGAAATGAATATCGCAGTAACTGTCATGGCATCTAAAGCACTATACAATAAATTCCTGAAAGAACTCATACTCTGTGGGATAAGTCAATATTGGATCGTATAGTTCTTAGTTCACATTCATAAACACTGACATTTATGTTCACTGATATTAACACGCTTACGTACGGATTCATTTACGTTTTTTTACGTAGCGAGTTCTTTATTATTGTATGCCATTTTCACTTAGAAAACGAAAATAAAAATGCAAACCTTTCGGATTTCACAAAAAATCCGCTACAGTGGAGTAATATTTTTGCAAGCCTTTGCAAATATATTACAGTCCACTTAATCCAGTAAACAGTTTTTGAGAGCTTCTTTTCCTTTTCCTAAAATGTGTTCGTTTTACAAGTCGTTGGTGTATGTGGGTTGCTTGAACAGGGATTAAAATGAAACTTTGCCACTATAAAACAAGACAATAATAATTATACGCTCCAGTGACTTCCATCCAGTGACTTATGTATGTACGAAATATTGGAATGAGTTATATTATATTATACTGTTTGATGAGGCAGTAGAGTAGGGTATTGATTCAGTTCGTTGTCTATAATTTTTCTTTTATTTTTTCCGTCCAAATAGTTGCTTCATAAAGAAGCTTAGCCCTACCATAGAAGATAACATCAACAACGCATATCGTAGAATGGTCTGACAGCTTGCCACCTGTTGAGAAAGAGTACGTACCCTGACGTGGCAAATATAGATGACAACCCTATCATTCTAGAATAAGCTATAAGAGAACATTCATCTGTTTGACTGGATAAGTTAAGTTTTTTAGTGAAAATTCTAAATTATAGTCTGGCACTAGCCATGAGTGTATCGCTCATTTGCTTCTTACGTTTCTCAGCAAATATGCTGCTATGATGGTTAAGTCCAAAATCGATCAAGTTTTTCTTCCGCAACTCCATTGTTGCATGCAATCTCATTCACTACCCAATAGTGAAATTGAATCGGACTTTGGCTCCTTAATTACAAAACTACCTATCAATACACCTACGCATTATTTTCCTTTTTTTTACAGTTGTAGCAAGTGCAACGGATGTTTATTTCACATTTGAACACAGCTTGTGTTAGTTTGTTTAGGTTTTTAACCTTTTTTTTGTTGTTTTCTTTATATCTCCAATGTAAAAACAACGAAAGATAGAAATAGAAAAATAGATTCATGTATAAATGGATGAATTCATATGTTTAGCTAGTATTGTACATATCATAGAGTATACACAGTTGTGTGAGTATTTATATGAATGCAAGCATTACTCTGTATGTGTGTGTGTTTATGGCATCTACTTTCCATTTTTGTTTATGTGGGAGTACATGATAGTCAGAACGAATTTATATTCACATTTACAGTAACTATTACAGTTATTGTGACATATCAGCATTTGTTGCATTTTCTATAATTTTTTATTTTTTTGAAAAGAGCACCATTACTGCTGTCATGACCACTATATGGCTAATGCACTCTGTAAATACAATATCGGCACTCTTTTTATTCTTTTCAATTGGAGTTCTTCTGTATTAACTGCAAATGGAATAGTTGAAGTGAATGAATGTGCAATATGTTGTTATCATATACATACGTACATCGCTACTTATATAGCGTCATTGAAAATAGGGTTTTAAATGGGGGATTATATTTGCATATGAATATTGGAATTGAATATGAATGTTAGAATTCTAAAATTGGTAATGAAGTTATGTATTCTGTCAACACAGGGTGAGGAGCTTTGTATACGGGCAGAAAAGTGCAGCAAATATGCCAAAAACTCTGGAAAAACATCAAATCAGTAATTTGGTTGCTGGAATCATAAATGGTCACTTTATTGCGGGCACATAACCAGTCGTATTGGTCTTGGACACATGGATGGTTTGAAGATCTCCGTTACAAAGATCAGTCGAATAATTGTCCAGTAATTGTTATTGTTTACGCAAAGGGTGTAAACAGATGAATAACAAAGAAAGCAATTGTTGTTGTATACATAAAGTTGTGAACATTGACTTACGGAATTGTGCGAATAATAAAGAATTTTGATTAAAACTAAACGCAGATTTATTATTATTTTGTTTGCAATCTACGAGCTCATATTTAAACGTTTTTAAAAGGTAAGCTTTGATTAGCTTTAGCTTAGCTGATTGAGAGTTAGTGATTCTCTCTTAATTTGTTTTCACTGTAAAATATGATATCGAATAATTTTTATTTTTTCTCGAAATATTTTCTTAGAATCTCAATTTGTTCTTTTTATTAAATTATTATTGTATTGTTTATTTTGTAAATTTAATTAAAAATAAATATCTTTTGTAAATAATTTGATTTTGCAAACAATGAAATAAATTCAATGAAATCTACGTATTCATATATACATATGTATTGTATATACTACGTACATATGTATATAAAAACCGAAATTCAACATGGAATTAGTAAAAATGGCTATTGTTTCATGCAAACAATAGACTGGCCTTTAACAATAGGCATCCAGTATGAGCAAGAGAAAAAAATATATCAACTAAGGCACAATGTCATGTACAAGTACTTGAAAATAACACTAAGATTATGTGGTAGAATTGTGGAATGGCTTTTGGGCAAAAGATTTTCAAAGAGCACCCTATAACTGGAATAAAGTTGATATTGGATGATTTTATTTTCCGTATATAAATTTATATCATAATAAAGCAAAGAAATATATTTTTAATATCAAAGGTATACCGCGCAATCTGGAATACAAATTTTCACTAAGAATTCCTAGCATACGCCTCTTAATGCCAGCAATAACTCATCGAATATTGATTGTCAATTGTTCAATTTTTTTCTGTGCTCTATTGACGTTGACTAGTAAATATTTTTACTTTACTTTTCCTTACTTTAATTGGCCATTAGCAAACTGTTTATTGGATTTCGGCCTGCCTTAACACATCCCTCCAATCACACCAATCGATGAGAGGTTTCTTTTGCGACAAGGCGTCCTCTATGCCAACTTCCACTAATCCCTGTATCAAATACATTTCTCGCCGGAACATTCTCTTCCATCCGAATGATATTCCCAAATCAGCGCAGCTGCTGGATATTAATGCGCTCCACAACTTACATGTGGTTAAGGATGCTCATTATATGATCGAATGAGGAAATCACCCGCAACTCTCGAATACTCTCAATAGTGTGCATGCTCCTGCTATATAATATATATAGCAGGAGCTATATATATATATATAGCAGGCAGCAATAGTATCCATGCCTTTGAATCACGGCATGAGCGCCTTGTAGAGTATAAGTTTCGTCGTAGGAGAGAGCTCTTTGCTACTCAATTGCCGATTGAGACCATACTAGCACCTGCTGGCAAAAGTGATTCCACGCTTACTGTCCAGATTGAAATCATTTTTGTTATTAACGGCGTAGTCAAGATAAATAAATTCTTTAACATGCCGTGTATCATGTGGCAGCATCCTGTTGAAATTATTGGTCACTTGAATACAATAATCATCTAACGGTTCCTTTGTTTATTCTTTTAATTAAATTGTTTGTTTCTTAGCAGTAATTGTAACTGTAGTATATTAAATTAAAACAAATAATTAAAGAGCCCTTACTATGTGGATTTAAAATGGAGCATTCACTGTGTTCGTGGTTCCTAGGTCGAAGTAGTAGCTTTGATTACCAAAGCTCACTTGAGCAGACATAGCGGCCTGTTGTGATGCCACAGGTAAACGTAGTCCCTGTAATGCCCGAATTCCACCGAACTAGGGCAGAAGTTGGTCAGCGCAAAGGCTGCGAATTCACCGTGTTCGTAGCACAATATTTTAATTTTGCCAATCTACGAATTTTTTTCTTTGCTAATACATTTTTTTATTTTATTTATTTCATAATATTTAGTTTAGAATTAACAAATTATAACCTTGTAAAATGTGCATATATGTATGTGAAAATTATTTGAAATTAAAACATTGTATTCAAGGTCATTCTTGTTTATAAATTATTTTGCGAATAGCCTGAAACAATTTCTAAACCAAAAACACAGAAATTCATATTGAAAACAAAATTTTTATTATGAATTATGAATTAAATACATATTAAATTTATTAAAAAATGTGAAAATACGAATTCTTTTAATTGCTTTAAATTATTTGTAAGGCGAATAAAAGTTTAAATATTATTTGTAGGTCTTAAATCATACATACATAATTGTACACAATCCTTTGTATGTTCTGGAGTAGATCACTCACGTCTGATGGATATCGCATGGGACTCAGATATTAGCAATGAATGGTTTTTTCGCTACTCATAAGCTCTCATGAAATTTTGAATATAAGTGAGTCAACAATATTGAAATTTAACTACTCTGATTCATTCGTACTCACTACAACATTGATTTATAAGTACAGGTTGCAATGAGTATGAGTACAACGTTGACATCAAACTCATGCCATTCGAAATATGTATGTTTGATTCATAAGCCTACGCAATTAGATTCTGCAGCAAGCAGAGCAAACGCACACTCTTTTAGTAAGTATTTCAGTGTTCGTATGCGATTCATACTTATTTTGTGATTCTTGTATATGTTGAGTTATGGAGAGTCGAAATCAACAACAACATACGTGTTGTAAAGTATGGATATGATGAGTACTTCAAACTTTCAATATGAGTAAAATGAGTATGATATTAAATAAATTTTATGAATGCATAAAGTATCATTAATTACGAGTATGATTGGATTCTACTCATCTTTTTGAATACTCATTGCTGTACCATATGATTGAAGCGTGTTATAAGACAGGTTCTCTTTTTTATTTGGTTATACCTACGTAAGACTGTCTCTAGATCTTATCGGACTCCACCTGATTTTATTTTAGAAATGTATTTACAAAACGGTGGTGGTGGCCATTTTTTCCGTGTTCAATTGATATTTACTTTGTTTAAAGATGGTTGTTGTTGTTTGTTAGAAATCGTTGTAGTCTGGTAGGTAGTATGTTGGCTTGTAAGACGTAAGGCCACGATTTAAACCCCAGGTCAGCCAACGCCAACAAAATGAAATGTAGATTTCTGCCAAAAACTGTAAGAGAAAATAAAATAAAATTGCCATAAAAGTTTCCCAAAAATCTGGAGTTCGGAGTCGACTTTAATTTGTAGGTCCCGAAACCTATGTATAAAATTAACACACGATACGAGAAGCTAGTTTGTAATTCATGTCACTTTAAAGCATTTGGAAACCAACATTTGTCAGAATTGCCACATGATGTCATCTGAATTATTCGTTTAAGTTGTTGAAAGTTACCTTAAAAGCATAGACTACCAATCTATAGAAGGTTACTGAAATGTAACTGTATGTTGTGGCTAATGGCTTTGTTTATTTGACTTTACTTTAGGCACCAAAGAGAATTCATAATCCTTCATCAGCATGGAAGTGAGTACTTTCACATGACCCGATAATTCTGAATGAAACAATGAAATGTACAGCATTTGATATACGATTTTGTCATTTCTATGACTGTTTTTCATAAACATTTTTATTTTAAATTAAAATTTAATTTGAAGACACTTCCCTTGGAAGAAAGCAAACAGTGATGCATTCGCAAGTAAGCGCACTTATGAAAAAAAATGTTTTTTTTTTAAGTCCTTCCCTTTTATATGAATGCATGGATGTGCTACGTATGTATGTATGTACGTTGTATTATATAAATAGCATTTAAAATTTTTATTTTCTATACAACTAAAATATAGTTGAGTGCCGTTGTATATTATTTTCCTTATTCTCTCCTTATACTATTTCCCTCTTTCTTCTCTCTCTTTCAACTTATTTCCCTTTTTTCTAAGATCCTTTCTTGAAATATGAAATAAAAAGTAGAATGCAACTCGAGTGGTTGTTATTGTCGAAGAAGAAGAGAAAAAATATATTCTTGGCAGTTAAATTACACATTAAGGAATAAAATGTTGAATGGATGCATAAAAAAATACTGAAAATAAGAAATGAATGAATGAAGAAATACAAAAAAAAAAAAGGAAAAATATGTAAAACTATTGTGAGTATGTGTGTGTAATTTTTTTTTAAATAAGAATATCAGACTATAAGAAAAACAGAAAAATAAAAAATAAAGTTTTTCATTGTTAAGCGTATACATTTAAGGAGCCCAAGCTAGTGAAAAACTATTGCAAAATATAAGGAAAACTAAAAGAAAACATAGATCTAGCAGTTTGGTTTGTTCAACGCGAATAAGCATACGAATAAGAGTTTAGTATTCCTTTCCTTTTCAATTTTTTATTTTTTATTTTTAAATATTAAAAAAAAGAAAATAGCAGAGTTGGATAATCTTTAAATTTGAGCTGACATTTAAGCCTCGCTCTTGGTTATCTTAAGCCAGGATTGATTTATCACAATGAAAATACAATGAAGCTAATTCTAAATGAATGTAAGTTTTATGACAAGTCAATAGCTGCGGTGTAGATAAATTGAATTTTTGCTGTTTATGGGGTAATCAAAATTGACCGCTCTGAAGAAGTAATTTACTTGTGTGCTGTTTGTAAAGCGTGTGACTCACTTATCCACATTTTGTATATAAATATATGCCTGATTTTATATTCCCAAAAGTATTCCTTGTCGAAAGAGAATGCCCGGAATATGCCGAGATAGTTCTTTGAAAATATCCTAAAATTCTGTGTTATGTTGGGGTCTGTAAGTCATGTCTCACTTCCATATTGTATACATACATAATTGGTCATTACAACCCTTCAGTCAGGATTACAACCTAGCTTCTTGCACCATTTATGTTAGGTATATTAATTTTATACATGAGTTGCTCGACGTACATTTTAAAGTCGATTTCGAACGACAGATTCTTTTCGAGAACTTTTCATGGCAATTTTATTTACTCTTACAGTTTTTGCCAGAAATCTGCAGAGAGAGGAAGCCGCCGAAGAAATATTTTTTTATGTTTCGTTTTGTTGGAGATGTCTGACCTAGGATTTAAACCGTGACACTACCTATACACTACCTATAAGCCAATACTCTACCTATAATCTACTTGAATTTGATAAGTTACCGTGTATATCAATTAGGGTTGCTGTTGTGCTCAAACTATAGTAGTGTTTGTCATACTTAGATAAAATCTCTGTTACAGTAGTGTATCCCGAATCACGTACTCAATATATGTGTTTCAAACAACTTATCCGCCATTATTGTTCTGGGGGAAATATTTCGTACTCATACACATTTCATACTGTCCAGGGGAGTATATCCGTGTTTTTTCTTGATAGTATTTAAGCACCTCAGAACTATTGCTGTCCATGAAGGTATAACAAGATGGTATAATTAATAGCATACACGTCGGGTATACTTTGAATTTTGTCTCTAGACTGTACCCTGTTGAGTGTCCCATAGTGTGGATGTGGTGATCTTATTTATCCCATAATTTATTAATTTTCAATATATTTGTGGAATTTATTTAATGTCATCATATTTCGATGTGGAGTCGAACTTTACTTTATAATTTTTGAACATTTGCAGTAAACATACACAACGTATGAGTAATATCAGCAATATACCTTTTACAATACATAACTCATACGCAGCATGGTCTAAACAGTTTAACAAAAGAGTAAATTTTAAATTTCTCATCACTTTCTTAAACATGTTAAAGGTCAACTTGTAGTATTTTCTTGTTTGTTTCTTGTTTGATTACACTTCATTTACCAATTATTTTGGGGTATTGTTCTCAAGTATACTTTGGCATTTTGCAAGAATAATTCCATTGTACAGCTCTGGCAATTTTAAGTGAAAGTTGGAGACAAGAATCCTATTGTTATGTTTGCAAATGCATTCAAGAAATAAAAATATTATACACCAGTTTCTAATACACCGACAGATGTGCAAAATATCTTCTATGCACTGCTAAAAAATTCATGATGAGTATGAAAGCAAAAATTTGTAACGAACATCTTCTTCTTTTCTATTATTTTTGTTTGTGTAATGCAGTGAAAAAAAATGTTGTGTTCACTAAACATATATTTTAATTTAAGCTTACGAATTATCTTTATAAATATAAATAAATTGGTAATTTTGATTTCTAAAATATAGAAACGTTTTCCATTTCAGAATTTATAAAGCGAATGAGAAGACTCCCAGAATGGAAAAAAATGTGACTGCTGATTGAGGTAATGATGGTAGCAAGTAGAGGCTAAATGGCCATGGCAATGGATAGCAAACTAAAGTGTAAAGTTAATATTCTTCACAATTTTTCAAAGAAAGCCAAGCATGCCACAATGATATGTACAAAACTTATAGGACAGTTGTAGCCGTGCAGCTTAAGAATGATGGTCAATGCAATTATGATCCACAAGGCCATTTTTTTTGAGCAGCAAAGATGAAATTTTATTGGTAGATTGATAAGATATGGAGACTGGTATGTGTTGTCATAATCGGGGCAGTGAGCACCACCTGCCATGCGGCTATTTTGGAGGCTCTTTTGGATTTAAGCCCATAGGAGTAAAGACCAGAGCCTTGAACACAGTAGTTATGTTGACGGCAACATGTTGAACACGAAATTCAAAGAGAATACAGACTGTACTAGTTCCATCTTAAACATTAATGAGACTTATTGTCGATGTAGTTGTTTGGAAACTGGAGACATTTTTTAGGATGCGGTAAAGAGGCGGGGGTATTCAGCCCCAGAATGAAATATTTTGAACTCATGTTATTTCCGAATAGAAATTCATTCAACGGAAAAATGTACTTAATTAAATGCGAACAAGAACTAAAGAGGAAGAAATGTATCAATAATATAGGCCAACAGCGGAGAGCTTATGCTCAAGGAAGTTATTTCGACTTGACATGGTACATAAGGTCACCATTTGCTGGATGAAAGCCCATATAGAAATTAAAGTTACTAAGCAGGCAGATAAGCTTGCCAGAAGAGCCAAACAGTTTTGGCAGTGTGAAGGGGGAAGAGGTAGATGGAAGACCTTTTCAGTTATCAAATAAATACAGGCTGACGCCAAATAGGCAGAAATTTTATTCTGCTGAAATCCACATCAATTAAGGTAAATGAGATTGCAGAGAATAGTGTGGTGAATGACATTGCAGATGAACTAGTGAGAGGGGGTTGCAGATATAACAGTCACGGCTCTAATTTTTGCTGATCAATCGCTGAGTCAAATATATAGCAGATGGGATATGGAATCTCCTGTCTATTAAAGCCTAGGCTGGACAGTACTTAAACGGAATGAATCTCAAGAGCTTTTAGAGAATTTATGATGGGGCAGTGAACCTTGTCTGAAATGTCTATCATTCCAGCTGTCTCACTCATCTCCAACTAACGTTTAGCCAACAAATTTGTCTTTATTTTCTTAACCACTCGGCATCTCTTCTAGCATTCCAAAAATATTTTATAGTGCTAAGCAAAAGGGAACTCTTAAGGATTTAAATCAAGCTCGGGTTCAATACTGATTTGAGTTTAATTTACATTTCAAAAACAAGTATTTTCATTAAGATTCTGCAGCCATCTCTAAATCGAATCCACTTCTTAATGCAAATAAACTAGTTCTCTACCCTCCTGATTATCTAAACTCCCAAGAGGAATTGATTTTTATTGAAAATGTATTTGCTCGTAATACTTATTTTTTTTTAGAGTGTAACATCTTTAATAGAATGCAAACCTTTTTGTGCTGATTTACTATGAACAGATAGATAGATAACTTCATATATATATTTTTGCTTTGCTATTACAAAATACGAAGGAATGACGTAATATTCTCACAATCTCCATTTTCCTTTTTCTTTTTTTAATGCATAAGTATAAGGATATTCAGTGGATTGTTTAAAAGCATTTTACTTTCATTGAAATGCTGGCACAGGAAAAATGTACAAACAAAATATGAGATATTGTGGCACATATTTCTAGACCGTTCCTGCAACCATTACACATGCACATGTACATGCACATGCATAATACAATACTGGAACAGTTACTGCATATCATAGAAGTAACGTTACTATTAGCATTTTTAATGTTAACGGTACAGTTTTTTTCTTTCCCTGTCCTTTCACACACTCGTTCAATTTCAATTTACCGCTATGTTAAGTATATATTGTGGCATTACATGTGATAGCATAATCCTTAAAATTCCAAGAGTGAAAGAAGTTAAAACTGCAGAAGAACATGTCTTTCAAGAAAGAGTTCATAAGGATGTATTATACTATGCATATGGTTAACTGTAAGTATATAAAGGACAGTTATTGAAAATGATCTGTAAAAGAAATTTAATAAACGACAGTTGATTTACTAAGATTAAGGAAAGATATTCAAACTAAAAATTAATACATGTCTGAAGTAAAAGCAAAAAATATTTTTTGTGCTCCTTTATTGCTTAGCAAACATTTTTCAAACAACTGTAATAAAAACTGCAAATAAATAAATCCTCAAATTATATCCTGTGCTTTATTTCAGCTACCTCTTAAGGATAAACCAAACAAAGAGGGTTTTTTTTTGGTTATTTGATTAAAGTACTTCAGGTATTATAATGAGAAAGATTTTTTTTTTTGAATTTAGTGGGTAACAAAATTGTTCAACCTTAAACACTATGCATTAATGTTTTCTACAATAATGCGGCAATAGATATAAACTTTTTAATCTATCTTCCATAAAATTAAAATATAATGAATTGATATAGCAATTCCTAATTCATATCAGATCATCTTAAAGATCCGTTTATATTGTTATATTTTTACCTTTTAAAAACGTTTAAAATATCAGCTTGTAGATTGCAAATAAAATAAAAATAAATTTGTGTTTAGTTTTAATTGAAATTCTTTATTATTCGCACAATTCTGTGTGTCACTGTTCACAACTTGATGTAAACAACAACAATAGCTTTTCTTTTTTATTCCTCCGTTTAACCCATTGCATAAACAATAACAATTACAAGACAATTATTCGACAGATCTTTTTAACGGAGATCTTCAAACCATGATTACTCTCTACAAACATGCCGCGTCTTCACACAAGACTGACTGAACTTCACTATATCAGTCGCCTGCTTTGCCTTGTCTTTTATATGGCAACGTAAACAGTTTGATGAATATTCTTGCAGGCGAATGTTCATTCATTCTCGAGATCTCTATAAATGTAAACAACGTTATTTTGATTTATACTTGTAGTGTTGTTGTTGTATTTTTGTTATATTTTTATTAAACTTTACGATAATTTGTAAATAGGTTTGCTTACTGCATTGTTTTGTTTTTGTAACTTTTGTTTAGAATTTTAATGTTAAGCATCTTGATTTTTTCATTTCATTTCATTTTCGAAACAATATTTTCAAAAACAATTTTCAGAATACGCTCCAGGTTTTGTAATTCAGGAGTAGTTCCCTTCGTATATACGTAAAATTTACAACAGTGATAAAGCATATGAAATGATGGAACAGGTGGCGTTAAGATTTTACAACAATGATACCGTATCCCACATTCTGTGCGATCTCTTGTAATGAACGAGCTTTAGTACATACAGAAGGAGAAGTGTAACTAAATTCTTTCTTATCACGTTAAGATGGTAAGGTAGGACTACCATGAACCATACATACACACATTATGTATGTATGATACATATCAACCCAGCTTCGGCTGGGTAGTCTAACCCATTTGAAATTTCTAGCCATAATACCATGCATCCGAAAGTTTAAATTTAACATGATTCTTGCGCAAAAATCTGAATAAGACTGAATTTGAACGAAGAATAAGCTCCATTTGAGACTTATGAAACCACAAAAGAAAAAGTGTGTCGGTGGATAGTCCACATCACCTCCATGTGAGATGACAATGCCCTCAACTCGCGCTTCCTAAATATCAAATTTCTTATGAGCTGTGCGGCAGATCTTCCAATTCAGCCAAGAGAAGTTCGTAATCATACACGTTGACGATGGCCAAATGCCAGATTGAATGACGCCTCTTGACTTACGTTTGTTCATGCAGAGAGCCATACAAATAATGCTGTTGGCATACTTTTATTAACCACTGCAAATGCTTGCATAGTCTACAAAGTTTAATGCTACTTGTGAATGAATAGAAGAGCAAAAATACAAAAATCTTTGCGGCAAGAAAACACAACAAAACAAAAAAGAATTGGTTATTCGGGTATTAACTGGCATGCCAAGTTAAAGGAAATAAAGAATTTAAAATTCCGTGGAGAAAATTTGTTTTTTTTTTGAGCATCCATGTATTATATATTCCAGAAGCACAAGGATCTATATTTAGAATAGTATAACCGTTTAACATTTTTGTTTTCTCTTTTTTAACATTTCATGATAAGCAACTCACTGCAGGAATTTTGTTTGTCTATTCTCAAGAAGTAATTTCAAGCTGTTTACAACCTACTGAAATACCGATTTAGACTTGAATTACTTCCATGAATTGAATATTTTACACAAAAATTTGTCTGAGATTTTTATGACTTTTAAACGAAAGCTTTGCTTTATTTGGTTTTGTTGTTACAGTGAACATTTATAGAAAATCAATTCTGTATTGGTTAGGTTGGATAGATAGGTATGAAAACGTATACTTGTGTACTTAAGACAGCTACAATACTACGTTGTCGAAGTGATCCATTGTAAATTCGTTCTAAAAGGACAGGATAGTAAGGGAGAGAATCGAAGGGAAAGGGAAGAGATAGGAAATGGAAGAAAGAGTTCAAAACACGACAACAAACACACAAGACATCGCGGCTACAACCAGCTCAAACTACTTATAAATTTCTGGGGAGACCTAATGTCCGTTCTCGACAGAGAATCTGAATTCCCAAAGAAGACAATGTCCAGGGTCCTTAACATCCGCCTAGCAAGAGCTGAACAGTTGCGGAGGAGATGCTGCAACCCCTCCTTTTCAGCGGTCTAACATCTTAGTGCCCTGTAATAAGTCACATACAGTGTATCACTAAAGTGAGTATGCAGCGATATATATATTTGAAATTATTGGAAAAATTGCTTAAGATTTGAAATAAAAACACAAATATTATGTTTTTTCATTTATCTTACATATAAACTTAAGAAAAATAATAAGGAATAAAAATGTTTCTAATTCATTACTGGTTGATAACAATATAATTAACAAAATGGTTAGAATTCAGGTCACATAAGTGAGTATGCAGTTCACAAAAATTGGCACTATGATTCAATTTTTGAAGTCAGGCTGATATTTAATATTTTGTTGGATAGCCCTTTGCCTTTTTGACTGACTTCAATCTCGATGGCATAGATGTTATAAGATTTTGGGTAACCAAATGTGGAATTTTATTTCACTCCTCAAGTAGTGCAGTTTTAAGGGTGTCTTTACTTGTAATGACATGACTTCTGATTTTTTTTTTCGAGATAATCCCACAGATGTTCTATTGGATTAAGGTCGGGTGATTGGGAAGGAGTTTATAGTTGTTTTGGCGTGTTACACAAAAGATAATCTCTAACGATATGGGCTGCATGTTTAGGGTCATTGTCCTGTTGGAATACAAATGATCCTGTTAGTCCCAATTTAGCTGCACTTTGATGCAAGTTGTTTTTTAAAATGTTCAAATACACCGTCTTATCCATTGTTCCTTCGATAAACACAAGATTTCCAACACCTGATGCTGTCATACACCCCCATATCATAACCGCTGCACCACCATGTTTTACTGTGGCAGCCATATTTTTTGGATCGAGCTCAGTGTTCACTTTTCTCCACACTTTTTGACACCCATCTGAGCCAAAAATATTATATTTAATCTCATCAGAAAATATAACTGATTTCCAGAAATTTTCATCCTTGATTTCGTACTCTTTTACGAAGTCCAACAGTTTTCTTCTATTGGTGCTGTTCACAAATGGCTTTTTGCGGATGTTACGGCCATGTTAACCAGAAGCATACAGAACTCGACGAATGGTTTGTGGGTTACAGGTTTTTCCAGTCTCTTTTTCTATTTCTGACGTAGTTTTTGGAGCGCTCATCTTGGGATTTACTTCTATTTTTCAGGTGATAATTCGTTTTTCCCTGTAATTGAAGATTTTTGGACGCCCAGGTCGAGACTTGTTATTTGTATTTCCCTGCTTATTATACTTTTCTATTATTTTTTGCACTGTGGGGCTACTTTTATTAATAATTTTTGCAATTTCACGTTGGCTTTTCTGCTCTTTATAAAGTTTAATAATTACATCTTTTAAATCTTGTGAAAGTTCTTTTCCATGAGGGGCCATAATAAAAGTTAAGAAAAAATTTCGGTATTTAATCTATTTATTTAATCTTTTTATATTTATTTATCTATTTATATTTATTTATAATAACAATTATTCACTTTTTCCGCGATTAAAATGCGTTTAGTTTAAGTGCAGCTCAAAACTTTAAAAAGTGCATACTTACTTTTGTGATGTAATTTTTTCTATTTTTTAAGAAATGATAACGAGATATGATAAAGGGATAATTATTTTGAGTTATGTTTGTGTTTTTGTGTAAGGCATTATTATATATTATTGTAAGTGTAAAAAAAATGTATTTTTCTGCATATTTTTGTAAAAAAAATTGGGATATTTAATTATTTTCATGCTGCATACTCACTTTAGTGATACACTGTAAATATCCTCAACAGAAAATCTGTTCTTGCACTATATATAGCATATTCCTATACTCCTAAATACATAACAATCCTTCTTCTCCCTGATTCACATAGTGACAAGGCCATAGAAGTGGCATATTGGAGGATTATTTAACTATTAATGTAATCGCCCTCAGAAAGTATACCTAACGTAGCGAGACGTAGCTGCCGCCTTGTTACGAGGTATACCGCTATATTCGGAACCCAAGGTAGATGACTCTGAACTGATCCAAAAGTTTTTACAAAATTCGTGATATACATACATCAAACCGACGTATTGGCACTTAGGGAAGCCGGACTATCAACGAAGATCGTATGAGATTGTGAATCTGAAGTGGTCATATTAGCTATGGCCTCAATAGGGTTCTAGGAAGTAAAAAATGTTCGCCTGAAAGACGCTACAGTTATTTTGTCAACTGGACCCATCTTCTCTGCAGTCTTATGGCAAAAATTCTGAGTCAAAAGTTTCTCAAAAATTTGTCTTTTTGCGCCGTTTTTAATCTGAAGGCTTATGGATAAAATAAAGCACTCACAACATGGGTAGTGTGAGAAGCTATATCAAAATTCTTATGTAAGAGTTTAAACGGCCAATTAAGTAAGTATGCTTTAATATATGTATGTATAAAGTTCACAGAAATCATAACTGAAGTTGAAGTAAAAGGGAAAGAGGGAGAAGACGCAAGATTTTTTTTAATTTTTTTGTCTGCAAACATTTGTCTTTGTTCTTGAGCTTGACAACAGTTTTACACACTCTTTTACTACATTTCTGGATTCTCATGCTTGATTTTATCATTGTTATCCTCATAGCAAATGAACTCTTTTAACCTCTAAATCGAAGTACTGAATCTATTGTATTGTGCAATATTTACTTCCAATTTGTAATAACTTACCAACACAGCACAATTTCATGTATTTTTATTATCAATTTTGATTTCTGCTTGGGTTACGATTGATTTCATGGCAATTTAATTTACAAACGCACAAATGCTCATATTCATGAAATTCTATTCAAATAATGTTCGCTTGTAGTAATACCGATAACATCTACATCCACATGCCCATAGTATTTCCAAATGGAATATCCAGCCAATGGGAAGTTTTGTCGATTCTCTTAAAATAATAGTAAAACAGGATAGTAAAATGGTAATTAATTGAGCTGTACTTGGGAAATATAATTTCCGAATTCATAAACCATTTTTGTAATGGTAATGTTGAACGAAATCAATTGTTGGTAGATAAATAATTAAAAAGAAAATAAAATTCACAATATTTGCTTTCATATAACGTTGTTCTTATGGTAAATCAAATTCTAGTTGTCATCAGAAACGTATATTATTTACTACGAATCGTCATTATTGTCTATCTAATGCCTAGTATTGAATGAAGATTCGATATCTTCATTGAGAAATGTTTTCCTTTAATTAACACTTCTTGGGTTGCCTTGTCGATTTCATTTTGATGCCGGATGATGTACTTCTTTGTATCGCATTCGTCTTATTCGATTATAACTATACTATTGGATGGCACGCCTCAGATGCTCATTGTTTGAAAGTTTACTTGCTCACCGAAACTTAAATACGTTACAAATGCACCTGTTTGTGAAGACCATGTCTCAGACTCGTATAAGCGTATGGCTTATGCCAAAGAAAATAAAGTATAAAGAATGCGCGTTTTAACATATTTTGGAATATTTGTCAAAAATATTTCATGACGCGGGAAGGGAAGGATACAGAAACCATCCATAATCCATATTCTTTGCTTATGCGCTATAGATCGTTATTATTGTAACAAAAAAGTTCTGTGGAGCTACATACCTAGCAGAGAGATGTGAATACTCATACATCAAGTCTAGCACTGGATAACGGTCATCTTATTGAAGCTACATACGTCAAATTAGTTGTCGGTTATACAGTCTATTTTGACAAATTACCATATTGTTATATAGCCACACGTTCTTGGGCAAAGTATCGCGCACTTCACTCATTTTACGATCGATGATTCTGTAAATATTGACTAACATACATAATTCAACGAAACGGAAGAGAATCTAAAGCCATGGATTTCGAGTCGCTCACAAGAACACGTAATTTGGGTCTGGACACGTACAGAATCCAACTAACACAGAATCTGAAATGAAACGAGTTTATAGAACAACATGCTAAATGGGTTCTGGAGCCCATTTTCCTGCAAACAGTCATTAGACTATTCAAAACCAACCAATGCATTCCGAAAAATCACTGTTTGGTGTGAATTTCCTTTTGGATTTGTAGTTTCAATAGGATGGCAAATTGATACAAAACCAATTAACATGAGATTCAAAATCATCCAATGCACCCCGAAAGGGTCACTGTTTGGTACGGTTTCAAAAGAATGATGCTACGTGTCACACAGCTCATGCAACATTTGTTATTCTGCACGAGTGATACAACAGCATGGTCATCTAACATAGAGATAATGTTTACTAATCACCTAGTTCGTGCTATTTGGCCCCGGTAGACTTCTTCTTGAGAGATTCTCATTATATAAGTCACAAACCACAGCTGTCCTGAAAGCCAACAGAACCCATGTCATTGGTCAAATTCAGCGCCAAAGTCATTGTAATTTTTACATTTCGGATGTGCTCCACCTAGAGAAGCCATGGCGGACATTTGAACGCTGTTATATGCCACACAAAAAGGTATGAATAGGTATTTTAAACGAATTTAAAATTTCCATGATGTATCATGCACTTTGTTTAATTTAAATTTAAATATAGAAAGCGCTTAATGAAAGGTGTTATACTGAAGAAGTTCTGACATTTTGACAAAGGAATGACTTTAAAATTTTTCAGGGATATGAAGGCACTAAGTTATACTTAATTCGTCTGATTATTGTTATGCGACGTTTTTGTGTCACTGATAAACATGACAACATGACGTAGCAGTATACTTTCGATTAAAATAAAAATATTGTTACGAAAATGAAAAATCTAGATACTGGTGCTTTGCGGTACATCGCTTAACATTAAAATTATAAACAATGCAGTAAGCAAACCTGTTTACAAATTATCGTACTGTTTAATATAACAACAAACACCAGCTTAAAAAAATAGTAAACAAAAATACACAAACAACATTACATGAACAAATGTAAACATAGAGATTTCAAGAAGGCGAAGTCATGAACATTCGCCTTTAGACTGTTTACGTTGTCATATAATAGGCAAAGCAAAGCAGGCGACTGAGTTAATGAAGTTCAGTCAGTCTTGTGTGAAGACGCGGTACGTTTGAAGAGACTAATCGAGATTTGAAGATCTTCGTTACAAAGATCTGCCGAATAATTCCCTAGTAATTGTAATTGTTTATCAATTGTTGTTGTATATGTACATAAAGTTGTGAACAGTGGCACACGGAATTGTGCGAATAATAAAGAATTTTTAACTAAAACTAAAAACATAAATTTATTTGCTAATATAATAAACGTTTTTAAAAGGTAAGAACGTAACAATATTTTAATTTTAAACAAAGTGTACTAAAGTATCCAACCTTTGAAATATTTTATTCTGTGATGATGAACAGTTTGCCCAATTATTTTATAGAAAACAAAAGTTTTCTATTCCTTGTCAAGCTATTTCGCAAGGATTTGCGGGGTTATCTGAAGTTTGTTGAACAATTGCAAGCACTATGTCGCTTTTATTAATGTTCTGTTGTTGTCAGTTATTGTAGAAGTAAATTAATACTATGACCCAGACAGTATGATATCGTAAATTCACTTACAGAATCCTTCAAAGCTTTAATCGCTTTAAACTTTAACTTAAAATCCTTTCATTGAAAGTAATAATAATTCTGTGGACAATTTGTTTTAAAGTTTATAAAATATTTGAAATTTTTATTGAAAAACTTGTATGCTTTTAAAGAAAGTGATTTATTAACGGCATAAAAAAAGAAAATGTGCCAAATATCTAAGGTAATAACTATTGGCGCCCAATATATCTATTTGGTCTCTGTTAACAGTTATTTTTGGAATAATTTTTTAGAGTGTTACTACTACTGTAGAATAAATCATGAATTCTCAAGAACATTTTCCTTAAACAGTTTGAAAAATTTTTCAATTTTCAATATTTTTTATTTCACTGACTGTGCCAAGGAATCTACGCCAAAAGTCATTATCATTCTTAGTTTTTTTTCTCTGTCTCTCTCTCTCTCTCTACTCTTTGTCTCTTTTCGGTACACAGGCATATGCAGTCAGTAGGAAGCATACGTTGATGACATATTCTGACCTAAGACACTACATACACAAGTGTGTAGGAATTGTTGAGGCAAAGAAGAAGAAAAGGAGAAAAAAAATTAAAATCAAACTGGGAAGAGTAAGAATTACAAAAACAATAAATGAAAACAAGGAATTTCCCTTTTGTAGTTGTGGCATGAAAATAACAACAACAACAACAACAGCTAGAGTAGCAATAAAAACAGAAAATAACGCAATAATTATCATCATAATCAACATTATAAGCATCATTATTAATGTAATTATTTGTAAAGCTTAAAATATATAATAGGACGTGTAGATATGCCAAAGTGTTAACAAAAATATGCATAAAGTGTGTGTGTGTATGTGTGTGATGAGGGTATCCTTTTCTCTTGTCTGCTCATACACAGAAACTCAATGACTTTTTTGCGTGTCTTTTAATATGCTTACGTACGGGTGTACGGCTACGTGTGTGTGTATAGGTATTTAACAAAGAAAATCAACAGAGTAGGTATTCCAACAGGACAGAGAAAAACACAGAGAGAGAGAGAGAGAGAGAGAGACAGAAAGTAAAAGGAAAACAAAAATAATTTTTTTTTTCTGTTTTTGTTTTGGAGATACAAGCAAAAAAGGAACGACATTTTGGGACAAAATTACAGGAAGTAGGTTAAATGAGAGACACAAGGCAACTTATAGTGAGGGAGCAAATCTTTATTGGGACAAATAAAAAGCATTGTATGGTACACTGGAAACGATTAAATGAGAGTCATTTGTGAAGAGTCGTAATAAGCGCTGATAAAAAACTGTGTTATTGGAAACCAAAAACTGGAAATTCTCACCGAAGAGTATAAAGAAATAACGAAGAGTATTTCAGTATTCTTAACAATAGTACTCCTATGGATTTAAGAGTATAAAATTTGTTTTCCTTTTTGCGCATGTAAGAATACACCCAAAATTTTGATGCTCTTTTGTGTATGTTTGCCATTTTTTCCTGGAAATCTTCAGAGAACGAGCATGCTTTTGCTAGAGAGATAATATTCTATTGTAACTTGAAAAGGAAAAAAATTATAATAATAACAGCATTAGTGTGCCTTGTTGTTATAATGCTCTGGCATTACTAGTGATGACATCAAACAACTTTTGTCTTTCTGTCATTTTGCCACTCTCATGTTTGCTATCATCAGTACGAGACTTGTATCCTGAAAAGGGTACGTCATTTCCTTTACTTGCAGAACACCAATGTATTGCAATAATTTTGCCAAGTAATTTTATTTTTTTTATGTATGCAGGTAACAGTAATTCTATATTATTTAAAAAAAAAAAATCAATTCTCTTGTTTTATTTTTTGTATTTGATTTTCCTCCTTGTTTTTTTGATTATATGATAAATTGTCCTGTTTACAATATAATTTTGTCACAAAAATATTTCAAATGAGTTCAATTTATTGATAACTGGGTGATGATACAAATTTTCCATTTACCTTCTTCATCATTTTCTCTGGGAGAGAGAATATTATTTTATATAATGATATGTATTCTTCTCTTTAAATATTTTCCAAGTTGCCATATTGTACGAAATATATGTGGTTGAATATATCATTTGAGATATTAAAAAATGTATGCAAATTATCCTTTTACATACATATGCACATACATACATACATACATAATTGGTTACTCAGGATTACGGCTTAGCTTCACACACCACTTATGTTGTCTGTGTTCATTTTATACATGAGTGGCGGGATCTACAGTTTAACGAGAAAATTTTTCATGGCAGGCTTATTTACTCTCAGAGTTTTGGCCAGAAATCTGTTGAGAGGAAGTCGCCGAAGAAATATTTTCTCATATTTCGTTTGACCTGAAGTTTGAACCAACGCCTCTTGTCTAATAAGCGAACACACTACATACTACACTACGCCTATTATCCATTTAGTAGTTTTACCAGCTTTTAAATTCCTTTTATCTGAAGTGACATTTATTTAGTGAAAGATTAACCAATTACGTATATGGCTTGTTTAAAAAGCAAACACTCTCTATCTCAGGCTCCCAAGTGCCGAAGAATGAGAGAGAAGATATTCCGTAGTCGTCTCTTCCCATCTCTCTTCATTACAATTCCTGCAGAAGACGAAGTGATGTATTCCCAGCGTGTGCACCCAAAAGCCAGCTATGACATATAACTGCCAAGACATATTTGGAATGGAATCTGGTCATGTATAGGGACAATTTTGTTTTGCATATATCCATCACGAGCTACTTCTCTCTTGTCACTCCACAACAAATCTCTTTCAGAGACAACTGGCATTCTCACATACATATATACATAATTGGTCATAAAAACCGTTCAGTTAGGATTACAATTTAGCTTCTCACACCACCCATATGTGTGCACCATCCATTGTGTGCATTCATTTTATTCATGCACCTACAGTTTAAAGTCGACTCCGAACGTCAGATTTTTGAAAAACTTTTCATGACTTGAGGAAACCCACAAGAGAAAACCTAAAGGGCTCAAATCCGATGATGTCTGTTGCCAGTCTTATTACCTCCATATGAGATGATCTTGGCTTCGTCCTCGCAGAATGTCTAACGGAGCATTAACTGTGTGGCATGCAGTACTATTCTGTAAAAACCATACATTGTTTGTGTTCAGATCATTAAATTCAGGCCAAAAGAAGTCGGTAATCATGGACCGATAGTCCTCGCCGTCCGTGATGGACTGGCCAACGTCTCTTGGATCTCATGTGGATTGGTATGGTCTTTCATCCAGAAATGGGCCTCGTTGCTGAAGATGATTTTTCAATTCGGATCAGAGCTCATTTAGCAAGCACACGTCGTATTTCAGCCATAGTTATGAATTGGCTGAATAAATGATAACCTATTTGACAGATGTAGCTTCAACTAGATGGCCGTTATCAATTATCCATGTTCGAAAGTCCCTATTAGAAGAACTTATAGAGAAATTATAATGCATTACTGAGGCATAAATTCGTACCTAAATAAACTAGAGGTTAATCAATTTGAAAACTCGTATGAATTATATAAATCCGGGATCAAGTTCGGGTTATTACTTCTAGGCAAATATTTGATTTTGATTTATATTTTGGCTTTTTCCCCCCAAAAACAGTGGCAACATTCATTGCTCTTTGAGAATAATGGCTATAAGAGAGAACATAAGAGAGAGAGAGAGAGAGCCACAGCTAAAATTGAGTATGCATGTGTATGTGCGGTTCATTTTATTTATTTCTACTATGTTTTTTCGTTGTATTTATTTTTTATTTTGTACTTGTTATTTAGCCGACTTTTCCGGCCTGTGTGTCCTAGTCTTTCATGTGTGTTCGGCATAGCGCTGAAGCTTAACATTACATCAGTCGTATTGCTAATGTCGTTGTCGTGCGTTCATGTCCTGCTAACGGGTAAATAGTGTAAAGCATACGTAACAAAAAAAAGGAGGATAAATTAAATACAAAAAAATGTAAAAACAACAACAACAACATAATTATTTGCCATTGCAAAAAAAAGTGAAAATAAATTCATAAAATTTAATAAAAAAAATGTGGAGTGCTGTTTGAAGCATCATGAAAAGGCTTTTTTCACATTAAAAGAGGCAACAATAAGGTTAAATTAAGGCTCTTGAATAGGCTAATTCTTGAAACGTGCTAAAATTAAAGCTCTTAACAAAACATAAAAACAACAAAAACAAATTTCGTGTTTAATGAATAAATTTCTGGGAATTGAAAAACATCAAAAATAATTAAATACGGCAGAATACATTAATATTTCTTTGAAATACATAAGAAAATATGTTCAATAAATTAATTGTTATAATAAATTAAGCTTAAAAAATAATAAATTACAATAATTAACCAAAAAAAAAGGAAGTGTTTAGCAAATAAAAAAAATATTTATACATACATGTGTACATGTGAGTGTTTTGTTATCATTTATTAGGGAATTAAGTCATGTATTCCATCTACGTCTTAATGTCATGAATTATTAAGGATATTAATTAAGGATACATATTGCTTGCCTACTCAACCAATTACATTTCCATGGTAAGTTTTTAATATTTTCTTTCCGTTTCCATTTTTTTCATTTTTTTCATTTTTGCCCTTTGTTAACCGCAATCTAAAAGAGAAACAAAACTAATCCAAGTAAATGGGAAAATGTTTACCTTAAGCTAAACCTCATTGTGGCCAAAGGCTTTATATTTTTACTTGTGTTAACTCATTATTATTATAAATATTAAATGCCTTTTCTCTTCTCCCTCTATCATGGTACTTTACAGATTATAATTCACACATAACGTTACACGGTTAATAGTACAGCGTACTAATAATATTTTTAAATGGTGTTATTTGCAACTTTACTTAACTCTTTTGTTTTGGGCTTAATTAAAAAGCAAATAAATTTAATATTTGATCGAATTGCTAACATTTCGAATATTGTTCAAAATGTTGTTTTTAGTTTGCACCTTCACCAGCAATATGGCTGAAAATGTTTGCCAAAATTTCATGTTTAATTTATAGTAATCGTAAGCAATATGGTAGGGTATTGTTATGGTTAGTATTGGTGTTGTTAGAAAAACAAAAAATTAAAATTGAAAATTCCCAGAATATTTAAACAGCTTTTGTTCAAGCATTTTGTAATTAATTATGCATTAAAATATTGTGTTCAATTCTTAGAAATATTCTATCAAATTATTTTAAATAACAGAATGCACTTCTCTGAAAAATTATTTATTTATTGTAATATTATATGCGTTAAGTTTTATTTCTCTTATACAGTGTGTATGAAAAGTTTACATACACATCTTTAAACTTTGTTTTGTTATCCAAAATTTTCAAAAAATATTACAAAAGTTTAAGTAACTTTATGTAGGTTAGAAAAAGTCTGCTGCATACATATAAAAGTAATGAAATTATTACAGTTAAGTCAAGTCAAGTAGCCATAGTCTAGTAGGTAATGTGTTTTGGGTTATTAGATTCCAGTCTATTACGCACATATTTCCCACAATATTTAAGCAGCTCTTGTTCATGCATTTTGTCATTAATTATGCAATAAAATATTTTGTATTCAATTCTTAGAAAAATTCTATAAAATTATTTTTAATGCCAGAATGCCCTTCTCTGAAAATTTATTTATTTATTGTAATTTATATGTGTTAAGTTCATACTTCGTGCTACAGTGGGCATAAAAAAGTTTGCACACATAACTTTAAACATTGTTTTGTTACAAACTAAAACTATATAACGTATCGTACAACATATTAGTCAGGATTACAACCTAGCTTCTCACACCACCTATGATGTGTACATATTTTTGAGAATCCTTTTCATGGCCATTTTATTTACTCGCAGTTTTGCCAGAAAACTGCTGGGAGAAAGTCGTCGGAGAAATATTTTTTCATATTTCTTTTTGAAGTAACCGTAGTCTAGTAGGTAGGGTGTTCGCTTATAAGAAGCCCGGGTTTAAACCTCAGGTCAGACATCAAAATGAAATGTGAAGAAAATATTGCTTCCGCGACTTCCTCTAAGCAGATCTCTGGCAAAAACTCGAGAGTAAATAAAACTGCCATGAATAGTTTCTCAAAAATCTGTCTTACGGAGTCAACGTTAAACTGTAGGTTCCTCCACTCACGTATAAAATTAACGCACACAACACTGAAAGGGTGTAATGGCCAATTACGTATGTATTTCGTTTTGTTGGAGATGTCCGACATGGGGTTTAAACCGGGGCCTCACGTCTAATAAGCCAACACGATACCCTTGAGATTCTAAAAATGTGTTCCAATGTTACCAGAGTCTGCATGTTGGGCTTGAGACAACTCAGCTGTATAAACACATTTTTACTGATTCTTTCAACTGCAGAATATTTCTTTGTGTTACAGTACTACACGTATAGCAACAGTACGTAACACATTGTTCGTATTATTACAGATACTTGGAAGGGAGACAATTCAAAATTGTTTTGTATAAATTTGCTTAACCACTGACACAGTTTCGAAAAGGTGATACAAATTGAACGATAATATCTTTAGTAAGGAAATTTTGAAATGCCTTTACAAACCAATTAAAAATAAATACGATATAAATAAACAACATGCTTGACAACAACTAATCCAAATAATCTTGCTGTCATGAACATTTCTAAAAAGTTTCGTGGAAATATTTTTGAAGAATTTTGGTTTCTATTTGGCCACCTTGGCCAACTTACATTCATTTATCATGGTTTCGTTCATCTTGCCTTCATTTATTAATCATTTCTTGCAAAACTAACGGAAAATCAAAAGGAAAACTTTTCTTAGTATTTGACAAAGTGTTCGAAAACATGTTTTGCCCACCAATGCACAGACACTAATACAAAACTGTGGTTTCTATCCCTTCCATACAAATACTGCGTATGCACAGACATTCCCATTAAGGCAACATGTGTTTTTGAAAGGATTAGTTTACAGGCCGTTTATAAAACGAACACAAACATTTTTTTTTTCTTTTTAAATATTATGGTTCTCCGCTTTAATTTTATTTTCAAAAATTTATTTCGTTTTTCACTATTTTTTGTTATTGTTGTATTTTGTGGCAACAAAGTCAAATTGAATTGTTAGGTTTAGTTGCGTCAGTGTTTGATTTAAAATTAATTAAAAGCATAATTTCATATTTTGGTAGGTAAAAGAGGAGACTAAAACTAAAAATAAAAACTCTTTTATTCCAAAATATTTTGATCCTAAAAACAGGTCATTTACATATGTTTCATAAATTGAAATTTTTCTTTTTTTCTCATATAAATTTTACAAAAAGCAACGTGTTACACGCTGTTTCGATGTATAAAATGGATATTTCTAATACGATTCATAACGATTTTGGTTTATAAATTCAATGGAAGGAAGACTACCTATGTATTACAACTTAAAAAAGAATAGAGGCTTTAATAATTTATTAAAACAACTGAATGGTGCCAGACAGACATCTTAAAACAATTAACTAAAAACAGGCCACTATAACAGGGACGAATAAAATAAAATTTAAACAAAATCTTAAAAAAAAAATAACTGAAGTATTTTTCGCAATTCAAGTAATGAAGGAAAACTACACAAATATACAATAACAAAATACACATATCGTACGGTATATATTGCATAATTGGTCAATTGGTGATAATGTTTTTATACATTAGTGGCGGGACATACAGTTTACTGTCGATTCCGAACGATAGATTTTTTGCGAAACATTTCATGGCAATTTCATTTACTTTCAGAGTTTTTGCCAGAAATAGTTTCCTTCATAGTTTGTTTTGTTGGATATGCCTGACCATCGGTTCGAACCGTGGCCTTATGTCTAATAAAACCAACACAAACCCAATATCTACGGCGGTATACAGAATTATATTAACTAATACGTAGGAAATTAAAAGAATGGACAAAACAAACATTACAGTACAACAATAAACACTTTAAACAATACTTTAACAACAGCACTTTAAAAGTATCATTAAGTTGCCAGACATGAAATAAGGCAGTATAAATAGAGAACGATGTTGCCAGGGAGTTGTGAATGAGTCGTGAGTTTGCGATTAATAATCAAGAGTTGTGCATGTTAAGCTCAGTTAATCTTTGTTAATAAGAGTCTTGATTAAAATTTATAGGGCTGAGTTATTTATTTATTAGAATAAAGAAATAAATAAAGATCACAAGTAATTAATTACTATTAATTTACTCTTAATCTTTGAATTCAAATAAATAAATATTTTGCAAAAATGTAAAACATAACAATAAATATCCAGAAAGTAAGGAAATAGCTGAATAGCTTTCAGTTGCTAAGAAATAATACTTACTCATATGGTGTTAATAAAATTTAAGGTTTTCCGGGCTTTTCGTATTATAATTACTTCACTCACTTTTCAATTGGATGATGTTACACTGAAGATTTGTATGAATTTCAGGATTTTATTGCGTGCTAGATATCTAAGCACATCAATCGTTATGATATCGAACCCTTGGCATGTTATTAAATTTACATAAAAATGTTAGATAAAAAAAACTACAAAAACTTCAATTGGTGTTACCTGTGTTATTGTGATGTCATCATGATTGATAAGGGTATTGCATTTTATAGACGGTGAATTAGTATTAAGGAAAGCACTTGAGCAAGATGGCTAAGAAAATAATTCAACTTCATGACTAATTGCTTTGGCTTGTGTGTCGAATGAATTTATGTAATGAAGACACCCACTAAATTGAGTTGATTGAAAAGCTATGAAAACAAACAGAAACTGAAAATTTTTTTCCGGTAAACAATTGTTGAAAAACATAATTTTTTTTCTCCAAATGTCATGTCAAAAATTTAGGAAACTAAAAATAAGATAAAGCAATAAACTTTTGATGTTAGAAGATATAACATTAATGTAACATTAAATAACTTTAGTTAAAGTGAACTTTAAAGTCACCTTTAACTTCTTTTCGTTATTACAACCAAATGATAAAATAAAGTTAACTTTTTCAAATATATGGTAGTGCAGGACCAATGTCTATATGCTCATTTTGTTTATATTTGAAGTTGTCATATTGAAAATAATATATAATATGGCAAGTTCAACCATAAACTTAACTTTAAAAGTTACAGTTAGGATGATCCTTCCTTTAACTTAACGTTGACTTCTACCTTATTGTCCACTTATAATAATAAAAAACAATTTATGTGCCCCTTAAAATCCTCCCTTTAGTAAACGGCAAGTTATAATAATGGCCTTTAGAATTCCATAATTTTGTGATATTTACTAAGAAATAAAAAAAAAAACAATCCAAATATAAATAAAAATCCTTTGCACATGTTTAATTTCTTTTTTTTTTTTTTGGAATACAGAATTTGGGATAATTTTTATTCAAGTATTTCTTGATTTCATTTTGTCAAAATTTCCTATACATAATTAATTAAAATATAAAAACGTTTGTATTTCTGTCTTAATGCAATATATACATACATGTCAACATGAACTTTTTAATACACACCCACTTTCTAAAAATCCCAAAAATAAACACAAAAATCCTGTGTAAATCTAAGCACACGCTTAAACAGGCTTTAAGAATTTTATTTCTATACAGTACAGTAAACATAATACATTCTTACATAATAATATGTATGTATGTATTCATGTGTGGTTGTGTGTGAATGTGTATATGTTTGTCTGGATTTTCTAAATAAAACATCGCCTTTTGCTTACCGAAAACAATAAAAAAAAAAAACAGAAACAGAAACGTATCGGAAGCGATTACATTAAACATGCAAATTAATTGAATTTCATCCGGTTTTCATGCTTTAATATCAAAGCATATGAATGGCATGGCATACAAAATGTTAATTTTTTTTCTTCTTTCATACTTAACAAATATTTGTTTGTTAAATTTTATTATAATTTGTTTTCAGCTTAAACATTACATACATACATACATATTGTTGTTGGTAATGCTAATGAAGTTGTTGGATTTGTTGCCATAGTAAAAAGACAAAAAAAAAGACAAAAAAAAAAAAAGGAAAATAGCAAAAGATTTCCACACAAAAAGAAAGAAATTCGAAATAGAGAATCTTAAAAAGACATCAAAGCAAATTTTATACAAAATGCTTTCGGGATATTTAGTTAAAACTGATTTTATTCCATTTACTACTCTTGTTTTATTCTTCTGCAATATTAATGAAATCAGAACACAGATATTTTCTGGTTCCTTTTGCTGTAAGAAATGAAAATTTCTCTTTAAAAGAAATTAAGAAAAAAATTGTTGTTCACTTTTATGCCAGTAAAGTTTTCAATAAAAAAAAAACTTTTTCAAATACTTTGTAAGAGTTTAGGTAGACTGAAGGATTTCTTATTACAATCAGATTTCATAAACAAGTTGAGACAAATTAACAAAAAACATCTTTTTTAACAAACTGATGCGGTAATACACAACTGAAGTATCGTACTCTCAAAGCATTTGAGTACCAATGTTGATGTTTTGCCTTACAACGTATCAAATGAATTTGCAGAACTGTAAGAAAGCATGTGAAAATAGGACATAGAAGAATTGAGAAACCATCATAAGGGATGTCTCCGTAATAAAGCCCTTTTATGTTTTAAAATTGTGATTTTCTTTAATTGGATTGTAAAGATATGTTTTGATTAAGTATGGAAAAAAATGATCACCATGGCTTTGATAATATTTATTTCTCTTTTCATGAATGAATTTCCTTATCTTACTCGCCTAAACTAGAGATTTTGGGATGATAAACAGAAGCAAAACAAATGAATTTGAATCAATCAAAACTTTTGTTGGAAAATTACGATAAGAGACGTTTTCAATCTGGGGATAATCTGAATTAAGTAATCGGACTTTTGACAGACCAATGTAGACTCAAAGCAGACCATTAACACATGCCAGAAAGAAACTCCTGAACAGGATATTGTTCTTGTGGATTCCAAGCCGCAGTCTAGTAGATAGTGTGTTCGTTTATTAGACGTAAAGCCCCGCCCAGACATCAAAACGAAATATGAAAAAAATATATTTCTTCGGCGACTTCCTCTCAGCAGATTTCTGGCAAAAAACTCTGAGATTAAATAAACCTGCCATGAAAAAGTTTTTCAAAATCTGTCGTTCGGAGTCGACGTTAAACTGTTGGTCCCGCCACTTAAGTATTAAATTAACACACACAACATGAGTGGTGTTGAGAAGCTAGGACGTAATCCTGACTGAAGGGTTGTAATGGCCAATTATGTATGTATGTATGTGAATTTCAAGCAGCATTCCGATAGCGCTAAATGCAACAGAATTTGTGATACACTGGATTGTTCGCTTCAGCAATTTGAGGGTATGATCCTTTCAAGTGTAAACGATATAAACTAGTCAGCTGGATCATGTGATTTGACCCAATTAGACTTCTCGTTGAAGAGTTTTCTTAGATTGCAGGTGTATGCGAATAAGTTACAAACCAGTTATCAAAGCATAACCAACATAAATCATGCCATCGGCAAAATTTAGCCTAATTTATGCGACAGCTTCAAGGAAAATTAAACATTTCAGATGCGTTTCATCCAGAGAATCTGTTGTGGATATGTCAATGAAATTATACGTCAATGAAATCGCCGTCGTTTAGTCGGTAGTGTATTAGCTTATGACACGTAAGGCCATGGTTTAAACCTCAGATCAGACATCACGAATAAAACGAAACTTTGAAAAAAAAATTGTTCTTTTGGCGACTTTCTCTCAGCAGATTTCTGGCAAAAACTCTGAGAGTAAATAAAATTGCCATGAAAAGTTCCTCGACAAATCTGTCATTCGTAGTCCCAGCACTCATGTAAAAAAAATAAATAACACAGACAACATAAGTGATGTGAGAAACTAGGTCGTTATTCTCACTAAAGGATTTTAATGACCAGTTATGTATGTATACTCCATACATGTTGCTAATAAAATGAAAAATTTAGATACTGGTGTTTTTCTTTTACATAGCTTAACATTAATATTATAGACTGAAGTTACAAAAACAAAACAATGCAACAAATCTGTTTACAAATTATCGTACTGCTTAATATAACAACAAATACCAGCATACAAAAATGATAAACAAGTAAACAAAAATACACAAACAACACTACAAGGATAAATGTAAGCAAAATACACAAACAACACTACAACAGTATATGTAAATATCGTTGTTTTTGAAGGTAAAAACGTAAGAATATAATGGCATCAATAGAATTCAAAATTTCAATGATATCTCACACCCACTTTGTTAGATATAAAGGTAGGAAGCGCTTTATGAAAAGCGCTATAGTTATATAAGACTATGAAGGGTTGTAATGGCCAATTATATATGTATGTATATACAATTTTATGTATGCATGAATGTATGCTTGAACGTATAATTGTACATCGAATATTTTTTCTTCGTTTGTGGCGTTAGGATTGAGATATTCTATTAGTTTTCATGCTGCATAATATGGTGGCATTAAGGTTGTCTTTACGATTTATTGGTCTTCGCACCAGTTGTTATTGTGAATATGATTTGGAGACATATTTAGTATTATTTGATATCCAATTACAATAACACTCGTTACAGCAAAACCACAGCAAAACCGTTTTTTAACGTGGTTTTTTGTTCAACCTTTTCACACCACAAATATTACATTTAATATGTAGCATACAGCTTATGTATTGTATATACATACATACATACATACTTGTTTCAGAGTTATATTTTTATCTGTATTTTAGTAAAAAAAAAAAAGAAAAAGATAAAAAGGGAAATATTTAATATTAGATTTTTTCCATTTACAACACCTAGTAAAATGCGGTCAGCAGCATAAAAAATAGTGTGGAGTGAAAAACAAAGCGTCATATTTTCACTGGGCATATTTAATTTGTCATACAATATTCCTGTTGATTATTTTGAGGCTGACGTTGATTCTGTTGATGATGATGCTGATGTTGTCGTTTGTTGTTTGTTGTTAACCAAAGTTATTGTTTATTTACTTATTTATAAACACTTTCATTATAATTGAAATAAATAACAGCAATAACAAATGGGGAAAAAAACAAAATGGAAAATAAAATAAAAAATAAAGGAAAATAATTTCAAATTAAATTGTTTATTTCAACAACAAAAAAGAAAATAAATAAATAAATAAATAAATTTTGTATTGTTTGCCCCTAACGTCATGTGTATATATATGTAGATGTCAATGACTGTTCATTGTTCTGTCAAACAATAAAGCTTCTCAACGAAATAAGGACAAATGTATTGAATTTTTACCTGCTCAATATAATTTTTAAATTCTCATTTAAAAAAATGTTGATATGTTTTGAATTTCCATACAGTCAGTGATATTCTCAAATTATTTGTAAAGAAAATTATTAGTTTTTTTGTTTGTAATTAAAACAAAATAAAAAGAACAGATGTAAAGTGAAAATTAAATTAAAAATTGATTACAAATAAAATCATTATTTGCGCCACAGGACTTCTGAGAATTGAGAGAACATAGTTCTGCTTTAACAATTGCATTTAAAAGTAAAATAAAGATTGCAAGCAACCTAAATAAATTAAAAAACTTCAGTAGCTATAACATGTATTTGAAATTTTGGTTTTGTAATGACAGTTTTAAGAATAAAAACAAGATTTCCTGTTCACATTGCATTCAACAGCATTTCCGTGCAAATTTTTTTATGAAATTCTCTGTTGGTGTTGTGCGAATATTCACACTTTTATTACCACATGGAGCTTAATTTTGCTCTCTATGTGTTGCGTGGAAGCGGTCATTGTGTTTAAATCAAAAGCATACCACAGCTATTGTTTTAAAGGAAAAAAAAATTTTTTTCACTTTTCTTTGATAAACATTTTACGAATTGTCTTTATTCACTTCCGAACATAGTATTTGGCGAGGTGATCAAAATAAGTGAGTTACTTACAAGTTAGGACACAACATAGGCCGAATGAGATTGCACTTACTAGACTCATAAATTATTGCCGTAGACGCTACACATACATAAGTACCAGAGATGAGCAATGATTCATTTTTTGTTACTCATAAGTACTCATGAAATTTTGAGTATGAGTGAGTCAAGAGTATTGAAATTCAACTACTTTGATTTATTTGTACTTACTACAACTTTGTTTTGTAAGTACAGGTTGCAATGAGTATGAGTATAACGTTGACATAAAACTCATACCATTCGAAATATGTTTGATTCATAAGCCTACTCATTTAGATTCATAACCTTAAAAAAAAACTGATAATACTCATAAATAATTCGAGTGACTTGAATCATTCATCAAAATTTACAGTCTTAGTTGTTGCTTAGTTGTTTACAAAGAAAGAAAAAAGACACATAAGCAAAAGCGATAGAACAGCAAGTAGAGCAAACACACACCCTTTTAGTAAGTATTTTAGTTTACGTATGCGAATCATACATATTTTGTGATTGTTGTAAATATTGAGCAAAGGGAGTCGAAATCAACAACATCATACGTGGTGTTAAGTATGAGTATGAAGAGTACTTCAAACTTTGAATATGAGTAGAGGTTCCATGATATTAAAATAAGTATGAATGCATATAAGTATCATTAATTATGAGTATGATTCGAATCTACTCAACTTTTTGAATACTCATTGCTGGTCTCTGATCAGCTGTCAATCCATAGTTATCGACTTTGACTAATCTCATGCAGAAAAATAAAAACACGCTATAGGAATGCTTTAAGTTTTTAAACCATTAATAATTTTCTAATAAAAATATTCAACAATTTTAAATCGTTTAAACTTGGCGCCGCTGTTAACAACACCTAATAACCTGGAACAATCAAAATCAATTTGCATGATTTATGGCATTCAATAAATTTTATTTGGAATCGATTTTTCAAAATTATTTTTATCGTTTGCCATTTTTTGTTGTGTCTTTCGTTGTTTTCCATTTCATATGAATTGGATTTTAAAAATGTTGTCATTCAAATGCCTTTCCCTGTTAAAATTTCACTTTATAGACACCTGTTCGATAATATTTTTTTAGCCACCGCATTATGTTCGTATACATATATATGTATGTATACCTCACACCACAGACGCCTTATTGACCTGTATTACAAGTGGTTTTATTTGGCTTTTTAATAATTCAAAGTTTTATTGGCTTATTAAATATGAATATCGGTTTTAAAATGGATATTTGTTTGTCTGTTTGTTTTTTGTTTTCTTTTTTTTCAAATTTTTTAAAATAAATTATTTCTGTCAAATTCTTTATAAATATTTTAAAATGATTTGTATTTGTGTGTGTGTGTGTATTTAAGCTTACGGATTACAATGGCTAACATTTAAAATAAATTATTATCGATATTTACAAAGTTGTATACCTAATTGTTATCGGTATTTTGTTGTTTCTATAAAATAATAGACGATAAATTAAATTTAAAGATTTTTTGTTGAAAAATTATTCAAGGCTTAGTTAGGCCTTATAATTAAAACGAGTATGTACATTGAAGTAAATGTAAATTTAGGTAAAGTTATTTTTTTTTCCATAAAATTTGCGATACTAACATCTTTTTGCCGTACCTCGCTGTAATGTTCTTTCAAATATAATGCAATGCAATAATGTGCTAAAATAGTGACTTTTATTAAGCGGTTCCTATATTTAAATTTAAATAAAACAAAGTGGGTGTGAGATAGAATCGAAATATTTCGCTGAGGGGTGTGCATCAGAGGTCAGCAATGAGTATTCAAAAAGATGAGTAGATAGGAATCATACTCACAATTTCGGATACTTATACGCAATCATACTTATTTTAATATTATACTCATACTACTCATATTCAAAGTTTGAAGTACTCATCGTACTCATACTTAACAATACGCATAATGTTGTTGATTTCAACTCTCCTTTACTCAACATTTACAAGAATCACAAAATAAGCATAATTCGTGTACGAACACTACAATACTCACTAGAAGGTTGTGTGTTTGCTTTGCTTGCTGTCTGTTTTTTTTTTTTTGTTTTGTTTGTACATGGAACAACAATTAAGACTGCAAATTTTGATGAATGATTCGAATCACTCCAATCGTTATGAGTATTTTTCTAAAGCTATGAATCTAAATGAGTAGGCTTATGAATCGAACATATTTCGAATGTTATAAGTTTGATGTCAACGTTGTACTCATAGTCATTGCAACCTGTACTTATAAATCAACGTTGTAGTGAGTACGAATGAATCAAAGTAGTTTAATTTCAATACTGTTGACTCACTCATACTCAAAATTTCATGAGTAGCGAAAAAAACGATTCAGTGCTGATCTCTGGTGTGCATCATCTGGTGACTGCATTGAACCGAAGGCGTAGGTTATGGCGTACGTTGTGGTTTTTGGCTTATCCACATAAGTATACATACTCCACAAGAAAAATTTTAATGGAATCAAATCGCGCAATCCTGGTGTCTAATTCACAAGGCTTCCACGTGAGGCGATAATGTCCTCAAATTGCTGATGCCGAACTTGCAATGAGGCAGGAGCAGTGTGGCACGTAGCACCGTTATGGTGAACGTCACGTCGTTGGTATTCAGATCATTCGGACCAAAAGAATTTTGTAACCATCATCCTATAGTGTTTGCCGTTGACAGTGATGGCCTAGCCAAATGTCATTTTCAAAGAAATGTTAACCGATGTTGACAACATCCCAAAATCCATAGCAAATTTTGACTTGTTCTGAATGCATGTCGTTGTCTGTCACCGTTTACCTTCAGTTCTTGAGTCAATTGCATTTTGTACGGGTGTAGGTCAAAGTGATAATGTATAATTCGCCAAGTTGTGGTCTACGACAAGTCGTGTTCATGTGAGCGAAATGAGTTCTCTTGAACTTTCTTACGGGCAGCAGAGATTACGTCCTAGTTTCCAACACCATCCATATTGTGTATGCTAATTTTATACATGAGTGGCTAACCTACAGTTTAAAGTCAACTCAACGACAATTTTTATTTCACTTTCAGAGTTTTTGTCAAACGACTGCTGAGGGGAAGTTGCCGAACTAAATATTTTTTTAAATTTCGTTCTGTTCGGGATGTCTAAGACATGTTTTGAACCATGTGCTGTCGTCTAATGAGCGTAAAATAGACGAAGCATGTAATACTTTTTCCAAAAAGAACGGCTATTTTGATGAAATAATTTTATTATTTGTAGAAATGTCAACCAATTTCAAAGATGAAGCATCATAACGATGGCCGCTATCAAGTGTCAGAGTTCGAACGTCCCTGTTGGAGGACCCGATAGAAGAAAAATTACATCAATTAGAAACTGAACCAATAATAATAAGATCTAGTGAAGGATCAGCTCAGCTCAATATAGGCATCAAATTGTACCAGAAATGTGTTCAGCGTTCCAGCCCAATGGTAAGAAGAAAACTTGAATAAGATGGACTAAGTGATAGGTGTTTATGAAAACTACTTCTCAGCAAAGGCAATATTCATGCGAAAAAGTTAAACCAGAACGACAATGCTGGCATTACTGCATAAATTTGCTATGATCCAACGAAAATAAAATTTTTTTGTTTGGTTCATATGGGAAATCCTAAATACAGTCACCAGCAGATCAGAATGAGCATCATCGTTTACTACGCAGTGAAAATAAAATGAAATGTTTTAAACTTTCGTTCCTTTCATTCTGTTCAAGAGGAAACAGGGTTCGTATGAGAGAAAGAAAATCCATACAATTGTTATTCAATAAAGCTTAGGAGTTGACAACGTTTCTTTTATCATTTTAACCTTGTGATGTCTTTGAACCAAAACTAAAAATGAAATTTTGTTCATTATAAAGAAGACAACAATTGTTAACAGAATCGAACTGGCATAGTTCCTGTTAAAGCGCTGTTATTCATTTGTGAACAATAGATTCCTTTCAGCGAGTAAAGAGTTGGTTACAGTGGATTAATAAAGTTATTTAAAATTCCTAATTTGAAATAAATTTTCTTTTTTCTTTTTATACAATAATAATGCATTTGTTTTCCTGTGTAATTTAATATTTCGTTTTTAATATGAAGAATTTTCTAAATACCGTCTCATAAATTATTCTTTCTATTTAATTTCTTTTTTTACAACATTTACCCAAATCATGTTTAATATCGCAAAAGTCATGGTATTAAAAGATTGTCAAAGACATAAATAAAATAAAAAATATTTTTAAATCGTACTTTTATGCTGATTTTGTCCTTTTTTATGTTACTTTCCGTATTCATCTAATTCATCCTGTATTTATGAGGAGACAAAGAGAAAAAATTTTTCTTTTTTCATTTCTAGTCATTACAGCGGATTATTAGATGTGAAAAAAGAAAAAATTTGCTGAAAATTAAATTTAAAATTTTTGTCGGCAAAAAAAAATCATCATATTGCTATGTTTTTACCTTTTAAAAATGGTTCAAATATTAGCTCGTAGATTTAAAATAATTTAAAAATAAATTTGCGTTTAGTTTTAATTAAAATTCTTTATTATTCGCACAATTCTGTGTGCCACCGTTTATAACTTTATGTAAAAAACAACAAATGCAAATTAAACTGGGCCATAACATAACATTTTTTTGTGGCCTTCAACTTTACTCTGTTACGCCTATTACAGTCTTTTCGAACTGAAATTTGTAAAAAAAATTTTTTGGCTTCTTTTCCGGATTAACTATCTGTAAGAGACAACTGGTCGTAAGCCAGTAGGTAGTGTGTTGGCTGATTAGACGTGAGGTCACGGTGCAAACCCCAGGTCAGACGTCTCCAACAAAACGAAATATGAAAAAATATTTCAACGGCGATTGCCTCTCAGCAAGTTTCAGGCAAAAACTCTGAGAGTAAATAAAATTGCCATGAAAAGTTCCTCAAAAATCTAAGACCTACACTTTAATGTCGACTCATGGATAAAATCAACGCATATAGCATGGTTGGTGTGCGAAACTAGATCGTAATCCAAACAAAAACGTTGCAATGACCAATTAAATAAGTAAGTAAAGAAGTAATGGCTAAAAAATCGTCCATTTTTAGTTAAGAAATTTCTAAGTAAATAATAAAAAATTTTTTTAAATAAAATATTTCTGTCGAATACCTTCTTTAATTCTTTATTTCTTTATTTTTTTCCTTTTCACCTATAATGGGTTATTCTAGCTTATTTCTACATTACTTTCTACAAGAATAAGAGCATTTTGTACTTTAAAATCTTACATGTGAAATAGATCATGTGAGGAGGTTGATTTGTGCTGTGTTTAGCTGGTGATGATATTATGACCAGTACAGTACAAACAACAACAAAACAAAAGAAAAGGAAGAGAAGAAGAAGAAAAAAAAAATAAATAAAAGTAGAAAATGCAAATATTGTTGGTGCGCATAATGTCATAGTCATAGTTAGAGTCATAGTCAGAGTCGTAGTCCGAGTCATTTTCATTGTTGGCTGTATTTAGTCTTCTTAGTGGCAGTTTCTCTTTAATATTTTTAATGTTGTTGCCATGTTGTTAAAAACATTATGTTGTTGTATGGTATTGTAATTGTTGTTCTTGTTAATGCTTTTGTATTATATACCAACATAGTCTATGACTACAGGACATTGTGTTCTGGTTTTATGCACACATACACACGCACAGCCCTTTTTTGTGTTTATTATTGTTCGCCAGCTATTGTGTTGATAGCTGCAGCTGACTATTATTCTAGAATTTTTTCGAGCATGATTTTTATTCTCATTTTCCCTTTTTCATTATTGTATTTTTATATTCTTTGCTTCTATTCGTTCTTTTTTTGTTTGTTTTGTTATTATTATTGTTGTTGTGACCAAAGGTCAAGGATTTAATTATTCTACTTATGCTAGTTTCCTTATAGTTTTGTATTTTCCCTTTTCTTCTTTTCCTCTCTGTATCCCTTTTATTTGAATAATAAAAATATATCCACTCTCCCCCCCCCCCCCCCTCTAGACAATAGAATACAATACAATACGTTGACATAATTTTTTCCGTTTCTTCTATGCTTAAAGGATATTCATACCCTACGGCATAGCATAGACCATAAATATTTTTGGTTGGAGAGTTTTTTTGTTTTGTTTTCTCCGAAATCATTTATAACAACTCCCAGAATTTTATGTAGGGTATCAATAATTTTACTTGGCTTAGCAGTAAGCTTTAAAGGCTTACGAAATTGGACATTCGTCAACGTTTTTGCATCAAATAATGAAAAGCAAAAGAAAAAGGAAAACCAGCACGATATTGTCAAAATAATAAACGAGGGCCAAAAAGGGATCATTAATATATTTCACAAGGATTAATAATGAAATGTTTGTTTCCTGTTAAATTTTTTTTCATATTTTTTCGGTTTTTTTCTGCTTTCTTTCGTCTTTAGTGAAATATGTAACACACGATTAAATGTCAAAGAATTTAACATGAATTTTAAATAAAAATTCACAAAGTACACACACAACACAGCAGCAACAGTCAAATAGAGAGAGAGAAGGAACTGATGAAATTTTAATTACATTTGCGGGGCGTTGCATAATTTTATTAAAAAAGGAAAGAAATAAAGGCAGAAGAAAAATCTGTAGTAAAATTTTTTAACAACAAATATTAAAAATATTGTTCAAGACATTCTATTATTATATGTACATAATCTTTATCTCTTTATAATTTTTTATTCTTGTTGTAAATAAAGAATTCATATTATTAAACAGGAAATGAAAATATATTGTATGTACCATATAAATGTATACACAGATAAAGGGTGTTTTATTTATAGGTTCATAACTTTAAGTAAGCAATGCTGTTTTACTTGACAAGTGATTTAACAGCTGAAAATTACTTTTTTTTTAGTTTAGTTTACTATTTCATTATGGATAATCTGGAAATTAGTGAAATTTTTTAAGAAAATAATGATTCTTGATTCCGAAGTCGCCGTAGTCTGGTAGGTTATGTGTTGGCTTATTAGACGTAAAGTCACGTTTTCAGCCTTGCATCAGATATCTCCAACAAAACAAAATGTGAAAAAATATTTCTGTCGGCCACTTCCTCTCAGCAGTTTTCTGGCGAGAAACCTGAGAGTAAATAAAATTGCCATGAAAAGTTTCTCAAAGTATTTATGCGATACTTCTCTAAGCAATTGTCGCATTTGGATTGAGGATGAAAAACAAGTTTTTCGCCAAAAGCCATTACATCCACATAAAATTACTATTTGGTGCGTTTTATAACCTGGTGGAGTCATTAGTCCATATCCCTTCAAAGTGATGGTGATGAGAACATTACTGGCAATGGTTAACTGTATAAAGACATGATTAGTGTGACATGTGAGAGCACAACTGGTGCTACACTTGATTTACGCAAAGAAACTTTTAATGGAAAAGTAATTTCACTTAAGGCTCTAATGAGTTGGTCACCAATTTATTGGATCACATTGAGACCAAAGACCATTGAACATCTGGGAATCAAAATTTGAAAAAGTTATTGCCGAAATATGACCCTGTTCTAGATTACGTTTTGGCACGCGTCAGTCGTGGTCGAAATCATATTTAAATGTTACCGATATAACCCGATTTAATTTGTATTCAATGTATATTGATAACTTGTGTAACTGCAAAAAAAAAATAAACACCCGTTATATGTGTATACGTATGTGAGGAAGTATACACACAAGGACAGAAGGTAATACATATGAATTTTTATAACATTGACTTTCTTTCTACCATAAATATGCACTGGCATATGTTCAGTGCAGTATGCATACTCTATATACGTTTTATACATACCATATGTATATAATAAATAATATACTATGTGTGTATATATGTGTATGTAGAAATTAAATTTTAATTTTATCAGCAACATAATTCCTCTCTCTCTCTCTCCCTCTCTATGTGTATGTAATAACAACACATATACATTTGCTTTCAGAATTATTTTTTAATTGGCTTTTTATTACCTTTCTGTTAAATAGTAAAAATGAAAATTGAGTAGATGGTGTTTAATAACTATACATAGCATTTAATTTATATTAAAATTATATAAATTGCTTAAGAGATTAAACTCCTAATGTTTTACTATGAAAATTACTTAAAAATCTCTTCTAGTAATTTTACTACAAGCATTAAAGCTTAAGTGATAAAGTTATTGAAGTGATTATCGTTTGGTGTTAAATACAAGAGAAAACAATATTAAAGAGATAGGGGCTTACTATACAGTGTACGACAAAACTTATTAGATAAAATTTAAAATATTGTTATGAAAATGTAAATGGTGTTTTGCTTTTACATCGTTTAACATTAAAATTATAAATAAAAGCTACAAAAACAAAAGCATTGAACTTGTTTACATGATAAACAATTAAACAAAAATATACCAACAACACCAGTATAAAAAAGAGTCATAAACAAGTAAACAAAAATGCAACAATAAACATTACACGAATAAATGTTTACATTTATGGAGATTTCGAGAAGGCGAATACACGAACATTCGAGTTCAAGATCATTTATCAGACTGTTTACCAAAAATCAGTGTTTGGTGTCGATATGCCAATACGGTATTTATAGAATTTCCCTTATCATCCAAACTAAAGAATTTTAAATTCGTCAGCACTTCGCTAAGAACATTACTGAGACTAATGAGCTTGCTTCGCACAATCGTCACAATCGTTCTACCATGAGGACCATTAGCAATGTGACAAATAAAATCGTAATGACCAATTATAGCATCAATGAGTATTTCAATTTAATTTATTTATTTTAAATTTAAAAGTAGGAAACGCTACCTTAAGTTAAAGAGCTGACTGCTCCAGTAGTAGTCAAGTGGATGGAATTATATACAAGAAAAAAAGTTTTTTCTTAAATTGATTTACACGACGTATTCAGAGCAGAAGTAAACATTTCTATGGACGTTTACATTTTTCAACTACTTAATCACTGCAAGAAATTTTTGTTCAACTTCCTATGCAAAACTATTTCCATACAGACATAAAATTCTCAATTCATTAAAACACCAGAGTTTAAGGCAAAACACTCTTTGAGCAACAAAATTTCTTACAAACAGACACAGTCCACTCGAATCCTGTCATAATTTATTAAGTTTATCATATTCTTGTGTCTTGTTTTCCACTCTTTTTTTCATTCTAACATGCTGTTTTATTTTTTTAGTCATCAAAGATTTTATGGCACATATTTTATGAAAAATAATAGTCTTCCACAACTAAAGTACAGACATCATGATGGCCAAGAGCTGGTAAAGGAAGAGAAAAACAATATTTGTATACAGAGTCGTATATAGGAATGGAAGAAAAACACTCATTATTACTAGAACTGAACAACGGAAAATTTCCCACACAAAATATTGCAACAAAATATGAAAAAACCTTGTATAAAGAGAAACAAAGAAAAGCAAAGGCAGCCATTAGTACGAGTAAAACTTGTCTGGTCTGCTAACTGCAGAAATATGATGATTTTTTTTAATATTTCAATTTTTAAGCAGCTCCATTGTTTTAATTTTTAATTATTTTGTAAGGGAATATTAAAAAAAAAAGAAAACAAAAATTATAAACCATTTGAAATACAAAAACAAAGTGCTAGTAAGAAGGAAACAAAAGGCGTGCAAATAACATACAGCAGACCAGCTTTTTTTAAATAAATAATGGCAGGCATTACATTCTGAAATATCTGAAAAGAAAATAAAACATAAAACAAATCAAATGTTGTATTAAAAAATTAAGAAAAAAAAATAAATATAATATGAAACGAAATAATAATTATGAGTACATGGTGTTCGGCATAGTAATTATTTAAAAATACAAGGAAAATGGTATTATTGTGTCGAAAATTACATTCACATCTGGTAATACAACAAGTATACTTTGAATAGATTGCACTAGGGTACTAGGCAACTGATGTATATGTATGTATATACATATGTAGTATATATGCTTATGTAAATATTAAAATTCATATTCAAAATATGGTTCCGAAAAAAAAGGTAAATTTTACATTCATTATGTATTTATTTTGTCCTCCTATGGTATTTGAAATTATGCAAACTGTGGCCTTTTTATGAATTATAAAGTCATGCACATGTAAGCATAATATATTCTAATTTAATTAAATTCTAGTGTGGATAAATTTGATCACTGGAAATTATTAAAAATTTACAAAAACAAAATACCAAACAAAATAAATTATTTCAATGGCGTTCTCATTATACAAATTATTTGTTTAATTGGAATCAATATCTAGCATAAATAGGCAATATTTTTGCAATCGAAAGTTTTAAAAGGATTTTAATATTAATTGTGGCATAAATTTAAAACTGAAACGATTAATTTTATAAGCATTTGGTTTTTAAAAATAGAAAAAAAAATTAAGAACTGTAAAATTAATTTCGCAATAAAAAACTGCTTATCATTCTCTATCTTGCTATAGATTATTTCATTTCAATAAGCCTCATCGTAAGTAGTTGTCTGTAATGCGCCCTTGAACATTCGAATTTCTAGTTTGAATATCTAGAGGTCCACGTCCCGGATTTTTGGTAATTATTCCGATGCCTACAAAAGGCTAGGCAGAGTGTAAAAAAATTCTCTAAAAATCTCTTAATATGTTAAAGCAGCTAGTTTGGAATCAAATGAAATTAAATCACTAACAAACATCAGATCGATATCCGTCCTTTCCCAGTGAAACTGAGAGTTTTCCAATGATCATTTTTTTATGTCTTTCAGGCTATTTCAGGATATTTTCGGAAATTGTATTGTCAATGAACTGTTTAGGGCCCGATTACCTCTGCTAAACTAGGCATTCCCTGCACGTTTTACAAGGCAGTAGGAAGGTACATGTAATATTGCTAGACTTTTATGGACCTATGTGGACAAAAAGGAGAGATTATTGTCTTCAGTGCTCCTTAAATTGCATGGACATCTGTCGCATAATTTGCTAAACTTAACATATACAGTCAAAGAAAAAAGTCTACATTAGCCACTGTATGTACAATTTTTTTCCGGTAACTTTTATTACATTGAAAAATGTGTTATAGCATTGCTTAAGGCAGTTACAATTAAGAATGTTTGAAGAACAGAACGAATATCAAAATATTTCACTTAGAAATTATTAGAAAACCGCCAAAAACCAAAAATATCAGGAAAACTGATGTATGTAGACTTTTTTCCGTGTCTGTAAGAATTTTAATGTTTCTACAAGGCATCCAAAAATATGGAATTAATAACCGTCCTGAAATGTAAGAAGACAATTAACAATCATAATGCGGTATTCATTATATCGACGCCTCCATTCTATAACGTTCTAAGTGTACTTAATGTTATTGCATTTTTAAATTCTACGTTCTCTAACTTAAATACTGTCAAAATTTGGTTCCCGTTCCGAAGTTATAGGGAAAATTCTACTTAGAATATACATATAGTCGTATGTCGCGTAACTTTGAGAGCTCATAACTCAAAACACATACTTTCGACTTAGAATGTTATAGAACGGAGGCGTCGATATGGATGCCTAGTTGTTAATGGGGATGGAAACAAACTGGGCCAAATGGTAAGGGGGTTACGTAATATAAGCCTAATAACTCAAATTCTTTTAATGCCTTTGAAGACCTGATTACAATATTAGATCACACATGTGATGTAATAACATGGGAGGTAAACTTGAAAAGATTCTTTGGGGCAATACAGTTCAAATTAAAACTAATTTAAGCTCGTTTTTCATGTAGTAATGAGCATCCTTCTGGTATATATTATTCCTTACACGTAAATCTCAAATTGAATAGACATAGTAGACATAGAGAACAGTGAACGCAGGTAATGTGGGGAGGACATCGTAGTGATAGAATATTTTTAAAGCCATTCCTCATACATACATACATACATACATACATACATAGTTGTCCAATACAAATCAATGCTTCAGGGCTCAGTTCAACGTCACTTTTCATATACCTTTCGTAGTTTGCAGTGAAATATCACGAAATTTACAGAATGAAAAGGAGGCAGAAATAGTGCACTGTTCCGAAATTCGAGAGGTGTAAGTATATTTACTCCGTACTTTTAAAGGTGTTATGTTGTATGTGGTACCAAGTTGAATTAATTTATGCACTACTTGTGGCCCATTATGCCCAGTCAGCCCGGTGTAGTTTGACTAACAGGGTAAATTTAACCGGCCTTATATTTTATTTTAATTAGTTACTCATTTATCCGTTCCAATTCCTGTTATTCCATTTTAATGAGTTCGTTTTTAAGCTTTTTTTTACAAATTTCCAATGTTATCCAACTTCGTTAGAAAATAATGAGGTTGATGGGATTTCGAAATATTAAATGAAATTTTGCTTCATGTTTTCCTTTTTTTTCAATATCTTTTTAAATTATTGTCTGTGTTGCAATGTATGTAAATATATAAAAAAGAAAGCTTAAAATTGTATGCCGCCTATCAACCAGTATTTTAACTTAAATAGCGGAGATGGTTGAAAAGTTTTAAGTACAAATCAAAAATTAATGAAGGCCCGGCAATTTCGAAAATCAACAAAAGGCAACTAAAAAAAATGAGAAAAAAAAGGAGTATTTTAGAAGACCACACAATATGTATCTCGTATTAGATTTCACTTTTTATTTTATTTTATTTTTTTATCTTCATTAAAAGTTAAATAACCAACAATATAACATGACCCCATTGTTATATTAACAATTTCGTATTTGTTTTACCAATAACAACAACAATATACATATAAAATATACAAAAGCACCCCGGCACGGACGTGTCTTTGCAACAAAAATCTGTACTAAAATACACTTTTTTCTTCTTTGTCATGGTTTTGTTTCTCTTTTTTTTTAAAGGCTTTTGAAACTTCAACTAAAAAACTAAAAAATCTTTAAAGATTTATGGGGAAAAAAACGAAAAAAAAAACGAAAACTATGGAGCTGATGTTCTAAATAATGTTTTAAGTTTTTATTGTTGAACTGTTCTGTCGTGTCATTGTATTGTCAGCATCATGACATTAATGTTAAGGTGTCACTTAGTCAAATAGCCAGTCAGTCAGTCAGTCAGCCAGGCAGGCAGTAAGCCAGTCACGTTATGTCACTCAGCCAGTCGGCCTCTGTTGTTGGCTGGTGTAGCTTCCCGTTCTCGGTCTTGCTTTTATTTGTTGGAAAATGAATTTTAAATAAAAATTTCGTTTTGTTTTCACAAGAAAAATGTTTTTTTTTGTTTCTTAATTTTTGTTTTTCATCCAATAAAAGCAAGAAAAGAAAAGAAAAGACATGAAAAATATTTTATTTATTTCTTAAGCAAACAGATCAAAATAGTTGTTGTTGATGTTGTTGCAGCAAAAGAAGGAGGAGGCCACAAGAAATTCCAATGAACTTTTATGTGCTTTATATTTGTTTGTTTTTGTGGGTAAAAGTGCTTCTTTCATTCAATGTCTAGACGTTTAATGACACAAAATAAAGGAGTAAATGTCTCATGACATAAAATATACACGATGACATTATTTTGCATACAGGGAATGCTATACACAATGTAAGTCAGTTAAAACGAATACCAAGTACGTGTTTATCTACAATTTTGTTCTTTATTATTCTGTTTTTTCTTAAGAAATTTTTGCTGAGCATGTCCCTTTTTTGTTTTGCTTGCTTCCAACACATATATGTATATCTTAGTTTTTAGTGGACTCGTACAATTTGGGATGAAGAACAGCAATTTAATTTACTATTCCATACGAAACTAAGCAGTTAATTGGATAAAGACATAACAAACAACGTTCAATACTTTAAAAGAGCACGACAATATAGAGCGCTGTGTGCGTAATTTACTGTTAACTTATGTTAGTTTGCAAAACCTTGAAAATAATCCCAGAGGTATTGAAGTATTTCAATAAAAATCTTTCCATGGTTGTAAACTATTTTCTAGGCAATGAAAGCTCTATAGATGTGCCACAATAGTATTAAGAGCCTGTTAAAGAAAGAAGAGTAATGTACAAAGGCCATTCCTCCTAACAGCAACACAAGGTCATTGAATATTTTTCTAATCACCTACCTTAAAAAAGATTTATTCCTGATGCTGCATTAATAATTGATGAAATATGTATGTATTACGTATGTACATACAGACATTATTGGTCATTACAACCCTTCAGTCAGGATAACGACATAGCTTCTCGTACCATCTATATGTGTGTTAATTTTATGTTAGTGGCGGGACCTACAGTTTAAAGTCGACTCTGAATGACAGATTTTTGAGAAAGTTTTTCATGGCAATTTTATTTGCTCTCAGAGTTTTTGCCAGAAATCTGTTGAGAAGAAGTCGCCTAAGAAACATTTTTTAATACTTCGTTTTTTGATGTCTGACCAGGGGTTTGAATCCAAGGCCTTACGTCTAATAAGCCAACATATGACCTACTAGACTACGGCGGCTACTATTTGTGATACCTACCAATAATTCTAGTCTGATAAATAGATGAGGTAAATAATCATAAAAAGCGAAGGACCAGCTAAAAGTAAAAAAAAATGTTCAAACCACTAATGTTGGGCGTATTCAATTTATGCAATAGTGACAGAACGTAGCCACGCAGTCAAGTAAGTGAGTAAGTAGTGTGTTGTCTTATTAGACGAGAACCTTAGCTCAGACATCTCGAGTTAGACAGACATTTTAGAAAAAAAAGGCGTGAACTTCCTCTCAGCAGATTTCTGGCAAAAACTCTGAGAGTAAATAAAATTGCCAAGAAAAGTTTCTCTCTCCCGCCATTCATGGTCAAAAAATTAACACACACAACATAAGTAATGTGAGAAACTAGGTCGTAATCCTGACTGAAGGGTTGTAATGACGAATTATGTATGTATGCTAATAAAAAAACGCATAAAGGACAACCTGGCAAATGAAAGCGTAATTATAGTATTTATTTTTGCTTTAAATATACGAGTATATGTAACTCTAAATTCGAGGCTAAATTTGTATTAAATAATCTTCATAATAATCCTGTAAATGGAATACTTGAAAAGCACTGAAGTCTGTATAAATACTACTTGAAATCCAATAGTTTAAAGAAATTTTCTGTGTTATTTTTTTCTGTATACAATTCTGTAAGTAGAATGATGGACTATTGCATGTGTTTTATTAATAAGTTATTTAGGCCATATTGCCTTTAGTAAAATAATTTATACTCTTATGTATGCCCGTATCTCTGCAACTGGGTTAAATGCTTTTGCAAGTTGTATTTGTATATCGTGCTTATGGTTTATATTCTACATTTTTTTTTATAAAATTTCTCTTCATGTTTTTGTTATTATTGTATTATTTTTTTAATTGAACATTAATTAGTATACTTTTATAAATAAATACTTGTATAATTACCCAGATCAGTCAGTAAGAGCAGTAGGCAATAGAATAAAACTCAAGTATTTTTCTACTTTCATGATTTTCTCACAACGAAGAATTTCATATTTTCCTCCAATATAACGCAAAAATCAATAGCCCTTAATTGTGTGCAAATAACCCTTGAAATGCTATTTTCTTTAACCTGAATAGCCGTAAACTGAATTAAAATTATTGCCAAATAAAGAATTTAATTTGTTTTATTATGATTTATAAATTGCGCAACGAAAGGTTTGGCTTATTTTTCTTTAAATAAAAGAAAATTATTTAATTATAATCTTAGTTAACAGAAATATGTTTTTTTCCATGAATTTTGTCTGTCAAAATTGAAATTCTCTTGATTCTAAGAAAAATTCTGAGAGTAAATAAAATTGCCATGAGATGTTTCTCAAATTTGTTCTTCAGTGTAGACGTTTCAAGTGTAAAATTAACATACGCTACTGCTTGTTGTGGAAAGCTAGGTTGTTGTCCTGACTGAAGGCTTGTTGTAATGATCAATTAAGTTAAGTAAATAAGTGAAATATCTTTAACCGTAGATTGAGCCTTAAAAAACTTCATAATTCTAGCTTAAGTATCAGTTTTGATACATACTTGTATTTCATAGAATTTTGCAAATTATTGATAGATTTTTTTTTTACAAAATTTAAATATACTTATGTATTTATTTTAATTCAAAAACTATTTTATATTATTACATTTTGTTATCACTTTTATGAACTTTACGCCAACATTTTTGACATGCTGTACATTGCAGCAAAAAAAATGCAAGTCTTACTTACTTACTTAATTGGCCATTAACATCCTGATTAACGGATTTCGGCCTGCCTTAACACATCCTTCCATGCGCCTTTGTTACTTCCGCCCCTACGCCAGTTGGTCACACCAATCGATAACACGGCTTCCTCGATCTGGCCCTTCCAACGCAAACAAGATCTTCCTCTTCGCTGATTCCTGCTCAAATGCCGGTCCCGCCAGAGCAAACTTCTCCATTCGAACGACATCGCCAAGTCGCCTAATGCTAATACTCCAAAACCGACCAATAAATGTATGTCATCGACCAAGAAAAATGCAAATAATCGACCAAGAAATGCATATAATCGACCAAGAAAAATGCAAGCCATCGACCAAGAAATGCAAATCATCGACCAAGAAAAATGCAAGTCATTGTTCAAGACACGCAAGTCATCGTCCAAGAAAAATGCAAGTCACTGACCAAGAAATGCAAATCATCGACCAAGAAAAATGCAAGTCATCGACCAAGAAATGCAAGTCGTTGACCAAGAAATGCAAATCATCGACCAAGAAAAATGCAAGCCATCGACCAAGAAATGCAAACCATCGACCATGAAAAATGCAAGTCACTGACCAAGAAATGCAAGTCATCGTCCAAGAAAAATGCAAGTCACTGACCAAGAAATGCAAGTCATCGTCCTAGAAAAATGCAAGTCATCGACCAAGAAATGCAAATCATCGACCAAGAAAAATGCAAATAATTGAACAAGAAATGTAAATCATCGACCAAGAAAAATGCAAGTCACTGACCAAGAAATGCAAGTCATCGTCCAAGAAAAATGCAAGTCATCGACCAAGAAATGCAAATCATCGACCAAGAAATGCAAGTCATTGACCAAGGAAAATGCAAGTCACTGACCAAGAAATGCAAATCATCGTCCAAGAAAATGCAAGTCATCGACCAAGAAATGCAAATCATCGACCAAGAAAAATGCAAGTCATCAACTAAGAAATGCAAGTCATTGACCAAGAAATGCAAGTCATCGGCAAAGAAAAACGCAAATCATCGACCAAGAAATGCAAGTCATCGTCCAAGAAAAATGCAAGTCACCGACTAAGAAAAATGCAAGTCATCGATAAAAAAAAAAATGCGAGTCATCGACCAAAAAATGCAAATCATCGACCAAGAAAAATGCAAGTCATCGTCCAAAAAAAATGCAAATCATCAACAAGAAAAAAGTGCAAGTCATCTACCAAAAAAAATACATCTTGCAAAAAATACGACATTTTGTTGTATATATACATATAAATGCATATGAACTCAATGAGAATTATTAAAATTTTTAAGTCCATTTAACTAAAATTTAATTCTTATCCGTATTTACATAGATTTTTTAATATATCCGGTTCCACGTAACGCACGACCATAAAGAAACCTGTTTTGGAATCCTGGAGACTATGGCTATCCAGCCCACCGGGTCCATTTGCCCCACTAGGTCCATTTTTTATCCGATTTTTCCTTTATTACTTATTTGAAGGCTTTAATTAGTTTCGACGACTATATCTCCAGTCTCAAGTAACACACGACCATAATGAAACCTGTTTTTTAATCATTGAGACTATGCCTATCCAGCTCACTTGATCCAATTCCCATACTAGGCCCATTTCTTGTCTTTGTTGTTTTTTTAAAGACATCTATTGACTTCGTCGCCTATATCTCCAGTCCCAAATAAAGCCAGTTTGTAAGGAAACCTATTTTGGAAGCCTTAAAACTATGTCTATCCAGCCCACTAGGTCCATTTACCCCACTAGGTCTATTTATCCCACTAGGTCCATTTACCCCACTACGTCCATTTTTTTTCCGATTAAATATATACTTTTATTTATTTTAATTAATTAAATAATTAATTTTTTTTTTGCATTCTACGAGCTCATATTTTAAACGTGTTTAAAAGGTAAAAACGTAACAGTATATAAGTCTGCCGTGAAGTTGCCTTCTTAAAATAGACTTCGAGGCTTTGTTTAAATATGAGTATATGTAAGTACATGTAAAGAAATGAGGAATAGTGACATAATTTTTGCGCCAAGCCATTTGAATGCTAATGCGTAGGAAGATTTTACTACAAGTAGTATCACTCTCTTTGCAGAATCAGTGCTTTGTACATCCAGAAGAAAATTCTACTATACGAAAAAAATGCTTCAAATATTTTAGTCATTTCGAATTTCATTTTATTGTCATCGATTACCTTAGTACTAGACACCTCTTCTAAATATAAAGGGTGACATACAAACAAATAAGGGACATATGCTTTATCGTCGTACAATATAACGCATTAATGCTTATCGGGGAACAAACCATTTTTTCGTTTGTTTGGTTCATAATGTCTGCTTAAATTTCGCAATAAATTCAGACGGATTTTATTTATTTTATTGTAAAACTGCCCCATAAATTATTATTATGAGGATTTAATGCACGCCTTAGACTAATAAAAAGCATATTAATATACGTATACGCATGCAGGCGTATGATTAATATTGAATAATAACTTTTAATAATAATGCTCATACGTATTGTATTGTTTCGAAAAATTTTGTACAAAAACATTAACAAATTCATAATAGAGGGGGGCTTTTAAACTTTTTTGTTTTAAATGAACCACAATTTGAAAAGAAAAAACACAATAATTTAGAAAATTTTGAAATATTTCCCCCCACAAAATGTACACACTCAAATTTTTCCTCGTGTTTTATATAATAACAGTTGAAAATCCATTTCTGCTGGCAGTTATTTAAAATCATTCAGCCATGCATTGGTATTTTTATAGACTCCATGCAAAAAATGTTACATATTTTCTCTTTCATTATCTTCTTAATTAGGCAAAATTTTCATAAAAATTCTATAAATATTATCATGTATTCCATGCCCCATATTCCATGAAATATTGCCTCATATTCTGCACTGTTGTGATAAGCAACCATTGCTGAAATATATTATCGTAATAGTAACTGAAAAATATTTGAAAAATGTTTGTAATTTCAAATATTTGTAACAAAAGAATACCACAAAATAAAGAAACATAGAAAAAATTCAAGTTAATGAGGAAGATAATTATTTTTTTTTCCACAACGTACATACATATTTTTGCTAATAAATTAGAACAAAGAATTACAAAATAAAATTTAGGGAAACATATTTTATGCTTTACTTATAATCTAAGTAGGAAGGTCTACAAATAATAATCTGAAAAAAACGCTGTTTAATACAAGCCTTACGAATGTAATGTTTTTCTAAGGGATACAGTTGACCTCCAAATTTGGTTGAAGAATTTGATAAACTCTATATTTTACGGCAATGGTATTTAGAATTATCTTGCTGTACGACAAACAGTCATTTAAAATGAAATCTATATTCGTGTTTGTCTACAACTATGATCTTTATTTTTCTGTTCTTTCTTAAGACATTTTTGCTGAGCATGCCCTTTTTTGTTTTGCTTGCTTTCAACGCACATCTTAGTTTTTAGTGGACTCATATAATTTGGGGTAAAGAATAGCAATTTAATTTACTATTCCATACGAAACTAAGCAGTTAATTGGATAAAAACATAACAAACAGCGTTCAATACTTTAAAAGAGCACGACAATATAGAGCGCTGTGTGTGTAATTTACTGTTAAGTTATGTGAGTTTGCAAAACCTTGAAAATAATCCCTGAGGTAATGAAGTATTTTAATAAAAATCTTTCCATGGTTGTAAGCTATATTCTAAGCAAAATGAAAGCTCTATAGATGTGTCACAATAGTAGTAAGCCTGTTAAAGAAAGAAAAATAATGTGCGATAGCCATTATCAGCAGCAACATAACGTCATTAGATACTTTTCTAACCACCTACCCTAAGAATTATAATTTATGAAATATATTTATATACATACATACATAATTCGTTAGTGCAACCCTTCAGTCAGGATAACGACCTAGCTTCTCACACCATTTATGCACAATAATGCGTTAATTTTATGCATGAGTGGCGGGGCCTACAGTTTAAAGTCGATTCCGAACGATTGATTTTTGAGAAACTTTTCATGACACTTTTATGGAAAATTTATTTTTTTTCCTGAAATCTGCTGAGAGGAAGTCGCCGAAGAAATATTTTCCATATTTCATTTTGTTGGAGATGTTTAACCTGGGGTTTGAACCATGGACTATTGCGACTTCATTGATTTACATAATGTAATAGAGCACTTTAGTCACCAGTTACTAGTAGATTGCCTGTTGGGTTGTTAGACGAAATCCCGAGATTCAAATATAATCCCATCATCTTGAACAAAAACTAAAAGTGAAAAAAAAATAAATATTGGCGACCAACTCTAAGCAAAAACTTTGGTATGAAAAGTTTCTCAAAATTTCTGACGTTCGGGGTCAACGATTAACCTACATGGATTACCCTACACGGGTACAGAGATGGAATGAGGAGCTATATTTGAATACTGACTAGAGGCTAGCAAACATAGCGGTATACAAATATATGCGCAGAGTTATAAAATTTGAATAGCAATTCACATCCACCTCTGTGCAGATCATATGAACAGTTATCGGTTTAGTTTTAAAAAAAGTAGGAGCAATGGATCTATAATGGGTAACGTGATAACTTGATTGAATTTGCTAGGTACCGTAAATACTTTATGATTGTTCATTGGTTATAAGGTAAATTGAAAAATATTTGAGCCGTTAAATATTCAAAAATTAAAATCCCTTTCGTACACGGACATTGAGCGGGTGAATGCAGGGGATGTGAGATAAAAAACCCTTATCAACTGACAATCATTAAACCGCATTCAATATGGCCATGACCTCTAACTGAATTTTAAAGTCTTGTAATATATTTATACTGCCACAATATAAGACGTATCAGACTAAAGCTGAATTGTTTTAAATGTTTTCATTAGTCCAAAAATTATGCGCTCATATAGGCTTGTAATATAAACAAAAAAAAGCTTAAAATTGGCTTTAAACCAACTCTGTCCCCAATTTGAATTTTTGTTTTTTGCGTTGTGTTGCAGTAAATGTTTTAATCTAATTTTCTGCCTTATAAACTGTAGTAATTTAAACGTAATCTTTATGCAACGAAATTATATTTTTACGCTCGCTTGTTGACCGTTTTTTCAGTATTTCCAATTTTTACTCTCTGTGTGACACAGTGTTTTTGTCTCTTCTGCCATGCTATGCATAAATGTGGAAAATTTAATTATAATTTTACATAAAATGACCCAAAATTATTTAAAGGGACACACATAATATGGCCCAACACTTTTTGTTGAGTTATTTTTTTGTTATTTTTGTTAAAGATAAAAATATTAATTTAATATTCTTTTATTTTTGTTTTTGTTTTTGTTTTCTTATGCATTAATTATACTGACGGGCATTTTATTATTAAATAAAGTTTCAGAAATAATTTATATAAATTTAATAAGTGGAAAATATAAATTTAATTCTTTTTTTTTAATATTTATTTAAATTTCATTATTTTAAATAAATTAAAAATATGAATATTTATGGCAAAGCAAGTTTAATTAAAGACAATTAAAATAAAATTAGTCATACCCGTTTGTACAGCAAAATAATTTGAAAATTTCGTAGTTAATTTGGCAAGTCATTAGGGTGAATTGACGACATGGTGGTTTTGTTCTTGCTACCTTAAGTCGGACTAAACAATCATCAATAGCAAAATGCCCCTTGTCAATACGAAATTTGGCCATAGCACGAATATAGACCGACTTTAGAGAATATACATATGTTAGGGTATCATTTGTGTCTAGCTATGAAAAACTGACCAAAATTTGTAGTCCAGCTAGGCATTGTCTTTGGAAGTCAGATTTGGATCGTTTATGTAATGTTCAATACAAAATCTTGGGGTACGATTGAACTGAACATCGACTGAACTATCGATTACACCAACTTGCTTTCGATTCGATTACCGTTTTGTGACGCAAATATTGGATGAATCCTTATATGATACTGGTTTACAACTCCCAGGAAATGTCATTTCAGTTCTCCACATCATGTGGAATCTTTTTACAACAATTGAACATTAGATCGTCTCTATCCTATTACTGTAGTACTTTTGAGACTGAAATATTGACTACAAATATTGCCGGCGTGAGAGTTTATTATCACAGTATACCTATGATGATACACGCGTATTTACAGACAGTAAAGTGACCATTAAATCGTTAAGGAATGCGTACACAACATTTTTGATTGTCCAGAATGCTAGGTGCGGAGATAGAGATACTTACATTAAACAGTTAACCTCATTTGGGTTTCTAGACACGGAAAATTCAAGTGAATTCCTTCACGAGATTGGCGTTCCTTTACAGAGAAGCAATTAAATGTATATTAATTTGAAAAGGTAATATGTGATAATGGACCTATTTTTAGAGGCATCAGACAGATTTGGCCTAACATAAATATGTGAACAGAATTTGCATTAAAACTCTCAAGATTTCATCTAAGGAACCTCAAAGCAGTGATAATGGTACGCGCCAGGAAACGGGAAGTACCTCATAACGCCTTCTGCAGAAGCTGCAACGACGAGGAATAGCCTATAAATTATACTATGTATTGTTTGAGATATTTTACATATTAATCTAATGTGCATTTACTCTGTATGTAAGTAAATAAACATCATTTTCTTATGTATTTAGAAAATAAAAACTTTTTTTTTTAATTTTCCAATGTTGAACCAGAACTGAATTATGAAAAGTGAAAGCAAACAAATCCTGGAATTTTTTTTCTGCTTTTTTTTATCGTATTATTCAAAATCAATTCCATTAATATTACATTACTTACATACAAATAAAGTAGATATGTATGTACATGTCGAAATGTATGTACATATTTTGCATTTTGATTTTAATTAGATTTTCGTTTTAATAAATGTAAATATTTTCTTAGAAGGCAAAATGAAATATCGTTTACAAGAAAATTTTTGATATGCACAGGCATATGTATATTATATCATATAAATTCCTAAATTTAAAGAGCACGTTTAAGTGAAATCTCAACTGTACTAAAGCTCTTGAAAATATTCTTTTTTCAGTTTATGGGCTTAATCTTCAACACATATATTCTAAAGTTTTTTATACCTTTAAACCTCAAAAAACAACACTGCTTAACGAATTAGCTCCACAGAACATCTTGCTGTATACTTTATGATATACAGTGAAAACCAGAAGTGAAAATTTTTTAAAATATGTTTTCTATTCTTAAATTTAAATAAAACAGTGTGTGAGAGAGACAGTGAAATTACTAAACTATTATGTATGGAATATAATATCGTTCAAATGTCCGCGACGGCCTCTCTTGGTGGAGCCCATCCCATACATTGACCTCTGGGAGCGATGTTGTATCTACGGGATCCAATTCAAGCCAAAATATGTTGATAATCATCGACATACAGTACTTACCATTGACAGTGTTGGCCTAGCCATTCTCAAAAAATATCAACCAATATCGCCGCCAATAAGCAGGCAGACAAGCAAGAGCGAGAAGTGATAATCGAAAAGTTATACTCAGCAAACTTAAATATAGTCAAGCATATTTTTGTAACCAATTAGACTTGAGGCAATCTTACCTTTTATTGCGAAATTACAATACAAGGAGATTTCAATCAAGCATCAGATTATTCAAACATAGCCTGAGGTTAATAACTAGCCTTTTGACACATCCCTGTGATGATAAGAATGAATTATCAGGACACATACTAGAAACCTGTGAGGCATTAATGCATCCCGGAAGAAAAGAAGGGTGCACTTCATGTCTAGGCCAGCTTCATGAAGTTTTTCAGGAATGTTTGCCAGAGGGGATGATCAGCACGAATTAAATACGGTAGATTAATGCGTCATATTCTATGTATTACGTGTCTATGTATTATTATCCCTCTCTTCCTTTCTCTCTCTCTCTCTCACAGAAGCGGGCACACTGTCTAGCCTTCCTGTGATGTTGGTTGCTCATTATTGCTGATTGAATCCTCCTAAATTTATAAACATTTTCAGCCTTCTCCCATTGTGTTTTAAAGCAGTATTACAGTCATATAAAAATACGAAATATGCCACATGATTAACTGGTTTGTTAAAGTAAGCCATTGGATTTGTATTTTTCAAGTTTAATATACAACCAAACAACCATTATCTTTTAAAAGTTTTATTAATTCTATAACAGAAGGTTTTATTTTTATTTTTTCGTAACACAACCAACTCATATAATAAAAATGAAACCACATAATTTGCAACTGTAGGCAAAACTTCTGTTAATAAAGCGTTTTGTAACAATTTTCATACACCTTCTTTGCAACATATGCTGGCATTAATAAAAAAATAAAAAAAGATGCCAATAATTTGTAAAATAGACAAAAACAAATATAAAAAAATTGAGGCTCAACTTTTGCTTTTAAAAGAATGTGTTGCGGCACAATAAAAAACAACTGCCAGTTACAAGCGTTCATATTCAAACAGATAAATATGCTCTATCATCATGTTCATATACGGGAATATTACAATTTAATGACAAACACTTGTACTTTTGTGCCTCTTCCATGTATACACTTAAACATACAGCCCCATGCCGACCACTTACACACATTAACGGTGTAGTTAGACAAACAAGCAGGCGACACTAACAGCCATAACTAAACTAAAAGTGGCAAAACAGGAAGTTGTTGAACATAAATAAGTGTGGTGGGTGCTTGTCTAAATATGTTCGTATTTAAGCTGTATGCGTGTGTGGATGTATGCATGTTGAAATAATAAAAGAGAACAACGTAAAATATATGGAAACAAATTTAAAGAATCTCATTTTTACACTTACACAATAGAGTACACATACGAGTACATACATACATATACACAACCAACCCACAACAACAAGGTGTGGTAAGTTGTTTTAATAAATTTTCTCTTTTTCATTTTCATTTTTATTTTTTTCAAATGTTTTTGTGTTGTGTTGTGTTGTTTTGTGTTGTTTCGAACAGCAGGCAAAAAAATAGAGAAAAAAACGTCACATTAACAACATCAGCCGGAAATGAAAAGAAAAACTCGAAAACATTATAGAAAATATACACGAAACTAATCATTTGACAACAGCAACAAAAATAAAAGAGAAACAAACTAAAAGAGAAACAAACTAAAAGAGAAACAAATGTTTTAAATGGCATTTATTCTCTACTATTCAGCATACTTACGATAAGATGCATTTATTAGAATACAAGTCCTAACATTTTTGCTAATTCCACGCAGAACTTTTAAACTTATAAAGTGAACAATTGGAAAGTTTAAGCATTTGATTTTCCTACAGATTTTCAACACATTCTTATTTCGTAATCTGTGCAATTGATTGTGGAGTTGGGCACAACATGCATACTTTGGGATAAGTTTTGTGATCAAATATTATATAAAAATTTAATTTTTAAACAATGTTGTTGAGGTATCAGGTTTCTTTTATTTTTTTTTTTTTTTATTATTTTGAATTAATGAAAACAATTGATACCAATAACAACTGTCTGAAAGCTGAAAATGTCATTCTTTATTGGCATTTCCATTCAATAGGGGTTGTCCAATAATAATGGATGATTTAACACCAGTGTAAAGTTTCTAAGATGGTATAAATTACTTTTGAAATAAGAAAAATTACATTAATTTAACATTCAACGTAATCGTGCAGTTATTGATCGCTTACATACTAATTTCACAATTCTCGATTCAAAACTATCAACAAGACAAAGAACTAGGGATACAGTAGAAAATATTACTGCTTTAGTGCGAAACTTTGAAGATATCGATTCTCTATTGTATTGTTACGAAAATGAAAAACATTTCAACATTAAAACTGTAAAACACCAGCGAAAAAGAATGGTAAATAAGTAAACAAAAAAAAAACACAACAACACTACAATAATAAATGTAAACAACGATGGCTATATCTATTAGAAAAATTATTCAAAAACTGTGGAATGGGCTATCGAACTTAGACATAAAGCCACGGTAGACACAAAAAGTTTCCCAAATCTGTCGTTTGGAATTGATTTTGAACTAGCAAATCCTGAATAAAATTAACACACAACATAACACCCGTTGTAATCCTGACTAAAGCATTGTAGTGAGCAGCGGTCGTGAAGTCGCTGTAGTCTATTAGGTAGTGTGTTGGCTTATTAGACTCGAAGCCACGGTTCAAATCCCCGGTCAGACATCCAAACGAAATATGAAAAAATATTTCTGGCAAAAACTCTGAGAGCAAATAAAATTACCATGAAAAGTTTCTCAAAAAATCTGTCGCTCGGAAGCATTCATACTTACTTGAACATCATACTCATTCTACTCACATTCAAAGTTTGAAGTACTCATCGTACTCATACTTAACAATACGTATGATGCTGTTGATTTCGACTCCCCTTTACTCAGCATTTATAAGAATCACAAAATAAGTACGATTCGCGTACGAACACTACAATACTCACTAGAAGGTTGTGTGTTTGCTTTGCTTGCTGTTTTTGTCTTTTTCTTTCTTCTTTTTTTGCAAATTCTACACCAATTAAGTATATACATTTTCATGAATGATTCGAATCACTCTAATCATTCTAATTTTATGAGTCTGAATGAGTAGACTTATGATTCAAACATATTTCGAATGTTATGAGTTTGATGTTAACGTTGTACTCATACTCCTTGCAACCTGTACTTATAAATCAATGTTGTAGTGAGCACGAATGAATCAGAGTAGTTGAATTTCAATACTGTTGACTCACTCATACTCAAAATTTCATGAGTACTTATGAGTAGTGAAAAAACGATTCATTGCTGACCTCTGATATGTATCATAATTTGTTTAATAAATAAGAATTTTATTTATTTCGTGCTGAAATTGCCAAAAAAATTATGATAATTCTTAGCATTGTGCAGAGCTGTTGTTTGAAAAATAAGTTCTTGAAAATGTTTTAAATTTTAAATTTAAATTTTCGCCACAAATAAGGCATAATAAATGTGTAATCATTTTGAAATTACGCAAAAGAAAACTTTTCAATCATTTTCTTTATTGCTTAGATGTGGTTGGTTCGCGGCTGTATGGTTGGCGTTGTGTTTTCTTAGATTTTTTTTATTCTCCTCTTTTATTGCTATGAAGGTAAACCACAAAAATGCCTGTAAGTATATTGTACCTGCAGTTACGCAAAAGTATATGTAAAAAAAAAAAACGCCTCTTTGGAAGGAGCTGGAAAGAAAGAAAATTACGTTGTTGCCTCAAGTACGACATCATTATTATCGTTATTGTTATCACAGTGTACATCAGTGGGTTTCGGCATCATTGACACCTTTTATGGCAGCAGCAGCAGAAGCTCATTGTTCAGACACGTTGTTTATTTCGCTCTGTCTTCATTTGTATGGTAGTTAGAATCCGCTTTTGTATTCCTCCTAAACACCGGTTATTATTACAACACATTCCTTCACTAGTTCACATTTAAAGTCTCTGATGTTAAATATCTTGAAGAATTTTTTTCATTTCATTTTTCCGTGGACTATTTTGGTTGTTTGGCTTCGTGTTATTTAAAAGCCATGCAGCGAAGGAGAAGCTACATTTTGTATTCCAAAGTTTCATTTTGTTTTTATTTTATTTATATTTTTCCTTTTATTTTTTATTTTCCTTTTTGGTGAAATAATTTTGTTGTTTTATTTGCATGAGTTTATGCAGCAAATTTTGTATTTCCTGTTCGTGTTTCGTTTATCTGAAGTATGCAAAAGTCAGCTACAGGCAACAAGTTGCCACAAGAGTTCAAGAATTCTGTTTGTGACAAAAAGGAAATAAATGTCCTTATCCTACCAGCAAATGACATGGTTTAGCTAAAGGAAAATTATTTTCTTAAATTATTAAAATAAATATGATGAGAATTTGTTGCCGAAATATACTCGTATTTCGTAATGCACGAATTATTTAAATTTAAGTTTTCAGAAGGAAGATAAAAAAAAGCAAGCATTTGTTATGGAATTTATTTCAGCGTATGAAAGCTGAACGACTTATAGCCCTGATGGATGGATATGTACATATTAACTGACACATTAATTTACTCAACCCTGAGATATTTAGAGAAATACTAAACTCATCTATTGAAAAAATATTTTCTTTTTTAACAGATAAGTTGCTCACTAAAACAAAAATACGGAAATTGAAAACCAATCATGGTTTGGATACAAATTTCTTACTGCCACAGTCAGGATTACAAACAAGCTTCTCACTGATGTTGAGACTGTGTTAATTTTAGACATGAGTGGAGTGACCTACAGTTTAAAGTCGATTTTGATCGATAGATTTTGAATAACTTTTCATGGCAATTTTATTTAATCTCATAGTTTTTGCCAGAAATCTGCTGAGAGGCAGTCGCCGAAGAAATATTTTTTCATATTTCGTTTTGTTGGAGATGCCTGACCTAGGGTTTGAACCGTGGACTCACGTTTAATATGCCAACACACTACCTACTAGACCACGGCGACTTCTGATATACCAATTACTTTTATAAATTATGGCTCAAAGTTCATAATATTGCTTACATATGTGGAGGTATCAAGAATGGATTAGCTGTCCTTTGTACATGGATATGTCATAAATCGAAGCACGAAAAGTAGCCAATAAACAATAGTTTACGGCATATTTGAGTGAACAGTCAATTTGTTTTGAAGAGGTTATTTAATTAATGCAAATATTAAATTATAAAAATAAATATTTTAATCAGAGTTGATATATTTGCTAAATAAACAGAATGTTGAAATGGCTTAAACAAACATACATTTAATCATTTACACAAACATATTAGCCTGTCAATGCAATAATAAATAAATATAAAGCTCTATGAGGAAATGATTTAAATAATCAATTCTTTTTTCGTTATAAATATTAAATAATTGTATTAAAGCAGTGTTGCCAATTTTTTATGGTCAAAACGCGCGGTCCTACTACTCAAATGGCGTCAAAAAGCGCTAAGTAATAATTTTAGTAACTAATTCTAATCAAAACGCGCTGAAAAAAGCGCTAAATAATAAAAAAAATTGAAAATGTAATGGAATTGTTAAAAAAATATTTTTTTTATGTACAGTGCCACAATACATTTTAGAAATTCCATAAATATGTAGCAAAAGTCGGTATAAACAATTAAAGTTTTTATACTTATTATATTAATTTATTTCTGTTTTATTATAAAACAAAAACATTTTAAATGTTTGTCACAAAAATAAGGAAAAGGTTCTGATGACTCCTTATTTTTGCATTGCAAAAATTGAAGGATCCTGCGAGAAGTCAGACTAAATTTAAAATTCAGGGCCTAATATATGAAAATGTTATCCCTTACATTTAGTAGAATATCCCTAAATGTCAAGCACACAATTTAACCTATTTGGCATTGTTAAGTGTTTTCTGTTGATATTTATCACCATGCACTCATGAGCAAGTATTTCAGTTGACTTTTATTTGCGGTTTAGCGACTATGTAACCGTTCTTCCAAATGATCTCCTAAATAGTCTCTGGGAGTGATATCGGGACTTTGTGCAAGTGTATTAAGCCAGTCACCTTTGGCAGGCAAATCACATGTTCACATTGTTCATTGACATGTTGGAAGTAACGAACTTCAGCGATTCTTAATTCTTCCGAACTTTACATAAATGTGTTCTTTAGAATGTTTAAATAGTCTCTCTAATTCATTGTTTTCTCAATAAATTCCAAACTGTTCACACTTCGTGCCAACATGCATCACTTCGTTCGAAAAAGGAAAACTTAATAAATTAATTACAAGTCCAAAACTGCTATGTATTACATATATTTTTCTACTGACATAATATTAAATTATTAAGACAATTTTCCATTTCGTCAATATCGTCTTCTTACAAATATTCAATCATATCTTTAGTATTATTCGAAAAAATATTTTCGACACTAAATAATGATATTTTATTTTAATTTGTAATATTAGTTGGTAATCATGATCTTATTTTATGCACTAAAGCTTTAGTAAATTTAATTAAATTTGTCTGTATTAATTCTTTTTCACAACCTTCAATATTATTATCACGACAGGCCTTTTCAAAATTATATCCCAAAGAACTATATTCAATCAATGGGGAACTAAAAAAATCAAATAGAAAAGCGCCAACCTAGCGCGTTTTCTTAAAAAAGCGCTAAAGAGAAAAAATGCGACTTTTTGGTGGTTGAAACGCGCTAAATATAGCGCGAAAGGCGCTAAATTGGCAACACTGTATTAAAGAAAAAAATTTATGTACTTCATAACATCATTATGCGACTGGCCATAAAAAAATTGTTTTAATACGTATTTATAAATTACTTCGTTTTTAAATATACCGTAAACATAATGTGCTGCTATTATTATCATTAAAATATAGAAATGTTTATGGAAATAATACTCATATCATATGTATATTACAAAATAAATAAAGAATTAATCGGGAAAATAAACACTTATAATAATAATATTGTTACGAAAATGAAGAATCTAGTTACTGGTGTTCGGCTTTTACATCGCTTTACATTAAAATTATAAACAGAAGCTTCAAAAACAAAACAATGCAGTAAACAAACCTGTTTACAAATTATCATACTGCTTAATATAACAACAAACACTAGTATAAACAAATGGTAAACAAGTAAACAAAAATACACAAACAACAATGCAATAATAAATGTAAACAAGGATGTTTAACGTGAGGCCTCGGTTCAAACTCCCAGTCAGGCATCTCCAATTAAACGAAATATGAAAAGAGATATTTCTACTACGACTTCCCCTCAGAAGATTTCTGGCATAAACTCTGAGAGTAAATAAAATTGCCAAAAATTTTTCTCAAAAAATTTATCGTTCGGAGTCGACTTTAAAACTGTTAGTCCCACCACTAATGTATACAAATTAACGCACCCAACATAAGTGATGGTAGAAACTCGGTAGAAAGGGTTGTAATGACCACTTATGTATGTATGTCTATATGTATTCCTTGTCAAGCACCTCAATGCAATATGCATGTTGTTAGTCGTCGTAGTCTAGTAGGTAGTGTATTCGCTTATTAGCCATAAAGCCCGGGTTCGAGCCCCAGGCGAGACATCAAAACGAAATTTGAAAAAAAAAATATTTCTTCGGCGACTTCCTCTCAGAAGATTTCTGGCAAAAACTCTGAGAGTAAATAATCCTGCCATGAAAAAGTTTCTCAAAAAATTTATCGTTCGGAGTCGACGTTAAAACTGTTGGTCCCGCCAGGGGTATAAAATTAAGGCACACAACATGAGTGGTGTGAGAAGCTAGGCCGTAATCCTGACTGAAGGGTTGTAATAGCCAATTATGTATGTATGTGTGTATGCATGTTGTTATTCTGGTATTTTTTGCTAAACATTCTGTTTACTTTTAAGATAAATGTAGCAATACGCATGAACTGTTTCAGTTACCTTTAATTCCCTTAGGTAATCCATTTCAATATTATGGTTACAATATCTCCATCATGTATTGCGAATTGTATAGGAATTTGCTTTAAAACTTCATAACATAAGTACGTAAAAATTCGAAAATCCCCCAAAGACATTTGCCTGTTTTGTGACAAAAATTTAATTTCTGGGTTACAGTTGTTGTAAAACTGTTTAACCACTTTCTAAAAACACTTTAATTAATTGAATGTTTTTCCTTTTTTTGGTTTGGTTTTAAAACATAAAACTGTTGCTATTGAACGCAAAAAGCCAGCATAACAGTTAAGAATACAAACGACAGATAGAAATACGTATACGTATACGAATTAAATGTAAATTTGAAATGTTGTATGTTTGTTTGTTTTTTGGTTTTAATTGAAATGTAATTATCTGTAGCGTAACACTTAGGGCTTTAATTTTGTAATTATAATAAAACACAATACCATACATAGACAATAAAACAAAGACACAAAGATACACACTTATTTTCATTGGATACACAGGCATTTGGATCAGTAGCAAAAAGAAACATTAAAGAGGATAATTTACCCTTTGATGTTAAACGAAAACAAAACCTCTTTTAATTATAGCAGTAGACATAGAGAGAGGATATATAAGACTGTTACATGTATTATTGAATACCTTGAGAATACGCATAGAGACAAACGAAAAGGAAGTTATTTGCTTCGAGCCTATGAAAAAGAAAATAGAATTTATAATTACTTACAAACACACACACACATGCATACATAAGAGAGTTTTACTTTTAACTCCAAGGCCTTTCGAACAAGAACTCAAATGAACACATTTTTCTTCATGGAATTTGTAGGTAAACATAAGTCTTCCTGCATCCAGTTTTCTTTTTTTTTAATATTTGCTGTGATTTTGCCTTAAATTTTCTTGAACTTGTTGCTTAAAGCTTTCGTTTTTCAATTTTATGTTCCATTTTTATGCACTTCCTTTTTTGTTGTCGTTTTTCTTTGTTTGTCCTTTTCTTTTTTGTAAATATTTTCTGCCAAAGTTCAAAGTCAAACAGATGTTGTTTGCAACACATAAATCTACACATGACTGAACTTTGAAATCTTTCACTAACATTGGCAAATCTGCCTTCATTTCTTTTTCTATTGATTCTACATCTATTTTATGTACATGTATTGTCTTTATTACACATACACAGTGTCGATTAAAATAAGGTGCACAAAAGCTAATACACACAATCAGTATATCGGACTCAGAACATTCGAAATATGTTTGATTCATACGCCGTTATTCTGGCTGAAGATCTGTAATAGTGAATGTCGTTTTTATGAGCATTACCACACACAATTCTGTATCACATACAGTGAGCGCCATAAGTGAGTCAACACCCACTGTAATTTTAAATTTTCTATTATATTCTTACGTATAAAAAAGTTCCTTTATCATGAATTGTTGTTTTTGTTTTAACATTTTATAAGTAATAAATAAACTTTTTTATTTTTGGAAATATATTCGACTATTCTCATTTACTTTTCTCGCTATCATAAGAAAATCAATTATTTCAGTGGTGTTTACTCACTTTTGGCGCTCACTGTATACCCATTCCAACTTTAGGTGACCATATATGTTTATAAAAAAGCATCTTGCATAGGCTCTCTGCCCCAAAAGCAAAACTTTTTTCAACAATCTTTTATTCTGTGATGCGGAAAAAGTCAACTTTACTCGTCTCAACTTTTTTTTCTTTCAGCCCTTTTCATGTATTTTTCTGTTACTTTTTTTTTAATAATTTTTTCGCATGTTTTGTGCCAACGATAGTAACAGCAACCCTTTTTTCCCATAACAAAAAGCAGATACTGATACTGTGGTGTATTTGACTTACAATACCAACTCGAAAGCTTAAAAAATGAGAAGATACAGGTTCTCATTTTATTTTACCTTAAATAAGTCTTAAAGAGTTTATTTGAAAGAAAAAAATTCTTAAATGTATTGATGTGGTTTGCCAGCTTAAGTAACCCTTTAACGGACGAAAAAACAAACATAAAAGTCATGATGTTTCAATAAAAAAAGAAAAAAAAAAAATAACGAGAAAAAAAATTACTGTTATTAAGCCATGTTAAGAGTTAACTAGAAATTGTTTAGCGTAACCCACATATTCTAGTACTTGCTTGTGTATACGCTTCCATGAATTCTGTATCAATATTAACAATAAGTAGCCGCCAACCCGTTTCTATTTCCATTTCCATTTCTTCATTTCATTTTTAAAGCAAATATTTCTGTGTTGTTTCTGCGTTTTATATTTTTAGAAATGCGAGTAGTAGTGAGTAACAGTTAATTGGCAACTGTATCAATATTTACTTTTTAAAACATTCATTCTCTTGTACTTCGTCCATTGCCTTACTATTTATTTATATTTCGTTTGCCAAAGATTTGCTTTCTATGGAATGTTTTAGAAAGTTTCCGAAAAGAAAAACAGGAAAAATGGAATTCTTTCTTTTTCTTTATCAAATATTTCTTCTTTTCTTGAACAAATAGTAAGTAATTCTGTTAACTGGAATTTATTTTATAACTTCAGTTGCTACAGTTATAGCCGAAAGTAATGCTACAGTCAAAACACTTTTTTCGAAATTAAAAGAATTCATCTCGAATACTGAACAATTGAAACTAAAAAAATAATGCGACCATACCACCTCAAAGGACCGATGTAGGTTGGAGTGGTAGCTTTGATACCAAAATCTTACTTTACCACGCATAGCGGCCCAATGTGATGCCACAGGTAACGCAGTCCCTACACTAACTGAGTTCTACCAAACTATGGAAGAAGTTGGTCAGCGAAAATATACGCAGAAAATAACTTGAGAGTTCAACAAGAAACCCAATGAAAACCAAAATCTACTCAGAGGTTTCAAAAATGGTTAGAGTAGTAGTTAACTGAAGTAGAAGGTGTTAGTTTATCTGCAAACTGGCAAAGAGATGGACATTTGAAGGCGTCCACTTCTGATCGGGTCACATCCTAGTTGACTACAGGGACGAATGGCTACACAATAATTGTTTCAGTGAAAGAGAAGAGAGTTAACGCTGTGCTCAGAATACTCAAAATGATGGTCAACACATGCCTGTATAGGGAAACCTAAAGAGCAAATATGAAGGAAGCAGTACACAGATGACAGTCGCAATCGATGAAGAATCAATAAATGTGAACAAAATATTGGGCGACATCATCAGCTATAGATACACTGCGAATCCTATCTAAGCCATTGCCAAGCAGGTTAAACACGAACCCATCCATGAGAAGTTTGAAAATACGGATGTGCTGCTGACATATGCGGCGCTGAGGAAAATGTGAGTTCTATTGTTCCAGTCAGACAAAGGGGAAGTACGACTGCTGCCATGCAGCAGGAGAACATTCATTAAACTCAATCAGTGCATGATATTAAACCAAGAACTCTGGTACTTCACAAGTACAATTAGAGGGCTCAGGTAATATGATATATTCGGGCATATTTCCGAAAGGACCCTGCTCCCAGCAGTCAGCCCGTTTGCCGAGTGTGGACCTTATATGTAATAGTATCCAATAATGCCATATACATCTGAAGGAGATTTGAGTTTGTGTATGCCACTGTTCACAACTTGATGTAAATAATAACAATTGCTTTGTTTCTTATTTCTCTTTGCACTCTTTTGCATAAACAATAATAATTACCAGTCACTTGTTCGACAGATCTTTACAACGGAGATCTTCAAACCACACGTCTTCACACAAGACTGACTGAAGTTTTTCTGACTCCGTTGCTTGCTTTGCCTTGTCTTTTATATGCCAACGTAAACAGTCTGGTTAATGATCTTGAAGTCGAACGAGTCTTGAGATCTATGTTGTTATATTTTTGTTTACTTGTTTATCATGTAAACAAGTTCATTGTTTTTGCTTTTTTGTAGCTTTTGTTTATAATTTTAATATTAAGCGATGTAAAAGTAAAACACAATTTCCATTTTCGTAACAATATTATTTAATATTTCGCAAATCATTTACTTTCATATAAGGAATGATTATGCTACGGTATCCTATTAAAGCTGTCATCTAACTCAATATACCTCTCTCGCCGATGCAGGACGAGTATTAACCACATCACCCAGAGACTAGCGATGTGAAGGTTTGTGAATTGATTTGGATTTGGATTAATTCGACTTAATAAATTGCAAATTTATATATTAAAAAGCAATTATTTTATGAGAATTATTATTGCTTTCCTTTATTAAATTCTCTTGTCTGTTCAAGGAAGCTCTTTAACAAATTTTTATTCACAACCAAAACCTGCTAATAAATAACAATAACAATCACACTACTCGAACATAAGTTGTCTGTTAAATTAATGAAAGGACGAAAATTAAAAAAAAACTTTTTCTTAGAATTCCAATATTGATAATCCATTCAGGGGCCAGTAACAATATTTCACATATCAATGAATACATTTGAACGTATTTGGTCTGTCACGTTTCACCATTTATTGCCCAAAACCGCAAATAATTGTTACAAAATGTTTCTTTTTGTTAAATCTGATGCGTACCGTTCTTTTATCCTTAAGACCACAAACAATACGTAACAATGACAAAAGCTGGCCTATAGAAAATTATTATGTATGTATTACTAAACAAAATCACCCAAAATGAACGAAGAAAAAAAAAAAAAAAGAAAGGCACTCACAAAAAAGAACGAAATTAAACAAAACTATACCATGAAACTGACGACAAAACACATTAAACAGCAAAGAAGAAGAAAGATAAGAAAGCAAAAGTAAAAAGAAAAAAAATCAGTCAACCATTAGAGTAAGTCGAACATTAAATTGCAAATATATGCTGGACAGGAGGAAGGTATGTACGCCTGTATATACTCGTGCTCATGCACGTACACTTAGTAAAATTTGATTCAAAGAAATTTTAAGAAAGTAAATAATGTTGTGGCATAAAAACAGGATTAGAAAAGTAATTGCTGAAAATTATATAAGCAAAGTAGTCAATATGGTAATACTTGTCGTCCGTTGGTAATTCGGTACTTAAGACAATTTTTGTACTCAACATTTTAAAATGAAACGCCAGTAACTGATAAGGTTTTACATTTTAAGTGAGAATTACAATCAGTTGAGCTTTAATATTAAAAAACAAAGAATTAAAACAGTTTTAATCGATCTTGTCGTAAAACCACCAAATTGTTACACATTTTCATAAGTTCACCTTAAAACGGTTACTTACTTAACTTAGTTAATTAGTCATTAGTCAGTATTAAGATCTTACAGAAGTGATCTTGCCTAAGTCTCGTCTGCTACATAACATAAAAAATTGGTCATTACATCCCTTCTATCAGGATTACGATCTAGCTTCTCACATCACCTCTGTCACATACACACATAATTGGCCATTACAACCCTTCAGTCAGGATGACGGCCTTGCTTCTCACACCACTCATGTTGTGTGTGTTAATTTAATACTTGGGTGGCGGGGCCAACAGTTTAGCGTCGACTCCGAATGACAGATTTGGAGAAATTTATTACTTTACTTTATTTACTCTCAGAGTTTTTGCCAGAAATTTGCTGAGAGGAAGTCGCCGAAGAAATATTTTTTATTTTTTCCATATTTCGTTATGATGTCTGGCCTGGGGCTCGAACCCCTGTCATGTGTGTTAATTTTATCCATAAGTGTAGATTCCGTCACAGTTTAAAGTCGACTCCGAATGACAGATTTTTGAAAAACTTTTCATAGCAATTTTATTTACTCTCAGAGTATTTGCCAGAAGACTGCATAGAGCCAGGATCGACCCATAGATTCTCGTGTAACAATCCAACACACTGCCTATTAGACTGCGGCGACTTCAACGGGGACTCCAATTTTAATATTTGATACTGGCCACCTTGTTGAAGCTAATTTGTCAAATTAGTTGGTAATTTTTCAGTCTGATTTACCAAATCATCATAGAAGCACATACCTTTCAATGAAACACTCAAATCGTGAATAGTTTTCATTGCAAGATCATCCTCAGCGATGAGACCACATTCTGGATAAATGGTTATGTGAGCTAACAAAATTGTTGAATTTAGATTCATGAGCCTCCATTACATATTTTTACATATTACTTGGAGATGTAATCAGTCCCTGTTAATTTGGGAATAACGTCGAGCAAACCATCACTTTCAACGACGAAAACTACTGGTAGCTGATTACCAACTTTTTGGTTCGAGTTGAATGAACAAAGGCATGTGATTTCAACAGCATGGTGTTAATTAGAACGAGTGGTCATATCACGTGGAGTTTCTTGTGGGGTTTTCTTAAGTTGCATAAGCCAACATATAAAATACTATAAAATCTAATATTTAGTATGCACACTCCTCAGAGAAGCCTTGACGGGAATCTGTAGGAGGCTATATTTCACTCAAAATTAATAAAAAGTTTTAAGAACGAAAGCACTTGTCTTAAAACACAAGTCTTATAATTACACAAAATGAGAGTTAGATTACAAAATATCTCAGTTAGAGCAAGAATGTATTTCTTTGTATTACAACTTATAATTAAAAATACGTAATTAATACGTATACATTACGTAATTAAATTCTTACAGTGTATTTTAATCACATAAATCTGTTCGTAATAATAGCGCCTACAAATACGCCAATACAAAAGGCTCATAATACATCTAACAAAACTACTCCTTTGCTTCTATTATTCCCTTCTTCTTTTCTCTTTGTTTTTTTTTTTGTTTTGTAAGAATGTGTGAATAGCTGTTATATGTCAAAGGACGTGAGGACATCTTTGTGATGATGATGGTGATGGTGACGGCTTTTCGTATTCATGGGCATGTACATAGATTTCCTGATATGAGCGTATATGTATGTTGTGTGAAGCAGTGTTTTCTGTTAGAAACCATTCATTAACATGTCACGTCAATAAAAGAGAAAACAATCCAATGGTTTGTTTATGATTTTTATCTGGGCCTCAAAACGAACTTACAGACATACCCATACAGACATAGACATGCCATATACTCGTCTAAAAGCTTACAAACAGCAAAAGGAACGTGTAGTCAGTCCTTTGTTGTAACAACAAAGGCATACCAATGGACACATGTCGGTGTATTCGCAAAAGCTTTATGTCTCTGTGCAATGCATGAATAAAACACCCATGTCAACTGAAATAATAAAAAAAAAAGGAAACAATGAAGAAGAAAAATAAAAGGAAAATTAAAAATGAAATAAATAAATAAAAACAATCCCAAAACATGGACCCAACACATTCACATTGCATATGTGTATGTATGTATATGTATGCATAAGTGCTGGCGTTGTTTGAAAATGAAGGCAAAATGAAGGCAGTGGTCAAGCACTGAAGCTGAAACTGACCACCCACTTTTCAATGTAAATAAAAAAGAAAACAAATTTTTTATTTATTTATATGTGCATATTAATTATATACAGTATGTATGTATGTACATTTACATAAGTATAAATAAAAATATATTGAAAAATATAAAGAAAATATTTTGTCTACACGCGTCTTCAATCATTAATTTGTTCAATTGATTAAAGCATAAGAACTCCTTTCTTTTGTCAATTGCTGTTTCTGTATTGAAGCATATCTCTTTGAATAGTTAATGGATTAGTGCTACGTTTGAAAGCAATTTTCTAATCAGAAAATGAAACTAATTGGTTTACTCTATGGACAGTGGTTTTACGACAATAGCGTAGAGGTCAAGAATCGTTTTATTTAAATTACCAAATGTGAATTAATTAAATGGAAAAAATGTTTTAAAAGCCTATATATGAATCCCACACGTGTTAGCACAAAAGCAATAAAAGCAGCCTAAAACACAGAATATTTGTAAATGTGATTGAAATACTTACTTGGAGTGATAAATTAATTCCATATCATTTATAATGTCATTTAAACATTGATATCGACTGGCTTACTCTTGAATATCACGGCCTGCATAGAATCACTCAAACGGCAGCCTCCGAGTGCCTGTTTTACCAAAGAAAGCTTAGAGATGACAGTTAATACTTTTGACAAAACATAAAATATGGTCGAGCATTGTATAGGGTGGACTCTTTTAAAGTTTTAATTTAAAAATGCAATTAAACAAAAACGATTCGAAATGTTAGGAAAATTTTTGTTGTTGTTGTTATAAAGTACCCACAGTGCCTCATTCGATCGGATAAACTTTCATGAACTTTTTCGAGTGTCTGGGATTGTATCTTGGCAATGGCATCACGAATGTTGGCCTTCAAATGCTCAATTGTCCCTGATTTGTCGGCATAACTATTTTCTACAACAGTACGCCACAGAAATTTGTCCGAAGGTGTTAAATCGCAGTTTCTTGGTGGCCAATTGACATCAACATTTCGGCTAATTAAACGGCCATCAAACGTTTAAACGTAATAAATCGATTGTGGCCAGTTGGGCCATCCTGTTAAAACCATACATCGTTCACATCAATCCCATGAAGAGCGGTTTCAAGAAAATCGTTAATCATAGTGTGATAGGTGCCTCCATTGCGTCGTCCTCATTTTCAATGAAATATGGATTATTGATGCCTCTGCTCCACAAGCCACACCAAACATTTACTCGTAATGGGTGCATTGGCCTGTGTAAGACCTCGTGTAGGTTTTCTGAGCCTCAAATACGGTAATTTTACATCCGAAAAGATGCTTGACGTAAGCCTTTAACACAAGAAGCCTCATGCAATAAATAATCTTTCTGTGAATTCTTGTTGATCACAACAAAAGCTATACCTTTATGAAGCAAATAATGATGCCTAGAATGGGATTACCACCTGTTCTAATATCATTCTATACTGTGAACAATTTTTGCGTCTCAGAAAACCATCGGTTGCCAATGGCCAGTTTTAGCAAATATTTCTTTAATTAGCCTGACATAATTCAATTCCTATATTTGTTGTTTTAAAATTGAAATTCCTTAAGCAATATTTTACATGCTTAACTATAATCCATCGACTACATGCTTACAAAATTAAAACTTACTTTAAATACTTTTTAATTAAATTTTGAACATGAAATAGATTTTCTTTACACTTATAATGATTATAAGTTTTAATGTTTAATTACAGTTCGAAATTACTTTAAAACTATAATCGTTGCCAGTGCGTGCATGAAATGAATGGCGATAAGAACAACAACCAAAGCCAGTACCAGTACTTAAGGTGAGTTAAACAATAGAAAATAACGGAAAATTGATTTCAGTCTTTCCTTTCCGTTCTTTTCATTTAACCTGTAGCATGTTTGTTGTGTGGTTTTTAGAATAAAGTTCTAATAGAATATATTGCAACACAATTATCATCACGATTAAATGATAAAAGTTGGAGGTGGATGAAATGCAATGAACAACAGGTATATACTTGTTGTTATAAGACAATCTCAAGTTTTGTCTGGCCAATGACGTGTTATAAATGTTTAATACTTGTATGGCTTCCAAATTGCATGTTAACTTCTCTTCAATGGGATTACAGGGTAAAGGTCTTAAGAATGAAAAAAAAATTTTAAAAATAAAAGGAAATAATAGAGGAAAAGGGGATAATGCAAACATACAACAAATAATTTAATTTATGCTTATCAATGCTTATGATACCCTACAACATAGTTTAAGTTTCTGTTAATAGTAAAAGTATAGGGTATACGGTAATAAATTTAGCTTAAATTTGTCACGATTAGTCTAGATTACACAAGATATTGCTACGCAGAAATTATTTCCAACTTAACTTCACTATTAAATTTCCAATTAAAAGGCAACTTCGATTTTATTTTAAATAAAAACATTGAATAGCTTATAAAGCAAATTTCGGGAAATCTTACGTAGTAATTCTCACTGAACGGTGGTATTAACCAATTATGTATGTAATTTATGCTTAGTGTAGTTTAACAGACCAGAGCCTCTGGTGGAAACAGAACCTACTACCCTCACGCTATTAGTCTAGCACACCAACCACTAGACTAACAGTGAAGTCCTTTCCCTAAAATAATGAAAATGAAATATAATATTACCTAGTCCGTATATCAAAATTCTTCAGCTGCAATCGTTGAAAATTTCACATTTGCTAACACGTTCGTGCTTATGAATCAAATATATTTCGAATGGTATGAGTTTGATGTCAACGTTGTACGCGTACTCATTGCAACCGGTACTTATAAATCAATGTCTTAGTGAGTATGAATGAATCAGAATAGTTAAATTTCAATATTGTCGATACAGTAGCGAAAAAAAAACGATTCATTGCTGATCTCTGGTGTAGACACCTTTTTAGAGTGTTTCTAAAATTTTCGAAAACTTATTAAACAATCATGAAAATGCAAATCCTAATTTCATTAATCCCAAAAAGGTTGTCTTATTCAAAGTGTATGTAGAAACACATCATAACCCCACCCTATAACAGGGAGCAATAAAACAAAAATGCATTATATGTTATTAACAGAAAATTAACAGTTTTTCACAATAATGATCTCCATTACTAAACTAGAATGAGTTGATGGAGAAACTCTTAATATCTCAGAGATGATGAAAAACACAAAAGCTGTTAATTAGTTAAACCAAGAAGCATAATATTTCTGGCATATATTGATGACCATATGTAAGAGCAATGTTTAATGAACAGTAATGTATACGGTATATAGTAAGAGTGGAAACCAAGTTGATTTGTTTGGTTAGAGTGGAAACTGCTTATATCGTAAATTATAATGAAAATCAGTGTGCTGTAGAGCTTGCAACATTTTAGCATAATAAATACATGCTTTACTACACACATTAAATGAAATAACAAGAAAAGTTGGCATACTTATGTACAGTGGTTTCAGCAGCTGAAATTAATTAATTTTTATAGAATTCTGAAACATCCTTTGCCAATTGGTATTTGGTTGATAAGAGCTGATTTGTATTTAGAAACTTCGTTATGTTGAAAGTTTCAATAGAATCTGTTTTATTATCATTATTCCGAGGTGTATACATATTACTGTGATAAGTTTTGTAAATACTGATGATGTATCCATAAAGCAAAAATGCGATTGGATGGTAAAGGTTTTTATCTTAATGTCATTGTTGTTATTTTACTTTCAGACTTTTGAATTCTTGATAGAAAAATAAAACAGACAAGTATTAGTTTCCTCTTCCGTAACAGATTTTTATCATAATCATCATACTCTCGGACTCTCAATGTCTACTTAAGAGATGACATTAATACAATCGAATAACGAAATGAACATGCATTTTTACAATTAATTACTTACTTACTTACTTAACTGGTCATAACAATCCTTTAGTCGGGACCAACCATGTCATGTGTGTTAATTTTATAAATGAGTGGAGGGCCCTACACAGTTTAATGTTGACTCCGAACGACATAACATAACATATATCGCCTGCTATATGTGCCATAGTCATAGAAAACTTGACATTTTGAAGGCGCTCCACCCAAGGAAGCTGTGGCATTTCGATGATACCTCACACACTCTTTTTTTAATATAAATATAGGAAGTGCATCATAAAGGACGCGATAGATATTATTAAGTTTTTACCTTTTAAAAAACGTTTAAAATATGAGCTGGTAGATTGCAAATAAAATAAAAATAAATTTTGGGTTTAGTTTTGAATAAAATTGTTTATTATTCGCAAAATTCTGTGTGCCACTGTTCGCAACTTGATGTAAACAACAACAACTGTCCATCTTCCAACCACGACTACTCTATTCAAACACACTGCGTATTCACACAAGACTGCGTGAACTTCACTAAATTAGTCACCTGCTTCACCTTGCCTTTTATATGGCGGAGTCAACAGTCTGATAAATGTTCTTGAAGGCGAACGTTCTTGACTTCACCTTCACGTAATCTCTATAAATGTAAGCATCGTGGTTTACGTTTATTATCGCAGTGTTGTTGGTGTATTTTTGTTTACTTGTTTACCATTTCTATGCTGAATATTGTTGTTATATTAATATTAAGCGATGTAAAAACAAAACATTCGTAACAATATACTTGATATTCTATCCGATGTCTTATTTTAATGCGTATGGCATTCTAAGTGATGGAATGATTTATAGACCGACCACTATCTGGAGCTGATTGACTTGCATCTCAATTGAATGCACAGATGAGATCGTCTAATGTTGTTCTCATCGTCCTCATCGCCCCGCTTATTCCCTGGCATCATGTCATTTAAGCTCTTTGTAGTATTCTGATAAAGGGTATAAGCAAATGTCAATCTGCACTCCTATAGAGTCAGTGCATTATATTTAAAGTGAACTTCCATTTGAAATCTATGGTGGGCTATCATCTATATGTTCGAGAAGAATAAACTAAGAAGTATAAAGACTACACTACACTAAGAAGTATAAAGATATTGAATAAAACAATTATATTTCATTGAACATATTTCATACAGAAACAAAAGAAGAAAAAAAAACATTTTTTGTAAATAAAGCGACAATTAATTCAATTTTATTTGCATTTTTCGTAATGATAACTAAAAAGTATCTTTTTTTATATTTTTTTTCTTAATATTTTAATATAAATAGTGTCTCACATGCTAACGGTAAAATTAACATATAAACTGAGATTCTGGTTTTGGTATCTTAAAGATTATTATTACCATACCGATGGCAGAGCATCTTACAATATAAGCCATTAACGCTATCATAAAAACAACTGATAAAAATATTCCACAGACAGACCGACAGACAGATACAATATCCACGTAGGTATAAGTAGCACATTATAGGAAGAGTTTCACAGCAAATAACGAACCCTAAAAGCTATAAAAATTTACAAATACTTTCCATCACATACACCTGCACATTTGTACAACGTATAAACTTACATATGCAATGCAAAAATGTTTGAGAAAAAAATAAAAGAAACAAAAAAAGTAGTGAAGTAGTCTGGCTACTGGATACCCTATATCAGATATTTTTTTTTAAGAATTTCGGAACTGAAAATAGTAATACAAGACAGAAATGCTTTTGTAATGAAATTGAATTGATGATTTCAATACAATTTATATTTTAAATCCAATAAACATCAGCTGCACACAATACCTACAACATGCTCGCTTTGATTAGTCCAGCCCAATCAAGCTTCTGGCATAAAATCTTATAGAAGAAAATGGTCAGGAAAAGTTTCTCAAATCTATTGAACTGCATCGACGTAAAACTTTAAATCCCGCCTCTTATGGAAAAAATTGACACACAAAATATGGGTGGTGTAAGTAGTTAGATTGTAATCCTTACTAAGGGACAATAATGACTAATTCATTAAAATAAGAAATAAGAAATAAGAAAATTAAATTACTTCCTAGAAACCTACTCTAGGTTTAATTAAAAATCGAATTTTGTCATATTTAGGCACTTAAATTTCAAAAAGTATACAGAAATCTTTTTTAGATCAATCTCCATGAATATTATTTTCTAACACTGTTACGTTTTGCACCTTTTAAAAACGTTTAAAATACGAGCTCATAGATTGCAAATAAAATAAAAATAAATATGTGTTTAGTTATAATTGAAATTATTTATTATCCGTACAATTCTGTGTGCCACTGTTCACAACCTTGTGTAAACAACAACAACTGCTTTCTTTTGTTATTCCTCTGTTTACCCTCTTCAAACACACCGCATCTTCACACAAGACTGACTGAACTTATACTAACTCAGTTGCCTGCTTTACCTTGCCTTGTAAGTATATGGCAAAGTTAACAGTGTGATGAATGTTGTTGAAGTCTAATGTTCATGATTTCACCTTCTCGAAATCTCTATAAATGTAAACATCGTTGTTTACGTGTATTCATGTAGTGTTGTTGTTGTATTTTTGTTTACTTGTTTATCATTTTTTTATGCCTGTGTTTGTTGTTATGTTAAGCAGTACGATATTTTATAAATAGGTTTGTTTACTGCATTGTTTTGTTTTTGTAGCTTATGGTTATAATTTTAATGTTATGCGATTGTAAGTAACAGTAACTGCAGTATCAGGACACCCGGGAGATGATAGTTTGTATTAAAAAAAAATGTTTTACTAACGATCTTCCTTATTTCGTTACAAAAGTACTTATAAACAGAGCATGCCCTTCTTCCATTCATATGCTGAAATAGGGTACATTACAGGCAAAAAGCAAAGAAAAAAAAGGGAATATAATGACTTGACTTTAAGCTTTTAAATCCAAATGGTAAGAAAAATCCCTTAAAGGCCAACTATAAAAACAGGAAATACGTTATTAAAAGTGTTAAAGTGTTTATTGCTGATTTCCTTTTTCTTATTGCCTTTTTATGTGCGTATAACCATTTCTATAACAACATACTTACATACATATATTAAGTGTGAGTAGGTATGTAGGAATATGAATATTCCCCCTGAGTATAAGAATTATAGTGATGGTTAGTCGGAATACCTTTATCAGTTATAAACAGCTTTTCACTACGTTATCATCATCGTATTGGTAACTCGTATAATTTTACATTAAAATGCAATTTCTGCACACGAGCTTGTGGCCAACATCAGTTGGAGAATATTAAATTCAATTTTACATTCCATCATAAATAAATAAGTAACAATGCATATGCAATTAAAACGGATTTGAACAGCATTTATGAGCTGCGGGGATGGTTGTTCATGTCATTTATATGTTAAAATTAAAAACCATTCAGGATCAAAAAAGTGGAGCAAACGCATTATTTAGTCCGGCACAGAAGAAAAATCGTAAAAGGGTCAAATCGCATGACAAGAGCCATGTAGCAGCATGTAGCGACGACGTTTTAAAACCATATATCTTTGGTGTCCAGACCATCCAATTCTGGCCAATCATCGAACTATAGTAACTACCACAGTCTGTTATAGCCTACCAAACGTCGTTCGCATAGAAATGTGGGCCTATATGCCGCCAGCACAAAATTGGAATGTATTGAACGGTCTTGGATTTCATGTCGATTGGTATCGTCACATATTCAACGATTTTGTTTCTTTACATATCCAGTTATCCAAAAATGAGCCTAATCGCAGAAAATAAGTTTTCGATGAAAATTACTGCTGCAGAGTCCATTCGGCAAACGCAAATCGTTGTCAATGGTAGTTTGCTTGCAGTTCTTGGGTCAGGTCATTATTTTACGGGTGCAGGGCTAAGCCATGATACGAAATCTACTAAGTTTTGATCTGCCAAATGTCAAGTTCTTGTGTGCAACTCGAATTCGACCGCCTCTGACTCTACTGCATATTCATACTGACTATGACAATAGTCGATCGTTTATTGAACCAGTGGTCTTACATTTATCCGTCACATTAAGAATAGTATACTCGGTAGAACGATTATCTTTATAAAACAAAAAATATATATATTATAAAACAAAATCTACAAGTAATTTCTATATAAAATTGAAATTCAATTGCTTTTTGTTTTTAAATCATAGCTTCAGTCATGTTGTTTGTATCCGGTATATTTTATTAAAACTTTTGCTCATCAATTGTATAAAACTCTCACTCTTTCTCTCTCTCTCTCTCCCTCTCTCTCTATCTCTCTCTCTCTCTCTGTTATCATTTAAAAATTCAAAACTTTGGCAAATAGCTAGCAACTACAGAATTTATAGCTGGGATAGAGAACAAAAATCGATTTTATAATACTTAAACAAAATAATGCATCATAAATGTTCTACATACACACACATACTCGCAAACATGCTCACATGCAATATATTACTCGAGATAATGGTGTTGCAAAAACGTTTTTTTTTATTTGAACAGAAAAAGTTTCAAGCGTTAGGAATAGAATGGAATGGAATGCTCCATTTGAGAATGTAGGGACATAATATTAATACACATACTTTCAATGCCATTAGAGTCACTAAATGAATGATCAGCGTGATAAATTCAAAGCTATTTGTTAAAAGAAATTGCATTGTAACATACCAAAAAAAAATTGTACGTATAGAAAATGAAGAAAATTTTGAAAATTATGTGGCAGATACATCAATTCATATTTTATAATGTCTTCATTTTAGCTTGAAAAATATTTAAGAGAGAAGATGTATCCTTTTTTATATCTTTATTTAATAAATCTTTAGTTTATTGAAATTTAATTGATCACACGACGTAATACTCTATCCATGTTTGGTTTGGCAACTTCTAGAATCTCATTTTCAATATGTTATCGTCTTTTCTTTTTTTTCTATGTTCTGTAGTCCCTATCCTATCCTAGCAGTTCCTTAATATTTGTTTGTTAGTCTTTCTTGTCCTTTATTTAGCACTTCTGAATAAATATTAAATGTTTACAAAATAAAAATTCCATAATGTAAACATTTAGCGTTCAATTTTGTTTTGGCTATAGTATCAGGGCAAAACGAAATATATGTTATCGTTAAGTAGATCTCAGATAACGGCCGATGACTATGCTTTGAAAATGGTCAAGGAATTTATTTATCTAGGCTCCTTCTTCACCAACAAAAATGATATCAGTCTCTGGATCAAGCGCAGGATCACTCTTGCCAACACGTGCTACTATGGTCTCAATAGGCAATTAAGTAGCAGAGGCCTCTCTCGTACGACAAAAGTAATACTCTACAAGACGCTCATCCTACCCGTGCTTCTTTACGGCGCAGAAGAATGGACCCTATTAAACACTGACGCAGCAGCCTTGAGAGTATGCGAGAGAAAAGGCCTACGAAAGATCTTCAGTACAGTTGCGAGTTGGCGATAATTTCCGCAACCGATCCAACAGTGACCTATATGAGCTCCTCAACGACGTATACGTTGTGCAGGGTATTAACATCCGGCGAGACGGGTATTTCATGCGGGGAAGAGGACACTAAGTAGAATTAAATAAATTGCCATGAAAATTATCTTAAATATCTGTCATTCGGAGTCGAATTTAAATTCTAGTTCCCGCCAATCATGTATAGAATTAACACAACTCAGCATAAGAGCTAGGTCCATAATCCTGACTGAAGGGTTCTAATGACCAATTATGTACATATGTATGAAACTGAGCAAATAAATGCTGGTTTGTTTCTGTCAGATCGTGTACATGTCTAGAGTTCGTTATATAGCTTGTGTTATGCATCCCTTTCTAACTCAATATACTTGTAAGCAGGATGTTAGCATTTCATCAAAACACTTTTCTTTTTGCGGCTAATTGGGTTATAGTTTAAGCGCTACTATATATATGTAGTAACGATACTTTGTCAGCTCAACTGCAGTTGTTTTAATATTTCAAATATTTTGTGGCATTAAATTCGAATATTTTTAAAAAATTTTCATTTAAATGAGTTTTATTTTTTTTTATCATATCAAAAATTTCTAAACACTATGTCTACAATGAACAAACACAGAGTTCTGTAAAAGCACACACACAAATTGGGGTGTTTTGCATGCATTCAGTAAACTACTTAGTACTTCAAGTATATTTATACAATAATAACAAGTTATTTACGCCTAAGTACTATTATATCTAATAGTTTATCATTTTATGCCTTAAAAATTCTATTTTGCATACCACTTAAGCTAAACAGCTTTTTGAAATTCATTTTCTTTACTATTATTGCCTAAATTCCTCCACCTACACCTCCAAATACCTATGTATACTCCATCCACATAATTACAGTCAACATCCTTTAAAACTGTTTTATAGTTTCCAAAATATGCACATGCAAAATGTAATCTACCTCTGTATTGCTTCCTCTTTCCGTTTTAGTTAAGTTTTTTTCATTTTCTTTTTTTCTATCCTATTTTGTTTATATTTTTATTTTTGTTATTATTTTTTCTTGCTGTTCTTCTAAAGTGCATTTTTTGTTTTTTTTTTTTTGCTGGTTAAGGCTTAAGTACTCAATACATCCGACGCAAACGACTAGGAAAATTTATTATAATCATCACCTTTGGAAAGAAAATATGAAAATTACCATTATTTTTTAACGGGAAGGTAAACTAATGTCGGTATTTATGGCATAACATTATGCCTGCCGCGACTAAAATTCAAATATTTCAATATGTTTTCCAAGCATTTTAATTTATTAATTTTGAATATTAAATACAGAGTATTAAACAATTCATGAATATTGATGAAGAGACACTCATTATTCTAAACTTGATGGAATTATAATTAAAAACTTTGAAAAGGAATATTTTTGCATATTAAAGATGTGTTTCTTGGCTTAACGTTATTAGAAAACGACATTTTATAATACATTCATCGGCTTGCGTTTAAACGCAGTAGTTCAGATTTGTATAATTTAATTTAAAAAATTTTTTTAAACATAAACTTTGCTTATATTTCAACATAAAAAAGTGTAATAAATAAAATCTAAATATATTTTTGATTGTTAATAAATAATTCATAAAAAATTTCATTAACCCGTATATGCCCAATTTTTTTCTCGTAAAAACATGAATTTTTTTGGGTTTATTGGAATCTATATGGTATACCACACAGCTGATCAATATCTTACCGTTTTAAAAATGGGGCGATAAGCGCATTTGGATTAAAAAAGAGACGAACATTTTTTTAAAAATTCTTGACACCGTATTGTAGGGTGTTTACTTACACGCTTTCTAATAAATAGAAAGAGAGCGTGTGATATCATCGAAATCTTTGACTCGTTTAAACATATTGAACTATTGATGCCCTTGTGTCTGGAATATAAATTGTTTAAATATTTGCCCTGGCTTCTCTGGATGTATCGCTTTCGAAATGTTTAGTACTCTGACTGACTGATGCATAAATCGGAGTGAATTGACCGGTGGCATAGAATATGTTGGTTTTAAGGAGCAATACGGTTTGTAGCTTATTTTCCAATACATAAAAAAGACTGACAATATTTCTTCGGCAACTTCCTCTCAGCAGATTCCTGGCAAATACCCTGGTAACAAATAAACCTGCAATGAAAAAGTTTCTCAAAATCTGTCGTTCGGAGTCGACGCTAAACTGTAGGTCCCTCCACTTAAGTATAGAATTAAGGCACACAACATGAGTGGTGTGAGAAGCTAGATCGTAATCCTGACTGAAGGGTTGTAATGGCCAATTATGTATGTATGTATGTGTTCTAAAACATGCTGTAAAAAAAAAATTCCATATACACCGGTGTATGTAGATTTTTGTTCCCACCGAATTTTATCAATTTGAAAAATAGGTTACAGCATTGTGTAAGGCTTTTACTATCAAGAATGTTGAAGAACAGAACGAATATGGAAAAAAATAGAACATAGTAATTAATGGGAAAATTTATGCCTACAGTTTTCTTTGACTGTACACCAAATAGTTGCATTAAGGGCTCTTGGGTGCCATGTGTATCACATTTGTACCAAATTCTGTTTGTTTACGTACCCATTGATCCAAAAATAGTGTAACGAAAATGAAAAAATATAGTTACTGGTGTTTTGCTTTTACGACGCTTAACATTAAAATTACAAACAATAGCTACAAAAACAAAACAGTGCAGTAAACAAATCTGTTTACAAATTATCGTACTGCTTAATATAACAACAAACACAAGCATAAAAATATGGTAAATAAGTAAACAAAGGCAATGCAAAGCAGGCAACGGAGTTAGTGAAGGTCAGTCAGTCTTGTGTGAAGAGGTGGTGTGTTTGAAGAGAATAATCGTGGTTTGAAGAATTATCTGTCGAATAATTGCCTAGTAATTGTTATTGTTTATGCAAAAGGTGTAAACAGAGGAAATTTGTTTACATAAAGTTGTGAATTGTGGCACACTGTTATTGTGCGAATAATAAATAATTTTAATTAAAACTAACCATAAACTTATTTTTATTTTATTTGCAATATACGAGCGCATATTTTAAACTTTTTTAAAATTTGAATACGTAACAATAGGACTAATCGCTGAGGATAATTTTTCGATGAATAGCACATTGTAGGTTGCCCGAACAGGACACCTATTTTTGATTAGTTACACGTGTATTCAATAAAATACATGGTTATTTGGCAAAAGTGACTGAATTAAGGCGAACAGATGTTTCTTCAACATGATGGTCGTTATCAATAATTAAAGTTCAGAAATCCCCATTATAAGTTGCAATACAAATTAAATTTCAAACTATTATAGTTTCTCTGAAGAGCACTAACCTACTGCTATAGATTACGTGCAAAAAAAATATTACTTAACCATATACGATTGTATTTACAATTCAACATCATTGGCACTACCAATGTTTGGATTTGTATTTCTGATGGTATTTTTCTTCTTTTTTTTCATTTAATGGTTGTACTTAAAAATACATTATATTTCTTTAATACAGTTTTAACCATCATCATAATTTACTTGCTATTATTGTTGTTTTTATGTGGATTTTTTTTGTTTCAAATTGAAGGCACAGAAACCCAGAAATTTAATGCTGCTGCTGTTTTGCTTTGTTTTATTTCTCTTGAATGCTTTTCTACTTATTTCTGCCTCATCGTCTTTTCTTTTCACCGCTTAATATACATTTTATAGTGCAAGAGAGAAAAAAATCTTTACAAAATAGATTTTTTTCTTTTGGTTTCTTTTTTGCTTGGTTTTGTTCTTGTAAGTATTTCATGTTTATTTCCAATATTTTTTCTGCATTAAATAAACAAAAAAAAAAAAAAAAATAATAAAAAAATATAAAAATAAAAAAGAAGAACGGCTGGTTTGAGTTTTTACTTTATTTCCTTATTTTTTTTTTTATTTTTTATTTTACGGTTCCAAAAAGTTAACGACTTTGGCCATTTAATGTTTAATACAAGAACAAGAAACATTAACACACTTTGTTACTTGTTGTTATTTTTATTTTCATTTTATTTTGTATTTTTGCCATGGCACAACTACTCTTCTGCTATTTCCTCTTTCACAGGAATTGTGCTACAAAAATGAAAATGAAAAAACAGCACCACAGCACAAAGCCGAGTGGTGCAGAATATTGTGACACACGCCAGTTGCGATAAATTATAATTTTATAGTGTTTTTCTTCTTCTTCCTTCTTCCTTCTTTCGCTTTTTATTTTTTTCTTTCTATTTTTTTTTATTTCACTTGTATTTTTAATTTTATTAATTCTCGTTTCTGTGCAAAAGAAAAGCTTAATAAGGACGAAAGAAAAGCAAAGGCCTAACACAAGGAAAATATTGCGTGCTGATAATTATATTTTCAGCTTAAACTGTTAAAAAAAATGCAGCAAAGAAGTAGAGATGATGGTCGTATGAGAACACTTTTTCCCCGGAAAAATTAATTGGTTTCGGATGCAATAGACAAATGAAAAATACCATGAAAATACATGCCAAACAGAGAACTGTTAAGATTTCTTTTTTATATGTTGTGTTGGACCATATGAATGCAGCTGCGGTTTTTTTTTGAGAAATTTTTAAACTTAAGTCGTTAGTAAATAAGACAAAATTGAACGTAAAGTGCCTTCATATACAGTTTACTTATGACTCCGAACGATAGTAATTGCTTCATTTTCTGCTGAAGGCCTCTTGAAAACAGGTCGCCGAAAAGAATTATACATTTTTTATATTTTTTATATATACAGCTGAGGTTTGAACTCTCGTGTTCCGTCCAAGAAACCAGCACTATTCACTAGGTTAGAGCAATGACAGGTTTTTTAATTGAAAATATATTTTCCAATAACATCTCAAATATTTTGTATTTTTAAAGGCAAATTTATAACTTAGGCGCTGTCGAACTGTTAAAATATTGTTACAAAAATTAAAAATCTAGATACTGGTGTTTTGCTTTTACATCACTTAACATTAAAATTATAAACAAAAGCTACAAAAACAGAAAAAAACAAAAAAAAAAAATGCAGTAAATAAACCTGTTTACAAATTATCGTACTGCTTAATATAAGAATAAACACCAGCATAAAAAAATGGTAAATAAGTAAACAAAAATCCACAAACAACGAAACGAAGAAACGAACATTCGCCTACAAGAACATTCATCTCACTGTTTACCCTACCATATAAAAGGCAAGGCAAAGCAGGCGAGTAGGTTAGTGTAGTTCAGTCAGTCTTGTGTGAAGACGTGGTGCGTTTGAAGAGAATAATTGTAGTTCGAACTATTATTTAGTAATTCTTAGCGTTTATGCGTTTATTCGTTTTGATCTCCCGGGCTCGAACCCGGGCTTTGCGTCTAATAAGCGAACACTCTACCTACTAGACTACGGCGACTACTACATCCATTAAACATATATAATTAATCATTACAACCATTAAATAAGAATTAATTAGAATGTGTATCAAACCCTTCCCCATAGAACAGAAAGTTTAAACTTTTCAGAAGTCATTTCCAAATAATTGTTATTTCGTTACCAAAATACATCTGCGCGTGTGGCTATCTTATATGGCTTGGTACTTAATGATTATCAAGTCAGAGATAATTTTTAATTCCCAAAAATTCTTTTTTTTTTTTTTGTTTTATTAATTTCTAGAAAACATACCAGAAACTTGTGGCAGCAAATTCGCAAATACTCTTTAAACTTCTTCTCCTTCTTGAATTTATTAAAAATAAAACAAATTTTTCTTTTAAGGAAACATTTTTTTCGTTTCTTTATCACTTTTAGTTTGAGCATCCCTTGGAAAATGGCAAGCAACACTTTTGATTTTATTATTATTTGTGCCCTTTTCTCTTCTGCGTTTTTTTCATGCTTTCTGATTTGTGACTCCTTTATTAAATTCTCTATTTCTATGGATAAAAAGAGAAAACTTAAGGCATAAATATTTATACTAAACTTTTGGAATTTTTTTTCCTTCATCCTTTTCTTGCAGTTGAGAGCACAGTTTTTCTGCTTCTTATGTGAGTTTCAAGAAATGAAAAAAAGCAGAAAAAAACCAATGTTTCAGTGCAAATGAAATATGGTTAAAGTTTTAAATGTTGCAAGAAGAAAAGATAGCAACTTAAATTTTCTTGTACAAAATCTTCTTAAAGTTTTTTTTCTTTAATATTTTCTGTTTTCGGTGTTGGTTGGCAGAATAAAATTAAAGAATGTGTTTTTCATTTTACATCACTGAGCGTATATTTTATGCCTCAACCTCTGTTTCCTATTCGTTGTTATTTTTGTGAATGTTTCAGATTTATTTAAAATAAATTATCTTTTTCCTTGTTACGCGTTAAGAAAATTAGATAAGAACGTACACACAGTCAATGAAATTATACAGTCGGGTCGAAGTTTATCTTCTGTACATTTATTAAATTCGTTTCGTAAAAAAACTTGTAAGAAAGTTGCAAATGATTTTAGACCATCTAAGAGATAAATTAATCCACAATTATTTTTTGTTCTTGGTTTTTTTTTTTTTTTGTTTCCTTGATATAATAGTAAGAAGTTTCTGGCAAAATAGCTGAAGGCAATCATTATGGGTAGACTTAGAGGATATCAGCAATAATTCGTTTAAAAGTTTTAATATATTTGCACAACATTATGCTAGAAGGCTGCCTATTCGTATGCGTAGACAGCTTCTGTGACTTGTCATTTTAGTCTCACAGAGGTTTTAAGCACAAGCAAAAATCAGGCTTGAAAACTGTAATTATAGACATAAATATTGTGGCGAAACAATTTTTATCTTTTAAGTGGAATTAAATTCTCGATATAGGGTATTTTTTTAGAACTTCCTATCTTTGATTTTTTTTTTTATTCGCTTGAAAGGCCTCTCGTTCGATTCGGCTTCTCTGAAGTTCAACTTTCAATGATTAACATAAGTTATATGCTTCTCATAACCTCTTTGCATGAATATCAGCAAAGAATCGTTTTTTCGCTACTCATAAGCACGAAATTTTGAATATAAGTGAGTCAACAGTATTGAAATTTAAGTACTCTGATTCATTCGTACTCACTACAACGTTAAGTACAGGTTGCAATGAGTATACGTACATCGTTGACATCAGCAAGCAAAGCAAACACACAACCTTCTAGTGAGTATTGTAGTGTTCGTACGCGAATCATACTTATTTTGTGATTCCTGTCAATGTTGAGTCATGGGGAGTCGAAATCAACAACATTATACGTGTTGTTAAGTATGGATATGAGGAGTACTTCAAACTTTGAATATGAGTAGTATGTGTATGATATTAAAATAAGTATGAATGCGTATTATATTAATCTGGTAGGAGCTATCCCTTGAGGGTTGGTCTTAAACAAGACATGTTGACTTTGAGCGTCGCTATATATCCAAGCCCACAAATATCTCGTGCACGATATTCAATCTGCTATGAGCTGTGTGGCACGTTGTACCATCCAATGTATCGCCGGTCATTGGTCTCCAGATCATCTAATTCGGGCCAAAATTACCGTGACCAAAATCGCTGTTTAAAAAATATATGGTGACTACGCCAGTTCCAAATCCATATTAAAAATGAATTTTTCACCATGTATTGGTTGCCTTTACATCTAATGTGTATAGGTATGGCGTTCACGTATCCATTTAGGTAGATGTACTCCTCATAGCTGAAGCTGAAAGAAATCAGTATTGAAACAAATCAATCATAAAAGCTAGAGGTATATCGGCTATGCTTTTAGGGATCCTGAAAGTCTTAAAGTAATATTATAGGCAACGAAACTCTCGGATAAATCCTACAAACTCTTGAAAACAAAGAATGTCTTAAGCCGCATGCTCATCGAAAAGTGTTCAAATAAATTTTCAAATTGTATCCAATTTTGCTGTTTTTTTATTTTGCAGACGAATTATGAACCATCTATCTGTCTTCCGATGTCTAATATATTTCATGATGTATTTAGAAATACTGTTACTGTTACTACTAACAACGTTTAAAACACGAGTTCGTAGATTGCAAATAAAATAAAAATAAATTTATGTTTAGTTTTAATTAAAATTCATTATTATTCGGACAATTCTGTGTGCCACTGTTCACAACTTTATATAAAAAACCACAATTGCCTCTTTCTATTGTTATTCATCTGTTTATACCCTCTGCATAAAAAATAACAATTACTAGAGAATTATCCGACAGATTTTTGTAACGGAAATCTTCAAACCACAATTACTCTCTTCAAACGCATCGCGTCTTTACACAAGACTGACAGAACTTCACTAACTCAATCGCCTGCTTTGCCTTACCTATTATATGGCAAAGCAAACAGTCTGATGAATGTTCTTGAAGACGAACGTTCATGTCTACGCCTTCTCGAAAATGGAAACATCGTTGTTTTCATTTATTCTTGTAGTGTTGTTGTTGTATTTCTGTTTACTTATTTACCACTTTTTTATGCTAGTGTTTGTTGATTATATGATTAACAAATATGTTTGTGCTGGTTTTTGTTGTTATATTAAGCAGTGCGATAATTTGTAAACAGGTTTGTTTACTGCATTGTTTTGTTTTTGTAGCTTTTGTTTATAATTTTAATTTTAAGCGACGTAAAAGTAAAACACCAGTATCTTGATATTTCATTTTCGCAACAATACAATGCTTTTTTTCCCAGCACTCCAATTATTCATAATTTCTTATTACTTGAGAGAGAATCAAAAATTGACACCAACAAGTAGGAAAACTACCACATTTTACAGTTGTAAATAGTATTAAGCACTACTAAACTTTTACAGAGTTTGAGCGAAGGAAAGACCGTCTAGTCTCCCTTTCACCAGTCATAATTGAATGTATCTTGAATACACATACATAATTGGCCATTACAACCCTTCCGTCAGGATTACGATCTAGCTTCTCAGCACCACTCATGTTGTGCGTGTTCATTTTATACATGAGTGGCAGGACCTACAGTTTAAAGTCGACTCCGAACGACAGATTTTTTTGAGAAACTTTTGATGGCAATTTTATTTACTCTCAGAGTTTTTGCCAGAAATCTGCTGAAAGGAAATCGCCGAAAATTTTTTTTTTCATTTTTCGTTTTGATGTTTGGCCAATTATACTTCTTGAATAGATCTTTTAAATTTTACAAACAAATTAAAAACGTTGTCTAAACTATTTTTAAATGAAAAAATTTTTAATATTTTCTCAAATTAACCACAAAATTATTCCATAACACTGAAATATTTTCATCATGTTGTCCTCTAGTTAAAGTCAGTTTAACTGGCTGTTTTAATTATTTTGTTACAGAGCCTTTAACAGTTGTATAGCATTTAACTTCGTACTTATTTTGGGGCAGTAGCTTGCATAATAAAGATTAAAATGTAATGAAGTATATTAACGATAAACATTTGAATAAATTTCTTTATCTTTTGGCCAGTCTATCTGCTTTTAAATGTTTGTCTGTCCGTCTGTCCGTCTGTCTGTCAAGCAACATTAAAATCACTAAATGCCATGCACTTGTAACAAACAAAAGACCCTTGTTTTGTTATTTAAAAAAATAAAATGAAATTAAATTAAAAAGAAAGAAATAATAAAAAAAAACCTTTAAAAGTAATTACTGTTTACAAAATAATCTTGAAAATTGAAGACAGAAAAGAAAAAAAAAAGAATTTATCAGTGCGGTCGTAAAATGAATTGAAGTGTAAAAGTGAATTTAACGCCAATATAACAGAATAAGAGAATAACAGAAGTAATCATTTGATGATTCGCATTAAAAACCACAATGAATTATCTTTTTAACATCATGTATTTCAATGTAACACTCACTTCCTGACCGCATGGTCACGTTGATCAAGTGGGTGTTTGGCTATTGTGTCATATTTTGAAGCGTATGAACGAATTTACGATTTAATGAATATTACGAAAATGCTTTATTAGTGATTTAACCGAAACATGTGGTTAATTTTCAATTTAATCTGTGAATTAATTAATTTAGAATGTTAAATAATATGACAAAACATTGAAACCATTCTACAGGGAATACTTTTCCTTCTTTCTTCCTTTCTTCCTTGAAATTAACGTTTTCTCATGGAAATCTTGATTAAATCAGATAGCTTTTCTTCCAATCCTCCTCTCTGATATGCTTTTGATACATCACACGATTTGGTAATAATTCGTTACACAATTATTATTGCCATGCAGAGGTACCCCGACAAACTTAAGAATGATATTCGTTGTCAACGGCTATTTCCTCTCTAGCGCTTGCTATGTATCCAGGTCATCAACCCTATCATCGTCTTCAAAGCTGTGGTCTTCGCAACCATGTGCATGTGGATTTAAATCCAACAGAAAATCAAGCGCTGCTACAGTACAGGCTTTCATTGCCCTTGTTATATTAACAGTGTTGCGAAGTAAGTTGTAATCCTGGCTGAAGGGTTGTAATGACCAATTGTATGTATTTATACTAGCTTGTGTCCAAATGACCTAAATTTCAATATTTCATCTCTTCAAACCTGTATCGAGTATTTTTATAATCTCTTCTGTATGATGAGCCGACCTGGCTTAAAGCATTATATAGTCGCTAGTGCCGATGGTAGTTTTTTTTGCGACAGTATACAAAGTTTCCCTGTATTTAAGACTAAAAAGTTTTAAATTGATTTCCTACAGGCATTTTTAACATGTTTTTAATACTGGCAAGACGCAGAAAGAAAACACAATTTTTCTTAAAGAAAGTAACACGTAACAGCTTTTGGTTACACGCTTAAATAAACATAAGCTAATACTACTCTACCCACAACCAACAACAGTTTCCCTAACGAACACTAACAAACAAATTTGTATTTAAAATTTTCAAATATTCTTCTAAAAATAAAACAAACAAAAAATGCGAAAAAAAGAGAGAGAACATGGATAAGAGATATGCTAGAAAAGATATATTGGATTACGTATTTAATCGTTTTTATAGTAGTTTCACCTTTTAAAAGTTTTAACCCAAGATTATTTAATATTTATATTTCCATGCATACGAAACTTTTTGTTTCCACCTCCCAAAAAAATGCCACGCCACACCACACCACAACGCCACCACCATATGGTTGAAAATCCTTTAATACTTGTACACTTGTACTGACATTGGCATACATATGGGTTACATGTGCACATACTCACTTAAGACGCTCACAATTTACACGTATGTATGTATACTGTTGGGATGCTTAAAGGAAAATATGCAGGAGTATTCGTTTATCATTCCTTATGTTGAATTTTTTAACATCTATTTTGTGTGAGAATAAATAAAATGGAGTGTCAGAGATGTCTGTCTGTGTAAGTGAGTGCGAATGTGGGTGAGTGTAAATGTATTTGTGCGTGTCAGGCAACATTTTTCTTAAATATAAAGAAAAAAAATTCCCTTACTCCCATACATGCAAACAAGCAAACTCTTTAGCTCTTTAGCTAAACTTGTGTACATTTACCCACTATAGTGGGATACTCCTACACTCTCTCGTGCTCTTTATACATTCGTTTCTTCGGGCACAATACACCACTTGTAAATGGTTTCTTTTATGCCCTTTGGGATCAAAAGTGTAAGAAGTACAGTGTAGCTTGTATTTCTTCTTTTCCTTCTGTTTTTTTTTTTGTTTTCTTTGTGCTACTGTAGTTCGTATTGTTGTTGGTGGCTGACTTCCGTTGCTGTAGTTATTGCGTACGCAAATACTTACGGCGTGAAGCTGTTAGTGGTGCTGGGTACTTTAGTATGAAAAATTTTAAAGGAATTAAATATCACCTGGGAACGGATTTAAGGAATTTAACGTTTAACGTTGATTTTATTTTTGTTGTCCAAAAAATTGTTGCGGCATACCAGATTTGGTTGTCTAATATAGCCAACACTGTATATTTTAAATATTAAAATTAGTTAAATACGCATAAGGACTTAAGTATCCTCGCTTTGCTTTGAATATTATTACCATTCAATTCTCACCATGTTTTAAGTTTTTAATAAGCTGAAGCAATTTTAAATTCTCAGTTAATTTGTATAGCATTGCTGTGGCACAGTAGATATAAAGAGTCTTCTGATCGCTTGCTTACTTATTTAATTGGTCATTACAACCCTTTAGTCAGGATTATGATGTAGCTTCTCACAGCTTCTGCATTTTAATTTTATTCATGAGTGGTGGAACTCTGATATTTATCATAGATGGGCACTTTGCAGTACCAGTAAAATTTCAGTAAAAATTGATTTTTACTGATTACTGAAAAAAATTTCAGTATTCAGTAAAATTTTACTGTTAATGCAATCTAAATTTAAATGAAATTTAAATAAAATTTAAATGAAAAAAAGTAAAATTTTGCTGTTAATGCAATCTAAATTTAAATGAAATTTAAATGAAATTTAGATTGCATTACCAGTAAAATTTTACTGAATACTGAAATTTTTTTCAGTAATCAGTAAAAATCAATTTGTACTGAAATTTTACTGGTACTGCAAAGTGCCCATCTATGATATTTATTTAGAAGTTGCAGAAAGATATATGATTTCCATGGGCTCTTGGCTAGAAGGGAACAAACTATCCTTGGATAGGCTTGTTCTACATTCCTATGAGTAACGTAAACAAACCAACAGCCTGCCACTAATCACGGGTTACTGCATTTGCCCAAGTAGCAGAGATAAGCAATGAATCATTTTTTCGCTACTCATAAGCACTAATGAAATTTCAAACATGGGTGAGTCAACAGTATTGAAATTCAGCTACTATGATTCTTTCGTACTCACTACAACATTGATTTATAAGTATAGGTTGCAATGAGTATGAGTACAACGTTGACATTAAACTCATAACATTCGGTACAAGTTTGATTCATACGCCTACTCATTCATGTTCATAAATTTAGAAAAATACTTCTAATACTCATACATGATTCGAGTGATTCGAATCATGCAGTCTTAGTTGTTGTTGCATTTACAAAAAATGGACAATGAAAGAAAAAAGACAAAGACGGCAAGCAAAGCCAACACACAACCTTCTAGTGAGTATTGTAAATGTTGAGTAAAGGAGAGTCGAAATCAAATCATGAGTTAAGTATGAGTACGATGAGTACTTCAAACTTTGAATATGAGTAGTATGGGTATGATATTAAAATAAGTATGAATGCGTATAAGTATCAGAAATTATGAGTATGATTCGAAACTACTCATCTTTTTGAATACCCATTGCTGATCTCTCCTAGGTAACCAGATGTGGTTCCAGCAATATTTAAATACCATACTCTTAGTAGTTACCAAATTTACTGAATTAAAACGAATCCATTGAACAGATGTCAATAGGAACTTATTGCTTCAAGGAAGGTTCCGAAATGTAGTTAGGACGGAACTGGGTCTCTATATAGAAAAAGTAGACACCAAACCAAAGGATTCCGGACCAAAAGGTCGTGAAACTATGGAATGTGTGATCGAGGCCATCAATAATTTGATAAACTTCACATAAATAGTAAAAATGATTTTCGTTTCTTAGTTGAAGTATTTTATTTTTCGTATTTGAAAATTTTGCATATTTATGAACCCTTCGTTATTCAATTCTTAATTTTTTTATTTGTTTTTTGTTATTTATAAAAAGTACCCTAGTGCCAGCAAGATCCCTAACAAAATCTTTTAAAAAGTCATTTATTTCCTCACACAGCATACAGACGAATGTGGCAAATGGTGTTGTACAGAATTCTGTTGTATTATGTCATGTCATGACTATTTATTTCTGTACGTTTGCAATGACTACTACGACATGCTGGAGTATTTGTAGGAAAACATTTTTGTTAACTCCTTTGTTTGAACAGTTAACACCATCCAAGACAAATTTAAAGCCCTCAACAACCCCTTTTAAACCGCATAGAAATAGATTTCAAGAGTACTTTCAAAAATACCATACAATTCAATCTATGTACATACATATGTATAAGAGTTTGTATGTAGATATGGTAGATGTATCCAAGTATTTACTATACATTGTAGTAGAAATACACAAATTTTCTCATGTTTTTCCTCCTTTTTTTTGCTTTTTTGTGGTTAGTGTTTATAAGGACTTCTTTTTTTTTTTTGTGAGCAAAAATTAAATGAATGGCTGAAGTATTTATTTTTATATTGTCGAATAGCTGTAGCTCAAGCATCCGTATGTATGTAGTGTGTCTGTCGTGTAGTGTAATGGGTAATGGTGTTAGAAGTACTAGATTTTGTTGAAAATCTAAAAGAGAAAAACTTTGTAATTGTCTACCCTGGGGAAATTTGTTTAGATTTTAAATTGTTGATGTTTTGTGGTTAAGTTTCTCTATCTTCGTCTTCCTCGTCTCAATTTTCCCTCCCTTTTTAGTATTATTATTATTCGTTTTTTTTTCTTGTTTGCTTTTATTTTTTGTTGTTTATTATGCGGACATATTCATGAAATTGTATAGAAAAGTTTCGATTCTCTTCCGAGTTTTAAAGAGCCAAATATTTAACTTTTTCCCCAAATAGTTATCTCTTCTGGATTGTCAGTGAATTTATTTTATAACTTAATTAAAAACAATAAAATTTCTTTAGTTACCATTAAATTGCATTGCAGATAATGGTTTCAGCATTATTTGTTCTCATAAATAATGGGAAATCTAATAAGTTTCTTACGAATTGCTTCATTTCTATTTTTCTTCGCAAGTAATTGGAATTTGAAGATGTAGATACGAAAGCGAAATTTACTTATTATTCTATACGATATTATAATTTAAAATAAATAAAAATTTATTTTTAGTCAGGATTACCTCCGTACAGTTTACAGTCGACTCCAAACTACAGATTTTTGAGAAACTTTTCATTTCAATATTTATTTACTCTCTGTTGAGATTAAGTCGCCTAAGAAATATACGCCTGACCTTCTGACATCTTCTAAGCCACTATACTTCCTACTAGACTACGGCGACTTTTAGCCATGCATGCATGCACCTCCAAAAAATAAATTTTTTGATGTACATTCTATCGGTGATGAAATATTACGAACCAAAATATTACGAATATGAACAATTGCAGAAGATTTCTGAAATAGTTACGACATGTACATGGTTAAACAGCTTTTGATTACATACATCTAAATATGACACACATAAAACCATGATCTTGATGAAAATCAAAGCCTCTAGTCTATCCATTTCAGATGGTTTTCCACCACTTTTTCTTACATTTCAAACAACATCTCGGCGATAATTTAGGGAATGGCGACTTCAATGTTAATGGTTTACTCTCGTAGAGAATGTCTTCGACTTAGGCCACCCATACAAAGCCTAAAGGTGTCATAATGTTGGTGGCCACCAATTAACGTCGCCAAAACGCGAAATTAATCTTAGCGATCGATAAATTCGAATGAAGTTCGATACTTTCCCTAACAAACGATATATTTACTACAGTGCATATATTGTGATGACGCACAAACCTGTCTACATGTGTTTTACTTTCAGTATCTTCATAGTTGTTCACAAACTTGACAATCCCTATGACAGTAGTTCAATTATAACGGCCCTTAATGTAGTGTCTAGTAGGTAGAATTGTTGGCTTATTACATGTGAGGCCAGGTCAGACATCAAAATGAAATTATGAAAACAATACTTCTTCGGCGACTTCCTCTCTCTGTATATTTCTGAGTAAAAACTCTGAGAATAAAAAAAATTTTCCGTGAAAAGTTTATCGATTTTAAACTTTAGGCCCCGTCGCTCATTTGTAAAAAATCAACACACACAACATCAGTGGTGTGAGAAGCTAGGTCGTAATACTGACTAAAGGGTTGTAATGGTCAATTATGTATATGTTGGTCGACCGATTAATCATTTCTACACTTTATTTAGGATTACCACTATCGATTTTCACACCAGCCATATCATGTAATTTAATTTCATTCATGACGGGCTATACCTACAGTTTAACGTCGTCTTCGAATGACAGATTTGAGAAATTTCACATGAAAATTTATTATTTTATTCACTTTCAGAAGGGAGAGAGAGAGAGAGCAGTATAAACTATTTAGTAAAAGGGGAAGAATGAAATATTTAATTTATCGTATATCGTTTTGTTCGAAATGTCTAAGCTGAACTTTAAATCAAGGCTCTCATCTAATAAGCCGGTACACTATACACTAGACTACTGTGACTTCAATTATTCTTTGCTTTCATTGGACTCAGTTTTTTCAAATCATTTAAAAACCTTATTGTGTATTCTCTTTCGTTCGATGACTAAATGAGAAGATAGCGAAGACTAAATGAGATAAAAGCGAAAATAGGAAAAATTAATAAATATCTCTCCAAATACCGATAACATAAGTTTTTTTGACGTACGCCATGTATTGTGAATACCACAATATATTGTGTACTCCTTTTTGTGTTTTTAACATCTTATCCTTCTTATTATTTCATTGCTTCGTTTTCTGTTCCACAAATCAAGTGTTTCCAACTAAGCATGTAATCGGTCTGTTGTCGTTTATTCTAGAATGACAGGGTTGCCATCTTGAGTATTAATGGGTTTCAATTTTTTATGCTCTTTTATTACATTTACTTTTGATAAAGGAAAAATATTTTTTTTCATAGAGCAAAATGTAATTCTCATTGTATCTCGTAACAGTTTCCTTTTAATTTTTCACAAAAATATTTACAAACATTATTGATTTTTTTGTGAATAAAATTTACATCTGAAAAAATAAAATAAAATGGCTTAAAGCGTATATAAAAGTCTGATACACTCATAGATATGTGTATAGCACATACAGCTGTGTATACAGGTATTTCTGTCAATTAAAATTGTTTGTTAATCTTTTATAAGGGCACTCAAATTTTAATTGAGAGCTCTGTGATATAGGATTACACTCTCACTGACATGTTTTCTATAAAAAAAACATGGAAAAGAAATGTACCAAGTGTATATCGTATAATTCCAATTTGTAGTAAATTTCATGCAAAAAAAATCCCTCGTTGAGCCCCTAATAAGTGAAATAATTTGTCAACGTTCTGGGTTTTCCTGTAGCTCTGTTCTCTGTATAATTTTTAAGCATTGCTAAGCAGTTTTCTTGTTAATTTTCTTCTCTTCTTTTGCCTTAAAAGCTTTAAAAGATTTAAGCCCAGCCAACCATATGATAATTATACCTTTGTCAAGGTTAAACAGTTTATACACATCAATACACACTTGAGCCATACAAAATAACACAACACTTCTGCCATAAACATAGGGACACTATCATCTAAAATGTGAATGTGTATCCAACTCACACTCGCACACATACTCATACACATGCGAATTAAATGAGAAATATTTTACCGTTTTAAGCAACACGTTTGTATGTATGTCTGTACTCATGTGGGTACTCTCATGTCTATATGGAGAAAGCATTGTGTGGAGATTTAAGGCTTTAACTACATTGTATATGTATTTATAAGGTATGTGTATGTAATATGTCTGTAAGTATAACTGAGTGTATGTATGTGTATACATATATACTGACTTGTACTTCTCTTACGAAAACCACACTACAACCTGTAGTGAAGTTTATTTTGACATGAATAATTTACAATTTTTTGATGTGATGTTTTCTGCTGTCGCTCTTGCTGTCTCTGTTGTTGATGCTTTTCTCTTCGTTATCATTATTATTGTTGTAGTATTTGTTATTGCTGCTGTATATGACAAAAAATTATTTTTTTTTTTTTTTGAAAAGTTTTTTTTATTTTTCTACTACAAAATCATCATGTAGCGGCTGTTATATTCGTGGATAAGAACACATACACGGTTAAAACACGTAAACAGTGTTGGTTAAAAATAAAGATGATTTTATTAAATTAAATAGAAAAAGTTTAAATTCAAGCGAAAATATTTTCCCATTATGATGAACATTGGTCTTCTATAATTCTCGTTATTAACAACGCTAATGAAACAGTAACATCGTAACGCTATGAGCAGCTAGAGTTACTGACAAACCAAACACCTTCTAGCCTTTTCAGTATTTCTGGTACTGTGGTCAATATTGTTTTACCAGCTATTGCTTTAAACAGCAATAAAATAATAATTATACGGGAGAATATATTGTTACATTTTTACCTTTTAAAAAACGTTTAAAATATGAGCTCGTAGATTGCTAATAAAACAAAAAAAAAAAACAAAAAAAATAAACTTGTGCTTAGTCGAAATGAAGATTCTTTATAATTCGCACAATTCTGTGTGCCACTGTTCACAACTTTATGTCAACAACACCAATTGCTTTCCTCTGTTATTCCTCTGTTTATACTCTTTGCATAAACAATAACAATTACGAGACAATTATTCGACAGATCATTGTAACACAGATCTTCAACCCACGATTACTCCCTTCAAACACACCGCGTCTTCACACTGGACTGACTGACTTCACTAACTCAGTCGCCTGCTTTGCCTTGCCTTTTATATGGCAGAGTAAACTGTCTGATGAATGTTCTTGAAGGCCAATGTTCATGACTTCGACTTCACGAAATCTCTATAAATGTAAACATCGTTATTTATGTTTATTCCTGTAGTGTTGTTTGTGTATTTTTGTTTACTTGTGTACCATTTTTTATGCTGGTGTTTGTTGTTTATTAAGCTTTTGTTTATAATTTTAACGTTAATGAATGCGTAACAATATTAATGGGAACAACGAATTAATTGTCTTAATATTTGAAGAACTATGAAGTACAGATGTCTTATACGATGAGCTTAAGGATCTAATTGCAGAGGTTATCATCCACCCATTAATGACCTCTTCAGAAACAGAACTACATGTGGATCTTGTTCGAATCATATGACCACACTTACGAGTCCTCGTTATGTATTGTCGTTTGTATTCGTTTGAGAGACCTACATGTAGAACATAACATCTTTCAAAATATTTGCTTCTTGAGGCTTCTTGAGGTGGAGCTCATCCAAAATATCAAATTTTGTTCTGACTCCGTCCCATAAATTAGACAGGACTTGACCGATTTAATGTGTTATATTGATTTTAAGTTCCGCTGTGGTTTGTAGCTCTTTCGCATACACCTGTGACATAAGAAAATCCCAAAATAATAAGCCTAATGAGGTCAAAAACAAGAACTCGGTGGCCAGTTCACACTTCTTACACAAATCAAGCAGCGTCACCTTTTGGGAAAGTCTAGAACTAAACAACACAATATATATTCGAAGAAGGGGTTTTATTAAGAAAAAACAGATGGTAATCCTATCATTCTAGAACCTGTAACAATATACAAATCACTTAGCACTCCCCTAACTCACACAAAGACGTAAATTGAATAAGAAAACGGTGACGCTCTTTGGTATCTCTTTGGTATCACAATGCATTGTATATTCGTGTTATTATGATATGCTTTCAGGTAAAGTCTGTATTGTCGGATATTTGATAGCATTGTTGAAAATGTCCTTAATTTTCTGTATGCCAGCGAAGTTATAATCTCTTACATACAAAGTGTTGAGAAGCAGCGAAAATAAACTAGTTGATAGAGTTACGAATATAAAATTCAGGAACACGTTCCAGAACCTTCAAACGAAAGGATCTAAAGTACCTTCATTTATTATGTTATGCGCTTCTAGCTTTGGAAGTAAATACCGCCTTAGCGCTGCTTCAACTAAAGTAATGAAAGTGAAAATGGCTGCCATCCAGGGAATAATGAATTTCTCCTCATGGTAATTATCAGCTGGAATAATGCCTTCGGATTCTACGAATTTAAATTTTTCAAAATAACCAGTTGCACAATTCATTTGATTTGAGAATATTTAAATTCAAGATTGATGCTCAGATAATGAAATTAAATATCGATCGAGCCATCCATAAGCATTTACGTTGATAAAGCCCAGCCGATTTTACGAACAAACGTTTCACAGTCGGCCTGAATTGGAAAGTTGACAGACAGCAGTTGTTACGGCATTGTTGCATATCTTAGATGAAAACATTATTTTATTTAAGTATCCAATTAAAGGCAACAACACCGTAAAATTACATGGCATCGTTATATATATTAACAAATATGTATATTGCATATCTTTTCGAAACTGTTATCATAGTATTAATTGTGACCCACTGTAGCTGACAATTTATTACAAAACCACGTTCATTTTTCTTGTCGCCATATCTTCCATTATCATCGTTATTATCAGTGCTGTCATTATCATTATCGTCATCATTATTATTATGACCGTTCTTGGTATTTTCGACATTCGTTACTCCCAAGATGTTTTCTGGTCTTAGTTTTTCTGTTTTTAGTTTCTGTTGTTATTTTGTTATTATTCTTTTGTATTTTCAAGATTTTATTTTCTTTGTTATTTTTTCCTTTTTGTTTTTGTATTCATTTATTTCTTCTTTCACTTGTTATTATTGCTTTTTTTGTTCTCTGTTCTGTGGTATTGGCAGTGGTGCTGTTTTCCATGCTCGAATTTTAGGTGGATGTCGCAAGCAACCGACATTATTTTGTGCTCATACCGGTATTTATGATATGAACATATAAACGGTATGAACTTATAAACGGTACCAGTATAAATGCAGCACTCAACATATATTTGAATTGTATTGGGTAAGTTAAGTTAGGTAGAACCAAGAACTAGCCCAGAATTCAATACCAATACTCACTAAATATTTGAATTTAAAACATTTCGAAACATTTCCTATTAGCATTGACAGAATCCTCTGACGTTTTGTAAATATGGACGAAACGAATAACGATTGTCCAAGTAGGATTCCTATCGATCGCTTTAATTTCTTTCTTACTTAATTGGTCATTGCAAGCCTTTCTATAGCTCGTGTATAAAGTTAGCACATATAACTTGACGTAATTCTGACTAAGGTTTTGATCAATAATACGTTGTTACGACAATGAAAAATCAAGATACTGGTGTTTTGATTTTACATCGCTGAACATTAAAATAATAAACAAAAACTAAATAAACAAAACAACGCAGAAAACAAACCTGTTTACAAATTATCGTATTGTTTAATATAACAACAAACACCAGCATAAAAAAATGGTAAACAAGTTAAAAAAAATTTCACAAACAACACTACAATAATAAATGTAAACATTGTTGTTTACATTTATAGAGATTTCAAGAAGGCGAAGTCGCGAATATTCATCAGCCTGCCATATAAAAGGCAATGCAAAGCAGGCGAGTGAGTAAGTGAAGTTCAGTCAGTCTAATGTGAAGACGCAGTGCGTTTGAAGAGAATAATCGTGGTTTGAAGATCTCCGTTACAAAGATCTGTCGAACAATTTATCTAGTGATTTGTTATTGTTTATGCAAAAGAGTGTGAATAGGAATAACAAACAAAGCAATTGTTGTTGTTGACATCAAGTTGTGAACAGTGGCACATAGGATTGTAAGAATAATAAGGAATTAACACTAAACGAGCTCATTTTTTAACATTTTTTAAAAGATAAAAACAAAACAATATGTACACTGAATATATTGAACAGTATATCTCTATTTTAAGTTACATAAATAGGTTGGAGGCCTCTATGACACCTCTTGTTCTTTCTGATATTTGATCTCTTTAGGTTTTTGCAATTGTTTTTGTTGTTGCACTTACAAACATACTCATCTTAAGATTTTGTTTTTATATTTCCATTTTGCACACTTTTTATTTTCACTCCCCAATGGAGCCTTGGGCTTATCTTGCCAGCTGTTAGGGTAAGAGTGTTCCTTAGTTGTGTCGTTGTCTCTTATTTGGTTTTGTGTGTTTCGCTGGTAAGTAGTGGGTAGAGAGTGATAGAGAGCGATGATGCTTTACTGTTTTAAATATTTATTGAAACAGTTGCTGTTGTTGTTATTTTCAGTTGTTTCTCTTAGTTTGTCATTTTAGTTTTCGTTGTGGAGATGATTGTTTTCCTTTTGGCAGGCCTGTTGTTTATTTTAACAAGATTTCAACGTACGATGTTGCTGTCTCTGCTTTGTTGTTAAATATTTACGAATTGCACAAAGTATGACAATTCTAAATTGTTAAAGATTATAAAATGAGTACAGAAAGTGAGTTTGGAAAAAGCATAGAGAAAAAACTGAATTTTAATTTATGAATTGTGTTCTAGAACATGAACATATTGTAGAGTAGCTGAAGGGGCGTATGAGTGATGTGGAATTAAATTGAAATTTTTTTTTTAAATTCTTTGAACAGCTTCCAGAATACATTTATTGATTAATCATTCTTTAAATTCCGTTTTCTGAACGTGAGTCAGCATATATTGTAATTTTACAATGTATGTTTGGTTATCATAGGACTGAAGTTAAAAAATGTATTTAATTTAAACGTTCATTACAAAAACTATAAAATCATATGTACATATATTTGACTATTGTAAGGCCTGTACAACTGTACAATATGTTTAAAAGTTCCTCAAAAATCTGTCATTTGCAGTCCATTTCCATGACGCCACACATAGACAAATTTAACACACACAAAATGAATGGTGTGAGTAGCTATGTTGTAATCCTGACTAAATGGTTGTAATAGCAAATTAAGTAGATAAGTATTTCGTATCCCTGGGTCAAGGTTCGATGAACTCAGCCTAGAGAATGAACAGGTCCTCTCTACATGAAGGTGACGTATTTGTGTAGATGACATATCAGGTTTGCCAGTGTAATAGGCGCCGCTATTTTAATGGAAATATTGAAATAACTGGCCAATTCACAAATAAATTGGTGACATTTATGAACAAGCTTGTACTTCCAAATGATATTAGATACGGAATATTCTACTACAGTCTTTTAAACGTGCATAAAACAAGCATGTGTTCCTGACATCATAGATGTATGAATCATATACACACTACATGCCATAGGTACAAGAACATCAAGAAGTTCCCACGTTACATAACACATTAGCATTGATCAAGATTGAGTCTATTCTCCAGACATCGTTGGGATATTGATATAAGTCTAGTTGTAGTGTTTTGAATTTATGGTCATTAATTCTTTTCGCTTTAAATGCTACTGCCTTTGATATCAAAGGGAAAAGATCATTAAGAAAAATTAAAGAATAGAGTTAGAGATGGGACAGAAAGGTATATACATACATACACAATTGGTCATTATACCCCTTTAGTCTGGAATACGAGCTAGCTTCTAAAGCCGCTGGTGTTGTGTGTATACATACATACATAAGAATCATACTCATAATTTCTGATACTTATACGCATTCATACTTATTTCAATATCATACTCATACTACTCATAGTCAAAGTTTAAAATACTCATCGTACTCCTACTTAACAATACAACAATGTTGTTGATTTCGATTCTGTTTTACTGAACATTTACAAGAATCACAAAATAAGTATGATTCGAGTACGAACACTACAATACTCACTAGAAGGTTGAGTGTTTACTTTGCTTGCTGTCTTTGTCTTTTTCTTTCTTCTTTTTTTGTTAATGCAACAACAACTAAGACTGAAAATTTCATGAATACTTATGAGTAGGAAAAAAAAGATTCATTGCTGATCTATGTTTCGAACCAATATCTCACGTCTTATCATCCAACACACTACCTATTAGTGTTTTACAGAAGCGCACAGCGATTCCAGAGCAAGCTAGCAAGCCAACTGATTGAGTCTATCATGTATAACTACCTGTAAAGTGCAATCACATTGAATCAAAGGAAATAATTACCAAAAGCAATGAGTTTCAATAAATTCCAATGCGTCATATTCTGCCAATTACTTTTGCTGTAAGTTTAAGTTGGATATTGAATACGACCAAACTTGAAATAATGTTGGGAAATAGAATTTCGTGGCTCTAGTTTACAGCAGGAAAATAAAAGACTCTTCATTATGAGTTGGTGTCTATAATAAAAATCAGCTTAGTCTAGTGGGTAGTGTGTTGTGTTTCTGAAAAATCTGTTGATCGAAGTCGCCTTTAAACTGTGTAGGTCCCGCCACTCATGTATAAAATTAACACACACAATATAACTGGTGTGAGATGCTCGTATCGCTAACTGAAACGTTATATGTATGTATGCCTATAATAAAAAAAACTAGTTTTAAGATATTTTCTTCAAACAGAATTTAACTATTCTTAAGCATTTTGAAAACTTTGTAAAATGTGTTATAAAATTAGTTTTTTCTTTGTTTCTTAAAGCTTTTATAGAATTAAGTTGAGATTAGTTAAGACATAATTCTTGATAATTCTTGATCTACTTTTCCTTTTATATTTCAATAATTTTCTTTAAAGCTTGTTCCACTTTTTCTTTTATTCTTACTTCAAAGCTTTAAATCATTGTTTCCATTCTTTTTTTCATTTCTTTTCATAAATTCTGTTATAAAGCAATATTAAGATTAACAGCTTTCCATCAAGAAAGAAATTTGATTTGGAAAAGAAAGAAATGAGTATAAAAATACGATTGAATTTGATTTGAGAGTTTATACTTTATTATACACATATTGACATTAAATACAGTTGTTAATATCGATTCATGCGAATAGAAAGAGGTCATGCATAAATTTTGAAATAAAATCTTTCGTAGTTGAATGAATTCTTGCGATTCTTTAATGCAGGCATTGGTAGGTCATACTCACAGTTTGATGTTAGGTGACATAAAATACAACTTTCGAAGATTTTGCTCACAGCAATCTGAAAAATTCTGAGAATAAATTAAATTGCCACCAAAAGTTTATCAAATACACGCAACGTGTATGGTGTGAGAAACTATTTTGTAATCCTGTCAAAAGAGTTCTTATGACCAATTAAATAAATAAATAGAAATCTTAAATCCACGTGAGACTCACTGGAGTATTCAAGCAGTGACCTGCATTATAGAAATTGTATTCCAAAAAATTGAACACAGTTGTCTTACAAGGCAAAGTTATTTTGTATGACTAGCTCGTGAGATAATTTTTATTGGTCATCTTCAAAACGGAAAATCAATTAACGGTAAAGTATACTTTTTGTCGTTGAGCAAATATTTGACCACCTTATAAAGCAAATGAATGAATAATTGTTTTTAAATAACTCACCAGAAATACTGCTGATATCTTCAACTATACTGTCTTTGATATTAAAGGTTGAATTTATAATTTCATGAGAGTATATTATAGAAATTCCGTACAAGTACACCTCCACACAAATGCATCGAAGTTCAAACTTCTTATTATTGCTGTCGCAAAATAAGCGTTTCTTGTCTTTAAATTTAAAGAAAACAAAGTGGATGTGCGAATAATTTTATTCAAATGCCAGCCAAAGTCTCCCTGAGTAGAGCACATCCAAAATGTAAAATTATACATGACTCTGGCGGTGGTTTGTGACATATTCCCGTACTCCTGCAGCAAGAACGAAAAATTGCAAGTTTAGTTTGCATAACCTCCACGTAAGATCACTGTCTGTCAGTTATCGGCTGACAAATTTCTGAAAGTCCCTGTTGAGAGACCCAATAATAACAACAAGGAAAATAAATGTTTACACAGGAGCTATAAACTATGAATTGTTTGTGATATTAAAATAGAAATGTTTGAGTGGAAATCTATTACATTTATTTGTACGCATATGAATAAGATACTACGTCTGGCACATGCAGCCTGAAAACCTTATCAAGCAATTGAGATGGTAACCGTAATACAACAATTGAGACAAACCATTGATGTCTACCGTAAAATTTGATGTCTTTGGTAATATCTGGTGCAAAGAAATCAAAAAGGTTCATTGTGTGTTTACATCTCATCCGATCAAAACCATTTTGGCGAAGCCTACTGCGCTTGATACAAGCCCTAATGGAAACACAGTAAGATTTGCTCTTGATACTGATTTTCTCTGTATTCAAGGTTCTTTACAAGACTCATTACGGAGATCTTAGAGCCACTTGGTAAATTGGATAAATGGCTAAAAACATTGATAATATTGTTACGAAAATAAAAAATATAGATACTGGTGTTTTGCTTTCACATCGTTTAACAATAAAATTATAAACAAAAGCTACAGAAATAAAACAATGCAGTAAACAAACACGTTTAAAAATTATCGTACTGCTTAATATAACAACAAACAGCAGCATGAAAAAATGGTAAACAAGTGAATAAAAATATACCAACAACCCTACAATAATGTATGATGTTTACATTTATAGAGATTTTGAGAAGGCCAAGTCATGAACAATTGCCTTCAAGAACATTCATCAGACTGTTGACTTTGTTATATGAAAGGCAAGGCAAAACAGGCGACTGAGTCAGTGAAGTTCAGTCAGTCTTGTGTGAAGACGCGGTGCGTTTGAATAGAGTAATCGTGGTTTGAAGATCTTCATTACACAGATCTGTCGAATAATTGTCTAGAATTATTCTAGTTTATGCAAAGGGCATAAACAGAGGAGTAACAAAGAAAAGCAATTGTTGTGAATAGTGGCATACAATGTTGTGCGAATAATAAAGAATTTCAATTAAAACTAAACACAAAATTTATTTTTATTTCATTTGCAATCTACGAGCACAAATTTTTAACATTTTTAAAAGATAAAAAGGTAACAATATGGATAAGTGAATAAAAATAGCTACACTTATTAATAAGACTATCGGACTACGTTGAAGAATTAATAAATAGTTGATAAAAAAAAATCTTATCATAATGAATGTTATTGAACTGAACGTAAAGTAATTTCCAAATCCAAACTAGAAGTTAAATTTTTGCATTGAAACTTCAAATCAAATTTGTAATAAAAACTTCCCTTTAATATTTATATTTTCCTTTACCATAACAACTGACCAGTGCAGCTTTAATGCTTTTCCAAATTTACTCTCCCCTTAATAAGGAAGGAAGCATTGCACGGAAGAGGCACTTCAAAGTGACATGATGTGCTAAATCAACTTTTGCCTTGTCAGTATTTGTGTAGTCTTTCACAACAGCAACAAGAACAACAATTTTAAGGACACTTCAAAATATGTTAAGGATTCAAGTATTTTTATTCGGTTGTGGTTTTTTTGTTTTTGTTTTTGCAATTTTATTTTAATCCTTTTACTGTGTCCTGTAGCAGTATTTAAACAAAAAGAATTTTTTTTTAAATTCTGTTGTGGTTGCTGTTGCTTTTTGTTGTTGAAATAATTTATGGTATATTTTTTTTATAAGCCTCTTGCTCCTCTTCACAATTTTTTTTTTTGGGTGTTATGATGGGTACTTGATTTTTAGTACTATTTGGCCGTTATGGGCCCGACCGAATATTTATGATACCAACTAGACCTGACCATCAGAGAGTTTCCTTTTCCCCTTATTACTTTCGGGTATACCTGCCGATCGACCCCCATTACATTTGTGTACATATTTCCTATAGAATTCCGTACATTGTTTCGAAATATTTTTAAGCAAAATTTTTCACTGAATACCTTTTGCATTTCGTCATATAAATTATCAGCCATTAGCTAAAGGTTGGGGGTATTTTCATTCATACATTTTTCGTATAGTGGTTTATGAGTACGGATGATGGTAGCTGGCTGGTATTATGGTTATTAATAATGGCTGTTGAGAGCATTGTTTATAAATCATGAGACTGTATTTTTTTTTCTCTCATTCTTGTTTTTCTCTTCTTATCCTCTCTGTTGGATATAAGGTATGTAAGTATGTATGTATATGATCTAATATAACAAATTGCCAACAGTTTATCAATCTAATAGAGACTAAAGAAAATTGAGTTGTACCTGGTAGTTATGACAAATACTTCTTAAGGTATACATATTTCCTAAATCTTTATGATTGCCTATGGTTAGCGAAGAGGAGGAATATATTTTATGATTATTAAAACAAATAATAAATTTGTTAATCATAGAATTTTTGTTTAAGGGAATTAATAAAAACTGTGTTGCGTTATTAATTTTATGGTGCAGTGATTTACTTTAATTTGAAGTGTGAGCATACTGTTATGAACATGAAAAATTTATATACTGGTGTGTTGCTTTTACATCTCTTAACATTAAAATTATAAACAAAAGCTACAAAAACAAAACAATGCAAATAAATAAATCTGTATACGAATTATCGTACTTCTTAATACAACAACAAACGCCAGCATAAATAAATAGTAAACAAAATTAAAGCAACAGACACCAGCATAAAAAATTACCAAACATGTGAACACAAGTATACCAACAACACTTCAATAATAAACGTGAACAATGATGGAGATTTCGCCAAGGCGAAGTCATGAATATTCGCCTTCAAGAACATTCATCAGACTGTTTGCCCTGCTATATAAAAGGCAAGGCAAAGCAAGCGAGTGAGTGAGTGAAGTTCAGTCAGTCTTGTGAGAAGATGCGATGCGCTTGAAGAGAGTAATCGTGGTTTGAAGATCTCCGTTACAAAGATCTGTCAAAGAATTGTTTAATGATTGTTATTGTTTATGCAAAGGGGTAAACAGATGAATAACAAAGAAGAGTAATTGTTGTTGTTTACATAAAGTTGTGAACTGTGGCAGACAGTATTGAGCGAATAATACAGAATTTTAATTAAAAATTTATATATATATTATTGAACCATGATTTCGCGTCTTGTAAGCCAACACATTACCTGTCGTTATAAAATTCTAATTAAAAATGATTTGTTTTTCAGATGTTTTTTCTTTTTGTGGTATCATGCTTCACCGTAATGAAATTACTGGAAAACTGTTGTTATTCTTTGTCATGCAGGAATTCGATTAGTTTTAATAAATTTCTAGTCAGTCACATGTATAATGTAAAGTTTCATGTGGTTGGACTGAAGCGATTACAATTTTATTGATTGTTCTACATTTATTTTTTTTAATTACATCATAAGAAAGGCTAGTTGATGTTCTACGTTCAGATTTATTTACAAGTCAATTAAAATTAAAAACTGTATTCAATTGCATTACATTGAATTTCCCAACGCTAAATGTCTTTGTGAAATTTAATATGAACCGAGATTTAATGAACTTAAAAAAAACAAACACAAATTTTAATGAACCTCTGTTTGCAAGAAACAAAAGTACATAAAAACAAACAACTGACATAATTAAAATAGAAACAGAAAAAATAGAGAAAATTGACGAACTCTAAATTGTTGCAACCTTGAAATGATTAGAAGAAATTAAAAGAGAGTCTAAAATTAAAAATACGGCATAATTAACAGGACAGGCATTAGGAAATATTAAAGTTTTAAAAGATTAAATAATGGAAGAGTAGTGACTTAACAGATGACAGCACTTTGTATTCATATACATACGTATGCCATGTATGTTTAGAAATTTATGTGCGCAATATTACATTTAATAGTACATATACGCTGGCTCATTTTATGTACAAAAGCAAAATCAAAAGTACATAGACACATACCAACGTTCATATAAAGTATGTGCCATATCTAAGGTTATGATATATAGGCTACCCGTTTGCACGAAACCAAGTCTATTTCAGGAAAAACTAAAAAAGGGGGAAAAAATAAACCCACTATGTTGGTTGTTACATCTAGGCAGCCTAAACAGTTGCGGTTGAAATTTGGGAAACTATTAATCCTAGTATAATTAAAACAGAAACAGGTACTATAAATTATAGGAAAATTGTGGAAAATTACAGTCTTTTACTATGTTTAGGTGTTGTCTGTAATGAAATACTAGTTTAGCACCAACACAGTAATGTTTCTGTATGTTTGCATGACGTTATCTCTGCTACCAACTTTATTTTGTAATTATTAGGATACACGCTTAAATCAGGTATAGTATATGATTTACGGTATGCCTATGATATTTACCATGTCTCTCATCATCGCCGCTTCAATCGAAACAATCGAGTACAAAGTCTTATAAATTTGCCTAGGAATGCTGGCCAAGCCTTCGTCGAGCGGACATGTCGTCAGTACATGCCGCCAGTCCTCAGGTCCCAAACCAAACCCACAGTCCTCTATCTTAGTGACGCCCCTTTTACGCATGCATTGAGCGAGCCATGTCCTGTCAGTAAGAATCGCAGACTGAAGCTAAAACTAAAGTTGGGGCGTTGCAGTACGAATGTCGCGTCAGGTATGAATTCATACGTCTCCCTGCCCATGTCGCGATTCGTCTATTCGGACTCAGACTAAAACTTGTGTGAATAATAATTTGAATTTCATTCGTCTAGTTTTGGTCGCCACTATTTTGAGCACGCAGTATGCAAAATTAAAGAGTCTAAAAAACAAACGCTGCTCATATGCAAGTTTTTCTGACATTTTATTGTATGTGAATGTGCTGTGGTATGGTGTTCTGTTTTCTGGCATTTGATATTAAATGACTGAATAAGTCGGCGTACGGGTCTATGTTAGCAAGACTGCTACAATTTTTTTTGCATCCTTTTTTCTATTATTTCTTCTGTTTTTGTCGTTAAGGAATGTTTCAAAATTTTATATGCATTTGACATTTTTCAACAGTTTTTGCCAACTTGCAAGTGTGCATATCGTTTCTCTACTATATATGTTGGCATACACTGCCACAATAAAAAATAATAAAAAAAGTGCCCAATGTTTATTCATATATATGTATACATACATATGTATGCACATACATATATGCATATCATGGCCATAGTTTTCCTAGCATGCAGTTGATGATGACGATGGCGACAATGATGACGATGTTACTGCTCCACATTTCCCTGTTTGATATTTAGTTTTTCTAGTTCATGTTCATTCATTCTCCACCATGCGGCATACATTTTACATTAAAAACATTTATTTATGCACACATATTAAAAATTAAAACTGGAAAGTGTTAAATGTGGAAAAATATGGAAACGAAGGAAAAAAAAAGAGGAAATTTTTCAATGAAAAATAATGAAATAAAATGTATGAAAAAATTGTTGTTGTTGAAAAAGTAAAATTGTTTTAAATTATTTTAGCATAATTTATATGCCGCACAACTCATGAGTTAAACCGGCGAGCCAAAAAAAGAATAAATTAAGTTTAAACAAAAAGGCATTCTAATTTGTTGTAATGGAAAACAAAAATTTCGTGGAGAAAAACGCATTACGTACTTACACCATATTGTGGCTATCCTGCTACCTTTAAAGTGCCACCTTTAAGAGCTTGACTATTCAGTTTCCAATACGTTACATTTCAATCATAATTTTAAAATTTTGAAGAGATTTTGAGATCCTTGTTAACATACAATCCAGTTAAATGGAATTGCATGATCAGACTGCTACAAAGCTGCCAGGAAATAGTCGCTGTATTGAGAACAAGCAAATTCAGTTTCGAATGCGGACAGCCTATAATATTGGATGGAGTATATGAGATTTCAGACAGGATACCAATGATATCAATTACGGCCACAATCCTATTCCAACGAAATGCTAACACAACTGCCCACAGGGACATGTAGCTAGATGGGCGACTTTCATATGATTGTGTCTAACAATATTATTGAATCGGTAGGAGATTATGCTTCGGTATATCTAGCTGTCGGCTCTTCCAACAGGGACTTCCGAATTTTAAAAGCTGATAACGGCCATTTTATAATTGCCATAATCGACGTACCGAGGGGACTATTCGCAATATTGGAAATAATTTCGAGTTCATACGGCGACAAAACTTGCATGAAATCGACTTATTTCAATTGATGCAGAATATTCTTAATGTAATACGCTTCACTTTAGAAGACGGTATACGAATCTGTCTTGAATAATTATTAGGGTTAAGCAAATTAGGTACTGTTACGAAAATGGAAATGGTGTTGCATTGTTCAACATTAAAATGATAAACAAAAGCTACAAAAATAAAAACAATGAACTTGTATACATGATAAACAAGTAAACAAAAATATACCAACAATATCAGTAAAAAAGGGGGATAAACAAGTAAACCAAAAATACAACAACAAACAATGTGAACAAAATACATAACCAACAATGAAACAACGAAGTATACATTTATGGAGATCTCGAGAAGGCGAGGCCACGAACATTCGGTTTCAAGAACATTCATCAAAGCAGGCAACGGAGTCAGTAATAATTCAATCAGTCTTGTGTGAAGACGCGTTGCGTGTGAAGAGAATAATCGTGGGTTGAAGATCTGCCGAACAATTCTTAGTGTTTACGCAAAAGACTTTAAAGAAAAATAACAAACAAAACAATTGTTGTTGTTTAGATCAAGTTGTGAATAGCGGCAAACAGAATTGTGCGAACAATAGAGAATTTATCTAAAACTAAACGCAAATTTATTTATTTTATTTGCTATCTACGAACTCATATTTTAAACGTTTTGAAAAGGGTACTTTTGGCCTGATATTTTAAAAAGAATTATATCGCAAAAATATTTAACAATTAAAGCCAACAAATTGTAAAAACTTATTGTTTTTAAATTATTTTTGCGAAGAAAATTTAAAAAATTTTCAATGACGGACCCTAGTATTTTAAATTCGTGCATAATTTTTCCTTTTGTTGGCATGTTAGTTAGATCGTTTTTTTTATATATATATTACAGGTAATTTAATATTTTATTATTAATTAACGTTAAAAATATTGTCCTCATTTGTAATGACATATTGTCTTAATTTGTAGATTTTATTCCGGGAAAATATAACAATTTAACACTACAATTAGCAAGGGCAACAGCCCACACTGCGTATGTTACTTGCAACAATATTTTATTACTCATACGTCAATAAATAATTGCCTTTTTAGTTCATTAAAAATAATAAGGGGATATTTTTTATGTGAAAAAACAAAAAAGAAATGCAATTATTGCAAATACAAATACAATAAATAAATAATGAAAAAACAAAAACATATTTTGTAGGGGTTAAAAATATTGAATCGTGAAGGGTGTCTTAGCTAAAGGGTGCACTTTTTCATTTTCAAATAAAAAAAACAAGTTATTGTTGAAATAGTTGTGATTTTTTTATTGGACTGTAAAGAAGACATATTGGTTTGATAAATATCGGCCTTAATGACAGGCCCCTTATCTTTTAATCGTATATCTTTTCCATGTATTTGGTGTATTCGAATAAAACCAGAATTTTACGAAACGCGAAAGAAAAAAAAACAGCAGGACGTTAAACCTTATGATATTGGTGATGAGATAACATGAGAAATTCTTGATATAATTTTTTCTAAAGGTTATTGTTGCACAAAATAAATTGTTGCTCACACAGTGTAGCAGTTGATACTGCCTTACTGAAACAACATGTCGTCAAAATCTATGAGAAAAATTTTTTTATCAAATTCCTGTAGCGAATTTCGTTCACAGTCACAGCAACTTTGGTCAAATCTTGCTTTTACATCGCTTAACATTACATTTATAAACAAAAGCTACAAAAACAAAACAATACAGTAAACAAACCTGTTTACAAATTATCGTACTGCTTAATATAACAACAAACACCAGCATAAAGAAATGGTAAGCAAGTAAATAAGTAAACAAAAATAAACAAACAACACTACAATAATATATGTAAACAACGATGTTTACATTTATAGAGATTTCGAGAAGGCGCAGCCATGAACATTCGCCTTCATCAGACTCTTTACTCCGCCACATAAAAGGCAAGGTAAAGCAGGCAACTAAGTCAGTCTTGTGTGAAGACGCGGTGTGTTTCAAGAGAGTAATCGTAGTTTGAAGATCTCCGTCAAAAAGATCTGTCGAATAATTATCTAGTAAGTGTTATTGTTTATGCAAAGGGTATAAACAGAGAAATAACAGAAAAAAAGGCTATTGTTGTTGTTTACATAAAGTTGTGAACAGTGACACACAGAAATGTGCAAATAATAATGAAGTTTAATTAATTCTAAACAAAAATTTATTTTTATTTTATTTGCAATCTACGAGCTCATTTTTTAATTTATATTTAAATTCTTAGTTTAGATTTTAAAATATACAGATACAGTTCAGTCCTATCCCCAACTTTAAAGCCATCAGTGTTGCAAATAATTCCCAAGAGTAGATGTGCTAGGAATCCGTTTAATCAGGATTGTCGATTTAGTATCAGACCGACGCAATATATACCAATGTGTGCTTCGTATCATATTCGATGTCTCATCAGTATGGGCACCTCATTCTAGCTTCATAAATGTGTAGTCTGATGGTGGTGTACTTTATAAGACTTCCCCCATAGGCCGACCGTATTCGTTTCTCAATTGGCTGGACGGAGAGGATCATTTCCAATACCCTTGCAGAAGTTTCGCTCACAGCATAACCATGGATCTTTCATTACAGTATATGTTAATATACTATAATATATTCAACAAAGTTCACCATTCTTCTCACTTAAGATCGAATCTTTCATTAAGAGCTTGCTATAGAACAAAGTCTGTCATTAGTTGTGGAATATAACATCGTTCAATTGTCCACTACGGCATCTTTGACTGGAACGCTTCCGAAAAGCCTAAATTTCTTTAACTCGCCCCATAAATAAATAAATGTAATCGCTGGTATGGGTTATGTTAGCGTTGTGGTGCATCGTGGTTTGCGAAGAGAATCCCACAAAAAAATGTCTAATAAGGTAAAATCACATGATTTCGGTTGCCAGTTATCATTACCTCCACGTGTAGAATATCCAATGATGCATGAACCGTGTGAAACGTAAATAAGGGCAACAGAGGTTGGTAATCATCAAGCTATTGTGATTGCCGTTGACAGTGATGAAACGGCGAATGTTATGCTCTCAAAAATATCGACCAATGATGCCGCCTGCCCAAAATCTGCTCCTTTGTCTATTCAGCGATCATACATCGTTGCCTATGGCCATCTATAGTGATTTGGTAAAAGAAACAACTAATTCGACAGACGTAGTTTATATTCCCTGTTGGAAGACCCGGGAATTTCATAACAACATTTCTTTTTCCTAGTTGAGCAGAATTTGTGACCTTAGACAACAAGCACCCACTGTTGAAAAAAATGTTAAATTCTTATAAAAACAGAAAAAAGAATTAAATGAAATGAAAAACTGAATATATGAAACGAAAACATAATTCATAGGAAATTCATGTCTAATAGCTTAAAAGTTTTTTAACACATGCCAAAAGAAAAAAAAAAATATTCAGGGAAAAAAACAACGAACTTTCTACCTACAACTTGAGAGCGAAAAAAGTCCATGTGGAAAATATTTATTCACACATATGTACATATACTCTCACACAAACTTTAACGCATACCAATAACTTTATTTTATTTTCCTTTTTTTTTGGCTTGTAAAAAAATAACATTTAAAGAAAAACAACAACAATAGCTATATGAAGTATGAAAAGAAAACAACAATGTATGTTCCAAAAATAAAAAAATAATAAAAAAACTTCAATAAAACAAAAGTTTCTTTTATACACTTTGGAACAAAACTGTAACATATTAACCTACAAAAAAGAAAAAACAAACAAACAAAAAAAAAGTTGGCAGGGAAAAACTGGAAAGAAAGCTACTGAATAGAGTCAATGTTAAAAACAATGCTGCTTCAGCAGCGTATATTGTATGTGTATTGCTACTAAATTGCCAGCTTGGTAACGTTTCTCTTGTTATTATCATAAACAACTACAAAAAGTTGTTATTGTTTTAAACATAATTGTAGCAAGAGTAACAGAACTCCCTCTCATTGTACTCCAATGACACACGCTGATAACAGGGTATGCTAACCAAAGGTTTTTTTTTATTATTTTTTTAATGAACAATAAATAGAAGGAGAGTATGGATAGAGTAAAAATATTTAAGGAGAGTGTAACGATTGTATGTAGCAAGCGCTTGAATAATTTCAGCTTTCCTAAGACCCAGTTTAGAGTCTTATCTGACAAGCGTTATGCTATTAATAGTTACTAAGCTGATGTCCCATTAAGTCCTTTAAAAAGGCCTGATTGATAAAGACATGGTAATGATTTCAAAAGGTACCTATAACGTACATATATTAACAATAGATTTGCTAACTTATGGATCACAGGGCTGACATCACTCTCATCTTCTCATTACTTCTTTACCTTGTTTCAGTTTCATTAGCCAAGCTTTTCTAGCTAATCGGCTTAACCTATCCTTAAAATAATACCGAAAATAATATCTATTGGCCTAGAAAAACAATCTCTGTAAACAAATTTTTGATGTAAAAGTCTGCTGATTGAATTCTACTCTTTTGCAAGTAAGTTTGTTATCCTGGATGCAACCGTGCCTTATCCGAGGTTTGAACCTAAACGGCTAAGTAATCTGTCTCTTTTATATTTCATAACCTTTCTCTCTACGAATTTTGGTAGTTAGTTACTAAACACATCAATGTCGCGAGACGCGCTCTTAAAAGTTCTAATGTCCTCTGACATTAAATTAAGCCGAACCCTTAGGCAAACCCTCGTGATCAAAATAAATTTTACTATTGCAGCAATCTTTATATTAAAGAACTCGGTCAACGATATCAGGAAGTGAGAGATCAAAATCGTCATTTTTTTTTAGGAAAAGAGCATGGCACTGACGAATCAGGTAAAATACTGTCTCTTCTTCCTCCACAGGGACACAGGAGTCAATTGTCGTTTGGCATGCCTGCTAAAATGAGAGTGATTCATGAGAAAAGCTACTGTTACTGATAAAAGTGAGTCTATCATCTTCTTATCCATCCGTGTCCAGATGACAACGACACTGAGCCGCCCTTTAAATTGAAGCAATCGAAAGCAATAGAAGTGCATATACATATCGGACTTTGTGCGCTGCATACTGGTCATGGCCAGTTCAACAGCAATGCAATTTTCCCTGGACTCACGAAATCGTTACCATCGGATGATGAGAAATTTTCCAAAGAAATCCTTGGTGTTTATGGAAAAAGCCTGTTACTGACTTAACCGCAGCCTGGCAGTAGGAGTAAATCAAGAGATTTTTAAGGAAAATCTTGCCACCCAACAAGCAATCGTCAAGGAATTTTTAACACAGCTCTTTTTACCTATTTCCAGTCAATTTAATTAAATGATAAACTAACTGCTGATCTAACTAATGTGAACCAGAAGACGGATCTTATTTGTTTAGTCGAGCTTCTATAACCTTGTGTTGAATCCTCAAATTAATCTTCTCGTTAAAAAGAAAAAGTTGAGAAGTAACGCAGAGTTGCATAATATTGTCTTGAATAGGGATTATTTGCTGGCACTGCCTTCACATCTTTACATCTTTACACTCCAGTACAACCCAAGTAGTTTAGTGACACAGAGAATCAAGAATTCTTATAACAAAAAAATCAGTTTAATGTACAGACTTGTGTAGGTTCAAACATAACCGGAAAGTCCTCTCGCATAAATACCATCTGATAAAATGTATTAAAGTCGCTCTTAGTAAAAGCTATCAAAATGTATACTCTTTCTGGTAGCCATTACTGTTTCCATAGTTGGGGGTTTATAACTCATTACAACAGTTTGAATGTTTCTCATGTTTTTAAAAGTTTTCTTACTTCCCTTTTTACTTTATTTCGAATACTTTTTCCTTGTTTTCGAAAAATTACAAGATAAAAAATTAAAGAAATGAAAACATAGAGTAAGGAAAACGACATTACGACATACGTAGTTTTTGTTGTAATAAAAATAATACAACATAAAATAAAACGAAATAAAATTACAATGTAACTACTTTTGTATAGAGGGTTTACAGCAGTTTAATTTAATTTTATTATACGGCAAGATACGTAAGAATGTGGAAAATAAGAAATAGGGAAGCAATAACAACAACAAGACCATCATTAAATATTGATTATCAATGGCGTCATTTACTAAAAATTATGAGACCGTTAATAAGAAAAACAAACATTATTTTGAAGATATTAAATTTTATTTATATTTGTATTGTTTTCCAATACATACAATAACAAGTAATCGTATATTAAATGGTAAAAGATACTTTCAGTGGAAGTAGAAAATGTGCGTTAAATTCGTTTTCTTTTTTCGTTTTTTTTTATCGTAAATGATATCTTCTGACAATTATAGCATTTACGTTAAGTAGATATATTTAATCGACTTAATTTATTAAATTAAACTTTTGATGAGATAATTCTGAAAAACAAGACAAATAAAACTTTAATTGATGTGGTACAGTGCAGCAGTCTTAAGGATCTCAGCTATTATGCTGAGCTAATCTCTTCACAGTATTTTGGCGGAGTATTTTCCCCTCTTGTTCGAAGGTTATAAATCTCATTTTAATCTCTTAGTAGCATAAAACTAACAACTCTCAATACTGTTATCGCCATGTGTAAGACTCGCATATCTGAGAGCTAAGGAAACCAGTCTTGGAAGAGCCTTCTCTATTAAAGCGAAAGGCTCAAGAGTTTTTAAAGAGTCATAAAGCGGCAGCTCAACTCTGAGAGCTGAATCTCTTTGCCGTGTATAGTTTTTCAAATCTGTTATTCTTGATGGACGTTGAATAGTAGGTTCCGCCACTAATGTAAAAAATTAACACACACAACATGGGTAGTGTAAAGAGCTAGGTTGTAATCCTTGCTAAAAGGCTATCTAACCTATGATCATCAGATCCCTGGTGAGTTTGGAAAGACTATCCACACAATAGTAATAAGTTAAAAAAAACAAGTAACATTGAAAAATACTTCTCTTAATAGGCCGCAATGTCCATCATATCCTAATGAAGATTTGTACCTGTTTTGTATGCCTTCTTAATAATTTTGTTTTTAAATAATCTTCATACAATTTTTTATTATGCCTTTTACTGTGACTATAAATATTTCTTGGGAATAACTAAGGCTAATTAAACAACTTGATCTTTTGTATGATAACTCTTGTAGTGAAGTTAAGAATCTCCATTAAAAAGTTTTTTTTTTCTTTAATTTTAAATGACCCTCACCCTGATGGAAAATACAACATAAAAGTACTTAACATGCCTGGAGTTAAAAACAAAACACACAGGACTCATATTGAAATATTTCTTTTCTTTTTTGTTTATTTAATTTTGTTTTGCAAGTCCTAAATGTACCGTAAAATATTTAATATTTTCCAATTTTTCATACTACTCTTAATAATGTGGCATATGTTAAGTCCCTGACTTCAAATTTTTGGTTTTCTGTTAAATCAAGACATTATGACTCTGAATCCTTATGTCACATTAGTTTCTCTAATACAAACTTTTGCATATTAAGGTTTAATTCATCGTCACTAATTTTAATTAGCACGAGTAATTTAGTTTTATTTCTTTCACAGAAGTTTTCCACATCTAATGAAGTATTTTTGATATGAATTTCAAATTCGTCACAGAATAAAACGGTTGTGGAGCCATTATTAAAAGAAATACATGATTTCGCTTAACAGAAAATAATTTGAAACTTATTTTAGTTTGTATTTTTTTATGAGTTATTCTATTGTCATGAATATAAATCAGCTTTCCACGACTTTGTATATATTTTCAAAATTTTCTTACACTTTGGAATTACCAGTTACGGTTTATTACTTCTTTTGCCGCTACTTTAAACCACACACTTTTCTCCTTAGCCCTTTAAGAGCTTTATACGGTGTTCAGATATATACATTTATTGCGTAAATCGCAATAAACGTCATTATTGAGTTCAATATTTCATATAAAATTTCAATTATTTATTGCGCAATAAATACGCATAAATTGTTATAATCTTGAGTAAGACTTAAAATACAGCACTGTCATAAGTATGTTCAGTGCTCATATTACAATTATCCCAACACTTTCTGTTGATATTGGACAACTCAAATGTCAACAACCGCAAACAAAACAAAAAAACAAAATAAAAACAATGTTGTTGAAACAACCAGCTGTTTTGTTTACCAGCTGTCAAATGAATATTGAATAAGTAGCTGAACTGCGTATATTGTTATATCTGAACATTTAAAATATTGTACTCAATAAACCGAATATTGACTCAATAGAAGTGAACTCTACAAGGAAAATGTGAACGGAGTTAAAGCACACGATCTCGGTGGTCAGTTCACAAAACCTCCATTTGGTAGGACTCTGCTCTGAAATCGCTAGTGTAGAATATCCAATGAATCAAAAGCTGTGCCGCCCTATTCAAACCACTTGCCGTAAATGTCCAGATCCCGATGTAATTCATGCCAAAATAATGTGTATAGTGCTCACCGTTGACAGTGATGGCATGACCCATGTCGTTCTTAAAGAAATATACACCCATGACGCCGCCATCCCATGAATTTAATGCTCTTGAAACTCATGTGGTTTGGTATCGTCCCGAATTTTGTTTGTTCACGTATCCATTCCTCCAGACACTAAACTCATTGCTAAAGACGGTCTTGCGATAAAAATTAGGGTCAGTTGGCATTTGTTTCGGATCTTATTCAGTGAATACACGTTATTGTCTATGGTCGCTTGCAGCGATTTGAAAAAAACAGACTGAATAAACGACAGATTCAACCAGTTGGCCGCTATCAACTGCAAAAGGTACGAAATCCGAGTTGATAGACCCTATACGTTTACTTACTTAAATGGTTATTACAACCCATTAGCTAGTTTTACGATCTAGCTCATCATGACACCCATGTTGTGTGAGTTAATTTTATACATGAGTGTTAGAACCTACCGTTTAATATTGACTCCAAACGACAGATTTTAAAAACTTTTCATGGCAATTTTATTTAAACATCACTTTACCTCTTACAGCTGGTATAATATGTATGAAAGTATCTACAGATTTATTCGTTATCTTTCTCTTTTCCTCTCGAAACTTAAGTGTAAAGAGCAAAAAGGCAAAACTCTTTGTATGAGAATGATTAATCAACACACAGTATGAGTTTAACAATAGGCTTAGAAAAACTGACAAACAACTTAGAGTGGCTTAAAGTTTTTCTTTTAACATTATTGGATTGCTTTCTTCATGCCCTACATCTGAAGCAGGAAATCTTGCTACTTCATCTCCTGCCACATGCAATTCATTTAGTCATTGCCATTGTCTTACAGGAAAAATCTCAAGAAGCCTATTGCTTTTCTTGGAACAGCATAAAGAGAATCGAGTTAAGCAAATGTCAGAGTAAATTTGTGTACAAATGATGAGGATTAAACCGAAAGAAAAGCTAAAGTGTTCCTTTTAGTCAAACGAAAAATAAAATTCTAAAGAAAATAGATTTTTTTGCTTTGCTTGTTTTTGTCAACAACAAAAATAATACATTTATTGTTAAATTGTTGCCAAGAGATTTTTAAATACTTTTTTCCTTTTGGCGTCAACAATTCATTTAATTGTTTATTTCTATTTAAAGAAAATTTATTTTCAGAAAAAGAAATTTTGAACGCATGTGCGTGCCTATTGTTTTTGCCACGAATTGTATTGTGAGCAACAAAGTCTGAAAGGAAAATCGAATTGAATGGAAAGGAAAATAAAATTTATAATTATTTCCAGCATGTGGTTTTGCTTTCTATATTCACATGTACGTTCGCTCGTTTGTTTGTTCAACAACAACAACCGCCATTCAAGAGCTGTCAAACCTTTATAATCTGTTAAGGCAACCATTTATTTTACCACTACCACTAACATCAGTACCAACAACAACAACAACTAATTCATGGAATAAATTTATTGTGTGAAAATTCAACAACTGAAATAATATTTAACGCAAACAATCACACCAGATGTATAGTACACACTACTGCCACAAAAGCGTGTGTATGGTATAAACAATGCTATACACCAGAGATCAGCAATGAATCGTTTTTTCGCTACTCATAAGTACTCATGAAATTTTGAGTACTCACTACAACACTGATTTATAATTACAGGTTGCAATGAGTATGAGTACAACGTTGACATCAGACTCATAACATTCGAAATATGTTTGATTCATACGCCTACTCATTCAGATATTCATTCATAAATTCAGAAAAATACTTACAAATGATTCGAGTGTTGCATTTTCAAAAAAAGAAAAAACAGACACATAAGTCAGAAAGACAAAGCAGAAAGCAGAGAAAACACACAACCTTTTAGAGAGTACTGTGTAGTGTTCATAGGTGAATCATACTTATGAAGAGCCGAAATCAACAACATCATACGTGTTATTGAGTATGAATATGATGAGCACTTCAAACTTAAAATATGAGTACTGGGAGTATGAGTATGATAGTCACTGCTGATCTCTGGTTTTTATGTCTGAACCTTAGGGGCTCATGTTAGTAGGATTTGTGACATGTTTATGTCAGTAAGAATAGGGTCAAAAAAGACAAAAATTCATGAAAATAAAGGTTTGTGGCCAAAATTTTTCCTATTTCTAGGTTTTCCTATGCCTCCATAATAAATTTCCTTCTTTAAATGACATGTAAATATGCCAAATGTATGTCAAAATTAAATACAATACATTAACGACATTAAAACTCAAGAGATGTTTAAAACTTTTGTATTTTTTTTTTTCGTTTAATAACAGGAAGTAAAATTGTAAAAATTTTTTCAACTTTTTACTTAAATAATATGTATGTATGTATGGATATATGTATGTATGTATGTAGTTCATATTTCATGTGAAAAGTCACATATTGTTGTACGAAAAAATGAAAATCTTTCAAAAAAAAAACTAGAAAACAGCACATTCATCATTTTATCAGCATTTAGGAAACGTTATTAGTTACAACATATGCTGCTACATCAACTGTAGTACGGAGTGAGTGACATGATGATGCATACACATGTGAACTTAAATTTTAAATGCAATTATTTTTTACAATTCCAAGAATGAAACAAAAAGTTTTCTTGTCCCATGTGACAATGTTTCATGAATGATTTTCAAAAGTTTGACCATCTTAAAGGTCGAAAACCATTTCAATTTTCTTTGCAGAAAGACAGAATTTTTAAAATGTTGAACTTTGTTATTGTAAACTGAAGACGCCATAGTCTAGTAGTTCACGGTTCAAACCCTAAGGTCAGACATCAAAACGAAATATGAAAAAAAAAATTCCAAAATAGGGTGGCACTATCTGAGAAATTAGGTAAGGAAAATAGGTTTATCCTTTGCCGGGTCGCAGATTATATGGGATTACACGGCAATGATCCGATAAAGTTCCACACTTTTAAAGGGACTAGAACCATTCTGTGGAGTGAGAAGAAATGGTACGACACGAAAGGGCAGATAGACAGAGACTCTTCTTAAACAATCCCAAGCAATCGAAATTTTTATGCAGTGACTACAATAGAAGGAGGTTTAAGTGTTGAACTTAGTATTAGGGACCCCTTATATATATAGAAAGCAGTACAATAGATCGTATAGGCTCAGTACTTTGGCAATGCTATGGAACGGCGATAATAATCATAAAATTTTGAATTTATCACGCGTACAAAATGCACGCCGAAAAACCAAAATTGAGCAAAATTTATCCTTTAAATATAAAATAAAAAATCTTCTTTGCTGTTTCCTGTTGATTTAGAAAATGAATTTTTTTCCTGATCACATTTTGTTAATGATTTGGTTCTTAATTTCTTTGACAACTAAGTTTATATGAAAAAAGTTTGTTATGTCATAGACATACACGTTAAGAGTTCATCACTTTTTGTTAAACTTCATCGACATTTTCAATAGTTCAACACGTGCCAGCTTGTGGTTGTGTCTTGTGTCGATGCAGACACCTTCCTTCTTCTTGAGGTAACAGGAAACCAATTGAAATTCATGGCATACAATTATATTTATTAAAATATCGTGTATCACTTTACTTACAGGCTTTGCGTTTCTTAGAAATTCAGATTTCTGCTTAAATTTCTACATCAAATAACTGAAATTAAGGAAAATGATGTCAAACAAATTTCAGTTTTCATCATTTCGTATCGTCAATATTAAGGTCAATGACAAGAGTAATATCATAAAAATTAAATTCTGCCTCATGTACATTGTACATGTAAATGCTAAAAATAATATCGGAAATTTATTGCTTATTCACGTATAAAGAAATCAATAAAAACTCATTAATTAAATGCAATGGGAGGTGTTGAAATCAATTTCACTGATAAAAATGTCAGTCTATCTATCTGTATGTATGTCTGTCTGACTTTAAACATGCTCGCTCCTCTTAAGCTGGTGTATCACATTTCCATTAAAATAAAAGCATATCTCTGCGCTGCGTAACGTGCAAAAAATAAAACATAAAGTAGAAAATTATTTTTGCTAATGTCAGTAGGAAACTGTTTTGTGAATGACTCCAGAGAGATACTCATGAAGGTCGGGGTTTCGGGGGGAAGCAATCTCAAAATCTTTAATTTTTTCGAACAAAGAATAGAAAACAGAAGAATCTACCTTCTCCGCCTTTATGGCAAAATTTATTAATTTTCTCTTTCTTATTCTTTTTTTTTTTTTTGTTTGTTTTGTTCTCTTCGTTTTGTTCTTTTGCAATTTTATTTCACAAGAAGGTTATAAACCTCGGGAGAGCAATAACTTTTAATAATATTCAGTGTTGAAAATAAGTATCTCTAACAATATAGCTAAGTAGGAGCGTGTATGTAGAGACTGTATCTCTAGGAATGTACCGTATGCATGTATGTATGTTATAATGATGTGTTGGTGTTAATACATGACGAAATTCTTAAACATTATGTAAATTTATGAGCAGTTATTAGCAGAAGTGTGTCGGAAAATGAAAATAAAAAACGTGAGAAAAATTATAAATAATAATACTTTTGCGTTTTTTTTTTTGTTAATATATTTGTTTACATTTCTTGTATTATCGCATTAAATAAATTATTTTATATGCTATCTCGCAGATATGTGTATCTGAGCATATGAAATATATTTATGATTATAATTTATAAAGCATTCGCTTGGTATGAAAATTACGCGGAATAAATAGACTCCCAAATATAATTATAATCATAATGTAATAGTTAATGATTACTGTAGGGCTACTCACCCACTGAATAAACTCCGCTTTTTATAGATTTCCTTTTTTCGAAGAAATTTTTCACAATTTTTATAAAAATTTATGAGAATATCTAATAAGCATATTTCTTTGCAGTCAATCACTGAGGTCATTTGCTTATTTTGTGTATTTTTATTTGAAAATATTTTTTAATTCATGAATATTTCAAAATTTCTTTTTAAAGGAAAAGCATGAAAGGCAAAATCCACTGATACTCTTTTTATGTCTAAATGCATACCTTAGAAGAACTGAAACGCTCAACTAATACTCCAACTTTCATTAAATCTGTCTTCCAACAAAACTGTTTTTACCTGCAACTTTTGCAGTAGGAGTAAAACAATCTACATTTCGTAGTAATAACACAGATTTCTGTATTTGTATTAAAAAAATTCCTAAAAAGAATTAAAAGTTTTTTTTTTAACTTTTTGACTATAAGTCTTGATCCGTACGCAATCCTTTTGAAACCACATGTCATCGATCTATAATGCTCGCTGTGGACAGTTATGTCCTGACTAATGTCGTTCTCAAAGAAATATGCACCGATGAGCTAGCAATCGTAGGTAAATCGTAGATCACCTTATTAGTATACACATCAGAGATCATCAATGAATCGTTTTTTCGGTACTCATAAGTACTCATGAAATTTTGAATATGAGTGAGTCAATAGTATTGAAATTCATTCGTACTCACTACAACATTGATTTAAAGCACAGGTTGCAATAAGTATAAGCACAACGTTGACATCAAACTCATACCATGCGAAATACGTTTAATTCATACGCCTACTCGCTCAGATTCATAAATTTAGAAAAATACTTATAATACTCATAAATGATTCCAGTGATTCGAATCATTCATCAAAATTTACAGTCTTAGTTGTTGTTGCATTTACAAACAATAACAAAGAAAAAGACAAAGGCGGCAAGCAAAGCAAAAACACAGCCTTCTAGTGAGCATTGTAGTGTTCGAAAGCAAATCATACTTAGTTTGTGATTCTTGTAAATGCTGAGAAATTATGAGTATGATTCGAATCTACTCATCTTTTTGAATACTCATTGCTAATCTCTGATACACATATACCATATGGTATGTATGTAGGTCGGCCACTCATGTGCAAAATTTAGATACACACACATAAGTGGTTTGAAAAACTAGGTCGTAACAATGATTGAAGGATTGTAATGATCAATTATGTACATGTGTATGTATGTATGTGTATAGAACTGCATTATTTTCCTCCGATTTTAAAAATTTAATCTATTAAAGCAGAGGTTTAACCCATGACGAAATTTGCTGGGATCATGAAGTGCTCCAATACCATGCTTTTAAAGGAAACTACAGAGATACAGATACAGATACAGATACAGACACAGATACAGATACAGATACAGAGACTAAGGAAATTCGAATTTATAACACTAAATCCTTTAAGTGCTACAATACGTATATCTGATGTTTTTAAAGTTTTTTGGGCCTTCCGAGAGTTTCGATGGGCTTTTTAAGCTTTAAAGCATTTTGTACAAAAAATAGCGACCGATTCACAGCTTCTGCTTTAGAACGAAGACTTTGGCCACATTCTCTTAGCCTGGAAACTTGCGAAATATAATTCCAAAAATGTAAAGGAGCAACAAACGAAAAAATATTGAAAGTGTCTACAAAAACCTATGACTCACTAAGTAGAGCATGGTTTGACAAAACGGAAATTGATTTCTTTTGGCAGGGCATCACCTGCTTTAAAGGAAACAAGTAGCAGCCTCGAATCTGGCGTTTGACTGGGAAAAACCAATGCCGCTGATCATTTAAATATTCTACCATTCGATCATCCCACCGGAACAGTAAAATCATGGTTTGAAGAGAATTTCCCTATGATCCCAAATACAATAACTGTTTTTATTCTGCAAATCTGAAGAAATGGCTCGGCGGGAAAAAATTTGAAATTATTTTAAACAATACTACCTCAACAAACTTTATTGTTTGGAAGGAATAAAATAATTGAATAAAACAGTGTAGCGCTCAGAGGAGCCAATGTTAAAAAACCTGTATTGCAAAACTTACAGACCAATTGATCCCTGTATCTGAAAGACTACTTATAGCTATTAAGGCTAACAGATTATGTACAAATTGGCGACCCTTACTTTAATTGTAAGGTTGACCTATATACACAGAACGACGAAATAATTCTTTTTTTTTTTTCTATTTTTTTCTTATAACCTTTTGTCTATTTTCTTGTCTAAAGAAACAAATTTTATTTTCGTTTTACACTTTATGGATACGTTTTTATTGCTTTCGATTTCTACAGTACTTTATGAAAAATAAAATTTAAAATGAAAGACTTCACTCCCATTAACACAATCTTTCTCAAGAAGAAAAATACTAAGGAGAGCATAAGGGTGTTAATAGAATCATAAAAATAATAAAAGGATGAAAATAAATAAGCATACATGTATGTACATATACATTCCCACTCACACATCACTAAAATGTTATTGTCATCAGCATTATTAAAGATTTTCGTATGTGTGTGAGCGTGTATGTTAATTATCTTATTAGAAGACAAATCTTAAGGCACGAGAGGTAAAAACAACGAAATAATATGAGACAGTCAAACTGAGAATCTATGTTAGCAAAGAAACATTTAAAGAATTTGCAAACGTTTTTCCGTTACAATTCCCACAAAGTCGGAATCTAATTACTAGTACTGAACCTACAGCTTTCGCTCTCTCTCTCTCTCTCTCTTGCTCTCTTCTAATACACTTACAGACCTCAAATGCTTATGTCCATTTGTTACACAAGACTTGAATTGCTGCAGCAACAACACCGACAACAATCAGAGAAACTACGGCAATATTAAAAGTAGAAAGAAACAAAAGAAACAGAAGAAGAACATTAAATTAGCAACGGGCTCAGGAAAGCACATAAAAATATGCTGGTTTCCTTTCCTTACTCGTTCTCTCTCAATTTCACTCTGTTTTGCTATTCTTGCTCTGCGATATACTCTGTCCATAATCGTTTGTCTGAGTTGGCCATTAAACAGCAAAGTGTTCTTAATGTTTGCTGTCACTACGATGGGCAGAAGTTAAGAGGCCCATAACACACTACAGCTTATAAATGGAATGATGTACGTGTATGTGTAGGTATTTTAGAGAGTAAATGTTTATGCGTATTTTTTGTGTGAGTGTGCATGAACTTGAGTACATTCGAGCTGAAAAACAATTCCCCAAAGCAATTAAAACGATAAGACTCTGACTATAATAACCGAAAGTATATTCTAACACTTTGATGATGTTCATACAAGGCAGAGAGAGGCTGGAGTGATAGAGGCGGGTATGAAGGACATAATAACACTGTGTGTGTGTTCCTTAAATCTCTGGTAATATTTAGCAGTGAAATGACCAAGAGAACATTAATTTAAAAAAGACAAGAGTACAGAACAACTTTATTTTCGAAAAGATAACACGTAATTGATGTGCCAACAGATACACTCATACTTATGTATGTACTTTGCATGTCCTTTAGAATAATTTGGGACAGATGAACAAACAAAAACGGAATAATAATTGAACCGGCTTTATAATACAAACGTAACATCTCATTAATGTCTATATAGGCTGGCAGTTTAAAAAAGAAAATTCTCAATACGGTTAGGGACAAAATCAAAAGTCTAGTCAATCAAGAGTATCGATGCAGAATATGTTGCAAAAGTAGAAAAAGAAAAAGATAACAATTATAGAATTATTCTACGTACGAGGTTGGCCGCAAAAATATTATTCTCGAAAACTCTTTCTCAATATCCATTGTGTTCCTTTAAAGGCAGTTGTTTATGTCGGATAGTCCAAACTTCCCATCCTTGGCGACATAAACGATGGCAAACTGGCAACAGATGGCGCTGCAGTAGAGAATAAAGCTTTTTTATATTTTAATATTAGTGTTGTATTTTTGTTTTGTTTTTATTAATTATCGTTCTTTTTGTAACATCCACAAGGATGCAATTACTTGGCTTAAAAAATATAAAATTCTTTGTGAAATAATTTGTGCTAAATATAATAAAATTTGTAAGAGAAGATAAGAACATTAAAAAATTTGTGACTTGTGTTATTTTTTCCAAGGAAATAAAGCCTACCAAATAAAATATGTGTAAAGTGACATTAAATTCATCTCTAGAAAAGGAAAGTGTTTTTTGTGTGATTTATTAGAGCATTTGGAATACTTCTAATTTTTGGTTGCTTTTTTTTTGGTGTTTGGAGCAACAATGTTTTTTTCTTTGTGCTCTTCCCCCCATATACAGTCCATGGATCCACAGCAGTTTTTATGTAATTTAATAAAAGGTTAACTAAAGGTCCTAAGGCCATTCACGATACGGTTTGAAAGGAAAACAAAAAATACCTAAGGAGTGAGTGAGAATACTAAGATTATATGTCCTGTTTTTACAAGACAAATGGTTTCAGACGAAGTCCCTTAGTATGGCGAAACACTTAATTCTGTTTATGTTTTGCATAAAAGCAGATATATGTCTGAAACCATTCACCTTACAGAGACATACTCTAAATTAACACACGTTATTACATACATACTCGTACATACATAATTGATCATTACAACCCTTCAGTCAGGATTACGACCTAGCTTTTCACACCACTTATGTTGTGTGCGTTAATTTTATACATGAGTGGTAGGATTACAGTTTAAAGTCGACTCCGAGCGACAGATTGTTTTGAGAAACTTTTCATGGTAATTTTATTTACTCTCCAAGTTTTTGCCAGAAATCTGCTGAGAAGAAGTCGCCGAAGAAATATTTTTTGTTATTCGTTTTAATGTCTGACCTGGGGATTTGACCGTGGCCTTACGTCTAATAAGCCAACACATTACCTACTAGACTCTGTCGCCGTTAATCTCAGATTGCAAGGAAATTAACCTGGATATGAACATAATAATCTAGTTGTTTTATTTCTAACCAATCTTTTTTTTTTTTTTGAAAAAGTGAACATACATATGTAATGTGTATATGTATGTATTTAAGCTTTAATTTTAATCCATATTTCAAATGCATTATTAAGCATCAGCAGCAATTTGCAACATGAAACAATTTTCTTTTGATTTTATTTTTGTAGGTTAAAAACCCCATAAATATGGCATCCGTTAAAAAACAAAAACGGAAATGTTACAAAAGTACGGTTTGGTGCGCACGTTCGCATATGTACATATGTTTATTTTATTTTCGTATGTATCTTTTACATACATATGGTATGTATAATGTTTTTTTGGCAACAATTTTATTTATTTTTTTTTTTTTTTGCTTTACATATACATATTTTTACCAAAAAGGTTTTGTATTCCACAGGAGACATATTCTTTCGTGTCATTTAGTTATGCGGATTTTTTATTTTTAGAAAAAAAAAAATAAAATTATTGGCACACATTAATTGCGGCTTTTTTGGTTGAACAGAAATGGGAAACAGGACTGAATGGTTTCCTTATATATGTTTTTTTTTTGTTTTTAATTTAAATTTTTTGTTCCTGGCAAATTATTGTTATTTTTTTACTCGAAATTAAATGAATGCTTATACATATGTAAGTATGCTGTCGAAATAAATGTCGTATTTTAGGTATTACAATGAGGTTTTACTATTTGAAAATCTGTATTTAAGGACCAAGTTTCTGGTTTTAGTTCCATAAACACACAAACGCATGGATTTGGTCATTTTGCGGTTTTAATTAATTTTTTTTTCATTCAAAAGGGAACAATTTAATCTCATAATCAGGGTAAACAAAATTAACATTTATTTTTTCGATGCCTTTATAAGATTTCAAAGAATTAATTCTAATCACTACCATTTTGTAGTTTTATACTTAAAAATAATCTGCAATACATTTTCGTGTCAGATTATATAGATCCCCAAAACTTTCCATACTATTTCCTTATTGAGCTTTGTTACATTCTTTTCAATTAGAAAAAAAAATAAAAAATGTATGCCAAAAATTAGTGTCAGATAAGTCGCGGGTGAAGACGTTTGTTTCCTTCAGAGATCAGATATGAATGGTTTTTTCACTACTCATAAGCATTGAAATGTAACTACTCTGATTCATTGGTAGTACAGGTTGCAATGAGTATGAATATGATATTAAAATAAGTATGAATGCGTATAAGCATCAGAAATCATGTGTATGATTCTATTCTATTCATCTTTTTGAATACTCATTGCTGATCTCTGGTTTCCTTCATTTATATCAACTTTTCTAAATAAAGTTAGGCATCTAAAGGTTAGGTTAATTTAGGCATCAACTCAAAAAGCTAGTAGCTAGCTTGAGTCATAAATCTTCATATTTCTGCTATAAAATCAGGATCGAAAGCGAGTTCAGATACCGTGTAGTCATTAAAGGGAATCAGATCAAGTCGATTTAAGTCGATCATGACAGGTGGTAGTCAGTTGAGCGTATTAAACAAAGCTTACCATGTGTGGTCACAGTCGCCTTACCGAATGTGGTAAATAAATTCAAGCCCATTGCATCAGTAAACGATCAGTAGACCATTAGGTCGACTAAAAGCGAAGTCTGCAAAAAACATGGCAGATGTGCGTGAGATAATTGATTTCAGATGGCTAAAAGGCTGTCGAATTTTCGTACACCACAACTTGGCTAATTTTACGTCTGCAGCCGTACAAAATTCAACTGACCCAGAAACTGGAGGTAGGTGTGTTCATTGAATGGGCTCTGAAGCAGTTGGCAAATGACTCCTATTTTCATCGAAAAGTTATCTTCAGCGATGAGCTCCGTTTCTGAATGAATTGATACGTGAATAAACCAAATTATTGAATTTGGGACAAAAAAAAAATTCCGAAAAGATCCAAACGCATCCAACAGCTCCCGAAAAAGTCATTGTTTGGTATGAATTTTAGGATGGCAGCATTATGGGTCCATATTTTTTTTTTTTTGAGAACGATGATTATGCCATCTCTGTAAACAGCAAGCACAATAAGTCGTTGATTAGCAACTTTTTTGACCACCAGCGATATGTGGTTTCAACAGATTGACATTACATGTCATAGAGATCAGGCCTACGAAGGTTTATCCGCACAAACAACAAACTATTGTGGTTCTCGAAGCCATACTTATGCTTGACATCGCCAAATTCAGCCTAATTTGTACCAAAATTATGGATAATTTGAAATTTCAATAGTTCTCGATCTGGAGCAGCCATTTGTGCGATATTATATTCTACACACAGTTTGTTTTCTTTAGATATCAAAGTAGGAAGCGTTTAATTAAGGGCACTTGATGACTGTAGCTAGTTTTCAAATAACTGTAATAAAAATGAAATCCAAAATAAAAATCATGTGTTGTAGAAAGTAATTACCTGCCCTTTTCTTTTCTTTTCCTTTAGCGTGTTAAATATAATTTTCTTAATTTCTCTGAATCAGTGTTTGGCAAACATTAATTATGTTTTAATACCCATTTGGCTAAATAATAAATAATACTAATAAATCCTTGAACAAATCGATTTATTATTAACAATATTTTAGCTTTTCTTGAACATTTTTACTCCTTTTTTTTGGTTACGATACATAAATTTACCTTTTTTAACTGATTTTTATCAAAAAAATAACAATTCATTGCAGATTTGGCATAAACATCTCTTAACAAAACAATGGCTGGCATGAATACAACAACGAATGAGAAGACAAAATAAAAGAAGGAAGAGATTTAATGGAAAACGTACTGTAAACAAATGAAGCATAACAATAAATTTTGAAACAAAGTCCTTTGAGAAACATAAGAAGAGCATTAAAATATATACATACATACATATATAGAAAAACAACAACAACAACAACAACAACAATACCAACAATATTTAGAAAATGTAAACACTATAAATAAAATAATAATAATAACGGAAGCAAGGAGCATACAAGAGACAAAGAATAACAAAACAATGATGGTTTTTTAAACCAAAAAATAGCGAGAGAGGGAGAGAGAATTTTAAGAAATATTAAAAGCGGACGATAGAGAGTTGAAAGTGTGTAGAAAACGATTCAACTGGAGATATAACAATGGCAAGTGGAAAGTTATACAAAAACAATACAAAACATTTTCAAATATAAAACAATAGAAAAATGTTTGTTATAATGACGGTGATGACGATAACTGTAAACGAAAGCTTCACACAAAAGGTACGATACTTTGTTGAATTCAAAAGCTTAAGCTTGCTAAACATGGGTCAGTAGAAACAAAAAATAAAAAAAAAATTAAAAAATAATATTTATTGAGAAACTAAGAAACGCGTTGGCAATTTTTTTCTTTTTTTTTAATAAAAATTACGCTCCATAAATAAATTTTTGGTTTATATTTGTTTTATTTTTCTCTTTGTACGCTAACAATGACAAGAAAAGGGCGAATGATATGAGAGACAGTAAAAAGGAAACAAAATTTAAATGAGATCATAACTGTAAACACTTCTCTAACAGCTATTGATGAGAACAACACTACATATTAAAAAAAAAAATATATAAAAATAAAAGAGAAACAAGCCCCCCATGTAATCAGGATACAGAGGAAAATGGGAAGCTAATGTAAAAGCAAATAAACTTCACTTTAATGATAATTATTAGCAAAAACTATAAACAACTGCTGGGAAAAAGCCAGCCATACAACAAAAAAAAAAATTTTTTTTTGTAACACAAGAAATATGAAGTTTTATTTAAACAAGAAATAAAAACCTCACTCTAAACAAGTGAAATAAAATTGTCATAAAAAATAAAATCAAATAAAATAAAATAAAGTAAAAAAGATGCTGGTCCGTCCGTTACAATAATAATAAGAATAAAAAAGAATACACACACAAATAAAAGAAAATTTTACAGTCAACTAAACGTGGTTATATTGTGTGAAAAACAAAAAAAAATCGAAAGAAATCATAAAAAAAAGATTTTTTATATCCAGCAAATAAACAAATATAGTCATAAAAATCATAAAAATATTCGTAATTCCTAGAACAAAAATAAAACAACACATAGTAACCAAACCAAATCCATATAATTTTTATGCAAAAGTTTCAGACAAAATGGCGTCTTTAAGACATAAAAAGATACACAAAAAATCATAAAAAAAATTGTATTTCTTTTCTCAATCATATCCTTCAACAAATTATGAAATAAAATAAAAAAAAACAACAAAAACAAAAACGAAAAAAATCTATAAAAAATTTGTATCAAAAAGAGAAAAAAAAATAATAAAAGAAAATATTAAGCAAATTAAAACAAACATATAATAATAATACTAACAACAACAACAACAATATCGTATTAATGTAACATACAAAACCAAAAAACTCTCGCCTTTATATTTTCCAATAATTTATAACACGACTCTTTTATACAAAATGCATACCCTCCCATACTACTCTCTTCAGTTGTGGCTTTTAAAATAATGATCTGCTCGTTTGAAAACTAAGTATGTCTCCGTATTCGCTTGTGTGTGTGTTAAAGTGTCTGTGTGAGCAGCATTTCAAATGCAAAATTTAGGTCATTGAAATAATTCATGTTGCATCTTTTTGTACATCTAAAAAATTATTAAAAAATAATAAAAAAAAGTAGTATTCCTTTATTTGTTTAACATTTTTCCTTTTTTTTGCGTTTTGTTGTTATTGTATTGTATACAACACAGCATTGTATTACAATTTCAATTGTTAACGATTCTAGCCAGAAATAGAACGAGCTCGCGATAAATAATAATACAAATAAAAAGCTATCTACAGCAACCATAACAACAACAACAACAACAACAACAAATAATACAAAATGTTTCAAATTAATAAAAGTCATCATAAAAGAGTGAATTTAAAAAACATCAAAATGCATTTGCAACAAATGAATTTATATCATTATATTGTGGCAGCTGTATTCTATTTAAATATGGGTAAGTACACTGAGAAAAATTTTGCAAATAAAATAAATTAAATAATAAAAAAAAAATTCAAGGAAAATAATTTTTATCCATCCAATAACAAATAGAAAAATATTCTTGATTTCTATAGAAATTAACCACAATAATTCTCCTATGGAAAAAGTGGCGTAAGTATTAGAATTATGGTCGAATTAGCCGAACGTTCACAGAACGTTATGAATCGTACGCTACGATCTTTTATAGCACACGAAAATAATGCGAATGCTGTATGTTCTCTTTCAGGAAAGTGATTAGGAAAGATCTTGGTTCTTAATAAAAATCATAAAAACAAAAGATCATTACATAACATAATTGGTCATTACAACTCTTCAGTCATCATTACGACTAAGCTTGTCACAGCACTTAAATTGTGTGTGTTAATTTTATACACAACGACAGTTTTTTTAAGAGACTTTACATTGCATTTTTATTTACTCTCAGAGTTTTTGCAAGAAATTTGCTGAGAGGAAACCGCCGAAGAAATATTTAGGCATGTTTTCTCTTCATTACAACTCTTTAATCAGCATTACAATATAGATTCTCACACCACCCATGTTATGTGTGTGTTAATTTTATCCATGAGTGACTGTACCTATAGTTTAACTTGAACATTGGCTCTCTTGAAATGTTTGGTTTTTGTCTTTGCTAATTTAGTTCGAATTCAAATTCGCATTCAATTGTTATGCAGCCCATACACGTTGGATTTTGTTGTACAACAAAGTAGACTAGACAGCTTGTTGTACAAAGTTGTCTAGATCAAGGTTTTTTAAACATACGTACAGACATAATTGGTCATTACAACCCTTCAGTTAGGATCACGACCTAGCTTCTCACACAACTTAGGTTGTGTGTGTTAATTTCATACATGAGTAGGCCTAGTACACCTGAACATTTCCCTCCGAATGCCGGATTATTGTATTATTGTGCGCGAAAATTCTTTCGAGGCGCCAACCTATCTTGGGTCAATGAGGAGTCTTACTCCACCGTTAGTCTCACTTGGCCCTGAATGGACAGAAGGCGCACCAACCAGTTACTTGGTCCTAACGTTATCTTCATTGTGTTATGTGAAGACACGCGAAATAATGCAGACTTCTGGCATGGGTGCAGATCCACTGAAATAGAAGAGACTGTTGTCCACTTTCTTTGTCCATGCCCATCTCTTGCGAGGTGCAGATATATGTTATTTGGCTCGCCAATCGTTTTCAGCTTGATGGAGCTATCATCCATTGATATCAAGGACATATCTTCGTTTATCAAAATTTCCAGTCACCTTAATTTGCAACCCTTTCGCTAATGAACTTCTTCTTCTTTCCTGCTTTGGAGGAACTTGGCCAGTTAAGAGACTGCGTTCACCTGTTGCGTCACAACTAGCCGCTATGCGTGCTCAAGTGAGCTTTTGGTATCAAAGCTCCTACTGCAACTAACCTGCCTAGCTAGACCTATGACCTAGAGTTTAAAGTCGAGTCCAAACGCCCGATTTCTGATGAAATTTTCATTGCAATTTTATTTACTCTCACAGTTTTTGCCAGAAATCTGCTGAGAGTAGGTAGTTGCTGAAGAAATTTTTTTTCATATTTCGTTGGAAATGTCTGGTTTGGGTTTTAAACAGTGGTTTCTGCACATTACCTACAGGAGTGGGGCGATAATAGAATTGTTTACGATTCATATGTGAGTTATGCCTCACGGTTTTATTGATACTATAACGGTTCACTGTCTAGTGAAATGAAGGAAGTTATTTTCGAAAAACGAATATTTTTTTATTGCACAAATACAGAGAGAGAATACGTTTTTCCACCACCACAGTATCCTTGTCCTTACCATTACTTTCAGTCACTTTTCAGTTTTCATAAACTCTTTTCAAATACAGTGTGCTGCATGCCTGGTGATAATAAGAAGAGCATTGGTAAAAAGATCTGTCAATTGCAATTTTTGCAGATCAAAAATTTGTTAAATTAACGTGTTTTGATCTCAAAATCCAATTATAACTTAACATAATATTGTCGATATAATATTCTATACATGCATGCCCTAAAGATTTCATTTCATAACATTTTATAATAATTGTATTGGTCTTCCGCAAATCCCTGTGGCATAATTTCATTTATGAAAATCCATTTCAATTCTTGTGCTCTTTTTTAGTTTTAATTGAATTAAAAAAAAAACAAAAAAAAATATTTTTAAAAATTGTCAACATTTATTGTTTTAAAAACAAAAACATTTTTTAGTAAATATTTTATGCCAATAGTTGAAACCCATGTATTTGTAAGAGTATGGAATAGTAAACGTGTATGTATGTATGTATATGTGTTTAATAAAATGCCATTAAAACCACAAGTAATGTTGACACGCACATTAGAGATCTCGGTTTATACAACAGTAATAATAACAACAACAACAACATACTTTAACAAATAAACAAATGAAATAAAATAATATGAAATAAAAACAACATTGTCAATGACAGTGTAAATAAAATGTTAAAATTTGTAAAAACAAATACAAACACAAGATTAAAAATAAAAAATAAATACTATTACCAATACAAAAACTTGTAATTGTTTAAATGTTTTATGGTTAAACATTTTATACATACAGTGTCGGTTAAAACTAATCGAACAAAATCCAAATACATACATATGTACTTATTAAATTTATCATAGAACTTCGCTTAATAAGTAACAACAAAAATATGTCAAACAAAAGTAAAAATGTTCATTTCATTTTTTCATTAAGAGAGTAGAACGTTAATATCGCACTCGATTTTGGGCAATAATTTTTAATTCTTAAATCTTAAATCTTACTGTGACATCGGTACAGAAGCGGTTCCAATACAATGTTATTTAGTAGAGTTTTCGTCATCACGTTCTAAGGTTTCATCACTATGATTGGTGCTACACGGCCTTTCCCCGCTTGATATGACTCATGGACCAAAAATACTTAGATTATATGGTGGCACTCTCTCTTGTAGTAATACAATATTGCTTAGCCTGCTTATAGTGTTCCAGTTGCTTAAAATTTATTGGCGATGTACATATGACTTAATATGGCCATTTTGTATTTTCTACAAGACTCTGTATAGGACACACGACTTTGAAAATCATTAACGAATCAATTTTTCACTTCTATCCTATGCATGACTACAGTTCATTAAAATCGCATGTATCACGAAATGGCTCTGGATATTATGCGAACGATATCGACATCTCGTATGCAAGAAAATTTGTGTGTAGGTAGGTCGAAGGAGAAAAGAGCAACAAAGTATCTCATGCCGATCGGCATAAACCTAATCCATCAACCATCAACCAAGGGGTATCAAACATACTTGCCTTAAGAAGTCTATATTTTGTATGAACTTCCTTATCATCTTCCATTCCATTACTCGTATATTAATTATGTTCTTCCCAAAATGTAGAGATTTCGAGCTTACAAAAGCTGGGCCATGACATAAAAAGTGTTGTATCGTTCATTCGCATATCGCTCTGCATTCATTATTTTCTAAGACATCTAGCCGGTGGAAGGTGCAGCATCCCGTAAGGACAATCATCAATGTAAAGAAGTCGCTTTTATTCAGTGAAGCAAGATAATTAATAGGCTCCGGGGTAAAAGCAGAATATATCGCTCGAACTCCTAAAGTACTGTGTCAAGTCAACTTGGGAAACGAAAACCGTACCAAAACAATTACAATAAAAGAATCGTCATTTAATTCAGTGAAAAAATTTGGCGAAATATAACATGTTAAAATGCTGACAATAAAGTCTAAGCATTCCAGGCATTGAGTCATACTTACAAAAGCAGCAGACTAGATTGAAGCCGCCGTAGTCTAGTAGGTAGTATGTAGGCTTATTAGACGTGAGGCTACGGTTCAAGGTTCTAGTCAGTTATCTCCAACAAAACTAAATTTGAACATTTCTTTGATGGCTTCCTCTCAACAGATTTCTGACAAAAACTCTGAGAGTTAATTAAATTGCCAATGAAAAAGTTTCTCAAAAAATCTGTCGTTCGAACCTGACTTTAAACTGTAGGTTCCGCCACTCATGTTTAAAATTATCACACACAACATCAGTAGTATGAGAACCTAGGTAGTAATCCGAAATGGAGGGTCGTAATGGCCAGTGGTGTATGGATGAATGTAATAATCAAACGTAGATAGAATCACCAAAGTAATATTAGCTACGTGGAAGACATTTGTCTCAGCACACACTTTAATATTCACCTACAGGTTGAAAAGTAGCCTAATAGGCAACATATCCGAGTGGCTAATTTACTTCCACTAGTTTTTTATGGAATCGAAAGATTAATGCTGCAATCTTGGTAAGATAAGAGTACTCTTTTACTTGGAACTGAAATATTTATCAAACAATGCTTCGTATGTTTCATAAATAAGGCGCTATATACGACAATCAGAAAGACCTATTCTTCTTTAGTGGTTACCTTACAACCCTATGGTTTTTAGTTTGATTTACAATAGAATATCAAGCTAGATATGACAGTCAGAGAGTCATCTTCTCCTTTAGTGGTCTGCAGTTTGATTTACAATAGAACGCCAAGCGCTTTTTAGTTTTCTTGTTGAAGGAGTGACGTTTAAAATGAAATTGCTTCAGTAAGATTTGATTGACAGTGTACATACAATACATACAAAATACTTCATAGAAATCACACACATTGAAACAGCACACATACTCTCTCAATTATTGTTCAGGAGCTATAACATATTGTATTAAATGTATGGGGGCATGTTGAGTTGTTGTATTGTATGTTAACAAATGTTAGCCCCCAAAAAACAATTTGCGAATGTCCTCAATTAGTATCTGGAGAATTGTTCAACATAACTTAACTCAACTCAACACAACACAACGAACAGTGCGGGCGGAATTCAACGGTAGCATCAGGTACAACAGACAAAAATGATCATTAACCGCCACCATTTATTTTTATGGAATTTAAATAAAATTTCAACATTATCAACAATAACTCGTTTAAACTGTATGTATGTACGTATGTATATGTGTGTATGTGGGTGTGGTGTAGGATTTTTCGCCATTGTGTGTTTCAAGTATTTGTACAGGAATAAAATAAATATTTTAAATGCTCTGTAGGTTTCGCATTTAATTCTGTTATACGACCATGTTTGTATTGAACATTAAAACTTAAAATAAATAAATACTTTTGAAAAGGTATTTATTTTTAATTAATCCTTAATTAAAAAGTTATATTAATAAGAAAATATGTGTGTATGCATGTATGTATGTATTGTTCGATGACAAGCATCAAATGACAAAAATTTCAAGCTTAAAATGACAAAAAAAACAGAAGAAAACAGAACAAAAAAGCAGTGAAAGCGTCGATTAAAAATCGTGTTGAAATCCTTTATGCGTATAATTTAATACGCACAAATTGAAACAAATAATCAATCAATAAAACGCTTAAATATAAATTAAATTTTCCATTTAATTATCGATAATAATAGTATTATTACATAAACATCGTGCATTATTTTACGATTCAATCAGTTTCCATTAATTCACAGATACAAGGCACATAAAGACTTCACACATATAGCGTGTCCCTTTTTAATTGAATGAAAACTATCGATAACTATGTATGGTCTGACAACTGGGAATGTCAAACTGTATTACCAATTCTGTTTAGTTAACTGCGGCAAGTAAATTTGGTAAACTTAACTGAATTGATCACTTTTTTTCTGTGAAAATCTCTTGATTTACTCGTGTAGCCAGACTGCGATTAAGCTCCTAATGAACGTAGTTTCAAGCTTCAGTTCATGTCTATGAATGCCGAGGATTTCTTAGCGAAATTTCAGATCATTAAAACCTAACTCTTGTATGGGTTGCTGGGCGCAGGGATATCGTTGGCAACTGATGAGCTGGTCAGGGCCGGTACGGAGCTGGCAATCTGCTACATGCTATAGGATATAGTTATTCCTATTGTTTCAGTTAATTTTAATATTGTGCACTCGTTTCACGGGGAGGCTCAATCTTGTTGGCAGCACGAAGGTAGGTGCATTATTACCAGACTCTGCTGGACACGTATGGACAAGAAGAGGACTGCCTCACTTATGTCCCTGAATCGTATAGCCATTCAGCGCTCAATGGTAATACTTACGGGTAAACATGTCGAAAGACGAGGCATTCTAACTAATGACTTCTGCAGGAGCTGTGAGCCTGAGGAGAACGAGCAGACTGTCTTTCACCTCATGTGCCAGTGATCTGTTTTCGTCGTGAAGAGATGGAGATTTCTGACCTCTGATTTTCTGACAGCGTTGACCATGCTCTCTTATATATAGATTACCGCAACAACAAAATTTATTTTGTAATCGAAATGGTTTTCTTTAGGGAATGGTTGACCTCCGGATAGAATTAATTATTGTATCAGAATGTGTGAGAAGATAGACCGCAATCCTGACTGAAGGGTTGTAATGGCCAATTATGTATGCATGTATCACAATGGGCAGCATAACTGCTGGCCTAAGTCAGGCCTCTCTTGTCAAGGGGGTCCCCCACCTAACCTAACCTAACCTAAGACAAGAAATGAAAAATTGTCAACAGAATATTATTTATAAGACCTTCAATAGAAATAACTTCAGCCTGATGGTTGACAAACTGTACCTCTGGGGAAATTTATATTTACAATTTATATTCATTTTATTTTAACACCCAATGGACTGAGCTGGAAAGTACAGTCACATACGTAATGCCGCAGCCACCAGCGCTTGTTTGTTGTTATTATAAAATTGATGAAGTAGAAATTGGGAATAACGAATAACGAATAATAAAATTGTAATAAAACTTTGTTAAATTCATAAACTACTTGCAATGGTACTCATACAATATATGTATGTATGCGACCGCTAGGCGAAAACGAAATATGATGTTTTCGTTTTGTTAAAGTTTATAAATAAACAAAAAGTTTACTTTTTTTCTGTGTGGATCCAACGCCTTTTATTATTTCCCTACGACAATAGTAAATAATTCCCAAAAAAAAAACATACAAAATATTTTATTTTTTTTCAATGTTTTTGTTTTTATTTTTGTTTTAATTTTTTTTAGTTAGTTTTACTGATTTTTTAAGCAAATAAACTGTAGCAGCGAGAAGATAATAAAAAAATAAAAAAAAAAAGAAAAATAAATGAAATGAAATAAATAAAAAAATAAAACAAAAACAAAAATAACGAGAAAACAAAACAAAAAAATATCAAATCGAATCGAATATAAAACGTATAACGAATTTGTTACAACAAAAGCGCTGGACCAGAATAACAAGCAAATAGTAAACGGAAATGGAAATGCCATTTATTTGTTTCTCTCGTCGTCTATTCTACTACGACTACTACCACTACTAACACACACACATGGAATTGTGTGTGTTTTATATATCACACTGTTATTTGGTTACAGTTACAACAACTGTAATAATAATAACAATTTTAGCAACAATGAAAATGGGTAACAACCATGGTCGGCATCAACAGCAAAATATAAGTATTAGCCTCATCAACATCATCATCATGCCCAATAAACAATTTAAGGCAAGAGTAAACAAAATCACAAGAAGAAGTCTCATTTTTTCCTTACATAAGAAGAAAATTGATGTACAAATAAATTCAAAGGCAATTCAAGTCAACAACAATTCAACAAATCTTGCTTAAGATTTTTCTTTCTTTATATAGTATTGGGTCTTTCATTAAGCTGTTTTTTTATTTAAATAAAACAAAGTACATATGTGTGATATATCATTGAAATCTTTCATCTGTTTGAAAGGCCTATTGATACCATTATCTGTGGAATCGTTTAAATATCCGTTGCTTCCTCTCTAAATGGAATGCAAGCGAAATGTCCAATTTTTCATGACTCATATAGATCAGGATAAATTTGGTGCTTTGAGAACCGCTGCGACTTATGAGAATCTCACAAGAAAAAGTCTAACACGGTCAGCACGGTCTCGGTGGCCAGTTGGCTTCACTACTACGTGAGGTGACCATGATCTTTCAATGGAATTAGCTTCAGTTCAAAGTACGAACTTATCCCCGCTCGTTTCCTTTGTCTCGTACAAACTCAAGACTTTTAAAGTACTTTGCAAAGTACTTTGAACGCAAGAGACGTCTTACTGTTCCCGAAACCCATTCAGTGAATATTTCTATTTTTGTTGACATTCAGTTCCAGGGTCAGTTACATTTTGTACAGGTGCAGGCCCATGTTTCAAGTCAAAATTCTCTAAGTTGTAGTGTGTGAATGGCTGAGTTCTTGTGATTGATGTGAAATCGACTGCTTCCGATTCTCCTACACACTCTCACGGACAGTACCGATGCGATCGGCATATTTTGTGTTTCGTCAGCGTATCATATCGTTTACTGACCCAGTGGAATTGAATTTTAACCACTTTTCGGTAGGCGAAGCTCGCTGTATATTGCTTGAATAGAACAGCTATTCTAATAAATCAAAATGGAGCAAAATTTCAAGGTTGTAATACAATACACTCATGTATAAAATTAATACACACAATTTAAGTGGCATTGAGAACTTAGGTCGTAATCCTTACTGAAGAGTTGTAATGAACAATTTTATTTACTCCCTCAGCTTTTGCCCGAAATCTGCTAAGAAGCAGACGCCGCAGAAGGATTGCTTAGTATTATGTTCTGTTGGTGATGTCTGACCTGGGTTTTAAACCGAGGCCTGGTGTCTAATAATGAAATAAAACTTCTTGACTGTTTTACGATAAATATTTTTCTTTTGCCATCAATGTTTAACACATTTGTCCATTGGGTTCTTTGATTTTATTCATTATTTTTGATTAAAAAAAAACAACACACACATACACAAAAGAAAAATCCATTAAAATATGCACATAAAAATTTATAAAACGGAAATAAAATTCATACAATGCTATGGGATAGAAATGGTATCAAATGAAATTATTTCGGTAAACATTGTTACGAATACATATGTATTCTTTTCATATCGAAATATAATAATAAAAAAAATATCACTGAAAAATTTTCCATACGGAATAAAAAAATTATTGCAAATAAACAAATCAAAATATTTTACTTAAAATGCCGCGCCCATATTCCTGAGAAATAAATAAATTCTATGAAGGTAATCAGTAAACCATTTGATAGTCTATAACACTACAATAGGTGTGTAAGATATACTAGGTTTGTGATGTTTTTAATTGTGAATTCTAATATGTATGTCATTATGATTCATGTGAAACATAAGCTTTGTTATCAAACAACAGCTATCCCACTACCGCAGTTGGAAAGAGGACCCTCTGAACTACCATTTGCATATAGTCTGTATGGTGTTCTATTTCTTATATGCTCCAAAATGGCCACTGATCTTCTAGAGAATATTCATGTATATATTTTTGGCCAAAAATTTATTGTTTCAATATGAGCTCCTCCTATCTTGTAAGAACAAAAAGTTGATCTAATTTAGGATTGCGTGCTTGTTTTTCCTTACTACATAATGTTACGAAAAGCAAACATTTAGATACATCGCTTAACATTAGAAATATGAACAAAAGCTACAAAAATAAAACTATGCAGTAAACAAATCTGTTTACAAATTATCGTACTGCTTAATATAACAACAAATACCAGCAGAAAAAATGGTAAACAAGTAAACAAAAATGCACAAACAAACATTACAATAATAAATGTAAACAAAAGACAGAAGCAACACTACAATAATAAATGTAAACAACGGTGTTTACATTTATAGAGATTTCGAGAAGGCCAAATCATGAACATTCGCCTTCAAGAACATTCGTCAGACTGTTGACTTTGCCATATAAAAAGCAAGGCAAAGCAGGCGACCTTGAGTTATTGAAGTTCAGTCAGTCTTGTGTGAAGACGCGGTGTGTTTGAAGAGAGTAATCGTTGTTTGAAGATTTCCGTTACAAAGATCTAGTGATTGTTATTGCTTATGCAAAGGGTGTAAACGTAGGAATACCAAACAAAGCATTGTTGTTTTCATAGTAGGCTAGTAGGTTGTGTGTTGGCATATTAGAAGTGAGATTTCGATTCAAAGCCCATATCGAATCGAACAACACGAAATATGATTTCCTCTCAGGAGATTTCTGGCAAAATTAATAAAATTACCTTGAAAAGTTTCTCAATAATCTATCGTTTGGAATTGACTTTAAATTCTAGTTTCCACCACATTAACACACACAGAATAGTTGGCGTGAGAAGATAGGTCGCAATCCTCACTAAAGTTGGAAAGGATATGAGAAAATACTTATGCTAATAATTCTTGCGTAGGAGTTCTTAATAAGCTCGGTCTGATAAAACCTTTCCATGACTATGGGAATCATCTTAAAAGCCTATCCTGATTAGCAGATAGTGGAAATCAATTAAATTTTACTGTCATATCCTGAACGTTGATCTTGTAAAAAAATTTGTTTCTGGCAATTTTTCTTGTTTTTCTAGTGTTGACTTATTCTGAGACCGCCCTCGTAACTTATTTCATTAAATTTCTCTTGAAATCGTACTCTAAAGTTATAAGTGCATAAAAAACAAAAACAATGAGAACAGGCTTCTTAAGCTGCTTTTCAGTTTAAAATTATTTGAACAAAAAATCAACTGAAGTTGCAAGTACTGCCTTACCATAGTTTCGGGTAGAAAAAAGGAACAAAAAGAAAAATAATTGAATTAAATATGAACTTGTTTACCAAAAGATGTTTTTGGTTTTTTAATAACATCTTGTTAAGGTGATTAAATTTTTACAGAAATGAAAAGAAAAAACAAAAAGAAATACTTACTTGCAGTAGAGATAATAAACGAGGCATTGGTATTACATGGTCAAAAAAAAAAAACATGTTCCAATAAAGCGTCTTATTGAAATAAATAACCGAAATAAATCAAGGGCTACATTCTATAAAAAAAATCCTTAAAAAAAGAAGCAGAAGAGAGAAACTAATTTATTTATGTGGATTTTTTTAAGGGCACAACATACAAACATTTGTTGTCTTTTTGTTGTTAGTATTACATCAATGTCCATTTAAGTAGTCCCTTTTGTCATATAAAATTGCCATAAATTCCTCTAAACAAATTTCTGCTATGTGCTGCAGACGAAGGACTTATAAAGCAATCGCAATGGTAACGATTGCAGACAAAAGACACAACAATGTACATATGTATGTAAGTCTGAGTGTGTGTAGTAAAGAAAAGTAAGAGTGGTGGTAGCCAGCTATAACCTCTGATCTCTCATAACTAAATTATTATGAGCACTTGCTGCATGTGACACTTCAATTCCCATGCATGCAATTCATGTGTACAGTACATATCGCATCGTATAGAAAAGTTGGCTAAAAGATGAAGCCACATACACATAAGCAACACAAAACGAGCAAAACAATTCATGACTTTCATATTTGAGTTTTCAAGTTTTGCTTTGCTTGGCTACGGCCAATGCTGTTGCTATTGGTTTTGATAGTAGTGGTGGTGATGCTGTTCTTGCTGTTGCAACAATACAAAGTCATTTGGAAACATTACTTTACCATAGAGATGCTCAGAGCAGCCAACCGTCAGAGTTTACGCCAAAAATTCAAAGAAAAAAAAAAACGTTCAAAGAAGTAAAAGATAAGTTTTAGTTGGAAATATTTTACTATATGTCCGATATGTTAACCCAGGCAGACATATGCATGACATGGTTGCGTAGGTATGTATACACACACATGTATTCATTGTTACAGTCAAGACTAAAAAAGAACACCACATATTATATGAAAAGAAATGGATTTTTCAAGTTCATCATTGGAGTAAAATATCAAATTGGGAAACAAAAAGTAGTCACTTGAACGTAAATCTAGAGAAAAAGGGCAGCTTATTACGCAACTTGAAGTTTTTCTTCTTCAAAACCTTATAACCATTACTTTTTTTAATGCTGGTGTGGTAAGCTTTATAAGGAGTCAAAAAACAATAAATTTGCACTTCTCACTTGGAATGGTACCTAAATATTTAGACGAGGATGGCCAAGACTATCCAGTGCAATTTATGCTAGAAAATCTACTTGAGTAGTAAACCCCAAGTGCTGATTGTTGGTCTCTAATAAAGTAATTTGGTTCATACTTTTCAGAAGATAGTTAATTGCTGTCTATTAGATAATGCTGTAAAATCATTCTCTTTATTGATCAACGGTGATCTTAGAACAGTTCCAAGTTAGGTAGCAATGGTAATCTCAAACAGGGTACTCTAAAACTCTAGATTAAAAACGTATTTAAAAGCGTAGCATTTAGACGGATTTACAGTATTGTTGTCTTGTAGACCCTTTATAATAATATTTTCGCTTGGATCTATAATTATACATATCCGATGAATATGTATCACTTCAGTTCATTTATGGTAACCGCCATTAACTTTGATAATAGCCTGGCCAACGTCAATGAAATAAAAGATGTTAGCGTTGCCAGCCAACCACACCACACAAAACTTTGACTTTTTCATTGGAAATGTGTCTCATTGCTTAAGAAGATTGTTCAATGAAAACTAGGGTCATTGTTAACTGTCCCAGAGTACATTTGTCGATATCTATGTTCGTCCATGGTTATTCTACATTATATGTATACAAAAAATTTTTTAACTCACTGTACTATAACATACTCGTATTACACAAAGGCTAGGATAGAACTAAAAACTAAGTTGGGAAAAAGAAGAAGACTGAAAATGAAAATGAAGTTTTAGTTTCAAAATTTTAACAGGAAAAACAAAATTCATATGAAAACGTCATTCCATTGTATGTTCTTCCTACTTTTTGTCATCTTGTCTCTGAAATATGTTGCTGCATTCTATAATTCTTTTATTTTATTTTTTTTTCGTTCTTTTTTCCGATCATTTTCTTTCTTTTTATTTTATTTTTGTGTCATTTGTTTTGTAGCAACAATATTTTCAAATGCTATGACCAAAAATTTAACAAAATTTTTCTATATTCATACGTACGTTTTACATTTTATATGTTCTGCTTACATTACATTGCCTGTATCTAAAAGTGTTCTTTTTTTCTCTCTAATGGAACTTCTTTTTTCGACAATTTATTATATCAAGCAAAGAATATGAGAATTTTCGTTTTAGAAATATTTTTTTGTTTTCTTCTTTTCTTTCTTTGTAGTATTTGTTTTACATTCATTTGCATTTTATTTCATATTGTAAATCTATTTTGTACCAACACCATCACCAACACAAACTAAAATTTTAAATTTATAGTATTACTGTCGGATAGATAGGATGAGAACCAATATAGGAAATATGTATCCTTAGTTTTGGATTTGCTGTAATACAGAAATACTCTTCAATTAAATTTAACCAAAGAACCATTGGAATATGAATGAATATATCGAAATGAATTTTCGGAAAATATTTGTAATTAGAAAAGGTTTTTTTCTTGTTTTTTGTGTCGAATGTGAAACCGGATAAAACCGAAATATGTTTGTTTACAAGAAAGAAGAAGATCGCCTGCTATAATAGTCCCAGCTTTCTCAGCAAGGAGATTACATGTAAAACATTGGGTGTAAAACTCTGTACTTACTTACTTACAAGCCTTTAGTCACTATAAAAACCTAGCTTCCCACACCACCTATGTTGTGTGCGATAATTTCATCCAGGAGTGGCAGGACTTAGAGTTTAAAGTTTGATTTCGAACGACACATTTTTTGAGTAGCTTTTCATCGCAATTATATTTCAGTTCAGAATTTTTGTCAGTAATCCGCTGAGAGGAAAGTGCCAATGAAATATTTTTTCATATTTCGTTTTGTTGAAGATGTCTGAGCTACTCACCAGCTTGGCTACGACGACTTATTTCATCTCAGAATTGTGGGCACGTTTTAAGTTAAGGAAGTTTGTGCAAGATACAGGCTTCCTAATGGAATTATGGTTGCCCTTCATTTAAGATGAGCACACAATAAGCCTACTTGAAGGCTTAGGTATAAGGCGATAGGCATGCGACTTTTGGAAGGTTTCCTTTCCTTCGATCACAAACACATAGTACATACATAATTTACAAACCTTCTGTCAGGATTACGACCTATCTTATCACACCACTTACCACATGTTGTTTGTGTTAATTTTATACATGAGCGGCGGAACCTACAGCTTAAAGTTGACTCCGAACGACAGATTTTTTAAGAAACTTCTTAATGACAATTTTATTTTATTCTCAGAGTTTTTGCCAGAAATCTGCTGAGAGGAAGCTGCTGAAGAAATATTTTTTTCACATTTTCGTTTTGATATCTGACCTGGTGTTTTAACCGTGGCCCTATGCCTAATAAGCCAACACAATACCAACTACACTACGACACAGAGATCCTTAAAGCAAACATAACACTAGCCATCGGTCATATTTAGCCTCAGCATTATACACGAGAATAAAGGAAAATTGGCGGACTTTAGAACATTTCCACACATAACGGGGCATTATGGGTAATCTCACATACATACACTTTGTTTTGTATACATTTAAAGAATAGGAAGCGCTTGATGAGTAACCCAATACATACAGTAGTATTTAGTATATTTCGAAACATACATATGTATTTTAAAACTGAACGTATACTTTCATATACTTATGTACATATAAACAGACTTAAATATATATTGAAAGTTATTCCCTAAAAATATGGTCATAATAATGATTCGAATATATTTTCTCTCATTTTGATTTTTATTTTTTTTCATTTTTCTGGTTTATTTACGTTACTTCTGGGAGTTTTATAAATTATGCACGAACTGTGTAGAAATTCAATTTAAGATTTGAAAATAGAATGAAAATAAAAACAAAAAAACGAAAAAAAAGAAGAATAAATCGTAACAAAATATCAAATGTCAAGAATTATGTTGAAAATTGGCAAATATTGTATTCATTATTTATAAAATTAAAGTTTTTAAAACACAATAAATATATAAAAAGCAATTCCAAAAAAAAAAAAAGAAAAAAAATCATGAAACAATGGAAATAAATTGTACTTTGAAGATAAGCAATTTAAAAAGAAAAATATTTTGTATTAAAAAAACTAAAAACTGAATTTATACAAAAAAAAAAGTATTCCTTAGGGAGTAATAAAACAAATATCGTAGATTTATTTCATATTGTTTTTGTTTCTATTTGTTTATTATCTTTTTATTTTTATCTCAAACAAAACCATAATTACAGAATAACTAAAATGAAAAATTATTTAAAATTTTGAAATTTAAAAAAAAATTCCAATTTTTGTGGATTTAAATTCAATCATGATAAATACTTAAAATATTAAAAACATGTAATAATCTAGTCATAAAATACATATAACTTTTACAACATGCAACAATAATAACAACAAAAGAAAACATGACAAGCATACATTGTTGATTTATATCGATTACCTCCATCGAATAGAATATATCAGATATGATTGCTTTTTATTTTTTATTAAACAAGTTTAAATTATAATAAAACAAATAAATATATTTTTGAACTCCATGAAACTAAACTTGTTGAATAGAAAATTTAAAAATGTAAACGCCATGGCTGGCACATGCAAGCTATAATTTGGCACATCAATTTTCATAAACCTTTCGCAATATATGCTTCAAATATCGCTCATGACACATCGAATATTAATTCCCAAGCTTACAATAATCTCTGATTCATTGACGTTGATTAGTGGCTTTACATAGGCCTAGGGGCTTAAATAAGCCCGTTATTAAGACTGTTACATGAAATTACTTTTTCTCCAAAAGTTTTTTAGTAACCCAATTACAGCGCACGCTATGTCAGGGAGATTAATGCGAGCTAATTACGTAGTCGCCATAGTCTAGTAGGTAGTGTGTTCGCTTATTAGACGGAAAGGTTCGAGCCTCCCAGGCCAGACATCAAAACGAAATATGAAAAAAAAAATATTTCTTCGGCGACTACCTCAGCAGATTTCTGGCAAAAACTCTGAGAGTAAATAAACCTGATATGAAACAGTTTCTCAAAACCTGTTGTTCGGAGTCGACGTTAAACTGTAGGTCCCGCCACTTAAGTATGAAAAAATTATGGCACACAACATGAGTGGTGTGAGAAGTTAGGCCGTTATCCTGACTGAAGGGTTGTAATGGCCAATTACGCATGTATGCATATTATTTAATAATCAAAATAGTATGTTAAGACCTAGAGTATCAACTAGTTTATGTGCTTTAAATTGCTCATATACTATTGGCATCTCATTTGGCATAATTGTGCGAAAATACTTTTCTAATGTGCCATAATAAATAATAATTCTACCTCTTCAATAAAGAAACATGTTTTTTTTTTGCTTTGAATGTATAGTACTTTCAACCCTTTGCGAATACCACTGAGTATCATATATTAAATCGTATATTATATGTATGTCATGCAAATAAGAAATTTATTCAGAATATAATATTATTTATGATAATTTTGGTCATAAATTGATTAAATAAATGTCGTTTTAGCCAAAAATACAGAAAAAAAGAGACGATAATGCACTCAATTTGTTTTAAAATTATAGTATATTTGCATACAGTTTATGGAAAACAATAAATAATAATTCTTATATGCTAAGCAAATAACAAAAATTATGTCAAATTTAAATGGAATTATAAAGGAACGAAATTATTTTTAGTCGTATTTAATTTTTATACAAAAAAAAAAAAAAAAAAGATAAAAACTATGCTGGTAACAACAAAACTATGATAGTAGAAGCAAAATTCTATTTTCCTAATTAGCAAAAAACAACTGTCATTAATGGCTAATACATGCTGATGGCCATAATATTAAATACCATATTAAGCCTTTTAGTTTCCTTTTAAGATCTAAAAAAAAAGAATTTGGTAACTATTTTGTTTTTCTTCTTTGCCTTTAAAGACAAACAGTTCCTTTTCTATGTGCTGGTAAAGCAAATTGAATATTCGCTTTGGGAAAATAAAGAAGATATTACCAGGAAAAATTCATTTTCATAAATGTGGATTTAAGGCTTAAAACACATTCACTTTTTTAACTCTTTTTTACTTTGCATGCTAGAAACACACACATAAATTTCTAGTTCTTTTTCTTTCTTTTTTTTTTTTTTTCTAACAAATCCCCTTATTTAGAAGAAGGCATGACATGCAAAACATGAGATGAATATGAACAAGTTAATGCCATCAAAAATATTACAAAGAAAAAAAAAAAACAAACATTTTATAAAGTTTTCAAGGCCTTTTCTAAGGCCTTTAATATTATGAGACATTAAATACTAATAATACATACATACATATGGAATAGATCATTACAGCTCTTCAGTTAGGATGAGAACCTAGCTTCTCACACATACATAAGTGTTGTTAATTTTATACATGATCGGCTGAACCTACAACAAATTTTTGCGAAGTATTTCTTTGAAAATTTTTACTCTCCGAGTTTTTGGAAGAAATTTGCATCACCGGAGAAATATTTTTCATGCTTCATTTAGTTGAACTTGTCTGACCTGCGGTTTGAACCATGGTCTTGCGTCTAATAAGCCAACACACTATCTACTGGATTAAGTGGTGCAAGTTTATGCCAAAAAGACGTATGCTCAATTCATGTTGGGCAAAAGATCCAGGGGAGCTATTTCTAAGCCCTGGGTAGATAATTTCATGGCATTTGTTTTTAATATGACTTAAATATGATATCCGACTATGTTCTGTCACAGCCACGAGTTATATGGCCAGTACAAAACACATATTGATTAAAAACTCAGAGGCAAAGTCAGGAGCTCACAATAGCAGTGTCATGAATTTGATTTAGTTTAACAATGTCTCATAGAATTTTCACACGTCAATTCGAGACTAAGACATGAGTCCACTACTGTACATAGGAGACACTCAAAGCTTTTGGCTACATTTGAAAATTATGCTTAAAAAATGTGACAAAAATTTCACCGAATGCCTTGTAAGTCTACATGCTTAATCTAGACAATTTTTCAGATCTCATATCCACTTTTTGCGCTAAATTTGGCTCAATAAGAGGGTTTTTCTGTTACCACTAAATTGAAAAATGTAAAAAGCTGTGGTAAATGGCTGTACTTCTACTTGTGAATTGTAGCTTAAGTTCCATAAAATTCATTTCATTTCTAACAGGATATTAATTGCTGATTACAAGTCCGGCATGTGAATGACAGAAGGATTGACGTTTCACTGCCTAAAAGGAGCTTTAATTTAATGGCCTTGTTAGTACATCCACACTGTGGCCGAATAATACACTCATACGCAACATAACATATTTAAAATTTATTCAAGTAAATTGTTGTCTGTTTGTTTATGTTGTTATTGTATATCGTTTCATATTCCAAACGAAGTTATCGTCAAAGTGATGACAGTTACTTTAATTCACCTGTCACATATGCTAAACTGTTGATAGATCGACAAAAACATCAACAATACTAGGGGGAAAAAATAATAAGAAAATATGAATTGATAGAAGTGCTACTACACTTCAAAGTATTGCAAGAAAAACATATCAAAAGAGAATAAAAGAAGTGAAGAGAATATATCCATATGTATGTATATAGGATAAACAAATAGCTTAATATTACAAAACAAACAAACAAACAAAAATAATAACAAAATAAAATCGGTGATAGAAAACATATTGACACCATATTTTAACGATAATAGCAACAACAAATAGAAAAAAAAAATATCGTTAGCCATCATCTAGATAAACACCATACTCTCAAGTTACTTTGTATGTACATATGTATGTATGGTATGTACATAAATATTGTATATGGAATAAACGCTTACCAATCTATTGGATATCATTTATCAAACCATACACGTTTATTGTTGTTTACCAACCAAATAACCAACCAACAACACAAGGCATTATCGCTGTCAAACACTAACGATAGTTAAACAATTTATAATATTATTATGCTTATATCTTTCTCTGTCTCTCTCTTTCTCTCTCTCTCTCTAACACATATAAGTGTATTGCCATGCATGTTTACACTTGCATTTATAAATGACATGTAAACAAGGTTAGTATTGGTCAAAATCGCCAGAATGGTGCCACTCATGTTAACACATTTTTCTTGAAATATTATGCGATAATATTCAAAATATGTGACAAAAATTGATCGCATTATTGTCTTGGAAAAAACTACGGCCAAAAGAGTAGGGTTTATTAGGTCTTCATACCCTATTGCTTTAATGAATCTCAGTATGAGGTCCAGTGTCAATAGAAAAACTCCAACTGTTCCTTTCTGAAATCATCACAGTATCTAGCAATAATATTTTATATAAATCTTCTCTGCATCTAAACTTACGTACATACTTAATTGGCCATTAACAACCCGATTAACGGATTTCGTCCTGCCGTAACATATCCTTCCAGGCGCCTCTGCTTCTTGCACGCCTACAGTAGTTTGTCACATCAATCGATGACAGGGCTTCCTCCTATGGACAGGGTCCTCCATGGACAGAGTCCATGCCTCTGCGTCATAAAGAAGCACAGGGAGGATGAGCGTCTCTGCATCGAAAGGCCCGTTAAAAACGCCCGATTTATAATCTCAAACTATTCCTTTTTGATACGGCAGTCAAATATTTTTCCACTATATATTAGATTATCTCAACCCTGTCAGAATTGAGAAAAGGTTCCGCCTTTCTCTATTTTTCATTTTACCAAGTATAGCTCGTCTAGCTAGGTTAAGTATATGACCAGAGGTCTAGTAATACTATTTTCCCTGCATAGCTGTTGCAGATTAATCAAACGGCGTCAAGCTAATTTCGAGTCAATTTCATGGAGGCCCATCGCCATTCGAGGTCCAACTGCATGTTAGTACTGCTTAATTTCTTCTCTGCATCTTCTGTCCAACTAGAATTGAGCGTACCTCTAGACGGTATAAACTTACACAATATCAAGGAGTTCTAAATAATCCATTATGGATCAATCTTTGACTCATCCCAGTCTGTTGGTCCTGTCACATGGAAAGTTAAAGTGGGTAGTGTCAGTTACTGGATACGACTTCTTTTAAGGTTAAGGTTTGGATGGATTCTGAAGTTTTGTTATAAACAAGATTGGTTTAATACAACCACCACATTTCTACCAAACTTAATTGGTCAAGATTAATTTAGTCAAGATTACAACCTAAGTTCTTACACCACTCATGTCCTGCGTGCTAGTTTTTTCCGTAAGGGGCGGAATCAACAGTTTAAAGTTCACTCCGAATGATCGAATTTTGTTAAAATTTTCATGGTAATTTTTATTTTATTCTCAAAGTTTATGATTGAAGACTACTGAGAGGAAGTTGCCGAAGAATTTTTTTTAGATATTTCGTTTTGTTCCAGCTGTTTGAGCTATGATTTGAACCGTGATCTCCTGTCCACTAACTCCTAGAACAACATCTTTAATCAAACTTTTATTTGAATCTAGTGACAGTGAAGTTTGGTGAGCATTTGGTACGAAAATGCCAAGTCTACTGTACACTCTCTGCCCTGGAAAACCACATTACAGCTACTAATAGCCAGCTAACGGCCAAAACTGCAACAAACGTAAGTGAAAATTAGAGCACTATAGTTTGGAAATTCTCTGCATTTGATTGCCCATCAAATTTTACACATACATATATCAACGATAAATAGTAGGTCTTGTCTCATCAAATATGCAGGGTATAGGGTATCAAAAAAGAAAAATTACCTTTTAATTTAAGCTTCACAGCACACAAAGGAAAACTGAGAAAAATATGCTCACTGTCCACAGTCATTCACTTGCCTTACCTAGAGTCCAAAAGCATAGTGTGTAATAACTTAATGGAAGTTAGTGGAAAAAAAAATGCTAAAGAAGTAGAGACAGTAAGGGAAAGAGGAGGAACTAAGGTTGTCAGGCAATGACATTAGTTATATATCTGCTTCTAATGTTTGTCTATTTTTAATAAAATTTTCCTTTTTTTCTTTTCTTTTTTTTTTCTTTTTTATTACATTTTTTTAATGTTGCTTTTCCATTTTATATATACATACATATACAAAGAAAGATAAAAGTAACTTTAACGTTTTCATCGTAAATGTCAAAAAGTTCAAAGGCAAATGATAAATGACATTATGTGTCAGTACCATAACACAGTTTATGTACGTACGTATAAAGATTCATCAAACCACAAAGAGATTTCATTGGCCAAGGAATTTCTTCTTGATATACTAACGGACGTACGTACGTAATGTATCGCAGTAATGGCGTGCCATTAAAGTATATAAAGGAAGTTACAGTCCATCATCCATGATTGTTGCTTGACAACGTCATACGCCACAATTTATCTTTGCAATAATTACGTTTTTTTAAGTACTTTTTCTTTTAACTGAAAACTCATAAAACTCTATCGCACTTTCTCAGTTTCCACTTTTTTTTTTTAAGTGCGTATGAAGGTTTCATAAACATTAAAGTTCCTTTGCCTGGAAAATTTGCTCAAAAGCTAATCGATTTTAGTTGACAATTTAATTTATTTCTTTGACGACTTCCTCTTAACGGTCTTCTGACAAAAAAGAGTAAATAAAATTACCATGAAAAGTTTCTGAAACATACGCATATCTTTCGGGTCATTACGGATTCTGCAGAACTTGTTGTAAGATATTCTCAGTCTCCGGGCATGAACTGTTAGAGGTCAGTGTACCGCTATAACTGCTATCAGTTTTCAAAAATTCTGGAGTCTGATCTCAACTATCTATCGCATGTGAGACCATTTGTTTGCATTCTCTATGGTTTAGTGTTAAACTCTTGTATGAATTTAATTTAATTTTTCGTCGAACTAGCCTTTGAAGTGTGTTGACTTTGTTGTTATCTTCAAGATTTTCTCGTCTAGACAACTAACTGAGCGCAATACTTGTTATTTCCTCTAGAGACACGATGAATTTTTAGAAAATCTTAGTTTTGGTGTACACAACCTGTTGGGCCTTATGGCTGCTTTACTCTCACTAAAGTCTCTCTATTCGATATCACTGATACAGGGTAAATTTTTATAGCCATTACGTCAGAATGAAATTATATTATTGTAATCAAGCAGTGCGAGGAGTAATCTAGGTTTCAATGGTTTATTTATAATATTTGTCTGCTGTTCTCTTTGATATGCAAGCCGGTATTATAGTAAGATCATTTGATATTTTCGTTGAAAAACCTAAGCGAAAGCGGTTCCGTATACCTCCTTCAATCTCATTCTTTTGTTCGTTTGTTGTTTAGTGTTGAACATAAAAGAACAGTTGATAGGTGAATCCAGATCAACTATATCCTAGATTTTGGCTTGACTCAAGTTTTTATTTTTCCATGCTTAGTGCTCTTGTGATGCTCAATCTGAATCCATTGTTTGTTCGTTGTTTAGTGTTGAAAATAAGTGAACATACACTGCCAGAATTCTATTTTGCTCCTCTTTTCATACATATTGAACTGAAACCTTTCCTGGGCAAAAAAAAAAAAATTTGAAAATGTATGTCTCATACTGTATTGTTACGAAAACGGAAACGGTGTAACATCTTTAACATTAATATGATAAACAAAAGCTACAAAAACAAAAACCATGAGTATGAAAGCAAAGGGAATATACAAGTAAGCGAGAACGCAACAACAAAGAATGTAACCAAAATACACAAACAACAATGAAACCACGATAGATTTTCCGAGATGGCGAAACCACGAACATTCGACTTCAAGAACGTTCATCAGACTATTTGTGTGATGTGGGCATATAAAAGGGCAAGACAAAGCAGGTAACAAGTAGTAAGAGTTCAGTCAGTCTTGTGTGAAGACGCGTTGCGTGTGAATGTGATCTGCGTTGTAAGCAAAGAAGTGTAGCGAACAAGCAATTATTGTTGTATACATCAAGTTGTAAACAGTGGCACTCAGAATTGTGTGATTAATAAAGAATTTTATTTAAAACTAAACACAAATTTATTTTTATCTTGTTTGCAATCAACGAACTCATATTCTAAACGTTTTTGATAAGGTAAAAACGTAACAGTATGTTGGTATTCTTTGGTTTCATGTTTATAAAACTGTTGCATGTTAGAGAAGTATACAAATTCATTAGAAATTTAAGGCTTAAATTGAGAAAATTTGACTGTTAGAAGTTTTCGAATGAAAACTAAATTCCTTATGTTGCCTTATGTACAGCTCAAGTTATTTTATTTTATTTAAATTTACGAAATTTCTTTACAGCTGCGAACAATTTAAGCAATTTCCAACAAAATTAGTTAATTTCAAACTTTATTTGATTATAGGAAGTACGTAATCAACTCATTTCGTTCTTAAAACCAAAGCAATCTTTTTGTATCCACGCTCGAAACCGCAACACAGAGTGAACATTGTTTTTTGTTTTTAGCTGACATTTTCGACAAACTCGATCAAAGATGTGCATATTCCAATTAGATTTTCACTTGCATTTTAATAATCCTCTGCACATAGAAATCCTACAAACCATTATAGCAGTAACAGCAACATGGCATGTAGACTACTGCCACTACAAACATTATCAGTTTTAGTGAAATCCGATGAAAAAAGAAAAAAAAAAAATGGAGTGAATCCTTCGTTGCAACATAAAATGCATGTGAAACTAACGTCAGCTAAAGACATTCATACAATTCAGTCGCTTTTTTCCTTTTTTTTTTATTTTTATTTTGCAAAGGATACGTAGACGAGCAGCAATAAGTACGATATGTATTGTATGAGTATGTGCAATTAAAACCAAATTGGCAAAGGAAGGAGAAGGAGGCTGAAAATGTGAAATGAAAAACACAAAGTAACGTAACATTTATAAAACACTGAAATAATTTGCATTTATCACAGATAAGCATTAGAAAATTCCTACCAATTTCAAAACCATTATTTGAACTGATAACACCGACATCGACAACAACAATGCCAAGCAGCAAAAACACAACGACGACGACAATGACTATAAACTCAATTCGTACCACAAACACACAGGCAGGCAGACCGAAAGTTTGTTTGTATGTTTGCTTTTGCAAATGGAAAGCGTTGTAATGGCAGCAGAGAGAAGGAGGCCTATATACTATACGTATGTATATGGGACTGTAGAAAATTTTATGCAAAATAATGTTAAAAACATATGAACGAATCATGTCAAACTTGTATCCATGTGTTACCGCTAATACTGTGGTTGACATCATCTGATGTTAGCCATGAATGCAGCAGCTACACTGATGCCCTGATGCAAGTGCAAGTGCAAGTGGTAGTAGTATCGGTAGCGGTGGTGATGATGATGGTAAATTATGTTAAATCTATTATTGTGGTTTCACTAAACGCATCTCTTTCATATCTCTGGCATCATCTTCCGTTAATAAACGGCAAGCTGAACTAATTTTATCATGTTCACTGTGAAGCTGCAAAAAAAAAAAAGAACTCAAGTTTTAATTGATGGCCATGTAGTGGTATTCAGCAGCAGGAAGTTTATCTCGAAAATATTCATAAGGATACGAATTTTGTTGTTTTATTTTCCAATTTTATATAGCTAAAGCTTAAGACCTACAACTGTTTTAAAACAGTTCTCTTTTATGTGGTAGTAGATTTAATATGATCTACAGTTTCGGCATTGTAATGCAATAGTCAGGTATAATAGATAAAATTGTAAAAGAAAGTTATTTCTCTGTTTTTGAGTGTAATACAATAAACACATAAGCAATCCATTAGCACCATTGCAATTGCAAGGGTTTCCTTAACAAAACTTTTCAGCCTAATTGTTACCGAAAAGTGTTCGAGTGAATAGTACCAGAGATCACCATTAAGTATTCAAAAAGATGTGTAGATTCGAATCATACTCATAATTTCTGATACTTATACGCATTCATACTTATTTTAATATCATACCCATACTTCTCATATTCAAAATTTGAAGTACTCATCGTACACATACTTAACAATACACACAACGTAGTTGATTTCGACTCTCCATGACTCAACATTTACAGCAATCACAAAATAAGTATGATTCGCGTACGAACACTAAAATACTCACTAGAAGGTTGTGTTTTTGCTTTGCTTGTTGTCTTTGTCTTTTTCTTTTTTCTTTCTTCCTTTTTTTTTTTTTTTTTTTTTTTGTAAATGCAACAACAACTAAGACTGTAAATTTTGATGAATAATTCGAATCACTCGAATTATTTATGAGTACTATAAGTATTTTTCTAAAGTTATGAATCTAAATGAGTAGGCGTATGTATGTATCAAACATATTTCGAATGTTATGAGTTTGATGTCAGCGTGAGTACACATCAACGTTGTAGCGAGTACGAATGAACCAGAGTAGTCAAATTCCAATACTATTGACACGCTCACACTCAAAATTTCATGAATACTTATGAGTAGCGAAAAAAACGAGTCATAGTTGATCTCTGAATAGTATTACTGAGGCTAAATTTGATGCCTTTTTTTATTCAGTTTAATTAAATTTCTATTGATGGATGCATTAATTAAGTTCATTTTCAATTTTCGCATAAGTCTTATGGACTTAAGCACGTAATATGATTAATAAAACAGCACTAATTATTCAAAGTTTCCAAACGATAATTTTCAATGCGAAAAACAATAATTTTTGAAAAAGCCTTCTTCTGTCTGCTTAAAAGAGCATTTAATAAGGCTAATTATGATGAGTTTTAAAACATTCACTTGTTTATGATTCTTGGTTGTTGTTGTTTTCTTTTTTTCTTAATTTCAATTCATTTGCTTTAAGCCTCATTGCAATGGAAATTATTATCTTAAGCACCCTTTAAAAACAGAGAAAAGTTCAAGGTAAATTTTAATATTTTTTTAATTTTTTTTTTTAAATTTTTTTTTGTAAATCAAAGCACATTTATGCTCGTTTATATGGTGTATACGTACGTATGTATATGCTCTTATTTTCTTTATTTAATTTTCCATTAAATTTCATTTATATTTGCACTTTTTCTTCGTCCTTTTTTTTCTTCTGTTTTTGTTTTCTCTCATGTTGATTCATTCATTTTCCTTTTGGTGCAATATTTTGTGATTTTCTTTTCCTTTCGTTTTATTTTTATTTTTTTTCTCTCTTTTAATTTAAACTAATTTTTGAGATTTTTGTCCTTTAACACTGTAACCTCGCTAAACTTTCGTTGTACTTTGGAAGAGAGCAGCAGAAGAGATATGTATGTATGCCAACTATGCAGCAAGAGTATATGCACCCCTATGCTAACGCCATGAAAGTTTTCTTCTCCATGCCAAAGTGTAACTGTACGGCTAGTGGAAAACGTATAAATTTCTTTCTCCTTTCGGTCATGTTAAGAAGGATTTTTTTCTCCTTTTTTTGCTGGTATTACATTGCTCTCTGGTGTCTATTTATTCAAGTACAGTTTGTTGGCCAGATATACGAGTTGACCTAAATTATATTTATTTTTGCCTTTTTTATCTCTTTTTTTTATACCAGCAAAAAAAGGGGGAAATGAAATTATTTTCTGGTACATTGTGGCTTGTTTGCTTAAAGTCTGGGCAAACTTAAAGTATTTGTGTGTGTTTTTTCAAAGGCATTTCTTTCTTTTTTATTTATGACTTCTTTAAAAAATTTATATTTTACTGGTTGTAAACAAGAAAAACAAAACCGGAAGCCAGTGAAAAGTTTTCCTTACTGTTCTAAGCTTGAAGGCTTAAACGAGAATTCTCTGGCTTAGAGACAACCGCAAAGGTATTCAACCCATAAATAGCTTAAGAGTTTTTAATTATTATTTTTTTTTTAATTTTTAATTAATTTCTTTTTTGATTTTCGAATGATTATTTTAATTTCTTTACTACGTAACCACCAACAGGACTTAATTTCACTAGCATTACTCATATTACGATCGCAATAGTCATCCTTTAGCAAGGACTGTTCGCAATGTGTTAGTTATCTGCGAGTTTACTGGTTCAGTAAACGATCGAACATCGTTCGTAGGTAGACGGAATGCCAGAGCTGCAAAAATATAACTGCTGTCGATGACAGTGTGAATACGAATTCGAAGCTCACAAGAACTCGACCTTTTGCACAGTACTACTAAGCGAATTTTGCTTCCTGTAAAAAATTCAACTGGAGCACGGACTAAATGTAAACGACCATAAACCACAACCTTTGTTCGCTGAAAGGTCACTGGAGCAGTTCGCAACTCACTCTAATTTTTATCATCTATACTGCTGAGGCCCTTTTCTGAAAGAAACAACCTGAATTGTAGAACCACGGACAACACCAATCAACATGAGTGTCCAAGGTATCGCTAAAAAGTCTCTGTTGTGGACTTTAGATTGGCAGCTTCATCGGTTCTTATTTCTTTAAGAACGACATTGGCCCGTCTGTTACAGTCAACGGCTAAGTTCAATGATTATCAACTGAAGCGAATGATCTGATGAATGGATTAATGACATTTGGATTCAAAAGGATGGAGCTTCATGGTAATTATCTCATGCCACATTAGATTTACTGCAGGAGTGATTTGATCATCTTAAACGAAAATGATATGAACTAGCAGCCGAAATCTACGATTTGATCTCGTTGCACTTTTACTTGTGGGGTTCATAAGTCTAATATAATCCATATCATCGCCCAGCCCATTCAGCCTGATTTGTGTGTGTGGGTGTGTGTTGAAAAAGTGTACATTCCAGATAAGGTTCGCACAGAGAAGCCGTGGCGGACATTTGAATGGTTTTATATTCCAAAAAAATAGTATCAATACGGCTTTCAAACAAATACCTCAAACACATTTGGTGTTATTTAAATTTCAAGATAGAAAGCTTTTAATGAAAGACCCGATACAATGTATAAAATTAAAACGTGCAGAATCTCTGAAATAAATTGTTACTCAAAATTAACACGCACAACATAAGTGTTGTTAGAAGCTAGGTCGTAATCCTGACTGAAGGGTTGTAATAACCAATTATGTATGCACGTATGTATGTATAAAGCAGCCACAATGTTTTACCCAGTGTACCTATCGTAGATCAGCAAGGAATCGTTTTTTCTCTACTCATAAGCACTTACGAAATTTTAAATATAAGTGAGTTAACAGCATTGAAACTCAACTACTCCGATTCATTCCTACTTACCACAACGTTAATTTATGAGTACAGGTTGCAATGAGTATGAGTACAACGATGACATCAAACTCATACCATTCGAAATATGTTTGACTCATAATCATACTCATTTAGAGTCATAACTTTAGAAAAATACTTATAAATAATTCGAGTGACTCTAGTGACTCCAATCATTCTTCAAAATTTTCAATCTTAGTTGTTGTTGCATTAAAAAAAAAAAGAAAAAAAAATGACAGAGCAGGAAGCAACCTTTTGGGGAGTATTGTGTAGTGTATATGTTGAGTCATGGAGAGGCCAAATCAATAACATCATACGTGTTGTTAAGTCTGAATATGGTGAGTACTTCAAACTTTGAATATGAGTAGAGTTTCCATTATTTGATTCTTCATCTCATTGCTGATCTCTGATACCTACCAATAAGAAAACAATAAATTCATTAAAAAGGTAAAGTGATGAAATTTGCATCAAATCACTTCAACAATGCTTTTTAGTGAGTATGTAAACTTTAATATTTTATTCAATTTATTGTTCATTTGAAAAACTTGATTTCCACGCAAATAATCGCAAAAGATTTAATTTTCTGTAATATTTTTACTGATTTCCGGTTTTCTATCATTCGTCATACTGTATTTATGAATATTCTTACAAGAACTTAAATGCAGTCGTTATTTACTTTTTTACTGGCGATAAATAAGCCATGATGTACCACCATATAAGCTATGATGCTGTATAAGTTGTTAATAAATATTGCATAAGTCTGTGCAAGTAAAATGATGAGTCATCAATGTATGCACGTTCCCTTTTATTCGTCATTCCATCGTCTGCTTTACTGGCAATCTATAAAGAATTTACGATTCAAGAATGTACATCAATTGAGTGCATCAGCTCAACTCAATTCAATTGATTTCATTCAATTTCCTTTCACTTTTCGACTCAGACTTTCATTTTGATTGCGCTTTCTTTTTATTGAAGAATTTTTATTTCCCTTTTGTTATTGCGGTTTAAGATTTATTCTTTTTTTTTCTTGTTTTTATTATTTTCCACGTGCTCTTTTAAATACTACAATACATACATACATATATTTTTTATTGTTTGTCAAACTATGATGTTCGTCATGATGGCAGTTGTATGATGGCGATTAAATGGGGATTTTCTTCTTGGCCTTTTAATTTTTCGATTTGCTGGAAAAACCACCATTGTAAAGGTGTTTTTGTATGTTTAAACACCTTTAACTGGAACTGAATATATACGAATACGTACCAAATCGATTATTTAAATTTCCAATCAATTACAAACATTTTGACTATACAGATGGCTCCAGACAAAAAACCTGTCACACAGGATGCAGACCCTATTTCACATATTCTATACATACATGTACATACATACATAGTTGGCTATTTCAACCCTTTACTCAGGATTGCGACCTAACTTTTCACCCCAATCTGTGTTAATCTTCAAGTCGATTCCGAACTACAGATTTTTGAGTTGCTTTTCATGGCAATTTGATTTACTCTCAGAGTGTTTTCTGAAAATCTTCTGAGAGGAAGTCGAACAAAATGAGCAAACAAAATAAAAGCAGTCCGCCGTTGCCACTGCGTTTTAAAAGAACTTGTTTAATTGAGCAGTGTTATCGACATTGCTTCGGCATTGCCACATTTTTGAACAACTTTACTTTATTTTATCATTAGGTTGTAATAACGAAAAGAAATTAAAGGTGACTTTAAAGTTCACTTTAGCGAAAGTTACCTTTAACTAAATCCAACTTTAACAGAAAATTATAACAATGGCCCTTAGTATGCAAAAACACTAAGAATTCAAGGAAATCGACATGTAATCATAATTCCCTTTCAATCTCATTGTGAATAAAAGTTCATTAAACTTTGTATAGTTTATCAGTAAAAAGAAATTCACAACTAAAAGTAAGGTTTTTGCATAAGTTTGGTAAGAAACAAGAAACACACTGTTGTTTAGTATACTGCACCTCAATTAATATTAAGTGGGTGTTTCTGTACGTATGGCATATACAAGATACTTCTTATCCAGCCATAATAACAAGAAAAACACAGAACAGAAGAAAACTTGGAACGGGAGTAAGTTTGTCACAGCGTTTTCGAGCATGAATACTTCAATTTGAACAAAGAAATTAAAAACTAAACACAAGAAATAGCAAAAGAACGAAGAGGAGAATATATTTTGTAAAATAAAAACAGAAATAAAAATATCATTAAAAACTTGTATAGTTTTTGTTGTTCTTGTGGTTTGATACAGTCATGCAATAATACCAGCATATAACTCATACATAAACGAGATATACACACACACATACAAATAAATACACGCTTAAGCGCACAAAAGTATGCAACAGTATTTCTTTTCAGAGAAATGAAAAAGATATGAAAATACCAACTCTACTCTGCTGCTTGTATTCACTGCAATTACACAAACAAATGAAGAAAGAAAAAAACAGAAAAAAAGAAGAAAGGAAAAACAAACAAAAAGTAGAAGCAAAAAGTAAAAATGTGAAGAAACAAAAAATGATGGAAATAAAATGAAAAATAACTTAACAGGGAATGGAAAAGAAAGGAATGCCTTTCTATTGCAGTATTAAGGAACAGGAAGTACTATAGCAATAATAACAATAATAATACACAGGGTTTTTGTGAAAGCACAAAGATATTCTGCTTCACTAAACACCCTACTCCATTAACGTTGGTAGATACTTTAAGGAATAGCAAAAGTTTTCCGTAATTAAGAGGACACCTGTTAGATCAGATCAAATATATGAAACGAGGTTCTTACATCGGAATCTATTTTCTCTCTTTCTAGGTTAATAAAGTGAGGAACGATTGTAAATTTCAAAAAATTTGTCAAAAAATTTGTCCTTCGGATTGGACTTTAAACTGTCCCGCCACTCAAGTATAAAATTTACACACACAACATTGGTTGTCTGATAAGCGCTAGGTCGTAATCCTGACTGAGGGGTATTAATGTTCAAGTTATGTATGTAACGATTGTATTTCCAACATTTGGTTCAGCGTAAGATTGATGCTAACTAGAGAGCAGACTTAGTAATGCGGTCAATAATTCTTTCCAAGTACTAGACAATAATTCATAATAAGTCAGGAAATGTATTACTAAAATTGGAGATGGAATGCCGCCCTGTCCGTGAAATGTTGCTATGCCCAGTCTTGATGTAATCCATGAATTTATGAGATCTTCTATTCTATTCTAACAATTCTACTCTAACAATGCTGAAACCTGTAGTGATGACAAGTTTTCACATAACAGCCTTAGCATATCCAATAGTTGGCCATGAACATCGTAAATCTCCTACCTCTATGATTTAGTATCTGCATTATTTTCTGTTTGTTAAGTTGCGCGCAAACATACATACATTTTTTGGAATTGTTGCTAAGAAAAACGAGCTTTAGAATTTTGTAGATCTTTCATTTCCTGTACTTGCTTTTGCTGGCTTGCGCTTGTTAGCTACCTCTTTGTTTTGTGGTGGCGATAGTTTTGCTGTCATTTAAATGAAGTTTTCTTTTATGTTTCACTATTTTTTTGATGTCATTAAAATAACTTGCTTGGTAATGGTTATAAAGAAAAAATTAAAACAAACGAAATATATTTTTTTTTGTTTTTCCAAGAAAATTTTACATCACTTCTTAAGAAATCTAGAAAAAAAGTCCTGAAATTTTATCATTATTTATCATTGAGTTTATGTGTTCATAATCGTCTTTCAGTGCAGACTTTTAATGCTACAAAAGGTAGTGATCATTAAAAATTTATTTGTTAATAAACATTGTCAATGAAACAGATGTTGAGGTTTATAATATGAGATATAAGGGGAAACTCGTGATTAGATTAGTAGATACATTCATTTTGGTTAGATATCGATTTATTTGATAATAAGAAATTTAATTAATTTGGTCACCGAACTAAATATGAAGCGATCATAAGCAAATAAATTTCAATCAATGTGGATTGCTAAATAAAATTCTCACCTGAGCAAGCCAAGTCTAAACGAGGGTCGATGTAAGTGGGTATTAAATTGGCTTACTAAACGTGAGCTCAAGAGTCAAGCCCCATTTCCGATATCTTAAGAAAAGAAACATTTCCTTCAACCTCATTCTCTAATAACTACTACCCAGACTAACGTCTCGTCTTCAACTTGTCAACCAGCCACTCGTGTTTTTTAAATTGCTGATCTGTCAAAGTTGTCAGCTTCATTCTTAATTTTTATTAAAGGGTCTTTCAATTTGAGAGACCTATTTATGCCATTATTAATGGAATATAACGTCTTTGAGCTTATTTGAAAGGATTATAACAACAATCCCACAGTAGTTGTCGTACGATAATCTATAGAAAAAGTATTTATTTAGTTTGTAGCTTATTCGCATCATAGATGGGCACTTTGCAGTACCAGTAAAATTTCAGTAAAAATTGATTTTTACTGATTACTGAAAAAAATTTCAGTATTCAGTAAAATTTTACTGTTAATGCAATCTAAATTTGAATGAAATTTAAATAAAATTTAAATGAAAAAAAGTAAAATTTTACTATTAATGCAATCTAAATTTGAATGACATTTAAATGAAATTTAAATGAAATTTAGATTGCATTACCAGTAAAATTTTTACTGAAATTTTACTGGTACTGCAAAGTGCCCATCTGTGATTCGCATACGCCTACGTCTTAAGAAAACCTCACCAGAAAAAACTTTAACGGGTCAAATCGCACGATCTAGGTGGCCAGCTTTCATCACCAAGATCAAGATCATCGAATATAGGCGAAAAGATTTTGGTAATCGACCTACAGTGCTCGCCAACGTTGATTGACAATCAACCTCATTGCCAATTGAATGAGAGCATAAAGATTTTGGACAGAGATGTGTATAATCACAATATGATCACTGCCATAAAGTTCTTTTCTGTTAGAGTAACACACATTTACTGATTCTAAGGTGTTGTTTTGCTTACACCGTAGATAAGTTGATTTAGTGTTAAAAAGATATAATTTTTAGCGATAAGTCATGGCTATGGAATCCGGAAAACGTGACTATTTTGTGCGTATTATATACTACAGTTTTTCGACAATGGCCCTGAAAGAAGACTTACAGTTAAATCAAAGCGCTATAGCCGAAATTTAGCTCATTTAAGTTTTTGCATGCAACTAAAGACCATGAACTGGACAGTACATGATTTGAATAAGACGCTGCTATGAGGCACACAGCAAAAAGTTTCCAGAAGCACTAATATCATGTTTTGGCAACGTCAACCGAATTTCGAGTTAAATACCGCTTTTACGATGCATCAAATTATTGCCATAAATCCCAAATTGATCGATTGTAATACGTTAAATATAGAAAATATTTATTCAGCAGAATAAAATCATAAATGATTCTTTTGTCAATGATAAATTTAAAAAGAAAAATCTACAACAGAAAGTAAAGAAAAATGGAGTTGAAGAAATGAAGTGAAACCGTAGGAATGAAATTGTAACATACTGTATATGAAAACTTTATAAAACTAGTAAAAAAAAACAACAACTAACTTTGCAAGTTGAAAGAAAAAAACAATGATAAAACATGCAGAATAAGAAAAGTGTGACTCACTATTTTAATGAAACATGAAGTTGTTTTCAAAAAGAACAACCAGCGAACAACAAAAACCGCGTACAAAAATGAACAGCAACAGCTACAACTAAAAGAACTGTAAATATGTTAACACTACAGCATAATAAATTACAGTTACTGAAAATTTAATACATTTCAAGAATTTTATACAAACACCCGCCCCTTCTCTCTCTCTATATATATATTTCTTTCTCTGAATGAAAAGAAAACTTATCGTCATGTAGTGTAAAACAGTAAAAGTTAAAATAAAAATGAAACAAAAAAAAGAATGAAAAAAACGGTTAAAAAACATTACAAAGATACTCATAGGTGTTTTTAACGTTCGAGTACATTTTCATCTGTTTCATTGTGTCTGTCTGTCTGGCTGTCTGTCTGTCCATGTTATTTGTCAGTTTATGGGTGTGTAACAGCGCGTATGCAGTCATAAAATGATAAATAAACTTTCTTAATAATATGAGTACATGCTCGACGGTTTTGTTTTTTGTTTTATTCCTTTACCACACCACTAAGCCGTGTTGTACTGGTACTGGTACTGGTACTGGTGCTGTTGCTTGTGTTGGTTGCTGCCGCTGTTTAAGGAAATGTGAAAAAGTGTTTATTTTACAACAAAACTTACCACATAATGAAACCGTAACCACTCACTCCGTCTTTCTTTTTTTTTATTTTTTTATTCTTTTATTCGTTTTTTTTTTAACACATTCCATAAAATTAGGCAGAAGCACTTGTTATATGATTTTTTAATAATTTTTTTTAAACCTTAAAGATAACAACGTTTACACCAGGTAAAGCGCGAACACCCACCAATAAACGTAAAATGATTTCACTTTTTCACGTTCATTCATTGTGGTGTTTGATACATTAATTCCTATGCTCTGTTAATGTGAGTGCAATGACACTTTTAATGTTTGAAATACTAAACATTCCTTTACTTTGATACTCTATAACACAAATAATGAAGAAATTGTTTCGCTAATTATATGACATTAAAGATTCACTTCGATACACAGTGTCTATAAATTCTGCTGAAACTATATAGAGAAGCTAAGATTTTCTAATATTTCAATGTAGTTAATTGAAGATAAACAAAGCAATCATACGTCTATGATGTTAGCTTGATGTGTGCTCACCCTTCAAGAGGCTCTAACTCTAATTTCTATGCGAAATCTAGATCCTCTACAAACATCCTCCAGTCTTTCAATCTACATTTTTTGAAAATGAATTATATTTGAAATATAGAATTCTTTCCAAAATATTGAGATCTCGAATATAGGAGGACTGTGCCTCATCTGCCAAGAAAGTATCTTACCGTTTCGTTGTCATCTAAGCATGCCCTACATGCACAGATTTTTAAGAAACTTTTCATGGCAATTTTATTTTACTCTCACAGTTTTTGCCAGAAATCTGACGAGATTAAGTCGTCGAAGAAATATTTTTCACATTTCGTTCTGTTGGAGATGTTTGAACTGTACCCCACGTCTAATAAGCCACAAAACCTACTAGACTACCACGACTTAGAAGGACACGCTTGGCATATTTCTATTCCTTTAATTTTGAGATAAGAAAATCAAATGTCTATGATGTTGTTATGCTTGCCACTGTAGTATCCTCTTGCAATACCATACACCCACACAAGCATTTACGAGTACTTCCATGTGCTATATACGTATGTGGCATATAAAACTTCTGTCGTTTATGATCTTCCCAGAGATTGTATTTCTTTTTTTTTTTTATCTTACAAAAAAACACCATGAAACTTTTACAATTATGTTAATTAATGTTTTTGAATTTTAATACTCTTTTTACACCATAAAACATTTCTTTCTTTCTTACTTGGCTTGTATGGTATTGAAAAACTTGCATAAAATATTTCGTTTTTTGTAATAAATATGTGTATATATGTATGTATATACAATAGATTGAAAGTTAATTCATGGCATGTAATTGACAAGATAACGTTCCAAGTAAAAGTTTTTTTTAAAGGATTTGTTAAAATTTGTTGTACACATTAACGATATGGATTTAATATCAAATGTGCCATAAAATATCAGTTATTTTCCAAGGAATTTCAACTGTAAGCCGTTTTTAAAAAATGAAAAATGAAAAATGGCGGAATTAATGTTGTAATATGCATTTAATTAATGAAGTAAAATCAATGGAAATAATAATTTTTTTTTCTTGCTGGAAGTAAATTAGTACATGAAATTCCATGTAATACAACTGAAATATTTTCAATTTATACGGAAGTGTATTAAGGTACTCGAACATCATTATAACGCCTGTTTCATAAGAGACTTTCGAACTTTGACAGTTGATAACGGCAATCATGTCATAGCTACATTTTTCAAATTAATTGTCATTAATACGATCTGATTTACCAAATAACCATGGACAACACTCTGTCTATAGAGCAGCTGGCAACTGATTCTAATTTCCTTTAAAATTTATTTCCATAAGTGAGCGCGATTTCTAAGTGAATGCGTACGTGAGCGAACGATAAAAATTCACATGAGATACATACATGCATAAATAATTGGCCATTACAACCGTTTAGTGAGGATTAGAATCTAGCTTCTCACATAACTTATGTTGTGTGTGTTTATTTTACATATGAGTGGTGGCTCTACAATTTAAAATCCATTCCAATTTTCATGGCAATTAAATTTACTCTCAGAGCTTTTGCCAGAAATCTGCTGAGAGACAGTCGCCGTAGCAATATTTATTCATATTTCGTTTTTGTTGGAGATGTCTGACCTAGGGTTTGACGCATGGCCTCACGTCTAATAAGCCAACACACTACCCACTAGACTACGGGGACTGCAAATAAATATTTCTTTTTAAAGTTTTTTCAATTTCCAAAACCCAAAACATGAATTTGTCTGAAAAATGTGTTGAACCATATCCTCACGTCTAAAAAGTCAACACACTATCTACTAGACTACATGAACTTCATTCACGTTAGATGTAAGTGTATACAATGCGTGACGAAAAACTCACCGTTTTGATATGGTGTGGTTTAGTTACAGCATTATCTGTCCATATTTCTTCTATACAGCATCAGTCAGCCCACGCCTGTAAACGGAGAGCAGTAAAGGTTGGTGATTACCAATTTCCTTTGGCCTGAATTGGATTATCTGCACCCCAACAGTATGTGATTCCAACAGGACGGTGTTACGTGTCACACAACTTACACCACATTGGACAATCTGCACGAACGTTTTGAGGGCATACTCGAGTCACTTGTAGGTTATATGAATTAGCCACTGATATTTTACCCACGGTAAAATACGGTTACGGTTTGCTTAAATTACATGCAAATAAGTCCGAAAACCACAACAATCTTCAGAGTCAAACATAACTGATAAGAATTGACAAATGCAGAAAATTGAGCATTCCGATCACACTGCACCCAGAGAAGCCGTAATATACATTTCAATGAACCTATAATGACATCAATAGGTTTTACAGACAAATTTCAATGTTATCTTACTCACGCACTTTGTTTTCAAATTCATAGGTTGGTAGCGTTTAATAAAAGACCCAATGTATTTAAATTATATTTTATTTGGTATTTAAATCTACTTCGTTTTGCCATTTATAAATAAATAAATAAATTAATTAAATAAATTAATGGCAAAAGTTTGAATTTCAATGGTTTTATTAATTTCGTAAAACATTGGCATCGAATTAGCTTACGACCACATTTCATTTGCATCACCAATAATTAACAGCAGTAAGTTAAGAAAGTATTAAAAAAAAAAATTATAAAGATTTAAAAAATTTAAATAAATTGAGAAAAATGACATAATTTGATAGAATATGATGACTGTGATAGAATATAATTCAGCGTTAAATATAATATATACGAAGAAAGCTAGATACTTGACTATCAATGGAGATACCTATCGCACCATGTTAACCGGTTTTTTTGTACCCGGATTTCATGGTTTGTGAACTATGTTTGGTTTCCAAACAATGCTGAAATTTGCCACACATCTCGTGCTACAAACGATTTGTTGCATCAAACGTTGAATGACCGTTTAAGTAGCCGAAATGGTTATGTCAATTGAAACTCAAGAAGCTGCGATTTGACACCATTGACGTATTTTCTATGAGGCGCCGTTAAAGAAAAGTGTTATGCGGACAAGCTAGATACAATTAAACATTTAAAGGCCAACATTTGTGATGCCATTGTCGAGATGCGACCCCATATACTCGAAAAAGTGCATGAAGGTACTGTGAGTCTACCAGCGGCAACCATATGAATGAGATAATATTCCATTTCCGGAACAATTGTACTTCACTACAAAAAAAATTAATTTGGCAAAAATTTACACCGTGTTTGTTTTATTGCATTTTTAAATCTAAACTTTTAAAAGGTCCACCCCTTTTTTATTCACATTATGCTCATATTTATAATGTAAAATTCATAATCACAAGTATAATACCAACATATGTGACGTATGAGTGATATTTAATTCCATTAGTTTCATACATGACAAAATCAAAGATTTTTTATTGCATACTTTTTAGAGTAACTATACCAGTATGTATACATATATTGCATGATGCGTATGAGTAATATATTTTAAAATCAGTTAAATAGAAAGTATACCACCATTAATTTGGAACTAATACGACCAAAAAAAAAAAATTAACCTTAAAGTACAAAGACTACAAATCTATGCTATATTCTAGTTCTGCATCATGAACAAGTTTTTTTTTTCTTAAAATCAAGCAATTTTACCATTCAGAACTTTTTTTAACCATTGCATTACATTTTTTGTCTCGGATATATCGTTGAATGTCGAATGCTACTTTCTAAGATTGCTCGGCTTTTTAAACCAACTTTAAAGTAAAAGTAATTCACTTTTTACAACTGTTGCAGACACAAAATATTTTCTTTTCCTTTCCGTCTAAAATTTCATCTGACAGCAACAACATCTGTTTGTGGCAATTTCTTTAACAGCTGCAGTCCGTAGCTCTGTCATGTTAACTTTATATCTATGATCGTCGTGCTCTTACAGAAGACAATGCCCCCATTACAACTGACTGTGTGGTGCAGAGGCATCATTTGCCCAGATTTCTTTGAAAATGTTGACGGCGGAACAATTACGGTCAATGGAGACACCTATTGAACGATGATAACGGATTTTTTGTACCCACTCTTCATGATATTAATGTGAACGATGTTTGGTTTCAAAACGATAATGCAACTTGCCACACATCTCATACCACAATCGACTCAATGAGTCAAACCTTTGACGGCCATTTCATTAGTTGAAATTGTGATGTCAATTGACCACCAAGAAGCAGCGATTTGATAACGTTGAATTATTTTGTGTGGGGCGACATTAAAGAAAAGTGTTATGCCGACAAACTAGACCAAATTGAGCATTTGAAGGCCAACATTCGTAATACCATTGTGCACGAAATTTGGTCCGATCGAATGAGATATTGTGAGGCCAGCCGTGGCAGTCTCATGAATTAAATAATATTCCATTTCTAACAATAACAATTTTACTTTAAAACAAAAACAAAAAAACTAAATATAGCAAAATTTCGAACCGTTTTGTTTTATTAGATTTTTAAATTTAAACTTTTAAATGGCCCACCCTATTTGCTTCGCATCATTTTCTAGAAATAAGTAATCGCGTGGATTATTAGATTGTATATGTAAAGGATGGCTTGATAAGCTGGATAAAGTACTGTCATGTTATAACTGAAAAATAAAGACTAATCGATGATCTCAAGAGGTATTTAGCAATAATATTGAGCTAGCCGACTACAATGCTAGGCTGGAACGAAAACAGTTTCGTGCTGAAAGTATTGTAAAACAGTTAAATAACTGTACAGAAATAGCTTTAGAATGAAAACAAGTGGACGATAGTAGATATTGCATACATCGCAGAGATCACCAATGAGTATTCAAAAAGATGAGTAGATTTGAATCATACTCATAATTTCTTATACTTATTCGCACTCATACTTATTTTAATATCATACTCATACTACTCATATACAAAGTTTGAAGTATTCATCGTACTCATACTTAACAATACAACAATGTTGTTGATTTCGACTCTCCATAACTCAACATATACACGAAGGATAAAATAAGTATGAATTGCGTATGAACACTACAATACTCACTAGAAAGTTGTGTGTTCGCTTTGCTTGCTGTCTTTGTCTTTTTCTTTCTTCTTTTTTTTTTAATTCAATAACAACTAATGTTGTAAACTTTGATGAATGATTCGAATCATTGCAACCGGTACTTATAAATCAATGTTCTAGTGAGTAAGAATGAATGAGAGTAGTTGAATTTCAATACTGTTGACTCACTCATACTCACAATTTCATGAGTACTTATGAGCAGCGAAAAAACGATTCATTGCTGATTTCTGATACACAGATAGACAGATTGTAGGTGCTACAAAACCGAAGATCTGCACTCAACATACCAGATCAGAATGAAAGGAAAATACGTAGATAATTGGGAAATTAAAATTTATTTTCTTTTAGTTTAGTATACGGTTTTCGAACTAAAATTTCATGTTAATATTATTAATACACTGAAGCACACCGGATATTTGCAAGAATTTTGTTTAAACCTGCCATGAATGTTTTGTTTGTATTGGAAAATATTTTCCAACACTTACTTACTTAATATAGCCACTAATTTTAATTAAAAATGTTGTTTGTTTTAGAAATAAAATTTTTAATAAAATTTGATAAGAACATTTCGTATACATTTTCAAATTGCATTTGTTTTTGGTATCTGTTTGTCTAATAAAAACCAATTCAATAAAATTATTCATTTCAAATTGTTAACAATATTATTGATTTTCTGAAAAACATTCACACAACAGATACGAGTACATATGTTGGTTTTGATATCGTATAAGTATTTAAATATTTAATTACGTATGTATGCGTTTTAAAGATATGGAAATAAATTGGTTATGGGTCTAGAGGTTTCGTGGTGAAGGGATAATAAAAAAAAATCTATAAAATTTAAAAAATTGATTAAAGTAAGGGCCATGATTACGTGGATGGTTATGACCGTGAAGTCGCCGTAGTCTAGTAGGTAGTGTGTTGTCTTATTAGACGTAAGGCCCGAGTTCAAACCCCAGGTCAGACATTAAAGCGAAATATGAAAAAAAAAATATTTCTTCGCTGACTTCCTTTCAACAGATTTCTGGTAAAAACCTGAAAAGTTTCTCAAAAATCCGTCATTCGGAGTCGACGTTAAACTGTAGGTCCCGCCACTCACGTTTAAAATTAACGCACACAACATGTGGTGTGAGAAGCTACGCCGTAATTCTGACTGAAGGGTTATGATGGCCAATTATGTATGCATGTGTGTATGTTATGACCGCGGAATTAAGTAATTTGCTGTACTCATCTGTATGTGGGAGATATATTACCTACAACTTATCGTCTTCGGATTACAGTCTTTTCTGAAGATACTGCAGGCTTAGGCGTGCCATTTAACCACAAATACGACACAAGCCAATAAAATGGCTCATCAACAAATAAAATTGCTCAGTTTGGAGTAAAGAGTACATACTGAGAAGTGAAGCTTATGTTTGCTTGATTCTAACAAAAAAGCATTATTGGATCGAACTATGCCCACAACAGTATTTTTTATTTTATGAACTGAAGTGCAAGATCGTATGATGCAAAAAAAATTGTTACGCGTTATATTTCGTCCTTTTAAATATCTGTTGTTGCTGTTGTTTTTTTCCACCTGAAATTCCACTCAAAATTTGTGAACATTGTTACCCAGTACACAAAATTTTATGCCATATGTGTCATATAAGGTCGCCTTAATCTAGTAGGTAGTGTGTTACCGAATTCCTCACAGCAACTTCGAAATTCAAAATGGATAAAATTTTACACAAAGACCCTATAAGGGTTAAGATCAATAACAATCACAACGTTACAATCAATAGTGAAAGGTACCAAGAGATGGTGTTTGATTTTCCTTTTCTAAAGTAAACGATTTAAATTTTGCAATATCATGGTATCTGTCGGCACGCGACACTATGAATCTATTGTCAAGTGGGTTTGGTGAGCAATTAGTACCATGTTTTGGAGCAGTTGATTACTCGTAAAGAACATGCACTACACTACTGTCTAATGATAACAAAACTGGAGCTCATAAATAGACCAACTACGACATAACCACGGGCAACATTTCAACGAAATAATTTTTATAAGTTAAATCTCAAGCATTAATGTATCGCTGTAAATAAATATTTCTTCTATCGTCGTAGTCCAGCAGGTAGTATGTTGGCTTATTAGACGTAAGGCCACGGTTCAAAACCCTGGTCAGGCGAAACAACAGAACGAAATATAAAAAATATTTCTTCTTTGATTGCCTCTCACCATTATTGCTCATTACAACCCTTCAGTCAGGATTACGACCTACCTTCTCATACCACTTATGTTATGTGTGTTAATTTTATACAGTGTAAAGTCGACTCCGAACGTCAGATTTTTGAAAAACTTTTCATGGCAATTTTATTTACTCTCTGAGGTTTTCCCCGAAATCTGCTGAGAAAACGTCACGGAAAAACGATTTTTATATTTAGTTTTGTTGGAGATATCTGACCTGGGTTTTGAAACATGGCGTCACGTCTAATATGCCAACACACTACCCACTCGACTACACTTTACTGCAAATAAATATATTTTTTTTAATTTTTTTCAATTTTCAATTTTCAAATCCCAAATGATTAAAGCAACCAAACACCACATTGTATGTAATTTTTACATAAAGAGCCTTTTTTATTCTAAAATTAAAAATAACAAACCATTTGAAAATCGTATTTTTTCCCCATGTGAATCCACTAACTGCCATTATGTTCAAAAATTATATTTTCTTTTCCTACTTTCTTACATAAATATTTATATTTATGATCATATGCCATAATAAAAATTAAATTCTAAATTTGTGGCATTTTTTATTTTGCCTCAAAAAAAATTTGTGCATATTTTCAATCAATGTTTGTATGATAATACCTCAAGCCTTGAGGTTGTGATTTCTGTTTATTATTTTATTTACAATTTTAAATTCTTAAATGTTTATTTGTTATTTATATTCTTTGTTATTACATTACTTTTAAACAAACAATATTTGCATAGTTGAATAAAAATACAGAAATTTTCATTTTTCTTTCCTTTTTTTAATGTATGAAATCATGTGTGTAAGTAGAGAATTTGTATGTAAAACATTTACAATGTCTTACATTGTGCATCACAGCAAATTCTTTCAATTTCTTAAAAAAAAAAACAAATCGGTACACATACACACTCCGTTTTCGTAGCCTTATATACTAAGAAAAAAAATATATTTTAAATCAAATGTTGAAAACATAGATAAATTCAATGAAGTCAGGTGAATAAGCATACACAAAGTAAATATGGACAACAATTGTCTTCACACAAACTTAAAGAGGTTTCTTCTGTGTGTGTGTGTGTGTGTTTTTAAATCTTTAATATTCTCTTCAGTTACATTTGTAGGTTTTTCTTTTCTTAAAGTAAAATTAAATATTATATCTGGAGATACATATGTATGTAGCCTTTAAAGCAAAACATAAGAGTGTATAATACAGTATGTTCCTTATATGTTCCTTAGTTTATGTTCTTTGGTTTAAATAACTGCTTTCCACTCGACTTAACAAGTTGTTAAATGAAATAATTTATGTTTATGTGTTTTTATATGTTTTTGTTGTTTTATTTTCTTCATTTTTTTTTAATTTAAACAATTTTATTGTGGTTGTTATTTAGGCTGAAATCTGTTTCATTTTTTGTTCTTTTTTTCCAATATACTGACCTTAATTTAAAAGAAATTTATGAACATTTTTTTAAGTCTTACTATTTCATGCGTTAAAGCAATGTTATATTAAAGACCCATAAATAAAATTTATTTAAAATATTTCATGTTATAAGACACATTAAATTTGCGATAGTATTATGCTTATGAAAGCATCTGCACTTACATATATAGTTGATCATTACAATCCTTCAGTCAGGATTACGATCTAGCTTCTCGCAACACTTATGTTGTGTGTTCATACATGGTTATTGAGAAACGTTTGAAGGCAATTTTATTTACTCTCAGAGTTTTTGCCAGAAATCTGCTAAAGAATGAGTCACCGATGAAATATTTTTTCAGATTTCCTTTCGTGCTGAGCTGTCTGACCTGAGGTTTGTACCAGACATCAGCAATGAGTATACAAAAAGATGATTAGATTCGAATCACACTCATAATTTCTGATAATTTTACGCATTCGTACTTATTTTAATATCATACTCATACTACTGATATTCAAGGTTTGAAGTGCTCATCGTGCTCATACTTAACAATACGCATGATGTTGTTGATGTCGACTTTCCATGACCCAACCTTTACAAAAATCACAAAATGAGTATGATCCGCATACCAACACTACAATACTCACTAGAAGGTTGTGTGTTTTCTTTGCTTGCTGCCTTTGTCTTTGTCTTTTTCTTTCTTCTTTTTTTGTAGATGCAACAACAACTAAGACTGTGAATTTTGATGAATGATTCGAAACACTCGAGTCATTTATGAGTATTATAAGTATTTTTATTGTTTTTTTCTAAATTTATGAATCTGAATGAGTAGACGTTTGAATCAAACATATTTCGAATGTATGAGTTTGATGTCAACGTTGCAACCTGTACGTATATATCAATGTTGTAGTGAGTATTAATGAATCAGAGTAGTTGAATTTCAATACTGTTGACTCACTCATACTCAAAATTTCATGAGTACATATGAGTAACGGGAAAACGATTCATTGCTGATCTCTGGTTTGAACCGTGACCTCACGTGTAATAAGCCAAAATACTACCTACTAGACTAAGGAGGCGTCCTATATTTGCATTAATTTACTAAATATAGAAAACATTCATACACAAATCTATTTTAGGATTATTGAAATATTTTATGCGCAATCTCTAATACTCAGTGATATAGATGCAAATAAGGGAGAAGAGGGCTCTACATTTGATAGACTTGATTATTCTATACAATAATAGTTATGATGAAGTGAAAAGAAAATATGCACAAATTATACATACAATTATGTCTTCGAAATAGTATCTACGTATTGCACACAGGGTAATGAAAACTTTTCCTAAACAAATTCACAGTAGATTTGTGTAGTAGCATCAGTAGTTGCTTTATGTGATCATTTGTTTTAATAAAAACGAAACATACTGAAGATTGCGAATACTTTTAGGCCCGAATAACAAACAACATCTTATATTCCATTCAAGGAACTTCAACGATATTTATGGTAAATCGTAAGAATAATCGATTTGCTTACATTCTGCTAATTTACGATTTTCTAATAAGAAATCACCAATTTTGTTAAAAAAAATTAAATCCTATGCGTATTTCTTAATGCATTTTGCATTAAAGAACAACGAATTTATTTCGAGATAAATAAACAAGTGACCCAGTTCACCTAGTTTTTTCTTCATTTCTTTTTATTCACACAAGAAAAGCGTCTAAGAAATATGAAAGCACTTAAATTTGTTTCTTTTTCCTTATTTTTTCCTTTTTTGTTGGTACAAATCGTTAGAAGGCAAAGAAAAGCAAAATATAAGAAATTAAGGCAAGAGATGTATTCAATACTATTAAGAAATTCAACACAATATGGCAAAAGTACTTCAAATAGTACGTATTGCAAAAAGAAAAACTGTAGCCGATCAAAGGTGACTAAGCTTAAGGACTTACATTATGTTTCGAAGAAATTGAAAAAATAAAAAATTGCATGGAAAGTACTTAATGGTCTTTGATGGTGGTCTCAAGAAAATCAGACAACGACGCAATATGCACTTAGTTTGATAGAAATGCTTTATGCTTTGTTTGATGGGTTTTTTCTACGACCCTTTTTGTTTCTTAAAGTCTTATGGCAGAGACAGGAAAAGTTATGTCATAACATATTGCAACATACATAAATACATATATGTATTAGTGTATTGTATTGTTTTTCGTTTTCCATTTAATGCTCTTGTAAAAGTCTATAAATACATTTCGACAATTTTTTTTTAATAAATTGACTGCAAATACAAGCAATTTAGAATCGATTCGGAAAGAAAACAAAAAATTAAAAAAAAAAACCTAAAATTACTTACATACATAACTGATAATTACTACAATTTAGCCAGGATTACTACCTAGCCTCTCATGGCACTTATTTCGTGTGTGTGTTAATTTTATACATGAATGACGTGACCTACAGTTTAAAGTCGACTCCAAACGACAGATTCTTTCGAGAAACTTTTCATGGCAATTTTTTATTTTTCTCTCAGAGTTTTTGCCAGAAATCTGCTGTGAGGCAATTCTGTCTGATATCTGACTTAGGGTTTGAACCGTGGCCTCATGTACAATAAACCAACATACTACTTACTAGGCTACGGCTTAATATATTCTAATCCACTTAATATATAAAGAAGATAACCAGATAACCCAACACCAAAAACGGATATAATTAGTCTCAATGAGTAAATGTTCCTTACCTCTGATCTGGATAGAGCAATTCAATAAATTTCTAGACAGCAACAGATGAAAGCACTGTCATCGTTGGATCTCTTACAGTAAACCAATGCCTCAGTTGTCTGTAAAGCCGTATTTAAGAAAACTGAAACAAAATAGCCGCCATAGTTCATTAGGTAGTGTGATAGGTTATTAGACGATAGCTCGTGGTTCAAACCATGAGCTCAAAATGTGTCGAACAAAGCGACATATGAGACAAATTTCCATCGACGACTTCCTCTCAGCAGTGTTCTGACAATAACTATGAGAATAAATAAAATTGGCATGAAAATTTCTCAAATCTCTCATTTGGATTCAATCTTAAAAGATAGGTCCGTCCCTCGAATGTGAAGTAAATACACACAAACATATTTCGAAAGGTATGAGTTTGATGTCAACGTTGTAAGCAAATTCATTGAGTACTAATGAGTCAGAGGAGTTAAATATTCAATATTGTTGATTCACTTATAATCAAAATTTTATGAGTACTTATGAGTATCGGAAAAACGAGTCATTGCTGATCTCTGGTTGATATTAATCGGTAGCCTTTCTCTGCTACCCTATTAAATTTTTAGTATACTGTTTGATGGTACAGTGCTATCTTTTGTTGTCAGGATAATATTGTTGCTTGTTTAAGTTTTATCTCGTAATTAAGTTTAATTTAAATTCATAATATTTATTACTCCTCAAAAAATCTTTTCTATAACAATAAAGTAACAATTGGATTAAAGTTGAGCGATAAAATTAAAGATTTTTACTTTAATGCTGTTAGATATGCTTGCGTTAAATCAGAAAGAAAAAAATTTAAACTCCCATTAAATAGTTGCTATGCCTACCAACATACATACATATGTGATATGCGTGGTATTTACACCCATTTGACTCCATTATTTCGTTCACTATAGAGAGGATATAGCATCATCTTTTACAAGTCGCCGTTTTGTCTAACCATCTACGCTCACCATATCTACTAATGTTATTCTCCGCCCTAACATACCATTTAAGAAACGCGTCCTTTGATTGGGTGTAGGCTTTAAAATCTAAACTACAATATTTATGACCTTTTAGGGGATTTATGTTGTGTAAAGGTTGATATTTGATTTTAGTTTCTGCTTCATTCGTTTTAATGCTTTTTATGAGATCCAACGACAACGAAAGATAAAAAGGAGGGTAAACAACAATAGAAACGTGGATTTTTTTTTTTTTTTTGAAATTTGCCAAAGAAGGAAACAGAAAAATTAATTTTCATTCTCAAACGAAATAAATGGCATGAATTCTCTAGACGATATAAATAAATCCTTTATTTTATTCTTTTAAAAATTTTATTTTTTATTTGTATTCTTTTCTTGTTTGATTGGATTCAGACGATATGTAACTAGGCAACAGCAGAAGGTTATCGAAGGTGGCATGTGTGGCGTATTTATTATTTTTTAATAAATTTTTCTTTGTGATTTTGATTTAAAGGTCTTATTGGTTTTTTGTATTTGAAAAATATTAAAAGAGCCGCTGCTTTTAATCCCAGCCATTAAAATATAAAAATAAGATATGAAATGTATTGGTGCTGTTTTTAGTCATTGGGATTACATATGAATACAAGTTTCTATTTTAAAACAAAATTCTCTGATTTGTTTGCTACACATTTGAAGTTCACTTACGTGAAAAGAAAATTTAAAAACACACACTTCGTTTTATTTTCCCACAAATACAAAAAAAAAAAAGAAGAAAATTCATTCAGTCATACAAATCACTTGATGTTTCCTAAAAGTAAAATTCTTTTAAAATTGTAGCCTATTGCAGTTAACATCAAAATTTCGTTTCAATTAAAAATCCTGTAAAACATGCTATTTTCCATTAAAAATGTCAACAACTCTACTCAATTGGAAGAAGAAATCCTACCTTTAACATGATGCCTGTTAACAAGAGACACATCACAATATCAAAAAAGGGGGGAATGCTCAAATCAGACATCAGTTTAATTGATTTGACAGTAACAATGTATCTGCATTTAGTTGGAATACACCCACACAGTACTAGGCTAACAAAAATGACATAAATATTGTTTGTAGTAAAGAAGTGTTTAAAATAGGGTGTGCCATGAAAGCTAATTTCTTTATTGTTGGCAAAATCTAAAATTTTCTTCTATCTGAAAATCCTTTTCTTGTGTTAAAGCTATTTTGCTAAAGTGCATTGCATCGCTTTTAATCTAAACATAGCATAATTGGTCATTGCAACCTTTCAGTCAGGATGACGACTTAGCTTCTTACACCACTTATGTTGTGTGCGTTAATTTTATACAAGAGTAGCGGGACCTGCGAACGATAGATTTTTGAATTGACATTTTCATGGCTTACTCTTAAAGTTTTTGCCAGAAATCCGCTGAGCGGAAGTCGCCGAAGAAGTACTTTTTCATATTATCGTTCTGTTGCAGGTGTCCGATCTGGGGATTGAATGACATGAGGCCACATGTGTGGACATGAGGCCACATGTCTAATAAGCCAACACATTATTTACTATTTAGTCTACGGCAACATATATAATTTATATGACTTCATTAACTGCCACAATTCGTACATGCTTACTAAAGTTCAGAGAACCTGGTTTTTATTGTGGTCGGACGACACCAAGCAGATGTTGCGGTGTAAGTTTTCTCTAGTCACACCACTGATCGCTCACAAATTAGTAACGTCTATATACTTCTGCTAAGCTCTAGGTTAATAAGTTGATCACTTTAAACGGGTAGTATTGCCAACTTCTACTTATCTTAAAATTAATGATCTTCACACCAACGACATGTGGTTTCAACGGCACGCCACTAAGTGTCACATTGGATATCCTGCACGAGCAATTTGAGTGTATAGTCATCTATTGTGTAAACTATGGTGTAAACTGGACTTAGAAATTGCGCGATTTGGGCTTGTTGGACTTTTTCTTGTGTAGTTTCCTTAAGTAGCATGTAGTTGAAATCGCAGTAATCTAGTAGGTGGTAGCATGTTGGCGTACTACATGAGAGGCCATGTTTAAACAAACGGCGTCTTCCTATCAGTAGTCTTGTGGCAGAAAAGCCAGGAGCTTCATACATACATCATAATTTTCAGATCAAAAACTAGCAAACCCTTCTGATTCTTCTTCTTATTACAAATTTTTCTAGCCATAGAAGAATGATAACATTGTGCAACCATCTACAACCAGATATTAAAGAGGACTAAATAAATCAACTTTTTTTTAAATGTTTCTTAATATTTCGGTGCTTATCGATAGTTAATTATTTGAGGGTTTAATATAAAGGTTTCTGTTTAAAAATAATTCCATATAAAAGTTAAATTTAACATAATAATTGCCTAGAATTGTGGTGCAGCTATTGTAAACCTATGTATATTGCCAACCCTTTAAAAAGGTATAAAATGTTTTCATCAATACAATATGATGTATACAGTATTTGAAGCAAGAAAAAAAAACGAGCAACAGAAAAATGTTTTTTTTTACAACCAAATTAAACTGTAGACTTTTGACTAGAACATGAAGACTCTACCCCAAAAATAATACATGCACAGGTTGAAGCTGTCAAAGACAATTTTTTTTTTTTTTTGGTGAACAACATGTAATTGTTCATGTTGACATTTGTAGGCGAATAAATGCTTTATATGGATACTAAGTAAAATAAATATTAGGGTAGTACATACATATCTATGTACTCAAAACCTAGATACACAAATTAAAGCAGATTTCTTTTGGGAATGACTGTAATGAACATACGAACAAGCAGGGTTAAAAAGAATTTTTTTCTCGTTGTGCATACTTACATATATTGACAAAATGCATAACAAAGGCTAAACATGACCTCACACACACAGAGAAAAAATTTTACCATAACTATACATGTATGGTACATAGTGCATACACTGTGCCTATGCAAAGATTTCGCAGAAAAATGTTTGTGATACAAGCATATACATACATATACAAATATAAGTTGCCCGTAACCTTAGCCCTTAAGTTATATACAGAGAAATATTGTAGCTAAAGAGTTGAGTTTTTGACTGACTTTCTTGCTTGAGCATGTGTTTACACATTTCGACAGCCTGAATACATTGGCAAGTTCAAAGAAACATGTTTCATGTCATTAGTTGCTTACCACAAACCCCACGTACTTTAATACAATCCTTTGCTTACAAACAACATTCCTAAAAAAAAAGTATTTTCATGTGTAAAGAAATTTCACAGAGTCGTTTACAATTGACAACTCTTTTGCGTTACCTTTTGGTAAATGTCTGTCCCTATGACGGACTGAATTAATGACATCAAGCCATGAATGAATCTTAAATATGTATGTAGTACAGTAGACAGAAACGAAAAAAAGAATAATTCTGTTGCATACACACGCATGTAAATGAAGTTCTTAAAGGTTTTTTTATTTAAAATTTTTCATAAGGAATTTACAAACCAAGAAAAAGAAAAAAATGTATTTTTTTTGTAAAAATTATTTACATTTTATGGCCAAGGAGCAATCTGAGGACTACTATGTTAAGAATTTCTTAAGCAAAACCACAGAAATAATTTTTTACAGAGTGAAGCATTTGTTGGCATCTTAAAAATTTAAAACCACATAGAAGGAAGATAATCTATTTAAAATTCAATTTTATGTGAATAAAAAATTAAAACTAAACGTATAATATTAAAATTGGTAGTAAACACCGAAGTCGTTGTAGTCTAGTAGGTCGTGTGTTAATGGCTTTTTAAATGTGGGATCGTGGTACAATGTATCACGTAGCACCGTCCTGTTGAAACCACTCACGCAATTCAGGTCAGTAGAAGTTGGCAAGGGTCGATATAATACTAGCCGTTTGCAGTGTTTAACGTACTGGCCTAGAGAATAACAGAAGATTATACACTATACTGATTTGTGAGTGATCAGTGGTGTGCTTACAGAAAGCTTTAGTTTTAGGTTAGGTTTAGGTTAAGTTTACGTTAGCTTTAGGTTAGGTTTAGGTTAGGTTTGGGTTAGAGGCCGTGTACTTGTCAAATGAGACAAGTACAGTACCCGGAGGTTAAATTGACCCATTGTACGAAACGTCCTTATGATGGAAGGATAATAGTGGAGATACGAAAAAGGAGATGAGGAATGAATTTGTAGATAGACTTGATGTCGGCTCTCGACACAGAATTCAAAAACTCAAAGAAGCCCCTGCCCAGGGTCCTCAACCTTAACCTACTAAGGCTGGGCAGTTATAGAGGATGTGCTTGACAGTCTCCAAAAAGAAAAGAAGAAAAAAAAAAAGAAAGAGAGAAAGATTACTCCACAAAAACTCCCTGGTGGGGTCCAACCGCAATAAATACCAGTTTTCTTGATGTTTAGTAAATGGGTACGAAACGTTATCTCCTGAAACATGCCAAACTCAAAACATCGGTCAAAATTGTGGCAATTAATGAAGTCATATTGATTATATAAGTCGCCGTAGTCTAGAAGGCAATGTGTTGGCTTATTAGATGTTAGGCCGTAGTTCAACTGCCTAAGACATCTTGAACAAAACGAAATATGAAAGGATATATCTTCGGTAAAAGCTCTGAGTGGCCATAACATTACCAAATTTTCTTAAATATTTGTCGTTCGGATTCGACTTTAAACTGTAGGTGCCGCCACTCTTTTGGAATTGTCTGACCTCGGCTTTGAACCGTGACCTCACGTCTAATAAGCCAACAGATTACCTACTGGACTACATACATAATTTTTTTACATAATTGGCCATTACAATCCTTCAGTCAGGATTACGGCCTAGCTTCTCAACACTACTCATGTTGTGTGCGTTAATTTTATACATGAGTGGCGGGACGTACAGTATAAAGACGACTCCGAACGACAGATTTGTTTTGATAAGCTTTTCAAGGCAATTTTTACTCTCAGAGTTTTTGCCAGAAATCTGCTGAGAGGAAGTCGCCGAAGAGATATTTTTTCATATTTCATTTTGATGTCTGACCTGGGATTCGAACTCGGGCCTTTCGTCTAATAAGCCAACACACTACCTACTAGACCACGGCGACTTCAAATAATGTCGAGCAATTAATATATGACCGTTGGTTTCATTGTAGAATGTTATAACGCCTTATAGTTTCCAAGAAAATCTTCTAAGAATTCAATCTCTCTCATCACAAAGTATTTGATTCAAGACGTTTTCCATTCTGAGCAAATTTGCTTGGAGTCTACAGGTTATCCCTATGCAATCAGAGGTAATCTCTTCTTATTGTAATCTCCCAACATAAGTGTTGCCTCATACACATTTGTATGTACCAAACATCTGTCCCCACTGTTACAGAAAGGTACTGGCTTTCCACGGCGTGAACTTGGAATGTTTTATTCTGGTGAACTACACGAATAACTTATGGCTAGACAACACCGATTACATTCCCGAAATGCTTTCACATCACATATGTTTTAAAATCTGCCAAAGCAGTGTTAGAAAGCACTGTGCTCAATTGGGTACACCACTTATATTAGCTAAAATATGCCCCTTTTTTTGCAGTCCTGTATTTTTGATTTCGCTTTAAATGGGTTAAGAACTCCTACACGTTTCAGTTGTCGATTTAAATTTATTTTTCTATAATTACGAAATTCAAAACCGGAACACATACTCCCTCGTTGATTATTATAAATTTAATATGATTTCTATCATAGTTGCAGTACAAATGCGTGCATAATTATCTGGAAATTCAGTGGCAATTTCAAAATAGTTTTAATTAATTTAAATAATTAATATATTGTATGTATGTATTTAAAACTAAATTCAACCAGAACAGAGAAACCCATAAACGTTGTGGATAGACTGTTTAAAACCAATCATTTAAACCACTACAATTGCATGTAGACTTCAATAATCTAAATTTACATGAACATTTTAGTTGATCATCATTTTAGTTTGGTTTTATTTCTAACATTTAAATGTGTGGCATACACAGTGAACTCATGTATTTGCTACACTATTTACTACAAAATAACACGTCGTTTTTGCCAACTGTAGTAAAATATGAATAAAATAAAAAACAAGAAAATATTTTCAAATTGTTTGTTAATTGCTGTTTCATTAAAAAAAAACGGACCAAAATCTCTCACAATAACGTTTAAATGTTGAAAAAGACGCAGAAGCGCACTAAAAGCCACTAATTGAAGTTCCCACGCTTGATGTTGGCCATGGTGGATGTTGGTAATTGTTTATATAGCTGTGTTTGTGTGCCTGTATGAAATATAATGAAAAACCATCATTAGCAATAAAATTGGTGGTTTAAAACATCATTTGCAGACCTCTTCATGTTTTAATGAAGCCTATTCATTTAAAAGTATTGACAAAACAAAAACAACAATAACAGAACTGAAAACATTGCCTGACACAAGTGTTAAGCTAAAAATTTTATGAATTGTTTACAATGCGTACCCATGAAAAGGATTTTCCTTTCAAAATGTATGCTTTATTATGTTGAGATTTTTCGGCGCAAAACAAAAAAAAAAAAAAAGAAAAAAATTAACACAGGCTTCTTAGAAAAACTTCTGGTTAATGTTTTCAGTTTTTACACTTGAACACTCTTTTGGGGTATTCGGGTTTGCTTTTTTCCCTTTATCATCACTTGTAATATTTCTGAAAGTGATGATTAATTTAAAATTCTTAATGACCACCATTAAGCAGAGCATCAGACATATTGAATATCATACAAATGGCTTCCTACGAAATGTATGTCATACGCACAAGTCATTAAAATTTCTGTTTTAAGTTGAAGACAAAAAAAAGGAAAATTAAATTGATTTAAGAATTATTAACGTTCAGTATAAAGAAAATTGAAATGAATGATTCATAAAAATTATTGAAAGAAATTAACTTCTTAACGAAGTATTGTAGTCGCTTTGTAAATAGCAATTGGTAGGTTCTAAATGCTCATAAAGTTTTAATTTAAAAAACAAAGATGCCCACTCAAGCTAATTTTAGAGTGTAAAAAAGTCAGATAAAAAAATGCCACGCGTGTGGTTAGCAAAAGACATTGAAAAACGATTTTAGTTTTCTGGCATACAGACACAAAACTATGCTAACTCAGCTTTAATTATTTCCGGGCATTGAAGCTTTTTTTGTTATATATTGTTACGAAAATGGAAAAATCTAGATACTGCTGGTGTTTTGCTTTATAACAAAAAGCTACAAAAAACAAAAACAATAAACTTGTTTACAAATTATCGCACTGCTTAATATATTAGCACACAACCAGCATAAAAAAATGGTAAACAAGTAAACAAAAATACAACAACAAACACTACAATAACAAATGTGAAGAATATATACATACATAATTGGCCATTACAACCCTTCAGTCTGGATTACGGCCTAGCTTCTCAACACCACTCGTGTTGTGTGCGTTAATTTTATACATGAGTAGCGGGACCTACAGTTTAAAGTCGACTCCGAACGACAGATTTTTTGAGAAGCTTTTCATGGCAATTTTTACTCTCAGAGTTTTTGCCAGAAATCTGATGAGAGGAAGCCGCCGGAGAAATATTTTCATATTTTCGTTTTGATGTCTGACCTGGGATTCGAACTCGGGTCTTTCGTCTAATAAGCCACACTACCTACTAGACCACGGCGACTTCAAGAATAATATATACGAAGACATATATATATATATATATATATGAAGAATATATACAAACAACTATAATGAAACAAATATGTTTTAGGCTTACGCTAGAGGACGTGTATTTATCAAATGAGACAAGTATACTACCCGGAGGTCAAGTTGACCCATTGTATAAAACGCCTTTTAAGTGAGAGAATAAAGGAGGGGGACAACGATTTTTACATTTATAGAGATCTCGAACGGTTATCAGACTGTTTACTTTACCAACTAAAAGCCAAGGTGACTGAGTTAGTGAAGTTTAGTTTAACGAGCTCATATTTTAAACTTTTTTAAAAGGATGTTTATATAATTAAGATATATACATAATTATATATAACAATAAACCTTCAATTAGGATTACGACTAGTTTCTCACACCACTTATGTTGTGTGTACTAATTTTATACATGAGTGGTGGAATCTACAGTTCCAATTCCAAATTTCAGATTTTTTAGAAACTTTTCATGGTAATTTTATTTACGCAGATTTCAGAGTTTTTTCCAAAAGTCTGCTGAGTAGAAGTCGCCGCATAAATCAAGTTTCATATTATCGTTTTGTTGTCTGACCTGGGGTTTGAATCGTGGCCGTACGCCTAATAAGCAAACACACTAACTGCTAGACTACGGCGACTTCATATAACTAAAATAATATTATCCATTAAGTTAGATCTGATTATTATTGTGGTAACGATGATAAATTGCGCGATCAGTTCCTCGTGGTGGCCAAATCATCCAAAATGGAGAAAGCATCGGCCTGCATTGCTTGCCGTTAACGATGATGGCCTGGTCAACTCTATGCAATACGGCCAGTCAAACATTGACATTTTCGGTTATCAACTGTTCAAAATTTCGGAAGTTCTATTTCAGTTTCAATTGATGAATTTTAATTAATTATACAATTGTGGGTCTCTTGATAGATGAAATCTGTTACTCATTCGTTTTATCCAAAAGAATTCCTAACGACAGTGAAGTATAGTATAATTTAGGTATAGATCTTACGATTCTATTGGAGTAAGTATGTATAAAGTCAGCCATCACCCATCTGAAAAATTATTTCCTTCGGTAATTAGCTTTCTCAGAGTTTTTGCGAGAAAAACTCGCCTAAGAAATAGTTTTTCATAGTTCGTTTTGTTGGAAAAGTCTGACCTGGGGTTCGAATCGAGGCTTCACGTCTAATAAGCAGACATACTACTTACTAAACTAAATGATTCTATTTACGTGCCAAGGCCTTTATATAGTATGTATTGTAATTGTTATTGTCAACTAAAAATTCTACTGGTATACAATAAATTTTAATTATGCCCACAAATTTACTTGACTTGACAATTTAACGTATAATTATTAAGAATGTTAGTCTACAATGCAATATATTTATAGCAGACTTGTGGTATTAATAAATAAATTTTAATTATTTCACAGGAAGAAAAATTTAATATTTTTAACACTAAAAACAACAAACACCACAAAATAAAAACAACAAAAACAGAAAAAAAATCAAAACGTGTAATTTTAATTTTCTCGTTTCTTTCATTGTTATTCTCCTCTATCTCGTTTCATGCTCCAATTTCTTTGGTTGTTGTTGTTCTGTGTCATAAAATTTGCTGTGCGGTGTTAATGGCTGTTGTAATCTATAGCAACCAGTCATGCCGATGTCATCACAAATTTTGATTTAGCAGTACCATCACAATACACAAACAGTAATGGCAACAGTGGTGGAACTGGTGGTGGCGGCGGCAGCAGCAGCAGCAGTAACAGTATCACAGCCAGTGGCAGTAGCATTAGTAATAGTAATTCAATGATTCCATCTTTAACATCCTCCTCGGCTACAATGTATGCGGCGTCATCGATAACGTCAGCATTGGTACAGGCAGAGGCGCCGTCGTTAGAGACATTTGTGTCGTCGGCATCAACATCAGCATTTGTGGAACCCTATTTGGATGGTTATGCCACAACAAATGTAACAACCCAAATCGGTACACACGCATATCTGCCATGTCGGGTAAGTCGTATTTATTTTCTTTGTTCAGTTGAAGATATTCTTCTTCTGTTTCATTTATTTCATCTTATTTTTCAATGTCTCTTTAATTTTTTTTCTTGTATTTAGGGTTTTGTTTTATTTCAATTTATTTTAACATAAAATCAATTTCGATTTTTTTTTGTTGTTTTCAATTATGTTTCTTGTTGCTGTAATGTTTGGATTTTATTTAATAATATTAACCTATTAGGGGAGGGGATGGACAATTTTTTAAACAGAGTGCCATTATAACAACAGCTGTGAATAAGTGGGTATATTAAGGAATTAGTTTAGTACGATTTTCTAGGAGTTACTAAAGAGTTGAGAAGTGATACCCCTTTGGGCAAAGTATTTTGTTTTGTTGTTTTTGTGTTTTTCAATAAAATCATGTTAACAAAACCCTTTTACATCCTTTGGGGATTTATTTGTTATTCGAAATAAAATTACATACGAATCTTGAAAATTTGTTTCGGATTCCTTTATTCACTACAAAATATGACTTAAATGTCCGCTGTAAAATCAATAAGGAAAAGGCCAAGTGCATGGTTAGCAGCTCGCCGTTGAAAATGAACAAGAAGATGAACATGCAAGGAAGGGAGCTGTCGATGTGGTCAATATCTTTCTATGAACTGGGAAAATAGAATTGGAATGGCATATCCATCGAAAACAAATGGGTTTGAGGCTAGCTAAACTTTTGTTTGTTAAAACCCCTGAGGTTAAAAACCGGTCTTTTGACAAGCACTGTAGACACAAGCAATACCTGTTAAAAATGTTGATTCTCTCAAGATGAGAATTAATCAATAGAATACATATTTGCACATCTATATATATAAGTATAATGCATCCCAGGAGGAAACATTAGGTTGTATATTCAGTCTTTAGGCAGTGAAATATCCCTGCTGACACTGGCTACCACCCAGAGGTTTTTCAGAGCAATAGAATTGAAGTAGACTTTATAGCGATTCAGGTCAATAGAATATATTGTGCAACAATTCAAAATAGTTATAATAAGATAAAGCAAAAAAATTAAAGTCACATATCATCGTCTTGTCAAAAGGCGTTAAAATTCTCCAGATAACTATAGTCCTGCTTATGGAGGAATTCAACTTCAACTATAACGAACTTTGCATCAGCTCCTCTTATTATAATTTTCAAACAAAAGTTTTGATTGCTTCAAATACTGCTATACATAATAATCGCTCTCCTTGAGCACACCTTTCTAAATATCCGCCTCCAATCTACAGAAGTGTTCTTAGTTGTTGTAGCATTTACAAAAAAAAAGGAAAAACACACATAAGCAAAAAAGACAGAGCAGCAAGCAGAGCAAAAACACAACCATTTAGTGAGTATTTTAGTGTTCGTAAGCGAATCATACTTATCCTGTGATTCTTGTAAATGTTGAGTTATGGAGAGTCGAAATCAACAACATCATACGTGTTGTTAAGCATGAATATGTTAAGTACTTCAAACAAATGTGTAGTATGAGTATGATATTAAAATTAGTATGAATGCGTATAAGTATCAGAAATTATGAAGATGATTCGATTCTACACATCTTTTTGAATACTCATTGTTGATCTCTGATCTGTATATCCCAAAATAGTCCCCCCCTTTAAGAGGGTATGCAGTTTCCCGATAATTCCTTTAATTTTTGTTACTAAGTTTTGTTCCGAAGAACTTCTAAAATCTATTAGTTCTGGCAATTGGCAGTTATGAAGGGAACTGTCAACTTTTCAATTAGCAAGAAAAATCAATAAAATTGTTCTATTATTCCGATACGAAATATTAAAGTTTCTCTTGCAAAATAAATATGTTCCAACACAAAAGATATCATGCATGGGTTAATGTTTGTAAGGCGACAAACAAAATCTCGTTCTGCGGATACAAATTTATGTGCTTCTTTTGAAACAACATTTTTCTTTATTAATTACATGCGTGTATAATACAAGTTTACCCCAGTTACACTAATTGGATTCAGTCTTGTTTTCTGTTTGTCTTGCAAAACCGCTCTTTGCTATAGGCTTTGCAGCAACGGAATGATGGAAAATTTGTTTTTTATTTCAAACACATTTATTCCAATGATTTCTTCGTTCACAAATTGCTGTGGCAGTATTTTCATTTAATTTCCATATACAGTCAACACTCCTATAACGTGGTACTTTCAGAACGCGGTTTCCATATATGTAATGCGGAGCTGAAATTGCGACAGCCCTCCTGTACTCTTACAGCGCGGTTTGCGTTAAACAACATCCCATAAGTCCCTTTCCTTTAGCCTATGAATGACTCTAGTAGGTAGACGTTGTAAAAAAGTTTAATATAAGTTTTATTTATCGACAGATTAGAAAGCAGTGATAATAAAACTCTTAGTCAAAGTGTATATAAAATTTTCTATTTTTTTGATTGTATTACAACCGTATCATCAGCTAAAGGGGAAATTAAACCATCAACGCTTAATGCATGTTAGAAACCTCTTTTATCTTAAATGGTTCAAGCAATACATGATAATTCTACAATTTCTACAATCGAAAACCAATGTAAAGATGAACCAAGTGAGTAAGACATTTTGCTCATGAAAAGAAGACAAGTTTGGCGACGCATATATGACAGTGAGGATGAATGTCGAGAAATTACATCATTTTACAAAAGCCTTTCTTGTTTTTGTTGGAAAACGTATTTTAGGTTAGTTTTTTTATCAATCCTATTTAACTGAACTGTTTAATTCAATAAAAAGGATTTATCTTGTCTTTTGTATTTCTTGTCCTCCATCTAACGCGGTACGAATGATGTGATTAGTATTAATTCCGAGTTTCTTATAGTGCGGTTTCCATACAACGCGGTACGCACTCACCGCTTTATAGCTGGGCTGACTGTACACGTTCATACATAGTTTTTCGCTTTTCCATTATTTTTCGAGTTAATACGTAATGTTATTGTTGTTTACACAATTATTGCGTGATGTTGTTTATTTGTCTGTTTGTTTGCCAAGTTGTTTCCCTGGCAGGTAACTCTGACCGGCTGGCATTATACCGATTTCCATGTTGATGGTTGGTTTGGTTGTTTATACATTTGTGTGTTGTTTTGTTTACAAGTATTTGTCGTAATTATTTTTTAATAACAAACCATTAATTTTTATTTAATTGCTTGAAATTCATAAATTCCATTCCATTTCTCATTTCAACACTCAACTCGATTCGTTTCAACAGGAGTACTGTGAAAAGCACTGTTTCAGTATCACGTGATGACTTTAACAACAACAAAAAAAAAAATATGTAGCCTTGATACAAGCATAAGCAGGAGGAGGAGAAGGAGGCGTTCATTATACAACAGTTGAAAGTATCATTAATAATAAAACCACCTTTTGATTTGTGACTCAAGACGTTAGACGTTTTTAATGCTAATGAATGTTAAAGTCATTTATCATTTATCGTTTGTTTTATTATTATTTATTTATTTATTTATTATTAATAACAATAATGGGACATTTAAAATACATATATATTGTTTTAACACCATTATTAATTTTATTGTACCATTATGTGGGCCATCTTGTTTGCACAAATGGTCTGACAAAACCATAATGAATTGTTTGACACGTACCATAAAGGGTGGTCCAAATGAAACGCCCAATATTAACTGTAAATAAAACAAAAAGTTTTCAGAGAATAATTTAAATATTTGCTTGCCACGACTTCGGTGACATACCTGTATCCAATGGTCCATATTATCAACGACTTTGAGACAGAATTGAGGCTTAATGTCGTTAATATGCCGAATGAATTGTTCGTTTAACTCTTGAATTATTTTTGGTTTATTGACGTACACTTTTTCTTTTAAATATCCCCAAATAAAGAAGTCCTACGTTGGTAGATCACGTGATTATGACGGCCAATCAACAACGCCACGACGAAAGATACCACGGCGATTGAATTTTCCAGCAAAAGAGTTATTGCTTCGTAGGCTGGCACCATTCTGTTGGAACCAGAGATCAGCAATGAATCGTTTTTCGCTACTCATAAGTACTCATGAATTTTTGAATATAAGTGTGTCAATAATATTGAAATTTAGCTATGTACTCTTATTCAACGTTGATTTTTTAACGTCGCCGTGGTCTAGTAGGTAGTGTGTTGGCTTATTAGACGAATGGCCCGAGTTCAAATCCCAGGTCAGACATCAAAACGAAAATATGAAAATATTTCTTCGGCGACTTCCTCTCAGCAGATTTCTGACAAAAACTCTGAGAGTAAAAATTGCCATGAAAAGCTTCTCAAAAATCTGTCGGTCGAATTCGACGTTCAACTGTAGGTCAAGCTACTCATGTATAAAATTAACGCACACAACACGAGTGGTGTGAGAAGCTAGGACGTTGTACAATGGGTCAATTTGACCTCCGGGTACTGTACTTGTCACAGTTGACAAGTACACGTACTCTAACATAACGTTGATTTATAAGCTTAAGTACAATGAGTAACGTTGACAACGAACTTTTCGAATACTCTTTGCTGATGTCTGGTTGGAACCACATATCGTCCAGGTCTATATGCTCAATTTCTGGCTCCAAGAAGTCCGTTATCATCTCACGATAGCAAACACCATTCACGTCCACTGTTTGGCCGACTTCATTTTCAATTTTTGTTCAACAATATAATACCCAACAGCAGATATGTTTAGCAAGTCATAACTTGACACTTACTCGTAGATTTTTAGCCAGAAATCTGCTTAGTGGAAATCGCCGACAAAGTTTATTTGTTTTTTCATATTTCGTTTTGTTGTCTGACCTAAGGTTTGAACCGTGGCCTTATGTCGAAAAAGCCAAAACACTACCTACTACACGACTACAGCGACTACTGATATGTATTAATATTAAAATTGCGTATGATAAACACATTAATTATTAAAAATTTTATTACTCATACGCTTACTTTTTTAAATCTACAAAAACAACGAAATGAGAATTTTTTAAAATGTCAGTCATAAAATGCTATGAAGGCTAAACAAAATCAACCTTGAATGTTATTTTAATTGCTGTCATATATTTTTTTTAATGTTTTTATATTTTTATAGGCGTTTGAGGAAATTTATTTGTGATTAAATCAATATTTATGACAGTGTGTCGTAACAATTAACCTTGTCTTTAGAGGGTTTCATAATAAATATATGTACGTTGTACAATTGATAGTTTTTTAAATGGGAAATAAATTTGTGTGATAAGTTGCTGTCACTTAATCGGTCAAATAGATGGTGAATAGAGGAATGGAATATATGGCGGCTATAGCAGGGTAATTTATTTCAACTGTCAACAACGAATAAAATTTATTTTTATTTATTTTTTTGGTAATTTTAATTTTTTATTGTCCCCCTTTTAAAGAACATTGAACAGAAATAAAGCATCTGTGCCATGTTGTTTGGTTTCAGTTGCATTAATCAAAATTTCTCAGGAGAGCCAGGGTAGTCAGTATCTTTTTAAGGGATTGAGTACTCACTTAATAGGTTTCTGCCATTAAATCAGTTGAATGGAACTGATTTTAACTTAAATTAGATTAGCTTTACATTAGTATAACTTGATCAGGATAGTCGTCAGTGAAAGCACTCTACTAAATTTTATTATCGAGTGTTGAGATACGAGTTACACATTTGTCTTAAGAGGATGACATCTACCTCTTCGTAAAGTGAATGGAATATAGATACACGGGGGGTTAATTTATTTGTATTACCACCAAACGTATCATTCTCTGCCTGTTTTGAGAAACAAGAACAACAACATGCTGTCTGAAGAGAGGGACAATACAGTTGTATACGCTATTGCCAAGGACTGGGTGTTCAGAGCATTTGAAACTCTCAGGTATTTTTCAACTACAAGTTTATATCATCGAAAGATGTACTCAATTTAACTTGGACAGAACCTACAGAGGACGGTGCATGGTAGCACTATCAGACCACGTCTTCTCGAGTTCTCGATAAATGTAAACATCGTTGTTTTATTCTTGTTGTTTGTGTATATTGTTTACATTTATACTTGCAGTGTTTGTTGGTATATTTTTGTTTACTTGCTTATCTTTTTTTACATTGGTGTTTTGTTTTTGTAGCTTTTGTTGTTAATTTAATGCTAAGTAATGTAAAAGCAAAACAAAATTTCCGTTTTCGTAGCAATATTTTACACGACAATAATACTGGCCAGGAATGTAGTATTATCAGCAATTATTTCTATTCACAGAAGTTACCACACAGGTCTTAATAACGTTACTTGTGAACATCCCACGTTAATTAGGTTTTCAGTATGTTGTATGTTTGGCCTTTATGAAAAGTTTTATCCAAAGTTTGGAAAATATTAATGAAGGCAGCCGAAGAAATGTTACTTCCAACGCATTTAAATGATAATTTCTTTGCTTAAGAGTTCTGATATACCGAGTTCCGACGAAGGTCGTGGCAAAATTGAACAATTGAAATATCTGAATATTTGAAAGCAATAATTTCCGTGATTTACAAATAAAAGAAACATTTATTCGTATGAACCTAAAAATTTTTCATAAACAAGACTTGGAGAAAAAAACAACAGCGACATTTTTTAACGAATCTTTATTTATAAAACAAGATTTAATTTGATAATAATACACAATAATGTCCATAAAAATATTTAAGTGCTCTACCATCGCGATGAAAAATGAAACAAAAAGTCACCAAATATATAAAAAAAGTTTTAAGTTTTCACCTCGCCATTATAAATTCCCTTCAAGATTACTGCCAACACAACTTCTCGCTCATTCGTGAAATGTAAGAGAAATAAATTCAAAAATTTTCCATTTCAGCAAAAATATAATTTTTAAATGCCTTTGAGGAAATTTTCCAAGCTACAGACCAACAAATAGAATATTTTCTGTGCATTTATTCATTTTGAAAATTGTTTTCTTTTCCCTTTTAAGAATTTCTAAAAGACATCTTCTCTGAAGTCATGGTCAATTTAAGCGTCTTGGTTTGTTTTGTTTATAAAGAGTCCTTAGCATTAAACATTTCTCTTCTCTTATTTATGTATTCATTCTTTAACAAATAAATAAACGAGGATATACTGGAAAATGTAAATATGGTTCTGCTCATTATATTCGAATGTAAAAGCCCCATAGAATGGCTGGCTGGTTTTATACATACGATCATACGAACACAATAAAGCACAGAACAGGGCATATTACTAATTAGGCCGAGAATATTTGTATTATGATTGTAAGGATAACTTCAAATATCCATAATATTAAACATCTTTGTGCAACTCAAACAATGTAACTAACAAAGTTACCCCATGATGACGTACAATTTTTGAATTTCAATTTCCAAAAAATGTTTGCAGTATTTCGCCAATAACTTCGAATTTTGACTTCTAGATTTTCAATTTCTTTGGCATCTTTGGACCTGTTCATCGACGGAACACGCATTGTCTTGGCAGTACTTTGATTTTTACATGGTAACTGAAAATTTGGTAAAAGTTACAGTAGTCTAGTAAGTAGTGTGTTGCCTTATTAGACGTAAGGCCACGGTTCAAACCCCAGGTCAAACATCAAAACGAAATACAAAAAAGTATTTCTTCGGCGTGTTACTCTCAGCACATTACTAGCAAAAACTCATTTTTCTTGTTTGTGTTAATTTTATACCTGAGTGGTGAGGCCTACAGTTTAAAGTCAACTCCGAACGACAGATTTTGAGAAAATTTTGTCATTATATACATGATATATAGGCGTGATATATGATATGTAGTCGTGTTAGTAAGCATGTTATAATGTCTGTTTTTTTAATTTGAGCTTCAATTTAGAATTGTTTTCATTTTATTTTACATAATGACCTTGAAATTTCAACTGAACGTCAAAAGTTCGATGCCTTTCAATTTAAACTTAAACCCCTTTTTGGAAAAATATTTTCTAATAACAAGCACGAGTTTATCTTGATATTCTGCTCTCTTTAAAGGAATACTTGAATGCTATAAAGACGATTTTGTTTGTGTACTCTTTTTGACTGGTAATAGCCAGCAGCAGTGAAGAGCTTTATTATGTATTAAAGTAAGAATGATTATGGAAAGGATTGTTTTTCTTTTTTGTTTTTCCGTTTATATCAAATATATACCCTTTTAGCGACCTTCATTATAAAGGCTCAACAATTTTAATAACACTCATCTTATCAAATTACGTTGTAATTAAAAGTTATTAATTATTTCAATACAGCACACGGCGACAAAACGCCAAATGCGCGATCTTTACTTACGTACATACAAAAAAAAAATATATTTTAGAGCCTTAACTAGAGACAATATTAAATTATCATTACAATACGTTTAAAGTAAAATTTAAAGGACATCTAATATAGACATTCCTTAGCTGCTTGCGAAATAAAGGCAAGACAATTTGAATACACAATAGAATGTGAATGTAAAACCGGAGTAATTTTGTAGATGATGATACAGGAATGACAACTACTAATTAAATAATTTGTATGCAAAAAAACAAAAAAATTTAATAGAATAGAATTGTTTAGAACAATGCTTTTGTTTGAAATAAATATATTCAAAATCGATTTTTCGTTTTATGACCTAAAAATAGTAGGTAGGTTACAGTGTGTAGCAATTAATACAATACGGACAATTGCTGAACTAGTCAATGAATTTCTATTCATTTTTCCTTCCTATTATGGGGTTGCCTAAAATCAATGAGGCGTTGAATAATAATTAGTATTTGTGTGTTGATATTTTTCAAAGAAGACACCGTCCTGTATAACTCTTTTTACAATCAATTGAATGACAAAATAATAGAAAATAATTTCCAAGAAAATAATGTTAATTAATGGCAAAATAATGTTCCTGTTGATTTTTATTTTATTTTCTCGTTTCGGAAAAGAAAATGTTATTATAGTTGACTTAATATTTCTAATTTCATTTATTTTATGGATGACGACATAAAACATTACAAAAAATGTTTGAGCGAAATTTATGTATGTATGTTATATAGAATATGCACCCACAGCATAGAGATTTACGTGGAGATGAGCGGCTTGCATACCAGGATCACGATCACCATAATCGGCCTACCAAGAGAATATTCGTAATGTGGTAAATCAATTCAAGTCCACAGTTCAGTAAGCAATCGCCCATAACCCTCAAATACTGTTTTTCTAACGAACGTATAATCTATCGAAAACATCAGCGCTGGCCTTGAAAGTGAGCAGCTATCATTTTCACATCGCTCATAAGAAATCAGCCGTTCGAAAACCACAATTTGACGAATTTATTAGCGTGACTTGACCCTGCTCTCTTACATACTTCAACTTACACGGCAGCTGGAAGCAAACAATTAAAGAATGTTGGCTGAATGAGTTCTTGGGCAGTAGGCAACTACATTTCATAGAAAAATCGTCTTCATCATGATCTTGAGCAAGCAAAACCGAATTTGGGACGACATCAATACACATGAGTCCAAAACCAATCAATGCTTTCAGAAAAAAGGTAGAGCTTTAGGTAGATTTTGTGCTGATGGCGTTATCGTTCCCTATTTGAAAACGACATTGGAAAGACCGTTGCTGTCAGCGACAAGTACTATAAGGCGATGATGATGACCAATTTCTTGTGACCTGAGTACGATGATCTAAACCACAGCGACATGTGACTTAAGGGCATGGTCTTCACCCATGAAACTGCTATGAGAAGACTCTTTCTTGATGGTTGAGCAATTATAATATGAATTTAAAATCCTGTATAAACTAACCGCTTAAATCTTTAATCTCTTCAGTTTGTTTCCAATTTCAAACATTTTTGAATATGTTTTCCCAGAATAAGTTTTATTCGAAAACTATTTTACAGTCCTTCATTTCCACAAATCAAAATTTCGTTTAAATAGTGTTGATGCAATAGAAAATCGAATTTTTAGCGTTTTATATCGAAAAATAGTTTTCGAACAATTTTAGTTTTCAGACAGCACACACACTTGCCTTCGGACACTTAAAAAATTATTCAACATTCAACACCAGAATGTATAAAAGTTTAACAAAACTTTGAATTTTACATTTTGAATGGTAAAAAAACAAACCCACAAATTCTAGTTGCATTATAAGCAGTTGTGGGCACTAAAATAGCATTTTAATAATAATAATAATCAGTGGACTTGGACTTCGTTGACAGCTAGGAATCGGGAATGATCCAGGACGGCTATTCAAAACGGATGCAGTTCAATGCATCATAAAAGGACAGTAGAGAGCAGTATCCACGACACTGTTGAACTTCACCTGTCACCAGAGAAGGCTGTAATGTTGATTCAAGTTATTTCCGGCATCCAGATCCAATATCTCTGATGTTGAATTTCAGGTCACAGGAATCGAAGATTACATCTAAATAACCTGCGATTACCGTAGGTTTAGCTTCGTATATAGTAGAAGAATCTTGAATGTTTAGTCGAGGTGAGTTTCAGACCATTATCACTCATTATGGCCAAATAATTAAAAGACTTTGAGAATAATACATTACTTTAACTCTAATTGTTAGTATTTCTCTTTGATGCGCCAGTTTTGAGTTTTTTGATTCTTGTTTTTAATAGCTATGATGGGTTTGTTGGCAATTCAGTTTCTTAGTATCGCTTGCCCAACTACACCAAAGTCATTAGCGCTCCACAATGCATGTCTCTTCAGAAATACTTTGTGGTAAAAACTGTATTCCCATTTCTTTTGATTCTATTTTTGTTAACAGAACTCTTCAGTCATTAGAGTTCATTAATACTGGCTATTGTATACTCACTCACAACAATGGCTCAACAAGTTTTTCTCTTAATCGCCTAAAATATTAGCCATTTTAGATAATGCAAAACAATTACAACAACCGAATGCGTGCATATGCATGTTTATGAAAAAAATACACACACACATATATAGAGTTACATAGGATGGTGTATGTGTGTAATATGAATATTACGAATATGGTTTTGCAAAATATACATATGCACACAATAACCATAGCAAATGGTCTGTCTATGTATTCTAATAATGAAACAATAAATGAACTCGAGCCAAACGAACCTTTACTGCCTTTTTTATCTTTTTTTGTTGGAATATTTTTACAACAACAATAGAAGTAATTTTGGAGAAAGTATGTTGATCTATAATTACGTATGTTAAGTTGTAGTTGGTCAATGGTTGTGGCACAAGCTGTGGTTAAATTGTTGTTGTATGCGGCAACCATATCCATTAGTGTTATTGTCGAAGTTCATATAACAAAATACCCACTCTATTGCATAATTATATTATAGTTTGCCTATGTATGTACATATACATATGTACGCGGATGGGTGTGTTAATCTATTTGATGGAGTAAGTGTAGATCAAACTATCTCAATATTACATTGAATTGTAATTAAATTCTAACACGCATGCAATTTAACACGCTTCCATATATGCACTTAATATTCTAGATGGCGAACTACCTATGCCATGTGTTCGTAAGTGCTGGTAAATGTTGTTTATGTGCCCGTATATAATATGGTGTTACAGGGAAAAGTTTTAAAGTAAATATCAATTAAAATCTGTGTGTACAACCTGATATTAGAGTTTCTCAATGACTTTATCAATTGTGTGGATCATTTCAAAGTGATTATATATGTAAGTGGATTGATTTGGTACATCTGTCAAATTAGTTGTTATTTATTCAGTTAGTTTTTCCAAAACGCCAACCAAATGGACGACCTTACACAGACGTGTGTTTGCTGAATCAGTTCTGATTCAAGTACTCATTTATTCAGAACTGGTCCCCTCAGCAATGAATTTGAATTTGAATTTGAATCTATATTACCTTGTCAAAATATCGTTTACTAGCCTCAGGTTGTTTCTGAATAGTCTCATGCATGACCCAAATTATTTACCGTCAATTTAGATTAGCTCAAATCCACTTACATACATATATACAATGACAATTTAAATAACAATTTTATTTACTCTCAGAGTTTTTGCCAGAAATCTGCCGAGAGGCAGACGCCGAAATAATATTTTTTTTTTTCATATTTTGTTCTGATGTCTGGCCTGAGGTTTGAACAGAAGCCTATCGTTTAATGAGCCAATATACTAGCTACTAGACCACGACGACTTCTATTCCAAATCCACTTAGTTTGAGTTAGAGTCTCTGCCTCTATGTCATCCCTTTTATTAAGTATGCCCTCCCCACTACTCAGAAAGCTTTGGTTCTGAGGCAAAAAACCTCAGCTCCTGTGCCAATGTTTGTTCTCGCCCCATTCGTACGGCACAGAATAGTGGTAGTTGACAAAGAAATTTGTTCAGTAAAAATCCGTGAAAATCAACAGAAGAGAGGTAGTATTGACTCTTACTAGTGTCAGAGACGTATGCAGGTTTTTTACTTGGAATACCTCAAAAAAGGGTCCCATAAGTTAAATTTACAAAATCAGAAGTGGAGAGTAGAGTTACAAAAATACAAGTTCAGTTACATACATACATACATAATTGGCCATTACAAACCTTCAGTCACGATTTCGGCCTAGCTTCTCAACACCACTCATGTTGTGTGCTTAAATTTGCGTGGCGGGACCTACAGTTTAACGTCGACTCCGAACAACAGATTTTGAGAAACTTTTTCATGGCAGGTGTATTTACTCTCAGAGCTTTTGCCAGAAATCTGCTGAGAGGAAGTCGCCGAAGAAATATTTTTTTTTTCGTTATTTCGTTCTGATGTATGGCCTGGGGATCGAACCCGGGCTTTACGTCTAATAAGCGAACACACTATCTACTAGACTACGGCGACTTCAGTTATGATTGTAAAACGTTCGGCATAGGCCAAACTTATAATTTATTTTCAATTTTATTTCAATTTACTACAATACAGGTTTTAAGTTTTACTTCATTAATTGGTCATTAGAATCCTTCCGTCAGGATTATGAACCACTTTCTCCTAACACTTCTGTTGTGTGTGTTAATTTTATACATGAGCGTCAGGACCTACAGTTTAACGTCGACTCCGAACGACAGATTTTGAGAAACTTTTTCATGGCAGGTTTATTTACTCTCAGAGTTTTTGCCAGAAATCTGCTGAGAGACAGAAGCCGGAGAAATATTTTTTATATTTTGTTCTGTTGGAGATGTCTGACCTGGTGTTAGAACCGTGGCCTCATGTCTAATAAGCCAACATATTACCTACTAGACCATAGTGACTGTAAGTTGCCTAAACGCAAAAATTATATCCTCTTTTTTCTGTTCGTTTTGAAAACTTAATTACTATTTAATGTGATTAATCATAAAGTTTCATAAAACCGAGACGGTTTCTGTTGAGAACTTTATTTAATTTTTTTTTCTTTTTTTTTAATAATATCAAGAAAAGCAAATATAAAAAAGTTTTATTACATTTCATGGAATACAAGTTAATGTAGACATTTGCACAGCGCAAGCTTTCAGATGAAAAATAGCTTTTGATGCAGCAGTGTTCACAATTATATTTAAAAAAAAAAGTACCATTAAAAAGTGGACATTGTGTAATGAAAAAAATATTTTGTTTTTTGCTTTTCTTCTTCATGCCAGTTGTATATATATTTAGTTTAAGAATTTTTTTATTTATTTATTTTGGTGTGTGTAGTCATTACATTCCATTCATAGTTCGTTCATTTATTTTCTATGTTTGTTTTTATATCGTTGTAGGTGAAACAACTCGGAAATAAATCAGTTTCCTGGATACGTGTACGAGATGGTCACATACTCACTGTTGACAGGTAATTAAGAAATTGTTGATGACATTCTACCTGCTTTCACAGCAAATATCATATGAACACCTTGATGTTTTGCTTTACAGAATTCTGTGCTTCTTTTAAATAAACTGACAGGAATCAAGTGTAAAATAAATAGTTTTGTTCATCGTATACGTATGTCACACGCTACGGCATACATACATAGTTTGTTGACCATGGGGAATATGGGTAAAAAGAAATATGAATTTCTTGTTATAAGGAAATGTAAAGTCAAGCAATGTGTAGAAATAATTTAATTTTAAAATTTTATTTGAATTAACATGAGAATATAATGTCAGCGTAAATGAAGTTTGAAAATCGTTTGAAGGGCGTATAAATCTGATTGAGTTTAGCAAATACCATCATTCATTCTCTGGGTGAAGAATATTCAAAATATTCCAAATTCCATGATTGTGAATTTGATGGATAGCACCAGCTATGAGAGCCGCTATGATTTTTGTCTGCAATTTATGAATACTTCAAAAGAAACTATCTAACGGCGTCAAATAGCATGATATTGATGGAAAGTGCACATCACCACTCAATGAGTAAATCATGTCCTAAATTGTATAGCACGTAGCTCCATTCCGTCGAAGTGTCACATTGTTGGCGTACAGTTTATCCAATTCAGACTAAAAGAATTCGGTAATCATCGATCGATGTTTTCTATTAACAGCGCTGCCTGTTTTCATGGAAATATAGCCTGAAGAAGCTGCCAATCGGTGATATCTTCGGTATGCATTGAATCATTATTATGATAGTTTTTCATTAAAAATTAGTCGTTCCATCATGGTGATTGGTCATCCATGGAGATTTTGCTAAAGATACTGAATAAATTACATTGAGTTTGGCAGTTATAGCTTGAACAACGTGGCTGTAATCAACCGTCAAAGCTTGTAAATCCATGTTGCAATCAGACCTTGAGGTTAATTGCTTGCTAAGCTTATTTTTCAATACATTAATGATGTAAGGTGTCCTGTTGTTATTGTTGTAACAGCTCTGCTGCTGTCTCCGGAAGTGTCTCCCTGTTTGATATTAAGAAAAAATGCCAGTTTTACATGTTCATTGTATGCCTATGTGATACTGGTAGAGATGATATGAATTGAGAGATGATATTATGAGGCGTGTACGTTAGTGGTCGTCGTTAGGTAATTGGTAGTCCTAGTAAGTAAGCTGTTTGTGTTGGATTAAGCCACAAGCCTACTAGTCGAAGTGTTGTCGGTTTGACAGGGCATCCAAAGAGGTGCGGCGTGTCGTCTGGTACTTGGTTGCATAATGGGCAGCGATCAAGGATCCCCGGAATAATCCTCTCCCTGTAGCTATTCAGGATGTTCGCCCAACCTGACCTCAACCACGCCAGAACGGTTCAAGTTACCATGGGTAGCTGCATTACACTATCCGATATTGGTGGTGGGTGTTGATTTAGAACCCTGTTGTGGCTCAGTTCGTCTACTGCTGTCGTAATTGTCAATTGGTGTAAGGAACGTTGTGCTTCTCTTACAGATTGGAGGACCACTATTTGCTGCTATTAGGTGCAAGATGTCCGTATTGAAGCGTCTAAAGTCTTATCTTATGCGGCCAAGAGTTGGATCGTCCGTGACTATGTGGTAGTTCGGATGCAAGTGTAGATAGCAGGGCACGACTTATTGTTTCACCAGGAGTTCGTTGTGTCTTCTTATTGACAGTATTTGGGAACGAAAACTATTTCAACCAGAAGGTGTCCTATAGTATCTGACACTGCCATTTACATATCATGTAAATTCGTTTTTAATTTGGGCACTTTACATTGCTTTATTGTCTATAACTGATTGGAAACATTTCATTTAGTTTTTTGACATCATATCTCAACTGTAAGGCCTAGTTTCAGTTATCGCCAATGTCCATTGGTCTATCAATAATTATTTGATTAATTGTATATGAATTTTTATTCCTTTGTAAGAAATTCATTTTCACTTCTAAATTTCAAATTAACGTAACGACACTTTAATTGTTGTTGCACATACAAAATATACTTCCTCTTCCACAGTTACTTACCACTCCATTATACATGCATTAAATTGTCAAGGATCATGAGTACACTTCCCTTATATGTATGTATGTATGTATTTAGTTATGTGCAGTATACACAGTTAATGACTTTTACTTCATTTGTATGATTTGATAAGAGCACATATTTCTACGTTTATGCCATTGTTAACGTGTGTGTTAAAACCTTCGTATCTGTACATGTTTCTGCTAATGACTGTCTATCAAAACCGACAGGAATGAACCTTGTCATTGACAATGTTGTTATTAGTTGCTACAAGCTTACATACGTAGAAAGTCATGTAAGAAATGAAATTTATGTCGATACAATACAATGCATTCCAGGTGGCAACTGATGTAAGTTGTGTAGACTTGGAATATATTGTTAAGTTTTTACCTTTTAAAAATGTTTAAAATATGAGCTCGTAGATTGCAAATAAAACAAAAAAATAATAAGCTTGTGTTTAGTTTAAATTAACTTAATGTAAACAACAACAATTGCTCTTCTTTGGTGTTCCTCTGTTTATAGTCCACGATTAATCTTTTCAAACGCATTGCGTCTTCACATAAGACTGACTGAACTTCACTGAATAAAATAAATTCAGAAAGATATTACAATTATATTGACCGCGGTCTAACTAAAAAATATATTTATATATACAGGGCGTATGATCAATATTGGAAAATAAATTATTTTTAATAATATTGCTCATACGTATTGTTTCAAAAAAATATCGTAAATAAATTGTATGCATATTGAAGTCCATTGATGTAATTGTAATAAACATTTCAGAATTTTTAATAGAGGAGGTTTTTTAATTTTTATTTAAAATGAATCACAATTGAATAGGAAAATCAGTATATTTCAGAAAATTTTTTAAATATTTTAACATTCACTTTTCAAATGGAAACATAACTTTTTGTTCGAATAAATAACAAAATTGTGCTTTAACAGTTGGAAATTTCAGTCTTAAGTTTTGTCTAACATGTGTTCAGATTTTTTTTTGAGAGGGTTTGGGTTTAGGATAGGACCCGGAAGTCCAGTTGACCCATTGTACAACGTCCTAAAGGGGAGAGGATAATAGGGAAAAAATTGAAAAAAAAGGAGAGGAAGTAGGAAATGGAGAATAAGAAAGCAAAGGAATTACACAGACTAACAAAACACACAAGGGAGAGCACGACTAAACTATTGAAGCCCTAGCTCCAACCTAGCTCAAACTAATAATGAAACTATGGAGAGCCTTGATGTCGGCTTTCAACACAGAATTCAAACCCTGCCAAGGGTATTCAACCTCAACCTATTAAGGGCTGGACAGTTACCGAGGAAGTGTTCGACAGTTCCCAACTCCTCCTCATCGTAATGTACCCTGCAATAGACCGGCTGGGATCTGTTCCAGATCCATGTCAGCGATCTAGTCTCGCGGTGCCTCGTAAGAAACCTAATGATTAACCTTAAGCTGGCCTTATCCGCACCCAGCAGCCAAACTGTTCTTACACTGTCTATAGCAGGCCATAGATACCCAGAAACATAGGAATCCGATCCATTCCCCCAAGGCCTCTGCTCTTCCCCCTGACCCATCCCTTGACGTGGCCGTAGAGGTGACAGATTGGTGCATCCGGACGAACTATCACATCGCCCTTAGAAAGTGAACCTAATGTAGCGAGAGTATCCGCCATCTCCATACCGAGTATCCCGCTATGACCCGGAACCCTTGATGACTCCTTACACTTGAGAACGAGCCGTGACTTGCACCAAAACAACGCAATGGCCCTTAGGGCAGCCTGACTGTCAACGAAGTTCATATAAGATTCCGAATCCGAAGTAAGCCTCAACAGCCTTCAAGATTGCAAAGATCTCTGCTTGAAACACGCTACAGTCATCCTTTAACATATGAAGTTCATGACCGAGTTCACTACAGAAAATCCCAGGGCCTTTACCTCCACCTAACTTCTACCCATCAGTGAAGTTGGTTATACACTCCTACCCCTGGAGTACCCCACTATTCCATAGTGTCCTATCCGGTTTTTTTGAGAAACTTTTCATAGTAATTTTATTTACTCTCAGAGTTTTCGACAGAAATCTGCTGAGAGTAAAAATATTCTAACAAATAGCGTATAGAGCTTCCACTTCTTGGATGATAAACAACTACGAAAGTTATATGATTACGTGGATATAAAACTTATTTTCAATTCAATAAGAAATTGAAAAAACTCTTAAAAAAAAAATAAATATATTAAGTGCCATCCTCTCAAGAGTATATTTTTTGAAATATTAATGCTGACACCTTCTGTGTTCATAAGCGGAGAAGGAAATGTCCTCGAGTGCTTTTAAGTTTAAACGAATCATGAAATTATAAAATAAACTTGTGTACCTTGAACTTTAAAAAGAAATTTAAATTCGTTTGTAACAAATGCAAATACAAATACGAATACAAAAACGAAGAAGAAGAAGATTATAAATTATTTACTTTAAGTAAAGTTTACTTTTTTTTCTTTTTTTTGTAAAAATAAATTTGAAGAATCAAATCTTATTGCAAATACCATGTGTAGGTAAACACATAATAAATATAAACGTGTGCGTGTGTAGGTGTGCGTGTAGGTGTAAACGCATACTCAACTCAACTGACACTGCAAGTAGAAGTAGAAGTTTAGTGCATTTTATTTATTTGCCTCAATATATAGAAACACTTAGACACATAATCTAAGCAATCAATTTCTATTACATTTACCCAAGTTTTTCCACAAGAAAATGAAGACAAAAAACAAAATTAAGTTTATTTTACTTTTTCTTTTTTCGAATTTTCTTTTTCTTCTTTCCACATACTTAAGATTCTTTTATGGTGTTGTTGTTCTTGGTGTTTTTGTTTCTATACACACATTCAGTTTCAGCTTGATTTCTGTAGAAAAAAAGTAGAAATTTTAAAAATAAAACACAAATGAACCAAAATAAAAAAGGAGCGAAAAGAAAGGAGTAAAAAGGAAAACTTTTCAAGATAAATGTGACACAAGACATTACGGCTGTTGAAACAAGAACAAAAATGAAGGAAATAAGAAAGAAGAAAAATAAGCTAAGAAAAGTAGCTGTAACACACATGGCGTGTATATGTACAGAGACTGTGGCAATTTAAACCCATACACCCACTTCAACTTGGAACAATCAGGCATATTATAAAGAAAAGCATCAACTGCAGACTGAAACTCTAGAGCACATCACACAAAGTGTTTACGTGTATATGTGTATGTATGTGTATGTTTTGTAAGAGAAATAGTAGTCAACGACTAAGGCTAACAAACATGGTTACCACGTATTCTAAATATGAGTCATTCTAAATCAATAGCATTTGAAACGTTGTGCCAAAAAAAATTAACACAACAAAATCTATTTAGTTTTGGTTTCTATGGAAGTTTTTAAATTTAGTACCTCCAGCTTTCGGAGTTCCTGCATATCCTCAGCTATGCGCTGGCTGTATTGGCTTCATAAAATTCCAGAATTCAACACCTCCTCATAATCCATAATCCGGTTTGGCACAAAGCTCGTTCGCCCGGGCCATCTGGCGAAAGTATATCAGACTCATCTCGTCCGCCAATATGTCTATCGATATCACTTCATCAGACACTGTCCTAAAACCATATTATCATTCTCTCAAATGGATTTTGTCCTTCAATATTTGGCATCATCTTCATCAGTGCTCCCTGGGTTACAGATGCCTTTTCGACGATGAATTTTACGTACTCCTTGAAGTTCAACCTGTTGTCGATGATCACTTCCAAGTATTTTATGACCCTCTTCGATTTGATTTTAGTGTTTTCAATGGTAACTTCCATCTCTTCCATTATTTTCCAACCACTTATTAAAATCCTGCCTTATCAAGCCAACTATTTGAACCGCTATGTTTGTCTTCGCCTCTATTTTCTTTATCATCTTAGCGACCCAGGCAATGTCGTCTACAAAAGCCACAATTGTAGTCCCGTTTAGTAATTGTAGTCGAAGTGTGATCTTTGATATTGTAAAGAAAGTGAAAAATCTATATACTGGTGATTAGCTTTTACATCGCTTAACATTAAAATTATAAACAAAAGCTACAAAACAATGCAGTAAACAAACCTGTTTACAAATTATCGCACTGCTTAATACAACAACAAACGGCAGCAAAAAAAAAAATGGTAAACGAGTAAACAAAAATACACAAACAACACTAAAAGAATAAATGTAAACAAAATAAATAAATAGCTCTACAATAATAATTGTAAACAACGATGTTTAAATGTATAGAGTTTTCAGGACAGACTGTTTTCTTTGTCATATAAGAGGCAATGCAAAGCGGCGACTGATCTGTCGAACAATTGTCTAGTAATTGTTATTGTTTATGCAAAGGAGGAATAACAAAACAAAAAGACAATTGTTATTGTTTACATAAAGTTTTGAACAGTATGTTATTGCAATCTACGAGCTCATATTTTAAACGTTTTTAGAAGGTAAAAACGTAACACTATGACGAAATGTAATGTGCAAGGAAAGGTATTTCAAACTATCGTTTTTAGTTCAAATGGAAACACAACACTTTCGAACAAACCCACAGATGACTTACATAAGTCATAAAAAGGGCTTTTGAAGAAGAAGAAGGACTGTTGCACTCTTTTTGGTTAACATGCCTCAAAGAGAACAAAAGGTGCTATTCCTCTCTTTTAACTAACGTTTTCCAAAAAGAACAAATGGGCTTCTTAGAGAAAAATTAGAAACAATATTTAATCTTAAAACTTTCTTTAAAGATAAGATAGTAAATCACCCACATGTTTAGTTGCCCATGTGTTTGTCCCCACATTTGGTAGAAACAAACAATCACGCATGGCATACAGGATACATTGACACTCACATATTCACAATCACCTTCGAGTGTGTACGCTAATGCACTCCTCATACATATGGATGCCATAGATTGATATAAAAGATTGCATTACACCAGGAAGCAATCAGTGCGGACACAAATCAACAGCAAACTTAAAAAGGAAAGAACGAAAAAAAGGAAAAAAGAAAACAAAATAACTTAAAGAAGAAAAATAAGCAACAAAATAGAACAAAAAGAAATGGCAAGAAATGAATGCTGCACTTTAACATTAAAGAAACCAACACATACTACTACTGCATTAGACTTCTTATACTTCTTCTGTTCTTGCACTGTGTTATTAATGTTTTTGTTTTTGTTATTGCATTTACTTTGAGAACAATATTTCTTAATGCATAGAGAAGAGTAATTTTAAGAGAGTGTGTGTGTATGCATGTATGTCTATGAGTTAAGAATGTAAAAATGATAGAAAAAAATTGAATTTTTTTCTATTTCGTATAGTCTTTATAGAATAAATTGTAAGTACTGTGTAGTATTCAAGTAGCTTCATTCACTTTATTTCTTTAACACACATACACACACGCTCCACTGAATCAAACACTTGCATTGAATCGTTTAGATGTGTTTCATGGCGAGAAATTTTAAAATACACCAAGGAGTTACAGTGAAGCTTAAAAGTCCTGTAATAGCATTCGATTGTTGCAATACCAGTATGTTATGTATGTATACAATCATAACTTTTGTTTAATACTGTTAAAATGTAAAATACCCATACATCTTATTTAGTCTGAATAACTTGATTGCTTACTGTTTGGTATTTTGTTTTAAGAAACAGTTTTTTTTGTGTTATGTTTTCTATTTGGAAACTTTAACTTGATGGAAAACCAACCTTTCTATATGGCCCATAGATATTTAATTATAAATGCGATTTTTAAATCCAAAAACATATAAAATCTGTAAAATAATACAGATTTGGAAGGTAATATATTATGGTTTATCTATTTGGATAAACAAGTCTTAGAAAATTGTATTAAAACTTTAACCAAAAAGACCATATTCTTTAAATTTTCAAAATTTCCCACATGGATAGTGTTGCTTACAGAAAACTTTTTTGCAATTTTTTTTCTAGAATCTCTAGATGTTAATGGTACTTTTTACACATTAGGTATTGTCGCCCTTTTACATTTAAACATGCGTTTAAAATATGAGTTCGTAGATTGCAAATAAAATTCGCACAATTCTGTGTGCCACTGTTCACAACTTGCTATAAACGACAACAATTGCCTTTGTTTATACCCTTTGAATAAACAATAACAATAACTAAACAATTATTCGACAGATTTTTATAATGAAGATCTTCAAACACACCACGTCTTCACACAAGACAGATTGAACTTTATCTAACTCATTTGCCTGCTTTACCTTGAATTTTATATGGCAAAGTAAACAGTCTGATGAATGTTCTTCAAGGCGAAAGGCTTCTTCTTCTCGAAATCTCTATATATGTAAACATATAGTAAACTTGTTATTTACATTTATTCCTATAGTGTTGCATTTTTGTTTACTTATTTATCATTTGTTATGCTGGTGTTTGTTGTTATATATATTACTCAGTGCGATAATTTGTAAACAAGTCCATTGTTTTTGTTCTTTGTAGCTTTTGTTTATAATTTTAATATTACATACATAATTGGCCATTACAACCCTTCATCAGGATTACGGCCTAGCTTCTCAACACCACTCATGTTGTGTGCGTTAATTTTATACATGAGTGGCGGGACCTACAGTTTAAAGTCGACTCCGAACGACAGATTTTTTGAGAAGCTTTTCATTGCAATTTTTACTCTCAGAGTTTTTGCCAGAAATCTGCTGAGAGGAAGTCGCCGAAGAAATACTTTTTGTATTTTGTTTTTGATGTCTGGCCTGGGATTTTAATATTAAACGATATAAAAGCAAAACACCAGTATATTGATTTTTAAATTTTCACAACAATATTTAATCTTAAATAAAATTCGCCTCAGTGCTCAACATAAAATAGCCTTCAAATGACCGCCATGGTTATAATGCTAGAATATTAATCGTTTTCTGAAGTTTTTCATGGTGCATTGAATTTCGGATTAGATTCACTAAACCACAAACTAAAAAACACAACTGTACAGCGTTAAAGTGCATGACATCAGATTCCTTTGAAATAATTTGTTCGGGATTCGTTGCTGCAAAATGTAGATTTTTGCATGCGTGCATGTATGGCAGGTAGTGTTGTCTTGCCGAAACCACAAGTGTCTTAAGTTGTGACGGATGTGATGAAAATAATGTGTGATGGAAATATTGCCATCCAAGCGTTGCGTTGGTACTACATTCATCATATGCCGGGAAGAATTTGAAAACCGAATTTACAAAAGCCAACATGAGACCTACAAATTTCACTTGAAAACCTAAGAATTATAGGCCAAAATCGAGTTCGCCATTGACAGTGATGGCTCGGCCAACATCGTTCTCAAACAACTATGGACCGATGACGCCGCCAGCCTACAATATGTACGAAACAGTGACCTTTTCGGGATGCATTGGACCCTCTAGACAAGTATTTTGCTACATTTTACAAATGTGTTTGTTATTTCATTCAGAAATGAACCTCGTGAGCTTAGAAATGGTGAGCAATAATATAAAAAGTGCTCCAACGATATGATGTCCTAAACACACTCACGATATTCATAATGATAATAAATCCACCGTGCCTATGCAGCTTAGGTGTGTGTAAGGGGGAGTATCATGTAAGTTTGCTTAGCAGAGCACTCCAGTCGCCTTTATTATAGCTTTACTATTCAAACTACATGCTCATTATTCCTCATCTATCAGAAGCTCCACAGACTATATTCCCATTTCATACTACTCTTACTTATTTAAATCTCTTTTTGAACTACAACTTAAATACTCTCCTACTATTTTCAACATCTCTGTTGGCTGCAATATAGATTTAAAGAAAAACAAAGAATGTGCAATAAAATCCATGATGCGACCACTTCCGGTTCACATATATCAGCTAGTTTTTCATTTAAACCCTAATTTTTGACAATTTTTTTTATTTTTCTGGAACATCATCTTCGTAAAGTAGTAAATTGTCTTTTTTGTTGTTTTTGTATTATTTTACGTTCGACTGAGCTATAAAATAAAAATGGATTTAAACTTATACTACAATACACACATACGATATGTGTTGTGTGTATGTGTTGTATGTATATGTGGAAAAGTAACTGTGTGTGTGTGTGTGTGTATGTGTGAATAGGTTACATATTTTATTTTCTAAAGATTTTTTTTCTAAGATACACACTGACACTGGGTATTATCGATGACATTTCGGTTGAATGGATTTTAAAACACTAAAATTGCAATGAAAATATTGTAGAAAAACCGTAAAAAACAAAAAAAACGACTAAAAACGATAAAACAGTTTATAAAATAAAGACAATTTATGGAGGTTTTACTTGTTTTCGTTCATTCCTTTTCCAATGTTTTTCCCTTTTTTTTCTGTAATTTTATACTTTATCCTTAACAAACTTCTAACAACCAATTCCAAGCAGAACGAAAAGCAATAAAGACATTATATCCGTTATCCATTTACTTATAAACGATACATACACCCGTACATACATACATACATACATGCTATTCCTTATGATTATATGGTGTACATACATGTGTACCTTTTGCACTTTGTGTACGTGAGTAGATGTGTGTGTGTTCATGTGTAATTTTATAAAATTATCTGTATATTAAGGAAAACGATATCATATAATTTATAATGTTAAAATAAATACATTTCGTAATGACCAGAATATTTATTTTTACTTTTTTTTTTTGGGGAAAAAAACCAACTTCGAAGCTATATGGTACATGCATTTGCCTTAAAACATTGGCCATTAGAGTGTTTAAGCATAAGAAGAAAAAAAGAACTTAATTTTTAAGGCGTTATAAACGATTTGAAATTGAAGACATGATATGTACGTCTGCAAATAAAACGTAAATCTAGTCCAGACAATAAAAGTAATCAAGTTTTATATTGTAAATCTACACAGTACAACCTCATATAAAATAATAAGTTTTATTAGCTTAGATTGTTAAGATCACTGAAGGGAAATTGCTTATGAGCAATTTTCATTTTCCTTTCTTCAAAGAATGTAGAAACATCCAATAGTTCTGAGATAATTGGTAAGGCTTTGTGTTCTTAACACATTGATTCCTATATTCCAACAGGGGCTATACTTACCTCCATTATATCTCTCTTCAGAGACAATTAGAGTTATCTACTATAATTATAATTGGTTTGCTGTTGGATTGGTTTAATTTCTTTATAATATAAAACAGTTGTTAATAAAGCAAACGTAGATAAGGTTTGCTTTGAAAAAGGAACCCAAACGATACTGTGTATAAAATTCCTATTGCGAACTTCCAACGCTGCAGAAAAAAGCATCATAGCATTGACATTACATTGAAAAGACCAATGGTCGTCGTAGTCTAGTAGGCAATGTTTGGCCTATTGGACGTAAGGCCAGGTTTCAAACCCCAGGTCATACGTCTCTAACAAAACGAAATATAAAAAATATTTCTTTGGTCACAGCAAAAACTCTGAGAGAAAAATAAAAAAAATTATCACTGATCCATACATTGGAGAGAGTCTGAAGGACTGATTTAAATTTTTTCTGTAGCTTTTAAATTTCCTACTGGAATTTGGCATTGTAAAGTGCAAATTCATAAAATATTTACAAAATAAATATTGAAGTTCATTGAACTGAATTTTATTTATTTATTGTAAATTTGTTGATAAATATTCGATTAGTTTGCAGTTCTTTTTTTTGTGTTGTTGCTGAATTCATATTATATTTTGCATTCAATTGAGCTTTCAAATGCATGTCTGCTAAATAACTTTGAATGGAATTCATACTACAACTGCTGCAATTGGTTGCAATCAATTAATTTACACATGCTTATGCATTTAAATACTTGCATTGTCATATGAATCCTTTTAATACTATTCTTTTGAATTTATTTCAAATATATTTACAAATAAAAGACATGCTTTTATTGATATTTCATTATTTGTACCAATATATATGTACATACATATGGTACACATTAGATTGAATGAGTGTTTTATTTATTATAAAATTTTTAACATAATAAATAAATCGAATAAAATTTCTATTGTTTAACAAATACTTACAACACTTCAAGTTTCTAGTGTCAATACATGAATGTGAACAAATAATAACAGAAGAATTCATACTAAAATACTACGTCTGATGTAAACAAACAGTTACAGATGGAAATTGTAATAGAAACATAATATGAGAGACATACGTGTAGTAGTAGGAGTATTCAATGACACATTACAAATCAGTACTTGTCATTAGCTTTGTAAATAACAAACGAACAACATTCATACTTATAAATGAAAATATTTTCCCAAAGCACACTTACATTGTATACAAAAATTATTTTGTCTTTGTCTTCATAAACAAATTATAATGATATTGACAAAACAATCTTTATTACATTGTTGTTGTTGTTGTATTATATGTTGCTATTCTATGGAAATTTTGTGTAGCAGTGCGTGCAAGAGAAACGTATTTGTTGATGTTTAATTTGCATACAATCTATAGAACTGAAGTACGTACGTACACCTAAGCCACTCATATTGGCAGGATTTTTAAATCTTAGGCATAAAGAAAAAGAAAATTTAATTTTTATTTTTCATTCTCTTACGAAATCTGTCGTTTTTTTAAGGTTTCCCGACAGCAAATTTGTTTTGCAAAAAATTAAAAAAACATCGCCCCACCTAGCGATAACACACCTCTAATAGGGACTTTCTTCGTAGTATAGCTGTTGATAATGGCCAACCAGTTCAAGCGACATTTTGATGCATAAGTCGAGTGTTCGTTAAATGGACTCTGTTGCTGTTTGGCAACTAAACCTAACTGTCAAGGAAAAATCATCTTCAGCACTGAGACACATTTCTGAATTTAGTTCACATGAGAACTGGGAGAGTCCAATGAATGCCGAAAAATCACTGTATCGTGTAGATTTTGGACTAGCGGCATCACCCTTCAATATTCCTTTGAGAACGACGATGACCTTAAAATGGGTCTGGCAGGCAATGAGAGCAAAACGAAGTATATATTATCGACAAGTAGAGACGTGCGGTGTATTGGATCTCAGATAAAAGCCGATAACTATATTTTAGATATATTCGTAGTCAAGGAATTCATTTATCTTGACTCCGCCATTACCACCAAAAATTCGCAGGATCACTCTTGCCAACAGGTGCTACTGTGGTCTCAATAAGCAAGTGAGTAGCAGAGACCGGCATAGAGGGCGACCTTGTTTGCGTTATAGGGAGAAAATCGAGGAAGCCCTCATCGATTGGTGTGTCCAACTGGTGTAGGTGCGCAAGAAGCAGAGGCGCCTAGAAAGCAGGCCGAAATCCGTTAATCGTGTTTTTAATGGCCAATTAAGTAAGTAAGTAATAAATAAGAACAGCAACAGCGTGTGGTTTTCAGACGATATGCAGCTCATGTCATATTGGACATTCCATGTGAGTGATTTGAAGACATGGCCAGCTCATGTGTTACTGATGTGAAGTGACCGTCTAAATTCGATTTGACGCCGCTGGAATTTTTCTTGTGGGGTTTTCTTAAGTCGCAGATGTATACGGATAAAGTACAAACCACAACGGTTCTTGGAGACAACCATCTGTCAAATTCTACCTGTTTTATGCGTCAAAATTATGGAAAATTCGAAATTTTGGGATGCGTTCCAGCTAAAAAGCCGTAGCGGACATTTCTACAATTTTGTGTTCCACACGTAGGTCAATAGGTCTTTCAAAACTATTTGTTTTATTTAAAAATGGGAAGCGTGTAATGAAAGACCACAATAGCGGCTCTATAGGCAAATAATTTATTCATGTTTAAGTCGCCCCTGAGTAAATAATAGAGAAACTAATTCGTTAATGCTAGGTCCCGCCACGCAAGTATAAAATTTAGGCACACAACATGAGTAGTGTGAGAAGCTAGGACGTAATCCTGACTGAAGTGTTGTAATGGTCAATTATGTATGTATGTATAGGCGCTAAGACTGTCATCCTTGAGTCGACTATGGGCAGTTACTTGATTGATGAAACTGCAATAAAGCAATGATATGAAGATGAAAATGTTTCTTGAAAATGTAGGGAAAGGGTAATGAATATGAAATAATGAATAGGAATTAATGCACGGAAGTAATATTTAAATATAATAAAATATTATCTTTGATTAAATAAATCCAAATTGAAAATTCGTAAATTATTTTCAACCATAACATCACTTATCAATTTTCATTAGTTCACCTTTATTACATATTTCCTGTTCAATATTCAAAGGAAATTATTTTATCTTCATATATAGAATTATTACTTTTAATTATCTGTATATGCGTATGTATGCCTGAGTGTATGTGTGTGTATGTTCAATGCAATATGCAAATTTCTAAATATCTTCAAGTAGACTTAAAAGTAATTTAACATGATGAAAATCATGAAATGAACAATTTTAATATGAAATTTATTATCGTTACAGTATTTATGGTTGTATTCTCATACTTCTCGTTATTCATTTTCGAAATTCGCATGCAAATGAGGATTACATATTTACGCATGTATGTATGTGTTCATATGTACGAACTACTGGCGTATAATATTGTTCAATAATAATTATGATTTGTATACGATTTCTTATTGTTGTTGTTGTTGTATTAATATTAAATTTCTGAATAATAATTACAGACATTATTAAAGGAAACTTCAGTTTATACACAGAAATATTTGATAAATGTTCACTTGTGTCAGAGAGTTATGTGCATAAGCGTATCTGTTTGTTTACATATGTATGTACGTATTTTATGTTTCTGAAGTCCTTTGTATTTCACTATTGAGCAGAGTATTAAGTCGACCATAATTATGGTTTGTCAAATTAATTGTAACTGTGCTTAAGTTTATGAAAAATTTAATGTTAAATTAAAAGACTCTTATTATTCCCTTTAACCAAAGCTAATATTCCCATTTGAATATTCAAAGAATTCAAAAGAGTGTTCTTAATTAAACAATTGCCGTAATTCATTAAACATTATTGTTAATTTATTTTGCACTTTAAAGAAACTATGTAATTCAGAAAAAACAATTCATTATTGGTCATTGCCTATTCTGGCTACCTACATATGTATGTCGTGTGTTAATTCTGAGTTGCTTTGTTGGTTTCAAACTATAAATATTAGGCAATGGTTATTTTACTCTCAGAGTTGGGTTCTCTGGTAGCCTAGACCATTAGCGTGAGGTTCGTGGGTTCTACACCGAGCACATAATCAAACTAACTCAGGTCTCATAAAATTATATACATATATTTTGTAATTGTATTGTAATAAATAAAAATTAAAATACTCTCAGTACTTGCGTAATAAAATATTTATTTTCACTTTCTTTTTATGATATCATAGCTTATTCCCTAGACTATGGGGACCACAACCACAGCTGAACTGTAAGAACTTGACTGCAGTAGTCAAAATTTGTAGAAACTGAAGAAACTTAGTTTGTGTTTTACGGCCACAAATAACAAACTAACGCGTATTTTTGACGAAAAAATTATTAGGCTAAGATAGATAAATACTATTCAAATTCTGCATCATTAATTTTAAAAGCAATCTCTCGGTCAACTCAATTTAAGTAGTATTGGATATAAAACAACGCAACATGCCACACATAAACACATACATCATTGGTCATTACAACCCTTCAGTCAGGATTATGACCTAGCTTCTCACATCACTTATGTTGTGTGTGTTAACTTTACGTATGGGTGATGGCACCGACAGTTTAAAGTCGATTCCGTACGACAGATTTTTCAGTTGTTTTTTAAAGCAATTTTATTTACTCTAAGAGTTATTGCCAGAAATCTGTTGAGTAGAAATATTTTTTCATGGTTCGTTTTGTTGCAGATGTCTGACCAGAGGTTTGATCTGCGGCCTCACGTCCAATGGGCCAACAAACTACCTAGTAGACTACGGTCACACGTATAGAATCTCCTACATCCTCTACATTAAAAAAAATTAGCAGTATACTCATAGAGATTGTGAAAGTCATAGGTATCAGACATGGCTCAGTACTTTAAAGTTTGTATAATTACTTGGATAGGAGAATGCTTTTCGATTATTGAGAATATCGCGTATGTGATCGCAAATGCAAAACAAAGTAGTGTTTGGAGTTGTTTACTCTCGTGATAGACGACTTTTTGTGCTGTTGTGTAAATCTGTTGTGTAATCTAGACAAAATAGTGGGTCTAACAAAAAAAGCATCTGTTGTATATATTTTCAACACGTTATAGATGACTTTTTTGCTTTGTTGCGTAACCGTGGATGTACATCTAAGAACATAATCAAGGAAATGATAAGAAATGGGAAATTTTTTGTATTACCCTCAAGCTCTATGAATGAACAAAAGGAAATAAAAAAGGCGTTTATATGAGAAATTGAAACACACCTACGGTACGCGATACCATGAACCTGATGTTAGGCGAATTTTGTAAGCTATTAACCCCACTGCTTAGTGGCAATCGCTCAAATCATACGATTTGTGCCTTCTAGACTGCTGTTTTTATTTTTAAATTTTAAATTTCTTTCGCATACAGAATATACGTACTATAGAATGCAACATAACAGTTGCCATCGGTGGAAAAAGTATACCAAAATTTGAGGTCTGAGATAGGCCACCTAATCAGTAATTAATAAAGGACAATCAATAAATAAATATTTTTACGTCTTTTTATCTCTTAAAAAGAAAAAAACGTGTTAAATATGAGCTCATAGATCGCAAATACAATAAAAAAATAAATTTGTGTTTAGTTTTAATTAAAATTCTTTATTATTCATTCAATTCCATGTGCCAATTTCATTCAATTTATGTAAACGACAACAATTGCCTTCTTTCTATTGTTATTTATCTGTTTATACCCTTTGCATAAACAATAACAATTACTAGACAATTATTCGACAGATCTTTGTAACGGGGATCTTCCAACCATGATTACACATCCACACAAGACTGACTTTTACTAGCTCAGTTGCCTGCTTTGGCTTGCCTTTTCTATGGCAGAGTAAACACTCTGATGAATGTTCTTGAAGGCGAATGTTCATGGCTTAGCCTTCTCGAAATCTATTGTTGTTTGTGTATTTTTGTCTACTTGTTTACCGATTTTTTATGCTGGTGTTTGTTAAGCAGTACGATAATATGTAACACTTTTGTTTACTGCATTGTTTTGTTTAATTTAAACTTTTAATATTAAGCGATGTATAAGCAAAACACCAGTATATAGATTTTTCATTTTCGTAACAATATTTTATAAACAGTTGCAATCTTAATTAACTTACTCCTTGCAACTCTTTGGACAGGATTGCAACTTAGTTTCTCACGCGATTTAAGTTGTGTGCGTTAGTTTTATCCACGAGTGGGGAGAACTATTGCTGCAATTTTATTTTATTCTCAGAGTTTTTGCCATAAGACTGCTAAAGAGGAAGTCGTCGAAAGAAGTATTTTTTCATATTTCATCCTGTACGAGATGTCATCATCTATAGCTTTCGGCAAGTACTACTAGGCGAATTCGTTGTATTACATTATTTTTATTACAATTTCCAAAACCCAAACACCGCCTAAAAAATAATTAATTACATTGTAACTCCAATTAATAATTAATTATTATGGGTTTTGCTGTGAAGAAGCTGTGCCATATGCCTGTATTTTATTGCAAAATAAACAATTTTTGTTTTCTTCTTATTTTCAATAAGAATAGAAATAAATTGTAAAATATTTAATAGTGCAACAAACATTTGAACATCTGTGGCATCAACACATACAAAATACTTTTCAAATAATAACATTTTGTTGTCTTTGTTAAGTGTTTAACACTTCTTATGCAAAATGTAAGAAATGCAGAATGATAGGGGAATATAAAGAAAGTGTTATGATGACATTTTAATGTATTTGTTAAAACATTTGTACATACATAACGAATACTCGTACATTGCATTTTGGAATGAATCTTAAATACATATATGCATATGTGTCAAGTTATTTACGAATATATAACTATGTATGGTGTATGCAACATAAATGGGAAGACAATGAATTACATGTTTATACCATTGTTTGCATATTTTCTGTTACGTCTGTGAGTGTTGTGTCAATAGTTATTAACATATTCCATATACATATCACTACATATATGTATGTATATATGTATGTATGTATATATGTACATATATGCAAATAATTGTATGCATTTGTATTTATGCTGATTATCAAAACATGTTAACAATTGAATTTGAATATTGAATTCTCAATATTTTATGTTCAATACAATAACACAAACGTATGCATACATATGTATGTCTTTTGTGTTTACGGTGTTTTAGTGAAAATATATTCAAATAATAATACACATGCGGCAATATTGTATGTGTTGAAAACTTTAATTAAATATTAATTAGAAAATATATTTTCACAACAACAGCCATACCATACCATGGCAATGCTTATTAATGCAATTAAGCCACGTTAAATACAAAAGATTTCATTGTCCATTGTTCTTGGGGAAAAGTAGATTCATAAATAACATGCTTAATTACATTCCTAATTGAAATCGTATTTTTTCATTAATTTCTTTGGAGAAAGGAATTTAAATTGGGTTATTAAGGTACCATTAAATTAAAACATACAAAGAGAAACTACAGATTAGAGAATTTCCTAAATTAAGCATTAAGATTTAAGGCATGATCTCTATTTCATGTTCATTTATCAACAAATTATTATTTGGAAATTTCATTTAAAAAAAAAATTAGGAAAAAAAAATTCTTGGTTTTGTTCTCTTTTATCGCTATGGATAATGGTCGCCGTAGTGTAATTATCTTCTACAGACAGCTTGGATGTTCAAACTTCAGTTGTAATATAAAAAAAAAGGAATTTTAATCTTAGCGCGAACACTCTTCACAGTTTCCTGGCAAAAACTCTGGGAGTTAATCAATTGCCTTGAAATGCCTCTCAAATCTAACATTCAGCGTCTCCACCACTTATATTGCGTCTTCCCACAGGGAATTTTGAACTCTTGCTGTAGCTACATCTGTCGAATTAGTAGTCATTTATTTAGTCTGTCTGTTTAGTCCAATCATAATGTACAGATGCAGCATTCAACAAAATGTGTAAGTAATAAAACTCTTCGGGCAACGTACCAACTAGCGCTCATGCCAATTACATACATGTATATACATACATATGTAATTGGCCATTACAACCCTTCAGTCAGGATTACGGCCTAGCTCTTCTCACACCACTCATGTTGTGTGCGTTAATTTTATATATGAGTGGGGGGACCTACAGTTCAAAGTCGACTCCGAACGACAGATTTTTGAGAAACTTTTCATAACAATTTTATTTGCTCTTAGAGTTTTTGCCAGAAATCTGCTCAGAGGAAACCGCCGAAGAAATATTTGCGTCGCGACCTGTGACTACATCTGTACGAAATTCAACTGACTCAGGAACGCTAGGAAAACAACCGTAGACAACAACGTATGCTAGCTGCATAAGATCAAAAATAGTTGGCAACAGAACCTTATTTTTCAACGAAAAATCATCATCTTTAGAGAAGGGGCCCATTGCTAGATGTATGACTAGGTGAACAAACAAAATTGTCAAATTTGGTACGATACCATTTCAATGCATTCTGAAAAAGCCAATGCTATGTAAGGATTTTGGACGGCGTCATCGGACCATATCACATAATGATGAGTATTATAGGTCGATGACTAACAACATTTTATCATGACCAAATTGGAAGATATAGACAACAGCGAGATGCAGGTTCAACAGGTTCAACCTATACGGGTTATTTCACAGTGGATATTCTGCACGAGGTCATATCAACAGGCAAACGAGATCGAGATCGTATTCTAGCAAAGAGAAATTCCTTTTTATTTAAATTCGTACGATCAGATAGTAAGAAAACCCCATATTTTTTATATACATATGAGCCTTACCGACGCATGTTAGTACGATTTGCTACATTTTCATGGCATTAAGAATAAGCAAGTTTGCCAACTTTATGCAATTCATTCTTATTACGAACTACAGGCTGGATTATTCACTGCCTTCGAGCAAGAAATATCGTAACTTGTTGATCTGTTCTGTTTCAACCAAGAATCATTCAGGAGATTATGAGTAGATTGCCCATGGCCTTGAGTATTCTGTGTTTCCAAGTTTACCATATCATACGCTTAATCTGGCAATAACTGTAGCAAATATTTGCAATTTGTAGATTTACAAATTTGAATTCCTAATTTGGTACGATTCTCAGAATCTGCATCCTCTTATTGCTTTAAGAAGTGAAAAATAATTGCAAAAATTTTTAATTGAAATTTATCTCCCCAATTTACCAATTTCCTACAATTGAAAAAAACTGCTCATTCATACGTACATTTTACGTTTTAATTAGAAATTCTCTTAAAGTCTTAAATTTCTTAGTTTAATTAAACATCCTTCAAAAAGAAAAAAAAAATCCAAAAAATCCCAGAAAACGTAAAAATCTTAGCAAAAAAACAAAAGGAAAACTTGATTATGCTGCAATAGTCTTCACTAGATAAATTTGGGGTGAAAGAAGAGAAAAAAAATGTGAAACCAGATAAAGAAGGAAATAAAAACAGGAAAAAATCAAATTGCAAACAACCTAAAGTTTGATTAAACTCTTGTGGTGTGCTCTCATAAAACTTGTGACTTTCTACCAATTTTTTTCCTTTCCTTTTCATTTCGTTTATTTTCTTTTACATTTAAACTCTGGCATGTACTATACCCAGCCTTGATATATAAAGCAAGAGAAGAAAATAGTTCTTGTGGTTCATAAAGGTGCTTTACTTGTTAATGGATTTGGTTTACACAATTTTGATAGAAATTTAAGACTATGTGCAGGAAATCCTACTTTTAGTTTAAAGTTTTCATATCCATATGTACAGAAAATGTAATTATTGCTCTGTTGTCGAATTCTAAGAAGAGCATACAATACTATGTGCAACAATATCTATTGACAATGAGCAGGAATTGTTTGTACCATTTTTTTTCTTTTTTTTTCTAAAGTCGTTGGTAGTAGGTAGGCCACAGTTCAAAACCCAGTTCAGACATCTTCAACAAAACGAAATATCAGAAAATAATTCTTTGGCGTCTACCTCTTAGTAGATTTCTGGCTAAAACTCAAAAAATTTTTCATTCGTAGTCGCCTTTAAATTGTAAATATCACCACTCATGTGCAGACACAACGTAAGTGAAAAATTAGGTCGTAATAATGACTGAAGAGTTGTAATGATGAATTATGTACGGTCCTAATTAACAACACCACTGACTTAATGTTGCACTTTTTAATGCAACTCTCAGTTAGTTATTGTTCTGTTTGTACTGCCCAATTTCATGTCTGGCAACTTCACCAGCGTTGTGTGCAGTATTGTCTTTGTATTTGTAATGTTTGAATCGTTCTCATTCGCCTAAATACTTACGTTGCTGTTTGTGTAGCAATATTTAAAGAGCACAGACAAAGGACTTTACCAAGCACACTGTGAGATAGAAGGGATTTTTTCCATTGGATTGTAAAGCAGACAAGTTCCCATTAAGACCACACCACGATTATGTCTCATGCTCTTTTCACGCAATTTTTCATGACTTTTTACAGAGATGTATTTGTAACTACGGGCTGGTTCTCCAGCATAGAATAGTTGTACTTGTAATATGCAGTCCTTGCGCTGAGCAACTCAAGTGAACTACAACTTTGACCTCAAGACAGAAGACACAATGGATGTAACATACAAGGATTTCGCATTTGAGTTCATGAATTCTAGATTTTTCAATCCTCACTACTTAAAAAAAATTTGCTCGGCTTTAAATTACATGATCTAGATGGCCAATTAACATTCGGATTTCTTGAGATAATTTGTTTTGGAAATCGTTCTTGCATTAAATCAATTGTTTTACTACCCATAATGTAATATATTGCGGGGATTTGTTGAAACCATATGTCGTTCAGACACATGCAACAAAAACATTGTTATCATGTTCTTTTAACCAATACCGTTTAGACTCAATGCAATTTTAGCCTCATCTTTACAAAAATAAGTCTCAACCAAGACAAAACTACATTCCAGACAATTACTACATATGGGTGCATTTCTTCTGGATAACATAAGCATTTCCTGAACCGCTTGTGAATTCACTACGTTATTCAGGTGGAAATGTGCTTCATCGGTGAAGATGACTTCCATCGAAAAATTGGCATTGATTGGCCTAATTTGCTCCATTAACCATAGAACGCGTTGCAGGTGCTTTCCACAGTTTAACTTCCCAATTAAGCCGAATTTTGTATGTAAGAAAGTGGATGTCTTCTCATATTTTCTGCGTAAATGTTATTTGCTTTTCAATAGAATACGATTTAAATTTCTTAAATAAAATCTCCCTAAATAAACTGTCTTTAAATCTCACAATTTCCCAGTTTTATTTTCATCACTATAAATCCACTACAAGCGCTTGTAACGCATTCTAAATGACCCATAATCGGCTTTCAAACAGTTTTTTTTTTTTTTTATGAAATCCTTTCCCCACTTTATGTAAAGTGATTGTGTTATTGTTAAAAAAAATACTTAAATTTTGGTAAAAACTAAAGTTAAAGTAACCGTTTTAAACTTTTGTTTTATATTTCACAATTTCAGAGCCGTTTTTATTGCTGACCAAAGATTTTTGGCTTTAAAACAACCCGATAAATTCTGGACGTTACAAATAAAATATGTGCAGGCTCGTGATGCTGGCGCATATGAATGCCAAGTGTCAACAGAACCAAAAGTTAGTGCTCGAGTGCATTTACAAGTTGTTGGTAAGTAAATTTCATACATACATTTTCATATTTTATACCAGTTTTTTTTTCCTTCTTTTTTTGCATTTCTTTTACCATTTTGTCTTGTTGATGTTACCCATCACAAAAAATTTTTAAACAAACACTTTTTGTAGGGGGAGTTAACTGTTATTTTGATTTTCTTTTGTTTTGGTAACCAACAAATGGCTTTAAAAGAAATTTAAGATGGCCTTTAGCCTGTTGAGCTCTTGCAAAACATGACTTTATACAAAATTAACACTTGTTTGCCTAGATTCGTTCAATTTAAAAGAGGAATTCTAATTGAATATTTTTATAGAAAACAAGTATATCGCCAGTCATATAACGTGTGGCATGAGTTTTACATAAATTTTCTCGGAAATATGTTTTTTTTCTTCTGCGGTTTGCTTTAGAAAACCTAAATGTTTTGATCACTAGCCAAATGTAATTTTAAACACAGAAATTTTATAGTTATGATGTTGGGAACTGATGGAAATTTCTTTTTCTTTATAGAAGCATAGCTTTTCATCAAACGATTAAGATAGTTGCACGTGGTTCTACATGATATTGACAAGATTAAATGGAAAACCGGTTTTGTATTTACATCATATCTCTTGAAAATGTTTCAAAAAACTCAACGAAAACGTCTTAGTGATTAACGAAATTGAAAGGAAATTTTTTTCTAACGGTGTCTGAAAGTTGCGACAAATTTCTGGCGAAAACTCCGAGAGAACAATTGCCATGAAAAAGTTTCTCAAACCTACGCCTTTAAACTGGAGGTCCCTCTATTCACGCAATAAAATTAACACACACAACATGGGTGACGCAAGAAACTAACAAAAGCACTGTAATGCCCAATTATGTATGTATATACATATACGATGTCGTTTTTCATTCAGACACATCCTATCGTTTTATTTGTTCTCTGGGTGAAGCTGAATATGAGAAATATTCCATGACTCAGGCCCATAAACCAGGCTAAATTTGATCGATGCATTGCGAAAGATTGAGTTCTTTTTGCCGGCGTGAAATGGAAAGCGGCGATGTTTTCGGCAGATGGTGGAAGTACGGTTGTTGTTTTGACCAAGGCGTAATCAACAGCGGCGATGCAGATATAGCATTTCGTAGACGCACGAATGTTGGTTAATCATTTACTGAACCCATGAACTCGAATTTATGTATGTATTTATTAAATTATGAATTGTCCTCTCGGGAGGGCAATTAAGGCGATAGTAAAATGGGTTAAACTCCTAATACTTTTTCTGAACATTGGTCATTGTAAACCGTAAAATTTCGTGCTTTTGTTTTGGAAGAGCCAATAATTTCATTCAATAGGAATGGAAATTAACCATATTTCATTCTACATTACCCTCTGATTCTAATGCAACTAAATGAAAGTGTTACGTTTTTAACTTCTAAAAATTTTTAAAATATGAGCTTGTAGATTGCAAATAAAATAAAAAATTAATTTGCGTTTAGTTTTAATTAAAGTTCTTTATTATTCATTTTGTTTTATTTTGTTATCCCTCTGTTTATACCCTTTGCATAAACAATAACAATTACTAGACAATTATTGGACAGATCTTTGTAACACAGATCTTCAAACTACGATTACTCTCTTCAAACACAATGCGTTTTTCACACAAGACTGACTAACTAAGACGCCTGCTGGCCTTGCCTTTTATATGGCAAAGTAAACAATCTGATGAATGTTCTTGAAGGTGAACGTTCATGATTTGGACTTCTCAAAATCTCTATAAACGTAAACATCGTTGTTTACAATAATTAATGTAGCGTGGTATTTGTTGTTGTATTAAGCAGTACGATAATTTGTAAAAAGGTTTATTTACTGCATTGCTTCGTTTTTGTAGCTTTTGTTTATAGTTTTAATGTTAAGCGATGTAATAGCAAAATACCAGTATCTGGATTTTTCATTTGCATAACAATATGTACGCATACGTTCTTTCCATACATTTAAAATAATTAAAAATTGTCCATATTCCAAGCCACTGTCATTTGTTTGTCACAAATCAATTTGGTTTTTCCTACTTTATTTTCTTTTCTTTGGTCCGAAAGTGATTTGAGGTTTTTCGAAATAAAGTGTCCTCTCGAACTTTAAAGTACCACAGCTCCATTCCACTTTAAACTATGAGTAGTAGGAGCATGAATGTGTTGTATTTTTAATAAGAAAAGTGTTTTCTTCTCATTTCTCCTTTAGTGATTTCCATCTTTATGTAGATTTTTAAGATCCTCTTATGGAAGACTTTTTTATGAATATGATGAAAATATGTGTTTTATGGTTGGTCTTACCACACAGATTTTTGAAAAGGACATTTTTTCCTAAAAAGTGCTTCGAAAGGTTAATGGTCCAGATTCATTCGTTACAGTTGTGATAAAAAAGTCAAATTTAAGATGATTACGTTTATAAAAAAATACTTTTTCCTGGTCTAAGTTCATGGAAAGACTTTAAAAATTTTATTTTTTGTTTGTTGACACAGTAATCAATGGCCTATCATTTGACTTGACGTACCACCATAAATTTTTTTATTTTTTTCAAGCTTGCTTTTAGGAATCTTGAATTGACCATGGGTGCACTCATAAAACACTCAAGGCCATTGGAATAGGTATGAAGTATTAAATTTCCTCTAAGCCAAGTATAAATTCTTATGTCAAATTCTAATGAAATTGAAAATTAGAAGTCAAAATTTACTTTGGCAATCAAAAAAGGTACTCGTAGAAGCCCCCATTGAAATACACACACACACACATGCAGTTTCATTAATCGTAAGTATTTTCAGTAAAGTTAAGGGGAGCTGATTGAATGGATAACTTGAGTATCATGGAACCAATTATTTCAAATCCTAGATAAGGGTTTTGGGGTGTTTTGTTGTACTGTAAACATGTTTGTAGTCGCCGTAGTCTAGTAAGTAGTGTGTTGGCTTATTAAACATGAGGCCACGGTTTAAACCCCAGGTCAGAGCCTACGTCCCAAATGAAATATGAAACATATTTCTTCGGCATCTGCCTCTCTGCAGATTTCTGGCAAAAATTCTGAGAGTAAATAAAATTGCCGAGAAAATAAGTGGTTTGAAAAGCTGGATGATAATCCTAACTGAAGGGTTGTAATGACCGATTATGAATGTATGTGTATGTTTAGATTTAAACTGGTACGTTTGCTATGATAGTGACCCCGAACATTGTCTATTTTAAGCTTAAAAATATCTTTAAAATCGTTTCTTTGGTGAGCTCCATCTAAAGACGGATGGATATACCACACATAATGGCGACAAGCAGTCTGTTATACACCTTCAATCATATTTGGTGACTGATTTTTGACTACCATTTTGACTTTAAAGGAATCCTTAAGCAATTTTATATTTTTCTATTGCAGATTTGGTTTCATTGTCAGTTTTTTTTTGTTCGTCTTAAACATTTGTATACGTATATACGTATGTATGTATATACTAGCAGTCGAACGTGTAAATTATTCTGTGCTATGCTGGCAGATATGAAAACAAATGAAAACCCCTTACACTCTTAATCGAAATTTTCCCCTTTTTCAATTATCAAAAGTAGTGGCTTTAAGGAAACCATCGAATAGACAAACCAACATGTAAACGGCCAAAATAGCATAAGAAATGAACCAAAAAAAAAAAAAAAGAAAATAAAATAGAAATTGAGAGTATTTGTTAAATATTCTATTGGCAAACGAATAAATGAGGCAGAACTAAACTAAATGTTATGTGATGTTAAACAAGGAAAAAAAATAAAAATAAAATAAATATCCATGCATGAGTACATGTGTTTGTTTGAAAACACCAAAAGTATACAAACCAACAAGAAAATAAAAAGAGAAAAAAAATTCCAAAAATTTATGTATATTGATATGTACATATAATAACAACAAATCGTGTGAAAAAATCAACAGCAATCGTTGAAGAAAAAAATCGAGTCGTAACGTTAATAAAAATAAAAGTGTTTGCTAGGAAACATTATCCTTTTCTATGCCAATGGAATACAACTAATAGTACAATCACTGCCACAGCCACAGCTACAGTCACAGTCACAGTGTTACACATACACAACAATGTAGCACAGTTGAAACCTTTTTTTCCATAAATTTTTGCTGTTTGGTTTGTAAACTGAAAGTCTAGGATGTGCTGGTATGTACAGTTACGATGAATAAAACAGCAGTACAATGGAATCTTTGGTCACTATTAAGCACTGATGCAGCAGCTTCGAGAATATATGAGAGATAAGTTCTACGTAAGATCTTCGGTCCAGTGCGATCCAACAGTGGGCTGTATGAGCTCCTCAACGACATGGACGTTATGCAGCCGCTGTGCTGGCTCGGCCATGTCGTTCGAATGAAAGAGGATGGTCCGGCGAGACGGCAAGTGCGGTGATATGCATAAGTCGGCGAAGAAGACGACCTTATTTCTGTTGGAGGAACCAGATTGAGGAAGCAATGTGACCAACTGGCGTAGGTGTGCAAGGGGCAGAGGCGCCTGGAAGCTTGTGTTAAGGCACGCCAAAATCCGTTAATCGGATCTCGAATATCCCCTCAGTGTGGGATTTTCCAATTTCTGTGTACGTAATTATATATTGTAAGCATTCTTGTATACTATTAGTCATGTATTACCAACCTCTGTTGGCCTGAAATGAATGTTGTGGAAAACAGCGATAGCAGTTTTAACAGAACGTGACACACATCTTATTTGACATAGAATATTCAACATGTGCCATTTGAGATTTTGCCCTGGTAAGACCTTTCTTTATGAAATATACTTAAGTAGCAAACTACAGCAATCATCAAAGGCAATACAACCCATTTCAACGGCCGAATTCAGTCTAATTTATGTGTCAGGAAAAATATGTACGCTTCGGATGTTTCGATGTTACTGAAGGTTGCCGAAGCAGTTACTCGTTTGTGCACAAATCGGCCTAGAATATTTGAAGAATCTGCCAAAAATATCCGTGCCAAAATATTTAGAATTGTTTGAAGTCGCCGTAGTCTAATAGATAGTGTGTTGGCTTATTAGACGTAAGGCCACGGTTCAAACCAAAGATAATACATCAAAACGAAATATAAAAAAATATTTATTCGGCGACTTCCTTTCAGAAGATTTCTGGCAAAAACTCTGAGAGTAAATAAAATTGCCAAAGTTTATCTAAAATTGGTCGTTCGGAATCGACTTTAAACTGTAGGTCCCGTCAGTCTTGTATAAAAATTAACATGTGGGAAGCTAGGTTATAATCCTTACTGAAAGGCTGTAATGACCAATTATGTATGTTGAACTGGTTTGTGTAGCTTTAATAATGCTACTAACTTTCCAAATTTTCTAAACCGATTAGAAAATTAAAAATAAGGCCGTTATCTTTTCGGCCGTCTCTAGCATTAATGTTACCAAGATAGCAAAATTAAGTTATTTTTTCTATTGGAGCAACAAAATTGTCGAATTCAAGCTAAAAATCGTCCAAAGAACACTGAATTAATGGCAGTGGCCGCATGTCTTATCTTGAATTATGAAATTCTATTTAAGTCTTAATTTGTTTGATTTCCACCGTGGTAATATTTTCACCAATACTGTTTGTATCTGCATTTTTTTTTTTTGATTTTTTTGGAAATATTTGTTTTGCCCAATTTCACAAACTAAATGACGTTATAAATACAAATTATCTTTTCGAAGAAACTAAAATTCATGATACCAAAACAGAAAGCAAAACAAAAGAAGGATGGCAAGGATGAAAGAAAGAATGATTTTTATAATTCTTTTTTGTTGTTGTAGTTGTTGGTTTTGCATAAACTTAAATTTGTTTTTATTACAAATATAACAAAATGTTGGGAAAAATAAATTTAATGATAAGAAAATTTACGATATACATACACATACATAGCATAATACACATTCATACATGTAAAGCAATACACATACTTACATAGAGACTTATAAACCATTAATGGTTTTCAGCACCTTAGGTGTTAAACGATAATGATACTTTTCGGTTGATGACAAAAATATTCATTTACTTATACACACAGAAACATAAACACATAGCCAACTATATAAAAAAGGAAACAAAGAGGAAAACCAAGAAGAAGAAGTAATTTGCAAAAAGAAAAGAAAAAGTCAAATTACTGCAAATAATGGCAATATACTACAGACGTGTATGTGCCTAAAATTTAAATATAATCAGACAGAAGAGTTATATACATACATATTATATTTAGCTAAACTCATTTAAGATATAAGTACTAGTGAGGTTTGTGTTTAGGAAGTCAACCCTTACACGCTCTACGTATTGCTCTGATATCTTGAAATACTTCAAAATGATCAAAATGTCTCTGAATGAAAGGGTGGTTAAATAGCTTTCAGAAAAATCTTTTAATATTTTTTTATTATGATATAACGATCCATAAAAATTATGTGTGAAACCAAATAAAGTCTACGGCTGGGGTGTCACATCTTTACCCTGTACTTCATTTACTCAATGACTCTGAGACATAATGGCGGTTCAATGTCTTTAGTATTCTGAATGAAGTCATCCGCTAGGTCTAGAATTGTTCTTGGCTTGTTGACCCTCACTTTTTCTTTGAAATATCTCGACAGGAAGACGTCCATTGATGTCAAATCGCCATCATCGCTCTACCGAGAAAACTATATGCATTTTCGTGGATAAAATTGAGAGTACGGAGTCAACTTTATTACGTCGTCGGAACTCATGATCTGCCAAAAAAAAAATTAAAAACATTACCGCCTTTCGAGACAGTATGCAAAAGAATTTGAAGTAGCCGATATCGAGACGCTTACAAGAACTCGGCCTTAAGCAGACCAAAACTTATCAAATTTTGCATCGTGTGTATGACCAGGACCCATGAAAAATTCAACTGACCCAGAAAGCTGTTGAAACAGTTGTCAACGGACCTTAATTTTTGTCAAAAAACATATTCAGCCATGAGACCCATTTCTACATGAAATCAAACAAAATTGTCGTTTTTTTGGAAAATGCGGAAAAAGTCACTGTTTGTAGTGGTTTTAGGGACTGACGGCGTCGTCCCTCTATATTCCTTTGAGAACGATGTTGGTCACGTCATCAGAGTAAATGGTGAGCATTATACATCGATGACAACTGACGCTTTTGACCTGAATTAGATGATCGGGACACCAACGGCATGTGGTTTGATCTGCTCGGCGCTACATGGCATACAGTTTATACCACAAGCAATTTAAAGAAAGCAACGTGAACATGCCAACGAAATCGTGAGATTTAACCTCATTTAACTATTTTTCTCGTGTAGTTTCTTAAGTCGCGGAGTAAACAGCCAAAGCCAGAGTAAACAGCCAAATTCCGCCTTATTTATGCGCCAAAATCATGGAAAATTGGACGTATCGGATGGGACACATTTGACCGACATTGTATTCCACAAACAATGGCATCAACAGGTCCTTTAAATCAATAAAAAAGTTTGATAATATTGCTTGCTCTTAGGAAACGACCCGATGTAAAGTAAATACATTAGAAATGTTTGAATTTGGTGTGTTCGGATATAAAACTATTGATTTCATATTAAATTTCACTGCGATGTGCATAATTTAATTCTTATTTTTCCTGTAATTATAATAACTTTCTAGCATGCAAAAACATTTATTATTTATATCTTCTAATTATTTGTTTCTAATATTAAAATTCTTTCTTATGTAAAATTCTATAAATTGTTGTTTCAGTTGTGACCTTTAACAGCGAAAAAATAGTAAAAGAGATACACGTAGAAAGTACAATCATAGGAAAAAATCCTTTTTTACTATAAAATATTTAAATCCAAAGTGTTTATGTATGAGTTTAAGTGTGTGCAAAGGTGTTTTTTTTTTGTATGTGAAGGTCTTTGCTTAAGGACTTTTTTATGCACACACACGTCTTAAATTTTATGACGTTTTTCAAATGTAGACACATTATCACTGTTATTCGCTTGCAGGGATTTTTATGATCATTCCCTTCAACGTGTTCTATTCCTCTTGATGCGGGGGGGAGGGAGGAAGTGGTATGGAAATTTTTACATTTGATATGGAAAATTTAAATGATGAAATCTACATCTACTGATTATGAGACCTCTTTTTTTAATTAAAAGTATTTTTGCAAAGACTGTATAAACACGAAATATTTTTATTCTGCAGACATTAAAACAAAACCTTGAAGTTACACTGCTGTTCAATAAAATAGATTCACCATGATCAACATCTTGCAATTAATTAAAGAAGAGACACGCTTCAAATTTTTGAAATGTATCGGAATTATATTCATAAGAGGCCAGTAAACAAAGTGCAGTTACTTTTTTACATATACTCCATTGCATGAGAGATGTCTAGTAAACTTTTCGAAGAGCAGGTGAATCTATTTTTTTGAACAGCAGTGTATATTCATGAACAATAGTTTACAATAACAAAATTACGTAGAAGAAGCAGTCAAAATACAAAAAAAGGGAATTACAATAACAAATTAACCGTCATCAGTCGAAAGTTGCCAGACTGAAAATGAATATTGTTCTGTACTATTAGAGTAGACTTACTTAAGTACTCCGATTATAACCTATCTATATAGGGATACTTAATCTATATTGCATTATAATGATATACTGGATACGCTTAACCCATAGGAACACATTGCATACATATAGCATTTACAGGTATTCCAAAATTTTAATTTAAATATCGTATGTGATTCAGAGATCGGCAATGAGTATTCAAAAAGATGAGTAAAATCGAATCATACACATAATTTCTGATACTTTTCCGCAATCATACTTATTTTAATATCATGGAACCTCTACCTATATCCAAAGTTTGAAGTATTTATCATATTCATGCTTAACAACACGTATGATGTTATTGATTTCGACTCTCCATGACTCAACATATACAAGAATCACAAAAGAATGAAGAATGAATCGCGTGTGAACTCTAAAATACTCACCACAAAGGTTGTGTGTTTACTCTGCTTGCTGCTGTGTCTTTTTTTGCTTATGTGTCTTTGAACCTATATGAGTATTCTTATGAATCAAACATATTTCGAATGGTATGAGTTTGACGTCAACGTTGAATGCATACACATTGCAACCTGTACTTGTAAATCAGCGTTGTAGTGAGTATAAATGAATCAGAGTAAATACATTTCAATATTATTGACTCACTTATATTCAAAATTTCATGAGTGCTTATGAGTAGCGAAAAACGATTCATTGCTGAACTCTGATGTGCTTCATGAAGCTACTGTTAGCTGATCTGTTTACCATAGCACCCTATGAATAGCTCGTTTAAGGTACTATTTGTTTTTGAGGCTTTCTGCATTTGATCTGATATCGCCTTGCGGTTTACGTTTCGTCTCATAGAGGTTTCATGCTTGGTTGCATTTGGTTATATCTGGTGTTATAATGTCAGCTTTTTTCATAAAATTCAGCATGTAAACGATGCAATTAATAGAATTCAATATGAGTATCAACAATTTGAGTACCAATAACAAAACGATCGAGCTAAGCTTGCGAAACGAGAAAGAAAATATATTGAAGGGCATATAAAATTCGTTACTGCCACCTACACCAGGCTTTAACACTTTTTTTCTTATATTTCCCTTTTTATGATGGCCCTTTTAGAACCTGTTGTTTTAGCTGCTAGAAATGAGGATGGCAGTGAAAGCTATTTTTGTTTTAAATGTGAAACTAAACGTGCGTTATGTTGTTCATAATTAAATACGTCGTTTTACGTTTACTTTTCAGTTTTTTTTTGTTTTTGTTTTCCCCTCTCAAAGAGAACTTAACTGGAATGCACATATGCAGTGTATGTTAAGCATATATGCTTAGCATATAAATTAGCTTAAACGGATATCACTAAGATGTGTTAAAACTGTATTTTTTGTTGTTTTGCATTTATATGGAGGGCCATAATAAGTTTTAATTTGCTGCCTTTTTCTGTTTCCTTTATTATACGCCTTCGTTTATGATAATTTGAAAGGATTTTTTAGTGAAATTTTAAATTTCCTCGAAACTTGTTGAAATTAAATACATAACATTTAAGCAAATGTTGTATTTCCAAGCAAGACAATAAGAGAAGCAAAGTAAACTCTGTAACTTAATATCGATAGAAAATTAGTGCCTTAAGATGAACAGCAAATAATATTTCTTGTTATATCGTTAGCTTTAAATAAAGTGTAAGATGTAAATATTAAATAATTTAAAAACAATAAAATTTAAAATATTACAAGACGAACGTCCAATACGTTTAAAAATTTACTACTTCCAATACGTACAGTGCGCGTAAAAAAAAAACGTTTAAAATACGAGCTCTTAGATTGCAAATAAAATAAAAATAAATTTGTGTTGAGTTTTTAATTTTGTGTGTACTGTTCACAACTTTATGTAAACAACAACAATTGTTTTCTTTCTTATTCCTCGGTTTATACCGTTTGCATAAACAATAACAATTACTAGACAACTATTCGACCGATCTTTGTAACGGAGATTTTCAAACCACGAATACTCTCTTCAAACGCACCGCGCCTTTCACAAGAGTGACTGAACTTCACTAACTCAGTCGCCTGCTTTGCCTTGTTGTTTATATGACAAAGTAAACAGTCTGATGAATGTTCTCCTCTTTCTCGAAATCTCTAAATATTCTTGTAGTGTTTGTTGTTGTATTTTTGTTGACTTGTTTACAATTTTTGTTGCTGGTGTATGTTGTTGTATTAAGCAGTAGGATAATTTGTAAACAGGTTTGTTTACTGCATTCATTTGTTTTTTTAGGTTTTTTAATATTAAGCGATGTAAAAACAAAACACCAGTATCTATATTTTTCATTTTCGTAACAGTACATTAATAAATTAATTATTTCTTATTTTAAAATTGTTTCATTGCCAGTGTTTAAAAGTGAAACAAGAAAAAAAAAATTTTAAAAATTTCGAAATATTGTAAAATTCTTTCCTTCACTCTCCTTGTGTGGTAAAAGTTGAGTTTGGTAATTGTTAGAATTTTATACTTAGCGTATAGTTTCTTTCGTCGCTCACTTTAGATACGTATATAGAACACACAGTTTTCCTTTTTTTTATGGAATTTCAAACTTAATGACAACTTTCACTCCATATGGAAATACTTCTTTCGAATGTTAACGCTGAAAAATTCTAACTTGCCTAAATACACAGGCTTTTATGATTTACATTTGAATGTGACATAGAAAAATAAAAAGAAATAATAAAAAAATTTTGAAAATAGTTTATCAACTTCAGCCACTGTGGAACTGAGGCATACTGTTCGTATATTAATGTTTGTCTCACATATTGTTGCCAACAATTTTCGAACGTGTTGTTACCATTATTACGTGTGATACGTGATATCCAGCATATTTACTTATTTCCGTTTTCTATCTTCATTTCTCCATTTTTTTCTTTTCGATTGCTTTTCAGAGTACTCAAGGAATTTTAACTTCTAACAGTAATTTAAATTTTTTTTCTTATTTTTCGATTCACCTTTTATGATTAGAAATTTTAAATGAAAAGATTATGAACAAAATTATGTGTGTATTAGGGAGGGTAGGTAAATACGTCATCACAAAGTAAGTGCCAACAAAAAATATCATACCACGCAAAAGGAAAAATAAAACATAACATTAATGTCATAGAAGTGCCTTCAGTAAATATTTTGAGTATTTACATCATCATTGGTGTCGTAAAAAGGTACTCCAAACCAGTTTATCGAATTGAAGAACTTCTTGGAAGTCGCTGTAATCTAGTAGATAGCGTGTTGGCTTATTAAATGTAAGGCCACGTTTCAAACCTCTCAGCAGATTTCTGGCAAAAACTCTGAGAGTAAATATAATTGCCATGAAAAGTTTCTCAAAAATCTAAAAACCTCAAAAAACTGGTGTGTGTAAGAAGCTAGATCGTAATCCTGACTGGCCAGTTATGTATGTATGGAACTTCCTTAGTCAATAGACAATATACTGCAGAACTCACGTATTAAGCCTTCGCCAACAAATTAGCGGCTGTATTTACGGGAAATTCGCAGAGTATAATGGGGATTATCCCCATTAATTCAGTGCTCGGTTTGGATACATTCTTTGTGGTTTTCGTTCGCTTCAAGTCAAATGCTGTCAAATCCTCTACTCGTTTATTTTTATTGAAAATCTAGTGACCGAGGAACCTCAAAACTGTCATTCGTGAACTTGAAGGCTTTTGGGTATTCCAACAAGGACTTTCAAACATCTATCAAACTAATAGGCTTTTATTCAGTATTTTCTTCTTCACCATAGAAGGATAGACATTAGCCATACATATCGACGTGTGTTCGCTGAATGGACCCTGAAGCAGTTGGCAATTGATTCTAATTCGTATCTTCAGCCTTGAAAATTATTTATGGATGAACACGTACGTGAAAAAGCAAAATTTGTGAATTTGGGACGCTATCAATCCGCTTGAGAGCCAAGAGAGCATCCAATGTATTGCGAAAAAGTCACTATTTGGTGTGAATTTTGGTTTATATTGATTTGAATAGGTCAGTCAACGGCAAGTACTACAGGCCGGCAATTGCCAACTTCTTTCGGATTAAAATGTGTGAGGTGGACACCAACGATGATGGATATGGTGTCAAGAGGACTGCGGTACATGTCATACAACTTATGCCAAACTGGATAATTTGCTTGAGCAATTTGTCTTGTGGGATTTTCTTAAGTTGCGAATAAGCCACAAACCACAGCGGTGCTCAAAGTGAACATAACCCACGAAATAGCTTAAATTCAGCTTGATATATACAAACGTCAGAGTTATAGAAAATTTTAAATTTCGTGTGCGCTCCAGCCAGATAAGACGTGGCGGATATTTGAACTACGTTTTGTTTCACACATAATGGCATCAATAGGTCTTTGGTATCGTGTTTTTCTTATTTTTTTAATTAAAAGGGACTCATTTCCATTCTTCTGTAAACAAGCGCATGCAGGACGAAGGCGGCCCGTAATGAAAGGATATCAAACTCTTCTGATTTGTTAGACTACCGTCTCAATTCTTGTGTTTCACTGTTCTACTACAAGTGCTTATGATCTAGTTTGCAGTCGATTATCCAAAGGGTTGTACAATGTATTGCAGAGGTTCGTGCACCAATTTTTTTAGCTGCTTTAGAACTTAGTAGTCTATGTTGTTAGTCTCAAACATTAACTTGCGTGTTGCGAATATATTATTTAAATGGGGACAAGTGTTAATCCATAAAAAATTTAATTTTTTTTTTCCTATGAGCATTGAATTTAAATTTGAAATGAAAACCAGTAAAATTTGTTGAAATAATTAGGTTCGTTCTCTTCTTTTTCTTTTACAGTTCCTCGTACAGAAATACTGGGTGATCCAGATCGTTATGTTAAGGCTGGTAGCAGAGTTAATTTGCGTTGTGTTGTTCGTGGTGCTCTCGAACCACCCACATTTATTATGTGGTATCATGGCACCGAACAGCTGTCAGCTGAATCCAGACGTCATATAACACAAATCGATCGAAATTTACCAGAAGCTGAGGGTGATCCACATAGTACGGTAAGTGTTGAATGTTTTTCTTTTGCTATAATTTTTTTTATTCCTGTGGTAGTATGATTACGTCTCTAGGGATTGTTTCCATTTTAAGTTAAAAGTTATTTAAATAAGCTTTTCTATTTAACCTTGAAATCCTCATCAGCATGCGAGCAGCAGTTTACTTTACTGATGCATTTTTTAAAAAAAAAAAAAAAAAATAAAGCTTTGCGGGGGTTTTGTTTTCATATGTTTTACCTTCTTTCTAAGATCATAATTTGTTATTAACGCATTAGAAATGATGAATTCTAATGAAATGCACACAAAGCAAATGCAAAAAAAATGTGCGAAAAATTAAAAATTTTATTTAACATTTACCAGGAACATCATGCCATTAATGAGACACTGGCTGTACTGAAGTACGTTAAGTTATGCGTTAATGAAATTGAGATGATATCATTCCACATGAGATCCAATATAACCTAATGCACCCCGGAATCATAGATTCATATTTATATGCGAACGACAGGCCATCATTGGCACTCTAGGTTGATAATCTGAAACTTTTTTTGACCTAAACTGGATGATCTCAAAGTGTATGTAGTTTTAACAGCACAGAATGCTAAGTGCCACATTCTACACATAACGCCATTAATGGACCTTTGAAACGCATGAGATATTTCGATGATATCTCATGCGAACTTTGTTTTATATAAATTTAAACATAGGAAACGTTTATTGAAAGACCCTACAGTTGCCACCTTCAATACACATTACTCCAGCGGCAGTATGTAGAGGATATTGTTATGTTTTTACCTTTTAAAAACATTTACAATATGAGCTCATAGAATGCAAATAAAATTAAAATAAATTCGTGTTTCCTTTTAATAAAAAATCTTTTTTATTCGCACAATTCTGTGTGCCACTGTTCACAACTTGATGTAAACAACAACAATTGCTTTCTTTTATTATTCCACTGTTTATACCCTTTGCATAAACAACAGCAATTATTAGCAATTATTCGAGAGATTTTGTAACGGAGATATTTCAAACCACGATTACTCTCTTCAAACGCAGCGCTTCCTCAGACAAGGCTGACTGAACTTCACTAAGTCGCTCGCCTGCTTTGCATTGCCTATTATATGGCTGTTCTCGAAGGCGAATGTTCATGACTTCGCCTTCTCGACATCTCTATAAATGTAAACATCGTTGTTTACATTCATTATTCTTGTAGCGTTTGTTGTTGTATTTTTGTTTACTTGTTTACCATTTTTTGTGCTGGTGTTTGTTATTGTAGTTTTGTTTACTTGTTAATCATATATTTATGCTGGTGTTTGTTGTTATATTAAGCAGTACGATAAATTGGAAACAGGTTTGTTTACTGCATTGTTTTGTTATTGTAGCTTTTGTTTATAATTTTAAGGCGATATAAAAGCAAAGCAATATTAACCGGAGTCACCTGAAAGTTGCCACTTGTGTTAGCAACTGCAGTACAGTTTCGTACTTTAAAGCAAATGTTTTGGTAGCTCCATGAAATACCACCACACTTAGCAAAGGATAATCGCTTTTGGGGCCCTAGCTTTGCCTATTGAAGTCATACAAATATGGTGTATGTTGAAAGCCTTTCAAGTTCTCTCGTGGTGGTGAATTGATATTATTTTTAATTGCCAATTCAGGAAACCAAAAACCTTTGTGTAATATCTATATTTCTTCAGAGTTTAAAAATATGATTGTCTTTAAATTCCAATGAATACTGATCACGAAGAATATAGAATTTTGAGTTGCTAAATACCATACTTGAACGTAAATAAACACAAATTATACATCAGTTTCATACCGGTTTTAAATAAGAAACCAAATTGTAGAACACAATTTGAAATAATGCCAACACCTTTTTGATGTTAGCCCCCCGGTAGCATTAAGGTAAAGTCCAAAGACAAAGTCTTGTTTAAGTAAAGCAGAAAACGTGTCAAGCATGTGTCATTTGGATAACAACTTAAAATAAATTGAATTATTACTTTTACATAACAAGGTACCGATGGAAAGACCAACCCATATATTGTTTGCATACACTTACACTATACACCCTATATTTTTGGTTTATTTATGTGTAGGAAGCTACACAAACAATCGTGTACTTAAGCAAACAATTGCAAAGACCAAGCAAATTCTCTTCGGCTGCACCCTCTTACCCCCACTTGCCGCAAAAACAATACATCACTTAAGCTCAAGTTGACAAACATTTACATTTAAGGTAAACTTATGTATGTATGTATACATATATAGTATATAGTATGTATATATATATATATGTATGTAGGTACACTTATAAAGTAGAATTTACATATAAATAAAGACTATGAATAGTTGGTAAGGCGAGTTCGTCGTAGTAGGAAAACATGCTGCATGTTTAAGTATATATAAAAGCACACGCTTCGCAACTATACACATACATCTACAGGTACATGTTCGTCCATATAAAAATACGTCCTTTTTGGTGTACTTAACTTACTAAGTAGCAGAAGAATCACCTGTGATCTCAATGACAACAATACGACAGCAATAGCATCAGCATCACCATCACCATCACCATTGCCATCACTGGCACTAGCACTAGCACTATTGCTACCTATCATCAATGCCATCAGCATTATTGAACTAAAAAAACAAAAATGTCCTGATGATAAAGTAGAGAAATAAAATACATCAACCAAAATTATATTACATCTGTCCGTCTGTCTGTCTGTCTGTATGAAATTGACAATGCATATAATAAATACAAGTATATTGTGTACACATTTTAGTGTCATATCAAGTATTTACTTGCAAAGAAAAAAAAACTGTAAAGGGAAATGGAGAAAAGCTTTTTTTGTTGTTCTTATTGAAGGATATCAAAAAAATAATTAAATATCTTTTATTACGATAAAAACTTCCGTATCAATATTAAAAATATTTTAAAAGAATTTTTAGAGAACTGAGAACCTTCTAAATCTGAGACACAATTGAGCTTTAATGTCGTTAATATACGGGAATGATCTAATCCTTTAGCTTTTGAATTATTCTTGGCTTATGGATTTATACTTTATCTTCTAAATATTCACATCACATGAAATTGGCGACGTGGGGTAACAAGGAAACAGAATTTCTCGCGAAAAAGAACAATTGCTAAGTTTGCAATGTGACAAATAGTACCATCATGTTCGAAGAACATATTATACAGTTTCATATCCTCAACATTCGACCACATTGTTTGTGAATGTATCGACAACATTCACTTATTTCTCTTATATGCCCAAATGCAACAATTCCGCTTGTTAACGAATGGACTGAGTTGAATTGGTCAGTATGCTTCAGCTCTTAAGTCAATTGCAGCCTGCAAGCATGTAAATTTAAATCTGTATTCAAAATTCTCATTAGTGATGTAGGTAAGATGTTCAAATATTGAACACAACGACCAGGCGAGGTTGACAGCTCTTCTGCCAAACTATCGCGAACACCAGCAATATTTTCTGCCGAACGAATTAGGCGAGCATACGCAACTGTTTTCACCTACCCGGTTTACTGTGAAATTCGCTCACAATTCTCATGATTGTTGACCAAAAAAAAAACAAAGGGCATGAAATGCATGCGCGCTGCACAATTGTGTATATATGCATTGGTTGAATCTGTCAACCGTAGAAACAAAATAATGTCGACTTAAGTTTGAGCACTCTTTGTCTATAGTTTCTATTTGCCATGATCATTTCTTTTTGTCATGGATTAGTATAGTCTATTAAATGAGAGCAGAAATGCAACAGTTTTCTTTGTTTGCAGATGTCAGTGTGATTATAGACAGTCAATTAGCTGGCCTGACTACCGGAATATTCTTTTCCATATCAGCTTAGGTCTTATTTGTAATAATGGCACCCCTTTCTGCTTTAGTAGACGGCTGTGATGATGGCAATTCAGTTCCCTACTCTCTCTCTCTCTCTCTATCTCTCTCTCTCTCTCTTTCTCACTCATTGACACTTTATTGCGGTAGTGAGCTAAGGTGATAGCGGTAAGGCTCAATACTTGGTACAAAATACTGAAGAGAATAGGAAAGGAATTTCACCACTAAACACAATTCTTTGAACAATATGCTCATCTTCGAACCCAATTTCAAATGAACCCAATCATTTGGCTTTAATTCTAGATCGGTTGTTTTTTCCAAAGGGTCACGAATCCAGAACCGTTTGCGGCCTGAAGAAGCCTGGCCGAAAGTTTAATTACGGTACCATGGGTGTCGGGAGCTCTAGAGACTTGTGCGGTCTCCTAGTGAGAGCAACGTGCTGGCTCTGGTTAATACCAAAATCGCGGTGAGAGCGCAAGCTCGGTGTGGCGTTACACTCTTAACCACTTTCACAAAAGAGTTTAAATAGTCTCCGATCTCTAAATAAGAGGGAAGTCATGCCTAAATGCATGGTATCGAATTGGTACTGTCGTGTGGGGATGCAATCAATGAAATGTGCTGGTAGACGCATTGTTTTCACCCGTGCTTAGAGTATCGTGGGGTGTGCCATCGTGGCGTTGCTCACGTAAAACCCTGGACTAATGCATTTAATAGAATAATAAGCCAAGATCTTTAGTCGAAGAAAAATTTCGATGCCGAAGACACTTCGGCGTCTGCTTCAAGTAGCAGTATCAGTATTCTATTGCTGGCAATAATTCAGTTTATATAATCGAGTTTCTACTGTATTTTCAAATGAATTTAAATCTCTTATAAGAAGCAATACTTTCTGTTACAATCATTGCTTTTAATTTCTTTTTTGTTGTTTACTTTTCCTTTTCCTAGAAGTTACTACCGAAATAAATATTTGCGACGTGTGTTCATTTTTTTAACAGTTGGTAGCAAATAATTGTAAATTCTTCATGCAAATTTATTTACTTAAAGAATTTTTATTAAATTTTCTCAACGGCCAAACCAACATCAAGACAAAATGAACAGAAAACAACTTTTTCTACTGATTGACTGCAGAAAATAAATTGTAATAAACGCTATAAAGAATAAACAAGAAAATCGAAAAAGGAAAATTGAAAAAAAAAATAGAAACAAGAAATGAAAATGTTATTTGATTTATAGAGTGGTCTTCGAAAGCACTTCACTCACCTGTCTTTTTTTTATTGTTTTTTTTTTCTTCTCATTTTGATCTGTTACCAATAACTTGAAACATTTATGTACCCCCACATACCAATACTGAATATTGGTTTAATGTACAAAAGTACCAGTATTTCGAAGAAAAAAACAAAAAAATAATTTTTCCTCAAACGTGTGCAGTTTCGTTTGATTTCACATGAATACACCACACATTGTTTTTATATTTATTTCGATACATTCATTTCGTTTCGAATAGTTTCTCCATTTATTTCGATTTTTATTTTTATTTCGTATTTATTTTGCTTCTTATGGTCGTAGTTGCAGTTGTCTCGGTCGGTATTGTGTTATTTTAGTGAATTGTTTCTGTCATGTACTGTCGGTGTCTTGTATCGTAAAGAATTTGCACCACCTATCTCTCGTTCTCTCTCTCTCTCTCTATATATACATATATATATATGATATGTGTGTGTTGACCAAAGTTGTTGTATTTGATAGTTAATGTCATTGACTATTTGTTATTGTAATAGATTGTGTAACTGTCATTGTCAACGTATTCTGTTATTTCATTTTATTTCATATTGATTCTGTTGTTGCTATTGCTGTTGTTTCTTCATAAAATTTATTGACAATTTAAGGTATGCCAGTAATGCTCAGTAATTTTGTTTCTGTTTCACTTTGTTTTTTTTACTTTCTTTGAACTAATTTAGTTGGTTCCTAAGACAAGATTTTAGTTGCCACAAATTAAATATTTTTACGTTTTTACCTTTTAAAAATGTTTAAAATATGAGCTCATAGATTGCAAATAAAATAAGAATAAATATGTGTTTAGTTTTAATAACATTTTTTTAATATTCGCACAATTCTGTACGCCACTGTTCACAACTTGATGTAAACAACAACAATTGCTTTGCTTGTTATTTCTCTTTGTACCCCTTTTGGGTAAGCAATAACAATTACTAGTTAATTTGTTCTACAGATCTAAATAACGGCGATCTTACAACCTTTAGTCAGGATTACGGCCTAGCTTCTCACACTACTCGTGTTGTGTGTGTTAATTTTATACATGAGTGGCGGGACCTACAGTTTAAAGTTGAATCCAAACGACAGATTTTTGAGAAACTCTTCATGGCAATTTTATTTATTCTCAGAGTTTTTGCCAGAAATCTGCTGAGAGGAAGTCGCCTATGAAAAATATATTTTTCATATTTTCGTTTTGATGTCTGACCTGGGGTTTGAACCGTGGCCTTACGTCTAATAAGCCAACACACCACTTACTAGACTACGGCGAATTCAAATACTTTCTTCAAACACACAGCGTTTGAACACAAGCTTTGTCTTGTCTTTTATATGGTAACGTAAACAGTCTGATGAATATTCTTCCTCGTTGGAAAATATTCATGAATTGATAAAATGATCACCTCATGTGGAAATGAACTGGCCACCGAGATCCTACGATTTCATCTCGTTTGAGTTGGAGTTTGGAGTTTTCTCGAGTTGTAAACGTATGCAAAAAATCAACAAAGCTCAGCGGTCTCTGAAGTCAACAAACTCATGGAAAATTAGAGACTTCGGATGCGTTTCACACAGAAAGTCCGTGGCGTATTTTTTTTGATGATACATACAGTTTGCCTTCTTTAAATTTAAAAATGGAAGGCATTTAACTAAAAACCTTATATTTCATTTAAAGAGATAGGACTGTGGAGTAGCCGTGAGCAATACAGACGTGAAATAATATTTAAAATGGCTTCGAATATATTTTGCATTTCTTCTGTGTTGCGTTTACACTTTGAAATAAACAAACGATTATAAAAATTATTTATTTAATGATGATTTTTATTTTTAAATTTTAAAATTATAATAAAAGTGTAAACGAAATCAATTTTTTGAAATCAATTTTATGAAATAACTTTCTAAACAGTAATTTAATCAAGTCAGAATTGCAAATTTTCTTCCAGTTTGTTTTTAATACCAGAAATTTAGATGTAAATACATGAGTTGTGCTAGAATATTGTTATCAATATGTACATTGCATTGAATTGTATTGTATTGTGGTATTTTAAATAATTTATTTTATTGAAACCTAAATGATTAAATGTTAAGTTCAGTTACGCGATTCATATGCCGTATACATATATGTATAATAGGATTTCTTAATCATTAATGCTAATGTATGTATGTATTCATATTTCTTCATAAGTAATGCAAATAAATATACAGTTATTAAATTAATTTTAAATGTATTTTCTTCTTTACAATTTCTTTTCATGTTTAATGATTGAATGATGAATATGCACGTGTCCTTTACAATTGACTGCGGCATTAAATAAATTGAAAATCGAACCTGCAAATCTGATACAACAACTATATAAAATATGTATGTACCTGTCAAAATGACTCGAAAAAAATAACTCAAAACAAAAAAAAATTAAAAAAATAAATAAATAATAACGATGTTATGAAACAGATCGGTTCATTAATCATTGAATCAGCAAAAAAACGTGATACCGGCAATTACACATGTAGCCCGTCAAATAGCCCCAGTGTGACTGTGACGTTAAATGTTATAAATGGTAAGTAAAATACTTTACACACAATATAAGATTATCAGTTTTTTTTATCTGGTAAGGAAATATACAATAAACGAAACCCTTGGTGCTAGTATTTCATTTAACTACACCATTTACAATGAAAATTTTAAATTAGACAAGGAAAATAATCCTTCCCATAGGAGGATTAATATATTTATGTATTTATATTATTAATTATTACGAATTAAGTTAAGCTTGGTGTAGTGGAAGAATCAAAGATCAGCAATGAGTATTCAAAAAGATGAGTAGAATCGCATCAAACTCATAATTTGTGATACTTATACGCATTCATACTTATTTTAATATCATGGAACCTCTACTCTTTATTCATATTCAAAGTTTGAAGTACTCATTATATTCATACTCAACAACTGGTATGATGTTGTTGATTTCGACTGTCCATTACTCAACACTACAACGAACACTACAATACTCACTAGAAGGCGGTGTGTTTGCTTTGCTTGCTATCTTTGTCTTTTGTTTTCTTCTTTTTTTGCAAAATGCTAGTTATCTAATCACAATGCTTAAATCGAAAGTTTTCCAAAGAAATCAAAATCTGTTGATCTTATATGTTGTAATTACATATTTTGTGATTTCTTTTGTGGCAGCCATAATCTCCAGCTCATTATCGATTTTTCGTTTCTCTCTTTAATTCCTGTCGAGATAATAGGAATATTCCTTTTGCCGTATGGTTGTATTATTAATTCTCCTTAATTTTTCCGATTACCTTGATTGAAACAACAACCGGCTTTAAGGCATCTTAATTGAATAGTACCCTGTTATTATATTCTCTAACGGTATCGATAACGTGGAAGAAGAAGTACTATACTTTCCGATAGTCAGGCGTCTATCAGGGCACTGATTTCCAACGTGATGAACTGCAGGACAATGTATATCTATCGCAAACATCTAAATGAGAATGCAAATGAACTGACCAGTCTCGACTAAGGAAATGTAAGCTTATAATTGACAATTCAATCAATCATTGATACCGTCAGCCGCAATTAGGCGGCTTCTGACACAATCAGAACGCCGTTGAAAATCTAAAAAAAAATTGGATGTATGGCGTACGATATGGTTGCTTTAATTCTAAAGAAGCATGCTTTAGAATTGATCTTCGGGGTCATAACGGAGCATTGCATAATGGATAGGCATGAGTGGTGCATTTGTCTAGGGCACAATGCAAATGATTTCTGTAGAGCCACAGAGATAAAGAAGAGGTCCGGCACTATGTCTAAGGACAAAAAGACGTGTTGGGGACTACTACATGTAGTATTGGGGACCATTTGAAAAACTGTGGTATCACAATGGGCCATATGTGTTCTAAGTGTGTGCGTCCATTCCATAAAAAGACTATTATTTTCCGAATTTCTTACAACAGGAATTGGTGTAACAATATTAATGATAGCATGTGTATGCAACAATGTTGCATTTATTGCTGTGACGATGAAATAGTGTTGTTACACCAAAATTGAATAAATAACAATCTCAACTGTATTCTACTCCACTAAACAGAAGTCAAGTTAAGCAAACCAAACCAAACTAAGCTTGTAGTCATGTATGTGTCATGTTTCTACACATGACTGGAATTGGTGACAAATGTTGTGTTGAATACAACATGAAATAGTGAAAGAGAGCAGCGAAAAAAAATGAATGAATGAATATATGGTACGATATACTAGAAAGAAAAGAAACCAGCGATAAATAATGGTGTGATAATATACAACGTGACTTGATAAATGTAACTATTTTTAACTATACCAACTATACTGCATTAATACCAGAATATTTATCAATTCCTGCTTCAAATCATGTTTATGGAATTTTAGAAATTTCGAACAAAAAACAACACACAAGACAATAGGGGAAGGCAAATGTTGTCTTGCTTTTATAATTTATTGAAATGCTTGAATAGAATGACAGTTTTTTATACAAATTTTTTGTTCATTTTTCTTTTGCAAAATGTCATGCATTTTGGAAATAAAAATGAAGACAAAATAAAACTATCATAGCTAAACGAACGTATATTAAGCGTTAAAATAAATTATAATAATATAATATAATAAAAATAAAGTTAATATCCTCAATAGAAATTATTATTTAATTTAATAATGGAGGGAGAAACTACGTGTACTATTGTTTGATAGTTGCTCTACCGCACGTATGAGTAATATTTCATTAGAATATATTACGTACGTATACGCTGTATGTGTGGGCGAACGTTTGCGGAAAACTATATGAATCCGAAAACCACAAGCATTAGCCGATTTTTGCAAGTCCCTCAAAAGTGGAATTTGCACATTTTCCTATAAACAACCAAGATTGATCAAAAATTTGGAAAATTTTTAAGTTCGTTTGGTAAATAAATATGACATGATTGTTATGCTCTCCTTATAATACCAACGGGAATTTTTGTCTGATTTCATCAAACGAAGTGTCAATCTCTTCATGAGAGATTGCACTTTAAAAATGTTGCAACTTGTTTTATATTTTTTAATTAAAGTTAGCTACTATGAATGGACAAACTTGAAAAAATATGAAAAAAATTCGCATTTGCCAAGTTTATCTCGAATAATATATACATGTATGTATATCGTTCTTAAGGCCCATTTCTTCCTCTTCTAAAGAACATAAAATTTGTGACTTTGGTTTAGTAATCAATAAATTTGTGACCAAAGCCCAAAAAACAGTCTTTGTCAAATAATACAAATTTAGAGGCTTCAAAAAATTAAAAAAAATATATTATTGAGTTCTATTCAACAAAACTCACAACCTACACTATGCCATTGGCTGGGTGTATTTTTTTTCTATTATTTTGTCGCATAGTATTATTATTTAATTTAATAAAAAAAAGAAATAATATACGTACTTATGTTGCATAGTTGCGCTACCATTCGTATGAGTAATTTTTCATTAGAATATATTACGTATACGCTGTTTGTGTCGGCTAATATTTGCGTTAAAGTAAATAATATTTCCGATAAACGCAAATATGAATCGAACTCTGCAAGTCAAAAAAATAAGAAATACTTTTTCACTCCTAAATCTAATCTAAGTGTACAAATTACTCTACGCAGTTACTCGAGTGTATTTTCGTTCTGTGTTGTTAGGGGTGGACGCAGTACTAGAGAAAATATATTTTTTATCTACTGTCAGAAATTTCCTATCTAGTATCAAGAGTATGCAGCAACTAAATTAATATTGCTCTCGTAGGATGGCCATTCCAATCCATCCATGATTGCCAGAATATTAACATAAAGAAACTAGAATATCTTATGCTATCAAATGCTTTGGAAGTTTAAAAATCCACAGCTATATATTCATAAAATCTTTGGCCGGACTGATAACATATTCCGAAGTAGAATATCAACAGATTTCTCGCGGAGAAAATCTTCTAAAGGCTCTTTTCTATTCCTGTTGTAGTGGAAACTTAATTAAAGATAAGTTTTGTTTTGTTATAAGTGCGGCTCGATACGCAGGAGACTTCAGGAGAATCACAACGCGGGCTGACTTCCAAGCCTCTGGGAAATGGCCCTCTGTAGTGGAAACTTAATTAAAGATAAGTTTTGTTTTGTTATAAGTGCGGCTCGATACGCACTAATAGAGCTTTATTATTTGATTGATTCTTGAGGGAAAATGTCCCTTCTTTTATACTAAATTTTGGCTGATTTAGCATTTCTAAATCAACCCCTTAACTCTAACATATTTCTTATATTTACTTAATACATTTAACAATTGTTTACATATTTATTCTATATTAAATAATATTGCATTGGTTTGTGTGTGTACTAACCATGGGACAAGTGGGTGCAATATGACACGCACCCGTTGTTCATATAAACATAATAATTCCCACGGTTAAGTGTGAAGAGAGCCATACACGATCACCAGCAATGCAATACAACAACAACACACATTATAATAAAACCAATGCGGCTGGCGGCCTGACAACAAAGTATCAAGTGATCGTCGCATGTGCGCGACGGTCAATAACATTGAGTCAAGTGGCCGCTGCTCATATGTAATTGGATATTCTTTTGTTTATGCATATGAAATATTGTGTTGGTATTGACAACTGTAAAATCATGCTACACCTCCACCCTTTACAAGAATGTTCATATAACTTTTGTTCTATGGACATTCTTTTACACAACACAATACAATGATTTTACATCTATTTCTAATTTATATTTTATTAGTAAACTTAAATCTTAATTTAGTGTATTCCAATCTTAATATTATTTCTTATTTTAATTTTAATATTTATTTTGTTTTTAATGAATGTTTAGTGACAAGTTCACTTAGTTAAAAAAAATTTATCTTAAAGAATATTATTTCACTTTTCTGCGCAGTTTAGTGTTATTGTTAAAACTATTTGTTATATATCTTAAGTCTATTCTTATGAACTACTTGTTCTTTATTATTTTTCTTATCAACTATAGTTACATTATTTCTTAAATCTATATTTTTAATTTTATAGGGCCCTTTGTATTGATTATCTAATTTGTGTCCGGTTTCATTTTTAAGAAATACTAAATCTCCTATTCTAAAATTACAATCTAAAGTGTTCCTATCATAATTATTCTTTTGTTTAATTTTATTTAAATCTAATAATTGTTTGGCTCTTTTAAGTGCTACTTCTAATCTAAATTTTGCTTCTTTAGCATAATCATCCACATTATATAGTGGTGCAACTCTATCTACCTCATTGAAATTTTTAAAACTATTTGGCATTTTACTGAAAACCAATTCATATGGACAATAATTATGTACTGTTGATGGTGTTGTATTAAAACAGTAAGTAAAATACCTAAGCCATTCATCCCAGTCGTCTTTATCTACAGATATATATGAACGTACGTATTCATTAAATGTTCTGTGAGTTCGTTCTATTGTACCTAATGTTTGGTGATGATGTGCTGTTGAAGTTAATTTTTCAACTTTCAATAGGTTGCAAAGTTCAGTCAGTATTGAGTTTTTGTATTCTGTACCCATGTCTGTAATGAACGTCTTCATTGGACCATAGGTAAGTACAAAGTTTTCAAATATCGCTTTAGCGACAGTTTTAGCCGATTTATCTGGTATTGGTACCGTTACCAAATATTTAGTTAAGTCACATATTAATGTGATTGCATATTCGTTTCCGTTTATTGATCTAGGAAATGGTCCGATTGTATCTACATACACCGTATCAAATGGCATGGTGGGTGTTTCTGTGAGAATCATCGGACTTTTAATGTGTTTGGTCGTTTTTGCTAATTGACATTTTTGACATGATTTAACATATTTAGCTATGTCTTTTGTCATGTTTTTCCAGTAGTAGTATCTTTTTATTTTTTCTGCGGTTCTAAATATCCCGCAATGACCTCCTTCGATAGGGTCATCATGATATTTCAGCATGATTTCTAGAATTTCCTTAGAATTCTTTATATCTAATATCTTTATTTCATTTAATAGCGCTATTTTAATTTTATTTAGTACCTTATTGCCCATATTTCTAAATTCAAACTTTGAGATAAATTCGAAAATTTTCTCGCTAGGTGCTACTTGTAGTTTATTGATATTTAAATTACTGGCCGCTTTCTCGAGCCTAGAGAAAAATTGTCCTAAGTCAAGTTTCTCTTTAGTAAATATATCATTTATATTTATGCTAACTAATATTGATTTTCCCTTCTTTATGTAGCATTTATTGGGATAAATCTTTAATTTATAATACTTTCTGACGTCACTATTCTTAATTGGTACATATATTTTGGGCTCATCTAATACATCTGTTTTATTTGCTTTATGCTGATTATTTATTCTACTACTGTCTTTTTGTTTAATCGCCGACCTTGTCGTGACTTTTAATACGCACGATACTTTTTTATTAATTTCCTTAAAATCATCTATAGTAATTCGCGACAATGCATCCGCGACATAATTATCCTTTCCATTCAAAGTCCATATTTCTATTATCAACTAAGTCAAATTTTCTAACAATATTCAAGGTCCATTTACATATATCAATTTTATAATATATTTCTTAACAATTACTTTAAAATGCAAAACAAACATTTCACAATATAATATGAATTTACATATCAAATTAAATTATTTATCAAATTAAAACTTTATTAAATAACACCCTTTTGGGTTCTTATTCTTATATAAATTAAAAAAAAATCTATAAAAACTTTTTTTTCTTTTTTTTTAATAACTTTTGTGTTATTAATTCTTTAGGTTTTATTCTAGAGGGATCTTACAATATAAATTTATTATATTTTTCTTATTCAATTTATTATATTTTTCTTATAATATACATATTTAGTAATCAAATTTATTATAATTAAAATTTATAAAAAAAAATATTTTTTTTTAAATGTTTTCCAAGAGCGGTTAACGCTTTCTGGCCTATGGGGCGGCTGAACGCCCCACTTTTTAAGCTAAACTAATTTTTTAAAATTTTTTTTTATTTGTTACCACTCACTTTTATCCTTTTTCATGTGGTGTAGTTGATCAATTTGATCCTCCTTTCACTGCTGAGGCGTTTGTGATGCGGTAGTTTTGTAATAGTTGACGATTCTCTTGGCACCATTCGGCAAAATCTTACACTGGCCAGACTCCTTCGGGATCATATTATCCTCAATATGAATGGCAAAATCAAGTAGTAAATTCCAAGGCATGAGGACTGTCTCTTGGCCAGACAGTTTCTTCTTCGCAGCTGGTGGATACTTAGGCTGATCCACCAGGACAAAATTGATTTAATTTATGGGTGCAAAATGTGTTGCACACTTGTTTGTCCCTGCCAGGAGTGCCAATAAAAATTTAGCACTTCCTGGCAGGGCCACTGTTATATTCTGGGTGCTAATAAATGCAGCACTTCCAGAATTCTGGCAGGATCGCCATGTAGTGGAAACTTAATTAAAGATAAGTTTTGTTTTGTTATAAGTGCGGCTCGATACGCAGGAGACTTCAGGAGAATCACAACGCGGGCTGACTTCCAAGCCTCTGGGAAATGGCCCTCTGTAGTGGAAACTTAATTAAAGATAAGTTTTGTTTTGTTATAAGTGCGGCTCGATACGCACTAATAGAGCTTTATTATTTGATTGATTCTTGAGGGAAAATGTCCCTTCTTTTATACTAAATTTTGGCTGATTTAGCATTTCTAAATCAACCCCTTAACTCTAACATATTTCTTATATTTACTTAATACATTTAACAATTGTTTACATATTTATTCTATATTAAATAATATTGCATTGGTTTGTGTGTGTACTAACCATGGGACAAGTGGGTGCAATATGACACGCACCCGTTGTTCATATAAACATAATAATTCCCACGGTTAAGTGTGAAGAGAGCCATACACGATCACCAGCAATGCAATACAACAACAACACACATTATAATAAAACCAATGCGGCTGGCGGCCTGACAACAAAGTATCAAGTGATCGTCGCATGTGCGCGACGGTCAATAACATTGAGTCAAGTGGCCGCTGCTCATATGTAATTGGATATTCTTTTGTTTATGCATATGAAATATTGTGTTGGTATTGACAACTGTAAAATCATGCTACACTGTCTTTAAGTTTAAATAGAACATAATTTGTGTGAGATATCAACGAATTTTTTTTATTTGTTTAAAAGACCCCTATTGATGCCATTAAGTGTGCAATATAGCATCGTTCAAATATCTGTCACGACTGAATTTCACCGAAAGCATGGGTTATATAGGCATTAACGGCCGCTGTAGTTTGAGGCTTATTCGAATACACCTGAGGCTTTAGAAAACCTTACAAGTTTCAAGTTTAACTAGGTGAAATCGTACGATCTCGGTGGCTAGTCGACATCCCCACGTATTATCCCTACATCCCCACAGTGTTATCAAACCCCTTGTGCACTACAATATATCTAACTTGGCAAGATGCATTATGCGCTCATTGATCTCGTATGGATTGGTATCGCTCCAAATTCGACGATTTTGTTCATTCGCGTAACTTATCGTCCAGAAATGGCCCCCATCGCTGAAGATGATTTTTAACTCAGTTGAACTACTACACCTCTTCACATTTCTCAGGAGATTAGAGAATTTTTTTTTTTTAATTACTTAAGATTCATGAATCATTAAGTATACACTGGTGGCAACTGACTATCCTCACTATCCTGGAAAATCTGTATCGTTTCAGTATATGTACCTTATATTGAAAACAATATTTATATCGTACAAAAACAAAAAAAAAATATTTTCTACTTAAACCTTTAGTAACCTGCAATTATTTCCTGAATGCATTTTCAATTGTAAGCATTAGTAGTACAATACAACAAACATTTTCTAACTTTTTGCCATTTTAATTAGTTATATCGAGAGGAATCAAAAAACATTTGCGAGGAAGAGAAAAAAATGTAAATAGAAAATACAAGAACAAAAACTAAGAAAAATTTCAAAAGAAAGAGAAAAAAACTATTTTCAATTAATTAACCCTCTTATGTTAATACTATTATACGATAGTATTGTTTTGTTACTGCTGCTATTGTGGTTGTTGTTTTTGCTGTTGATTTCGTTTAAAATCCGCTCATTTGCATATTCACTTTACGCATTTATTCTCGTTGTATTTATTTTCTCTGTGTTTATTTAACAGCATTTCTCGTAAAGGATACATATCCATACATATAAATTTAGTTTTGTCTGTCTGTGTGTATGTGAGCGTATACATGTACATATATTGCATGTAGTGTATTAGCAGCATTCATTTAATACGCAGTAGTATATGTACATATGAGTTAAGCAGCTTTATGGGTACAAGATAATATTTAAGAGTGTATAACATTCAGGATGTTGTTATTACTCTCTCCGCATTATTTTTCTCTCAGTTTTTTTTTTTTTTTTGTGTAATTTGTGTTATTAATTCCAGTGCTGAAATTCTCTTCTTTATTTGTGTGTTTTTGTTTATTTTTGTTTTTATATTGTTTTGTGTGTATTTGCAATTTATATCAACACTTCCGGCACCAATTCTAAATTACAATATGAATTGCGGAATAAAAAGAGAGCAAGAAAGAAAGCAAAAAAAAAAAGAAATTGGGGAGTGAAAAAAAGAAAAGCACATGCATAAATATAAACAAATACATGCAAATAAACATTCGTACATACATTCTTATGTGTTTACCCAAAACACAATTCAATAAAATCAACAAAACTACTGCTGTAAACTACATAGGTTCAAATTTATACACCTACATACACATACATTTACACATATTCTTACACATCACAGGCAATCAATTTTATTCATACAGTGGGAAGCACAAAATATGTATGTAATTTTGAAATTTTGTACAAATTATTGGCTTTAGAACATTTAAAACTTTATTAATTTATATACATTGTCAAATATTGAATTCTATCAGCTGAAAATTTTATCCTCGAATGTTTAAGCATCAAGCGAAACTCATGTATTTCCAATGAAACATTGCATTACATACAGCAATGAAATTTTGCCAAAGCGTCCAGTAAAGCTGTAAAGACGAATATAGCCAGCAACAATAACGATAAACTAAATCGAAGCATAACAGCGAGAAAAAGGAGCACATCAGCAGAGATTTATTTCCGGAGTCACCATTCCCGTACGTAGTCTGTTGCCTTATTAGGTGAGAGCCAGTGATTTCAAACAAAATATTTACTTCGGTGACTACCTTTCAGCAATCTTCTGGCAAAACTGTAAGATAGTAAAATAAAATTTCCATGACAAGTTTCTCAAATCTCTCGTTCAAAGTCGATGTTAAACTGTATGTCTCGTCACTCTGGATGAATTTAAAAAACACAACATGGGTGATGTGAGAAGCTATTATGTAATTAAGTATATACGTGAAGTTTCCGGCAAGAAACTTGTTAAACAAAGAAAGTGTTATAGACGATGTACAAAATATGATGCCCTTTCAAGCTGTGCCGACTGAAGAAGAACAAAAATTCTATCAAAGATCAATAATGTTATTACCTATGCCACCAACAAAAGAATCAGCGATGCTTATTACATCTTGCTCCTCGAGAGAATGCCAGGATTCAAAACTTAAAAAATGCTCATCTTTCAAACTATTCTAACTGTAGAGGAATAACTCTTTAACTATATCAGCCACAAATAAATCAGCAATGCCAACTTATTGACACTACAATCGTTTTAGTTCGGATTAAAGCCTTGCTAACCACATCGCTTACGTTTGTGCTTTAATTTTATACAAGAGTGACTAAATCCTCAGTTTAGCATTGTCTTGTCTTCCTTAAAAGTCAGATTTGAAAGGGGTTTTCATGACAATTATTTACTTCCAAAGCTATTGTTAGGAGACAGCTGATTAGTATAACTGTGGTTTGAACTCAACAGTTCCCATCTAGCAAGTCAATACACTACCCATATACTTCGGCGATCACTCCAACATCAACACTTATCTCACATTATACCCCAAGCAGCTAACAGGATACCGAACACATAAGTCTCATAATGACATCCCGTGTTTGTGTACTCATTCCTGTAAAAATGAGCCTTTGCATTGTATGTATGTATTATAAAATTGCCCATGTTGAGGCCAACGAAAGGCAAATACTCGTGAGCGAAACGAAATTGACTTTATATTATTCTGCTTCATATTCTCATGTACAGGAGCAAGTTTTTCGTCAAATCTTTCCGTTCTTCGACGAACAGTTGTTGATCGATCGTTTACTGAACCAATGGCCTGAAATTTATCCACCACATTGCTAATAGTTCACTCGGTATGACCAGGAAACAGTTGAAATGAACCCCCAACAGAACACCCATTTGGATTAAGCAATTTTATAATTTGCATGTGTTGTATAATGCTAGTGCGTCTATTAGAATTTGTTAAAAAAAAAACTGAATAAATTACAAGTAATTTGCAAATGTAACTTTAACAAAATTGCCGTTTTCGAATGTCAAGTTTCTAAAGATCCTATTGCAAGGGCCCATATAAAAAAATCATATTTTGAAAATCAGGAAGCAGTATTTTTCTTTAATTCTGATACAATTTGTACAAAATTGAAGTTTAATTTCAACTGTATTATACACCTCATAGGCTACAAAGCACTTTCAAGATTTATTTACGTTTCTTATATGCTATGCACTGTAAAATCCAGTTTGTGTGAAAAAGTGAATGTGTGTGTGTGTGTATTTGTCGAGTATACAAGTGCGTATGTGTATTCAACATTTTTCAACATCAAATAACTCAGAGCGTATTAACAGTACAAAAACAAAAACAAAAAGAATAAAAAAACACCAACAAACGAAGTAAAATATCCTAAAGCGACTACAAAAACTCTTATAACACAATACGAGTAACATATACATGTAAATGTTGTTTATATCAATCTAGTTGTAGTATATACTTCTTCTCACACACACGCACACATTCACACACAATTCACTTTAACACTACTTGTGTTGTATTTGTGCGGTTTTTATTTCCATTGTATTGTGTTTGTATTAAAATAAATATTTACCATTACAATTACACAAAATGTGTTTTTCTGAGTATGGTACAATAATAATGATTAATTAAATGTTTTACTATCGTTGTTGTTATTGTTGTTCAAGGTTTGTTAATACAACCATACGAACGTACTAATATACCAAAATCTATATATACATATATATATGTGAGAATATTTGATTGTACGTTTGAACGCTTTAGCTGTATACACCAGAACATATTTTCTTTTTTTTAATTTCAAAACCTTGTATTATAATATTGAATGAAACAATTCCATTTGAATTACATGTAGCTCAGTTGACTATCAACCTGTACTACAGACAAATCCTATCGGATTCAACAGTGACGCATGTCCGGGATACAAATCCCGGTCTTGAAAACTACACGCATCGCAATGCTTTAGTTTTCTACACAGTTAGACGCTTAGCTAGTTCGTCACCTAAACAGCTCATTCAATATTAATAATGTGGCTACTTCAAGCATCTCATTATTCAGTGTCTAGTAAGGTGTGTCAAGAGTCAAGAGTCAGCACCCAGCATAAACTGCAAGTGGCAATATCTTACCCCTTGTTTGTATTCTGCCATAGGACCCAAGGACTCTAGACGTTCTTTAAGTGGAGACATTAGTTCATTCGGCGTTAATGTTTCTGAACATCATCTATACAGCATAGGGCAACTAAAGTAAGAAAGGATGTCACTGCGCACAAGCACCATATTAGTAGTGGTCATGACAACCAATTAGTCAGGACCGAGTTTCACACACCACCCATGTTGTGTGTGTAAAACTTAGTCATCAGTGGCGGCATTTACAGGCTAAAGTTAGCTCCGAAGACTCGAGAAGAAGAAGTTATCGAACTTCTTTCGAAGATAGCGTTTGTATTTAAAGCAGAACAGATAACGACAACGGTTTACATCTACCACAGACAGTTATCCGAGTATATACACGATTTCTTTATACATTTTTGTAATAAAAACTGCTGCTTAATCTAGTATCAGAAGAGATCAAGTGAAGATACACGTATATTTACTTTAGTAAAGCAACGGTTAGATCTCTAGAGAGTGTATGTAACACAGCTAAGATTATCCAAGAGTGTCATGCGCCTTTAGAGGAGATAGTGAGACATTCGACGGTTATGCTTCTATGGGTTCTTTTGTACTGGAACATAAAAGATAACAACGGAGCCAACATACTTACAAATGCTGATACATGTAATGGAAGAATTACTTGAATACATACGTTAGTTGGGCGTTCCTCACTCATTTGTAAAATAAAGATGAACCAACCCACTGTTATAAAGACTTAGGTAACTCAGAACTTTTATAACCGTACAAAATCTTCTAGATGCTTGCCTCCGTAGACCGGCTATACCCCACAGAAGGCGTAGCTTCTGCAGAATCTGTTATGACAAGAAAAAGGGAAACCCCTTAGAATATCTTCTCTGTCCTTGACCATTACAAAGGATCTTTGAGCACTTAGAGTATCCATATTTTTATAAAACTATCGAAATTAAACATGCCAAACGGAAGGTGTTACAACGGGATATTTAACTATGTTATGGCAAGTGAAAAATAAATAAGTTTTCATGGGTTTAGCGTTGAGCACCGGGTAAATATTACAACAATTTCATATGTGAACATCATCCGCTATTAAAAAAATTAAAACAATTTCTTCTACTCTCTGTTAGTATTCATGCGTACGTATGTGTTTGTATATAACATTTATGTTTCATGCATGTGTAAATATCTAAGTGTATTATTTGCGTTGCACAACAACTGTGTGTGTGAGCGTAGAAATTAAAAACGTATTTAAATTTTAACTCAATTAGTGTATAATAAGGTCGATACAAACAATACAATTATTTCAAAGAAAATTCATTCATTTTAATGAATTTTAGAAGCAGATCTTCTATTATAATTTAATTTTAGTAAATGTTCTTCAGTTAATAGAAACTTTTAATAATGTTTTTAGGCGATTAAAAACGTTATTGAAGTGGCAAGCAAACAAATAAAATTCAATTATGGATAGTGAGTTAAAGTTTAATGGAAATTATAGGAAAAAACAATTTTCATAAACAATTTGTTTAATTTTTATAAATAAAAAAATAAAATAAAATTATTTGGAATTTCTCATAATAATTGATTGCATATGCAACCATTATGCAAATTTAAAAACTAATCCTTTAAATATTAGAATTTTTTTTTTTGAATTTTTTACAACCAATTTACAATACACAATTAATAACTGATGATTTTTGCATAACTTATAAAAAAAAGTTTAGTTTATTTACTTATTTTTTTATATTTAAACATTTACTTAAAAACAAGAAATATTTGAAAGATTATAGAAAAACAAACAAGGGAAAGTATTGCTTTTCATTTGATAAAGATCAACAATATAATAAATTAAATTGTATTGTAGATGGCCAAAAGTCAAAAGTAAAACTTTCATATTTCTTGATATAAAACTTATTTTATATGTATTAAAAATATTACTGACATATATTTTTCCGTTTCCCTCCTTTTATATTCGTGTATTTACAGGTGAATCCTCAGCATCAGCGGTTACTTCATCAGCACCCGTTACCACAAATACCTACTCAGCATGCAGTCTGGTTTTAATATTCAGTTTAATTATGATTGGTGGTCATAGGACATGACATGCTTAGATAGTGCCATACGTTGCCACATTATAAACAACCAAAACAACAACAACAACAACCACAACATCAAAATATATTATAATAAATTAATAAATAATATTAAAAGTTTGAGTAAAAACCAACAACAAAAAATAAAAACTAAGCAAATAAAAAAAGAAGAGAACAGAAAACAAAAACAAAAAATCTGCCAACCAAACAGTATAGATTAATAATAATGATACACTTTAATTAATTATTAAACAGAATAATAACAATAACAACAACATCTTTACTATATATAGAAAACAAAAAACAATGAACAACAATAAATTGATTTAAAAAAAATTAACGAAATAAATAAATAAACGAACAACCACAATATATACTACACAATTAAACTAAGTTTAATAAAGTTTTATTATTAATATTTAAATATAAAATAAACAACAAAAAAAAAAATACATTAAAATATTAAATAACAAACAAAAGCTAAATAAATAAAATCATAAATTCATAAAAAAAGGAAAAATAGAAAATAATTCATGTACGTTATTGATTTATTTATTTTCATTAAAACCAGATTTTATTTGTTACTCAAAATACTGTCTATTTTTATTTATGTTTAATTATTTATATTTAATTATTTCTTTTTTAACAGAATATTTTTTTCAAATTAAGATTCTTATAAATTAAGTTTCAGGTCAAATTGATATTCAATAACGATGGTTTATATACATACGTAACAGAGATCAATAATGAATCGTTTTTTCGCTACTCATAATTACTCGTGAAATTTTGAGTATGAGTGAGTCAATAGTATTGAAATTAAACTACTATGATTCATTCGTACTCACTACAATATTAATTTATAAGTATGGAGTATGAGTACAACGTTAACATCAAACTCATAACATACGAAATATGTTCGATTCATAAGCGTACTCATTTAGATTCATCACTTTAGGAAAATTCTTATAATACTTATAAAGGATTCGAGTGACTCGTATCATCCATAAAAATTTGTAGTCTTAGTTGTTGTTGGATTTGCAAAAACACACAACCTTCTAGTGAGTATTTTGGTGTTCGTACGCAATTCATATTTATTTTGTGAGTCTTGTACTTATAGTATGTTGAGTTATGGAGAATCGAAATGAATAGCATCATACGGTTGTTAAGTTTGAATATGATGAGTACTTCAAACTTTGAATATGAGTAGAGGTTCCATGTTATCAAAATAAGTATGAATGCGTACAATTATCAAAAATTATGAGTATGAATCGAATCTACTCATCTTTTGGGTACTCATTGCTGATCTCTGACACGTAAATCGATCCCTGAAACAAAAATATTCTACATAAAATTTGTTTTAAGCTGTTCTATTAGCAACGAAGATTTAATTAAAGTCTTTAAGTAATTGGGATGGGCATCATTCTTTATTGGATTAGAAAATTTATTGCAAAGTGTTCTTTCAAAAACGGTGTTTGTAAGACATAGTCAAAAGCAATTTGTTGTTGTTGAGCATTCAATAACCCCTGCTCTGAATTCGGTTTAACACAATATGCAATAGCTTGTAATGCTAGCTTGCTTAAAATGAACTCAAATTTGCGTGTCTCACAAGATATTCTAAATTTACACATATGCACATATGTTTACGCCGATTATTATCAATAAATGAAGTCGACGTGGTCTAGTAGGCAGTTTGTTGGCTTATTAGACCTGAGGCCTCGGTACAAACCCCAGGCAAGGCATCTCCAACTAAACGAAATATGAAAAAATATTTCTTCGGCGACTTCCTCTCAGCAGATTTCTGGTAAAAATAAAATCGCAATGTAAAGTTTCTTAAAAATCTGTCGTTCGAACTCGACTGTAAACTGTAGGTCCCACCATTCAAGTATAAAAATAAACGCTCACAAGATAAGTGGCAAATTGATCAAACTGCTGATAAAATGATGAATCAAAACAATGTAGTCCATGAATCAACTGAACTTACAATTGGAAAACGTATTTATAATTAATATGCTGCCAAATTAAGTAATTATATTATAGAAAGCAGATTAGGAAATTCGGCGCTTTCGTTTTTGTCCATAGTTTGGGAAAATTAAAATACAAAAATTCACAAAAAATGTAAGTGTTTTTGGTATGTTTTTTTCACAAAAATGTCAACTCTTTCTCAAAAATTAAATCTTTTTTTATATACAAATACGGAAACGTACTGTTAGGGTTTATTATAAACAAAATTCAATTATATTTAACTTCTTCCATTTGGCCAACTTTCCTTTATATAAAAAGTTAACTTTTCATTTATTTTTTTCTTTTTCTTTTTATGGCATGCAATTCTTTAGTGAATAAATCCAATCAATTTTAATTTATAAATTCTTTAATTTTTATTTATTGTTTAAATAATTTCTAAAAATTATTTTTAGTTCTCTAATAGATTAAGTAATTTATAGACACACCTACATGAAGACATACATACATCCATGCATACATACATTAGTTTTTATATTAAAAAAAATAAATTTAAATAAATTGTAAATTATGTTCTAAAACAAATTTGTCTATGTATTATACAAAACAAGAGAAAAAAACATTTAATTTAAGGTATGAAATAATAATAATAAATCTGATTATAAAATAAAGGCAAACAAAAAATAAAAGAAGTCAAAATAAATAAAAAAAAAATTTGCATTTAAAACAATAGAAATACAAGAATTTGAATATAAAAAGCAAAAACAAAAAAAATATTCAAAATATAACTCCCACAGAAATAAAAAACAAACGGAAATGTATTAAAATTTTAAGCTTCATACGAATTAACAATAAATAACTACATATAAATACATTGACATACACACACACATACATATAAAAAAAAAAAAAAAAGAAATTCACATTAAAACTATTGAGAATAAATGTCAGATTTGTATTAATATTACCTTCTTCCTCCCCTTTTTGATTATGCAGAACATAAATAACACCTACACATGCAATACAATACATAAAAAAATCGAAAAAAAAAAAATGAAATGAAAAACATCCCAGCCAGCATTTTTGGAAATTTTTAATCAAATTCGAGTCTTTTTTGATTCTTCTGCGCGATTGAAAAGCTAGAATATGCGCTCATTTTCTAATCATAAAAGACTCTTTTGTCGGGAGGAAAAAGTGACTACGGGCGACTCTTCTAAAAAAGTCATTTATGAGTCTTTTTCTATATTAGTGTAGAGTAATATTCGACTCTTTTTCTAGTAGTCTTATAATCATTTTCGAATCGCTTTCTGATCATTTATTAGTCTTATTTATCGTCATTTGTGATTCTTTTTCGAGTCGTCTTTCAGTCATCGTTTAATCGCATACGAGTCTTTTATGAGTAATTTATCAGTATGTTTAGGAGTCCTTTTATTGTCATTTATCAGTCATATTTGTATTAACTTGGACTCCTTTTTGGGTCATTTATGATTATAATTTGAGCCATTTATTAGTCGTATTTCAAAATGTGTTTTTAGACGGTTTTCTAATACCTACGTTTACTCTGCCGCGATTTCAAAAATCACGTTCGTATGAACATTGAGTAACAAAGGAAGCATACATGCATACATACATAATTGGCTATTACAACCTTTCAGTCAGATTACGGCCTAGCTTCACACACCACTCATATTGTGTACGTTTTTTCAAACACCTGCCTGATCTGTTTTTGATTAAGCGTTTTTCAATCTTCCGTATAAGTAGAATATAATAATAAATAACGGAAATAATAGTCACATTTTAAACGTCTGGATGATTTATTTCCGATTGCTATACAATTTTTTATTGTATTTTAAATCGAAGTCATTTTACTCATTGGCGCGAATCATTTTTGAGTCCTTTTTTAATCGTGTAACTGACTAATAAGTTTTTGATCACCAAAAGTACTCTAAAAAGACTCAGCAAGGTGATTTTTTTAAAAACAATCTTCCAAATGCTAGCTGGGATTTTAAATGTAAAAAATAATTGTTTAAATGAATAAACGTATGTATGTGTTTGTGTTATTATGTTACAATTACACTGTGCAACAGTTTATTTTAAATACAGTTTTTATTTTCAAATACTAAAGCTTGTCTGGAAATGGAAAGTCCTGTAAAAGATTATAAAATAATATTGAAATAAAAACAAAAAAATTTTCAAAAATCCTGTTGTCTAGTGTAATTATTATTATTAATTTTAATAGTACTACAATAGTAAATTATTATATATAATAAATCTAAAATTTAAATTAAACAACTAAAGTAAGTAATTGAATTTCTATGTAAATATGTAATACAAATAATTAAAACCAAAAAATTTACAATAAAATTGAAAAAAAATAATTAAAAAAATAAAATAAATTAAAAAAATGAAGCAAAAACAATGCAAAACAACTACTTATTATTATTGAGGAACGTAAAATTAAATTAAAAAAATAAATGAAAACAAAAATAAATAAATAAATTCCAAATAAATATAAATTCTATGTAATTGTGTATTTAAGTTAAAAATAAACAAAAATTAACGAATAAAAATAATAATTATAATTAAATAAATAAGAATAAATAAAGACAAAAAAAAAAAATATGAAAATAATAAATAAAACAAAATAGTTATAAATAAAGAAAAAAAACTCTCTGTGGTTATTATTTGACACGTTTGCATCATATATCAGCAGCACTGCATGACAAATCTAATGTAATTTAATTTAATCTTCTTGTTATAGCTAACTTTACCCTTCAACCGTATAATTTTATTTCAAAAAACTTTTTTGCCTGCTTTTTACTATTTGCCAGCAAGGACGAGTATACTCGTCATAAACAATTAAAGGAGGGAAAATATTTATTACAAAACAATAGAACAACATAAATTCATAAACAATCTTAAAATAATTTGAAATAATGATTATATAACAGATACACACATACGTATACTAAAAAAACAAGTAACTACGTTTATCTATTCAGTCTTCGTATGAGTGCAAAAATATTTCGTCTTCTTAGTTGAGTATAGCTAGGACGATTCAATAAACGACAGATAAAAGACAGATAAACGACATTATCGTCGCAGTCTAGTAGGTCAGACATCAAAAAGAAAGTATGAAAAAAATATTTATTCGGTGACTGTCTCTCAGCAGATTACTGGCAAAAACTCTGAGAGTAAATGAAGCGGAATCGGCCGCTCATGTATAAAATTAACACACACAACGTAAGTGGTGTGTGAAACTAGGTCGTAATCCTGACTGAAGGATTGTAATGACCAATTATGTATGAAGGTATGTAAAGAGATTTGGCTGGCTATCGAGTTTCTAGCGGTGGAGGGATATACATCGATGTTTAAAACAAACTCGATGTAACTTATTCATACATCGAAACCTCGATGGTTTGTCATTGATGCATCGAAGTTAAGTAAAGATATTCTTGAAAACAGCCCAGGTGGAGGTGGATAAGTTACAGATAGATTTGCGTTAGTATAACCCTGACCATGATAGCTTGCTGCTGGTTCTGTTGGATTTAAGTTCGTCGCATTGGTAGTGAAGACCATAGCTGTAGATTATGTTTAAGTTTTTTGGGACAAGTCTAACGCGATATTATGCGTAGTTCAGCTCGGCCTGACCATTCGATTGGCTGAAAATTTCTTCCTTAGTTCTCCCCTAGATATAGTACCAATAAACTCTATGATTTCGGGAGATGTTTTGCAACCAGACCGAGTAATAATAATAATAGTGAAAGAAATAATTTGATAGTTGCATACTATTAAGAAAGACATCATTTCTTCGGTGACTTCCTTTCAGCAGATTTTTGGCAAAAACTCTGAGAGTATATAAAATTGCTATGAAAAGTTTCTCAAAAATTTATTATTCGGAGTCGACTTTAAACTGTAGGTCCCGCCAGTCATGTATAAAATTAACACGCACAACGTAAGTAATGTGTGAAGCTAGATTGTAATCCTAACTGAAAGGCTGTAAAGATTATTGCGTATGTATATGTAACTATAATTGGATAATTACTGTAAATAACTACAATCGCATAGGATTGTAAGTGGCATTTTATGGGGAGTACTACGAAAACAAAGAAAACATGTTGTAGAATAGAAATCGATTCAATACCTATCGTGATTCAGTTAACTTTTGAGGACATTTTGTGTTATTTGTTTTGAATTGTATTTGTTCAGAATTTTACGTCACCAAATACTGTTCTAAAGCTGAAATTGAAAAGTATAAGAAAGAAATCTATTGTTGAAACAAAATAATTATTTGCGGTTTACGATACCCTTAGTCAGTTAATACAACATGTTCTTACCTGCTACGTTTGCACTTTTGAAAATTCAATTGAAAAACAGGAAATATAAACAATTGCTTTCAACTACACTTACGAATGGAATAGAGGAAAATAACAGCAGCAGTAATACACGAAGCGAAAGTTTGTCAAAGGTTACTTACTGGCTTCTTAAAAAATTTAACGCAACGTCTAACTGTAAGTGGTTAATATTTTATTTTTCAAGTGTATACATTCACACATACAATATGAAAGTGTAAAAATGAAAAACTAGTAGTTTTACTACTCAATTCACATTGTTTCCGCAGGTATTGTTTTAGCACAATAAAATAAAAATTTTATGGGTTACAAAAGCACTGCCAAAAATAAGGAAAAAGGATTTCTTTTTTCAAATTTAAGTACCACAACCATGGAAACATGGCGTCAGATTTAATTTTATGGTAGAAAATTTCAATTCTTTAGATTAAAATTTTATTTTTTTTTTTACTTTTTTTGATATAGACGGAATTTCTTTATCGTCTCAATTTTAGAAATTTAATTTAATAATTTCAATCTGTATTATGCTGAAGATAGTGTGCTTTTTAGATAGTCTTCCAAGCGTTGAAGTCTTGCACCATTGTGCCAAAGTAGAAATTATCACTGAGATAGTATTTAGCCCCGGTTAGCCAAACGTCCACGAAACGTACTTTCGTTTTTAGAATACGAAACGCAATAAGAACGTTTGTCGTAATGTAATGTAATTTCGGTAAGCATTTCCATTGCTCTTCATATGCTAAAATCGAGCATATGTATGTATGTAAGTTCCATTCCGTTCCGACGACGTTTGACTAAACCGGGCTTTTACGTTTCCTTACGTCCCGAATCGTCTGTTTTTGTTTGCATATGAAGAACACGTATAAGTCGTTAGTTTTACTGTTCCGCACCATATGTTTATTAAATATAAATAAATAGTCCAGTAGGTAGACCCATGTCAGACATCTCTAACGAAACTAAATGTGACAGAAATATTTCTTTGGCGACCTCCCTCTGGAGTTAATAAAATTTTCTTGAAAATATTCTCAAAAAACTGTAGTTCGAAGTCGATTTTAAACTGTAGATACCGCCACTCATGTATAAAATTAACACCCACAACATGAGTGGTGTAAGAAACTACATCCTTATGCTGATTGAAGCGTTGTATTGACTAATTATGTACATATGTATGTATTTTTTACAAAAGTACCATTTGATATAAAAGAAGTACTCTTTCAGTTACAGTTCAGTACCATTTCAAAATTTCAATTTTGCAACACTGTACTGAACATGATAATTTGTATAAATGATCCCAGGGATCGGAAATAGAATTTATACGGATATTATTTAGACTACACATTGTTTCGCTAGTAATTTACTGTGCCAATGCAAACTATCTGAACCCAAAAATGAATCTCTCTATTTCGGTAGTTTCCAATTTCCTGTCACTCACGTATAAAATTAACGCACACAACATGAGTGGTGTGAGAAGCTAGGCCGTAATCATGACTGAATGGTTGTAATGGCCGATTATGTATGTATGCGTTTAAGTATCAGAAATTATGAGAATGATTCGAATCTACTCATCTTTTTGAGTACTCATTGCTGATCTCTGGTATACACTCTACTTTAATAATTTAAAACATCACAGCATTCAGTTTTTTGTTTACCTGTTTTTGATTTTGTATTAACTTTTGTAATTATTTTTTCACAATATTCTTTAAGGTAAAACAAATAACTGAGAAAATTTACAACCCATAAAAAAGTTTTACTTGTCCAAACTTTTCTAAAATATTTACCAATACTTCATATTGGAACATTCTTAGTTTTTGTGTGTATGTGCCCTCTTTAGTTTTGCATAGTTTTCATGGATTTCTATTCCTATTCTCTATTCTCTATTGATAGAAAAAAAAATTCATCTAAAGTTGTATAGAAACAAATCAAAAGTGGTATGTTTTCGTCTCTTTGCATACACACATACATATATCGTAAATATATGTGAATATGAGTGTGAATTTGTTAACAAACTTTTTGATCAAATAGTACAAATGATGGCATTCTTTCTATGGATAGTTTTTTTTTCATACATATGCAAACAAAATCAATTGATCTCGACAAAACTAAGTTACGGAGTTGGTTGATGAAAAGGATGTTGTAAAATTGATAAATAAAAAAGTAGAACATAATTATTTTGTTTTATATTTCGCAAAGAACAAATTGGTTATAGTATAGTATAGTATAGTATAGTATAGTATAGTATAGTATAGTATAGTATAGTATAGTATAGTATAGTATAGTATAGTATAGTATAGTATAGTATAGTATAGTATAGTATAGTATAGTAGATATAGTATAGTAGATATAGTATAGTATAGTATAGTATGGTATAGTATAGTATAGTATAGTATAGTATAGTATAGTATAGTATAGTATAGTAGATATAGTATAGTGTAGTATAGTATAGTATAGTATAGTATAGTATAGTATAGTATAGTATAGTATAGTATAGTATAGTATAGTGTAGTATAGTATAGTATAGTATAGTATAGTAGAGTATAGTAGAGTATAGTATAGTATAGTATAGTATAGTATAGTATAGTAGTATATTATAGTATAATATAGTATAGTATAGTATAGTATAGTATAGTATAGTATAGTATAGTATAGTATAGTATAGTATAGTATAGTATAGTATAGTATAGTATAGTATAGTATAGTATAGTATAGTATAGTATAGTATAGTATAGTATAGTATAGTATAGTATAGTATAGTATAGTATAGTATAGTATAGTATAGTATAGTATAGTATAGTATAGTATAGTATAGTATAGTATAGTATAGTATAGTATAGTATAGTATAGTATAGTATAGTATAGTATAGTATAGTATAGTATAGTATAGTATAGTATAGTATAGTATAGTATAGTATAGTATAGTATAGTATAGTATAGTATAGTATAGTATAGTATAGTATAGTATAGTATAGTATAGTATAGTATAGTATAGTATAGTATAGTATAGTATAGTATAGTATAGTATAGTATAGTATAGTATAGTATAGTATAGTATAGTATAGTATAGTATAGTATAGTATAGTATAGTATAGTATAGTATAGTATAGTATAGTATAGTATAGTATAGTATAGTATAGTATAGTATAGTATAGTATAGTATAGTATAGTAGATATAGTATAGTAGATATAGTATAGTATAGTATAGTATGGTATAGTATAGTATAGTATAGTATAGTATAGTATAGTATAGTATAGTAGATATAGTATAGTGTAGTATAGTATAGTATAGTATAGTATAGTATAGTATAGTATAGTGTAGTATAGTATAGTATAGTATAGTATAGTAGAGTATAGTAGAGTATAGTATAGTATAGTATAGTATAGTATAGTATAGTAGTATATTATAGTATAATATAGTATAGTATAGTATAGTATAGTATAGTATAGTATAGTATAGTATAGTATAGTATAGTATAGTATAGTATAGTATAGTATAGTATAGTCTAGTATAGTATAGTATAGTATAGTATAGTATAGTATAGTATAGTATTGTATAGTATAGTATAGTATAGTATAGTATAGTATAGTGTAGTATAGTATAGTGTAGTATAGTATAGTATAGTATAGTATAGTATAGTATAGTATAGTATAGTATAGTATAGTGTAGTATAGTATAGTATAGTATAGTATAGTATAGTAGATATAAGCTAGGCCGTAATCCTGACTGAAGGGTTGTAATGGCCAATTATGTATGTATGTAACTCGCGAACTCTTGTTTAATAAGTCAATACACTATCAACTAAACTAAGGCGTCCAATTATAGTTTGAGCAACTTTCTGGCAAATAATTTCAAATTGAATTTATCCTCTGTATCTAATTTTCCAATTTCTTTAAAAGGCCAATTCAAACTAAGCCATTGAACTGAAATAATCTGGTAATTTGGTAATTTTAATGTGATTTTTCATATTCTCTATGAATTTTAAATAGACAAAATTTAAAGGATGTGCTAGCTGCTGATCAGTAACGAAAATTTTATAATTTTTTCTTTTGTAAGGCTATCTCCACATTGAAGTTGCCACAAACTTTTACAATGCAAAGGAATGCAAACTGACAATCTTAACGTCATGTAGGGCATACAAATTGCCGCTGGTGATTACATTGCACTCGGAAGTGTGGTATTTTTGTTTTTGCTTTTGTTTTCATTTTGTAAGTTTGCTGTTTAAAAAATAGTCTGCCTGAATAGTTTGGCTACTTTTATGTTTCTTCTTCTTGTTATATTTTTGTTTTGTTTTGTTTGTTTCTTGTTTTGTTGGCTTTTTGTAGTTTTTGTTGGCTTGTTTGCTTGTTTGTTTGTTTGTTAAGAGGGTAATGCAAAGTTAACATTTCCTATACATGCTATATACTGTTTGATGTGTATGTATAAACAAATACATAGGCATAGCCACCACACACACATACATACGTATACATATGACTAACTGAAATGCTTATAAGAGTTTAATCCTTTATACTTGTATAATTTCAATATGCATGTGCATAAGTGTAAGTGTAAATTTTTATATGCATATGTATAGCTGTGGTAATGAAGTTTTCTACAGGGTGGCTTAATGGTTTGTATGCCTTTAATATGTTCGTATGTTGTATGTATGAAATCAGCCTTAATGTAAATATTGTACTTACAAAATAATATCCTGCGGTCTTGTGTTCTTGTTGCTTTCCCACCCCCTTTTTCTCTTTCTTTTGCCGTCAGTCAACCATGTCTTTCCCACTATTTTATTCGTTTGTTTCTCTTTAAAATGTTTTTTTTTCTGTTTTCAACATTTTCTTCTTCTTTTCGTGCTTTGTATTCATGTGTCATTATTTATATGAAAAACACAGTGTCTGCAATGTCATTTACCATGTGCTTTATCAATTTTAATGAATTCACTGCACTTTCTAATAGTACAGGCGAATGGCGAATGGCGAATGGCGTATATGAGCTCACATTTTTCAATGGGCTTTCATACTATCTCTCCACACATGTTGTAGCCTTTCTTTATTCTTTTTTAAGTTTTATTTATTTTAATTTATAAAAGTGTAATGTTTGTTTAACTTATATTCTTTTTATAATCGTATGAATTTTTGTGTGTATGTATATGTGTCTATGTTGTATTGTGTGTAGGACATTTTATTTATTTTAATGTTTTTTATTTCTTTTTCTGTTCTTGTTAATGCATTGAAAAGGAAACATTATGAATGCAGTTTATACTCTACTCTGTCTGTTGTTAATAGAAAGATATTGTAAATCTCTTTTTAATGTGGTTTATTACAGAATAAATAATAATGTTTACCCAGTATTTATGAATATTAAAATATAAACATTTAAATACATATGTACATATATATTTCTTTATTTGAATTTCGAATGACGTATACAAATAAAAGGGATGGTTGCTTGTCAAAAGAAATTATAATTTGACAGTAAATTGTATAATTTTTATTTATTTTATTTACAAATTTTAATGTTATGTATCATGAATGTATGTATGTATTTTCTTAATATCAACGTCAAAATAAATTGCGCATCAGTTAGTTCTTATGCAAACCAAAGGGTGTTCAAAATTAAGGTATTATTTTAATTTTGATTACATTTTTATTCAAAATTTTATTTTCAGATTCTAAATAAATTCCGGTTAGTTAATATGGACCGTTGCAAGAAGGAACAATATTATTTTGTTTATAAAAAAATTTTCTCAAAGTGACAAATTTTTCTGAATGTATAGAATCACAAAATTTGAAGCAAAACTCGATAGAGTAAGATCTTCAACATATTACGCCATCAAAGTGAATCCCTTCGTAATCACAGAAACTGAGATTAGCAACATTGTTGACAGTCAACCGAGAATATAGCAGTTGTGAGCAGAAGAGAGGAACAAGATCCCAAAAATATTCACTTGACATCGTTTGCAGTAATTAAACATCAAACGGTCAACAGTATTGCAGGTTTTCCATTGTGATCTCCATGAAAGAAGTTGCCACGGTCTTGTACGCAGTGTGTTGCCTTAATGGATGTGAGGCATTTTTGTTTACCCTCCGAGTTTTTGCCAGAAATCTGCTGAGAAGAAGTCGTCGAGGAAATAATTGATTATATGTCGTTTTGTTGGAGATGTCTGGCCTGGGGTTTGGACAATCACCTTACGTCTAATAAGGCATCGCACTAGTTACTATACTACGGCAACTACCATTTCTGTTTGGTTTTTTGAAAAGGAAACTGTGCATCAATAACCCCACAACAGTTCAAGAGCTTAAAACCAATATTATCGACCAATTGATAACAATTTATTGAATAACGTGATTGATAATTTTGTTAAAAAATTGGAAGTCTGCCAAGGCAATAGCGGGGTCACTTGACCGTTGTGTTTATATGATAAGCAAATAAACAAAAATATAACAACAACATCAATATAAAAAAGGGGATAAACAAGTAAACAAAAAGCGACACCAAACATTACCAGAGTATATCTAAACAAATACACAAACAACAATAACGTAAACAATATGTTTACATTTATAGAGATTTTGAGAAGGTGAAGTCTTTCTCTTTCAAGAGCATCCATCAAACTGTTTACCCTGCAATATAAAAGGCAACGGAGTCAGTAACAATGCCATCAGTCTTGTGTAAAGAGAATAATCGTGGTTTGAAGATCTCCATTAAAAAGATCTGCCAACCAATTGTTATTGTTAAAGCAAAAGAGTGTAAAGAAGAATAACAAAGAAAGTAAATTGTTGTTGTTTACATCAAGTTGTGAATAGCGGCACACAGAATTGTGCGAACAATAAAGAATTTTAATTAAAACTAAACACAAATTTATTTTTCTTATATTTGCAATCTACAAATTTATATTCTAAACGTTTTTCAAAAGATAAATACGTAAAAGTATTTTTAATTGGAACCTATTTGTAATAAATTGAAATAACAATATCCACTACATAAGAACAGCAAAAATCTCAACTATTTTAAAAGGTACATATTCTTCTTTTAAAATAAAAAGTGTATCCTCAGTGAAATCTCCTTATTTATTTAATTAATTAATTTTCTTCGTTTTTGTTTCCGTAGATTAGTCGCCATAATAATTGTAGACTCAATTACCGACTCCATTGCAAGTTGCAATAAATTGTTGAATTTCTCAATTTTAAGAAAAAAGTTTTTAATACATTTTTTAACGACATTTATTCCTGTTTCGTATTTGTACACAATTTTAATATAAAATATCGTTTGGCTGTATTGCTTTTGCACCTGCAAGCCATACTTTATTGCCAGTAACGAGTCTGTACATAAATGGTTTACCTTTAACCACAAATTCTTACCTATAAACAGATAACCTGCACTTATTCTTTCCCTTCCTCTCTTATTTTTCTTTTGATATTCTTTTTTTTTTTTTCTTGTTGGTGTTGTGGAGTTGGTTTTTTTTTTTTAATTTCTTGTATTCATGTAGGAAAAATAAATAATATTTGACTGCATGTGCAAGCTTTTGGAAAAGTAAACATGATAACGTTGTATTGGACACTTTTGTAGTTCAGTTTTCATTTATTGGTTTGGTTTTGGTTTTAATTTATTTCTATTCCTTCTTAGTATGTATGTATGTACATAAAATATTTATTTTTGGGTTTTTTCTTCTTTTTTTAGTTTTTTGAAGTTCTAGACAAATAAATAGATTAAGAAGATCATAGTTTAATAATTGCTTTTCGAATTGGATTATTTTTTAATTAGAAAATATGTTTCAATTTTTTTTTATTAAAAAATTAGAAAAAGTGTTGAAAATAATAAACAAATAAATAAAAATAATATTTGCATCGGATTGGAAATAAATTAAAATATTAGACGAGATTAGGCAAAGAGATAACAAGTTATTAACCACGTGCCGAATGTTATGCAGGGGGATAAGACGAAGAATGATTCGCAGTACTTTAAAGCATCTTCGCCGGCCTCTATGGCCTTGAAAGTTATTCCCACAAGACATAAAAATTCTTCCAAAAATGTCTTCAACGCCTACCAGATTATTAAACGTTTGAGTAGTAAACTTGCAGAAGAACTCATGTGGCTGGAGAAAATCTCTCTCCAGTGGAATAAACACGTTTTAAAGTCCTCCTCTGCTTTAGACGGTGGTTAGCTATCTATTACAGCGCCTAAACTGCAGCAGCCAGATTAAGATATCCATTCTGGAAAGAAACGTTCCAAAAAAACATGCCAACAAAGGCACAAAATAAGTTCCTTAACAAGGGCCGTAAAATAAGAGGTGGCGACAGACTAACACATTGACAACAATGCAAGTGATCTACATACCCGACTTATCCGGTACCACCACCCCAATGGCAAATCACATCAAATCGCTTTCACGTGCAGAACAGTTGATATTGGGCCTGAATTAGTCTCTATTCCATCAATCTACAATTGCCTTCATAATGTCGGTTACTATCTTCGGGTGAATGTATAACACAAATCACTTCCCGCTGTAATTATATAACAAAAGTTTAGATTGTCTCAACATGAGAGGAATATCCGTCTCTCTTCATTTTTTTTACCAAGTGTAAGCTTAAAAACCCCACTTCTCTCTCTCTATTGAATTATACTGGGTAGAAGCTACCCTCCTTGCATTCTGGTTTGCATACTCATTGCTGCGAATTCAGACATGGCCTGAGGCTCCACGGAGCTTATTCAGCTTTTGATTTTAATTTCGCGTCATTCTTTGCTGCTGGGTGCTTGGATAGCATCCTGACTCTCAGATAGTATTACACTGTTCCATCCACTGTGCTTTCTGTCCAAGTTGAATTGAGCATACTTTCGATGGCGTAAGCTTTAGCTTGGAAGAATCCTCTTCGAGTGACTCGAAGCATGCGTCAATATTTAAAATCAAATTAAAAATTGTTGTTGCATTTACAAAAAAAAAAGTCACATAAGCACAGAATGTTTGCAAGCAGAGCAAACGCACAACCTTTTAGTGAGTATTTTAGTGTTCCGTTCGTACACGAATCATATTTATTATGTGCTTCTTATAAATGTTAGTCATGGAGAGTCGAAATCAACAATATCATACGTGTTGTTGAGTATGAATATGATGAGGACTTCAAACTTTGAATATGAGTAGTATGAGTATGGTATTAAAATAAGTATGAATGCGTATAAGTAGCACAAATTATGAATATGATTCGATTCTACTTATCTTTCTGAATACTCATTGCTGACATCTAATAACGATCTAGAAAAAACATCGATTTTTTCGATGTATCGATAATTTAAGTCGAGGGTTTCTAACACATGGATGTAAAGTGTACGCCAAATAACTTTTGTTTTTTTGAAAATGCTTAAAAAAAACTACTGAATATTTTCTCAAATTTCATTTTTTATTTGAAAGTACAATCCTTCCCGTTAATAATGGAAAATAATTTCATTCAAATGGCTGCCTAGGCTGGCCATGCAGTAGCCTACACGATCGGTCCAATTTTTAAGCACATTATCGATTGTGTGCAGCTGTATTTCTCCAATGGCTTCACGAATATTTTCCTTTAAAGCGTCTCTGGCTTGTCGGCGTAAGACTTATCATTGACGGCACCCCACAAATAATAGTCCAACGGTGTCAAATCGCAGCTCCGAGGTAGCCAAATGACATCAGCTCTGCGGCTGATAATGCGATCTTCAAAAACAGGCCGCACAACATCGAGAGTACCTTCGGCTGTGTGGCACGTAGCGCCGTCCTGTTGAAACCAAATGTTGCCAATATCCTTCTCTTCAATTTTTGTAAACAAAAATTCGTTCAACATGGCCCGATAACGATTGGCAGTGACTGTAGCGGCCACTCCTTGCTCATTTTCGAATAAAAATGGCCCAATTATGCCTCTGGACCAAAATCCGCACAAAACAGTGACTCGTTTTGGGTGCGTCGGCTTTTCAATGTATGCGTGCGGGTTTTCTGTGCCCCAAATGCGACAATTTTGCTTGTTTACATACCCGCCAGGATCAAAATGAGCTTCATCTGAAAAGATGCTTTTTTGCCAAAATCGGCATCTTCTGTAAGTCGATAGCAGGCCCACTTAGCGAAGCGAAAACGCCAACGAAAACAACCATATTCATTCAGCGGAAGGATAAAACTAATTATCTGTCAAATCAGACATGAGCTAAGTGTTACCATTCACGAAATAAGCATTAGTTGAAAAAAAAAACGTTAGATGGCGGACCTTTTATATCGTCCACTACTAACCCCTGTAGTGAGAGCAATCTGAAAAGTAGGTCTTTGATGACAAAGTGATTATTAGAAGCCCTTAAAGATCAAGAGACCCTTCAAATGTATTGCAGTAATTCTGCAGATTTGTTGTATTTTAGTGAGCATATGGCAACTAACATGTGGTGCAACCAAATGCTAATACTCATCCTATGGTACACGAGTTTATTCTAACTTTTTAAATGTTCTGCAGGATTAAGAAGGTCTACGAAATAATTCCGTTTGTATTTTTTTTTTTATATTTCACTCCTTAATTAGAATTTTGTCTAAACCGTTTAGTTATCGTACAGTGCCTGTTTAACCTTCTAAAAGGTTCATTCATTTTACGGCTGTTACACCAAGTTTATATGTCTGTAATGACTATAAAACAAATTATTATGAGAAATTTATTCATAAGAAGAGATTTCATTATCCATAAGATGTCTGCCCATGACTTTGTCCTACTGTTATAAGTACATACATACATATACATACATACATACATACAGCTGACCAATGTTGGCATGTATTATTCAAAAGCCTTGTTTACTTCATATTTGTCTCTATTTGTTGTTTTCTTTTCTGTTTTTTACAACAAACTTTGATAAAATGTGATAAAAGAAATGATACGAAAAACAAAAAGAAATATAAAAAATAAGAAAAAACAATAAAAACAAAAACTTAAACGAAATGAAGACAAAAAACATCAAATGAAAGACAAATTCTTCACAAAAAACTTTTTCAATTTCGGTAAGTTTGTCTTTAGTTGGATATCATTTGAACAAATTTTTTTCTACTCATTTTCTTCCCCTTTTTTTCTTCCCTTTTTGTTTTCTACTACTACTTTTCATTTCGTATACAACACTATTTGAGGAGTGAAAACAGAAAAAAAACATCCTTTTTTTCATTTGTTTGCTGGTTGCTTGCTGGTTGTATTACAAAACAAATGACAATGTCAGATGACAAACAGAGTTGATAAACGAACTTTTTGATGATGTGCAATTGTATTGCTCTGACCATAAAATTTCATCAGCAACATAAAACAAAAGAAACACAAGAATTCTTTTTGAGAAAAACAAAAAAAAAAAAAAAACAGAAAAGGCAATATAATAAAAATTCGAATTAGATTTGTAAAATAACACACGCTGCACATACATATACATATATACTCGATTTAATATTGAACACAAAAAAAAAAGGGAAAACCAACGTTCGAAAATGCAAATGAAATTGTAGTCAACAATTTATTTCGTATTTCGTTAGCAGTGTTGAAAACTTCAGGACTTTAGTACTTTTTTCAGTACTTCACGAGTACCCCCGCGACGCTTTCAGCACTTTCTTATTATTACATATTTTATGTCTGGCGCTTTTTAGCTATTCATGCATTACCAACATATTTAACGTAATGCTAAAAGTAGAATAAGGCTTTTGCCCCGGTTAGCCAAACACCCACGGAGCGTACTTTCGTCTTTAGAATACGAAACGGAATGAGAACGTTAGCCGTAGCGTAATGTAATTTCGGTAAGCATTTCCATTGATATTCATATGCTAAAAACGAACGTATGTTACATTACATTCCATAGACGTTTGACTAAACGGGGCTTTTATCATGTATTTTTGTCTTGTATGTGAGGAATACGAATAAGTCGTTCGGTTTTCTGTTTCGTGCCGAAATATAAAAAAATATATCTCCGGCTACTTCCTTCTGGCAAAAATCTGAGCGTAAGTAAAATTGCCACGATAAAGATTCTCAAAAATCTTTTGTTCGGAGTCGACTTTAAACAGTAGGTCTGTATTTTTTGTATGTATGTATTTTTTTTTAGAAAAGTACCATTTCTTCAAAAAAGTACTCATTCAGTTACAGTTCAGTACCATTTAAAAATTTCAGTTTTGCAACAGTGTTCGTTAGTGCATTTCTCTCTCTCTCTCTCTCTGTGTGTGAGATTTGAGAGCGTGGGTCAAGAACAAACAGTTGCAATACTCACAAACAATATTGTTATCGTTGGAAGTGTCATCCATGACATAATAAATCCAAATCTTTTTGCGATAAAAATGTATCTGATAATTTCTGTTTTTCTGTACTCTCAAGCAAAATGTCAATATGCAGCATGAGAAAAACATACACATTTTTGACATGTAAATTAAAAAAATTCATAATTTGGAGCCAATTTTTCATATACAGTTGAGTATGTATTAAGCTTATTAAGCAACATATTGTATTGTAAAGTTTACACGCTCTTTGAACATTCAGACAGCAATTACCAAGAGATTAGCATAGTTTCAATCATTAATTAGATGCACTCCAAACTAAGGCAAAGGGGAAGGAAAGATTTGTATAAACATAATTGTAATCTCTTTAAGCAAAGCGTGATGATGACATATTTGATCAAACTGCATGAAATGTGGAAACAAAATATGTAAATCGAAATCTGCTACCATCTTAATTCTTAGCAAAAATACACAGAGGCAGAACGGTAGCATTATAAATAGCGAATTAGAACACACACTTCCCAGGAAGTGGTAAAGAGAGTAAGAAGAGTATCCGAAAATTGATGCGCCTTGTATTTTATACGCATGCCTCTGCGACAAAAGTAAATGATTTCCGGTTTACATATGATGTCCAAGTGAGTTGACCATGCCCTCAAATCGCTTGTGCGGAATATGAAATGTAACAAGGATTGTGTGGCAAGGAGCATCGAATAAACGTCATTCACAATTAAATACGGCGCAATAACCCTCGTATGACAATTATTTAACTAGAACATCATCCAACTGCCCTTGGGGGTATGTACATTACATATAAGATTGGTTCGAGGCTGGTTGGTTTTTTAAAAGATGTTGAAAAATATTTAAGGGTCACCCTAGTATGGGTTCCTGGTTGCGGTACAATGAGGGTTATACGCATTTATAGTTGCCCCACGTCAGACATTTCCAAAAAAAAAGAAATATGAAGAAATATTTCTTCGATGACTTCTCTTCAGCAGATTTCTAGCAAAAACTCAAACTCTGAGAGTAAATAAAATTGCCATGAAAAGTTTCTTAAAAATCTACAGTTCGGAGACGACTTTAAATAATAGGTCCCGTTACTCCTGTATAAAATTAACACACACAACATAAGTGATGTGAGAGGCAACGTTTTAATCCTGACTGAAGGGTTGTAATGTATGTATGCAAGGGCGTACATATGGGTTAAGGTTAAGTGAATTTATAACGAATCAAAAGCTTTTTTCTGATTTATGAAACCCAGTACGCAAAAATGCCACTTGTGACCTCATCTTAAGATACAAACAAAAACCATGACTTAAGCTTAGTTATAACCCTTTTCTACCCGAGGAATCAGTTCAAATGTATTCTCTTAGTCATTCGACTCATAGATTTTTGCTAGACGTTTATACGGTGGTCTAAAATACTTCTCTCTTTGGTTTTTGTCCGGTTAATAACCTGATATTGAACCGAAGTATTTTTTGGCATTCAGAATTTAGGAATAGAGGAATAACAAAAGAAAGCAATTGTTGTCGTTTACATAAAGCTGTGAACAGTGGCACACAGAATTGTGCGAATAATAAAGAATTTAAATTAAAACTAAATACAAATTTATTTTAATTTTATTTGATATCTACGAACTATTATTTTAAATGTTTTCAAAAGGTAAAAACATAACAGTATTTTTATAGTTAGAAAACTAATTTCGTTTACTCTGCTTTACAATTATAAACCCTATGTGTACTGCCAACATAATTTAGGAAAATTTATTCATATTCAGTGTCGATAGATTGTACAAAAGATGAAATGAAGATGAATTTTGTTTTTTATTCTTCAATTTATTTTATCTTAATTCGCTGTTTTTATGAGTACTGCACGCATACAAGCTCTATGCGAAATACCAAAGGAGGTAATTTGTTGTGCAAGCAAACGTTTGCAGCAATTTGGAGCAAGTGACGATATTGGTATGAATGCAATTGGAAACAAGCGATTGTAGACCAAAAAATGTCGCTGCAGAACATGACATTTGACTTCCTGTATGAATACAAACGCGACACCCAAAGACTAACAACGTAAATCAAGCGTAAATTTGCTTTTGGCATTTGATGTATAACAAGATACAGACACAGATATGTACACATACAGGCATAGAAAAATTTGGATTGGATTTGTATGCAGAACTCAGAGTGTGTATATAAATCTAGGAATGTATACAGGACATACATGCATACATACATATAAAAATGTAAATGTGTATCTATGAATATGCCTTATATACATATGTATGCATCTATGCATACATATATTGATAGATGTGTTTACAAAAATTTACATACGTATAGCAAAATGGAATACATTCCAAATAACTATGTATGTATGTATGTACTCGATTTTGTGTACATACATCTACTATCACACATAAACTTGTTTGAATTATGTATGTGCATGCATACACATACATACATATATATGTATATATTTTTATACACATACATGCATAACTGCATGCAATACACATAAAACAAAATTTACACTAATTTGCATAAGGCGTGACAGATGTTGTGTTTGATTTACAAAAAAATGAAAAAGAAAATATAAATAAAACTGAAGGAAGCCCTTTAACAATGACAGAAGGATGCGAATATCAAAAAAAGCTGAATATATTGTGCCATAAAAAACGCTGATTGCATTCAATATATTTCACAATAAAATAAATACCAAAAGATTTAACTTTTGATTTTTAGCAATTGTGCTCAATTTAAAAGTGACGCTTCGTATGGGAATTGAAAGCATAAAAGCATAAAATTCTAAAATAACGTCCATAGATGTGTAATAAAAATTTAAGATGGAATTATGAATATTGAAATATGGCTACCATTAAATTATTTCAATAAGGACAACAAACTGTAAGATATTGCCGCTAATAGGCGTAGGAAAGCAAAAGAAAATTAAATTTCATAAATAATTGGTCTTTACAACCCATCAGTAAGGATTACGAGCTAGCTTCTCACGCCACTTATATTGTGTGTATTAATGGTATACACGAGTGGCGTGACCTACAGTTCAAATCGACTCTGAAAGAAAAAACTTTTCATGGCAATTTTATTTACTTTCAGAGTTTTTGCCAGAAATCTGATGAGAGGAAGTCGCCGAAGAAATATTTTTTCAAATTTCGTTTTGATTCGTTTCGTGACCTAAGGTTTGAAGCGTGGCCTTACGTTGAAAAACCTAACACACTACCTACTAGACTACAGCGACTTTTGATATCTATTAATATTAAAATCGCGTATGATAAATACACTATACACTTTATTACTCATACGCATACCTATTTAAATCTACAAAAACAACGAAACAACGGCGACTGAGAGAAAATAAAATTATTTGACAACTGATAATAACTATCTTTTTGAAGCTAAGTCCGTCAAATTAGTTATATTTTATTCAGTGGATGACCATAGACAATGGCATTTGGTCACTAAATGGCCTTCTCAGTCAGACATCTCCAACAAAATGAAATTTGAAAAAATTATTTCTTTAGCGACATTCTCTCAGCAGCTTTCTGGCAAAAACTCTGAAAGTAAATAAAATTGCCATAAAAAATGTTACTCAAAATCTGTCGTTCGGAGTCGACGTTAAACTGTAAAAAAATAATTGGTGTTTGAAAATCATCTTCACCGATGAGGCACATTTCTGCATTAATGAGTACATGAAGAAGCAAATCTGTCGAATTTGGAGCGACATGAATCAACATGAAATCCAAATGCGTCCAATGCATACCGAAGAAGTTATTGTTTGGTATGGATATCAGGCTGCCGGCATCATTAGCCTAAAACCACGTCATATGTATGTAGGCCTATGTTTACTAAATTCTTGTGATTTGTATTGGATGAACTGTATGTCAACGACATGTGGTTTCAACAGGAAGAGTTACAAAACTCATGCTGCATTAGATATCCTTAACGAGCGAGTTGACAGCATGATTTGATAATGTTAATGTGATCACGTTAGACTTTTTTTGTAAAGTAAAGTATGGCGGAGCGTGAAATTCTATGAATTTCGTTGTGGTTCTCTACTTGCAGGGTTTGTCCTTCCAAAACGTCAAACGACTAGCGACAGATGAGCATTTTTATTAAAGAATTGTGTTTACTGAAGAAGCTTATGTCTGGTTAAATGGCTGCGCCAATAAGCAAAATTATAGTATTTAAGGCTAAGGAAATCCTAATGACCATCATCAAGTCTTTGGTTTTTTTTACAACTTTCTTTGTACAGCGAGGGGCTAGTAGTTTGTGTGATCCAGTGGCTTTGGGTTACTTTTTATGCATTTCATCTATCATGATAACATCGTTTTCATCGGTTTTTTCTCTATATTACTATTTTACACGTATTAAATAAAAGCAATCAGCCTAAAACGTTAATATACTTGGTTTGAGTTTAATTTTACAAAAATTAAGCATGATTTTGAACTTGTAGCATTTCTTCCATGTAAATAGTACAACTACAACAGATTTTTTTATTTTTTTTTTTTTAATCAAGTTTTATATTCTTCAAGTATTCCAAAAGGCCACGACTTAATATTCCCATTTTATCTATTTCACTTGAATTTAAACAGAGCAATCGTTTCCTTATGCCACGTAAGATTATGCTGCTTGTCAGTAACGTAAGATACTAAAGAAAGCAGTAGAAGACGGCAAGGATTTCCTATGTACTTTTTGGTTTGGTTTTCTTTTCTGCTTCGTTCGTGTGAAAATAACAGATAAAAATAGTTTGCTAGCAACGTTTGAAAATCTTCTACTAAAATTTAAAAAAAAAAGAAAACATTTATACTCGTCTTTATTATTTCATTGCATTTTTCTGTAGAAGTAAGGATTGTTGTTTTTCTCGTTTACAGCTGGAATTTTGATTTTTTTTCTTGCAGTTTTTCAATTGTTGTAATGTACTCTGGGGTCGTTGCGTGATTTCGTACCTATGACAGACGGGTTTGAAGATGTGGAATATTGCTTAGAAGGAGATAGGGAGATTGTTGTGTAAAAATAAACCAAAATTATATTTAATATTTTGAAAAATAACGAGGATGGAAAGAATTATCCAGAATACTATATTCGAAGTTAGGTATTATTGACTAAATAGCTTTGGTTAAGGCCAATAATATTGTTAAGTTTTTACCTTTTAAAAACGTTTAAAATATGAGTTCGTAGATTGCAAATAAAACAAAAATAAATTTGTATTTAGTTTTAATTTCATTTCTTTATTTTTGGCACAATTCTGTGTGCCACTGTCCACAACTTGATGTATACATTATTATTTGCTTTCCTTTGTTATTCCTCTGTTTACATCCATTGCATAAACAAACACTCAACAATTGTTCGATAGATCTTTGTAACGGAGATCCTCAAATCACGATTACTCTCTTCAAACGCTTTGCGTCTTCACACAAGACTGACTGAACTTCACTAGCTCACTCGCCTGCTCTGCCTTGCCTTATATGTAGTCTAATGAATGTTCTTGAAGGCGATTGTTCATGGCTTCGCCTTCTCGAGATCTCTATAAATGTAAACATCTTTGTTTATTATTGTTGTCTTTGTATTTGTTTACATTTATTCTTTTTTACTGTTGTTGTGTAGTGCAGTCTCATTAGTTTAGGTATTGTATTTTCTTATTGGACGATAGGCCGAGGTTCGAGTTCTGGCTCAAACATCTTGAAAAAACAAAGCGTTGTGTTCCTCAGCAGTTTTCTGAATCACAAGAAAATTGCCATTAATAGTTTCTCAAATCTGTCGTTTGGAGTTGACATTAAACAGTAGGTCCTACCACTCATGGATAAAATTATCACATACAACAGGAATGTTGAGAGAAGCTAGGTTGTAATCGTGACTAAAGTCTTGTAATAACTAATTAAGTAAATAACTGCAGGCAGCAATTGGTGGCTCTTACTTGATATAACGCCGCTCACTGGACCGATTCTGTACACCATAAAATAATCCTGACTTATGAGTTGTAATAATCAAATTACTGTAGTGGTAGTGATGAAGACCTTTCCTAATAGGGTTCTACTCTAGCTCAGTAAGTGGGACTATCCTTCGGTATCTTTCTTGATGGATTCGTGTCAACGTTTGATAATTTTGTACCTGCTTATGTGTTCTATCAAAGCTACTCAAAAGCATTCTGTCAATCAACGACTGATTCTCGGTTACTTGATGAGATTTAGAACCGCTTATTGGAATTATTCTAATAATGTACAGAAGTCTAACTGTAAATTATTCGAATACATTTACTCGTTTTGAATACCACACCTCGTTCATGTTTAACCACTACATTGAAAGTATATGTGTACTTTGTGCTAGTAAGCGGTTATCCCCATTTTTTAGTTTTCTTTCTCTCGATGTTTTCGTTCTTTAGCTGCTGTTTTTCATTTTTTTTTTTTTTTTGTTTGCATTCTGAAATACTTTGCTTTACTTTAATACGAGTATATAGACACACGTACACCACATTTATTAAATATAACATTGAGGTTAACTTAACAATAGTTGAACTCGACGACTTGAAATTTGTATCCAGCCCACATCCACCTTTAAGAGGAATCTCTATACACCCACGTAACCTAAAATGTATGTCTTTATCTGTTTTAGCAATGTCGAGTACTTTGCCTGATGTCGTGACCTAAAAATTTTCTTATGAACAACAGACACAAATATTGCAACGAAAACCAGCATCTCCTACAACAACAACAACAACACCACAACACTAACTTTATCTTTTTCTTTGAATTACAATTACTTAGATAGGAATAAGTAATGCATATACATATATAGATACATACATATATACATAGATATTTATGTACATAATTTGGAAACCTGTACATTCATACAATTGTACTCACTTATACATACATACATACATTTACACTTATTTATACCTACAATAATTATGTATTTATGTTGGTGTTATCTGCATTTAATATCCACCACACTATGATACTACAACACAAAACTTTCGGGGAAAATGGTTTCATAGAAGTAATGTATTGCATTGCAAATATAGAATTTGTTTAATTGTTAGTGAAATTATTTGCACCTCATTGTGTGAACAAATTTTATGCTGAACACAAGAAGCTCTAAATAATGATGCAAATGCAATATAAATTTCACTTTTTGGGAAAATTTATTCGAAGAAAAGTGGAAGTGATTTTCATGCACACAATAATAAGATTCAAAGCTTTTCTTAATTAAACTGTCAAATAAATTTGTAAAGTTATGTATCAAATTAAGTCAGTAGTTTTAAATAAAAACGATGTCATGTTGCGTTTTAAACAAACTTCAATACAGATGCCTCAGGAGGTTCGTTCGGAATAAATTTATTTACTCATGACCTGAACATTTTGGCTTTCAAAAAAATCCCCAAATTTTCTTCTTATTAAATGAGACCCAAATTCAGGCCCCAAGCTATGCATTGTGTTAAAACAAGGAAAGTGGGTAGTAGTTCTGAAGGAAGATCGGTGAATTTAATGAATCGACCTCAAATGGTCGAAAACTGCGTGCCGTTCAAATATTAATAAAACCACCATTTACATGGTGACCCTGTCTGATTTTTAAGCACTTTTGTTTTCTAAGAAGAAATCTCAAAAGATGTCCTTACATTACAGTTGTATTCAATATTCCATGTGATATATAGGTATGTATTTGGCTTCAATATTTTCAATGTTGCTCTTTAAATCAACAAACATAATTGGGGATTGATAAAGTCAAAATAATTCCCACTCATCCGTGGATTCCTTGGTCCAAGGACAGGAAAACTACTTCCGGAGGAAATCTGATAAATGGGTAAGTATCCTTATGGTCTGCACTTGTTTTATTTAGATGCATTAAAGATTGCTTGTTAAAGATTTAATGCAATAATCAAGAACAAAGTTACCATCAAACATCCCAAACATTTCAAGACGCCAAGACTGAATTTAATGAGTAATTAGTGATAAAACAAAGTATTGTCGCACTCAATATTATATTTAAAAACTGGTCGATAGAAATGCGCAAAACTGAATAATTGGTGTTATAATATGTATACATATAGAATATTTGTTATCTTCGGCTCTGGTATCTTTAAACCGGTCCTTTTAAAGTAGACAGTTTTTACACCGATATGTGCTAGAAACCACACCAACTACCCCACTCGCGAAAACATCTTCTTTTAACTGAAATACATGATGGAGCCATCGCAACCCATGAATGATTTACCAAGTCCATATGATTCAGAAGCTCATCCAGTTTTTGGTGATATTCTTCTAAGATCGCGTCCACTCTTCTCAGTCACTATTTGATGTGGATTTTATGCTGGCAATGTCATCAATATATATTTCTTTGATAACGATATTGACCAAGCCATCATTTTCAACGGCGAGCACTAAAGGCCGATGATTACCAACTTATTTTGATCTGAATTGGAAGTCTCTTCGTGGCATACAGGACATACCACATTAGATATCCTACACAAGTCTTTTGAGGTCATGGTCGTCTCACGTCGCATTTATGTGAACTTGCCACTGAATTCGAGCGATTTGACCCCGTTAGCCTTTTTCTTGTGAAGTTTTCTTAAATCGTCAATGGGTCTTCCATTTCGTTTTATTTAAACTTAAAAATACGAAACGCATAACTTACCCCACTGGTTTCTTCGCAGTTTCTTACATAAATGTTCCGCAAACTTAACGTAGTTGTGTTATTTTAACTGTAAATTTTAATATCTAGAAAGACATTAAAAATTACAGAAGAGTTACTTAAAACTTTTATTTCAATTACAAAAAACAAATTAATATTTATGTTCGCTGTTAATTACCCTCCGTACTATTTGAACGTGTTTCAAAACAATTGTTAATTATTTGCTTGCTCTGATTTCAGGGTTATTTAAATGCACCACAATAATAACAGAATTTTTAATTACACGAGCATTTCTAGTTTATTAACGTAAGTTTACAAGTTTCGAGAATCATAATTCTATACACCAGTCAACAAAACCAGAACTTTATTAAGAATTACGAAAGAATAACGAAAGTGGATACTACATGGAGATACTAAATATGTTTTCAATGGAGGTATGCTTGAGCATTTCAGTAATTGATAGGAAAAATGACTGGAATTGCTAATACCGCAACTACTTTAATTAAAATCTGAAATTTGTCGAATTCGAAAAAGAAGAAATTGTTTATAAAATTTGCACGAGCAACTGTCTGGTACAACAACAAACATCACAAGAATAAATATAAACAAAATACAGAAACGACAATAATGAAACAACAATGTTTACATTTATAGAGAGCTCGAGAAGACGAAGCCACGAATATTCGTCTTCAAGAACATTCATCAGACTGTGTACGTTCAGGTAAAGCAGGCAACTGAGTTAGTAAAAGTTCAGTCAGTCTTGTGTGAAGACTCGGTGTGTTTGAAGGGAGTAATCGTGGTTTGAAGATCTCAGTTACAAAGATATGTCGAACAATTGTTTATACAAAGGGTGTAAACAGAGATATCACAAATAAAGAAATTATTGTTGTTTACATCAATTTGTGAACAATGGCACATAGAATTCTGCGAATAATAAAGAATTTTAATTAAAACTAAACACAAATTTATTTTTATTTTATTTACAATCTGCAAACTCATATTTTAAACGTTTTTAAACAGGTAAAAACATAACAATATAAAAACATTTTCATTTTCAAAAAGCCTTGGCATAAATTTTATTCCTTACCCAAAACTGAGCAGCAGCGAATTTTTTAAGCCATATTTTTTGCATACGGTGTACTTGGTGTAAATTTACACTGTGTTCTTTTTACATACTTTTACTTCGTATCATAATTTAAAGGAATAGTTTCAATGTAGTTTTCTTGTTAACAAACGTACAACTGCTTCAAATTACACTTATGTATGTATGCATTTCCATGCTATTATATTCTATACAGTGTAACCGAAAATAAAGTCAACATTTAAAGTGAAAATCAAATTTAAAAACAATTTGTTATTTGGCTTGTATAAAATTTTATTTTGTTGACTTTATTATGTATTTTACTGTGTGTACTTGTTTAAATATTTTACTATTTGTTGGTTTATTGTTTGTATTACGTGGATATTTGTACGTATGCGGTTTTTCTTATACTATACAAATTTATAAATATGTTTTGTATGCTTTTTTTGCGGTTGCATAGATGTTTAATTTTTTTGTTGAAAATTTTTTTGGTGTAAAAAACATAAAAATATAATTTTTGACCCAAATCGAAAACCTCAATTCATATAAATTTCTATTTATATTGTACATAAACACGTATTCATGCATGTATTTATATATATATGTACATACATACATACTTATATGTGTGTACATAATTATTTATTTATACGAATTTAATAAGGAGAATGGTTTAGTTTTGTGTAGTTTTCTTATCTCATAATTGCATTATTATTTTAAACTTTAATTCAAATTATGGCATTAGTTGCAATTAAAACTTTACAAAGTTATGAATTTATCATTTCGTAACTTAAAAGAAAAAATAAATTTTGAGCAAAGCTTTTTCCAGTACTTGCCTGTCGTCTGCTCTTGTAGTTATAGACTTGAGCTCCTTTACATAGTAAACCGTTAGATTTATTCGCTTCCGCAAGGAAAGAAGAAAATTTCAGAAAACTTTTAAAATTATTGTGCACTGAAGTGAAAAAGAATGCAAGTATGAGATACTCACCTCAATGTGATGGTTTTTCAAAACATTAATGGCAACAAAATTTCATTAGTCAGACTGTCGCTCGCTAACAGCAAGTCCTACGTGGAGGACAAGGTCTAAAACAAAATGGAACACACGCTTACCTTCCCATACATCTAATCATCTACAACCGAATACAGTTTTATACAGGGTCTTTACTTAAGCGTTTCCTATTGTTAAATTTAAATAAATGTATGTGCGCTATCATCGTTCAAATGTCCGCCACAGCTTATTTGTGTGATCTGGGGCATAAATCAGACTGAATTTAATCGATAATATGGGTTGTGAGGATGAGCAATAGGATTTCTTGCATAACCCTAAAAAGTCTAACGTTGTCAAATCGGTGGCACAAAATTGAATGCCCATAAAATCAATATGGCATGCGATCCGTAGCGTCCAATCAGCCAGTTGGTTATTTATGTACCCGCCGATACATAAATGGGCCTATTCGCTGAAGATTATTTCTCGATAAAAACTGTTATTAGTTGCCATCTATTCTAACTCATGCAATAGTCGATATTCGTGGAGGTGAGATCATGTGACTTGAAGCCCTTTGGAATTTTTCTTAAGTTGCAAGTTTATTCTACAAACCACTACGGTTCTCAAAGCTAACATATTTCATGCCATCGGTCAAATTTAACCAATAGGAACTGTGGCGACCATTTGAACGTTGTCACGTCTAAACATAATGGCAACAATACGTCTTTCAAACGCATAACAAATTTAGATCATAACTCTTAAACAATTTGTTTTATTTAAATTTAAACATAAGAAGCGCTCAATGAAAGAGCCAATAATATAATCTGTAAGTTATATTTAAGCAAGTCATTAAAATTAAGGCATTACATAATATTGAACCTTAGTTTCTAGGAATTGAAAAAAAGGGAAATATTTTATTGGCAACTTACTCTCAACGGTGAAAAGCTTCTCCAAAAATCTATCGTACTCTCAGAGTTTTTGCAAGTAATCTGCTGAGAAGCAATCGCCGAAGAAATATTATTTCATACCTTCGGTTTTATGTCTGACCTGGGGTTTGAACCGTGGCTTTACGTCTAATAAGCCAACACACTACCTAATAGACTACATTGCCGTGTAGTGTATAAGCTACCAAATATCATACCTATGTTCAATAGTGTATTCACTTAAAATGTTCACAATTGATTAAATTAATTATTAATTAAATAATATTTCCTAATCGTAGCAAATTTCCCATCCATTTTACAATTTCCTTTCCAAACCGAATGTTCCATTGATTCTGTTCACAAGAGGCGTTCACTAGAAATTGAAGAAAATTAGAAAATAATCGAAAAAGACAAACAAAAGACAACAGAAACGATGTTGTAACTTTAAATCGTAAAAGTATACATACATACATACGAAAATACAAGTATATTGCATTACATTAACACTTACATAACAATTAATTATCAGTAAATTCCCCCTATTTACGATAGACAATAAAATAATATTAGAAAGTCATTAAAATTGACAGGAAACAAAAACAGACACAAGATAAATAAAATAACAACAACAGCAACAAATATAAATTGGCATTTTCCTTACATCCAGAAATAGTAACAATAGAGCAGGAAAACGTATCTGGGTTTGAAAATTTTAAATTAAAAGAACAACAAAAAAACGAAAGTTAAGAAACAGCAAACGAAACGAAATGAAACACTTTTCTTAAGGATAATTGTGTCAAGTAATGGAAAGGCAATTAGGTGCCTTAATAGACGCAGGAAAATAAATAAAGGCATTAAGAGGGAGTTTTTCTCTTAAACAGGCTTAATGCCAATAGTTTAAATGGCTTCTACAGTTACAAATAGGGAGCATTCTAATTAAACTATTGTAAGAACGCTGAAATGTGGTGTTGGAAAATGTTTATTTTTTTTCTTCAAATTTATTCCTAAGTTAAAGGCTGTTATATAAAGACTTCCTCCTTTAGAAACTAAGAAGGAATTCTAATGTCAAACCTAGAGAGGAAGGATCAATTTCTTTCTGTTAATATTAACTGATAGCAACGGTGAATATACCTCCAATCAGTATTCAGAAGATGGAGCTGAATGATCCCCCCTCCCCCCTCAGCCAAGACGAGTTACACCACATCAGTCAGAATTACAGTCTAGCTTTTTACACCACTTATGTTGTGTGTGTTAACTTTATATATGCGTGGCGGGATCTACAGTTTAAAGTCGATAGCGAGCGACAGATTTCTGAGCAACTTTCCATGGTAATTTTTTATTTACTCTCAGAGTTTTTGCCAGAAACTTGTTGAGAGGAAGACATCGAAGATATATTTTCATATTTTCGTTTAAAAGTTTGACCTGGGGTTTGAACTGTGGCCTCTCGACTTATAAGCCAATACACTACCTACTTGACTACAGAGACATATCTCGATTCAACAAAAAACAAAACTGCCAATTCAGACATATTGCCGTTTGCACTAGAGTAATACTATGTTCAGATATGCACTTTTATTGAGTCAATATTCGGTTTATTGAGTACAATATTTTAAGTGTTCAGACATAACAACATAAGAATTTTTTTTTTGTCGTTCTTGACATTTGAGTTGTCAAATATCAACAGAAAGTGTCCGGATAATTGTAAGATGTGCACTGAACATACTTATGACAGTGTTACATTTTAAGTTGTACTCAATATTATAAAAATTTGCGTATTTATTCCGCAATATTTAATTGAAACTTTATGTGAAATATTGAGCTCAATAATGGCCTTTATTGCGATTTACGCAATAAAGGTGCATATCTGAACACCGTATAAGTGCAGGTAATCCCGTATAGCAGCTTTTGTTTCTTAAACTAACAATATAAGGACAAGGGAGACATCCTGAGTAATTTGTGTCCCTCAGAGGTTTAAAACAACCAATAAATTGTTTTAATTTTGCAAGTCATAAAATACCACTTGTCTACGAAATTATTTACTTAGACAACAACTATCAGTTAATAAGATTTTAATCGCAATTTGTGTTTACGACATTTTTTGCACTTTGAAAGCTAACCAGATATTTATGAACATGTTTTTCTAATGGCCAGTCCATTTGATAATTAAATACATAAAAATGAATCATTAACATTCTATGACCATATTATGAATCATATCATCGTTATATTGTCTTCAAATTTATTTCATTTTTTGTGTGCGCAATACTGAAACCATTAAACTAAAGATGGCACACGAAAATGTATGTAAAATGGATGTATAATTCAATTTTATTGCCATCGTTGTATTTAATTACAGAGTTTTAAATAACATTTTATTAATTAATAACAAAATATTAGGAAAAATAATCGCTCTTGACATTTTTAATACTATAGTAGAAAACGTCGTTAATATTTGTACAGAAAGCATAGGTATATATTAAAAGCTCGAAAAGTTTTATTTGCATGAAGAAAACAGTCATACTCATAGTGTACTTTAATTTAGTATCATTATTGAAAGTAATTTCATAGTACTTTTATAGTGTTTCTGCAGGGTCTATCCTTCTAAAACTTACTGCGTTTTAGATAGAATATTGTTACGAAAATGGAAATGTACCATCGTTCAACATTAAGACGATGAACAAAAGCTACACAAACAAATACAATGAACTTGTTACATGTAAACCAACAACATCGGTATGAAAGAAACGGGAATAGACAAGTAAGCGAGACCGCAACAGCAAGCAATGTGAACAAAATACAAATACAGTCATAATAGAGTTCTCGAGAAGGCGAAAACACGAACATTATACTTAAAGAACCATCATCAGACTTTTTTCGTGAGCATATAAAAAGGCAGGAGAGAGCAGGAACAAGCAGTAAGAATTCAGTAAGTCTTGAGTGAAGACGCGTTGTGTGTGAAGAAAACAGTCGTGGTTTGAAGATCGCCATTGAAAAGATCTGCGTTGTAAGCAAAGAATAATAGCGAAACAACAATTATTGCTGTATTCGTCGGTGTATTCGAGTGATTCGAATTATTTATCAAAATTTACAGTCTTAGTTCTTGTTCCATTTACAAAGAAAGAAGAGAGAAAAACAAAGACAGCAAGCAAAGCAAACACACAACCTCCTAGTGATTATTGTAGTGCTCGTACGCAAATCGTACATATTTTTTAATTCTTGTATATGTTGAGTCATGTAGAGTCGAAATCAACAACATCATACTTATTGTTAAGTATGAGTATGATGAGTCCTTCAAACTTTGAACGTGAGTAGTATAAGTATAATATTAAGGTTAGGTTAGGTTAGGTTAGAGGACGTGTACTTGTCAACTGTGACAAGTACAGTACCCGAATTGACCCATTGTACAACGTCCTAGCTTCTCACACCACTCGTGTTGTGTGCGTTAATTTCATACATGAGTGGCAGGACCTACAGTTTAATGGCAATTTTTACTCTCAGAGTTTTTGCCAGAAATCTGCTGGGAGGAAGCCGCCGAAGAAATATTTTCATATTTTCGTTTTGATGTCTGACCTGCAATTCGACCTCGGGCCTTTCGTCTAATAAGCCAATACACTACGTACTAGACCACGGCGACTACTAAGATGATATTAAAATAAGTATGAATGCGTAAAATATAAGAAATTATGAGTATGATACGAATCTACTCATCTTTTTGAATACTAACTGCTGATCTCTGGTCTAAAACAACTGTAAATGTTAAAACAATTTGCATCTGACTTATTATTACAATAACAGATTTGCCTAATAAATTTCAACGAAAATAATTAAAAAGTTAAATAATTACCACATAGGTGTCTAGAATTTTAACGACTGGTAGTGATTGAATAGTTTTTCCTTGTCTTAAATTACAAAAGGCTGCACAGAAAAAACTTTCTCTTTATTTACTTTTCTGTGCTTGAAAATAGCCGAGAGGTAAATAAAATGTTCATTTGAGTTTTTCAGTTCATGGAAAAATGTCACAGCATGACCAGGCACAAAGAATTCCAGTTAAAATACTTACTGAAGGTCCACTTTGAATAACACAGAAAAACCTGAAACGTAAAACATACCAGAAGAATGGGTAAAAAGTAAAAAATTTCCAGCCATAAGGGTGTGCTTAATGCTCATCATCATCATGAGAGAAATTATTAAAATCATAAAATAACCGGCACAAGGGGTAGGGAAATCAAGAAAAAAGAACGAATGAGAAAAGAAAATCAAAAAACGACATCAAAATTTAATGAAATGAAATGAAAATAAAATTCAAAGTTTTGTGGAATTCTAAAAGGATTAAAATGAAAATACCCACAGCCGTGCAAAAGAAAAGAAACGAAACGAAAAAAAAGAAAAAAATTATAATAACGTGAAAAGATGACAGCGGAAACCGGAAGAACAAAAGGTGACACCGGGACTTATAATTTGATAAGTAAACAAAATTTTCGTTTTTTTTTTTTTGTTTTGTTCACTGGATGGACAGGAGAGCGTCGAATAAAACGGAAATGAAGTATTGAAAGCACAAAAACTGGGCAGGGCAATTGAAAAAACGAAAACCATAAATAATAAAAAAACGAATTTACAATAAGAAGTAAGAGAAAAGGAAAAGAAAAGAAAAAACGAAATACATACTAATAGAAAGGGAGGCCAAGAGCGCCATGTGACCAATTTTTACAATAGACACTAGGGATTATTTTTCTTTTAAAGAAATTTGTTTATTTGTTTAAATTATTTTAAATTGTCCAAGATAACATTTTAAACAATTCTTGTTTTTGTTTCTTTTGGCACAATTTGAAAGAAATAATCAAATGAAATACCAACAAATATCTTTCATAATTTTTAATATGAACGAAAAAGAAGTGGTTCTATTGAAATCATCAAAATTGGCTTAATTTTTCTACGAAGTCTACATGAAATTGTCACAACGGGCTGTTATGCGTGCTCAAGTGGTCTTTTAGTATCAAAGCTATCACACTAACCTAACTAATCTACATGAAATCGATTTCAAAAATATTAACGGAATCTGTTCTGACCGATTAACATAAACCCGCGATCAAGTCTTGTTCATGCAGTCTTTTATGTTGGATTATCGGTAAGGGATACCGATTTTTTTTTGTATTTTTTTTTTCGATTATTTTGGTCTCTTCAGCCAATCATCGTTTCTACCTAAGATGCTTGTAAGACTCACTGTAACCTATGTTAGATCACTCGCCGGAGCAACACCTCTATATAAAGATTGTAATTTCATTAATATTAACCCGGTTTTGAATATTAACGCCATACGACAATTGGATATTAATCGTGATATGATTGCTTTTGTTGACAATCTACTGAAAGTGATGATTCGAAGAGCACTACAAGTAGATATACTCTCTTCTTTGCTCTAAAACTAAGTTTGATCTACTCTACTGCAGCATATGCAAATAAACTTCTGTATTATTAATGATGGAAGTTGCCGTAGTCTACTAGGTAGTGTGTTGTATTATTAGATGTAAAGCCCGTGTTCATATCCCAGGTCAGACATCAATACGAAATATGAAAAAAAAAATATATTTCTTCTCGACTTCCTCGCAGCAGATTTCTGACAAAAACTCTGAGAGTAAATAAACCTGCCATGAAAAAGTTTCTCATATATGTGTCGTTCGGAGTCGACGTTAAACTGTATAAAATTAACGCACACAACATGAGTGGTGTGAGAAGCTAGGCCGTAAAACTGACTGAAGGGTTGTAATGGCCAATTATGTATGTATTAATGTATGTAGTAGGTAGTAGAGACTAGAGGCAAAGATCCAAAATTACTTTCGGAGAATCTGCTCTAAGATTACTATTAAAACGGTGCAATGAATATGGACTGGTAGTGAAACCAAATAAAACAAAGTTTAAATTATTAACAAGGACTTACAAACTACCTGAATTTATTACCTTTGTACCAACGGACTAGCTCCCATTCTATTCAATTGCACCAGATATCTTGGTTTCATAAACTATTATGAACCTCTACGGCGGCAACAGCTTTGCATTGTCGCAACAGAGCAGTAGGCCATTATTAAACCTAAAAACGCATACTGCATATACAACTTTCTAATCAAAACAATGTTGCCGTAATCTAGTTGGTAGTGTGTTGGATTATCAGACGTAAGGCCACCACCAGGTCAAACATAAAAACGAAAATATTAAAAAAAATACTTCTTCTTTGAGAGTAAAAAAGTTGCACATGTAAAGTGTCTCAAAAATCTATCGTTCGGTGGCGACTTTAAACTGTAGCTTCCGCCACTCATGTATAAAACTAACACACGCAATATGGGTGATGTGAGAAGCTAGATTGTAATCCCTTCTGAAGTGTTGTAATGGTCAATTATATATGTTACGTATGTAGTCAAAACAACTATATTCTACAAGTCCCCGGTTTAGCGGTTCACTTCCGGGAAAATGAAAACAATTTGAACGTATTTTGAGGATGATGACGATCATCTGGGCTCTTAAAACTACTTCATCTAAGACATTTTTAATTGTCATTGACTGGCTACCACGAGCACCAAAAGGGCATGTATTTAGGCAAGCAAAGCAATAAAAACAAAATCCTGGTGTCACACAAACTTCATTCATTTGCAACGGAAAGAAATATGGATACATCCACAACAAAATTCGTAATAAATTTAACGAGAGAGAATCAATCATAGGATATTAATAGGCGTTATAAAGGCGCACTGCGTTCTGATTGCGCACCGTTGAAGACAAGGAATAACAAAAACAAAAAAACAAAATAAAAGCAATGTTGTTGAAACAACCAGCACTTCTGTTTACCAGCTGTCAAATGAATATTGCTTATATCATATCTGAACACTTAAAATAATGTACTCACTTAAGCGAGAGTGCATGTCTGAACATAGTATTAGGCAGACAGAATTTATTGACAAAATGGCTATGTCAATTCGAACCAACCTAATATAATTTACAAATTTAAGGAAATGTAACAGACCAGAGTTCCTTGGTCAATTATGACACTCCCACTAGACTACAGAGGCAGCCATTTATACTGAATAAAAATAGTTTATTTCAGTAGCGCTGATTAAATAAAATAACTGTAACGTTTCCACCAAACGTGCCGCCACATAGCTCACGTTAGATTGAAAATTCTGCACGTGCGTTTTGATGGTCTCGTTATAACATGGGCCGGTAATTTGAGCTGACTATTGAGATCGTGTAATAAGTTTTCTTGTGGGATTTTCTTAATTCGCTAGTGTATGCGAATAAACCACAAAGCCATCCTAGCTATATCATCGGTGAAATTCAGCTCTTCCTGCAAGATCTAAAGAAATTCATATGCAAGTGCCTTTAACATGACACTATAAGTCTAAATTATGTCATGTTCTCAGTTCTAAGTCAAAATAAAGAATCCTTTGTCTTTTAAATGTTAAATCTCAAAGCTAGCATTAACCCATTCAGGGTACACGATTATGTATGAAAACAAATTTAAAATCTTGATTATTCAAAAAAAAAAATTTACAATCTTTAAACGAAAACTTCATCTATATTGGGGTGAGATATACATAAATTAAGAAAAAAACATAATGAAACGAGAAACAAACAATAAAATTTTACGTCACAATAATGCAATGAAGATGAAAAACTTTATTTTTAGAAACTGTATTGTAGTAAAAAAAAAGGAAAGGTGTTCGTTCGCTTACAGCAGCTTCTTTACAGTCAACCACAATATTTAAACAATTGTTTATAACGAAAGAAACTTAAAACTTAAAATTACCGCAGCCTTTACTACTCCGGCAGCTGTTGAAGTTGGGTATACAATGTAAATAACAATGACAGCAGCTCTTGCCAGAGTACAGGAAAATAGGAAAATAATAAGAAAACTCAACCAACTCTTAACTGCATCTTAAGGTTTATTCTTCCTGTTATTTTGTTTTTTTTTTCTTCATCTTTTCAGCTAAACAAACTTTCATGAATCCATTGCTATGGTAAGCATAGTTTTAACTTAAAATAAAAAAAGAAAAAAAATAATGCTTCTGTGAATTTTTAGTTTACAAATGAAAATAATTCTTTCAACTTTTTTCTTTTATTTTCATTACATTTCTGTTTGTTTTATTTTAACATTTTCATTGCATTGTTGTTTTTCATCACGAGTTTTCTTTTTTTATTTATTTTTTTCTTTTCAAAAAGTAAGAGAAAGAAACCATTTAGTTGGTTAGTTAGTGGCCCCCGGAATTCATTTGTTTTAGTCGGCAAAATTAACGCATTTTTCAGCCAACACCAGATGGTGTAGCGCTAACGACGATTAATGCCCGACCTCATCACTGACAAAAACTTGACAAAAAAACCGAAAAAAAAATTAAAAAACGAAAATAAAAGTGAAGCAAATGCTGTTGTACCAAGAATGTCAGAAAAATAAAAAAGTAATCTGATGTAAAATTCTATAAAAGACAAGACAAACTTAAATAAAATAAAATAAAATTCATGTGTTAACAGTTGGTGGTTATTTCCTAATTGCAAATCAACTGAAATGAAATGAAATAAAATTGTAGTTAAAGTCAAGACATTCCATCCCGAATGAAAACTTTTCATTGTTTTTAACAAAATGTAAAACGTCTTATTGAGTTAAAAAAAGTATAAAAATTACAATCTTAGCTAAGGACCACTTCTGCAGCTGGCTAGGCGAAAACTTTATTCAAATTTTTTTAAACTAAAAACGGCACAATTGTAACAAGAAATTATCAAACTTTGCTAAGGGTTTTGGCAACACGTGAAAAATTTTTCTTTTATAACAAAAAAAAAAAATTTCTTCAGAAAACATATGCTGATATGGTTTAGAAAAATTTAATTTCAATTTCTAACCAGAATTGAAAGTATATATCGGGTCCTTCAACAGAAATTTCCAAACTTTGACGGATGAAGAAGCACCATATGTGAAATTCGTTGTTATTTATACAGTCTGTCTTGCCAAAGCACCATAAATTGTTGTAACGTTCAACACCAAACGCAAAGAATAAAACTTTTTTTTATCAAAACGGTAGTTCTGTTCTAAGAGGACTATTTGCAATGTAGTGGATAAATTCGAGTCCACTGATTCAGTTAACCATCAACCAATACCCATTATTCGAGAAAATTCAAGACCTTCCGAAAAATCGCCGCTGTTCGTGAGAGTGCGTTGAAGAATGTGAGGTAGTCGATGTCACGTTGCTCAGGCATTGTATCTGTTCACACCCAATACATGATTAATTTAAGCGAGATTAAGTCTTTGTATGATGATTTCAATGATAGAATTCTAAAAATGGAGATTACTCGAAGAGACTAGACTTCTCCGAAACGTCAAGAAGTTATTTTAAATAGTTTTTCAGTTGTCGCAGCACAATCCGGCAGAGAAGTGAAATATTGAACAGCAAAAGGACCGTATATAGGTAGGAAGCTAGAGGCGGCTGTCCAATCAAGAGAATTGAATAGACACACTTAGGCCGCATAGGGCCCATTGGGTTACCACAGGTTTTCTCTATCCCCTAGTCTCGAAACCATTCGGAGTTCATAATGAAGCGATTTAAGCTGTCAATTTCAATCCTTGCCACTATATAGTAAGCACCTAAGTACTTCTAAGTACAAAAAGCCGCGCATGTACCAAGTAAATGAAGTACAGTCTCCTCCTCTTCCTCATCTCTGCAGTTTCTGCAAGAACAATCCAAGACTTCGCATGCATAGCCATATTGCAATGCCCCGTAATGACTTCGACAACCACACAGAATATGCTCCTTGTGCGCCCTTCATCCAATCTTGGCCAGATTTGCCGTTCCGTGTCATGACGAATCTACTATCGCATTCTCAATTATGAGCCAACAGGTTCTTATAGGCTCAGACTCGAGAATTCATCGGAGAGTTCGATGGTCGTGCCCCGCCTGGCCAGTTTATCAGCTTTGCAGTTACCCGGAATACCTCTGTGATCCTATACCCATATGATATGAACATCATATCGTTCCGCTTTCTCGTTGAAATATCTGCGACAGTCGTAGACCATCTTGGAGTTCATAATGCTGGAATTTAGAGCTCTTATGGCCGCCTGGCTATCAGAAAGACGGAAACGTCTCCAATAATTCTCGCAGCAGTCTGTATTGCCATCATCTCCGTCCTGGAGTGTAAAAACCAAATAAAAATATGTGCTGGTTGGGTTGAGTCAGATTTCAGGACATGTAATGTTATAACGGTAAGTAAAATATCACTCGGAGGTGAGCGGAGGCACTATAATTGTCCTAGAAAAGAAGAAGAAAGGTGGAAAATGAGATGAAGATAAAGTTAGGAAAAGAAAAGGGAAAAAGATAGAGACAGGGACAAAGTGAATAGATGACTTAAGAGAAAAACGGATCATCTACATAATGAGGAAGTGTCCATTAGTCAACACAATCACATTATAAGCCTCAGGAGAGCCTGAAAGTTGGTTTCCAAGAAGGAGTTCAAACCATCAAAGAATCTTCTGCTCAAGATTGTCTATCTCATTCTAACAAGAGCTGGACTATTACAGAGCAGGTATTTTATAGCCTAGCTATAGTCCGGCTGTTGTAGTGTATCGAATAGTGTGTGGAAAATTCACTTTTTTCGCCATCCCTTGCTGCTGTAGACTTAAAACTATTTTATAATTAATTTCGAATAGACAAAATAATGAGTCACTATTAAATTTGTTTTGAAAAGTAAATGTGGTCGATGTAATATCATTCTGGTTTCCTTTTTTTAATGAAAAATAGAAAAACGAACAAGAAAAATGTTTCTTTGAATTTTTTTTTTAACAGAAAGCAGAAGAAGGAAAATTATTCACATTTAATTTTCATTTAAACAATTGAGAATATTCTGGTTGCCAAAGAGACAATGATCAACTGAATGAATGAATGAATAAATGACTGACTGAGCGGTTGGTGGCCATGGACGGCTTGAAAGAAAAGTTTGTTTTCCTTTTTTTTATTTTATTTTTAATTTTTTCGTTTCGTTTTATTCAAATTTTTTATCTTTTTTAAAGTTTATTTTCTTATCTTTTGTTTTGTCTTTTATTATATTATTTTGTGAGGGTATGGTATGGCGTACAATAATTGTGGCAGGGAATGGTTGTGGTTAATTAATCAAATTAACATTTAAAACAAATTAAACTTAATTGTGCACCCCCGCCAACCTCAAAACAAAAACTTTTGCTTTCTTTACAAAGAAATTATAATTCTATGGAATATAGAAAAGCCCTACAATAAGACTCAAAAGATTGTTGGATGCGCAACCATTTCCTGGGAGCTCATTTCAAGCTTTAAAAGATTTTCTCGGTTCTATTAATTGTCTACAAATAAATATTGAATAGAAATTTATTTACGTTTTTTTTTTGTTTTCGCCATAATATTTATTGATATTCAAATACAATAGAATTGGTTTTTGGGGAAATTTTGCTTTTCTCGTACATAAATAATATTGGCCCAGATTTGAATATATTTCTATATACATACAAACATATATATACACACAGTTTATCGACTTGAGTAAGAATAATGGATCTTCATTTTATCGTTTATATTGTTCTTATATTTGTACGAGTTTCGACGCCGTATTGGCTGCTTCTGAATTATGTTCCATCTTTCCTTTTGGTTCGGACTCACATCTTCTTTTTCTCTTCCTTTACTTTCGTTTCTAACCATTTGTTTGAAGTTTGCATAAACAATGCAGACCCCATTATAATAAATGACTTTTAATTAATGAAAAACTTTATGAAAACTTTGGTTCTGTGTAAAATTCAACGAACATTGTGGTTTATTCTTCTTGCACTGGGTATGAATATTTAAGACTATCGTATGTACTATGTACATACATATCGTACATACATACATAAGTACGTATTTGTGTTGTGGTTGAAAAATGATAAATTTCATGCTTAATAATCAATATTAAATGCTAAGGAATGAGTTAAATATTTAACAATTATTAATTTGACCCACATTAGGTTAATGCTTTTAATTTAAATTAAACGATTCATAATACAATGGAAAATTTTCTTAAGGATCTTACACGAATACCAAGTGGTGGAGTATAGAGTACATAAGAAACAACAACATCCAGCAGAAGGTTATTAGAAAATAATGATTACAACATTTCAAGAAAGTTTAAAGAAAGTCAACTATTTTTAATTTAAAGCTTTTCAAATACAGTTTTATTAAGTCGCCGTAGTCTAATGTGTTCGCTCCTTAGACGTAAGGCCCGGGTTTCAGCTCCAGGCCAGACATCAAAACGATATATAAAAAAAAATATTCCTTGGGCGACTTCCTCTCAGCAGATTTCTGGAAAAAACTCTGAAAGCAAATAAACCTGCCATAAAAAAGTTTCTCAAAATCTGTCGTTCGGAGTTGACGTTAAACTGTAGGTCCCGCCACTCAAGTATAAAATTAAGACACACAAAATGAGTGGTGTGAGAACCTGGCCCTTAATCCTGACTGAAGGGTTGTAATGGCCAATTATGTATGTATGTACGTTTTGTTAATCAATATAATTTGTATATACCTTTGCAACAATTATTTGCGAAGGAAGTCTTATTCCATTTAATTTTGGAATAAAATACACATCAAATGGTCGCTACCAGTGGCCAGCAATAACTCCTCATGAAATTTTGAGTATGAGTGAGTCAACAGTTTTGAAATTCAACTTCTCTGAATCGAGTGATTCGAGTCATTCAGCAAAATTTACAGTCTTAGTTGTTGTTGCTTTATAAAAAAAAGAAGAAAGAAAAAAACAAAGACAACAAGCAAAACAAACACACAACCTTTTAGTGAGTATTGTGTAGTGTTCGTACGCAAATCATACTTATTTTTTAATTCTTGTAAATGTTGACTAAAGGAGAGTCGAAATCAACAACATCATGCGTTTTGTCAGGTATGAGTACGATGAGTACTTCAAACTTTGAATATGAGTAGAGCTTCCATGATGTTAAAATAAGTATGAGTGCGTATAAATAGCAGAAGTTATAAGTACGGTCCGTCTTTTTGAATATTCATTGCTGATATCTGGTCGCGACGGCTTTGGTAACAGGTCATTACTCTTCTCTCTAAACTGGACAGTTTACTCCACAAGAAATCCGTCGCCACAACTAAATCCGTATAAAACAGTAACCCGTTGTAAATGCATTTGTTCTTCATTGATTGCATATGGATTTTTCCAAGACTCTTATTGTATAACTTTGTGCATTCACTGAGCTTATCCGATAGAAATACGCTCCATCACAGAAGTTGATTTTTTTTCTTCGAAAATTTGGGATTGAGTTCCCTCTGCTCCATTATTGGTCTTTCGTAAGAACTTCATTATAATTGGAATAAATAGTAATAATAAGTTTCAGTAGGAGAGAAAAAATTAATTTATAGCGAATTAGGCAATGAATTAGTTTCATAGCCCCCGATAATCTGAAAAAAATGTTGCGGCAGAAAAACGATTAAACTATCTCACAAGCAAATTTATTTTTATGACTCCGACAAATCTTTTTTATCGGAAAGGATAGACAACCTTGAGTAACGTTAAACAACGTGTTAAAGGTCACAGGTCATGTTTTTGATTCGATTTTGAATATTTTCTATACAATCTATATATCAAAAAGTCAAGTATTTCGTGACGGGCGAAAGCCAAACTCAGTTACTTCTAGTAACAACTGTGCTACTAGCCAACCCTTTAAATCACTTTGAGTAACGTATTTCGGCGGGCACCCTAATTTTTACTGCATTCCTCAAAACTCCAACATTTCGTCTACAAAAAAAAAACAGAGTTAAGAGTCTGATGTGATATGCTTGAGAGGCTAATCTAGATGCAGAAGGAAACAATTTTCTAATCAGGCGGAAGATTTGGAGGTATTTTTAAAATTTAAAAACAAACAAATCTTCAACCTTTAGTTGGCAGTTCTTTGCTGACCTGGTCGTTAGTATCTATGGCAAGCACTATATGCCAATGATTACTAACTTCTTTTGACTTAAATTATATGATCTGGACACCAATGGTATGTAGTTTCAACAGGACGTAGTTACATGCCACACAGCTCATGCCACATTGTCACACTGTCTATGAAGTTGGTGAATTGGTGGCAAATTCGCACACACTTCCGGCTTAAAAAAGCCTGTGAAGAGTAAGTCGAACGGGGTCAAGTCGCACCATCTTAATAGGCAGTGCGAAAATGTGGCATGTGCTGGTTTTTAAAGCCTCCATAACCCATACCATCGCTCAAATTCAGTCTTATCTATGAGTTAGAGTCATGGAGAATTGAACTTTTCGGATGTGGTCCACCCTGTTCACACCAGCTTGAATATACTGTAACCATTTGTGTAGAGTATCCAGCAATTGTTTCTAACCAAATACAATAAGTATTGGGCTTAGAAATAAAACAAAACCAACAAACCTATAAAATTGTTTTGCAGACATAAAATGGCAATAAAACCTAAAAACACAAAAACAATTTAACTTGAACTGCACTTAAATACTTGTACAAATAATGAGTGCATATGTCTGCCCATGCTGTATTGGCCAATTTAAGTGCAGAAGAAGGAGATGTACAACAACAAAAAAAAATTATTTCGTTAAAAAATGTAAAAAAAAAACTTTAAAAGATTTGTGAAACAATATAGACATTGTGTACAGCACCATGTTAAGTGTATAAAATGTATGTACGAGCACTTGTAGTTTCGTTGTACATGCACTTGAAGTGATACATACGAGTGGCTATTTTCAATACGAAATTTTGAAGATATATACATAAACGGTTTTCGTAGGAACGTAGGAGTATTATGGTACAGTGTTTAACAAAAGTACATAAAACAAAAAATTTTTTATTTTATTTCTTTTTTATTTTTTTTATAAAAGAATAAAATATTTTTGGTGGATAATTTTGTCGTTTATTTGTAGGTGCTAATTAATTAAAAAGTTTAATTAATATGCCAACAGAATTCAATAATTTTTATTTAAGATTTAATTTGTACTATTGAACTGATTAAATTTAAATTACAGATCGTAACACATGCTTAAATATAAGTGCATATATTATTTAATTCAATACATAGTGCCTTTAATTTAAGCCATTTATTTAATGACATCAGTGTCACATAAAAAAAGTTTGTCTTTTGTCTGTATCTATTTACAAATGAAATACTTGATCTAATAAAACTCAATTAAGTGCAGAAAAAATAAATCGAAGTACTCTACATATAACGTATTTAGTTCATATACATTAGGGTAAGCCAATTTAGTGACCATTATTACAACTTGCCGTTACTAAAGGCAGGATTTAAACGGGTAGATAAATTGTTTTTCATTAATAAGGTAGAAGTGAAAGTTATGCTAAAGGGAGAATCATCCTACCTTTAACTTTTAAAGTTAAGTTTATGTTAGAACTTGCCATGTTTTTGAAAACAGTTAACTTTATTTTATCTGTAAGTTGTAATAGCAAAAGCAGTTAAAGGTGGCTTTAAAGTTCACTTTAGCTAAAGTAACCTTTAACTAAACCTAACTTCAATGGCAAGTTGTAATAATGTCCCTTAATAGGTTATACTTAGTAGTCATCGTAGTCAAATAGGTAGATGTGAGGCCACTGTTCAATCCTTAGGTATGAACAAATATTTCTACGGCGACTTCCTCTTACCAGACTTCTGGCAAAAACTCTGAAATGAAAAGTTTCTCAAAAAATCTGTCGTACGGTGATGAATTCAAACTATTGGTCCCCCTCCTCATGTACAAAATTTAACACACACACAGTTTAGTATTCATTGATGCTCCATTATTTTCAGGCCACCCTAATGAATGAATGCATATATTCATTGGATTGTCAATGAATATATTTTCTTCTCTTTTCTCTTTTTTTTTTATCAATAAATAACTACTTAAAAGCGCAGAATGAAAAAAAAAACCAAAACAGAATTCAAATGATAATAAGACCAAGTGCAATAGACACAGGCACCATTGCACCATTGTGCTAAGGATATAAATTAATGAATTGAACGTTTAATTAAATTTAATCGTTTTATATACGACTGTACTGGTTATGTGTATGTGGCCCAATTAAGTGAAACAATTAAGGAATTTAATGTTTGCTATAGACCAACCGCATTATTGCCACAATATTGAAACTGTGGTTTAGAATAAGATCACAGAATCAGATTAAATTAATTTGTGGACGAAATTTCGTGGAATTGAAATATTGTAAGGAGATTCTAAAATAAATCTTAAGCAATTAAGATATTTATAATAGGGTTCAATCATTTAAGTACAATAAAAGAATTTGAATTCGTTTTTCCCATTAATTCTTCATATGCTTCACTTTAAATAAAAATACCCAAACTCGTGATAATTGTTGCAACCTGACAACCCTATTTTATTACATTTTTTTTTTAAACACAATCTCTGTACAAAGCATAGATTCAGTCATAGGAATAAATGAGTTTGACCATGGTATTAAAAAAGTTAATTAGTTTAAATGAGATATTTAATGTTAATTAGGTGGACTTTATAAGCGAATATGTATGTCTATTGAATTGTATATAATTTAAATGATTTAGATAATGAAAAAAAATCAAAAAAATATTACAAAACCAATTGCAAACCATTTTTACTTAATTAAAATACTTTTTAATTGAACAAAAAAAAATTAAATAAATGCAAAAGGAATTAATTTAAATATAAATTTTAATTCTCTCAATCGATTTTAATTATAATCCAGCTTAAGCTGTTAAGGCGTTTTAAAACAAGAATTTTTTTTAGATTCCTTTAAATGCTGTAAAAAAGTTAGTTTACATAAATAATTTTCTTCCTTCTTCATCATCCTTCTCCTTCACTAATTAGACAACTTAACTTAGGTTGCAGAACAAAAACAAACTCAGACCAGTTTAATTTCGAATCCTATAGCAAACCCTCCCACTTAAAATAATCTCACTATTGCAGAGTCGCAGTAGTCTAGTAGGAACTGTGTTGGCTTACTAGACGTAAGGCCACGGTTCAAACCTCAAGACAGATATCTCCAACTAAACGAAATATGTAAAAATGTATCTTCGGCGACTTTTTCCCAGCAGATTTCTGGCAAAAGCTCCGATAGTTAAATAAAATTGGCATGAAAAGTTTCTCATAAATCTATCGTTCCAACACGACGTTAAACTGTAAGTAGCCCCTCTCATGGATAAAATCAACATACACCATATGGATGGTGTGAGTAGCTAGGTCTACACTAAATATCATGTATAAATAATATACGAATGCGGTCATTAAATAAAAAATATATTCGTAATTTTGTGCAAGAAAACTTCGTTTTAGTGCGTCACTAGTATTCCTACCAGAGATCAACAATTAGTATTCAAATAGGTGAGTAGAATACTCATAATTTCTGATACTTATACGCCTTCATACTTATTTTAATGTCATACTCATATTCAAAGTTTGAAGTACTCATTATACTCATACTTAACAATACAACAATGTTGTTGATTTGGACTCTCCTTTACTCAACATTTACAAGAATCACAAAATAAATATATTCGCATACGAACACTACAATACTCACTAAAAGGTTGTGTCTTTTTCTTTCTTCTCTTTTTGTAAATGTAACAACAACTAAGACTGAATATTTTGCTGAATGATTTGAATCACTTGAATCATTTATGAGTATTTTAAGTATTTTTCTAAATTTATGAATCCAAATGAGTAGGCTTATGAATCAAACATATTTCGAATGGTATGAGTTTGATGTCAACGTTGTACTCATCATACTCCTTGCAACCTGTACTTATAAATCACTGTTGTAGTGAGTATTAAAGGATCAGAGTAGTTGAATTTCAATACTGTTGACTCACTCATTTCATGAGTACTTATGAGTAGCGAAAAAACAATTCATTGCTGATCTATGATTCCTACTTGAAGAGAAATACATTTTTTTCTCTCGCCCATTATGCTGTTCATGAATAGAAATTCTTAATAAGCGTTTGTTTAACTTAAGAGTAAATAAAGAAATATTAAAACTTTATTCGTGCAAATATGATTGAAAGGTGTTTAGAACAGAAATAATAATAAAAATATTTAAAACAAATACAAAATAATTAAAATATGACATGAAATGAAATTTTATGGAAATCTCAATGTGTTGATTCGCTTGAAAAAGATGAAACGTATTCGTAATTTAGTTTAGATTACCAGGTATCTGATTAGATGATTAGAAAGTCAAGATAAAAAACTAACTGAAGAGGAATGAAAGAATTTTCATTAAATTTTCATTTCTAATTTTCCAAATGGATTAACGCCAAAAGAAGCAGAAATCTTTCATCATAATTAGCACGCTTTTCCCTCTTTAAGTTTTTTTTGTTTTGTTCTTCACTTCTTCATTTTCTTCTCTTTATTTTTTTTTATAGTGTAACAAACAGTCAGAATAAACAAAATTCAACAGAGTATCCCCGGCAACACACTAAATTACGCGAACAAGTTGCTTGCGTTTGAATGGTGTTCGACCCACTTGCCTATGCAGTGATATTTTTTTGTGTTTTTTTTTTTCTCATTTTCCTTTTAAACTCTGCTATTGTAAAACTTTTGACGCTTTGGCTCGTTGATTTCCTAACAAACTTACTGGATTGTACTAGTTTTTTGCTTCGAATTTTTAAAGACGAAATCTTTGTGTTTTTGTTCAGCATTTTATTTCGCTTCAGGCGATAAGAGATTAGAGGATAGAAAATTACGCCGTTTGTGTTTTGGATGACCGCTTTTCTTTTTGTAGTTTTGGGACAAATAGTGAGGGGTTTGATGTGAGATTTGAGTATGATTGTTGAATGTCAAACATTATTAGTTTATGGCTAAAGTTGTGGATTAAATTACCTTTGCAAAGGTTGACGAACTTAATAAATTATTAGTACTGGGGTAAGGCAAGCACGGTCATTCATTTTTTAAAAAAATTCTACGCCATAAAAATTTCTGTACTAGCTGTACCCTGCGCGCTTTGCTGCACTACAAACTAAAATAAATTTGAAGGAAAGACATTAGACAAATATCCAATTAAGTTTGAATCATTTTATTGATTTTGTTTCCCGTTGTCCAGATGATTCAGACGAACGGTCCTGAGTAGTACGCATTCGATCAAGTGATTCATTGTTCAAGTGATTCATGCGAACGGATCTGTGCGGCATGTACTCGAAGATTTTGCAGTCTCAATGCTGATTCTGAGGCTAGTAATGCTCTTTTCTTTTCAACACAGGATCAAATGCATAGTTTACGATTTAATTAATTTCGAAGAATTTTCAGTGGCGCCACCTGTCGGAAATTGGTTATACCAACTTTGAAACCTTCGTCGGCTCATGCGCAACAACTTTGCTAAAGATTAAATGCATAGTTTACGATTCCATAAAGTACATTCATTTTTATATATATAGATAATTTAAACTTGAAAAAAAAAAAAAATAAATAAAACAAAAGTCTACGAATTTAATTTTGGTTATATTTTTTCTTATTTGGTGAATTTTTTCACAAATGTTGGTTACAAAATTTTTTTCTTTCCCTTCTATCTTTCCCCCCGCGTCGTTCTTTACACTTTATTTTCTTTGGTTTAATACATCAAGAATCACAGATAGCATACTTGTAGGGGTAACTACTATGCGTATGAGTAATATATTTCAAATGCAATTAAATATTAAGTATGTAGTATGTAGCATACGTGGGCATTACCCCCCGCTCATTTGGAATATCAACATAAAAAGTAGCCTATAACTCCTTCCAGACATACAGGAAGATACTGTGAAAATTTCAAGAAAATCGGTTCAGCCGTTTAATCGTCTATAAACTTCAAACATACAAACATACAATCAAACACACATTCATTTTTATATATAAGATATTTATGTGGCATGTCATAATGGAAGTTGGTTACCAAAAAAATTTAACCATGTTTGCTATTGGATTCCATCAAAAAGTTGTGCATAACTACGTCGTTTTCAATATATTGTTACGAAAATGAAAAATCTAGATACTGGTATTTTGCTTTCATATCGCTGAACATTAAAACTATAACAAACATGTTTACAAATGATCGTACTGCTTAATATAACAACAAACACCAGCATAAAGAATGGTAAACAGGTAATCAAAAATATACCAACAACACTGCAATTAAAAACGTAAACAACGATGTTTACATTAGAGATTACGTGAAAGTGAATTCAAAAATGTTCGCGTTCAAGAACATTCATCAGACTGTTTACTTGGTGATATAAAAGGCAAAGCAGTGGCCGTGAAGTTCAGGCAGTCTTGCGTGAAGACGCGGTGTGTTTGAAGAGAGTAATCTTGGCTCGAAAATCTCCGTTACAAGGATTTGTCCAATAATTGTCTAGTAATTGTTATTGTTTATGCAAAGTGTTTAAACAGAGGAATAACAAAACAAAAAGGCAATTATTGCTGTTTACATCAAGTTGTGAACAGTTGTGTGTTGGCTTATTAGACGTGAGGCCAGGGTTCAAAACTAAGGTCAGATATCTATAACAAAACGAAATATGAAAAATATATCCTCGGCGACTTCCCATCTTCAGATTACTGTCAAAAGCTCTGAGAGTAAATAATAAAAAAAAAAAAAATTGCCATGAAAAGTTTCTCAAAAATTGTCGTTCGGAGTGGTTTGAGAAACTAAGTCATAATCTTGACTGAGACTGTAATGATCAATTGTTTATGTAGGTTAGTGACAACTATGAATGTCAAACTAAATTCCTTTTCCCTCTAAAACCAATTATATTAAATGCATTGCGTGTATGTATTCTTAGACTAAATTGAAGACAACCTTTAGTATAAAACAGAAAACAATAAGCATATGTCTAGACAGGTTTTAACAATTGCAGGTCTTAGTAAAATTCATTTAAATTTAAATACATACAGTCAGGTACTTTATTTGTATGGTTTTATTGATATTTTTTTTAAATGAAAAATTTTCTTTCTTAATAACAATTCAACAAAAAAAATTGTAAACAGTACACAGTGCCTTCAAATGTTGAAAGAAAACAAGAAAAAAAAAATAAAAATGTGAAATAAAACATTGAATGAATTTATTTTCCACAATGTATTTCAACATGTTTCCGCTAATCTCGGATGCTGCAGTTTTATATCGAGAATAAGAAAACGGAAACATCGCTGGCAATCACATTTTTCTTTTCGTATATATTTTTTCCCTTCTGTAAATCTGTCTTTTAAAAAGTAATCAAGCATTAAGTTTTCTGTTTTCTGTATTTATTTTTTTTTTCATTCTCTCTACTGTTTATATTACATTTTCTATTTTTGTATTCGATTTTTTTGTATCTTGTTTTATTTTTTTTTTATTATTTTTTCTGTTAACAATCTCTTTCAGAGGTACTTTTTTGTATCGTGTATCTGGCTTGGCTTGGTTTGGTTTGATTTAGTTTGGTATGTACAATATTTACTGTAATTCGCATTCAATTCAATTTTGCATTGCAAATAGATTCAAAATGATGTTTCCTGTTCTACTGATTTATTTACGTTTTTTTCTTCATTTTCTTCTCATTTTCATTATTTACAATCAACTATTTATTCTATAATACTTGTCGTTAAAATAAGTTTTTATTTTTTTTTTATTTATTAAAAACTATACGTGCGTATATACATACATATGTATATACGTATATTGAAAAATAATCCAAGGATTGGATAAATGTATGTATGCATTGTGAATTAGTTTTACAAAAAGTTATCATTTAGGACGTATAAATCCCTTGGCCCAATAGGATAAATAGGAATACTCTTCCAGAGAATTTCTGTGTAGTGAATATTTTATTTTTTACTTACAGTCGAAATAATAAAATTACAAATAAAATATATGTAAACACTTCATCCTTAGCGGTTTATTCAATTCCTGAAATAAAAATTTATTTCTATTATTAGAGAACATTTTATGCTAATGGTTGTGAATAAATCAACTCTACATTCTCCCTTCCTTATAAGTATATACATGGTTTTTCTTTAAGCGCTTTCTATTCTTGAATTTAAATAAAACGAAGTGTCTGTGCAAGATATCATGAAAATTTTTCTATTTGTTTGACAGACCTATTGATGTCATTATGTGTACAGTATATGTATAACAACATTAAAAATTTCATGACATTGTCACATAAATTAGACTGAGTTTGACCGCTGGCATGGGTTATGTAGCTTGTAGCTTAGGTTAGGTGACGGACCCCCTCAAAAGAAAAGGCACCACTTAGGCTAGCTCATTGTTATACCACATTTAATTCCATCCGGGGGTCGACCATTCCCTAGAGAAAATCATCACGAGTCCAAAGTAAATCTTGCTATTTCAGTCATCTCTAGAGCTCAGTCAATGAAGTCGGGTTAGAAATCTTAGCCTCTTCATGACAAGAGCATGTCACTGACACATGGGAAAGACAGTCTCTTTCTCCACCTTAGACCCACAGCTCTTCTAGAAGTCAAAAGGACAATGGCGCGCAAGGATCGCAATTGTACGATGGATGGCCTCACGATTTAAGAACAGGAGTGAGCCTCTGCCTCTCCATACATCTCCAGCAATATTGCACGTTTGTAGTTAACTCGCATATATCTGCGATTTAACAAAACTTCAAAACAACACCATGAGAATATAAAGTCTTGTAGGCCAGTTTTTATCACCTACTCATGAGATGACAATGTCCTCAAATCTCTCGTGCAAAATATCCAAAGCTGCATGAATGTTGAGCCTTCCTGTTGAAACTTTATATCACCCAATTCAAACCAAAAGAAGTTGTTAATCAACAACGTATGGTGCCCTTCGTTTACATTAATGGCCTAGCCAATGTCGTTCTAAAAAAAATATGAATCAACGATGCTACCAACCCATAATCCAAAACCAAATAATGAAATTTTACATTAGACACTCTTGGATATCATATGGATTGGTGTCTTCTCAAATTCGACAGATATGGTAATATTTCCTGAAGATGATTTTATGATGAAAATTAGGATAAGTTGCCAACTGTTCCAGAGCCAAAACATGTCTATGGTCGTATATGTTTATTTGGCAAAATATACTGCATCAACGACAAATAATTTGACAGATTTAGCATCAAAGAGATCGCTGTTAACAAGTGTCAATTTGTCTTAGAATGTAGACAAAGGAAACTGATGAAACGCTACCATCCAATAGTTCTACGCTGGTGAGCAAGTACATGCAACTTCCAATCTAAATTCTTAAAGGAGTTCAAGCTTTATCATTTTTAAACTAGACTATATGTCCACAATTAATTTCTAACCCGGGGGGATCAAACATTATCCAAAGGAAATGAGCCTGATTACCGAAAAAACCTTGCTATTGTAATGAAGTCGTCGTGGTCTAGTAGGTAGTGTGTTGGCTTATTAGACGAAAGGCCAGAGTTCAAATCCCAGGTCAGACATCAAAACGAAAATATGAAAATATTTCTTCGGCGACTTTCTCTCAGCAGATTTCTGGCAAAAACTCTGAGAGTAAAAATTGCCATGAAAAGCTTCTCAAAAATCTGTCGTTCGGAGTCGACGTTAAACTGTAGGTCCCGCCACTCATGTATAAAAATTAACACGCACAACATGAGTGGTGTGAGAAGCTAGGCCGTGTAAGAAGCTAGGCCGTAATCCTAACTGAAGGGTTGTAATGGCCAATTATGTATGTACGTATTGCAACAATCCTTATAGCTTCCATAATGTGATAAAATGGGAGGACAAACACATTCGCCACCGCATTGGTACATGAACTGAAAAATGGTGTCTTTATCCTGCAGAACTCATCCGACGTTGTGCCAAATTTTTCGGTTTGCCATCAAAAAGTACTATTATTTGAAGTGTTTCTAAGCTATTTAACACACAAAGCTCGCTGTTCTCTTCTTATTCCAATTATCAGTGAATTATTTCCACTGATATAGGGGGACATGTTCCAGTTTTTATTGTTTAATTTTTTTTATTTAATAGTCGCTTCAGTTGCTTATGTTTTGAAATAAGTTCATGGAAAAATGTTACCCATGTTGTATTAATTAAACTTATTTTTTTCTTTGAAAAACCAAGTATAGAAACCACAATTTCAAAGTTTGTTTATTGATGATCACTTGCAGTATGTATAGCTACACCGTCACCTTGATACTGATTAAGGTGTATCATAAGAAAACTTTTCATTTACAATGAAATGTGCAAAAAAAACAAAACAACAGCACAACCATTGTTGTTGCTGAGTGTATGCTAAACATGAATGGTAAATCCTAGTGCTTACGACTCAACTAATCAACGTTCTTTAACGAATGACGGTTGATTGCAAGCAAATTTCAATTATCACTTCAAACACACATCATTCACATGCTGATAACTGACTGTGCTTTCAGTTTGAGTCGTTACTGGAATAACTTCACCAACGTATATGAACATACTCGTATGTGGTTGAATACAACATTACAACTTCATACACAAAATCTAACACTTCTTCAGTGTATTAATTAAAACCATTTGAAAACGGTTACAAAACCACAATGAATTTCCAGATTACTACTACTTGTAAGACACTAATTTGCAACAGCGTGTGTGTTAAGATGCAAGCTTTAAAAAAAAGAAATTATTAAGATTTCCGTTTAGTTGTTTTCAGAATTCTAAGGCTTAGCTTATGTTAGAGGACGTATACTTGCCACTGAGACAAGTACAGTACTCGAAGTTCAAATTAACCCATTGTACTACGGCCTAAAGGAGAGGGGATAATAGAGGAGATATCGAAAAGGGGAGGAAGTAGGAAAGGGTCAGAATTTTAATATAGCAAGTGAATTGCATACAAAATCGCTTGTAGGTCCATACCGAGTCTCAGATGATACTCCCTATACAGATAACATTCTCAAGGACATTTACGCAGCTTTTGGTAAAGTCGCCGTAGTCTAGTAGGTAGTGTGTTGGCTTATTAGACGTAAAGCCCGGGTTCGTATTCCAGGCCAGACATCAAAACCAAAATATGAAAAAATATTTCTTCGGCGACTTCCTCTCAGCAGATTTCTGGCAAAAGCTCGGAGAGTAAATAAACCAGCCATGAAAAAGTTTCTCAAAAATCTGTCGTTCGGAGTCGACGTTGAACTATAGGTCCCGCCACTCACGTTAAAATTAACGCACACAACATGAATGATGTAAGAAGCTAGGCCGTAATCTTGACTGAAGGCCAATTATGGTGGTCAAGAAATAGTTCATTCAAATGCTTATTTGGGTTTGAAAGTAAAACAACTGTTTGCCGTCTGCACGAAAATGGAAATGTTGCCTCTTTCAAGCAGCAGTATGTATGAAAAGTCAGACCAATATCGTGACAATTGGTAATTTTGTGAACAATTTGTAGTCGCCGTAGTCTAGTAGATAATGTGTTGGCGTATTAGATGTGAGGTCACAGTTCAAACCCCAGGTCAAACATCTTAAACAAAACGAAACATGAAAAAGTATTTTTTCGGCTACTTCCTCTCATTAGATTTCTAGAAAAAAATTTAAGAGTAAATTAGAAATTGCCACGAACAGTTTCCCGCTGCTCATGAATATAATTAACACACTCAATATAATTGGTGTGAGAAGCTAGATCGTAATCCTGACAGAAGGGTTGTAATGACCAATTGTGTGTGTATGCAGAACAATAAGCAAAAACTGACACTAATTTTACAGAAAAACACAACTAGCTAAGTAATATTGATTTGAAATTTACAACACAGATATTTCTGTACGTTATTGACTATAACTTGTACGAGTATTACAGCGTCAGTTTTGTGTAAACTGTTTTGTATGTATTTTCTTCTGTAGAAAATCTAAGAATTTCATTTATTGATTGTATGCAATTACCATAGTTCTCTTAAGTATCAATAGCATCACTTAGTGCATTTTTTTTTATAATGAAAGCAATATTGCTAATTCAATAGTATTTTTCCATCTTCATTGCTTTTTTACTAACTCTCATCTCTATCAATTAAATTAGAATACGATGTAAGCAAACGACTACGAGTACAAATGCTAAGGGATAAACGTAAGAATTTGTGAAGCAATATTTGCTACAATAATGTCTGTTAAAACTTTACAACTATAGCAAAGAGAGAGTGGCAGCAGTTACAGCAAATGTTTGCGAGGGTCGCTAAACATGTTGCCATCTAGTTGCCAAAGGACGCCAGCTATTAAATGTTGTCCTACGCAATTGTCTACTATTACAAGAGTTAGATGATTGCGTGTTTTACTTTTGTCCGTTTTACAATGCTCTGGCTATTGTTGTTTGCATTAACGTTGCCACTCACTATTGCTGCATTTATCAACAACTGAATATCCAGAATTACACAAAAAGGGGAGCAACTACACTTTCAACAATGTTGTTCTTTCGTTTCATGTTAATTTTATTTATTTTTTTTTTAATTATTTTTTTAATTTCTTTCTTATTTTGCCAGAGATGCAAATGATGCAGCCGGGTTTGTTGGATTTCATTTTCCATTGCTACAATAACCGCCTCACTTCTGTCTCATTAGTTCGTATTGAATTTACAACGAATGGCAGTATTCCGAAATAGCGAAGAAATATGAAATTTTGTTTTAAATCTCTGTATGATTTGAAACTATGCAGCCAGCACAAAAAATATGCTTTTCATCTCTAATACATAGATACTGTTTCTTTACACGAATATAAAAGTTTACAGTGATGGGGAATTTCGAAAGTATATGTTTAGTGATTATATTGAAGACGTCCTAAAAGCTACCTACTTTTTATCTTTATACTTGCTAGGATTTTTGCTAAATTTCGAAAGAATTGCTAAATAAACAAAGTGTCTGTATATGCATTAATACATAATAGGTCATTACAGTTCTTCAGTCAGGATTACAACCTAGTTCCTTACACCACTTATGTTGTGTGTGTTTTTTTTTATACATGAGAGTTTTTGTTGAGAGGAAGTCGCCGAAGAAATATTTTTTCAAACTTCATTTTGATGTCTGACCTGGGGTTTGAACTCTGGCTTTGCGTATAATAAGCCAACACACTGCCTACTAGACTACGACAACCAAGTGTGCATATTATAGAAATGTTGTATTGGTTTGAAAGACCCTTTAATGTCATTATGTGTGGACTATAACATCGTTCAAATGACGTCCACGGCTTCTCTGGTTGAAGGTTAACCGAAATGCTTAATTTTCCATTACTCTGACATATAAATCAAGCTGAATATGGCCGATAGTATGGTTGGACTGAGCTTTGAGGATCTCTGGGGTTTTTAACTTATTCGCAACCACAAGGAAACGTCAATAAGTCAAACCGTGCGATCTCAGTAACCAATTCACATTACCTCCATGTACTCTCATACCGCTCCCAATGCGACATGAATTGTGCGACACATTGCGCCATCCTGTTGAAACCACATGTCGTTGCTGTCCACTTCATTCTATTTAAATGAAGTTGGTAATTATTGACCACCGCTCACCATCGGTGAGAGTTATGTCTTTTTGGTCAACGTCACCAACCCAAAATCCAAACCAAGAGGTGAATTTTTGGTAGTGCATTAGATGCTCTTAGATTGGTATCAATTTGCTATTCACGTACTTATTCGTGAAGTAATCTGCTCATTATTGAGATTGATTTTTCTATGGAAATTAGTGTCATTAGTGACATGACGTTGCGTATGGTTGTCCATGAGGGTTTGTCAAACTAGGCTGAAAAAAAAGATGGTCGTTATCAACTAACATTTTATCAGTTGTTCAGTATATTTTGTCAGACTTTCGAGAATTATGAACAATACTGTAAATAAATTTGTTATGTCTTGTTGGTATTTTATTACAAGCATATTCGCAAAAATTTACACTGATGATGAATCTAAAAATTGTAAAATACTACCACTGATTTAATTAGAAGCTCGAAAATATCTGTCACATAACAGACATAAAAATCCATTCATTCTGGTACGAGTTCACTAGATTTATTCGATGGTTATCGTTTTTAATTATATTTATAGAAAGGCATTCATGCGATTTGCATTTTATAAAACTTGCAGTGTGTTGTTCCCGGGTAAGATAAGAAACTTTAGTTGCAATACATATTACGCCACACAATAAAAGTTTACTTTGTTATAATTAAGTGGCTTCTTGGCTAGACTGTCATCGTACATCATACAGCACTTGTTGCAATGCAACTTATTGCACACACATGCTGCATTATTCTTACCTCTATGTATTCTTCTATACTATCTAAGTAGCCCCAGTGCCTGGATGACATTGACTATACCACGGCTTAAACTGATGAACGGTCTCCTGATGTCTTCAACTCCTTAGATTCTGTGGAAGATTACTTAGGCGGTTAAAGAATAATGCATAGTATGGAAATTTCTTTGAATTGCATAATCTTAGATTATCTCTCCACCTATTTTACTACTGCAGAGTGTCTTATACCATGTTCACATATAAGCAGGTTAGCTAGGTTATCGTGGTTATCGAGGTTATCTCGTAACCAAGCCACAAATGTATGAGGTTAGCCATACAATTTGTATGAAAAGATAACCAAGTTCAGCTGTAGGTTACCTCATAACCTAGTAAAATACGCATTGTTGCATTGAAAAGTATTCAATAAAATACTCAAAAATGCAACGCTTTATATCTATTGTGAATAGTATATTGACTAAAATTTGACAGCAATAGAAAAAAAACATTTGCTATGGAGAAGATACATACAAAGATACATACATACAATACATTACAAATGCATACAGCTGTCAATTTCTGTCATTCTCGCATATGTTTAGGTTATATTTGTCATATGTGAACGCCACAAGGTTATCTCCAAGGTTAATTTTAGATAACCATAACCTTCTTATATGTGAACGTGCTATTAGGAGGAGCTAATGACTATAAATCTCGTTGCAAAAATGATACTGAGGAGGTTATTTCCATCTAACAGCACGTTGTCTCAAACTGTCTAGTCTATACTTGGCTTTGTGTCAGCCTTAAATGGCTTGCTGTTCACAGTGATATAGTTATAGGGTAATAGTGTAAGGGAATACTCATTTAAATATAATTATAAGTACACTTTTTACCCCTGTTTGACTGACTATTAAGTTTTTACTGGATGCTAAGAAGTCCTGGGCCACAAATCATTACATGGCAATGCCTGTTGATCTCTTCATCAACTCAAATTTTCTCGCTTGCCTTAATGATGGGCTGCCAGATTATTACTTTTAGGACATTTTCAGTGAGTTTTTCAACTTGATTCCAAAGGGATCATGCCTTAAATGTCAAGTCCTGATACTGATTGTCAAGATTGGTGATTAGACTACTCAGTAAGTTCTGAGGCAATACTTCATATGTTATCACGTAGGGCCGCTACATGTAGTTATGTGTTCAAGTGAGCTTTCATTTGATATATTATTGCTGCATTTAATTACACGTAATGCACTGTACTTTTTTCAGAGAAGCTTTTGCTAATCATGTTACATGTTAGAAATAAAAAAAGGAACAAAATTTTATATTTTAATTTAGAAACATTTTTAATGGAATGACATGTTGAAGGCATATTAGTTGGGGACATATTTCTCTTGCATGCAGGTTTGGCAGAATTTACTCTACAATTTGTTTAATTTATTTAGTTTGTTGTCCTTCAGTTTATTTTATTGCCTTAAGAGGGTTGGGAGAATATTATACTCTGCTGACGTGACATAAAAATAAATATTCTTTTTTTACAAAGTCTAGTTACAAAAGAAGTTACTCGAACTAATGTTTCTGAAACAATCGCATATAAAGAGCAAATATTGACGTACGCCTTCGGCACGCCCTCTTCAATAGACGCACGCACTTCGATTGTAAGATTTTACCACAGCGTCAAATGTCAAAGTGTCTTTTGGGGCAAACCAAGTCTTGAAAAACTGTCCACGATTTGTAGTCCAGTGGGTTCAACTTAGAACTGCTAGAGGTTGGGTCGTTTCAACTTTTTAAACTGGCGCATAATCTTGCTGGAAAGTCTACGGTGGTGTTTGGAACATAAAACGATTAAACACACAATCTCGGTGGCCAGTTTACATTACTCCCACGTAGGATTATCATGACCATAAATCACTCATGCAGTATATCCAATGTAGCATCTAGTGAAGTCCGTTTAAAGCCTCATTCAAAAGAAGTTGAGTAACGTCGTTATCAAAGAAATACGAATCGGTGACGTCGGCATACCAAAAGCTAAGATCTCTTGTGGATTACTATCAACCGAAATTCCACAATTTTTTTCGTTCACATAATAATTCAACCAGAATTGAGTCTTATTGTTGAACAAATATGTATTGTTAACAACAAATACAGAGTCTGCTCAGCAAACACACGCTATGGCCTATGTCGATAGGTGTAGCTCACGCGAGATATCTATCGCACCTTGATAGTCGGTTCTCACCTTCATTAGACTGTTTGTTTGGGAATATAAAAAGGCAAGACAAAACAGACAACGAGTCAGTAAGAATTCAGTCAGTCTTGTGTGAAGACGCGTTGCGTGCGAAGTAAACAGTCGTGGTTTGAAGATTGTCGCTATACAGATCTAACATATAAGTGTTGTGGCTTACGCAAAGGGTGTGAGCAGCGAATAATAACGAACAAGCAATTTGTAATTGTATCGTTGTATACGGTGGAACAATAAAGTAGTGTTAACAATAAACGAAACACATATTTGCTTTTATTTTTCGGCATTTATTCAGCGCCGCAAGGCTCACCATACGGCAATTACATTATATCGGGACAGTGTGCTATTCCAACAAATTTCTGAGCGTATGATTTGGCTATTGATCTTAACCATTCGACTTTCGAGCGAATTTTTTACGTTGCAAATCTAAATCATCATCATTTTTGGGATATGTACTGTACATTATATTCATTCTAAATAAGATGCCTTGAGAGTGATTACACGCCCATTATAGTGCATTACAGAGCTGAGTACCATGCTGATAATATGACTGATCTGTCCCGTATGAAATTTGATATACTTAGGGACTTCATCAGGAGCTTCGGATGGTTCCGAGGGGCAAACTTGACCTTCTAAACTTATCTGCTGAAATTCAAATTTCATTTATATGGAAACATTATACTATGAAAGTTATAACATTTTAAACTGCTTAATAGGAATTTTTTCTTTTTTTTCCTTTTATTTCACTCAACATACTTAGTTAGTCAAAAAGGGAACAAATTCAATCACGATATACAAGTAAAAATTAATTTAAATGAATTGAAAATGTTTTCACTGTGTTGAAATCATGTTCAACAAGAACTTTAACATTCTAAGGCTTCCATGGAATACAAAATTGAATACTTCTTACATATATACATTCATTTAGCATTTATAACACGCACATTATTACCAACGCCTAACTAAGGCACTTGTTAATTTCACAGTGATTTATGGCTTTATTTAACTCAGTTGACAAAGTTAGACTTTACAGAGATTTGTACTCTTGTACCTGTATATTTTGTTGTTGTCTGAAAATTTTATTATGTTTATAATAAATAAGATGTGTGTTCGTGTCATATACTATGTATGGTTTACTTCATTTTCAAATTATATTTCTAAAGGAAATTTATTAAGTAGCTATACTCACATCCCACAATAACTTGATTATGGTACTTAGCATTTTAGGTTTGTTAACAATTTTAAGGTAAATTTTTGGTTATTTCATTCCAATATTATGCACAATATTAGATTTACCCAAAAACCAAAACCATATTGCATTAATCTTGCATGTGGTATGGGAAATATTGTTGCGCATGATAATGTAAGTAGTTTAACACAAGGTTGAAATCATCTTTGTTTTTGAATATAAAGGGTGGTTTATTCAACTGTTTAGTTCCTTAATGTACATTTTTTCACATTAAAAAAAAAAATAAAAATGCAAAGTAAGGATTGCAATGGCACTAAGAAATGGATAACGCTAGCGAATCATTAAATTTTACTTTCAAAATTCGTTCTATTGCGGCAAGGCAATTCAATAAAAAAAATGATCTGATCAATGGTCGCTGAGTGGGCTCTGAAGCAGGTGGCCCTAATTTTCATTGAAAAATCTTTTTCAGCAATGAAACCCATCTCGGTGTGAATGGGGACGTTTTTATAGATAAACAAACAATTTGAAGACCTCTGCCTATATGAATGCATTGGGATTTTAAAGTAACTATAAACAGACTGTTCCGCTTCAAATTTAAAACGTAATTTCACATTTTGTTTTATTATATTACTCGGCTAAATTGAAAACAAAATGTATAACTTTTATTCACTGCCAACAAAATGTTTGCCGTCACAAAGTCTAACAAATATTTGGCCGATTTGGTTTGAATAAACTAGACAGCCAACTGCTGTGCTGTGTTACTATTTCATTATTTTCACACAGCAAATGACGGAAAGTAAAGCCAGCGTGATATTGTATGTATGTATGTGCTGTAACAAAACTAAATAAAATCGTATATATTGGTGGACCTAATCGTTTATTTTTCATCTATTGAAACTTTTTATCGTTTTTTTTTTGCCTGAAAATAAAAGGAAATATTTTTTACAAAACAGATACAAGTAAAACATGTTTTTTGAGTGCCATGACATTTCACGGGGCAAAAAAAAATCTGTAACAGTCAATAAGGCTAAAATGTCACTTTCTAATATTTATTTAGAAATAAAATTTTATAACAACTCCAATTTATCATTTAAGTACCTTGAAAAAAAAGTAAAAATTATGCACAAAAAAAAAGAAAAAAAAGAATTAAACGTATACATAATAAGCCAATAAAAAAAAACGGAAACATTTTCTTGACAAAAAAAAGTTTCAAAAGAATTCAACATTTGTTTGATGTAAATACTTGAAAATATTGTAGCTGCCAACTTTTTTTTAAGTCCAGAGGTATTTTTTTCAAATTGAAAATATGTATGTGGTGTCACTTGATCACCAACCGAATAGGTATGGGTTTTAATGGTAATACAGACAAACAGTATGCGGTGGGTGAATAATATACTCACTGGGGCAGCTGATATTGTGCATGGACGTTCTAGATCTGTGATTGATTTGGCCTGTCGCTATTGGCATTACATGACATTGCATGTTAAGTTCTTGTTATTCCAAAAAATTTTTTTTTTAATTTCTTGAATAAAATTTAAATAAAAGGTTCAATACGTACGACTCTTTTTTAAGAGTTGGCTACATACATACATACATAATTGGCACTACAACCCTTCAGTCAGGATTACGGCCTAGCTTCTCAACACATACATATTGGCTACATATACCTTAATTTAATTACAATATTATTTACTCCGGGATGACAATATTATTTACTTACGGCTACTTGAAATGGACGTAGTCTAGTAGATAGTGTGTTGGCTTATTAGACGTAAAGCCCGGGTTCGTATTCCAGGTCAGATTGGGATTTTTTTGGGCGATTTTCTCTCAGCAGAGTAAATAAGCCTGCCATGAAAAAGTTTCTCAAAAATCTGTCGTTCGGAGGTAACGTTAAACTGTAGGTCCCGCCACCCATGTATAAAATTAACGCACACAAAATGAGTGGTGTGAGAAGCTATGCTATAATCCTGACTGTATGTATGTATTATTCACTCCGGGAATGAGTGTGATTGTCTGAATAAATAATTCGCCGTCGATCAGAATAAAAAAACATTGGTTCATCTGTCTTATAAAATTTTTGTTCTCCGTTTTCCTTCAATTAAAGCCGAATTGTAGTTCCATACACCGCTTCGTGAAAGTTTAAAATCCGTGAAGAATGTTATGTATATTATAAGAATTTAATTTTATAGCACCTAACAACTCGACATTAATCTCTATATTTTAAATTTCCCTTTATTTACCTACTTAAGGGAATAAATTTCAAAAATTGCCAACTTTAGCCATAAACATGCCTACAAACAAATTTCCATAAAACTTCTAACATTTTGGTTTAATTTTTTTAATTTCACAACCTAAAGATTATCATGTCGCTTTCCATTCCTTTCTGAATGTACATACATTAGCATGCATTGATCCAAACACAATCAAATGTAGACCCATTGCTTTAAGTATATTTGTAGTATTTCAGTTGCATAACTGCACATACACCAGAAGAAGACAACTTAAACCGTAGAAAACAGACAAAGTTTTAACCACACACCAATTGAATTTCTAACGTTTACAGGAAATTGAGCATTTTTGCGCTTGAAATTTATTTCTAATTTATGTTTTGCACTGTGAATTGAATTCATTTCAAAATAGTTTTTGGTACTAATTTGATGACTTATATGTCTATAATTCAAAACGTAAAGATATTTAACATAGTTTGACTGATATTGATAACATAATTTCATTCCAAGAATTTAAAAAACAAATTTAAAAACCTTGAATTATTTCGAATGAATATCTAAAGAACTAAATATTAGTCATAAATGTGGATACTTTTGTTATAACAATTAGCCAGATGGACACTCCATGATTAACACGCCCATTTTATTTCCGCATTTAATCTCCATCCCGAGGATCAAACACTACTTACTTAATTGATCAGTACAACCCTTCAATCAGGATTACAACCTAACTTCTCACACCACATGTGTTACATATGTTGGTCATTACAACCCCTTAGACAGGATTATGGACCTAATTTCTTAAATCACCTATGTTACGTGTGTAAATTTTATTCACTAGTAGGCGGGACCTACTGTTTAAAGTCGACTCCGAACGACGGATTTTTTGAGAAACTTTTCAATTTTATTTACTCTCAGAGTTTTTAACCAAAACACTATCTACTAGACTACGCAAGTAAACCTTATTTTTAAAGTCGATTCCGAACAGCAGGTTTTTAAGAAACTTTTAATGGCATTTTTATTTTACTCTCTGAGGTTTTACTAGAAGACTAATGAGATTAGGTTACCGAAAGAATAATTTGTTCATATTTCGTTTTGTTAGAGATGTCTGACCCGGTGGTTGAACCACATTACCCGATTGCAATTGAAATGTTAAAATATTAAGGGCCATTTTTATAACTTGCCGTTAACTAAAAACGGGATTTTAAGGGGCAGAAAACTTAGATACCACTTCTTTGCAAATCTTCAACCACATCCATAAAATAAAAATTCTACTGCCGTGAAGAATTTTTCCAATACCTTAGATAAGCTCCTACAGCACGGTCCTACTCCTGTCTGAATTTAATATTGGAATTAAGCATGAAGTAATTCAAAGAGCAGGAATATTCACTATTTCAAATTTATCTAAGAAATCTGTTTCATTTAGAAATTTTCCTTCTTCAATCAAGTGTTGTATACGCGTCTGCAAAAAGTGTACATTCTGTTTACTTTTTTTTCTGAAATTTTTATATATTTTTTGGTTTGAATTTTCAATCCAATATTTGTTTTGTTGAATCTTTTTTTATTGTTATTCTTTCCGTTAGTATTCTGCACAACATACCGTATGAATATATTGCACATCTTTGGGTACCAACGTACGTACATATATTTTGTTTTTATGTTTTCCTTTATTTAGAATAACTGTGCAAAGAATTACAACGTAATCCTGTGTAAGAAATGTCTGAATATGTGTAGAAATTGTTCTTGTTGTTATTTTCTACATACACAGCCATGCATATGTATACATGTATATGTATGTACGCATATAAAATTTCTTTTCTTCTTCTTTTTTTGTCATAGAAAAACTGGAAAACTCTTAAATAGAAAATGGAATAAATTTGCAAATGGAATTACATTCGTGCATTACTATACACCACTTTTCATTTTATTTTCCCTTCTTTTTTTTATAAAATATTTTATTTTAAGAGTCTTTTATTTTTGCATTTTTCGTATGTTATTTTTGAATATTCTTTCATTTCTTAGAAGAAATTCCACCAAGTATTGAATAAAACAAAATTTTTTGTGTGTACAAGAAATAAAATCGTATTTTCTGTGTCACTAGGGATTGCCTTGAAAATAGGCACTTCACTATAAGGTGACATTGTAAGACCGATATTCCATCATATATTTATAGCTCCTGGTTAACATCTCTCGACCACACCCAGAGTGTTATAATGGTATGAAGTTTTTGCAAGTCGCCTTTGGCTAGACAAATTTCGTTATGAAATTGTGATAGTGTAAGACTTTTTTCAGGTTTCCAAGCGACAGACAATGACAGAGAGGATGTTCTGTGATCCATTCTCCTAGTCTCCTAGGGTGAACACCCAGAGGCCAGTGTCGGCTATATGGTTCCGTAGTTGGAAGTTCACATATGTCTGGTGTTTCTTCAAGAGGCCTCATTATTCCATCTTATATGACAGTTTTTATAATATTGTGCACACATTTTCTAAGGATTTATTGACCGTTTTACTGTCCATAAATATACATATATCATCATTAGATATATTACTGCACCCTGTAAAGTGCTACAATAATCTGTTAGTGCTAGGCTTGATCTAATGTTTAGGTGTTTTGAAAAGATTCCACATCCGTTTATGTTGCGTGATTTAAAACCATCAGTGAAAGCTGGAACGACATTTCCTGGAATGTGTAAACCAAAGAGACTCTGAGTCGCAAGACCATTATAGAAAGCAGGTTCAGGTATAGATACGTATATTCAGACCAACCATGCATAACATTTTGGCATGACCATACATGGTTTTTGTACCTCTATGGTCTAGTGGCGCTCAGTCTCATTGCAGCATACGCAGCTACTTGCTTCTCCAATATGTATAGTGCCAGTTAAGCATAGTAAGCAATGCTCTGGATAATGTAGTCCTAAGAGCACCGGTTATCATGAAGCCCCCACACACTTAATGGACTAAACGCTGATTCAGTATTACGCGGTAACATTGGGATTCCCCTAAATCAAACACTGTATTGATACTTGTTGTATATGCATGTGTGTAAATGAAACGGCCATCCACCAGTCAAAAGCGGTGCACTATATGGAGTCAGTGCTTTCAACGCTCTTTTGTTAGTCTATCCAGAATAAAGGTTTTAGGATATCAAGTCCCAAAGCGTATGCAAATCAGAAGTGGCAATCCTTCCCTTCTTCACCTTTTTCATACTATCAGAAAGCAACTTCCCCATCTTATTATTTCCTTGTCTTGGTCCCTGCCTTAACATCTTATATACATTATTTTCTCTTTTTCCATGAATGCAGGTAATTGTTCTATACTAACAATACCTTTTGTTTCCTTTATATTCACAACAACAAGTAAATTCAATTGAAATTCCAATGAAAACCGTAATTATATGGAACATGTGACTACAAAATGTTTATGTACACATAATAAACATTTTAAATATTGTAATTAAACAAAATATGTTAAATAATTAAATTAATTCATGCCGATATTCATATTGATATTCATGTTTTCATTTTATATTTCCATTTCTATTTGTTTATTTAATATCAAGTAAATAAATTATACTGAAAACATAGGCATTATTTAAGTTGACATTTGACTTCATTGCCAATGTGCATATCAGTTAATTACATTGAATAATTTAGTTACAATCTGATTTTACACGCTAAACGAATTGACATTCCCTTATTAATTGCAAGTGAAAACAATTATCCAAATACATACAGTGTATACATACATAAATACAATGCGAATAAAACAAAAACACTATCATTTATGAATGTGTGATAATTCAAATACACTTCATTAAATTCTATGCATAAATAATGTAAATGATGACAGATTTTCTTAACTTTAATTCATGGGGTCACATATACAATATGTATGTATGTATAACGTACATTCCATAAATACATGCATAAGTATAAAGCGTATAGAGAATAACATGGTAGTGTTTAGTGTCTTGAAACCAAAAGGATACTGTCACGCTTTTACAAACAAAGACCATAAATACCCATAAATATAGCCATTAATACCTATTTTATATATAAACATGTCGGTATATTTTTGTTTTCTTGTTACTGTTTGTTGTTGTTATTTTATCCGTATCCAGTTATTATTTTTCATTTAGTTTGCTTCGCTACGCTTCAACGCTTTAAACGTGTAAAGCTTTCCTTTTGCCACACAAAAAAGGGGGAATATGTGAATATTACCAGATGCAAGCAAATTGTCTTGATTGTCCTGTATACCATAAATATGTATGTAAGACTATATGGCAGTATATGCTTAAGTTTTCCGTAGTATTTGTTTATAAAATAGCGATTATAGATCATGTGCAACCACATAAACTACAAGTATATATAAAAAGATATAAAGGGGGGGGGGGGGGGTGGGCAAATAAAGCACACGATATTAATTGTAACAAGTTTTCAGAGAATTATCTTATTAATTTTTATTTTGTTATGATAGAAGAATCAATGATAATTATGTGTGATTCAAAATATCGGCTAAGTGCTCGTCATGGCTTCGGCGACATAACTTTAGCTGTTGCTTTATATTTTCTATGACTCTGAGATATAATTGCTGTTCAATATTGTTACGAAAATGTGAAAGCAAGAGACGGGTATTTTGCTTTTACATCGCTTAACATTAAAATTATAAACAAAACTTACAAAAACAAAACAAGGCAGTAAACAAGCCTGATTACAAATTAGCGTACTGCTTAATATAACAACAACCACTATCATAAAAAATGGTAAACATGTAATTAAAAATACAACAACAAACACCAGCATAAAAACTGGTAAATAAGTAAACAAAAATACAACAACAACATACAAAAATAAACGTAACCAACGATGTTTACATTTATACAGATTTCCAGAAGACGCAGTCACGAACATTCGGCTTCAGGAGCATTCATCAGACTGTTTACTTTGCCATATAAAAGGCAAGGCAAAGCAGGCGAGTGAGTTATGAAAAGTTCAGTCAGACTTATGTGAAGATACAATAAGAGCGTCTAACGCAAACCGAAAAACGATACGTGGTTACCACAGGAGGGCGCAATATTGGATATTCTACACGAGCAGTTTGAGCTCATTGTTAGCTCACGTAGAGTTGGTGCGTACTGACTAACGAGATCTTTCAATTTTAACCGGTTAGACCAGCAGAGTTCTCTTAAGTCGCAGTTGCATACCAATAAGTCACAAACTGTATCGTTCAGTCAAATTCAGGCCGATTTATTAGCCATAGTCATGGAAAGAAAGTCAGAGAAGTCGTGGTGGACATTGAAATGATGTGTTGTATTCGATGATATCTACACCAAGACTACTGGCTCGTCATAACAAAGGAGCGGAGGAAGAAGAGAATTATGAAATCTAAACAGATTTGTATTGGCCTAACTGCACTACGAAGCAATCCCTAGTGTAACATCCATCAGATCAGGAACAGAATAAAACTGATTTATATTCTGATATATATACTTATGTAATGTAATAAATATAAAACTATTACTCCTATCACTGCTTTTATTTTCCTTCCAACTATTGAGAGATATTCAAACATTTTTGCGTTGGTTATAGTTCAAACCATAGGTCATGCTGTCATTTGTTAAATTATAAATAGATTGGTGATGGTGTGTGTCTGTGTGTTACTTTAATTTGATATGTGTTAGTATATTCCACAAGTATGTATACAGAATGTTAGAGGGTAAATGTTAAGGACGAAAGATAAAACATAAACCACGTAAAAAGTATAACCACTCAGTAAACACACACGTATACATACACTTGGGCACCATATTGTCTTTTCTACAAAATTTTTCTTATCTATTTATGTACATGTAACTGTAACCATAACCTATTGTTGGCTATTTATCCATTTTATAGCAAAGTTTAGTCTGCCATATAGTGCTAACATAAGTGTACAATGTTTGTGGGATACGCCATTAAATGGCCCTAATATTCTTTGTTTACTTCATGCACTATATATGTATATAGTATGTATATGTATGTATGTATGTTATAATAAATATTAAAAGTGTGTTAATACACTGTATAGTGTATTATTGTCAGATTGTGCCGCATAAATACATTGAACCAAATTTAACTAAAATCGACTGTATTGGCGAAGATATTTTAGAGCGGGGAAATGGCTTTGGCTTGGTCTGATTAACTGTTGTAATTTTAGAAGATGTGATAGGCATAGCTGACCATATCTGCAGGCTGATATCGATTTCTTTAGTAGTGTCTTGAAATCATTAGACGAGGTTTTATGCTCAAATTTTCTCCAAATATTGTACAAACATGACACAAGCTAGCTAGGGCCAGTAGGGATCACGCAATTTTCGACATGTTGCAGCGCCTTCCATACATACATAATCCGATTACATACATCCGATTGCATACATACATAATTGGTTATTACAACTCTTTAGCCAAGTTTAGGATCTAACCACTCACAGAACTTATTTTGTGTTTGTTAATTTTATACATGAGTGGCGGAACCTAAAGCTTAAATTCGACTCCGAACGACCGATTTCTGAGAAACTTTTCATTGCAATTTTAATTTACGTTCAGGGTTTTTGCAAGAAAACTGCAGGAAGTCGCCGAAGAAATATTTTTTCTTGTTTCGTTTTGTTGTCTGACATGGGTATTGAACCGAGGCCTTACATCTAATAAATCAACACATTACCTACTAGACTACGGCGACTTCATGATGTCCCGATTGCTTCAGTTAATTCCATATTGTCAGCTCGTTTTATAGAAAAGTTCAATCTCTGCTCGACATGTATGTACTTTTGTCCTTAAATTGCATGACCATCTATCTCACAATATCACGGGCCACCATCCTTGTGGCAGGCATGCCACAAGACTTGACATTCAAGCAAATAACTTCTGCAGAGACTGCGAGCTTGAGGAGGTGGAAGAGACTGTCTTTCACCCTATGCATTAGTGCCCTGATGTCATCATAAGCAATCGAAATTTTCAACTTTTCATTTTCTGATATCTTTATTTCCTCTAGAAAATGTTTGATCTCCGTGTAAACTTGGTAGTGGTATCACAGAGGGCCTACATGCTGGTCTAAGTGGGAATTCTTTCTTTAAGTGTAGAACCTTACCTAACTAAATCTAAAAATAATCTTCGACCCCCTAAAACGGTGTCCCAAAGTCGGTATTATTCCTATTCATTATATTTCACATGCCATCCATAACTGTAGTTGCAACAACTAATGAACGTATTTTCAAGAACTTTTGTTTATTCCCTGGGGTAGGCCTTTTTGGTTTAAATTTTTGCAATAGAAGCTCGAAGTGGTTATCTAGCTTTGATTCTTTTCTTTTTTGTATACCCTGTTAAAAAACAATTTCAATAACATTCCAAGCGTATGTCTCAACATTATAAGCCTGCAAATTGTTGCTCAAGTGTATATGTATGTCCAAAGCCGTTATTTGTCATTCCTATTTTACCTGTCGTTAATTTGATGTTTATTATACAATATTGAATGCTTACATATATAAAAAAATGAGAATAAAATATTGGCCAACACGAGTATGAGTATATGTAAATAAAAAAAAAAACAATTTCATTATACAATGACAATTGATATGTCCTTATGTATGTATGCATAGTATTATTCATTAGAATGTTTGTTTGTGTAATGACATAATGATATGATAAATGTTATTAAATTACAAATATTTACAAATATCTCTATGCTAGTGCTACAGCTGTATTAAATTTTTCCATTTAATTCGCAAACAATTTACCTCTTCTAATATCATTGACACGAGCATGTGTAGCATGTGTGGTATGTGTTTCCTATTTTTCGTTACATATTATTCTTATGAAATGTAAAAGGATATCGTATAGCAAATCTTATTCTCTCTAATTAGATTGTGCGAAATTCATTTTTGCATTTAATAATGCTTAAATGCGCTACACGTATAGATTAAAGCAAAATTAATCTGAAGTTTCAATGTAATTTCTCGCTTACAATCGCTGTTTATAAAATGGGGATATGAATAGAATGTTAAAGATTAAATACATAATTCGCTTGTTGTGTGGCAGTATCGTCAAGGATTATAGAAACGAAATGATTGTGAGAATAAGTAAATGAAGTCTCAGAAGGAACTCAATTTTTTATTTTAAAATTAACCTGAAAGGCAGCTAAACAGCTTTGGTTTATTGGAAGTATTATGTACTGTACTGTACATACTGTACTCAAATTGGAGTACAGAACAACATTAGGCATTAGATGAGATATTGGCTGAGAATAAAGGATTGAAAATTTGATTATCAAGACGTGCCAATCGAGTGTTAAGGGGAATGCCGGCCAATAATCTTCCAAACAAATTTTGTTCTCACTCGACACATACGAGAGGAAATACAAAGCATTACAATAACTAAGGCGTTACCGAACTGAGTCCTGATCAGGAGAACGGTACATGAACACGATAAACGTACAGAAAAGACTGAACTGTAATGCACTTAATGTCTAGGCATACCGATTTGGACGTCCTCCTGACTTACTTCTGGGAGGATTTCATCATTGGACCCCAAAGTAATTTTATTGCTTGTAAGTCCTGCACTAACTGAGTTAAAAAAAAGAATATACACTGGATATATAAAACGACCATAACAGATACACTCTTGAATAAGTATATGTACACTTCAATTATATACCACCGCGCTTGAGAGCTTCCTGAAGTCAAGCTTTTCCTATCTTTTTCGTTCGTACTAAAGTACATCCCTTGAATAGAAATGATATACTTCGACTTGTGTGAAGAAACACATTCTTCCAAAACTCATTTGACATGCATGAGAATGTAACTGGGAAGTCGCCGTAGTCTAGTAGGTAGTGTGCTGGCCATTATAACCCTTTAGTCAGGATTACGGCCAAGCTTCTCACACCACTCATGTTGTGTGCCTTAATTTGTATACGCTTTACCTACAGTTTAATGCCGACTCCGAACGATAGATTTTTGAGAAACTATTCATGGTAATTTTATTTACTCTCAGAGTTTTTGCTAGAAATCTGCTGAGAGGAAGTCGGCGAGGAAATATTTTTTTTTCATATTTCGTTTTGATGTCTGACCTGGGGTTTGAGATCGGGCCTTACTTCTAATAAGCGACTTCGTAATTGGTTATTACTTCCAACAATTCCATGAACTCAAGCATACTGCTGCTAATATTAAGATGTGATTCGCCTTTCAAAGTTCTCACACACTTAATACTTCCGCCCAAAGTCCCGATATGACTCCAAGAGAGTATTTAGGAGATCATATGGAAGAACGGCTACATAGCCCCTAAAACTTAGACAAAAGTCAACTGAGAAACCTGCTCCTGAGTGCATGGCGGCAAATACCAAACATAAAACTTAAAACAAACCTAGTATCTTCAATGACAATGGATGAAATGGAGTGCTTGATCTTAAGAGAAGTGCTACTTAATATTGGGTGTAACGTAGTAATATATTGGGCTTTTGAATTTAAAAATTTCTACGAGTTCTTCTTGGAAATACCTACACTTTTGCGATGCAAAAATATGAAGTCAGCAGGAAGTTTTCCCCAATTTTCATAGGGTTTGAGAAAAGCCTAAATTTTTGTTTGTTTTATTATAAAATGGAAATAAATTATTTAAAACAAATATAAAAAACATAAATTCTTTTTACAAATTATTACATAAAATTGCTTACACGTACCTAGACATTTGTTGACTACTGTAAATATTATATATTGTGCCGATCCTTAATAATATGATTTTGGTTGTTTTTTTTTAATTATTAATTTGATTTTCAATTAAATTCTAAGAGAATATGTAAACATATGTAGTGTGGTTGTAATCAAATGGCATTGACTGGTTAAATATTCTTGGACACTTATTAAAAATTAACAGAAAAAATTTCGTTTTTTTGTTTATATATTTTTTTCTATATTGTTTTTGGTTGCAATGCATTACCCTAAAAAAAAGAAAGAAATTTAACATACTTACAGGATATGCCATGTTTACAGACATAAAATTTACATTTATATTGCATGCTCTCGAGCTATGAACTTACATGATTAATAGGCTTTATTGTTGTTACAACAACGCCATAAAATAAAACAACTACAACTACATGCAAAAACAGAGTAAAAACAATAATAAATAAACAAAAACAACACCTTAATACACGTAAATGCACAGAAACCTACATTGCAAAATTCACATGAACTCACCCATACTTACATATTGCATTACTTATGGAGTCAAAGTGGACAAGCATTTACAAAAAAAAAAAAAAATCGCTGAATATTTACAAGTAAAACAAAAAAAAATTCTGCGAAAAAAAATCAGGAAAAATATTGTTTGAACTTTTGCATTTAAAAATAAAAGTCATTGTAGTTGTTGTTTTTTATTGTTCCATTGTATATTTTTTTTTTCGATTTGTTTCTATAAGTAAGCATTTACATAAAACAATATACTCATGCCCATATAAATATGCTATAAAAAGTATGCATAAGGAAGAAAAAACAACAAAGACTGTTAAAAAAGGTAAAGTTTATGGTGCTTAAGCAAAGGACATCGTGATTAATTTTTAATGGATCAGCAAAAGGCAATGAAAGCATTTTAATATGAGGATTACACGGAATGATTTTTAACGAGTATGAGTGTTTTGTTTATGGTTCTCAATTTATTACTCATACGCCATGACGGATGGATTAAAACTGTTGAAATCTTTTGTACCGCGAAGAACGTAATTTTTGATTCATTTAACGAACTATTTAAACAACTTTTAAGAATTAAGATGCAACGTGCAGCTACAGGAATGAATATAAATAATTATACGTATTTATTGAATTATTATTATTCAACACACCGAGAGAGAGAAGTTTAATTTAATTGTTTTGGAAAATTTAATGCACTTGTCAGAACTTTATGGTTTGTGTCATGTAGGGAGTGTTTTGGCTTACTATATGTGAAGCCACGGATCAAACATTAAATCAGACATGTCGAACAAAACGAAATATGAAAAAAAAACATTTCTTCGGTGACTTCCTCTCATCAAATTTCTGGCAAAAGCTTTGAGTGTAAATAAAATTTCCACGAAGAAGTTTCTCAAAGAAATCAGTCGTTTGGAGTCGACTTTAAACTGTAGATCCCACCAATCTTGTGTAAAATTAACACCACTTAACATAAGTGGTGTGAGAAGCTAGGTTATATTCCCAACTTATGGCATGTAATGACCAATTAAGTAAATAAGTAATGTTTCAAATTTTATTTAGCAGATCTTTCATTTAGCATTTCAATAAAAATTTCCTATATTTCAATGTATGAATTCTTTGAAATGCGTTCTTACATTGAAAAACCTATCAAACGCTATTATACGTGAAATATATATACAATGCATAATCGGGGAACGATGTTCAACGCTGTTAGAGGTTGGGCAGATACTTCAGAGATCTTCCAAGCATTGAATGGCTATCTGCATAACTGTTGTCACCTGGGAAACTCGTTTGGTGGTTTAGTTGAGCTAATAGCACTATTGACGGGATTACTTCTGGATCTACTAGTATTGACAGTTGTTGGTTTTGATGCACTAGTAACATGCTGGCTTATGGGGTCTGATGCTGTTACTATACTAACCGGGTTTCCAGATGCGTGCAACTGACAATAAACTGTAGCTGTGGAGATTATGAAACCACCACAGGAAGAGTTCGTAATTTTTATTTTCCACTGATTATGGGGAAATGGTGGTGCTTATATTTTATCACTACTGAAGGACTATTAAACCTGCAAACGCCTCTTCAACTTAACCAGGGAACGATTTCATTTAAGACAGAAATTGTAGTTACTTAGCAAACCAAACTTGGGAAACACACGCTAATAGATAGGCATCGCTTTTAGTTTTTTGCTCTGTTTAAAACCATTTGAAGTGGGTGACCTTACGAGTATTTTAGTGTTAGTATGCGAATCATACTTATTTTCTTATGCTTGTTTATGTTCAGTTATGGAGAGTCGAAATCAACAACATCATACGTGCTGTTAAGTATGTGTATGGATATAAGTAGAGGTTCCATGATATTAAAAGAAGTATGAATACGTATCAGAAATTATGAGTATGATTCGATTCCACTCACCCTTTCGTATACTCATTGCTGATCTCTGATCACACAATATCACACATAATGGTGAAGGAATTATTTTCAATTATTATTATTATCAACAATAATCCGTTTGATAATACATTTAGTTTTAATATTCGTAGTAATCTTTTATTATAGTTTTCACATGTTAAACAAAGTGGCAATATTGGAACACAAATAATTGACATTTTGCATCTAACGGTACTTGTAATTACGTATACATTTACGAATTTTGACTGACTTTGCGAAAAATACAAAATAATCGCTTAAAATATGGCAGAAACACAATTTCAAATATTTTGTTTTTATCGTTCTTTTTTGTCTAAAACATACAAATAATTTACAAATATTATAAATTATACAAAATAAAAACCATAAGAGAAAAAAAATTGTAAATAATTTGTATGTCCGTGATTTTAAACAGTCACGAAAATATAAATTACAACAAACACATTTACATGTACATATCTGTGGTAAATACACGGAGAAAAAAAAATTTACAAAATTTATATTAATTTTAACGTACTGAAATAAACCCAAGTTAAACCTAAGTACTTGCTTTCTTATTTTTCAGTGAATGAAAAGTAAGATTATCATCATCATGGTGGACAGACATTGTATTTTTTTAACGATTAGCCTCCTAATTTCTTCAACTATATTTTCAAAAAGTATGTATTTGTGTACCATAGAAAATTAGTTGTAATACATCATCATGCACTTTTCAAAAAAAAAAAAAAAAAAAATAAATCGTTGTATCTAATGATGATCCAGAGATGGAAAACGGAAGTTGAGGGAAAAATTAGAACACTGAACTACTGTTGGTAAACAATATGATTAATTGCAAATAAAGATTTCTGTTTAGTTGACAAATTATGGCGCATAAGGCTCGCAATTTTACAAGTTAGCGTAATATTATTTAAATGACAACAAAAAGAAAAAAGGTTATCAACGTTTAATAAAAATAAAATAAATACCATAAAAGGAGGCGACGAGGTGTTAACAATCCTAGTTTAAATTCACAAACAGATAATAAAATATAAAAATTACGTCAGTAGTTGCAGTTATACATACATAATGCGTCATTACAACCATTCAGTCAGGATTGCGACCTAGCTATTCACATCACTTATGATGTGTCTGTCACAGTTGTGTTCGATTCGAGTACGACAGATTCACAGAAGAATGTTTGGAGAAGGTTTTTGAATGCAGACAAGGGCTTGTAAATTTAATTGCCAACATGTGCCAATCAAGTAGCAAATGTAATGACTGCCAACTTCCTGTTTGCGAGGAGAATTTTATGCAGGATCGTCTCAATCGAAAGTGAAAACAGAGCACTGATATAACTAGAGGAACAACGAAACTGACAGCTTGCTAGGAGGTCGGCTTATAGAGAAGTTTAACATACGCTGACTAAACTAAACAGTAAAGAACATGAGATCTGAACATAGCGTTTGGACGGCTTCCTGATTTTAAGTGTCCCTTAAAAAATTTTCGAAGGATGAAATTAGTGACCCTGACAGGTATTCTCTTCAATAATAGGTCATTATCAATTACCTCATATGAAAGGTTTTCTGCTTCCCTAAGTGCACATGTACAAAATTTTTCTCCAAACTTACAGGATCATATATGGTATACGTACTAGAGATCACGGCTTTTCTGTGAAGAGCGCCTCTAAAATGTAAAATTTTCTATGCGCATAAATCTAAATCTGGGCTGAATTTGGGGTTTCTTTGCACATATCTGCGACTTCAGAAAACCCCACAAAGGAAGACCTAACAGTGTCAAATCACTCGATCTCGTGTGCGATGCACAGCGCCGTCCTATTGACACCCCATGTCAGCGATAACCAATCAACCTATTGTGCTCAACTTTCAAAGTAATGATTGTTGGGCGATCATTCCTCAACCATTGAAATGGGCACATAATTATTGTTTGCACGTACTATTGAGTGCTATATCCGCCTATTGTATCCTAAGGCGAAGGCAGCTCTTCTATTGCCTATAATCCAATTAAGTACCATACTCTTTCGATTGCACTTCCATTGTACACCCTTTCTTACAGACACTGTTTTATCACTACACTTTTTAGGAGCTGTTTACTTTATGCCTTTCTATCTCTCTTTACAAGTTAAATTGTGGAAATTTTGTTGTGAAAAAAAAACTGAAAACAAAATGCAATCGAGTGCAGCAAACGTTGACTTTTAACAAATTAAACACCTAGTAATTCTAATGAACACTTTCTTTTGAGAGCAGGCATCCAATTTGTCAGAAATATATTACAAAATGGTACATAATTATTTCTGAAGCATACTTAATATACTCATTTATACATTTGAAATTAAATTTATGAAGGAGTTTTTTTGCGTCTGCCGTTCGTATAAGATGAAGAACTGAACTGCAGAAATACAGCCGTAATGATATTTCTTTAATTAATACAACCGTTTTACAAATTGTTACGTACTCTTAAGTTCAACCGTCTTGAAATCATTCCTGCTGTGCAAGGAAATCTGGAATATGGTAGCAGTATGAAGAGCCCTTCAAAGTCACGCTATGGGGCACATAAAATGTTAAATAGTAATGTGTCTGCTACTCATTAGTTAACGAAAAAATATTAAAAAATTAAATACTTTCTCTATTGATACATGGAAATATGTATATAATGATGTTGAGTGGCTTAAGTCTGGATGCAAGTTATGCCAACGTACAAGCAAATAAATAATAATACTTGTGTAAATTGTGTAATCGAAACAAATGTTCCTAAATAATTGTGGGAAATTGTGAGGTTACTTATATTCCATTGAAATCTCCTTTGCAATTCCATTGCAGTCATATTGCAGTCATTCTTGTGTTAGCTGTCGACTTATGTACATATATGAAGTTTCTGTTTCATGGATTTTAAAATATTATTACGTTTTTATTTTTAAAAATGTTTAAAATATGCGCTCGTAGATAGCAAATAAAATAAAAGTAAATCTGTGTTTAGTTTTAATTCAAATTCTTTATTATTCGCCACTGTTCACAACTTGATGTAACAACAAAAATTGCTTTCTTTGTAATTCCTCTGTTTATACCCTTTGCATAAACAATAACAATTACTAGACAATTGTTGGACAGATCTTTGTAACAGAGATCTACAAACCACGATTACTCTCTTCAAACACACCGCGTCTTCACACAAGACTGACTAAACTTCGCTAACTCCGTCGCCTGCTTTGCCTTGTCTTTTATATGGCAAAGTAAACAGTCTGATGAATGTTCTTGAAGGCTAATGTTCGCGACTTCGCCTTCTCGAAATCTCTATAAATGTAAACATTATTGATTACATGTATTATTGTAGTGTTGTTTGTGTATTTTGTTTACATTTATTCTTGTAGTGTTGTTTGTGTATTTTTGTTTACTTGTTTACCGAGTGAACTTACCTTGCCGCTAACCTAACCTAATGCTTATGTGTGTAACTGTATACCTTGCAAATGGTTTTTATTAAAAATTTTGATCTACTCTTTCTATTAGCATTGAAAAAGAAAAAAATTCCCATAGTTCCCCAAGTTTTCATATTCAATTTTCTATATTCGCTTGCTGAAAAAACTTTCTTTCAATAATTTGATATCACAATATTTATTTATCATTGTTTGCAAACATCTATTGCAGTGAGAACTTTTAATTACATTTTGCTGCATCTGCTTTAAAATTTTCTCACTGTCATCCATCTTAGTGTTGTGAATTGGTCACACATGTGGTAGTCGTAGTACATTGAAAACTAAAGAAATTGAATTTTTTTCTTGCTCCTGCCATATTCCACAATGCAATTGGTAGAAAAGTTTTTCAATTTTCTCTCTGTTCATATTTTTTTTACTCACTTTTGACCTACACTTTGTGTTCTGTTCACAGTAAGAAGAGAGAAAAGTTTAGGAGATTTTCTTTTTTCTTCATTATATTTATAGCAGCAGTATTACGTTTACGTTTGTCTAATGCAGCTGCACAAACATTGTATTTGTATGTTAACGAATATAAATTTACACTCGTTTCGTCCTTTCGTTCATATTATTTGTATCTGTATACGTTTTAACATGTTCATTTTAAGTAATTTTTCATTTTCTTGTGACATACCAGTAGAGATGCATGAACACACATTCATCTTTACTTTTATTCTGCTGTAATATGTGAAACTAAACGCTGTTGTTTTTATGCGAGGTATAGTGGGAAATTCTTGTGAACAAACGAATTTTTTTAATATAATGGTACAATAATAGTTGCTGCAAGCTCAGGAGAGACAACCATATGTTTAGTAGCCGTCGTAGTCTAGTAGCTAGTGAGTTGGCTAATTAGACGCGAGACCACGTTTTAAAGTCCAGGTCAGATATATGCAACAAAAACAAAATATAAAAAATATTTCTGCCGCAACTTTCTCTCAGCATATTTCAGGAAAAAACTCTGAGAGTAAAATAAAAATTGCCATGAAAAGTTCCTTAAGGAAATATGTCGTGCGGAGTCGACTTTAAACTATAGGTCCCGCCACTCATGCGTAAAATTAACACACATAACATAAATGGTGCGAGAAAGCTAGGTCGTAATACTGACTTAAGGGTTGTAATGATGTATGTATTTATGTACAATATTTAGCATATGAGTTAAATATTAAATCGCCGTAATTAGGTAGGTAGTATGTTGGCTTATTAGACGTGAAGCCATGGTTCAACCATCAGTCTAGACATCTTAAAGAAAAGTTTATCGAACATCTGTCGTCATCACTCGTGGATAAAACATGTTGCAATGCCTAGCCAAGCAAGTAGGACTGCGAGTAAAATCGTATAATTTTACGTGGTATATTTCTAGAATAAGTATATCCCTCGTGTTAGCATGTTTAAAAAATTTCTCAAAAATTCTACTTATTTATACATTTTTAAAAAACATAAGATTTATTGTCTTACAATTCAATAGAAAAAATAATTGCAAAACTCGTGCAATTAAAAATGCTCACGCAAAAACTGTATGATTATTAGTTTTTTAATACCAAATTATTTTATATACTTAGTTGTCTGAATTTTATTAAAACAAAAAATAAATAATTACGTAGTATCACTACGGACTTGACTCAATTTATAAAAAGTAAACATACTGGCATCATATTAGGGTCACGACAATGGTAACTTTCCATATTAGATTGTAATCTCATTGTTACATAAACTTAATGTACACGATTAATTTCATTTTTGGTTTTCATCTCAATTTTTTTTTCTTCTTTTTTTTGTTGTAAATACTATAAAAATTATTCTTCTGTAATATTTATAGTATCATGTACATAAAATGTAATAAAAATATGAAAAAACAAATGAAATTATTTTAATATGTATCACCGAAGCCATTAAGACAGACAAGCCAGTCGAATACTACAGACATTGTAACTACCTTACGTAGACATATACAGTGGACAGCAAAAGTCTATGTAAAATATGTACAAATAATTGATGTGTTTTTATATTTATTTTAATAATTAATTTCTATTATATTCTATTATAAAACAAAAAAATTTTAAGGTTTCTTACAAACCAAAAGAAAAATAAGGGAAACTTTCTAGTGACACCATTCTTTTGTAATGTAAATGTGTAGGTACCAAACATCAGTAATGTGTATGCTCTGCTTGCTGCTCTGTTATGTTGCTTATGTGTCTTTTTTCTTTCCTTTTAAATGCAACAATAACTAAGACTGTAAATTTTGATGAATGATTCGAGTCACTCGAACAACGATGTTTACATTTATAAGGATTTCGAGAAGGCGAAGTCACGAACATTGGCCTTCAAGAGCATTCATCAGATTGTTTACCCTGCCATATAAAAGGCAAGGCAAAGCAAGCGAGTGAGTTAGTGAAGTTCAGTAAGTTTTGTGTGAAGGCGTGGTGCGTTTGAAGAGAGTAATCGTGGTCTGAAGATCTTCATTACAAAGTTCTGTCGAATAATTATCTAGTAATAGTTATTGTTAATATAAAGGGTATAAACAGAGGTATAACAAAAGAAGGTGATTGTTGTTGTTTACATCGAGTTGTGAACAGTGAATTAAAACTAAATACAAATTTATTTTTCTTTTATTTCCAATCTACGAGCTCATATTTTAAACATTTTTAAATGGTAAAAACATTAGCAATACTTATATAAATTTCATTAAAAATTGTTTACTCATATTGGGGTACTAAGACTTTTGCTATCCACTTTATGTATTTATATATATATGTCTGGATGTACACGTGTTAAGACAACATATAAAATATGCTATCGTATCATATTTTACAGATCCATACGAATGATGTTATAATGCCTTTCAATGTACATACATATGAATGTAGATGCCCTTTGTATATCAAATACAAATACATGCTTAATGTATGGTTGTATGTACGTTCTTAAATGATAAAGGTTAAGGAACAGGTAAATTTATGTAATATTCTATATAATATTGCTTAATAAAAAAGCCATAAAAATGTATAACAACAACAACGGCAACAACAACAACAATATAAAGATGGATAAATAAAACATTTTACGTTAAAAAATAAATCATTTAATAGCCCTGAACAATTCATACAGAAAAACAAATATTTATGATAATAAATGTTACGTTATGATGCGCAAAGTAATGTAAAATGTTGAAAGTGATTCGATGCATTCACAAAGGATACGATAAATTTCAGGATGAATTTAACATGTGGCAAATAAAGCAATTTTCATACCCCAAAAAATGTGGTAACAGAGAGAAAATTTTAAAACCTTTCATAATATATACAGAGATATATATATATGTATATGTATATATGCATATGTACTCGTTTTTATGTATATTAAAACATTGTCGAAGTATTAAAGATATTTTGATTTTTATGTCCATTAAATGAATAATAAAAGACTGATAAATTTTATTGAATACATTTAAAAATAAAAACTAAAGAGAATTTTAATGCAATTATTTTATATTGTCCTTAATGTCGTAGTCTAGAATTCTTTAAATACTCATACATACGTACGTATATTATTGGTGATTACAACCCTTCAGATAGGATTACGACCGAGCTTCTAACATGTGTGTGTTAATTTCATACATGAATGGCGGGACCTAAAGTTAAACTACAAACGGCAGATTTTTTTGAGAAACTTATCACCGGAATTTTATTTATTCTCAGAAATTTTCCGAAGCAATTTTTTTTTCATATTTCGTTTGGTTGGACATATCTGATCTCAGGTTTGAACCTTTACCTCACATCTAATGAGCCAGTATACTACCTACTAGAAAACGGCAACTATATCGGAAATTGTGAACGTCAGTCCACAGTCCTAAAATGAAAAAAAATCTAAATAGGCGGACAGCATCTACTCTCATATAATGGTACAACCGAAATAACAAAATATGATGTTAAGTTCTTTAGGCAATAATGCACTTTCTGATGGTCTATGAAAGTTGTTAAGCATCGACCGAAACGAAGAAAAGTTATCTTACTGGAGGCAGAAATACAAAGAGTATCACAGTCTAGGGTTCAATAAATAAAATGTCTTAAACAACAGACTTGCTGCTCTTATTGACAAGGAGGACATAAAATCCTCCTTGAATGATATAGACAGCCTTCGTACTACAATTCACAAATCAGTAGAACGTTAATTTCTATTATTTTCACTGATTTCGTAAGAACTTTGTAGAACATTGGCCTTAAGGAGAGTAATAAAGAGAAGGGAAAATAATACAAATTAGAGCATACTTCATCAGAAGCACAATTACTGTAATTTATTCGATTTAGATGAGGTACAAATTTATGTCGATTGTACGAGTCTTTCATATAATTCTAGTCAAAATAAATTCGATCTCGTGATAATACCCCAGGAGATAAGCTCATAAATGTCATTATTTTATGTTTATTAAATATGTACATATGTATTTACACTTATGCCATTAGTACATATGATTATAATAATAATTTTGGATTTGAGGATCGTAAAAACAATTAAAATAAATAAATAGAAGTTTCAATATCTTAATACAAATTGTTGCCATTCGTTTTACTTAAAATGTTTAATTATTTAAAATTATTTGGAGTACATTCATGCTTAATATTTATTTATACTAGTTTTAAATATAATATTGCAATTATTTTTAATTAACCTCATGTTATATGATCAATAATTTATGACAAAAGTCAATACAACTGCGCAAATATTGTGAAAATTATTGTCAAATATAATAAATATGCATGTATTTACATATGTGCATGTATGTTCAGTTATAAACTGATAAAAACAAATAAAACGAACGAATAATACGAATGGAAAAATGTGACTCAATATTATGTCAGCTATGTGGTAGAATATGTCAGCAATTTTTATTTGAAATGATTGTTATTAATTGCACTGGACAACAAAAAACAAAAAAATTAAATTCACCCGTGTAGCTACATAGTCATAGTAAGTTGGGTTGACCTGAAATATACTTTTTTATATTTCTTAAACCCCTTGACGTTTTCCCACATGATTATTGATTATTCAAACACGATTTTGAAAGACGAAGTAGGAGAGAGTTAAGTTCAGTCAGTCTTGTGTGAAGACGAGGTGGGTTTGAAGAAAGTAATCGTGGTTTGAAGATCTCCGTTACAAAGATCTGTCGAATAATTGCTTAGTGATTGTTATTGTTTATGCAAAGGGTATAAACAGAGGAATAACAAAGAAGAACAATTGTTGTTGTCTACATCAAGTTGTGAACAGTAGCATACAGAATGGTGTGAATAATAAAGAATTTTAATTAAAACTAAACACGAATTTTTTTTTTTTTTATTTGTAATCTATGTATGAGCTCCTATTTTAAACGTTTTTAAAAGGCAAAAACGTAACACTATTATATTTCATCCGCAGACTATTAATAGAATTTCAACAAAATTAACCTAAATGTTGAAATTGAAAACTTACACCCTCAATTTCGTTTATAAACCCATTATCGCTTTCAAATAACGCCCAGACGAAGGGAAAAGTAAATGCAAAAAGTAAAATACGAAGAAGAAATTACAACTTTTAAATTGATTTCTCATGTTCAAACAATTAGTTGGCAATGAAACACGTATAAAAACACTTGAAACTTAAAAACGAATTGTCTGTGAACATGACCGTATACCACCACCACCACCACCTTCTTACAAACAATTTATACTTAAGAGATTGGCAATAGTTTTTAGCCTATGAATTATAGCCACTTATATCTTGATAACACCATCATCATCATCATCGTCATTGAAGCAGCCTCAGCTGAACCTGGGCCAAATCAAAAACAAAAAAAAAATCAATCTTTCGACATCTTTTGGCAGTAACAGATAAACGCCGTGGCACGAATGAATTAAATTAAGCTGCGATAAATTTTAATTTTCACAAAATTTAACTTTAACTTTTGTTTCTTATTTTCGTAAATTTTTTTATTGTTGTTGTTATTTTTATTGTTGGCACATGGCCATGTTGGCGAAAAAGTTTATCGTCAAACGTTTAGTAAATACATATGCCAGATACGGGGAGGCTGTATTATATTGCTTGGAATTCATTGTCATTTGACCAATACCAGCAAAAGATGCTAAACAAAATGTTTATTCATGAGCGACTTTTGAAAAATTACAAGATTAATTAGAAATTTAACATGTGCATGACATTGATGGAAATCCATTGTATGGCAATGAATTCGAATTGATAGAATAGATAGAAAGAAAGAAAGAGAAAAAATAAATTTATTTTGTTTGCAACGAGCTTAAATAAATCAGTATTTGAATTATTTATTAAAAATCAAAGCAGTTCACATTACTGGAAAGTTGCACAAAAACTTTTTCAATCAAATCAACTTTTAAAATCAACAACAACACTGTCGTTGTACACTTTTGACAGTTAAAAAAAACATACTTTTTGATAGATTTCCATTGTATTCAAGTTCATATTTCTATAAACTTTGCTTTGGAGGATTTAAATATTAAGAAGCCAATTTGCCATAGTGCCACGACTCAAACCTTAAGTTAAAAAAATATTTTTCCGCGACTTTCTCTCAGCAGATTACTGGGCAAAACCCTGGTAGTAAATAAAATTGCCAGGAAAAAGATTCTAAAAAATTTGTCGTTCGCAGTCGACTTTAAGCTGTAGGTCCTGCCACTAAAGTAAAAAATTAACACACACAACATATGTAAGTGGTGTGAGAGGCTCGGGCGTAATCCTGTCTGAAAAGTTGTAATGACCAATTATGTATGTATGTATATATTCAGAAGGTTCTTTATATAGGGTAGGGCTTTTAAAAGTTTAAATTTAAAATGCTTGTTTGAAATTTTTTCAAATTAATTTTTTTTTGTTGTAAAGTAAAATTGTTCCGTGTTCCATTTAGAATGGAGTATTATTTCATTCATATGGCTGAAGCTGTTGTCCTCACAGTACCTCATTCGATCGGACCAATTTGTGTGCACTTTTTCGAGTGTATGTGGTCGTGTCTCGGCAATGGCATTACGAATGCAGGCCTTCAAATGCTGAATTGTTTCTGGTTTGTCGGCATAATACTTTTCTTTAACGACACCCCACGGAAAATAGTCCAACAGGGTCAAATCGCAGCTTCTTGGCGGTCAATTGACATCACCATTTCGGCTAATTAAACGGCCATTGAACGTTTGACGCAATTAATCAATTGTAACATGAGATGTGTGGCAAGCTGCAGTATCGTTTGGAAACCAAACATCGTGGACATCAATACAATGAAGAGCGGGTACAATCGGTTCTCATGGTACGATAGGTGTCTCCATTTTTACTTATTAACGTACCCACAAAGAAGAAAATGAGCTGCATCTGAAAAGATGATTGATTTTTGCAAAATCAACATCATCGTGCTGTTTATTGTTGACCCCAATTTCTAATAAATGCCAACGTTGCTCAAGCGCTAATCGATTCATTACGTCCAGTGGACAGAATAGAATGACATAAGAATTGCCAGATTCAAAATAACCGATGGTCCAAATTTAAATTGATAGATGGTCCACCCGATAGATTCGTTTCCGGTCTTTCGGTCGGTCGTTCTTTGTACAGCATTCGCCTACAGCTGATGCGAGTATTCAAAAATACTTAAAGCTTGTCTGTTGTATCTTATCATTCAATTCATTTATTTATAATTTCCTTATTGTAATTAAATACGCCAGAGAATCATGCTTAAACTCATATAAAGCACGTGTAATGCCTGTATGTGCCACTTGAAACGTGTTAAATTTAAGGACCAAAAATAAAAGAAGAATATTAATACAGTAATAGTCTCTCAGATAGGCAGATATTTGAATTGATACCATCCGCTGTTATCGTTTATTTGTATATTTTTCTCATTAATTGCGTCTCTAGATTTTATTGTTAATCAATTATATAATAAAAGTCGATCACATTAAGCAAAATTAATGTTGGTAGTAAAATTTTAATTGTGAAAAGAAGAGCAATTTTTTATTAACGCTTTCATTTTCATCACTCCCTTTTGTCGTATGAAAAAATCATGAAAATTAAAAAAAAATGTGAAAAAGAGAGCCAGCAACGCAGTGACAGTGTCGGAAAATGTCATTCTTACCATTAAATTCATATTTGTAAATGGTTTGTACACAAACACACACATACAAATAAAGGTTTTATAATTTCTTTTATTATTTTGCAATTCACATTTATTTCTTGCAAATGGTCAAATGTGAATGAATCTGTACATGTGCACAAGCGTATCTATCTGGGGAACATTCTCATTTATTTAATCAACAGCAATTTTTAATGACAACAACACAAATAATTCAGTTAAAAGTCAAAAACATCATCATCAGCACTCAATACCACTTTAAAAGACATTCTGGTTGGTTGAAAAATATTCTGCAGGGCTGTAGCGTTGATAGCAAATGGCTTTTAAGGGAGGTAAGTTTATTACAAATATTTGAAAATTACAGTAAAATGTATATGAAATTAATTAAATTAAAATCATAAAATTATTGCATGGGTTCTATTAAATGTATATATATACTAAGATGTCTCTGAAATGCTATCCAATATGCCTACCACGCTGAGTGTAATTGCAGGAACTAAGCAGGCAAAGTGTTGAGAAGCTAGGCCGTAATCCTATTATTATTTTATTTTATTTCTAATAAGCCAACACACCATGTGCTAAGCTACGATGACCTCTGGTTAAACTGTTGATTTTCATTAAAATCAAATGGATTCCAAATCGCTCGAAAGGCATTAACCGTGATGCACTTTCTCAATTACTTGGTGTTTTAATATTTTTTCAATACAAGACACGCTGACAAAGAAATATGTCTCCTCTCATTAAATTATTATAAATTAAAAATTTCTCTGACTTTCACAGTCTCTTCTAAGCTCGATCCATAAATTAAACATCGAATTCTTGTCGCAAATATCAAACATATCAGGGCCCTTCAAACTCCTCATTCATGTCATGTTTTTCATGGAAATATTTTCAACGATAATTATTGCTTTTATCTTATCCATTCGATAGTAGAGTGGGTGTTTTCTATACACTACTTACACACATACATACATCAGCATATACTTGCAACGAACCATTCATTGTTGGTATTACAGTCCATATCGCATGGTTCATGTCAGCATTTAAAATATGTTGACAATGCGTCCGTCTACTCCATTGAGTGGTCATCAACAGCGATGCCATCACTAACATCATCATTCTTTTAAAACATTTTTTTCATTTTCTGTGTGAATATATCACTGCTACGTAAAGAATGGCGTGTTTTATATACACACGAGTTCCCTATAGAATTGATTTTGCAATTTACTTAAATTAATGGCTGTACATTAACTCAAACAACTCTTTTCCCGCTCTCTCTTTTTTCTTTATAGATTTTAAATTATTTTCAAAAACTTTAATTGCAATGAAAATAAAGTAATCAGAAATATGGATTTATAGTATCAGTAGAATTAGTGGCTGATGTGTTAGTAAACCGTAAAAGAATATTTTTATTTTAATTTGTGACGGATTTTATGACCAAGTGAGAATGAAAAGAATTTTCTAAAGAAAACAACTTGCAAGAGTGTTCCAGTAAGCTAGTAGATAGCATACTAGACTTAAAATATCTAGGAGTTACAGGGAATCAAATATGGTAGTTAGGGAACCATCACCCAAGCAGATCACCACATGTCTTATCGATAGCTAAGCCACCTCATCGGTCTTACACATATCACTTACGTATTTTCCAAATATTTTACTCTTCGAAGAATAACGAGACATCCATAAAATATTTGAATTTCAAGTCCAAGACTTCAGTATGTACTAATGCGTAAATCATTCCAGGTTATCAAATATTTACTGACGATTTAGCTTTCTGACTTTGGACCATGCATTCGTTTATAGCCTGATGCCGAGAGGTTCGAGAACCGACTCATGCACTATACGCCTCATACAGTATATACTTCATGCAGTACACGCATTATGCAATACGCTTAGAATCATTTTTAATACCCTTCTTGTTATTGCACCACATATTCCTAGTACATCAGTTTAATCCTTAATTAGTTGCCCCTTCCTTTAGTCTGTTTTGTCAAATCTCAGTGTAACACCAAAAACAACGATGTGTATACTCTGAATCAGATGTAGATAATAAAACCTTTTTTTTGACCCGAATAGGGTTTCAACAGGACAACGCTTTGTGCCACTTAGTTTATGCCACATTGGATATTCGCATGAGCGATGATAACCTAACGTGGAGGTGAAGCGAATTGGCCACTGATATAGTGAGCTTAGATCTTGTTCGAATTTTCTTTTAAAGAATTTTTTAAGCCGCATGTTTATGTGAACATGCGATAAATCACAAGATGTTTCAAAGCTAAATAACCTGATTTCTGACTAGAGCCATGGAAAATTGGAAATTTCAGATGCATTCCACCGATATAAGCCATGCCAGATTTTTGAACGATATTCCATACATAGTAGCATCAATAAATAAATTACTCTCTGTACCGTTCAGTGCTATGTAGTTAGTGAAGTTCAGTCAGTCTTGTGCGAAGACGCTATGTGTTTGAAGAGAGTAATCCTGGTTTGAAGATCTCCTTTATAAAGACCTGTCGAATAATTCTCGAGTAATTGTTATTGTTTATGCAAAGGGTATAAACAGACGTATAACAATAGAAAAAAGACAATTGTTGTTGTTTACCTCAAGTTGTGAACAGTGGCGCACAGAATTGTGTGAATAATAAAGAATTTTAATTGAAACTAAACACAAATTTATTTTTATTTTATTTGCAATCTACGACGTTTTTAAAAAGTAAAAACGTTACAAATTGAAAATTTTCCGGTCTCTTAACCAGTCGAATCCTCATGAATGTGTAGTTGTTTTATAGTTTTTAAATTTCTAAAGAGGGTATTGTACTCGCTCGTTGCTTCTCGGAAAATGGTCTGTATTCAGGGTACAACATCTTTATATTTTTCATATAGTTTTGGTAATGTCAGTGGCATATTGTCCATTCGGTCTTCTAATTACAGAAATTATGGATTTTCTATGTTGTCCACATATTTGTTGTGACCAAAATTACATTGCCATTATTGCTTGAACACATGCCTTCAAGCTATTTATGCTTTGCTTGTTATAAGTTTGAACTATTCAATCTTCTACTTACTAACCAACGTCATTATGCTCTACCTTTAACATTTTTGATAAAATGTTCTAATTTTAATGCCTAATTACCCAAAAATTTTCTATCAAACTAAATATTATCATACCAAATTTCAAATTTTTGTTGTTGTTTTTATTTTGTTTTGTTTTTAATACCAAACCCTTAACTTATGAGATGCATGAAATGAAAATCTTCCATCTACAAAGTTAATATTCATTAACTTTATGCAGCTGATGGAAATTAATTCATAAATAAACAAAGGAAAATTAACCAAAACGAATGCAACAGTATATCACAAAAGCAAACTAACAGACATATTTCATATGCAACGGAACCAACAAACCTCTCACACATACACACCCACATACAGGATAAACACTATTAAATAGAACTGACCAAACCCTACTAAATCATGGGCAAAGAATCTCGAAGATCGTTAAATGAAGAGAACACAACAATTACAACCACAAAAACAATGTCTTATTATAAGACATTAAAGGTAACGTTACGGGGAGATACGTTTGACAGACAGGAATTGCAAACGAAACTAAATGACTAAAACTAACGAAACGGAAACAGTAACAGCAACAGCAACATCAACGATAACGACAACAACAACAACAGCAGCAAGAAATGTTTCTCATTACAACGAAGGCAAAATGAAAGAGTCTTGCAGACCCCAGCCATTTATAAACACATACACACACAAGCAAAGAAAGAACCACATCGACACTAAAGCAAAGGAAAACAAAAGGAAGAAGGCAAAGAGAGAGAGAGTCACAAAACAAAATGCATTATGTGAGGTGCGATCTTTAATAGGTAATCTATGGCAACCACCTAAGTCTGTTAGACATCTACTGGTCGTTGGTGGGTGTGAATTGTGTTCGTTTGTGATTAAGGCTTTACACTTAAATATTTTGCATGTGTGCATATGTGTGTGGGTGTGTATTTGATGGTATAATATTCTGCATCATAATGTTTTAGGTTAGAAACAAAGCAGCACGAGATGTACTGTGCACAGATGTATGTAATTCGTAGGTGTATTTACCATAGCAAGTGTTTGTTTACATTATCGCATAAAGAGCTTAAGACAAGCATTTGTCGTCCTTCATTCTCATTTACTCAAGCAAATTTTTCTCATTTTAGAGTGTAATTCTAGAAATTGTTCAATTAAAATTGGATTTTCAATGGCTTTTGAAAACCACAATTAATTGTGGTTTAAATAAAAGCAAAATTACCAAAAAAAAATGTTCAGAAAGTTTTCTTTTATTTGCAAATAATTTTCATTGTTTTCTTGAACTGCGGTAGACAGTGCTGTCTCTTGTAAAAGAACACATAAAGGACGTTCAATTTAAATGCAAGCAATTCTAAATTACTTGCCTACAATTTATTAAAATTTTCTTAGAATTTTACCATAACGGAGGTATGGCAAGTAAGGCCAGGAGAATAAAATTGCCATGAAAAGTTTCTCAAAAACTGTCGTTCGGATTCGACTTTAAACTGTAGGTCCCGCCACTCATGTAGAAAATTAACACACACAACACAAGTGGTGTGGGAAGCTAGGCCGCAATCCTGACTGAGTGGTTGTAATGGCCAATTATGTTATGTTATGTTAAGGTCAGGAGAATTCCATCTTCACAGTCGTTGCTCTATACCAATTGGTGGGATAGTATACGGTTTTCCAACATGGACTTTCAAATTTTGACAGTCAACGGCCATTTTGTTGAAGTTACATCTGCTAAATTATTTGTCATTTATTGAGTCAAGCAAAAATTTGTATCGAAAAATTATTTTGAGAAACAAGGGCCTTTTCTGGATGAATAGGCACTGGAACCAACAAAATTATCGAATATGGAATGATTCTTATCTGCATGATATTTAAAAGTGTCCAATATATCTCAAAAAAGTCACTATAGATACAGTACAGAAGAGACACATACCACTACAACATTGATTTATAGGTACAGATTGCAATGAGTATGCCATCAAACGTTGACATCAAACTCATACCATTCGAAATATGTTTATTTCATACGTCTACTCATTCGGTTTCATAAATTTTGAAAAGTACTTTTAATACTCATAAATGATTCGAATGATTCGATTCATTCATCAAAATTTACGGTATTGGTTGCATTTACAAAAGAAAAAAGAAGAAAGAAAAAGACAAAGACAGCAAGCAAAGTAAACACACAACCATCTAGTGAGTATTGTATTGTTCGTATGCGATTAATACTTATTTTGTGATTCGTGTATATGTTGAGTTATGGAGAGTCGAAATCAACAACATCATGCGTATTGTTAAGTATGAGTACGATGAGTATTTCAAACTTTGAATATGAGTAGTATGAGTGTGATATTAAAATAAGTATGAATGCGTATAAGTATCAGAAATTATGAGTATGATTCGAATCTGATCTCTGATCCTAATATTTTGGGCATGAAACTATACCAGACATAACTTGTCTCAGTGAAGTGAAATGCGTGATGTTACACAAGTTTAAAGAAGATACGGACTTCCTATAGAAAGTAAGCTGGTATTCTTAAGGGTAAGCACACAACAAGCCTATATGATAGCTTAGATGTATTTCAATTGGCATGGTTCTCATGATTGGTATCCTCTCCGTCATCCTACCTGCCTTCATACTTATCTGCCCCCATTGTTTTACCAATTTTAAGTGTTTAATTCTCATTTATTTGACGATTTATTTCTACTTATGCATACAAGTACACAGCTGTTAAGTTATTTAAATGTGTATGTGTACATACATATATGTATGTAGTATGTTTGCTCTTATGGAAATGCGTATAAGCATAGCATGTATGCAGGTATGCAGTTTTCATATAAATGTACGTGTATGTGTAGTGCAAATGAGTATGAGTTTTCACTTAAATTATGGTCACTAAATATCACTGTTGTTCCTGTTGTTGACATCATGGTCTCTATGGAGTATCCTTTATATAACATTATCATATCTCCTGCTATTATGCATGTGACATTGTAGTTGTCATAAGTAGACTTTAGTTTTTATTTAAATTTTTTTTTTTTTAATTCCTGTATGGCAGTTGTTGTTGTTTGCTAGTACGGTTATTGTTGTGGTAATATTGTGATGGTAGCCTACTAGTGTTGTTTCTGTCACCAACACTATGATTGTCAACATAACCGTCGACTTCAATGAAGAATGTCATCAGCATTAAACTTTTAGTTACTTATGCCAGTGTTGTTGTTACTGTTGTTTAAAAAGAAAGAATGCAAAAAAAGGAAAATTTTTTAAAACAACAATTATTTTCCATAAAATTATAATTTTTTTATCACATGATGTTAAAGTTATTGCTGTTGTTGTTGTTGTTGTGGTTTTTGCTGTTACTACTCTTGCTCTTGTTGAACTCTTGAACATATGAGCTTATGTGTGCACATTTTCCTTCTAAAGTGACCAGTGTTATTATACTACAGGTTATTTGCATGTGTATGTAAGTATGTATGTGTATTTATGCATACATATATGATTATACGATACAATATGCTTTCATATCGTTTGTACGTTTGTGTTTGAAAATGTGATTCTGAGGTGAGGTGTTGTGTTGGTGTTGTTGTTGTTGTGTATTTCATCATTATTACTTTATGGTTAAAACTTTGTATGTGTGTTTATGTATAGATATAAGCATTTAATTAATTAGTTTGATATACTGGTTTTTTCCTTTGTTTGTTTGTTTATTTGATATGAAATGTATGTATGGATTTTAGTTCTTCACACACACTATTCTCATCGCATCTCATCTTATTTTCTTTTTTATTTTTAAAGCCTTTGTTATTACTCATACCTATTGTTTGCTTAGAAAATGACAAACTAATTAAAGTGTGCTCTGTGGTTTTTCCATCCTAAGCACCATGAAAGGTAATTAATTTTATTTAATAAATTAATATAAAAATTCTATGTGTGCACAGTGACTTATACAACGAAAGTGGTTTAACGTATTAAACGGATAAAGACATCAAAGCGTAATCCTTTACATTTTTATAAGAAAAAAAAAAATCAAAATCACTGCTTTTGGCAAAATTATATTCGCTTCTTTCCTTTCGTTTTGTAAATAATATTAAATGAAATTTTTTAATAATTATGTCAGTAAATTAGTAGGAAACAAATTGAATTCAACACATATGTGTATGCAGTATTTGCATTATTTTATATCTGTTTTGAACATTTTTAAATTTGCAATAAAAATGTGAATGCCTTGAAATTTGTCGAAAATCAGTTTTCAAGATGATCAGGCCATGAGAAAAAATTTTCTTTAAAATTGAATATATATTGTTACGTGTTTACCTTTTAAAAACGTATAAAATAAGAGCTCGTAGATTGCAAATAAAATGAAAATAAATTTGTGTTTAGTTTTAATTAATATTCTTTATTTTTCGCACAATTCTGTGTGCCACTGTTCACAACTTTAAGTAAACAATAACAATTGCTTTGTTTGTCATTTTTCTGTTTACACCCTTTGCATAAACAATAACAATTACTAGACAATTGTTCGACAGATCTTTGTAATCTTGTTTTTCAGACTACGATTACTCTCTTCAAAAGCACCGCGTCTTCACACAAGAGTGTCTGAACTTCACTAACCTACCCGCCTGTTTTGCCTTGCCTTTTATATGACGGAGTAAACAGTCTGATGAATGTTCTTGAAGGCGAATGTTCGTGGCTTTGCCTTCTCGAAATCCCTATAAATGTAAACATTGGTGTTTCATTATTGTAGTTTGTGTATTTTGTTTACATTTATTCTTGTGGTGTTTTTTGTTGTATTTTAGTTTACCTGTTTACAATTTTTTATGCTGGTGTTTGTTGTTATATTTTTGTTTATAATTTTAATGTTAAGCGATGTAAAAGCAAAACACTAGTATCAAGATTTTTTATTTTCGTAACAATATTTTATATTTATACTTGTTCTTCTATTTAGGGCTTTCATGAAGTGCTTCCTCTTCCTATCTTTAAATTTAAGTAAAATGAAGTCATTGAACTCTTATATTCGTTTCGAAGACTAGCTGATTATGTTTGGAGTATATTATAACGTTCAAATGTTGGCCAGGGCTTTCTAATGCCTCATCTCTTATAGATATGGCTGCGTTTGACCTATGACATACGTAACGTGGGCTTTGAGGACTGTGGTTTGTCATTTATTTGATTTAAGAAAACTTGAAATGGAAAAATCTACAACCAAAATCTACAACAAAATATAACATTTTCGGGATGCATTGAACGCTCTCGTATCTCATGTGTGTTGGTATCACAACAATTTCGATCATTTTGTTTATTCACACACATGTGTGTTGGTGTCACACCAATTTCGATCATTTTGTTTATTCACACACATGTGTGTTAGTGTCAGTTCAAAATCCATCATTCTGTTTGTTCACATATAAATTTCGATGAAAATTGCCATCAGTTGCCATCTGCTATCCGTAAACACACTCATGGATGAAATTAACCCACACAACACAATTAATGTAAGAAGCTAGTTCGCAAATCAGATTGTGAGGTATTCCTAAAGTGAGCTCTACTTAGATTTAACTTAAATTATATTCTGCATTTTTGTCTGGCCTCAATGTAAGTGGATGTATTATCACATTTTTCCTTTGCAAATGTCTAAATGAGATCCTTTGTTTCAATCCATAAGAATTTATTTGAATTTGTGCCAGCCATACCAGCAAGGATGTCTGTTTTGTTGTTGCATTTAACGTCACGTAGCCGGGAAACTTGGCATTCTGCGATGGCCATTATAACCATAATCTTAATGGAAATCGACCGGTATTTACGTCATAAACGATCGAAAGCGCATCAAGGTATGTAGTTAATATGCACCCATCATATCACCCATTTTAACAGGACAATAGCGTTTGTACTCCCATACATATGTATATAGCTTTGAGCGAAAATAAATTTTTATGCCGTAAATATTTGTGGTAAATAATTCTCATACAATAGGGATCAAGTTGTTTTATTTAATATGCACTATTATTGCATACGTAGTACATACTTATATTTTAAACGCATTTACAATTATCTTCTTTCAAATTTTAATTACTCTCATTCGGATTATTTTATTTTTGCTTTTCTTTTCTATTTTATTTCTTTTTTTTTATTCGTAGTTTTTTTTTGTTCATTTTGTTGAACCTTTTCTTGTGTGTGCTCCCTTTCTAGGAAAAGTATTCATTACAACTGAAAAGTTAAACGTTATAATAGAAAACGATGAATAAACGGGAGGTTAAATGTTTAACGCTTTTCAAATATTATTGTGTTGGATATTTTTCTTTTTTTTTTTCTAAACTTCCAAACAAATTGCAAACTCATTAAAATTGTTTTCATTCCTTCATCATCTTTATGATTTACTTGTGTTTTATGGAATTTTTTTTGGTTTTTCTTCTTTATTTTTTTTAATAACTAGAAATTCTTTATTTGATTCAAAAAAACCTTTTTAGATAAAAAGAACAAAATGAGCACAAAAAAAAGTAATAAAAATTGTAAGAAAAAAAATCCAATGAAACAATATATTATCCAGCATCATTTACTAATTTTATTTTTTTTTTGTTTTTGGTTTTTAGTTTTTAATTTAATCCTTAAAGGCAAATAAAAACGCGTTGGTACATTTTGGTGTCTGTTTACAGGCAAGCCAAACATAAAACGCCCACTGCACACTTTCCGTGAATAAAGTACATGAAGCAAATAAAAAAGAATATGGAAAATTAAACTAAACCTTAAGTATTGAATAACAAATTTCAAATTAAACTGAAGCTTTTTTAATAAAATTTTATTGCATTCAACTTTTAAAATGTTAAACAAAATTATTTGTATGTACGTACATAATAGTACTGCTTGAATTGTGATTTACAAAAAGGAAAGGAAAAAAAATTGACACGAAATATTGGATCATTGGTACATTAAGACCCCGTTTAACACTGCTCCGCTTAACGCTGTTAGAATATTAAGCGGTAGTATGGGGATAACGCTAAATCGCACAATGTATTGATACTTGTTGTATATGTGTGTATGTAAATGAAATGGCCATGCAATAATCAAAAGCGGTGCAATATACAGCGACGGTGTATAGTATATAAAGATATAAACATATTATTTTATTTTATTGTGATACATATTTACATATGTACTTACATATGTGTTAGGTTGCCTCGGTTATTAGAAGGTATCCCCCGCGTTAAGCGGGCTCTTACTGTATGTTTCATGAAATTGGAAAAAAGTTATTTTTACACCTTGCTAAAAGAAAAAAAACATTTTAAAGAAATAATAAAATCTGAATTTATTGCAAAAGTAGACAATGTAAATTGTTTATTTTTCCAACGTCAGGAAGATTAATTAATGATCTCGTCTAAGTTAACCTAATACTGATTTTCAAGATTCTAGGCTCTCCTAAAAGTGGAGAGTCTTTTCAAAGAATCTGAAACTTTAAACGATAATACAACACAGAAATTATGTTGAAAAATATTGCAGATAAGCCCATTATTTGTCCGGGTGCACTCGGATTAGTTCAGTTTCTAATGACTTCTTTTAATGCATCTGATTGTATGGTGTATATGGCGTATATGATGTATCTATCATTGGCATCTAAAACTTAAGAGTTACTGGTTTATCTGCATAAACCAATGACTTAAATATAGCTGCATAAAAGTAATCCGCATCTGTTAAATTGCATTTTGTGCATCGATGGCTTAGTTGCTTGTGTGCGAAACCTCTAGCACCGAGGCCGTAAGTTCGACCAGAGTCTCTGGCTGTTTGTGATTGTTTGCTTGTTTGTCTGACATTATATGCAATTACACGCAATAGAAAGAAGAAAGTGAGAATTATTACGAAAAAGCAATTCTCGAAAATATGAGACGAGGATATGACCAGGGCGGTCACTTATAATTAAATTGTGACACACTACCCCCTTCCTTTCTTCTATAAACGATCTTTCCTGTATTCCAACACAATGCTCGTAATATATGGATCATCTACAGAGTGTTGGTCTCAGAAAGAAAATAAAAGTATGTACGTGAAAGCCAGAGAACACAATCACTTCCGGATGGTAAGTTGCAAAACTGATACCATTTTCACCGTAACGGCAGCTCCTGTCATTTTTTGAAAATAGTAAAAACAAGTTATACCGCCAATAGTCGCCGTAGTCTAGTAGGTAGTATGTTGGCTTATTAGACGTAAGGCCCGGGTTCAATCTCCAGGTCAGACACCAAAACGAAAATATGAAAAATATTTCTTCGGTGACTTCCTATCAGCAGATTTCTGGCAAAAACTTATAAAATAAAAATTGCCATGAAAAGTTTCTCAAAAGTCTTTCGTTTTTAAACTGTAGGTCCCGCCACTCATGTATAAAAAATTAACACACACAACATGAGTGGTGTTAGAAATTAAGTCCATAATCCTGACTGAAGGGTTGTAATGACCAATTATGTATGTATGTATACCGCCAACGTATAAACTGCACCAAACAGTCAATGCTAATAACCTTTATGGTGATTTATTCACTTGGGAATTGTCTTATTGGCGTACCGTTTTGACTTGACATAAGCCTCACTATTAAAAACTATTCTCTGAGACATATTCACCTGCAGACATTAATCCTTCCGACTAGTCTTTATTTGCATCCGTGATACATGCATTGGCTGAGCAGCACTTCAATTCCTACGAGGAAATCGAAAATTGGACGACTAATTGGTTTCCTTTAAAAGACAAACAGTTTTATTGTCGCGGAATCCATAAATTGCCTAAAAGATCGAATAAATCTATAGCCGGCAAAGGCCAATACATTTCCATTAAAAACTAGTTTATACCGCTACACTTGGTAGTTGTGCACTAAACAAACTGTAGACTACTTCGTGTAGCATTTCATATAAATCGACTGACCCTCTGGCATTTTATTTTTGATTATTTGTCTCAATGAAATACGTTCGTTTCTTTTAAATTCCAAGAAACACTTTAAATAAATAAAGTTAAGTAAATACCTGACCTGCCGTCATTATCAATATCTAAACGAGCGTAAGTCTTTAACAGAAAACTGACTGTAATAAACAAATGAAAAGACCTTTGATTTTTACGCCATTTTATTTTATTCTATCTTATCTTCATTTCTCTTCCTGTATTTAGTTCATAACGGGAGGGGTGTGGGGGTTAAAAGTTCAAATATATTTATTCGTAGTAAATTCTTGCTTAATTCGTGAATACGCCATCAGTATTTATACTTCTTCTTTAGGGTTTATGACTTTTAGTCTTTCGCTTTCAACATACCACCGCATACAGCTGCCTCCCATGGCATAGTCCTGGCAAATAATTCGATACTCTTACATTTTTAATGCCTCTCTTATACATTTGATTTTATATCTTTGACTTTATGGTTAGGGCGGTGAAAGTATGGCATGTGATATGATGGTGTGTGTGTGTATTTTATGAATGTATTTGTTTATTATTTTTTATTGCACTAATGTTTTAGCCGTAGTGAATAAGTTATTGATTGTTATTTTAGTAGTTCTGTATGGGGCCTATTACGTGATATATTTTTTTTTTTGACGCTCTGTTTTAGTACAGTTAATGTCTATGAAAATCGGACAGAATAGATAAAGCAAATGTATTGCAATTCTTTTTTAATTTTATTAAAAAGTAGATTTAATTTTGATAAAAATATTGCCAATTAGAAGATGGCCGTGAAGTATTATGCTCCTTATAAATAATACGCAATTGTACGATTTTTACTGGCGTTCACTGTATTTACACACATATAAGTAATAGCACACTTCATTGTTATTTCAGTTTCGTAGAGCGAAAAAAAAGAAATAAAAGTACTAAAATTTTTATTATCTTCGAAGTAACATTAAATTCCAATATCTAAATAAAGCTTCTTCGGCAGTTCAAATAAATGAAATGAATGAAATAGATTGGTTTGTTATTTGTTTTTGTAAAAATTTAAAGGAAAGAAACATTACTATGCTGAAAAATTAATTATTCTACTGGGAATCGTGTAAAATTATGAGTCGAATGTAAACAAATAGTTTTCCGTTGCATTTTGTAAGCATTGAGGCCTTATTCAATGATAGGTTGAGACAGTTTTTTAATATAACCCATAACGTAAAAATATAGTAATTTTTCAAGTAATTTTTATTGTGATTAGATACATTGTATTTTGATTTTAGAAATATTCCATGTAAAATGTTATTTTCAATGGCAACTTTAATTCGTACAAGAAAATTTATGTCAAAGTACGCGATTTATTCAATAGGTAGAGTAAGATTTTAAATTTCACGCGATATTTGTAATTGATTTTATTCATTTTCTAATCTTGAGTTTGCAAACTCATCCAGAACATACGTACAGAATTTCAAAACTTTTGCTATAATGCGAGGTATATGCTGTTCACACAACTGTTAACTGGAAAACTTTACCTTAGATTTTTATCCTTAGATATGGGATGGCCTTGAATTCGTTAACAACAATATTCATTCGGAAACTATGAAGTTATCCATCAGTTGATCAGTGCTTAGATATACTGGTTTAAAGTCGTATTGATGGTAAGCGAAGAACTATAGTATCCGGACTGATTAATTATATTGTTATGTTTTTGCATTTTAAAAACGTTTAAAATATGAGCTCGTAAATTGCAAATAAAATAAAATAATAAGTTTGTATTTATTTTTAATTAAAATTTTTTATTATTCGCACAATTCTATGTGCCACTGTTCACAACTTGATGTGAACGACAACAATTTGCTTTTCTTGGTTATTCCTCTGTTTATACCCTTTGCATAAACTATAACAATAACAACACAATTATTCGATAGAACTTCGTAACTGAGATCTTCAAACCACGATTACTCTCTTCACACTAGCATGACTGGACTACACTAATTAAGTCGCCTGCTTTACCTTGCCTTTAATATGGCAACGTGAACTGTCTGATGAATATTCTTGACGTCGAACGGTCATGGCTTCGCCTTCTCGAAAGCTCTATGAATGTAAACATCGTTGTTTACGTTTATTGTAGTGTTGTTGGTGTGTTTTTGTTTACTTGTTTAACATTTTTTATGTTGGCGTTTGTTGTTCTATTTTTATTTATTCGTTTAACATTTTTATGCTGGTGTTTGTTGCTATATTAAACAGTACGACAATTTGTAAACAGGTTTGTTTACTGCATTGTTTTGTTTTTGTAGCTTTTGTTTACAATTTTAATGTTAAGCGATGTAAGAGTAAAACACCAATCTCTTAATTTTTCATTTCCTTAATAAAACAAATTCCTGTTGCCTTTTTACAATGACAATTTGTATTAGATTCTCGTAGTATTAAGTCTTAACACAAATAAGTAAGGAAACAATAATAAGTTTTAATTAATTGCATGATAAATAAAACAATTTAGAGTTTAGTTAATTGAATTTAAATTATCTGACATGATAAACAAATACGTTATAAATTTTTCAAATAATATTAACAAAAACTAAATAAAATATTACTCGTATAAAACAATGGAAATTTATATTATTTTTGTTTAAATAGTTCTTTAATTAATTTTTTTCTTTATTTCTAATTGGTTTTTACGTACTCTAGATAAAGGTTTTTTTTTTTTTTTAATTAAAAAAAATTGGATTCGTATACATTATTATTATTTATTATTGAAATTAAACCAATTATTTAAAATCTATTTTTTTTTCAATTTGTTAACCTAAATAAAATAAATATTTACTAACTATTACAATAAAATAAAAAATAAAACATTCTTATCAATTTATGTACATTTACAATATTGTATACATACATATACTATGTACGTATGTTTAGTGTAATATTTACTCTTTTTATTTATTTATTTAATTAATTATTTATTATTTTTTGTTTATTATTTTTTATTGACTTCTTTCTAAACAATTTATATTTTATTTTATTTAAAATCTATACAAGAATGTGGTTTAATTTTATAACAACAAAACAAAAAACCGAAAAACAAAAAAAAAAACGTTTCTAAAAATTTATTCGAATGTTTTTTTACCCACAACTAAAAAAAAAACAAAACAAATTGCATTTACGACTAAATATTCACAAACAACCATTACCCCAACAGCCACACCAGGGTATTTTGCCACCCGTATGGGAACTGACGGATAATTTACGTCTTTGTGAGCGCATACTGAAGCTGGCCGATGACTCCCTGGACGAAGCTAAACTGTTTGAATTACCATCTGAGTATGATGCCACCGTTTCGTGATTACTATCTTGGCGGGAATGATGACTGTGATGCGGATTCGTTTGGCTTACCAACGATGAGCTGTGCTGGTGATGATGATGGTTGTGAGTGTGATGGTGATGGGTCCCATTGGTGCCACCACTGGCATTACTAATGCGTTGATTTGTGTGCGAAACCGTACCATCGGAATGACGCCGCGAACATTTCGTACGCATGGCATTGGCAGCGGCACAAGCAATTTCCGCGGCACTAGCCTTTATTGCATCTTGACTGTTTTTTCGCGGTTGCTGATGCAGTTGTGTCAACGGTGACACTACATTGGGATAACTATTACTGTGTGCATGATTATGTGCTAGCATTTGTGCAGCACTATTTATACTAGAGTTCGTACGTTGCAGATGTGATGGTGTCGATGTTGGTGTTACTGAAATTATGGGCGGTACAGCTGGTGTGCTTAAAGGAGAGCTTTCATGTTTTCGTGCGGAATGTGGCGAATTCGGTGTGCTCTGGCTAGTTTGTTTGAGGTTACGCAAAGAAGGATTCGTTAGCACCGTATGTAAATCCATACAACTGCCGCTGGCAGAGGCTTGTGCAGCCAATTGAGTACGTATGGAAGGTATTGGTTTTTCTGGTGTACCCGGACTATCAGTATCATTACATACAATCGAGACTCTTCTTGCTTTTCTTTTAGCATGCTCGGCCAGCTAAAAGTAGAAAAACTCAGCAAGAATAATGAAAAACAACACTTCCACTAAATACTTACCTCCTTTTCTTCCTTTGCTGTTGCCACCTCATTTTCATTAGTATTGTCTGGCACATTAAAATCATAATCAAATGATTTGGTCAGCTGTGTTGGTTGAGATCGAAATTGAGCTCTTTTAGCGGCTGCATTTGCCAAGGCAGCATATAATTGACTTTTGTTTGGTGATACACCAGCGAGTACTGGAGAATTCATGTTATGTTCCTTTGTAGTTGGCACACTGCCAGTTACCGAGTTACTTCTGGCAATGCCAGCACATTTAATATTCAATGCTGAGGGATATTGTCGAACAGGAGGTGTTGGCGGAAAACTTTTACCATTCGCCGCCTTTTGCCCACTGATATTGGTGACTAACGGCGACAATGGTAAATGTATCCTTTGTGTCGTTGGTGAATTTAAAACTGGCGATGTTTGTGTAGCCGTAGCTGCTACCTCTGGTGCTGTTGTGGTTGCAATTACGGCTGCCTTATTTAGATGATCAAAACCAATATATTTACGATTGTCCGGAAATGGTTGCATTGGATCGGGTATATTTGGTGACGGACTATCCGTGTGATCTCTTTCCAATGATCGTGTTCGTCTAGCCACATTGGAATTTCCGGCAATTTCGTTGTTATTTTCCGTAGTGTTTAAAGGCTGTACTGGTTTTATTGTTGGATTATTATCCTCATAGGTCAGCAATAAGTTCATTTCCGATCTATAGGGCTTTGTATTTTTATTGTTTTGCTGCAGTGGCTCCATCTCAGTTTTATTCACCTCGTCCGTTGATTTTTTATTGAGATTATCACGTGATTTATTTTTAACCAATTGTATCGCTAAAATGTCCTCTGAAATAGCTTCAATATCATTTAAAATTGATTCCAAATTGGCTGAATCAGTCTGTAAATATAAATTTTTTAAAATTGAATTAAAAAAAAAAGGTTATTTTTGGAAACGTGAAAAGCTTCATTTTTTCGGTTTTAATTTGAGTTACAAAATCATGCAAAATACTATGTAAGTAAGAAAATTAAAATCTTATTAAGAAAATTAAGGCCCTATGCCTTACAAAGGCTTACTTGGCAAATCTGATAAAAACCAACTGAACGCCTTCATACTTAAAAGGATAAAATTATTATTTAGGTAGGCGACGTACTCTTGTCCTTCCTTCTGAACTTACTGCATTAAAGGAGCACTTCGGCTATCGATATCTAAGTGGACATAGTAGGATCAATCAGTGCTCTCAACTAAAATGTAGAAAGATCGAAGTGTTTTCTGAACTGTATTCGCTCACTCCCGGCATCGTGGCGAACTCAAGTTATTCGGATTTTTGAAGGATATTGTTGGTTCCGCTCTTTCGCAAGGGAGCATATATGTGTGCCCCTTTCCTTTCAAAATTAAATGAACAAAACAACACAAAAACTCTCTTGTCGCTGTGGTAGAGCTTCGATTAGTCTTCTAACGAGCGTAATTATTAGTCACTGTCTGATTTATGTAGTCGTCGTAGTCTAGTAGCCTAGCCTCGTTTCAAACACACAGGCCAGACATATTCTGAATAAACGAAATTTGAAGAAATATTTTCGCGGTGACGTCTTCTCAGCAGATTTCTAGCAAAAGGTCTGAGAGTAAATAAAATTGCCGTGAAAAGTTTCTCAAAAATCTATCTTTCGGAGTGGCCACTCATGTATAAAATTAACGCACATAACGGAAAGGGTGTGAGAAACTAAGTCGTAATCATGACTATAGGGTTGAAATAACCAATTATGTATGCATTCATGTCTGGCCATAAGTTAGAACATATGAGTTACCCTTTTTGAGTCTATTGTATTATAGAATAGGATGAGAAAGAATAGCAAACGGCCTGCTTTGACAGAGAAAGAAGCAGTTGTTATTAAAATTGAATGTACGTACATATATAACAGACATCAGCAATGAAACGTTTTTTCGCTACTCATAAGCACTCATGAAATTTTGAATATAAATGAGTCAACAGGCCATTACCCTTTTCATAAAAGGAGAGATGTGGCTATATCTAACGCGTTAGATCTCAGATTTGAATACAAGAATTATTACTGGCTTATCGCACGACGTGTGGGAGTGACTCGAATCAGTCATCAAAATGTACAGTCTTAGTTGTTGTTGCATTTACAAAAAAAAAGAAAAAAACAGACACAGAACCAGAAAAGACAGAGCAACAACCAGAGCAAACACATAAACTTTTAGAGAGTATTTTAGTGTTCGTACGCGAATCGTACTCATTTTGTGATTCTTGTATATATTGAGTTAAGCAGAGTCAAAATCAACAACATCATACGTGTTGTTAAGTATGAATATGATAAGTACTTAAAACTTTAAATATGAGTACAGGTTCCATGATATTAACATGTTGACTGCCACGGTAATTTTCAGAAATCTGGCCACGCACGTCATCATTGATTTTTTCTTTTCCCAGAAGCCATTTATCGATACTAGCACTGATATAATACGGTTTTATTCGTAGCTATACAAAAATGGCAGGTTTAGTGAGTACTAGATAACTCGTAGTTGGCAACCTAGAAGGGAACATAATCTACGAGTTATCTAATAGTTGGCAGTCAACGTGTTAAGATAAGTATGAGTGCGTGTATAAGTAGCCGAAATTATAAGTATGATTCGATTCTATTCATCTTTTTGTAAGGACGTATAAAAAACCCGAATTCAATTTTGTTGCAGACATTTAAGCAATATTCTTCGGAAATTTGTTCAGCAAACAACTGAAATAATGTGTTCGTAAATGGTTAAAAAAAAAATTTTGGTACAAAATTATACTCAAAATGAAGTAACGAACTAATTTGTAATGTCAAATGAGCTTTGATTAAATTTTCTGTAAACAATTAAAAAATTCTGGGCATTGGCAATGGGTCGCCTTGAATTTGTCTATCGGTTTACGCTTTACTTCTGTCTATTTTCTGTTACTGTTAGGTAGACTATTAGGATTTCAGTATAGTTATGTGATGCAAAAAAAATTTTGTAGAGAATTTAATTTCGACATCCAATAATTCTTCTCTAATTAATGCTGATGTTGAAAATATATAGAAATCAGTTCGTAAATAAAACCAAGTCTCACCTGACATATGCTATCGACAACAATTGAATTTGTTGATGCGGTTGCCATTGTTGTTATTGGTTTTTTAATAAAAGTTGAAGAACAAGAATTTTTGGTTAAATTACATGCAACACTTGAATATTTTGTTAGTGACGAAAGCATTACATTGTCGACTGATGGCAGTGGAGGCATTGTAACAACGCCATCACCATCATCGTCACATACCACACCGTCAACATCACTGGCAATCTTGTTGGCAGCTGTTGTAATGCAAAAACTTTGAATTGTTGTGGATGATGTTGAGGATGATGATGATGCAGCTGTTATTAGTTGTTGCAATTCTTGTTGTTTCGCTATACAACACTTGACAATCGATGACATCAGAGGTTGGGTAACAGCAGAAGCTGTGATTAAATTTTGACAAACATTTTGTGCGATTGCATAAACAGGATCATTAGGTTTACGAAAGTTAATATTGGAATTTATAAACTTGAAGCATGCTGATGGCGGTGGTGGTCCTGGACATGTTGGTGTCAAATAAACCATTGCCATTGGACGCCGTGTTGTTGTTGTTGTCGCTGCACCAATTTCTGTTGCAAGTGCTGGTAGTGACAATGAAGGCGATGGTGGTGGTGGTGATATTGTTGACAGTAGTGGTGATAGCGATGATGATGGTGTTGTTACTGTAGCTGTTGTTGTTAGTAGTAATGGATTTAAAGTATTACATAAAGTATTAGATGTTAAAACAGTTGTTGTCGGAGGACAAAAACTTTTTAAATTAGTTTTCATGCTGGTGCATAAACTGTTGTTAGTTAAATTTGTTGCTTTCACTATTACAGTGCTAGTAGTTGAGGTGACATTAGTGACATATATTGCAGGCATTACATATACATCATTGTCATTATCTTCATCATTATTAGTAATAACAGGATTATTGTGATGTAGCTGATGCTGATAACGACACATTTGATGCATTCTACGATGTGTGTGTGTTTGATGCTGATGCTGATGTTGATGCTGCTGGTGTGGTTGATATTGTTGCTGTTGTCTGTTTCTTTGACGTTGACTAGAACTTACTTGTGCTTGCATTGTTGTTGATGTGCTGCTGGTCAAACGTTGTGGTATAGGTGGCGGTTGCACTGTTGGTTTATTGGGTGGTCTATACGGCGTTGCCAATCCATTGGTCACATATATGTCAGGTGGTTCACATTTCTGTTGTGACCCTAATGATTGCGTTTGGTTTACTGGGTCATTAACAAGTGGAGGTGCAGGTGGTGGTGGCATACGCTTTTGATTTGCCAGCGCTGTATTTAATTTTAATTTCGGTTTAATTGGTGCAAAGAAATGTTTAGGCGTAGTACTGCCATTATTGTCACTGTTATTTAAAGATGTTGTTACTTGCTGAACTACTCCACCATTAGGTGGCATTGTTATTATGGGTATAGTTTCTATTACTATGGGATTTTGTTGCATATTTAAACTGAGTTCGGTAGGTTTCTTTGGCACTAAAGGTTTTCCATTTGAAGTAATCACATCTGTGGTGGCAGGAAGTGTTGGTGGTTGTGGTGGTGTTACAGTGGTCGTAGGTACAAAAGTAGTTAAAGTTTGTGCTGAAGAACGTTTTGACATGATAGGCGATATAGAATTGACTGGATACCGTCTTTGAGCAAAAGGTGATTCTAGATTGTAGTCCCAACCATTAGTATGCTTTACAATAGTTTTACCCGAATTTGTGGTAGACGTACTTTCGGGAGTGCTGCCTGTAAATACGCATTGCAAGATATATAAATGAATTTAAAATGAATGTATTCAAATACTCACCATAATTTGTATTCATATGCTGATGCACAATATTTTCAAAGTAGGATAATGGTGGCACAACAGCCTGCAAATCATTCAATTCATTTGCTACCATTTCTACAGGCGTGAGCGGTGTCAACGGACCCACTAGGCTAGGCAATGTAGTTTGAGAGCCACTAATATCGTGTGTATAGCCTAAAAGATTTTCCGATTGTTGGGCTGACACCACTTCACTGTTGCTTAAATTCTCTTCGGAAACAACTGACAGATGATCAAAATTTGTTAATTTACTTGTACCCCCTGGCACGGATTCTGTTGCACTGCTAATCACTGTTTCATTTGACTCATTTACTACTGTCGGTGACATACATTCATTACTGTTTGACATATTTTTACTTTCACTGCAGCATTCATCATTGCAAACAACTTCTTCTTCGTCATCATGACAACAGCACGAACCACATGAATCGGAATCCTTTAAAATTATGAGAAAAGAATATAAAAATTGTAAAACAATAAATTTAACATTAAAAATATACATTTTACCTCACTGTTACATCTACTGTGTACGAGATCACAACCGATTCCATCATTGCACTGGCACGTGCAGCCATTGCCACCGCTATATCTCGCACTGTACACACCCTGTTCGTGTTCTATGAATTTCGCTTTGACTCTTTTATTAAGTCGATCACATTCATCGCGCAACGTCCAGATTTCGCGTCGTAAATGTTCATTTTCCTTGCGTAACCGTTTTATATCCGTTTGGCCTGTAAAGGAACGTAAATTAAAACATAATATGAATTCAATTATTTACTGACAATTGAATCTCGGATTGCCCCTACATCTATAAAGAAGCTTGATAAGCAATTAAACCTATGTTTTCAATTTGACTATTTTTTTGTGGACATAAGGTCAGACAAGTGCATAAAAGAACAGGTCAGGCATAATTCCAGCCCTAGAAGACAACATTACGCCTAACATTCATTCAGTTTGAAAAAGATTTTAGTGTTCTTTTTACCAGGACTCTGGTATATAAAACTTAAGTTGACCAATGTGGTGGGTTATATTGGCTATCAGAACCGTTGTGGTTTGTGCCCTATTCGCTTACACAAGAAAACCCGACAAGAAAAAAATCTAATGGGGTCAAATCCCACCACCACGGTGGTAAATTCCATGGGGATGGCCTCATGTCATTCGTGTCCAAATCATCCAATTCAAGCCAAACAGACATACATATTTAGTCTTTCAACACTTCAGTCAGAATTGCGATCTACAACTTATGTTGAGCATGTTAATTTTTTATATCTGAATGGCGGGACGTACAGTTTTAAGTCGACTCCAAACGACAGGTTTTTGAGAAGCTTTTCAGGGCAATTTTATTTACTTCAGGCCAAAAAGAATTGCCTATAGTCGACTAACTTCAGTTCGAGACTCATTTCAATTTTGTACGACTGCTCGCCGATGTAAAATTCGTTAAGCCATAACCTGTGTAAGGCCGACTTCTTGTAAACGACCCGAGCTTGACTGCCATAATATTCAATTTCTATTCATCCGATAAATCCCGTTGAATTGCCACGAAACAAGCAAAATTCTCATATTTGAAGTGAAGATAAAACACAAGCTTTAGTGCAAACACTATTACATTCACACAAAATTAGTGCACTTTATGGCTTGGTGGAGTTATTGGTCCATATTCAGTCACAGAAAAAAAGTCAACATACAACGTTGTATATCGACTTTTCTCGTTAAATTTTTTTCCAATAATTTCTAGGTAATATTTTTGTATATTCGAAAAAAGATTTTTTTTCAATTTTAGAGTCAAAGTGTCAAAGTCAATGGTATTGGTACTTGAGGCCTTGTTAATGAATTTGAGTTAATTAAAGATTCACTCTTTGGTGCAATGAGAATCAAAGTGTTATTTGAAAAAGTATGAATAGTATTGGGAAATGAGGACATATTAACAACTTAGCCCATTTAAGCAAAAAAAAAATATGTATTTCCAGTCATCAATTTCATGATCACATACATAAGTACTAAAACTTTAAACGTAAATGGTGTTTCACTTAAAAAAAAAACAAAATGTTTTACACTATACGCCATAAATTATATATATGTAGTGATTGAAATTGTTTATATTAAATGTTAACACGAAATTTAATTGAGTGTTTACAAAACCACTTGAATCAAAAGGCAATAATTTTTATTAATTCTGCAAACAATTAGACAAGCTGCAAGTGTACATATGCATATAAACAATAACAATAAAAAGTGCATAAGTCTTGAAAATAGAAATACAAACGATATAAAGTTATTGTTTATTTAGGGGATCAATAGAGAGAGAACAATACGCGTAAATTCCAAAAAAAAAAAAATTCTAAATTTGAACAAAATACTCACGTTAGTGTATGGCTTTCTTACCTCTTTCTACCTCAGCATTGATGTTGATGGTACGTAGTCTTAATTCCTCATTTTCATAGATCATGCCACGCGATGACTTTCGATCCAATCTGAAAAATTTAAAACAAGGAAATTTTGAAATAATGCATGTATGTGTGGTAGGTCTTATATGTGTTAAATAATCAAACAATACAAAAACTTTGCCTTTTCAATTTATATGGAGTAAACTGTCGGCCAAGGTCAATTATCATTTTGTTTTTCTTAATTTGTGTTAAAACAAATTCTCCTTTAAATCACAAATTATTTAATCGAATATTAAAAAAAAAAAAAACTATAAACACCAACTAAATATCTTTCTTCTTGGTTTGAATGTTGTAAATAAACTAATTTTGCTTATTTGGTGATCGATAACACCAAAAATAAAAATAAATAAAAAAACAAACAAATATTCAATTTATTTGGCTACCAAACATTTGTTTTTTCATTCATTAAAGAAAAACATCATTTAATATGTATTTTTGTTTTTGTTTCTTTTTTTATCAACTCATAAATTAATTTCGTTGATTTTTATTTTATTTTTAATTTTCTATTTTGTTCAGCATCATTAGGCGATTCCATAATCAGCGGGCACGTTTCATATGCTCTAAAGAGACGAGTAAATATTTACAAATAAAGTTTTAACCAACCATAACCTGTAGAAACTAAATAACACAACAGCACGAGTGCTGTTTTTGAAGTATTCTTCAGAAAACAAGACAAAAAAAATATGAGACATTTGTAAATAAGAAATATTTATTCATCAGTTTAATATATATGAATCGATATGTTAACTCTACGTTTATGTACCTACTCTACGTCTACGTCTCCACTCTACGTTTTTACTCTACGTCTCTACTCTACGTCTCTACACTATGCGTACGACTCTACTCTACGTATATGTTTCTACTCTACGTCTATACTCTACGTCTTTACTCTACGTCCCTACTCTACGTTTTTACTCTACGTCTACGTCTCTACACTACGTCTTCAACTCTACTCTACGTCTACGTCTATACTCTACGTTTACGTTTACGTCTTCGTCTACGCCTTTTGTATGTATATTATATTTGACCTCATGTCAGTAACAATCAAAAAATTGAGATTAGATCGCCTCATTCATTCACTGTTTTCAATATCGCTGGTCTAGATTTTAAATACCTTTCACCTGAATTGTCATTTATTTATCGAATGGTTTACGAATACGAAACATATGTGGTCAATTCACACAAGCCTTTGTATCGTTGTATTCATTGTTTTGTTGGAATAACATACAACTGTGTATGATTGTTGTTGATAATTTTCATATAAAAATCCGTTACACTCATACACATTTTTTTCCTATGTTTTTGGAAATTGTATTGGTTTCGTGCTATCAAATTGTGTGAATGAAAAAAATGTGTATATGTTTTCATATGTTGTGTTGGTTTTGGGCTATCAAATTGTTTGAATGCCACGAAATACACAATACGGCATAGCATTGAGCGTTCACAAACAAACAAATGTATTCAATACAACATACACGATACAAAGTTGTGTGAATTGCCCAATGGAAAAAATGCGTATAAGTGTATCGGATTTTTATATGAAAATTATTAACAACAATCATACACTGTAGTATGTTCTTCAAACAATACAATGAATACAACGATACAACGGCTTGTGTGAATTGACCACATATGTTTTTAAAAGTTGTATTGGTTTCGTGCTATCAAATTGTGTGAATGCCACGAAATACACAATACAGCATAGCCTTGAGCGTTCAGAAACAAACAAATGTATTAAATACAACATACACAATACAAAGTTGTGTGAACTACCAAATGGTGACCGTAGAAAGTCTAACCTAGTCTTAAGAATATGACCAAGAAATATCTTAGCTGATGTTTCATCAGCAGTACATTGCTTAGTATTTCTGTAATCGGCCAAAAATCTATTTATTATTGTTTCATAATTTTCATTTGGAAATTCGTTCAATGCTGTATAGATGAGTGGCCATGATTCTTACAGCACATGCCTAATGCTTTTTTAACGCATAACGTTTCCAAGTTCTGATGACATAAATTGGCGGCCATTATCCTAACTTACTTATGTAATTGGTCACTACAGCTCTTTAGTCCGGATCACGACCTAGCAGCTCACACCACATATGGTGTGTGCGTTTATTTTATGTATGAGAGGCGGAATACAGTTTAAAAAATCTACCGATTTACAAATTTTTTGCAAGCGTTTGTTGGCAAATTTTACTCTCAGAATTTTTACTGGGAGATTGCTGAGAGGAAGCCGCCAAAGAAATCCCTTTGCATATTAGGGTAGGAATTACAGGCTCTTTAATAAGCCACCACAGTTCGTACTATACCTAGGTGACTTCATCTCCTCAAGTATTCTAATCTTGATTGTTCGAGATACTAGCGAAACATTTCTATCACTGCATTATGGTATTTGTGTTCTATTCAATTAACAATTCTGTTCTGTTCTTACAATAATTTTTCCTGGTCTAATTTGACAGCAGAAACTCTGCTCTGTGAGGACAAATTTAACAATTTCTCTTCATCGAGAACATGTTAGTCTTTATTAAAGCCACATTCTGTTAGATTTGCTGAAGAACTTTCATTTCTGTCTTGCTTACATGGTTTACGGCAAAAGTTTTCCATCAAAACTCAACGGAAGCTCTTTGAAGAAATTGTTCTTTTTTTGTTATCGAAACTGGCAATCATAAATTATTATCGATTTTGATAGACAGATGATAATTATTTTACCTCAATCAATACTAACTTATGAAAAATGTTGCCATAGAATTTAATTAATTAAAATTATTAATAAAATTATATGTATTGTTTAACAGCAAACTATACATACATACATACATACATGCGTATACAGACATCTTGTCTAACAAATAATTGAAACATTATAATAAAATAAATGTTTATGGTTGTGAAATAAAAAGATCGATACATACATTCATTAATTGCAAATAAAATATAATAAAATTGAATTCCCTTTTGAAAAAAATTCATAAACAGGCCAACAAAACATTCTAAAAAAATAATAATTTTTCTTGTTTTTTCTTTTTGTTGTTGTTTTAAACATAAATAAACAAAACATTAGTGCCCAACCAAAGAAGATTTAAACAAATTTTCTTATGAATAAAAGGTGCGAAAATTTAACAAATATACATATATATATATATGTACGAGGGATGGTAAATGTTTTTTTCTTTATATTTATTTATTTTAAATAACCCTGAAAATTTTAAATAATTATAATGTCGCCTCGAAGAGAGATAAAAAATATCGTTGCCACGATACAAGTCGTTTTGTTTGTTGTTAAATATGTTTCTAATTTTTCTTGTTATTTTCATTTTTATTTCATTTTGTTTCTCCATTTTCATCTTTGTTTATGATTTTAAAATGTTGAAACATCTAAACGTGCAAGCATTTTACGTGCAAGTTTGCCGTTGTTTATTGAAACTGTGCGTGACATCCTCGCTGGAATGTAAGATTAAATATTTTGTTGCGATTTTCTAATTCTATAAGGATTTGAGTTTGAATTTGAATTTCCCAAGTAAATTGTTACGTTTTTTAAATTTTCTATTTTGTTTTTATTGTATTTTCTCCGCATTTTAAACAAGCGAAATACATAACAGGTCATTAGAAAATTTAGACATTGAAATGAAATGAATACATAGTTTTTTCCACATGGAAGTTTGACCACGTAAAAGTTTATGTTATGTTCTCGTAAATGATTTTAAAAAAGTTGAAATTGATTTTATGGGTTGTTTTTAAAAACCAGCAGGCATTTAAAATTTACATTGAAAACTTGGAAATTGCATACAGGAATTCAATAAGAGGCCAGTATTAAATTGTTATTATACACTACACACACATAATGGTTGTAATTGGTCATTATAACCGTTTAGTCAGGATTAATACGTAGTTTGTCACACCATTTATGTTGTATGTGTTAATTTTATACATGAGTGGCGGGACCTACACATTAAAGTCGAATCCAAAGGACAGATTTTTGAGAAAATTTTTTATGGCAGGTTTATTTACCCTCAGAGTTTTTGCCAGAAAACTGCTGAGAGGAAGTCGCCGAAGAAATATTTTTTTTCATACTTCGTTTTGGGGTTCGAACCCGGGCTCTACGCCCAATAAGCGAACACACTACCTATTAGACTACGGCGACTACTATCACATCATTTATGTTGCTAATTTTATCCATCTTTCTGATCGAACTATTTGAGAAACTTTGCCTATCAACTTTATTTACTCATAGAGTTTATGTTAGAAGACAAAACTATCATTTTGTTTAAGCTATATGAGCCAAGGATTGAACCTCGGAGTCTCGCCTAGTAAGCTCACAAACTGCTTACTAGACTACGGCAACTTCATCGTAATGCTACATCAGAGACAAACTTTTCATTTTGGCGTTTAACTAGATATCTCTGGAGGACTGTTATATTAAAGACACCTGTACGATACATAAGTTGTAATTGAGAAAGAAATCATGCTGGGAAAGACAAGTTACTTGATTACTTGAGAACTGTTGTCAGCCATTATTATTGTACCTCCACTACTACGAAATTTTAAGCTTCAAGTGATATAGAGAATAGGACCGTGCTTAATATGTGAAAAATCTCCTGGCATGGATATACTCACTAAAATGTTGCAAACAGATCTATCTCCAATAACAGGTACACAAGAAAATAGTTTGTAGTTGGGAAAACCAACCATAGATGTTCACGAATTCATGCTTATAGGCGTACATCTAAGCCATCAGCTCACCATTAAGAGGGAGATCTACATCCCTTACAAATTTCTTTAACTTCTTCAAGTCCATTGCTCTGTACTGAGTTATAGTACGTATAGTATACTCCATGCATAATCTATTTTTTGAATCTATTCCATGGTTTCTATACGTTGCTATTTAGTGCGTAGGATATTGGGGTACAGTACGAAAGCTTGAGAATTTAAAGCTCATCTCTGACATCTTGAATAAAAACTTATTTCTTTCGGCGGCCTAGTACAGTAAATTTCTGGCAAAATCGCTGTTGGGATTCGATTTTAAAATATAGGTAACGCTATCCATAGAAAAAATTAACTAACACAACATGGATAGTGGTATACTGTCAATGTCAAAAGTAAGAATAAGAGTTTCCTTTGGAGGATTCCAATCAAATGGTCCAGAGTCCACAAGCCTGTTTTTTTTATATGCAGCTTGTGGCTAATAGTTGACTAGACTTTAAAGCTAGAAATCAGTCAGTCCAAAAATAGTTTTACTACAATTGAAACCACTTACATAGAGCAGATATAAATCTATCGTAGAAGAGTAGAAACTATTGGATTTCATACTGGATTTAATTGTCGTAGAATAATATGATCTTCCAGTCAAACGTTCTAAGGAGTCAAATTCTTATGTGGGTTACACCTCATATCTTTTCTCTTCTACTTTGTCTTTTAAATGAGCCGAACTAAATATACTAAGAAATAAAAAGAATTAAATATTTGCATTGCTAAGTGTCCAACATTATACGGAGAATGCCCAGTCAATTATGTTGAACATGTGACCAGTCGTGCATGTAAAATAATTAACGTGGTATGGTTTTCTTCCAATTTTCTAGTGAAGCTACCATAAGTTCCGAACATACAGTAGCAATATATTGTTATTGCGTTAAGTGATTAATTGGTTGAATAAAAGAATAGCACGTAGGAATGAAGTTTAGTTAACGTTAATGCTCACGTAAATTCATACAATAATGTTGAGTCAAATAACGAAATGGAAAATGTTTAAAAAACATATTTACACATAACGTGTACGTTTACTTCGTTATGCAAGTCTCACTAATTTTAAAAGCCAATTTGTTTTTACTTTTATTGCTATTGTAGCTATTAGTAGATCTATGAGATCTTTAAAAGAAAATTTTAATCAGTTAAGGGATGGTCATCTCATGTGATGTGCACTGGGCACCAAGATCGTGCGATTAGATTTCTTATGTCACAGGTGTATGTGTATGCGCCAAAATCAGGATTGTAATCTAGCTTCTCAAATCACTTATGTATGTTGTGTGTGTTAAATTTATATATGAGTGGCGGGACCCACAACAGTTTAAAGTCCACTCCGAATGACAGATTATTGAGAAAATTTTCATAGTAGTAGTTTTTATTTTATTCTCACAGTTTTTGACAGAAATCTGCTGAGAGAAAGACGCCGAAGAAATATTTTTTCATGTTTCGTTTTCTTGGAGATGTCTGATCTGGGATTGGATTACTAATAAACCATTGCACTACCTATTCGACTAAGGCGACTGCTTTAATATAGTGTGTACTAAATAGAATACAGATAAAACTAAGTATATTGTTATGACATTGTAAAGCACTGTGCTATGGCACATTAAGATCCTTTAAAAATCCATAGCGGTCAACAGTGACAATAAAACCCACATCTTAGACTGACATTGGAAGGATGGAAAGATGGTGTTCCACGCAAAATGTTATCAATTGGTCTTTCAAAAATAGTTTCAATTATATCTCACAAAAGTTACACTTTTTTATTTAAAAATAATTACTAGTTAGAAATAAAGCAAAATAAAAAACACATACTTTGCATACTTCTCGGAACGTTTTCCACTTTTACCACGTTCGGTATTGCTTCCATATTGCTGACGTACACTTTTTGAACTTTTCATTTAAGTTTAAAAATAAATATTTTTTTTTGTGATTTTTAATAGATTTTTAATGCCTTCAATAAAATATTTTTCAAATTATAAAGCCATTAGACATGATTTTAAAAAAAATAATAAATAAATTTATTTAAATGGCATTATACTTTAACAATTATTTAAATTCATTTGCATAAATTTTTAATTTTTTTAATAATTTATTGAAAAATTTAAAAGCATTTTTGCCAACAAATTATGCATATTTTAATAATTTCTCTGTGGATTTAATGCCTTTGAAGAAATTCACAATTTTGTCACTTAAAAAAAATAATTTTTGATTTTTTCTTTGTTTTCTTATTTAATGAAAATTTATGCGTTCTATCTTTCAAATTTAAAAATAAACAATAATTGACATTTCAAAATTTTATTAATAATTTCAATCGCTTTTGTTTCTTTTTGTTTCAGATTTTGGAATACAACACTCGAAAACACTCTCATACTCTTTTCTAAGACTCTACGTACGATGGACTAGTATACAACTAACAAAACCGTTCGACCGACGTAATCATGTTGTCTGTAAAATCTTTAATTATTTTTCCGTTTTTTTTTGTTTTTTGTTTTTTGTTTTCTGCTTCTGTTTTTGCTTTAAAATTTTTCGTGTATTTTATTCTCTTAAACCTTTGGCGGCTGCGAATTTATTTAACAGTCAGTCAGCTTAGACTAAAAATTTGTGTTTTTTTTATTTTGCTGTACTCAAGGCATCAACGTGAGACCCGTAGACATATACTGAAAGAAAAGTTATCTGAAAAATTAATTTTTTTTTTCTTTCATTTTTCTCTTCTCCTGCTACTGCTACTGCTCTATTATAGTGGAAATCTATGAAAGAAGAATTTCATTTTTCTTGATTATTATTAAACAAAATAGAATAAAACAATATGCCATAAGGCATAGATAGGCATCAAACACACCAATAAGTATACCAAGTATACATATATACAAAAATTGAAAGGCCGGACTAAATGTGATTTTCTATGTCTATTGGAAGAATGAAAACTTTACGTCGAACACAACAAATCATCATTTGCAAATCGACTGACTTGTCGTCACTCGTTGTTGGGGAGTAAAAATGTTTTTCACACAATATATTTAAAAAACAACAAAAATATTTAATAAAATTAAATCGGTCAAGTACAAGTATTGCATGAGCTATAAATTTTAAAGCATTTACACCAAAAGACAACCTGTAGACTTTGTGTAAAAAACATAAATCATGCGATCGTTAAAACTAAAAATTTATGATGCCAAAGACCTTTAAAAGAAAAGAAACAGAAAACATTATAAAGAAAATCGATATAAAAAGTGTTCAAAATCGTTTTCAAATTTGTTTTCATTTTATTATGCCTGTTATAGAGTGTTTCGCCATTGGTCAACTATAATGCTTGGTTATCCAAATAAAATATAAAAATTTTAAATTTAATTGACTACAATGTGTTTATTTTTTTGAAAATTGTTCTCAATATGAAGGAAAAAAATTCTATATAAATAAATATTGTGGAAATATCAGTGATTCTTAAATTATATATAAACCGGCAGAGTAATTTTCTTTTTTTTTCTATCTGCAATAAAATCAAAATCAAGCTCCCCCAAAAAGTTATCAATAATTAAATTTGAATCCATAAAAGACACAGTAGTCGCCGTAGTCTAGTAAGTAGTGTGTTCGCTTATTAGATGTAAGCCCTGGGTTCGAGCCCCAGGCCAGACATCAAAACGAAATATAAAAAAAATATTTCTTCGGCGATTACCTCTCAGTAGATTTCTAGCAAAAACTCTGAGGGTAAAAAAACCTGCCATGAAAAAGTTTCTCAAAATCTGTCGTTCGGAGTCGACGTTAAACTGTAGGTTCCGCCACTCAAGTATAAAAATTAAGGCACATAACTTGAGTGGTGTGAGAAGCTAGGCCGTAATCCTGACTGAAGGGCTTTTACGACTAATAAGCGAACACACTACCTACTAAACTACGGCGGCTAAATATAATGTTTTTTTTTTGTTAAATTGCTTTAATATAATGTGTCCTAAATAGAATAGAGATAAAAGTATGTTGTCATGACATTGTAAAGCATTGGGGTATGGCACATTAAGATCCTTTCGAATGCGTTGGTATTTTACAAATCAAGCAGTGTTAATAACACAATGCTGGACTTAATTTTTACATGATAATCCAAAACTGACCCTTATAGGTTCATATAGGTTCTGAAACCAAGTTAAATATCAAGAATTTTTTTTTATTACACTCAAGAAGTCGTATAATTTGAATTGCTTTAATAATCATATATAGGGTCTACCAACAGGATCTTCCGAACTTTAACAGTTGATAACGGCTATGTTGTTGAAGCTTTATCAGCCAAATTTGTTCTCTTTTACTCAGTTAATTTTCTCAAAACACTATTAAAGGACAGACATGGATCATAGACATGGATCATAGACAACAAAGTTTGTTCGCCTTATTGGCTCTGGAACAGTTGGCAACTAAACCTAATTTTCATCGAAAACTCATCTTCAAAATTGTAGAATTTTTTAGCGCATTATTTGTGACTTGAAATACAAACCGCAGAGAACCTCATGCATGAAGTCTTATGAATCAAACACGTAGTAAGCTTCTTCTATCTAGACCAGAGATCAGAAATGACTCGTTTTCGCTACTCATTAGTACTCATGAAATTCTGAATATAAGTGAGTCAACAATATTGAAATTTAACTACTCTGATTCATTCGAACTCAATACAACATTACTTTATAAATACAAGTTGCAATGAGTATGCGAACAACGTTGACATCAAACTCATATCATTCGAAATATGTTTGATTCATAAGACTACTCATTCAGATTCATAACCTTAGAAAATTATTTATAATACTCATAAAGTGATTCGAATCATTCATCAAAATTTACAGTCTTAGTTGTTGCATTTACAAAGAAAAGAAAACAGACACATAAGCAAAAATGGCAAAGCAGCAAACATAGCTAACACACAACCTTCTAGTAAGTATTGTAGTGTTCGTACGCGATTCATACTTATTTTGTGATTCTTTAATACGTTGAGTGATGTAGAGTCGAAATCAACAACATCATGCGTATTGTTAAGTATGAATGTGATGAGTACTTCAAACTTTGAATATGAGTAGAGGTTCCATGATATTAAAATAAGTATGAATGCGTATAAGTATTAGAAATTATAAGTATGTTTCGATTCTACTCATCTTTTGGAATACCCATTGCTAATCTCTGATCTAGTCCACGAATGAATAGGCAACAGGCTCAACAAAGCAATAACAACAGTTTCATTGACATTAATTTTTTAATACTTATCACTTTACTCATAGTCTGATCTGTTATACAGAACAGGCTAGTATTGCAGAAAATTGTATAAAACTACAGATATAGTCATCTAAAGTACATTCTTAACTAATCGTATACCATTAACAACTGAGAATCTGTGCAGCTTAACTAACGTTTAAGCCATAGTCAAGGTAATCTTGCGTAGAAATTGGAAATTGACCAGAGAAAATCCGATATTATTATAAGGATGGCGATAGAGGACATCGCCAAGTATAACATATTGCCCAATAGTAAAAACCGTGTGAGATCCTTTGCAAAATTCATATGTTTCCAAGAGTGAAATGCGAACAATTTGTCATGTCTTCAGTTCTACGATATTGAAACTATTGCTAATCTCGCTAGAGAGTATTAAACAGTGATGAATTAAATTATACCCACCCAATGCATTCAATATATTTGCATGATTATTTCATATGTCCGTTGATCTGTACGCTATGTGGATTAGATCATCAAGTATGATTTGCTTGAGTTCATGCATAATAATCTCAAATCTTTTCAATTAAATGTTCGAAATGGTGAAAACAAAGTGTTACAACGTGTCAATTACATGTCTCGTAAAAATTCCAAAATAACACATTCAAATCACTTTCAAGTCAAAAACAATTTACAAAACAAAAACAAAACAAAAAAACAAAGACAAAATAAAAAAAACACTCACACATTCAAAGTATTTGAAATGAATTTAATTAATTGAACTCAATTTATATTTGTATGATCAATTATACGTGTGTTTTTTTCTTGTTGCAATAACATTTCGATAAACACAACCCAGCTAGCTAGACATCTGTTTATTATTTATCGATTAATAAACTTTTTATGCATATTTTATTATGTACGGTTTTGATGAAACGTTCAATTTGGTAAGGTTAATGGCTACATTGTTTCTTTATGGACTTTTAAACAGATGCTGGGGATAAATTCTAAAGTGCTGAAGCAAATAAATTTCGCACAAACCAGCAGCATTAGTGACGAATCATTTAAAGTGTCATTTGGGGATTAATACCTGTCGTGAAAAGTATGAAAAATTGGAAAATATGTTTTGTGGTTCCGTTGTTTTGTTCTTTCGGCAAAGACAATAAAATGTTTACTTAAGATTTAAAGAAAAATTTTTAGACGTGTTTCTTTAGATCTTACAAATTAATATTATCGTTTGAAATACAGGGTGCTAAGGGTTTCAACAATTCATTATATCGGGTCTTTCAATAATTGCTTCCTAGTTTAAAATTTAAATTAGTAAATTGAATTGTGATCGATATTTTGTATTCATTTGAAAGACTTGTGCAATTGTATGTGAAATATACATACATACATACATACATACATACATACATAATTGACCATTACAACACTTCAGTCAGAATTACGGGCTTGATTCTCACACCACTCATGTTGTGTGCTTTAATTTTATACGTGAATGGCGGGACCTATAGTTCAAATTCGACTCCGAACAACAGATTTTTTGTGAAACATTTTCATGGCAATTTTATTTACTTTCAGAGTTTTTGCCAGAAATCTGCTGAGAAGAAGTCGCCGAAGAAATATTTTTTGTTTTTCATATTTCGTTTTAATGTCTAACCTAGGGTTTGAACCGAGGCATTAAGTCTAATAAGCCAACACACTACCTATTAGACTACGACGACTGGCATGTGAAATATAACATCGTACAAATGTCCGCCTATCAAATATCAAACCAACACTTTGGCACACAACGTTGAATTTGAGGACCACTGTGGTTTATTCTCAGATACCTGCGTATTCGGAAAACCTAGCAACGAAATGTCTAACTAACACTGCATCTGTTTTCTTGAAATTAAAAAAGCCTTCGACAATTTACATGCATGTCTGTGGAATTAAGCATAACGCTTTAGCCATCACGATAAAAATGGAAACCATTACTAGACAAGGTTGTGTGCAATGTAGCCTCAGACACAGTTCTCATGGGAGAATGAAACGCCGCCTAAACGATATTGGTTACCCAGAAAATATATGTCTTTTAGTTCAATACTGAGCCCTTGCCTCCAATCTGCAGAACCTAATAAGAGCAACAAAATAAAATAAATTTCCAAAATACCTGTTCAGGCACAGAAATCAATAAGACATAAAACACGACAGACATACGATCGCTTAAAAGTCGCTTGGAAATCATCTTCCTTTTCTTCGTGCACATAATTGTTAATATTGATAACATGTTATGGTCACCTTTATTTATGACTGCGAGTCATTGGCTCGTAGCATTCAATGTCTAAAAACAGCGTTCGGAAACTTTCCAATCAAGTCATGGATTCTTGCTTGGACTGGATTTGTCTTGGCTCCGCCGTTACTCCCTAGAGTGATACCAGTCTGGAAATCACGCGTGCGATCACTTTTGCCAACAGGTGCTACTATGGTCTCAATTGGCAACTGAGTAGCAGAGACCTCTCTCGAACGACAAAACTAATACTTTACAAGACGTTCATCCTCCCCGTGCTTCTTTATGGCGCAGAGGCATGGACACTATTAAGCGCTGATGCAACAGCCTTGAGAATATTCGAGAGAAAAGTCCTACGTATGATCTTCGGTCCAGTGTGATTTTGCGATAATTTCCGCATCCGATCCAGCAGTGAGCTGTAAAATCTGCTCAACGACATGGGCGTTCTGCAGCGTATTGACATCCAGCGGCTGCGCTGGCTCGGCCATGTCATTCGGATGAAGGGGGATGCTCCGCCGAGACGGGTATTTGATGCGGAGATTTGCAGAAGTCGGCGAAGAGGATGACCGTGTTTGCAATGGAAGGACCAGATCGACCAGTGTCTGGAAGGAAGGTGTTAAAGCAGGCTGAAATCCGTTAATCGGCTTGTAAATGGCCAGTTAAGCAAGTAATTAATTAAGATTGTTTTTTGCTAGAAAGTAAGTCACTGACTACTGCAGATTGTTCTGAAATTTAAATCGAATGATTTATAAAGGTACTCAGGTTGGTATTTAGTATAGAAAATATTTTAACCGAATATTTTATAATTTATTATTGAATTTCTTAAGTTCTGCATCTTTTTTTACAGTTGGCCACCTTAATACATAGAGCTTTTACTCAATTTTAATGTTAGAAAAAGTTGAGTTATAAACGATCCACAATGAATGTCCGATATTTTTTGAATTGATAAGTCTGGTAGCATTATTCATTCTACTTAAAAAGCTTTCAATCCAATATTTTCTTAGAAATTTTAGATAACATTTATGTTGAGGCAAACATTTCCATTTTTAATCATAGGATAGAAGCAATGATGGTAATAACAAAGAATTGGATACACACGTGGAGATGTTGTAAACTGACCATCGAGATCGTACAATTGACTCCGTTGGCCATTTTCTTGGAAGATTTTATTATGTCGTAAGTGTGTGCCACTAAGCTGAAATAATCCAAGTCATACATCGAATTCAGCCTGATTTTTGTGCCAGAGTTAAGGAAAGTCGGGCATTTCGAATGCGCTTTAATGCCAATATAATAATATAATATCGATCCTTCGAACGAATAAAAATTATTCGATGACATCTCAGACCCACTTTATTCTATAAAAATTTAAAATTTAATGTCTATTTTTACTTATTCTACATCAACGTATAAGTTACTTTACAGTCTTTAATATAACGTATACGTCCCAATGTACAACATTAATGTAATTGAAATATTCATTGGAAATGTTAAAAAATTTTAAAAAAGCTTTTAAAATAAAATAATTGTACGATCAGTTTTCTTTCCATTTAAAAAGCTCTCTATATTGCTGTTATGCTAACACACATACGCAATAAAACATTTAAAATCAATTTACTGTTAAATTAACGCAAACTTTTTAAGCTTAAAGGTAAAAACTGAATGACAAAATAAAAATTAATCAAATTTGAAAATAATAATTCATCAATATATTGCACAAAAGAAAAAACATGCTGAAAAAATTAATATATACCAGCCATTAGGTGTACAAAAATACAAGAAAGAAAAAACCATATAAAAAAATGTTTGAGAAATTAAAACGAGCGTAGCCAAATTGGCACAATGACCCCATATGAGTACAATTTCGAAAATCTTTCTTGCATTTTCCAATGACTTCCGTTGTGACAGCCATCACCCCATATGTATATGATTTGGAAGCTTTTGGGAACATGATCGACGATGTCTAATTGTAGTACAACAATATTTAATGATGAGGGACAAGCTACATCATTTGTTTTTATTTTTTGATAATCACATTATCTATGAGTTCGATGGAATTTGGTCAGCACAGGAACTGCGCCTACCCGTGGCATTACAATCGGCCGCTGTGTGTGCTCAGGTGAGCCTTTGGTATCAAAGCTACCACTCCAACCTAACTGCCAACCTACTCAAGTCGAGTTATTGTCCATCGGAATAGTAAATTATTGAAGCTATTTTATTCACTGGATAATTCCAAAAGCCAAGTTATATTTACCATGTATTACATGTATTACCATGTATTATTCTGAATCCAGAATCGTTTCTCTTGCGTGAAGACAGATGTTGAGAAAAATATACTAAACTGAAGGAAATATACAGAGAGGCACAGAAACTTCTTCATTTTTGGGAAATTACAATAAGAAGAGATTTTATCGGGGAATAACCTGAGGTTAGTAACCGATCTTTTGACAGACACTATAGGTTCATGGCGCACTTATTCAGAATGGGGTTTTCATATAGGTATGTATGTATGTTGTGAATGCAGCCAACAAAGATCCTTCTGCGTGTTTTTCCAAGTTGACAACATTGTACTGTAACTACACTTTCACATGATATTTTTGCGATATTAGTTCAGATGTTCGATTTAAAAGTTTTTGCCGCTGAAAACTTCTTTAATTTTCTGAGTACAGTTCTCTGGAAGGTTCCACAATTCATTTGCGTTTATTATTATTATCACTGAGCATATGCTTTATGACATTTCCTTGAATTAAATTAGATATGTAACACCTTAACTTTCTTATTCACACTATTCTATTGACGCATTAATAAGTGGATTATTATCACTTCTTACACATATTCGCGCCCCGTTAGTATCTGAGAACCCTGATTTCTTCAGCGGTAGCAGTAAAACATAGCGCTTACATTCTACCATGGAAATAACAAATCAGAGGAATAGGTTAGAAGATATTTACTTGCCGTTGAGCCAAGTACAGTACTCGGAGGTCAAGTTGACCCGCATGTGTCAGAGAAACTTTTTCAATAAAGAACGATTTAAAACGTTCTTGGAATTAATAACATCTCTCCAACGGTATTTGGGTACTTTATAGAACTGACTTCACAATTTCTATACCAAATATCATTTTTTGTAAAAATCTAAGAAATTGGTACTTTTTATTTGAAATGGTACATTTTATTATTCTGAGTCGTTGCTTATAAAAGCAAATACGTCTGATACTAAAAGTGTGTGGAAAATTAGATGTTTTTTGCATTTTGGTGTATTTTTTACAATTCATTCGTAAGCTATTTGGAATGCATTTAAATTTGAATAAAAACGAAAATATGTATGAATTTAGTGTATAAGTTTATTTTTTGCATATTTAAACAATATTTTCACAATGTTTCGAATGCAAAAGAAAACATTGTAAAACATTTATTGTAAGTGCTGCCATATGTTAAACAGAAACTGTAATAAAAACATACGGTTTCTCTATTTAAAAATACTTAAATAATGTAGAATATTAAGAACATTGGTTTACACACACAAACACACACACATACATTCATATTTCATATGAATTCATTTTCAATTTTGTCTGCTTAGTATCAACACATGTTGTCAATACATCACAAGTTTTACTACATTTTCCCCGGTTTAGTTACGTTTCAAATAAAAACAAAAGAAAAACTGCATGTAAAAAACCAAAAACAAAACACAAAAAAAGAAGAAAAGAAAAACACTTCGAGTGCAATCCGGTATAGAGTAATGGGGAGATAGACAGTGAATGGAAAATGTAAACAAAAATTACCTGGTGTTTAGCTTATAGTGCGCATGCCGTCTTCGTTCTCGTAGCATTGCCGTGCGTTAAACGTTCCCATAGTATGAAAAAATAAAGAAAAACCAATAACAACAAAAATAAAACAAAATAAAGAAAATAATAACAAATTGGAAAAATAAAGAAAATATTGGAAAATTAATACCAAAACAGAACAGAAAATTGTAATGTGAACGCCGAAAAGAAAAATTCAATATTGTTTAAGAGAAAATAAATTGTAGAAAAAGAGAAAAGATAAAAGAGAAGAGAAATTTTTACACAATTTGTTAGTTGAGAATATCTTAACACAAATAATGTACAATAAAGAATATATTAATGTTTTATGTCTTATTTTTGTTTAATTCTTGTGTTTATATTTTCTTTAGATTTTCCATTGATTTGTTTATTTTCTTAATTTAACACTTGTATACTATTTATTTACGTTTCTTTTATAAGTATGTATATATGTATATAGTTTCTAATACAAATATCATGTTTTGCTTCATTTTGTTTTTGTTTTTGTTTCTTTTTATCTTTTTTTTTTAAGAATAATTTACTTTAAAATTGTTGACAGTTTTTGAAAATATTCGTTTCAAGTACTCATTAATAATGTTTAAATTTGTCATATGAATGCTATATGAATACCCTTTTAATCCCTTTAACAAGCTGGCCGTTTTAATAATACGAAAGAGGTCAACAGCGTTAGATTAAAGATTTAAGAATTTTGCTGTTAACCCTTGTAACACAAAATCATAAGTAATATAGAAGCGTAGTAATTTTCCAAAAATTTTCTGAGTACACATTATTACTTTGGAAAAAACATAATCTGCGCACCTTCCTTACAAGATGCAAACTTATAATCCACATTTAGTATTAAAAAATTTTGGACACTCTTATACCACAACTTGGATTATAAAATTATATTAGAAGAACATCTTACATCTTAGCAAATACTTGAGTCGGGTTCTTCTTGTTAAGGAGTACCTTATATATAGATTGCTTAAAAACTAGAATAATTTCAGTAATAGAAGTTATAGTTACTCTCCGTATAAAAAAATAAATTGATTGTAAATCTAAAAAATTTATGTAACATTAGTCACACAGATAGTCAAACAACTATGCAATAAATGAAATAACAATCTCTCGGATTACACACAGTTTTGTATACCTTCCATTTTTATGCCATATTCTGGTTCAGAGATCAGCAATGAATCGTTTTTTCTCGCTGCTCATAAGTACTCATAAAATTTTGAGTATGAGTGAGTCAAAAGTATTGAAATTTAGCTACTCTGATTCATTCGTACTCACCACAATATTGTTTTATAAGTACAGGTTGCAATGTGTAATAGTACAACATTGACATCAAACTCATAACATTCGCAATATGTATGATTCATACGCCTATTCATTCAAATTCATAAATTTAGAAAAATACTTTTAATACTCGATTCTACTCATCTTTTGGAATACTCATTACTGATCTCTGATCAGGTTCTGTTTTTATTTTGTGTTTCTAAGAGTGGTTTTAACATCTCTCTGAAATTTTATAACATCCTAACTAGAAGTATTCTGATGTTTGAATAAAATTGGTCAAATCCAATAATTGTTGATATATCATCAACACCACATCCACTGGTTCTGTCGAAAACATCATCGCTATCCGTCATAGCATGCACAGAATTCAAGACGGTCGATTTCGCATCGCTCACAAGATCTCTTCTTATCGCAAACCACAACTTGTAAAATTTTGAGTCATAAGTTGGGCCTGTTATAATTTAAAACTGACCCAGGAACTGAATGTAAACGACGAACGACAACGATATAAGAAAAATGACATTTCTATGATGTATTCCAAATTAAATGGCATCAATCTTAAGCGAATAAGAAATGTCAATGGTATCTAACACATCCTTTGATTTATTCGGAACTGCTTAATGAGTGATCCTTTATTTCCAATCAGATAGTTACTAGAGCTAGCTCGAATGATTTGGACACAACCAATTGCTCATGACAGACTACTGTGGACGAATTTTGTCGTTTTATTCCACTGTACCTCTGCAGCCGCCGTAATCTGGTAGGCTGTGTGTTGGCTTGTTAGACGTAAGGCCATGGTTCAAACAACAGGTCAGACATCTTCAACGAAATAAAATATAAAAAAAATATACTTCTTCAACGACTGCCTCTCAAGAGATTTATGACAAAATTCTGAGAGTAAAATAAAATTGTTGTCCGGAGTCGACATTAAATAATAGGTCTCACCTTTCATGCATAAATTTAACACGCACAACATTAATGGTATGACAAACTAGGTTCTAATCCTGACTAAAGGGTAGTAATAATCAGTTAAATAAGTAATCCGCGTGTAAAACACGTAGTTGCATATAATACAATAAATTCGATTCAAATTTAATATTCACAAACACAACTCCCTCTTTCATCCCATTAGCCATAATCTAATTTCTTCATTGAAACACCATGCAATGCATGTATAACAACAATGCTCTAAGTTTGGCCGTAAAAAAAACGGAGGTAAAACCAGACCAAAGTATTCTAATGTAAACGACCAAGAATAATAAACGAAAATTTTTTACCACAAATGTAGAAGTTCATGTATTAGTTTTCTGTAAACATAACTTCTGTCTGAGACAACAAAATTTTCTGAATTGCTAGTCAATCAAGAGACACTGAATTTCCTTTTTATTTTGTTTACCTATAAGAGAAGCTCATAAATGTTACCACGAACTTTTGTAAGGAGTATAACAATAATATTCAATTTACTGTTGCTTATGTATACCATTTAACCATGTGAACATGCATGTAAAAAATCGTTTTTTTAACGATTACTTCATACTAAAGAAAACACTTTCCTTTCAAATAAATTTAAGTTTTACTTACCCAGTATCATAAAATGAAGCCATAAATAAGGAAATAATTGAAAATTAAAATAAATATTCCAAACAAACAATTTAACTTTACTTCTTCGACAATCAATAACTTCAGTTGCAAATGCGTCAAATATATTTGATTCTAAACAGCTCCAAAGAATGAGACTACAATACATGTATATTCAACATTTAACTAAATTAAACTAAACATTACTCAACAATTTGACCATGAACAATAAAAAATTTTGTTTTGATTATATCGATTCGAATCTATTGTATTTACTTACTCAGAATCATAAAATGAACTCATAGGGATGTTAAAAACATTTAAATTTCCTTTAATTCGTTTTTATTATAATTTCAATAAAACTTTCCCATCAATATTTTGGTAATGAATAAATATCATAAAAGAAATACTATTCTATTCGGTTTCTATTGTATTTCTATTGTAGTTTGAAATAAATTCATAAATATTTGGTTAAAAACCGCGCAAATATTTGAATATTTATTTCAAGAATAATCATTAAAACACTCTCACAAACACACATACACAAATATTTTTATAGCATTTTCACTTCTTTTTTTGCCTCAATTTTCATTTCATTTTTCGTTTTCGTACTTTTTAGATTTTCTCGTTAGGAAATCAGAACTTTTTCGTCTAACACAACACGCACGCGACTAAGATCTAACTGCACGATGACCGAGCAGAACTCTTTGATTTGAATGCGTTTGCAACTTTATTTTTGTTATGTTTTTTGTTGGGAAAATTTTTGTACAACCAAATGAAAATCAAGAAGAAGAAAAAGAAATTCTATTTATTTTTCCGTAATTCTTGCGTTTTATTTAAAAATGTAAATTTTTTTTCTTCTTTTTTTATAATTTTTTTTAAACAAATCTTGGCCAACACCACTAGAAAACGCAGACGTTACGCATCTAAAAAGTAATCATATTCACGCTGTTGTCTTTTGTATTTCTATTGCTGAATGTAGTAAAAAATAGAATTTTGTTGTTATTTTTGTTGCTGTTTTCGAACAAACTAAACAAACGGCCAGAAAGAGAATCTGTATGGTGTTGGCTGGCATTAGGCGACAACTCATTTACATTTCAACAGATTAGTTTTAGAGCAGAATATTAGAGGAAATTAAAACTGAAATGATTTGAATGGTTTAAGAACCGTTCTTATGGCACCAAATGAATGTTGAAATAGGCCCTTATAGCATAAAAAGATAATATTGAAAATGAAGACATTAGGTCAGATGCGATCACAAATAGAGCTTGAGCAAATAAGACTGTTGCCATATTAAAATAAACAGTAATATAATCTAGCTGTCACGACACGGCAATACCTATTGTTTTACGTCTACTACGAACGACAGATTTGGGAAGCTTTTTAGTGCCAACTAAAGAGTTCTTTATTATTGAACGCTTCCTTACTTTAAAATTGAATAAAACAAAGTGCATGTTCGATATCATGGAAATTCTTTATTGCTTTGAAAGACCTATTGCCGTCATTATGTGTGGAATATACATACATACATAATTGGTCTACATTCCTTCAGTTAGAATTAAGACCTAACTTTATACATACATATGTAGATAATTGGTCATTACAACTCTTCAGTCAGGATTATGGACCTAGTTTCTCACACCACTTATATGGTGTGTGTTAATTTCATCCGCACGTATCGACACCAGAGATCAGCAATGAGTATTCAAAAAGATAAGTAGATTCCAATCATACTCATAATTTCTGATACTTAAACGCACTCATACATATTTTAATATCGTACTCATACTACTCATATTCAAAGTTTGAAGTACTCATACTTAACAATACGCATGATATTGTTAATTTCGACTCTCCTCTACTCAACATTTACAAGAATCGCAAAATAAGTATGATTCACGTACGATCACTACAATACTCAGTAGAAGGTTGTGTGTTTGCTTTGCTTGCTGTCTTTATCTTTTTCTTTCTTCTTTTTTTTATAAATGGAACAACAACTAAGGCTGTAAATTTTGATAAATAAATCGAATCACTGGAATCATTTATGAGTATTATAAGTTTTTTCTAATTTTATTAATCTGATTGAGTAGGCGTATGAATCAAATATATTTCGAATGGTATGAGTTTGATGTCAACGTTGTACTCATACTCATTGCAACCTGTACTTATAAATCAATGTTGTAGTGAGTACGAATGAATCAAAGTAGTTGAACTTCAATACTGTGTACTCATTCATGCTCAAAATTTTATGAGTACTTATGAGTAGCGAAAAAACGATTCACTGCAGATCTCTGGGCGGGACCTACTGTTGAAAGTCGTCTCCGAACGACAGCATTTTTTTTTTTTTTGAGAAACTTTTTCATGGCAATTTGATTTACACTCAAGGTTTTTGCCAGAAATCTGCTAAGATACAGTCGCCAAAGTAATATTTTTTCATATTTCGGTATGTTATAGATATCTGAACAGGTGTTTGATCTATGGGCTCACGCTCTAATAAGCCAACTCACTACTTACTAGACAATGGTTTCTGTAGGTTAAGCGTATCCGTAATGTTCAACTCTCCATCAGTCTGTTACATGAATCAGGCTCACTATGGCCTATGTAATATAGCCACATCGGTTCTCTATGTGTGCCTTATTATAAACATTTGCGACTTAAGAAAATCGCACATAAAAGAATCTAACGGAAGATCTCGGTGGTCTGCTAACATCTACATGCGATTATAATGCCCTAAAATCGCTCGTGCAGGCATGATCTGTGTGGCATCAATATACATTCTTTTAGAAGTGATGATTTTCATTATTTTTCAATGAAAATTAGGGTCAATTGTGAATTGCCTCTAGCCCTTTCGTTAAACACACTTCGTTGTCTGGCAAAATCTGTGAGAGCGAGTAAAATTGCCAAGTTTTCAAAATTTTTCTCAAAAATTTTCGGAATCGACTTTAAACTGTCGTTCACGCCGCTCATGTATAAAATTGACACACACAACATAAGTGATGCGGAATGCTACCAATTAACTCTTCCAACAGACATTATTTGGATCTCTTGATGGATTTTCTCTTTACATGGATCTTTTAAAAAAGCAATGAAATTAACAAAATTCATTCCAAATTCCTTTCATTCTATTAAATTACTATTACAACTCCTTGTTACAAACGACTTAAGCAACGCAATATATCGCTTAAAAAAACTAATCCAAAAAACTAGAAAAAAAGAGAACATTTGAATTTTGCTCCAAAAATTAAAGTCAACAATAAAAATTTGTTTAGACAGAATAAAAGAAAACAAACCACCCAGTTATAAATAAAATAAATATTTAAATTTTCTGCTTCATTAAAATTATAGCATGTTGTAGCGCTTTTGGTATGCTTTGTACGGCTCACATACAGTGTGATAGTCGTTAATAGAAAATTAATGTGAATAAAAATTATTTTGTATATTAAAATATGTTTTTTGATTAAAGAAACTACAAACAACAACGACAACAGCAAAAAAATGAGGTCAAAAAATTACATTTATGATATATGAGTAATTACCATAACGTATTGAAAATAGTTTTTTAATTTTTTATTTCTAAATTATCTATGCTTCAGAATACTCATTATAATACAGTGTGTAAGAGAACTATTTTTGATATTGATAACTAAGTTCTGATAGCTTTATTGACATTCCTGCGCAGTAGTCATTATAAGTGGCTTAATTTTGCGCCTACCATATGTGACCTTCTGAACAAGTACGTCGTACAGTTATTGATCGTTTTTAAACAAATTATAGTTCTATCCATTCAAAACCCTCAACAAAACAGAGAATATTGCTGCCATAGACATAGTATTGTATATAGTATTTAGACATCTCTAAAATGCCGATTCCACGTCGATCTCGATTTGTTAGGCTTTGTTCTTCCTCTGCGGGGAAAATTTTCCGCAAGGATTTTGGTTTATGTGCCTATAAAATATAACTCGTAAAACAATTGAACAATACAACAAACGAACAATATTTGCCGAAAGCATATCCGCTGTCCCTGTACATAACATTCCGAGGAATTCGATTTCACGTCGCAGGCCTTAACAATCGTTTACACTTCTACTGATCTAGGAACTGAACATAAACGACCATACATTACTACATGTGTGAGATAGATTGAAAAAATCATGTTGAGGAAATAAGCACGTTTGTGGGTGAATTGGTACGTTAATAAAAAGAATTGTTGAATGTGGGACGAAACCAATCAACCAATCAATGGTGGCATCGTCGATCCAAATTTTTTTGTGAACTACATTAGTCAAGCCATTACTAGCAACTGCGAGCACCATAGGTCAATGGTTACTAACTTCTATTGGCCCGAATAAGATGATCTGAATACCAACAAAATATGGGTATTTTTCACAATCGATTTGAGGGCATGGTCATTTCATATAGAGGTTGAGGGTACTGGCTACAGAATTTCGTGCGATTTGTTCCCGTGGGGTTATCTCGCAGGTGTATGCAAAGTCGCAGGTGTTGTAACCAATTGTCGTCAACGCTGCCTATAAGTTTTCAATGAAAATTAGAATCAATTGTTAACTGTCCTTAGCCCATTCGATGAGCACTTGTTGTTGCCTATAGTTGTTTGCCTTCAGTTACATGGTCAGTTTAATTTTGTACGCGTGCCGACTCAAGTTAAGATGCAAAATTAATCAAATATAGATCGCGAAAGGTCGAATTCTTGTGAGCGACATGAAGCCGAATTCCAAGAATTCTTCGGGATGTTGGTTAAACTAGAAGACTGGAATTTATCCACCACATTGTCTATAGAGATCACTGTAGGATGATTTTAGAAATTGTAAAATAAGTGTCGGCTTATTAGACGTGAAACTACAGTTCAAACCATAGGGCAGACATTTCTAACACAACGAGATATGTAAAAATATTTCTTCGGCGGCTTCCTCTCAGCAGATTTCTGGCAAAAATTCTAAGAGTAAATAAAATTGCCATCAAAAGTTTCTCAAAAATCTGTAATTCGGAGTCGACTTTAAACTGTAGGTCCCGCCACTCATGTAGAAAATTAACACACACAACATAAGTGGTGCGGAAAGCTACATCGTAATTCTGATTGAATTATGTATGTAGGTATTATGTATGTAGGTATGTAAAATCTGATTTATACGCCAGAGTCATGGACAATTTGACATTTCAAATTAACTTCACCTACGACGCCAAGGGACACGTATGCGTTTTAAATGCATAAAGAAGTCGCTGATATCTCAAGTACATATTATATGTTTATTTATCTTTAAAGATAGCAAGCCATTAGTGAGGGGTCCGATACTATCTACAGTAGTACAAAATTGAGTTGACCGTATGGATTATTTAATTGGAAGCTACTGTACACGGGTGGGGAAATTATATTTAAGAAATAAATTGTCTACCATTTGGTAATCAAAACATTTCATGTCTACAATATTTATTCTTCCTTGAAAATATAAATGAGCAGAAATTTGTTACAAATTTATTGTAACATGGAGGATACCTTAAGCAAATATTTTTTTCAGTGTACTTTCAATTTTCTTACATTCCTGACTTATTATAGACCATCAGTTTCCTTAAGTAAAAAAACTTTCTACAAACAAATTTCACAATTTGTATGTACATATTTGTACCGCTCTGTACAATAGAATTTTTTTATTTTCTTTTTTTGGTTTTGGGTGTTGAGAGATCGTCTATAAATGTCTTTCCCTATTAAAAATCTATATTTCTACATGTTAAGGTGACTGGCAACCAGCTTCAAAAAGCAAAAAAAAAACCAAAGACCTGAAATTGTCTATCAAATCACTTTTCATGATTTTGACGTGTAGTATTTTAGTTTTTAGTGCCTGTGGCCGCAGAAATATACTTTTTTATTTATTTATTAGAATACAAAATCAGCTTTAAATTCCAATTTTTGACGCTGACAATATTTTTATTTGATTATATTTTTTAATTCTTTTTTGGTTTTGTTTTTTATTCGTGTGAATGTACCCATTTGTTTCCAAAATTTATAACATGAGGAGAATTATTTAAATTAAATTAAGTGGGCGTATGGGTGTAACAAGTTGAGCGTATTAATTATTTAAAAATGTGATAATAATCAAAAAAATTTTAAAACAAATGAAAAATGCATTTTCACTAAAGGCTGGAATGCAGTATGAGGGGCAACAACAACAAAAAGAAATAAAAAATATTAACACAACCATAAAAGTGATGAGTTAAAAATGAAAAAAAAAACAAAGAAATATAATAAATGCAAATTAAAATTAATAATCAATTCAGAAACTCATAAAACCATTAAGTGTGAAAAAAAGAAACTTTATCTTGCTAATTTAATTCTGTTTAAAGTTTACAATAAAAAAAAATCCATCCAATAATTCTTAATGATGCCTCTGCTACAAAAGTTATTCAAGTTATACCCCAACACCATATACAGTAATGAGTGGTAAATGAAATTGAATTGAAGATAGAATTTCACAAATTTTAGTTTTCTTTTGTACTCGTGGAAGCAGGTAGGGAGTAAACAAAACAAATGGAAAATGGCAGCTAAAATGGAAAAATAGTAAAACTGTGGCATTAAATTTATTTTCCTATTTTAGTTTTTGTAATTTAAATTAATTTTCTGGTGTATTATATATTTTTTTTTTGCCGGAATATAAACGCTTATATTAAGCCTAAGATAAATTTGTACGCCCTTTTGCTATTCTTTAATGAATTTAGGATTGACACAAAGCCTTTCATATCCCCCAACTTCGTACTTATTAGCCTTGTTTTTCTTTCATTATCACCAGTTATTCTAGTTAAGCAGGTGATTAGTGTACTCTTGCATATTCTAGAATGATAGGCTTGCCATTAGTCCTGGCATAGAATTAACGCCATCTATGACAAAGCATTGAATTGTTGTACTACAAGAATGGAGGAATTGTAATCGTAATTCTGCTCTTTATATTTTTATAACATTCGTTGATGATGTCCTACAGCTATTTTAATTCTAAATAATCCTGGAAGCACTGCAGTATTTCGCTGGGCTATACCTATCGACTCCGAAAGGATTGCTACTGACAGGTTTCCTTGACATTCCCTTTAATCAAGATGATTCAGTTGATTTTTAAAACGATTGCATAATAGACGCATGGCGCAGTGGTAAAGACAATTATAGACGTTATTCAACACAAAAATGTATACAAAGCGCAATAATTGAACTTCTTACATATATTGAACTTCTAGAATGGCAAATAACACACGTCAGAATTCACGGGAAAAAATTATAACTCGACTAACAAAGGAGGTCAACAAACAAATGTCACATCATGTGTCATGTAGTCTGAGGAACGAGTAGAATGTTTTCAGCAGCGTCGTCCTTATCCACCCATAGCATATTAAAGTAAAGCAATACCACGAACTGTGCTAATCGGCCTAACCATGCTTTTTATAAACCACACAACACTATACAACTTGGCGGTCAAACAAAAACTAGTATAACTACATCACCTATAGAAGAAGACACAAACAAAACTAATAACACACATATTTTTTGAGCCTGTTATGGTCCAATCATGAGACAATTTCCGATTAAGTGTGGAATAAAATATATGTCAAATGGTAACCACGGTCATAACTCTCCTCATGAAATTTTCCATGATTTCTTCACAAAAATGCGTTACGGAGAACGATAATCGTGGCCAGCCGATATCATAAGTTGTTGTGATTTTTCTTAGAAATCGTTGCTGCAAAAATATAATACTTAATGTAGTTATAAATATTTATAAATGATTCGATTCTAGGCCTTAGTTGTTGGGGACACAAAAGAGAAGAGAGAGTGAGAGTAGCAAGCTGAGCACACAACCTTATAGTTAGTAGCTTAATGTCCGTACACGTAACATACTTATTTTATGATTTAGAGTTATGGACAGTCGAAATCAACAACATCATACGTGTTGTTAAGTATGAATACGATGAGTACTTCAAACGTTGAATATGTGTAGAGGTTCCATGAAATTAAAATAAGTATGAATGCGTGTAAGGATCAGAAATTATGAGTATGATTCGAATCTAATCATCTTTTTGTATACTCATTGCTGATCTCTGGATCCAATCTGGACCAATCCTCAAAGCAACTTCATAGTGTTAAATTTCTTTTTGCTTGGGGAGTTATAAATATTTATGCAGGATATATTTTTATTCAATGTTATAATAATGAACTATGAAAATATTCGTAAACATGCTTACACATAACTAATGGTGTAATGCTTAAAATAAAATCCTGCTGACCATCTCAGTTTCGCGTTTACCATTTAGTCAGAAATAATTAAATAATTAAGACAATTTGTATTTTGCAACTTGAAAAATATGAACAGTTAACCTGTTATTTAATCCATTTGATATTTTACACGGAATGCGTTATTTTTTTTCAGGCATTCCCTTTTATTCAATTTATGTTCTAAAGCTCATTAAATTGTATTTATTTAAAAGGAAAAAGTAATTAAAAAATACACCATAAATACGCACGTAATTCTGTGCTGTTAAAAATTATTTTCTCGAAAATGATGTATATTTCCACATGTACTTCAGTTCAGTTCAGTTCAGTTATTTTTTTGCTTTAGAGTCGCCCGAAAATATGAAAAAAATTGCGTTTGTAAAGCAAATATTCTAAGAATTATTTTTTTTTCCATTTCACTTTCATTTTACTTTTTTTTATATTTTTATTTTTTGTCTATGATTTTTAATAACATTGTTTGGGCCACAACATAAAGTGTAGAAAAAATGAAGATAAAATAACATACAAATACAAAAAAATATTGTTTATTAGTGCTCATTATTTTGTAAAAACAAACAAAAAATAAAACAGAAAATATTTATTACGGACATATTTTTAATTAATTAAAATGTCATAAAGAGAAACGTGTCGAAAGGGGAATGATATAATGTTGCAAACTAAGTGAAAAGAAAAAAAGTATCGCGTACTCTACAAAAATATTTTAATATGTGGCACATTGATTACATATTTTAATTTCACAATTTTAAATACTCTTTTGGGTTCATTTAAAATACGTTTTCGTTTAACCAAATGTTTGGATGACTTTTTCTGGCAGTTTCCTTCGATCGAAAATGATCATTAACGAGCTTTAGTCAAGGTTTGGCTGGGTGTCTCTTACTGACTTGCGGACAAAGGTTCAAAATATTGACCAATTGCGTTAAATATGGCGAATTTTCAACCGGAAACTAATGATTTGCATTTACTTTTTCGAAAAGAAAAGTGTTGTAGAGTAGCATCGAATATGGTGATGAGAAGCACAGCGAAAAAGATGGTTTTTATCATCCCAAGATAAAGATTTTGATGTTAGAAATGAAGAGCATAGAAGACCATCAAAAAAGTTTAAAGACTTCGAATTGCAAACAATATTGAAAGACAATATTTAAGACAGAAGCAAACGGCGAAAATGTTAAATGTTCCATAACCAACAAACGTTCTGAGCGTTTAAAATTTTTCGGAGAGATCCTAAAGTCTGCTAAATGGGTGACAAATGGAAAAACCGCGATGGAAAATTAATGCTGCATCGAGTTGTAAATGGATTTATTTTCAGAATCCTATGCAGAAAAAATCATGGGTAATTACGGGATAATCATCACCTTCGGTTGCACAGCAGGAAGATAATGGTGGGTTCTGAAACGTGTAATGTACCACAAGCTCTTAAAACCTGGTGAAACAGTTATTACATTACTGAAACAAATGATTAATTTGGACCATGCATTGAACGAAAAACTACAGGAATGGCCCACAAGATACAATGGCAACGCACCTACACACATAGCAAAACCTGTTTAGGATTCGGTTAACTGCTACCGCACTCGGCACTTTTCGACTACTATTTGTTCTCATCGATAATACCATGTTCACATATAAGCAGGTTAGCTAGGTTATCGTGGTTATCGAGGTTATCTCGTAACCAAGCCACAAATGTATGAGGTTAGCCATACAATTTGTATGAAAAGATAACCAAGTTCAGCTGTAGGTTACCTCATAACCTAGTAAAATACGCATTGTTGCATTGAAAAGTATTCAATAAAATACTCAAAAATGCAACGCTTTATATCTATTGTGAATAGTATATTGACTAAAATTTGACAGCAATAGAAAAAAAAAACATTTGCTATGGAGAAGATACATACAAAGATACATACATACAATACATTACAAATGCGTACAGCTGTCAATTTCTGTCATTCTCGCATATGTTTAGGTTATATTTGTCATATGTGAACGCCACAAGGTTATCTCCAAGGTTAATTTTAGATAACCATAACCTTCTTATATGTGAACGTGCTATAAGACACAATTCGATTCCTAAGTCAAAAGGCGAATATTTTTATTTTCCTGGAATCTACAAATTGCGTCAAAAATGGAAGAAATCTGTAGCCAGTAATGGTCAATGCTTTGTTTTTACTTTCCCATTAAAAATTCGTGTAGGATTTTCCCCAAACAATGCTCATTTCATGTCGGTACTTGAAAATATGTAAAAACAAAATGGCTGCAATCGTATTTAATTTTATAACATTTAATTCATTTAATATATTGTTACATTTTTACCTTTTAAAAACGTTTAAAATATGAGCTCGTAGATTGCAAATAAAATAAAAAAATACATTTGTATTTAGTTTTAATCAAGATTCTTTATTATACGCACAATTCTCTATGCCACTCTTCCCAACTTTATGTAAACAACAACAATTGCCTTTTTTTCTATTTATACCCTTAGCGTAAACAATAACAATTACTAGACATTTAATCGACAGATCTTTGTAAAGGACATCTTCAAATTTCGATTACTCTCTTCTCACAATAGACTGATTGAACTTCACTAGCTCAGTCGCCTGCTTTGCCTTGCCTTTTATATGGCAGAGTAAGCAGTCAGTAAGAACATTCATCAGTTCTTGAAGGCGAATATTCATGACTTCGACTTCTCAAAATTTCTATATACTTGTAGGATTGTTGTTGTATTTTTGTTTACTGGTTTACCATATGCTGGTATTTGTTGTTATATTAAGCAGTACGATAATTTGTAAACAGGTTTGTTTACTGCATTGTTTTGTTTTTGTAGCTTTTGTTTATAATTTTAATGTTAAGCGATGTAAAAGCAAACCCCCAGTATCTAGATTTTTTCATTTTCGTAACAATTTTTATGTATGTACCGTACTAAGTGATAATGTTTATCATACGCCTGCATTTTCATTCATTTATTTGCAATTCAATTGATTTCTTAATATTTTGTCAATTAGGCGATTATATACGTATGTTTTATATTACGTACATATGTATATATGCAAGCATATATATACATATATACATATAAGACTTTAATTATATTTGCAATTATGATTATTTATAATTTCATGGCAATGATTTTATGCAAATGAAAACTGAGTGTGTGTGTATTTTAATTTTAATTATCCATCGATTGTTAAAAACTTATTTAACTATTAAGAACGGATTTTTAAATTATTTTAAATTATATCGTATTGCATTTGAATAAGCATAGTATACGATTAATTAAAATCATAATTTGTATTAATCATTAATACACAGTATTTTAAAGATTTCTATCGTAAACTAAATGAAACGAAATGAGATATTTTAAACGACATTACAATTTATTGGCATATAAAGAGAATATGAATCAATGATTAAATGTTCCAATTAATTATATTGTATTAAAAGCTTAATATTTATTTGAGTTAATGTTTGATCAACTTCGACCATATTTTACGCTTCATATTTTAATAGTTTTTTCTTCCTTTTCGATCGTTTATGGAACATTGGGCCACCACAAAACATGTCATTCATTGCTTTGTTACAAAATTATTACTGACGTTTTTACCATATAGGACCCATAAGCCTATAACGCACAATGTATAGGCTGCTTAACTTTGTTAGTTAATGGAACTAACGCCAATTTGAAATTCGCACTCTTAACGCCGTATCATCAATTTGACTGCGGGAGCTAATGCAACATTATTGAACAGATCCATAGATGCGTAAGCGGTAATAACCAGCCAGATGAGCTTGCTAGAAGGGAAGCTTAAACTCTTCTGATAGAGCGGTAAGAAATATTTGCAAGAGGATAGCTATAGCCTAGGTGTAGCTATGAGAAACTTTTGCCTACTGAGTCCTACCATTTTCCCACATATGGTGCTCTCCATATTTATGTTATTATAATTCAGATCGTTTCATATCACCCGTATAAGGATATCCAAATAACGCAAAATTACAGCTTACATTCTAAGTCATATACGTGAGTACGTTATCGTTGTCGTGTGTCATTGCAACAATTTAATTTTATTAATAAATATTGAAATTAATTGTAGTGCGTTTTGTTGCAAAACATGATATTTGTTTAACTAATCGGATGTGTTAAATAAATATTTATTTTACTGTTTATTTTAAGTAAATTTCACAATATAAATGACTTTTAAACATACTATTTATCCACAAATCTGTATTGCCATTATTGCCATGGCACTGCTTCAAATGCAAATACAGATCAAAATGTTAGTTGTTTTAACTGACAAATGTTGGTCAACAAATTTATTTTCAACAAGTATTTGATTTATTTATGCAACAATTGCAAATTGCAAATTACAAATTCAATTCAATTCAATTAAATTAAATATGTTCTCTGGTCAGCTGTCTAATGCTGTCTAACAAATCTATTGATTTGTACAACGACAAAAACAGTAGCAATATCCATTATAGGCATTTAGTATGACATGAGAAAAGGAAAACACATTTCGTAGCCACAAGATAATTACATTTGATTTTATAATGATTTATGGTTAAACGAATCATTCAAAGTTGGTCAATGACTAAACCAAAGAAAGCAACAAAAAAAAAAAAGAAACAAAATTTCCATACATTTGAATTAAATTACACGTTGCCGTAGTATAGTAGGTAGTGTACAGAGATCAGCAATGAGTATTCAAAATGATGAATAGATTCGAATCATACTCATAATTTCTGATACTTATACACATTCATACTTATTTTAATATCATACTCATATTACTCATATTCAAAGTTTGAAGTACTCATCGTACTCATACTTAACAATACGAATGATGTTATTGATTGCGACTCTCCTTTACTCAACATTTACAAGAATCACAAAATAAGTATGATTCACGTACGAACACTACAATACTCACTAGAAGGTTGTGTGTTTCTATTGTTTGCTGTGTTTGTCTTTTTCTTCATTATGATTTGATATCAACGTCGTACACATACTCATTGCAACCTGTACTTATAAAACAATGTTGTAGAGAGTACGAATGAATAAGAGTAGTTGAATTTCAATACTCACTCATACTCAAAATTCCATGAGTACTTATGAGTAGCGAAAAAACGATTCATTGATAATCTCTGGTATTGTGTTGACTCATTAGGCATTGCGCCACGGTTCAAATTCCAGGTCAGATATCAAAAATGAAATATAAAATATATTTCCTCGGTGACTTCCTCTGAGCAGATTTCTGGCAAAAGCTCTGAGGGTAAAGAAGAAATTGCCATTAAGAGTTTCTCAAAAATTTGTCGTTCTGTCACGCCACTTATATATAAAATTAGCTGACTGAAGAGTTGTAATGATGTATGTATGTGTTTTGCAGAGAAACCAAAGGCAACCGAATATTTGAAGGCTAACATTGGTGCGATCGAATGAGGTACTGTGAGGCGGCAGCCATATGAATAAATGAAATAAATTTGACAAATTTTCAAATCGGTTTTGATTTATTGCATTTTTAAATTTAAACTTTTAAACGGCCCACCCTATGTGAAAAAATATTTCTTCGGTGACTTTCTTTCTCAGTAGTCTTGTGAAAAAATTCCGAGAATAAATAATAAATAGACATGAAATAGACATGGAATCCTGGCTGAAGTATTGCAATGATGGTTAAGTAAGCAAGTAACTGCTGCACTCGCTTTGTAGCTCTTGAAATCATATGTCAGCGAGGTTGACACCAATTAATTTCGGTCAAGTCCCCACATATTTGATACATCAGCAGTGTTGTTAAGAATTTGGATTGTACGAATGTTATTAATTTAGACTGTAGTTGTAATGAAATTGTTTTCTTATTTATACAACGCCTTTAAAGTTATTTGTTGATGAAATAATTGTCGAAATTTCTGATTAATTCGTTTTATAGCGCTTATGCATGGGTGGGTATATTCATCTCAAATAAAAATTATTCTAATCTTAAATAACAATCAAATCAATTCAGAAAATCCAAAACTAAAGCAAAAAAAAAAAAGGAAATATTATTCAGAAAAATTAAAAAAAAAAAAACAATTTGTTTTACTGTTCCTATTCAAAGTAAATTGCAATTGTTTGGTAATTTTAGAACGAATGCTTAATTTTTATGGGCGAAATATTCTTAATAACTCAAATACTTGTTGATAATAAAGCAATAAAAATTCAAGTGTTTATATTGGGAGAATGAACACAGTAAAATAAATATTTTTCAATAATTTTTTAAAATGTTTTTGTTTTTAAACTAGAAATAGAATGAAAAGAATAAAAATCAAATAAAAATTGTTTAAAGCAGAATTACTTGCTTTTGTTGTAGCGGCTAAGCCTCGTAGATGTTGAGTCTTGCGATTCGATGACCTGAAACCGCTATTGATGTGGCCGGATGATGAGGTGGAAGCTTTTGATATGCGGTGATTATTGTCGCTCAATTCGCCATTGCTGTCGGCACTGAGAAAAGAATTATTCATTAAATTTTCATCGAATGTAAATCCATCCAACCAATACATGTCATGGTATTTTTATTGTTTTCTTTTTTTTAATTTTTATTTATAAAGACATCCTTGATTTAGTTTTTTCTGCTTTAACTATTGGAAGTTTAAAAAGTTTTTATTTCGTCTTTTAACAATGTTTATTGTTAACAAAAAAACCCTTTGCAACAATCGATTTTGATTTATTTGGTTATTTTTCACCGTTTTTTTATTTTTATTTTTTTGTTTGTTAATTATATTACATATGTATGTAGATGAACAAACGCACACATATGTGTGCATTTATTGAAAAAATTTTTTATTTGTTTTGTAAACTGCATTGATAACTATGTAAAGTAATTTTTTCACTTTTAAGAATTTTTTCATGCTTTCACAAATTTTTTTTTTTTAACTTTGTTTTGTTCTGTAGTACATTCACTTTCTTTTTTTGTAATTTTTTTTTTTAATTTTATTCTGCAATTCATCAATAAAAATTCGTATAATTTAATGCCGCGCCTTTAATATATTCAGTTAATTTACGTGTATGTTTCGTGCACAATAATGTACTGAATTATGATGGTTTTTTTGTTTTCAACACTGTAGACTCTTTTAGAAATTAAAAAAAAGAAAACAACAACACAACACAAATAAAAAAAAATTAAATGAAAATACAATTTTAACAAATAAACCATATAGTTAAAAAGAAACAACAAAAACAAAAAAAAAATTGAAAAAAAAAGAAAAATTGCGAACGATTTCGATAATTCCTATCGATTGATTTGTTTGTTGTATGTATACAACTCGTTCTCGTACATGGTTCAAGTGTTACAGTACAAATACAATTAAAACCAAAACAAGCAACAATTGTTCATGACGATGACGACGACGATAATGATGATGTTGCTTGCCGGTTAGTTGATTGTGGCTGCCGATTGTTGCTGCTGTCTAGTTAAATATACTATGACTGTATGTACTTTTTAAAGATTATTGGGTATTTTTTTATTTAATTTTATTTACTTGTTTTCATATTTGATTTCAATACAATTCCTAAATGAATGTATTTCTTCTGTTTTCCTTTGAAGCGTGGGGTACATTAATAATTTAGTTGAAAGGCTGATGACAATACAGCCATTTTGAAAATTAATACAAGTTCAGTTTTCTTCAATCAAATTGTGCAAAAAAAAAGCAGGACTAATGCGAAATAAGAACAGCCAGTTCATAGGGTTCTTGACATTTAAAATTAATCATAAATATTTGAATAAAAAGACGTTTTATTTTTCAACAACTTAGGATCATATTTTACCAAATTGTTATACTTCAAACAAAAAAAAAGCATCGATTTCAATAAATCAAATGTCTTTTAGCCGTGCCACATCTTTCGTGGTTAAGTTGAGATAATATGGCGAAAACAATAGTTTTCTTGCGAACTTAATCCATAAGTGCCGAGACCTTCAGGGTAAAGTTGACTTCGAATGACAAACCTTAGAAAGAGTTTTTTCCAGAAGACTTCTGAGGTAAAGTCACCCACAGAAATGTTTCCACTGCATTGAATGCTGTTTAGATTCCTGTGTGTATAGGTGGATCTACTAGTTTAAATCATGTGCAAAACAATGTTTGTTATTCCTGCAAAGTTATTGTCGATTGTGAGCAAACTCAGAAACTAATCTGCGGAAAGCTTAGGGTAGGTCCCTACTCATGTAGTGCTTTGTGATGTAATTAGGCAAATAAATAATGGTAGGAAAGGGTAGGAAAGAAAGAGTACAGTGATAGTAGATATTTGAATTGAATCTATTTGCATAACAAGCTATAGGAAAGACTTCGGCGGAAAAGAAGTTCCGCATGTGAATAGTGCAGCTAAAGAACGAATACTATCTGTAATGTATTGTGCAATGCAATGGCCAATCGATCGCAAACATATGTGATGTACGTGGCAGTCGTGTAATATGTATAGTATTGGCGATTTCCGGAAACATGTCGCTTTATTTTCCTCAAACACCGTTGAAGTAGTGGTAGAACAGCTAAACGCAAACCACATTACGACGGTGTTATAATAAATAAATATAGGTGGATACCCTATTGTGATTTATAAGAATCTTCGCTCTCGCCTATACCATGTCGAGAAGCCTCACAATAAACATCATGGCACTAGGCCATGCACAAGAATTGTACGCCATTTTCAGGCATTTATATATCATTTGGTGCAGTTGGTGTGTGAACATTTGTTTGCTACTCTGCAGAGGAACGTCAATATCATGTGTGCATTAATTTCAGTTTTTTGTTTGACCAGCATTTTCCAGTGCGTCAACTTTTTTGTTATAAATTGAATGGCTCCGGAATCGTAAAAATTTTTGCTGTCACTTCCAACTATTTTGTATATATTCTATTTACTTATCAATTCTTCTACCTATAAACTGCTTAGGAGTGTTCTGATTTTATATTTTTTTTTTGCAAAATTCATCACTCTTGACTTGTCTTAAATTTCAACTTTAACTTATATTTTCCGAAATAGAAATTTTATAAAACCAATATTCTTTCTTTTAAGTTGGCTGAAGAGAATTAAGTTTCATTTTATTTTGGAAAATGTAAACATAAAATTCTTTTGATTTTTAATAGAAACAAATTTGAAAATCTTCTTTCAGAATAAGTTTGTTTACGTGTACTTCGCTTAAAGCATAAACAAAAAAGTATACTCTTAGAGACATTGATATGCTACATTCAGTTATGAAGAGAATAAAAGTATGTCGGGTCCTCCATCAAGAACTTCCAAACTTAGAAAGTTGAAAACTGCAAATACATTTATTCAGGTCGTTTTGCCAAATCGCATGGACGGATGTATATTCATTGGAATTGCAAATAATGCAATTGTTTTATAAAAATGTGTGTTCTTTAAGTACGACGTTTTCACCGAAAGCCGATAGGGCAAGTGAACAAATAAAATTGTAGAATTTGTGCCAACACTAATCCACATCCGATTCAAGAGCATACAATTCAGTGGTTGATATTTTTTCAGAAAGAACAGTATAGGTCGATGATTACCAAATTTTTTTCGCCTGAATTTAACGATCTAAACACCAACATCAAGACCGCTCATATGACAATGGATATTTTGTACAAACGATGTGAGGGCATGCTTATCTTACCGAGATCGTGCGATTTGATGGCGTTAGACTTCTTGACCGTTGTTACTCTGCTACGTTTTCGTGTTGGAATGACCAAGCTTACCACGCTCACCGAGTATAATTGGTATTGCCAAATGTCATGGCAGGGCAATATTGTTGCCATGAAAATTGTCATGAGAATCTTATTAAATTCGATTCGACAAATTTGGATACGACATTAACCTATTGGTCCCATAACTCGCGCATAAAATTAACACGCATAACATAAGAAATGAGATATGCTCGGCCTTAATCCTGATCTTAGGGTTGTAATGGCCAATAAAGTATGTTAACATTGTTAACACAATAGGTTATAAATACAAATTCACTCGGATATTGAAGCAGTTGTTGTTCGAATATGGCTTTCGTTTAGTTCCTCTTTATTTCTGGAACAATTAAGTGGGAAGTACCCAATAGATGATTATGGTTATAGAAAGAGGTTTTTTATCGGAGGTATTTGTTTAAGATTGATTATATGCTCCGTGGTCGCCATAATCTTCTAAGTAGTGTGTTAAACTTCTGCTCTAATATCTCGCCATTGCTTCGACCTTCTTTCTGGACGCTTCAGTGTCACACTTATCTGGGTCCCCGGGCACAGCAATATTCCCGAAAACTGCAAAGCCGACGAGCTCGACTTGGTAATGCCACTTACCTCGGTCAAGCTGGCCATCGCGCGAAAATTCTTTCGAGAAGCCAACCTATTCTGCTTCACCGCTAGGCTCACTTGGCTCTCGATCGATTGAAAGGCGCACCAAAATGGTTACTCGAACTTGGTCGTGGCGTCAATCTTAATCACTGTGGCGTAGGCGCGCAAAAAGCAAAGGCGCCTGGAAGGATATGTTGCGGCAGGTCGAAATCCGTTACTCAGGTTGTTAATGGCCAATTAAGTAAGTAAGTGATTTGGAGAACTTGGTCAGTACAGAGACTGCGTTAACCTCTAGCGTCACAACGGGCTACTGCACGTGCTCAAGTAGGTTTTTGGCATCAAGGCTACCACTCTAACCTAACCTTTAATATCTTGAAAAAAAAAATTAAGACTTTTCATCATCAGACTGTTCTACACTGTCAAAAAATGAAAAAAAAACTAGAAGAAATGTGTTGCATCAGGATAATGCATGCGTTCATAATCCGTATTTAACAATTGACCACGAGTTCCTATTTCTGGTGAATTATTTTCTTCCTTCACAGAATCGAAAATTGATTGTCAAATCGTTTTCCCCAATATGATTGTCAATTGGAGATTCGCAATGAACCAATAAATGACAACAAATTGTTGAACTAATGGAATATTTATTTGTTTGTTCTACGATCCAAAGTGATTCATATTTAGTTCTGCAATTGAGATTTTTTTTTATTTTTATTTTTTATTTTTGAAAAGTCCATGTCTTGTAAACATAGCGTATAATGACACTGAATTTATTAAAATGTCACTCAAGTGATTGTTTCTTTTAAGAAATCAAAAGAAAAATAAATTCCTTTCATTGATTGAAAATTATAATTTTTGTTTTTCATCTGTGTGTTTGGGTGGAAATCTGGCACAGTATGTACTTTTACTTTTACTTTACTTTTCAATTATTTTCTTTTCATTGTCTGGTTATAATTAATCTGTTATTGGGGGGTTTTTAACCCTTACGGTTAGAAACATATTTATTTCGGTTCAAACACGTCATTATTTAATTTATTTTCATTTTAATGCAAAACAACACCAAATAAAAAAGAGGAATAGAATCACACGATCTTGACGATGTTTTTGTGTTTATTTATTGTTCCTTTGTTTTTTGCCATTAGAAAATGTGTGCGTGTGTGTATGTTTAGGTTAAAATTGATTTCATTATTTGTTGTTTTTCAATTATTTCCAGCAAGCCAACCAAATATAAAGTAATCTACACATTAGAAGATTAATGTACATGCACATACAATATTTATTTACTTTGTATGAAAACAGATTAAGAGAGTGTAAACACATGCATACATTTAAAATTTTTTTTCAAAAATTTTCGAATTTCTTTGAAATTTTATTGTGTTCAATACAATTGAATTAGAAACCCACAATACAATACCACATGCGTACGCGTACATACTCGTACATGAGGTGCAACGTTGTCATTTACCATTTAGCAGCTCATAACAAAATTTGTATGTATTTGTTTTTACAATAATTTTAAGAATTTACATTTTGATCACGACTGGTCTATATTTAGTCTGTAAACAAATCATTGCTTGCACATGTAAACACATGACTGATGACGAATTCCTTATAAAAATAAATACGCTATGCTTAGTTAACTGGAAAATGCATTGATTTCTCACATCCATCCAATTCATGGAAGGTGTTAATTTGAAATGTTGATTTATTTACTTGAATAAATATTAATCGATTGAATTGGTGTGAAATATTATATTTCACCGGATGTAAACTAAAAATTATCATGCGTAAATACATTGTATGTCTCAGAAAGTCTACAGTCTCCGAAATGAAATCATGCGTTGGCGGTTAAGCCTACAAAATGCATTCAACAGTGTAATACATAAAGACAAATTTGTTAACAAATATGTTCTATGTTAAGGACTTATCAGACATATCCACAACATGAGATCCAACGCATTCAGAAAAAGTGACTGTTTGATGTGAAGGCATGACCATTTTGACCATGGAGGTGATGTGAAATAGTCACCGAGATCAAGCAACTTGACTCCGATGGCATATTTTTTTTTTTTGCGGTTTTTTAATATTGATGGCTTAATATAGAAAGGTCGTATCTTACATTTTCAGTACGTTACAGGAGAAGGAAAAAACTTAATAAAAGCTAAAACAAATATGTTATGTTATGTTTCTTTTAATTACTGTAAATCAACTATTCGTCAACATAGGAATCTGAATTTTTCAGAGGATGTGTATGGGGGTTTTGTCTACCAGAATATGTAAAAACCCCGATTTTGAAAAAAATCGAGATACGACCTTTCCATATTAAGCCATCGATATGCACAATCCATGCCGTAATCCAAATTCAAACTGATTTACGTGCCAGAATCACGGGAAATTGAACATATGAAAGATGTTGTACACCACATACAATGACATCAATGGGTCTTTTAAACGAAAATAAACAGTGATATCTCACATACACTTTGTTTTATCTAAATTTAAAGAAAGACCCATTAGTTAATCAATAGCTCTTAAGTTTATCAATTTGAGAGTATAACGACAATACTTCTGAATAGAGATTGATCGTTATTTTCTGTCGACAGTTGACCTATTTACTAATTGATTAGTAAATCAGTTTCAATTCCGACTTGGGCCCAGCATCTCACAGTAATCTGAAGATTAGTATGTTGACTTGCTAAACGAAAAATATTACTTTCAGCGTCCCCCATATATAGGTAACTAGTTGGCATGAAAACGTCTCTTGAATCTGTCGTTCGGAATCAATATTAAACTATGAGTCCCTCAACTCATGAATACTATTAACTCACACAACAACATCATTAGTGTGGGAAGATAGTTTGAAATCCTGATTAAAGGATTATAATGGTTAGTTAAGTAAATAAGTAACATAAACAGTATTTGGTACCAAAAAAGTTGGTCAACTTGTCATAGTTCGTTTAGTAATCGATTCATTGCAAAATCAATTTAAACTAGTTTTACTAGAAGTATGTTCGGCCTACGTACTGGCAGTCCGCCCGGAATTAATTTCTCACGTCTGAAAGCTTATACCCCAACTGTTATTAATGCCATACGAGGTAGTTAAAAATTTGTCTGATCGAGTTGAACATGTAGTACACAACAGAGATCAGCTATGAATCGTTCTTTTGCTACTCATAAGTATGTTCTCATAAAATTTGGAGTAGGAGCGAGTCAGCAGTATTGAAATTCAACTACTCTGATTCATTCGTACTCACTACAACATTAATTTATAAGTACAGGTTGCAATGAGTGTGAGTACAACGTTGACATCAAACTCATAACATTCGAAATATGTCTAATTCATACTCATACTCATTCAGATTGATAAATTTAGAAAAATACACACAAATGATTCGAGTGATTCGAATCATTCATCGAAATTTACAGTCTTAGTTGTTGTTGCATTAACAAAAAAAGAAGAAAGAAAAAGACAAAGCCAGCAAGCAAAGCAAGCACACAACCTTCTAGTGAGTGATTCGAATCATTCATCGAAATTTACAGTCTTAGTTGTTGTTGCATTAACAAAAAAAAGAAGAAAGAAAAAGGCAAAGACAGCAAGCAAAGCAAGCACACAACCATCTAGTGAGTATTGTAGTGTTCGTATGCGAAACATGCTTATTTTGTGATTCTTGTAAATGTTGAGTAAAGAAGATTCGAAATCAACAACATCATGCGTATTGTTAAGTATTGAATATGAATAGTATGAATATGATATTAAAATAAGTATGCATGCGTACAAGTATCAGAAATTATGAGCATGATTCAAATGTACTCATCTTTTTGTCTACTCTTTGCTGATCTCTGGTGCACACCAGATTATAATGAAAAAAAAAAAAAAATCAGTTCAACAACATTTCAATCATGTATCAGTTCTTAAACACCATAGCTAATCAAGCCATATAAATTATGTTACTTCCTTCAATTTAAGTAAAAAATAAATGTAAAAAATGATGTACTTTTTATTGCAGACCAGAGAACACATATTTTTTTAATAGTTTTGACGACGTTTTTTTTTTATATGCTGAGTAACAGCACGATTTCCCACTTTTTTTTTTATTTTTTTTTTATTATTTTCCTGTTAATTGTGTTTTCTTTTTTTTTTACCAGGCGTCATACACTTTCACTTTTTTTACAAAAGAAAATTTTCAGTGACCACACATAGCACAACGGAAAAGGAAAAAATTATCATAAAATATTTTCACGTTTAAAAAAATAAAAAAAACGTTAAATAAAAGAAATATGTATACTACATAGGCCTTATGTATCCCCAATTTTACATGATTTATTTTTTTGCACAAGATTTTTTTTTTATTTTTCTTTTGTTTTCTGTATTTATTTTCTTTTATACTTTATTACCCAATTTTTTTTACGCAGTGCTGTTTTAATTGATTAATTGTATTGATTTTATTTTGTTGTATTGTTATGATGAAGGAATCATTGGATTTTCGATTTTTATTTATTTTTTTCTTTCTTTCCAGTGATGTTATATGTTTTTAATTAAAATTCACATTCAATACGGCAAGTAATTAAAATTGTTGCCAAGATTAATGATCGTTTGCAATAGCGATCAGCAGTAAAATATTTATATTGTAGCAGAAATTGCCTTTCGAATTGTATGATTATTATGATTACTTTTGCAATTACTTTAAATGTTTAATTTAAAACTCATTTCAGACATTTTTTAAATAAAACTTATTAAACAACTTTTAATGTTTTTTTTTTTAATTTTGTAATTGGTATTTATGTATTCGTATGCAATTTTTTATTAATTTTTTTTATTATTTTGAAATTTTAATTTCAACTCTTTTGATTACAATCAATATTTATTTTTCTTTATTTTCACTTTTTTATTGCCATTTTAACTGCTCAATTGTATGTATAACATTACTTACTAACTGTAAACCGATTTTATTACTTAATTGACTTTTATTTTCACTGATTAAAATAATAAAAAAAAAAAATTCAAAAAAACCATCTAATTCGTTGGCCTAGTACAGTGATTGTAGAAAATAAATGAATATATTCCAGATTTGTATTTTTTTCTCTTTTTTTTGGCGCATTTACACACACATACACTATGTAGTAACTACACTATACACTATGCAAAGAAACAATAGCATTTGCATTGAATGCAAGTATGTGTAGTCAGTCAGTCCATCAACGAAATTGCGTTAAAATACTTCCGTAACGGCGCGCTTGAAATACTAAACAGTCTGCGTGTGTCACACCCTTTCATTGTTTTTCTGCTTTCAAAATAATCATGTTAATCTGGCTGGAAAATTGTAGGAAAATGAAATAGATGGCAACTAAAATGCAGACATACACACACATGGACACACACGTAAACATTCTATTGAATGTATTAACGTACAAATACCGACCAAAGCAACAACAACAACAGCAACAGCAATAAAGCCAACGAAACAAAAAAACGAAAAGACAGAAACTAAACAAAAATCCGTTATAATTTTCGACGCAAATATAAACAACTTGTCCCACTGAATGAATGCAACGAAATAACTTTAAACAGCTGAGTCCAATGCAGTAAATGTGCATATAATGAACTCACTCGTTGCTTTAAGGCACCATTCACAAATACACATAAGCCCGATAACACATACCAATAAGCCAGCGAACGTTAAACAATATAAAATGCAAATGCATATAAAAAAAAAAGAAATTAAGGCACAGTGGTATGACTTCATTTAATTGTTAAGTTTCGAAACTGAATACACGCTTCCTAGGAATATACATATGTATGTAAAGAGTTTTTCATTAAACATTTCCTATCAGCATTCATTATCATTTATTACTCGCCACTGTCACCTCTGGAGACAACTACGTCTTAAATCACTCATGCAAAATATCCAATGTGGCATGAGTTGTGTGCACATGGAGCAACACTGTTGGTGTCCAGATCAGCCCTATCAGGCCAAAAGAAGTTGATAATCATATTGTACTCGCCGTTGTCCGTGATGTACTGGCCAACCCATAAATACACACACACTTACATAATTGGTCATTACAACCCTTCAGTCGGGCTTACGGCCTATCTTCTCACACCACTCATGTTATGTGCCTTAATTTTGTAATTGAGTGGCGAGACCTACAGTTTAATATCGTCTATGAAATATCTGCTTAGTATGCCTGGCATACAGTGGTTCCGCACCATTTTTCGAGACCACTTATTGCACGTGACTAAGCTGCACGCTATTGAAAAGCAGATCCTTAAACGTAAATTTGTTTGGATTTATGACACACTAAGAAGACCGACAAACGACATCGCCCACAAAGCAAACGCAAAAGGGGTCGTCTAAAAATGGATTGAAAAAAGTGATGTAACGAGCAAATCGTTTAGCGAATGCTTGACGATCGTAAGTAGATATTCTCAGAAAATTATTTGTTTGGTCTAATGCATCCCAAAAAAGTCATATTTTTGTGTGTAGTCGCCGTATTCAAGTAGTACTGTGTTCGTTTATTAGACATAAAGCCCGGGTTCGAGCCCCTGGCCAGATCTTTCTGACCCAAACTTTAAATTTTTGAAGAAAATCAAATGAATTCTTTGGTGACTTATTCGTACAGCGCCGTCTAAACAAACTCACTTACTTATAGCCCTTTTTATACACTGTGCAACATTGTCATCACTTTGAACTAAACACACAAATGTTTATCGACACACATCTAAATACAGGGTGTTTTGTATGCGTTTTTTTGGGATGATGGGTTTCTTCTGGTTCTAGTCGGCCATATATTTTTCATGAGTATGTGCGTTTGTTTATAATACTTTTAGTGTTTGAGTATCCGTCTAATAGTCTGTCCAATAAATTGATAGTTTTAGTGCTTTTATTTAATTTTTTGTTGTTGTTGTTGTTGTTGTTTTTGTTGTCTATATTGCAAACATGATAATCACTCACTTGCTTGCTCGCTTGCTATCGATAACCACTGAGACAGTTTTACAATAAACGTTATATACATACTCTATTATGATAATATTTAATGTTGTTTGTGGTGTTGTTGTTGTTATTGTTTAAATTTTGTTTTTTCTTTCATACTCTTCTTTGTCTTCTATAATACCATTTGGCTTAATGCCTTATTTTCTTGTTTTTATTCAATTTTTACAATTTCTTTCATTTCTTTCCTTTGCTTTGGTCGTACTTTCTTGGAAATTTAAAAGATTTTCTTTAAGGGTCTGTTAAGTGTTACACTGGATATACCATACATACATATATATGTACTCGTGTATATGATTTGGGGTGTGAGTTTATTGTATCTCTTTATTATAATAATAATTTTTGTTTTTTTGGCTTTAGACTCCAAGTAATTTTCTTCAATAAGCAGTTGTTGTACATACACAGACTGCACTGACATGCAGTTTACAATTTCTCTATCGCTGCCGATAAACGTTTCATGCCTAATGCCTTGACATGTAGTGATAGATTTATAAATAACCTCGAAAATTGATAATTAAATCATTATTTATGTGCTGGGTATGGATAGGGTTGTCCATACTATTTGGCACGAAGATGCAGATGAATTGAAATTTTTATGAAATTGGCATCGGCTAACATCCAATAACAGAATAAATGCATCCTTTGGCTTTGGTGTTCTCTTCTGTGCTGTAGAAAATATAAAATAATCTAATCTGATAATGGCTTGGATAACATAATATTGTGGAACAAGAACTGAAACGGACAAATATATATGGATAGATGTTGCAGTCATTCCAAAATCCACACTAAACGGGATGCATTGCACATTCTAGGATCTCATTTCGATTGGTGTCAAGTTCCAATTTCCACATGAATTCATGACTCTTGAAGAAAATTGTGATCAGTTGCAAACTGCACCAGGAGCCATTCAGGGAAACCACATCGTAGTCTATGATTGCTTAACTTCAGTTCCTGGGTCAGTTAAATTTTATATACATACAGGCGCATTTCACGATGCATAATTTGCCCAGTTACTGTCTGTGAAAAGCAAAATCGACTACCTCGTATTCTTCGCTCGTTAGTCGGTAATGGAGCACTTCACAGTATAGAAATACCGTGTTCGCCTACAACAGAGATCAGCAATGAATCGTTTTTCGCTACTCATAAGTACACATGAAATTTCGGGTATGAGTGAGTCAACATTATTGAAATTCAATTACTCTGATTCGTACTCACTACAACATTGATTTGTAAGTATAGGGTGCAATTAGTATGAGTACAACGTTGACATCAAACTCATACTATTCGAAATATGTTTGATTCATAAGCCTACTCATTTAGATTCATAACTTTAGAAAAATACTTATAAGTGATTCGAGTGATTCGAATCATTCATCAAAATTTACAGTCTTAGTTGTTGTTGCATTTACAAAAAAAGAAAAAGTCAAAGACAGCAAGTAAAGCAAACACACAATCTTCTAGTGAGTATTGTAGTGTTCGTACGCGATTCATACTTATTTTGTGACTCTTCTAAATGTTGAGTAAAGGAGAGTCGAAATCAACAACATCATACGTGTACGAGTACGTGTATGAGTACGATTTGGTAATGAGTAGTATGAGTATGATATTAAAATAAGTATGAATGCGTATAAGTATCAGAAATTATGAGTATGATTCGAATCTACTCATTTTTTTGAACAAGCATTCGATTTCTCTGCAAATACTTGGTTAGTCTCTAAACACATATTTTATCTTCTGTAGCAGATTTTAGGATGATAGGGTTGTCATTTATCGTTGGCTGTGACGTACATACATAACTGGTCACCACATCCCTTTCTTCAGGATTACAGACTAGCTTCTCACACCACTTATGTTGTATGTGTTAATTTGTTACTTGAGTGTTGGGACATAGAGTTTGAAGTCGACTCCGAACGACAGATTTCTGAGAAACTTTTCAGAGCAATTTTTTTTTACTCTCAGAGTTTTTACTAGAAGAATAATGAGGGGAAGTCGCCGCAGAAATAAAGTTTCATATTTCGTTTTGATGTCTGACCCGGGGTTTGAACCGTGGCCTCACGTCTAATAAGCCATCACACTACCCAGTAGACTACGGCAACGTCCTGTTACCTGTGAGTAATGGGTTTTTATGTGGGTTGCGGTGGTCAGAAACTTTGCTCGTTACATCCTGCTCTTCCTTAACAGTTGCAGCAGTCTGAAAATGTAATGACGATCGTTTTAGACGTACATACATACATATTGTTGACGTTATCCTTTCTGAGTATTACGAATAAGGAAATTCTTGGATGAATTATTTGGAGGTCAAGAAACTTATTTTTTTTTTCAAAATTTAAAACCACAGATTAGTTTTTCTTCTTCTGGATTAGAAGCTACGTTACTTCGGTTTATGGCCGAAAACGGTGAACATTTCACCTTCTAATTATTTAATTTCCTTCCATAGTGTCATTGAAATGAATTTGGTTTTTTCGTTAAATCATGTGTAAACTCTTTAAAAGTTCTACAACTAAACATTTAAAGTGAAATGATTTATATATGTATTCTACGTTACATTTGCATTACAATTATTTACACACACATATATGTAAATATGATGTGTGGTACCGCCTACAGAAATATTCTTGTTAAACAACGGATACTAGCCTTTGTTTCTTGAATATTCTGTAATAAAAATCAGCTAAGCAAATAACAACAATACATATGTGTGTACATACATGAACATGCAACTGCCTTCATTTGGATCGAATATTTAATAAAAATTCACGTATGAAACAACTGAAGGCATTCTCCTTCCGTTTCAGGATGTATCTTTTTGTTTTTTTTTTTGTTTTTCTTTTCTTTTTTATAAATTTTAATGGGAAAAAGAATTTATAGACATTGAGCCGTCAATTTAAAAATGATTATCGATAACAGGGTAACATGAAAGAGAGAGATTTAAAGAAAAATGTTACAGACTCAGTAGCCACTGACAGCAAACTGTTAGCAGAGGAGATTTCAAAAATAGTACAGTAATTAAGAAAAGTATTCATTCGGTAATAAAGTTGATAAATAGATTTCCGTGACGTGAAAATTAGATTTCCAGGAACTTGAAATTTTTGACAATTTTATAAGTTAAATCGGTCAAATTAGTTGCCTGCTTTACCAAATTTTCGTGGTGGGATTTTGCATACAACAATACGCACAAAAATGTTTTTATCAAATTTTTATTAAAACTCGCCTGAACAGATAGCCTGAATAAGAACCAAACAGTACATTTGGTATTAATATGGGATCAAGTCCACGTCACTACAGGTATCTTTTTTAATTAAATTTTTTTTAGCCTTGAAATCGTGTGTAAGTTTCGAATCTATTTACTTTGGGCACTGACTGTAAAGCAATCACTGCATTGTACTTGTATTTGAAAACTGTTTGTAATTAACACATCAACACGCCACATGTGTATGACATGCATTGGATATGGGAAACACACAAACACATGCAAACCTCTAGACCAACACCAAATGTATGATGTAAAAGGAAGTATAAAGAAATAAACGATAGCCAAGAAAAATATTGGTCGGCCAAGAACGCTATATGATGCTCTACACCTGTTGGTTGTTGTAAGCGTATTTAAGTGTAAACAACAAAATTTTTCCTTTCCATGGAATTTCAGCAACATGGCCAAGATAGAGGAAACATTTATGGCAGCAACAAATCTTTCTTTTCATATTTATTTGGAAATAATTTCTTAATACAATCACACTCAACAACTTATAACACTTTCCATATGACGTAGCGCTCTTAAAGACATACACTTATCGAGTCTCCTGTGATTTGAAAGAAATTCATTGAAAAGATTATCTACGATGATTGGAAGCATTGCAGTGCTGAGACTGAGACGGAGGGATGGAGAGACATTCACCATAAAACATTGGAATTTTTAAATTGATTTACATGGCAAGAGTATTTTTTTTTTCGTAGATTATTATATAACAACTGCTGGAAATCAAGGAAATACATGAGACATGTCTGAAAGTGAAGATTAAATTGATGACACAAGACTCAATAATATTTACAACGTGTTTGTTAAATGAAAGAAACTTAATGATTTACATACTCAGTGTATATAAAGAAAATATTTTCATTGAGAAATTGTCTATTAATAGATTTCAATGACAAAATTAACATCAATATGATATATAAAATGATTAAATATTTTATTGATTTTCACAAGACATTTTATTAGAGATTAGAGAAAGTTTTCTTAATTGTTTACGAAAACATACAGGTAATAATCCGTAAATTATGATAATTTTAATAGCATGTCAAAAATATGTTTGAACATTAATTCTAACTCAATTAGATCTATAATCCTTACACCATTCAATGGAATGGAAAAATTTCTTAGAGATTAACCCACAATAGGCTTACGTTATGTTCCCTTGAACGGATTACTGTACGTTTGGCGTGTTCGATCATAGGTTTAGTTATTTGAACCTCATAATCCGCTATTTTTCATAGTTCTGGTAGTTCTGGTAATAAGGAACTGCCAAGGTATCCTATAAGATCCTTTAGTGACCAATATCCAAGGCACACAAATTGCTAAAATCTATCTAAACTGAACAGCTTCGTCAAAGTTTCCCAATGAGCGGTATGGACCGTTTTGTCTTCAACAAAAACAAGATCAACAGTAGTCGTAATGTGAAGAGCCCGTACGCTTAGACTTAGAGTCCAATCGGAAGCCCGATTTAATTCCTATTAAAAGATAAGGAAGATCAGATTATTTCATTCGGCTTAGTGCGAATAATACCTGCGATTTGTTTTCTCGCTTGAGAAAATCTCCGCAGTCGCCATGAAGGATCTTGTATATTCCTCATCCTGACTTCTTTTACTTTCTCCAAAATTCATTCAAATATATGGCAATAAAACCCGCTCGAAGCCTACCCGACTGAATTCAAGAGAGTTTTAATTTTATTAATATGTTGATATAAATACATATGAACGTGACCGATTCTATATATGTATACATTTTATATTTTAAATCATTTTCAGTGCTTTTCAAACTAAACAGTTTGTTAAGAAATGTGTACTTTTAGGCTGCCGGCAAATGGCATCAGCAAAATGTTTCTTTGAAATTCAGTCTGAAGTCGTTTTAAATTATACGATAAAATTCAAAAATTTTAGCCGTTATTCAGTTTCAATATACTCATGATACCTTCCCATTAGGATCACTCTAAGGCAACTGTAATAATCTGAAGCCATTAAACAGCGGAAGTCGCCCTAGTCTAAAAGGTAGTGTGTTGGCTTATTAGACATGAGGCCATGGTGCAAACCTTAGCTCAGGCATCAAAACGAAAATATATAAGAAAAAATATTATTCGGCGACTTCCTCACAACAGATATGTAAAATGACCATGTAAAGTTCCTTAAAAATCTGTCGTTTACAGTTGATTTTAAATTGAAGGTCTCGCTATTCATGTTTAAAAGTAACACACACACCAATAGTGGTGGGAGAAACTAGGTCGTAATTGTGATTGAAGGGTTGTAATGACCAAGAAAAGGCTGTGTGAATCAAAGACCGATACCATAAGGGAAAAATCATATGCATTACTAAACACTTTAAATCCACATCATTGGAGCCCCGCAACAATATTCCATTGTAAGGGCAAGTACTCATCCACATGTTAATAAAATGTAATTTGCAAAGTTTTTGTTGTACTTAATTTGTAGTAATATTTGTAAACATTTCATGTTGCAATTTTTTAAACATGACCATAAATTTTGTTTTAATTTTTTTCTTGTTGTTGTTTTTTGTACTTTATAAGTGCAATTTTATTGCCTGATTTTTATTTATTTCAAATAAAAGTTTTTGGCAACAAGTGATTTTTTAAGCTTTTTTTGTTTTGTTTCTAATAAAATTGCATGTTTACGTTTGTAAACGGTGGTGTAATTTTATTGGCCTGGTAATATTTCACTTTTTTTTTTTTGTTACAAATCGTTTACAAGAGTCTCGTACACTTCAATAACAAATAATTCTGTTTTTATTTGCTTAAATTTTAAACTGTTTTCAAAGTGTTTTTCATAATACTTATGCTTTTTTACTTCAAATATTCTTAAGTAATTTATTTCCATTCTCTTCGACATGATTTCATGTTCTTGAATAATTTAAGGATTTCAAGAAAAAAAAGGAAAAAAATGAAATAAAAAGAAAATCAAAGTATATACTGCAACAGGAGCTACAATAACGTCGGACAGGGTAATCAATAATTAATTTATATTGTTGTATTTATTATATATACAAACTAATGTAAAGAGATCAATTTATAAACCTTTAATTTATTATTTGAAAAATATTTTTGAATTATAAAGTTTAACACTGTGTAGAGATAAAACTCTTAGGGCCACTGTTACAACTTGCGTTAAAGTTGGGTTTAGTTAAATTTAACTTTAGCTAAAGTGAACTTTAAAGTCTCCTTTAACTTCTTTTCGTTATTACAGCCTACAGATAAAATAAAGTCAACTGAAGTCGTAATATTGTAATATATTTTCCATTTTTCCCATTTAAATTTTATTTTTTTATATATTTTTTGCTTACCCTGTTAATGTGTTATTAGCGTGTTTACAAGTATTTCTCTGGCAATATTGAAAAGTTTAATATTTATGGTATTTAATGCTGTTGATTTTCATTTTATTTAAACATTTCCATTTGTTCTAAGAACGCTCTGAGTAATATTGCGTTGAAATAATTGAAAGAATATATTATAATGACATCGTTAAACACAAAAATTTAAGACACTGGATTTGAGTTAAGCCATAAAGGATCTTACCGAGCAATTTTGAAATAATTTGGCAAAACGGGCACATATTGTTGCGAATACTGCCACTAAGGGCAAGGTCTTACGACCATTACTGTCTCTAACCTTGTCATTAAAAGAATAAGAATGAATGAATGAAGTGGTGGAGATGCTTTCTTATGTCAGCTTAACTGACATAACTCGAGCTGTAGTAAGAGATTTCCAACTACTCACATACATACTCAACCTCTGAAACAAATAAAATAAAAAATTCACTTAATTTATAACACATCAATTGAAACAGAACACTAAAATTAGAAAACCAAGATGAAAATAAAATTGTATTATTTTCAGTTAGAAAGGGAATCTCCAAGTTATGATAGCATATCGCAATTAGAAACAAAAGTCGTGCCATCTTTTTTTTTTTTAAAAAAAAGGGAAATTCAAAAAATTTCAAAAATAAAATTAAGAACTCAAGTGACACAATTTCGCAAAAACGCAAAACGAAACTATGCAAAGCGAGGTATGGGTCAGAGATCACCAATGAGTATTCAAAAAGATGAGTAGATTCGAATCATACTCATAATTTCTTATATTTATACGCATTCATACTTATTTTAATATCATACTCATGCTACTCATATTCACAGTTTGAAGTATTCATCGTACTCATACTTAATAATATGCATGATGTTGTTGATTTCGACTCTCCTTTACTCGACATTTACAAGAATCACAAAATAAGTATCATTCGCGTACGAACATTACAATACTCACTAGAAGGTTGTGTGTTTGCTTTGCTTGCTGTCTTTGTCTTTTTCTTCATTATGATGAATGATTTGAATCACTCGAATCATTTATGAGTATTATAAGCATTGTTCTAAATTTATGAATCTGAATGAGTAGAAGTATGTATCAAACATATTTCGAATGTTATGAGTTTGATGTCAACGTTGTACTCATACTCATTGCAACCTGTACTTATAAATCATGTTGTAGTGAGTACGAATGAATCAGAGTAGTTGAATTCCAATACCGTCGACACACTCATACTCAAAATTTCATGAGTACTTATGAGTAGAGAAAAAACAATTCATTGCTGATCTCTAGTATGGGTGTATTGTCCGGAAGCAATTTTTAAAAACAACTACTGCCTGAAAATATTAGTTAACTTTATATAAGTATGTAAGTAACCACTTGCAGTTTTTTACCATAAACTTTGAATTAATATTTCAGATTTCCTTATAGGATTCGCAGAATATATTTTTCATAAGAAAATAAACCGAAAAACAGCTGGGCCACCAGTACCAAATCTAAGTTTAATAAATAAATTCGTACAAAATTTATTTAAATCAAAACAATATCTAAGCAATATAATATTTATAAAATATGAGTATAATACATATAATATATGCATATATTTACACATATTTATGTACTTATGTATGTATGGTATACACTTATGTACATCTGTTAAATAAGATTTACATTTTGCTTTATTATCATGATTGATATACTTGCCGTTGATATAATTCAAGTGCAATTTTTCTCTTTTCTTCCTTGTTTCGTAAGCTAAAATGAAACAAAACATCATCTCTCTCTCTCTGTCCAACTGAACAGTAGAACAGTAGAGAGAGATTAACACAATCAATCATCAACAAATATGGGAATAAATGGAATTTTGTAGTTTTCGACTTGGAAAAATGTGTGAGAAATATATCAAACTCCGCTTACAAAATATTGTATTATATATTCCAACTCCCATGTGTGTCTATTTCGATATACAAGCAGAAAATAAAAACAAATGAAAACAAAACAAAACTTATGTTATGAAGTGTGAAAAATGTTTTTTCATTGAAATTTCAATGCAACAGTGTTACGAGATATCATTGTCCAAATATCCTGTCCGTTTTTAGTGAATTTATTACGAAAATATTTTATTTTAATGATTTCCAAGAATTTATGAAATCCTTGATTATCAATAATGCCTTCATAAAGGTATTGAATTTAAATTTCTTATGCATTTACACATTCCAATGAATATAGAATTCAGAAAATTTAATTAAAATTTATACAAAACTGTCAACAATCCCCAAAATATCCCCGAACAAAATTCATAATTCTCTTTTGTATGATTTTGTCCAGTGGAGCAAGTATTTAATGAAATTCTCTGAAAATTTGCGTATTGGTTGAAAACAATTTTAAAACTTGGCAATGTTCTGCCAAATCACTTTGAAAGACAATTTTTATTAAATCTGTGTTATGCTACAGCAACGTACTTTAGCGACGAGGTTTATTTCTTTATTTATATTTAAACGAAAGAAATTGTCGATTTCGGGTCGGTACTTATTCACGTTCAATGCATTCAAAAAATGTCACTCCTTCTAAGCTGGCAACACCATCTGTTCCTATTGTTTGAGAATGACGTAGGCCAGATCATCGCTGTCAACGCCGAAAACTATAAACTCTTGAGTACTAACTTCCTTTTGCCTGAGCTGGATGATCTGGATACGAACGACGTATGGTTTAAATGGGCTCACGCCACAACGGATATTATGTACAAACGATTTGAGGGCATAGTCATCTCACCTAGAGATGACTAACCACCCAAATTAAGCGATTTAACCCCGTTATATTTGCAAATAAGCCACAAAATACAGCTAATCCAGCTTCATGAAAATATGACATTTCGAATACGCTTTATTCGGAGAGACTATAGAGCACATTTTAATAATGATACATGTGACACAAGAAGTCGCCATAGTCATGTAGGTAGAGTATTGGCTTATTAGAAGTAAGGCCACTGCTCAAACCGCGGGTCAAACATCTCTTAGCTTACTGGCTTAATTATTCATTAGAACCCTTTAGACAGAATTGCAACCTAGCTTCTCACACCACTTATGTTGTTATTGTTTTAACCATGAGTGGATAGAGCTACTACTCAACGTCGACTCCGAACGACAGATTTCAGAAATTTATTTTTATTCTATGTACACTCATAGGGTCTGCCAGAAGTCTGCTGAGAGGAAGTCGCCAAATGAAATATTTTTTCATATTTCGTTTTGTTTGAGGTGTCTAAATTGTGGTTTCAACCACGAACTCTCTTATAAGCCAGCATACATAGTCATGTAGTCAATATTCAGAAAATTTCTCAATACCTTTAGAATTAGCAGATGCCACTGTTTAGTCGGAAAGAGATATGAAATTATCTTTACCATCGATATAGTAGGTGTGGTATGCAATGCACTACTAATAGTTTTGGCAGATCAGTAAACCTGCTGTCTCCAGTTGAGGTTTGTCTTCTTGCCAAGGTTCGAACACTGTTATGCAGTTTCATTAAGTCATGTTTTATCTGTGGCCCATTTCCTCCACAACAAGTTGACTGAACAATTGAAATCCATTTCCATTGAATTCATTTGTATGTGGTAAAAACGATTTCGCATTAAAATATTATCATAAAAGAAAAAAGAAATGAATTTAAATTTCTTTATACAATATTATACGAGTTATTTTATTTATATTTATTTTTACTTTCAGAAATTTTCATCTTTCCGTAAACGCTTTCTGGCCATAACTTAATCACTCTTTTACATTTATCTGTTGTATATGTAAGTGTCATGACTTATGTACAAACGTATTACAACTCATCGTTTCCCATTCAAGTTAATCCTCTTCAGGTTATTCTGATTTTCACGTATGTTGTTCTGCTCATGTACGAGTATGTTTCTTAAAATCAATGCAACCAAATAAGCGAATACTCGCATGAAAAGAAAACCAAAGGGGATTTCCATTGATTTTGATTGGAATGTATATCAAATTGCCACTTCTGTTAGCTGTGTATTGTTTCACTTTAAAAAAACAGGCAAAAAACAAAAAAAACCAAAAACAAAATGAAATAAAATTGAAACAAGAAAAATGTTGTAAAAAAAATCCAAAAAATGCAATCAAATTGTTTTATTCAACTGCTTACTCGGGAATATTGTGTTTTTTATGAGCCGTTTTTGGGAGAACATAAGTATGCGCACATTATAAATAGACACACCATTCTGCCAACAAAAACGAAGAAAATATTCTATTTCCAGTAGGAAAGCTGTTGGCATTCTATATAAAGAACAATTTAGATTTAAAGTATGTATGTATACATATATACTGTACTGTAACAATACAAATGTAAAATATTTTAAGACCCAAATTTAAATTTTGTTAAACGGTCCAATACTTTTGAGTTTTTAATTTCTAAATTTCAACAAAAATTAATTGAATACATATAAGATGGATATGCCCTAAATTAAAAATTAGTTTCAAAAGTTCGCCGATGGCGCTGTTAGTAATAAATTTAATCATTAAGAACTGCATTGCTAACTCTAAACGTGGCAAAATGAACACCGCAAACGATACAACAATGAAATCTTTGAAGCCGAAGCTTAAAGGATGTCAAAGGAACACGTTTAACATATCGAGCATGAATATTTTGAAATAGAATAAATCTAAAAAATCAACATATGTGAGAATTGAATCTCTCATCCATATTACTAGTGCCGACGACATTCATCAAGACACTTTACGAACTGATCTCGAAACAACAGGGAATTTTAACAGCTATCAGACTGTTCGAAACATCTTCTTAGCAAGCTCAGATTTTAGAATTTTACTACATGATACCGCTGGGTAATAAATTCCCCTTGCAATTACTTCAACAGGTGCTCAGACACCATAAGCCAACATTACTTCAACATAAGCACAGATCTCCCTCAAAATTCGTTAAAAATGTATGGGAAACCGATTGTGGTATTTATATTAAGGACTTAGAAGTTGCCATAGTCTAGTGGGTAATGTGTGGGTTTAGAAATGGTTCAAATACCTGGCCAGACATCTCGGACAAAAAGAAATTAGACACTATATTTGTATTGGCGACTTCCCTTCAGTAGTTTTCTGGCAAAAACTCTGAGTGTAAATAAAATTGCCATGAAAAGTTTCTCAAAAATCTGTCGTTTGGACTTTAAACTGTAGGATCCGTTATAATAATCAACCAAATAAGTGTGGTTTCTGGGAAAAAGTCACCGCTATACTCATGTGGTGTAAATGGCTGCTATATAACACAACATTCTATGAGCATATACTGATCCCGTCTGATAGCTAAGTAAGTTGTTATTCACTTCACTGAGGACTTCGAAAGTTTCCTTCATTTGTATATCTGTTCATATGGACATAGCTGTAAACTGTATTTCAGACAACCCCAGATGTAACCAGGGTCAATAAATATTTAATACAGGATGGGTTATTTGTAGGATGACTCCCATAAATTGCCCAATATCGGGAAATCCTGATGCACATTTTTTCTTCAAGCACATGTCATGAATAGAAGATATTATCACATTATTGACACTACATACATAAATCCCCCAAAATGATAGATTACATATCGTTTTTTATGTTTGTGTATAAACTGTCGATTTTAATTGAAAATCTAAAATTAATCCTTTAGTTACTAGGCTTACTTGGTAAACATAAGGACAGCTAACTGTACTCAAAAGGTGACTCAAATCCTCTATATTCCCAATTAGTACAGCGTTTTGAGTATCTACAGAACCAACAACAGAAATATTTTGTAATATTTTTTGCAATTTCTTTTTATGAAAATGCGTTTATGAAATTTTTCTAATTCTAATCAAAATTAAACTTTTAATCAAATGGTTCAATGATTAAAGCAACACTTTCTCTCTGACATGTGTGAGTGTTAGTATAAAAAACACGCAACGCAAACAATTTCTCTGTATATGGTGGGGAAAAAAATATGGCAGCAACCATAAAAAAGAGAGAGAAAAATAGAGAGAAAACTATTATAAACGCTTTCACGCTTTCTACAAAAATCCAATTTATTTTTCAGTCAATAGTGCGTCACTCAGTTGAAAGGGAACGTATGTAATTCCTTTTTTCATTCAATTTTTTTTCTTTATTTCTTTTTTCTACTCTTTGCATTCTAATTTACTATGTTTTTTTGGATCAGCAAAAAGCCAAACCGAATGATGAAATGACAGGCAAATGCTTAAACTGAATGTCAGTATCTATGTATGTATGTGTGCTATGTACTGTATGTGTTTCAAATACAATCCTCGCAATGTATGATGGTTGCTTGAAGTTGATATCGTGAAAGAATTGAGTTGAGTATATTGTCTCCCGTTTTCTACGAAAATCCTTTCACTTACAAATAGTAAATGCTCACGATGACTGAACATATTGACAGAGAAACTGAAATGATTTGGAATACGACTTGTTAATTAAACAACGCTAAGGAATATCATTTTATAAACAAGACATATGCACAAAAATTTCATGATCAATTGAGGGTTAATGGATATTACAAAAGATTTTCTATTTAACACGTAACAGTTATGCTAGTAAGCAGAATCCTTACGTTTGTAATGAATATTCAACAAATAGGGTGTTTTTAATTCAAACTTATTTGACAATTCCTCTTTACATATATACATGCTGAGATTTTTCTTCGCTTTGTCAATTTTTTAAATTTTTTTCATTCTTTTTGTGCATCAGTAATGCAAATGTGATGAGCTTGTCATCACAACACTTTGCAAAAAAAAACACACTTCGAATAAATTAAAACAAAAAAATAAAGAAAAAAAAAATCTGTCACAATCATTATAACGATGAGCTGATTTAAAAGTCAATGTCATCAGAAAAATGTCAACAATGATCACATCTTAAATTGACTGATTCTCGTTTAAAGGGTAAGGTATAGAAGAAATTTCTTCTTACTACTGAGTAATTCATATTTTTAAAGAGCGAGGAAGGCATATTTAAGAAATTATCAGATCGAATTTAAAACCAGTTCTTGCAACTTAAATTTGCAGATTGCTTTGGTATCTGAAGGGTGTCTTAGTAAAATTGCATTTTAAAAATTTTGTGTATATTTTTTCAAGTTGCAACTCGGGAATTTGACAGCTGTCAAATGTGTATAATGTGATAATTAAAATTGGCAAATATTTTTTTTTTTAACAAAGGTGAAGTCAATTCAAATTTTTCGAAAAATTTCTTCTTCTCCGAGTAAGTGCTTTTCCATTTGAATAGCTTTGCACAAGCAAACAATTTGTTTGGTTTACAAAAACCTGGTATGAAATTAAACAAATGAAACCAGCTTTTGACGAATACGGATTTTGGTTAGGCCGAAGTCGCCGTGGTCTAGTAGGTAGTGTGTTGGCTTATTAGACGAAAGGCCCGAGTTCGAATCCCAGGTCAGACATCAAAACGAAAAATATGAAAATATTTCTTCGGCGACTTCCTCTCAGCAGATTTCTGGCAAAAACTCTGAGAGTAAAAATTTCCATGAAATGCTTCTCAAAAAATCTGTCGTTCGGAGTCGACTTTAAACTGTAGGTCCCGCCACTCATGTATAAAATGAATGCACACAACATGAGTGGTGTTGAGAAGTTAGGCCGTAATCCTGACTGAAGGGTTGTAATGGCCAATTATGTATGTATGTGACATGGCAGTAACTATGAATGGCATTCGAATGATAACGCAGTTCTTGTGGTTTTAACGGAATGCTATGAATCTGAATGACTTGTGGTTTCAGTAAAATGGCGTCACCTGCCCCACCGCATGTGCAATAATCATTTCATTATAGCAACGATTTCTAGAACAAATTATTACAAACGACTCTGATGCCAACTAACCATGATAATGTTTTCTTTGGGGTGAAGTCGCCGTAGTCTAGTAGGTAGTGTGTTGGCTTATTAGCCGTGAGACCAAGGTTCAAACACAAGGTCAGACATCTGCAACAAAATGAAACAGGAAAAAATATTTCCTCGGTGGCTTCCTCTCAGAGTAAATAAAATTATCATGAAAAAGTTTTTCAAAAATCTATCGTTCGGAATCGACTTATGGATAAAAATTAACACACACAACATAAGTGCTGTGAGAAGCTAGGTAGTGATCCTGACTGAGGGTTGTAATGACCAATTATGTATGTACGTGTGTGTAATGGAGGTTACTGGGAATGGATCAAAAATGGCTCTATAATCTCCCACTGAAATCAAAATCGATCGTCATTTGAACCAACTCCGACTGTAAAGATGCAACATTCTAGTGGCATATTCAAAGCATTTTTTGAGAGTTTTTTCTCTCTTGAACTACGAACTTTTAAGTCCCAAATAAAAAAAATAATATAAACAATTTTAATTTGATTAACTTAACTCTAATGACGAGTCCACAGAACGTAGCTAATAATCTTGATTTAATGATGTCGATATTGTAGGTCCCAAAGAACTTTGCCAATTATTCTCAACTTTTTTCAATCGTTGCTGTATTATTCTATCAGTGGTGTAATATACTTCACATACTACAAATTCGAATACATAAAATTCTCTTCATACGAGGATTGATGAATAATTCGTAACTTTTTGAACGTAATATTGTTTTTGGATAAAAAATAATTTTTTTCCGCTTTGAGATCCATACACGCTATCAAAGATTTTTGTAATTTATTGTGACTTACAAAACGCAAGAACTCCTTGAGATCATCAAACTATCGCATAATTTTCGCAGAGCCACTCGGGAATTAAACCAATAAATGAATTGATGTGGTAGCAATTGTTTCCCGAATTTTCTGATTTCTATTATTCTTTCATAAAATCATACATACTGTTACGAAAACGATAAACAAAAAGCTACACAAACAAGTACAACGAACTTGTCACAAGCAAACCAACAACATCAGTATAAAAGAAACGATAATAGACAACTAAGCGAGAACGCAGCAACAATCAATGTGAACAAAGTACACAAACAACAATGAAGTCGCACTAGAGTTCTCAAGAATGCGAAAACACGAACATTCTACTTCAAGAATCTTCATCAGATTGTTTGCGCGAACATATAAAAAGGCTAGACAAAGCAGGCAACTAGTAGTAAGAATTCAGTCAGTCTTGTGTGAACACACGTTGCGTGTGAAGGGAACAGTCGTGGTTTGAAGATCACTGTTGAAAAGATTTGCGCTGTAAGCAAAAAAGAATAACGAACAAGCAATTATTGTTGTATTCGTCAAGTTGTATACGGTGACACACAAAAGAAGTGCGAACAATAAAGAGTTTATGTGATTTTTATTTGCTTTGCAATCAACGAACTCATATTCTAAACGGTTTTTGAAAAGGTAAAAACGTAACAATACGTACGTTATGTGTGACTGTAATACAGTTTATATTCGACTCCGAATGACAGAGTTTTAAGAAACTTTTCATGATAATTTTATTTACTCCTTTTACATTACATTTTATCATATTTTGTTTTTTGAGGCCTAACCTGGGGTTTGAACCGTGGCCTTACACTACCTTCTAAACTACGACTTCTTCCATAAATCTTCCATGAACGGCTGTTTAAATTTTGACTGATATTTAGCAGTTCACAGGACCTGAGTTGTTTTTCCAGTTAAATGTTGAGAAATTCCAAAATAGTGTACTTTTTGATCCGCTCTCGTAATTCCTTTAAACATTTCCAAATGATGTGCTTCCCTTTCGTATTTGTTTGCATATAAATTAATAACATTGACCTGTAATGATAAAAAAAAAACCGAAAAACAAAAAACTTCACACAAAAAAATATTCTCTTTTTAAAACTAAAAGATGCTCTAAAAATAGCACAGTGATGCAGTGTAGTTTTCTTAAAGCATCTCTGCCGTATACATACATATCTACACATGTTGACGATACACTGTTTTAGAAAGTGTAAGGCCAATGAACTTTGAATTAAATTGTACGTAATTGTGTGGAATTATAAGAATTGAGCTTATGTGCTACACACTTAAAATTGCATGTTGCCACATCACAATCATCATAGAGATACACTATCATTGCTAAGAGATATGTGGCATGTATATGGTACACAAATCTAATTTTGTTTTCTCGATGTCATGTGTTTTACGGTAGGTGTTCTTAGGAAATAGAAATGATAAATTATGAAAACGTAATTAGTTAAATAAATATATACTCTTAAATGAATGCATTTTATCGACAAATAATACATTCAAAACAAATCTGTTTCCATTAAGAATGAAAAGAATTTTTTTTTGATTTTATTTTGCTACTCGAGAAAATCTATTTTCAAAACAAAAACGCTTGGAATGCAATTATACGGACCCCTACCAATGATCGTTTATTTTAATTTCTATCTTTATCGGCCCAAAGAATTTATTTATATATTTTCTTTTTTTTGGAAATGTGCACAAGCATTTGAAAATATTTGTATAGATTTTTGTTGAACGTACATAGTACAGCGTCGAGCAAAACTATAAAATGTGTGTTTATATCGTCATAGCATCGAATCGAAACTTTATAACTGTTTGTTTATTTTTACTTATGTACTCTACGGCAAAAATCACTTCTGGCCTTTTGCTTTTTACATAAGGCTGGACATTTAAATTAAGATTTGTATGGTTTGTTTTCACTGACGCTGTATATGTTGCATATATGTAGTCGGAAATTGTTATATTAAAACTTATTATAAACAATGTTCAAAATGGGCCAACACCAAAGTAAACAAAAAGTGTCAGAATGAAATGAATATTCTATGGAACAATGTGTACTGTACACTCAAAAATGTTGGTCAAAAATAATGATTTGATCCTTCATCAAAGGAAGCAGTAAAAGCAGTATTTCCCTTTTCCCCTAATTTTACATCCAAGATACCAATTTACATGCATCCTGCTACTAATACGATCCGCAAATCTACTCGAAATTTCAAGTACTACTACATCTGCACCACATTAGCGCCGATTATATGATTTTTTTTATAACTTATTGAAGATAACATTCGATTTAGGTCATCAAGGCTGAACATCCGATTATCCAGTAAACCCTTGAGATTAACACTGATGGCTATAATCGAAGGAGAGACAGAATTATATTTATTAAGGGTCCTCGGTTTAAACTTTTTATAGATTGCCTGACTACTGCCTCGTTTTCCAGGCAGAGGCCGTGCCAATTTTGAAAACGGCGCAATACTTGGTGGGTGGCGCAACTTTCTCTCAATAACTCTCAATAACTCTCTTTCTCATACAGCCGGCCTAATTAAGTCCCTAACAGACTTAGTTACAACATTCATCGCTGTCCCTGAATGCATATCATTCTATCTCTTATATGGGGTTCGGGACCAGAGCCGGTACGGAGATCGCCTAACTCAGATATGTTATTCCAATGGTCTCTGATAAATTGTATATTATCCACACTTATTAGAGGAAAGCTCAATCTGACAACAGAATTCGTACAGTATTCCTAGACTGTGCTGGACACGTATGGATATGGATTCTGTCTTTAAATGGCATGGCCATCCATCGCACGATAACAATTCTTACATGCTACTAACCAGTACAGAAGAGCGTGTAGTTCACTTCATGTGTCCGTGTCTTGTGCTTATCTTGAAGAGGCGAAGGTTTTTTTTATAAATTTGTTTATTCTCTGTGAAAGTATAAAAACAATAAAAACAAATTTAACTAAAATTTACTTTTTTAAAAAATAAATAAAAATAATACAATTTTGTCTTTAAAATACTTTCACTAAATATGAAAAAGTTAATGTTTCAAGTTAAGACTTTAATAAACAAACAAAAAATAACACAAAACAATGTTTGATTTTCTAAAGACTTAAATAGGTTAAATATTTTTTATTTAGAAGCAGAAGTAGATTAAATAAATATGAATTTATTGCTTAAATAATAAAATAAAATGAATAAAATATTTATATAAACTATTTAATACAATAATAAATGGAATATTTTTATTGCCTCTCAAAAGTTTTTGTCACAAAACGTTGGTCTCCCGTGAGCAGACAAAACTGCTAAAGCTTTCTTTGTAGTCCTTCATCCGCACTATTGTTTAGAAGCAGGACAACGAATTATTTTGTCTTCAAATATTTTAAATCTTATATACGTACATACATAACACAATTGGTCATTACAACGCTTTAGTCAATATTCGGACCTAGCTACGGTTTAAAGTCGATTCCGAAGGACAGATTTCAATTACTCTCAGAGTTTTTGCTCGAGCCAGCTATTGAACGACGTCTTTCGTCTAATATGCCATCGCACATCCTACTAGACTATATCGACTTCAACAACTCTTGTTTGAAAAATCAATTGATCTGATAACGTCTTGAATACAACATTACATATTCAAATGTTCGTCATGGCTATCCTCGATTGAGCGCATAAGAAATGTTTAATTTTCTATGACTATGGGTAATAATTAGGCTGAATTCTTTTGAAGGCTTTGAGAATCGCTGTGGTTTATAGATTCTTTGCACATATCTTCAAATCCATTGTAAAGTGAGCTGTGGGATACATAGTGCCATCCTGTTGAAACCACATGTCGTTGTTGTTCAGATCATCCAACTCTGGCCAACAGAAGTTGTTAGTTGTCGACCATTGTTCTGAAAAAGATATCGACCAATGATACCGTAATGCTCTACAAATAAGGACTTTCACGTGATGTATTGGACGGTCTTGAATATTTGTGGATTATTATCGTTCCAAATGAGACCTACAGTTTAAAGTTACTTGCGAAATACAGATAAACTTAACACACACTAGCTAGATTGTAATCCTGACAAAAGGATTGTAGTGACCAATTATGTATCCGTTATAATCAGAAATAATCATAGAATTGTTCATAATAAAAGTTGGCAACCCTACAATTGTATACAAAATAAAAGTTCAGAGCACAATGAGCCAAAAGAGAAAACCCAATTGATAGAGAGAAGAAAATTTGTATACTTCAATATGATATCAAGATGGAAAGTAATTTTACTGAAAACACGACCAACGCATTAATTTCTAAACAAAAATTTTCTTGCTCACCATTTGTCAACAACAAGAAACAAAAGAAAAACAGAAAATGTTTTTCATTGAGTTACGGAAAATTGTGTTTATTTGCTTGCCTCTGCAGCTAGTGGTGGAAGTAAAGCAAGAGTATTATATTGTGCATGTATTGCTGACTGCACCGGCTGTTTTAGTTGTTTAGGAAACAGAAAACAGAAATAATTTTTGTTGTTTTTTGATTGTATATAGTCCAACTGAGTGAAATAAGCATTTCCATTTGAATTTTGATTTTGAATTTGAGGTTGAGGGGATTTTGTAGCGAAACAAATTTTCAATATTGTCAGTACGGGAGTAAAAGTCGGCTAGTAAAGATCTCTTAGGCCGATACGATCGGGAAAAAAGTGTGTTCGAAAACATAAAAATATAAAGAAATATATATACTTTCAGATACATACATATATACACATTTTCTGTATATTGTAGTGGTGAAAGTGTGAACAGAAAGTAATATAATTCTATATATAGATATATAGATACAGACAAAATTTTTGTGTTAATAATCAATTTTATTTATGATTTCAAAATAAATCATTGTATAGAAGAGAATCGTAAAAAAATAAAACAAAGAAATCAATTCAACTAAACATGGCTGAAGTACCCGAAGCCGTTAAAAAATGTGCCTCCATGTTAAAGGTCACCAAAAGTGATACGGAGAAATTTGCTGCCTTGTTTATGGTCACCAAATTGGTTAAGGGCAAGGACTGTAATGCTGAAGCCAAAAAATTACTGTTTGAGGCCATTGGCCTGACATTCTTAAAGAAATTGTTGAGCGGCAAGAATTTACCCAATGATTGCCCACCGTTGGTGTATAAGAGTGTGGCTTTGTCAATACTGACATGCTTTTGCCAGGAGGAAGAATTGGCCACCCATAAGGATATTTTGGATGTTATACCCACCTTGTTGGACATTGTCGAGCAAGCCGATGACGATGACTGTGATGATAATTTGATTGTTGTAAGCGAGGCTTATAGCTGTTTGAAATTTATTGCCTCCTATGAGCCTGGTCAAAATGCTTTAATGACCATGAAAGCCATACCCAAAATGTCTCAAATTTACTCTGCACAAAGTTTCCAAACCGATGAAGCTTTGCAGTTGATAGTCTTGTTGGTGAATAAGTTTGGTGCTGCTTCTTGGACCGATGATCCTAAGCCGTTCCATGCTTTGGTTCAACGCATTGCCTTGGATATGGAAACAGAGAATAATGAGCGTAAATATGAATTGTGCAAGATCTTGTCGGCCATTCTGAAGACCTGCAAAAAGGAATTGATTTTTAACTCCTTGGAGGGTGAAATATGGCCTGAGAGCTTATTTAAGGGCTGTGGTGATATTCTAAAAAGTAAAATTGGCCCTAAACAAAGAGATCCCACTTTACACTTAATAGCCAGCACTCTTAAGGTATTGGGCATACAATGGGCCTTTATGGATGATGGCAAACAGTTTTATTTGATGATATTGCAAATGGCTGCCATCGAAGTGAGAATGCAAATGGATGAGAAGAAATTAGAGGCAACTTTCCGCAACAGCGAGTTGATACAATGCTGTTTCACCATTCTGGAACAGTGTGTGGAATATATGGCGAAAGATTTATTGGACTTGGATGCCAAAGAGAAACAGACCACTTATACGGCTTTAAAGGGTGCCTTTAATCAGGTTTTGGCTGTTCTAACACGCGTTTCGAATGATAAAATCAAAGACACCAGCAATCCCAAAGAGAAAGTGTTTATTAGAGGCACTGTGCGTATTTTGGCTGCCTGGTTGGCCCAAGAAACAACTGCTATGCGGCCGGCTATTTATAAACTTTTGCCTTTTATGTTCAAAGTAGCCAATGAATCATTCTATGAACTTAAGGAATGGCGAAATGGTCCCAAAACTACCGAGGCACCTGAAGATGTGCTCAAAGTTATGCTGCCAGCTTTGTGTCACTTGGTGGTAGAAGATGATGCCAGAAAAGTTATATTCGCCACTAAACAAGAGGAAGTTTTCTTGGAAAGTTTAGAATTTTATTTCTCCATTGCTCACTATAAGAGACCTCCTATCCCCAGGGCTGAACGTTTGAAGCGCATGAATGAACCGGATCCAGTTCCCACACCCGAACAGTTGGTAGAAATGAAACAAGCTCGTGCCGCCATCTGTTCCTTGTGCAACAATTTAATGAACCTCACGGTTTTGGAACCAAAGCTGGCTGAAGATGCTCCCTTCTTTGCCAATCTCTTCAAATTTGTTGTTGAACACTTGCCAGAACTTAAGGATACCCATGATAATCTGGTAATGCATGGCAATTTGTCTGTTTTGGGTCTGCTATTACTGAAACAACAAGCCAGAAAAGTTAAACAAAATGATTTCTCCATTTGCCGTTATATACAAGCCACAATACGTTTTCTATGGGATGCTTATAATATTGATGAGTCTAATGATCCCACTGCCTTAGTGGTATCCATTGCTTACAAAGAATGTTGGATGGAGTTGTCGGAGTTATGGTTCTTGGGTATGCAAACAATGTGCGGCATTTTGCCTTTGGTGCCCTGGATCTCTGAGTTTGCCATCGAGTCTGGCTGGGCTGAGGGTATTGTGCAGACCTTGAAAAAAGTTAAAATTGGTACATTGCCAGCCAATGTCAAGTCAGCCTATGAAGATTTCCTGTCACAGTTGGTAGAGGTTAACTCAACCGTAACAGCTGTCCTTAAGAAGGCCGATGCTTTGAGAGTGTGTCGTAATCATCGTATGATGGAATTGGGCAAAAAACTTTTCGGTGATTAAGAATAATTTAAAGAAGAAAAATACTTTTTTTTAATGGTCCTACTATACATACATACATAAGTTTAAAGTTCTTTTTTTGTATGCCTTAAACTCATTTTTAAAATCTCTTTTTTTAACTTGAAGATACTTTTTATATGCAATTTTGAAAAAAATTCTCTTTTAAATGTTGAATAAAAAATATTTTTAATTAAAACCAAATGCTATTCACATACATATTTATTTATGGTACAATTACTGGACAGATTTGCATCATCGTCGCCTTAAATTAATTTTCTAGCCATCTTAACAATATGCTGCTGTTTGTGTTGGTATTGTTCTGGCCTGGTATGTCTGTGCATATACAGAGGAACACCGCCCACGTTTACTGATACAGATTTGATTATTTTTTTTAACGCCTGTTGCCAAAGACTTTCTCCTCCAAATTTTTTTTAGCACATATGTACATATGTACGTACCATGTCATAGTACATACGAAATATACAAGCTGCTGCTACTACACTAATGCAGATTTAAATACATAGAAATTTTTAAATTTGTGTAGGAATATTTGAATAAATATCGTGTTATAACAGTTCAGCTGTTGTTTACATTTTGGTTTGTATTTTGTGATTTTTTTGGTTTTGTTCCTCCTACTTTTTTTCGTTTTTTGGAAAATAAAGTGTGACTAAAAATATGTGCTACCATCAATAGGGCTATATACATGTATCTAATATATATAGAATTGTTTTTATATATATAACACCGCTCAGTAATAGGTAGTAATTTCCAAAAATGTTGCAGTCACCACAGTCTGGTGAGCAAAATGTTGGCTTATTAGACATGAGGCCTCGGTTCAAGCCCCAGGTCAGGCATTTCCAACTAAACGAAATATGAAAAAAAGATTTCTTCGGCGACTTCGTTTCAGCAGATTTCTGGCAAAAGCTCTGAGAGTAAATACAAATACCATTAAAAGTTTCTCAAAAATCTGTCGTTCGGAGTAGACATTAAACTGTATGTGTGAGAAACTAAGTCGCAATCCTGACTGAAGGGTTGTAATGGCCAATTATGTATGTATGTATGTATGTACATATGTATGCAACAGTCCACATGAGATTCAAGAGCGCCTAATCCATCACGTGAGACGTCTATATTTCTTTCAGAACGACGACCAATAACTAAAAACTTCTGTTGGCTTGAGTTGCATGATCTGACACCAACAACATTTGGTTTCAACAGGACGGCACTATGTGTCCCACAGGTCATTTTACATTGGATGTTCTGCATGAGCGATTTGTAGATATGAGCGAAGAAGCTACAAACCACAGCGATTCTCAAAGCCAATATAACTCACGCCATGGATTGAATTCACCCTAATTTATTCGCCAGAGTCATAGAAAATTGCACATTTCTTATGCGCTCCACGGGTATTCTGGATAGTCATGATGAACATTTGAATATGTAATGTTGTATCCAAAACTTAGTCACATTAATGGGTCTTTCAAACGAGAGGGGTTGAAGTCACTGTAGTCTAGTAGGCAGTATGTTGGCTTATTAGACAGGACATCTTCGCTCAAGCCCTTGCTGAGACATCTTGAACAAAAATGAAATATGAAGAAAAAGATTCCTTTCAGCGACTACCAATTCGGGCAAACGCTCTGAGAGTAATTGAAATCTGTTGTTCTGAGTTGACTTTAAAACTGTAGGTCCCGCCACTCATGTATAGCAAGGTTTTAATGGGTTGTAATGGTCATTTATGTATATATGTAAGTATGTATCATATACATATATCGAAATCGAAAGATAATTAACATTTCTGAGATAAAATCAAAAAGACTGCTAATCAAGTAGGCGAATACGAATAAATATTTTGGAAGACACACGTATGTATATACATTGCCGTTTGGCGTAAATTATAAAACAAAGTATTCTAAATCTTTCATCATTTTTGTGGCAAAAGTCATAAATACTTATTTACAATGTCCACAAATAACATCGCAATTTCCAATTTCGTTTTATATTCCTTTCATTTCATTTTTATTTAACTTTTATTTTGCGCTTGAGTTGAAGGCCTTTTTTTTGTTTAATTGTATTATAAATAATATCGTATATGTTTGTATATTTATTTATTTATATTTTTATTTAGGCTTTTATACAAAAAAAGGTATTCTATTGGGTCATTCATACATTTTTTTTGCTGGTATTTGTGTTTTGTTGTCGTTTATTTACGAATTGGGGCACTTTGCTTATACAATAATTTACACTTTTACTTGTTCAAACATTGATTATAAATAAATACATCATAACAAATATATACATTTATTTATATTATTATTATACATTGTTAGATAAACATACATAGATATATAGATACATATCTATCAATTAGATGACTAATATGAATTTATTTAAATGCTCATACATTTGTGACAAAGATATTTACGTAGATTGGTTGCTATTAAAATCGATTATCAAAGTATATCCTTTGTAAAAAGGTGGAACTTATTAAGTTATGTATGTAGTCACAGACTACACAATGTGGTCAGACAATGTACAATAACAGATGATTTTCTAGTGGTTTGGTATCAGAGATCAGCAATGAGTATTCGACAAGAGGACTGGAATCGAATCACTCTCATAATTTCTGATACTTATAAGCATTCATACATATTTTCAAATCATGGAACCTCTACTCATATTCAATGTTTGAAGTATTCAACACATTAATATTTAACAACACGTATGATGTAGTTGTTTTCGACTCCCCACCACTCAACATACATACGAATCTAAAACTAAGTATGATTCGCGTAAGAACACTGAAATACTTACTAGAAGGTTGTGTGTTTGCTCTGCTTGCTACTCTGCCTTTTTTGTTTATGTGTCCGTTTTCTGTTTTTGTAAATTCAACAACAACTAAGACTATAAATTTTGATGAATGATTCGAGTCACTCGAATCATTTATAAGTATTATCAGTATTTTTCTAAATTTATGAATCTCTATGAGTAGGCGTATGAATCAAACATATTTCGAATGGTATGAGTTTGATGTCAACGTTGTATGCAATTCATTGCAACCTGTACTTATAAATCAACGTTGTAGTGAGTACGAATAAATCAGAGTACTAAGTTTCAATATTGTTTAGTCACTTATATTCAAAATTTTATGAGTGCTTATGAGTAGCGAAAAAACGATTCATTGCTGATCTGTGTTTGGTGTATACAAATTGAAAATAAAATCGAAAATTTACAAAATTAGTAGATAGTGTGTTGACTTATTAGACAAGAGCCCGTGGTTCAACACCCCCTCTGAGACATATCTATTAAAACGAAATAAGAAAAACTATTTCTTACAGTGTCTTCCTCTTAGCAGTCTTCTGGAAAAAGCTCTAAGGGGTAAAAGATAATTGCCAGGAATAGTTTCTCAACTCTGTCATTCGGAGTCGAAATTAAACTGAAGGTGCCACCACTCATGGATACAATTAAAACAGAATTAACATAAGTTGTGTGAGAAGCCAGGTTGTAATCCTGTCTAAAGGACTATAATAACCAATTAAGTAATTAAATTGTAAGCACGGAAGATTTAAAAGGTTAACTTATGTAAATATTTTTGCGGCTTTGTCGTAGATGATTCTTCGTAAGTAATAATTTGTCACACTTTTTTCAGGTTTTCAACCGGTATCTCACAACCGGCAGTTGAATTGTTGTCCTCCAGGCAATGAAACTCTAGGGAGTTTATCCCCGTACACGAGAGACTTCAGGTTACCACACTAAAAAGAGTCTAGTGCCAATGGGATCACATGTTAATCCAGTTCAATTCTTACCTTTCGGACGAAACAAGCCAATCGTTTACTATGGTGTTCGATTGATTGTTAAGCTGAGATTCGTATCGTTCTAGAAGCACAGTATCTCTCGTGATACATCAATATTTCATATTTGTCTCAATGAGTAAACATTGCCGAATTTGGAGTGAAGAACAAGCAGAGGCAAAATAGCTTACGCTTAACCACCTATGGTTTGGTTGATTTATCGCCACAATTAAAAACTTTACAACCCTTCAGCCAAGATTATATGGAATTAGTTTCTCATACCACTTATGTTGTGTGTATTAATTTTCATACATGAATGGCGGGACCTACAGTTTAAAGTCGACTCCGAACGACAGATTTTTTTGAGAAACTTTTCATTGCAATTTTATTTACTCTCAGAGTTTTTGCCAGAAATCTGATGAGATGAAGTCACCGAAGAAATAATTTTTCGTATTTTTATTTTTACGCCAAAGCACTACCTACTAGACAACGGCGACTACAAACAAAAATAATTACATCCCTAACGTTTAAAAAATTGATAAACTTCAAAAGCCGAGGCCATGGGTTCAATTCCTACCAGAGACTCTTGGTGTTTGGCATTGGCTAATTGTTTGTCTAACATTAATTGAAATTATTTAATTTTCTTGAAAACCAATGTATAGAAGAAATTTATTAAAACTATTATTTCTCACATAATACCCTGCATATGTAGAGGACATCCACTGAGCATTGGTCTCAATTAAAAAAATTATAAACATTGGCGGTATACAATGCTAATTTAAATTTAATTTGATAATGTTTCTAATATTTTTGGCAGAGACTGTAGATATTTATTTATGGTATTTGAATGTTATTTTGCTTCTTATTATATGTGAGTTGTTATAAATAAATTATGACGTTTTATTTTTTTGTTTTCAGTATTATGCATATTTTCTTGTTGTTCAGTTGGTGTTGTTGTTGTTGTTTTATATTTTACGATTTGCACTTTTTTGTGGTCAAAAATTAACCATCATTTCCTGTTTCTTTTTTTTTTTTTGTCATTTTCAATTGTTCATTAAATTGTTTTATTTGTTAAATGGATTTCTCTTAAAAGCATCAGAAACAACCCACTCATATCATGGTTTATTTAGTGTTTTGACTGACACTTTTGAAGACATATTTTTTAACAAAAAAAATTTTTATACAAAAACGTATTACTATTAAAATAATATTGAAATATTGTAGATGTCACTGAAACATAGCATATATATTTTTATTTCCTATACTATAGGAAGTGGTGTTTAATATCTTCTAAAAAAATAACCAAATAAAAGCCTATTTATTCTCCATATAACCGCTAGAAATTTATAACAGGCTACACATTTATTGTTATCATAATAATAAAATTTATTAACCATAAATTGAAACGATAAATATTTTATAAAATTTCGCATAAATCGCTTAAATGAATTCAGCTTTTAGTTAAATCTCTTGATTAACACATAATCGTTTACAATGTTTTTTTCTTTTTGTTTTGTGTTCTCGTAGCTTTATATACTTCAGAGTATTTGCAGCTTTAGGCCAAATTTTTAGTAAACAATGTACACGGAAACTAATTTATTTAACACCACACGCTGTATCCAGTGGTAATCATTCATTCAAACAGCACAATCTAGTGGCTAAACAGTAAGCAACATTGTCAAAATCAAACAAGGACAACAATTACGTATAAAATACCTTTTGAACAGAGCTGTACATCATTCTGCACAATATGGTTATGGTTCAATCAGGTTGAAGTCGTTATACTTTAACAAAATTAACCATAAGTTTGATAAAGTCTTCACCACGGGCCTAATGCATGACACTGGGAGTAAGGCTTAACGTTGAAAAATCAAAATGGTAGCAGCTGCCAATAAATTGTGTTAATAAAGCAAAAGTTGTTAATTTAAAAGATTTATAACAATGTTACAGTATTTTACACGATAACGTATGTTTGTGATGGGCCGCCTAAGACACCTTGACATTCATGGAAGAGCACCAACAAGGACACAGGCCAAATACTAGTGAAACAAACAAACCTTAACAACCAAGTGGAAACAAGAAATTACGCAAATTAAGCGTAACCGTAAAAGAAATAAATGAGCACAGGAAAAATAACACAAAATCGCTTTTACGTTTGTCCAAATGCATTCCCACCATAGCAGAAGGCTTTACCGGCTGCTAAACCGGTTAAGGAAAGAAGGAAGGAAAGAAATTTAATCCCCAACGAAACACAAAAGGATCAGCAAATCTATGGAGCCGGAATCAATAAATTATGAAACTAAACATCTTTTCTCTTCACATAGGAAATATTTTCAGTAAAGGATAGAGGTAGACTACTGGTAAGCACATCTGTTCGCTAATATATCTCACAGAGACAAACCATTATTAACGGCTTTCGTTGTCATGTTATAAAGACATTGTGTGTGTTTGTGTGTGTTAGTTTTTCTTTCAATTTAAAACGTTTAAATGGAATTCTTGTGTCTGTTGATATTCCACTTTTTGGGCTCCTTGATTTTGTGTTTTTTTATTTTTGTTTTTGTTGGTATATTCAAATCAAAATTTATTGTTTTATTGCTAATTTAAATAAATATTAAAAAAAAAATAATAAAATCTTTACTCTCTACATACATACATATGTACATATAAATAACAATTTATTTGTTTGTTTATATTCACAACTTTATTTATGCTTTCTGTTGCTGTTGTTATTGTCTCGTGCCCTACATACATATTTCAATTATTTATGAAGTTGTTGTGTTAGTTTCGTTTTCCTTTAACGAACAGTGGTTAAGAGGTGAAGTAGTACGCATAAAGGTTAGGTTTATAACTACGTATTATAACGTTTATAAGTAATAATAATTATTCCTGATTAACTTAACTACAGGTACAGGCTACAGACGATAATTGTTAATCACTCTATATGGTTGCGAATATAAATTAGCTGGCTGATAGGAATTTTTTTAAGGATATAGCTGCAGCATTACTTCTCAATCCTGGTGAGGAATGTTTCCTGCTCTCATCCTACATACCATTGTGTATGTTCGATATAGCCGGTAAAGGGTTTGAGCGAACAACAGCTTCAGGAATTCCTCCAAGTTTGGCAAGGCAAGATCTACATTCGGCTCCATTGCAATAGCGTAGGAAGCCCTTAACCGTGGTCATATGAAGATAAGATTCAGTGTGTCCGATTGCATGCATACATACATAATTGGCCATTACAACCCTTCAGTCAGGATTACGGCCTAGCTTTTCAGCACCACTCATGTTGTGTGTGTTCATTTTATACATGAGCGGCGGGACCTACAGTTTAAAGTCGACTCCGAACTACAGAATTGTTTGAGAAACTTCTCATGACAATTTTATTTATTTTCAGAGATTTTGTCAGAAATCTGCTGAGAGGAAGTAGCCGAAGAAATATTTTTTCATATTACGTTCTGATGTGCGAACCGTGGTGTATGTGTGTGTGTGGTCTATGTGTGTCGGATCCTAGGTGGCTCTCGATAACGTGGTTAACCTGAAGTCCTAGTATAACAGAGGATAATGGAGAGAGCAAGAACAGCAGAATTGGAAAGCAGCAATCGCTGAATCACCAACACCCCAATGTATTACTAAATTGTCTCGGGGAAAAGGGAAGTGCGGCAAACTGAGTAAGGTTTAGTACGGTTTAGGTGCTTAGCAAGCCGAGAGTAAGTCTTGCAGCGAATCTGGCACATTGAGTAGCCCAGGCTGCCAATGTCTTTTGAAGATTCCCAAGCTTTAGCTCGCATAGCCATAAAAAAAGCACACCGAATTTTAAACATTTAAAAAATTATTTCACTGTGCAAGAAATTAGAAATAATTGTGGCTTTCGAAATATTTGCAAATATTTAAAACAGCACAAGAGCAGATAAATTCCTTTGTTTGTACAAACTAAATGTCCTTTATTTTATGGTTATTTAAACAATTATAATATCGATTGCTCTCAAGTATTTCTTACATCTTTCCAATTCCATTTTACCGTTTCCATTCTCGTCCTTAGGCTTTCATTCCATTCGTAATTTATTGTCGTTTTTATATCGCAATGTCAAGAGTTCTGCTGTGTATGCCGTTTTTGGCCTCCTCCTAGAGCGTAATGATTTTTTATTGGCTTATTATGTTTGTGTCTACATTTTTTAAAAAAATGAGAACATGGAGAGTCAACATCTTTTAAATATTGTATACGTATTGATTTCTTAAAATTATTGTTATTGTCTATAAACAAATTTTTTTTTCAGGCCATACGATATTACAGTGGAAGGCAGAATTGAAAGAGATAATAAAACGATTAATAGGAGTACAGGTTTCAAACAATTTTTTCTTTCTTTAAAAACTATGGGAAAATATGAGAAGAATTCATCATAAAAAACCACAAATGTTTTGAATTTAATTAACAACAAACCTTTTTGTTTTTGAAAATAAAATAATTCAAGCAAATCTAGTGAAAGTAATCCCAAACGAAATGATGTGATTTTATATTTTCATTACCAGAGATCAGCAATGAGTATTCAAGGAAATGAGTAGATTCATACTCATAATTTCTAATACTTATACGCATTCATACTTATTTTAATATCATACTCATATTCAAAGTCTGAAGTACTTATTGTACTCATACTTTACAATATGTCTAATGTTGTTGATTTCGACTCTCCTTTACTTAATATTTACAAGAATTACAAAATAAGTATGATTCGCTTACGAACACTACAATACTCACTAGCTGTGTGTGTTTTAGCTTTGCTTGCTATCTTTGTCCTCATAGGTTCTGAATATTTTGATCTCCTGATCCTTTCCTAAGATCCATTTTTGACCCATCTGTATGCCAGAAAGTTGTGTCTTTTTGAAGAGTGTATGCAGCTTACAGATTTACCAAAATTGTACACTTGGCCCAGCACTATTGTAAGACACATTCTCATCGCCTTTAGGCCGACACACACTAATCTCTGTATCTTATTCAATATTACTCGTTAGTATTGCACCACTGCGGACAACGATTGGTTGGATGTTGTGACAGTTTCAATTGATGAGATTGCAAGATATGAACTTACTTTGTTTGCACTGCTGCTGAAAACCTTACACTGAATTAGTTGTTCGATTGCCTCAGATCTTCTAAAACTAAAATAAATTTCACAAAATTGGAAATTGTCGTTTTATATACATACAATATTTTTGCATTATTTTCTTTAAAACTTTAAATTTATTCTTTATAGGAGCATATAAAATGACAGAAAAGTCACTTTTGTGATTATGTTTTGCCAATATTTTCTACATTTCATAAGCAACAAAAGTACGTGTCTAAATATCATGTACTTAATGTAGTAGCTATGTATACTTGAAGGAATGTATTGAAATTTTTAACACTTTCTGGAATTAAATTTTACAAAAATATCACACCCCACCCCGTACATGTTGATACGCACTTTCTCAGCCAATATGTATGTATGTGTGCAAATGTTTACCAATACTATTATGAAATTCCAATACAAATATTTGCAAACTTAATGTTATAAGAATGAATGTAAACTATTTGTATGGGGTTTAACACAAAATCACGTGTTCGATGACTTAAATATTCAACCTTATGCACATAAAACTGTTCATACATCTATAAAGGCAAAATGGTAACCTAACTGGGTATAAAGGATAGAAATGGTATGCGCTATTTTTTTCGATTTTTATAAAGAATACAAGTTAAAGTGTTGTATTCAGCGTATACGAATATCGAATGCCCTTTGCATGTATAAGTTGTTGTATACAAAAATTCTACACCCCTGGGACCAGTTCTATAAGTCGGCCAGTATAGCCTCTGAGTTATGCATGTGGCTTTAGTCAGATATTCGTACAACGACAAGCATTGTCGTATTGACTTAAAAAGCACAAATATTTCACAAAGGCCTCCATGAATTTTTCATTTCATTTATTATCATCGAAATGTCACAACTACTATGTATGTGTGTCAGCCACCAACTTAGTTGTTTAAGTGTACAATAACTTGCACAAATATGGCTGTGTTACAGTGTGGATACAACAATTTTATTTGTACAGCAAAATGTTGCATGTTGATTTAACAATATGAAATTTTTTTTCATAGCATTGGCACGTAAATGATAACGGTTTTATTCTCTTCTTAAGCGAAGACAATCAGAGCTTTCCTTGGGAAATCATAATAAGAGGATGTTTTAAGTCATGCATCACACTATCCAGGAATAACCTGAGATTGGTAAGCATTGTTTTGACTGGGCATACGATAAGGCTTCGTTTGCGAGACAAAAGTCTCACATATGGAATAACTCAACTATCATTCCTAATTTATGTGCGACTGGTCCAAAAATTGAATTGCATATTCCAGCACATTAATCGTTTACAGCTCGTTTCATATCCCTCAAATGAAAATATAGTCCGGCTCAAAGGTAAAACTTACTATCAGTGCTGCCTATCAGTGTACTGAGTCCTGTTTATAGCCGCATGACATAAATTTCTTAGAGTCCACCCATACAAGTGAAGTTATAATATAATGCTCTTATTTCTGGTTGAATGACATCAATCACATCATTTTTAAAATGATTTTGCTGATATTTTCCGTACATCTTCAGGTCTCAATAACAACTTTCCTTTTTTTTCTGGGCTCATTAAAATGCATCACGATATATCCTCACTAATAAAAGCACAACACACAGTACAATTTTCAAACTTTCAAAGTTCGAAAGTTCACTTTAACTAAAGTTGCCTTTAACTAAACCCAGCTTTAACGGAAAGTTGTAATAATGGCCCCTAATATTACTACAGAATTATAGTTTTATGTCTAAGCAGAGCATCTAAAAATTTTTAAGTTTCATTATTATCTCATTCATGGATTTTTCAACAATGTTTCTATTACTCTAGCCATGTACTGTAAATGAATGTGTGTAAAGTAAAGAATAAAATGTATTTTTGGTTTAACGAAATGCAACTTTTAAAGGTTTATCTATAAACTATTTTTTAAAGTTTTGTTTACTATTCCAAAAATGTATATGTATATTTGCTTGTGTATGTTTGTTTACATAACACTTATACATTTGCACTCCCTTAAAAAGGCATTCATTGTTGTACAGCAAAATATAAGAAGGTACCGCTTGGTGTACGTATGTTCACTGCAATATATCAATAGCTATAGATGTTTAATAATACTATACACATGTACATGTACATATGTATGTCAGAGAAAACTTGGCCATAAAAGCATTTGGTGGAAATGAATTTTTCAAAACAGAAAAAAAGAAATCTAAAATATGTGCAAAAAATTAGTACCTTTTTTATCCCACAAAAAATATGTGAAGGGATTTTATTATTTTTTTTATAAATTTTTAAATTCTTATAACGTTTTGCAATATAAGCATATAAATATATACGTATGTATGTATGTATGTATGTACCTGTGTGTAGGAATATGTATTTGTATACAAACTGTTGTATATATGTACTTTTATTTTTAAAGTGTGATTTCTTTTTAACACATAAATTTTATGTGTGTGTGTGTGCATACATGTACCGAATAGCCTGGTTAGGCATACAGTTATGTCCGAATTAATAGCAGATCAAATGGGCTTTTCATTGTTGTTAATTATTCATGTAAGGTTGCTTGCTAAGGTTGATAGAATTTCTTAAGAAACTTCAGATTTTATTTTAACACTCAGCGTTTTTACAGGAAGACTGCTGAGAGGAAGTCGCCTAAAGAAAAATGTTTTCATATTTTTCTTTTGTTAGAAAAGTCTGATCTGATGCCTGATTATTAATTATGTTAAGCTGGGGAGAAGACATCATAGCTGATAGGGTTCGTAAAGCAGTTTGAACTTTGTGTGTTCTTTATGGACTTTACTTGTCTATTGGTGGACTGTGCTCAATAAAAATTTAAAAGTAAAAATTCTTTATGAAATAAGAAGAACTTATGTTTAATAGATTAAGGATGTTTCCAACTTTCCTATATCCCATCAGAGGATTCCTAGTTTCTGAGTGTAATTTCACATTAGAATTCGAAGCAGAGAAGTGAGATCCTCTGATATTCTCTGACGACAGATGGATTTTTGGAATAAAATTTTCAAAAAGTTGCCGCAGTCTAGGAGGTTGTGTGTTGTCATATTATACGATAGCCCATGATTCAACCCACTGATTATTGGTAATTTACTTGTAATGTTGTTGTAATTACCAATTACGTAAGTAAATTAAATTATTCCGTATATTTTGATCTTACAATATCCCTTCGAATCCTTTTCTTTTGGCCAAGGTAGTATAGTAATAAATCACTCTTGCGTAACTGATCCTCAGTAAGGGATCTCTAACTACTAGCATTTCAATCATCAATCTTTTGGATGCCACTTCCAGCTTTCAACTGGTTGGTATCAAAGATCAGCAATGAGTATTCAAAAAGATGAGTAGAATCGTATCATACTCATAATTTCTAATACTTATACTTAATTTAATAGCATTCTCATACTACTCATATTCAAAGTTGGAAGTACTCATCGTACTCATACTTAACAATACGCATGATGTTGTTGATTTCGACTCTACTTTACTCATCATTTACAAGAATCACAAAATAAGTACGACTCGCGTACAAACACTAAAATACTCACTAGAAGGTTGTGTGTTTGCTTTGCTTGCTGTTTTTGTCTTTTTCTTTCTTTTTTTTTGTAAATGCAACAACAACTAAGACTGTAAATTTTGATGATTGATTTGAATCACTTATGAGTATTATAAGTATTTTTCTAAATTTATGAATCTGAATGAGTAGGCGTATGAATCAAACATACATATGTCGAATTTTATGGGTTTGATGTCAACGTTTTACCCATACTCATTGCAACCTGTTCTTATAAATCAATGTTTTAGTGAGTACGAATGAATCAGACTAGTTGAATTTCAATACTGTTGACTCAATCATACTTAAAATTTCATGAGTACTTATGAGTAGCGAAAAACGATTCATTGCTTATCTCTGGTTGGCATCTTCGGCGTGTCCCTAGATCGAGTCTCGCTGCAGTCCTATATCAATGGATTTTATGGATTTTTTTCTCACAGGCCTTTTAGTCTTAAAGACTTGTAAACATCCTTCTGGCTTCTGCCATATTTTGGTCTTATTAGAACCAAATTGAATATCGTAGGGGCATCTATGTCACATTATCTATTCTCACTATTATTTCCATCAAACGGGTTACAATGTTCTTTTTATTTTACTTTTTTTTTTATAAAAATGTCAATTGAAAGTGTTTCGGAATTGTGTTACGCTCTTCAGTAAATGTACTGATTAACATACAATACTTCTGCGCTCTTATTTTGTCTCATATCTGTACACATCTTTGTATACGGAATAACAAGAAGCATTTTAACATGTTTTTTTTTTTTTTAAAGGACGAATTTAATGGCGTTACATTTTACAAATTCAACGTTGCGTTAAACCTTAAACGACAGAGGACAATGCACGATAAGAATTTATTATATTTATATGTGTATGTATGCTCTTGCAACCGTATACGTGTTTATTTGTATAACATATACATACACCACACACACATGTTTAAGTATGTGCATATATGTAGTAATTTGTGAGTTGGTACATTAAATAAAAAGCGGTTAAGGTGAACAGTTTTTGAGCCTTTTTTCTTGTTTTCCCTCTATTTGGTTTCGCAACACACCTTAACACACAAATTGGTATTTATTTGTTTTAAAATTGCAATAAATTAAAATCTTTACTTCGGGCGTTTATATTATAAACCGTTAATTTTACGAATACACAGAGTTTCTACTGTAAAACTTTACATCGTTCAACTAATAAGTACAGAATGTGGCATAAGAATACTGAGCGCATTAAATTCCTAAATAAATATGTATGCATTGAGTATAAATTATAACGGAGAAAGGTTTAAGCATCAGCCACTTTTATTACACTAAAATAATGAGAAGAAAAATAATCAGAAGGAATAATCATATTAATTTGCAATTAGTACCGGCTTATATTGAAACTGAAAATGTTTCTGTTGAAACTCAGTGTAAAGAATTTAGGAAGAGCTTAAAAAGAGCTTTCGGCTCTATAATATATTTATAATAATAATAATATATTTAAAATAAATTTAATAAAGAAATGAAATCATTCATAATTGAAAGATAGAATGAATTAAAAAAAAATCCATTTTGTCCTTTTTTATCTTCTGAGAGGGTCATACGGCTTTTATAAAGCATCTCACCTATGTTGCATTTAATTTTTTCTTTGCTTTAACCCACATACTGTCCTGATCACTAGTACTATCTGTTCTATTCAGACCAAGGCTATACTCAATTGGCTCCACTATAGCCTTGTATGAAAGCAGAGGGCTGAACTGGTAGTGAGGCTCAATGCAGCCAATCCTGTCCCAATCTAGACTATGGATAAGCTGCTATTTTGCGAAGACGTAGACATGTTAGGATCGATTATATGATTCCTTATAACTTACTGAAGAAGACATTCAATTTTAGACTTTCAACTAGGCAGTCCTGAACGGAATATCCGAAAGATGGAACCCTTGAAGTCTACCCTAATGGATCAAAAATAAGTGACAAGGTGGACTCTGGAATATTTTAAAGGGCTCTGCCTGACCACTACAGTGCTTTTAAAGCAGAGGTCATGGCAATTTTGAAAGCGGCGCGATGCTTGTTGAGTGACGGAATTTTCCCAGGAAATGCCTTGATTTACTCACAGAGCTGTAAAAGTCCGTAATTGTCCTAGGATTTCTCAGAGAAATTTCGCATCATTCAAAGGTAACGAATACGAGTAAATCAAGGTATTTTCAGAGAATATTCCGTCACTCAACAAGCATCGCGCCGCTTTCAAAATTGCCATGACCTCTGCTTTTTTATGGAAATTGCACTGATGACTAGCTGGCGAAGTCCGGTAAGGATCTCCCAGTGTCCGACATGTTACAAGTCCTAAAGATTCCAATAGCTGCACTTAATTTCGACTTTAGTCATTCGTCTTACGAGAAAACCCATATTGCTACACTCAGCTGGATACGTATGGGCAAGAGGACGATCAACTCTACGACGATTCTGTCTAAATGATATATGAGAATCAAGTTTTAGGAAACAGACACAATAATAGTTAAATTCAGTGAAGATATAAAACCAAACAGGAATTACCTCAAGACAAAGTTGAATACATTCCTCCCATAAAAGTATTTTTTTAAAGAATTAGAAACGATAATTCCAGCTGTAGCTGCAGTCAGTGTTTAAGATGTTAGAACTTTAAAACTAATATTGGATTCAAAACGTAGAATTGTTTGTTAAAACTCATAAACCGGTGCACAGACAGTAGTTATTAGCTTATTATCTGGAATATATCTGCAGCAATTGGTCGTGGAGATCAGAAAATGTTCAAATTTATTTTCTTTTTATACTGCTCAATCTGCGTGAGTTAATCTTGTTTTTTTCTAATCCCATAACAGATGGCTCAGATTAGGTTTTTCTTCAGACAAAGTGAAATAATTCTGAAAATAAATATTTTCTTAAGGATATTTTGGTTAGTTTGCTCGACTTTTTTTCCCCCTTTTTTTGAACAGAAATAAATTATATGCAGCAAAAGTTTTCTTAAACAAAAAATGCAACGAAAAACTTTAATATCTCACTATTATTATGCTGCTACAGTAGAATTAAGAAAAATAAAATTAAAGAAACATTTCTTTGAAAATTTTCCATTTTTTTTCAACATTATTCATGTTTATTTCTACTTCTGCTTTGCATCTTTAAGATATGCGTACTTTGTTAAGGGTATACTTTACAAGACAAACAAACAACCTTGAAGTTGAAAAGAAAAGAAAAAAATTCAAAATAAAAACATCCGGTTTTTTTTCTATCTTAAGTTTACGTTTTCATACTTTTCTAATTTTTAATCAAGAGCAATGATAAAAATTTTTGACTGCTTTGCAGTCTATGAGACGTTTGAATAATTTTTTATTTTCTTCTTCTTTCTTTTCAAAGTTTAAATAAGAAACTGTAGGACGAAAGTGCTTTAAATTTAAATTACATGAATTGTGATTCGAGAAGAAAGTGAAAGATTTTGTGTTTTTTTTTATTATACAGCGTAGCACAGTGTTATTTTATTTAGGATTTCTTACGTTTCTTTGGTTAATTTAAATAAATATTTGCATAATGATATACAGTGATTACTTCTGTATATTCTTTTCAAGTCTAGTTGTACTTTCTAACACCAATTGTGTGTGTACTCTTTAATTAGAAATAATATTATACAGCTGATTCTAATTTATTCATAACAATAATATATAGTATTCGATCCGTTTAATCAGGGAAAATCATCTCGCTCTCCTTACCCGCTTTTAGTTGCAAATCCTTTAATACTGACCAAAGATCAACAATGAATCGTTTATTCGCTACTCATAAGTACTCATGATATCTTGAATATAAGTGAGTCAACAATATTGAAATTTAACTACCCTGACTCATTCGTACTCACTACAATGTTGATTTCTAAGTACAGGTTGCAATGCGTTTGCGTACAACATTGACATCAAACTCATACCATTCGAAATATGTATGATTCATAAGCCTACGCATTTAGATTCATAACTTTAAAAAAATACTTATAAATGATTAGAGTGACTCGAATAATTCATCAAAATTTACAGTCTTAGTTGTTGTTGCATTTACAAAGAAAGAAAACTGACACTTAAGCAAGAAAAGACAGAGCAGCAAGTAGAGCAAACACAGAACCTTCTAGTAAGTACTTTAGTGTGCGTATGCGATTCATACTCATTTTGTATTTTCTTGTAAACAAAAGAGAGTATGAGTTCGATGAGTACTTCAAACTTTGAATATGAGTAGTATGAGTATGATATTGAAATAACTTTAAATGCGTATTAGTATCAGAAATTACGAATATGATTCGATTTTACTCATCTTTTTGAATACTCATTGCTGATCTTTGATTCTGACTAAGTACACAAGAGACTTATATGGTTGACTTTTGGAATTTAGTTGATATCGAGGCAATCATAGAGTTTTACGGCTAAATGGTCCGTAAGCTGTGAAGACTGTCTGGACTAGATTTATCTCCAATGAAGAAAACTTTAATATTTTTCTCAGCTTTATTAGTAATTGTAGTCGCTGTAGTCTAGCAGGTAGAGTGCTGGCCACGGTGCCAACACCAAGGTCAGACACATGAAAGAAAAAAATATTTCTCTGGCGACTTTGAATCACCAGATTTCTGACTGAAACCCTGAAAGTGATATAAATTGGCATGAAAAGTTTCTCAAAAAACTACCGATCCGGATCGACTTTAAACTGTAGGTCCCGCCACTCATGTATTTAATTAACACACACAACATAAGTGGTGTAAGAAACTATGTTGTAATCCTAACTGAAGGGTTGTAATTACTAACTATGTATGTATGTTATTGGTATATTTAACCAGTTTCACAACGCAAAATTATACGACAGCATGCCTAACATATCGCTCAAAAATGCATGACAGGGTGGACTGTGTCGCATTTCTGTTATTAAATTTTATATTTTGAAAGAAGCGTAATGCTTGCTGGCTGACGAGATTTTTCTCGAAAATCTCTTGTTTTACTCGGACAGAGATGAGATCTATAACGAACATAGAAAACATCAGTCCTCTTCGTTCGCAAATGTCAAAGATATTTCAGGGAAATTTCTAATCATTCAAATGTAACTTCTAAATGCGTTCCGTGAGAATTACATTGGTTCCATTAAAATTGCATTGTTAATGAGCTGAATGGCCAGTATGAGGCTTGCAATCTCTAACATGTTATACGGCATAGTTTTTACGTTTGCCTAAGTTAAATGAAATATTATGGGAGCGCTGACTTTAGTTCCTGTTGCAAGGTCATGAGGCTGTAACATAAACAATCGATTGGACGCAGAGAGACAAAAGCTATAATGGTTTAGTGCATATTGCCGAATTGAGAGACTAGTGATGAAGAAGCCTAAAGGTAATTGTGTAGTGTTGTTGTGTAGTTTAAAAATAAATAATTCGAGTAATTATAAGCTACAAGATCGAGCGTTATCATGAGTTACAAATCTAAGAAGAACGATAAGTTATACGTCCTTAAGGCAGCAGGTTTTTAGGGCACCCTTATGGTTGTGGATGCTGTAGGATAATGTGTTTGATATGAAAACTCCAGAAAAGGCATCTATTGAGTAATTCATCGATTATATTGACATACATGTGTAAACATTACGCTTGGGCGAAGGAAAACTGTATGCAAACGAAATTTTTATTGTGATTATACTATACCCTTCAAGAATATAAGCAACATAAACTGTTTTATAAAGGGCGCAATGCATTCTCATAAAGCGCCTTCGATGAGCACTGCTGTTCCTCTCTGTGGCACTGAATTTTTCGCAATTTTTCTTACAACCTTCATGTCACTGTGGAATAATTATAATTGTTTTAAAGTTAATGAATTGAAGTTAACCGTTCAAATTTGTAATAAAAAAAATATTAATTTTCGAACTTTTTTCATACAAGGTATGCTTAATTTTTAAGGTGTGTTATAAATGGAATGAAGTTGTATTTCAATAGATCTCGCATAAATATGTGCTTGTTTGTACACAGATTCATGATTCTTTTAATAGAGCAAAACAAAAAGAAAACCTTTCTTTATTAGCAACTTCTAGACACAAAATCTCATTTTAATAATTTCGTAAATTCTTCTAGGCTGACATACTTTCATACGCACAGTCTTACTGTCTGCTTAAATATTTTCAGTCCCTTGAAAACCCATAAACATACACAATCAGTTCTGTTATTCTCCCAAAAGGTACCCGCAATTGTTTCTGACGTTGATGAAAATTAAGGACACATAACAAACACTTGCTGCTGGTGGTGGTGGTGGTGGTGGTTGATGATGCTGATGAAGATGACGATGACGATGCTGATGGCTGGGTTCAAGTAAAGAAAATATACATAAAATTTGTTTTTGTTTATCACGTATAAATGTGTGTGCAGTGAGTACGTATGTTTCTGGTGTAACTACAAAACCCAAAGGCCATCCAAAACACATGAGACATGAGACAATACAATACAATACAATCTGTTTAAATGCAAACTTTTTCCCTTTACGTTTTCGACATACTCACGCATACACTCACTGTATGGTAAATACTTATTTATACACACTCGTAGCAAATGTTTTTGTTCTCGTGCAGTCGCTAACTATGAGGCATACGACGAGGATGTACAATGTGTTGTCAAGTCAATTCAAGGCCATATACGCAGACATTGGCAACTTCTTAATTTTTAATTTACAATTTGAATTTAATTCACTGCAGTAAATTAGCATACTGGAATAATTTAAAACAAATACAAACATACATACATACCATACTGAAGGAAATAATGGAAACGACTGTCTAGCTGACTTTTTTTTTTCTTTTTCTTTTCGATGGCTTCCAAGAATATATATCCTCGACCTAATTTAGAACATACGTATGTAAGTATGTACACATATCAATAGAATACCATGGAGTAGAATTAATGAAGGAAAAAATATTAAAAAAAGCGGTTGTATGTATGTATATGCATACATACATATGTAGTAGTCTGTTGTTATAAATAGTTACGAATTAATTAATTAATTATAAACATTTAATTTTAATTTGATGGCCTTAAAACAACTAAAAATTATCGAAATATTGATTTTATTTCTCATCGATTATGTACAGGATTATTGACAGTATGACTGATAATTTTTATTGAAAAAAAAATGCTTTATTAATTAATTTATGGCTTTCTCTTTTGATGCCAAGAATGAAACGAGTTAACGAGTTTTGATACCCAGCTCTAAAGTGAAGTGTGTGAGTGCTATGCATCGATCGAAACAGGAATGATCAAGAATTTCTCTTTCAAATGATGTATATTCCCTTCACATAAAACGACGCTTATTCGGAAGTCTTTGTTGGACCCGATATCTTTTGCAGGGCAATGCCTGTTAAGACTAATATGAAGACTTAAGGATATATTCTAGGTATGTTTCAAGCAAGGTAAAGTGTGCCCTTTTGCAGAGGAATGATAATCTCATGTATACATTGCTGGAGCGCCAGTGTTCCCTTGAATTTTCCGATGAACAAAGTGAGATCTGACTGGGTCTGTCCAGATACAACTACCATTCCTTTTAGATATGATGTACAGTTTCTTTGGGGTTCTATTATCCGCTTTACTACCACTAAATGTTGGCATATCTTTACTCTATATAATCTAATATCGTGTACGTGGAACAGATGTTTTCATAGTTCTTATTTTAACCGGAGAAATATTACGAAATCGACTAGTTTAAGGAATTATTCTCAATACTTGGATGATGTTTACCAGAAAACCAAGATTTTAAGCGAGTTTAGTCACTTTGTGGTCAATTTGGCATGTCCATAGCTTTAATATTTTCACACTTTATTCATTAGAGAATGACTGCCAGTCTCATTGCCATGTTCGCAATCACTTGTTTCACCAACAAATAGTATTGAATAATTCTACGGTATGCAGATATCATGATTGCCATCATCACCATAATCCACGCTAATTTCTTTTCTTCAAAGCGGGTCAAGAATCCGCGGCTGTTTAAATTAATGTGGGTTTGATCACAAATTTCTAACCAAGTTTTACTCCTAAGCAATAAAGAGCAGTTGGTGGTATGATGGTCCCGTAATGCTTGCTAACTTTTATTTAAATTCAAGTAAGGACAAGTTTTAATAAGGAAAAACCAAAAAACTTAATTTCAGCGTGTGTTTAAATATAAATTTTATCAAATTTGTACAATCTACTTTTAAACTTTATATCGTAGTTTACTGCCATCAAAGTTGTTTAAATTTGATATCGTAATTAAGGGGATGCGATAACCAATTCACCATAAGATACTCAGACCGACAATTTGAATTCACATTAAATTTGGTTTCCCTTTTTATGTTAATGGTTTCATAATGGTCAGATAATTACACTCAACTACATGCTCAATACATACACTCCTCTTTTAAACAAACTAAAATGAATTTTTCTTTTTAGTAAATATTCAAACCACTTAAAACATATACATACATACATACGTATTGATTTATAGCGAAAATAGGAACAGTTTCATTTAACTTCCTATTATCATTTGGTCCATTGTTAAGATATCTTTAGTTCTTGTTCAGCTTTGGAAAATAAAAGTTTTTCAAATCTGTAATCAATATAAATGATAAATATTTTAGTTCCTTTGGACGAGTATCAAAGTGTGAGTGAGCGTGGCTGCGTTATTAAGAAAAGGACTTACAACAGAAATGTGTGACACACCATAATTGAAATAAATCGTTTGACAAATGATAACTGCTACAGCAGAATTTGTAAAAAAGCAAAAAAAAAAAAAAATGAACGAAAACCATGTGAAAAACTTGTCAAAATAACCCCCAAAAAATAGTTGATAGTAAACGAAAAATACATGGAAGTAAAACTGTTACATAATTCTTATCATTAAATATTTAATACAACAAAACACACACATAGAGATTCCTTACAATAACCGTGCTACTGCCCATGCACAGATTTACTGACCCCGACGTAAGAATAGTGGCCAACCTTTCATTCAACAGCATCCAATATAAGATGTTGAAAAAAAATTGAATGAATGAAATCTTCTCTGGAAATACCACACACTGACAAGAAAATTGTTAAGGAAATAAATTTTAAGGGGCTTTTGTATACCCATATAAAGGAAACAAATACTAAGTATGTAATAATTCTTTTTTACTATCTTTAGTCAATAGTTTATCTTCTTTTCGATGACTTTTATCAGTTCCTTCTAAATGTCACATGCTTACCGACATACATACATCTTTTTAAATTCGTTTATTTCCCCTCAATACTGTATCTTAAAAATGGTAAAGAAGAAGAAGAAGAAAGTATTAAAACTTTTATCATACTTTCAGCCACATTACTTACAATTTAAGAGTTTATAAAACACTTCCTTATACGCATATTACTAAACATTGACAAATGATTCTGTTTATATATTACGATACGATTTTATAGCTAAAATAACGAAATACCAATTTTATTTCAATATGTTATCTACCGGGTCTTCCAACAGGGACTTTTTCAAATATAAAACAACAACAAAACAACACATGCATATAATAAAATTGTTTTGCCAAAATGTCATCACTTTCCCCCTAACGGTAGTACTTAGCGGACTATTTGCAATGTGGTGGATAAATTCAATTTCACTCGTTCAATCAACGATCTGTGCCCGAAAATTCTTTGGAATTGATTCCACCCGACTTTTAGCGTTGTGACTAATGTCTGCAACCATACTAAATTCAGCTGACTCAGTAAACGAACATAAACGATCAGAGAGAAGTCCAGGCCAGTTGGTAAACGACCGAAATTTGAGTCGAAAAAACATCTACAGGGTTGAGTGAATTGTTGAATTTCATACGATACAAGAGCTACAAGAGAGTCGAATGTATATCGAAAAGATCCCTGTTTGATGTGGAATTTGGGCTGGCTGGGTAATCCATATTTCTTTAAGAACGCCGTAGGCTAGGGGTCAATGCTGGCGGTGACAACTGTAGGTCGATAATTCACATACATAATTGGCTATTACAGCCCTTCAGCCAGGATTACTACCTAGCTTCTCAGACCACACATGTAGTGTGTGTGTTAATTTTATACATGAGTGGCGGGACCTACAGTTTAATGTCGACTCCCAACGACAGATTTTTAAGAAACCAATGCCACATTGGATATACCCCACGAGCGATTTATGGTCACATAAGCCACAAACACAACGATTATCAAAGTCAACATAACCCATGACATCTATCGAGTTGTGTCAGAAGCCGTGGCGTTTACTTGAACGATCTTAAATTTCACATATAATGGCACTTGTAGGAAGGTAGCGCTTAATGGATTTAGTAGTTTTTTTAAATTCCCTTTAAAATTTCCTTTCATTCTATACAGCAACGTAGTTTCTAATGAAATTCACTTTAAAAGTAGACAAAGCCTATGATCATTAAGAGGTCTAAAGAAAGTCTGTATTCTGTACGAACTCTTGACTTTTTCAAGTCCACTCCAATAGGATTAATTATGTCCGCTCAAAAATATGGTGATACATAGGCTGGACAATGATGTTCACTAAGCGTACCTTGCGTTATATACCACTCGTAGGCGGGTCAAAATCCTCTTGATCAGTGCCTTATAATGCGTACTGTGGTATGTGTGGAAATATGAATGCCCAGAACGAATCAAGAATGAAGGTAATAAAAAACTGATGACGATTGAATGATGAAATATTGCTTGAGGTGATCAAAAAGACTGGTGAAGTCATCAGATTTAGATAAATTCCTGTTCATTACTTTGCCGAAAGAAATAATGAAGTCAATCTTCTGAGAATACTTCTGATTCTCACGTAAGAAAGAAAACTGATCAGTGGCTAAGAGGACCAGGAGGTAAGTCATAGTATGGTATCGCTATATTTTTTAGGACCCGAAGCTTCACCTCTCCCGGCAGAAGGCACCAATGCATACAAAATTATATGGGGTAGCATGGGCATTAACTACTGGGGCTCGGGCTCCTTAGCATGTATTCTATATACTTAATCCAGCGAAATTGCTAACTTTCTGTATTTAAACTCACTACTGAACGGAAGAATGTATGCCCACAAAGTAAGAAAAATTGACAAAAAACAGGGACAAAATATGTGCAATTAGTTAACTGATGTAGAGCGCTTATAAAGAGATCATTGTCGAAAGTCTACCTTAATTACATGCAGACGGCTGGAAGAGACTTAGGGGTGCAACTCAAAAATGATGGATTGAATAACTACTACTAAAATAGTCAGTCCAATTGTTATCTATGGTGCAAAAGTCTTGGTAGGCAGGACGAATTTGAAAACCGCTAAGATGAAGTTGGATTAGTTGGACAGACACTGGAAAGCGTTCGAAATGAAAAACTGCCGTATAATTAGGGTTAAGGTTCTGACGTATTTGAGCCCACATGGGTGTACGATTAGAATAATACAAGACATGTCTAAAATAAGATGCGTCAGGATTCACATTGACTCTCACTTTCTAATGGACATTACTATTATACTTTGAATACCAAATGCCATTATGAGTGGACTCAAGAACTGTGTGGGCAAGAATACGTGCGTGAACTGGCAATGAGCTCTCTAGCATAGGAGCTCATACACTGATGATGAATGTTTATATGGAGCGGGGTGAGAAAGATTAAGAGAGGTGGAAATCATACGCGTTTAAAACAATCCAAACTTATGCTTCGTGAAATTAACGAGACAAGATTAGAGGCTTGCATCAGACCTCTTATAGACGGCACGGGAAAATAATACCAGCCTTTTGACTGGACTCTGTAGTCTCAAAGAACATTTGTTCAGAATAAAAGTCGCTTCAAGCTTGATACTGCAATAATTAGGGACGATTAGCTCTTAATATTAATTTAAAAATAAGAAGTGATCTGTTATTTATAATTAGGTTCCATGTAATTATCCCACCTTATAACCAATGATGTTCAGTCCAATGGAACAATACATAGTATCATCATTGATATTTGTTAAGGGAGCGAGATTCGTTTTCATTATTTCTTTTTTAAATTACAAAATATGGCTTTACGCACTGCTTGTTCAATCAAAATAAAAATAAAAATAAAAAAATTAAATGAAAACAATATAAAATGAAAATATTTGTTCAAATCCTATTTCAGTTATAAATATGGGTCATTTAAAGTTTGTTAATACAATTTAACTTTTTCCCGTCATTTGAAATTACATTCACATACATATATGTACATACATATGTATGTATAATAAATATAATTTGTTACGTTCTTTCAACCACAAGAGAGCTTAAGAGTGGATAGCGTTTGTGTTGGCTGGAATACATGTAAACATTTTAGTGGAGTGCCTGCAAATGATGCATAACACGAGTTTTAAACATTTATAACAAAACGGTTAAATCGGAAATAGAAATTGAGTTGATTTTTATTTTATTTTTTTGGATGATTATTGTAAAATATTTATTTTAGTCTCAGATGCATTAACACGTGCTAAAAAAATGACACACACAAATTATTTATTTGATAGTAATTTTATTAAATTTATTCGCATTTTTATTGAATGAATTGGAAAATCATGTGTCATGAAAATTTCAATTTAGCCATTTGGCTTAAAACAAATTCTGAAAATGAGTTATGTATTGTTCGTAGATACATACTGAAAATATTTACTGGAATAAAATTAAAATTTTAAAAATGACATTAAAATATATCGGGTGCCATAGGGATGGTCTAGTTGGTAGTGTGCAAAACTCCAACTGTCGAATCGATGGCTTCGAATCGGTGGGTTCAATTCGCACCAGAGACTCCGGGGTCTGATTGTTTGTCTGTCCTTATATATTGTTACGTTTTTACCTGTTTAAAAACGTTTAGAATATGAGTTCGTTGATTGCAAACAAAATAAAAATAAATTGGTGTTTAGTTTCAATTAAACTCTTTTATGTGCCACTGTTACCACTGGACGTATCCAACAATAATTGCTTGTTCACTATTATACTACACTTCTTCTACACTTCTGTCCGCGCTACAACACTAACAACACTTCGGTAGATCTTCACTACACCGGTCTTCAAATCACGACTGTTTTCTTCACACGCAATGCGTCTTCACACAAGAGTGACTGAATTCTTACCGCTCGTTGCCTGCATTGTCTTGCCTTTTTATATGCGCACGCAATCAGTCTGATGAAGTTTCTTGAATTGGAACTTTCGGAATTTCGCCTTCTAGAGAACTCTATTGCGACTACATTGTTGTTTGTGTATTTTTGCTCACATTGCTTGTTGTTGCATTCTCGCTTACTTATCTATCCCGATGTTACATACTGATGTTGTTGCTTTCGTTGTATTTGTTAGTGTATCTATTGTTAATCATGTTAATATTAAACAATTTCGTAACAATAGAAAAAAGTATGTGAGAATTATTACCAAACAGCAATTCTATAGGTCTTCTGTTAACAATTGCTGTTCAGTGCTTTGTGAAACTCCAAGTTTAGAATGAAACATCAATGTTTTCAATAGACCTGCCAGTACGTTGATGGCCAGGAGTCTTACTGTATATACACAAACCTAAAACGACTAGTACTGATCAACTTTTTTCGTAAAGATTGCTCAAGCCTTTGGATATTTTGTTTATCGCCATCTGACACACATGATTGATTCAAAATCTGATCAAAAGAAAACATAATTTCTGTTGGTGTACCTCAGGGACGGTTTGTCGACCTCTTACTGCATTTTACTATCGCTGCTGATATGTCCACGAGTGTTTAAAGATTCGCGTCAACTTTTGTCTGTGATACAGCTATAGTACAGGATACATCATGTAACTGTTATTGCAGAATATAACTGTATTGCTAAAATCAGTTACAATGGAAATAGAAGTCGGCACTTTGGACCAGTATTTAACGAATCATTTATGTGAGGTCGTTTGTCTCTCTCAGAAGGATGTGGGGTAATTGTTGTTGATTCTTATGTGGATGATATAGACTTATAGACTCTTATTGATACTGTAGTTCTCTCCTTTGCTTTTTATAAAATCATTACGTCGTTTTTTGTTTTGGGTCACTGAAAAAAAAGAAAAAAATTAAAATGTGTATTCCTACAGAATTGCCACGTTTGAGGTGAAGAGAATCGAATTGTTATCTTAGAATAGTGGTTTGATGTGATTTATGGTCCGGAGAAATCATCGGACCTTTTTTTTTAAAACGAAAATGGAAATGCGAGTGCGGTCAACAGAAATCACTACAGGCAGATAATCCGATGCTTTTTGTTGAGGAAAATTTATGATTTCAATATAGAGAAGTCTTGCTTGTCACACAGCAAGATAATCAATGGACTTTTCGAAAGACAACTTTGAAAATCGCATTATTGGGAAAGGAGTAAGTTGACCACCAAGATCGTGCGGCTTAACTCCTTTAGATTTGCATTCCATCACTGATCAAGAGCGTAAAACCAATGAGCCGACATCAATCACTGACAACAATTGATTGATAATTTCAGTAGGAGATTGGAAGTCTAACGAGCAAGTATAGTGTGTCACTTGGCCGACATAATTTTTCATTTTTAACCGGAGCTGTAATTAAAATATTTTAAGTTTTTTATTAAAATTAAAACGATACCTCAATTTTTTACATCATTTAGTTACATTTTATAAAAAAAGTAAGGCCATCTGTGTTAATTTTTCTATATTTTCAAGAACCGTCTTAGTTGGGCCTAGACAAATTATTTGTTGTATTATAGTAGTCTAGACGAGACTACTGTCTGTATAAAAGACTTTATTTTGTTGCGTTCTTATTTTCTGTTATAAATTTGTGTTGTCTCTGCTAAATGTAAAAAGCTTAAAAAAATTTAATTTGTGCTCGTTAGTAAGTCGTTGAAGCTTTTAGATCCACAAAAGCTTTTTAAGCACTTTTTAACGTTAAGCATTATGTTAGGTTCATAAAAGCACTTTAGGTTCATAAAGCACGTTTTAATGAATGTTATGAACAGAAAGTTTTTTGAGTCTTGAGAAAATAAAATATTTATTTAAATAAATAAATAAATAAATAAAATACTGAAATATTTCAAACTTAAGACGATAGCAACTTTATGTTATGAACTTCAAAATTTAGGAGCTTTTATGGAGACATAGTGTTGGCGTTACGGTTTGTAATGTCTTCTACATGTAACGACATTTATTTGGATAATGATTTGCAATATATGAAAATCAATAGTTTAACAATTGATGAACGCATAAAAATAGCTGAAACTCAAAAATGGCCACTCTCGAGATTTATGGGATGTTTATAGTCGTCTATAGTGGACCTATTGTAATAAAAACTGACAGGAATAAAAATAAATTTAGAGAAACTGAAAGCGTTATGGATGCGGTCAATGAATGAGTAAAGTCCTCGCATATGGGGCTATGGAAAATCCATTGCATCCATTGGTCTGGCCTTTGTATTTTTTCGAAATATTTCTGGACGCACCGACGAACAACTTTCGTGCCTTAATACAGTCGACATACGATCTGTTTTACTCCCCTACAACTTTACAGGGTATCCCTCAAACGTCTCCTCCCCGCCTATTGTCTTAAAAAAACTTCGCTAATGACTCACAGGACTCAATTTCATTGTCACAGAATCTACGTGTTGAGCTCGAGGTGGCCCCAATCTGAATAAGTACTTTCATAGTATGCTTGTACCATAAGTTTACAATTCTTTGTCAAAGATGGTTTTTCAACCTCAAAATATTTATGACACAGATCTTCTTTTTTGTCTTACAAGACCGTAAAATATTTTTGATTGGCTTAAACGCATTTAGTTGGAGAAGAGTTTAACATCCCTTCCGTTCAACATACCTTTCCGAGCATCCTCCTCTAGTCCGCTGAAGAGTTTTGGCCTCTTCAACGATGTGCAACCTCCTCTCGTCTCTTCGCAAGCTTCAATTTCAATTTCCCCATAAAGTTCAAATGTTTCACTTAAAAGATACCCTCCTCTCTCATGGGCTCGAAGTATTTCATTCTGGCCGATTTTTATAAACTGTCCTCCTCTAAATCGGTTACCTTATACATATACATGATGCCAATAAGTGACTAAAATACAAGTGAATTCTAATGCTCATACCCCACAACAAAAGAGTTTCATTGCGACACAGTTCCCATAGGGTCTACTGGCTGTCCATGTTACAGTAAAATATTGGTTGTCAGCCAACGAGCCTATCGACGTTACCGTAGTCTCTAACAGAGCTGCCAGCAATGTTATAAGACAGGGATTGAGCATGTCAACACACTCTAGTCTCTTGCGTTGCTTTAAGATTTATTTTATCTGCCCAGTTAATTTCGAATTCTGTACTAATTTGGAAATAGTTCATTGTATTGGTAGGATTACGCAAACCGTGGTTCAAACCCCAGTCCTGACATCTGAAACAGAACGAAATGTGAAAAAAATTTCTTAGGTTCTTCTCAGCAGACGTATGGCCAAACCCTAAGAGTAAATAAAATTATGTTGAAGAGTTTCTCAGATTCTGTACCACATGGATAAAATTAACACACTCAACATGGGTACACCACCCATGACGCTTGGACGTAATACTGACTAAAGGATTATAGTGACCAATTAAGTACTTAAGTTTTACTTTGAGGAAGATAATATTGCAGCTGATGATACTTAAAAGTATTACAAGCCCGTGTTTACAAGTAACATTGATTTCTTATTTATGCGCTCAAATATTTTACAATTTACACCATTACGTATAAGTGCTTCCGTCTATAATTATATTTTTATCGCTTACAACTGTCACGAAGAAAGCTTAAGTTGAACTAAAACAATTTCAATCCCTTCTAACGCCAATAATAAATTGCCAAATTGAATATCTGTGGTCGAAATTAATTACACGCACCCAAATCTAAATAACAAACAGATGTGACTTTTCGTATGAGACGACGGACAGAAGCCAGTGAAATTAAATCAATTTAAAATTTATCTGATGGTGGTTTATAATTTATTGTTATTAGATTTGTAGTTTTACTGGAATCCTTATCAACAACAGTATCAATGCTGCATATCTATTACGAGTAGTTGTTTGTTGTTTGTTTTTATTGTCATAGATTTTAACGCCCATAAATTGTAAAACAAATATTTGCATTGACATCAACACGTTCAAAATATCGAATTGATGCTGCCACGTAACGCACTAACATAAGAGGATTACATGCTGGCGGAAATTTTAGGCTCAAACAAACAGTAAATGTCAGTCATTATATGGATTATGATCGATGGATAGAAATTGTTATTTTTAAATTTACATCAGAATAAATCCCCTGTTGTACGAGTATTCTTTGAAAATTTGCCTTAAAAATACTGCAAAAAACAACAAAATTTTGTAGAAAATTTACACACGTAAGATATTTTAAGTCATGTTGACGTAGTAATAAATCATTTGTTAAAAATAGAAAAGAACAATAAAGAAATTATTTAAAGATACAAAATGAAATTTTTTTTGTTCAATATATACAGGTGTTGTAGTAGGGCTTTGTCTTGCTTTAAAATTTCCAAAATTGCCAAAATAGATCGTAAATTTGCAAAACAGCTTATCAATCACAAACAAATTGTTTTCATAACAAGCTGGTATATCAGTATTATGAATTAATGTATAATTAAAATTAACACACAGCATATCGCAAAAAAGAAAAAAAAAAACTGTTAGTGTTACTCAATACTGTTATCATTATTTAGCTGAATTTTTGAAATTCATCCGCAAGGCCAAAAATTTTAGAAAATCTTTTAAACAAAATTTTTAACAAAAAAATTTTTTTGAAATTTCGAAATAACTGAAATTGAGGAGTAGCAGGCAAGTAAATGCTTTAAAACAAAAGTTAATTCGCCTCAATGAAAACCTTCGGCAAGGGTATTGTGTGAACGACAATGTCCACTCGCCAAGGCACGGATTGGGTATTATGAATACGATTTCAGACCTAGTAAATGTATCATCGCAAATACATTCACATCAGAGATCAGCAATGAGGATTTAAAAAAGATGAGTAGAATCGAATCATACACATAATATCTGCTACTTATACGCATTCATACTTACTTTAAATATCATGCAGCCTCTACCCATATTCAAAATTTGAAGTACTCATCTTATTCATACATAACAACACGTATGATGTTGTTAATTTCGATTCTCCATAACTCAACATTTATGTGAAGATTAGCGGCGTCGATAGTATCAAAGTGAGGAAGCCCTAACATCACATAATTGAAGGTGGCGCACACGAATCAGAAAGTATAAGAGAGGCCGACTTAGAAAGAAACAGTGTCATCTCACTAACCATTTAACACCAAAGGTGAAACTTCCAGTATCAGACATCCAAGCAAAGGCTAACTCACTTCCTATGTTACTACAAATATTGTAATGCAATGTACCATTACACCTAATTTAACTTCTTCACAGTTTTAGTCAATATGTCAATTTAAGTAACAAATTTAAAGTATCCTATTAAGGCATTCCAATCCAACAATTTGTAAAACCTAAGCTGTTCAAAACTCACGCCACAGTAGGCACGTGTGTCTAACACATATTTTTGAAGGTTATTATTTCAGTTTCTTATTTTAAACCGAATATAATTTATGTATATCTTAACGTTATTACTACTGCTTAACACGCAACACATGTGTCCTTTGTTTTCGATTTTTCAGCAATACAGTGGATACAATTTTACGTAAAGGCTAGAGAATATTGATAAAAAAAATTTCAAAATGAGATTACTAAAGTACTGATTCCTTCGTGGCAATTCTATCATGAATAATTTCTATTCACTGTATTCTATGAGAAAATTTGCTTTACTTTGAGCTTAAATACATTGTGGCGACATTAATGCATTTCTAGCAAGTATGGCAAAACTAAACCAAAATTATTTGGTTTTTAAGATTTTTATTGTTTCCTATATGCGTGCTTTATTCAATAAAAATTCCATGCTTGTAGTTTTAATATTAGTTCTTGTGAAATTTGTGTAGAAAAGTCGTGACATTTTGCAATCGTATTTTATGTACAATTAAAATAACAGCCCGAACAAGTAGTACATGCAGCACAATTCAATTGAACTCTTTCACATTGAAACAATAAAATGAAAACCAAATTGGCGGAATTTATCACGATCTACAAAAATATGTTTGTAGGAAGGAATACAAATATTTATAGAATTTATTTTTACAAATGCATGTACAGTGGGCAACAAAATTATAAGTACACTTTTAAGGACACAAAAATATTGTTAAGTTTTTACCTTTTTAAAACGTTTCAAATATGAGTTCGTAGATTGCAAATAAAATAAAAATAAATTTGTGTTTAGTTTTAGTTAAATTCTTTATTTATCGCACAATTCTGTGTGTCAATGTTCACAACTTGATGTAAACAACAACAATTGATTTGTGTGTTATTCTCCTTTACACTCTTTTGCGTAAACAATAACAATCATTAAGCAATTATACGACAGATCTTTATAACGGAGATCATCGAACCATGATTACACAAGGCTGACTGAATTTTTTCTCACTCGTTGCCTGCTTTGCCTCGCCTTTTATATGTCAACAGTCTGATGAAGGTTCTTGAAATCGAATGTTCGTGGCTTCGTCTTCTCGAGATTTCCATAAATGTAAACATCGTTGTTTGTGTATTTTGTTTACATTGTTTGCTGTTGCATTTTTGTTTACTTGTTTATCTCCTTTTTATACTGGTGTTGTTGGTATATTTTTGTTTACTTGTTTATCATGTAAACAAGTTCATTGTTTTTGTAGTTTTGGTTTATCATTTTAATGTTAAACGATGTAACACCATTTCCATTTTCGTAACAATGTGGAGTCACCAGCAAGTCTCCCTTATTTTTCCTATGTTTTGTGGAAAACAATAAAAAAAATTTTTTTGTTTCCTAATAAAAGAGAAATAAATAAAGAAAATAAATATAAAAAATATGAGTATGAAATATATTGGTGTACCTAGACATTTGCTGTCCACTGTAGATGCCATTAGATAATAATACATATTCAGGAAACAAAAGAAATCATTTAGAAATTTGGAAGACGTTTGGAATTTGCATTCAAATATTAATTGCGGTTTAGTTCACCACAATATTTTAAAGACATAATTTTATTAATAAAATAACCATGAGAAGAATATGTTTGTTTAGCTGTGCCAATAATAAATGTTAATGGGGGTTGCATATACGCATTAATAATTGAAATTTTATTTTTCGCTTGATGACTGTCATAAGTATATAATAATTAATCCATAAGTCCGTGACTATTTGATTCAAACAAAGATCAAAATAAAACTAATAAGATATGCAGCAGTTAACGTTGAATCTCTTGGCTAGGCAATAGGAAATCTTTTGAAACAACATCTTAAACGAAGAGCCGAAGATCTATCGATCAATCAATATGGATTTCAAAGAGGACGCATAACTAGAAGCGCAGTTAAGAAATTGTCAACGATAGTAAGCATGAATTTAAAGAATAACAATGCTTTTAAATCAGCATTCAGGTATAGTAAGAAGTTATCTCTCTAAGGAAATACTACATTCTGACACGGATAAAAGAGTAAGAAAATATAAAAAAAAGAAAATAATTGGCGGAGTTTCTCAGAGCTCTGTGTTAGGTCCACTTCTACAGAATACATTCTATGATGCATTATAGCTAACATAAGGAGTCCGAATCAAAGCAGAAGATTGTTAGTAGCAATAATCGATAATAATGTAGGTAGATTGGTAGGTCGAAGTGGCTGTCTCCTCGATGGAGTTATGGGCGGACACACTTAGGCCACCTACAGCGCCCACAATTACAAAATTTTTCCCTAGTCCAGGAACTACTCGGAGCTCCCGATGAAGCGTCTCAGACTGACAATATCAATATGCATGACAATTCATCCAGATTCTCCATATAATAGGTACCCAGGTGCCCCTTCTCCTCCGACCAAGTGCCGGGCATGTATACAGTAGGTGAAGAACAGTCTCATCCAACTCCTTATCTTCACAGCTTCTGCAGAAATCATTTGCAAGGTTCCAAAGACCATTACGCCTTGCATGCGTTCCCATAATACAGTCGACAGTCGTATACCGTACTGGAGTTCATTACATTAGACTCCAATGCTCTGATAGACGCCTGGCTGTCGGAAAGTATTGCAATTTTCCGCTTGAAAAAACAATAATTTTCACCGCAGCATACATAATAACCTAAGGGCTTCATTATTTGGTAACAGACCTTTTGGGATTGTCAGTAGTTTTCGTACAGTGATGCTACAATTAAAATAATATGACTTTAGGATAAAATGATTTTTATTAAAGAAACACAACAGCCGCATTTTGCTATGTAGCTTTAAGAAGATGGCGCTTTCTGACACAATGTTTTTTATTCCTTGATTAGTTTCCTTCTGATGTAATCTCCAATCCAAATGGCCTTAGGATTTTCTGATGCCAATAAGTTAGTTTAAAACAGTTTTAATTGATCATTTTGTTCGACGCGGATGATTTAAAGAGTTCTTTCCATGTCTACAATGCAATACAATCATTAAAACTCACACTAAAAATAATTGTGTATAAAAATTGTTTCCAGTATTCTTTAAATGATCTCATTCCGTATTTGCAAAAGCCAAACCATATTTTAAAGATTAAAATCTATGCAACTGACAAATGTTGCCTCCAGCTGGTTAAACGCTTAAATTATATTTTTTTTTTTCTTTCATTTATTTTTATCTGTTTTATTGGCATCTTAAAGCTGGTGGCTTTTTTCAATAAATAAGGCGGACAAGATAAAATATTTATTCAAAATATGTACGTATACATCTTAAGGGCTATTCAGGCAATATTTTATCTACTTGCCGTTGATTGTTTTGTTGCTCGCCTTTATCCTGAAGCACTTGCTGTCAATCAGTCTCTTCTTTACCCACATTTTATTATTTTTCCTTTTTTTTTGTTTTCATTTGATTCTGTTCAATTATCGATTTCGCTATTTTTTTTATTCGCTGTCATGAAAACTGAGCAAAAAGAAAGAAATGCACACTTAAAAACAGCTCCAACACTTTCATTGTGAACTTCTGACCGCAAATTGTGTGATAAAAAAAAAAAAAACAACAACAACACACGAGCACACACACAGAAATAAACTTTTTAACTGTCTATTTGGTTTTAACTCATTTCGAGTTACTACAATTAAAACGAGAAGAGAAAAGTGTTGGTACAGATTATCCAGGCATATAATAAAGTCAATAAAATTATTCCAGCGGCAAACTACATAAAGTGTTTAAAATGAAGCTTAAAAAGAAATGAGGTTTCAATGGCTACTATACCACGCTCAGAATAGGCGCGGTTATGTATTCAAACTTTACTAAATGCATACAGAGAGGATGCATTAACCATCAAACAGTTATAGGTTTGATTAAAATTATCTTAAAAATAACGAGGTATTATTGATCCAATGAAAGGATAACAGCATTTGAGCAATGTTTATCGATCATAATTTCTATGATTCACTTAGCCCTTCGCCATCATATACTAAGACTCACAGCTGGACGATATAGATTACATACATACATAATTGGTCACTACAACCCTTTAGTTAGAATTATGGACCTAGTTTCTTACACCACTTACATATATTGTGAGTGTTAATTTTTATACATGAGTGGTGGGAGCTACCGTTTAAAGTTGTCTCCGAACGACAAATTTTTGAGAAGCTTTTCATGGCAATTTTATTTACTCTCAGAGATTTTGCCACAAATCTGCTGAGAGGATGTTGCCGAAGAAATATTGTTTTTCAATTTCTACTAGACTAACTACTAGACTACGCAGAGTTCAACATAACTTATGCCGTGTGTTAAATTCGGCACGATTTAGCGGCCGAGTTATAGGAAATTATGTATATCCATGGCGGACATGTAAATGATTTCTTCGTCATGGAACTCACAGAAAACTTACTAATGTATAAACATTTTTGTGGAAAGCAAATATAATCCCAATGCTAATGGAATAGCATATTACCATCAATCATAGACTCATAGGACACTCATTTCAAGTAAAGTTATTCTGAAGAGACTTTACTTGCCAGTAGTTACTCAACTTGTTTTTATTTATCTGTTTATTCTATTTGTTTTTGCGTATGTAAGTAATAAAAAAATTTAATTATTTGCTTTAAATGATGCGAAAACAATTTAAATACTGGAGAATCTCTTTAGCAAACATCAGCTTTAATAATTTTCCATTAAAACCAATACATAAGCATTTTAAAACTGGCTGACTGAGTCTGCAGTATGCTGAGTAGCCATAACAAAATATTGTTAATATCGTATAAAACGCTTATTTCGTTGTTTTGCCTTGTTTCCATGAAATAAATTTTTATCGTTCTGCAACCCCTTTCCTTTCTTTATGTTAAAGAGTAATTTATTTTCATTATTTTGTATATTTTTTGTTTGTTTATTTTTTGATTTTATTTCAAAATTTTTACATCAAATTGAAGAGAACATAATTTCAGGAATGCTCCCGTATACTCTTGAAATAAATGATGCCAATGTAGATATGTATCCTCAATTTATTAACAGTTTACTTTTTAATGCCATTCTCAATTGGTTGTTAAATCTTTAAGAATTCATTTTTTTTCTTCTTTATTTTAAACTCTTTCGCTGTGTGCTGTGTGAAAATAATGAAATTTGTTTCGTCAAAAATGAAAATATTTTGTTGTTGATTTTTTTCCTCCAAGCTAATCAAATTTTACATTTTACATGTTCAAGACAGTATTTTCCAAATCAGTGATATACAGTGCTGTTGGAGTAGTAAAAATACAAACATTTTGCAATTGATAAGTAAAAATAACAGTGTGACAAAAATGCCGATACAAATCTATTTCCTTAAATTTAGCTCTCGCAACTGGAACAATAGAGCCGCAATGGAGTACACTGTAATTTAAAGGATATCAAAGCCTGTTCAAAACTAGGAGAGTTTGAATCGAAATGCTCTGTTTATCTGCTGGAAACAAAAAAAAAAAAAATAAAAAAAAAAATGAGATATGATAAAATATTTCATTGGTGGCTTCCTCTCAGCAGATTTCTGATAAAAACCCTTACTCACAGAAAATTGTAATGAAAAGTTTTTAAAAAAAATGTGACGTTCGGAATCGATTTAAATGTATAAAAATTAACGCCCACAACATAAGTGGTGTGAGAAACTAAGTCGTGATCCTGACAGAAGGGTTGTAATGACCAATTGTGAATGTATTGTTATGTTTTTACCCTTTAAAAAGGTTTAAATTAAATGAGCTCAAATATTGTAAATAAAATAAAAATAAATTTGTGTTTAGTTTTAATTAAAATTGTTTATTATTCGCACAATTCTATGTACCACTGTTCACAACTTGATGTAAACAACAACAATTGCTCTTCTTTGTTATTCCTCTGTTTATACCCTTTTCATAAACAATAAGAATTTCTAGACAATTATTCGACAGATCTTTGTAACGGAGATATTCAAACCACGATAACTCTTTTCAAACGCACCGCGTTTTCACACAAGACTGACTGAACCTACTAACTCCATCGCTTGCTTTGCTTTGCCTTTTATATGGCAAAGTAAACAGTCTGATGAATGTTATTAAAGGTGAACGTTTTTGACTTTGTCTTCAAGAAATCTCTATAAATGTAAACATCGTTGTTTACGTTTATTATTGTATTGTTTTGGTATATTTTTGTTTTACTTGCTTACCATTTTTTTTTATGCTGGTGTTTGTTGTTATATTAAGCAGTACGATAATTTGTAAACAGATTTGTTAGCTGCATTGTTTTGTTTCTGTCGCTTTTGTTTATAATTTTAATGTTAAACGATATAAAAGCAAAACGCCCGAATCAAGTTTTTCATTTGTATATATGTCAATGACCCTTAATCTGATTAATGCCACATGGAGAAGAAATAATATGATTGATCTGTAAAACGTAGTGAAGAATAATCCAGAGGTTCTATGATGAAGTATACGCACTGCCTTAATAATATGATTCCTAATTAAAAACAATGAAGAAGGACAAGGATATTAATTGAAGTTGATGATTTTGCTTTGGATGCCACGATGACCTATGTGGTAGTGTGCTAAGCTTCTCGTGCCGAGGCTGTGGGTTCAATTCGCACAAGAGATTCTTAGTAGTTGTGATTTTCTGATGTTTCCACCACCAATGCAAGAACAGCTATTCATGAAAATTAACCCACTTTCAGGTAGACTACCGTGGAATTTAAACAAAACAAAATAAACATTTGAACTTAATTGTAAAGGCGTTAACGAAAATCTAAATCTGCTAATAAATACCCATATTTTATACCCAATCACCTGTATTGTACTTCATACTACCAGTTACACTTTGGCAAAGTCTACAAAATAAAATTTAAGAAATCAACTTAAAAGAAGAAGAAGAGGAAAAAAGCTACTCTTAGAGCTGGTGTATGTACAAAAGATTACTGATGTTATTGCGTTTGTTGTTGTATGTGTGTGCGCATTATATATTCCTGTATTACGACACACAATAAATTGCAGAGCGTTCAAAGTTATACGACGTAAAGGACATGATGTTCTTGTTGGTGGTGCTATCGAAATAAGAAAAATGCTGTGATTTAATACACTCCATTGAACTGATTTTTGAAGTTATTGAAAGGGGTGCTTAACATATACGAAAATTTAAGTTGATAATATTAAAATTGATTTGAAATAAAATATTTATTATAACATGAATTAAAAGACACACACACATATACGGGTAATTCTAGACGGTTGGCCAATGCTGCTTCAAATGTCGTAGAAGGCCGAAAATCTTCACCTTCATTATAGTTATGGAATTTATAACATCAAGAGGCTTCATCCACACGAAACATCATCACAGCTATTTAACATCTAGCTGGATGGTATTATGAACAAAGTGTGTTCAGAGGGCAGAGAGCAATAATATGCACTATCACACCCCAACTCTAGGATTTGGAATATAGGGAGTATACTTACCTATTTTCGCATTGGACTTTTACTTCAGTTAGTATGAAGTAATTCACAAATATCCAGACAAACCCATCTTAAAATATTCTGCGCTTGCGTTAAATCCATCCTGTTTTACGGAAGTGAAGCGTCATTAACTTCGAATAATATCTCGTAAAAACTTCAGAAGTTCATCAAATGCCTCAGAAACGTATGCAGGGTACTCTGGCCTAATAATCATCAGAAATCCTCTTTCGATTAGACCGAAGTTAGGTATACATACTCCAAACCCTCTAAGGCATTGGAAACTGATGGCCCATGATCTCTCTAATGCCTTTGACTTGGTCGATTACCCCATTCCTATGAGAAACACCCTAAAGCGCTGGACTGTTAATTATCTGGGAGGCCGGTAGATGTTTGTTGTTTTTAGAACACAAAAATTAAAATGGGGGCTCGTCTTTAACATCCATCGTCTTTAACAGCATTCCATGCCAACAGTGGTTGAGGAAATCAAGCATAAGTATCAACCACAGTATCTGATAGCGAAGGACAGCAACCAAACATAACAAAGGCCATTTTAGCACAGTTGAGACCCGGTTGGTCGAACATACTAAACTGGTATCCAGCGAAGATTGTTCCCAAGACAATAAAACTCTATTCATCATCTCACCAGGGTCCACACGACACGGTACACCTGTCTGACTGCTCGGCCAAACGCACAACCGTACGACTAGTGGACTTATGGCTAAGAACCATACATGTTGCGTAATTCCTTGAACTGCTAATTATCTGGCACCTATCTACCGACTGTTTCATATCACCAGCTCATTCCATTACATTTTTTTTTTTTTTTTTGACCCGACCGCGGAGGGCTCGTCCCCATTACGTAGGGACACGTACACACTACAATCCGGACTGTAGTGGGTATGGGAAAAGTAATGGCAACAAGAACATATATCAGCTACAGAACTTAATCACAAGCCTCATCTCATCTAACATATGCCATTTATTATATATTAGATTTGATATACATTTTCTTAATTCTTCAACAGGGAAAAACTTTCTAGCACAGCAGCAAAGCCATTGCAACAACAAAGAGATTTAATTTATTTTCTTCTTTTTTTACAAAAATTTTAAAACTGTGAAAATAAGAATTATTTTATTCTCTGGAAATATGTATAAAAATTCAAAGTTTCTGTAGGTGACGCTTATTTTCTTAAAATTAAAATTTATTGTAAAACTAAAATAAAGAATGAAATAAAAATAAAATAGAGGAGATATTTAAAATCCAGAAATAATTTTTATTTCTCTTTATTTCTTATTCAAATGTAATGTCATTTACAGCGGCTTCAAATTTTTAAACAACAGGACGTATGAGCAATTTACAATTAATTTAAATATTGATCATACGTCAGAATGTATTTTCTATAGCACACATAACACATGCTGTTGGTTAAATGTAAACTCTAGAATTCTATTCTTTTTAAATTATTTTTAGAGCCTAAGAATTTCGTCAAAGAATAATTTATTTTAAAAATGCTTTAAAAAATTTTAAATATTCAGCTGAAACTATTTTATACCCAAAGTTAAATCTAAATTTTTAAGAATTTTCAAGAATTTATTTGTCTTATATTGACAATCGCGAACTAATTAGTGCTTAATATGTGAACGATAATGTGCATAGCAAGGCTTAAACATTCAAGGTGACTCTATTTATGCAACAAACACGAATGAATCAATAGAGTACCTTTATGTCAGCTCTCGACACAGAATACAAACCCTCAAAGAAGCCCCTGACAACGATATTCAACTTCAACCTACTAAGGGCTGGACAGTTACATAGAATGAGGTTGATAGTCTCTAAGTCCTCCTCAGTGCAATATACCCTGCAATAGTCCGGCTGGGGTCTGTTCCAGATCCTTTTCAGCGATCTAATCTCGCAGTGCCCTGTAATAAATCCAGTAACTAACCTTAAGCTGGCCTTATCCAAACCCAGCAACCAACCTGTTCTTACACTGTCTATAGAAACATAGCAATCCGATCCATTCCCCCAACGCTTCTACTCTTCCCCCCTGACCCATCCATTGATGAGGCCTCAGAAAGGGAACTTAATCTAGCGAGAGCATCCGCCGTCTCATTACCTAGTATTCCGCTATGACCCGGAATACCGGTATAGACGGTCCAAAAGTCCAAAGGTCCAAAAGTTCTTAACAACTCCTTGCACTCACGTACGAGTCGTGATTTGCATCAGACCGACTCAATGGCCCTTAGAGCGTCCTGACTGTCAACGAAGATCATATAAGATGCCGACTCCGTAGTAGGCCTACCAGCTTTGGCCTCGATAGCCTTCAAGATTGCAAAGATCTCTGCTTAAAACACGCTAAAGTCATCCTTTAACCTGAAGTGAAATTCAAGACTATACCTATACCTCCACCTAACTTCGAACCATCTGTGAAGATGCCCTTCTGCCCTTGGAGGACCCCATCATGCTTATTTAGAATTAGATCAATTGAAAATGATATGGATATTCATGTAAAATGCATGTAATTATTACGAGCTGAGGTTACAGTCTCTGGTGGGAATCGAACCGACAACCCTCATGCCTATAGTCTAGCACACAACCTACTAGACCACCAGGACACCTTGTTCTAGTTGCTTATATACAACGTTTTCTATGAAAAACTGCAGTGTTTTTGTATAGTTATTACTTTGTTTATTGTTTGCAATATACTTTCTAAGCAGTATGGGAATTACCTATATTTTTTGAGCACATTAGAATGTCTTTATTAGTGGGTCCAAATTTTCGGCATTACAATTGAAATCTATACGTCATATAATTAGATGGCATTATATTATATTATATTTATTTTATTTATTTTTTTATTTTTATTTTATTTTATTTATTTTCAAATTTAGCACAACAAGATAGAAATCTTATAAATTAAAGTGCTAATGATTGCATACAAACAATAAATTTAATAATAATGTAATAATTAAATATGACTACAAGTTAAATTAAAAAAGAATTAAAAAATAAAAAAAAAGATTACACATAATTTAATGCATTAATTTGATTTTATAAAATACTTCAACTAGTCATTAACGAAAATATTTAATTAGTTCAATTTTAAATCTGGTTGCGTTGCTAATTGTTTGAATTCTCTTCGGTAATTGGTTCCAAAGTCGAGTGCAATAAATAAAGATTTGTAAATAAAGATTTGTACGACCTCCGGATACTGTACTTGTCTTAATTGAGAAGTACACGTCCTCTAACCTAATTAGATGGCATACGAAATAATAAATGTTTCCAAATCGCTTGTCCTTAAGAGAAAGAATCATAAAATTTTTGTTAAAATTGATTCATAAGCCTACGATATAATTAAAATAATAAGCGTATAATAAAAACCTGTACAATTTAACCACCTCTAACTGCTTTACAATGATGGGTTGTTTTGTAGGTTATTTTATTGTTGTTTTATTTTCTTAAAATTTTCTCTTTAATTAAATGAAATGTTCTAAAAGTTTCCAAAATAATAAATGACTAAATGCAGATGTCATCTTGAGTGGAGATGAAAAAATATGTGAAATAAAATGTCTAAATAAATATGCAGAAAATAATCAAGAACAATTGTCTTTTTTCTTTTTAAATAATAAAATGATAATAGATTTTCATTAAAGAAATGTATCACATACATTCATACATTCATTCATATACTCAACAATGGTCAAATATTTGTTTCAGATGAAAGAAAGACATTTCTATATGTGTATGAGTGTGTGTGTGTTTATATGTATATAGGCACAACAGTTTTATGTTTAAGATTTTTATTTATTTATTTTTCCAAGATTTATATTGTCCCCAGCAAAGAATATCATATGAAATGTGTATGACAAATCAAAAATCTGAAACCGTATATTAAATTTACAACAGGACCATTCGTTTCAGTATTTACTAAGAGGTTCTCAAACTGTTGCAATAGATAGCCATACAAGTTATGATTTCGTAGATAAATTAGTTAGACAGCGTTTCTTTCCATTGTGTCTTTCGGCCAATAACACATTATCGACTCCATTTACTTGCTCGTTGTATAATGTCTGCTTTTAGATTGAGTTAATCAGTATGGATACGTACAGAGAAATTATCAAATGTTAATTAACAGTGCTGTTAAAAACCTGAACATAAACATTTCTGCAGGCTCAGTGTACTAATACTGATTCTTAAATATTTCTCTTCGGAGTTTATTTGCATATTAACCGTATTGGTGTGTTGGAAAATGATGAATGTAGGAAAGCCATTTCGTAAGTTCGTGATCCCAATAATTTGGGGATGAGACTATGCCTAACATAAGCCGTATCAGGGATATAGACTGTATAAGCATTATGCCATTCGTTGGTGTCCTCTACTTCAACCTAAAAGGAGCAGATGGCGCACAATGGTAGTATCATTGAGATTATCAACGCTTAGATTACTTAACCTGCGCTTTTCGTTGGCCTGGCGAAAGTGATTCTTAAAAATATATTGCTACGTTCTTACCTTTAGAAAGCGTTTAAAATATGAGTTCGTAGTTTGCAAATAAAATAGAAATAAATTTTTGTTTAATTTTAATTAAAATTCGTTATTATTCGCACAAATCTGTGTGCCACTGTTCACAACTTGATGTAAACAACAACAATTGCTCTTCTTTGTTATTCCTCTGTTTATACTCTTTGTATAAACAATAACAATTAGTAGACAATTTTCGACGAATCTTTGTAACGGAGATCTTTAAACCTTTATTACTCTTTTCAAACACACGGCGTCTTTAAAAAGGCTGGCTGAACTACACTAACTCAGTCGCTTGCTTTGACTTGCCTTTTATATGACAAGGTAAACAATTTGATGAATGTTCTTGAAGGCGAATGTTCATGACTTCGCCTTCTCGAAATCTTTATAAATGAAAACATTGTTGTTTACCATTTAATATTTTAGTGTTGCTGGTATATTTTTGTTTACTTGTTTACCATTTTTTTTTTGCTGGTGTTTGTTATTATATTAAGCAGTACGATAATTTGTAAACAGGTGCAGCGAACATATTGTTTTGTTTTTGCAGCTTTTGGTAGACAATTTTGTTGTCATGAATGACTTGAGATGTGTTTTAAAAAATATTTGAATTTAAATTTTGATAGTTTAGAGACCTCTGAGACTCTACTAAGTGTATTTGTTTTATTATATATGAGAACAAATAATATTTTATGGTTGTAATAAACATAAACGAAAAGAAACATACCAAATAGTTTCATTTTCTATATGAATTTTGTATGGAACAATTTGATTTATTTTAAATTGATTAAGAGAATCTATCTGTGACAGCATTGCTGTCACATTGAATTTTACTTAAAAGATTTTTTTTTTATTTCCTCTCCATATGTTTTATATAAAAGCAGTAAAAATTCTTCAACCTTAAATGTGTTCATAGTTTATGTATGTATGTATGTACTCATTTTGAAATCGAACAGTTATATTTGTTATAGGCATACATACATAAATATTTGGATGAAGTGTTTATTTTAGGATTCTTCGAAAAGACTTCATTGAGGCTGAAAATAAAACCAAAAATTTTCCAATGAGCCAATATGATACACATCCACACATTTATCTAGAGTAAACATGGATTCGATTTTATTGCATTTATTGACAATTACTAATGATGAATTATTTTAAAAACAATTTTCTAATTTTATAAAATAAATGAAAATCAAAATTTTAATCATTTCTTGTGTTAATTTGGGTACATGGGCAAGACTATATGCTTTAATTGCAATTTTTACGAGAAGGTTGAGAAAGTTTCCCGAAGAAATATTTTTTCATACTTCCTACGGATTGGGGATTTTCAGTAGAGAATTGGACCATGGCTTCTAGTCGAACATGCCAACACACTACCTACTAGACTAGGGCGCCTTCGTGCTTTTTTCAGCTGGCGTTTAATAAGATTCTCGTTAAATTCAAAAAAATTCAAAATTTACATTTGAAGCTGACTAAAATTTTTGAATTTTCATTTCAATGTTAGCAAATTTGTATCGATAAGGGAACTATGTAAACGATGGGACTATAGCCCCATACTTGGGACACAGTAGACAATTACTGATTTTCCATGGAATATGAAATCGTCGAAGTCTAGCAGGAAGTGTCACGATTCAAACTCCATTTCGGATATCTTGAACAAAACGAAATATGAACAAATATTTCTTTCTCTCAGTAGACTTCTAGTAAAAACTCTGAGAGTAAATAAAAAATTGCCATGAAAAGTTTCTCAAAAATCTGTCGTTCGGAGTCGACTTTAAACCGTACGTCCCGACATTCATGTATCAAATTATCACAAACAACATAAGGGATGTTAGGTCGTTATCCTGACCAATTGACTAATGACCAATTATGTATGGATGTATGTTACATAGTTTATTTCTCAAAATCATCATGTAGCGATGAATGTAGAATTCAACAACACGTCCAAAGAATAAAATTTGTTGTATCAAACCCAACTATTCATTGAAATTTAGCCTTCAGCAAAGTCAGGAACGTGAATAAATAAAATGAAATTTGTGACAATATCAACCCACCTGAAGTGCTAGAACGACGAAAGCATACCGAAGAAATCACTTTTTAGTGTGGATTTTGAACTGATGCCGTTATGGATCCATATTTCTTTGAAAACGACATTGACCAGATCATCGCTGGCAATGGAGAGCACTGTAGGCCGATAATTGCCAACTCCCGTAGGCGTTACGGATCCATATTTCCTTGAGAACGACATTGGCAACGGAGAGCACTGTAGGCAGATGATTGACATCTTCTTTTCATCTGAATTCGCTAATGTGAATACATGTCACAAAGCTCATTCTGCACGATCGGTTTGAAGGTAGTGGTTTTTCCATGTGGAGGTGATATGAATTGGTCACTAAAATCGTATGACTAGATCCCTTTATAGTTATTCTTGTGATCTTAAAAATGAAAAAGTGTTATTGTAGCAGATTAGAACTGGACCTTACAATGAATACTTTATACCATTCGTATATGCGTTAACTGGATCAACCTTTTCAACGTGCCTAATGTAGTTGGACATATTGCTCCTTAGATATAAAACTGTTTGTTTTTTTGTGTTTACTATTGTACTGTGTTTACATTTGAACAAAAACTAGCAAAACCTGTAGAAAATTAAAACTTTCTCAAACAGTATAATTTGATCAACTATTATCGACTTCTAAAAATACCAAAAAAATTTGTGCTCCAATTGCACTTTGATTCTTTTCGAAAAACAAAAACAAAATCTAATTATTACAATAAAAACTATTCTGTTTCACAACTTGAATTGCATAAAATCATTCACAGAACATCAAGTTTTTATTTGATTTCCGTAGAAGAGACAAATAAAAATCAAAATCAAATATAAAATATAAACAAATATAAAGTAAAAATTAAATAAACAAAAAAAGAAAAAATAAAGTTCTGCAGTAAATTTGAGAAGAGAAAAACTTTTTGAGATAAACAAATTGTTTGAACTGCTAAAGTTTGCATATGACAATTTTCGTTTTTATGCGTAACTTTGACGTAACACTCATGCAGCAGCAGGCAGAAGTTGGAGAGCAAACAAAAACTTCAAAAGTATATCAGTAACATGATTTATTTGATGTTGATTGATTGAGATTTCTTTATGGCGCCGTTAGTATTATTTAATAAAAATCATAACAATTAAGTATTGTATGCATTGTGACACTGTGAATGGAATCGTGAATGGAATGAAATCGCATGATCTCGGTGGCCAGTTCACGTCCCCTAGCTCCGTCGTGTTGAAACCACATGTCGTTGGTATCCAGATCATCCAATTCCTGCCAAAACAAGCTCATTGTTGACAGTGATTGTCTGGTCAACGCAGTTTTCAAAGCAATTCCACATGAAACCGTGATGTCTTCGGAATGTATTGACTGCTCTAGTAAGTGTATTGGTATCGTCTCAAGTTCGACGATTTTGTTTTTTCACACACTTATTAATCCAGAAATAAGCATAATTGCTGAAAATGATTTTCGATGAAAATTAGGGTCACATATGTCCTTGTCTATGGTCCAGGTTTATTCAACTCCGAGATTTGGCAAAACTCACTTACTTAACTTACAAAATTTTAATTAGGATTACGACCTAGCCAGTAGCGATTACGACCACCCATGCTTTGTGTGTTAATTTTATGCATGACTGGCTGCATCTACATTTTAAAGTCAGCTTTAAACGATAGATTTTTGAGAGGCTTTTCATGGTAGATTTATTTACTCTCTGAGCTTTTGCTTGCCGTAACACTGCTGAGAGGAGTGTTACGACGGAATATTTTTTCATATTTCGTTTAATTCGAGATATCTAGAATAGGGTTTAAACTTCGGTTTTATGTCTAATAAATTAACACACTGCCTACTAGACTGTAGCAAAACAGTCTGAATAAATGACAAATGGTCGTAAAGGACTATCAATGTTCCCTGTGGGAAGACCCTATATATGGTACGAGTATGATGCTAAACAATGCTTTCAATTAACTATAAAATCTATTAAACATTCTTTCAATGCAATTGGGCTACATTCCATACTCTCCACTTAATCTAATTGCTTCCTTATTATCCATAATGGAGTATGTAGCAACAGCTGAATTTATAATACAGAGTGTAATGCATTAATTATGCTTGGCAGAAAGCAGAAAAAAAGGAGAAGAACAAAAACCGACAAAACATTACATTATTGCACAAAATTGTCGTTAACAGATGGTTAAGCCAAAAGAGGAACTAACTTTCAAATTTATACTGTATATGTATGAATGTACACGACATATGGTAACTGCAACAAGCTATACTTTGGCTAAGAAGAAAAATTTACATTTTATCCATGTCACATAATATATCTTTCTTTCCACTCTTTCTAAATTATAAAACAGTCAAGTCATTCAGCAAAAAAAAAAAAGACGAAAAAACGAAAAATAAGGAAGAAAATATAGAAACAGGAACGATAATAAACTACCACAACAATACCACTTAACCTAATTAGACAATAAGAGTGCACTGGGGTAGTAAATTAAATACCAACAAATTATAGTGGCACATACAAACGTATACCAAAGACTTGCTGCAGAGTTCAACACACATACAAGAGTGTGATGTAATTTTTCTTAAAATTTGTTCAATGTTTCGTAATTTAGCGTAATTTATTGTAAAGAAAGAAATGAAAATTAGAAACAAGAAATCGTTACTACAGCACCATAGATATTCAATTGAAAATAATGTTCTTGCACACATACATTTTCGTTACATGTATTGTATTTTAACTTTCTGGACATACACGTGTCGAACTTCCTTTTCTTGTGTAATGAAGCTGTGATGCTGTTTAAAGTAAACTTAACTTCACTTCGCTTTCAGTACAGCTATATGATGCTTAAAGAAGCTCTAATTATTTGTCGGATATAAACAATGTAGTCGCCGTAGTCTAGTAGGTAGTGTGTTCGCTTATTAGACGTAAATCCCCAGTTCGTATCCCAGGTCAGACATCAAAACGAAATATGAAAAAAAAATATTTCTTCGGCGACTTATCAGCAGATTTCTGGCAAAAATCCTGAGAGTAAATAAAATTGCCATGCAAAAAAATTCTCAAAAATCTGTCTGACTGCAAGGTTGTAATGGCCAATTATGTATGTATGAGTTTGATGTCAACTATTTACAACATTGCAACCTGCACTTATAAATCAATGTTGTAGCTGGTATGATGAATCAGAGTAATTAAATTACAATATGGTTGACTCACTTATATTCAAAAATGAGTTCTTAAAAAAAACGATTCATTGGTGATCTCTGCTGTGGATAGTAAGACTTTGCGTCAACATACAGTTCGGTCACTTGAACACATTGCTAATGTAAATGAGAGTGTTGCCGAAAACACCATAAGCCGTATACACCAATTCAGCTACTTTCTCAACAAATTCCAATTTCTGGATACACTACGCATGGAATATTATAAAAGTTCTCTACTTTCATGCATACAACGTTCAATTTATTCAGAAGCTGAAACTAGCAGTCCATGGAAGGATATTCTTCTCAGATGAAGCACAGTTACATCTGATTGACGAATTCAGGGGTTCACAAAATCTATATAAAATGCTCAAAAAACAAATGTTGTGAAGCAACTGCCTGGTGTGGACTGCGCGGTGCGATTGGGTCTGTCTTTCTAGCAGATGAATGGCTTTTCCTACTGGATCATGATAACGGCGATGTTATGGCCCCGACTGCCATATCACGTATGAATCAATCGATTTAATGTAGCTACGATTTCCAGAACAAAATTCAAATAAGATCACACAATCTACAGCCTAACATACGTGTTTGTTGGAGTTTTGTGATATCTCGGCCTTATGCAAATTAACCAGAAACAATCCTAGATCTGGCACATATAGCGAAAATTCTTTCTGAAATCCATGTAAAATTTCCCAAAAATTCTAATGCCGTGTCACAAAATCCGCTTTATTATTCATCCTTAATAAATATGTGTATTCAACACAAGTTGAGCCAACAAATAGCTTGGCGTGGTCAACAGGACGCAGTAGGCCACATTGGAGAAAGCCGTTATGAGATACAACAAAGAAATGGATTGCAAAGGCTATGAGGAGAGTTATACGGAATGTTCGAGAGATTAATTCAGTATTTTATTGGCTTCAAAAATATTTACATTGGAAATACAACAAACGACAAGGATATTGAAAAATAAACTTGGTCAACCTCTAACATTAGGTGCTCTTATGGAGCATTTACTGTTCAGATACATATTGGAGTCATAACAAACAAATGCGTATTCCAAATTACCTATATGTATTCTCTTCTGTTTTTCTTTAATTTTAATTTATTTTTTCTAAAACATTTCTTTAGAAGGTACTTAGCCATTGATGAAAGAGTACTTAAGGAGTACATTTGTGTATTTGTTATATAACGCTTTATGTAAATAATATTCAAATAATTAATCCTATTAACATTAACTCTTTACTTTTCATTTGTTTTACAATTAGTTCTTTCTTTAAACAAATTTCAAGTGTATTTAAACGTAAAATAATGACTTTCTAAGTAGCAGTTGTCATAGCTAAATACTACTCAAGTGAAGATGAGGGAAAAAAAGAGGCAAATAAACAGCATTTTTGTAAACTGAACGCAAACAGTTACTATAACATTGAAATACCTGTTTAACCACACTGTGTTTTGTAAAATAAAAATGCATCTAAAGCATCAGGATAATGTAAAGGGCGGATGAGCTCATTTACATTTGGTTTCATTCAAACAAACTCGAGTACATTAAACTGCACTTGGCATAAATATTTCCCTTTATTCATGTTTTAATAGCGGATACGTTGAAATATAATTAAGAGTGCAATTAAGTAATGAAATTAAATACTAATTATTGTTGGTATCATTAAATATTGTGGCAAAATGAAGGCAGCAAAAAAAGAAAAATAAATAAAAATAAATATACTTACAGTATATAGTTTAAAATATTTATATTTTTATATATGAATATATGTGCATAATGCTGAATTGAAAGATATTATTATTATACATAATTAATGTTGTATTTAGTTTTCTAAATTGTTTGTAATAAATAATCCTTATAATCCTTTAATTAACGATTAAATATTTAAATCAATTTAGTTTTATAGATCCCTACGGTGATGCTTAACTTCAGCAACAGCTGAATTCTTTAAAAAGAAAAAAATAATAGGAATGGTAAGCCTGAGTTCAACTGGTGGCATGTTGGAATTACAGAAAAATGCATGGTCTGCAAACCAAAATAAATGCGACATGAGTCTTATACATATCCTTAATCAATGGTTTCAAATCAAATGTAAACAGGAAAGCAAAAAACAATTTTAGAAAGATTTATATATCAATGATGAAAGTTCATCTGAGACAATTCGTTCTCAAACGATTTTTTCAACAAGTCTCACATACATACATATATTTTAATTATAATGAGAAATCTGATATTTTACAATATCGTTCTTATTTTCAAGTGAGGAAAATCATATCACACTAAAGCTTAAGATTTAATCAGCCTACCTTCATTTCTTTTCAAAACAATTGAGAGAATTATTGTTGCCATAGTCTAGCAGGTAATGAGTTCGCTTATTAGACGTAAAGCCTGGGTTCAAACCCCGAAAATATAAAAAAATATTTCTTCGGCGAATTCCTCTCAGCAGATATCTGGCTAAAACTCTGAGAGTAAATAAACCACCCATGAAAAAGTTTCTCAAAAATCTGCCGTTCGGAGTCGACGTTAAACTGTAGGTCCCGCTAATCAAGTATAAAAAAAATTAAGGCACACAACAGGAGTGGTGTGAGAAGCTAGGCCGTAATCCTGACTGAGGGGTTGTAATGGCCAATTATGTATGTATAGTATGTATTGACGTCTATATTTGAATATCATATCATTGGTCAAGATAATCTTTCAGCTTCACAACACGCTTAAACGAGTGGTTCTATTAAAACTACTGTACACTCATTAGCTGGTAACATAAGGAAATTCCTTTACTATGCAGCGAATGTAGACTGAGAGAAAATAGAGTTAGTAGTATTCATAAGGATATCCTATTATACCATGTGGTCTTAGACCTACATGCATCGTCTGAGACAGTGTGAACTGTACTATACTGGTTATTACCAGACGTTTTGCTGAAATAAGTAGAAGTAGCGAACTTAGGAATAAGCCTCAACGCTATAGGAGCATGAAACTATAAAAGCTTGCGCTACCCGAATCCAGTAAATTATTGTTATCCAAGTATGCCGGGTGTCTCTAGACTGATAGCGTGACATTCCACGGTATGAAATACTAGACAGGTGCACATTGTATTAATTTCCAAAAAAAAAAAAAAGTTAAATACTAGTGGGTCCAGATCCATAAAATACTGCATCTCACTTTATTCTTCGTCATTGCAGTTTATGCAGGAGTCGTTATGAGGTATTCTGAGTTCGCGCTTAGAGGCAAGTATTCTGTTATAACTGCTCTGAGATTCCTAAGACAGAATTTGATAAATATTTTTTTTCTGCATTTATCGGGCCAGATCTGTCTGGATCCTCATAACGACTTCTGCATAAACTGCAATAACGAAGAAGAAGTTGATATCCAGTATTCGTGGACAAAATGTTCTTGTGAATAAAAGTCCCGAGATGATTGAAAAATTTCCACCAAGAGGTAAAAGTGATATCGGTATTAAAACGGAACGAATTAAACCGAACATTATAAGAACGCTTGATAATTAGGAGGATCAATTGCAAATTGATATTAATGTGAGAACAATGCCTTCCATAATGCTGTTCACTTATACCCATTGCTCTCTTACAACATTCTAGAGAACTAGCCGTCTTGGGGCTATGTATTCATATATTTAGCGTAATAGTATAGAGTGAGAGCTACTCCGTATAGAAAATTCACGGACTTTGCATTTCCTTGAAAATACTCGGTCTTTGTTTTGTTACTGAAGAATCTGAGAAATTTTGAAAGAAAATTTGAACGCTACTGCTATGTACTGTCTCAGTAAGCGATAATCGTGCTACGTTTTCGTTCAATGGTTTATAGTAGAATGTTAAAGGTGAGGCGGTTTCATAGCAAAAGCGAAAAGTGGAAATTACTGAAACTGTGCTCACTTTTAATATGTCTTTAATTAAATCATTATACAATATCTTCTTTCTTAGTCTTTCCATATTTCTTAAATCTTAAGATTTTTATTAAAAAGCAAAGAGATTATGCAATTTGCTTGCATGTTTTTAAGTAGTGTTTTAATCTGATTGCATCTTTAGTTATAAATTTCGATTTAATTGTTTTAAATTGTTTCTTATTCATTTAGTGCATTAAGTAGTTTAAATATTCATTAAGGGGAACGTTTAAATGAACAATATTTCAGCTGGGAATATAGAAAAAAAATACGAATTTATTTAACAATAAATGGTTTTTAATCTTATTTTCTTTTGCTGATTAAAAATTTCTCTTTCCCTTTTGCATTTTTTTTATTATTTTTTATTTAATTTCCTTTGACAAAATGGTAAAAAAAAGAGAAAAAAATTGTGAAAAAGAAAAGTTGTGCCTTTTGATAATAATAAAAAAATTATGAGAAGTTCTCAAATAAAAAAAAGAAGAAAAAAATAAAAGAAGTCGTTTGTGTTGAAACTTTATAAACTATGCACTTATAATAGTCGTAGTTGATTCAAGAAGGCACACAACGAGTATAACTACTGCCATGAATCAATTTAAACTCATTTTTATGTGCATTTTTTTTTTGCTTCTTTCATTTTTCATTTAAAATGAAAGAAAAGAACTAAATGTGTCAAGTATGAATGAATGTTATATGCAACATATAGAATATGAGTGGTGGTGGTAACAACTTTTTATATTTGTTTGGTTTGGTTTGTCACAACAGAGTACAGAGTACAGACGTGTACCAGTATAGGCGAAATATGTAAAAATTATTTTAGAATATATTTACATACAGATACAATAATACACACATACATACCATGCTATGATCTACACATTTGTGATTTTTATTCAAAATCAGACAACACTTGAAATATGAAGTGTTCCATTGCAAGAAAAAGTGATAAAATTCATTTCGAGTTCTTTTAATACTTTGGAATTTGCAAAAAAAAAAGGAAAAAAGGTTGGAATATATGTATGTCTATAATACAAAATGGGGGGAAAAAATAGAAAAAACTCCACTGAATGGCAACCTTAAGTGGCTTTATTTTAAACAAAATTTCTTTTCAATTTTCCATAGAATTTCGGCATAATCAACGAACCGTAAGTATCTAATAAATAATAATATAAAAAATATTAATTTATTATTCTTAATAAGTTATAAATTTATTTATTATTAATAATATATTCATGAATACTGAAGTAGTAGTACTTACACGGTATAAAAAATAAAAATAAAAAATTTAATTTCGAATTTATTTCAATTTAATGTTGTAGAGAAATTCAAAAGCAATAAAATCATTTGATCATCAATTTGTTTAAAAATTTAATCTATTAAGGACTGAACATGAAGCAATCGATTTCATGTTCTGATTATCGAATGTCGACCTGCCTTAACGTATGCTTTCAGGTGCCTCTGGCTTTCAATTGATGACAGGTATTACCAACACAGACAAGGTCATCCTCTACGCCTACTTCTGTTAAAGCCCTCATTAAATGCCTGTCTTGATGGAGCATCCCCATCCATTCGAACGATGTGGCCGAGCCAACATAACCGCTGGATGTCAATGCACATTGTAGGATCGGATGAGGAAATTACCTCGTAGAATTTTCTTTCGCATACTTTTAAGACTGTTGCATCGATTATTAAAAGCTTACACTGTTCTCTGTCATAAAGAAGCACAGGCAGGATTAGCGACTTGTTGTACGAGGAAGGCCTGTGGTACTCAAATTTTTATAGTGGCTATTGTAGCACCAACTCACATACTTTCAAGAGTGATGCTACATTTTATATCAATACTGGAATCATTTTTGCTCTGACAACATCAAAATTATTGTTATTGGCTGTAATCTGAGGTCCAATATACTACATATCCCTACTTGACGACAACATATACCTCGTTTTACCCTCATTTACTGCTAGACTCCAACTTGATAGACGTTCGTTAAATAGTACTAAAAGCAACATCTCGCTTTGCAAGCCCTGCGATGTGAATGTCGTCAACTGCATACTTTTGCAGAAAATTGTGGCATTTGGATGCTCTCCCGCCTTTCACAAAACACTGTCCATAACAAAGTTGAAGAGGTTGCAAGATAAGATCGTCTCAATCGTTGCATGGTATCAAAAGTTTGGAGAGGCAAGCCTTATCAGCTTCGCAGGAAGACTGAACTCAAACATTGCGACAAAAATACTGTTACGTTTATGCATTTTTAAAAGCGTTGAGTTCATAGATTGCAAACAAAATAAAAATAAATTTATGTTTGGTTTCAAATAAATTCTTTATTCTTCGCACAATTTTTCTGTGCCGCTATTTAGAACTTGATGTATCCAACAATAACTTGCTTTACTCGTTATACTCGTGTCTATTGCGTAGACACTAACAACGCAGATCTTTACAACGGAGATCTTCAAACCACGACTGTTCTCTTCACACGCAATGCGTCTTCACACAAGACTGACTGAATTCTTAAGACTCGTTGCCTGCTTTGTCTTGCTTTTTATATGACCACGTAAACAGTCTGATAATAGTTCGTGGTTTCGCTTTCTCGGGAACTCTATCGCGGTTTCATTATTCTTTGTGTATTTTGTTCACGTTGTTTGTTGTTGCGTTCTCGCTTACTTGTCTATTACCTTTTCTTTCATACTGCTGTTGTTGGTACATGTCTTTTTTTTTGTTTTTGTAGCTTTTGTTTATCATTTTAATGTCAAACGATGTTACGCCATTTCCATTTTCGTAACAATACGAAGGCTACCTTCTAGCCTATAAAAAGACGGTGTGTGTAGATTTGTTTTTAATGGGTCTTCACCTGGGTTTGACGTAATGTCACACTAACTAGTGTATATGCGATAGGAAGAAGGGTGATACCTTAGTAGTTAACGCATATCGTGGGATTTACTTTTTTCCGGATGGGACAAGGACACTGAAGTTAAAATCGTTGGGTGTCAACACATTTGTTTGCCGCTTTCCTTTCGTACAGCTTTCAGCAAACTGTTTGCATTAACCTTTCCCTGATTAGCAGTTCTTGCTACCATCATAAACTTGTTTAACTTATGTCTGTAACGTCGCACTCGGAGTCTATATGCCTGTTTCGGAAAGCTTTCTGATGTGACTCTCGGCGTATGCGACTTTGGTATGTAATTCTCAAGGCAATTTTCGAATATTGATTTTAAGTCAGTTCCCCTCATTTTTTTTTGTTTCAGGAGAATATCATCGTAGCTGTACGTACATGTATTAAATAATAGGTGATCCACTTCCAAATTAAATAACATTGACTTACAGAAAATGAGTTGGGAACGAAATTTCAATTTCAAATAAAATTCTAAAAATATCTTTAACTTTAGCGTCTAAAACACTTCTATTAATTTTTAAAAGAAAATGCTTTATTTTTCTCCTTTTTATGTCTGTTTATATATACAAAATTGATAGAAAATTTATTTTCCAGCATGACTTTAGGCCGCTCATTAAACCCACTAACTTAAATTGTGATTAATTTCAATGGACCGCCATTTTTTCATTTCCGTTTTTCTTCAACATTTTCTTCTATTTTCATCATATTCTTGCTCTCAAGTTTTTTTTATTTATAGCTTTTCCTTTTCACGTTCATTATTAGAAGTTGAAACCGCACATAATCTTCCAACAGTTTATTACGTTTTCCACTTATTGACCATCAGTATTACCAATATTTTGTTGTATCTTTTATACTTTTTTTTGTTTTCCTTTTTTCCCATTTTTATGTCTTTTTCTCTTCATAATTTTTGTAATTTTTCTTGTCGACTGCAAACACATTTATCATGGTTAACACTGGTAATGATTGAGAAAAAACCGCCAGTATTAAGATGTCGTTCAGAATGTTATTGCTGGCCAGTGTGTCTTTTCCATCTTATCCTTTGCAGCAGATTGTGAATTTTTCCGCTGTATATTAAAGTATTGATAATGCTGTTATAAAGTGGCAAATGGCATTAATGTTTAATGAAATTTCAAATAATTATTGAAAATCAATTACAAACAATTTTTTAACGTTTTCAAAGGAAATTTTACATTTCAATATTGATGTCGTCGAATGAATGAAAACATATGAATTCATCAATGAAATTTTGGGCAAAAATTGTTTAGTTCACCAACATTCGTACATACATACATAATTGGCCATTACAACATTTCAGTCAGGATTAGGGCCTAGCCACAGGGCCTTCCACACCACTCATGTTGTGTTCCTTGAGTTTTATACTTGAGTTTTATATATAGTCGCCGTGGTCTAGTAGGTAGTGTGTTGGCTTATTAGACGAAAGGCCCGAGTTCGAATCCCAGGCCACACATCAAAAACAAAATACAAAAAGTATTTCTTCGGCGACTTCCTCTCAGCAGATTTCTGGCAAAGACTCTGAGAGTAAAAATTGCCATGAAAAGCTTCTCAAAAAATCTGTCGTTCGGAGTCGACTTTAAACTGTAGGTCCCGCCACTCATGTATAAAATTAACGCACACAACATGAGTGGTGTTGAGAAGCTAGGCCGTAATCCTGACGAAGGGTTGTAATGGCCAAATATGTATGTATGTATGTATGTATGTTTTATACTTGAGACCTACAGTTTAACGTCGACTCCGAACGACAGATTTTGAGAAACTTTTTCATGGCAGGTTTATTTACTCTCAGAGTTTTTTGCCAGAAATCTGCTGAGGAGAAATCTGTGAAGGATATAACATCGTTTATTAAACCTTCGGGCTGGATTTCCAGCGTAGAGTAGTCGCGCTTTAAATGTGCAGCTCTTGAGCTGACCAACTTCTTCTTCTTCCCTGGTTTGGAGGTACTCGGTCAGTACAGGGACTGCGTTCAACTGTGGCGTCACACCGGGCAGCTATAATTGCTCAAATGAGCTTTAGTGGTATCGAAGCTACCACTACAACCTAACACGAGATGCAAGAGCACACTATGCATTCCTAAAACGTTATTTTTGGCGGCATCATCGGAACTTATTACTATGAGATTAATGTTGGCCAGGTCATTATTGTCAACAACGTGCATTACAAGTGTTTGTATACCAAATGAATTGGATGATCTGGATACCAACGACATGTCGTTTTAAGAGGACAACGCTATGTGCCATACAGCTTATGCCACATTGAATATTCTACACCAATGATTTTAGGGCACGGTCAACTTACGAACTGGCTACGCTACGATCGATTTGACTCCGTTAAGCTATTTTTTGTGGGTCATCTTAAGTCGCCATTTAAATCGCCGTAGTCTAGTAGGCAGTGTGTTCGCTTATTAGACATAATGCCCGGGTTCGAGCCTCAGGCCAGACATCAATGTAATGGCCAATTATGTATATATGTATGTTATCTTAAGTGGTAAGTCAGAAGACAACAGCAGCCCTCAAAGCTAATATAATTAATGAAGCAGAAACTTGGAAAATTTAAACTTTTTAACCACAACATTACCTAACCATAACGCTTTACCTGATGCGTCTAACTGAGCCTTAAAACGTATACATATAATTACACAATTGTAAACATTTTATTTTTACCAAGAATCTCATTTCTTCCCTTATGTTTTATTGTTATGAAGAATTAAATTTCCAAAATATGTTTAAATTTAGTTTTTTCCATAAAATTTATAAACTTGTTGAGCCTTTTTATAATCAAGACATAAAGTTTTCATTGTAATTCGTTTTCATTTCTAAAAAAAAAATAAATGCGGAATATTTTGAAAGCTAATTAAATTTGAGCAGTTCGTTGAATTTTAGAAATTCCGAAAAAGGTCCATTGAGTGTGGTTTATTTTCAACTCAACAACAAGTATTCTAAACACTTGAATATTGTTGAAGTAAAGTTTTCAGATACCTACAGTTACTATAAATAAATATTCAGGATAAATAAAATAAGATGTTGGAAGTAATTATGTCAACAACACCTACTTACAGAAAATTTATTTTACAGACAAGGCATGAAATAAATTGCTGTTTATGGTAGGAGCAGGGAGGAATTAGTTTTCGAATTGTGTTTCAAGACATTATTGGCTTGTAAAAATAATAATCCATTACAGGAAATTTGCTTATTTAAATATTAATGTACACCCGCCACCTTCCCCTACTTCATTTATTTACTGCTAATAGTTCCTCATATTTAATAATTCATTCATTACTTAATACAAACTGTGTATAAAAAAGAGCTTGCAAACATTAAACTGACACTAAAGCAATTAGTTTATATGCTCCGTAAATATTTTATTTCTGCGCTGAAATGTATTCAATTCCTTAGAATTTTCCTTAGGATTCAGTATTAACATATTATGAGATTTTCTCACTCTCAAATTCTACAGATCCCAACCAAAACTTAGCGTAGTGTTGCTTATAAAACTTTGTTTTACTTTTTCATAAATTTTAAATTATAATTGTTCTATACATTCATACTAAACTTACGTTGTAGCCTTTTTTGTAAGGAAACAAGAAAGAAAAATATACGAACTTGACATATTGAGCATGTTAAGCAGCCTAAAATATTCCCGCTTCTTTAGTAAGTCCCCTTATAAACTAAGAAACCTAAACAAACTAAACGATTTCACTTTCATTATAAAATTTTCCATCATTTCATTTCGGAGTTATCTATGAGATAAAAGCTTACGGCTTGATGTACTAAAAATTCGATTCTATTTTGTTTCATATACGGTTTGTATCTGCAAAATTTACTCCTAAAAGGTTTGGCATCTTAATGGCATTGAAACCCATATGATTCAGTTTTTCTACGTCTGCGCTTTAAAACCCATTGAGTTAAAGGCAAAGAATTTCATTGGGAAAATAATTTAGTAGCGCTTCAGTAGCCGTACAGGCATGAACATGATTGAGGAATTATACTTGGTTTTTAATAAAATTCTAAAGTACTTATGTTGGCCACAAATTACGTTTTCACAGTAGCGTATGATTAATACGATTTTATCTTTACATACATAATTATATTAATCATACGCATCAGTGTTTTTTGATTTTTTTTACCCACATTGCTGAAAGTAATAATTCCATCATTTATTTTTGTAATGTACACAATGAATAAATTAAGAGTGGTGGCAACGTTAGTTAACATTAGAACGATTATATTGTACCATTAAAGTCTTTCGAAGTGCTGATGTAAATATTAGAGACAATGCAATATTTCACTACTTCTATAAAGAGGAAAACACAGACAGGGACACGGTACATATATTTCTGTAAAACATGTAAGGAGTCTTGCAAGATCATTGAACTGGAATTTCATTAAAATTAGCAGAATACAAATCGACTTGCGTAGCCAACATATGCATGTGTTCTGTGACAGAGATCAGCAATGAGTATTCAAAAAGATGAGGTAGAATCGAATCATACTCATAATTTCTGATACTTATACGCATTCATACATACATCATAATTGGTCATTACAACCCTTTAGTCAGGATTACGACCTAGTTTCTCACACCACTTATATTGTGCGCGTTAATTTTGGTGGGACCTTCAGTTTAAATTCAACTCCGAACGACAGATTTTTGAGAAACTTTTAATGGCAATTTTATATACTCTCAGAGTTTTTGCTTGCTATTTTTTTTCATATTTCGTTTTGATGTCTGACCTGGGGTTTGAACCCAGGTTTTACGTCTGATAAGCCAACACACTACTTACTAGACCACGCATTCGTACTTATTTTAATATCATAGAACCTCCACTCATATTCGAAGTTTAAAGTACTCATCATATGCATACTTAACACACGTATGATGTTATTGATTTTTACTCTCCATAACTCAACATACATATACAAGAATCACAAAATGAGTATTATTCGCGTATGAACACTAAAATACTTACTAAAAGGTTGTGTGTTTGTTTTGCCTTTTTTTCTTATGTTGTTTTTTTTGTAAATTCAACAACAACAAAGACTGTAAATTTTAATGAATGATTCAATTCATTTGTAAGTATAAGTCTTTTTCTAAAGTTATGAATCTATATGAGTAATCTTATGAATCAAACATATTTCAAAAGGTATGAGTTTGATGTCAACGTTACAGGCATAGTCATTGCAACCTATACATATAAAATAACGTTGTAGTGAGTACGAATGAATCAGAGTAGTTAAATTTTAATATTGTTGACTCACTTTTATTCAAAATTTCATGAGTGCTTATGAGCAGCGAAAAAACAATTCATTGCTGATCTCTGGTGTGTGAGCTCACAAAAACCAAGTTTAAGTTTGAGTTGAAGTTCTAGAAGATTTTGAATAATTTTTGAAAGGATTGCTGAGTTAGGATTTGGAGTTTGGGCCTCATCACAAAAAACCGTGAGTTTAAATTCTGTAATTTTGACAAATTGGGGGGTACCACTGGGGGGTACCATAGAAAAATATTTTCTTCGACTAAAAAGCTTTTGAAAATCGAAGTTTAGAGTTATTTATAAAAAAGAACAGGAGTATCTTATGCGGCTAACTGTGAAGTGCAGCATAACGAAGAAGCATTCTAAATAAAGATGACATAATTATGACTTTACTAAAGGGTTTTTCATTAAGCACTTTCTATCTTTAAATTAAAAAACAAGAACCAATATGAGTGTATGATATTATCGAAATTCTTTATTTGTTTGAAAGACCTATTTTATACCATCCTATGTAGAATATGACACATTTTGAATTTGACCAACGGCAAGTGTTATGTTGGCTTTGAACACCGTTGTGGTTTAATAGTTATTCGCATACAACTGCGGTCTTCTCTGCACGTGGTGTGATCATAACTTCAATTTGGTCGTGCAGAATATCACATGTGCTATGAGGTGTGTGACATGTGGCGCCATCCTTTTGAAAATACATGTCGTTGGTGTCAAGATCATCCAATTCAGACCAAACAAATTTGGTCATCATCGTTCTACAGTGCTTGCTGTTCATAGTGATTGGCCAACGTCGTTTTCAATGAAATATCGAATAATAATGCCGCCTGAACAAAATCCACACCAAATTATAACGTTCTCGGCAGAAGTCTCATAGTACTCTGAATTAGTATCATCGCAAATTCTAGAATTTTGTTTGTTCTTGTAACCATTCATTCAGAAATGAGCCTCATGTTTGATGATTTTTCGATGGGAATCAGTTGGGAACTGTTCCAAACCATATTGAGCAAACATACGTCGTTGTCAATGGCCGTATACAGTGATTTGGCAAACAAACTGAATAAAAAGCAACTAATTTGACAGTTTCAACAGATGTCAAGGTTCGAAAGCCCTTGCTGGAAGATCCGATATTACATTAACGACTAAGACCTAACCGGCTATAAATTTTCTACATAAAAAATTAAGTTTTGTTAACTACAGTTTTTTTTTCTGTTCTTGATTTAAATCCTTTCTTTTTCACTTTTTTTCTCCAACTAGCATCTCTTGCCATATGTTGCATTGTTGTAAAATATGTTTACATAGATTTATGAGTTTTTAAGAATTTTCTGTAGTTTTCAAAAAGAAAGGAATACAACTGAAAAGAATTTTATGCACGGCAGTCATATTTGTAAAATGGAAAAATGATTATGTTTTATAGCGAAAGCTTTTAAATTATTTGTTACTTGTAAAACGGAAATACTGTAAGTATCAGCAAATATATATGAAATTTGATTTTAATGGTAGATTATACTACACTCTGATACATTTGACCCCAAAAGGGCGTATACATACATACATACGTATAAATTGGTCATTACATCCCTTCAGTCAGGATTACGACCTAACTTCTCCACTTACCATAGATTACAGATTTATTAGAAACTTTTCATGGTAATTTTCTGGTGAGGGAAAGTCGTCGAAGCATATTTTGGTGTCTGACCTGGGATTTGAACCGTGGCCCTATGTCTAATAAGTCAACACACTACCAACTAGACTACGGTGCCTTCACCGCATATACATACAGTTATGCCAACTTATAGTTCGCTTTTTCCCAATATTTGTACGCTGTTTGTACAACGTAAATCCAATTTAATTCCTTTAATTCTTTGATGACTTTGAATAGATTATTTGATGACTCCTAAGTTTAGAGTTCGAAAATTATCACACAATTCCTAATCTGTGTTACTGGGCATTGGTGCCAAGTTATTCATTTCAGTTTAGACTTCAGCTCCCTAAATTTTTAGTCTGCGTTATAGAGAAAACTTTTGAGACTTAAGACGTTGATTCATGATTACTTTTGTACGCCATACTTTTCAACATACTGCTGTGTTTAAAACGTACTCAGAAGTTTTTAATTTCAATCATAAAGAATTTTTTTAAAAAATTTCTCATATATTGGTGTGTTTGCTCCCTCATGTCATGCCATATGTAAAGCATAAGATTTGTTTGGTACTCTGTCACTAGTTTCGAAATTTCGAGTTTTTATGGACTTTTTTTTCAAATGAGCATCAACTCTGCTATATGAGAGTACATTTTTAATAATTCACCGCCACTAGGATATGTGACCATAAATTTATGTACACCACACACACACACACTTCATAGCCAATTGTAAATGTATGTTCAAGTCTGGCACAATCAATATGTACTCGCATGAAAACATGCCGATTTATACATGTATTATCATTAAGCAGAGATTCCCAAATTAATATTAGTTGCCAAATATGACTGTGATTGTGTTAAACATTGTCGTTAGAATCCCTGCTTATTGCTGAATTCATATGGGACAGCGTGTATACAGTCTACGCATATCTTTCAGGAAAATTGAATCATAATTTTTCATTTGTTTCACAGCTCAATGTTCTCTAGTTTCTTTATGCAATATGACATTAGATAAATAGGCAGGCAGGTTAACGGAAAGAAGACCAACTAAGAGTCTCATGCATATCGGCATATACCTAAGCCATCAGAAGACTTATTGTACACTTACGTGGGGCTAGTGTCTAATGAACCAACTCCCTACTTACTAGACCACGGCAATATTAGACAGAATGTCATATAATTTCACTTTAAGCGAAGTATTCGTCAAATATTCTGATTGTTGTATGGTGATGCCAGTTGTAGATCTGATTGGTTCATTTTCCATTTGGTTGGAAACGACCCGCTATATATCCTGTATCTCAATCGGTTGTATGAAGAGAAAAGTTTCGTCATTCGGAGTCTAAATTAAACTGTAGCTCCCTTCACTCATAAATAAAATTAACGCACACAATATGAGCGGTATGAGAAGCTTGGGTTGTAAATATCTTTCTTAGTATAATCCGGAAGGACTTATGAATGTATAAAAGTATGTGGCGTATTCTAAAGCAATTGGGATGCAGGACAATAATAAATCGCATTCAATTGCCTACAATTTTCCTTATTATTATACTCTTAAAATCTTCTACTGTAAATTTTCTGCAACAGCAACAAACCCGATATTTGCACACATGAGTGTACATTTTAAATGTATTGTATGAAAGGTGGTAAAGTTTTTTTTTTCTTTCTAAGCGAAATTGTTTTTTCAATACTTCAAATCATAATTCATATAACAAGAGATCCATGAATTTAAAAGCTTTGCAAACGAACGAAAACCTTAGACAAGAGATTTGTATGCTAAATGCCATACATTGAGTATAAGGAAAAAATTCCCACTGATTTGTCAAGATAAAATCGAATTTTGAAATCAAAAATTCAAATTGTTTACACGCTCATACGATGTACACAGTTAATGCAGACAATTTTTGAATTTGTATTTGTTCAATAGGCTGTCCATTTCCATGTGACTGAGCTAATACGTATACGCATATATGCGTGGCAGATGTACATAGGTGTTGGTTAAGTCTGCGTTGGAAGAGATTAAAATTGGTATGGCGATACGAACATGAATAGATATTCCATGAATTTCCTGTTTCCTTTTCCTGCATAGACTAACTTTGCTTCTTCTGTTTGGTAAACCGAAATCCATTCCATTAGTTATGTTTAGCTTATTCATACACACACACACACCTACGCGTAGGAATTAAAACCGAGGTTGTGTTGTGTGAAATGCTAAATGTATACGTATGAATCTGTATGCTTTTGCATGATTGAATATTTAAGGGTTCTCTGCTTAAGGTGTTAAAAATTTGAGAATTGTTTAAAGCTCTGAAGATAAAAATTATAATACTTCATGATTTGTTTTATTAAAGTGGATAAGTATTATCTTTGTTTGTTTGCTTATTTAATGGAAATAAAAATGCCGTAACCTCAACTTGTTAGAGAATAAAATCTACAAGTGGGAAAAAAACTTCTGTCAACAATTAGGTTATCAGAGATCAGCAATGAGTATTCAACCAAGAAAAATGCAAGTCATCTACCAAGAAATGCAAGCCATCGACCAAGAAAAATGCAAGTCATCGTTCAAGAAAAATGCAAGTCATTGACCTAAAAAATATAAATCATCAACAAGAAAAAAGGGCAAGTCATCTACCAAAAAATACAACTTGAGAAAAATACCACATTTTGTTGTATATATAGGTACATATAAATGCATATGAACTCAATGAGAATTATTAAAAATTTTAAGTCCATTTAACTAAAATTTAATTTTTATCCGTATTTACATAGAGCACTTTATCATGTAACGCACGACAATAAAGAAACCTGTTTTGGAATCCTGGAAACTATGGCTATCCAGCCCACTGGGTCCGTTTCACCACAAGATCCATTTTTTAACCGATTTTGCATTTGTTGCTTATTTCAAGACATCAATTTGCTTTTGCTGCTTTTTTAAAGACATCAATTAACTTCGTCGCCCATATCTCCGGACCCAAATAAAGCTCGTTCGTAAGGAAATCTGTTTTGGAAGCCTTAAGACTATGGCTATCCAGCCCACTAGGTCGACTAGGTCGTGTTAACCTCTTGGCTACAAAAACGCTTTAATTTCTTCACCTTCAAACGATGTCAGCGAATTGAATAAGAGCATTTTTTTATGTAATGGTAGTACTTTGTTAGCTTTAAAGTTTATTTTACTTTATATGATGGTTTAAATTAAATTAAACAATAGAAACAATTTCTATAAATAAAATATTAATCATGTGTATATGCAAACAATAGAGTGTCTGTTTTTTTTCTTTTTGCACTTTTCTTATCAACAATAAATGTTGACAATTTATGGTAAATAATTGGTTATGTTCACTTCCGCAATACAATTGAAATCCATTAGGATGAAAGCATGAATAGCTGGCATATAAAAAGTGAAATTATTGTTTATATTATGACAAGTAAAATTATAAAAACAAAAACTAAAAAACAAATGAAAAAGTTCAAACGTAATTGAAATTGAATTTATGAAACGTTGTATATTACTTATACTGACTTAATTGCTTATTACAACCCTTTAGTTAGGATTACCACCTAGCTGCTTACATTACCCAGGTTGAGGGTGTGTTAAATTTATACATGAGTGGCGGGACCTACCTATCGATTCCAAATGACAAATTCCTAAGAAGTTTTTCATGGCAATGTTATTTAGTCTCTGAGTTTTCAGCAGAATCTCACTTACAACCTTTTATTCAAAATTACAACCTAATTTGACACACCACTCCAGTGGTGGACCTGGACAACTTTTTAAGGCAATTTTATTTTATTCTCAGAGCATTTTGGCAGAAAACTACCGAGAGGAAGCCGCCGAAAAAATATTTTTTTTTATATTTCGTATTGCTCGTATTGCTGTCTGAGCAAGCAGTTGAATCACAGGCCTGCGTCTAATAAGCCCACACACTACTAAATGTACCGCATAAATTTTTATGCTTCAAAATTTATTTCGCATAATGCTTTGTAATTAATAGCAATAAAGTTTTATTTGTTTAATGAAGTACTATTTGCTTTAAGTTAATTTGAATGAATTTAACTGACAGTTTTGACAATACCTGTTTAACACTCTCCAAAAGATTCAGTTTCGGATTTTAAAAATGATTTTTACGTAATGACAGCTATTGTACGTAAACATAAATGTTCAATTATAAATCCTTTTTTGTGTTTGTTTTAAATTAAATGATTGACGAATACATTCGATTGCAGAAATCAGTTTACATTTGGTATGAACTGATTAAACCAAGTGTAAAAAAAAATTAAGGCACGCAACATGCGTGTTGTGAAAAGCTAGGCCGTAATCCTGACTGAAGGGTTGTAATGGCCAATTATATATGTAAGTATGTATGTACGTATTCCTTCGGCTATTCCCTCTCACGACATTTCTGGCAAAAGCTCTGAGAGTTAATAAAAATTGACATGAAATATTTCTCAAAAATCTGTTATTCGGACTTAAACTGTAGGTCCTGATAATCATGTAGAAAATTAACACACGCAACACAAGTGGTTTGAGAAGCTAGGTTGTAATCCTGACTGAATTTTCGAAATGACCAATTATGTATACATGTGTGTTGCTTTTCAAAAAACGAAATCTGAAATGTTTTAATTAATAGGAATTTGTCTTATTAATCTTAAATTTTAATTTTTATTTATTTTCATAATAAAAGAAAACTTCATACTATTTCTAGTAGCCTAGATGCTATCATTCACACTGAAGGTAAACATAGCACGCAAGTAAAATATTTTCCGTATTATATTCTATCTTCGACAATCAATCATAATCAGTACAATATGAAGACAAATTTTCAAATTTTCTTCAACTAGATACACACAGTACTGAATCAACATGGTTAACGTTAACCAGAAACTGATTATTTTCTACAGAATATGTTGTATTTATTGTTTGTAAAATTTCTGAAAACAAACTTGTGTTCTGTTGTTTTCAAATTCACATAAAACATATGTGATATGTTCGACATATCACACTCATATTCTTGCCATTAGAATTAAATACAAAATCATTTGTTTATAAGTAAACAAAAATATTGTCTAACATTTACATATGTATGTACATCACAGAAATTGCTAAAGGGAATGTAAATTTCAGATTTCTTTGTTTATTTTTGGAAGGCAATTGTTTTACATCTTGTTAGTAACACTGTGACTTAGGCGAATATCTTGTTAAATACAGAAAAACATTTGAAGCGAATTTTTTACTCATTTTAGAAATTTTGAAACTTTTCACTTAAAACTAAAATTTAAACATGACTTAAATGAAGAATTTAAAAATTGTAGGTAATTGAGGTGGAAATCCAGCAATATCTTCATTATTGATCCTTTAATTCAAAATTTGTGTTGCCTATGATGACATGCATATGTTTGTTGATATAGAAATGTAGAAATGGTTGTATATTTCTTACTATTCATACACATATGTTCAAAGAAATTAATATCTTTCCTTTCTCTTACGATTCAAATACATATGTCCTAAGAAATTAATATCTTTCCTTCTCAGAATAATTCAATGTTACATTACATGATGTAAGATACACAGAAGAAAAGAGTTTTATCAAATAATATGCCAAAGGAAAGCAACACTGTTCATTGATCCAGCATGATTGTCTGTTATTTTACTGAAGCTAAGATCGAACTAAAAACTGCATTCATTACAGGAACATGGACATGATTTCGGACCACATGTGGTTTCAGCAAAACGTCACCACCTACCACACTACTTTTGAAGCAATAGATTTATTGCAAGAATATTTTCAAGATTGAATTATTTCAATAAATTGTACTTTCAACTGGCTACCAAGATTCTTTGATTTCACTTCGTGTGATAATTTTTTATCTTTTGATTTTTTATCTCTAGTTTATGCAAATAAGCTAGAAACAATTCTTGAGTTAAAATCTGAGATTCCACACTTCATCGGTGACATAGAGCCACATCTCTGTACATAATAAATAGTAAATTTCTGGCTCCGAGCCGTGGCGGATCATAGAGGCCTTCGTAGTATGTACATTATTTTTAAGGTTATCAAGAATTGAGGATGTTCCTGTACGGTGGGAGATTCATTCAACAATTACGTTCATATGGTTTCCTGAACATTACTTTAAGACATTGAAAGTAACGAGAAGGCTGACGCCCTCGTAAATGTTGGCACAACAAAAAATTCATATTAATTCACATCTTAGATTAGCATGAGAGCCGGACAAATGAACACATTTAAACTTTACCCATTTGCAAGGGAAAGACCGCATACTTAGCCCAATTATATGGATACCAGATAAATCCGAACCTATGTTGTACAAAATTGGCGTTAACACTAAAAAAGTTCATCTTGGAAACCTCATGTAGTATCTCTACGTGTACAAAACCTATGGCTGTGAATACCATAGAAGAAGAAGTGTCAACAGAATATATTTTCCGTCATCCTCCGGCATTGGGAATCTGAAACTAAAGATTATTAGTCAAGAATCCTCAGCTTTATTTACATAACTATCGAAGTCAGAAGTTCTGGTATAAAAGTGTCTGCGAATTGAGTTACACTTTTTTCGTATGAAAATAGAAATTTCCAAAAGCAGAAAAATCTACACAAAAAACCAATTTTGATTAGAAAAAAGGGCAACGCTCAACGCTGCTGACTATGTAGTTTTGTATGTAGCAAATAGTACAGTTGTACTCAACAGACTGCATCTCTCCTCTTACAATAGGAGTTCAGTTTGCAATTTGTAAAGTTGGCAAAGTGATTGCAATTTAAACGCTTTAAACGAAATGAACATGTTCAACAGCTAAATGTTTAAATGTCATGAAAATATCATAATTTTTTCATACACTCTACCAAACAAAATAGCGTTAAAAATATAATATATATAATACATATATAACGATATAAGTATTATAATAAAACATGGCTTCAAATAACTGTGAAAATGAACAAGAAAAGAAATATAAATGCATGTACGAATGTATGTGTATGCATATACCGACGATATTAAAATTCAAATTTCATCAGTGCTCTGTATGTGTGCATTGCATATTATGAGTTCTACAATCGTATTATTCATGGCTTTAAACATGCATTATTGATGCAAGAATACAAATGCAATTTCACGATTTGTATTGAATTGCGATGGAGGAAAACAAATTATTGCAATATGATATGACAATAAAATGATAGAAGAAAACATATTACATTTCAATTTGGAAATAATTTAATATCTCTGACATGATTGTTATACCCATGGAGTAATTGTGATTATCTTTGTTTTATATTTCTCTAAGTATTCAGTCACACCCCAATGAGTCAACGTGAAATCTACTACGTTTTATGAAATTTATTGAAATGTTATGAAATCTATTAATAAATAAGTTTATATGAAGCGGTGTCATAAATTGAAGAAGAAAAAAAAATTTTTAAATATATTGTTACGAAAATCTTGATTCTTGTGTTCTACTTTTACTTTGCTTAACATTAAAATTATAAACAAAAGGTACAAAAACAAAACAATGCAGTAAACAAACATGTTTATAATTTATCTCACTGCTTAATATAACAACAAACATACATTCATAATTGGCCATGACCATGACATTCACTCAGTATACACAGTATACAGTGTAACATCTGTTCAGAACGACAGATTTTTGAGAAACTATTCATGGCAAAATTATTTACTCTCAAAGTTCTTGCCAGAAATCTGCTGAGAGGCAGTAGCCGATGAAATATTTTTTTATATTTCGTTTTAATGTCTGACCAGGGGTTTGAACTCGGGCCTTACGTCTAATAAGCCAACACACTACCTACTAGACTACGGCGTCTTTCATAACAACAAACACCAGCATGAGAAATGGTAAACAAGTAAACAAAAATATAACAATAAACACCAGCATGAATAAATGTGAGTAACGATGTTTTTATTTATAGAGATTTCGAAAAGGCGAAGTCACGAACATTCGCCTTCATTAACAGTCATCTGACTGTTTACCCTGACATATAAAATGCAAGACACAGTATTGGGCGGAGTTAGTGAAGTTTGAAGACAGTCTTGTGTGAAGAGGCGGTGCGTTTGAAAAGAGTAATCGTGGTTGGAAAATCTCAGTTACAAAGATCTATCGAATAATTGTCTAGTAATAGTTATTGTTTATGCAAAGGGTATAATCGGAAGAATAAAAAAGAAAAGCAATTGTTGTTGTTTACATCAAGTTGCGAACAGTGGCACATAGAATTTTGCGAATAATAATGAATTTTAATTAAAACTAAACACAAATTTATTTTAATTTTATTTGCAATCTACGAGACATTATAGCCTTAGGGCTATAACATCAAAATTACAGGCAGAAAATGTCTTCAAATAGCATATATTTACTAATGGTCATGTTAATTTTCTGTTAACCTCTATCAATATATATATGAATGATCTAATTTATAGCTAATCCAGGGAGTTATATAAATGAATATAAGAAATGGAATCAGTTGAGTGTTAGTAAAATGAATAAAAATGAATTTAAACAATTTTTAATACTATTTTCTCCTTAATTTCTATAATAATAACTCAATCATGTTTGAATACCAACATACATATGTATGTATCTACATACACATTTGTGTGTTGTAATTGACATGTTCGTCCTTAATTACTCTTAGCTGAGTGGAATATCCTTATAAAAAAAACTGTCGTAAATTAAAGATTAATTTACTTTGTCCTTTTATGCAACACCTGCACTTTTCAAATATATTTAACATCACCTACATGCATAGTTACTTGACTTGACATATTTTTTCCTTTCACTTGCACTTCCACTTTCAAATACTTGGAAGTTACTTACATAAAAACTTACTTATTAATGTAATAAGAAATCCTGCAATGAGGTAATGTAATGATAACTCTGTTATATAAGTAATGCAGCTGTTGATATTTTTAATGTAAGAAATCCTTCAAAGAGAACCTTGGAAAAGATTTTCTTCATTTTTAGCGTTGGCATCATTTAGAAAATTATGATATGAAAAGGAAATTAGAAAAAAGAAAATCCTTTTAAGAGTTTAGAAGATGCATGATAACGTGTTCATTGTCAAGATTTTCTTCAAAAATAATTATAAATTTGGCCTTGACCGAAAATTCTTACTTGTTATACCTTCTTGAAGATGTGAAATATGATTGTAAGAAAGAAAGATGAAAATTATAAAGTACCAGAGATTAAATTGGTTCCAAAGGGTGGTTTTGTTTTAGTTCTTAAGAAAGTCATAAATATGCAACAATATTAAAGTTGAAGTTGAAGGATGTATTAAGTATATATTCATCTTTATTTTACTTTATTGTTTATCGCTTTTTTGTTAATTTTGTTTTTATTTTTTTGATACCATTGGAAAACCGATTGTGTTGTGTATACAGAGGATATCAAATGCCGTATTCACGGCAATTAAATAGATGCTCAGTGGTAAAAATATTCACGGAACAGCTTAGCTATCATAAGCCTCTCTCCAATATTATTCATGAATGCTCGAAAAATATGTTACGGACGATTCTACCACAGGGGTCTCTACTAGGCTGGTAGAGCGCTCTCAACCGTTAAGTATGTAAGTGAAAATGAAACAACAAATTTTTCTGTCTCAACTGGACACGTATGAGAGTACTAATAGGCGATTTCTTGGAATACCTCAAGTAACTGTCTCCAGTTAGTTTAAGAAGATGGCTCATCATAAAAAAATTTTAGGCTGATTGAGTCAAGGAACTCTTCTTGTTAGTAAATATCAGCGCACCGTCGCAATGTACCTTCTTACGGAAATATTACCTCTGATAGAGAAAATGTAGTGGTTAAACGAAATTTGTCGATTCTACGGCATTTCCACCACTTCGGTCTATCTTATAGCTATTCTAGTTCATTTTTTTTACTAACGTAAAGAAGTAATTTCCAATTGGATTACAAAATTGAATGCAAAAAATACAGCCGACTGTCGAGTCACAATGCCGAAGTTAAACTGATTGGGTACTAAACAAAAATCAGCAATGAGTATTCAAAACGATGAGTAGATTCGAATCATATTCATAATTTCTGATTGTTATAGAAAAAGAAGACCGTTTATGATGGTATCCAACAATGTGTTTTCAAACTCTGTTAAAAACAATCGTACCAACGTACATATGTACCCATAGGCTTGTTTAATATTGGCTGCCAAAGCGTACGTAAAATAACCATAAAATTCCTTTTATTTGTATGTTTTGAATTCATATAAATTTACACATATACAGACACATTTTTAACGTACATTTATAGACACGTCCCAACAGGACGACATATAATAAATTGTATTCTGCATTATATTGTATTCCATACAGAATGAAGTCAATTTACTGTGAACGCAACGGCTTGTTTTTTCCTTTTTTTTTCTTCTATAAACTAAACATAATATGAACTAAAAATGTTTTCTTTCCGATACAATAAAACATAGGCTACGCCCTTTATTTAAACAAGCAAAAATTATAACAATATACATATACGTACGTTTTGTTTTGTTTATTATGCCTTAAGGCGTTAGCACTCATAATGTCATAATGGGGGGGATATTTATTCAAGAGTTATAAATGCTCTCTAATATTTCATGGGCTTTACGTGTGAATGAATACGTATGTGGCAATGGATTTGACATTTATGACTGACCTCATAAAAGATTATTTTAAGAGAATGATCCTCTAAGCAATGTCTTTAGAAACTAAAATGTATTCATTTATTTATTTATTACAATACCATTACAAATTATATCGAATTATTACGAACTGAGTAGCTTAGATCTAATAGACCAGAGTCCCTGGGGGAATCGTACCCACGACCCTCACGCTAATAGTCTAGCACACTACACAGTTGACTACCAGGGTACCTAGAAACTAAAATTATAGTTATAGATTTATTAAACAAATAAAAATTAATCAATTTAAAGTATTTCGCTTCAAGAAATTAAAAAAGTTAAATTTCTAACTCATTGTAAACTTCCCTTAAAAAGCCTTTGTCGCGACGTGTTGAAACATACAAACATAATAATGAAAACGAAAATTATTTCAAATTTATTTATGAAGCAATAATGTTACAACAAACAGACACACACACACATACACACTCGCTTATCAGTCCAACAGTGTTAAGCCTTTAAAGGAGAGTTGAATGATGTGAATAGTGACACGTAAAGTGTGGTATTAAGTGCCTTAAGGTTAGGATTTCATAAATGATTGTTATGATTTCTCTCATGATGATTTCATTGTTTTGTATTTAATTGGCTTTAGTGATGTGACCTTTTTATAGGAAATGCTCATCAAATCAAGTGTATACAATTTAATAAGGACTCTCTCTCAGTGTATGGTTATAAAGTAAAAGGATGGCAATGGGAAGAGAGAAATGAGTTCATTTATGTCAGCGGTTTAGTAAATATTAACTTAAAATGCGACAAAGAATTAATTTTAATTAAATAGTATATTTGTATAGAGAGTAAGATAATGGAGAAAATTCCCTTTTCTAAATTACAAAACTTTTTGTACAGGAGTCTCATTTGTGGAGTTTGCTTTAATGTCCTTGTAAATATTTAATTTTCTTCATAAAGTTTTTTGGAATTTCTCTGAAATAGTGTTTATTTAAAGACAAACAAGCAAACTATCTGTAGAATAGAGATTAAGAAACAAGATTCCTTTGTTGATACAAATATCAACAAATAAATGTTTATTACATTGCTATACATAGAAAATATTCTTTTATAATATTTACATTTTATTCATTCGAACCACTGTCACTACCGTTTTTTTTATACGTTAGCAACACTACATAGCATTTGATTCTAAATATATTGTTCTCATACCTAATCAAACCAACATGTTGCTAACCTAGTACACAGCCTTATCGATTTCAAGAGTATACGGAACTAAGAAATTGCGGCACAAACACTATCCCCTCGAGGCTTTCAAATGGTGCCTTATACATACACGGATTACGTCCTATATTCTTACAACACTCATATTGTGCGTGTTAATTTTATACATAAGTGGCGGGACCTATAGCTTAAAGTCGACTCCGAGTGACAAATTTTTAAGAAACTTTTCATGACAATTTTATTTGCTCTCAGAGTTTTTGCCAGAAATTTGTTGATATTTTTTTATATACCTTGGTTTTGAACCGTGTCCTTACGTCTAATAAGCAAACACGCTACCTATTAGACTACGGCGTCTCCTTTCCTTAGGTTAGGTCGAAGTGGTAGCTGCGACATCAACGAGCTTACTTGAGCACGCATAGCGGCCCGTTGTGTTGCCTCGAGGGAACGCAGTCTCTGTACTGACCAAATTTCACCAAAATCAAGGTAAAGAAGGAAGTTGGTCAGCGCAGAGACTGCACCTCCTTTCCTAATAGTCATTGAAAATATAGTATTCTGTTGTGTGAATAACTTTTCTATGGTACACTTACCAGTAATAAGGTAAAGTTCAAAACAGATTTAGAATCTACGATAGCGAGAGAGCTCATACCCCTGTATTTGTTGACCAACTTCTACAAATCAGCTTATTGGAGAACTTGGGTGTTACTTTTTCATCACAGGATGTATCCTCCAGGCTAACTTTTGCTAAACCAATTTTTCAATAGCACCCAAAGTCGTAGCCATCTAGTAGGTAGTCAATTGGCTTATTAGATGAGTGACTTTACAGTTTAAAGTCGACTCCGAACGACAGATTTTTGAGAAACTTCTCGTGGCATTTTTATTTACCCTCAGAGTTTTTGCCAGAAATCCGCTGAGAAAAAGTCGCTGAAGAAATATTTTTTAGATATCGTTTTGATGTCAGACCTGGGGTTTGAAACGTGGTCATATATTAATAAAGGAATTGGTATCGTCATCGCCTGTTAATAGCATACCTCTATTCTCCCTCAATATCCCTTACGAATCTATGACCAATTTACTACCTAAACAATTAGTAAATTTTTGGCGATCATTTCTTTTACTATGCAACTCAATTTCTTCACATACTTGTTTCTAAAAAGACCTCTCTAGCCATTTGTAGTTCTCGAAAATACCTCGTGTAGCAAAGCAGCATTGCAGAAGCCTCGTAAGACTCCACATTGTATGGTGGAAGTAAATATTTTGGATTTTAAATTTAATCCTTACATCAATCAAATTATGTCGAGAAAACGTGATACATAGGCGGTGGTCCATAGGTCAGAAATCGTGGGACAAAGACTATGTTTAGTCGTGCGTTTAATGTATACATCCTGTGGTTTAGCGTAAAGAATTTTTTGATATACCTTACCCTTTTCTTCCGTCGGGGTATAAGAGCAAATTAAGTACATACATATAAAATTCAACCCTGTTGCGGATTGTGACTATACCGAGACGAGATGATTTAAGATCTATCTAAGATTTATAATACACATAAGAATTTCTGCCTTGTCACATGATAGTAGCACATAATTTCACAGATTGCTTGCCATTTGCAACCTTGCTTTATCCACTGGATTTCTAGGTACGGTAATATATTACGGTGAAATTGTTAGCCATACATTTCCTGAGGTCACCTTCGGCAGTTGAACAGAGCCAGCTATCTTGTGAAGAAACGAAACACTTCTAAAATTGTTATCCTTTAAACTTTGCCGTGGTTGTATACGTTTGAGGCCTAGTATTATAGTTTTCATTGGACAAAGTTCTTCCATAGTTCTCTCAAGCAAGCATGTGCTACCATGCTATCCGGGAATAGCTGCGTGGAGGCTATGTATCAATTTGGTTACAACCATAATGGGATAGTTCTGCAGGCTGCAGTGTTGAACGTATTATAAATTCTATACATCTATACGATTCATAAAAACGCTTTACATTATCTTATAATTGGCTATTGGCCGCCATGTGCTTTATAAGTTTTTCGTTTTTCGAAAAGAACATAAGTAAGCCTATGTATGTATGTATTAATTATATGTTTGATTCTAAATTACAGGCACAACTGTATTGCCGTCTCGTTATCAAAATATTTGTAATGAATGATGTTTTATAAATTATTTATATTTTTTATTACATTTTTAAAGTCAAAACATAATCAAAACGAAGTGTTCGACCCAAAAGTTTCTCATTTCATCGTTTCTGTTAGCCTTCGCATGGTGTAAAAAATCATGCTGATCAAAATTACATTAAAAATTCTTAAAAGCTCTTCGTTTCAAATGGAATGCCAATACTTTTTGCTTTTGATTTCGTTTTGGTACTTTAAAATAAATCCATGTCACGTTTCTAAAGATTTTACCAGTATTTATTAAACCTTTAGAAAAATCTATTTCCATAACTGTACATACAGCAAAAATATATATGTATGTATATACATATATGTATATTGAGTTCTAAATGCACACACATTCATATACTATATATATATATGCTATATTCATGCATGTATCGTTATATTTTTACCTTTTACTTGTCATGTTCTGTACATGTGTACATATTTGTATGCGGTTTTGAAGGTTTAACATGGCAAAGTTGATTGTGTTTAAATAAAAACCATTTGCGGTTCAATCAAGTGGTACTTTTTCCTTTTTCATCTTTTACCTTTTCTGGTGCTAAACGCCACATGACTGCTGAGTTTAGTATAATTTTCCTTCTTTGGCATTTCCTTTTTTGCTAACGATTCACCACTTTCCATTTATATGAAAAGGTATAACAGTCAGAAAACTGTATTTAATTTAGAGATTTATTGCTATCGATAAAAGGCAAATATATCGTATCGTAACTAAAGAAATTCCAAATAAGAAAAATAAGAAAAATAAATATTATTGGACCACAAACGAGAGTTTATTTATAACGAAGCTTTTGTACATTTATTGGTAGTCATGAATACCACTTTTTCCTTAACAAATATTAAATTATCAAAATCATAACGAGAAAGGAATGGATAGGAAATATTTATATTTGTTCAGCGATTTAATAAAATTTTAAAAACAAAAATGTTTGTGTATATTAGAGGCTAGAGATAAGCAATAAATCGTTTTTTTTTTCGCTACGCATATGCACTCATGAAATTTTAAATATAAGTGAGTCAACAATATGGAAATTTAACTACTCTGATTTATTCGTACTCACTATAACATTGATTTCTAAGTACAGGTTGCAATGAATATGAGTACAACGTTGACATCAAGCTCATACCATTCGAGGTATGTTTGATTCATAAGCCTACTCATTTAGATTCATAACTTTAGAAAAATACTCATAACATTCATCAAAATTTACTGTTTTAGTCATTGTTTCATTTGCAAAAAAGGAAAGCAGACACAGAAGCAAAAAAGACAAAGACAGCAAGCAAAGCAAACACACAAATTTCTAGTGAGTATTGTAGTGTTCGTACGCGGATCATACTTATTTTGTGATTCTTGAATATGTTGAGTTATGGAGAGTCAAAATCAACCAAATCATATGAGTTGTTAAGTACGAATATGATGAGTACTTCAAATTTTGAATATGAGTAGAGGTTTCATTATATTAAAATAAGTATAAATGCATATAAGTATGAGAAATTATGAGTATGAGTCGATTCTACTCATCTTTTTGAAAACTCATTGCTGATCTCTGCTAGAGACTTGCAAGAATGGCAATAGCACAATAAAATTGTGCTATAATCAATGCATACTCACATTATACTGTTGTGATCTCATTCATATGTGATCTCTGTGAAAATAAACTATGAATACAGCTTCTCTCTTAAATCACATGTGTGTAAAAGGATCATGGGCGCACAAAATCAAAACAACAATGAATATCGTAAAGCACAGGTTTACCAATCAATGTAAGACGAACGATTTTACACGTAAGTCTCTTTGTATGGAAAACACGATTAATATGCTTTCCATATAAACAGATGAACGTGTGGAACCATTCATCTTACAGAAACAGCACATAAGAAGACAAAGATAAAGGAAATCAGAAAAGTATGCATGTATGTTTTAATGAATGCATGTATGTTTTAACGAATGCATGATTTATTCACCATTTGTTTATATTGCAACGCTGTATAGGGGAGAGTTATAAGACCTATCAAATTCAAGAGAATGAAACACTATTGAATACATTTTTCTCTATGTGTCTCAATGTGTGTACATAGTGCACGTCGTATCTCTATGTTTAAAGTCATTCGTTTGACGAAAAGCATTTATTGCTTGAAATTTCTTTTATTTTTTACCTTATCTTACCAATTTTGTTTGCTTTTTATTAAATTATTAAAAGATACTAATCAGCTGCACACATAGACAAGAGAAAAAATAAATTAGCTTGTCGGTACCATAAGTCCTCATTCAAAAAATGTTACTCTTTTTAAAATTACTCTCTTTTCTTTCTCTCTTTTCAATTTACAAGGAAATTACATTAAGTTGTCATCTGCCTTAAAGAAAAATCTCTATTAAATCTGCACCTTGCAAGAAAAGCAATCCATTGAATGCATGTACTTGACATTACTGGAAGTATATACATAGTTTGTGTAAGAAGGTGATTATCATACATGGGCATACTGCATTATAATTCTAATGCATTAAGCTTTTCAGTATTCAGTAAATGTTTACTGGTAATGAAATTTTGATTGCATTACCAGTAAAATTTTACTGATTACTGAAAAAAAAAATCAGTATTCAGTAAATTTTACTGATTACTGAAAAAAAAATCAGTATTCAGTAAATTTTACTGGTTACTGAAAAACAAAAACAGTATTCAGTAAATTTTACTGGTTACTGAAAAAAAAAAATCAGTATTCAGTAAATTTTACTGGTTACTGAAAAAAAATTCAGTAAGTCAGTAAATTTTTACTGATTACTGAAAAAAATCAGTATCAGTAAAATTTATTAATTACATATTAGTGGAATTATTTTCTGGAAAAATTGCCTACAGTTCAAGGATTCGAATAAAATTTGCTCTGTTCAATAAGCTGAATTATTAACAATTGTTACTGGAAAAGCATTCATTAACTCAAAAAACTTGCAAGAAGAACAAAAAACTAAAATTATCAACATTTTTTATCGTTGCAAATTATTACAAGTTCTATTTTGAATTACCTTTTGTTTACATTATTGTCAGAACAATTTAAAACCAAAATAGTTTACAATATCGACTAATCAAAAATTATATATGTACCTTTTTTTACAAGTTTTTACTATAATGTTTTCATTTACTATATAGTTTTTGATGATTTAAAATAGAAATTTTCCATATTTTTTACTTTCACTCTCTTAACAAGAATTTAATGAACATACGTAAAAAAAAAATTTCAAATACACTAAATTATTATTAGTGTCCACCGTTAGCTTTTCTTAAGACCAACATTTCAAAATTTGCATCGCTGTGTTTCTGCCTTCTTGAATGATTTACAATTCCAGCGAATGAAAATAATCGTTCTACAGGGGCGGACGAGGGCAATGGGGTATTGTATTTAGGAAACAAATTTTTTATTGCAATGTGAGTCTTGAAGCACTTGGTCGTCGTGTCTTGCTCGGACAGGTAAAGAATGGTTTCTTGTAGATAAATTGAACAGTTACTTTTTGTCAATTTGCCTATTTATTTATATAGGTTTTTACTCTCAAATTAACGATTTTTGTATTCAAATTAAATTTCAAACACAACTTTTTGCAACACAAAATAAATTTTATTCATTTTAGATTAAATTCTTTTTATTTAAAATTAAAGTTTTTGTATTTCCAATTAAATTATTTTTATTTCAAATTAAATTATTTTTTTTTTCAAATTAAATTTATTAACTTCGAATTAAATTTTTTGTTTATTTGACTAAAAATTTACTAAATAAAATAAAAATAAACTTATTGCTCAATTCATTATTGCAACATTTCTCTAGATGCAGCTAATGACAAATTCATGGTCATATCGAGATAATAATTGTTACAATCTGAATGTGTTACCGTTTCTACTGATTATTTAATTATTGTTACCAGGACCAAATTAATGTCCCGATCAGCCAATAAATTTCGGGAATGTAGCTTTGTTTTAGAAAAAACTTTTCTATTGGATTAAGCATAAGTGAGTAAGGAGGAAGAAACATTATGCCCGGACTCTGCAACCTTATCTTTTACTTCTTGAGTTTTATGCATTATCAAGGACCATCATCGTATTATTATAAAATTAATTTTTAAATTTTTGGCCAAATAAACAGAAAATTTAAATCGAAGTTAAATAAATTTAATTTGAAATAAAAATAATTTAATTTAAAATGAAAACGATTTAATATGAAATGAAAAAATTTAATTTGTGCTGCAAAAAATTGTGTTTGACTTTTAAAAAATTTAATTTGAATACAAGAACCGTTAATTTAAAAGTAAAAACCTATATATTTATTTTTAGAACTGTTTTTCACACGAATAAAAAATAAATTAGTATTGAAACAACACACTTAAATAAATATTTCAGTGGTGTTGTGAGTACAATGGCGATCAGAAATCGGGTGGTCGTCGGTTCAAACCCAGTGGGCTACATCTTTTTTTAAATTCATATTAGACATTATTTTAATTTTTGTTTTTTACAAATATATACTCTCTATTTCTACTAATAACATCTATTAGAAATGTTGACAATTTTTTGATAATTAATAAAAATTTACTGGTAATGTATAATGGATTTCAATTTATTGGTACTGATTTTTTTCAGTAACCAGTAAAATTTACTGAATACTGATTTTTTTTCCAGTAACCAGTAAAATTTACTGAATACTGTTTTTGTTTTTCAGTAACCAGTAAAATTTACTGAATACTGTTTTTGTTTTTCAGTAACCAGTAAAATTTACTGAATACTGATTTTTTTTTTCAGTAATCAGTAAATTTTTACTGGTAATGAAATTTAGATTGCATTACCAGTAAAATTTTACTGAATACTGTAATTTTTTTCAGTAATCAGTAAAAATCAATTTTTACTGAAATTTTACTGGTACTGCAAAGTGCCCATCTATGGTGATTATGAAGCAAATATTTTTTTTATTAATTATGAAAAGCTGACTCTAAATAGGAAAAAAACTCAGAAAGAGAAAAGAAAATCTAATTTAATCACATAGTTTTATAACAATTTCTTGCTTTAACCAAGATAGATGACTTTTAAATTGCAAAAGCTGTACAATAATCTTCTTTGCAGGAACAAATGGACTTTTAGAAATTTATTTATTTGTAGATTCAGTAAAAAAATGTTATAAAAAGTTTATTTGAGGAAGGAACAGCAGCAATTCAAAATGCTGTGGCAGTCAGGTAATCGATCTGTATGGGTCGGCGATTGATACCACAGAACTACCAACCTTCTCGAATCCAGATGGTGGACTGCTCTGGTCGTAATCCTGACTAAAGGGTTGTAATGACCAATTATATGTATATGTATGTACCTTTAAGGAGATTTACATGTTGGTGGCTAGAAATACTATTAGACTCGCTTGAAAGTAATTTTGTAAATGTATAATTTTGTTTTTATTTCATAGTCATGTATATCCTTCCAAACAAAAGCTTAAGTTTGATCCTTATCATTCTTTTAATTATGCGTACCTTTTTAACCCATTAACCGCCAAAATAAATCCAGAAGTGATAATTAACAAAAAAGTTTATTTTTTAATTCATTGTATACAAATTTAATATAAAAGTATGAAAAAATTTAAAAAAATAATAAGGGGGTGGAGTAGGGAGGGTGTACTCAACTGAGTACAGCGGCGGGTTATAGGTGAAAAATTTCAAAACATTATTTTTCAATACATAATGTTTTTAAACATTTCTTGCATTGCCAGCGAACTCTTGCATGACATAAAGCACATCTTAATTGCTTTTACAACTTTTTGGGGTAGTGGCCTATACCATCTTGGGGTAACCCTACGACCAATGATGATAAAAGTCGAGCTTTAGTTTGGGCATTTTGACGTAAATAGTACCTTGCAATTGAACGTCGGAATAAAAGTTGATCCATGCTATCGCTATGACTCATTACTTATAACCGCCAAGCGTTTGCAATGGTCATATCTATTATATAGGTAAACAATGCCCACCACCATTTCTTACCACGAATGGCAATTCTGTAGAGTGCAATAGACTTGTCCAGGTCATCTACTCCTCCCATATGTTTGTTATATGACTGAAACACTTTTGGTATATTGACATCAATTTTTTGTCGTTGTGTAGAAGACCAGCGTTTTACTGCTCCTAAAGGTTCTATTGTGTCATAGTTGGTTGCCATTGTACAGACGTTATTGTCTTTCCATTTCACCAAAAGAATTTCATTTTTCTTGTCAAACCCATAGTCATATGAGGCCCGCTCTTCTTTTTTCATTTCTTTCGAACTTCGTAATGGACACGTTTTTGTTCTATTCTCTCTAATTGTTCCAGTCGCACGAAATCCTTTCTCTTTGAGATCCACCAAGAGATTATAGATAGTAAAAAAGTTATCAAAAAATACGTCACACGATGCTGAGTTAGTCTCCATTTTCTCAAGCAATTTGTTTACTTCTCTTCACCCTAGGGGATCAGTAGAAATTTCCTCCGATTTTCCACAATAAAAATCGAAAGTGTAGCAATATCCAGTGGAACTAGCTGCTGCCCAGTTACCATATTTTGTATATGGATTCCGCCGCTGTACTCAATTGAGTACAGTTGTATTTAAATAAGCATAACTTTGTAAAAGTAAATTGCAGACCATTTGTTTTTACATTGTTTATAAACAGAAATGCTTGCTTTTAGAAAATTAAAATAAAAAAGAAATTAACAAAACTGAAAATGCTAAAAAACGGTAAAGTCTGTGGTTATCTGGCCACACCAATTTTGTATAAGTTTAACAGTCCATTTTGTGACAGTCGATATATATATAGCCAGATTTGTTTATTATTTTAACAGGGAATATGTTTCTTTTATGCTAAAAACACAAAAAAATTACAAAAACTTTCAAATTTTAGAAAATTTCGCTTAATGATTACCTGTACTCAATTGAGTACGGCGGCGCCAAATGGGTTAATATCCTTTTTATCATTATTACTTAATAAGGCAATCAAAAACTAAAAGCACCACCATAATAACTAACATTTTCAATGGAGTTAAAGTAATAATCGTAAACGGCCCTTGTTCTACAGCGTTAATGGCTCATTGGTAAATGGCTCGCATAAAAGAAACAAAAGAACAAGAAATCTCTCTCTTTCTCTTGCATTTAAAAAGGCTTAAAAGATGTACATAAAACTATAGAAAAAAAACCGGAAACAGAAAATGATTAGAAAAAATCATAATACTTTGAAGTAAATCCTTATTAACGGGCTAAAAACTACAAACACTTTTAATGCTTTTGATATCATTAAAAATGCACATAAAAAAGCTGAAAATAAAGTGGATAATGCGAATGGAATGAAAGGTATAATAATGTTTGTTGAATAAAATTGTAGTAAAAAGGAGATTAAAAGGTTTCTTCTATTCAAGCAGATTTTTTTTCACGGATTATGAAATTATCTTCATTTTCCGTTGATTGCTTTAAATTTCAATTGAAAAGTTTCGTAAGTTAGTTGTTTAAATTTTTTTTAGAAATAACGTTAAGCTTTAATATTTCATTATATTCCATTACCATTGTAATCAATTCGTTCTAACATTAGCAACCAATCTAGAAATAAGAAGCCAAGTCGAGATTCTGCTAATTCAAGGAAGTTGAGGTTCAGAAGGAGACCGTTTACTACACTCATCACAACAAAGATTTTAGTTTCTCTACCGCATTTATGTAAAATAATATTCTGTAGGATCCTTTATGTACTTATATCGAAAAAAATAAAGTTTGTGTAAAGATATGTTTACGAAAATGACAAAAATCTAGATACTGGTGTTTTTCTTTTACATCGTTTAAAAGTAAAATTATAAACAAACGCTACAAAAACAAAACAATGAACTTGTTTACAAATTATCGCATAATCGCATTATCGCACCAGCATAAAAAATGGTAAACAAGTAAACAAAAATAAAACAACAAATTCTACAAGAATAAATGTAAACCACATGTTTACATTTATGGAGATTTCGATAAGGTGAAATTATTCGCCTTCAAGAGCATTCATCAGACTGTTTACCATGCCATCTAAAAGGCAAGGCAAAGCAGGCGAGCGAATCAGTTAAAGTTCAGTGAGTCTTGAAGAGAGTAATCGTAGTTTGAACATCTCCGTTACAAAGATCTGTCGAACAATTGTCTAGTAATAGTTATTGTTTATGCTAAAAGTATTTAGAGCAATATTATCAGAGGGTTAGACCGTCATCGGAGAACTCAGCTCTAAATGAAGTTAACTCAGGATTAGAATGGAAAGCTTAATCAGCAGTAGTGGAGTAGTAAATGAATTTTTAAAGTGTATATTCGGCAAAAGGATAAATGAGAAGAGGACTTAACATTTATGACTTCAAAAGGGCTTGCGACAGTCTATACTTATGTTGGGTAATTACAATGATAATTGAATGGATTTATGCATCGGACTGTCGAGTATACACAGACTCATAGAATAAATAATGAAACACGCGAAGCTTTCCAAGATAATAACTTTCCAAGACAATAGAAGACAGAAGATATAGATTGAGGGCAGTACATTGAAGGAACCTCACAGCAATTATAAGATTACACTGGCCAGCCAGCAGACTGGGAATACCTTTTGATGACATCAGCACAATCTGCAACGACGAAGAAGAAGAGGAGACCACAGAAAATTGTCTCTATTATTTTCCGGCGTTGGGAATCTAAGAAGAAGTTGGGAAGTTGGGAATCTAAGGGAATCTAAGATTTGAATAAAATCCACACCTTTATAACACCCTCGGGATGATTAAGAAATGCCAACCAGGAGATATAACTATTATGAAATAGGTAAACCCGGAACAGTTGTGCTGATTTAGGCGGCTACCTGTTTAACCTAACATACATACATACATACATAATTGGTCATTACAACCTTTCAGTCAGGATTACGGCCTAGGTTCTCACACCAGTCATGTTGTGTGCGTTAATTTTTATACATTAGTGGCGGGACCTACAGTTTTAAGTCGATTCCGTACGACAAATTTTTGAGAAACTTTTCATGGCAATTTTATTTACTCTCAGAGGTTTGGTAAGAAATCTGCTGAAAAGAAGCCGCCAAAGAAATATTATTTAATAGTTCGTTTTGATGCCTTACCTGGGGTTTGAACCGTGGCCCTACGTTTAAAAAGCCAACACACTACCTACTAGACTACGACAGCCTAACTTATTGATAAATCGATGCAACATTGTTGCTTCATTAAAAAAAAACAAATTTCCCATCACTTCTCTCACTAAAAAGACTGTCCAAAGAAATAATTTCCTGTTTTGTAAATTTATAGGTTAGACCACTTGTTTAAAATTAAAAATGAGTTCGAATAATTTATATCATCAGCTGTGTATATCACATTTATTTATTGACACAATTCTAGCAAAATAATATAAAATGACAAGATGCAACCATAAACTGTTCTGCTGGAATATGCTCTTAAGCGGCAACAAGTAAATATTTTGAGAGCATCATGATAAATTATTGTATTTTCATTTGTTTAATACTTATGATTATTTCAATTTGTTTATCAATTGCCTGAAAACAGAAAGAAACAAGAATATTTTATATTTTGAATAAATAATCGATAACATTTATACTCACTCGCGAGTACATAAACTAATTAGCGAATACAATATGGAATATAAAACAGATTTAAAGATGAAATGTTTCGTATTAATTGCGAAAAACATTTTTTATGGAGTACAGGGGTATGCTTAAATATTTGTTTCTAAAATGAAAATTTCTTAAATCGATTTTCTTTTAGACTGTGGCTACATATGTTCGTAATTTCTTTGCTATCTTTGGCCTGTCAAAAGATATCATGTGTAACAACAATGTTTCAAAGTTTTTGGTAGCCAAGAAAAAAAAAAAGTAAAACGTGCAGATAATAAACGTTCAACTACGTTACTACTTTAGTATCCAGCATAATATACAATACAAAAGCCTATTAATAATTCCACAAGGAGTTTTCTCATGTAATCCCTAGGCTTATAATCGCATCTGTTATTGTCTTCAGTCATAGAAATGTTTTGCCAAACAGAACACGTATTATGCTTAATAATGGTGTTAATTGGCGTTATTCAACTTGAAAAATACATAAATTATTGCCTAAATTCCATTCCAGTATCTACTTAGTGTTGCTTTATTTTTAGCAAAATATTTCTATTGAGTTGTTTAAATATTTGTTTTTTTTTTTTTGTTTGTTTTGGTTAAAAGACTATAAAATATTGCTACGTTTTCACCTTTTAAAAACGTTTAAAATATGAGCTCCTAGATTGGAAATAAAATAAAAATAAATTTGTATCTAGTTTTAACTAAAATTCGTTATTATTCGTAAAATTCTGTGTGCTACTCTTCACAGCAATCGCTTTCATTTGTTATTCCTCAGTTTATACCCTTTGCATAAAGAATAAATAAATTACTAGACATATATTCTATGGATCTGAGCGGCGTTAATAGATGTCAGAAGGAAACAACCGAGTGTTTATATTACATTCGAATGTTTGCTTATATAAAATTTTTGGAGTACTATTTGGTTTGGTTTTTCAGCCAAAATTATTTTAACTCGCTTTAACAAAGGTTATAAATGCTACTTACTTACTTTCTTAATTGGCCATTAACAACCCGATTAACGGATTTCGCCCTGCTGCAACACATCCTTCCAAGCGCCTCTGCTTCTTGCGCGCCTTCGTCAGTTGGTCACGCCAATTTATGACTGGGCTTCCTCGATTTGGTCCTTCCAATCTTCCTTGTTAACAATGCTATCTTAAATAATTTAAACATTTAGTTTAAATTTGTGCATAACACATAAAATATATGCAGTGTATCTACTAGCTGGTCCTGATCTACTGCAAATAATTTATTTTTCATTTCACTTACTTTTCTTTTTTTGTTTGTTTTTTTGCACAGGATTACAGTTTATAGCGGAGGATAAAACTTCATTCGTCTACCTGCCTTTAAATTAATTTATTTTTATTTCTCTTTAGCTCATGCTTTGAAATGCACTTAAGGCATTTTTAATTAGAAACTTAAAAGGAATGCTAATAAACATTATAATGGCAGAAAATCGACATTTTTCAATTAATCGTAAACTAGACTCATTCAAGTACTAATTGGGTGTAAAACTAAATGAGGATTGTATTAATTGCAGTACAGGTAGTAGTGATAAAATGTTGTAAATGCTTAAGAAGTTAAATAACAGTACAGTAGCCAAATAAAAAAGTTTACTTCAGAGGGTGTATAAAAGACTAAACTTTAAAATTGTGTATGTATCCAATGCAATTTGGGTAATAAAATTTGCAAATGAAAATCGTGAAATATTACCATTTAATCAGAGCTTTAAGAGGAATTCTGCCTAAACAAGAAATATTTGACACTAACATAATTTTCTTTAATTCGAAGTAAGAATGGTAAATCAAATTATACTGTTTAAATAAAGGATTGGTCCTGGTTAATTATAGATATGCTGCTATACTTGGAAGCCATAGACATACTTAGTTCGATTACATGATCCCTTGGAAATTTTTTGATAAAATACATGTATGTCTATCGTTTGTCGCCCAAACTTTTATGTACTTTAGTCCCGTCAGTTGCCATAGTCAAGTGCATAATAGTGCCTTGGCTTAATATTTAGCCAAAAATATTTGTCCGAACAACATATTTTTATATATAGTTTGACAGCTCTCTTCTTGAGAGAGAAAATATTTTTTACGATCAACTTTCATATCGATTTGATTAAATTTGATATTTTGTCTGGACAAACTGGAACGGAGCTGCCAATAGGTATTTTATATACAAATTTTAATTGATTTTCCTGTATAAGTCATGTAAAATTTGAATTCATTTTAAAAGTGTCGGCTGACAGCCTTCAGTTTACGCTAAAATTTTGCGAAATTAGTGAAACGAGCTGCAGAAAACACTGATGAAAAAATAATCTTATTCGCACTAGAATTTTGTTCGGACTACTTGTGTGAATCCAGCTTCATTTTAGTTGCAATCTCTATTGAAGAATTGGAAAAAACCACCTTCTAGCTATTTTCTAATTTTTTTATTTTTAAAGAGTTTTTACAGAACATTATTAAAAATTGTAAAATTTCTGTTATCTTCCTTCAATATTTAAGTATTGTTATTAAAAATATATGTGAAGACATTTCTTTTTTTCTTTCGATATCCTGAAAAATATTCATTCTGTTATAAAAATATTTTTCAAACTGTGAATTTTATTATATTTTTAATATTTATTTTATATTGCTTAGCCGAAGGCATTCACTTCTATGTGTTTATAAAATTGTTTCGTTTTTAAGAAATTTAATACAGTAATGCAATATTCTGTTTTTGAAATAAACATAAGCTGCTCTTGAATCAGTATGTTATAAAATACTTCAAATCATTTTTAAGCAGAAGTGCAGAGTAGTATTGGAAATCAGCAGCTTAAAATAACAAATACTTTTGAATAAGAAATCTACTTTAATATGAAATTCGTATTTAAGCAAATATTCTCTTAAAATTCTTTGATTATTGTAGAAAATAATGTTTGCCCGTTAGTGCGAGTCGGAAGACAATTAGAGTTTTTCAACAAAACAAGACTATTTTTGATAGTCTCATGTCCTTTACGTTAGATGACCATGACCTCAAATCGCTCATGCAGAATACTTAATATGGTATGAGTGTTGTTGCACTTAGCGTCGTCCAGTTGAAACCATATATCGTTGGGGTTTAGGACAAACGAAGTTGGTAATTATCAACACTTGCATTTGCCGTTGACAGTGATGGCCTGGCCAACGTCGATCTCATACACATATGGACAGTGATGCCGCTAAAGCTAAATGACTTTTTCTCTATACATTATATGCTCTTGGATCTCATATGATTTTGTATCGTCATTAAATTGAAAAATTTTGTTTGCTTATGTACTGGTTGCCATTAGCACTAGAGCTCATACAGCGAACTTACGTAGTTTTATATGGTAGTCCATGGTGATACAGATGTAACTTCAACAAAAGGGAAGATCGAAGGATCCTATACAACGAAGTGTATTTAAAAAAGCTTTTATATTCCCCACATTAATTACACTAAGCGAGTAGTATATTTTTTTTATAATTCTTGAATCCTTGAATCCAAACTTGTTTTATTTGAAAAAACTGGTTTGATTACAGAAACATTTCTGAACCGATGTCCAAAGTTTAAACTCAATTTGAAAAGGGAAGAATGGGCCTTTAAAATGGCATACGTATATGTATTATTCACCTTAATATTCTATGAGGTTTGATGAGGTAAACTTGACAAATGCGAATTTTTTTCATATTTTTTCAAGTTCGTCCGTTTATAGCAGCAAACTTTAATTAAAAAATATAAAATAAGTGATGACATTCTAAAAGTGCGTTATCTTGTGATATCAAATCGGAATATAACTCGACTATTAGACTCTTTAAATAGCAACTACGATGATTTGAGTTCGATTTTCAAGAGAATGCCCTTTAAAAATATCACCACTTGTTTTATATTTTTAATTAAAGTTTGCGACTATTAATGGACAAATTTGAAAAATTATGAAGAGACTATTATTTTCCAAGTTTAACCCATCAAAACTCGTAACATATAAGTTTGAACAAAATGTTTATGTATACCGTTTGAAAGGCTAAACTCTCCCCTTGTCAAAAAACTTTCGATTTTAGAAATATGTTAAAAAAAATTTTGGGTAATATATAATTTTGTGTGCAAATATCAAAAAAACCATTTTTATCAATTAATTAATTGGTAATTAATTAATTATTTACTTGTAAACTTGTTTATGTCGCCATAGTCTAGTAATTAGAGTGTTCTCTACCAATGGCTTAATCATCTAAAACTTAGCAAATTATGAAAAAAAGAAAAAAAATATATTTTTGGCTACTATAAAATTGCGTTGAAAAGTTTCTGTCATTTTACAAGACTTCACTTTCTGACGCTTCTAAAAGTAAAAAAAAAATACTTCCAAGAAAACGTACCAAACGTTTGAAGAGAATGTGCAAACTTTTAACGTCTTTTAAGATTATTTTCCCATAATTTCTCTAGAATTTAACGAACTTATCGAAGGACAAGCAAAATTGCAAAAGAAAAAAATTATTTGCCAATCAACATTGTTCGCTAATTATAATGCAGCAGGTAAACTGTTATAAAACATTACAAAAATAATTGCGGCAAAACTTTAAGTGTTCAAAATAATTGCCTGCCACTTGAAAAGACTTCTTAAAGTTCTTAGAAATATTTGTTGTGTATTTGTAGTCAAGAATTTTGTGTTTAAAGAAGTTTTATTATTAAAAGTAAAACATTAAATATAAATTAATTATAAATTCAAAAGATAGTATTTAGTTCAACCTTTAGAACCTATGTAAAGCTTCCCTTTTTATTATTACTAGTAGAAAAACAAATTGAGGCCACAGGACAAGTATATAAGAAAATATTTTTTGTTCTACAAACTATATCAAACAGCATTAAATTCGCTTTTTATCTGATAATAATGTACGATACTTTCCTTAGAGTAACAAATTGTATTAAAGGATAAACCGTAATCAATAAATGAAATCTTTTTCTTACTTCCCATTTAGTTTATTCGTAGGCTTAATAAAAATAACGGAAGATCAAAGAGTAAAGCTTTTTGTTAATAAGGATGTCATAGCAATTTATTGTCATATTAGGGTGAGTATAAGTGTCGCTTGTTGTCAATAGCTACATGGCAAATGGTTAGTTCTTTTATACTCCATACCAGAGATCAGCAATGAATCATTTTTTCGCTACTCATAAGTTCTCATGAAATTTTGAGTATGAATGAGTCAACTGTATTGAAATTCAACTGCCCTGATTCATTTGTACTCACTACAACATTGATTTAGTTGTACAGGTTGCAATGAGTATGAGTACAACGTTGGCATCAAACTCATAACATTCGAAATATGTTTGATTCATACGCTTACTCATACAGATTAATAAATTTAGAAAAATACTTATAATACTCATAAATGATTCAAGTGATTCGAATCATTCATCAAAATTTACAGTCTTAGTTGTCGTTGCATTTACAAAAAAGAAGAAAGACAAAGACAGCAAACAAAGCAAACAAAGCAAATTCACAACCTTGTAGTGTTCGTACGCGGATCATACTTATTTTGTGATTCTTATAAATGTTGAGTAAAGGAGAGTCCAAATCAACAACATCATTGCGTATTGTTAAGTATCCAAATCAACCCAAAAGTTGTTTCAAATCATCGACAACCAAATAAAATTTTCGAAGTCAGAAGGATTTAGGCCGGATTATCAACAGCGAGCACTATAGACAGATGACTGCCGACTTCTTTTATCCAGACAGTTAAAGAAAATATGCTCTCTGTTTTTCCATCCTTCATCTTCGTTATAGGGCTTGTTAAAGACGTATTAAAAACTTTTGAGCTTAAAGATTGCTTTTAGATTTTGTATTTACTTACCATCTACATTAGCAGTTTTAAAACAAAATGGATTTCATTTATTATCATTGTTGTTTTTAGTTAATTGTTGGAAAAAATACTTTTTAACATTGGTTTTTAGGCCAAATAATATATCGATATAAATTTTAAGTTTCTCTTATATATTGAGTCAAGGTTAGTTGGAGATAACTAAGATGGGACACTTGCATGGGATCTACTTGTGAAGCTCTACAACGCATTATTTTCTGTAAAATTTTTAATGGCTTCATCCTAGAAATTACAACGTACGTGATAAAATTCCTGCCAGGAATATTAAAAACGGCATCAGGAGCTGCACATTATCCTTTTTAAAGTAGTTTTTTTATCTTCAGATGTCTTATATAACTTCTTGCTTACAAGCTTGAAAATTGTGTGTTTCTTATTGGTAACCTACATCTCATGCAAATATTTTTCATTGTATCATCAAGATCTATAGCAACTGCCTTTGTATCAGTAATTAATTGTAATAATGTTTCATTCTGTATGAATAATTACTTGTTTCACTGTTAACTGAATGTATATCACAAATGTCTGTTAACGAATTACTAAAAACTTGGAAGTGTAAACGTATGCACTATAACGCATGAATGGAAAAACTACAAAACGATAAACGTTGTAAATGATAAATGTGCAGTACGAGTTTGAATATAATCGATGGAGTTTATGACATTGACAATGATGTCGACAGTAATACCAGAGATGATGGTGATATTTCAAAACTGCGTTATAAAGAGCGAACAATGACTCAAGTGAAGTGAACACAGATTTTGTTATGAATGAATGTGATTCATACGTTGTATGATACACTACAGATTAGAACGTGTATGAGAGTTTAAATACCGGTACAAGAATGAAACAGTTTCTTTTGGTATAAAATAAGCTAGAAATAGGAAAAAATTCAGAAACTTGGTTACTACATATGATTACACATATATTACATTGGTATTGTACTTTTCCAAATCGATTCTTAGCAATCATCTCACGGTTCTCTGAGTCACATATTTATTTTTTTTTTATTTATTTATTTATTCAAGTCAATGGACAAATTCCTTACTGACTAATAACAAAAATTGGTACACATACATATGTATATGGTGACATAAATGTCCTCTCATAGGAACCTACCTCCCTTATTAATACATTAAGTACACTAAATATTATTATTATTAAACTTAGCCATAAGAGAAATTAGAGTAAGCATAATTATAATAAGAGAAGTTAGAGTAAGCGTTATTATGATAAGAGACAAAATAGAATTAAGATTATGTTACATTAGGTTTAAGATAATTGAAATAAATAAGATCTTTCTCTTTCTGTTCAAACTCCAACGCAGACGGTTGTTTCAGTTACGAACATTATTATATACATAATTTGTTATTACAACTTTAATTTTATACATAAATGTCGGACCTACAGTTTAAAGTCGACTCCGAACGACAGATTTTTTAGAAACTTTTCATGGAAATTTTAATTACTTTCAGAGTTTTATTACTAAAAGCAGCACAAACATGAAATATCTACACCCACCTACGACTGTGCTAGCCATAATTGTAAGGCTGCAAGTATTACCACCAATTATGTTATTTTCTAAAATTATACTAATTAAATTATTGCTACGTAATTGATCATATTTTCATGTCCGTAAATTTTTTATGGTGTTTTAAAGTATTTATAAATATTTTAAAATATATTTTGCAATTATTTGTATTGATTATTTAAATAATACGGTAAATAGTTTTTTTTAGCAAAATTGTTTTCAAGTGTAAAATGTTAATAACTTTAACAATCTACACAATATTTAAATTTAAAATTATTACTAAAAATTTTTCAACTATTTTCGCATCATCAATTTTGGTGTGAAATATTTTCAATGACTGAACGAAAATTTATAAGTTATTATCGTTATCGTTATCGCTATGTTTTTGTTAGTTTTGTGGCATCAGTAATATCTTTAACACTGCCTTTGTTCTTCTTATTTTTTTAGTTACGGTGCAAAAAAGTGTAAAATAGTTTTTCTGTTTTTGTCAGTTTCGTTTCGTTTCTATTTTTTTCTTTGCAAATTTCTATTGCATCATTTCATTGCATCTGCACAGTATAAAAATTCAATTAGGTTAAGTGTTAAGACAAATTTGTAATATTTTAGGTTACAGAAAACACCATCGTTTGTTAGACATGAGCGAATATTTATTATGCTATAACTCACATCATCATTAACCATTTAGCGATGGCACAGCTATGCCGACGGCTCTACAGACCATAGAACGTCGTCATCGTTCTCGATAACGCAAGTGAACAAATAAATGTCTGCCGTGTATATGCGGTATCAGTTTCGGTGGACCAATAAGTAACTGTCGTATTTACACGTCCAGCCTCTGTGATACACCAAGCAGAGATCAACATCGTACCTCTCCTCATATTCAAAGTTTGAAATACTCATCATATTCATACTTAACAACACGTATAATGTATGCTGATCTCTGACACCAAGTGACCACGTATGCCATGTATTGCCATTCTTTTAAAACCGTATACTGTTAGTGTCCAAATTGTCAAATTCAGACCGAAAGAAGTTTTAAAATCATAGATCCACAGTGCTACACGTTAACAGTAATAATCTGAAAATGGAGTTGTCAAAGCATTATGGATCGATGACGCCGCCAAAAGCCACACAAAACAGTGAAATGCATTGGCAGTGCTTGGGTTCAGAAATGGGCCTCATCGCTGAAGATGTTCACTTACTTACTCTTTCAGTCAGGATTACGATCTAGCTCCTCATACCACTTATGGTGTGTACGTACTAATTTTATCCACAATTGGCAGGACCTATAGTTTAAATTCGACTCCGAACGATAAGTCTTTTGAAAAACTTTTTATGGCAATTTTATTTACTCTCAGAGTTTTTACCAGAAATCTGTCGAGAAGAACTTGCCAAGAATCACAACGCCTAAGTCGAACGAGGAAAACACGAACAGGAAGCTTGTTAGGCAAAATGAATTTTATTGATAGAGAACTAACCGGAACGCACATCGAAAGGCCGATTAAAAATCCTGATAAATTCAGAGAATTTTATACGACAATTAACAAAAATTCAAAATGGTTGGAAAATTATTTTCAGTTCGCATTGCAAACATTATCTCATACCTAATATACCACAATTAACTACAATGGAGTGAATTATATAGAACAACAAAAAAAGAGAAGTATGTAACTGGAGTCCATTGAAAATGTACAGAAGTGTCATAGCGTGAACACGAATCGAAGTGTAAAATTGGGGCATCAACTGAGTTTGTTTTTGAAAAGCGATGACAGTTTAGATAAACTTACATTTCGTTTTACTTATAAGTGTTAAAAATTGAATTGAATAATTGATTTAAAATAAATTTATTAAAATATTGAAATTTCTAGCAGGTTATTTACAGCAACAAACTTATTTCTTTGTTTTCTTGTTGAGCTTATATGTATACGGTTGGCAAACACATTTTATTGATTTCATTTTTTTCAATAACAATTAAGATTCTTAACTACATTGATACGTGTTCTTATGCTTGTTCCTATGGCAGCAATACACGCCCAACTGCTTTTGATATGATGATAGAATGACATTTCCTTTGCATTAGTTTTTTACCCTCAAATTTGCCGTTCAGTTTGGTTCGAGTAGTTTATATTTTTACGTTCGCTTACTATCTCGAAACTATATTGTTTATAAATGCAAATCATTGATTTAGTATTTGAGTACCTCCATGTCCCTTGTATGATGATTTTTAGAAGTCTTCTGCAAAACCTCAAGTCTATATATGTTTTATGTGTTCATGTAAAGGTAAAGAAACATCTCAATTTGATAGAATTTCTTATTTGAAAGATGCTATTAGTATATGCTGTCTATCAGTCACTCAATTTGCCAGGTTACGATATTCTTCTTCTTCTCAAAATACTTATTTATTTATTTATTTATTTATTTTTTAATTACAATACAATTACAAATTATATTCTAATTATATACGAGCGGAGTAACTTGACCATATGCTCGGTGTAGTGTCACAGACCAGAGTCTCTGGTGGGAATCGAACCCACGACCCTCACGCTAATAGTCTAGCACACTACCCACTAGACTACCAGGGCACCCTCTTCTCAAAATATAGTTTCCACAATGTACCTAATTTAAGGGAATTAAAACAAATCCAAAAAAATCAATTTTTGTTAAACTTATAATTTAATTATTATAAATTAATTTAATTTAATTTAATTATTTGATTTATTTAATTATTAATAATATATAATTCATATAAGTACAAATTAATTTGTTGAATTAATTACTATTAATTTATTGAATTAATTACAATTACATAATTAATTCCCAAAAAAAAAATTTATACTGAAATATGTACACATAACGTATGAGTGATATTTAATGCCATTATATGACAAATTTCAATTATATTTTATTGCATACTTTTTAGAGTAAGTATTCCGGTACCAGTAATATGTGTGCGTATAAGTAATATATTTTGAATAGAATTTAATATTAAGTATACGTATGAGTGATATTAATCAGTTGTACATTTAATCAGTCAATAAGACAATAAAATCGTTGCCAAATTTTTGGGGTGTCCCGAAGGTCTAGTTGGCAGTGTTCTACACTTGAAGAGCCATGTTTGTTTGTCTGACGTTATATGTTATTATTCACAATAGAAAAAAGAAAATGAGAATTATTATTAAAAATCAGTTTAAAAAAATAAAGTGACTAAGTGACTACACTGATCATTAAAAAAAATTTTGCACTCTACCCCCTGTTTTCTTTCTCCTATAAACTATCTTTCCTGTATTCCAACACAATTCACTACATGAATAGGGGTCCAAAAGAAAAAAAAACTGACGATAGTTTAGACTGAAGCACAAATTGATATTGGAGTTCTGTTCAGAAGTTTGTGTTTAGATGAAGGATATTTTTGAGGGTATGTGTATATAAATAAGCAGAAGAATTTGGAGTGGCGATAATCCAGGAGTTGTTAAATAGAATGGAAAATTACTGCTTAGCCGCGGTTTATGGATTGGTAAAGTCAAGTTGTCGTATTCTAGCAGATAGTGCGTTAGCTTAGTAAACGTCAGGCCACGGTGCAATCCTAATCTCAGACATCTGTTCTGGTGAATATTCTGAGAGTAAATAAAATTGCCCGGAAAAGTTTTTAAAAAATCTGTTGTACGGAACAAAACATGAATGGAACAAAACTTGACTGTAAACCTGTTATAAAGACTAATTAAGTAAGTAAATAGGAGTCAATGTTACTGTCTATGGTGAACGCTGTAGGACAATGATTAGAAATTTGTTCGTACCCTAATTGACAGAAGGCCAGTTGTCCCATTGTACAATGTCCTAAAAGGGAAAAGATAATAGGGGAGATAGCGAAAAAGGAGAGGAAGTAATAAAGGGAGTGTGGGTTCATATAACGGTCGCTATATTCTTTATTTCTTTATATCGTTCAAAGGAAGATTTAAGGAAAAACTAATTTCATATAATGTTCCAATTGATCTCCTAAAGCGTGTGATTTATTTCAATCATATTCAGACATTAACGTCATAAAATGCTATATAAAACAAAGTACGTTTCATTGACAATTGAAATTATGTTTCTTTGTTTCGTTATGAATTAAACTTATGAAACTGTAGTAAAAAACATCCGATAATATTAAAATGCCGTGGAAGCCGCCGTGGTCTAGTAGGTAGTGTGTTGGCTTATTAGACGAAAGGCCGGAGTTCGAATCCCAGGCCAGACATCAAAAACAAAATACAAAAAGTATTTCTTCGGCGACTTCCTCTCAGCAGATCTCTGGCAAAAACTCTGAGAGTAAAAATTGCCATGAAAAGCTTCTCAAAAAATCTGTCGTTCGGAGTCGACTTTAAACTGTAGGTCCCGCCACTCATGTATAAAATTAACGCACACAACATGAGTGGTGTTGAGAAGCTAGGCCGTAATCCTGACTGAAGGCTTGTAATGGCCAATTATGTATGTATGTGAATATTAAAATGCACTTACTAAGTAACATATTAAATATTTTAAAGCATCGTTATTAAATCTTTCTTTTTTTTCAAAGAATTTATTGATTTTATTAAACAATTTGTGTATTACCAGAGCAATTTTCAAAACCTTTCATTATATTTCGATCTCTATCTCTGTCTGGTTTTTTGTTTTGTTTAACATTTTTTTTTAAATATGCAACAATTTCCAATTTAATTGTTGCTTTAATATCGTTTCTATTTGTTTAAATATTTTATTACATTAGATTCATATTTTTTTTTCATTAGTTTTTTTTTATTCATTTCATAGTTGACTGCTTAAGGCAATTTTATTCTTTCACAATATGTAGTTTAAATGTTCAGTATGTATGTTATTTCTAATATAAACTGAAAATCGAACAAAAATGCAATAACTAGAATATATGTATGTATGTATGTACATATATTCTAGTTGTATATGTATATTCTAAATAAAAATAAAATAATTGTTTAAAAATAATTTATAAAGAAAAATGTATATTTTTATATATTTTATTTTAAGCTTAAATTAAATATTCAAGCTTTAAAAAAATTTGTAATTTACAGCAACATGTTTTAGGGCACAAAAACCAGAAATTTTTTACAATTATTTTACAATTATTAAAGTAAAGGTGCTGCCTTTAACAAAAAGTTAATATGATATTGAAATTCCTAATTGGCACAAGCTTTACTAATATTTCTTAAGTACATATTAAAATCTACAATCTAAAATCTATCCGCATAGGACGGCAGTAAGAAGAAAGAAGAAGACAAAGACAGCAAGCAAAGCAACCACACAACCTTCTGGTGAGTATTGTAGTGTTCGTACTCGAATCATTTGGAATTTTCTGAAATTTCAGTTCCATGCGTTGTTTGTGGATTACAGTCTATCTCTGAGAAAAAGTCAATGAAAATTTCATTGCAAAAGTAATGGCCTCCCATCACGATATTTTATTTCATAATTTATCAAAACAAGTTTCTCTTTTAGCAATCCAATTGTAAAAAACTGAAATTATCTCGAAAAATTTATTCGGACCGAGACACCCTTTATTTATTCTTATATGAAATAAACAGTAAAATATCTAACCTTTATGCTGACAAACTGCCTACGTGTGCTAGATAACTATTTATTTATGAAAAACTGTAAATTTTTCTTTTTTCTTGGGTTTGAAATTTTAAAGTCGTGTTAAAATAAATATTATTAAAGAAAATAAACATCATTAAAAGTGAAAATTTCCCACCTGTATACCAGTAGCCTTTTTACCTGAATTCGAAGAAAACAAAAAAAAAATTTAATCCTAAGCACACAAAACATTTCTACTGACCACACAACTTTAATACCTGCTTTGGACATATTGTGTGTGTTGCTTTATTGGGAATTTAATCCGAAAGGACTTATTAATACTTAAATGTTGTTGTAAACAAACAATACCGATTTTTTTCTTTCTCACATCAGAACATGCTTACATATATGCTTGTATACCTTCATATGCTCGTTATATGGTGTGGGTTTGTCGTTAACACAAATTGACAATGAGAAATGAAAGAAAGTTGTCCTTTCTTGTTTTTCAAATATTCTGTTATTGGTATGAACAAAACTGAAATATTATACTGTAAATACTTGAATGGATACAGTAGAATAGCGATAAATAAAATTTAATCACATTTGTGCAAACTTTTATCTATACTATGTATAGTTTTCAATGCTCTTTTGTTAGTCTGTCCAGAATAGAGATTCTAACTGTATTTTTCGAAGTCGCAATCACAGTACGAACGCATCTTTTCCGCAGCACAGTTGATTTATTAGTTGTCATCTGTTCTATTTCACTGATCCACATTACATATGTATTTACATATGTACGTTTTAAGTTGCCGCGTTTAACGCTGTATCGTTTACACTGGAACTTATTGGAACATAGTCCCCACGTTAAGCGGGATCTTACTGTACCCGATTCATATTACACAAAAGTAGTCCTGACTTTATTGGTATACCAAACCCTCCTTAGTTTTCTTCGACGACGATTCGATTCAAAAAATAGATTTTTTTACTCTTGTTTGGTCTGGTATGTTTTTCGAGCTATTCACCATTCGTTGACGCTTACAAAACTTTGCTTAAAAATTCATCGAATACCGTCCCTTCCTTCTTTAAAGTCGCCATATAATTGCGATTGGGTAATGAGTAATCTCTCTGTCCCTCATCTTGCAGAATGCTGAAGATGATTTTTTATGAAAATTACAGTCAGTTGTCAAGGCGAAATGGACTGAATAAATGAAAGTTATTTTGACAAATGTAGCTTCGACAATATGATCGTTTCCAAGTGTCAAAGTTTGGAAGTCACTGCTGGAAGGCTCTAGATCTGCTGATTGTATTTTCTTTTTCTATTTGTCCATATTTCTTTGAGAGCTACTGCCTAGGCAAGCACTATAGATCGTTGACTACTTACTTCTGTTGGCCTGACTTTGATTATCAGGACACCAAACAAATGTGGTTGCAGTAGCACATGGCACAGTGAGAGCATATTTATCTCATATGGAGCTGATATCAACTGGCCATGATAACTAACCTACAAACTTTGTTTTATTGAAATTTAAAGATATAAAGTGCTTAACGAATGATACTCCACAGACAACACCTAATATCAACAGTTAGCGTTATTGAAACAAGCAATTCAATAAAAATGGTTGGATTTGCCAACAGGAAAGGTGCTGTGCCTCACCATGCTATCACTAGACTACAAAAATTTTTAATAATCCTGAAGATACTTTATTCCTACAGAAGTTTTACTACCTTTTACAAGTATAAAATATAACTTTAATTTGCTCTTTAATTAAAATAAATCATTAAGTCTCCTGATATTTGAGTTGGACATACCAACTAGGTATTGAATAAGATTCATTTGTACTAAACAAATTGAAAAATAAATATGTATGTGAATTTCCTATATGTATTTCGTAATTCAAACCTAAAGTGTGCACCCCAAAATGTATTTCATTTTGATTACAATTTTCATATGCAATCGTAATTATAATTCTCAAGAGTTGGCATTCTCTTAAGTGTGACAATTTTCAAAGTGTTTCTCTCCACAACACTTGAAACCAAATTTTAATTGGAGTATTTCTTATTAAGAAACCTTGGCAATAACTACTTAAGTTGGCTTTTCTTTGATGTTAGATTTTATACTCGTACAGTATAATTAAAATTGTTCACCATTATAATTATGTGTGGATGGTGAAATAAAAATAATTATTCTATCGTTTGGCAAGTGACAGAAATGTAATACCAAGACATGTTGTATTGAAATAAAAGAAAATTTTGAGTAGTTGGCGAATTGATCTACGACCTTAAAAAATATTATTACGAAAATGGAAACGGTATATCATCGCTTAATATTAAAATGAGCAGAAGCTACACAAACACATACAACGAACTTGTTACAAGTAAACCAACAACATCAATATGACACAAAAGGGGATAGACAAGTAAGCGAGAAGGCAACAACAAGCAATGAGAACAAAATACACAAACAACAATGAAGTCGGGGCAAGAACCTTCATCAGACTGATTACGTGGGCATATAAAAAGGCAAGGCAAAGCAGGCAACGAGCAGTAAGAATTCAGTCAGTCTTGTGTGAAGATGCGTTGTGTGTGAAGAAAACAGTCGTTTGGTGTTGTATACGTCAAGTTTTAAACCGTGGTACACAAAAGTAGTGCGAAAAGAATTTAATTGATACTAAAAACCAATTTATTTTTATTTTGTGGGCAATCAATTTTAAATGTTTTTAAGAAGGTAGAAACGTATCAATATATTTCCTTTATAAGGATTCTGAATTAGGCTATTTATACAGTTTTATTCCGGGTGGGAATCTTTGGCATCAAAAGTACAGGAAACCAGATGTTGGACTTTAGGGCTCCGAATGCTTTTACTAAAGCAAAGTTTGCGTACTTTTGGCGATGTGTAGTCATCTTACAGCATAACACATCATCTTAAGTATAAGTAAACTTTAAGGCAGGCGGTAGTGTTTCAAGTACTTGGAACAGACTTGATAACTCCAGATGAATCTAAACTGAATACGAACGTAGAGCTAGTCATTGGACAATAAGCTCATATTTTCCTAATTGAAGTACACCAACATTCAAAGTGCTGCAAAAAGTTTGTGAGTACTGCTATCGTGCCTTTCACGCGCCAACTATTAAATAAATTGTAATATCGGTGATGTAAAATATGTGTACATTTATGGTAAAGCAATACATTTTATTCGTAGAATGATAAAAACTAAATATTTCATTATTCACGTGTACATTTTTAATGTAATATTTTACAGAATTCCTATGCTGACTTGAATACTTAAACAATTCATTGCTTTTAAATTAAAAAATTAAAATTTTTTATTAAAATGAGAAAACGTGTTAACCAAAGGAATGCTACTAAATATATGAGTATTTATATGTACTTAAGTGAGCGTCAAAATTAAATGTACATCTTTTGGTGTATTCTACTTTCTTGACAAAGCCAGGATTACACACTTACTTCCCACACCATTGCGTAAATCGCAATAAACGCCGTTTTATTGAGCTCAATATTTCATATAAAGTTTCAATTAGTTATTGCACAGTAAATACTCAAATTATTATAATATTGAGTAAAACTTAAAATGCAGCATTGTCATAAGTATGTTCAGTGCGCATATTACAATTATCCGAAGACTTTCTGTTGATATTTTACAACTCAATTGTCAACAACGACAAACAAACAAACAAAACAACAACAAAACAAAATAAATACAATGTTGTTGAAACAACCAGCTGGTTTTTTACCAGCTGTCAAATAAATATTGAATAAGCAGCTGAACTGCGTATATTGTTATATTTGAACACTTAAAATATTTTACTCAATAAACCGAACATTGACTCAATAAAAGTGCATATCTGAACATAGTATTACGGTCTCTTATCTGAAAGCCAACATACTACCAATTAGACTAAGGCTACTTCAATTTTTCGAAGCTGTTCGTTGAAGTTAAGATCGGCTGACTGGTGCGACTGTTCAGCGATTTTTAGCGGTTGTCATAGAGCCAATTAATTTCATTATTATATTCGAAAACGATATCCTCTGTTTATAATTCGCATTTTTCTACAGTGCCAGGTAAGTTAATGCTTAAATTGTTTATAAAGGATTGAGCAGTCATTGCCACAAATATTGTGTAAACTATTCCAACTTCCTTCGCCACTATGCAACCGCATAGCATCATAGATCTGACATTTTTGCTTGCAAAGTTTTTCCGTTTGGCCTTTAAACAGAAATAAATTTTTATGGACAACAAATGACTGGGAGAATGTTATTTACTCAGATGAAACTAAAATTTTTATGATTATAAACAATGCCTGCTGAATTATTTGAGAAATATATACGAAATAAATCCGTAATTATACAAAACTATGGTGTACACTTTCTTTTGTTATGCACTGTAAATCAAATCAGTTTCATATCCACGTGTATCCATATTTTCAAATTGTCAGACATGTTAAAAGAATTATAGAATTCAAAACGAGACAAAAAATTTTTAAATAAAGAGATGAATTTCGTTCTTTACTTGTATTCATATGTATGTATGGATGTACGGCATCAAATAATCAAGCAGTATTTCATGGCATATTTTGTGTTTGTTGTTCATATTTTAATTAATTAAATACCACAAGAAAAAAACAAAAAAAAAACAAGAATATATTAGTGTACCACGTTTTTCATGTTCTTTGTCAAAATAAATAATTACTTCTAGCGAAACTCTAAACTAAACGAAAAAAAAAAAAAAATAAAAAAAAAACAAAATAAATCGTATACATATGTGCTATGTAAAGAGTTCAAAGACATGACAAAATAGAGAAAACGCGTGCATGTCAAAAAATGAAAACTTACAGAAAACAAACATTTTAAAATCCCTTAAACAATCATGGAGTAAGTAATTTCTTATGAAATTCAGAAAACAATTGTATGAGATATAATTCAAAGAAACAGAAATATGCCATTTAATAATTTTAATTAAACATTTTTTTTCTTATATTTACATAAGCACTGTGTTATAAGAAAATTGATAAAATGTCAATTAAAATTGAATCAAATTGTATTAACTCACAAGCCTAAGTAACCACATGGAGTACATATGTATTTTATACCGAGAGCAGAAAATTTTTTAGAAAAAAGCTATTATACTGACACGCAATTTACATACATAATTGGTCATTACAACACTTCAATCAGGATTACGACCTAATTTCTCACTCCACTTATATTGTGTGTGTATTAAGGAGTGGCGAGCCCTACAGTTTAAAATCGATTCCGAACGACAAATTTTTGAGAAACTATTCTTGGCAATTCTTCATTTACTCGCAGAGTTTTTGCCAGAAATCTGCTGAGAGGAAGTCGACGTAGAAATATTTTTCAAAATTCGTTTTGTTGTCTGACCTGGCGTTTGAACCGTGGCCTTACGTCTAATATGCCAACACACTACCTACTAGACAGTGCTTGGTGAAACTCGGTTAGTACAGGGATTGCGTTTAACCATGGCGTCACAACGGGCCGCTATGAGTGCTCAAGTGTGCTTTTGGTATCATTTCCACCTATTTATTTTAAACTTGACTAGCTGATTTAGATGAAAATATTGTAATGCTTTTGAACTCGCTGAAGTTGCAGTAGTCTAGCGAAAACTCTGAGAGTAAATAAAATTGCCATGAAAAGTTTCTCAAAAAATCTGTCGATCGGAGTCGACTTTAACCCTTTCCACTCAAATGTCAGTGGAAACACTTGACATTCGACAAAATACGAAAAATAAAAAGAGGCTTGGAGTATAAAGGGTTAAACTGTAGATCCCGCCATTCATGTATAAAATTAGCACACACAACATTAGTGGTCTTGAGAAGCTAGGCCGTAATCCTGACTGAAGGATTGCAATGGCCAATTATGTATATGTAATGTTATTGAACTCAAGTATGTTTTGATTTCATTTAAATAAAAGAAGTGTGTGTGAAAACCACAGATTTCATTTCGCTATGTGTGGAATATATGTAGCTTCGTTCATTCTAAGTCTAAAAATTGGTGAACAATGTTATTAAAATTTACAAACGTATACGGCATAATTAAAGTAAAATTATCTAAAAAAGTGTTATTAACAAATTTTAAAGCTGAAAACTTTATATCAACCGTATTAGCTTAAAAATCTGAATGTGTGGTAGCAAGTACTTTAAAAATTTATGCAAATAAACCTTTTTAATATAAAGTAGCGGGTTTGAACAGTACTGTTTGCTTTTCTATGTATAAGAGCCTTAAACTTTTAATGAATTTGAGGCTTTTGAAACAATTTTCACCTAAATCCTCGAAAATATTTCGCTACAATCACAATATTTTTCACTGTTCACCACAAAACAGTGCCGGAAGCATATATGTATGTATTGTATATGGTGTGTGCTGGAATTTTATATGATTATATTTCAGAAAAGCATTTTTCATCTGTTTTTTTTTTGATTTTTAGATTTCTAATTAAAATGTTCGTTTTTCCTGTATAAAATCTAAAAGCAAACAATGTGTCCTCTGTGCATGGTGATTTTATCTATTTTTGAGAACCAAATGTTAATCTCGTATTTTGGGTTGCCCGCGCTAAAGGAAGAAGTGGTATGTAAATATTGTTTTAATCTTGATTTTTTGTTTTCATTTTTCTCTTTTTCGTTTTTCATAAAAAATATTATGACAGTTTTAATTAAGTCGATTTGATATTGTACACAAAACCAAAAGGGGACTTCAACGACTTATTCAAAAATGAATAAATTATGGAAGTGTTAAGTAAAAGCATAAGTAAACAATGGCATGTTTATTTTGAAAAGAAAGAAAATTCTTAAATCTGATTGTTCATAGTATGTGTTAGATATCTAAATTTGAGTTTTAAGGAAAACTTAGTCTTGATTTAAAGCATTTCAAATTGAAAAAATAACAATTTTAAATCTGTTATTAATTACCATTAATTATGTGCACTTTTCAAGAAAAGAACTTTGATTTAACAAATATGACGACAGATATCATTTCTTTACAAGATTAGTAAGGCACAAAACAATTTTATGCTGCAGAGGCTCGATGTACAGTTTAACATCTTTTCTGAATAACATTTCAGCTTCGCACACCAGTTGATCAGCTTCGCACACTAGTTATCACAAATCGATTTTATTCAGCACACACGCGATGTACATTTTACGATTCATTTCGAAAGATATCTCAGCTTCGGATGCCAATTGATCACACTAATCGATGAACTAGCTGTTGGCCTCACAACTCCTTTGTGAGATTATAACCTGCCTTAGAATTTCCTTTCAATATTTCCTTCCTTTCTTTCCTTGTCCTTATTCTTCAGACAAGGTTGTGGTATCAAATACATACCGAAAATAAAAATCTAGATACTGGTGTTTTGCTTTTACATCGCTTAACCATTAAAATTATAAGCAAAAGCTTCAAAAGCAAAAAATGGTAAACAAGTAAACAAAAATACACGAACAACACTACAATAAAAAGTGTAAACAACGCTTTATACATTTATAAAGATTTCAAGAAGGCGAAATCATAAACATTCGCCTTCAAGAACATTCATCAGAGTATTTACTTTACCATAGAAAAGGCAAGGCAAAGCATTGCGGTGCGTTTGAAGAAAGTAATCCTGGTTTGAAAATCTCCGTTACAAATATCTGTAGAACAATTTTTATTGTTTATGCAAAGGGTATAAACGTAGGGATAACAAAGAAAAGCAATTGTTGTTGTTTACATCAAGTTGTGAATAGTGGCAAACAGAATTGTGCAAATAATAATATTTTTTATTTGTAATCTACGAGCTGGTAAAAGGTCAAAACGTAACAATACTCATCCATTCAAACGGCATAGTCAAGTCACGTCAGAAACCTTGAAACACTTGTGTCACCAATAGATCGATTGTTAAGCGGTCTGTCTGTATGGCAAATAGTGTTGCTGAATTCTTACTATTTATTTAGATACCACTTGGCAAAATATTTATTCTTTGAATGAAAACATTCATTTAAATTATTCATTTAAAATATTGCTGTTGAAAACCACCACCACCACGTCATCACTATACCGTGTGTTCGCCACAAAACATGTGAAATAAAATGTAGTTTCGTATCTGTAGACGACCAGTCATGCATCATTCTGGTTAAAAATTCTAAAGGCTTACAAAGCCGCTTTCAACAATTTTACAAAATGTGTAAAATACTTCGTTGATTTTATGCGGCAACTGTTAATTGTGATATATGTATACAAATATACATATATGTACAGGATGATTTTAAAATTATGTATTTTTGTTTTTTGGTTGTAATTACCTGGTTGGACACATTCTGTTTAATTATTATTTCCACAGTAATTTGTATTTAAATTGTGGTGTTGGAAAATAGAAAGGTTGTGCACAATTGAAAACAATTAAAACAAATAATCTGAAATGCATATGAGAGTAGTACGTTTAATTATTTTGATGGAATTTATCCAAAGAAACGTTATGAAACCGCTGAAAACGTATAACCATTTGCAAAACGCTAAACGTAGAACAATTAAAAGAATTCGCCGTTGCTGCAACCAAACGAATTTTGTTATGACTTCAAATATTATTGAAACAGAGATCAGCGATGAATCGTTTTTTCGCTACTCATAAGCACTAATGAAATTTTGAATATAAGTGAATATGGAAATTTAACAACTCTGAGTCATTCGTACTCACTACAACATTGATTTATAAGTACAGGTTGCAATGAGTATGAATACAATCTTGACATCAAACTCATCACATTCATACGCCTACTCATTCAGATTCATAAATTTAGAAAAATACTTATAATACTCATAAATGATTGGAGTGATTCTAATCATTCATCAAAATTTGCAGACATAGTTGTTGTTGCATTTACAAAAAAAAAAAAAAAAAAAAAAACCATACACGTAAGCAGAAATGAAAGAACAGCAAACAGATCCCTGATATATAAGTATGAATGTTTGGAAGTAGCTGAAATTATGAGTATAGTTCGCCTCTACTCATTTTTTTGAATACTCATTGCTGAGCTCTGTACTGAACACCGTTAGAAAACACTTGTTGCTTTCGCTGCCGATCCATTACATAAATCTGAGGCTAAACAATGATCCGGAAGATAAACCCACCAAAACAACCAAAGGAAGAAATATCCTAAATGGAAGAATATTCAACAGCTTGATGAGATTAAATTACAGAAAATAAAGGTAGAATATTTAGAAATAATACTGAATAATAAACGGAGGGATAATATAGGGATCATATCACTAGAAGCCAGGAATGTCATAATGAGACTTTGGTTAGGATAAAGATAAATACAACACAGGTTTTACCAGTAAATTTCGTGACCTAATGGAATGTGTTCGCTTATTAGACGAAAAGCCCGGGTTCGTATCCCAGGTCAGACATCAAAACCAAATATGAAAAAAAAGAGCCATTAGAGCACTAGGCTTCTATGAGGTTAACTAGAAGATAGGATGGGGCTGTCTGCGAAGCTGAATCAGCAGAGCAGGAAAAATAAAGTTACCGTCTGCTTGCGAGGAAACAAGCTTCCATGTCACTGATGGGACCAGAACCTTTCTGTGGAATCAGATATTCTCAGGCCAAATAGATTTGATCAAATCAAAACTTTTTATTTAAGGTGGGTAAACTCAAACTACACTTGTTGGAAATGGGAATCGTGTCACCACTTATGTTGTGTTGGATAATTTTATTCATGAGTGGCGTGACGTACAGTTTTAAGTCGACTCCGAACGACAAGTTTTTGAGAAACTTTTCATGGAAATTTTATTTACTCTCAGAGTTTTTGCTAGAAATCTGCTGAGAGGAAATAGGCGAAGAAATATGTTTTTATATTCCGTTTTGTTTGAGATGTCGGGCCTGGCATTTAAAGCGTGGTCTCATGTCTAATATGGTGACTTAACTGATAGTTATGATTGCTTAAGTAATATTTGTGATAATTTACTTTTATATGAAAAAAAAAAAATACTCGTTAGTGTAATGATAGTAAGAAAAATTTTAATGACCATTTTAATTCAAATAAAATATTTCTAAAGTTACCAATATTGAAACTATTTAGAAACTAATTTCATAAAATTTTATTAAAAATATTTGATAGAAAGTGTACAACAAACAAAAAATCAACATATAAACAAACCCCATTTAAATGTTAATGTAGCATGTTGGAAAAGAAATTTTCAGGTTTTTGTGTTACTGCCACAGGAAATTTTCCATTGTGTATAATCCAAACAAAAGTATGAAATTCGAAATTTTTATTTCTTTATAGGATGGAAAAAAAAGAAGAAAAATAAATAAATAAATAAAAAGTTTAGATTGCAAAATATGCCCAGAAGTCTAGAAACTTTTTCAAAATATACGAGTTGCAACTAACAAAAATACAAAACACACTACAAATTAGTCCCCAGGGAAACATTAAAATACAAAAGCTTTTATAAAAACCAGAGCAACTTCAATTGGAAAATATGTATATATGCTTTTAAGTTTTATAGACAATAGCATAATTATTTTAATTTAAAAGATATTTAAGAATTTTTATTTTATTTGCGTATGACCACTTTGTTTTTTTTTTTTAATTACTTCTGTATTATGATGAACGGGAGAACATTTAAAATAGTTTGGTTTTGAAGCACGGCAATTTTGCAAAAAGAGTTTTTAAAATTTGTTTTTTTTTCTTCTTTTTTTTATAAATGCAACAACAACTAAGACTGTAAATTTTGATGAATGATTCGAACCACTCGAATTATTTATGATTATTATAAGTGTTTTTCGAAATTTATGAATCTGAATGAGTAGGCGTATGAATCAAACATATTGCGAATGGCATGAGTTTGATGTAAACTTTGTACTCATACTCTTTGCAACCTGTAAATCAATATTGTAGTGAGTTCAAATGAATCAGAGTAGTTGAATTTCAATACTGTTGACTCACTCATAATCAAAATTTTATGAGTACTTATCTTAAATCTTGTTTGTTGTATAAGATCCAGAGAGTTTTAAATATTTTCCAAAAATTTTTTTTTAATTTGTTTTATTTACAAGCGAATGCCATATCCGTCTATGGCGCTGTACATAGAAAAATAATTCTACTTTTGTTCCCTTACATGTTTGTTGCCTAAAAATTTAATTAAATCACATCTCTTTGTTTAGCAAAAACTTCAAATATTACCATTACCTATCGATTTTAACTATCGATTTCTGTGGAAAACAAACCATCACAATCGTACTATCTTCTTACACTAACGAAAGGACATATATAATTACAAATATTGGTCAGCTAATGACTTCAACCGCTGAAAGATTACTAGAGTATATCAAAAGTGCTTCTGTAGACATACACTTCTACAAAAGAAAGTAATTTTGTAGCCTAATTTATAGTTTTTTTCCCATTTGCTATCAAAGTTAGCACTCAGTTGCCTGTTGACAGAAGCAGAAAATGAAATATTTTACGAATTTGTTGTATCAACCTCTTACATTTGTTTTCGTTATAATGAAACTGCATTCCTTAATAAGTATGAATTAAAATCTAGTTTCATATGGAAACATAGAAAGAAATATTCTTTCGCTATTCGTAAGTGTTCCAGTCAACTTTCCTTTTTTTTTTTTGAAGCGAGAATCTCTGTAGCACTTGCAATTTCTTTAAAGAAACGAAAAGAATGTTGGCACTTTGTTTAATACTGTTGCTGTCGTTTTTCTATCCTCTACATAAAGGGCAATTAATTTAGAACTTGTCATCCATTGCTAAGAACTGAGTGCAAAGCCAACTGAAGTTGATGACATTTGTTATGATTTGCAACTTCTGTTATTGTTTCACAAAAGTTTAGTTAATTTATGATGACTTTTAGTTAAGATATAAATCTCAAGCAGCTATGCATATGTAGTTTTAAATTGTATGCAAATTTTCATTCATTGTCTTCACATTGCTTTTATAAAATACTTTTGCCACCATGGAAACCAATTTAATATTTAACTATCGGAGGAATATAACCACTTCATAACAAGTAATGTAGAAAGAAAATATTTATTTTTAGTCACAATTATTGCAACAAAATTTCTTATCCGCACCGCATTTAATATTGCTTATTAGATGCGAGTTACGTGGTTCAAAGCTAAGGTCAGACATCTCGCACAAAATGAAGTATGGAAAAATATTTCATCGTCTCCGAATAAATAAGAATAAGAGAATAAATAAAATTTCCACTCACAATTTCTCAAACATCTGTCGTTCGAAATCGCTGTTAAGCTGCAGGTCCCACCAGTCATGGATAAAATTAATCCATACCGTCTTGGCTGGTGTGAGAAATTCGGTTGTAATCCTGACTAAAGGGCTGTAATAGTCATGTAAGTATACGTGCAAAGGTTAAATAAGTCTATAAGCATTGCCACTATGTTTTTAAGTTATTGTTATAACGAATTTTATATCCAACATGAGTCTACTAAGCTTCTTAGAAACTTATTAAAATATTTAAACATTATTTTGAATTTGCAAGGAAAATATATAGAAGCAGTTCACAGTAATCGATTGCATTGGTTTTTTTATGCAAAAAAATACACGGGTATTCAGTTGGACACATAAGGGATACAATTTAATGTGGTCCCTTTATATCATATAGAATATCAAAATTAATTTTCATAATTTTTCTTTTCGTCTACTTTTCCTTTTTTCAAATTTTCTTATTTAGTTTTGAATAGTTATATGAGTATATATTTTTATATAGTTATTCTATTTTCTTTTAGAAATTTAATATTTTTCCTATAAAAAATATCGAATTTTGAATTTGTTACTTGGTTATTAATTATTGATATTTATACGGATAAAATTTATAATAAATTAATTTTTTTTTTTTTTTGATATCTAGTATAAGCTTTATGCACAAGAACAAACATAGATATACATATGTACCCTTTACTTTTACAGTCTTTGATATGCAATACATCTTGCCATTGCCACATAATATGGTGGCGTATGATTAATATAAATTTGCTGTTTAACAACGTATACGCATACAATCAACACTGAACTCTCAATAAAAAAAAAATTAAAATATATGTATATATGTATATATATAAAATAAATAAATACGTACATATTTCTAATGTTTCTCTGTTAGAAATTAGAAAAATCTTTAAATACGAAAAGACTTATAAACATAATCTAATGTCATAAGCTTTCATCTCTACATTTCGTAGTATTAAAAATTTCGAAATTAAATTAAAAAAGTGACTCATACGTATTAAAAATCTTAAGCTCAATTACGTATTTCAATTTTGGCGTTATTTTGTTTATAGAACTCTCAAACTGTCGTTTTTATAAAATTGAAAGCATCATTAAGAAATTGTGTTGTCATAAAATAAGTTTCCAAGGATATTATTTATGTGCCCATAAAAACAAATGCATTTTACTTTTAAAATAACCAAAAAAAATTTTGAAATTTCAAGTTTTTCTTTCAATTAAAACAATGTGTTACCGCACAGTATGCATACATATTTTTGATTTATTACTCCACATGCAAAAAGTTATTATTTGCATTCAAGAAAAACTAGCAAACATTTTTTATATGTACATAGTTTGATAGCTCTCATCTTGATAGAGAGAGAAAAATTTGTGTTACAAACAACTCTCAGCTCGATGTGGTTTAAATTTATATTTTGTCCGGACGTTCAAGTCTGTCCGGGCTGTCATTCGTTTATATTGTCCATACAAAATTGATTTGATTAGATTGTTTAAATCATGTAAAATTATAGTTTGGATTAAGAATGTCGTATGAGTTTCCATTGAGTTTTCGAAATCAGGCAATTGCGCTGAAGGAATTTCTGAGAAAAAAATAATTTTGAACGAACATCAATTCTTCTTCTATGCCGCCTCATTCACTTTTTGGGAAAAATTTACGCCATAGGCACCGGACATTATTTAGGCTTTCGAAATATTATTTTACATACCAAATGAACGAGACTTAAATATAACTGCGTTAATGGAACCTAAATTTGAAGATAATTGCTAGCAAGCAAAGCATCAGCAACAAGATAATCTTATGATTATGACAGTTTACCTTTTTGTTAGATTCGAAATATGAAATTCGAGTATATGACACGATTTTATTGGAGAATTTTTGATAGGAATATAAGTCTGTGTAGGGAATACTTTACTAATCATGCTTGCTGATAGTGTTTGAAAAGTTTGTTTCATAAAATCTTTAAAAGAAGCCATATAACTTAGGTTACGTATTATCAATGGATGGGTCAGGGCGGAAGAACAGAGGCGTTGAGGGAATGGATCAGATTGTTATGTTTCTAGGTGTCTATGGCCTGCTATAGACAGTGTAAGAACAGGTTGGCTGCTGGGCTTGGATAAGGCCTGCTTAAGGTAAGTTATCGGGATTATATTGCTGACAAGTATTTGGAATAGATCCCAGGTGGACTATTGCAGGGTATGTTGAGATGAGGAGGAGTTGAAGGCTATCGAACACCTCCTCTTTAACTGTCCAGCCCTTAGTAGGTTGATGTTAAAGACCTTTGGCACGGGCTTCTTTAAGGGTTTGAATTCTGTGTCGAAATGCGACATAAAGGCTCTCCATAGATTCATTATTAGTTTGAGCTAACTGAGAAGTGCTAGGGCTTCAATAGAGTAGTCGCGCTCTCTTGTGTGTTTTGTTAGCCTGTGTAATTCCTTTTCACCTATCTCCCCTATTATTCTCTCCCCTTTATGACATTGTACAATGGATCAACTGAACCTCCGGGTACTTATGTCAATTGGCAACTACACGTCCTCTAACCTAAACCTCACCTAAACCTAGGTTGCGTAGCTTATAAGATTGCTCTAAAGCAACTTTTACGATCTAAAACTTTGCACAAAACGATCACTGTTATCATCGATTGGGAAATTGTTGCGTTTAGGTATATCAAAAGAGTATTCTTGGAAGTTGAATTTCCAGCGTACAACCTGTTTTTACGAATTCGTAAAGGTCATCAATTGCTGGCCAGTGTTGGGATGTTGTTGTAACTGCATTTGCCATACAACTTTCTTGATGATTTGATTGTATAAGGTTTTCACATAACAAAACAGTGATCGCTCTTATATTCCCTTATCGCTAATTTATTAGAATTTCACAATATTTTCTATTGTTCCCTTCAGGTTAAGTATCACATCTAACTTTATTTAAATGCAAATCTATCACAACCAGTCAATATTAATTATACCCGACCTTCACTCATTCTGCAATAAGGTTTTAATTAAAAAAAAACCGTTATTAATTTAAATGCACACCGAATTCTGCATCGGGAATTTAAAACTTAAATTGCTTTTATGTAATAAAACTTGTTTATGTTTTGCTTTGCCTTAAATCATACGTTGCTGCACCATGCTGAATATATAATTGCGAAAAAGTAAAAGTTATCAAAAGTTAACCTGTTGATGACTTCTGCATGTTAATATTTGCACGTTCTGAAAAGGATTGCGCTAACCACACACTGAGTGTAAATTAATTTTGTTTTGCTTGTCGATAGAAATAAACTGTTTATTGTATGAGTAACTGGGAGTAAAGAAAAATGATTAAACGTTACAAACATTTCTGCGAAAAATAATAATAAGCACAAGGTGCAATAACGAATAGGACTACCACAGTAAGTGTTTCTTCAGGAAGTATTTTAGTGATCAATAAAGTACGTGGATAGTATCGCCGTAGTCTAGTAGATGGTGTGTTAGCTAATTAGACGTACAGCCTCGGTTCAAACCCCAGATCAGACATTTAAAACTAAAAACTTAAATATGACCAAATATTTCTTCGGCGACTTCCACTCAGCAGATTTCTGGCAAAAATTCGGAGAGTAAATAAAAAATTGCCATGAAAACTTTCTCAAAAATTTGTCGTTTGAAATCGTTCTTTGAAGCCATACAAAGATCCCAAAGATGCATTAAAATGCGAACATCCTTCTGCGATTTCGGATAATAAAAGACAATATTGTCCATTTGTAGCTGATGCTGTTACCATGACGCGATTATTCTCGGCACGATAAACCGTAACTCTCCATATCTTAAAAGCCCTCAAAATTTGCTACACTTACTTAATCGGGCGCGGTGGATCCGTGGTTGAGACAAATTATCCTACCACTCATGTATAAAACAACATAAATGGTGTGAGAGACTAGGTCGTAATCCTGACTGAACGGTTGTAATGATCAATTATATTTGTATGTATGGCAGTGGTATAGAAATGATGCATATCGGTGCAGAACTTTCTGTGAGAACGGCATTATTCAAAGGAAACCGGTCTAAGCACTTAGGAGCAGGTAGAAACAAGTGGCCTCTAAAATGTTTCACTGTAGGATCTGAATGTGATTTTTCAAGATTTCACATTGGATCGTAGGATATAGAACTTGAACTTGAGCGGTAAAGTTGCGGTAATTCGTGTGTTGACAGAGATTCTGAACGAATTTATAAGGCAGTTGTAAGTTTACATGAAAAGTTCATTTTTAAATTCAATAAAATAAAATTGACTACAAAACAGATTATAAGATTAAATCTTAAATTAATTTAAATTGAATTACTTTTCGTATTGCTTTATTACATGCTTTGCATAATAAATTAATTTAAGGGCAACAGCATTTCATTTTTCTTTTTCTTTTTTCTGTTTTTAAACATTCAATTAATTCTCATACAAATAGTAATTAAAAGCAATGACCCTGTTGAATATATTTCAAGGATATTGTGCAATAACGAATGTGAAGATAAATGTAATTAATGGAATAAATGAAATGCAAATCGAAAGTTTAAATTAAAGAATAATCTGGTATAAAAATAATGAAATAAAACATGATTCAGCTTTACTTGAAATAAGATCAGGCGATTTAAAGTCACGCGACTTTTTTTCTTTGTGGTTTATGGTATTCGAATGAATCAGAAAGAGTTTTGAGCTGAAACCCGAAATCAAACGTATTGTTACGAAAGTGAAAAATCTAGATACTGGTGGTTTGTTTTTACATCGCTTAACATTAAGATTATAAATAAAAGCTACAAAAACAAAACAATGCAGTAAACAAACCTGTTCACAAATTATCGTATTGCTTAATATAACAACAAACACCAACATAAAAAATAGTAAACAAGTAAACAAAAGTATAGTAACAAACACCAGCATAAAAAATGGCAAACAAATAAGCATGATTAAACGTGAACAACGATGTTTTTATTTATAGAGATTTCGAGAAGGCGAAATCTTAAACATTCTTCTTACAGAACATTCATCAGACTGTTTACTTTACCATATAAGGCAAAGCAGGCGATAAAGTTAGTGCAGTTCAGTCAGTCTTGTGTGAAGTAGCGGTGCGTTTGGAGAGAGTAATCGTGGTTTGAAGATCTCCGTTACAAAGATCTGTCGAATAATTGCCTAGTAATAGTTGTTGTTTATGGAAATTGTATAAACAGAGGAATAACAAAAGAGGCAATTGTTGTCGTTTACATCAAGTTGTGAACAGTGGCACACAAATTTATTATTATTTTATTTGCAATCTACGAGCTCATATTTTAAACGTAACGTAAAAGGTAAAAACGTAACAGTATTATCAGTCGCATCACAAAAATCTAATCCATAGAAGCCATTTGACAATTATAAAGTGTTAAACAGTGACATTATTGTAACACTAATTATTTTAATACAAATAAGGCGTAGTATATGATATTGTAGTATAACTAATACAATGTAAAATTATTATACTTTGTTCACAAACAAATGCCACACAGTTTTAAATAAATTCAATTGGAAATTGTTAAACAAAACTATTCCTGTCTGCCATAGAAACGTGCCTTTTGCACATAATTCGAACGCAGCTGTAAGTTTAAATTTATAACCGATAACAAAGCATTCTCTCAAGAGATATTTTATACAGATGCTTGTGCTAGTGAAAGCAAAACTTAGTTTTACGTGGCTAAAAATATTGCAGGTAATAAATTTTGAATATTTAAAGATTCACCTGAGAACTCTTTGGCATGATAACATATGTTTTTGTTCAAAGCGGACGATGTTACTATTTTTCTTATTTTTTTTTTGTATTCAAGACAATGTAAACTATAGGTGTATATATTTAAATCTCGAATATAAATGTGTTTTGTTTAAAAGAATGAGAAATAGTTCATTTGTTTTTTTTTTTTTTTTTTGTTTTAAAAGCTTTTTTTAAACCACCGTGAATTTTATATAAATTTTATTAAAAGATTCCTAATTTAAGATGTAATGATCATAGGGTGTAAAACAGAGTTCTCCGTTTATGTTAACATCCTTGTTTTCTCTTATCTAATGATTTATAAAGAAGAGCTGTTCTGTAGGATTACTAATATATGATCGTTCCTAGTAAAATGTATCCCACGCACTTCTTTCAATAATTCTTACGTACAATTATTTTTGTACGGCCAACACTCAGGGGGTGGTCCCTATTCATGCAGAGTATAGTCTTGGAACTAGAAAATATGTTATGGAAAGGAGGAAAGATGGAGTAGTGTGTGTAGGCACTAGATTTGAATCTCTTTGTATCATAAGAGACAGGAAAGACCTGTGAAGGAAGGGAGTTCCACATACGAATAGTGCGGCTAAAGAACGTATTTCTTCTGTAAGGCCGTGTGCTATATGCGGGCTAATCGACTACAAACAGTTGTGCTAGCCGAGAGAGACGAGTTTAACACAAGAATACACTATTCTCGGTCGAGCAAAATCCGCATCTCGGTAACGATAGAACAGCGTAACACAAACCGCATTGCGACAATACTCCAATATATCAATATAGTTAGATACCCTACCGTCATTAATGAGCACCTTTGCCCTCTCCTGTACGCGGTGTAAAACCCTTAGAAAAGACTTCGCAGCACCGAAACATACATGAGGGTTGTATTCCATTCTGTGTCGAAACACTAGATATTTCACAAGATTGTGATTTACCATGCTTTTCATAACTTTGGAAAATGTTTAACATACTGCTATTGTGCGGTGGTCCTTAGCGTTTTTGGCCTTACCAATATTGAGGATTGGAGTTACATTAGCAAACTTCCAGCAAGATGGAAAACGCTGGCACGATATGAGGCACTGAAAAGGTTAGCTAATGGCCTAGCAAGCATCAATAGGCCCTGAAGACTTGTTCATGCTGAGATCCGTAACTTTGGAATATACGGATCACCAAACTCCTCCGACTACTTCTTTATATATTCAAGTGCTGCCCTATTTTTGTTGCTCATACTTGCAATATGCAAAATAAAGCTCAACTCTCGGTTGGTACATCTGTTGTGTGTCGTAGCCTTAACTTGCAGAATAATTTTCAAGTAGAATCCATCAAAGATAGACATTAGAATAAGAATTCAAAGGAATTATATATCGGGGGCCTTCGGAATTTTTCAGCTGATAACGGCCATATTGTTGAAGCTACGGGCAGTAAATGAATAGTCATTAATTCTGGATACCAACGCCATATGTTTTCAACAGGATGGTGGAATGTATTACACAGCACATGCTATCCAGGATGTTCTACACGAGTTATTTGGGGTCATGGTTATCTCAGATGGATATGATCTGCACTGTTCACATAGAGAGTCCTTTAATGAGAATGTTTCCACAAATTTTCCTCGTCATTTCTTACAGCTCTTTAGTACAGAGACTTTTAGACTTTCTGCAGTCCTTTTGTTTTAGTGCTATGTTCAGATATGCACCTTTATTGAGTCAATATTCGGATTATTATTGAGTACAATATTTTAAGTGTTCAGATATAATGATATACACAGTTCAGCTGCTTCATTTGACAGCTGGTGAACAAAACAGCTGGAGGTTTCAACAACATTGTTGTTTTTTTTTTTTGTTTTCCGTTGTTGACATTTGAGTTGTCAAATATCAACAGAAGGTGTTGGGTTCATTGTAGTATGCTCACCAAACACACGTATGATTGTGCTGCATTTTAAGTTTTACTCAATATTATAAAAATTTTCGTATTTATTGCACAATAATTAATTGAAAGTTCATATGAAATATTGAGCTCAATAATGGCGTTTATTGCGATTTACGCATTAAGGGTGCATATCTGAACACCGTATAACATTACTTTACTTTAATTCGTGCATTGGTATTAGTGAACTGTTGGTTGCTTCTTTTACCAGTTACTTTATGGTATAAAATTTATTAGTTTGTACTTTCATTAAGTAATAAAGATAAAACAACAAAGAGTTCCTCTTTTTTATAATTATTTGAACTAACGTTGTAGCAAGTTTAGAGGTACGCCCACTTTCACATTTGCTTACTAATGTTTTGCAACCAAATAATGTCGTTTGGCCAAATGAAAATTTTACAACGTTTTCTACAATAAAACCAACAAGTAATAAATTTATTTAATTTATTTTTATTAACAAAAAACAGTAGCAAAAAGAAAAAATTAAATACAATAAAGAGCAGCTGTAATGTTTTTCATTCAGTTCACTACACCCATTTAATGCAGTACCAGAACAAGTGTATGCGGTTATTGCAGTACAATTTCAGAAAAAAAGCTTAAAGTTCATAAGGTTATAACAAGAGAAAAGCTTTGCAGCCACCCGCTGTTATTGTATATGAAATATTGCATATATTTGCGTGACGTAGTGGTTTTGATTGTGGTTTACATATACATTTTGTGTCAAGCATTGTTACATTCGTTAAATTTTTGGGTTTTGGGTTGAAAAGTATTGATTATTCTCCAATACTGGCAACGTATACGAAATCGTTTAGTAAAACGGGAAGTCGTATTTGAGCGCAGTAAATGGAAACACTGAGTGAAAGTATATTTTTTTTTATCATTCAAAGCTGTGCTTCTGCAAGAATTCAGGTTATAATAGGACCATTCCCCCTTAATGTCCTTGTAAAGCAGTAACCTATGTGAAATGCTTTATGGAAATGATTTCAGCTAATACCTACTTCACCTCCAGGGAGGGACAGAATTAAACCCAACAGAGCAACAACTGAAAACTACTTTCTGAATTATACAGAACGTGCCAATAAGCTTTTACTGGAATATTGCATACATTTTTGAAGGGAATATTACACATTACATACATACATACTTACATACTTGATCATTACAACTCTTCAGTCAGGATTGCTTCCTAGCTTCTTATACCACTCATGTTGTGTGTGTTAAATTTATACATGAATGGTGGGACGTACAGTTTAAAGTCGACTCCGAACGAAAGATTTTTGGGAAACTTTTCTTGGCAATTATATATACTCTCAGAGATTTTTCCAGAAATCTGCTGAGCGGAAGTCGCAGAAGAAATCATATTTCGTTTTGATGTCTGAGTTGGGGTTTGAACCGTGGCCTTACATCTAATAAGCCAACACATTACCTACTAGACTGCGGCGACTTCAAGGAGAAGGGAATCTTACAATCGTAGAACATTCACTTGGAATGGAGTGGAAAGCCTGGTAAAAATATCCCAAAAACACATGACCTAGAACCGGCAACTAAGAAGACATTACATCGTCTCAAGCAGATGCTCAATTGAATTGTCAACAACATAGATCAGTAGTTAAGAATAAAGCAAACGGGGTTTCGAACTAACGGATGTGAGTCTTTAGACTGATTATTAGACTATTAGACTGATTATATAGTAATGCATTTACACCCCTAAAATGTCAACTATGCGGGCGAATTTGTTCTTTTCTCATTGAGGCAAGAACACATGCAGGACATAATTATCAAACCTGCCTCACCAGATGCAAAAACACGTTTGAGCATAATTATTACGAAATCGAATTTCTGTATTATTGCCTCTACACAATTTCACATATATTCCCCGAAAACTTTGTATAGTTTTACTACGTAAACACCGTCATAATATCTGATGTTGCCGCCTCACAAGATGTGGAAAGTCGCATAATTTGTGTGAAGCTGATTCTCATCTGCTTTGCAATATCTGAATATACGAGTATATAATGCATATGTCCTACTGTGACTGATTCGGTGAAATGGCTTGTCTCTACGGAAATTAGACTCCATTTTCAAACCTCTACCAAAAGATGCTTGCGGAGTATTTTGAAAGCTTTAATTAATAAAAATATTAAGTTCTTTAAGCCTACAAATGTTAAATTTAAGCACACAATTTTACAAAATTAAACTCTTACCCAATAAGAATAAAATAAAGGCTTAAGGCAAATAAACAGAGATTTGATAAGACACTCATTCGTAGGAAATACAATAAAATTTCTGGATGAATATTTTTATTTGAATTAAAACAACAAAAAGCCTTGGTTTTATTGGCAACTTAAGTGATTCGGTATTTCAATATCACGTTATCACTATGGAAACACTGAGATTCTGGCAAAAAAAAAAATAAAAATGATACTTCAGCTTAGGAATATAAACTAGGTGGGTACAGTTTATCAGTCACCAAGATCAAATGAATAAATACGTTTACAACTTAAATAAGAACATTAGCATGATTATATGCCTCATGAAATTTCCAATTACCTTACGTAGATTGCTGGTAAGGCTAAAAGGGCTACTTGAAATGTTTGTTCTTGTGAAGATATTAAAATTGTTTTGGTCTGATATTAAGGGTTTCTTTTGACGTCTAAATCTTTAATGAAAACAGAAAAGAAAACGATAAAAATAAATACAAGGAAAACAGGCACTTAATATTGCAAATAATAATTGGAAATATTTTATATAAAAGAGCTTGCTATAGAAGTACGATACTAAAACAGAATTTTATTTACAAAAGTTTTCATAAGAACTTCGATTGTATATAGCCTTTATGTTGGCTTATTACCAATTAAATAAGTATGTAAACAAAAGAGCAGGAAGACTCCTTAATTTGCAATACTTAATTGGTCATAAACCCTTTAGTCATGATAACAACCCAGCTTCTCATACCATCCATGTTGTATGCGTTATTTTTATGCATGAGGGCTCTGCAGGGCAAAGTCGATTCCAAACGGCAGATTTTTGAGAAACTTTTTCATGGCAATTTTATTTAGTCTTCAAATTTTTTTCCAGAAATCTACTGAGAATAAGTCAATGAAAAAATATTGTGTTTTCATACTTCGTTCTGTTGGAAATGACCTGACCTGGGATTTGAACCGTGGCTGCATATCTAGTAAGCCAACACACTCCCTACTAGACTACGATGACTACCATGTCGCTTTCATATATATATATATACATATACATACATACATGCATACATAAGTAATTAGTCTTTACGACCCTAACCCATACAACAGTCAGGATTATGGACCTAGTTTCTCACACCATTAATGTTGTGTGTGTTAGGTTTACTCATGAGTGACAGGACCTACAGTTTAAAGTCGACGACGAACGACAAATGTTTGAATAAACATTTCATTTCAATTTTATTTGCTCCCAAGTTTTTGCTAGAAATCTGCTGAGAGGAAGCCGCTGAAGAAATATTTCTTCATATTTTCGTTTTGATGTTGGACCTGGAGTTTGAACCTTGGCCTCACGTCTAATAAGCCAACACACTACCTACTAGACTACGGCGACTTCATATTAGATATACATGCAGTGAGCATCAAAAGAAAGTGTACACTATAGATAAAATTCGAACCATCAATCACCAAACTAAAATTTTACCATGCCCGAAAAAATTTGACAATATTTCGGTATTTTTTGCAATTATCTTTTTTTGCTTCAATTTTAAAAACTGGCAATGAAACAATTTTAAAATAAAAATAATACTCATTTGTATATAAATCGCTTTCCCATTATTTGGGTATAAAACAATGTAATTCATTGCATGTTTAACTCGCATTCATCAGCATTTGAGTGAGAAATTACATTCTCTGTTTAATATAATTACAAATGCATTATTTAAATATTACCGTATGCGATAATTTCAATTAAATTATTTATACTCATACAACTACAACTATAATATAAAAGACAAACATAAGAATGTCATTAATTCGTTATGACTGCATACGATTATTGAGACCATACATTTGGTTTAAAAGTTCTTTCCACAATAATTACAATACTTTCCGGTGGTTATGACTTCCGGTATATTGCAATGCACATTCATAAAATATATGTGTGTATACATATAAGTGTCCTATTTAAAAATAATGTTATATTTTAAATGTAATTCTCAACAAATGCAAAGAGTGTTCAAAAACCATTACGAAATTTTATGGCTTAACTGAATTGAAGGAAGGACTTCCAATGTTGGAAGAAGTGTTAGCAGAAGTATTTGTAAGTTTGGTATTAAGATATTGTATTACTAAGTCTATCCACATAGATTTAATATTGTATACATTGTATCTACTGCTCTGCACTGTTTTCATGTGTCACATAGTTTTCTTTTCCAAAATTGGAGTTCTTATTCAAATTCGGACTTTTTTTCCAAAGTTGGAAATTGGTTTTTCTTCCACAATTTCTGCATTTTATTTCATTGCTTATCTCGATCTAGTTAGTTGTATCTCAGTCTCTCATTACTAATTATTCATGCACATAAAATCCTATGAAAGCTCCTCAGACACCTATACTTCTGTAGAACTATATTTTTGGTATTTGGATTTTTTGCTACGCGAGTAACAAACCTCTAAATGGCTTTTTCTGACTGCCAGATGGGTGTATACATTAAGAATTATTATCTCACTCCCCAAAATATTGGGCTGAAAATTCATGCCGGTACTTTTCGTAGTATAAGTCCAGTAAAGAAGTGAAATATTACAGTCCTGCTTTACTCCACCGATTAGTCAGTAATGAACTGAACAATAACAGCAACATTTCTTTGATAAAGTTGTCTTCTATCTTTAAATTTTAGCATAACAAAGAGATATCGTTGAAATGTGTAGAGTAAAGCATCGTTCAAATGTCCACCACAGCTTCCCTAGGTTGCATCCGATATGTCCAAGCAATTTTCCATAATTTTACGGCATAAATCAGTTTGAATTCGAATGATGGCATGGGTAAATATCTCTCGACCTACTGGACCTACTGGGCTGGATAGCCATAGTGTCCAGGATTCCAAAACAGGTTTCTTTATGGTCGTGCGTTACGTGGAACCGGATATATGATAAAGCGCTCCATGTAAATATGGATAAAAATGAAATTTTAGTTAAATGGACTTAAAAATTTTAATAATTCTCATTGAGTTCATACGCATTTATATGTACATATATATACAACAAAATGTCGTATTTTTCGCAAGTAGTATTTTTTTGGTAGATGACTTGCATTTTCCTGGACGATGAGTTGCATTTTTCTTAGTCGCTGATTTGCATTGCAATGTACAGCACGTCAAAAATGTTGGCGTAAATTTCATAAAAGTGATAACAAAATGTAATAATGTAAAATATTTATTTATTTATTTATTTATTACAATACAATTACAAATTATATTCTAATTATATACGAGCGGAGTAACTTGACCATGTGCTCGGTGTAGTGTCACAGACCAGAGTCTCTGGTGGGAATCGAACCCACGACCCTCACGCTAATAGTCTAGCACACTACCCACTAGACTACCAGGGCACCCTAAAGTAAAATAGTTTTATTAAAATGAATTAAAATAAATAAAAATCGGTAGCAGGATCATGACGATCGTAAAAAAAGCAAAGCCCGAATAGAATACACATTTTGATAAAACAATTTCATTATTTGTACATTCAGCTGAATGCCATATGGTTTACAGAACAGATTAAATAAATACAATCAATTTAGTAGTTGTAGCTTCAACAAGTTGGCCGTTATCAACTTGTCAAAGTTTGGAATTCCCTGTTGGAAGCTTCGATATCTTGCCTAGAATTCCGTTGGCTTTTGGTGTGGCAATTCAATCGTAATAATTGGCAGTAAATTTTCTGAACAAACCTCGCATGTGTAATAATTAATTAATAAAATCAATTAAGGATATTAACTCCTGAAGCCTCGGTTGGTTTATTTAATTCGTTGGAAAACATGTCATTACTTTTAATCATCATCAGCAAACTCATTACAGATGGCGAACGGTCGTTGTGTTTGTATTATTTTTTATAACAATTAAAAAGTCTTCTTACGGATTAATATTTTTAAAGTAGAATACATTAAAGTTATTAATCTATATTCGCTGTATTTGCTATCAGTCTGTGTAGTAATTGTAAGTGAAAATACTACAAGAACTGACATAATTTAATGGTTTAAGATTTAGGACGGCCTACTACTCATTACTGCTGAAGCTGCTCAATTTTTATGCCATGCACAACAGAATGTTTATAAAATCTTTATTATTATTTATTATTATTTATTATCAAATCTAATTTAAATAAACATATAAAATATTTAAATAAATTTAATGGTTTTCCAATTATGCTGAACAACATCTACAAGCCCATATTAAGTTTACCTTTATTTTATATTTTTAACAGGTTTCTAGATAGAAATCAATGCTGATTATAAACATGGTAACACACAACCCAGAATGCAAACACACATTTCTTGTTCTGTTTTAATTGATTTTAATCAAATGGTTAAAACAATGGTATGTATGCTTCAGTTAGAAACTAGTGTTGTACACAGTTAGTAGCAGTTGTTGTCTGTTTTTTTTGGTCAAAGAGAACAATTGAAATGAAAGTACTGGTTAACGATTTGTACGTAGTTAGCAAGTAATTGATGTTAGATAAAGGTTAGCAATCAAATAATTAAAAGACTACATATTACAAATCTTCAGTCAGGATTATAACCTAGCTGCTCACACTACTTCTGTTGTGTGTGTCAATTTTTATACATGAGTGGCGGGACCTTCAGTTTAAAATCAAATCCGAACGACAGATTTTGGAGAAACTTTTCATGTCAATTTTTATTCACTCTCGGATTTTTTGTCAGAAATCTTCTGAAAGGAAGTCACAGAAGAAATATTTTTTACATTTGGTTTTATTGGAGATGTCTAATTTGGAATAATTGGAAGAATATGTTGTTTTATTACCTGTATATTCAGTTCAATGATCAGTATTATTTTGAAATTGATACTTTAATTTCTTTTTTTAATTGGCATCTATTGAATACATGTTAGGGGTGACTATGTCAACATTAATAATTCCCAAGGTTGTGGAAATATAATTAACCATGAAATTGTCAAGTATCTGTAGTTCAAAATTTGTTCAGTGATCCGTAAAGTCGTAAAAATCGTACATCAACATGAGAGAGCAAGCATTTGACAGACCAATCTATACTTATTGCATTTCGAAGTTGTTAGTCACTTTTCTTATTTTATATAGAAGATTCTCATTGATCACATTACATGGGTTTTCATAGGTGGAATACTATCAGACGAATTCAGGACCAACTCAAATTGTGGCAAATAGTCGAGGGGTACAGAGATCAGCAATGAGTATTCAAAGAGATCAGTAGAATCAAATCATACTCATAATTTCTGATACTTATACGCAATCATACTTATTTTAATATGTTACTCATACTACTCATACATCCCTAAAAAAATTTCGTTATCATTTCTAGTTTTCATAATAAAACGAATAATTTACTGATAATTACATATGGTTTATGCGGCTCCCATTTAACGACTTCTGCCGGAAGTGCAGATCCGCTGAGGAGGACGAGACTGTTGCTCACTTTCTTTGTAAATGCCCATCTCTTGCGAGATGCAGAAACCCTTGTCAGCTTGACGACCTCTCCCTCTTGGATTCGGGGGAACTTGGTCAGTACAGGAACTGCGTTCACCTGAGGCGTCACAATGGGCCGCTCGCATGCTCAAGTGAGCTTCTGGTAAGAAGCTACCACACTAACCTAACCTAACCTAACATATGCTTTAAACAGTGCTAGCTATACTGTACATACAATTATACAGATATTTCGAGAAGAGAATTTAGTTCTTTAAAAACGTTTAAAAATTTCCTGTATTTTAAACATTTTTAAAAAATTTATTTAAAATTTAAAATTTTTTTAAAAATTATTTATAAAGGTATTAAGAAACCAATTCCTTCGAGTTAATATTCTTTACTTTTCTGGAAAGAAAAAAAACTTGCATACCAGATTATTGCAGGGGTTCTTTCTATAAGCAGACTTAAGTAAAAAGTATAACGAGAATAAAAAAATATTACAAAATACAAATAAAAAATACATACATATCTTAGACATGCTTGTACAGCATTTTCCTAGAACAACCTCAATATGTACATGTGTATCCAGTGGCTTTGCATTCTTTTGCACTTATAGTTGTTGATTTGCTTCTTGCATAAGGATATTTATTTTCCAAGGATTTTATGAATAATCTTTTTTATAAACACATGCATAAGCATATGTTAGAATAAAAATTCATATTAAATTTATATATATTTTCTATTTTGTTTTCTTGGAATTGTGCGGCATTAATTTTATGCGAATAAAAAAAATTCCTTCTCGTTTTGATTTGGCTTTAAATGGGTTAATTACAAATCGATTAATATGTCTGCTGACAGGAATAACAGAAAGTGATGAATGAAAGGCAATCAGATTAAAATTAATTAATTTCATTAAATAATGTTATTTAAGCTGAAGGTTAAATTCAATTAACAGAAGTTAATGATACGAACGCTAATGTATACATTTTTTTTCTTTTTCAAATAAAATAAGTCCTTAGGTAGAGATACGCAATTCATGCATTATTTTTGCAATTTACAATACAAATCGCAAACAGGATCAGAAGTGAGTACATGTCGTTAGACCAGTTTCTTCAATTAGCACGAAACTGTCAGTATTAAGAATTTTATTTTTTATTCTCAATTACAGTCTCTCTTGCTTTAGAACCAAATCCAATACAAAGTAAGGTGTTTCCGCAAATAACTGTGGAATAAATGACACTCTATGCTTGACATTAGTGTAATGCACACAAAGAAGCTTAATAGGCTTTATAGTACGAAAGAAGCAGTACTGACGTAGAACAGAAATCATTGGTGCGTTTGTAATCTATTAGAGATTGGTTATTATAAAGCTTACAGAAGTATCACAACGACAGATGGACACATAATTTTATACCCGATATCAAAATGTAGATTACAAGACTGCAGATCATGGTAGATTTTTATCTCACATAGATCTTCTCCGGTCACAACTACTTCTGTTAATAACTACATCGACTCTCTTGTTAAAACGGCCCGAATAAAGTCGATAAACTCGAAAAACGAATTTCATTGGTTGATATCGCCTATTTGAGGTGACAGACCAACTGGTCTACGAACTGTTGATCTAACAATAGCAACGTAGACATAATAGACTCTTTTTCCTCGGAATTGATTGTTTCTATAATCTCTCTTTAAACAAGTTCTTAGACATCATTTTTCCAAGTAAAAACTTCTGGAATAGTAAGCCTAATCAAGAAAATATAAACAAAGGATACAAGGATACAAAATTTGATGGAAAATGATTATGGTATGGTAATTAATTGAACACAAATATATATACAGACTTTGAGATCACTTCAGATACTTCCAAGTGAAGGTCGAGGCTGTCATCGTGGCAGATATATAGTTATTCAGTATCGCAGTAATCCTTGGGAATATACTTATCAAATCGAAGTTCAAACTGTTCCATGAATTTTGCCTCCAGAAAAGGCGAAGCATTCCGGAATTGCATCAGTGGGCATAGTGGAATACATAGAACCTAACTTGCGTGTGAATTGATCAAAGCCGATACCGAACTGGAAAAATACTGCGCACAATAGTTCCTTTCGCCACTATTAGGTTGAACATTTTAGAAAAATTGCATTTTATGACTAACGCTTCTGAGATAGCAGGCAGAATTAGTTTGGCCGTCAAGCTGAGTCGGAAAAATCGTGACCCAGAGAGATTGAAACACAGCTCACAGCTTGTATTTTTGACTGGACCGCCTAGGCGGAAGATAAGCCCATCGGCTCTTGCTTTACTCAATTTCCGATTGTTATTTGATTCATCACTGCCCACCAAAGACTTTTAAATTCGTATATTTTAACGATGTTATATTAAACAGATAATGATATCATAGGTCTTTAAAATGAGTAAAAAATGTCGATTATATCTCACACTTAATTTGTTTTATTTTAATTTAAAAACAGAAACAGAAACAGAAACCGCAAAACCGTTTTTAATCTATCTACCTTGCCAAGAAATCATATTATTGCATACCTTATATGTATATTTATTTTTTTTAATATTTAGGTGATAATTTCGTTGGGTTTTCTGCATTTTTTTTTGTAGCGTTAACCATAAGGGCAAATATATTTACAAAAAAAATTTTATTGAAGTTGAAAAAGTTGGCATACCATCCATATACGTATAATACATATATGTATTCCATTAGCTTCACTATAAATTTTATTTGGCTAGTTTTAAATTGTTGTGTGTAAATATTTGTCTGATGATGCTCATGAATGGCAGGCAAATATTTTATGTTGTAATATGAACAAAAAACAACGAAAAACTAAATGGAAATTTGTAAAGAGCTTTAGCAGATATCTGGCAAAAACTCTGAGAATAAAAAAAAATTGCCATGTAAAGTTTCTCAGAAAATCGGTCTTTCAGAGGCTACTTTAAACCTTAGATTCCTTCACTCATGTATAAAATTAACACATACACAACATAATATTCTATAAAATTTAAAGTGTTAAAACATTCTTCCGAAATACTTTTTTAGTGCATGTACTTTGCCACAAAGCGCAACATAAGCAATATAAATTTCCATGGTAATATAAATAATTGTTCGTAATTATTTTAACTTAACTTGGCATAATGTTTTCGCCTTAAACTTTTCTTAAGATTACTACAACATATTCATTTTCAAGTATCATAAAGTTTTTGTTTTGTCTTATTAAACCCTCAATACGACTCGCCTTTGGCGTTAATTAAAATGAAAATTTACACTTCGTTACATTAGCCTTGAAAGTCGTGTAGAAGAAAACTTATTGCAGTACTACCAATAAATTTGAAAAAATCATAAACTATGCGAAATTAACAAACTACATGAAATATGCAAGAGAAACGTTTTCAAAGATGTGTTGCTTTAATAAACCAAATAATATGGAGGTGTAAAAAATTTTTATGAGGCACTCTAGTTGTTTATATAAGAGTGTAGTTTAAAATTGTATGCATCGTGCTAAAATACACGTCTAAAAGAATAACAAGAAATATCGATCTTTCTACAATAGTACGAGTATTTTGCCAATATCTTAAAAGCTGTAGTTTTTCTTGATATTGTTACGATTTTACCTTTTAAAAACGTTTAAAATATGAGCTCGTTTCCTTTATTATTCGCACAATTCTGTTTGCCACTGTTCAGAACTTGATGTAAACAACAACAATTGCCTTTTGTGTTATTCCTCTGTTTATACCCATTTCATAAACAACAACAATTACAAGACAGATCTTTATAACGGAAATCTTCAAAACACGATTACTATCTTCAAACACACACTGACTGAACTTCACTGACTCAGTTGCCTGCTTTGCTTTGCCTTTTATATGACAAAGTAAACAGTTCGATGAATGTTCTTGAAGGCGAATGTTCATGACTTCGTCTTCTCGAAATGTCTATAAATGTAAATAACGATTGCCGTTATAAACAACGATTCATATTTACATTTATTCTTGTAGTGTTGTGGTTGTATTTTTGTTTACTTGTTTACCATTTTTTATGCTGGTGTTTGTTATTATATTAAGCAGTACTATAATTTATAAACATGTATGTTTACTGCATTATTTTGTTTTTGTAGCTCTTATTTTTAATTTTAATGATAATAGATGTACCAGCATCTAGATTTTTCATTTTTGTAACAATATTTAATTTAGGAGTATCTGTGAGTTTGAGGACTGCTGCGGTTTGTAGTTTATTCACACACATGCGACTTTAGAGAACCTACAAGAAAAATTCAGTGGCCAGTTCACGTCCACTCTTAATAAGATTATTATGCCCTCAAATCGCTTGTGCAGAATCTCCCATGTGGCATGACCAACTCTCTTCTCAAAGTAGTATTAGCCAATAATGCCGCCAGTTCAAAATATACAACAAACAATGACTTTTTAGAGATGTATAGGCCACTCTAGGATCTCATACGTATTCGTATCATCTTATGTTAGATAATTATGTTTGTTCGTATAGCCATTCATCCCGAAATGGTCTTCAAATCTGAAGTTGAGGTTAAAATTTGGTTCATTCATTTCACAATTCCAGACATACTGAACCCCACTAGACATGCGTTCTTGCCTACGGTGACTTGGCAAAGCAAACTAACTAAATGGCAACTATTTCGGCAAAGATCAGCAATTAATCGTTTCTTCGCTACTCATAAGTAATCATGAAATTATGTGTATGAGTGAGTCAACACTATTGAAATTCAACTACTCCGATTCATTCGTACTCACTACAATGTTGATTACTAAGTACAGGTTGCAACGAGTATGAGCACATCGTTGACATCAAACTCATATGTACATATGTTTGATTCGTAAGCCTACTCATTCAGACTCATAAATTTACAAAAATACTTATAATGCTCATAAATGATTCGACTGATTCGAAAAATGAATGCGTATAAATATCAGAAGTTATGAGTATGATTCGAATCTAATCATCTTTTTGAATACTCATTGCTGATTTCTGAAATGTACCTTCGACGAGATGGCCGTTATCAATTGTCAAATTACAGAACTGCCTAATGGAAGACCCTACACTTATTTTAGCTTGCGATATAAAACAAATTTAATGCAAACATTTTGCATTTAAGTTCACGTTAAAGAAATTATCATCCGAGTTAAAAAAAATCTCTTAAAATTCCCTCTGATTTGAATATACATACATAGTCTCACTCACTTTCTCTCTTTCGCACTGTAATGAATCTGACATTCATAATTGTTTTATTTCCCCTCATAGGCAAAAAGTAAAAACATATGCATAATTGGCTTAGAGAACAGTAACAGACAGAAAATCTGTTAAGAAAAATAAAGGAATCAAAGTGTAATAAACAAAAAAATAAAAAATAAAGAAAGAAAGAAAAAAATGATTAAATTAAGATCAACCACAGATTGTCTGACTGTGGCAGTATAGCACTGGCATGTGAATTGATGTGCAAAATTAAGGCATCAACTGAGCTTGTTTGAAATAAAATTGCAAATGACATTTTTGCTTAGGAAGGAGATAAAATCGTTATACTCTCTAGGCAGAAATAATGAAATTTAAAACATAAGGAAAGATTTATTTTGAGAAATGACGAAAAAAAAAATAGTAATGTGGTTTTATTTATTGGTTGGTATGGCTAATGGCTTTACTGCAAAATGGTAGTCCATGCTGATTTGACATTTGACAGATTGAATAAATGACAACTTATTTGACAGTTGAAGGTTGAAGGAGATGGAAGTTAGGTAGTCTCTGTCCGATGAGCCCATACAAGAAGCATTGTTTCTTAAATTGAAAGAATTTTACTTGATTGGCATATTGTTTCAAGAATAGGAGTTTTTGTTAATCTCACGTTTTAAGCATTGTATTGACAGCGAAGATCACAGGATATGATATGACTAGAGTCTATGTGATAGAGATACTAGACTGCTTAAGCCCAAGCCTTGGAAGATAACACGTATTCACGTCACTTACGTGTTATCTAATACTTACTTAATTGGCCATTACAACTTTAGTCACGATTACGATTTTCAGTGTTTTGTTTTTTTCATGAGATAATGAGGGGCGGCTGTTTCGTCAAAAATTCATCAAGAATTTGAAGTTACATTGTGTTTTTAATAAATATTTATTCATATTGAAATACAGTATTTCCCGGATATAAACACCCCGGATATAATTGATTTTTGTTTGAAAATATGCTGAAACTATACTGGTGTGAGAACATTAATGTTGTGTGACAAACAGAATTCTGCCAGCTTAAATGTAATGTAGCTATTTGCTGTAAGGTGTATGATTTCGATATAAGAATTCCCAGCTTATAAGCACTACATACATAAATACACACATAATTGGTCATTACAACCCTTCAGTCAGGATTACGACCTAGCTTCTCACACCATTTATGTTGTGTGCGTTAATTTTAATACATGAGCGGCGGGATCTACAATTTAAAGACGACTCCAAACGACAGATTCTTGAGAAAGTTTTCATGGCAATTTTATTTACTCTCAGAGTTTTTGCCAGAAATCCGCTGAGAAGAGGTTTCATATTTTCGTTTTGATGTCTGACCTGGGATTTGAACCGTGGCCTTACGTCTGCTAAGCCAGTACACTACCTACTAGACTACGACAAGCACTATCCTTCAAGAATTCTTGAAAATGCTTATATCTGGAGAATACTGTATATGAAATATTTTTAAGTCAAACACAAAAAATTATGCCACTCTTGTTATTTAAATTACAACCGAATTTAAAAACTCTTGCTTGCTATTATTTTAATTGAATTATTATTGTACAAACATATTTAATGCAATACAATATGTATTAATTTTAATGGAATTATTGAAATTTATTATTGATATGAATTATTTTTTTATGCTAATACCTACGATATATTTTATTATTATCTCTGGCATTATTGCAATTTTTGACACTTTATTTTTTTGTTTTATTTCTATTTTTTAATTGACTTCAGCATAATTTTCGCAAACAAATATTTGTTTATCGTGGTTTTCTGTATCAATAAAAATTTATGTTGGCATGATAAAAACATTAAAAATTAAAAATTTATGATGTGTAACATTAGAAAACAATAATAAAACAAATGATTATCTATTGTAAACCAAGCCATTGTTTTCTAATGAAATTATTTTGGTATGGAATAACGTCACAAAACTGTAATAGGTATTGGAGGAGATACAATTACGACGAATAATGCTTTTATAGAACATTCCACAGTAATTTTCTGTTATTTTAGATACTTTGTTTATATATTCAACACAATGAATTGAATGTCGTGAACATCAACGATGTAAGGCTTACACAGCTCATGCCCCATTGAATATGTTGCACAAGTGACATAAGGGAGGGTGTAGTCATCTCTCGTGGAGGTAACGTTAACTGATTACCGAGATAGTGCGTTTTGTCCCCGATAGACATTTTCTTGTGGCATGTCCTTAAATCGGAAGTGTAGATGAATAGGCGTTCGTCAAAGTCAACAAATCCCATTAAATCTGTAAAATTCAGGTTGAAAATTAAACATTTCCAATACGCTACACAGAATAAGTGACAGACATTTCAACGAGCAAATAAAAGTAATGAAACACCCACCCGGTTTTCAGTTCTTCAAATTTTTTGAATTTTCAGTTTGAAACACATGTGTCCCGGTTGTCGTTAAAGGATTAAAGCAATAGCTTGAGTCGCAGACGTAAGTATTAAATTGAATGATGACATTACATGGCAATTAGTAATATTGTTAGCTTTTACGGATATTAATTTTAAATCCTCTTTTTTTTGTTGTCATACTTGGCTCCTGTCCATCTTACAGTTCTGCATCACTAAATTTTCTCCATGTTCTAGAAATGATTTCCCATTTTGCGACTATTTCCATTGGTAGAGATCCATTATATATTCGGAATTTTCCACCATTTCAGTTCCATTTTTCCCAATAATTTCCAGGTTTTCCAAACGTAAAACAGAACAGATTTGATACTCAAATTGTTTAGTCGAAAGGTTGACACCAGCTCGTCAAAGCCATCACTTGTGGATACTATACTACCCAAATAATTTTACCTCCCAAATGATGACTCTCACTATACATGAACAACGAACAAATCTTATGCAGCGCATCTTGAAATAATTATAGAACGTAATTAGCAAAGTTTCTCACCTCTGCATTAAAACAACAATCCAATAAATTTTGAAATACTTCATCCATAGACCAGAGGACAGCAATGAGTATTCAAAAAGATGAGTAGAATCGAATCAATTTCTGATACTTATACGCACTCATACTTATTTTAATATCATACTCATACTACTCATATTCAAAGTTTGAAGTACTCATCGTACTCATCTTTAACAATACGCATGATGTTATTGATTTCGATATCACAAAATCACAAAATAAGAATGATCCGCGTACGAACACTACAATACTCACTAAATGGTTGTGTGTTTTCTCTGCTTGCTGCTCTGTCTTTTCTGCTCATGTGTTTTTTCCGAATTTTTTTTTTTTTTTTTTAAATTTAATGATTTGTTAGTCAATTAATGGTGAAATGATTTATCCTAACCGACATTTCTGGAATTTTCATATGTTAAGAACGTTTTTTAATGCTTAAGTGCACATTGTAAAACCAAAGTCAGTGAACCATTTTGAAATGTGGTTGTTAAGTGGCTGCCAATACACTTGAGTGTGATGTATAATATTTCTAAACAATTTTTACATGAGTTCTATATGTAGTAATTACTTGAAACAAACACCTGTTACTTGCTGAGAAGTAATAGAATTATTCGCTCATATTAAACTGGACTGGGAATAGTCATGCGCATTTTGAAAGAGTTTAAGACGTACAACCTTTTTTTTTTATTATCTGCTCAAATATGTGAAGGTCGAACTGTTTTCATTTCTTGCCAGTATTGTTATCAATTCTCAGAAAAATTGAAAGAAATTTATTCAGAGCCCCTTTTGCACCCCAAGCTTTACAATGTGAGGTCTGTATTATTATTATTTTTTTTTTTTGGTAGAAGAAAATATTTGTACACAGTTGCATAAAAAAAAACAAAAAAAATTCATGTGCATAAGTTGAAGAGAATTTAAAAGACTTTTCGGAGAAATATTTTTGTGCGAATAAAAAAATCTTGAAAATATATACATACATAATTGGCCTTACAACCCTTCAGTCAGGATTATGGCTTGGCTTCTCACACAACTCATGTTGTGTGTGTTAATTTTATACATGAGTGACATTACCTAAGGTTTAAAGTACTCTCCGAACGACAGATTTTTTTACAAATTTTTCATGCCAATTTCTTTTGTTCGCAGGGGTTTTGGTAGAAATCTGAAGTCGTCTTGATGTCTGACCTGGAGTTTGAACCGTGGCATTACATCTAATAAGCCAACACACTACCTACTAGACTACGGAGTCTTCAGTCTTGAAATTATATCACACAAATCAAAAAAATTGGTTTCACCAGCTTATACGTCATGGACAGAAGTTTGTATTTATTTATAAGTCGCCAGGTCTAGACTGCCTATTTTTAATTATTACTTTTTTCTTTTTACTTTCCTTCTAAGCAACTGACGACTAAGACAAATCGTGCTGTTTTTCAGTTTAATTAAAAAAAATTTTTTTGGTTTGCCCTAGGATAGTATGATAGTAGCAGATCAAACTGGCGTTTGCGTAACATATATTGGCCTTCTCTGAACATATATTGGGTATAGTAGTTAAAATTCCGTGCAATTTAGTATTTCAATGATGTTCGTTGTCACAGTTATACTCTCTGACGGGAATAGTTGTCAGCCTCTTAATCGAACACTATGGGGAAAATGCATTCGTTTAGGGGTATTTATACTCAAACTTTTCTTTCGAGGTATTTTCTTACCATTTGCAGGACAAAGACAGTCACGGGATGTAAAGAGGTGGTTAACCAGGTATGGAACACTACGCATTATATGGGCACCTAGCTACCAATGAATGGTCGGTAATGAAGAACGAATATTCTGGCTAATGGAGTACAGCATAACATACATTGATTAAATAATTAAAATTTGTGAAAGAAAAAACATGAGTACAAATGCGACTTTAGTACATCTGGATACCGTTTCTATGGCATACTCCGCTTTCCGTGTACACCTAAACATGGATGTACTGATATTTTGCTTTTACACACAATTCAAACTTGTTTACAAATTATCGTACTTCCTAATATAACAACAAACACAAACATAAAAAAATGGTAAAGAAGTAAACAAAAATACAACAACAAACACTACAAGAATAAATGTAAACAAATTACACAAACGACAATAATGAAAAAACGATGTTTACATTTATAGCGATCTCGAGAAGGCGAACTCACGATCATTCACTTCAGGAACATTCATCAGCCGGCTTACTCTGCCATATAAATGGCAAGGCAAAGCAGGCGAGTGAGTTAGTAAAAGTTTAGTCAGACTTGTGTGAAGATGCGGTGTTTTTGAAGAGAGTAATCGTGGTTTAAAGACCTCCGTTGCAAAGATTAGTCGAACAATTGGCTAGTAATTGTTATTGTTTATGTAAAGGGTATAAACAGAGGGATAACAACCAAACCAATTGTTATTATTTACATAAAGTTGTGAACAGTGGCACACATAATTGTGCGAATTATAACGAATTTTAATTAAAACTAAACACAGATTTATTTTTGTTTTATATAATGTATTAATAATAAATGAAATTATTTTTCAGTATCGAAAGTATTTTATTTGACTAACGAATTGTACAGTTAAATTAACATTCTAAAACTTTTGTATTCAGGCCAAAAACAAAAGCAAAATTAACTTCATATATCCTCTTCATCCATTATGCACCGTATAATAAATGTAATTGTACCACATTTTCACATTCCATTGAAAATATATGTTTACAGAAGTATATAAAAAACTAAATAAATAAATAAAATTTAATTAAACATTTCAAACATACGTGATGATGGAAATTATGCTACAGGGTAATTGAACTTGTCAGTACATCATTATTTCTTATTATATTTTTTATTTTAATTTTCATTTATTTGTATGTAAAAAACATTTGATAAATGCAACTTAACATAATTAAAATGAACAGAATAAAATAAAACATTTATTTAATTAATGTAATATCCGTTTAATAAAAAAAGGGGGGAAAATGTTAACAATAAATTAATTAAGTAAATAAAATTTTATATAAAATGAATAAATTAACAAAACAAAGTGTTTGCGGTTGGATAATTAAAAATGTTTTATTGAATTAAAATTAAAGTTACTTAATCTTGATTTCAATATTTGATTTAATAAATATTAACGTATACATATCTTTTTTATATACTTTTATTAAATCTTTAAAAGGAAATTGATATAAAATTAAAAAATATATATGTAAAGTATCAGCACATATGGAGGACTAATTTTCATATCAAAACTAAAAACAATTACAGTGTAGGTCAAAACATTACTTACTTACTTGTAAAACAGGTTTGTGACCTCCATTAACGGCACGAGCAAAATTCTATCGGTTGCTCTGAATAATAGATTTGACTACGTTTTCATGGAAATTTTTTTCTCTCTTAGAGTTTTTGCTTAGACTTTAAACTGTAGTTCCCGCCACTCATGTATTTAAAACTAACGCACACAACATCAGTGGTGTGAAATAGGTTGTGATCCTGACTAAAGGATTGTAACGATCAATTATGTTTGTATTATTTATTAGTGATACTTTAAGTATTCTATTGTTAATTTCATTATGCTTTTTAGTAATTTAAAAAGTTCTCTTCACACAATTTAATTCTGTTGCTAATCCATTAAAAACTACTTTTAAGATATCTTATTTAAAATTCAAACTTAATTTTCAAATTACATTTTTGGAGAAACACGTTTTCACTTTACTTAAAGACAACAAACCCCCACTAATAAGACTAATAAGAACATTTTCCAAAATGTGTATTGTACATCTCTCTAGTGGCATCTGTTGTAAATGGTGAAGTTTTGAAAACCATGTTTGTAAACGATTTCGTAGCGTAAATTATGAAGGGTGTCATAATAATACAAGCAAATATTTTATAAAATTTGTCACGTAATCTATGGAAATTAGTTCTCATCTGTCTGTCGTTTTCCTAGAAAAGTATGTTTGAATAATATTCGCAAAGTCATACAATATTTTTCGTTTCCATTGCATTACAGAAGATAATAAGGTGCATAAAGTTTCTTCATATTTATGGATATTTCAAGGAACGTGTACTGTTCCAAATATAAAATATTTAATACGAAATTATTATCAGTTAACTTAAGTATACAATCGTATTGATATTATGTTTACAAAATAATGAGAAACTTATACATCGGTCCAACTTATCATATAGTGGGCTTAATAATCGATTTATTATAAAATGAACTTGATGACGGCTGTTTTGCAGAAAATGCCCTACAAATTGGTGCCCTTATTGGTTGATGTACGGCCTCATGATTTCTTTTTATAGGGCTATGTTTACATTTAAAAACAATATTTAAACCACCATTGCAGTTATCATATCTACGGTGGACATATTCCAGAAATCACATTTAGCGAATACATGTCTTGAAACAATTTTATCACAAAAATACACATGTCTTGTAGTATAATTTTAAGTGGTGAGGATCCCTATATTTGCGATTACTTTATATTATTACTTTATATTATATTATTAATAGTCGCCGTGGTCTAGTAGGTAGTGTGTTGGCTTATTAGACGAAAGTAAAGTGAGAGTAAAAATTACCCTGAAAAGCTTCTCAAAAAACCTGTCGTTCGGAGTCGACGTTAAACTGTAGGTCCCGCCACTCATGTATAAAATTAGCGCACACAACATGAGTGGTGTTGAGAATTTAGGCTGTAATCCTGACTGAAGGGTTGTAATGGCAAATTATGTTTGTATGTATGTTATATTATTACATATTTTAGTTTTCCAATAACTTAATTAAGGTAATAAAAGTTATTTCTTCTATCAAATAGAATTACAGAAAATTATTTGTAGAATAAATTTTCCATTGATTTCCCAATATGGTAAATAATAAATAATGAAGCACTTCAATTTGGGCATAAGTTTTATTTTTCTTTTATCATAGGAAAACTTTACGTATAAACAAGTTATTTATAGCAGCTAAAGTTTTTGTTAGACGAAGTTCTTTTGAGAAGTTGAAAAAGAAAATAAAACTGAAACATATTGTATGTTGAAACAAAATAAACAAAATCTTATTATTATTTTATAATAAAACCAAAAAGACCAATTGATTTGACAAGAGCTTTTTTCAAAACATTTCTCCTGCAGTGGATTACCTTTTATGTGCTGTAATATTCAAAATGAACGGAAAATCTAAGAACGTTTCATGGCAATTTTTAATTAATCTCTGAGTTCTTGCCAGAAGGCTGTTGGAAGGATAAAGAAATATTTTTTTCATACTTCGTTTTATTCAAGATGTCTGAACTAAGCTCTTAACCAGAGATCAACAATGAATAGTTTTTTGGCTACTCATAAGTACTCATGAGTACTCATACGTAATCATGAATTTTTGAGTCAACGGTAATGCAATTCAACTACTCTGATTCATTCGTACTCACTACAATTAATAACTACAGGTTGCAATGAGTATGAGTACAGCGTTGACATCAAACTCATAACATTCGAAATATGTTTGATACATACGTCTACTCGTTCAGATTCATAAATTTAGAACAATGCTTATAATACTCATAAATGATTCGAGTGATTCAAATCATTATTCATTTAGATTCACATTTTAAGAAAAATATTTATAATACTCATAAATGATTCGAGTGATTTGAAGCATTCATCAATATTTACAGTCTTAGTTGGTGTTGCATTTACAAAAAAAGAAGAAAGAAAAAGACAAAGACAGCAAGCAAAGCAAACACACAACCTTCTAGTGAGTATTGCAGTGTTCGTACGCCAATCATACTTATTTTGTGATTCTTGTAAATGTTTTTTTAAAGTAGAGTCGAAATCAACAACAATCATGCGTATTGTTAAGTATGCGTATATATTAAAATAAGTATGAATGCGTATAAATAACCCAAATTATGAGTATGATTCGAATCTACTCATCTTTTTGAGTACTAATTGCTGATCTCTGGTCTGAACCAGGGAGTACCATCTAATAAACCGATACAACATACCTCTGTCTAGTTAAAGACTGTTGTATATTCAGTCTGTTGTGCTGAATCACCGTGGTCGAATATAGCATTCAACAGGACGTGCGAGTAATTCAATTGTTTTATCAAAATGGGTGTTTCCTTCAGGCAACGTACCACAGCATCGATTTTATTGGTTCATTAAACCCGTACGTTGATGAATCGTAAGGCCTACCGATTTGCAGATTTGCCTAGACTGTGCAAGAGCATCCAAAGCAGTCGATTTCACAAGAACTCGGCCTTTTTCAGGCCACAAGTTGACGGATTTTAGGACATGTCTAGGGATTGTTTAAAATCGACAACTTTATTTCATGTGAAGTAAATGTTTTTGGATTTCTTTTAAAATATTCCATTAAATAATAAACCACTTCACAATTTTGTAAACCATTTGAGGGTTAAGTTACGCACTTCTTGTACTGAAATTTTAAATTAAGAATTTAAAGAAACATTTAAACTTATCAGATTTTCTTGTTTTCATGCTTAACTCTTTTATTATACGATACGATAAATAAATGGAAATGGAAAAAGAGAAGTAGAAAAAAAATTTTGCGGCAAACCACAAAAATACAAGTTGAAAAGGTGTGGTTACAGGCAATAGCTGGTAAACCTGTGTCTATCAATGTCACTTCCAAAGAATTTCATCTCCAAAAAATAAAAAAAAGGGAAAAGGAATCAAGATTTTAAATGTGATAGGCAAACACAATATTTGGATTGTAGTTTTAAAAAATTTCAATTTCAATGTGATGGAAGTGATTTAGAAAACAGTACCTTTTCAGAATTTAAATTTATTCAGAATCTTTCAAACACCTCGCTTATAAGCGAATATAATTTTTAAATTCCATTACAATTCATTTTTCCTTTTTCTCAATTTACTCACACGAGACAGCTGTGGACGTACAATGGACAACGAAATACTTACCTACTGAGGCTAATAGCACTCTACCTACACCTACACTGGCAATTGGTTCACCGAAACTGTATCTCGAACCTTTCGTCGTTAGCATTTACACGGAGCTCTGTCATCTCGAAAAAGTTATTGTGAATGTGGATTTTAGGCTGGCGACGTCTTTGGGCCAAATTTTAATGAAAACGACATTAGCCAAGGCAACAATGATAACGGCGAGCACTGTAAAGATTATCAACTTATTTTTATCTGAAAGGGATGATATTGTTACGAAAATGGAAACGGTGTTATATCGTTTAAAATTAGCAATAGCTACACAAACAAATACAACGAACTTGTTACAAGTAAACCAACAACTCCAGTATGAAAGCAAAGGGGATAGACAAGTAATCGAGAACGCAACAACAAGAAATGTGAACAAAATACATAAACAACAATGAAGTCGCGATAGAGTTCTCGAGAAAGCGAAACCACGAACGTTCGACTTCAAGAACCTTCATAAGACTGTTTACGTGGGCATATTGCAGTACTGCTCTTGTCTTATACTCTATTAGAAAGAATTTAAAATAAAATCGTATGATTTTTAAATTGTAAAATTTTTCATAAAATTACGTCGATGTAAATCTCAATTTGCAGCTCATATTCATAAACTTAAACTTTTCACCTTAACAACGAAACAGATTTTCAGGCTACGGTTTTGAAATATTTTCACCAAAAGGTAGAATATAAATCCTTTATCCGTATTAACCATTACATATAGACACACACACACACACAAAAAGGGGTCATTTGCAGATAAATCTTTTGAGTGTGCCAAACTGCAAAATTCTACAGAGTTTTTTCATGTAACGCGGTCAATGTTACAAAACCAAATAATTCGCTAAAATTATTTGGGCTTTTATGGCTTGGCAGGCACACTATGTGGCACACACACATAGCAGTTTGCTTTTGGGCATTATTATTTTAGCTAAAAGCTTCTAAAGTCACACACAGCATGCAATAAAATCCCAACCGAAAGGCAAAAGTGATTGTATACTTACGTATGTAATACACGTATTTCACTGTTTTATAATGGGCGGGAAATTTATTTTTTTTTGCTTTTGTTATGAACGCAATTTTTAAGAGGATAAAGCTATTATACGTATACCTCTGTGCGTAGTTTGAAATGAAATCTGCACTGTAAAAAAATTCTAGTTTTTATACCAGGATTTTTTTCTCAAAAGATATACAAGATCAGTAAAACACTCTCTGCATATGGTGTATATTATGACGCTCATAATGAAAGGTATTTGAACAGAGTAAAAGATATTGTTACGAAACGCTCAATCACATAGAAGCGTAGAATAAGAGCGAATACGAGGCATGTAGATTACACTTTTGGAACTTCTTTACATACTCCTCTTTTTAAAAAAATTTAAAGTTAAGCCCAATCGAATCAAATCGCACGATCTCGGTGGAAATCGCCTCCATGTGATATGATCGTGCTCTCAAATTGCTTGTGTAGACTATACCATGAGTCATGAGCTGTGTGGCGCATTATGCCGTCTTTATTAAGCATCAGGCCAAAGAATTTGCAAATCATCGTGATATGGTGTTCAGATATTCACCTTTATTGCGTAAATCGCAATAAACGCCATTATTGAGCTCAATATTTCATATAAAGTTTAAATTAATTGTGAGCAATAAATACGCAAACTATTATAATATTGAGCAAAACTTAAAATGAAGCACTGTCATATGTATGTTATGTCTGAACACTTAAAATATCGTACTCAATAAGCCGAATATTGACTCAATAAAAGTATATATTTGAACAAATTATTAGCTTGCTATTGGCAGTGATGGCATGGTAAATATTGTGCTCAAAGGAATATGGACCGATGATGCCGCGATCAATAAACAGTGATTTTATGGCGATGCACTGCATGCTGTTGAATATTATGCGGACAGTTTTGTTTGTCCACGTACGTATTCATGCATTTATCAATCTAATCACCGAAAATTATTTTCGATACAATCAGAAGTCAGTAAACAACTGCTCCAGAGCCCATTCAGCGGTCACACGTCGTATACAAAACAGGCTAATACCGACAACTAATTTGACAGATGTAGTTCCAACAAAACGGTACCAAAGTTCGGAAGTCTCTGTTGGAAGTGCCATACTTCTTTCTTTATTTTTTTATTAACATTATTAACATTGATTTCTTAAAGCCTTCGTTTTATACTAATCGATTTCAAAACTTATAGCATAGACCTCATTATTCTTTCACTATTTAAACTTTTCCCATAATTTCCTCAAAATGTCTACGGAAAAATATTTGTCTTAATATGCCGTGGCATTTACAATCTGATAATTTGTTTGCAAATAAACACACTTTCGATATATTAACAATTGATATGACATATTAAAACAAATAATTTCTTTAAGACGTAAATAAAAACACAAACAAAAAATAATTTCTAAACATGTTAGAAATAATAAAAAATGAAAAAAAAACCTAAAACTGTTTGCTACAAGTAGAATGAAAGTAAAATTTGCAAACAATATTATTCAGGCACACACAAAGAACACTGTTCCAATATTGCATGCATGTACATGCTTTATGCATATACCCTTGCACAAATAAGTCTTCGCACACATATATAATCTGTCATTACAACCCTTCACTTATACTACGTTCAAATATGCACTATTATTGAGTTAATATTCGGTTTATTGAGTACAATATTTAAAGTGTTCAGTCATAACAATATACGCAGTTCAGCTGCTTATTCAATATTCATTTGAGAGCTGGTAAACAAATCAGCTGGTTGTTTCAACAACATTGTTTTTTTTTTGTTTTGCTTTGTTTTGCGTTGCTTGTCGTTGTTGACATTGGAGTTGTTAAATATCAACAGAAAGTGTTAGGAACACCGTATTAGGATTACGACCTACTTTCTCACGCCACTTATTTTGTGTGTGTGAATTGTATATATGAGTAGCAGGACCTATAGTTTAAAGTCGACTCCGAACGACAGATTTTTGAGAAGCTTTTCATGGAATTTTATTTGCTCTCTGAGTTTTCACCAGAAATCTGCTGAGAGAAAGTCACCGGAGAAATATCTTTTTTTTTCATATTTCGTTTTGATGTCTAACCTGGGGTTTGAACCGTGGCCTTACGTCTAATAAGCCAACACACTACCTACTAGACTACGACGACTTCAAGTCTTCGTATACAAAACAATATTTCAAAAACTACTTGTCAGATATGAATAAAATCAAATCGTTTTAAAAGCTAAATCAGTGCTTATAGTAATTGAAAATAAATTTTTTTTAAAAAAGTTTCATTATATTTTTATAGAAAAATTAAAAAACAATCCAAAAACCTAGCTCAAAAAAGTGGTTGCGGTTTTTGAAATATTATGTAAATTTCCTTCGCTTGCTTAGTGTACATAGACTTATTTGACCCAGTTTATATACACAATCGTTGTGTTCATAGTTTTTATCTCAGACTATAAAACTTTTTGCCGATAGAAAACCTAACAGTCATTTCTTTGTATTGGTAAGGAAATTGCATATCAAATGGTAAACCATATAAAATTGTTAAACATCGAAATATTCAAATGTCATGAAAATACATTTCCACTCTACCAAACAAAAGCTGCAATAAAATTGGAAAATTTATGCAAAACTTGAAAAAAAAGGAAACACAGAATAAAAACTGCACTTTGCATATGTATGTTACGATGCAGAAGAGCACCACAAACACAATTTTGCAATGTCAAAGCGTAATCGTATTACGTTCTTCAATATGGGTTAGTAATGATGAGAAGAAAAAACCTTCAAGTTCAATATTATTCAATCGATATTAGCAAGCAATTTAACCCTTAACTAGGCGTCAACGTTGTGTGAATATAAGACCAGGAAAGACTATATGAACCGTAACGATACTATAATTTTTTCCCGAAAATTAAAACTGAAATAACTTGGTAATCAAATCCCTCGTCGTGCAAGATACCGGCAAAGGCGACACTCCAATCAAAGAGAACGATCTATACAAATATAAATGCATTGTATCAAGCTTGTTATTTAGACTGGCATTGACTGCCTAGAGTGTGCAGATGATACAATTCTGATGGCTAAAGGAAAATTTATCATTGTAAGTCGATAGTGCATGTCAGTGGCGCTGAGGTTAAATCCGATTTATGAGAACTTGCAAACTTCATATATAAAAAATATTTGACTCTTGGGTGAAAAAATATTACAGAAACTGCATAGTAAACTCGCACTGAAACATTGCGTAGAAAGCAGGAAAGATATGCCGTAATCGTATGCAGTAGGAAAACTGTGGAATAACCAAAGGATTTTGCATAGAATGTATACCCTGATGGGCAGACCAGTACTGAACTATGAAGCCATTGTGTGAGTGAGCAGAACAATTTAAAAACAGCTGATCTCAAAGTCAACTTATCGACAAGTTACAGCATGTATTTGTGGCCAGCGAATCAAATACTGAAAGACATTCAAAAGCAACAGATCTATGCATACAATAGCTTTTCTACAATCACTTCCAGGACATCTGGAAGTTCGATCACTGAGGAAAATTTCGCGAAATAAAACCTAAATTGAAAGCCTGCTGCTAATTGATTAATCCGTTGACTGCAAAGTGCACCGCGAATCAATGTTAAGCGCTTCAAATTTTTAACTTCAAACGAAATAATATGTGTGCGTGCGATACCATCAACATTTTTTATTCTTTTGAATGACGTATTGATGTCGTTATTCGTTGAACAGCGGATTTTAAGGGGGAGCTCATTCGAAATGTTAAATTTTCTATGACTCTGGAGCATAAATCGGCCTGAATTTGGAATGAATTGGGAATGAAATGGGTTTTGTTGCCTTCACCACTGTGCATACATAACATACATACATACATAATTGGCCATTACAACACTTCAGTCAGGATTACGGCCTAGCTTCTCATACCACTCATGTTGTGTGTCTTAATTTTATACTTGAATGCCGGGACCTAAAGTTTAACGTCGACTCCGAACGACAGATTTTTGAGAAACTATTCATGGCAATTTTATTTACTCTTAGAAATTTTGCCAGAAATCTGCTGAGAGGCAGTCGCCGAAGAAATATTATTTTCATATTTTCGTTTTGATGTCTGCCTGGGGTTTGAACTCGGGTCTTACGTCTAATAATAATAAGAAAATTTATAATCAACTAAGTTTTCAAAGAAATGTCCCCAATGACCACATCAAACAATAACTTTTCGGTATGTCTTGGGTGCTCTCGGAACTCATGTGGATTGAATCTCAAATTCGGCAATTTTTCTTGATCATCATCCAGAAATGGGCCTCATCGCTGAAAACGGTGTTTGCAATGAAAGTTACAGAACAAACCGTTTTATTATTTCAACGTGTTATTGAACGCAAGTGCAATGGGTCAACTTGACCTCCTGGTGCTGTACTTGTCTCATTTGTCTTCTAACCTATTGAACGAAATTTAATTTAACAGATGTAGCTTCAAAATATGGCCGTTATCAACTGTCAAGTACACGTCATCTAACCTAAATTAACCTAACTGTCAAAGTTTGAATGCTTTTATTGGAAGACCCCATTATAATTTTCCTATCAAGAGGAGTATGACATCTACAAAGTGACTCAACATAAGATGCATTTAATGGTTTTCGTATTGAAATCAAATTGAATTTAAAATTTAAACACGAATTTTCTATATGAGTGTACGATCGAAGAGTACTTACATGATTGATTTTTAAATTTTTTGTTGAAGAGAAATCTTCTTAATCAACTGTAAACTATTTTAGCATCAGTTTACCTCACATTATTCATTACTATGTAGTTTTGCCGTCATCGTTTTTAGGACTATTATCAGTATCATAAATTTTGTCGATAAAACTCATACTCAAATTCAGCATTTATCATTCGAGAGAATTTATCATTCTTTTCTTACTTCTTTCATTCATTCTTTGTCATGCACTGAAGACAATTTGTACGTGCGTTAACACTTCAAAAACAAATTTTTATGTCGTTTATAGGCATTATACGTCGATATTCTCGTACCTACGCATTCCGATAGTGAAGCATAAAAAATAATTCTCACAAAAAAAGCAAAATGAAACAAATTTTCTATGTTACGTCATGATGGACAAATTACATACTTGGAATTTTTGAATAGATTTCCTTTCGGCTCATAGAGATCTATGGCCAGATGCTTAAATGTTTCTTAAATACAATCACTATAATATTGGCATAGGGTTTTCTAAGGACACAGCTCTTTAAAATAACAAGAAGGTAAGGAAGTAAACATTTGATAGTTTCAATAAAGAAGTACTGTCTTTCAATTCAAGAAAATTATCTCCCTCAAAACTTATTTTCTAAGTTCCTTATGGTAGTTCGAGAACACGTAAAAAACTAAAAAGAGTGTATAGTCAAGTCCCGAAAAGCCCAACATTTATAATCCAACCTTCATAATAATCCTTCCGTCCAACCATAGGTTGAAATTGTTTTTTGACAATTTGGTGTCAATTTGTGCTGTAATACATACATAAGAGGTCATTACAACCCTTCAATCAGGATTACCAACTAGTTTTTCACCCCACTTATGATGTTGCGGGTGTTCATTTTTCTACATGAGTAGCAGGACATACAGTTTGAAGTCGACTCGAATCACTCGAATCATTTATGAGTATTATAAGTATTTTTCTAAATTTATGAATCTGAATGAGTAGGCGTATGAATCAAACATATTTCGAATGTTATGAGTTTGATGTTAACGTTGGACTCATACTCATTGCAACTTATAAATCAATGTTGAGTACGAATTAATCAAAGTAGTTAAATTACAACATTGTTGACTCATTTTTATTTAAAATTTCAGGAGTGCTTATGGGTAGCGAAAAAACGATTCATTGCTGATCTCTGGTATGAACCCCTACCAGACAACGGCGACTATCATTAAACACTTAGCGCCTTACTAACTTTGAAATAAAATCAGTGGCTGGTAAAGGCAATTATATTTACAAAGTGCGAAAAACCCAATTCTAAAGAAATGCTTTTTTTATAAACCTGCTGACATCCCCATACGCACAATTGATTCAGAATCATTTTTTGATTCTAATAGAGCACATCTATCTGTTCGTAAAATTGTTTTCAATACAGAAAATTAAAAGGTCGTTGTCTCTTTAAAATTCTCCTGAAATTCTACTTAATGAGACTGATTCTGTTCTCATGTCAAGAATTTATAAGGCTCATGACACCAATACAGACACAGTCTTTCAACCCTCTTCATTGTGTCAAATGAATACATACAAAAAGTATTTTTTTCCGAACTGACTCAATACAATTAAATCTTCTTTAAATGACAAGAACGAGTTTCAAAATAGAAGAGAAAGTATAAAGATGTGACTGAAGACAATATCAACAAGATGTCACAATAAATCAAGAAGAGAAGGTTGGCAAAAGCAACAAATTAGCACGATAGTAGAAGATGTAGATGACAATAACAGATTAAAGTTTTATGCTTTACACTTTATATTCTACTTTCTAGAAAAAACTATCGCCACCAGACACCGAATGTTTCGCATAAAATTTCATCATACCTTACGTTTTGCTTTAAAGGAATATTGCATTAAATAAGCCCGTACTGCTGTTTAAATCGCTTCATTTTGAATGATTTTATAAATGCTTAAAATGAACCTCCTGGAAAAATAAAATATTGTTACGAAAAGGGAAATGGTGTAACATCGCTTAACATTAAAATGATAAACATAAACTACGAAAACCAAAACAGAAGGCACTACACGCAGCTTAGATCACATTCGATTTTTTGCACGAACGATTTGAGGACATGGTCATCTCTTGTAAGTGTGTTATGAACCCTGCGATACCGTGCACTGTCTCTTCTGCATATATTTGATCATATGATTACCTTTTCATTACTGTTGGCTTATTGAAGTCGCCTTAGACTAGTAGGTAGTGTGTTGGCTTATTAGACGTAAGGCCACGGTTCAAACTCCAGGTCAGACACCAGAAACTAAATATGAAAAAAAAATATTTCTTCGGTGTCTTCCTCTCAGCAGATTTCTGGCAAAACTCTGAGAGCTAATAAATTGCAATGAAAAGTTTCGCAAAAATGTGTCGACTTTAAACTGTAGGTGCCGCCACTCATGTATATAAATTAACACACACAACATAAATGGGGTGAGAAACGAGGTCCATAAGTCTGACTGAAGGCTTGTAATAATCAATTATGTATGTATGTATGTATTGTTGGGCATGGCCAACACATTTCAACAAATTATCATGGCCAATGTTTCTCTCCATTTGTTATGAAGGGGTACTGTAGTACCCTTTGCATAATCGTTTAAGAACCATTCACATTGCCAGACTTCTTCGACTGATGTCATAACGGTGTGATATAATTCCTTCTACACTGGATGAATGTTTGTTCGAGTTGTTGTTTACATTGGTTACAATTCTGTTATAAATATTTGCAAGTATTTATTTCCACTTTGCTGTTCATTAAGGCTTTTTATTTTCTTGTTGTGATTTACATTTTATTTTAAAAATCAACCAATAATCAGCTTTAGTTGTGGCGTCATGTTTGCCCTCCTCCTTAGCCGTATCCTCTGTGATGTTTCCGTAGTTTTATCGACGCAATTACATTGTGTTTCTAATCTATTGTTCGGTCAAGATGAAGTCAAAGTTTCAAATTTCATTTAAAGTTTCTTTACATGATCTATAATAGACGGCATTTTCGTAACATTTTTTTTTCGAAAAACTCTTATAAAGCAACAGGAAATTGTTGCAAGAATTAAAATTGTGTTTACTGGCACACATTAAATTGCAATAAATTTTATTAAAACAAATCTGAAAATTTTTTCAGATCTCAGATCCGGTCAAAAGATATTTTAGCGGAAAATTATTAATTCCATACTCTGCTTTGCTACAACAACGATTTGATTTCTAAATCCATGTCTAATATTAATGCCACGGATTTCATCATTTCATTATTAAAAAGCACTTTTCTTGCTGAAGTATTTTTATATTGCATTCTCGCTACATTTTATAAGCATAAATGCAACAATGTAAATGCCTTAGGTAAAGTATTTTTAAAGAAATATTAAAGAATTTTAATAAAGTTCAGTCAGCTGGCTACTAGAAAAATATTTGTAAAGCAGAAAGGAAGTAAAAAAAAGGAAATAAAAATGATTAAATTTTTATACTTTTATGGAATGGCAGCACAATGTTTACAAATATAAAATAAAGTACCATTTTTGAGAAGGAGAATGGATCTTCAAATGGGAATAGTTCCTGGGGATGTCATTGAATTTTAAATTGTCATTGAAGCCATTTCAAGAAGACCAATCACGAAATCTTGCAGTGCAGTTGGATAAATTACAGAGACCAGCGTGCGTTGGAACAGCCACAACGCTGGAGTTCCTGCAGTATACAAAGCTTTCGCAAATGACAGTGAGTATTAGAACAAAATCTTAACCTGATAAATCAAGTGGTTGATAGATCCTGGCTTCAATGTACCCTTAAACATTCTCAAATTCGAAAGGCACTTCTTCAAAATGGATATCAACTCGTACCCAAAATATGATGATGTGTGATATGTAATGAGAATGAATCATTAGTACTTTTTTCATATGAAATTTGACAGCTCTTTTCTTGAGGGTGAAAAAAATATTTTTTACGAATAACTGTCAGCTCGATTTGACTATATTTTGCCTAGACAAACTTGAACGGAGCTGCTATTAGGCGGTATTTCTCATACAAAGTTGATTAGAGTGAGTAATGCTATAGAAAACTCTCATTAAAAAAATATTTTAGTTTTGAGGACTTCTATGTTATGCGGCTTAAGAAAACCCCACAAAGCGTGGCCAGCTCACATCACATCTATGTAATATGACCTTGCCTTCAAATCGCTATTGCAGTATATCCAGTGTGTGGCATATTATTGGTATGTAGATAATCCAATTCAAGCCAGAAGAAGTTGGTAATCATCAAGTGGTAGTGCTCGTCGAGTTTAGTGATGGCCTAGGCAACGTTGTTATCAAGTATATATGTACCGATGACGTCGCCAGATAGAGCTCTTACCAACTTTACTTAACCTAATTGGTCATTTCAACCCTTTAGTCAGGATTACAACCTAGCTGCTCATTCACATTCATGTTAACGTTTGATGATTTTATACTTAAGTGAGGAGTCCTGCTATTCAAGGTCGATTCCGAACCACAGAGTTGAGAATGTGCTGAGAGTAAGTCGCCGAAAAAAAATTTTTTTTTATTTTCCGTTTTGTTCAAGGTATTTAAGCTGGTATTTGAACCACGTGCTCTTGTCTAATAAACCAACACATTACCTACTGGATGTATAATAAAAATTATTGATAATATGGTACAGCAAACTTTCAAGCGGGATAATATTTTTTTTCCTTTAATTTTTATTTTGTCAATAATAAAATATATTTTGTAAATAATAATGTATATAATACATATATATTAAATTTGCTAATGTATTGTTTGTATTACGTGTTCAAGAACAAATTAATATGTATTTGCATTAAAGAACCGCAATCATCATTATTAATTAATTTAACAGGTTTAATGCTATTGCTGTTATGCGTTAATAAAGCCAAACAGTTAAGCATAAAGTGACAATAAGCATTATGCAAATATTTATTTACTCTTAAAAATTGTTGTTTGTCATTTAAAATGACAATTGAGGCCACCATTTGGTGGCCACGTATTTTATTTAATACGAGTTATTTTCATAAATATAACAGCTGCGTAAATAAATTGTACATTAATGCATTAAAACTGGTAAAATATACTGTATAAGTTATAAGGTACAGTAAAGCGAAATATGTATCTTCGTCGTATATATCACACAGATTTCATTACAAAAACATTTTTGAAACTTTGTTATGGCTTGTTTCAATAAGGTTTAATCGCACGCCCAAGCGAACAGCAGTAATTTAAAAACTACTCCTTATTTACAGCATTTTTTTCCGAGATGGGACAAACGCTTAGTTTACAACAGAGATCAGCAATGAGTATTCAAAAAGATGAGTAGAATCGAATCATACTGATAACTTATGATACTTATACGCATTCATACTTATATTAATATCATGGAACCTCTTCTCATATTCAAAATTTGAAGTACTCATCATATTCATACTTAACAACATGTATGATATTGTTGATTTCGACTCTTCATAACTCAACACATACTTGCTATCTTTGCTTGCTATCTTTGTCTTTTTCTTTCTTCTTTTTTTGTAAATGCAACAATGTCGTAGTGAGTACAAATAAATCAGAGTAGTTAAATTTCAATACTGTTGACTCACTCATGCTTAAAATTTCGTGAGTAGTTCTGAGTAGTGAAAATACGATTCATTGCTGATCTCTTGTACGAACATTAAAATACTCACTAAATGGTTGTGTGTTTGCTCTGTTTGCTGCTCTGACCTTTTTGCTTATCTGTCTATTTTCTGTTTTTGTAAATGCAACAACAACTAAGACTGTAAATGTTGATGAATGATTCCGTGACACTGGAATGATTTATAATACGTATAAGTATTTTTCTAAAGTTATAAATCTAGTTGAGTAGGCTTATGAATCACACATATAACGAATGGTATGAGTTTGATGTCAACGTTGGTTGTACTCATACTCATTGCAACCTGTACTTATAAATCAATGTTGTCGTGAGTACGAATGAATCAGAGTAGTTAAATTTCAATATTATTGACTTACTTATATTGAAAATTGCATGAGTGCTTATGAGTAGCGAAATAACGATTCAATGCTGATCTCTGGTTTACACTAGACCGTTGACGATTTTTTCCTTTGACTGAATGATGTGCTGGACAGTTTTGAAGACTTGTTAACAGGTATGTTGCTTTGGAGATATGTATATTAAAGATAATTTAAATGTAACATTTACAATATTCATTGCCTTATTCCTACTCTTTATATCTGATCTACCTACACATCAGTCAGTCTTGATTTTTGTATTATAAATGTTTATCTATTCATTTTACCTTTTAATTTTATTTCTATTTAAAAGCAAAACTTCCTTTTTGTAAAAGAAAAAGAGAAGAAAAAACAAATGAAAGAATCTTTTGTTTTATACTCCATTGAATGGAATTTATTTAGAAAAGAGAAATAAATACTTTTCTTTTTAATCTTTTTCCTTAGTTTTCCTTTTGCAATGTTCTAATTAGCTGATTTAAATTGAATGCTTCTATTTAAACATTAGATTAGAAGAGGAGTCTACAATTTTGTTTTCATTTTCAGTCTATATTCTACGTTTCCTTTTGTTATGGGAATTATTTTAAAACGATCTTTAATTATGTTTAATACTTTTAAAGTATTATTTAATTTAATCAATTGTTATATTTTTTGTTAAGTTTAAATATTCGATACGTCTTCTCTGGATGGACACGCATACGGAAATTCAAAAATTTCACTACTCTGGCGCATAATTCCTAAAGCTGACCGATTTTCTTCTATTTCACTCTAAAATCACTCTGCATTCAGTCAAAGTCTCTTATATTTTTTAAAGCAAAATAGCTTTAAGATAACTATTTACAAGAGCAATTGGTTTTCTGTTATAGGAGATGCAAAATTTTTCAAAGTCACTGCCTGCTGCACCCTCGTATACTCTCTAGGCTCTCCTATGATTAGTCGCTAGCTGTTTATGTGTGCAAAGTCTGTCAACTGGTACAAAAAAAGTGTTATAAGGTTTGAATAATTTTGTAGCGATATGGTCAGTAATGAAAGTCTAACCGTATTTCACAAATTTCACGTGTTTTGTTTACTCTGTATGCTCTAGTACAAATTTTATTCAACGGGCCCACATATGGGAATAATCGAGACCAAATGCACGATACCTACATTTATTATTACAACCCTTTGGTCAAGTTTACCAAGAGTAGATTCGAATCATACTCATAATTTCTGATACTTATACGCATTCATACTCATATTAATATCATACCTATACTACTCATATTCAAAGTTTGAAGTACTCATTTTACTAATACTTAACAATACGCATAATGTTGTTGATTTCGACTCTCCTTTACTCAACATTTACAAGGATCACACAAAAGAAGTATAATTCGAGCACGAATCACTACAATAATCACTAGAAGGTTGTGTTTGCTTTGATTGCTGTCTTTGTCTTTTTCTTTCTTTTAAATGCAACTACAACTAAGACTGTAAATTTTGATGAATGATTCGAATCACTCGAATCATTTATGAGTATTAGAAGTATTTTTCTAAATTTATGAATCTAATTGAATAGGCGTATGAATCGAACATATTGCGAATGGTATGAGTTTGATGTCAAAGTTGTACGCATACTCATTGCAACCTGTACTTAAAAATCAATATGGTAGTGAGTACGAATGAATTAGAGTAGCTATATTTCAATACTGTTTAATTAAATTTCTTAAATCACATAATGGATGTGTTCATTTCTTCATATCAACTCTTTACGCCAATAGCTTACTACCTGGGTATATGTCTATGTAAACAATATAATATGGTTAGAAACGTGTGAAATCTCATATAAAGTGTGTTTGCATGCTCAGGTGTACTTGCTATTGATGTAAGTATAATTTTTCCGATGTTAACATAAAGGTTAAAGGATCATTCCACTGCGCTTACTTTAATTTAATTTAAATGAACAATAATGAAATTTAACGAAGTATATCGTAGTTTCCTTAAATTATATGTTGAATATCGTAAAACGTCAACCCAAACCCACACACACACTTTTATCTTTTCATATAAAATTTCTCATACCACTTATCGCCACAAAATGAATGCATTTAAACCGCGTTAAGACGAGAAAATTAAAATTGTATTTCAGCTTTTAATTATTTCGATAAATGGCTGTTGAGATAGCATTAAAATGAATAAAAACAACGCTCTTAATTACTTAATGGCATAAGAGGAATAATTTCTTAATGTTTTTCCAATAAAATGCATGCCTAGCATGCATGAACAATAAAAATATTTCCTTTGTTATCAGTATTACGTATGTATGTATGCAAAATAAAACTGTATACAGACGTTCAACCAACTATGAATAAAAGAAGTATTTTATGTAACAATTATTTGCGAAATTTAAGAGACGAGATATGATTATTCATTTGTGAAACAAAAAATTTGTCATCAATTTATATACTGTTCCCAGGATTTCATATGGTGAGCAATTATTTTCGGTTTTATTTTATCCAAGGATAAGTTTATAATAAACAGTCCTGTGTAGTAATATTCAGTCAGTCGTTTGAGCCAGAGTTTCAGAGAATATTATCAAAAGACGCGGTCAATTCATTCTTGGAGTTGGATTTGTAATGTTATTGACATGATGCCTGAACATAAAGCTGGGTTTGTGGTAGCATTCGTTTAGAAGATGTTCATTTATTTCATAACGTGTAATTAATGTGCAAATAAATAAAGCGTGTGTGCGATATCAGAGAAATATTTTATCCGTTTAAAGTACTTATTGTTTGTCGTTATTTGTGGAATATAAAATCGTTACAATGTATGCCACGACTGCTCTGGGAGGAGAGCATACTAAATATGCAATTCTGTATGACTTTGGCGCCTGAATCAGGATGAATTTAACTGATGACATATGATATGTTGGCTTTGTGGCCCGCTGTCGATTGCTGTTTTTTTCCATATACATGCGGCTTAAGAAAACCCCACAAGAAAAACTGTAACGTGGTCACATCGCTCGATCTCAGTGGTCAGATCACATCGCCGAAACATGAGACGATCATGCCTTTCAATCGCTTGCACAGAATATCTAATTTATCATTGAGATGTGTGGCACGTGAAGTCGTCGCATTCTAGTTGGTAATGTGTTGGCTTACCAACACCGGCTTACCGGTTTCGAGTCCGGGCTCATAAATGTTTCGATTCATCAAAATTTACCGTCTAAATTGTTGTTGCATTTACAAAAACAGAAGAAAGAAATAGACAAAGACAGCAAACAAATCAAACACACATCCTTCTAATGAGTATTGTAGTGTCCGTGCGCAAATCATACTTATTTTGTGATTCTTGTAAATGTTGACTAAAGGAGAGTCGAAATCAACAACATCATGCGTATTGTTTAGTATGAGTACGATGACTACTTCAAACTTTGAATACGAGTAGTATAAGTATGATATTAAAATAAGTATGAATGAAATTATGAGTATGATTCGAATCTTCCCATATTTTTCAATACTTATTGCTGATCTCTGGTGTCAATCGATATATTCAAATATTGTATATTTTTTTGCACTTCTGTAATATACGTAAACCTACTATATTATATTACCTATTCAGCAATGCGTACTCTAGGTTACTGTAGGGTTGTGTAAGTATTTGTGATTGACGGTAGTACTGTGTCAATACAAAATGACTCTGGAGTCAAATTCCCTTCACACAAAAACTTGGTAAATTACCGTTATTCTCGCTAAATATTGATCGTAGGATTTCTTTATAAATTTAATTCTATTTAAGATTATATTTTAAAATAATTTCCATTTTTCCAAAGTCGATTTAGCTGTAAGTAACTCCGTTCTAAGCTAAATTACATTTCTCTTTTTTAGTTCTTTTTTCTTTTCATGTTTCTTTAACCAGTATTTCATTAGAATACTCTCCGGCAACTTTGTGTTCGTAGAAAAGACAAAGTAAAATGAAAAATTAAAAACATGACTTACCAAAAAACAGAAGAGAAAAAAGAGAAAATAAATCCTAAAGTGTTTTATTGCATTTTGTTTGTGTTGCTGCTTAGATTGCTGTTTCTTTGTTGTTGCCATTCACTCACACCTTAAAGCAATTATCCTGCAGCAATAAAATATATCCACGTTGTGTTTGTTAATTTTTTAACGCAAAACACAATTAAATTAAATGAACAATTGCAAACACTTGGAAACTTTGCCGTAGGATAGAGTATAAATATGATGTGACATGAAAAAGCAAAGCAAAGTCGTTAAAATTAGCAGACACTTAAACAAATTAAACATTGACTTTAACAACAACAACGACATATAATTTTGCTGTATTTGAATACAAAGTATTTATTTTCATGAGGCATTACGAATAATATTGATTTAAAATAATTACCCCAAAACACAAGATGGTTTTCTTGTAATCCAACAATTATTTGTGACAGATGTTGTCTGCAAAGGCAAACCATAAACAGCCATAATGTAGATATAATTGCTAGCAGTGGGAAATATTTGTTAATTTTATGTTTGTGTTTTATTTTACTGAGGATAGCTTTGTGATTAGATAAGTAGTTCATCAAGAACATCACGTCTACTCTATACAACACAGTACAGAATATTCTCATATTGTGTTGCGAAACAAGCATTATTTTCACATGAGCTTCTGGTAGATAATAATTAGTAACTATTACTACTCTGTGCATACGTTATTCTGTTCCATACTAGTCTTTGAAGATGACTTTTTAATTCGACGTCTACACTAAGTAAAACATTGGCAACTATACGCCCACTATTCGAAGTATAATATGTAGTGCAGCCTCATACTATGTTTAGATATGCACTTTTCTTGAGTAAATATTCGGTTTATTGAGTACAATATTTTAATTGTTCAGACATAATAATATACGCAGCTCAACTGCTTATTCAATATTCATTTGACAGCTGGTAAAAAAACAGCTGTGTTTCAACGAAATTGTTATTTTTTTTGTCGTTGTTGACATTTAAGTTGTCGAATATCAACAGAAAGTGTTCGATTAATTATAATATGCTCACTAAACATATATTTGTAGAATAAACTTCAAAATATAATGTTACATTCATACATTTATAAGCAAGTTAAACGCATCCTAATACCCAGGGCGTATACTTAATATTAACGAAGATATTTATTATAACAATCACGTTAATCATACGGCAGCCATTCAGTTGCTTCTTTATTTTATTTAATTTATTATGCATTGAGATTTCAAATTCAATTGCAAATTATAATTAAATATTATAATTAAAAAATATAATTAAAAAGCAAAAAAATGCGAGCAACTGTGCCTATTCCTTATCATAATGGATATGTACACTTAACCTATACCCTCCACATCATGTCTTGTTTTTGAAATAGTTGCCTGTAAGTCTTAAACTTTATTAATGTCTAATCAGTTTTAATTATAAAGACGTGGTAAGACATGTCAGTCGCCGTAGTCTAGTAGGTAGTGTGAGGCGAAGGCCAGACATCTCTAACAAAGCGAAATAGGAAAAAATATTTCTTCGATGGTTATTACAACCCTTCAGTCAGGATTATGGACCTAGTTGCACACAACACTTATGTTGTGTGCGTAAATTTTATACATGAGTGGCGGGATATACAGTTTAAAGTCGACTCCGAACAACAGATTTTTTGAGAAACTTTTTCATGGCAGGTTTATTTACTCCACTAGACTACGGCTATTTTGTGACTTCTCGACCGAAATCCGTTAATCGGGTTGTTAATGGCCAATTAAGTAAGTAAGACTTCTCGACGCCGTAGAAGAGACAAAAGAGTGCCGAACTCTATTGGTTTATTAAAATACCGTCGAAAATGTGTATTACATACATACATACCTAATTGGTCATTACAACCCTTCAGTCAGGATTATGCGATTAGTTTCTCACACCACTTACGTTGTGTGCGTTAATTTTTTTACATGAGTGGCGGGACCTACAATTTAAAGTCGACTCCGAACGACAGATCATTGCGAAACTATTCATGGCAATTTTATTTACTCTCAGAGTTTTTGCCTCAAATTTGCTGAGAGGAAGTCGCCGAAGAAATATTTTTCATATTTGGTTTTATTGTCTGACCGGGGATTTGAACCGTGATTTCGTGTCTAATGTCAACAACGATAAACAAAACAAACAATGTTGTCGAAACAACCAGCTGTTTTGTTTACCAGCTGTCAAATGAATATTAAATAAGCAGCTGAACTGCGTATATTATTATGTCTGAACACTTTTGTTCTCAAATAACCGAATATTGACTCAATAAAAGTGCATGTCTGGACATAGTATAAACCTGCTTTTCTGAGTTGTACTTGTGGATTTTTTTTATAATTGTCCACATAACTTGACCAATATGGCAAAATGATGTGGAATAATGACTGGACATTAAGGGACACAAAATAATAAGAATATTTTTTCTAATGAGCAAATAAATTCCAATTTAAAATTTCTCTTAGCTTAACTTGTTTTTTCTTAATGATATTTCTTGTATTTTAAATATTGTGTGTTTATTTTAGGGAAACATTTTTATTTTAAAAATCTCTGTGACAGGCGCCAACAGTCCCGATAGCTTGTCTGAAATGAAAACAAAACATGCTGTCAGCAGTGTGTGTGTACGGTACTCAAATTGTCATTTGTAGCCAATTTAAACAATTTTCTCGTTTGTTTATTTAACTTTTCCGTAATGGATGCTCATTAAAAAATGAACCACATGAACGCATAATAAAAAGAAGAGAAAAATTCTTCTCAATTAAAATTGTGCAATTTTCTTTAACGCTATTTACGTAGAGGGGGTGAGAAATTCAATGAAATCATATATTTGAATCAAAGAGTCAGATATAGTTGGCAATATGCTCTTTCGTCATATTTAATATCTGCAATGTGTTATGAATTCTACTTTTATATTTGAAAACATTTACTTTTCGCACAAGCCACGTCACTGTCGTCTGCACTTTTAGTTTAAAATAATACTTTCATCTTGAAGCAAAAACAGAAAAAATTAAATAAATTTGTTTTACTTAAGAACTTAACCTCATTATAAATGTTTACCGCAAGGAGGAGAAATAAAAGTGGAATCAATTCGTTTCTTGTTATCTCAGCACCACAAGTTGCGAATATATGTGGGGACAAAAAAAAATTTAAGTAGCTTGTAATATCAACCTTGAAGAAACCGTTACTTATTATATGGTCAACAAAAAGTAAGTTAAATAAACTTTTATATACGTTTACGTATAAAAAAGAACAAATTAGTTTTTTATTTAAGTTGGCGAGTGCCGTTGCACTTTAATTTCATTTACTCATCGCTACTCAACGAGTGCGATTTTTCGGAGAGGTAAGTAAACGAAATACTTATGGACATTGGACTTGGAAACGTTATAAGAAACAAAAAAAAAAATATAGAGAATAAAAGTGTTTCCTTGCTACCATGATCCGTACCAGACACAAGCAATGAGTATTGAAAAAGACGAGTAAATTTGAGTCATACTCATAATTTCTGATGCTTATACGCAATCATACTTATATTAATATCATACTCATACTACTCATATTCAAAGTTTGAAGTACTCATCGTACTCATATTTAACAATACGCATGAAGTTGTTTATTTTGACTCTCCTTTACACAACATTTTCAAGAATAACAAAATAAGTATGATTCGCGTACGAACACTACAATACTCACTAGAAGGTTGTGTCTTTTCCTTTTTCTTTCTTCTCTTTTTGTAAATGCAATAACAACTTAGACTGTAAATTTTGATAAATGATTCGAATCACTCGAATCATTTATGAGTATTATATATATTCTAAATGTCTGAGTCTGACTGAGTAGGCGTATAAATCGAACATATTTTGAATGTTATGAGTTTGATTTCAACGTTGTACTCATATTCACTGCAACCTGTATTTATAAATCAATGTTGTAGTGAGTACGAATGAATCAGAGTACTTAAATTTCAATACTGTTGACTCACTCATACTCAAAATTTCATGAGTACTTGTGAATAGCGAAATGACGACTAACTGCTGATCTCTGATCCGTACGTCAATGAAACGCAATATCTGCCGAATACATTACTGCTGTTTATGAGGGTGCAGCAAAATTTAATGCAGTCGATTTCCAAGGTTCACACTCAATTCTCAATTGGATTGAAATCAGAGCGTTGAACTTGGCAGCTTAAAATATTTGTGTTTTACTCATCTAAGCAGATTTTCTCAGGTCTGGATGTATGCTTAGCTTCATTAGCATCTGTCTCCACTTGCAGAGCAATACTTTCTGTAAATAATGACTTATTTTGTAAGAAAATCGAAATAGAATAGAGGCATAAAAAGAGAATCAAATGTTAAAGGAATGAAATTTATGCTCCCTGTGAAAAAATCCTCGTCTAATATTAAGAAATCTTATAAAAATTAATTTTTAATTTATTGTCCTCCACTGTATGTTGCTAATGTTGTTAGTTATGCAGTGTACTATGCTGCATTTTATTTACTCAAACACTTTCTCACACATTTTCTGTCGTAAAAAATAGTTGACCATGATCTGATATCCTTGTCCTTGAGTGATTTTTTTTTTTTACTGATTCCTCTTATTTTTTCTGTAATTTTGCATTTTATTTCTTTCTCTTCGTCAAACTTATGGGATTTTAAATTCCTTATTTTTAGCAGCAAAGTCTTCTTCAAAATGGATGAAAATTTTATTTTGCTACTCTTCAGTTATGTCTTGAGCTAAAATTCTGTCAACAAAAAATAAAAACTGGAATGTAAAATCAACTTTCTTCATTTTTCCTGCACACAATGGGAGTCTGTTGCATAAGTTTGCATTCAATTGAAAGTATGAGCAAACTCTGCTTATAAACTATAATGGAGATCACCAAACAAATACGCTAAAAGCATTTAAAGGTATGTACTCGTATAATGTTCTCATGCTTCTAAAAGGATAACGAAAGGACAAAGTTGTTTAAGTTAGAGTCTCAAAAAGTTATTGTGGGAAAAATTTAATTTTCAAGGTGTTAAATAGATTAGTGTGCTGTTTGTGGCGCTGTTCTGCTAGTTTCTTTGTAGTATTGTTTAAATTTGGTAAAATGTTAAAATAAATATTGGAATTTCTGTAGCATTTCAACCAATATTTGATTATCATACAAAAATAAAGCTTACATAATTGGCCATTACAAACCTTTGGTCAGGAACGCGACCTATCTTCTCACACCACATACGATGTGTGTATTAATTTTATACATGAGTGTAGGTCCCTACAGTTTAAAATCTATTTTGAACGACAGATTTTTTGAGAGACTTTTTATGGCAATTTTATTACTTCTCATAGTTTTTGCCAGAAATCTGCTGAGAGGAAGTCGCTGAATCAATATTTTTTTGTATTTCGTTTTGGTGAAGACATCTGACCTGGGGTTTATCTCATCCATTGTTTGTTTTCTTTTCTTTTTCTATTCCTTATCCAGAAACAACACTTATTAGTGGCAGCGGAATATCCAAGATGATAGGCCGTAATCCTGACTGAGGGGTTGTAATGGCCAATTATGTATGTATGGGATATCCAATATAGCATAAGCTGTGTGGCACGTTACGCCGTTCCATTGCGCATACATATATGTCGTTGGTATCCAGATCATACAGCTCGGACCAAAAGAAGTTGCTGCTAACCATTGTTGACAGTGATGGCCTCGCCAACATCGCTCTCCTAGAAATATGGACCCACGACGCCATTATTCACTCTATTGTTATGAGTTGTATAAATGTTCAATGAAAATTAGGGTCACTTGCCAACTGTACTTAAGTTCATTTAGCGAAAACACGTAGTAGTCTATGGTAGTTTACCTGTTCTTGAGCCAGGTTAATTTTGTTCGGGTATAGGCTTAAGACTGATGCGAAGTTTATTATCTCAGTATTTCCTGCACACTCTCTCAGACAGTAACGTTGTTTTCGGTCGAACTAGCGTTTCTTCGATGTATGAGTGTTTGTCGCTTGTTTGTAGGGCCAAGGGGGTCGAATTTACCCACCACATTGCTAACAGTTAATAGTGCTCTCGGTAGGATTTAATATGTATTGTCCGTTCATGGTGATTTGGTAAAACGGTTCAAATAAATAATAAAAAAAAAATACAGAAATTCACATTCCAAATATTTTTTTATTACATTTAATGCCAAATTTTTAAGTATGTGATTGTTATGACAATATGGGTCATTATTACAACTTGCAGTTAAAGTTGGGTTTAGTTAAAGGTAACTTTTGCTAAACTGAACTTTAAAGTCACCTTTAACTTTTTTCGTTATTACAACCTAATGATAAAGTTAGTTTTTTCAAAAATATGGCTTCCCGGAGCAATGTTGATAACATTGCTCAATTAATCAAGTTTTTTTAAATTCCGTAGCAACGACAGGCTTCTTTTTTTATTTTTTTTTTTAATATGGCAACTTCAAACATTAACTTAACTTTAAAAGTTACTGGTAGGGTGATCTTCCCTATAGCTTAACGCTCAATTCTACCTTATTGTGCACTTATAATAATGAAAAAAAAAAAGTTATTTGCCCGTTAAAATCCTCCCTTTAGTTAACGGTAAGTTGTAATAATGGCCCTATGTAATTTTTTATATTCCATCACATATAATCTTAAGGATTATTTTTGACATTAAGAGTCAAATTAATAACCATACACAGAATCCTTGATATCGTAATAAAACCACGTACAATCTTTTATATAAGCTGATGGCACATCATTTCAATGAAGGAAAACAGAGAAGCAATTAACAAAATCTTAATTAATCGAGAAAATCAACACTTTTTGTTATTAGAATCTGTACATTGTGTCTAATGGAAAATAATAAAAGAAAATAACACATAAAACTTGGAACTGATTTGAGAGCAGAGCTTAAGGTTGTAATTTTTCTGGGTCACACGTGTATACAACAAGTAGTCATTGCGTGTTCTATTGAGTCTGACTATAGTACTCTGATAGTAAACAAATTTGTCATGAAATAGGTTTTCAAAAATCTGTAGTTCAGCAAAAACAAAGCACTTCCTTCGTTCAATACATCCACTACTTGCCCGTGTTTCACATATGATTACTTGCACTTGAAATTGTCGGAATGAATGCAATTTTTAATGCAAATGTGATTTATTTTTGAAAATGGCACCAAATTTCCTAACTTTTTAATGAATTTTATACGCTTTCAGCTACGTCCACTCATTGTGCGAGTTCTTAATGCATCTGTATTTTTCGGCAGCAGTAAGGATTTTCCAACGTGAAAAAGGATTATGAGTTGCACAACTAGCTCGAGAATTGTTCTTTCAACTGATGTATGCTGCATTGATATACATACATAACATAAGTGTTCTTAACAACCCTTCAGCCAGGATTACTACCTAACATGTCACATTTATATAAAACAACGTATAACCAAGTGGGACCATCTAAAGTAAATGACTAGCTTTTAAGTAACACTACCAATATTGTGATAATTTCTATATATTTATAGGCCTTATACACACTTGCATACATTTTTTGACTTTTTCAACTTTAATTTTTTTTATTAAATTTAAACATTTTAACACACTTCTTCTAACTGCCACGTTTATGGCTACTGTTGCTTTCAGGAATATTTTGGAGTATGCACACAGGCCATCAAACATGGATTATATACTCGGAATACGAAATGTATTTTTTTTATTTTTTCGCTTTTATAGACAATAAATTTGTCATAAAAGATCTGCCAGGGTTAAGCATTTATTGATAGTGAAGTGGTGAATCGTTAAAATAAGAATTTATTGTTAAAATCGATTTTATAAGAATTAAGCCAATCGTTTGCAATGACATAAAATCCAAACGGACATATGATGCTTAACATACATCAAAAATAATATAATCTCAACTGTAGCATTTAAATTCCAAGCGAATATTGTGGAATAAATTTAATATCAAATGAAATTTAAATATTTTGTATACATTTAAAGCTGTGTATACATACATACATAATTGGTCATTACAACCCTTTAGTCAGGATTATGGAACCTAGCTTCTCAACACCAGTCATGTTGTGGGTGTTTAAGTTAAACTCGGTTTCGAACGACAAATTTTAGAGAAAATTTCACATGGCAATTTTATTTACCCTCTGAATTTTTGCCAGAAATTTGCTGAAAGGCATATATCGTTTTCTTGGAATTACCAGAGCCGGCGATTATAATTCATTGACGGCCAGCTTTTATTTTAAATGAGCTTTTTGCTGAACATTAAAATAAATACATGGAAGTATGTGTTATTTTTTTTAGAATTTTGAATAAATAATACTGGGTTGTTCGGAAAGTAATTTCGTTTTTTCCCGACCGAGGATTTAATTGTATCTTCTGCACCCAACTTTACACTTAAGCCGTATAATTTTTATAGGATTTTAGGATTGTGTGTGAAAAATTGTAATTAATTCTACGCAGTAGTTTTTCGTTGGTGTTCTTTTATATATGGAGATCGAAAAGCAGCATTTTCGACATATCTCACTGTTTTACTACAGAAGGGGTAAAAATGCTGTTCAAGCCCGAAAAAACTGGCCGATGTGTATGGAGAAGTTGTGTTGACAGTACGCCAATGCCAGAACTGGTTCGCTGAATTTCGATTCGACAATTTCAATGTCGAAGATACACAACGTTTGGGAAAGCCGGTTGAAGCTGATAAAGACGCGGTAAAGGCATTAGTTGATGTGAACCGACGAATAACAACACGTGAGATCGGATTGAGGTTAATATTTGTTTAATATTATACGAAAACTGTCTTTCATTTCCACAAAAAAAAAATGAAATTACTTTCCGATCAACCCAATATAAAAACAGTATTTGGTACCAAAGGTTTTCTTCTAAAATCCATTGAATTATTTGCAAATTTTATTTAAATATTAACAACAGCAGTTACGCCACTGTTAAATATGTTCACATAGAATGATATAAATTGCTGTTAAGATAGTATAGTACGCCTTATCGTTTAAATTATATACTTACATGTGCAAATGTGATTGCATGTTTCAATGGAATCGTTATATCCTTCTTATACTCTTAACATACTTCCTTTAAAGCTAATATTCTACGTTGACGGAAAATGCCACGTAAACTGTTTAATATCCGAAGTACAAACGTGCGTAAATTTCACACTCGTTAACAAAATACAGACCGTTCTTCACGAATGTAAATTTGTGTACACATTTGAATGTGATAGAAAAACCTACAGACATTTACATTTTACAGTCTCATTAGTATGCATTTTTACGTCCTTTGATTTTGAACATTTCATGCGAATGTATCGAATATCATGTGGAGTATGGATGGTTTACATATTGAAAATTTCACGTTCGTTTTCCACAAAGCAATTTCGAAACGAGGTGAAAAGGCGGAACATTTGTTCCGCACTCAGTTGGCACATTGGCTTCAACATGAAGTTAAAATTTCATTACAAGTATTTCTTAAATTAGATGGTGGTAGTAAAGAATTTTAGTTCAATTAATTGGAAATTTTCAACAGGATTTATAGAAACTAATTTCTTAAAATAAAAACAAAAATATCAAATGTGATTGTTCTTTGATCTGTAAATATTATGTGTTTTAATATAATATTGTTTAATAACAATTATTACAATTTTAATAAAAATCAAAAGCAATAAATTATAAAGCCACCTTCCATCATCATTTTTCCAAATAGTTTTGGACTAGCGCCGCAATATGTGGCCGAACATTGTCATGATGGTAAATTACGGCCTTGTATTAGGTCAAGGTGTCTTTTGACCAATTATTAACACGAATCAATTGTTATCTGCACAGGCCTCTCTTGAAAATTGGACCACTAATCATTAGGTTTGTAATATAAATGCACCAAAAATATGCAACGAAATTGAAACATGTTAAATGGGAAATTCAAGGTCGAAGCATTCCAATGAATAACACAGAAATGCTATCTAATTTTCAATTGTTACTGTTAATCATTCGGTTGGCTTATGCAAAGGCTGTCTATAAAACTCAAGGTCATTTGTCATAAGCTTGTTGCATAAACTTAAAGGTTGTTTTTTTTCAATAATTTTGTTATGTTTTTACCTTTTTAAAAACGTTTAAAATATGAGATTTGTGTTTAGCTTCAATTAAGCACTTTATTGTTCACACAATTTTTGTGTGTCACTGTTTACAACTTGATGTATCCACCAATAATTTGCTTTATTCGTTATTGTTCTTTACACTTCTGTTCGCGTATACACTAACAAATGTTCGGTAGATCTTTACATAGACGATCTTCAAACCACGACTGTTTTCTTCATACGCAACGCGTCTTCACACAAGACTGGCTGAATTCTTACTACACGTTGCCTGCCCACGTAATCAGTCTGATGAAGGTTCTTGAAGTCGAATGTTTGGGATTTCGACTTCTCAAGAACTCTATAGCGACTTCATTGTTGTTTGTGTATTTTGTTGTTGTTGCATTTTCGCTTACTTGTTTATCCCCTTTTCTTTCATATTGATGTTGTTGGTTTATTTATAACCAGTTCGTTGTATTTTTTTTTTTTGTAGCATTTGCTCATTTTAAAGTTAAAGGATGTACACCGTTTCCATTTTCGTAACAATATTTTGCATCTTTATGTGTGGACATGAAAATTCTAAAAATATTGTTAATCACCACAATAGTTTCCTTCTTTAATATTCGCATTTAAAAAATGTATAGACTTTTACATATTTCTCATTAATAAAATAAGAAGATTTCATGTTAATAAATGCACGTATACTAAATATTATATTGTCCCGCAATGTGGTCAGAATTACTCCTGTAGTATTTGTTGCAATAATGCTAGATTATAGTGTTTTTCTGCAATGTACTACCGGGATACTTTTACCAGAAATTCAAAACTTAAAATGTTTTTTTAATTTATTTTAAAACTACAAGTACACAAGTTCAAATAGCATACATAAATAATAAAAATATTTTTCAAATTGTATACTAAAACTAGATATTAAAATATAAATTCTACTTCAATAACATATTTTGCTGTTTGCTAAAATCCAATGTTTCCCATGGGCTTAATTTACAATTTTGAGCATTAGCACAGGTACTTAAACTAATAAATACATGAATGTAAAACGCATATACATTTTCATTTATGAAAACTTTCTACCACATTTGAGACTGTAAATGCGATTTGTACTTATTAAATATTTTATTTTCAGTTTTCATTTTTAAATTTAAATTCAAACTGTATATTGAAATTTATATTATTACGTCTTACAATAAGAAGAAGCCCATTTTTGGATGAATATGTACGTGAAGAAACAAAATTATCGCATTTGAGACGATATCAATCCACATGAGATCCAGGAGCGTTCAATTCATACTGGAAAAGTAACCGATTAGTGTGGATTTCTAGCATGTAAGGGTCACGTGATGATAATTTGTACCAGAGATTAGCAATGAATCGTTTTTTCGCTACTCATAAGCACTTATGAAATTTTGAATATAAGTGAGTCAGCAGTAGTCAGTTAACTACTCTGATTCATTCGTACTCACTACAACATTGATTTACAAGTACAGGTTGCAAAGAGTATAAGTACAACGTTGGCATCAAACTCATACCATACGAAATATGTTTGATTCATACGCCTACGCATTCACATTCATAAATTTAGAAAAATACTTATAATACTCATAAATGAGTTGATTGATTCTAATCATTCATCAAAATTTACAGTCTTAGTTGTTGTTGAAGTCGCCGTAGTCTGGTAGGTAGGTGTTCGCGTATGAGACCTAAAGTCCGGGTTCGAGCCCCAGGCCAGACATTAAAACGAAATATGAAAAAAAAATATTTCTTCGGCGACTTCCTCTCAGCAGATTTCTGGCAAAAACTCTGAGAGTAAATAAAATTGCCATGAAAAAGTTTCTTAGAAATCTGTGGTTCGGAATCGACTTTAAACTGTAGGTCCCGCCACTCAAGTAAGTATAAAATTAAGGCACACAATATGAGTGGTGTGAGAAGCTAGGCCATAATCCCGACTGAAGGGTTGTAATGGCCAATTATGTATGTATGTATGTATGTGTATGTTGTTGTTGTATTTACCAAAAAAAACAAAAGACGAACAAACAAAAAGACAGATCAGCAAACATAGCTAATACACAACCATTTAGTGAGTATTGTAGCGTTCGTACACGATTCATACTTATTTTTTGATTCGTATGGTGTCTTGAGTTATGGCGAGTCGAAATCAATAACATCATACGTGTTCTTAAATATAAATATGATGAGTACTTCAAACTTTGAATATGAGTAGAGGTTCCATTATATTAAAATAAGTATGCATATATTATGGGTATGATTCGATTCTAGTCATCTTTTGTACTGGCTCCCCTGAATGCAGTGTCATTGATTCTGTTAAACCTTGTGTTTCTTGTGTGCTTTCCTTAAGTTGCAAGCGCATGTGAATAAGACTGATATCATTGAAGATTTTTTAGTAAAATTTGAGCATATTGGCAACATGAAATATGCCAAGAAATATGAAAAAAAAAATATTTCTTCGACGATTTCTTCACTGAAAATTTCTGGCAAAAACTCTGAGAATAAATAAAATTGTAATGAAAAGGTTTCTCAAAAATCTGTTGGCCTGAGTCGACTTTAAACTGTACGCCACGCCACTCATGCATAAAATTAACACACGCTATTTAAGTGGTGTGCTAAGCTAGGTTGTAATCCTGACTTAAGGTTTGTAATGGCCAATTATGTATGTGTTACGTATGTTATGTAGTTTTCCATAATAATTCACCGTATTTTTTTATATTCAATTTACTTTTGACCTGAAAAGAATTTTCTTAAAAAGCAAATTAAATACTATTTAAACAAAAATTAAACTTGAAGTACTTTGTACGTAGCAGAATTAGAATAAAATTAAATTGAATTATGAATTTTCAAAATATTCCTATGTAACTTCAGAATGAAATTAAATTCCATTTAAATGAAATTAAAATAAAATGATATGAATTTGAATTCTTCATCAATTTTAAAGCTATTTATGCAATAATAAAATGATAAATAATAAACAAGAAACAAAAAGAAAAAATTAATAACAATGTAAAATAAATTAAATGTATGATTTTGCATAATTTATAATAAGAAGTTTTTTGTTTTTTATAAAACATTTCAAAGTGATTTTAATTACATTGTATAACCTCATAATTGCATTGTATAATAGCTTTAAAGAAAATATGTAATTAAATTCAAAATGCATATGTTTGTAAGTATTGGATCATACACAGGGTGCATGATTCGGTTCTGTCAAACGATTAGGTCATGTTAGAAATCATATAAATTTGTGCTTAATTTATGGGTCATACAAAAAGTTATATTCTATTTAAGAATGTGAAAATATTAAAAGAAATTCAATATTTTAAGGTCTTGTTACTACAAAAAAAAAAAAGTTGAAAAAAATGCTTTGAATGAAGTCAACATCTGGTAGTGGTTTGACCAACTTCCTTTCAATCCTTATATCAGAATTGTGATCTAGATTCTCACAAGATTTATACATGAGAGGCTGGAGCAACAGTTTATAACAGTTGACAGTGTGCCGACTCCACACAACAGATTTCAGAGAATGTTCATTGCATTTTTTTACTCTCAGGGGTTTTTTTTCTGTCCAATAGACTGCTGAAAGGAATTCGCCAAAACAAATTTTTTTCATTATTCGTTGCTTGTTATTGTTTGACATGTCTGAGCCGGGCTCTCTACCTACTGGTTTACATGAACTTCCGTATGGAATGTATTTTTGTTCAATTTCTGGCTGGAGCGTACCCAAAATTTCCTATAATTGCAGCACATAAATCCGACTGAAGTTCTGTTCATGTCATACAATTCAGACCAAAATACGTTTGTACTCAACGACCCTATAAAGCACGTCGTTGACAATAATGGTCGAACAAAAGTTGTTCCCAAAGAAATATGGACTAATATAGCCACCATATAAGTTGTGTTTTTTTGGGATGCATTTGGTATCCTCCAAAATAAATACAATAAACAAATCTGCGCGCACTAATCGTTAGCGAATATCCAATGAGGAATGAGTAGTAGTGCTATTCTGTTGAAACCAAATGTCGTTGGGATCCAGGCCATCATGGACATATAATGCTCACCGTTGATAGTGTCGGCCTGACCAAACAAATTTTGAAAGAAATATGAACGAAAGACCTCTTCAGGCCAAATAGTAAACTTTTCGGAATATACTGGATGCTCTTGGATCACATATGGACTGGTTTATCCAGAAATGGTTCTCAACGCATGGTTACCCACGCTCATTTAGCGAACAAATGTCCATTTTGGTCGATTATCCGTTGCATATCCCTCTTATTCTTAATATGTCATGTGTATGTATAGCATAGTATGAGCATATATTTTGTCTTCTAATTTAAGAAAACATTTGTTACGCCACAGTGTTTTATTAAACAATCAATACCAGAATAATTTGTCATTTCTTTTGAGAGCGTACGTAGTAGGTACGCATATACGTTCACAAATTCTCATGCATACTTGAATAGAACGCTTTGAGCTGATAAAATATCACAAAAACGATGTCAGAAAAACGAAATTTTTGGTGTTTTGGAATCGATTTTTGAGCAAGAATTGAAAATTACTATTCATGTTCTCACATACGAACTCTATATATGTTTGTATGTATGTGCACATCGCGTGCTTTTCTTGCAGTTTAATAGAGTCAGAGCTTCTGTAACATTTTTGCAAGACAATGTTAAGTTTCGTATCGCAATCAGCAAAGGACTAAACTGCCTATAGAAATTATTTATATCCTTAAATGCAATTCAGTTCGAAATACGAGAAAATTAATTTATGTACCTGTCTACTATACATTGAGAAACACTGTAATTTTATGGTTTTTCCTACAAAAACACTAAAAATTGTTTGTGTTCGCCCAAGTATCTAACCACCGTGTTGTATTTATAATGAGGGTATTGGGTTGTATGCAAAGTAATGATGCTTCACTTGACAAGTTCCAGCATTAAGGGCATTATATAAGGGACTCTTGTAGAAAGCTAGATAATATAATCGCCGACACATTTGACATCACTGAGAATGTTTAAAACTGCTGTAAATATCGTTGATGTAGCATATGTGGAGATTCTGATATTTTAACAAATTATTTATAATTTATTTTGTAGGCAAATCACTGCACTCCTGGTACTCTCAATCCTTCTCCTTTAAAGTTTCCAAAAAAAAAGTATTCTTTGCAAAATATTCTGCAGACCTTAATGCTAAACTGTATTCAAAATATTTACTGTGACGTGTAACCAGGAATTTTAAAAGGCTAGATAAATGTGGCAAAGCAACCTTTAAGAATTTTTACTGACACGGGTGTTCGGCGCAAAATTACTCTTTAAAATACAAATTATTTCTTGATCGCATAAGAACTGTCTTCCTCGCAAATTTCCGCATTAATACGAATATGTATTAATTGAGTCTTGTAAAATTGAGAAAATTATTGCTGAACTCAACAAAATGAGATCTTCGAGATTGGATGAAATCCAAATGTTTATAGAACTGCATCAATAATGGATGGTTGTGCTACTTATATTGATTTGTAAACATTGAAAAATTCCTATGAAAGAAAAGTCATACAAGAAGTTGTCAGTCGCCTTTCACTATGGTTTTTTTAATGTTTCCATTTTATTGAGCTGCGGTATCTTTTAAAGGTAATTCGATAATTAACCTTATTTGTATGTATTGGCAACTACAAAGGTATATCTATATAATTGGCCATTACAACCCTTCAGTCAGGATTACGGCCTAGCTTCTCAACGCCTCCCATGTTGTGTGTGATAATTTTCCAACATGAGTAGAAGGACCTACAGCTTAAAGTCGGCTCCAAATGACAAATATTTGAGAAACTTTTCATGAAAAGTTTTTTACCCTCGGAGTTTTTGGCAGAAATCTGCTGAGAGGATGTCGCCGTAGAAATATTGTTTCATATTTTGTTTTGATCGGCGCCAACGCACTACCTACTAGTCTACGACAACTTTAACGACTTCAAAGGTATATTATTATCGATTATTACCTTTTTGTTAGTTTCTCACGCGATATATGCTGTAATTATTTACTTATTCATTAGTGGGTACCATTGCTTTGAAGATAGCTTTGCTTTCGAAAACCGCTTTTCATATTTCTTTTAGCTTTTCCTGAAGTTATTAGAACTGAGGTTTGAGCTGTCGATCTGAAGTCTAGTAATCCAATACGCTACTGACATCAAAAACTTTAATTATGTAGTTCCGCTGTGTTTTAATAATAGACCTACTCTACCTCCTGACTCTACGAGTTCTTCTCTAAACGTTGCAAATTTCTTTAACTTATTTACTGATTGGCAGATTAGACCTAACTGAAACTTTGACATTGACTGACACTAAAACGAAATCAAGTAACCCTATACTGCACATTTGTCGAGATATTTCACTCATGTTTGAATCAACATAACTTTGCCCATGATGAATCAAATAGCTGTCTTCACTAAAAAATTTAACCTGTAATGCTACAAAGTATTGGCTGATACATAGATACCAACACCATCTATTCACATGAAATCCATTGTATTCTTTAAATGATCCAATTCAATCCAGAGATGGGTACTGCCTTTGTGAATAATGGCACCACGTTTAAACAAGAAATATTAAAAGCCGAACAAAAATAATGGGGACGTAATGGGCAAAAAATTAAACTCCCTAGCTACAGTTTTTCTGATAGTGCTATCTCATGAGTAAATAAATATAAACTCCATTAAATATGAACAGGTAATAAACAGTATAAATACACATACTCGTACATATGTCACATAAATGTCACATGAAAGTACAATTATAACATAACTTCCATCTCTGTTACAATTCTTTAAACTATGAAACGAGGGGTATGATAAATGTGTGTTAGTATGCAGATAAGTACTCCCCTGGTATTACTTATGCTTTTCGCTTGTATTAGAGGTTAACGTATGATGCACTATTTCACACAACTCTTGTTATTCGAAAGCAACCACATGTTTAAATCGCAATAGAAGTGAATGACAATTGAAATACTGAACAGAGACAAAGGCAAAGACAAAGACATTGACAACGGAAAAAAAGCGAGTATATGTAAAATAAAACCCGACTTAGTTAAGCTGCAAATGATTATAAAAACACAATGAGAAACAGAAAATGTAGAATATAATTTAAGCGTGCCTTAAATTCATTTGAATACATTAAGTACCATGTTGCAGGAAACATACACTAAAATAATTAAAACAGTATATGTACTTTTATTTATAATGTTCTGTATATTAGCATACAAGTTTAAATGCTTAAGAATAATTAAACAAAGATCAAAGAAAGCTTATCTTAATGGCCATGAATAAGTTAAACTTTGTAAGCACCTAAACCAATATACATATCTACATAAGATCTTTAATAAGTATGTATACAGAATTCTTGAAAAAATTCTCCCATGCGATAAATAAATTTGTCACTCTAATGAACGGCTTTTCCATAGTCTTCTTTGGATTTCCCGAGACCCTGAGCATTATGGTCGCATGTCTAAGCTGCGTTTTGGACCGTGGTCTCAGGGCCTCATTCCAAGCCAACACAATACCTACTAGACTTTAATATCAGATGCCTCAGTTAATTCGAATATTATCCACTCATGTCATAGGTAATCTCAGTCTCGTTGTCAGCAGTGTGGTGCCTGAAATATTGCTAGACTCTGCTGGTCACATATAAACAGGAAGACGATTGACTCACTTCTGTCCTTAAATCGTACGACCAGACATCCCACAATACCGTTTATTACGGGTCACTGTTCTTTATGTTAGCGTGTAGATAGACTTTGCATTCCGGCATACGACATCTGCATGAGTTGTGTGTCTAAGCAGGAGAAAGAGACTGTTTTTATCTCATGTGGCAGAGAGAAGGTTTTTAAAGTCTCAATTTACGGCATCCTTGACCGAGTTCTCTAATATAAAAATTACTGCAATGGCAAGATTTCATCTGCACTCTCGTTGGTCTCCTCTAGAAAATGTATGAGTAAAATTGATTGTAGTTTCACAACGGGCCACCACCTAACCTAATCTAACCTATGCAAGTTTTCTATATTAAATTTTCATGGGAACCAAATAATATTTTGTACAGAATTTATCCAAAAACATATTGTAGGATTTTGTGCTATTGTATCAGATCAGAAATGATTAACGGAATTTATTTTCATTTATTTGCTGACAAATACTAGAGAATAATTACATTCAGGTTATTCTAAATTATAATGAACTATTATAGACAGAAGTAACTTTATTAGAAGCAACTGATAAAAATATGTACCAATAAACGTTTACACTAAACAAGAGCTCTTTGTTTTTTTTTTTAATTTAATCTGAAGGTAGAATACCATGGTGCTATCCAATATTATAAAAAAAATTACAATTAATTTTCTTTACAGCAGACTATAAAAAAAAATAAATAAAACAGACAGAAGAACACCTTCGTAGAAAAACATGCTCAGTCATAACAATATTAGTTTCACATGAAATGTTCATCATGCTGTTCATTACAGCTGTTAAAACAAACTGTTAAGATTGTGGTTAAATTAAATGATGACATTATGAAAAAGAAAAGAAACAGTTATAATGACTTGCTAGAGCGCAGAAGAATGCGGCGTTTTATATGCCGCATCACAACATATATTTTTTTGAAAATAATCAGCAAACGAGTAAAAAACTTATAGTAAACCATGGCGAAAATTCAAATTTCCTACAATACTGTTTATTTATGTCATCCGCATCATTGCGCAATCTTCAGAATAATGGATGTAAAGAGTTATGTGGTTGATAGACCCCTGAACAGATAACCATTGGTAGGAAAGTACCCTTAAATGCAGCATATTACCTTACTGGCCTTTATGGTGGTTCAGTTAGATTGAAGGCCTTGCCGAATTCTATGAAAATTATATCACAAGGTTGCTGAAGCTTGTTGATCTGTGAAAAATGCAACTTCTCGACCCACGAAATAGTTTATTTAGGCTATAAAATCAATAAAGATGGGTTAAAACCAAATCCTGTTCGAGCTGAAGCAATTTACAACATGCCAGAGCCAAAAGATGTCTCTGAGCTACGATCATTCCTCGGGGCAATCAATTTTTATGGCAAATTTGTTAGTCAAATGCACAAGCACCGAGGCCCGCTAGATGAATTGTTGAGAGCAAACACTCCATTGGAATGGAATGCCAAACGCCATATCAGTTTCATGAAATTGAAAGAAATCATAATGTCAGACTTACTGCTCACTCATTACGATCCTGTGATCTGTGATGCATCAAATTACGGACTGGGGGCATGTACCTTTCATGAATTTGAAGATGGATCGATAAAGGCGATTTCTCATGCATTCATATCGCTTACTGCAGCGTAAAAATCTTACAGCCAAATAGAGAAGGAAGCGCTGGCTCTTATTTTTGCTGCAACAAAATAAATAGGATTTTTGTGATCCCAATTGTAGCTGATCTTTTGGTGTTGCTCTTTTACCTTCAACAACAATGGGCTCAAATCATTAACACTTGCCGCATCTGCATAAAAAGGAAAACATGGCTGAAAAAACATAATAAATAACAATATGCACGTTAGTTATTTATCTGATAGCTTTTCGTGAGTACATATTAATATTTTAGAATTTTTTATATTATTACGTAACAAAATTTCTTAACAGTTTTTACTCCGTATAACAAAAAACAAACAAAAAAAAAGGAAAAACACGCAAACTAAAAACAAAACCGCAGAAATATCTGAAATATTACGATGTTTTGTTCCACATGACAAATCACTGCTTTTATATGTTTTTCTTTTTATGTACAGACGTAACAAAGTTACGTAAAAAGTATGTGTTTATGACATCAAAAGTTGTGTATGTATTTTCAGCATTTTATGTTATAATTATTAAAAATGTTTTCAGTACTGTAAGGATATAAAGTAAAACATTATTATTCTATCATAATAATATACTCGTACGTATTATATTCATAGCTGTATGTTCGCTTTTAACACACACTGTTCTCATATTTACAAAAGTTCAACGAACTTGAAAACATGAATAAAGTTTTTCAACAACGAAACAAAGTACGAGTAATTAAATTTTCGCGGTAATTTTAGTACATACATGGCTTTTTATTTATTTAACAAATAAATGAAAAAAAAAAATGAAGGAAAAATAAATTAAAAGTTTTTGTTTGAGAAAAAGGCGAACTTTTGAACAACTTTATTGTAGTCATGTTAAAATTTGGTAATTTTGTAAATTATTTATTATTATTATTATTATTGAAGTCGCCGTGGTCTAGTAGATAGTATATTGGCTTATTAGATGAAAGGCCCGAGTTCGAATCCCAGGTCAGACATCAAAACGAAAAATATGAAAATATTTCTTCGGCGACTTTTTCTCAGCAGATTTCTGGCAAAAACTCTGAGAGTAAAAATTGCCATGAAAAGCTTCTCAAAAAATCTGTCGTTCGGAGTCGACTTTAAACTGTAGATCCCTCAATTCATGTATAAAATTAACGCACACAACATGAGTGGTGTTGAGAAGCTAGGCCATAATCCTGACTGAAGGGTTGTAATGGCCAATTATGCATGTATGTAAATTATTTTACTTAAATTTTGCAGTGAATTGCACTAGAGAACTCCAAGCAAATAATACGAATTATCAGAGCTACATATATAGGAGGATTTTGAAATTCAGATGATATCAAGTCTGTTCAGAAAAGAAGATGAATTATATAGAGATTCTTACGTAAGCTTCAAGCTTTAGATAATGTTTATGATACTTTTTTACTCTTGCATCAGATGCCCAACATGCGGCACAGAAACAGACGTCAAAGTATCAGCAAAAAATAAACTGTTTAGTTTATTATGTCAAACCACCATGGACAACGCTTAATGGGTGCTGTAGCAGTTGGCAACATGATCAAACAAAATTGTCGAATTCGGCACGATATACTAATTTTAATGAGATCGATGGCGAAAATGTCATTATTTGGTATTGATTTTGGGCTGGCTGCGTCATAGTACCATATTTCTTTGCAAACAAAGTTGGCTAAGCCATCACTGTCAACGGCTAGCTTAATAGATCGATGGTTACCAATTCTCTTTAGTTTGATTTGAAATATCTGGACAGCAGCCACAACCACAGCTGCCTGCCACGCAGCTCTTGCCACAATGAATATTCTACTTGAGCGATTTAAGGGAATGGCCATCTCATGTTAAATTAATGTGCAATGGCCACCGAATTCATGCAATTTGATTTCGTTAGACTTTATCTTGTCAAGTTGTTTTACGTCGTGGATGTGAATAATCCACATTGCACAGCTGTCCTCTAAGCCGTACCGCGCATTAGAGCGATGTTATATTTCACATATAATGTAATCGAAAGCTGTTTCAAATGAATAAAAATATTCCCTAATATCACACACACCCTTTGTTTCATTTAAATTCTAAAGTACACTTCTGAACACTTAAAAAATACTGTTTACATGCAGCATAGAGTTTAACAAGATTTCGTTGAGCAATAGCTGAATAGTGGCCTAATGGGACTAAGCCAACATACTGACTGAGTGTGTATCAGAGATCAGCAATGAGTTTTCAAAAAGATGAATAGAATCGAAACGTACTCATAATTTCTGATACGCGTTCATACTTATTTTAATATCATGGAACGTCTAGTCATAATCAAAGTTAGAAGTACTCGTCATACTCACACTTAACAATACGCATGATGTTGTTCATTTCGACTCTCCTTTACTCAACATTTACAAGAATATAATTCAGACTTAATGCCGCCTGACAATAAGGCATTGTTCCGGTTTTTCCTCACGCTGGAAAACCAGCCCAAAAGCTTGATAAACGAAGCTATATCCTTGACATCAATGGACGATTGCTTCGTCAAGGTGACAAGCATTGGAGAGCCAAATAACCTATATGTGCACCTCGCAAGAGATGGGCACTGGCGAAGAAAATGGATAACAGTCTCACCAGTGGATCTGTAGCCACGGCAGAAGTCGTTAAATGGGATTCTTCCAAAACCGGCCTTCTATCCAAAAGCGGTGGAGCAGGACTCCTCATTGACCCAGTATAGGTTGTCATCTCGGAAGAATCTTCTCGCGATGGCCAGCTTGAAAGAGTTATTCTGGAAGTAGTGCACCTGCCTTGGCGAGCTCGTCGTTTCCTAGAATGTCACAGTGCCCGTGGACCCAGATAAGTTTGACAAAATTCAAAGCAATAGTAATCACTTGCTTAACACCATCTTGAGTCACTTTTGAGAATCTTTTCTCTATAATTTAGAAGAAAATCTCTTTTTTTTTTTGTTTGTTTGTTTGATTTTAATAACATTTCATAACAGTTCCGTTGCAAATGTTAATTTATTTTAACTTTATTTGCTGGCAAACAGAATTTAATTAAAATATTTTAAAGTTATAAATTGTTTACATTGCCTTCATGCATGTATCTTTATTACTTTAGCATTTCATTTAAAAGTCATTACTGTCATCTTACTGGATGTAGAGAATTTAATTAAAACTGTCATATATCTTTTCCAAAGAGTATAAAATACTTGCACATGGTCACACCGGAAAGCAAAACAATTGAATTGAGGCAATAAACATCTGGTGTTGATGTCTGAGCATATAAAATTCACTTGATGCATATGCTGTACGTCCATGCAAAATCTAACATTTTAATTAAAAATATTTGAAACAACAAATAAATGAACGTTTCATATTAAATTTTAGGCAATTTATTGAAACTTCAAAAATTTTATAAATCGAATTTTTTCAATAATATTACTACACCCATACATATGTATGTATGTACATACCTAATTTATTTACGTTCTGGCATCTAGTAGATAATGCATTGTACAAATTTCCGAACCAACTTTCTTGAATATTGGCCCACAGTTTTACAATGTGATGTGCTATTAGAAATTGAGAAAATTACCTACGTTATCTTTGCATATCGGATGTGTTTCTTAATTGCATGAAAATTATTATATATACAGGTGTGACCGTCGAACTGAGTTAACATTTCTGTTCAGTATAGTTTAGCCAATCATAATGGAATGTTCAACGTTTAAACGAAGCCTTCAATCTATGGAAATTTGCTTGAAAGAAAAAAAATGAAAACTTAGACATACATTGCGTCTAACATTAATCGCTTCCTATCTTTAAATTTTTTGCAAAACAATGTATGTGTCTGATATCAACAGAAATTTTATTCGTTTGAAAGAACATACAAAATCACAGGTATATGGGAGCAGTCGGCAAAGCACAACGGTCCGCAAGGCCAATATAACAACGTCATCGGGTCAAATTAGCCTGATTTATTCGAAAGGGTCATAGTGTTTAAATTCAATTAAATTCAGAAATCTGCTGAGAGGAAGTCGCGAAGAAATATTTTTTCATATTTTCGTTTTGATGTCAGACCTGAGGTTTGAACCGTGGCCTCACGTCTAATAAGCCAAAACACACATTTTTTTGTCTCAATTTCAATATTGGCAACGCTTAAGGAAATACCCGATATATTAACATCAATGGATATGCGTTTTGTATGTGCATAAGCTTAGTTACACGTGAACATTATCAGTGTTTGTTTATCTTATAAGTTTCAGCAGTCTCTGCATAATTTTAATAGCATTACGTTGCTGCCTGTCTGTAGAGTTGCTAATTCTTATTCTGTAACGTTTGGAAGATTATATTTCCTCCTGCCCTTTAAATTATAGGAAACATGTATTTCTCAAAATTTTGCATATTGCAATACATGTAAGAGGAAATGTATTAATTTCCAATGCTTTTGATACTTGAATATTTAAAGTATATTTTAATGTATTTTTTGGAAAGATTTCGGTTAACTATTTTGTTAAGGAGGCTCTTTCCTAGAGAGTCCATGTAGATGATAAAAGGCTATTGGTTCTGAAGAGTTTTTGGTGTTTGAGTGAAAATTTTCGAGACCGCAGACGGTGTTCTAAGGCATTGAAAGATATTGTTACGAAAATGGAAAAGACAATGGTGTTTTGCTTTTACATCGTTTCACTATAAAATTCTAAACAAAAGCTACAAAAAAAAAAAAAAAACAATGATGTACTAACAAAGAACAGCATAAGAAAATGATAAACAAGTAAACAAAAATACAAAAACGAACACTACAATAATAAATGTAAACAAAACACACAAACAACGATAATGAAACAACGATGTTTACATTTAGAGAGATCTAGAGAAGGCAAAGCCACGAATATTCGACTTCAAGAACATTCATCAGACTGTTTACGTTACCATCTAAAAGGCAAGGTAAAGCAGTTAACGAGTCAGTAAAAGTTCAGTCAGGCTTGTCTGAAAACGCGGTGTGTTTGAAGAGAATAATTGTGGTTTAAAGATCTCCGTTACAAAGATCTGTAGCGAAATTATCTAGTAATCGTTATTGCTTATGCAAGGGGTGTAAGCAAAGGAATAATAAACAAGGCAATTGTTGTTGTTTACATAAAGTTGTTAACAGTGGCACACAGAATTGTGCGGACAATAAAGAATTTTAATTAAAACGAAACACAGCTCATATTTGAAACGTTTTTAAAAGATAAAAACGTAACAATATGATTAATTTAACTTGAACACATAGTAAAAAGTACATAGCAATACGAACTATAAAGTTAGGTCGCCTTTCGAACCCTGGGCTCTAATGAGGTTAACTTTAAAATAGAATGGAATTGCCTGAGGAAGATAAAACAGCCATGTAAAGGAAGTTGGATTATGGTATACTGGGTCGCATAGGATTCTCGGCTATAAGGGGAGGACAGGTTCCACATTGCTGATATTCCAGAGCCATCCTGTGGAGTGGGAAAATATTCATAGAGAGAGGTAGAAACTCTTATCTAACCAACCTGCTTTCAGCCACTCTGATCTTTTGTGGGATAATTCCATGACTTTCTAAGAATAACATGAGATTAGTAACCGGTCTTCTGACAAGACGCTATACACATAAAAAACACTTGTTTAGAATGAGAATGATTCATCAGAATACATATTAGGAACCTGTGAGTGATTAATTCATCGTCGAGAGAATCATCTGAGTGCATACTAGGTACTGGACAGGAAAAAATGCTTGCTGACACCGACCAACATCCTGACGTTTGCCAGGGCAATAGGTTTGATATTCTACACAGATATGTACATTGAGGGCGGTACTATGACACCTCTAGAAGACGAAAACAATTGTCTTAAAGATATATCCAGCATGCTAACAAGTATCACGTGAGGCCATTTAACCCTCCGTCACAGTCAAGGGTCTGGCCAGACCTTTTCCAATTTATTTTACATTTTAAACGTGTTTGCAATATGGCTAGAGATTTGAATTTTCAGGTACCCTCCTGAAATTTTCTTGGCTTTCTAGTGGTGAAAAAATGGTACAAATAAAGTAAACAGAAAAGGAGTAAGAAGGATATTTTGAAACCTATGTCATATTAGTACCACAGTGGGTCTGGCCAGACCCACTTTTTAATCGTTATATTTTTTCACGGAAGCAGTCTTTGAGTGTTTTGTTTTAGTTTGCCACGAACATCCAAAGTGTTTATGAGAAATTTTTTCCAAAAATGTGGTAAAATTGCAAAATTTTTGGAAAATGAATGATGAATTAGAATTTATTTTCAATACGCGACATTCTGGTAACTTCGATACGTATTTTTACACCAGAATTGCCGAGGCTTTGGCAAATGACTTGGAGCGTGAAAGAGCTAATGAGGAAGCCGGACAGCATGAAGAAGATTATGAATTTTTGGATGAAAATGATGAAGATTATTCGCCATCGAAGATGACGCATCGGACGTTAAAAATGATTTGGTAATCGAGCCAAATGTAGAAGACGACAGTGATGAACAGGAGGAAGACTGGTTCTGAAACAGGCGAAGAGAATAATAATAGTTTTATTGGAAAGGACGGTACCATATGGAATAGAAACCAGCTAACCAGTGGTGTACGTACTCGTCAACATAATGTTTTCGAGCTGGGCCTAAAAAGCAAATCTTTACTCCACTTGAAGTTTTCAAAAAAAATTGTATTCCAAATATTACAGACATCATTATATTTCAGACAAATCGGTATTGAAGGGACGCAGTCAATAAATGGAATGCTCTAAATGTAAATAAAAACCAAGGGTTTGGAAGGGTCCAACAGAAGATGAATTATACGCTTTCATCGGCATTCTTCTAGCAATGGGATTTTCCCATAATAACATGCAAAATCCACGGGTTTTGTGGCGTACTGATAATTTACCCATATTTAGGGCCGCAATGTCTCTTCATCGATTTATGTCCGTGGCCAAATACATTCGGTTTGACGACGGAAGAACGCGGTAATTTCGATTACTCGAAGACGGAGCTGCACCTATTCGAGATATGTATGTACTATATGGAATTTTCTCAACGAAAATCTTGCGAAGAATTATAGTCCGCATGAGAGTATTACCATTGACGAGCACTTGTTACCATACCGGGGAAAAACTAAATTTACACAATAAATACAAACAAAACCTGCAAAATATGGTATAAAAATTTGGTGGGCCTGTGATTCGAAAACAAAGTATCCGTTACAAGGAAAATTATACACAGGCCGAAAGAAAGGTGAACAACGTGAAATAAATCAAGGTGAAACGTTATGCTGCAACTTGCAAAGCCGTACGATAAAAGTGGTCGCACAATTGTCACTGACAATTTTTTAACATCTTTAGAAGAAGCAAAACGTCTGGCTAATCTTGGTCTAGCAATCGTTGGCACCATCCGGTCTAACAAGAAATGCAGTGCTATTGAAATGAGATAAAGTCCTTCACGACCTGTTCATTCATCTGTTTTTGGCTTTCGCGACCATTTGGTTTCTCTTTGCAGTTATGTTCCAAAAGAGAATAGATGCGTCAATTTTCTGTCCACTGCACCCTGTGTAGGATGCGCAACGGGAAGTGAAAAAATTCGCAGGAAAATTAAATTCTTTTGTTCAAAATGTTCAAATGCTGTGTGTCAGAAACATTCCAAAGTAGAATATATGTCTTAGTTGCTTAGATTGATAACATGACAAATTTTTACTCAGTGTACACTGATGCTATTTCTTTATCAATTAAAAACTTTAAAAAATAAAAATAAGAAATGAAATTAATAAACCACCTGAATTTTTAGTTATAATTTGATGCAATTTAAACCGTTTTTAAAACTATCTACATAAAAAAATAATGTTAACTTATGCAAATACACTAACATTTATATGGGGTCTGGCCAGACCCAGTGTGGTACTAATGTGAAAAAGTAAAAGTGTGTGTCACGGAGGGTTAATGCATGAATATCAAATTTACATTTGAAGTTACATTGATAATGGTGTATGTTGGGACACCTCCATAGATTTTTAATTTCTTTTTTTTTTTTTTTGATAACATTTAAAACGAAATTAATAAATTGAAATACAACCATCTCATATCGTTTTCATCCAAGGATTTGTATAAATTATTGCAACAATTTATATAATTTTTGATAATTTTAAAGTGTTAACCATTACAACTCAAACACTTTGTCCCTCTTCATGCATACCTATAAGTTGTTAAATACATTCTCTTAAACATTCCGTTGAAAAACGAGTAATTGTGCTTAATTATTTCAATTTAACTTACCAAGATGATTTCACCTTAAATATGCTTAAAGTCTCACACTTCAACTATGGTTTCAAGTGCCACAACTCATTTTAGTTTGTTAAACCATTAATACGAACCGCCTTTAGCGTTAATTAAATCGAAAATTTACACTTCGTTTCGTTTTTCTTGGAAATAGGGGAAGACAACTTATGGCAATACAACGTCAATTCCATAACATCATAGTGAAATTGCAAAAAAACAGGAAATTGCATAAAATATTGAAACAAATCATTTCATTTTCATAATCAGAGAAATCCTTTAAGGGCAGCCGAATTTAAAAGTAAAAAATCTTTATTTGATTAATTTTAGTTTCCATTTATTTATTTATTAATTACAATAGAATTACAATTTATATCGTATTATTACGAGCTAAGTAATTTAGACCTTATGCTCAATGTAATGTAACAGACCAGAGGGTCTGGTGGGAATCGAACCGATGATTCTCAAGCTAATAGTCTAGCATACTAGACTACCATGACACTAATCTATTTTTATTATTATTTGAATATTATAAGTATAGCCGTCGACTTATTATGCTCATTAGATGTGAGACTGTGTTTCAAACCAACAACAGCAATCGACAACAAACGCAATGTGTAACAACAAACACCAGAATAAAAAATGATAAACAAGTATACAATAATACAACAACAAACACTACAGGAATAAATGTAAACAAAATACACAAACAACAATAATGAAGCAACGATGTTTACATTTGTAGAGATCTCGAGAAGGCGACACCACGAATATACGACTTCAAGGACATTTTTCAGACTGTTTACGTTGCCATATAAAATGCAAGGCAAAGCAGTCAACTGAGTTAGTAAAACTTCAGTTAGTTTTCTGTGACGTTTGAAGAGAGTATTCGTGTTTGGAAGATCTCTGTTACACAGATCTGTCGAACAGTTGTCTAGTAATTATTATTGTTTATGTAAAGGGTGTAAACAAAGGAAGTTATTGTGCGAAAACTAAAGAATTTTAATTAAAACTAAACACTAACTTATATTTATTTTATTTGAAATATACGAGCTCATATTTTAAAGTTTTTTAAAAAGTAAAAATGTTACAAATATATTGAGCAGAAGCAAATTTATAGATTTTCATTGATTTTGAGTTTAAAAGATGGCAAACTAATTTATGCTTTTTAATAAAATTGTGGTAATAGTGTACTGCTAGACTACAAATATATTCTCCGAACAATATGGGACCTTCTTGCAATAAATATCTTTTTATATTTAAGACAAATATGTCATGTCGTATATAGGCAATATTTTATCCCCTTGAACTTATCAGATGGATCATTTAGCAGAATTTCAATTTATCTAAAATAATTCTGCATTTTGATTCAGCGACGTAAAGCTTATTAAAAATGAAAATGGCATTCATAAATTAGCACAAATTTATATCATATATCAAAAAGATACCATGAAATCATGGAATTCTAATGGAATGTAATTATTGATTAAATTTGTATTGACGACACGTTTTTGCATAGAAATGAACATGAATATTTGTAGTTCCCTTAGACAGTTAATATTTAAATAAATACAAATGAAAACATTTTAACAATCATAGGATAAAACATTTTAAATTAATGAATCACAAAAAATTTTTTATTAAAAAGAAAGAAATTATTTCATTCAAACAATATTGGCCACTTTTTTCCCTCTCATCAAATGAGCATTACATTAATTAAATAAATGTATTATTTGATTTTTAATTACGATTAAGTATGTCGATGTTTTTTAAATGAATTAAAATCATAAAAACATTTAAAGAACATATCACAGTAATACTGTATGAAATTCCTACTGAATTATGAAGTATTATTAACACTTTTTTAATTTTTAATTAAATTCAGTAATATTTTTTTTTTTGTGTGATTTATGCTGTGTGTTAAATTATACTTACGCTATCAGATCTTTCAACAGGGATTTCAAAACTTTGAAGTTGAAATTAAAATTATTTTATGAATGAGGCTTGCTCGAGCAAGGTACAGGGCGTTTTTCATCGAAAAGTCAACTTCAGCTTTAAAGCAGGTTACATGATAAATGAAATAATGATGAATAAATATGTCAGCAAACAAAATTATCGCGTTTGTGACAACACCAATTCACTTGAGATCCAAGAAACATTATCGGTTTATATTTCTTGGGGAACGATATTGGCCAGACCATCAGTATTAATAACATGCGTAATAGCAAGAGATGATTAGCAACTTCTTTTGGCCTGAATTGACTGATTTATATATCAACGGCATTGTACTGACCATAGAGATTCTATGATTTAACCCCGTTAAATATTTTCTTGTGGGGCTTCCGTAAGTCTCAGGTGTATGTGAAGAAGTCACAAACCTCAGCGGTATTCAAAGTCACCATAACTCTTACCATCCTTCAATTATAGTCTCATTTATGGATTAGAGTCATGGAAAATGTTACTTTTATTTATATGAACCATGTTATATAGTACACATAACGTTAGCAATAGATCTTTTGAACGAATAAAAATCACATACTTTGCTTTCCTTAAATTGAAAGATGGAAAGCACTTAATGGAAAACCCCATATGTAAAAACACCATGCTTTTTTCACATATAAGAACTCTACAGTTGTATATATTATTGAGATGAGTTCTGCATTGTTTAAATATGCTCCTTTATTAAATATGATTACATGAGCGATATGTCCAGTAGTGAGCACATAGTGATGTTATACTATGTTCAGATATGCACTTTTATTGAGTCAATATTCGGTTTCTTGAGTACAATAATTTAAGTGTTCAGACATAATAATATACGCAGTTCAGCTGCTTATTCAATATTCATTTAACAATTGATAGTCAGAAACGTTCGACTTGAAGAACAATATCAGACTGTTTACGTTGGCATATAAAAAGGCAAGGCAACGAGTAGTAAGAATTCAGTCGGTCTTGTGTGTAGACGCATTGCGTATGAAGAGAATAATCGTGGTTTGAAGATCTCTGTTATACAGATCTATCGAACAATTGTTGTTGTTTACGCAAAGGGTGTAAGCAAAGAAGAAAAAAAAGCAATTATTGTTGTATACATCAAGTTGTGAACAGCGGCAAACAGAATTGTGCGAACAATAAAGAATTTAATTGAAATTCAATACAAATTTATTTTGATTTTGTTTTGCAATCAACGAACTCATATTTTTAAATGTTTTTAAAAAGGTAAAAACGTAACAATATTGAGGATTTTTTAGTGAAAATGTGTAAGAAAAATTTGTTGTGACAGCCTTAAAAACTCAAGAATGGCTTTCAAATATTTTAAATTGAAAATAATTTTTTCCTTTAAAACTCAACATAATAATGTAAATCTTTATGGGCACAATTTCATAAAGTTTATCTTAATCTAATTTGCTTAACTATTTAGAATGGTCTAAAAAATATTTGCATATTTCTATATTTTTTTGTGTTATTTTGTGTTTAGAATTTAAATGAAAAATTATTTTCATCTGATCAGCTTTACTTACCTTTTTTTTTTTGTTTATTTTTGGTTTGTTATGTTTTTGCAGTTTTTTTAATATACAATGAAGTAAAAAAAGGGAAATATTTTCGCTGAAAACCACAAAATTTTAATACAAAAATCGTTTTATTTTTTTCCGTTTTTGTGTGTGTTAAACCTTTGTCTATCAATGTCACTCACTTAGTGTGATGCATAAATTAGGAATTCTATACATACTAGCTGAAAAAAATTGTTGTCCTACAAGTATAAAAAATTTAAACATTGATACTGATACGTCAATTGCAGATGCTTTATTAAAATAACAATTCGCATTCAGTGTGATAGGCAAAATTAGAAAGCAAAATGAAAGATGTGGTCAGAAGTAAAACAGTCCCTTCCAGGCTTTTTGAGAATGCTCAATAACAATAATGTTTATCAGCTATGTAGAAGGAACAGTATTACATCGATAAGAGCTCTTAAACTCAACGTAATAACATCGAATTGGGGTTTCAGTTACATCTACGGCCAGATCATATTGAGAAATATTAATCTTCATTACATAAAACTTTATACGTCGACTTCCAACGACAGAATCTTGACAAATTTTTCAGCACAATTTTATTTACATTAAGAGTTTTTGCCAGAAGTACTAGTCAGAATACGAAGGTTAATAAAGTTATACTGACTGACTGAATAAAGTTATAAGAACTTATCGAACCTCAAGATAGCCAAGTTGCCCGAAAAAACTGACTGCACTTCACTAACTCACTCGTCTGCTCTGCCTTGCATTTTATATGGCAGAGTAAAAAGTCTGATGAATGCCCTTGAAGGCGAATGATTTTATTTTCTCGAACTCTCTGTAAATGTAAACAACGATGTTTACATTAATTCTTGATGCGTTTGTTGTTGTACTTTGTTTACTCGTTTATTATTTTCTAATGCTGGTGTTTGTTATTGATTTTTGTTTACTTGTTTACCATTTATTTTATGTTGGTGTTTGTTGTTATATTAAGCAGTAAGAAAATTTGTAAACAGGTTTGTTTACTGCATTGTTTTGTTTATTTAGTTTTTGTTTATTATTTTAATGTTAAGCGATGTAAAATCAAAATACCAGTAACCTGACTTTTCATTTTCGTAACAATATTTTACACGTACAAACTTAAACAGAACTGCCAATATGTTATATTTTCCATACAGAGCAATTCACCCAATTCATCCATACAAATCATTAAAAATTTGAATATGCTTTCAGAATGTCGTACAACAACTTTGATTTTCCGGAAAAATTTTTTGAAATGAGTGAATCGTGATGCAGAAAACTCTCATCAAAAAGGCTAATAAAACAAAAATCGAAATAAAAAATTTTCCAAAATATAAAAATTCATTTCTTTTATTTAAATTTAATTAAAGTACCTATTTTACATGTAAAGCTTTAACATAATTCTCTAAAGAATTCATACGTACAAAGCTTCAAAATAATGCAAAAAAAATATATATCTTCAAACAAAAATGCAGTGTAAGCAGTTTACCACGATTTTTGAATATTTACATAAAAAATATGTTTTATCCGATATTAGCATGCATAAACAAAAAAAAAAAAAATTAATATAAAATAAAAAAAGCATTTCGCAAATAAATCTCGTGACATGACAAACGGAATTTCCACGTAAAAATGCCAAAAAACCACGCTAAAATTCGACTTTTGTCTGTCATGCCATATATTTCGAAGTGGAATACTAAAAACAAACAAGATGCGTTAAATTCTAGCCGAGAAAAAAAAACAAGTAAACGTATTACAGTATAAAAATTGTTTAATTTACGTTTTCCAGACTCCTACTATTGTTATTATAATAAATATTTAAATAAATAATTCAAGGTCGTAAAGTGAATAGATTTCTGAAAATTTTCAATTGTCTTGTATCGAGTTTTCCAAAAAGGGAACGCGAACGTAGTAGAACGTTCGCAAACGTTGTTAGGTGTTCTTTATACCATTTACGGCCGCCGTACGAATTAAAGAACAATGATTGGGATGAGTTATTATAGAGCATATACCATTATTTTAATGAGAGTACCATAAATCGTATGGTCGCTGTAATAAGGCAACTTTCAACGACAGTAGTTCTTTGTAGGTTATTGTAGTTTCCTAATTTTTAAAATCCGAATGGCCTGACAGATAGGGTTGAACCTTTTGCCACCATGTATGCAAAACTAGACGCCGGTATAAATAATCCACTCATAATACCATACGATAATTATTTTCCCAACAGTTGCTATTTACGTAAACGCTGACGTTTCATAGGGATGGCATGGGTGTTATATTTATTTATTATTGAGTGATAAACAAATTTATATGGTAAATAAATATGTATTATAAAAACATCGTACACATAGTCCTTGTTAATTAGTAATCAACTAACAAAAAATTTTCTGAGAATTCACACACTATTTCCATACTTCAATGATAATTTTATTATTATTATTTTATATTTATCTCAATAATATTACATACTCGTACATACATATTATTGTGTTATTGTCCTTCATGCAATGCGATTAATTAATAACAATTCGTTTAAACAAGTTAATAATTAAAGTTGATAAAAATAATTAATTAATTAACGTTATTGTGTTTAATAATAAAACATTATATGATGATAAATGTTTTTCCAAAACTTTTTCATTTAATTGCATTCGGGTTAAAAAGAGCATTAGTCATTCAACAATGCTTTGAAGGGGACTAAGTTATCGTGATAAATTCTATTTCTTTCTAAACGCATCGAACGTGAGGCGGAAATTGCTTGGAAGACCTTTAAAATGTTGAATAGATATCCAATATCCAATTGCTATTTAATGCTGAAGTCTTCATGCAAAATAACCTTTAGATAATATGATTTTTTCTTCTTCTAAAAATCCATGAAACAATGAATTCTACTCTCTATTGTCATTAGACAACAGAGAAAAAGTGTTGAGTTCGACTGGGGCTTTATATGTATATATATATATGGTCTCTTTAAAATAGATACTACAACTTCAGGCAATTATAAAAAAGAAATGATGGAACTTATGTTATAGTATACGAGTGATTATGTTGGTTGCATTTAACTTTATTCCACATTAACTGACCATGTATTCGTATATAATAAAATTTTCTGAAAGTTTATTATAAACTGTTTTTATCTTTTAAAAACGGACCGCGTCTTCCCACAAGACTGACTGAAATTCACTACTACTGCCGCCTGCTTTGCCTTGCCTTTTATATTGCAAAGTAAACAGTCTGATGAATGTTCTTGAAGGCGAATGTTCATGATTTCGCCTCCTCGAAATCTTTATAAATATAAACATTGATTGTTGGTGTACTTTTGTTTACTTGTTTACCATTTCTTATGCTGGTGTTTGTTGTTATATTAAGTAGTACGATAATTTGTAAACATGTTTGTTTACTGCGTTGTTTTGTTTTTTGTATTTTTGTTTATAATTTTAATGTTAAACGATGTTTAAGAAAAACACCAGTATCTTGATTTTTCATTTTCGTAACAGTATTTATTGTAAAATTATGCTGCCAAACGCACAACCTCCGTCTTTTATTTCGTAGTTCTTCATTTATACAGTTTATTTAACTTTAATTTATTCAAATATATAAATTTCAAAAAACCGATGCTACATACAAACAACAATACCAAGATTTTTCTAAGGTCCCTTCAAGTACAACTGGTATTGGTTTAAATATGTAATTTGTAAGAACCAATGTGTTATTAAGAGATGATGCTTATGAACATAAGTATCTCTACAGTATTACAACAAGTGTGGTATTGTATTGTAAGTATGTAAAAACCAACTTCTTTTGCATAAGTCTGTTGTATGCCTACAGCAGGCATGTGCATGTTAACAAGCCCATGCTAAATTTGAGTAAACTTTGTGTGGTTGGAAATAAATGTACAGCCATGTTGTGTATGTAAATGAAATTAAACAGTTTACCTCAAAAAGGTTCTTTTTTGCAAAAGAGTTTTACGCAATTTGTATTACAAGCATGTTGAATATAACTTTCATTTCATTATATCTAAATTGTAATTCTCCACAAGATAATGTATATTACCATATTCGAGTTAAACGAACTCAGGGATGCACTATGTTCCCTATGTACTTAGAAGTTCATATATAAAGAAATCCATTCTGCTACATAGAAAGACTTTACTTCAAGTGTATTCAAGTACATTCAACAACAATCTACGAGTACATAATAAACATAAAAGGAAATAATTTGATTATATTGCCGATATTGCCCACCACTGTTGTTTCAATATGTTTGTCAATAAAGCTTCCATAAACATACATACAAGACATTTGTCTACATGCAATGGAGAAATGAAATGAAGTCTTATGGGCAGTTTCTATTGTTTATTACCAAACTACGACACGTTATCACTGCGTAGACAGTTATAGAACGTAGCAAGTATTGTTTGGCTGATTAAGTATAACATTTCCTATCTTTAAATGTTAATGAAATAGAAACAGATTGTATGTGAGATATAATTGATACCACTATGTGTCGAATATATCATCGTTTAAATGTCCACCACAGCTGCAATCGGGTGATGCGGTGAATTTGAAATGTCTTATTTTGAAATTGACCAGTGGCTTGCGTTATGTTGGCTTTAAGGACCGATGTGATTTGTTGCTTTTTTGTATGCAAAAGCGGCTTAAGAAAGCCCCACAAGAAAAGCCGAAGGGAATCAAATCCATGTAAGACTACCGTGCCGTCAAATAGTGCTCGTGCACAATATCCACTGTAACATAAGTTGTGTGACATGTTGAGATGTCCAAATGACATCACATGTCGTAGGTGTCTAGATTATTCTGTTCAAGTCAAAAGAATTTCGTAATCATACAGTGCTTGCTCTTCACAGTGATGGTTTGCCTAGCGCCGTTTTCAAAGAAATATGGATCGTTGATGCCGCTAGACCAAAATCCATACTAAACATACTGAGGCTTGTGGATATCATAGAGATTGTCATAAATTGACTAATTTAGTATGCTCACGTACCCATTTCATCAAGAACTGGGTTTCATCGCTAAAAATGATTTGTCAATGAAGAAATTAGCGTCAGTTGTCATTTGTTCTAGGGTCCATTCAGCGAACAAATTTAGTGAACAAACGTCGTTGTCTATGATCCAACTCTAACGGTTCATAATGATTTGGTTAAACACATTGAATAAGTCACAACTAATTTTGAGTCCCGGAATACGGAAGATACGATATAATACCTATACCTTGATACTTCTATAGTTTTATATTGATATTCCACATCATAACAAATAAAAAGTAATTTTTGTAGTTGTGTTCCACTTTATACTGCGAGTGTAAATTAATTTTTATAATTATACCACAAAGTCTCATGAAAATACGGCTTTAAATGTCATAAACACACATATTTGTACAACTTTTAAGCTTGTACGTATAAAAAAAGAAGAAAAAAAAATTAATTATTCATGCGGAAGGAAACATAAAGTCATGTTAATGATTTTTCTAAAGTGCCTGCCTGTGTTTGAACCTTTTCAGTGCTCTGTGCGATTTGTTGCTCGCATGTTTAAATTTTATTTCTATTGTAAAGGTAAATTCTAAAGGACTATGCAAACAGGATACACAAAACAAATAATTACTGCTTAGCAACATTTAGTTAAGGTGGACTCAAATTAGGCGATAGTGTACATAGAACAGTTTAGTCCATCAAAAAATTGTTTACCAATGAAAAAGGATCAAAATTTGAATACAGGGTATAGATACACTTGCTGAGGAAATATATCACTTAGTAGATAGGTAGTGTGTTATTTAGTGAACTCCTTAGAATGCAAAGAAGTCACAGGTCGAGGCAAAATCCTCTTTGAAATATGAAAGTTAAAAGTCACGTCAATTAATATTAGAAAGCGCAACTTTTTGGGAAAATAGTACGCAATAATAATTAGGCTCCTAAAATATCCTGCGGTAATAGTCTAGTTAGCCTAATAAACAACACCTTAAAACTATTAATTTCGTTCAGACCATAGAAAAGAAATATTAATTTAGAATGGTAGAAGGCCGAGATCCCAGTTATTCCATCATTTGGAGCCATTGTGATACTGTAAAATTCGACATAGGGATGAAACATGTCCTAAAGGGAACCAACTCGAGTCGAAATAAGCCTTTATATTAGGGAGCTCGGTCAAGGATATCCGAAAGTGTTCAAATTCTCCATCTTTTTACGACAGACAGTCTCTTTGTATTCATTAGACCCACGGCTTCTGCAGAAGTCATTTGAGGGCATGCTTACCAAAGAGATAGTGGCCTGTGAGAATCACTATTATGCCATGGATGGCCAACATTCTAGCACTATTCTATGCCTCCTGTTGTCAAACAGATACAGCCTCTCTGTTAAACTATTCAATAATATCAACTTTAACTGAGTTACCGGTATACCTATGCCCAATAACATATAGAAGATTACAAGCTCCGTACCGGCCATAGTATCCAACGACCTCTTTATGTCTTGGAACCCATATATGAACCCATTTTAAATGATTCAGAATTTCTTTGAGAAATACTCACCATTCGAGGGCAAGGACACTTAGGGACTTTATCACAGCCTGGTTGTTTGAGTACCACTAAAAATTAGTTTGGAAACTCAAAAATATCTCTTAAAGCGAATTTCACAGCGGAAATCGCAATCAAACAATCTAGCCACTGGAGTCTTGTAGGTACTGTGTTGGTTTATTTTACATGAGACCACGGTTCAAAAAAAAAAAAAATTTAATTTGGAGCCGACTTAGAACTGTAGGTCCTGCCACTTATGCATAAATTTAACACACACCACATAAGTGGTGTGAAAACCTATGTCGTAAACCTAACGGAAGGATTGTAATGACCACTTATGTATGTTTGTATGTATGTAATTAAATTCATATACATTTAGTGGAAATAATACATCATTGTTTAGGCCATCATAAAGTCGACGTTTATGTGCTATCAGTTTTCTATTTATATTGCAGTTTGTATTAAATAAGTTGAACCATAAAAACATAGGTATGAACAGAGCATTAATTTATGTTTTTAATTTTTCCACTCCTGTCAACGCATTATAGTTTTTGCTTTGCTCATTCTATATATGCACGTGTATAATAGAGTCATACAATTTAATGTATATAATAACGGTTTACTTTAATGTTCCTGGTTATGAATTGATGTCGGCATCATAAACACTTGATGAAAACGTTGGATGAGGAAAACTAATACAATAATGGCCGTAGGTGCTTTATATGAAGGTATTCTGTCTGGCTTAGTTGTTTTTATCAAGTCTACCATGATAATTAAAATTACGTTATGCGAGACAGTTTAACAAGGTGTTTAAACTTACTGTTTAACTGCATCAAAGGAATATATTTTTATTAAATATTCATAGGTAACACAAACATATAAATTTATATTTATATTTTTATTTTTAACTGCAAATACATATTTATTTATACAAAAATATATATGTATGATTTCAATAAAAAAATATATACTTTTTAATATCTATTTGTAGAGTCTGTATGACTAAGTCTTTCTTCAGGACAGCGTTTGAAATTTACAAGGTTTTCTTTGCTTCTTATATAGTGTAAAACGATAAACTTATAGATAAGTTTTGCATAACAATTACTTAATATATTTAGGGTCTTTGATTTGGATGCCGTTGAGCCCGTTGAACAAGACGTTTAGACAAGACATTCATAACCCGGATCCTACTGCTTTGGGCCAAATACTTTCGAAATGAGTAAAATTAGCAAAAATGTTTGGGTACATTTAGGCGATTTTTACATTTAGCCCAAAGTAAGAGAGGTGAATATTTTACACTGGATGATTACTTGAAAATTCCCCTCAACTTACAACATACATTTGAGAAACTTTTCATGGCAATTTTATTTACTTTCAAAGTTTTTGCCAGAAATCTGCTGAGAGGAAGTCGCCGAAGATAAATTTTTTTATATATTTCGTTTGTATGTCTGACCTGGGGTTTGAACCTTGCGTTTAGTAAGCCAACACACTACCTACTAGACTACGACGACTTCAACTTACAACATAACCCTGGTGTATGTCATAGTCTTAGCCTTATCGCAAGTGATTAGGCCATTTGATATTACAAATTCACCATCTTCTTAACATTAGTAGTTGAACCAATACCTTCCGTAATTGGCTTTATAGAATGTAGAACTCTTCCGTGTGGTTTACTGTTCTAAAATAAATATTTTGCACATGATGTACATATGTTTCAAAATGGCCACTGATCTTCCAGAGAATTTTCATATATTTTTGGCCAAAAATCGATCTTTTTTTAAAATCTTAACTCTCAAAATTATTCCAAGTGTCCCACTTCCACGGTTCGAAAGACGATACTCTGGACTACCATTTGCATATAGTCGGTATGGTGTACCATTTCTTATATGTTCCAAAATGTATGTAAATTCCCGATAGTCTAAAAAGCTGTGGATTCTATGCAAATCACATTTGACTAAACACATTCTGTTAATAATTCTGGCTGACCAAGTGTCTTATGTCTTAGTCCAAAGGTGCAGGGAGATGGAAGAGAGAATATTTTATGGATTCCTCTTCTTTAACGGCTTTACAGCTACTACTGAAGACGTGGTGAGGTACTCCCTGCTACCGTGCTTCCCATGACCGTGTGCAGTGTCCCGTTTTTACTTATTATTGTGCTGGAAACTCCAATGCTTGGAAGATTCTCTCCTCCAATATACTTCTCTTTCTCCATATTCCCTTTGATTTCATGTAAGGGTCCTAACCTATACATTAGAATATTTAGGATTTGGTCTTTGGCTCAACATACTAATCTTATTGCATTGGAATCTGCATACATTTATGATTCGTCAGAAAATAGAACTCTAACTATTCCAATGCTTTCGAGCCAATATAAATGGCTCTTTTGCTGCTCTATCTGTTTTGAACAATCTGTGTACTTCCTGGGTATTATTATGAATGGATTTACTACTCAAATCACAATTAATTTCTGTGTTATATTAAATACTATTTACTGTAGTTGTTATTGATTTCAAATTACAAATTCAATTGAAATTGCTGATTAAGAAAAAAATTTATTAAAAAAATATAACAATAGTTCTTAACATTATTAGAATCATAAAATTTCTTTGAAAATAATAAGGAGGTAATTTTTACCCAATACGTTTTGAACGGTATAGGCACGTGGTTTTTATTATTATTTTTATTATTGAAATAATTAAGGAAGTTAAATTTTTAAAGGATTGTTGATACCTTTGTCCCTTTCTGTCGCACGTGCCTTTTTAAAAAGGATTTTTATTTGCAAGCCCTTGTTTTTCGTTGTTTTTCAATAACAAAATCTGTTGTTAAAAAATTCTCTTTCTTTATAAATTTTATATCAACCTCATCATGAGGACTATATTCGCAATTTGATAATTAGAGCTTCTCTTACTACTGTATAGAAGAGAAGTCGGAAACGATAGGGTAGCTTTGCTAATAATGCTATTCGTTCATTCTCGACAACTAAAGTTATCGATAATGGCACTGGTATATGAAAATGTTGTAAGTTATCGAACACTGTACAAATGGGGTTCACGGAATTGTAAAGGAAAACCTTTATAATTAGACGAATATAAAATCTAAGCTCTTTGGAACACAGAAAGCGGCCACTTGTTGATAAACTGGATGCCTCGGAACTCACTTATACTATGTTCAGATATGCACTTTTATTGAGTCAATATTCGGTTTACTGAGTACAATATTTTAAGTGTTCAGATTCAATATTTAATATTCATTTGACAGTTGGTAAACCAGATAGCTGGTTGTTTCAGCATAGTTTTTTTTTTTTTGTCGTTGTTGATATTTGATTTGTCAAAGTGTTCGGATAATTGTTATATGCGCAGTCAACATACTTATGACAGTGCTGCATTTTAAATTTTACTCAAGATTATAACAATTTGCGTATTTAATGCGCAATAATTAATTGAAACTTTATATGAAATATTGAGCTCAATAATGGCGTTTATTGCGTAAATTGCAATATTGCATATCTGAACACCGTATTACAAATTCCGATTAATTAATACTGGCATTGGGATTTTACAATTAAAGCAAATCAATTGTAAAATCCCAATGCCAATTGCCAATTGCAAATGTAACGAATTCAGTAATCGATCCGATATCAAGTAGGGAAATGCAAGCTGTCTTTTTTTACAACTGAAAATGCAATTGAAATTCAATTGCCATCCGTTATGCCACCCCAATTTTTCTTTAATTTTTTTTTTGGATAATAAAACTTTATTATTTAAATAAAATAAAGAATAATTCTAATTATATTATACTATAATATGATTATGTTAAACAAATGCAAACAGTTATTGTTATTGCAAAGCAATAATCGTTATTATAACGCCAACATGTACTTTTAATTGCTGTGGGCATATAACCATTAAAATTTTTAAATTATCCACGAAAATTGCATATGTATTGTATAACAATTGCTTTTATTTACAAATTATTTCGAAATATTAAAATAATTTATTAATGAGTTGATTGTTATAGGCGGCGTTTGTACACAATAATATTAATAAATTAGAGAATACAAGGTAACTCAATAGAAAGTTTATCTGAATTTCTTGCATCCTAAAAATTCCAGCTGAAAATTGCCAGTCACCCGGACGAATCAGATCGGTATTGACAATGACACATTTTTTATGTAACCTCGTTCCTGAAACATATAAAAGGTGGACATTAACATAGCAACTGTAGACTATCAGAGTCCTGTATTCCTAAACATCTATTCATTTATCAGTTTTGGGTGCACGTATTCGAGAGTCCTCGTAGTCGAGTAGGTACTGTGTTGGCTTATAAGACGTTAGGCCACGGTTCAAACCCAAAGTCAGACTGACTCGCAGTAGATTTCTGGACAAATAAATTTCAGAGTAAATAACATTGCAGTGAGAATGTATCATTCAGAGTCGAGTTTAAACCGTAGATCCCGCCACTCATGTATAAAATAAACACAACACAGTGGTGTGCAAAGCTAGGTTGTAATTCCGACTTAAGGGTTGTAATGACCAATTATGTATTACGTATGTATGTATTCAAGAGTTTTGAGTGCCACTCTATTTCTAAAGTTTTGGGTTTTGCGTTTTGGTTTTTGGAAAGCGTAAAACATTGTAGAAATATTAAGCAAAATAGAAAAGCATCTGTTTCACTTGGAAAGTCCTGAATGAATTTCCTCTCCCTCTCAACCTTACAGTTAAGTTACATTGTGTATAAAATTTGATAACACCGTGTGATTCAGATGTTATGCCATATACAGCCATTGTCTAATGCTGCACTATGGCCGAGATTCTAAACTTATCTACGGTTTTTCAACACCTTATTTTTAGAAAAATTTGTATAACTCAAACTTACAATGGGGACTTGAAATGTGTCTTTGGTAAATTGGTAACATCTTCACTGAAAACGCGAAGATTTATTAATAGTGACCGGCAAGAAGAAGTATCAGTAACGCCAGAGAAATCTTTAAGGCCATTATTTTAACTTGCCATTAAAGTTGGGTTTAGTTAAAGTGAACTTTAAACTCACCTTAGCTAAAGTGAACTTTAAAGTCACCTTTAACTTCTTTTCGCTATTACAACCTACAGATAAAACTTTTTCAAATATATGGCAGTGCCGGAGCAATGTTCATAACATTGGTCAATTAAACAAGTTTTTTTAAAAGCAATGGCAACGATGGGTTTATTTCTTTGTTGCATTTGATCATTTTGTTTATATTTAAAGTTGCCATATTGAAAGTAATATATAATATTGCAAGTTCAAACTTAAACTTAACTTTAAAAGTTAAAGGTGGGATGATCTTCCCTTTAGCTTAACGCTCACTTCTACCTCGTTGTCCACTTATAATAATGAAAAACAATTTATCTGCCCGTTAAAATCCTCCCTTTAGTTAACCGTAAGTTGTAATAATGGCCCTTACTGTTTTTATTAGAAAGCGAATTAACTAGAAAGCGGAATTCAAAAATATTCTTCAATTACTGATCAAGTTTAGGAAAACAAGTCATGAAATCAAAACTAATGAATGTTGTATTAACCTGAGTTGTTGTGCTGAGTTGATGTGAAGGAATCCATTCTAATTTGTAAAATTTATAGAAATGTTTCGACTTTCAGATTTACGAATACATATTTATTTTATGGGCGTAAACCGCTTATTTTTCCTCCAATAGAATACTGTAACGATCGAAAGCTGCATACCCTCTATTTTGGTTATTTCAGCCATAGTGCGCTGAGTGGAATACTCATTATAACAACAGATTGTAGTTGCAGGTGCTTAAACACCCAGACGGATACTCGTGTGTTCTCTTGTAGTTGTAGTAGAAAAAAAATTAAATTAAAAATAAAAATGTTTTTGATTGAGAATCTGAATCAAGAATCAACGCAAATTTGAAATTTTGATATAAAAACGTTGCAGAATCTCTGACAAAATGAAATTGCATAAATCGAAAAATGTGCACAGTATGCATCAGCACAGCAGAGACGCATAGAGTATGTGAGAACATGAATATTAATTTTCTATTCTTTTTCAAAAATCGATTTGTAAAACATGACGTTTGATAATCATCAGAGATACTTGCTGTGAGATTTTTTTTTTCTATGTGACATCATATCAGCTTATGGCACTGACGCCATGAGAGAGATGCATGAGATTTAACTTGATTTTACTTTGTCTTGCTCTTAAAAGAAATGACAAATTATTTTTGCTTTGATTTTTTCTTATAATATGATGTCAAATGCATGGAATTACATTCTTAAAAACTAGCGGTTATAAGGATTTTAGCTGAAATGAGCGAAATTGCAGAACACTCTCCACGTGTCATAACACGGTAAATCTGTTTCATTCACCAACAGAATTTATGGAAGTATTCAGGTATGGCTGCCCAAGTAATACGTATTTTATTAGCTTCGATTTCGCCTGGCGTATTTAAACATTTTTCTATTTGGTTTAACTTTAAGTAATTCATTCAGGATATCATTCAGAATATCATGGAAATATTAGACCACACAATTTCTTGTAAAATTCAAAAGTTAATGATTAAGGGTTGTCACCCTTATACCAAATATCGGGTCTTCCAACAGGAATGAAACTATGACATCTAAAGTGTGGGCCATTTAAATGTTTAAATTTAAAAGTGCAATATGTACACCAAAAACGGTTTGAAATTTTGTCAAATTTATTTTTTGTTGTACAGTACAATTGTTCCGCTTAGAATTGGATTATTATTTCGTTCTGGCTGCACAGTACCCCATTCGATCATTTCTCGACCATGACATCACGTATGTTGACCTTCAAATGCACAATTGTGCCTGATTTGTGAACATAACACATTTCTTTTACGGTATTCCACAGAAAATAGTCCAACAGTGACAAAATGCGGATTATTGCCGCTCAATTGACATCTCAATTTCGGCTAATTAAACGGTCATTAAACATTTGACGCAATAAATCGATTGTAGCGCGAGCTGTGGTGCAAGTTGCTCCATTTTGTTGAAACCAAACATCGTTTTCATCAACACCATGAAGAGCAGGTACAAAAAATCAGTTATCACGGTGCGATAAGTATCTCCATTGACCGTAATGGTAGTACCGTGCTCGTTTTCAAAGAAATATTGGATAATGATGCCTCCGCTCCACAAGCCGCTACAAATAGCACTCATAATGGGTGCACGTGTGGGTTTTATAAGAAAATTGATGATGAAAATAAGCTTCATCCGAAAATAATTTTTTTTTTTGCAAAATCAACTCCATCGTACAGTTTCTCGCTAGGTCATCTAGCGAAGCGAAAAAAAAGCGGATGTTCATGCGGCTTCAACTATTGAACCAATTGAATTTTGTAAGTCGTCATACCGAGATTTTTTCGCAAAATTCGATGTAAACTGGTGCGTAAAGTGTTCAGTTCTTGAGAACGATGATACTCTCAGCCACAGCTTCGATATTTTTGGGTGTACGAATGGTAGGAGCACGCTCACCTCTTAGCGCATCAATAATGAAACCTGTTTCACGAACTTTAGTAATAAACTTTTTTATCTTTGTTTTAGAAATAAATTTCCAATAAATCCGAACGTTGCTCAAACGTAAATCGTTTGATTGCGTTCTGTGGAGATAATATGCTAAATTATGTGACAGAATAAAATGACATATGGATGGCCCACCCTATATACATATATATTAAAAATTTAATTCTTCAAAATTCATGGAACTACAATTTGTAGACACTTTCAAATTTCCTTGTCAGTGTATGTTAAAAAAAAAATTACACATCATTGCATGTAAACAATGTTAACTAATATTACACCGAAATTTTAAGAGAGAAGATACATTTTGATTTTATATTGATTCAACAGAATTGTTTTATCGAAAATATACATATACATACATATATGTTCAATGCATACGCATATGTGTGGAAGAAGAAGTTTTGAAGCACAGTTACATTTGTTCCACACAATAATTTCCATTTTATTTCAAAATTTCGTGAATTTGGAATATGTGTCAAACGTAAAACGTATTGTGTAGTTGTTTATTCTGTTATCATTTGGAAAAAAAATAGAGAAGTAAATAGAAAAATAATTTCCCATATTATGAACCAGATTACAAACAAACCAAAAGGAAATCACATTATTGAAGTGTGGCTTTATGATTCCTTGCAACTAATTTGATAAAAAAAACAAAAAATATTTTTTTTTTCCTTCTCTAGGACAACATTCATACGAAAGGTTCAGTGAAATCGATTGCCAGCAAATTTGTATGCAAAACATATGAGTTCCTCGTTTTATGTAAATATTTGCTTATTACAGGAATTGTTATATTCTACATGTGAATTGGTATGAAAAACACGTTTTTTTTTTATTTCAATCCGAATTAAGAATTTTCAATAACAGCAGAGTAAGAAAAACAAAATAAAAATTAAATTCTTTTTAACATAAATAACAAACAAACATTGTTACGTTTTATATATGAAATGTAGTGCAAATAGACAATATGTTTTTGTCAGATTACAGCAAAAAAAAAAGAATGAAATTACAATTTGATTTGTTTCAATTCGCTTTGCGTAAACAACACTCAATGAAATAACAAAGGCAGTATCGAGTAGATGTATTAAATTTCTGACAAAATAAAATTTGAATATTATTGCATGTAAAATCACTGAAATCACTGTCAATCCTATAATAGAGTGTTATTGAGAGAAAAAATTCTTGTAATTTTGAAACAATCAAGACTTGATTTAAAGCCCATAGAAAGGCGTTTAAGGAAAGTATATCATATTACTACAACTATGAAATATTATTATGGTACACTGCTGGTAAATTTGCTTTGTTCCTTTAAGAAACATGAATACTACCAGAAAACATCTTTCTCGCTCTCTTGCTGTATTGCTTGGCTTTGTTTCCTTAATAATTTTTTTTCAGCTAAACTTCTGATTATAGCAAACAATTAAATAATATTAAGTTTGTATACTTATATACTTAATTCTTATTTATTTACTTACGTACATACCAGAGATCAGCAATGAGTATTCAAAAAGATGAGTAGAATCGAGCCATACTCATAATTTCTAATACTTATAAGCACTCACACTTATATTAATATCATGGAACCTGTACTCATATTCAAAGTTTAAAGTACTCATCATATAAATACTTAACAACATATATGATGTTGTTGATTTCGACACGCCATAACTCAACATATATACGAATCAAAAAATAAGTATGATTCGTGTATGAACACTTAAATACACACTAAAAGATTGTGTCTTTTTCCTTTTTTGTAAATGCAACAATAACTAAGACTGTAAATTGCAACAACAACTAAGGCTGTGCATTTTTATGAATGATTCGCGTCCACTATTCATTGCTCATCTCTGGTACACACATACATACATACTTAATTGGTCGTTACAACCCCTTAGCCAGAATTACGGACTATCTTCCCACACCACCTATAATGTGTACTAATTTTACCCATGCGTGGCGAGACGACTTACATGGCCCAAACTCTTTACGCGCAATTTTGGTAACTCTCAGATTTTATGCCAGGAGACTGCTAAGAGGATGTAGTCAAAAGCAATATTTGTTAATATTTCGTTTTGTTTGAGGGACCTGAGCTGGGGTTTGAACCGTGGCCTCACTTTTAATAAGTCAACACACTACCTACTAGACTGAGGCAAGTCTCGAATAGGTGCGATGTAATTCAGTTTTTCAGGATAATTCCCGATTATGCCGATTTCGGTCGAATTATGTGTCAACAAGTAAGTTTTATTTCAATTGTTTAATTTAAGAAGTTCAAAAGATGACGACATGGAATACTTTTCACGTCGTTCTTGTTATGACAGCTTGCTCGCGCCTTATAAATTAACACACTGCCTAATAGGCTACAGCGAGTTTAATACCTAAAATTAAAAAAAAATTTCAAGCTAAGACCGTTAACAATACAACTTCCATTGTAACATGGTAACATCTATAAGGAAAAACTCACTGTATGATGTCAATTTTGACTGCATCAATGGTTGATATTCCTTTGAGAACGATATTGGCCACGCCATCAGAGGCGAGCACTACAGATCAACTTATTTCAACCTGAATTCTACGCTGTGCATATCAACGACATGTGGGTATAACAGTACGTGACACACATTGGGTATTATGCACTAGCGATTTGTGGAAAGGATTATATTCTTTGGAAAAAAATATTTCTTCGGCGACTTCCTCTCAGCAGATTTCGGGCAAAAACTCTGAGAGTAAATAAACCTGCCATGAAAAGTTTCTCAAAAATCTGTCGTTCGGAGTAGACTTTACACTGTAGGTCCCGCCACTCATGTATAAAATTAACACACACAACATAAGTAGTGTTGAGAAGCTAGGCCGTAATCCTGACCGAGGGGTTGTAATGGCCAATTATGTATGTATGTATGTATGTAAATCTTAAGTATTCTTGTTGTTGAAAGAACAAGAGATATTGAATTTTTTTGAAAAATAATCATCATATTTATTTAGTAATTTTTGTGGTTTCTGTTAAACTGAAAAATGCTAAAAAATTTCAGTTTAAACTCAAATGCATTTATTTGCATTTAATATTATTGTCAATGAATTCTTGTTTTAACGATTCACCACTTTATCAATAAACGCTTAATCCCAGTAGCTTTTTTATGATAAATTTATGGCCTATAAAAACGAAATATAAGTTTGGTTTGTAGAATATACATACACCACATAGATTGTATTCTCCAAAAAAAATATACATTTTCGGGCATAAAAAAACAAACAAAACGTTAAATAAATAAAAGGGTATTAAAAATGTGTTAAAACAATAAAACTAATATTGTACATAGTTTTTGTTTGAGCGTAACATGATAAAGTCAAAAATTTTATTAAATGTATTATAACAATTAAATGAGTTAAAAAAAACCGTAAATAAATAATGACTATGATAATTGCAATTTGCTAGCTGCATGGACTACAAAAATATTATTAAATAATTATTTTAAAAACATTTTTTTTGGTTTTTTTGTTAAATTTTATTTATTTAAAATATCATTTGACATAAAAACAAATTCTACGTAGCTGTATTAAGGCTGAGGAAATTTCTTTGGACATAATTGAGGTGGCCAGGTGATTGGATGAAAATGTTGACATTTTTCCATTGAACTCTATGTCGCTTCCGTTTTTAGTTGGCTGCACAAGATAGGGAAAACCAAGGCATTGGAAACTATGAAATTCATTAGAGGACTCCAGGGCCTAAGGAATCATTTGGCTGACTACCCTGGGGATACAGTACTTTGGTCTTTGGAAATACTTCACTACGAGGCTTAGTAACAAAATAGAATGAAATAATCTGGAAGCTGCATCCTTTTTAAAAAGAGGGTATATTTTATTATACCGTTACGAAAATGGAAATGGTGTAACATTGTTTAACATTAAAATGATAAACAAAAGCTACAAAAACAAAACCAATGAACTTGTTCAGTATGAAAGAAAAGGGGATAGATAATTAAAAAAAGAAGGCAACAACAAGCAATGAAAGCACAATACACAAACACCAATGATGATGAGCAGATATTTGTAAAAGTATACTCGACGAAATGGAAGACAAAGCGAGGCAAAGACTTTTTTCAAAGCACATGGGATTGAGACAATCAAAACCCTTGTAGCGAAATTACAATAAAATAGTTCTAAGTCATGTAGCAGACTATGCAGATATAACTTGAGTTTGGTTAATGGCCTTTAGACAGGGCTCAGAAGGCTAAGAGTACACACATATACAGAATGGTGTTGTCTCCAGATTCTGTGACGAGTATGATTCATCAGAACACATTTTTGATACCTGTGGGGCTAGGAAGTGAATTGTCATTGTTGACACGTGAGCAGCATACTGAAATTTTTTAGGACAATTGGACAATAAAATTTGAGAAGACAATAATATTAATCTGATTTTCCCTAATGATAACATTATCTAACAACACAAATTAAGTGGAAGGGATAACAAAAATATTTTATAAATTCAAAAAACTTCCCATAAAACTTCAATTGGAATTATTTTTCGTGTACTATATTCGAATCTAAAACTCTAACACTTGTGGTAATGAACTTGAACACATTATTACAATACCACCTAACATATTATATTGAAATAAAAAATTGCAATAAATCTCTGCTATGCCTTTGTCGTTCTAGCACTTTATCATCATTGTTAAGCAAAGTATAAGATAAACGAAATATAACAACAATATGTTGATCATCTTAATTAATTAACATTTCATATAATGTTGCTGTCTTTTGTTTCATTAAGAAAAAATGTTTAATATGAATGGTGTACCATTAGTTTGCATTAAGGATTGGACGTGGTATTATCATGATGTTAAGGATTATGTATGTGGTAATTACAATTTTGACTTTTCATAATGAAAAGTAATATTAATGGAAAGTATAAACATTTATATGTACAAGAATAAAACATTTTAATTAAAAGCAATGATTGAGTTAATATATATCACTTATGAGATGCTTTTAAGAAGTCGTTCTCATATAACAATTACTGAAAGGAATTCTGTCAAGGATTACCTCAACTCTGTCCACTTTTTTCCTTTTCTTTAGAGGGTCCTTAAAAAAAGGGTATATTGTTGGTATTCAAGAAAAGGGCGGCATAATCTATTGAACATCAACCACCTCACTCTCTGGGCATATTCATTTGATAATCTCAGACAAAAGTAAAGAAATTTTTTAATATAATTTGCAATCAATGTATACACAGGAAATACAATTTTTTTGTGAATGCAACCCATGGTAACTGCCACGGGTGTTGGGTTTAAAATTGAATTTAAACTCCCTGCTTTAAACTCTGTTATGCTACAATAACAGAAACTTTCCGTACTGAATGTCCAAACATTTTATTTCAAGCACTTAAGCTTTGTAAATTAATGAAATTCGGTTCATTTCTTAAAGAAGATCCATTATAAGAAAATTAAATAAATAAACTAGAAAATGGTTTAAATTGGCTACAAATGACATCTTGAGTAAAACACTTTTGTAACGACCCAATGCTTGTTTTAATTACAAACAGGACTGTTGGCGCCTGGCATAAAGATACATGAAAAACCAAAGAGGTTGACAAATAAATAGAAGAGTTCTTTTTCCCTCAATTAAAGGGTATTTGTGCAAAGTATCGCAAGCAAATTTGTTCGAAAACTAAATTTACTGAAGCGTAAGAAAGAATACCAAGAAGTTTATGCGACATTCGAAGAAGAAGAAGAAACGGACAGTTTTTGTCTTTTGCATCAATGGTTTTGGGATGCACTAAATACACTTTATTTCAATGTGTACAATAAAAATTCAGTGGCTTCTGTGTCAACTTTGTCAACGGAATGGTTGAATTGTCTCTATAAGCTGCGATATTGGAAGTTTTTTTATCTTTGCACGAAAGAGCGCTTAGTTTGAAAGCGGTTCATTTTTCAATTTAAAACGGTTTTAGAATCTCCTGTAGCAGAAAATTAAACTATCTAAGCAAAGTTTATAATTTCCTTGTTTACATACATACATACGAATACATTGGCCATTACAGCCTTTCAGTCAGGATTACGGCGTAGCTTCTCACATTAAAACATGAGTGGTGTAAGAAACTAGGTACATAATCCTGACTGAAGGGTTGTAATGACCAATTATGTATGCAAGTTTTCATTGCTTGGTTTACTGAGTTGTAACAGCTGTTGTTTAATGATTATCGCCTATGTACAGAGTTATTTACTTTCTTAATTGGTCATTACAATACATTCGTCAGTATAACGACCAAGCTTCTCCTACAACCCACGTTGCATGTGTTAATTTTATCCATGAGTGGGGGCAACTACTGCTTAAAGTCAACTCCGAAAATAGACTTTTAATGCCACTCTCACAGTTTTTCCTAGAAGAAACACAGAAAACTTTCACACAGTAAATGTCTGAAATTTTTTATATAATTAAAAAGTTTTTAAATAATTAAAAAGAAACACATAGAATCATAAAACTTTAAATATTGTGCTGTTTGTGTGGTCGTCTAGCTAATATGGTGTTCAGTTATACACCTTGATTGCATAAATCGTAATAAACGCCATTATTGCGATCAATGTTTCATATAAAGTTTCAATTAATTATTGCGCAATAAATACTTAAATTATTATAATATTGAGTAAAACTTAAAATGCAGCATTGTCATAAGTATGTTGAGTGCACATATAACAATTATACGAACACTTTCTGTTGACATTTGATAGATCAAATCATTTTGCCTTACAATTTGCAATTAAAATTTTCGACATGCATCATATAAATACATAAATACTATTCGTTTAATCAGTGACTGGTATTTATAATTAAAAGGAAACTAAAGGAAATTCTGGTTTAACTGGATAAAAAAAACTTAAAATATTCGCTACTGCACTGATGAATGAAACAAATAATCAGGAATTTATTTTGTATTTCAATGAAAATTTTACTGAAATCGTCGATTTTATTTTATGTAATGTTCTACTAAAAATAATATTTCGTTAGCATACATATATTGCAACACAAAAAAGTAACAAACATTTTGTAATATTTTATAAAAAAAAGTAATAAACTGAATGTTCTACTTTTCATGTAATGTATTTACTTGAAGATTTTTTAATTAAAAAGTAAAATATTGAAATGGAAATGAAGTAATTTCCCAGAATAAAATGTTGGAACCGCTACAAATAATTATAAAAAAAATTATATTCTTTATTACACAATCATTTGGCCAATTCACACGACTTTGTATCGTGTATGTTGTATTGAATACACTTGGTTGTTTGTGAACGCTCATTGTTATGCTGTATTGTGTATTTCGTATTCCAAATGTCTTTTTATTATTCTTCATAATTTTTGGCATTCAAATAATTTGATATCACGAAACCAAGACAACTTTATAAACATATTAAAAAATGTGTATAAGTGTATCGGATTTTTACATGAAATTACAACAATACCCTCAATACAACAATACAACGGCTTGTGTGAACTGACCAATTGAAACCCATCCTATAATATTTTCTTTTTTAAGTTTCTTTTAAATTATAAAACCACAGTCACTGCTTAAACGAATAATATGTTTTCTAAATAGTACGCATACATAGTACATACATATTTGGTCCCTACAACCATTCAGTCAGGATTACGACCTCACACCACTTATGCTGCTTATGTTCAATACGACTCATATTTAATATTTCGTTTTGTTGGAAATAGCTGAGCTCGTCTACTAAGTCAAGTACTTACTAGACTGCGGTGACTTCTCAAGTACGTTGAGAGTACTGAAGTGCGAAAAAGCTAAACTTTTCAGTGCTTCATATCGTGCCGGTATTCTTCCAATCTGTTCTGCTCTTTTCAAGGCTATGGAACAAATACTAACTTTAATTTGAATTGCAAATTGTCACTTTCGCTGGCTAGTTCGTCTCCTACTTTGTTTTTGTTTACTTAGAATTACGGTCGAACTTCTCACACCACACTCGATATTGGAAGGACTCATCAACAACACAATTAAACTGAATTATTTTTGGTACAACAAAAGTCACGTATTCTCTCTCAAGCACTTGAAACATTAAGGAAATTCTTTATTTATTAACAATTTCCAAAAAAAAAAATTCATTCAAAATGTTGCATTTAATGTGAATTGTTAATATTTAATCTGATAAAGAAATACAGATACAAACACAAATGGCAATAAAAAATATTTAAAAGCATACTCAAATACGATAAAAATTTAAATGTTTGCACCTGATAAACATTCAATAAAACTGTCATAAAAACGTAGTCGTGTTTGTACAATTGAATAATAAAACCCAAATAGAATTAAATGAACAATTTAAAAGATGTTTAAAAGAAGAACATTTTATTGAAATGGTGGTGGTTATTATCCAAAAATCTTTTCCTACGGGAAAACATATTAAAATTGATCAGGAATTTTAAAACGAAAGAGCTGATCTCAATGTAAAGTACAAAAACATTAAAAAACCCAGATTTACTCTACAGTTTACATAATAAAAGAGAGTAATAAAACGCCTAGTATTGATCGTAATTTGAATATTCAAGCTCACTTCATACCGGTACACCAGATAGGTTGCCGTTTGAATGCTTTATTGCTTCCTAACAATAAGTGAAGTTTCCTGTTAGGTTTTCAATAATTTCATAAAGGAAGGAAAAAAATTCGATCAAAATAAAATTTAGGCGTCTTAACACCGTATAATTGGCATTTAATTCAATTGCAAAGACGTGTAAATTACATAGAATTCAAACCGATTTCTTCTTTACACATGCATATATCATAGTCATTGTTAACATATTGTTACGTAAATGAAAACGGTGTAATATCTTTTAACATTAAAATGATAAACAAAAGCTACACAAACAAATACAACGAACTTATTAACAAGTAAACCAACAACATCAGTATGAAAGATAAGGGGGTAGAAAAGTAAGCGAGAACGCAACAACAAACAACGTGAACAAAATACACAAACAACAATGAAACCGCGATAGAGTTCTCGAGAAGGCGAAACTACGAACATTCGACTTCAAGAACATTCATCAGACTGTTTACGTGGGCTTATAAAAAGGCAAGACAAAGAAGGCAAGTAGTAGTAAGAATTCAGTCAGTCTTGTGTGAAGACGCGTTGCGTGTGAAGAAAACAGTCGTGGTTTGAAGATCTCCGTTGTAAAGATCTGCGTTGTAAGCAAAGAAGAATAGCGAACAAGCAATTACTATTGTATACGTCAAGCTATAAACAGTGGCACACAAAAATAGTGCGAACAATTAAGGATTTAATTGAAACTAAACACAAATTAATTTTTATTTTGTTTGCAATTAAACGAAGTCATATTTTAAACGTTTTTAAAAATGTAAAAACGTAACAATATGCGTAATTCTGATTACAAAACATACTAAATTTATATAAAGAAATAAACAATAAACTTGTGTTCTATCCCAAATATGATAAATCATTTTAGTTTATTAAATGTATTCCAGCAACTGCCTTTGGCTTTAATTAAAACAGAAATTTACACTTCGTTACATTTGCGTGAATATTACACTGTAGTATAATAATAATGAAGTCATAATCTACAACACCAAATCACAAGTATGAAAGAGAATTACTGTGGCCTTATTATAGTGCATGTATGTATGTATCAGAGAACTTCACTTGTTGATTAAAAAACCGTTCAACAATCACAAAGGCACAAAAAACGTGTCTTTTATTTGCAAATGATCAAACTTGCCAACACACTCTCTTTTGTTGTTCATTTTAAAGTAAGCGAACATATGCCTCTTTATTGGTTCTGATGGTTTACACATCGGCTGACTCATGAAAATAATCTTCCTTAAACTGAGAATGAGTGAATTACTCAAACTTGTTCGAACTTTCATGAACTTTGTTCACTTTAAAGCAATCGAACCACTTGTAGGTTGAACTCTGCCTTTTTTTATGATTGGCCGAATCAAACTTGTCAACTCGTATACTTGTCTTTTCCATTCAACACACAAACATTGAAGTACAAAAAGCAAGAAATCATTATGTATGAATTTGTTCATTCCTATCAACAAGTGCAAGTTTTTTTATTGTATTTTAATTTACAGTAGCTTTGATGTCTATTCGTCTTGTTTATGACAAAATAGGAAATAATAATAATAAATTTTCAGTTCGAAATTGCAAATAACAGAACTAAAAAAGTGCCAAATTCGGAAACACAGTAATCAGTGTAATGATATAAAAACAGCACAATTAATTAAAAAAAAAAAACAAATCGGGACATTTATTTTCAAGTAAAAACTCAACAATTTATTCAAATGATTAAAAAAAAAATATATATATAAAAAAATATAAAAAATAAAACTGTGAGATCTTATAAAAATGTGAGATCTTATAAATCAGCGTGCATTTTCCCACGTGTACTTCCCCTAACTTTGTTTTTGATGATCAAATTCAAATACAAACTAAACCTGTAGCTGTACTCATTTATCAATGTTGAATTGGTTATGTCGTTTGCATTGTTGGCGTATCATATCACACAGACGATTGATTCAAACATGTTGTATAGTTAAAGAGTTGTATAGTTAAAGATAAATTTACTACAAACCCTTCTCTTGCGTGTGCGAACTTGTTCAAAAAATGCTTTTATTAATTCTACTCATAATCAGAATTTGAAGTATACAGCAAAATGAATATGATTTTTAATCATCATTTAATTTTTCTTTATTCTTTAAAATGAACAAAAGTTTTTGTGCTGAACAAAATCAAGAAAAACCGTGATTTTGAAGTTCTCTGGTATGTATGTAAGTAAATACAAGCATGTCCAAAAATTTTCATGCGTTTTTAACAGGAATTTATTTATTATTATTTCCAAAAAGTCTACCTAATTCACGCAAATTTAGAGCTTACGTAACTTAATTTTTATGTAGGAGAGGGAACATGATGTCTGCTCTAGCAATGTTATTTGCAGAAAAACTCTAGAATACATAGAATAATCTTATTAGGATTATAAGAAACACAAACAAAATTCTTAAAATTTTGAGCTGTATTAGATTCAATCCAATACTACAGTAAATTTTCATTTACACTCTAGGGTTTTGCGTATGAATAAACGCCAAAATGTACACTCTACAAACAAAAATAAAACACATATCGTTAGTATAATTCGCAAAGACGCTAAGTCCACTTTTTTCCAAACTTGAGATTTTAATGCAAAACGGTAGCACTATACAAAATACATATTTTACGACAACAAAAATGTCAGTATGTAGTTTAAAGTTGTTGTAATTTTGTGGTTAGCAAAAACGCTAAGTCCACAAAATACGAAAAATATTAAAATCACGTGCTAATTTCACGAATATTAATTATTAATTATTATTAATTTTTGATCTAAGTCATTCAAAGAGAGCTATTTTGTAAAAAATAATTGCGTTTAAAAAGTTTAAAAATTTTAAAAACTGAAAAAGCTACAATGTTTTTTGTGTCTCCTGTACAATTTGAAAAAAGGGACTTAACACATTTGCGAATTATACTAACGATATGTACATTTCATGACTCTAACAATTACGAAAACAGGTAATAACGAGAATAAAATAAAAACGAGAATAAAAAAAGAACAACGCAACATGGTGGGAAACGACGTTGCCAGACGTTGAAAATATGGTATAAAATATCGAAAACAATGTTGCCAATCAAAAGTTGTAATAAAAGTTCGTGGATTAAACATAGTTGTATTTGATGGATTGTCATTTTAAATTTAAGGTTCGTAAAGGGCAGTTGACAGAGCAGTGTAGTCACAAAAAGTGTGTTGTTATATACATATATAAGGAATAATAACAGCGAACAATTTGCTTTATTTAATATGCAAAAGTGGATGCATTCTGAAACTAAAAACGTAATAATGTCCTGGTAGTCCAAAGAAGAGCATTGTATAGTGCCTTGAGTTTTCGTTTCAACAATTTGACTTTGTAGAACAGATGGCATGATGCCTGATTATAATAAATTTTGAATTTGGAAAAATTGCGAAAGAATTTTCGAAACAGTCTTATAATTCAGCGAGTAATGTTATGATCTCTGGTCACTTAGAAAGAATAAGAGTGATAGCCTTTAGTCTATTTATGATGCACAAGCCAGCTCTATAAGTTTTATTTACATTTACTTCAAGTATGTATATGCATTTTATACTCAATTGTGCCCTCCTGTATGTTAATAATTTAGTATCAAAACTTAAGTAAATTGTTGAACCATATTAGTTACGCTGATGAAATATAATTAAAATTGTGTAATTTTTTGTTTTATTCAAAAATCTAATTTTGTTGTATTTAACACTTCTTGTATTTGTTTGATAATGAATGTCTTTCAAACGCATTTCTAAATTATTGTCTTATTATCAGCATGCATGAATGATTATGAATTTATTAGTCAACTGTAACAAGTAGATGATTATCAATTGAATTTATGAGTGTGTTGACAAGTTTGTTGAAACAACAAAAACAATAGTTCATTAACAAACTTCAAATGAACTAATTTCAGTGTTGGGAAATGAAGAGATTTTAAACAGGATGTAAAGATAGTGAAAAACTTCTGAATGGGTCTGTTTAATATGTTATTTACTTCAAGGAAACTTTAAATTTAGTGGATGCGAATCATATAAAACTAGAAACCCTACTTATATTTCGTGTATATATTATTTAATTTCTTATGAACAGCTCATGGATTTAATATTTTCTAAGAAATTGTGTAGAGAATACGTTTCCATTTTTCCTTATGATATTATAAACGGTTTGTGTAATTTTATAATTAAATTTCGGATCTTATAACCCAGACTTTGGACTTTAAAAGTTGAAAATAGGTATTTTGTTGAAGTTACATCTGTCAAGTTGCGTTAATTCACACTTTTTGCTAAATCACCATCAACAAATAAACATTTCAACAAGACGTGCAAATATTAAAATTGTTTTCTAAAAATAGGCAAGGCTCTTCACCTATTTTACGATTGACACAACATTCTACCGAGTGCATTTTTCGCTATGTGGTGGATAAATTGAAATCCATGGTTCAGTAAATACTCGTACGTCAACGAAACTCAAGATCTGCAGTAAACGTGGGCAAACATGTGAAAATGCAGTCGTTTTCTCGTCGCTCATAAGAACTTGGTCTTACACAGGCTTGAGCCTATACCCATAAAAACCTTAACTAACCCAGGATCTGAATAAGTTTTGGCAACTGCCAAGTGAACAAACAAAAATTCAGACGATACCTATAGAAATTATATTCAGATTCTGTAACGTTTCGGTGTGGATTTGGCGGCATCTATCGTTCATATTTCTTTGTAAACGATGTTAGCCATCATAGACAACGGCTAGCACTACATGTCGATGATTACGTGCCACACAGCGCATTATACATACTGCATGAGCAATTGAAACGTATGGTTATCTTACATGGAGGGAATGTGAACTGGCCAGAGAGATCGTGCAATTTGGCTCCGTTAGACATTTTCCTATAGCCACTGGTGTATGCGAATAAGCCACAAAACAACATCAGTTCCCATAACCAACATAATCCATGCCATTGTTCAATATCAGCATGTTTTCTGCAACAGAGTGATTGATAATTGAATATTTCGGATAATCTCCGCTAAGAAAAGCCGCGCACGATCGATTTAAGAGTGAGAGAGATAAAGCGAACTGGCACAAATAAGCTCCACATCCGCCAATATGAAACGTACTATCGATCAAGCTCAGCCTGATTTATGTACCACTGGCATGGAAAATTGGATATTTCGTATGTTCTAGGTCCAGAGAAATTTTAACGCCGTTATACTTATACATACATACATACATACACAATTGGCTATTACAACTCTTCAGTTAGGATTACGGCCTAGCTTGTCAACACCACTCATGTTGTGTCTGTTAATTTTATACGTGAGTGGCGGGACCTACAGTTTAAAGTCGACTCAGAACGACAGTTTTTCTGAGAAACTTTTCATGGCAATTTTATTTATTCTCAGAATTTTTGCCAGAAGTCTGCTGAGAGTAAGTCGCCGAGGAAATATTTTTTAATATTTCGTTTTGAAGTGTGACCGGGGATTTAAACCGTGGCTTTTCGTTAATAAGCCAACACACTACCTACTAGACTACAGCGACTACATTTTATTTATGTGTCATAGTCATGGAAAATTGTATATTTCGGATGTTTTAGGTCCATTAACAGGCCTTTCAAAAGAATAGAAAATTCGTTTTCAAAGATAGGAAACAATTTGGAAAAGGCCCTATACTTGTGTAGTTTACCGCTTGTGAACCTAATGACATTATTTAGTAATTCTTCGTCATAATAACTATTGAATCGAAGACTATGCTTTAATATCTTAATGTTTTAAATAATTCTTTAAAAAAAATTTGGTCTTAAATTTAATTTTACTTTCGTGCTTAATATCTTTCCATCTTTTTTAACAAATATTTTCACAAAAAAGATGAGCCTGCCATAACTCAAAATCCCCTAAAATTTAATATTTATTGATATTTGAAATAATATTTTTTTTAACAACTTTTAATTAACATTGATTAAAATTTAGTTTCAATAATTCTAGAAAAATATGTTTATTTTTTTTGTTGTTAATTTATATTACCAAAGTGTGAAAATGATGCACTATTCAACAAATATTTACACGGCAAATAATAATAATAATATTTGGAGAATCAAAAAGTCATTATAAATATTCATCATAATTAAACAAATCTAAATTGGTTTTAATAGTTTATAAGTGTTTGAAAATGGTGCAAAATTGTTTAAATTTTTAATTTTATGAATAGCAAATGTTGCGTTTCAAAAATTTACGTCATACATACATATGTATGTACGTAAATCAATTTATAGAAATATTTTCGTAATTGAATTTTCGTAATGTATGTGTGCTATTTGAAATTGTTTTATTATGCTTGTTGTTTGTGGTATTATTGATGATTCATGGTTTTATAATTTGTTTAACAAAAAATTATGTGGAAAAATAGTTTTAGTTCACACCCTTTATCATTAAAACATAATTATTAGGTAACATTTTAATTTTAATTATAAAAGAAAAACGAATTTGTTTTTCAGATGTTAAAAATATATCAATTTCTGATTTAAAATAGAAAAATTAGGCCCGTCAATCTCACACGATTTTCAATAAACTGTTGTCATGATCTGCTCAATAATGTAGGTTTTAAGCTCTTGCACTGTTGTGCGTTTATTGCCACACGAAAAAACTGAAGGTGTCAAGTCGCACGATGTCGCATGTAAAACGTAAGGCCGTGGTTGAAACTTCAGCTCAGACAACAAAAAAAAAATATTTCTTCGGCGACCTCCTCTTAGCAGATTTCCGTCAAAAACTCTGAAAGTAAATTAAATTGCCTTGAAAAAGTTTCTCAAAAATCTGTAATTCGTAGTCGACTTTAAACTGTTAACACAGAGAACACAACATAAGTGGTGTGAGAAACTAGGTCCATAAGCCTGACTAAGGGTTGTAATGACCAATTATGTATGTATATGAATGCAGTCAATAAACGTTATAATCAAAACAATGTTTACCGGAGTTTGGGAAAGCGATTAATCTTTCATCATCCCAATTTCGCATGTCTCACCCAAAACAGAGTGCTGCTACACACGTTTGCATTTTAGGCACACATTCAGGCTACTATTTAGTTTTATTAAATTTTTTTCCGCATATTTTACTCTTTTGTTCATAAAGTAGAAACAAAAGTATTAAAAATATCCTCTTTGGATGCTTTGCTTAATTAAAAAAGTTAAAAATTATTTCATTTCAAGCAACAAAAAATAAGAAATCTTGTTGGTACTTATTTCGTGTCATTATGTTCTTACGTCAAGAAAATTGTGCAGTTGTGGTAAAAATCAGAAAGTTAAGAAAAATTCATTAAAAGTAAGAGGAGATATTATGAAAGTTAATTTTTTTATCTTTTTCTTACTTGAAATACTTTAAACAAAAAGAACAACTTGCATCAAGTAACAATCAAACAGTGTCTTGTTTGCAAGACGTACTACACTATTACATAAAAGAAATATAAGTGCAGGGTTTATCAAGCATGATTTTATTTATTAACTTTAAATTAAATTTATATTTTGATGGAAAATTCAGTTGTTTGAATAAACATATACATACGTACTCCTACAGAAATATTTATATCTCATTGCTGAAGACGGTTTGTCAATGAAAATTTGCAATCAAACGTACACATATTTTAATTAAACAGTTCTAAATAACAGATAACTTATATGACAGATGTTTCCTTTTTTACATCCATTTCAAGGAAATGAAACTGGATTTGTAAATACCCTGTGTATATAACTACATAATAATTTTTAAAAGTACCAACGAAATATTAAAAAGAATAAGTTGTGTAAAGAGATATACATATTTTCATCAATTAAGCTTCCAAGAAAGCAAACAGAATATGTAATTAAGTCGTTACACCATACGATAATAATAAAATAAAAATAATTGTAATGTAAAACGGTGTTGATGGCACCAACGAAAATTTTATTCTAGTTAAATACAGGCACATACAAATCGTTTCGGGTGCTTTCTACTCTAGAGAAGCAGAATATTTGAACGATGTTGTATTCCAAACATAATGGGATTCTTTGATATCTCACACATATATAACATACATAATTGGCAATTACAACCCTTCAATCAGGATTACGGCCTAGCTTCTCAACACCACTCATGTTGTGTGCGTTAATTTTATACATGAGTGGCGGGACCTACAGTTTAAAGTCGACTCCGAACGACAGATTTTTTGAGAAGCTTTTTATGGCAATTTTTACTCTCAGAGTTTTTGCCAGAAATCGTCGAAGAAATATTTTCATATTTTCGTTTTTAAGTCTGACCTGGACTTCGAACTCGAGCATTTCGTCTAATAAGCCAACACACTACCTACTACACCACGGCGACTTCACACACACATTGTTTTATTTGAACTCTAAGATAGGAAGCGCTTAAATATAGAACTCATGCAAGTAGTTTAGTGGCAGATGAATAGAAAAAAATAATGTAATGAAGAAGACCCCATCCCTAACCCAGATTTCTGCAATAACATATTCCATTGCTGATTTTTAAAATTTTTTATTTGTTGGGCGAAGCCTCAAAAAATTAACATGTTTTATTTATATATTGGGTGTATGTATTTCATAAGACTCACTGTTTACTGAAACACAATTTCTGTTTTTCTTTAGTTTTGTACAATTTGTTTAGAAAATAATTTTTAATTGATTTTTAAAAAATCCTTTCCTTGTTTTAATTGCTGCATTGCATTTCGGCGGTGACTGCCAAAAACTCATTGTCTTTTCATGCATTACATTTTGTTGTGTTCGCTGCTTTTTTTTAACATTATTTGGCACAAAGTCAAATTGATAGGACATATTTATGGGTAACAATTAAAATAAATTTCCGTTTTGTGTTTTAGGAATTATAATGTTAGGTTTTCCTGTTTTGGTAAAAAAGTCTCTCTGTGTGGGGTAGATACATACATATGTATGTATACGAGTGCATAACATGGCAGTGTAGAAAAAAAAAGGATTTAATTACCTTAAGAGTTTAATGACTCAGCAATTCGTTACCCCTGGAAATATATTTTATAGAGATCTGCGAAGTGAATTAAACGAAGTTAAAGAAAGAATTAAAATTCAATTTAGCAATGGGAACTAACTTTAAACGGTATTTAATTGCTTCCTTGATGAATTTGAATGTAAGCAGCACTAAATTGTTGAAGTTTTGCTATACATTGCTAAAAGTCTTGATTGGCACGGCGTGTTGTTGAGCAGTTAATCTCACTATTTGGAAGAATCAAGAATCGATAAGACACCTATTTATTACCATCAGAAAATACAACTTTTATCAGCGATTATATCCATAACCAGCAGATAGACGTGTATTTAAAAAAAAACACATCCAATTCATTCATTATTATTATTTTCAATCCTTCGAATTTTGGCCTTTAATTACGATCATCATACATAAATTGCCGTAATTGAATTTCAATCATGCGTTATATTGTGCAAGCAAAAGGTCATGTAATATGACGCCATACCTTGTTGTCATCGTAAAAGTAAATTAAAACGTACATACATGCATTCATTTACTTATAATTGGCATCAGTTTATTTTAAGATGAAATCATTTTTTATATCCCCTTGCGTTACATTATTGCAGTTCTTCCTTAACATGTAATATGTAATGTAAATGGGCAAGTCCGCGTATTTATGAAATTTCAAGATGAATGAATTCATGAGAATATTTTCGAAAATTTTATTCAGATTGTCTCAACATTACTTAAAACACTGCAAGCTGCATATCACTCCAGATGTAATAAATAATTTTTTTTATATTCCATTATATTCGAACAGTTTAAGCTGCTTAAAAGATATTTTTCAGTGCAGTATGTTAAAACTTAAAAATTGCAATAACAAACCTTTCTTTCTTATCAACATTTACTGTGATGAAAATAATGCGTTTTAAAAAATTATTTGTTGAATATACATTTGGTCGTATTTTAAATTTTTATTTATAAAAGTTTTTATAGTAGTATTTATTTATTTTTTAATTGCAATACAATTACAAATGATATCTAATTATTATGAGGTGAGTAACTTATACCTTATGCTGGGTATAGTGAAACAGGTGTGAATCGAACGCACAATCCTCACGCTAATAGTCTAGCCCAAGGCATCCGAGATTGCATATTTTTGTAATAATAAATCGAATTTACCATGACTTGATTTGAACAAAAATTATTCCTACGTCGGCTTTCTGTCAGCAGTCTATTTTAAAAAACTCCGAGAATAAATCAAATTTCTGAGTTCGCAGTTGACTTAAAACTATAGGTTCTGCCACCTGAGAATAAAATTAACTCACGGAACAGATCTGGTGAGAAGATAGGTCATAATCCTAAAAGAAAAAATTTTCATCGTTTAGCATTCAGTTCTCGGCAAATCTCGGTCCTATCACTGACTGATAATTCGTTATTAACAATACTGCTGGTTCTGCGCTCTATTAATATTGCCTTATTTCATGTTTGGTAACTTGTCAATTTTTCTGTTGATTTTGTCGTTTGATTTTTAATTTTGTTTCGTTCCCTTCTCGTTATTCCGTACGTATTTGTTTGTGTAATCCTGTGTACCGTACGATGTATGTAGTTTGTTGTTGGCTGTTTTTATTACTTTATTTTTCATCGTCATAACAATATTCTTTGTGAATTAGGGAACTTATTGAAGTCGACTTGAAATCGCCGTGGTCAGGTAGGTAGTGTGTTGGCTTATGAGGCCTCGAAAACAAACCCCAGGTCAGGCATCTCCAACCAAGCGAAATATGAAAAAAAGAATATTTCTACGGCGACTTCCTCTCAGAAGATTTCTGGCAAAAACTCCGGGAGTAAATAAAATCGCCATGAAAAGTTTCTCAAAAAATCTGTCGTTCGGAGTCGACTTTAAACATGTATAACGCACACAACATAAGTGGTGTGAGAAAGTAGGTTGTTATCCTGACTAAAGGGTTGTTATGACCAATTATGTATGTATGTATATATACGAATATTAAAATCTCTTAGTTTGGAAGAACGCGGTGAAAATCTTTGCTCCTTCGACGTAGATTGCTGCTGTTTATCATATTTTCAATATAAATTAATATTAATTAACTGTATTAATATTACTACTAAGTGATGCGATAATGTTTAATATTGATTTAGTTTCTCACACATGTATGTAATTAGGTGGTTATCTGTCGATTTTATATTTTAAATTGAAAAACTTTATAAAATTTTATGAAGTCTGCTTATATTACAACGTGTACAGATTTATTTTAAAAGAATACTTATTTATATTGTTTCAAAATTATCAAGGATAGAAAACATTTTAATACATAAGTTATGTTACATTCTCATCTGATACATTTTTTCTTAAAAAAAAGTTTATAAAAGTTATTTTCACTTAACAGCCTTATGTCTGTATGTAAATAGCTTAATGAAACACGAGCGTAACCAATTCTCTTGTTACGTGAAAAAAAAATGCAAAGTAATTATAATTTTGTATTTTTATGTTATGCACGCATGAAATTTAATACTCTTTGCAAACAATATTTTCTCTTGTTATAACCACACTGGCTTATTAAAAAGTTAATAAGCCTTCTTGCCATCGCATTTAAACGTTTGGTAAAGGAAAATTTAAAAATTTTTTGTTCGTTGCTTTTGTATTGCTTTAATACTTTACAAAACAAAGTAGTACTAGAATAGTACGTATATGCTTAATTGTATATCAAATGTATAATTTGAACGGAAAATATCATTTGCAAAATTATTTTAAACTAGACTAATTTGTTATGTGTACCATAAAATTTATAGTGAAAGCAAATTTTGCAAATCATACTTTATGAATTAATTTTACATTTTTATTATGTTAATACGTTTTAGTAAAAATACGTTTGTAAATGAATGCGAATACATTAAAAATAGAAAACATTTTATTGAAGCATACATACGTATGAGTAATATTCAATTACTTAACACGTTGCTGAAATATTACTCATACGTCATGTATCAAATTCAAAACAACAAGAAATTGAATCTAAAAGTTGTAATTATGACACACATTAGAATTTCTGTTATTAATGATAAAATTTTAAATATAAGATGTTTAAATCGAAAAAATTTATTCGAAATTCTTTCATGTTATTTTGTTTGTATTGTTTGCCAGTCAAATGTAAAATAAAATTTTAATTATAGTCGAAAACTTGTAAGAAAAAACCAAAGAAACTCTTTACAAAAAACTTACCTTTTGTTCCATTTTTAATATTTTTTGTTTTTATTTGGTAGTAGCGTTTTCAAAAACTTATATTTTTTTCTTTTTTACTTTACTGCAGCACAAAACAGATTTCAAAAACGAAAAACACAAAAACAGAAAAACCAATTTAGTTGTTTGTATACTGAAAGTGTTGGTCAAAATATATTGGATTGGAATTTAAATTCAAACTACAAATCTCATCTGAACTAAAATTGACTCCTTAGTGAAAAAAAAGGAAAATAATTTTTATCTTATTATCCTGGTCATTACAATCCTCTAGTCAGGATTGCAAACTAGCTTCTCACACCACTCGTGCTGTATGTGTTCATTTTTTTAAGAGTGTTGGGGGCTACAGTTTCATTTTGTCTCAGAGCAATATAACATAACATTTCATAACAACTTTATTTAAACTTGGAAGACTTCTGAGAGAAAAACTTTGAAAGAAATGGTTTTCTTTTCATATTTCATTTTTTTAGCAATGTTTGATCTGGACATGGAACCACAGGCTATTCTCTAATAAGCCAATACGCTGCCTACTAGACTACGCCAACTTCTATAGACTCCTATCATTACATTTCATTTGTAATTTTTAGCCCGATGTTTGTGTTACTTGTGTCGATTTTGGTCTCAAGCTCTTGGCGGTGTCCAACCGAGTGATTTCAGTTGTTAAAATTATGGTCGGCATTGTCTAACAATTCTTCCGCCCCATAAATGCAGAATGGTAAACATCACTTCCCATCCGATAAAATAAACTTTCGGAAATATCCATGTCCAGTCAGCATCTGGGTTATGTAATAGTCTATTTTGCCGTTTTTCCACGCTTACAATCAGTTTTAATCTTCATCTGCCATGCTGTATACTGAGCCTGAGCCGTATTCGGCAAGCCATTGAAAACTATTGCCTAAAGGTTCATGCCTAGATAGAAACCATGACAGCTATTACGACGGCAGCTTGTATTGACACCGTGTGATACCCCGTAAGGCTGTTATGCTCTGTAGTAGATAGTAGCCTTCTATCTCTAGTTCAGGTTTCCAAAGTAGGAGCTTAGATTTCAGATATATGGAGAAGTATACTATTGCAATATTTTTCTCCTGCATGGGAGATTGTAATTAATCAATTCAAGTGAGTTGTTGTATATTCAACCTGTTTCAAGTCAGTTTTGTAGTGTAGACTAACCACAGGGTCTATGGCTTAGTGGGTGTAATGAAGTCGACTAGGTGAATTTATATTTCGATTGAAATAAGGCGTCTGCTAGGTAGTAGTAACTCCGTTTTCTGCATGGCCAATAGCAGGCTATGAGAATCAAAGCCAACCATTAGTACTTACCACTATTTATCCTCATTCGTGTTCCCCATCATGATGATTGCCGTAATGTCGCATTCGTATCCAAAGGGGAAAGTATCTTCTGGCATTTCTAGAGCGTTAGCTCTGTACTACCTAGGTAGTCTTTTATAATTTTCGTCAGGTATGCTAGAACATTTTGAATGATTTATAATTTTTAAATAGAAATTTAGTTAACAAATTCATTTCATTCAAATTTGCCTTTAAATATTATACAAGAAATAAAATAATTGTTTAAATATGACTTTTATTTTCTCTTTTTCGCAATTTTTCTAAGCACGAAACTTACGTTGTATGTGCACAATGTTATTTACCACATGTATCAAACGTATGCAATAATTGTAATGCAAGACACTTCCTAACACGTTTGGTCAAACAATAACAATTACAAACAAACTACATTCTGGGATTAACCAAATTGTTTATTTGAATGTTTCGTATTGACCAAAACCAGAATAATTGTGTGTTCCAAATTACCACATGAATTTCATGATTTTTGGAATCAATTAAAACAAACATAGAATTTTATTTTATACGTATTTTAATGTATAAACAAATGCAATACGTGTATTTACATTGAAAAACCTAAATATAATATATGTATGTCTGTAAAATAAAAACATAATATATTTATCATTTAAGACAGTATTTGTTTATTAGTACGCCATAGTTTAGTAGGTAGTGTATTGGCTCATTAGACGCAAAGCCATGAACCGTGGCGGTTTAGACATCAAAAAGAAATATGAAAAAATATTTCTTTGACGACTTCCTCTAAGCAGATTTCTTGTAAAAATTGTGAAAATAAATAAAATTGCCATGAAAAGTTTCTCAAAAATCTGTCGTTCGGAGTCAACTTTAAACTGTAGGCCCCGACACTCATGTATAAATATTGACAGACACCATGTGTGGTGTTGAGGAGCTAGGCCGTAAACCTGCCTGAAGGGTTGTAATGGCTAATTATGTATATGTATGTATATTTCTGTGCTTTATAAATATATATGTATATAGGGTGATTTTTTAGCTATTACCTTTTTGGCAACACTGGTTTAAACAGCTCACGCACGTTTCGTGTTTTGTTTCACTGTTAAACATCTTCAGTTTGGTTTATAATTTAACCATCAATCATCTTACAAACGAACAACGCTTGCAAATCATTGAATTTTATTATCAAAATGCGTGCTCTGTTAAGAAAGTTCATCGCGCGCTTCTTCCATTTTATGGTCAGTTTAATCGACCCACTGAAGCGGCTATTCGGAATACGTAAATAAGCAGAATTGTCGATTTTGGAGTGAAGATCAGCCAGAAGTATTGCAAAAGCTACCAATGCATCCAGAAAAAGTCGCAGTTTGGTGCGGCTTATGGGCTGGTGGCATCATAGGACCGTACTTCTTCAAAGATGCTGCGAAACGTAACGTAACTGTGAATGGTGAACGCTACCGTGAGATGATATCCAACTTTAATTGCCCAAAATGCAAGAGCTTGACTTGCACGACATGTGGTTTCAAGAGGACGGTGCCACATGCCACACAGCACGCGTAACAATGGACTTATTGAGAGGCGAGTTCGGTGAACATTTTATTTCACGTTCGGGACCGGTCAATTGGCCGCCTAGATCGTGCGACTTAACGCCTTTAGACTATTTTTTGTGGGGCTATGTTAAAACACATGTCTATACAGACAAGCCCGCTTCAATTGACGCATTGGAAGGCAACATTGAAGCATTTATTCATGAGATACCGGCCGAAATGTTGGAAAGAGTATGTCAAAATTGGACTAAGCGGATGGACCATTTGAGTCGCAGTCGCGGTCAACATTTGCATGAAATAATCTTCAAACATTAAATTATATGGACCGTACTATCGATTCAAATAAAGATTTCATGCATTTTTCTGAATTTTATGTATTTTTTTTAATTTTCCTATAGCCCTTAGAAAATCACCCCCTATAAACAACATTCTCATTTCAGTATGTACTTGTATTGTTTTAAAACATAAATGTTTATAGTACCATGAATTTCATATATATATGCACTTAATTAAAATAATGATGTATTATATGTATGTATACATATGTAATGAAATATACAAGTGCCCTCATTGGGAATGCAAGAATTTCTTACATTTGTGGCACTTGTAACCACATTTGAATTAAAATACGTACATAGTTCTCATTAAGGCCCTTTGACAATAAGTGCTTAGGTGTGACATTTTGTAAGATGAGAATATATTAAATTTTAATTACAGATTATATTTATATTGAAAGACTTTGTTACTTAGAAATAATATACAAGTTAATAAGCAAATAGAATTTTATGGGTCGAAACACGTATTGGCTATAGTATTTACTTTAGTTTTGTTTTTTATATTTTGAAAAAATTTATAATCTGTAGGCAGTTAATATGCTTTGCTTTAAAAAAGTTGCGTTTTTCTGAATCATTTACATATTTAATAAGTCTTAATATTCTCAAGGATAATATTTTGACTTACTAGACAACAGCTTGAGAGTTGAAATTTCAGCTCTGATATCTCTAAGAAAAAATATCAAAAATAATTATTTATTCAGCATCCTTCTGAGTGTAAACCAATTGCCAAGTGACATACAAACATAATTTGTCATTCAGTCAGGATTAGAACCTTGCTTCTCACACCACTTATATTGTGTATATGTATTAATTTCACACATGAGTGGCGGGACCTACAGATTAAAGTCGACTCCGAATGGTAGATTTTTAAGAAACTTATCATTCCAATTTTATTTACTTTCAGAGCAAGTTATTGAAGAGCGGGTCATTTCTCATGGAGGTGATGGGAACTAGCCACAGATGTCATGACATTTGACCCCGTGAAACATTTGCTTTTCGAGTTTTCTAAAGTCGCAGATGTATGTATGTAAAAAAGCCGCAAAGTGGTCCCCTAGGACAACATAATCCAGGCAATCAGTCAGCTTGATTTATCCTGCAGAATCAGAAAAACTGTGGCGAATATTTGATCGATGATATATTCCACACACAATGATAAGAATTTCGATGATATTTTCGATGATATTTTATTCTCACCCCACTCATGTTGTGTGCCTTAATTTTATATATGAGTGGCGGGACCTGGAGTTTAACTTCGACCCCGAACAACAGATTTTTTAAAAACTTTTCATGGCAATTTTATTTACTCTCAGAGTTTTTGCCAGAAAACCCGAAAGAATTTTTTTTTTCATATTTCGTTTTGATATCTGACCTGGGATACACTACCTACTAGACTAATGCGACTTCAATAAATATTTTTCTAATTTTTTAGTGAAGAAGTGGGATACTTCACGCCTGTGTTTAATCCACTTTTGGTAAAGGAGGGAGGATATTTATTGAGCCTTCAGTCTTCTTACTTGAGCCAGTATAAAGAGTCTTACAAGATTTGTTATGGAATTACGCTTGTTGGAGTAGCTTATCGTTTTTCACTCTTTCACTCTGACCCATTTCCTCCGGATATATGTGCAGGCTATTTGAGCATATAGGGTTTAGAAAATGTATCTGTTTGTAGTATGAAATATCATAGACTAAATTCCCTTTCAAATTTTAATCATTACGGGGTATGAAACCTACTAAAGAGAACTGGTGATGAGATTATAATAATTTGTAGATAATAACACTCTGCCACACTATTTTCAGTGCAACTAATACGTCATTAGCATAAATTCTTTTTTTTTTTTTTTCGGTAAATTAGCATACAACGGACAATATTCTCTTCCTCTTGTAATAATGGTATCCACTTGCCATCTTTTAGTTTCAGTTACGGACAGAACAAAAAAAACCATTAAACGATTGAAACAATTACAAAAGTTGTGTTAAATGTTTCCGTTTACAATGAGATTAACAACGTTTCTAATTCCATAAACAGTTTTAATGGCAAACTTCTGCAAATTTCGTTTTGTAAGCTTATTTCCGAAAATGCTTTTAAGTTGACTATGTTTAGCGAACAATAATTGCATGTTTTTGAAAGGCCTTACAAAAATTCCATTTTCTGCTTTTAGTTTCAATTTTTTAATGGAATAAATTGCATTGAGTTTACCATTTAAATTAACCAATATTGAGTATGTTGTTGCATTAGCCGTTTGGATATGAGGAACAAAGCAAAAGAGCTAATTAAGCTCTTACGTACTTCTGCTCATAATCAGATTGATCGATAGTCCTTCACGTTCTTTAATCCCAAAAGTATATTTGCCCTCAAGTGTGATATGTTGTTTTAAACAGTGAAAGTCTATTTCACTTTAAATAAGGGATGAAATCTCCAAATATTTTATTTTTGCCTTATCTGCAATTTTTGATTTAAGTATTAAACCAATATTGTTCACAATCGAATAGATTTCAAGGTACCTTGTGCCTGGCAACAGGCAAATCAATATTCAATGAGTCCACAATGCTGTTCAATTCAGTATTCTTTTGTTAACAATAACTTGGCAAAAGAGAATTGTTCAGTGATTCTAATATTTTTGTTCATTGCATTTCACCTTAATGCTCCAGTAAGGTATGAAAGTTCCTTTTCTATTTTCGGCCCTATGTTCGAATGTTCATTCTTTATTGCAAAATAAATCATTTGAAAAATCATTTCATTTGTATTATTGTTTCCATTATTTTCTTCTTATTGAATAATTTTATTCTTCTGTGCACAGCCATGCCTTTAAAGACATTGAACCATTGCTAAAATGTTACGAGGGGGGTATGTAATTTGTAAAAATTTATTGCACATGTTGAATCAACTAGGTATGTATATACATACATATATCGTATATCATAGGTTATTGGTCAATATTTGAGTGTATTTGTAATTTAATTCAATGTTATTCTAGTGGAAACACTTAAAAAGAAAATTTATTTTCTTTAATTACGCTGCCATGTTTAGTGCACAACACAGTGATATATTTGACCATCAAGTATAAGAAATTATTTGAACCTGAAATACTAACTATAAATCAGGACAAGATAGTTATCAAGGTAATCAATTACAATACATCTATACATACATACATACATAATTGGCCATTAAAACCCTTCAGTCAGGATTACGGCCTATCTTCTCAACACCACTCATGTTGTGTGTGTTAATTTTATACATGAGTGGCGGGACCAACAGTTTAACGCGGACCCCGAGCGACAGATTTTGGGAAACTTGTTCATGGCAGGTTTATTTACTCTCAGAGTTTTTGCCAAAAATCTGCTGAGAGGAAATCGCCGAAGAAATATTATTTCATATTTCGTTTTTGATGTCTGAGCTCGGTTTTGAAACGTGGCCTTACGTCTAATAAGCCAATACAATACACTACCTACTAGACAATATAAGCTTTTAAATACAATAAGCGCTGTGTTATTAGCATTAATGAGTCGATCCGTACAATTTATTTGTCAAACTCCGGCATGCTTGGCTTATACACTTGAGGATTAATTTTTTAATCGAAATTAAATGAAGCTATACTAACTCCATAAATGACTGCAACAGATTTTAGCCAGAAATATAGTCTTTATTCAAATATGCAAACCAGCCATTGACTCCAAACGGCGAGATTTATTGGAAAAATTGGAGAGTCTAACATGTATTGACAAAGAATAAGTATTGAAAATCATATTTAAATGTCAGAATATAATATTGTTACGTGTTAAATTTTAAAAACGTTTAAAATATGAATTCGTAGATTGCAAATAAAATAAAAATAAATTTATGTTTTAGTTTTAAATCAATTCTTTATTGTTCGCTCAATTCTGCGTGCCACTGTTCACAACTTGATGTGAACAACAACAATTGCCTGTTTGTTGCTACTCTTTACACTCTTTTCTATAAACAATAACAATAGAAAGATAGATGCTTGTAACGGAGATCTTTAAACCAAGATTATTTTCTTTACACGCAATGCGTCTTCACACAAGACAGACTGAATTTTTACTCCATCGTTGCCTGCTTTGTCTTGCCTTTTATATGCCAACGTAAACAGTCTGATGAATGTTCTTGAAGTCGAATATTAGTGCTTTCGCCTTCTCCAGATCTCTATGAAAGTAAAAATCGTTGTTTGTGTGTATTACTTACATTGTTTGTTGTTCCATTTTCTTACTTGTTTATCCCTTTTTAAAATTGGTGTTGTGGGTATATTTTTGTTTACTTGTTTATCATGTAAACAAGTTCATTGTTTTTGTTTTTGTTGCTTTTTTTATCATTTTAATGTTAAACGATGTAACACCATTTCCATTTTCGTAACAATATAAACATTTCTGTCTTACAATAGTTCTTTTTCCATTATCCAGCGTTGGCAGTTTGTTTTGTTGCATTAGTTTAGACCTCTTTTAAACACACATTTAAAGTTACTGTAAGACGTTTTAAAATACCAATTTTTTCCTTTCTCTATAAGTTTTGACTTTTAATTTTGTTTTTAATTTTTATTTTGCCGCAGACTCGTTTCTAATACGAAGTTTTGTGTTTTTTTTTATTTTAAATAATTTTATTTCACACAAAGAGTGAACAAAAGAAAAGTTTCTTAAGTATTTTATACCCTACGTCTTCTAAGTGAAGCTTGAATTTTCCAATAAAATAGTTTAAAACTATTTTTCAAACTACAGCATATTACATGCATACAGAGGGGATATAAAATTAACGCACAAGTATGATATCTAATTTTTTCGGTATTTCATAGGTTGTGTATTGGCTTATTAAACGAAAGGCCGCGGTTCAAACACCAGGAAAAAGTTTCTCAAAAATCAGTCGTTCGAAGTCGAAGTTAAACTGTAGGTGCCGCCACTCAAGTATAGGATTAAGGCACACAATATGAATGGCGTGAAAAGCTAGGCCGTAATCCTGACTGAAGGGCCAATTATGTATGTATGTATGTATCTTTTTTTAATCTTTGAAAATAAAACGAATAATTTCCAATCAATTACGTATGTCTTCATTAAATGGCCACCACTGTACATAATTTATTACGAGAATTGATTTTTGTTTTCCCACGGCCCCTTCTAAATAATTTTCTTGCTCTTCTGCTAAGATTTCCAGAGGTTGTGGCATTAACCCAAAAGTTCTTCTACTTAAACATGTTAATCGTATTCGCCAAAATAGAAAACTTAAAACATTTGATTGTGGTATAGACTTTTACAATGAAATGAAAATGTTTAAAATTTTCTAAATACTTTAGTTTAAGTATTGAAAAAAATCAAAGCAAAGTGCATTAACTAAAACAACAATAACAAACTGGAAAAAGATTAACAAGAGATACTGTAAATGAACTTTTTCTGTTACCTACCATGTATTACGCAAGTGTAACATGGAATTCTGTTGCATATAAATACATTTCTTATTTCAAATTCACAGAAAAGACAGGGAAAAATTAACTTGAATTGGCCATTGTCTAGACAAAATAATTCAAAGTCAAAGTTTAGTAGGAGGCGTAGACTACTAACAACAACAATAAAAGACATATAAATGTGGTCCTATCATCGAAATAAATTGAAGCATACCTTAGAGATGTCTACGGATAGTAGGTAGTGTGTTGGCTTATTAGACGCGAAGCCACAGTTCAAATCCCTGGTCAGACATCAAAACGAAAATATGAAAAAAATATATTTCTTAGGCGACTTCCTCTCAGCAGATTTCTGTTAAAAACTCAGAGAGTACATAAAATTGCCATGTAAAGTTTCTCAAAAAATCTGTCGTTCGGAATCGACTTTAAACTGTAGGTCCCGTCACTCATGTATAAAATTAACAAACAACTGGAGTGGTGTTGAGGAGCTAGGCCGTAATCCTGACTGAAGGTTTGTAGTGGCCAATTATGTACATATGTATGTATTGCTATGTCCCATCCTCTGTTGCGTTATGTGATAAACACAATAAACGCAACGCAGCAAACACAGCAATTTTGCAATAACAATTTGCTTGTTGTCGCTTTGCCTTTAAAATTTTCATTTCCATATACATACATCCATGTATTCTTATTTTGAGAGATTGCTGTGTTCGTTGCGTTGTGTTGTCTTTATAGCAGAACGTTGAATTCTCTCTTTTAAAATTCCAATGAATTTTGTTCAATTTACTGAATACATGAACAATATGACGCGTCCGGTATTTAAAACATTTACATGACTTTGGTTCTGTTTTTAAAATCTTTGTGCAACAATATTGCAGATCAAGTATCAGATTGTTTTTTTGCAAAACGAATATCGGGAATTATGCAACAACCATTGCTTTATGTTCATCGTTATTTTTTGTTTGTTAATAATGTAGTGATACTTTAGGCAGTGTTCTCTGCATTAAATAAAAATATGGCATAAAAGTGCGCACTTTTAATGAAACTCTGGGAAGGGCTTAAATTTTATACGACTTTTAAGGGATACAAAAGCGAGCATTCTCTTGAAAGTTTTTATTTTCAAAAATTCTTGATTGAAGAGAATTCTTTGAATATAAAAGTATCTTTAACGAATGACAGAAATAAATTTTGCATAATATGTATTGAAAAAAGTGGACATAGTTGAGGATGCCTTTTTAAATTTCATACACTGTTAAGGGTTTCTCTTCTTCAACAGAATTTGCTTTCGGAATATATCAGCGAAATTACGAAAACTCGAAATGTAATACGTATGAAATCCTACGAGATTGGATAAATAATACACTGAATTTTTGAATGAAATAATAAGGTCACCAAAATAGGTATTTGTTTGAGAAATTATTTGATCAATTCACTTCTTGCTTTGTATTTTTCTTTTCAGGCATTGGAACTTAAAAATATTCGCCACAATTTGTTGTATAATTCTTCAGATTTTTAGCATAAAAATGGCACATAGCACATATATACAAACTTTTTTTATTGCCGTGAAATATATTGTTTCCATAGTTATTTTACCATTTAGATGCTTGTCATTGGATTTCAAATAACTATCGCTATGACTTAAAAACATAACGTGATTTACGTTGAACCATTGTCTCGGTTGCTGTTTGGTATATGTTGCTGAGATCGGCAATGAGTATTCAAAACGATGAGTAGATTTGAATCATAATCATCCTTTCTAAAAGTTATACATACTTATTTCAATATCATATTCATGCTGCTCATATTCAAAGTTTGAAATACTCATCGTACTCCTACTTAACAATATGCATAATGTTGTTGATTTTGGCTCTACATGACTCAACATTTACAAGAATCACGAAATAGGTATGATTCGCATACGAACACTAGAATACTCACTAGAAGGATGTGTGTTTGCTTTGCTTGCTGTCTTTGACTTTCTCTTTTTTTTTTTCTTTGTAAATGCAACAACAACTAAGACTGTAAATTTTGATGAATAATTCGAATCACTTCCAATCATTTATGAGTATTATAAGTATTTTTCTAAATTTATGAATCTGAATGTGTAGGCGTATGAATCTAACATATTTCGAATTGTATGAGTTTGATGTCAATGTTGTACTCATACTCATTGTGCTCATACTTATGAATCAACGTTGTAGTGAGTACGAATCAGAGTAGTTGAATTTTAATACTGTTGACTTACTCATACTCAAAATTTCATTAGTAGTTGTGAGTAGCGAAAAAACGATTCATTGCTGATATCTGCCGTGAAATACATTGTTTTCAGAGTTATTTTTCTATTTAGATGCTTGTTAATGTGGATTACACAGCTTGGATTTGAAATAACTATTGCTACGGCTTACAAACCTAATGTGATATCCTTTAGACCATATTCTCGTCTGCTGTTTGGTGTATGTTGATTGAATCAGACATTGCCCCTGGTTGTCAAACGAATCCATATTTCCTTCAGAAATTCTAAATTTCCTTTTAAATTTCCTCATACCCAAGCGATCACTCAAAATTTAAATCACTGAGTCACCACACAGCTTCCACTTTTTCTAGCCCTTCTGAAATCCCATCGGGCGACCTTTGACTATTGAAATTAAGTTTTATGTGAGTAATTGTTGTTTTTCTTTTTAGCTGAAAATAACGTTTAATGAGCACATGAAAATCACCTTTTTTTCTATTCTGTTATCAACGACAAACAAACTCAATCTAAGCACCACAGCTGTTTAAAATGACTGACAAAAGTTATGTGACAGATTCCTTTTGGCGAAATTAGTGTTGTTCTTTCAGTTAAGAGGTGGGAAAATGCAAAATGTCACGGCCTTATATACATACTACACTTTTATTAAAAATTAAATGATGGCTTTTAAATTTTCCACTCCACTTTATAAAGTTTCATAATTTTCTTTTCATGTACAGATGATAATATTTACAAATAAATTCTGCCTTATTGACTTCCATAATTTCCACTGACTTCTATAATTTCCTTCATATTCCCCGTATTATTTTTGTTAAATTTGATTAAATTGCTTTCACATACAATCTTACTTTCTGTCTAAATATAAGACACTTTCATGACTCATAATACAAAAATTTATTTTTAGCCAACGGCAAAGACTACAATTAAGTTTCAACTGTTGTTTTCAATTCTATCTTCTTACCTTACAAATTAATGAATGCGGCAAATTTTTCACAGTGTTTTTTTATATCTTTAAGCAGATAGCAGAAAGCAAAAAAAGAACAAAAAGTTTAAGAATATAGACAGTAACAGCAAAATTCAATCAAGGAATGTAGATTTTATTATACTTTATACATCTATATGATTATATATGATTTCTACACTTTCTAGTTTCGAAATAAAAAGTTTTCTGAGTATTTTAATGAGAGTCAAGCAGGAGATACAAGATAATGATTAAAAATATATACACGTGAGTGTATGAAAATAAGAAAAGAAAAAACATGTGAATGGAAAATATAAAAACACTGGCAAAAGTTCTTGTTGTAAAGCTCTTAAGAGTGGTGTAACTATCATATGAAAGGCCAGCTTCCATACGCTTAGTTATCATCACGGCTTTAAGGTTGACCTGACTTATTTTGTTTGCAGCTACATAGTGATGGTTACATGTTGCTTTTTAAAATAATAGTATTAATTCATCGCGTAGCACCGCATTGCTCTCAACTCTTGCTTTTTCAAAATTTTAATTTATTATGCTACCAGTGTAATTGTACGAGTTTGCCACTCAACAGATGTATCTTGTGCCTCAGAAATCAAAAACAATACCCAATTGGCAACATCTGAAAGCTGTTGGTGAGATAATGCCATCAGCAAGCTGACTTTTATCTTACGCATTTCTATAAAGAAACGTTATAGAAACGTTATATCATATATCTTATACGACTTAATAATGTGGTTATTGAGATTGGAATTTTTCAATGCTTTTCCTTAATCGTCCAATCTCCATAAATGACGGTCAACAGCAGAATATGTTCTTAAAGGAAATTGTAGTTCTTTTATGATTTCTTTTGTTCATTCTCATGACTGCCACTAACTAAGTCTGCTTGAGAGACATCTTTGTTTGCTGAAAGTTTATAAATCAAAATTATTAGTTTTTTTCTGCTAAGCTTAACGCCAGACATATTTTCATTCTGTCTTGTTAAATTGAGCAGTGTTATCGACATTGCTCCGGCATTGCCATATTTTTGAAAAAGTTAACTTTATTTTATCTGTAGGTTATAATAACGAAAAGGTTACTTTAAAGTTCACTTTGTCTAAAGCTACCTTTAACTAAACCTAACTTTAACGGCAAGTTGCAAGATTGGCCCTAAGTAAAAGAAAATTAAAAAATTGGTTTAAACATCTCTCTGCATTTTAAAAGCAAATTCAAATTTAAAACACATTCCATATTAAAATGCTACCATTTCCGTAGGCATTTTCTTTACGTATAAAATGAAGTTTTGTTTTTATATTTATTCTCTCATTTTTCTACAACGACCATAATCGAAAGCCAAGAGTACTTTAAAAACAACATCTTTCCCCTTAACAACATAAAAAATTGCGTGTTTAGCGAGTTATATTGTTGGTTTTCAACGATGCACTTAAACTGGCTTCGATGCTATCGTGTTAGACTTTGTTGCATCATTGTATGAACTGTGGTGGCACTGAAACCACAAGTTTGAAAGACCATTATGGTAACAAAATGCTACTTAAGAATTGTCTACAAAAGGGAATAAAACGAAATTGAAAAACTAGAGTTATGAACGGCAATTAAAGTCATGACATCATTTCATTTCAATTTCAATATTCATGAATTCAATTTCTTGTACAAAGATTTTGAGAGAGATGCATTATATTTTTTATTTTATGGTTTTTCATTTTTTTTTTATTTTAAAATGCAATATAATAGTATAGGGTCTACCAACAAGGACTCTCACAACTACAACACATGATAACGGCCATCATGTTAAAGCTGCAGCTGTGAAATTAGTTACCATTAATTCAGCTTGTTTTACCAAATCACTATGGACGACTACTAAAGACGTCAACGTATGTTTGCTAAATGGACTACGGATCAGTGGGCAGCCGACCCTAATTCTTGTGAAAAGATCGTCCTTAGCTATGAGGCCAATTTCAGGATGAATAAGAGGAAACCAATTCACATGAGATTCAATTCCGACGAATGCATTCAGAAAAAGCCACAGTTTAGTGTGGATTTTGGACACGGGTCATCAATGGTATAGATTACTTTGAGAACAACGTTGGCCAGGCGAAGGAAGGGAAAGGGTGGGAAAACTAACCTTGACCGGGCTAAAGGTGATTTGAATAAATACGTTATATTACAAGAAAATATCATTTAGCATCGTACTCTAAATAGTTTACACATGATGTGGTCAATGAAACACAGTCAATTTCAATGTAAAACCTATCATGACGATGCCTAATACTATCGGTTCACTGAGGGTTAAACTTAAACTTGGATTTGATTGAAGCCTTCGGCAGCTTACAACCTTAGAGGTATGGACCAGCTAATAGTATGCTTCTTTAGATTTTCTTTTTATTAACTTACTCTGATGATTATCAAGGCAGTTAGTTTCAAGTAAATAATTATTGCTTAAATTTACTCATTTTGGGTGAATGTTATTGATATGAGTTAATCCTTTATATACGTTGATTATCTGTAGTATTCTCAATTTTCAAAATTAAACCAATTGATCCGTTTTACCAATAGCTTAATAGGAATCAATCAACAATAAATTCTTATAAAAAATTGCTTATTTATGAATAAATAATACAAACTAATGATTTGCTTAGATAGAACATTTCTGTAGATATTATTGTATTCATATATAAGCCACGTGTAGATTGCATATTATCATTATTAAATCATTATTGTAGTCGGCTTAAGGCTTACTTTTGTAGATAAATCCCTTGACCACGTAAATCTACTACACATTCTTAAGTAAAATCTATAATGTTCCATAAAGCTTTCCACTCAAGCATTTAAGCTCCTCTACCAGTAGATGAACTCTATTTGAAACTGTTACGGATTGTTGTTACAGAAACGTAATAATAACAGGGTGAGATATAATATAAAACACATACAAAGTAAAGTGTTAAAGTGTGGTATCAAAAGTACAATTTATGGTTTAATAGCGTATATATTTCTAGTAATAAATAAGGAAATTAATTATACAGTGGTGCAAACATAATCTAAACACTCGTAATGATAGCCAATTATTCATTTTATTATAAAAAAATTAATTTCTCATTTCTTAAATAGTTTCCAATACAGTAAAGAGCTAGTTTACAAAAAAATTAAAAAAAAAATGTTTTATTGGGATGGCAATTTTTTTTCTTTTTAATTTTCTGTTCTTATCTCACTCCACCGTATTTCGACATTTTTCTAGAATCTAACAGAGTCATAGGTAACCTAATACTATGTTCAAATATGCACTTTTATTGAGTCAATACTCGGTTTATTGAATACAATATTTTAAGTGTTCAGGCATAATATTCATTTGACAGCTGGTAAACAAGACAACTGGTTGTTTCAACAACACTGTTTTTTTCTTTTTGTGGTTGTTTACATTTGAGTTGTCAAATATCAACAGAAAGTGTTCGGAACACTTATGACAATGCTGCATTTTAAGTTTTACTCAATGTTATAACAATAATGCGCAATAATTAATTAAAACTTTATGTGAAATATTAAACTCAATAATGGCATTTATTGCCATTTACGTAATAAATCGTCTACAAATTTGTGTAAAATCCGTAATCCGTGAGTTTTAATTAAAACGCGATGCAAGTAGTTACATATGTACATAGAATACTTGGCTGACTGATATTTTGTTACAATGATTCTTTGCCACTGTGTCGCCATACCCCAAAAAGAATATGTTTCGATGTGAATTTTGTCATCCCTTGTCATAGACATAAATGATACTTATTTTAGATTTTTGGGTAAAATATTTATGTACCGGACGTGGACAGATGAAGGGCTATCATTAAATTAATTCAGAACAATTTTATGTTTCAACAACATTTACTGTATAAAAAATATGTTTATATTGAAAGTTGGCAACATCTCCTTATGTTTATCGAAAAATCATATTCACACAGATTCCAATCTGCTTATTTAACCCTGGTCATTCGTCTAATACGGCACTTCACTACCTATTAGACTACAGCGACTTCATCTTTTACTATACACTTACTCTCATATATCCTTCAGTGCAAAGCTAGAATATTGTGACACTATAATTAATATCGTTTTAGGATTTATAACTTTAAAAATTCGGCTCTGCATATTCGCTTGTCTGTTTTCGACATTATTGATCAGTAGCTCTATCGGCGAGAAGTCGCCGTAGTCTAGTAGGTAGCGTACAGGCTTATTAGACGTCCGCGGCTAACTCTCAGCAGATTTCTGGCAAAAACTCTGAGAATATGTAAAAATTGCCATAAAAAGTTTCTCAAAAAAATCTGTCGATAGATAGATGATAGGTCGTGATCCTGACTGAAGGGTTGTAATGACCAATTATGTATGTATGTACACAGAGGGAAAAAAGACGTTTTAAAATTATACACGTTTGGTACCAAATTGACACAAAAGTGTTTATAATTTTTCAACAACATCTGTTGTTGATTTGATACACGACGCTATCAAATCAAAAAAAAAAGTAAATAATACACGACGTTGTGAAATCATAAACGTTGTCGTTTATTCGTTGTCGAAATTTCAACGAAATGACAAAGGAAGCGTTGTCGAAATAACAACAATGCGTTGTTTCAATGACAATGATGCGTTGTCAAAATTACCACGGTGGTTGTCAGAATGATAGCTGGGTGTTATTAAAATTTTATACACATCCGTTGTCGAAATGTTAACAAACGTGGTAAGCTCACTTTTGGCAACGGATTCTATCAATTTCGGTACTTTTCTACCGGTTTTTTCCCTTCGTGTATGCAGTTCTATCGCCTTATCTCCAACTGAACTTAATTAATTCAAAAATTGAATCTTTTAACAGGAAAACAGTTTAAAAACAGAACATAAAGTTCATACGAGTGACTAAGTGTTACATATAACACTTCAGAGTGAGTGTCTAACTGTTTGAGTGTTTGATGGAACGCCTGAATAAATACAATGCTGCGAGTAAAAACTTCAAACACATCTAATGTTATGCTTTCAAACAAGTAAACACTCTCTAGTAACTGTTAAGAGAGATTTTCTACGATCAAAAATACTTACATGACACTTTACAGGGAGAGACATGTTAAGAAAAGCTCCTTCTTTAAAAAAACTCAAAACTTTCTAATATTTCACAAAGAATTTATTTATAAAAGAGAAGCATACGTACATACATATAATATTTGAAATATATCGTTGTTTTTATGTAAATCTCAGGCTGTCCAAGAAAGAAATATGGAAATATTTTAGAGGAAGTATTTCTTCTTTTATGATTTGGACAGGAAATTCTATCTTATTTTTGTTTGGCAAACATTCTTACACAAATTGCTTAAGAAAAGATTTAATTTTTATATACTTTGGAATTTTTTTATCCTTTGTAAAGGCGGATTAAACACAACATTTTTCAATTTCTAGTAATACAGGGTATATTTTAGATTTAAATAACAAATTGCGGGTACAATACTATGGAAATACTTTATTATGCACTCTTTTATTTATTAATTACACAATAAAGAATAAATACACGCGAACTTAATTAGCATGTTTCCATTTCGTTAAACAATTTTAAATTTCATTAATTTTTACTTTTACTACTTCAATGATAGGTTTTTTTTAACAAAGAATGTGGAAGTAATAGGATTAATAGCACAAATGCCAAAGAATGTTCAAATAATTACCACTTTTTCAGTTTTTGATTGTTTGTCAGCGACCTCGTTTTGCTCAGTGACTCGAAAACTTTATAAAAAAAAAACAAAAACAAAAACAACGAAAACAAAATTGGCTAGAAAGTAAAAAATGAAATTGAATTAACCTATAAACCGACTGACACTGTGCTTTGCACAAAAGTAGTTGTCAAATGCAGATGCAATGAAAAGGCATTTTTTTTGACTACTCGAACAGGAGGCGTTTATTTTCCAATTTGCATATTAGATGGTAGCGCAATGAAAGAAACAGCATGGTATCGTTTAAAGAAGTTGTACCAAAAACAGATCAAATGTGTTTCAGTGAAAGATTATCGCTTTTTAAAGAATAAAAAATTTAAAAAAAACCTAAAAAAATTAAATTAAATCGCGAATATTCCTTGTAATTCTTATTTATATTGTTACGTTTTTACCTTTAAAAAACTTTTAGCTTATAAGCTCGTAGATTGCAAATAAAATAAAAATAAATCTGTGTTTAGTTTCACAACTTTATGTAAACAACAACAATTGCTTTTCTTTGTTATTATTCTGTTTACACCCTTTCCATAAGCAATAACAATTACTAGCCAATTGTTCAACAGATCTTCAAACTACCATTACTTTCTTCAAACACACCGCATCTTCACACAAGACTGACTGAACTTTTACTAACTCACTCGCCTGCTTTGCCTTGCCTTGTATATGGCAAGGTAAACAGTATAATGAATGTTCTTGAAGGCGAATATTCTTAGCTTCGCTTTCTCGAAATCTCTATAAATGTATACCTCTTTGTTTACATTTATTACTATAGTGTTATTTGTGTATTTTGTTTAATGTATTCTTGTAATGTTTGTTGTTATATTCTGTTTCATTGTTTGCCATTTTTTTATGCTGGTGTTTACCATTTTTTTATGTTTGAAGTACGATAATTTGTAAACAAGTTTGCATTGTTTTATTTTTGTAGCTTTTGTTTACAATTTTAATCAAGATTTTTACCATTTTCGCAACAATATATTAAGTTAAGTTATTTAAAGTAACGGACTCCTCATGCAGGAAGAGGTCCCACACAGGCCAGCACTTCTGCACATTATGATACCACAATTAATGTTCTAATCCAGGATTAAACATACCCTAGTGGAAGCTAAACTGAGTTTTATATTAGAAAGCTCGATAAAGAATGATTAAAAGTGAGAGCTCAAAAGCCTTAGCCTTGTTATAACAGAAGAAGTCACTGACCACTGAGGTAAAAGACAGCGCCTTCCCCCTGCTCCCCCCTCACATGAATCCTACAGAAGACGTATAATAGAACAGCAAGTTGAAATTAAAAACCCATTTAAGAAATAAACTTTGTTTTTTTATTTTTAATTTCTTGAAAATAGTTCAACTTTGCCAAAAATGCATCAAATTAATGACATTTTGCTGCATTTGATTAAAATTTTTCGGATTTCTTAACTAATTTGGCAGTTAGCCCACATGCAGTTAATTATGTTCTAAGAGGCATAAAAGTTAAAATAAAATACTCTATGTGTCGTAGCAGAAGATGAACAAGTAAATAAGAAAATTTCTGATAAGTAACTGTGCTTATTCTCAGCTTATATCATAAGAATAAATTTCATTGGGATTTAAAAATTTTTTTTTATTAATTTTTTTTTAAATTAAAATTAAAACAGAAATTCACCCTTTTAGTCACAGGGTAAACCCCAATTATCAAAACAGTTACTGTAAAATAATAACATAATAATACAATTGCACTACTTTAAGTTCTAGTGTTGTTCTAAATTGTTGAATATTTATATTGTAGACATCGTCTAAGACTATGGTCAACAAGATTTTGGCATGCCTAATAGAAAATGTCATATCATGCGCCTTGCAATAGATTACCAAAGCTTATTATAATTTGCAGGAATTGTTGTTGTGTTCTAATTGTTGTTTTTAATACACATATTTCACAAGTTCTCGAATGAATTTGGAGTTGAAGACAGTGCGTAGCAGTCTAACACATTGATATTGGTATAGTGTAACCATTTCTTAGTACACTTTGTAGTATGTTTAGGGTCGTCATCATGCTAACGAAGTGATAGACGATAAACAATTATAATGCAACCTAGTTTCTCACATCACTTATTTTGTGGGTGTTAATTGAATTCATGAGCGTGTGGTCTAATAACTTGAAAACATTTCACTACTAAACTATACAGCAATGATTCGAAAAGACAATAAAAAACAATACATCAACTACAAATATGTATTAATATTATGTATGTAAGTTTCTTAAATACTTTGTTAAAGTTAAAAAAGTTAATAATAGTAATAAAATTCGTATTAGCTTTTTTAAAAATACGTTTATATGTTTTTATACAGTATTTCAAATAATATAATTTGATAAAAATATAATACAATACAATACATCAGCCGCAAATGAACTCTGAAGGCGAAATATAATGAAAAAAAAAAAATACATAAAAGATTGTATGTCTTTATTCTCAGTAAATAAGAAACACAAATTAATTTAAGAAGTCTGGAAAAACTTAATAAAAAACAAACAGCAAAGTAAAATATTTCATTCCAGACATTTTCTCCTTCAGACTTAATAAAATAATAAAGAATGCTCTAACTTCTTAGAATTTCTTGGAACTCAACTTATCAATTTCTACTTAGCACAGTAATAAATATTGTTGCAACATTAAATACACACAGTCATTCAACACATATACTCTCTCAATATGGCTTTGGAAATATAATATGTAAGGCATCATTCTGTACTAAAAATTCCAAACAATTTCAGTTTTCAACATGATATAGACAGACAAAGAGATTTGCATCTCTGTTATCGTGCTACTCAAGTGCCTACTGGGACTTGTTCTCATGTTCCTCTAGCGGTGCTGAAGACTACGGATGTTAAAGACCGAAATCGGTTTGGCCGTCTAAGAATAGTTCGAACGATAAATAAATCAAACGAAGAATTCGACGATATCTGGCATGTAACAAAAAAATTCGTCGAATAATTAAAACACACTTGGGGCTTGAATGATTTCTCTGTACGGGAAATTTGTTGACTGCAGTTTTGAACAAGAAAGAAAGGAGAAATGAAAATGCGTCTTAAGAGCACTGATAGGACCATGCAGTTAAAACGCTCGTACTGAATATCCAATACAGCATGAGAAATATGGCACGTAACACCATCCTGTTGAAAGCTTATATCGTTTATGTCAAAAGAAGTTGTCAATAATATTCGCCGTTGTCAGTGAAGGCCTGTCGAAAGCTGGACAATGACATTAAAAATTGTTCCATCGTTTTTCAATGAATTTAAGTAACCAACAATGAAAACAATCTTTACACTTCTGCTGCAGTAAAGATTTCTGTAAAATGTGAAAAAAAATAATTATTCGAATAAAATTTTCAAACATAAATACATTTCATGATAATTAAAGAGCAAAAGTTAATGTGCATCACTTAATTTAAGTTCAAATCAATTTGTATTACAAACCTAAAATGTTCATTAAATGAGTTCTAAAGTTTAAATATGGAATTAAGATTTTTCGCTGTAAATATTTTACACACACACACACATATGTCATGACCTATTTGAACAATCCGCAATCAATTTCAACATACAATTCTGTATCAATTGTACATACAATTCTTTGGAAAAGTAATTTAGTGTTTATTTGATTGTAAAAACATTGAAAATTATTTTTCGAATTCAAATTATTTTGAAAAATATAGAAAAAAAAACAAAACAAATAATTTTTTCGGCGACTCGTAGCGGATTTCTGGCAAAATCTCCAAGGGCCATTATTACAACTTGCCGTTAATGTTGGGTTTAGTTAAAGGTGCCTTTAGCTAAAGGGAACTGTAAAATTAGCTTTAATTTATTTTCATTATTACAACCTAATGATAAAATAAAATAAACTTTTTTTAAAAGTTAATTTTAATTTAATCCGGCAGTGCCGGAGCATTGTCGATAAAACAGCTTAATTAAACAAGTTTTTTTTTAACGCAGTTGCAACGAAGGGCCTCTTTTTTGTTGTTTTGTTTCCTCATTTTGTTTACATTTGAAGTTGCGATATTGAAAATAATATATAATATGGTAAGTTCACACAAAAACTTAACTTTAAGAGTTAGAGGTAGGATGATCCTCCCTTTAGCTTAATACTTACTTCTATTTTATTGGGTACTTATAATAATGAAAAACAGTTTATCTGCCCGTTAAAATCCTCCCTTTAGTTAACGGCAAGTTGTATCTAAATGAAATTGCCATGAAAATTTTGAGTAAAAACCTCGTTATAGAATTTTCTTTTAATACTAAAGTTGTATTTTTTTGTTGCATACGCATAACTGAGAGTTAGAAAAATAAACACAGAAAACAAAGTAAAAAATTTAATTTATTTACCAATTAGCATTGGTAGTTAATTATCAAGGAGTAGGTACGTATATCTAAAGGATAAGCAACATTGGAAAAGCAAAAAAATTTTAATTTTTTTTTTTATTTTGTCACTGATGTAATGAATACTTTGCAAGATGCGTTGGACGTAAACTACATAGATAGATAGATTAGATTAGATACATTAGTAAAATTGTGTGTATTTTTCTTTTGTAGTACTTTGTCTCAACTATTCATTAAAAAATATAATTCAAAAACCTTTTGATTAAAAATCCCTTAAACTAAACTTTATCTTTAGTGTGAAATTTATATTCTTTTCTTTATAAATTAATTTCCAATAGAAACCCTTAAAAATTAAACTTTTCGAAAAGAAACCAAAAAAAAAACAGAAAAACACCCAAGTAGACCCCACAATAAAATACAAAACTAACAATCAAATTTCTTACATGAAAGAATAAATAAAGGCACGAATGAAAATCAATAAAAGAAAATCTTTTTCTCTTTTTCTCCCCCTTAATATGTGTAAAGATTAAATTGTTACTCAGAAAACTGGGTGTTATACTTGCTTATTTCAGTAGAATAACTTGTCTTTACTTGACCATATTACCCAAAAGCAGTATAGAATGAGGAGGCGTTACTTTTTTATTTTCTCTATCAAAGCAAACACAGCAATCTCTCGAAAGTAGAATACATGGATATATATGAGAGTGATCATTTTAAAGGCAGCGCGAAAACAAGCAATAATTCTACTGCTTTCTATTTCTATTCGCAGCAATGAAAGAATTAGTGGCAACAGTCAGAGGATTACAGCTGTCAATACAATAACATACATAAAACAGAGGAAAATTATTAAGTATTAATGAACTGTTTTCGATATGTTTTGTTATGCTTTGCCGCTGCTGCCTTTATTATAATTAATGCGCATGCAGCTTGTCTGAGGCTGCGCTGTGACTATTGTGTTTATAGCATAAACCCAAGAAAAGTAAATGTGTTTACGAATAAAATGATATCAACTACAACTGCAACCTGAAAGTACAGTGTGCTTTTACTGAGTTTTAATTAACCATATTTAGTCTCGATTATAATGATTAACTCAGCATATTTTTTTAATTAGAGGTTGCAGAAAAGTAAAAACATTTTTTTCTTCTTCGTGATGACAAACATTTAATTGTTTTATAAAAAATGATTTGAAGTTCATTTTTATTTTTGTATTTTATTGCCTTTTTCTTAAGGAAAGTCTGTCAATAGCTGGGCGCGAAGTGATGCTAAGAATGATAATTTATTTGTTAACCATAAACCGTTGTTAATCTCTCAACCTCAAATGTACGTAAGTATAGGAGAAATTTGAAAATTAGTACTGCAAATATGTACGGGTTTGGCATACTTGAGCTTTTCACAGACTTCTAGCAAAAGTTTTAATAACATTGTGAAAAAGAATTTGAGAACATTTTTTTTTTTATTAATTGCTGGGAACATGTACAATACTAACCCTACAGTCTGAAAATAAAAGCTGGTCTACTATAATAAAGAATATAAAAAGAGATTTTTGGTAATCTTTGTACTTCAAGAAGTCATCTTGTCTTTAGAACGCAGTTTATATCTCGTATATCCAAAGAAGTAGACAAATGCTTCTGTATTATTGGATTAAATAGATTTATTTTTCGGGACAGTAGGTTAAAAATAAAAGATGCCCTAAAAGAGTGTACATTTTTATTTAAAGTATTATTCACATAAAATCAAGTGACATGAAAAGCTATGCTTGCAGCTAAAACGTAATAAATTAAAATACTAGAATACAATTTTAAACATTTAATTTAACAACAGCTCTGCAACTTCAATTTTTATATATCAGTATTTTTCAATTTCTCTGTGGTGACAGAACATAATTTGCTTAAGAAATTAACCGATAGAGAAAACAAAAGTGGAAAAATAAATTGAGTTTAACCCAGATATGTGTCAGTAATAGTGCCAAAACAAAGAGAAAAAGAAAATTCTTGTGCTGAATACATGATGACATTTACAGACGTTGTTTCGTGAGAGTATGTGGGAGATATTAAAAGGAAATCCACAAAATTAGCTGTAAGTTAATTAAATTGTAAGAAATTTGTAATATAAGATATATTTTATAGAGTGGGCTATTTAAGAGTTTCAATTTAAGAATGCGGTTTGAACTTTTGGCAAATTTATTGTTTTGTTGTGAAGTACAATTGTTCCGATTAGGAATGGAATAATGTTTCATTCACACGGCTGCCACAGTACCTTAAACGATCGGACCAATTCTCGTGCACTTTCGCAAGTGAATGGGCTCGTATCTCGGCAATGGCATGTTGGCCTTCAAATGCTTAATTGTATCGGGTTTGTCGGCATAATACTTTTCCTTAACGAGACAATTGATCATTTTAAGGGCAAAATTCGTGATGCCATTGCCGAGATACGATCCCAAATACTCAAAAAAGTGTATGAAAATTGGTGCGACCGTAGCAGCTATATGAATGAAATAATATTCTATTTCTAAACGGAACCATTGTACTTCACCACAAAAAAATAAATTTATTGATTTTTAAATTTAATCTTTTAAATCGCCCACACATTATATTTTCTCTCATTATGCTTATATACTAAAGAGTCCGCCAAATAACTTTTTTTTTGAAAATGCTTTAAAAAAAACTACTGAATATTTTCTCAAATTTCTTTTTTTATTTGAAAGCACAATCCTTCCGGTTAATAATGGGAAATAATTTCATTCAAATGGCTGCCTCGGCTGGCCATTATTTGGCGGACCCTTTAGTATGTACAATACTTAACATGTAAAATTCATAATGACAAGTACATATGTGACGTATGAGTTATATTTAATTCAATTAATTTCATACATGACAAAATAAACAATTTTTTGTTGCATACTTTTCAGAGTAAATATTATATTCTAGTACATATACAGTAGTGTAGCATGATGCGTATGAGTAATATATTTGAAAGTCAATTAAATAGAAAGTATACGACCAATTTCTAGTGGATTTTTAAACCAGCCGCGACAGCCATATGAATGAAATAATATTCCATTTCTATTAAATCATCTTAATTAAATTATATAAAGCTTTCAGCTTGCAATAAGCAAAGTATGAATATATTTTCCTTTTATTTATATTAAATTAAATATTTAATCAAATATTTAATACACAATCTGTTAGTTTCATCTGAGACATTAAGAAGTTCTTACTGTCAACGTGACAAGTGTTAAGAATTTAATTAAAATTGTTGTAAACTTAGTTATCAAATATCAAATATTCTACAGAAACTGTTAGGAATTTATTTAAAATATCTGGTGATGATTATAATTTAAATGAACACAGACTATTTCTATATTGTCTTGAAGTATACAAACAATATTTTATCAAGCCATATTTTTTTTTTTCTAAATACTAAAACCACTTTTACGTTTCATATTCAACAGGAATACAGAATATGAAGTTAAAGTTCATAGGCAAATGTCTCCATGAGGAAACATTTATTATTTTGTATAAGAAAATGATAATTTTCGGAGAGCATCGAATGCTTATTAAGGCATATGATGATCATGCCCTATCAGCAGCTGCATGCAGAAGATGGTTTCAACAGACATAACATTTAGGATAAGAGGGATAAAGAACGAGTAAGACCACCAAACAATTTTGTAAACGCCGCGCAGTAAATACTTTTGCATGTAGATACGCTTTGAGTCAAAAACAAATGGTAGAATTGTTAAATATTGCACAACAAATAATTTTTAAGCGCTTAAATACTAGGGGAAAGAACCAAAGTCGCAAAATTTTGCCAACTGAATTGAACGACGGACTTTCATTTTTGAACCTTTGCTTCAAAGACGCGATAGAAAATAAGTGTTGCTTCGCATTGTTACTGGCAATGAAACATTGATTTACTTTCAGAATCCTAAATAGCAAAAATTCAGTGTTTGATCCGGTACAAGCATCAATTTCGTCTGCAAAACCATCGGTGATACGTCAGGAATAAATGTCGTGTGTCTGGTGTGACAAGAAAGTTGTGGTGCAGCACGAGGTCATAAAAATTGTTTTAACAATTAATACAGATCGCTACGGACAACAAATGATAAATTTGAACTATGGATTGAATAAAAAACCATCAGTTTGCAACATGACAATGCATGCTTATACCCAAAGCATACATAAAATCAAAGCATTAGGTTGGGAGCTGCTACCCTACCTGTTGAATACACCAGACTTGGCTCCTTTCCGCTACTATTTGGTGTCACTGCTGGGGCACACTTTGGCTGAGCAGCACTTCTTACTAGCGAGGGAGTCGAAAATTAAGTGACTAATTGGTTTGCTTCCAAAGACGAACAGTTTTATTGGCGCGAAATCCACAAATTGCCTGAAAGATAAAAAAAAATATGTAGCCAACAATGGCCAATACCTTGAACAAAATGTTAATTACTTTCCCATTAAAAATTTGTATTTTATTTTCACAAAAAAAGTTCATTTCATACCGGTACAATAGGGAATTCGTACATACATAATTGTTCATTACAAGGATTACGACCTTCAGATAAGAATACTATTTGAAATCTTTAATATTTCCACCAAGCTCAACGCAAATTAGTTTTAGCTATCAGAACGGCACTACACTTTGTTAAGTATGTACATTGTACTTATGTATTCAAATTCGAGTGTTTTTATAACGCCCTACTAAATTAAAGCTTTCATGTATCAGTTATTAATTCAATCAAGTTACATTTGATTTCGAAGCAAATTCACAATTAATAATAAAATGTTTCAAATTGAATTTCTCTGTAGGATTTATTTTCAAACTAGTATACGTTAGGCTAATAAATCAATGCTACTTTCGCTTGAGGCACTCTAAACAGCAACGAATAAAAAAGACTTTACTTTTGATGAAAAAAAAATATGAAAACGGAGGACAATATTAAGGCGTTGAGAGTAAAACAATAAAAAGAAAATATTTCCTTTCATCTTCCATCCATCCAATGAGGGCACTTATTATAAACGAAAGTTAGACGATATCATTTTTGTAAGGAAGTTTGTGAATTTTATGTGGCTGGGGAGCGAAAACGTTTATTTCAATAAAATACTTGTCATTATTCCATTCTAGCGCTTGAAAATAAAAAATAAAAAAATATTTTTTTTCTGAAAAGGAAGTTATTTTTTTTAGAATGATTTAAAAAGAAATTTAAAAGTATTTTTAACAGATTGTAAATGAAGCATGTTTTTAAATTAATTAGTACTAATACTACTACGAAAAATATAAATAAAACACAAACTAACATAAGTACACTACTACTGCAGATTATTATCCAGGTGGAGACAAAGGGGTTCTTAGACCCTCTAGCTAGAATTCTATTATCTTGTGGTACCAACTAAGGTTCTCATATAGTTTTTAGAAATAGAAATGTCCAAATTTTGCCTTCTAATCACAGAAACAAAATTTCTAGGTTGAAAGTTATCATAAATATGTATTCTTGTCTGTGCTGCTCAAGATAATGGTGTAGGTATTAGCACCACATCACATGGTAATTTTAGCCTGCTACAATGTTCCACGAGTCGCCATATTACCAAAGGGTGGTGTAGACTTATTACCTAGGAAATGTGTTAATGCCACCAATATTCTTCTTTGCTACCCTAATGTCCATGTAAGCTTTTATTAGGCTTAGAAAATAATTTCTAGTTTATTTGTTAATTGTGTTAAATCATGTAATTTTGGTGGTCACTGGATATCTGAAATGCACGAAAATATTTATTCGGCAAATGGTTCCTTCAATAAATCGGCTGACTTTTTTTAGGCGACTGCCTCTCAGCAGATTTTTGGCAAAAACTCTGAGAGTAAAATGAAATTGCCATGAAAATTTTCTCAAAAAAATCTGTCGTTCGTAGGCGAATTATAACTGTAGGCGGGATCTACTCATGTATAAAAATTAACACACACAGCATAAGTGGTGTGTGAAACTAGGTCATGAGATCCTCTCTGAAAAGTTGTAATGACCAATTACGTATGTAATGATCATCGGGAATGATTTCATTCGAAAAATTATCATCAACTTCACTTCAACTTACCGATTGAAGGAATGGGCAACGCCGTCCATCGTTTGCTGGTTTAAGCTCTTAAGTAACCTGAAGTTTGTACGCATAAACGTGGTATCTCTAGCCAAAATTCAGGTCTTCGTCAATATAGTCGTTTAGAGCTGCGATGTTTTCAACACATTAACCGATACTGTGATGCACAGGAGTTTTAAGAACGAGTCACTTAGAACGAGTCACTTTGAATATGTATGTATGTCATGTGATTGGGTATGTTAAACTGCCAGCAAAGTAACAAGCAATTTGGTTGACATAAGAAAGTATATATTATAACTCTGCTGTCAGTAGGATGAGTCATATTGTATTTTATTCAAACCTAAGGCAATTCTTCGAATGGTTGATGCAATGGCTGGACTTTCACGACTGAAAATTCTTCGAATTTTGAGAGGAACCTTGACATATCTTTCCAAAATTCAGCAATCGGATCATATGAAAATTCATGCTATTTCAGCCTAATCGTTGCTATATTTTATTTTAATTTAATTTAATTGAATCAGATAATCAAATTATTTACTACCAACAGCGGTACCTATACTTTTTCTGCTTGTTTCATTTCTTTATATTATCCTTAGTTTTATGGTAACACTTTGTTTACATTTCAATTGGTGATTTCAGTTTTTGCCCATTTCAGTTTCAAATGTAGCATGTGGTTCTCGTTGAACAACATGAACAGTACGGAAACTTGCAAAATATGCCACACGTAAATAGTGGTGGTGGCAAACTAGTAATATTCATGCCAACCGATATTTACATACCATACTGTGTTGCACAACTCATGACACTCATGATAAATGCAGTAAGAATATCTCGATTGTTACAGATGCACGTGCATGATTCAAAAGCATTTTATTGTAACTGCAGAGTTTCCCAAAATGTTTTGAATACACATTTCCGATTTTTTTGCAGGAATTTTGTTTCTACAATTAAATCTGTTGAATGCAGAGTACGTTCTATGATGATATGTTCGTTGTTGATATGTTCAGAGATATTGTATCAATCACGATACAGAATCTCTGCTACAATGAAACTGTATAAATTAATGTAAATAGTGTATGATGGCGCACACACATTACTTTGTATGAGAGAAATTGAATTAAACTTTTAGCATTCTTCTACAAAATCGATAAGTACAATATGTGGTTTGATAATCATTGCAAAATATCTTCTAGGATTTTTGTAGGTGTCTCATCGTATCTGTGTAATGCATTAAATTCGTGTTGGTTTGTGATTTAATGACTGTTCAGGCCTTACTATACAATGATAAATAGTTTATCGCATTGATGTGTATATAGTATAGTGGCTAAGAAATTTTAGGTAAAACAATGTTGTACATGAAGCGTTTTGCAAACTAATTTCTTTCTAAATTAAGAAAGTTTGTATTTAATTGTTTTATTTTATATAGTTGCTATGTATGTCTTCAGTCCAGCTAAGATTTGTGTTTTGTGGGCTACGGAAATATTTTGTTTTTTTTTGATTTCGGATTTTTTTAAATTAAAAAACCATCCAGAATGTGTCTGATTACTACCCCTAGAGAGGATAACATAAACTCATGCCATTAACTATAGAAAAAGAGTAGAAGTTCCCCATCACTCTAACCCACCTATTTTCAAAGAGTATATTATTTGTAGGCAAAGATTACAACCATGTAATTGTAGGACCTGTTAGAATAAAGCAATCACCTGCATGGCTGAAAAAACTTTATAAATAAAACTAAAACAAATTAAAGAAATTAAGAAAATAGTGGTAGAGATGTCTCCGAAGTCTAGTAGGTAGTGTGTCGGCTTATTAGACGTAAGGCCCGAGTTCAAACCTCAGATTAGATATCAAAACGAAATATGAAAAAAAAAATATTTCTTCTGCGACTTCCTCTCAGCAAATTTCTGGCAAAAACTCTGAGAGTAAAAATCTGTTGTTCGGAGTCGACTTTGAACTGTGGGTTCCGCCACTCATGTATAAAATTAACTCATACAACATAAGTGGTGTAAAAAACTACGTCCATAATCCTGACTGAAGGATTGTAATGACTAATTATGTATGTATTTACGTTTGTCTGTTCAAATGTATTTGTTTATTGTCTTCTCTTCTTTTTTAATTGCCCCCTTAATCATAATTGATTGACACAAGCATTTCCTTAACTGTCAACACTTTATTCAAATACTAAACTCATTAAATTTGTTACAATAAATAATTGATACGAAGTCAAATGCCTATTGCCAGTCAATGGTATTTCAAATTGATTTTTTTCCAATTGTTGTCATTCTTAAAAGACGATGATAGATGATGATTGTCAGCATCTTTGCAGGCAATACTTATCATATATTCTTACATTTACAGACACAATTGTTGAGATTTTAATGCAATTCAATTTTCTACAATTTGTTTCCCACAGTTCGATTCCCAAGAGTTTTCAATTCAATTTAATATTTACAATTATAATGGAAGTTGTTAATGTATAATGAATACATACAGGCATACATATTTGTATCATAAATTGTTCCATTAATAACATTTGAAAAAGTATTTGAAATATACATGTTTTTAATTTGAAATTCTATTCCAACTCAATGAGTTTCAAATGTATTCTAGAATTTTGATTTTATTTGAACGTATGTTTTAGGGACATCTGTTAATTTTGTATACTCGTATGTATTTATTTATGTATTTATAACATTTCTGTAATGTACGTAAATATTTTTGAATAATAATGTAATTCACAGTGATGCCCATTTAAAGAAAACATACGTAATGTTGAATTTCAATACTGTTGACTCAATCATACTCGAAATTTCATGAGTACTTATGAGTAGCAACAATACGGTTCATTGCTAATCTCTGGTATGTATCCATATTATTCGAAATATTTCCCCAAAGGTATTAAAATCATCCACCAGAAAATGTATCGATTAATGACGCCACTGATAGCAAGCACACATAAAATTTTTAAAGTAAAACTCCAATAAAGTTGCCACATATAGTTTCTGTATGAAAGTTATTGTTCATTTATATTTGGCTTTAATTCAAATTGTGGTAATTTTTATAACTTTGGCATAGACACTGGCACATTCAATTTCAAAATATATCTTTTGGAAAACCCACATTCATATGTATGTGTATGACGTATGCATGAGTGTAAGTGCTAAAAACTGTGAAAAAGTGTTAAAAGCTGTTAAAAAAAGTAAAATATTTTAAATGAAACCAACAAACTGCACGGATTTATATTTGAATAAATTTTATTCATAAATTATTAAAAACTTTTACGTATAACTTTAACTATTTAAAAGTGAAATTTCGAAATAAAGCAATAAATGAAAAAGTATTAATTTTTAGTTTTTATTTTTTTTTACCTCCTATTAGTTTTGTATACAGTGTCCAAAAGGTCATGCCAATAAATTTGTAGTTTTTAGGGTTGATTTGTAAGCTTTAAAAAAACAAAAACTATAGAATTTATGGTAGAATTTTAAAAACCAATAATTGAGAAAATTTTTTGATTCACACATGCATACATACCTAAATAGTTCGTACAACTAAATATTTAATCGGATATACAGAAAAACATGCATAAAGTTCGATAAAGGTTTCACTTTCTGTATTATTTTATTGCAGTGACATAGTTCATAGGGAGTACTTAGCTTACTGTTGAAGAAAATAAGAAAAAAGTCCAGGAATTTTTAAATTTCAAACATAAGAAGATAGGTCGTTTTCTTGACTAAGGGGTTAAAATCGCCAAAGAAATAAGTTATTAACTAGTCTCTCCATATAAAGAATATTCATCAGATATGATCACAGATGTTCATTCAAGGTAAAAGAGATCACAAGTTAGATTGTATTATTCGTTGGGTGGAATCATAGCAGTGAATCGATTTCGTCAAATTCACTTCCACCATATTATTTCCATACCAGTACATATTTTCATTATTTTCTATTGGTTATCTCAGACATAAAAAAATTATTTGAAATGTACAATACCGCTCATGTAATTAATGTAAATTAATTTTTAAATATAAAAAGTTATTAACATTAAGAACATGGTGTACCGTATTATGTCCATCAACATAAGTCAAACAATATATTAGTATTACATATTTATGGAATTTTACAAACTTAAATTCTTTTAAATACATCTTAATACGTCAGGGCAGATTTTTTGTTTGCAACATTTTCATTTCATATTACCCAACTATTGCAGAATATTGCGTTGAAACAATGGCAAGAATTAACGACATACATATGAATCTTTGCTCAAAACTACAACAATCAGTAAAGGAAACTTGGTGATAAAAAATTATGTAAAAACATCGTGCCGTTCCTTTTGTTTTAATTGAGGATTTTTTCTTTCATACCTGCGACGTTTTTTATCATGGGCATGTAAAAATTGTGATACGTGGTTTATAATACAGAAACGAAAACATAAAGAAAAACGATGGAAAAGTTTTACATGAGAATGTATATTCCGGCAGGATAATATTTACATTTGTATGGGCACACAGTTTGTTTATCTTCAACTCACTCGATGGTTTAACCCTTATTAAGACGGCGAAATCATTCTTGTACTAATTACGAAGCAATGAATGTGGTTTGCGGCTACTCCCCAATTTTTTCATAACTTTTCTTTTGACGTAAAACCTCAGTGCGTTTATAATATTAAGAACTGGTGTAAATTCCCAGCTATGGGTTAATAATATACCCGCGTTCATTAACGTTTACATCTTATGCGCAAAATTGTATAAATATTATTGTAGTCATATGTTACTGTATCTTACATCAATACATACACATGATAGATACATTGTTTGTTTGTTACCTTGTGTCGTAGATTTATCGCCTCCTTAAAGAGTTTTAAGTAAGTTTTAAGATAACTGATTGTATTCCAATTTTATAACGCGTTTATTGCCTGAAGTTCGAAGCTTCTAACAATCGTTCTCTTAAATTCATTTCGCTCTATTATGTTCTGCTAGTACCCGTGTCAAACCCCCGTCTTGAGTAATAATCCGAACAACACGGCCGTGCCAAAGTAACGAAAATACAGCTATCGGCCGTAATTTGTAATCTTATAAGCCTCATGTCCCCACTTGTTGACAACATGTACTTGTTTTTATCTTATTTACAGCCGGACCAATGAGACCAATCTCAATGTCGGCCAGAGTAAGCAAGAAACTGAACAATTTTGCGGAAAATAGTGTCGTTGAGCCTTCCCTTGAACACTTCCCTTGATCATGTACTTGCACAATACATATATCCTTTGATATCTTTAGAGACTCAGCTATTTCGATCAACTTCATATCCAAATATGAATTTGAAGTCGCCGTAGTCTAGTAGGTAGTGTGTTGGCTTATTAGATGTGAGGCTAGGGTTCAAACCTCAGGTCAGGCTTCTCCAACAAAAAAAAAAAAAGACGAAGAAATATTTGTTCGGTGACTTCCTCTCAGCAGATTTCTGGTAAAACCTCTGAGAGTAAATAAAAATTGCCATTTAAAGTTTTTCAAAAATCTGTCGTTCGAAGTCGACTTTGAACTGTAGGTCCCGCCGCTCATGTATAAAATTAACACACACAATATGTGTGGTATGAGAAGCTAGGCCGTAATCCTGACTGAAGGGTTGTAATGGCCAATTATGTATCTATGTCGGCTCTCAACATAGTATTCAAATTCTCAAAGAAGCCGCTCGCAAGGGTTTTCAACCTCTACCTACTAAGGGCTGGACAGTTCCAGAGGATGTGTACGATAGTCTTCAACTTCTCCTTATTGCAACATACCCTGAAAAAGTCCGGCTGGGATCTGTTTCAGATCCTTGTCAGCGACCTAATCTCGCAGTGCTCCGTAATAAACCTAATAACTAACCTTAACCTTCGCCTTATCCAAGCTTAGCAGCCAACCTGTTCTTATACTATCTAAAGCCGGCCATAGACACCTAGAAACATCTTACTTACCCAATAAATAAATTCATTGGGTAGACAGCGATTGACCTACTTGTCCATGTGACTTAAATTCATGAAATTCAAGAAGTGTGTGGCATTGTATGTTATGTGTGGTGCCTAGTATATGGTAACAATAAATTTATTAACTATTTTCGTTATTCTTTGTGTTTATTTTTCTTCCCGTAAGCCAATGAAAATACAATATCTTGTATGCATAATTGCGAAACCTTATTTTGGTAAGGGATAACATGAAAAGAAAATAGAACAAATATAATTAATGCTGCTACCTGGGGCAATTTATGAATTTAGTTTTTCCTTCAAATAAAATCTAATTATCTGCTATATCCGTAAGGTATTTGCACTTCCGTTTATACTAAAACAAAAATGTATGCAAATAATAATGCTTAAAGGTATCACTATTTATAAAAAAAAAAAATAATAATAATAATCTATGAATTTCATGAAATCAACATAGAATGTTATATTCAGGCCTCTTACGATTTCAAACAAATGGTTGTTCTTCACTGAATCTGTTTAACCCCTATCTGCACGCCTAACATTTTCAGCCAATATTTTTTTCAATGAAATGCATATCTGAACCTTTAATGCTTACTTGGCTCTTAATAAAGTACTTAGGAAAAGTTTTGCTCTTTATTTTAATATTTTTAATGGAAAATATCGATTATTATTTAATTTCCTTTCTCTGACACATCTGTTACAACAACTCAATGAACTTTTATTTCGATATAAGAACTTTTGACAGGTGAATAGCACATGTTTTCAATACCTATTTAAACGAAATTAATTCTTCATGAGGGGGGTAAAGGTTTATTTTAGATAAGCTTTAAGGAAATGTGTTTGAATGCTGTGTTATTTGAAAATAATCCATATGTAAGACGAAATTTGATTCTTGTATGTTTGCAGGCTCTTCTTACCTAAAAACGATTATATAATAGGAATTTTAATTCAGAACATTTACCAGATTGAATCATCGTCTACAAATATGGGAATAAGTAAATATTGGTACTTTTTTAGATTTTATAGATACTTTACTTTTGATTCTTCCAGGCGCCTCTACTTCTTGCGCGCCTACGACAGTTGGTCATACCAATCGATGACAGGGCTTCCTCGATTTGGTCCTTCCAACAGAAACAAGGTTGTCCTCTTCGCCGACTTAGGCAGATCCTCGCATCAAATACTCGTCTCGAGCCATACAGCTCATACAGCTCACTGTTGGATCGGATGCGGAAATCAACGCCAACTCGCACTGAACCGAAAATCTTACGTAGGACTTTTCTCTCGAATACACTCATGGCTTAATAGGGTCCATGTCTCTGCGCCATAAAGAAGCAAGTGTAGGATGAGCGTCTTGTAGAGTATTAGTTTTGTCGTACGAGAGAGGTCTCTGCTAGTATAGCCTGTTGGCAAGAGTGATCCTGCGCTTGATCTCCAAACTGACAAGGTTCGGAGAGGTCCATTCCTACCTTGACGGAGCTGCAGGCTATGCAACTTCATTCTGCATAGCTTTATCAGCTTCGCAGGTATACCGAGCTCAGACCTCTTATGGGGCTACCGAAGGCTGCCTTATAGTCGACAAAAAGATGGTGTCTGTCGACTTGTTTTTCGTGGATATCTTTCTAGGATATGGCGTAGATCTGGAAGATCTGGTCGATGGTGAACTTGCCAGATCTGAAGCGGCACTGATAAGGTCCAATCAGTGTTTTGACTAGTGACGTCAGTCGTCCACACAATACGCCTGTAAGAACCTTATATGCGATAGGGAGAAGGCTTATATCCCTGTAGTTGGCGAATATCATAGAATCTCCGTTTTTCAGGACAGGAGAGAGGACACTGAGCTTCCAATCGTTGGTCATACTTTCCTCTAGCCATATTTTGTAAATAAGTTGATGCATGCGCCCTACCAACTCATTACATCCGGTCGTAAACAATTCAGCGGGTAGGCCTTCAGGACCTGCAGCGTTATTGTTTTTAAGATGCATAATCGCGACTTGACCTCTTTATAGCTAGGTGGCGCAATCTCCACGCCGTCATCATTGATCGAATTCGGAACATCATCTCTAAAGGCCGGTATTTGAGTCGTTATCGCGTTGTAGAAGAGTACAGAATTGTTTCCGCCACAACCTCAGCACCCCCTAAGGATTTGTTACCAAGTTCCCATTCTTATATTTGCAGAAAGACACTTCGAGCGTCATTCCTACATCTGTACATCTCAACTTCCTCACGCTCACGCCTTTCCTGCTCCCTCTTCTTGCGTCTGAAAAGGAGTCTTCTCCTCTCTCTATAGTTCTCGACAATGGCTATCGTAACGGCTAACTACAACGTTTTCTGGTATATATACCAGACTTATCACCATTTAGAATTTTCTGTCTCTCGAAAGGCTATTATAATGCATTCATTATTTAAAAGAAATGAAACAAGTATTTTATTTGTATTTCATTTACTTATATTCTCCAAGTTTTATGATTATTACATCACTTTCTGTTTGTGGCACACAATATCAGTTTCCACATCAAACATGTCTCTTCAGACGACGGCGTAAATACTTAGTCAAGTGTGTATGATTGTTTAATTCAATTGTATAAGAAATTAAAATTTAACAGCCAAAAGCGTTAAAACTTTTTCGACTTTGTGAAGCTTTTTTAAAGGTGTAAACAACAATAAACAACAATAATAAAATAAAATACAATTATAATCTGTATCTGTTAAATCAAGTTGTTATTGCTTCTTGGAATTCTTTTACTTTGACATACAAAATTGTCAGAATATTTGATTGAAAAGCTAATAACAGAAACACGATTAAGAAATAAAAGCGAAAGAAAAGAAAAATAAATAATTTATTTAAGAATTTGCCTTAATTATGATGGAATTTCATTAAAAAGTTTTTAACAAGCGCTGTGAGATAATTTTAAAACAGCGTTTACCATTTCATAGCACAATTCTGCAGATAGAACTCACACGCATTCTTGTATTTTTTCATTTAGCTGTCGATGAGACTGCGACAAGAACACATGTGTTGGGTATGCTTTATCATTTTATTTCAGAATGACACTCAAAAAATATTTTATGTTAAAATTGGTCTATGTCATTAGCTGGGCGTATTTCATTTTTTTATCTTGTCGCATAGTATAGTTTTTTATAAATGCTTTGGAATGCTCGCTTTTTTTTTCTTTTTATTTTTATTTATCTAAAAAAAAATGTCCTAATTTTTAAGCCAAAGATGGATAGCTTTATGTTATTTTAATAAAAAATTGATTTTTTATTTTATTTTTATTTATCAAAAATTATTAAGCCAAAGATAGATAGCTTTACATATGAACATATGTCTATGAACGTATACGTATATTACTAACACTTTTCTATGTCTGTAATAAATAAATTCTCTCAACTTGTTTTCTCTCTCTCTTACTTACTAATACATAACCAAAAACATTTTTGGTAAACCCTGTTTTAAAGTGAAATGTTTTCTGCATGAAATAAACAAGATGTTTGGGTGTCACGAAGCCTTTAGGAATTAAATACAAATAAATAAAACTCTGCCATATAAAAGGCCATGCAAAGCAGGCGACTGAATGAGTGAAATTCAGTCAGTCTTGTGTGAAAGCGCGGTGTGCTTAAAGAGAGTAATCGTGGTTTCAAGATCTCCGTTTCAAAGATCTATCGAATAATTGTCTAGTAATTTTTATTGTTTATGCAAAGGGCATAAATAGAGTAATAACAAAGAAAAGCAATTGTTGTTGTTTACATCAGGTTGTGAACAATGGCACACAGAATTGTGCGAATAATAAAAAAAATTGGATTAAAATTAAACTCAAATTTATTATTATTCTGTTTGCAATCTACGAGCTCATATTTTAAACGTTTTTTTTAAGGTAAAAGCGTAACAATAGGAAAAAACTTTGACGGTTCTAGACTGCAAGAGGTCTGAGCGGCAACGTACCGATCGGTCTCTTGAACCATGACCATGTTGCCTTAAGTATTCGATCGACTATTAGCATTAGTCGACATCGTTGGCAAAAGCTTCAAATTTAAAGAAGCACTATCCAGCAGTTTTGACAAAAGATCTCCATCTTCATGCGTACAAAATTCAGTTTACTCAGGAGCTTAAATCATCAGAAAATAACCTGGCGAAAATTAGTAAACACACTATCTACGAGACTACTGCGAATAATATTTAATATTCCGTTACACTATGTGTTGCAAATGTTGTCCAAACGGTTGTATTTACCCGTAACTTTAAATAATCCGTCAATTAGCCAAAATGCAATTGTACTCCTTCACTTCCCATACGTCGTTTCACCCACCCACAGCTACGAAACCGTTCATAAAATCTCTAAATACATACATTTTCGCCATCTCATTTAGATGAAATTATGTTAATGTTTATTCAAGGTTATACGGTTATAACACTTCCACTTATTACCAGCAAAATATGCAAAATCTTGTAAATATTAAATGTTAAATCCGTTTTAGTCCTTCCTTTGCTTTACCACTCTTGACAAGTAAAAATATTTATTTTCTTATGTTTTCTTTTTTACTCATTGCGGAAAATACTGAAAGTGTGATGGTTTATACTTCCAGTATAAAATATGTTGTATTTAGTGGTTGATGCTGTTAATTTTCTGCGATTTACTTTAACTGACATTCTGTCTTTCATGCTAGACTTATGGTGATAAAATATTTTTATAATATTGTGACAACAAAATGCCACTCAAAAGGGTTTTATAAGCGGTAAAGAAATGAAAAAATTTAATATGCCAAGAAAATAGAATAAAAGAAAAGATTTGTATACTAAGTTAAATAATCTTATTTTCTAAGAAATTTTAATAAGTTTACGTTCAATAGAAGTATATAAACAGTAAGTCTATATCGAAGAAGAAATCTTATAAACACTTACAATCGTCTTTTCTTGTTTTTTACCTAAGTAGATTATAAGAATATAGTGGTCCTTACTCCACCTGTTCTATATTGATTCAAATAAACCTATGGCTCTTAAATAAACTAATTTTGCAGTTTGTTTTTGGCCAAAGAACACAATTAAAATAAACAATTTGCTGTTAAAGTCAGTGTACAGTTTGATGATTTTTGGTTAAACATGTCACACTGGATTTACTGAATATTATAAGGCAGTACATTTGGATTATTATAGTGCATTTGAATTGTTTAAAAATGTAAAACTTGCTTGTTCTCTACAGAAATAAGTACAATAATCCCTCGATTTACGTTGTGGTCAGATCCAAAAAATGACAACTTAAATTGAAATAACGTAAATCGAATTTCATATTGCTCATACGTACCCGAGATCAGCCCCTAAAGCTAGATTCCGAACAAAATTTTGTGCGGTTTAAATTATTTTTTACTGATAACAAGCGACCTGCAATACAACTGACGCATTTACAAAAATTTGTCCTTAAAATCGAGAATACTAGTCGACACTTTTAAAGCAAATTCGAATTCAAATACAACCTATTAGCAGCCCTATTCAAATTTGTCTGGACGAAATATAAAATTAAAAATATTTTCTCTCATTCAAGAAAAAAGCTATCAAGCTACATATACATATTGTTAATGAAGAGTATTAGTGAATCCAGCTTAAGAGAAGCTTTCAAGGATAATATAATTCCTCCTTACTTATCAAACATTATCGAGTTTGGCACCAACATGATGATAATATCTCACATACACTCTATTTTATTTAAATTTAAAGATATGAAGTGCTTAAAAACTACCCTTTATTACTTGCAAATTAATTTGAATTTTATCTCAATGCATACTACCCACTAGGCCACTCAAATCAACACTTAGTTTTGTGTATTTCTTAAATAAGTTTATATTTTTCAATATTTTTATTATTACGGACTTTTAAGTCAACAAAAGTTTTTATCAGCTTGTCCTTGATAACATAAACTCCACATAAAATATTTTATGACATACGAGTTGTAGGTTTATAAATAACTGTTCCATATTTGTTAGTTTATGGCTCATAAAAGCCATAAAAGGCCAAAGATTCAACAACATCAACTAGTACATGAATAAACTCTCAGTATCATTTAAAAACATGTTTATTTATAAATAAATATCGTATATAACTAATGATTTGTGTTGGTTGGTTGGTCTAAAATTTTGAACTTAAAAATTTTATTCAAATAGAAACACGTAAACTCACTCACTTAAACTTGTTATTTTTGAACTGTGTTTGCAAGTTTTCTATTAACTCTTTAACATACAATTCTGAAGTCTTTTGTAATCAAAAATTGCTGCTAAAACTAAAGAAGAATTTCTACCTTTTTGCAGGCCAAGTACCTATCTGTTAAGTTTATGGAGAGAAAGAAAAATGAGCTTAAACTTGGTCATATAAAATATATATTGATTTTCCACAAAACACATCAATGTTTTCTATGTTTTCTATTTGTAACAAAACAGAACGTACTCATCTTTTTGAAAAAAAAATATTTATTTGGTACGACAGATATATATGTATATCCCAAAAGGCTTTAAAACCTTTGAATGGTAAAAGTACTACTTTATAGTACGTATGAGCAATATGAAATTCGATTTACGTTATTTCGATTTAAGTTGCCATTTTTTGGATCTAATCACAACGTAAATCGGTAGATTACAGTACTTATTGATTTAAAAGACAAACAAAGCTTTGAAACATTTTAAAGGAAGGAGAAATTATATTTTCTCAAAAGCACAACTCTCAACTTGATTTGATTTTATTTTATTGTCAAGACAAACTTGAACGAATCTGCCAATAGTTTATATTTCACATGCCTAATAGACTACGACCACTATTACAAAGCTGAATGGATTTGTCTATACAAATCACATAAAATTTTAATTTGCTTTAAAAGTTTCGACTACCAGTCTTGATTTTGCGGACAAACTTTTGAAAATGGTTTAATAAAAAATAATTTGTTCCACACAAATGTTTTGTTCGGACAACATGGGTGAATCCAGCTTAATGGTATGCATTAACACGCGGATTTGTTTAATAGGGCAGTGTTTTATTTTATAGGAAAAGTGATGATCAAATGTGTCTGTTATAGCCATTGTGATAGCAATCTTTGCACAATTTAAATGCATTGCGAAATTATATTTTAAAATAAAAAATTGATCATCAAAAAAATTTATTTAAATAATACCAAGACCCATTAATAAAAATCTGTGTTAGAGAAAAATAATATTCCTTAGAAAATTTAATCCATTTTAGTGTTGGATGTAGTCATTCTTGGTTAATTGTCACTTATTCTTGATTACTAATATAATTAGTAAAACACACACATGTAGTTTACATTTTGCAAATCAGAGGAAATGATTTGTTTAGCAAGAACGGAAGCACAAACATACATATATCATTATTGTTTTATGTATCATCACAAGATAAATTGTTCATTCACACTGATCTTTATCTCAAATTAATTTGTTTAAATTTTCTCTTTCCTTTTTGCAATACTATTACGGTAGTTAATATCTGTGAAAAGATTGGTATGATAAGCGTATGTATATGAAATCATAAAACATGATGTTTGTAATCATGTTTAAAAGATCCTTTTTTTTGTTTTTTGTTTTAATTTTTTTATGAGCTGACAATGACAAGACGTTATTGATGTGTATGTGTACATAGATTTGTAAGACTTATGGTGGCAGTGATAAATCATTATAAGATTACAGTAACAAAAAGTGTTTTTTGCGTGTAATCGTAATAATTAAGGACAATTTATTAAGTAATATATTTAGGGGTACAAAATTTAAAACAAAGGAAACTATTTTTCAAAATATAAATATAAAGAGTCTAAACTAATTACCACTGAACAATGGTATGATAACACACTATCTAACTATCCATCTCGATTCGCAATTACCTTCAATTCTGTTAAAGTTTCAAATTATTGGACGAAAATTTTTAAATCTTGCCCTTATGAGTCGAGACAAATTCTATGTCGATTATGTTTTAAGAAGCGATCTGCCATCGAAGCAAAAAAATAAGAGCTAAACGATAGGCGTGTCCGATTTTGATGGAACTTGGCATGCGTCTTTAGTTTATTCTGAAAAGCATATATTTATGTAAAATTTTACATGCATTGTACACACTTTGGTTACTAAATCTAAACCAGCCCTAATACACATATATGTCCATGTATACAACATACAACCTTGAAACAATTTAAATCTTAACTAAATTAACTATAGGTTGACGCTATTATCCGTAGTCTATTGTTTCAAATTTTGTATTTTTTTCCATTATCCCATTACAGATACATACATATACTAAACTTGTCTAACTTACATAAACTACAGCAATTACCAATTATCCATAATTGGCGCCACTTACTGTTGTGCTGACGACACAGTGATAAGAAATATTTTTATTAGCTAATCTCGAAAAAAAAGAAACAAAATTGTTTTCAGTATTTTTCTAATACTCGGACATTTATTTAAATATGAAGTAAAGTTTTTTACATACATTTAACCAAATTTGGAAGCACGTTATCTGCAAAACATGAATATATTTGTTTATGGCTGGCTCACAGCAGAGTATACAATTAATAACAGTTTTTTCCGTTGTTTAGGTTTGTAAAGGCCAAATGGTCAAATACGCAGTTTTCCGTGATGGCTACTGCCTACACGGATAGCTCTAAACATAAAGATAGGACAGGACTGCACTTTTATATGGAAGAATAATAAACCAAACTTTACTGCTAGCTACCGGAACGTAACAAGTGCAGGTACGTGCGATCAGGGAATGTATGATCTGGGATGATCATCATTTGGTAAGCTTAACGAATAGGGATTTAAATTTCTTTGTGGATAAATAAAGGACATTTAAAGCAATAACGTCTCGCAATTACTATTTGCGGTATAAATTTAGAATTCACTGTTTTTCTATCGCCGTCTTTGTTAAGTTTTATAAAAATTGTAACAACAACAAAATAATTTTTTTTCTGACTTTTTCCACTTTCAAAAATACATGTTTTTCCAACTGTTTACCAGGAACATGCTAATTCCTACGAGAGACGTACGAAAACGTATCGAAAACGTATATCGTATAGCAACTTTGGTCGGGTTAGTTTTTACGTTTTTCTTCATGAGCAAAGCTCACAGTAATTTAATAATAATTTAAAATAAGTGACCTCATAATTTTGACACACACTATATATTTATGGTATATTTAAAAGCCTAAGATCGTATTCATTTTTCTTTTATTTCGATTTCCTTACTTAAATTTTATGAGTATGAAAAAATATTTGAAAGTGGGAGAAAGTATTGTTGTTGGGTTAGTTCATCCAGTATAATTTATAGCAAACCATTCAGATGCCGCCAGTTTGGAAAAAATGTACCATGGTATGTATTCTACTGCCAGTATTTCATTTTTCATGAGTTGGAATGTCTAACTAAACCCTATGTAATGCTCCTACACAAAAAAAAGTGAAAAACATACATGCACATGGCCCCTATCACTTGTTTTAAGACAAAAAAGGAAATTTTATTAACCATGTTACTGTTTTATACAAACACTTCATTGTTGCCATTTAAGGCGAAAAAAGTTCAGTTTTTTTCTAGCATGTAACATATGCAGATTTAGTGAATTTATAGTTGAATTCATTTCTATTTGGAATTGTTATGTTTTGGAATTGCTTTTGATTAAGTAAACAAAAGAGTTGGATTTCACCATTTCACCATTCTCTGCCATTCGTGTCCATTCCTATGTATCGAACTATGTATTTAGCTTATGCTTATCAATGGAAAAGATAAATCATTTGGAAAACCTTTGATTTTTCACTATTATTTCTATTACTTCCTACGCTTTTTCTCCACACACTGTATAGGATTTGGACTATATTTAAATATGTTGTATTGTTGCAATAGATTACAAAGAAAGTCTAATCAAATGAAAATTTATTTAACCAATTGGAAAGAATTTTAATTAAAAATTTTAAATCTTTACATTTGATTAAACATTTAGTTTTGCTAAAGTTAACGGGTTTTTTAATAACATTTTATAAATTAATTTTAATTAAATAATATGATGGTTTATGAAAATTTTTTTGGTATATTTTATATATATAATTTATATTAAAACTGCCTTCAAGTTTTAAAATAAACTATAATACGAGGTAATTCTAAAATTAACCTAATGGGATTTAAGAAAACTTCATATTTCTTTCCTAATTTCTAAATTGGAAGTCGTTTCCTGCCTTCAGCACTAAAATACAATGTTTTTAAAGAGCTTAAGAACATGAAATGAAGAAGTCGCCGTAGCCTACTAGGTTGTGTGTTGGCTTATTAGACGTAAAGCCCGGGTTCGTATCCCAGGTCAGACAGCAAAACGAAATATGAAAAAATATTTCCTCAACGACTTCTTTTCAGCAGATTTCTAGCAAAAACTCTGAGAGTAAATAAAATTGCAATGAAAAAGTTTCTCAAAAATTTGTCGCTCGGAGCCGACGTTAAACTGTAATCCCGCCACTTATATATAAAATTAACGCACACAACAAAGTGCTGTGAACATCCAAGTAGTAATCCTGACGGAAGGGTTGTAATAACCAATTGTGTATGGTATGTATGATGTCAATGTTGGCTGCAATATTGAATTTTATGGCTTCAAGAGTTACTGGTTTGTCAGCATAAGCCAATGGTTCAAAAATAGCTCCATTAAAAGTAATCCAGGGGAGTTAAACCGAACTACTTCTGTACAGAACGTTGACACCAAATTGATTTAGGAATATCTAGATTTTTTAGCACTCTGTATGGCAGTTACACAGTCTAGTTGGAACCAAATGTCATAGGATCAAATAGGGATCATCGATCAACGTATCGGCAACATTTTGGTAATTTTAAAAGAAATAAGGACAGAGGCTGCCGACAAGTCAGCCAACTTTTTTGGATGTAATAGTAATCCGTTAATTGCTTGAGGGTTGTCTTCGCATCAGAAGTTTTGGTTATTGGCATAACTTGAAACGAGTTTCTTCACTAAACAGCATTTTTTAATAAAATGCGCTCATTTTCGGGGAGTTTATTTCCGTAAGCTGTAGACTGTTTCTTCATTAAACAAAATTCTTTAGTAAAAGTCATTCATACTAGGCCAGTGCTCAATCGGCACAGTATTTTCGATGCACATATATCTCTTGACTTCTGAAGTGGTCGAAGAACAAAGGCCAACTAGATGAGAATGACTGCGAATCAACATTTCGCACCTTCTTTAAGATTTAATGCTACAGCACTACATTTCTTCACATTTTTTTTAACAAAACCTATTGGTTTCTGAGGCAATGACGTTTAAAATGCCAGCAATCTGCTGATAAACCAAACTATATCATTCCTTTAGAAATTCAACTCGAAACTAAATTCTTCCTTTAGCTTTGAAAGAGAAATTTCTTGTGTTGTATTTAAATGATTTTCCTTTTTTTTCGTATTCTTTTCATAGCAAACAGAATAGATATAAAAATTTAGTAACACTTAGGGAAATGAGTTGTTTCCTTTATTTAAAAGTGTTCTATTTGGCACATATTTTGTATCATTATTTCAAAAATCGTATACAATGTCATCGCATGAGGCATCTGCCATAAGCGTTATATCCGTTCGTTTTAAAATGCTGTCAAAAGTTTGAGAAGAACACAACAAAGATGGGGTTTTTATGGTACACGCCGGCAGACAGTAGAAATTGTTCGAAAGCAAAAGTATGTAGATCTTACATGTATAAAAAAAAAAAAAAAAAACAAACACTTGTGGGTCATAATTTTTAGCAGTTGATAGTTTTTTGAGTTGTGTGTACCCTCATCATTTCAACACAATAAAAATAAGCAAAAGTTCTTTCATAATAACACTTAAGTTTGTTCTAAATTTAGTGCTTCAACAGCAACGCTAAGTTGCCTAATGTATTTTCATAACTTTGTTGTTGAAAACAAATGTGAAAAGTGTTTATTAGTTGGAACCCCCTTTTTTATTTTATTAAAAAATTCGAACATATAGTTAGGGGTGGAGTTTGGAAACATGTACAAATTTATAGTTTTATTTACGGTTTATATTGTATTAAAATGATTATAATTTTATTATTTAATTATTTATCTATCGAATTAGGAACAGTACATATGCTATATATGGAAAGGACTTTAGCATACTGTTGTAGCTTATCTTATTGTATTATCAGGTATTAATGTTCCTGTCCATATTGCTATTAAATATATAGCTGCCTCACACTTTTTTTATTGTAGGCGTATGTGAATAAATTATCATCCTGATCAATTTTTCAAATATAAATACATATGTACTTAAGTTCTACATTTAACACATGCCAATTTTAATTATTTACATACATATAAGAGATCAGCAATGAATCGTTTTTTCGCTACTCATAAGTACTTATCAAATTTCGAGTATGAGTGAGTCAACAGTATTGAAATTTAACTACTCTGATTCATTCGTACTCACTACAAAATTGATTTATAAGTTCAGTTTCCAATATGTATGAGCAAAACGTTGATATCAAACTCATAGCATTCGAATTCACTCATTCGGATTCATAAATTCAGAAAAATACTGATAATACTCATAAATGATTCGAGTGATTCGAAACATTCATCGAAATTTAAAAATTTTACAGGACTCGAACCCGGGCTTTACGTCTAATAAGCGAACACACTACCTACTAGACTACGGCGACTAGAAAGAGATAAAGCATCAATCAAAACAGTGGGTATCATTGGGACATCCGCAGAAAGAAGCGCAAAGTTAAACAGCCAATAATGTGATGGCATGGAATTCATGCAGTTTAATATACACGGGCTAGCATCAAAACCAACAATGATTTAATCAAGAATTTCAAAAAGGCCGAATGCATAGACCTAGGAACTATGTATTCTATACCAGGGCTATGCAGTTTCCATAGCGAAAGTCAATTAATTCCTTACTCATACGCCTTGTACCCGATTAACAATTTCTTGTTTCCACTTTGATGATATCGACAGACTTTATTTTAGGGAGTGTATAAGGATTTAGAAATTGGATGAAACGCTGGCCAAAGCATATATAATTCAAATAGATTTTGTTGATGTATAAACGATTTTCTATTCGAAAACGAGTTTGTTATTCAAAAAATCGCAGTTTTCATTTTTCACCATGTTGCTTTGTTATTTGAAAGACACATTTTTGTGGTGTAACTTATAAGAATGCAACAAACAGTATAATTTTATTTAATATCCTGTAAGATTGTTTACTTGACATTTTTTCCTCCATTATAATAAACTCATCATGGTTTTATTTTATGACTGCCAAGCACAGAGCTCCAGTTATAAATTTCCTTTGTGGACATTTTTTTTATTGTTCGGAGTAACTTAAAAATTTCTTCTCTTCTTTCCAGACGTTTTGGTTGCTTTTATTATGACAAACTTTCATAAATAAGACGTTAATGTTTTGTTGAATTTGTTTTAAATTTAAAGAATATTTATAACGATTCTTTTCTTCAACAGTAAGAGACTTAACTTTAATATAAGAATAGTTAGAGAACATGAATGAACACGATTTAGTTAGAAACTCCATATAATAAATACATTTATTTTTTCTATATATTTCTTTAATAATGGAATACTTTTATTTAATAATTTATTAAAAACAGAATTTTATTATTAAACGAAATAAAAACTATGACCTTTAGCTTAATAGAATATGGAAATGTGCTTTAAATAACATTTAGGGTCATTATTACAACTTGCCGTTAAGTAAAGTTAACTTTTTCAAAAATATGGCAGTAACGGAGTAATGTCCATAAAACTGCTGAATTAAACAAGTCTTTTATTAAAGGCAGTGGCAACGAGGGGTCCCTTTTCTTTTTGTTGTATTTGCTTATTTTGTTTTTATTTGACGTTGCCATATTGAAAATAATATATAATATGGCAAAACATAAACTTCAACTTTAAAAGTTTAAGGTATGATGATTCTCCCTTTAGCTTAACGCTTACTTCTACTTTATTATCCACTTATAATAATGAAAAACAATTTATCTGCCCGTTCAAATCCTCTCTTTAGTTAACGGCAAGTTGTAATAATGGCCCTTAGTGTCATAAGAAAATGAGAGTTTATTAAGCGGACCACATAAACTGTATGTAACTCAAACCTATTTCTTGAGATTGGTTTGCTACGTTGACACATATACCGGAAATGTCGCATAAGAACCAGCCGCCAAAGAACAAAACACTGAGTACATCTTCCCTACTGTTGTCTAAAAGCGAATTCAGGAGATATAGTTCACGATGTATTCCACAAGTTTGTTTTTTTTTTCAACTCAAAGTCAAGAATAATAATAATCGCCATCGCGAGCGAATAAAATTCGCTTAAATGAATTTCTATGCGGGCCAATACGTATGTCTACTCATTTCAATAATAAACCTTGACGGCTAGCAACTTTACATATACACCTACATACATTATTACAACGCATCAGTCAGGATTATGATCTAGTTTCTAACACCACATATGTTGTGTGCATTAATTTTCATACATGAGTAGCATGGCCTACAGTTTAGAGTCGACTCCGAACGGCAGATTTTTTGAGAAACTTTTCTTGGCAATTTTTTATTTACTCTCAGAGTTTTTGCTAGAAATCCGCTGAAAGCAAGTCAACGAAGAAATATTTTTTATATTTCATCTTGTTGAAGACGTCTGACATGGTATTTGAACCGTGGCCTCAAACCTAATAAGCCAGCACACTACCTATTAGACTATGGTGACATCAAATTCAATATTTAACAATGTTTGTAGTTCTTGAATTCATTTGTAATTTAAAGATTACTGAATAAAATTTCTCTATGAATTAAGTAATATCTTTTTTTTCTTGATTCGTCAATTCTGTTGTAGTATTTTGTCATGGACTAAAGGAAAAAATCATAAACTATTATAATGGCATTTCTGTTAGTTTTAAGGCATCTGCAATAACTTTGACAATGTCTCTTTTTTTCGTTTAATCTCTAGTTGCGGCGCAAAGAAGTGTAAAGAATTTTGTCTGTTTTCAACAGTTTCCCTTTCTTCTCAAGATTTCATTGTATCATGGCATCTGCATCAAAGTAAGAATTGAATTAGGTCAACTGCTATAAAAAAACTGTGAAAAAATCAAAAGTTGCGTTATAAAAAAGTGTGGTAAAATTATTAGACGTCATTGTAGAATTTGTACTATGTATTCTATTCATTTCCATACATTTTATAAGTAAATTTAGAAAGAAGTTGTGAGGAGCCTAAACAAAGCCACTTAAACATAATTATTTGAAATACCAGAAGCTAGTGCAGTAAACTTTGAAGTCTATAATAAACGAATTCCATACTGATAAAACTGAAGTTGAGAAGTATCAACGGAAAATAAATAGGATATGAACTGTACATCAGTACCAAAGATCAGCAATTATTCGTTTTTTCGCTACTCATAAAATTTTGAGTATGAGTGAGTCAACAGTATTGAAATTCAACTACTCTTATTCATTCTTACTCACTATAACATTTATTTATAAGTATAGGTTGAAATGAGTATGAGTACAACACTGACATCAAACTCTTAACATTCGAAATATGTTTGTTTCATACGCCTATTCATTCAGATTTATAAATTTAGAAAAATACTTATAATACTCATAAATCATTCGAGTGAATTACAAAAAAGAAGAAAGATGAAGACAAAGACAGCAAGCAAAGCAAACACACAACCTTCTAGTGAGTATTGTAGTGTTCGTACGCGAATCATACTTATATTATCTTTTTGTAAACGTTGATTAAATGAAAGTCGAAATCAACAATATCATGCGTATTGTTAAGTATGAGAACGATGAGTACTTCGAACTTTGAATAAGAGTAGTATGAGTATGATATTAAAATAAGTATGAATGCGTAGAAGTATCAGAAATTATGAGTAAGATTCGATTCTTTTCAACTTTTTGAATATTCATTGCTGATCTTTGATCAGTACGTACTTAAACAGAAGTCATAGGTTGTTAAATTCATTGAGTAGACAAATATTGCTTTACTCAAAACAGTAACACTGGTAAAGAGTAGAACAGTTTTCAATACTCTGCACCATATTCTAATACTAATCTCTTCACACATGCAAATAGAAGCCAATTTGGAATACACATATTAGATGAAAAATGCTTTAGATTTTGCACTCATTTCTACACTTTCTTAGCTACGTTAGTAGTGATCTTTTGAGGATGACCTCTCCTGAACTACACTTGCGATGTTAGAAATGTTGATTTCGCATGAGAAAACGCAATATCCATCACAGTTATCAGTGTGGAAATTAATATTGAAGCTATTGTGTCTACAAACTCCACTGCTGTTTATAATTATTCCCATACCGGTATAATAAATACCAATACCAGTTAAAGGGGCAGAGGCAATTACAATTCTTAATTAATGAATTTATATTAAAATTCCTTGGAATATTTTCATTATAATAGAAAATGACATTATGATGGCAATGTAGTGATGATATTTGAAATCGTTTTTATTGAAAACTTCTAAGGAAGTTTGAATTTTTGAACGTTTTATTTATTTTATATGTACTTACATATATGTATATGTATATGGTATGTATGTATAGATTTCTTTTTAATTTCTATATTAAACTGTGATTATAAAATTTTCTTTATATTCGCTTCATATTTGGAGAAAGACAGGAAGAAGTCATAAATAATTCCAAAATTAAAAAATTCTTTTGTGTGCCAATCGATGTACACATACATATGATAATATTTCTTGAACATAAAATTTGTATTAAATTCATATATACATATGTACATATGTGAAAATATAAATTCATATTCTTATAATCATACATACCGTACATACATAGATAGACACGTGCCAGTATGACATATAATATATTAAATGAATTTTATTTGATGTTATATGAGCACATCATAGGGTCGTAATGTCATAATGGGGTATTTATTTAAGAGCCTTGGATGTGTCCTGGGATTTAATGGACTTTTCGTGTGTGTGTGTGTAAATATGTAGTACCAAACATACATAACGAAAACGCAAAATATTCGCACTTATTTGACATTAATGATTGACCTTGAAGCATATGCGCTGCACATATGTTTACTTATGTATATTTTCGATATGGGAATGAATCGCCATAGATATGGCGGTGGTCTTTTTGATTTATCTCGAAAGATGCCAACCCAACATCAGAACTTATGAAGTAAAGTGGTCATACATGGAGGGCCTAAGGAAGTACATACATGTAACGCTAATACAAGTTATTTTTTGTACCCTTCAGTATAGCATATACACACGTATTATCGCAGCAAATATTGCAGTTTATATAACGATCTATAATACGTTAGGAAATTCGCTCAAACGAAGAATATACAATTTTGTTCGCAAGTACATTTTGTCACCTTCTTAATCATAGCCACCTTCCCACAAATGTTATTTACACTGAGCAATGGCCATACACACTTACATACCATACATTCTCACTTATCCCCACAAAATTGCTAAGCTTTTGGATGGGAAAATAAATGATGTGACTAAAACCAAATAATGTGTGGGATTAATTGCCCAAAGCTTAGGATTCTATTAAGATTATCGTAACTTTTGTCCTCTTATGATTTAATAAATACTATTTTTGGTTCGTCTATGTTAAGACATTCACTCATTTAATGAAATGTCCAGAATTCAACAAGGATTTGTTATTTTATATACATTTTGTCATCACATAATTAAAGCCTCAGGATATGAAAATTAATAAATTTATGAGTAGGAATACAGGCGTAACAAGGCGGTTACGTTAATACTTTACTATAAAGAATGCGTGACTATTCATTCATTTATTCATTCAATCCAATCAATGTTAAGCATTAAATTAAGTGTTTATTATTGGACTGACACTGTTGGTCTAAAAACATTGAACAAAATAAGGATTGTTCCTAAAACAAAACTCCTTTAGGAAACTAAAATTTTGTCTCAAATAAGATTAAATCCTTAGTATTAAAAAAGAAAATTTTTATTTCATTTTTCCGTATGATGATAATAACAATAATTAACACAGAGTAAGTCTAATTGAATATTTAGCATACAAAACATATCAAATTTAAAAACAGACTAATATTTCGCTGCATAGCCACCATTTTTAAAACATTCCGAGCCATTATTGCAACTTGCCATTAAAGTTGAGTTTAGTTATAGGTAACTTTAACTAAAGTGAACTTTAAAATCACCTCTAACTTCTTTTCGTTATTATAACCTACCATAAATACAAATGAAGTTAATGAAGCTAGGCCGTAGTCCTGACTGAAGGGTACGGCCTAGCTTCTCACACCACTCATGTGTGTGTGTTAATTTTATATGAGTGTGTGTATTTTTTACATGAGTGACGGGACCTACAGTTTAAAGTCGACTCCGAACGACAGGTTTTTGAGAAACTTGTCATGGCAATTTTTTTTTACTCTCAGAGTTTTTGCCAGAAATCTCCTGAGAGGAAGTGACCGAAGAAGTATTTATGTATGTTATGCATGAATCTAGAAGTCGCCGTAGCCTAGTAGGTAGTGTGCGCCAATTAGACGTAAAGCCCGGGTTCGAGACCCAGGCCAGACATCAAAACGAAATATGAAAAAATATTTCTTCACTCTGATCGCATTTTTTGAACACAATGTAATAAATGTTGCTTCGTTGGAATGTCAGTCACAACATATAATAATTGTTAAAAATTAAAATTTTTGGAAGTGGTATAGTAAAAAATTCGAGAGTTCCTCATAAGGAACCCTGTGAACTAATGGTTTAATTAAGCTGTGAGTTATTTACTATTTTGCTTCACATGTTCTAAAAGAAACTCAAACTTTCTACACCTACGTTCTCACCATAAATATATTTTTTTCTGAGTGTGATAAATTCCTATTTCGTTTTCCCTTATATGACCCTGACAAACTTCAAAGCCCTTTTTCTTTAGCTAATATACAGCACAACACTATACAAGTATAGAAAGTGTAAAAACTTTTGTATATGTATGCAGCTATTACATATATCAACGTTTTATGTACACAATTGTAGTAGTGACAGAGTTGATTGCGATTAAATAAAAACCATTTGTGGCTCAATCAATGTTCACATTTCCCTTCGAATCTTCCAACTTTTGTGGTACCTTAACACAACACTGCTGCTCAATATATTTCTTTTACAATTTTTTTATTTTTTTTTTCTGTTTGTATAAAAACTTATACCAATCAGAAATGTATTTATTTTTAAGATTTATAGTAATCGATACCATATAAGGTAAATATCGAAAGAAGGGGAAATAAAATGTAAAAAATTCGAGAAAACAAATTTAGACCACAGATGAAAGGTTATTTTTGATTAAGTTTTTGTCACTTTGTTGTTTAAAATTTTTTCTTTTCCCATGTTTGCGTTACGTAAATACATATGTTAACTTGTAAAAATATATTATATATTTGTATTTGTATTAAGCTTTAAAGTAAACTGTGAGTTTTACTTTTAACAGCTTGCAGCGCTACTCGTTACGTTATGCCAAAGCGACTATTCTGTTCCCCCCTTAACTTATTGAGCAAATATTGCGATTTTAAAACAAATAATTTTTGAAAATAGTATATTGTTACGTTTTCCTTTTAAAAACGTTTAAACTGTGTGCTACTGTTCACAACTTTATGTAACCAACAACAATTGCTCAGTTTGTTATGCCTCTGCTTATACCCTTTGCATAAACCATAACAATTACTAGGCAATTATTCGATAGATCTTTGTAACGATTATTCTATTCAAACACACAAGACTGACTGAACTTCACTAACTCAGTGGCCTGTTTTGCCTTGCCTTTTATAAGGCAGCGCAAACAGTCTGATGAATGTTTATGACTTCGCCTTTTCGAAATCTCTATAAATGTAGACATTGTTGTTTACATTCCACACATTTATTCTTATAGTGTTGTTTGTGTATTTTTATTTACTTGTTTACCATTTTTTTATGCTGGTGTTTTTTGTTATATTAAGCAATACGATAATTTGTGTTCATTAAGTTTTGTTTTTATAGCTTTTGTTTATAATTTTAATGTTAAGCGATGTAAAAGCAAACATCAGTATCTAAATTTTTCATTTTCGTAACAATATTTATGGGTGTGTATAAAATGTATCTGTGTATAACATTTTGAATTTATTGAAAATAATTTTTCTTTCATTTCTTTTACAAAATTTATGGCTATCATGTGTCAAAATTTCTTAATAAATAACAAGGCAAGCGTGTCGATAACATAAAATCCAATTGATAATTCCACAAGGAATTTTCGGCATGTAATCACTAGACTTTTAAAACGTATCGTATCGACGTTATTGTCTTTAGCCATAAAAGGTTTTAAAAACATTTCACGTCTTAGATTTAGTAATCTGGATAATTGCTGGTATACGAGTTGAAGGATAGAAAAATAATGCCTGAATTTTATATAAGGTATCTTCTATCTGTCTGTCTTTTTTAAAGGGATTGTAATAAATTATTGACACTTTTATAAAGCATTTGTAAAGCATGTTTATTATTATATTAAAGTCAAGATGTAAGAATAATATATTTTCATGTGTTATCTTAACTGAATATTAAGTTAAAATAAATGATACTTTCTAACTCATGCCATATGTTCATACCCCAGGTCAGACATCAAAATGAAATATGTAAAAATATTTCTTCGGCGACTTACTCTCAGCAGATTTCTGGCAAAAACTCTGACAGTAAATAAATCTGCCATGAAAAAATTTCTCAAAAATCTGTCGTTGGGAATCGACGTTAAACTGTAAGTCCCGCCACACACGTATAAAATTAAGGCACACAACATGAGTGGTGTGAGAAGCTAGGCCGTAATCCTGACTGAAGGGTTGTAATAGCCAAGTATGCATGTATGTAATTAATATTAATGTTTCTTATGTCCCGGCTGCCTAACCACTACTGCGTGTTCCAGCTTGTCATGGGGCATCGCTATTCTGCTTGCCTGAGCTAGTTGGACAGTTTCCACTCGTTTTACATCGCGAATCAATCTCGTTGGCTGTGAGGGGCTACCTGTACTATTGCTAGACCCTACTGGACACGTATGGAGAAATCTTAATTGCATGACAATCCATCGCACAATAGCATTTCTCACAGGTAACTGTCATTTTTGTAGGCATGGCGAAGGACTTAGCATTCCGACAAATGAATTCTGTAAAAGCTGTGAGTGTTAGGAGGCGCAGACGGAAACTGTACCTAGCCTAACCTATTCAATAGACACGAAAAAAAAGTATTGAAGTATTGAAGTTTGATAAGAGGATAAGCTTTTATATTCTCTCGTATAAAATTGTGGTTATGCTGAGGCTTAAGACTCGCCTCCGAAAATTATGTGGACCCCTGTATAAGTCTGGATGAGTATTTACACATAATTGTTTCTATCACAGATTACTCGTATATTTGTAGATTGGATTGCATAAATGAAAACGGCAAACATTTTGTAAATCATTCAAAGTCGACTTTAAACTATAGGCCACGCCACTCATGTGTAAAATTAGCACACACAACATAAGTGAAGTGGACAACTAGATTGTAACCTTGACTGAGGGCATGTAATGACAAAACCTGTATGTATGTTTGTATATATATTGTTACGTTTTTACCTCTTTAAAAACGTTTAAAGTATGAGTTCGTTGATTGCAAACAAAATAAAAATAAATTTGTATTTAGTTTCAATTAAATTCTTTATTGTCGCACTATTTTATGTGCCACTGTTCACAACTTGATGTTAGAACAATAATTTGTGAAGTTCGCTATTCTTCTTCATATTTCTGTTCGGTAGATCTTTACAAAGGCGATCTTCAAACCACGACTCTTTTCTTCACACGCATCGCGTCTTCACACAAGACTGAATTCCTACTACTAGTAGCCTGCTTTGTCTTGCCTTTTTATATGCCCACGTAAGCAGTCTGATGAAGGTTCCTCAAGTCGTGGTTTCGCGTTCTCGAGAACTCTATCGCGGTTTCATTGTTGTTTGTGTTTTGTTCACATTGCTTGTTGTTCCGTTATTGCTTACTTGTCTATCCCCTTTTCTTTCAGAATTATGTTGTTAATTTACTTGTAAACAAGTTCTTTGTAATTGTTTGTGTAGTGTCTGCTTATAATTTTAATGTTAAAAGATGTTACACCGTTTCCATTTTTGTAACAATATGTTCTTTTAATTAAAGTAAAGCTAAGCATATTTAAATTGTATTGCTTAAACAAATCTCTGATTGAAATAATCGTGTTTACCAAGAACAAATTTAGTGTAGGGAGCAACATCAATTACTCCCACTAATTATGTTGTTTGAACTTTAGTTTTCTTTTCCTTTCTTATTAATTTTTTCTGCTTTTCTTTTACTTTAACTGGTTTCAAGAAAACGCCCTTCTTTGGATTTTGCTGTGGGTTGGCATGATGTTGCGGTTGTTTGCTTCTGGAAAAGTTAAATTTACGGCTTTGCTCTAAAACACTGTAGTGAATAATTCTATTACAACTAAGGACATGCTAACAAAAATATTGTAAGAAAATTTGTACGTGAAGATATTCAGAAATAATATGTAGACGCCAGTTTGCTTGAATATTAGAAAACATTGAAACTTTCAAAAAAGGCGGTGATAAAGTATTTTGAAACCCAAAAATAAAACTTTTTCTTTTAGGTTAAATAAAATTAAATTATTGACACAATAAGCCCTTTAGATGGTTGAAAACATTGTTTATGTATACCAAAATTTCGAAGCATCTGCTTATTATTAAGATTTAAGAGTCTTAACTGGCCAAAATGGGTATAATATTCAGAAATTATGAGTATGATTCGAATCTACTCATCTCTTTTAATACTCATTGCGGATATCTGCTGCGAATACGGCATAAATCTCAGGAGTCTTCAGGAAGTTGTGCCGGATATTTGAACAGTGTTATATTTATATTCCACACATAATCAATAAGTCTTTTAGCTAAATTCAATGATATTTTACATACAACTTTAAACTGTAAGCCTCGCCAAATATGTATAAAATTAACACACAAAACATAAGTGGTGTGAGAAACTAAGTCCTAATCCTGTTTGACTGTAATGACCCACTGTGTTTCTATGTACGAATATTTGAGCAATTATTTATTTGATTTACATCTCTTCAAACAAATTAGATTACATTGTAAATAAATAGTATAACACAGTTTTTTCTAAAGTAAAACAATGTGTTGTCGTGTTTGACAAAACTATAGACAGTCTTAACAGTTTTTTTTTTTTTTTGAAAAATGTAGTGAATGAAGCACTCCAAATTAGGATTTTTATTCTATATTTAAATACGTCTGCATATACGTTTTACTAGTTTATTAGTTTTACTTCTTCAAGTAGCAAACAATATAATGACATTGAATTTCAGCACATACAAAGTCACCAAATTAACCTCCATTCTGCTTTAAGAAATCAAAAAAAAAAAGATTTTTATTCTCTTCCTGCAATTACAATATAAAGTAAGGCAAATAAAATACCAATTTTTATTAATACCTTCACCAGAGGCATTAAACCGTAAAGGAAAAATAATACCAACAAACAAACATACCATAAAATGAGGATTTGTCTATACCGCTACACTTGCTTTCTTGTAGTTATAATCATAATAATAAAAAGGAAAGAAGAAAATCAATAAAATAAATCGCTTTCCTTCATCTCCCATTTAATTTATTTGAAGGCTAAATAATGCGGAAGTTCAAGCAATACAATTTGTTGGGCTGTTCGATAAGAATGCCAGTAAGAGTAAATTGTTGTTCTGTTAAGCCCAGTGTAAATGCCAATTGTTATTATTCTGTTTTATATACATAAATAAAAGCAATATATGGTATAGTGTAGGCGATAAACTAGAACTATTTGATACCCTACCCGACAATGGTGGGTTACTCATAATACTGCAGAGTATATGCATTTTACACTCAAATGTTAACTGACTTCTACTAAAAACTCTATCGGAGAGCGTAAGACTGGATGTGGAATAACATTTTTCGAAGCATTTGTGCATATTTGTGTACCGATAAAAAGAAATTAATACTTGGCTAATAAATCTTCCCCTCAGTTTATTTCGTTTTTCCCACTTTAAAGAACATGCTGTTATGCAAGTGGAAACAGTGTAACATCGCTAAACATTAAAATGATAAACAAAAGACACAAACAAATACATGGAACTTGTTTACAAGTAAACATCAGTATGAAAGAAAAGGGGATATACAAGTAAGCAAGAAGGCAACAACAAACAAAGGCGAAACCACGAACATTCGACTTCAAAAACCTTCATCAGACTGATTACGTGGGCATATAAAAAGGCAAGACAAAGGAGAAACGAGCAGTAAGAAAGATCTGCGTTGTAAGCAAACGATATCTCCTTCAAACCTATAGTCTCAGCAAAGACAGTATCTTAGCCAGTTCTGATGTTCCCAATGTACACCTAGGTGTTTCCCACTTCGCTTCATTAATATCCCACAGATTCCTAGTACGTGTTCTGCTAATTCTCATTATAACAGAAGTTACTGTAGTTTAGGAGTTAGTGTGTTGGCTTATTAAACAAGAGGTCTCGTTTCAAATCTCAGGTCAGACATATCCAGCGAAGCGAAATATGAAAAAGTATTTCTTCGGCGACTATTTCTCAGCTGATTAATGGCAAAAACTCTGTGACCAAATAAAATTGCCATGAAAAGTTTCTCAAAACTTTATCGTTCAGAGTTGACTTTAAAAATTCTAGGCCCCTCCACTTACGGATAAAATTAATACACACAACATAACTGGTATGAGAAGCTAGTTCTAAATCCTGACTGAAAGGTTGTAATGGCCTATGTATGTATATGAAATACAAGCTATTAACAGCTTCGTTCAAGTTTTTCCTGACAAAATCCTGACTGATGGGTTGTAATGACCAACCAGGTGTGTTTAACAGAATTTACACATTGATTTCGAGACTTTTCTCATTCTGGATAAGTGTTCATTGATTCTATAGCATCGTATCAAAAGGCCGGTTACTAACATCAAGTTATTCCTGGATATTTGGATTCGTGGCTCAAATATTTAACGATTACAATTACAAAACAAATGTTTACATTGGCTTTAATCCACTTCGCTTGACAGGAGCCTGGTCTGGTGATTTATTTCTTTTGTATGTACGTATGTATCTTAATAAATAAATTTGAAACGAAAATTTTATTGCCATATCCTAAGGAAATAAGAAAGTAGCGAACACTTTCAATTTCCTTTTATCTTCTCATTTCATTACAAAGCAAACAGACTTTTCCAAAATAATTGGAGCATAAAAAGTACATAATAAAACTTCTGTTACTGTCATTGGGCGACCAAACGGCTAAGAACTTGTCGTATTTATTAAGAGAGTCACATATGAAGTGTGTTCATTCATCCATTCATGCAGTTTTTAGTTAAATGTGTTATTAAGGATGCACTTTTAGGATATTCATAAAATCATAAAAAAATTTATGTATAAAAATTTATTTTAAATTTAAATATGATTTCAAAATACATTTATTTAACGTTGTTTAATGAGTCTATGTTCACATACATATATATTCACACTTTGTAATATCTGTCCCAACACTGATATTAAAGCTTTCTTCGTAACAAATTAATTTGTCTCTTCAATGCCTAATACTATGTTCAGATATGCACATATTTCGATTTCAATATTTGGTTTATTGAGTACAATATTTTAAGTGTTCAGACATAGCAATATACGCAATTCAGCTGCTTATTCAATATTCATTTGACAGCTGGTAAACAAAACAGATGGTTGTTTCAATAACATTGTTTTTATTTTGTTTTTTGTTTTTGTTTGTCGTTGTTGACATTTGAGTGGTAAAATATCAACAGAAAGTGTTCGGATAATTGTAATATGCGCACTGAACATACTTATGACAGTGCTGTATTTGAAGTTTTACTCAATTTGCGTATTTATTGCGCAATAATTAATTGAAACTTTATGTGAAATATTGAGCTCAATAATGGCGTTTATTGCAATTTACGCAATAAAGGTGCATATCTGAACACCGCATAAACTTACCAAATAATATTTGAATATCTGCCAGCGTTGTAGCTAATTTCTTAGATGACGACTTGGCCACGCCCGATCCTTCGTACCTACTGTTCAAGCTGAATTGTGCAGCACATCTTCGGATAGCGTTTGTTCGGAAAATACCTCTTAGTTTTCCCATGGGTTTCGACTAGCAGTGTTGATGGTCTCTGTCTTTAAAAAAGTAGGCCAATTCCGAATTACTTACTTACTTAACTGGTCATTAACAACCCAATTAACGTATTTCGGCCTACCGTAACGCCTACAAGGCTTGTGTATTGGTTTTCATTGAATTTTTGGTCTTACGTGGTGGGTTCCAAGCTCTAAGCAAAACCTAAATTCAACATCCAGGGGATTGGACTTCGCTGCACGCATTAGTTAACATCTAGCGGGTGCTAGTATATCGCCCAGGAGCCATGAAGAGGCTGCGTGTCAACTTGAATACAGCAAGACAAGAAACGTCCTGGCGGTCGCCACGTTGACCACAGTCCGAAACTTTACCGGGTTTGCATGCATGCCAATTCCAATTGTACGCTTTTATTGCCTTCTCTCTTTACAAATTTCATATGCCTTTACACTTTCTTATCAAAATTATAGAGTATTCAGAGAACAATTTATGAATAAGCAGTCAGTCACTATAATATTTGTCATGTCACTTTGCCTCTGACAAATCGCGTGTATATTATCCGGACCACAGGCACCATGGTTCTCATATACACTACCATATAGATACTTACATACATACATATGTACATTACAACCCTTTTAGTCAGTTTTACGACCTAGCTTCTCACACCACTTGTGTTGTGTGCGTTAATTTTATACATGAGTGGCAGGACCTACAGTTTAAAGTCGACTCCGAACGACAGATTTTTTGAGAAACTTTTCATGGCAATTTTATTTACTCTCTGCTGAGAGGAAGTCGCCGTAGAAATATTTGTTTCATATTTTCGTTTTGATGTCTGACCTGGGGTTGAACCGTGATGGCCGTACGTCTAATAAGCCGATGCACTATCTACTAGACTACGGGGACTACTAATAGATACAACGTCTTTAAATCCACTGGGGCTGCCCTAAAAATTCTTATTAATATTGATAATGTAAACGTATTTCATCAAAACTTCACCTTAACTGTATGCAATTCCATCCTATATAAGCATATATATATATATATATATGGGTTACCATAGTTTTCCTTTCTCTATCCTTTCACCACGTTTGTCCTTGCTTTAATGGTTTTTATATAAGCCTTCTACATCAGTTTACTAGCCAGTACTAATTTTAGATATTTTACATCCATTTTGCCATTAAAACACCTCATCCTGGAATCGCTTATTGTATCATTAGCGGAGTTTTCGCCTGCTCATAAGTGATAATATTGAGGTAACAAGAGGTTAAAGACAGTCTGATCACTTCTATATGCTCCTGGGTTCGATACCCAATTTTTTGCCAACACATTGAATAGATTCGTATTCCAGGACAATGTTCTAATCATAATAAGTTCACCACGACTTTGAGTTCAAGGCTTATCCCTTCAAATGGACGAAAAGTTTTCTACTTGATTGAGAGAGTGAGAAAATACTTACCATCACATTTCCTCATGTTTTTGTTTTATAAACAACAGACGGCTATGAAAATGTTATACCATTTGAAATGTGCGAATTATTTCATGTTTCGTAGTAAAGCATTTCGTAGTATGCTTGTGACAAATGTCTTTCAATTAACGCACGTACGAATTTACTTCGATAACGCCTAGATGGTAGAAAAACGAAATGAAACATTTTTTTTCGAATGATAAATGTACCGTTTGAACATGACCTAATTCGAAAGTGTTTATGGTGACAATAACGCCTATGAAGTTGGATTTTAAACTGTATAGTATGAAGCAGTATGAGACACGCAAATGATAAAGAGATTTCAAAATGGATAAAAGTGAGAAAAGTAAGAAAGGCAATATTAAAATAAGAAAAAATTGGTTGAAAATGTATAGAAAAATTGTATTTTTGTATATGATATTAATGTATGTACATATGTATTGCTATACATATAAATTTAAAACTACAATTGAATTTGAATACAACACTTGAAGCCATTATATATACATTATATTTAAATCCTATTGAGGATAATTTATGATTAATGAGATGTACTTAACTACTCAAGATGTTATTCGTTATCGATATTTCAAGTATAATTGCCATATGGCGTTGACACATTCAATCATTTATAATGTTTTTGTATTCATTATTTATTTAAGTACATTTGCTGTTATAAATATCAAGGAAAAAAAATATTATTTTTTATATTTATTACCTAAGGGAGAAATGCTTATAATAATTTATTCATATTGAAAATTTAAAATTTTACATCATGACATGCAATACAATCTCTAAACAAAAAACTGAAACATTACGGTGAAATTTTTAATTATCGATTATTTATCGAAGTGACAGTGAAGAAATATTTTTTATATTTCAAGTTGTAGCAGACACACTACCTATTAGACTATGGTGACATTAAATTCAATATTTAACAGTGTTTGTAGTTCTTAAATTAATTTGTAATTTAAAGATTACTAAATAAAATTTCACCATGAAACTGAAACATCACGGTGAAATTTTTAATTATCGATTATTTATCGAAGTGACAGTGAAGAAATATTTTTTATATTTCAAGTTGTAGCAGACACACTACCTATTAGACTATGGTGACATTAAATTCAATATTTAACAGTGTTTGTAGTTCTTAAATTAATTTGTAATTTAAAGATTACTAAATAAAATTTCACCATGAATTAAGTAACATCTTCCTTTCTCTTCGTCAATTCTGGTGTCATGGACTATAGGAAAAAGTCATAAATTCTTATCATGGCATTTCTGTTAGTTTTAAGGCATCTGCAATAACTTTAACAGTGTCTCTCTTTTTTCGTTTAATCTCTAGTTGCGGCGCAAAATAGTGTAAAGAATTTTGTCTGTTTTCAACAGTTTCGCTTTTTTTTTCTCAAGTTTTCATTGTATCACGGCATCTGCATCAAAGTAAGAATTGAATTAGGTCAACTGCTATAAAAAAAACTGTGAGAAAAATCAAAAGTTGCGTTACAAAAAAGTGTGGTAAAATTATTAGACGTCATTGTAGAATTTGTAAGATGTATTCTTTTCACTTGCATACATTTTATAAGTAAATTTAGAAAGAAGTTGTGAGGAGCCTAACAAAGCCACTTAAACATAATTATTTGAAATACCAGTAGCTAGTGCAGTAAACTATGAAGTCCATTATAAACGAATTTCATACTGATAAAACCGAAGTTAAGAAGTATCAACGGAAAATTAATATAAGATATGAACTGTACATTAGTACCTACATACCAACACGGACGTCGTCTGTGGTTAAATTCATTCAGTAGACAAATATTGCACTACTCAAAACGGTAACTGGTAAAAAGTAAAACAAAACTGAACTGGACAATACATTTCAGTCGCGTACCAGTTCACAATTCTAACCGCTATCCCATCTACACATCCAAATAGAAGTTATTTTTTGTACAAGCCGAAGTTGTCCTCAGCTTCCTATAAAAAAAAACAAGAGTTTTAACAAAATTTTTCCATATAAGGTCTTCCGCTACATGTATAGATCAGAGCGTTTTAATCAAGCGGTTTTCTACCGATTTGCCCAATCTATTCTCATTTTAATCAATTTATGGATTCTTTTTCAAAACATCAAACTTAAATAAAATATAGTGTGTGAGAGGTTATCGAATATTTTTATTCGTCTAAAAGACCTATTAAAGCTATTATGTGTGGAATACGACATCGACCAAGTGACCACTCCGGCTTCTCAGGAAGGAGCTCATCCGAACTGTCCAAATTTCCATGACTCTGGTACATAAATCCGACTGAATGTGGCCAATGGCATGAGTTATGTTGGCTTTGATGATCACTGAACGCCACAAGTAAGTTCTAACAGCACCTCCAACACTCGTGAATCTTGTTAAAGTCATTCCAAGTTTGAAAATTTTGTTTGTTAACGTGCCCATTCGTCCAGAAATGGGCGTCAGATCAATTGGTTGCTCCAGAGACTATTTAACAGAAGTACGTTGTGATTTTGCAAAATAGACCGAATATATTAGAATTAATTTGACGGAAGTCCCTGTTGGAAGGCTCTATAAATCGAATTTTGTGAAAGCAAACATTTTTGTTTGTTGTATTCCAAGATTCGTTTGGATTCGATGGTGCCTATTTTTCCTAAAACCATTCCTTCAAAAAAAAAAAAAAAACTGCATAGCTTATAGCCATACTCCAAGCTAAGTTTTTTCACATGCGAATAATTTCAGCAGAATAGTCGGAAATTTGTTCTGTATGTTAAAATAAGTTTTTTCTTTTTATGCCTTCTTACAAACATTAGCTCAAACCCAGTATACTATCCAGAGTATAGTGGTATGAGGCATAAGAGTTTACACGAGTCCGTTCAAAATATGCATGACTATGGAACTGTAAAGATGAAACGAAGTGTAAAATTGGGGTATCAAGTGAGTTTGTTTTTGAAACACGATGACATTTTGGTTAAATTTGAACTTTCTTTCTTATTATAATGCACTAAAGAGGAGAATATTAAACAGAAAACATAATATGCACTACACTTGTTGTGTATTCCACTAAGATTTTGTGGAATTATACGGTTTCCAAATTTGCTTAAACAAAAAAAAGTTGACTTTATGAAAATTTGTAAAAAATGTAAAGAGTTGAACTTTTCCAGCAAGTATTGAATGTTATAAGACATTGCTTGAAAGAGTATTTCTTTCGAATTACACGGTTCAAACCTTAGGTCAAACATCTCCAACAAAACAAAACGATATCATCTCAGCAGATTTTTGATAGATAAAATTACCATGTAATGTTTCTCAAAAATTCTATCGTTTGCAGTAGACTTTAAACGGTAGGTCGTGTATAAAATTAATACATACATACATAATTGGCCATTACAACCCTTCAGTCAGGATTACGACCTAGCTTCTCAACACCACTCATGTTGTGTGCGTTAATTTTATACATGAGTGGCGGGACCTACAGTTTAACGTCGCCTCCGAACGACAGATTTTTTTTTGAGAAGCTTTTCATGGCAATTTTTACTCTCAGAGTGTTTGGCAGAAATCTGCTGAGAGGAAGTTGTGTGCGTTAATTTTATACATGAGTGGCGGGACCTACAGTTTAACGTCGCCTCCGAACGACAGATTTTTTTTGAGAAGCTTTTCATGGCAATTTTTACTCTCAGAGTGTTTGGCAGAAATCTGCTGAGAGGAAGTTGTGTGCGTTAATTTTATACATGAGTGGCGGGACCTACAGTTTAAAGTCGACTCCGAACGTCAAATTTCTTGAGAAGCTTTTCATGGCAATTTTTACTCCCAGATTTTTTGCCAGAAATCTGCTGAGAGGAAGTTGTGTGCGTTAATTTTATACATGAGTGGCGGGACCTAGAGTTTAAAGTCGACTCCGAACGACAGATTTTTTGAGAAGCTTTTCATGGCAATTTTTACTCTCAGAGTTTTTGCCAGAAATCTGCTGAGAGGAAGTCGCCGAAGAAATACTTTTTGTACTTTGTTTTTGATGTCTGACCTGGGATTCGAACTCGGGCCTTTCGTCTAATAAGCCAACACACTACCTACTAGACCGCGGCGACTTCATAAAATTATAAAATTAATACTCACAACATAAGCGGTCTGAGAAGCTAGGTCTTAATCCTGACTGAAGCAAGAAGAATGAGCAATTATGTATGTATGCCTGAATTAAACCTTTTCACTGTATATACTATATATCATGTAAAATTAAAAAATTTTGAAATGTATGTTGAATTTTAAAAATGTTTTTAATTGATAAAAAAAATTTTATATTTTCCAATACCGCAATAGAAATTCAAACAGTTTGAAATAATAATTAGAAAATGTGTGCAGCCACGTAAATATGGCTGAAAGCTGGATGCCTAACGTCATATGTTAAACAATATATCACAGCTACCAACAGTTGCCACAACGAAACAGACGACCATTTTGTTAAATGGTTAAAAGTGTCTTTGTGTGTCTTTGCCTATTTTCAACCAGAATGATGCATGATTGGTTTTTAGGAATACATTTATTATAATAAATATTATATTGTATGTTTGTAGCAAACGTCAACTCATGAATTGGTTTTGAACCGCAATAAACTAGAAATAAATTCTATATGGGAGTTGTTGACTGTAGGTTAGGCATTGGTAGGTACTTAAACACAAACATAACATTTAAATAAAAGAAAATTTCTAATGTTGTTGTGCATTTGATTACAAAAACAGTTTGACTGTGTCATGTTATTTTAATCAATTTAGAATATACTGCACTATTGGCTACAATAACTCGCTGGTCATGATTACGGCTTAGCAGAGTGTTAGGGTCTAGCACCACTCAAATTAACAAGTGTTAATTATATTAAAAGTGTACGAGTGCGGAGTCTATATTAACTGAAATGACAAAGAAAACAACATCTACAAATACAAATATTTTTATTTCTTTCGACCGATTTTCAACAGCTTCGATTTATTTTTGTTTTTGTTTTTACAGTGTAGGTAGTGTGGCTTATTAGACGTGAGGCCCAGGTCAGACATCTCTAACAAAATGAAATATAAAACGGCGACTTACTCTCACTATATTTCTGGCAATAACTCCGAGTGTGAATAAAATTGCCATGAAAAGTTTCTTAAAAAATCTGTCGTTCGGAGTCGACATTAAACTGTAGATCCCGCCACTCATGTTTAAAATTAACACACACAACATAAGTGGTAGGAGAAACTACGTCATAATGCTGATTGTAATGACCAATTATGTATGTATGTTGTATGTACGTATGTATGTAAAAAGTGTGTGACTTCTTTAGTTACTTACATGGTCCTTCTTTAAGTATGTATCTCACAAATGTCATTGAAATTTTTTTATTCCATTGCTGCAATTGAGTGCGGAATATAACATCGTTCGAATGCCTGCTACGGCGTCTTTAGGTGGAGCGCATCCGAAATCCTCCATATTCCATGATTCTGGCTCACAAATCAGACTCAATTGATCGATTGAATGGTTATGTTATGTTCAGAACCGTTGTCCTATTGAAACCACATGTCGTTGCCGCATGCAGATCATCCAATGCAGGTCAAAAGAATTTCGAATTTCACTCACCGCTAAAGAGAATTTTTCGATGAAAATTATTCTCAGTTGCCAACTGCTGCAAAGTCCATTCAGCAAACACACGTTAAATTAAAAAAATTCAAACACTCAACACAATATTAATAAAAACAAGCTCAAAAATAAGAAAACAAAAACAAAAATGAATTATTAAAAATCCAACATACCGCATATGAGTTTACTAAACGCTAAGCGCACTGTGAAAGTTTGTCATTTTACGGTAACATACCACATAAAGGGGATTTGCTGGAAATTATTTCAATCATAGAGAATATATTAAAGCTTTTTAGTATTTTTATACGGATTAGTATACCTTGTATGGAGTATCACAGCAAATATTCATTAAAACTTTTTTTAAAACCAAATTTAAATTTTGAAAATTCATGGAAATCAAAAGTAAACATAATCCATGCAACACAGACATTTTAATTGTAATTTTTGAAATAACTTTTTTAGCGAAAAGTTTTAATAAAGTAGACATCAGATGATGCATTCCTAAAAGAGAATTTAAAAGCATCTCAATTTGACAATCATCTGCACGCAAATTAAAATCTGTATTGTATGGATTTGTAGCCAAGCAGTTTAACCACAGCGATATTGGTGTACAATAAACACAATTGTCAATAGAGCTTCCCTTGTTTTCGTTATATTAATGCCTTATTTCGACCGGAACTATGCTTTATTTGACATGAAAGGAATTACAAATACATACAAATATATGAGAATTTTTCAGATTAAAACTTTTAGCATGTGCCGCGATCCCCTTTATAAACTCTCGCTGCTAATCTGTGCTAATCTGATATGGGTTCCTGGTCATAGAGATATACCGCGTAATTGTGCAGGTAGTATACAGTATATAGTATATAATCGCTAGGGTAAAGACAGTTCTATCGAATACCGAATACTTACGGAAATTTGATATTTCATCAATTAAAGGTAGGGGCTATCCATTTCGTGGTTTCAAAAGTATGGGACTGGAATTCGACATCTGGCAAAGTATGTTGTGAAACCAATTTTTTTCTTTTCAGTTGAAAGTCTGACATTGACGAAAATGGATCGCTTAACTATCACACAACGCATAAAAATTTTCAAAACCTACTACCAAAATGGCGATTCTGCCACAGCCACGTATCGGCAATTTTTCGAACAAAATTTTCTTCAGCGATGAAGCACACTTCACACTCGGTGGGTATGTTAATAAACAAAATTTTCGTATTTGGGATTCTGAGAATCCTCAAGTAATTGAAGAGACGCTATTACATCCAGAAAAAGTCACCGTTTGGTGCGCTCTTTCGTCCGAAGGTGTGATAGGACCTTGCTGGTTGAGATACCGCCCAATATGTGTCAAAAAGTGGTCGAAAATTACCTCAAAAGAATCAATGCTTGCAACACTTCGCGCGGAGATCATTTAAATGATGTAGTGTTTCACACATAATGTCAGCGTTCAAACTTTACAATAAAAAAGAAATATCAAGAAAAAAATATTTTCTATGTGTTTTATTTACGTTTACTTTTGAAACCACGAAATGCATAACCCTATTTATTGGATACTAACAAATACGAGTCAATTATTGTTAGACTTGTCTGGTCTATATTGGATAGAATTTTTTTTAAGTTATATCTTAGGGACTTCTTTGTATTTCGTTAAACTCCTAATGAACTCTATAGCGGTTATAGATAAGTTTGAAAAGAAAAGAGTATTTTACGTGTTGCAGATTGTTGAGACTGGACAACCAGGACTTGTCAGTTTGTCGTAAGTGGCTGCTTTATGTGCTTTTCTAAAATTCTATTAAAACATCATCTAACAATGCTACGTACATAGACATCCTTATTCAGTTTATGTGTTATAAAGCAAACTGGAAGACGTTTTCTGTAAACGACAAGACTTTATTGGGTTGCATTTAATATTTCGGGCTTTGCTCTTGATCATTGGCTTTCCAATAACTTTAAAAACTCTACTGCTATGAGACTTAATTTTATTCCGTCAATGTTTTGCTGTTTTACATAGAAATTCACATTAAAAAATTTTGTAAACTCGTCTAGCTTTTACGTTTAAATGTAATTTTGATTTTATTTACTTACAAAACAACTTATTTGTTCTCGCAAATTAATCATTATATCAATATTGTACACTTGTCTTCAATCTATTGACAAATTCCTTTATGGACAAATTCCTTTCTGTTCGAGAAGTTTCAATTGAAAGCAAATATTTACCCAATTCACAAAATGTTATAGTTGTCGTAGATCGGTAGAAACTATGACAAACTACAACTACTATACATAATGTTGTTGGTTTATTTCCATGTCAAAAACTACTACAACATGTACGACAATTTTTCCTATGTTTCCGAAATGTCGTATTTATTTATTAAAAAAATTTGATAACACTGGATAACATCTACAACAGTATTTACGACAAGGTGTTCACAAAATGAAATGCCATTTAACTATAATCTACAACAATATAACATTTTGTGAATTGGGTAATTATTTTGTTTCAAAAGAAGTAACAAATAATATGCTTTTATGAGAAAACAAAAAGAAAACATAGAAACAATTTCACATTAAAATTAACCCTAATATTATCGACATAAAAATGTAACAAATCTTAATAATATGGGCTTCTATGAGACCTTAAAATAAGCCGAACATAGACATCAACTTTAGCATATAAAAGATTAATTTGTATACGGAAGATGCACATTTTTGTAAATAGAATATGCATTATTAATACATACATATGTGAAGAATTCAATATTCAATCAAAAACTTACCTAAAATTTGTAAAATAAAAGTCATAAAATATTTCTCTTGTTACATTGATATGATAATTCAAGTCATCTTCACAGGCTCGTGTTAGTAAGATTAGTGTTAAACACAATTTTAAATGAAAGAAAGAAAAACGCTATGGATCATAAAAGTTTCATTAGGCTTACACATCACATGTTTCTGAATTAAATAATCAATAATAAAATATAATGTTTGGACTACACTGCCAGAAGTTAACATAAATATGTTACATAAAATTTTTCCTAGGAAAAACAAAATTTTCCTTGTAAACATTTAAGTATAAATTAGGCATGTCAGAGTAGAAATATTTAGTTTTCTATAAATAATTATATTCAAATATACAAATGACTTTCTAAAGTTTTGTTTATTTATTTATAATTAATGAAAAATAAAACGTAACGTAAAGAAATAATTTAAATTGCAGGATACACGTTAGAACATCAAAAGTTTTTGCTAAAATAAATAGAAATGAACAGGATGTCTAAGAACACAAATTAATCTCTGAGAAAGTGATAGAAGAAGAATACAGTAACAATTTAAAATCATATGTTAGAAATTGCTTTTTTTTGTTTTTGTTTTGTTTGTTTATTGATTTTATAACTTTTAATGTCTGTGAGACTTAATTATAAATTCTGTACAATTTCAGCAATGATTATTGAAAAAGATAAATGGATTCGAATTTCTGATACTTATACGCATTCATACTTATTATAATATCATACTCATACTACTCATATTCAAAGTTTGAAGTACTCATCGTAATCCTACTTAACAATACGCAAGATGTTGTTGATTTCGACTCTCCATGACTCAACATATACACGTAGCACAAAATAAGCACTATAAGACTTCCTCTCAGCAGATTTCTAGCAATATCTCTGTGAATAGATAAAATTGCCATGAAAAGTTTCTCAAAAATCTGTCGTTTGGAGTCAACTTTAAACTGAATAAAAATGAACGCACACAACATATGTAAGTGGTGGAAGAAACTGGGTTGTATTCCTGACTAAAGGGTTGTAATGACCAATTATTTATATGCATGTTAATTATTTGTTCTGTTACAATATATAGAATTTAATTTAATCATCATGAATATAAAAATTTTACTTAAACCAAGAAAGAAAAATTACTTTCATTATTATGGAGAACTACCTTCTCAATAACCCATAACAGAAGCATGTAATCTACACTAAAATAGACTAAATTAAACCAAAAATAGAAAGGTAGTGATTTACCCACAATGAAAGTACACTCACTTACAAAAATAAAACTCTTTCAGATTTAATTAACATAAAACTGTTCAAAGACCAAAATAAGCCGAAATATTCCACCAAATTAAACTCTAAATAAACAAATAGAAGAAATTAACTGCAACCTAAAGAAAACATTAAATGAAGGTTTAAGGCGAATAAACAAAAATTTGGTGAAATTAAGTTGAGTATTCAGTTGTAAAGAAAACACAATGGAAATGGCTAAACGGCAAACAAGTATTTTTATTTGTATTGAGACTACAAACGCCAGAGATTTTATTACAAACTTAAGTGATTCAATATCAAATAAGGGCTATGGAAACATTTAGAACGTGGCAGAAAATAATAAGAAAATGTAAAACTGGGGTGGTTAACTACATCAGTCGTTAAAAAACGTAATACATACTTTGAAAGCAATTGATAATCTAATAGGAAAACTTGTTGTAATAAGAAGAATAAAGCTTCAACGAAATTCAAAAGAAAAAATCAACTGAAAGGACAGTGTTAATATGTGGCTTACTAAGAATCGTTTATCATGTCGACCAATAAAGACTAAATCTTCTGGCAGTCAAATCAATGAGTAAATGAGATAAACAGTGGCGACACGTAAGTAAGAAAGTACTTACTTAGTTGAATATTACAACCTTTTAATTAGGATTACAACCTTGATTACTCACACGATTAATTTTTTTGTATGTTAAATTTAAATTTATTAATTATATTTAAATGACTGGAGAAACTTTTCATGGCGAATTTCATTTACTCTCAGACTTTTTGCTATAGGACTACCGAGAGAAAGCCGCTGAAAGAAATTTCTTTCAAACTTCATTTTGTTCGAAATCTAAACTGAGATTTGAACTAAGGGATGTAGTCTATTAAGCCAATACAATACTTACTAAACTACGGCAACCAACATGTTGTGTATAGAGGAATGGAAAAATTATTTTTTCTGACCAAAAAAAGTTTAGTTTAAATAGTCCAGACTGGTTTAGTTGTTATTGGAATGTTCTAGACTAGGTGAACAATATATGAACCAAGCGGAATTTTTGGTGAAGAAAGCCTAATTATCTGGGAAGTGTTATCTTATAAATTCAACTTCTTTGTTGCTTCATTAACACCAGAATAAATTCAGTTACATGTTTGGAACTTTCAGCAGATGTGTTCATTACATGTGGAAGTCGCCGTAGTTTAATAGGTATTGTGTTGTCTTATTAGAAGTAAGGCCATTGTTCAAACTCCAGGTCCGACATATCCAACAAAACGAAATATGAAAAAATACTACTACTACTTCCTCCCAGCAGATTTCTGGCAAAAACTCTGAGATTAAAAAAATTTGGCACGAACATTTTCTCAAAAATCTGTCGTTCGGTCCCGCCACTCATGTATTAAATTAACACATACAACATGATTGGTGTTGAGAAGCTAGGCCGTAATCCTGACTGAAGGGTTGTTTGCTAAGAAATCCTTTTCTCTCGCGAACATTAATGTATTTCTGTAGCCTATATGAAGTCTCGATTGTGCTCGCATCGGATACTTATTGGAAATATTTACGGTAAAAAATTTATGCAGAGGATAATGGAAATATTTATGGCTAAAACATATGCTGAGGATAGGCAGATTACGACCATTGGAAGTTTCATAAATTCTATGTCAAAAACAATATATATTCAGTTACTGGTAGTAACAGTGGTCCCACAAAATGTTAGCTATTGACAGCTTTAATTTTTATATATTTAAATAAAACATTCAAATGAACTAATCAATTATCAATTACACCTCGTATACTATTTATATTGCTAAGAGGCCTACTTGAAACGTTTCTTTTAATGGAAATAATAAAATTTTCAGGTTAAATATCGTATTTTGATTTTCTTTTTATTTCCGTACTTTAATAACACAAAAAATCAAACAATAAAAGCTTAAATTAAATATTTTAAATAACACTTAAACAATGTAATCGAAAAAGCTTTTTCCTTTTGCGAAATTTTGACAGAAACAAAATTCACAATATTGCCGTAATAAAATAAAATACATTCAGAAAAAAAGCAATGGAAATATGGAAAAATTCTTATAGTATAACCAAAAAAAAAAAAAATTATTGTTGAACAAATTTTGTTTTTGAAGGTTTAAATAAACTTTTAAAAATGAATCCTTTAATAAAACTCTTTCCATTGTAGTCTTCAAGTCTATCCAAAGAAATATAATTCTAACGGAAATAATCTCAAGCTCTGAAATCATCACAAACTCTGAAATGATTTTCTAATCTTATACGGTGTTCAGATATGCACCTTTATTACGTAAATCGTAATAAACGCCATTATTGCGCTGAATATTTCATATAAATTTTAAATTAATTATTGCGTAATAAATACGCAAATTGTTATAATATTGAGTAAAACTTAAAATGCAGCACTGTCATAAGTGAGCATATTGCAATTATCCGAACACTTTCCGAAAAACATCATCTGGAGTAGTAATTATGGTGCACAAATTGAATTGATCAACATTTCAATCACCCAAAATTAAATTAGAAAAAAATTAAATTAAAAGTATGGTTAAGTCTTCAAGCTTAGAAATAAATTTAATTTTAAGTAAGAGCCATCCATCCATTCGTTCATTGAAATTACTTTAATCTTGAGCAAAACATTTCTTAAATCAAAAACTTCAAACAATACCAACCATACATATGCACCAATATTTCTTCCTATTACTTGTATACTTCCAATTGGTTTCCAAGAACAAAGCATGCATTTAAGTACATATTTAACATGTACATATACTACAATACATTCAATGAACATACAATATACACAGAACAAAAACTAATTTCATGTCTGGTTGTAATTGATTTTAACAAGACAGTCTAAACCGAATAATATTACACACAATAAGTGTTTCGATGTTGGCCAAGAAATACAATTGGTTTAAGACTTCTCTGTAGTACATTAGAGTTAATTAAACGTGGCACAGTTTAATCCATTGCATGTTCTTATATGCAGGAAGTTGCATTAAAGGCATCTTCCAGTACTAAGAATAAACACATGAATATGGAGAACAATAAGGATCTTAATGTTTAAAGGAATATGGCACAAATATTGTATTTTAATTTATTTTTTTTTTTTATGAGAAAGAATCTTTTTTTTTCCTAATTTACAATAAATGTGAAAACTTGTTCTAGACTTTGTCAAAAAAAAAAGAAAAATATGCAATAATGGAGTCACTCAGTCCGTGTGTCTCGGTAATAATATACGTGTCTGCCAGTATATTTAGAATTAGAAAGAGTTATCAAAAATTTATAACAAGAACATATAGAAAAAATGAAGAAGAAATATTGTAGTTCTTGGACGTAATGGACAAAGTAGCTCCTATGAAACTGCAGGCAATTCTAACGCTTGCAACAACTGACTTGATAATAGTATTTGCACATGCCAAATGAACATATTAAAGCATATCGGAGAGTTTATACTCACTTTACTCATAAAATTGCCATATATGTAAAAGATATTGCATCTTGTTTAATTGGTTCATCTCTTGATGCTGTGATAATTGGATGTTTTAACATATCACCACGGATATGATACTATTTCCAAAAGGTCAATCCAACTAATAGTTATAGACTTAATACTCTCGAACAATGTTCCGATATGAGTCCAAGAAAGCATTTAGGAGATCATTTCGAAGAACGGTACGTAGTCGCTTAACCTAAACAAAAGTGAACTGAGAAACTTGCTTATTCGAGTGATTCGAATCATTCATCAAAATTTACAGCCTTAGTTGTTATTGAATTTACAAAAAAAGAAGAAAGACAAAGCAACCACACAACCTTCTAGTGAGTATAGTAGTGTTCGTACGCGAATCATACTTATTTTGTGATTCATGTAAATGTTGAGTAAAGGAGAGTCGAAATCAACAACATCATGCGTATTGTAAAGTACGTGTACGATGAGTACTTCAAATTTTGAATATGAGCAGTATGAGTATGAAATTAAAATATGTATTAATGCGTATATGTATCAGAAATTATGAGTATGATTTGAATATACTCATCTTTTTGAATACTCATTGCTGTCCTCTGATTGGGGTACCTACACTTTTGCTGTCCAATGTATATAGGCTACAACAAAAAGAAAAAAAAAACACAAGAATTTTAAATTAACGTTATCTTTAAAATTGAAATACTAATCATATGTGGAATATTTATTAACAGCATATTTATAAGTTTGCAAAATTACCATCATTATCTTAGAAGGTGCGTTCGTTTACCTTATTTATCATTTCCTACATTCTCTACTCATACAATAATGTGTTCCGAAGCACACGTGTAGACGTTATCTGTATTTATTTATCATATAACCTCCAGCATGCTTGCCGTCATTTCAGTAGATTATGTTTGTTTGTAGGCATGAGTTTACAAGATTATTAATGATTTTAGGTTTGTAATGTTTAAATCCATAAATTTCATCTGCTAAAGTCTTGATTATGACAATGTTTTTAGAATTATGCTACACATAACCAGGCATATGGAAAGATTAATGAATTACAATATTAGCATTAATTACTTTTTCTAATTTAGAAATGCTGATGTTATTGAAAGTATTTTTGAATATGTTTTTGTAAATAAAAATTATTAATCTTTCAATATTTTCCTTACAAAATTCAGCATTCAGCACATGTTAATGTCAAAACTGCCTTCTTGATCGATTGTTTCGATTTGTATTGTCATATGATTTAAATGAGCTCTCAACAGTTTCTCCACGGTTTTTTTTTCAATTGATTAATTTGTCAAATCGTAGATTCGTTTGTGAGATGATTTCAAGTCAATATATATCGAACGATCAATGATTTTTTTTTGGGATGCATTGGACACTCTTGGATGTGGATTGGAATCGTCCCAAACCCGATAATTTTCTTTGCTAATGTACGCATTTTTCTAGAAGAAGGTCTCATTTCTGAAATAATTTTCGGATTCACTGCGGTCTGTGTTTCATAAGATAATATTGTTACGTTTTTACCCCTTTAAAAACGTTTAAAATATGAGTTCGTAGGTTGCAAAAAAATAAAAATAAATTTGATTTTAATTTTAAATCAATTCTTTATTGTTCGCACAATTCCGTGTGCCACCTTTGGCAACTTGATTTAAACAACAACAATTTGCTTTATTTATTATTCTTCTTTACATTCGTTAGTTAGATCTTTACAACGGAGATCTTAAAACCACGATTATTATCTTCACACGCAACGCATCCTCACACAAGACTGCCTGAATTGCTTTTGATCCCCTTTCCTGCATTGTCTTGCCTTTTATATCGCTAGGTAAACAGTCTGATGAATGCTCTGGAATGACTTTGCCTTCGTGAAATCTCTATAAATGTAAACATCTTGTTTTCGTCATTGTAGTTTGTGTATTTTGTATACGTTTGTCCTTGCAATGTTGTTGTTGCCTCTTTGCTTACTTTGTTTATCCCTTTTATATTGATGTTGTTGCTATATTTTTGCTTATTCGTTGATCATATAAACAAGTCCAGTGTTTCTGTATCTTTTGTTTATCATTTTAATAACACAATTTCCACTTTCGTAACAATATATTCCATTGAATGTTTAACTAGTTTAGTGGTAATCACCGTGATACTGGCAGTATGCTGGCAAAAGATCTGAGAGTAAAAAGATTGTATTTGACATAAAACAGTCGCAGTAGGTGGTGTGTTGTCTCATTAGATGTAAAGCCACGGTTCAAATTCCCGGTCAGACATCAAAACGAAATATGAAAAAATATTTCTTCCGGGACTTCTTTTCAGCAAATTTTTGGCAAAAACTCTGAGAGTGAATAAAATTGTCATGAAGAGTTTCTCAAAAAACTGTCGTTCGCAGTCTAATTTAAACTGTTGGTCCCGCCACTTATGTATTAAATTAACACACACAACAAGTGGTGTGAGAAGCTAAGTCGAAATCCTAACTAAAGGGTGGTGTAATGTTTATTATGCTGCCTGCATCTCTCCATTATCGCCAAAGAGGATCTCCATTCCATATTCGGACAAATTTAGCCTGACTATGCATGAGTGAATGAAAAAAGTAAACTTTCTTGGCAAAAAAAGTTTTGCTCATATGCTTTTGCTTTTGCAAACAACATAAACATAAACAAATATTCACTCTGGTTCGATTTAATATTTCTTTTGCTGACAAAAATAAACACAAATTGTTATGTCTATAATTTTTATATGTGTATATTTTTATATATCGACGCCTCCATTCTATAACGTTCTAAGTGTACTTAGAACGTTTTCAATGTTATTGCATTTGGCTATGGCTTATGAAAAACCATCTCTTTAAATTTTTCCAGAAAATTGCATTGGCAAACCATATAAAGTTGTTCAAAATCTAAATGTTCAATTGTCTTGACAACACATTTCCACTTTAACAAACAAAAACTAAAATAAAATAAAATAAAATAAAACAAAATATATTTGCATAAAGTAGAAAAGGCAAGAAAATCCTGAATAAAAACCACACACATTGCATATTTGTCATGATGCATTTAAAATTGTAAAGCAGAGTTTTATTATGTCATATCCATTGATAATAAAAATTATAATCGCATCACTATCGTACGTATAATGGTTCAATAGACAACGAAAATCTAAAAACAGAAATACATAATCAAAATATTTTATTAACGTTGAACCTTCACTAGTTGAATAAAGACTATTCTGGAAAACAAAAACAAAAAAAATAATATTATTTAAACCTAAAATATAATGTAAGAGTCATTTTATATTTGCCTTTGCAATTCGCCCTTCGTACTTAATCAGCGTCCTCCCTGTAGTAAACATCATCTGGATCTTATCATTCAGGAAGCGAGAGAGAGCACCAAGGTTGAAGACCATCGGTGGCATAAACAGAACAATGACAATGACAATGTATTCGATTGAAACAAGGAAATTTTGTCAAGGATTCTTGTTACCTGAAAGGGACTCTTAAATTGAGGCTTCAGTTTTCTGGTAGAACCCATACTTGCAGTCTCATTACCGCTGAGTACCAAGTTTCCCACGTCGTAGGGCTTTGGTGTTGAATGTATCTTGTCGAACCTAATTTTAGTCTTTTCACAGTAAATTGAAATATTCTTTGCGATATTTTAACACATCGTATTCATGTTCATCATTCGGTCTTCAGGCGAAACTGAACCAGTTTGTTCCCTAAAATGTGGAAGACAAATAGATCAAGTAGGGAATTTTTTGTTGAATTCCTCATTTCATTTATGATAATCGTATTGTCCTTCCTTACACCCACCTTGAAGCTTATTGTACGCCCATTGTATACATGATTTCATAAACGACTTTAGAAAGTTTCGCATACGAGGGAACCCCATTAGGTTCTGTATATTTTTAATAGTTCTATCCACGCTTAACCAACTATCACCTTTTTGAGCCTTTTTTTTGTCAAAACTCTGAAACTGTATAGCGCCAATGTGGGTGATTGTAAATCTAGGTTCACATCCCGTCAAGTATATATTACTAAAGACGTATGAGCTGTAAAATTCTAAATCAGGAATCAATTACGCCTTCATTCGATTCCTTCTGGGTATTAGATTAGATTTTCTATGTATTTCCGCCTCATCAAGATACCATAACTCTTTCGGAGTTTCTTGGCTTTCTAAACAATTTATCTTTTCAGAAGTAATGTTATTACACTTCTAATCCTCAAAAATATGTTTTGACAGACGCAGCCTTTAGTTTAATTAAGCCTGTGCCACATATACTGAAAAATATATTTCTTCGTAGTAAAATTTTTAACTGAACTTTTTCTACTACATGACAACACCATCTAGCGACAAAAAAAAAAATTAAAATTAAAATACTTTTTCTAATATTTTTTTGTATTATTATTAGAAAACAATTATAATTTGATTATTAACTAATATCAAAAATTAGTATAATAATGATAATACGAATATATGTATTTTTAATTACTATATATTGTATAATAAACAATTATTGCTCTTAATTACATTTATAATCGAATCTTTAGAAAAAAAGTTAAATGAAAGAAATTGTAATTACAAATCAGAATGACATGATATTAAGTTTTTTTTTGTTTTAGCCCAACAATTAGTTTACAAGGAACAACTTAACAATCAAACAGAATTGCATGAGTTAATGAAACAAATAAACCACTTGGTAGTGGTTTAAACGGCTTACACTTTAACTTGCCGTTAAAGTTGGGTTTAGTTAAAGGTAACTTTAGCTAAAGTGAACTTTAAGTCACCTTCAACTTCTTTTTGTTATTATAAACTAATGAAATATAAAGTTAACTTTTCGAAAATATGGCAGTGCCGGAGGCTTGTCGATTAAACTGTTCTATTAAACAAGCTCTTTTTAAAGCAGTGGCAACTAAGGGCCTCTTTTTCTGTTGTTGTGGCTCAAAAGGTATCAAAAAGCATGTGTTGGACATAACTGCCATTATTATTTGGATTTTCGAAAGCTCTGTTTACTATCTACACCACGTAAACTGCCAATTCGTAAAGGCTTGTAACGATCAGATAAGTTTTTTGTGAAACCAAGCCTGACTCCATAGATAATACATTTTTACAAATAATTTTTCTTATTCATGTGACTCACTCATTTTGTCCCTACAAAGAATAATTTTAATTCAGCTTAAATCTGAAGAGAAAATTAAAATAAAAAATTTCTTTATTAAAAAATAATTACTTTAAATATTTAAATTTGAAAAATTGCTCAAACACACCACAACTGCATTTTAACAATTAAAACTGAATGCAAATGTACAGTCGTAATTTAATTACTTATATCCATACATACCATTCATATGTGTATGCAAATAATATTTGAAATTTTTTTTATCAAAAGTCTTAATCCTAATTTATGTAAAATTTATAATTTGATTTGATGATAACAAAAAACCAAACAATTATATCACTAAATATCAAATTGTATGTTGTATTGCTTTGTATTTTAAATACTTTTATGAATAATAATAAATAATGTTTTTTTTTATCATTCTTGCATTGTTAAATAAAGTATTGTAATATAATAATTATTGTGTAGAATGTTATCCGAAATTTAATCTGTTTTTAATAGAAATTTATGTGAATTTAACGTAAAATTTAAATGGTTTGTACAGTGGTACGTATCTGTTAAGTGAGCAACAAGGTTGTTGATAAATTAACGGTAGGTACCTTGACCTTCTTTTATTATTTTGTAAAGAATGCTTTACATAAAGTGTTAAATATTACATACATAATTGGCCATTACAACCCTTCAGTCAGGATTACGGCCTAGCTTCTCAATGTTAAATATTAGTTACTCAATTTGATCAATGACGACAACACACCTAATAGTGTCTCTTAGAGTACCATTTGTAAACAAAGGCTTTCAGAGGACAAAACCAAGTGTACGTATTTATTTCTACATTTGTTTAACGTAAAAAATATGTTGGTAAGTCCTATTGAATAAAAAAAATATGAATACTTTAATATGCTCTATATGGGAACTTAAAACGTCCTTTTAATGCAATAGAAACTAGGCTACAATACTGGGCGGGCATCTCTCATATGCAATTGTAGAATATAGACCATAAGTTAGGTTAGGTGGTAAATCTTCTTTTAAGGTATAGATCTAGGTTAGTTGGAAGACCTTCTTTTAGGGTATAGGTCCCATTTAGGACAGCATTTAGGCCGATTGTGGTACCACAATTAATACCACCCGGTGGTTAAACATTTTCAAGAGAAACCAACCCATGATAAGTCCTGCTATTGCAGAAATCTTTATATTAGAGAGTTCGGTCAAAGATGTGAGAAGATGACAAATACAGTCTCTTGATGGCAAAAGCACTGACTCATGGAGCGAAAGGCAGTCTTTATCTTCTCCAAAGGCCCACTGCTGAAATTAATTGCCGGACTGCCGAGCCTTTCGGCATAATTAGCAAAAGTGCAGTAGTCCGTAAGTATTGATTTTGTGAGAGGAATGCCCATGGGACCTAAGAACATAAGTGAGTCTCTATTCTCTTCTTATCCAGATGTGTTCCGCAGAGCCTTGCAATATTTCACGTACCCTCTTGCTGCCAATAAGATTGAACTTCCCTATAAATACCTATGCCCTGTAAGATGTCAGAGATTACAAGCTCTGTACCGGTTTTGACTAGCTCTTCAGCAATGTAATTTTCAACGATATTCCTATGAGCCGGAAAACCCTTATATGTTACGAAATTTCTCTAAGAAATCGCAGGCATTCATTGAAGACGAAAGACGTTGAAACTAAGTTAATTTTATGCTTAAATCCCATATCTCTTAGTAGAGCGTTATCCTAGGCAATTTGGCAAATCGGCTGTTCAGGAAATCTCTTGTGTAGCGAGAAGGAAACTACAATTTGAAGTCTGTAAGAAAACATTACAGTAGAAATTGAATGGGCCATTTACCTTCAAAAAGTAAGTGGATGTCATTCTTTTGTTGACCAAAAATAAATATTGTTACGAAAATGGAAACGGTGTACCATTGTTTAACATTAAAACGATAAACAAAAGCTACACAAGCACATACAACGAACTTGTTTGCATATACCAATAACATCGGTATGAAATAAAAGTAGATAGACATGTAAGCGAGAACGCAACAACAAGCAATGTGAATAAAATACACAAACAACAATGAAGTCTATGTATTGCGACTATTTCTCTATTCTATATAAGAATTCAGTCAGTCTTGTGTGAAGACGGGTTTGTGTGAAGAGAAGTGTCGTGGCTTGAAGATCTCCGCTATACAGATCTAACGTACAAGAGTTGTTGCTTACACAAAGGATGTGAGCAGAGAAGAATAACGAACAGCCATTGTTGTTGTATCGTAAAGTAGTGTGAACAATAAAGAGTTTAATTGAAACTAAACACAATTTTTTTTATTTTGTTTGCAATCAACAAACCCATATTCAAAACGTTTTTAGAAAAGGTAAAAACGTAACAATATTTTATTAACTGTTTCACAGACAACCAACTATGTTAACCTAACCTTAGCGCTTTATTAATGGGATATTTCCATATGAAATGCGGCAACAGTACAACATTACATACCAATACAAAGCGAAATGAAGTCTCCCAACAAAAAGAATGTTAAGTAAATGTCACAAGTGAAATGTATTTGTTTTGTCTAGGCTGAAACAAATATTCCAATTTTTTTACTTGAACATGTGTTACTTGGCAAAACTGATGCAGAATTTTCAATGGGTTTACTCACCCTTACCTTACTTCATTTGATGTTTGTAACTTTTATGTGGCATGTTAAAAATCAGACAAGACTAGCTTCAACTGTCGTGTCTGAATATTAGAGAGAATAGTCCTTTTTTTATTATTAACAAGTGTGAAACATGTTTGTCACCCAATTACTAATGCCTTACGTGCCATTCTGTTGAGAATGTAAATTTACCAACTAAACTGTTTGGGTAAAATTGTTTTCAAATAAACGTACAAAAAAACTGTAAAGGGAAATAAAATACATGTTTACATCCATTTGCACAATTTCTTTAGGGTTAAAACCTTCTTTCATTCCATTTAAAAAGTAATTTAAAACACTTTTTGGTCGTTTTTGTATTTCTTGTTAACTTAGAAATGCAGGACAGTTCTTTTAAATTTGATTTGTGTCACCAATAATTATTGTGGAATTAGAATAAATGAATCCAATCTAATCCAAAGGATGATAAAAATGAATCAAAAAGTACAATTTTAATGTAGAAGTCGAAGTTCATCAAAGTTAATCAAAAACCTTAGAATATGATGCTGCAATAGTAACAGCCACCACTGGCCACCAAACTGAAGGATTGGATATCTTGTACAGCTCATTGGATATCTGTTTTCAGCCATCTTCGAATTTATAATGTTATTTTCCATTACTAAGCTCAGTTGGTTTGAACATAGCCTGTCTCGACAATAGTATTGTATCGTTTTCCAAAAAAAAATTTCATGAAAAATTTTATTAATGAATTACCTTTATATTTCTTTTAAAATTGTTTTATTGCCATTTCATCGAAACAACAAAAAAATCACAAAAATTTTCGAAATATATTTAAATTTTTCCTCTACTCTCCTTAAGTCGATGATTATTGGAGGTTCGAATTTTATCCTTAGCGTACAGTTTCTTTTGATGCTCACTGTAATTTCATTTACATACTCTTACCATGTTTCCGAATACGGAAGCCATCTTACATATTAAATTCTATAACTGATACAAATTATAGCAATTTGTGGGCAACGAAATGTATAAATTCGTGAATTAAACTTGTCAATGTAGCTGTAGGAATTTTACACTTCGCTAAGCAAATTATTGCTTTTGTTTCCTTTTATTTGCAGAAATTCTTATTGCTTGATAGGGTTCTCTTCAAAAAATTTACTTTTTAACAGCATAAGTCACAAAGGCTTAGTGTGTGGGCTTATGAGTTTTTAAGTGATGACGTTGATAATTATGATAATGACAGTTTGATAACGTGAAAAATAATCACAAACATGAATTAAATAGAAACTGAAGTATGGAATAAGTCTAAAAGTCGAAAAATTTTGTTGTTATTCTTTTTATAGCAGGTAATTTATTCGGTAAGATATTTAAACTGTTTCGCCAAACCTCCATATACGTACTTATATGTAGAAATGTACCCTAGACGTATGAATGGGCTCTGCAGCAGTTAGCAACCGACCTAAATTTTCATCGAAAAATCATCTTCAACGATAGGATGAATGAATATGTAAACAAACAAAATTGTAGAATTTGGGACGATACCAAACCACACGAGGTGCAAGAGTATACATTGCATCCTGGAAAATTTACTGTTTGTTGTGAATTTTTGCCAGGCGGTATCATCGATCTATATTTCTTTGAGGGCAATATTAGTCAGATCATAACTCTACAAGTGGATGATTCTGTATTTTGACATTCGATAAGGCTGTTAAATAAGTTGTGATTTATTAAATCTGTTTATTTCAAACTACTACGGACCAAGACATATGTTCGCTGAATGGGCTCTGTTGCAGTCTTGCAGTCAACTTCTTATGATCTTAAATCGAGAAGGTTAAATATTGTGTAAAAACGATCAATTACTGTATGAATTGCTTACTCATAAAGCGGATTATACATACATACGTAATTGGTCATTACAACACTTCAGTCAGGGTGACGACCCAGCTTCTCACAGCACTGTGAGTGTTAATTTTATTCATAAGTGGCGCAACCAAAATCGTTTGTGACATTTTTTAGAGGACACTAATATATCTAAAAGGTATCGCATAAGGATAGATTTTACCTTCACATGTAGACAATTTGTTTTCGCTCTAATTTCGTATAGAAATGTTATGAATTTCTCATCTTATTCTCCAGCAATATTTCCAAGTATTTACAAATATTCGTTTAATTTAATTGCGCAATGCTTTAGAAATTAACGACATAATGGCCTTAAGTGGTTATCAGTAACAAAGGTAACAACAATTTAACCAGTAACACAAACAACATGGAATAGAATACTTTTGTAACTCATGCTGTTAATTTCAATAAATTTACGTTGACTATAGTATGAACAAAAAGTTGAATATTTTTATAAAATTATAGTCAAGTACTGAGAAAAATATAATGAAAATACAAGGAAAAATAAATCCATTTATGAGTGAGTTTACATTTAAAATGTTTTGCGGCTTATATCTGGAAATAATATAAATGAATAAAATTTTCACAAATAAATATTAAATTTGTTTATAATTTATGAGATTGTTACCCAGCAGCAGAATTGAAATGAATAATTTCATTATTTTATTGGCATCAGCAAAAACAAAAAAATATTCTTACAAATCGTTATTGAAATTAATTCCAGGAACTTGTTACTTTGAAGTCATATTTTCTGTTAACAGTGGGATGTTAACGCAATTATTTGGCTACAAATCTGATGAAGCTACATCTATACAATTAGTTGTTATTTGCATTATGTACATATACATTGCTGGAATATACCTTCAAAATATGCTTGCAGGATAAGGCTAGTGTTGTTTTGGGTAAACACCATCGAGAACATGTAAATGGAAAGCTCTTGCCCTAAAAAGTTTGAGCTTAATATCAGCGCAAACCAACCCCAAATTAGTGTTTAACTTTACAAAGTCTTCGAAGTCAGATCTTGTGAAGTGTTTGATGCCAAATAAATCAATATCATATTGAACTAATGTACAGTGAGCGTCAAAAGAAACTGTACACTAAGCATACAATTCTAACAAACAACAAACTCAACTTTTACCACTTAAGGAGAGAGTCCTTAAAAGTTAACAATATATGGAAATTTTTTGTTTTTTTTTTTGTTTCAATTTTAAAAGCTGGAAATGAGACACTTTTAAAATAAATGTGACGGTAGTTTATTAATGTATTTTTTTTTTTTTTTGGATTAACAGTTTCTTTTGACTTATTGAGCAAATGACATTAAAAATATGACTTGAAGTTTTTACAAAATATAATCACTGTCCGAAGTCGCCGCAGGCTAGTAGGTAGTGTGTCGGCTTAGTAAAGCCACGGTTCATACCCCATGTCAGACATCAAAACGAAATATGAAAAGGTATTTCTACGGCGACCTCTTGCCATGAAAAGTTTTTCAAAAATCTGTCGTTTAGAGTCGACTTTAAACGGTCGGCCCCACCATTCATGGATAAAATTAACACATACAACATAAGTGGTATGAGTAACTAGGTTGTCATCTGATCGAAAGGTTCTAATGGCCAATCAAGTAAGCAATCACTGTTTGAAATAAATAGTTAAATTTAGTTTACTCTTCCACCGAAAAGGATTACTTTTCTAAAGAAATGTTTGTTACTTCACCACATTACAAGAAAAGGAAAATACCCCGAACAAACGATAAGAAAACAATTAAAAGAAATTGAAAGAGAAAAGGAAATAAAAGAGTAAAGAACAAAGCTTGTTAATTTAATAAAAGGAATTTGGCTTTGAATGCTAATTAAAATGAAAATGTCCATTCGACTGGTGTAGTATAACAAAGTAAAAACATGTTCTCGGAAATTAAATGTTGAGCAAATTGCAAAACGAATGATGATAAAGGCAAGTAGAAATTTATTCAAGTTAACTTAAGATATAAAAGAAGATTACACTGTACTAATGCCTAAAGCTAACATTGAAATATTATAAGTGAAAATCTATTGAATTACATTTCAAAATCCATATTTAGAACAAGGAGCGTGCTAAAGAATAGAAAATAGCGATTAATAAAAGGAAGAAAATTACTAAGTATTCAAAATATACTTCATGACGACTTCTATTATTCAAAGCAGAGAACGGTTTGACTGTATTCTCGTTTACTCAACATTCATTATTTCATTGCTTTTGTCATTCATTCATTCAATATCAATATGTACTCATATTGCTTTTTTCACATTCACTGTTTCAATGTTGATTGCCTTTTGATGGATAAACATTCTAATCTTTATGGATTTTTAGTGAAGAAAATTTTTACGTGTAGGTTTCCTAGATTTACTTCAAGTGTGCCTTCTTATATTCGTATTGTAACCTCATTTTTATTTGGTATTTTGTCCGTACAAACTCAACAGAAAAAGCAAGAAAAGCTTAATACATTTACGAAAAAATCTGATCTGGCAATATTGGTTACATCCTTAATATACCTTTAACTTGCATTAATAAATTTTCAATATAAAACTGATAACTGATAAACCATAATTTGTTATTACCCTAGTAGGATATTTGTTCTCATTCAACGGAATTTTATCATAATTATTATTCGAAGAAATGTATTCATTATTTGATGTAATGTTTAATGCATTTTATTTGTAAAGATAAATTGAAAATGAATAAAAAATTAAGAGAGTTCATTTCTTGAGAAGACAATAATACAATATTGTGTATATGAATTATTTTCAAATAAATGTATTATATCATGAACTTTCGAGGAAAATGCCACCAAGAGACTTTGTATTAATTTATGAACACAGCTGCTGCAGAAGCCTTTTGCCATAAAGCGATGAATGGCCATGCGATTTAAAAACAGAAGTGAAACAGTGCTCTTCTTACGCATTCAACAGAATCTGGCAATATTGCATGTACCCTTTGAGCCTGCCTGCAGAAAGAGTGATTAATATTCAAACTGAAGCAATCGAAATACCTGTTCCCTATAACATGTCGTAGATTACTCTGTTCATCATCAGTGTAATTTTCAAAGATATCCTTATGTCCCGGAACCCTTACAGTGGTGGTGTTTTGTGTTAGATATCGTTGGCATTTATTTAGTAGTCACAGTAGTCTAGTAGGTAGTGCGTTGTTTTACTAGACGTGAGGCCACGGTACAAACTCCAGATCAGACAAGTACAACAAAACGAAATATGAAAAATAATTCTTCGGCCACTTCCTCTCCGCAGATTTCTGACAAAAACTCTGAGAGTAAACAAAATTGCCATGAAAAGTTTCTCAAAAATCTATTGTTCGGAGTCAACTTTAACCCTTCGTCACAGTCAAGGGTCTGGCCAGACCTTTTCCAATTTATTTTACATTTTAAACGTGTTTGCAATATGGCTAGAGATTTGAATTTTCAGGTACCCTTGGCTTTTTAGTGGTGAAAAAATGGTACGAAAAAAGTAAACAGAAAAGGAGTTAGAAGGATATTTTGAAACCTATGTCATATTAGTACCACAGTGGGTCTGGCCAGACCCACTTTTTAATCGTTATATTTTTTCACGGAAGCAGTCTTTGAGTGTTTTGTTTTAGTTTGCCACTAACTTTCAAAGTGTTTATGAGAAATTTATTCCAAAAATGTGATAAAATTGCAAAATTTTTCGAAAACGAATGATGAATTAGAATTTATTTTCAATACGCGACATTCTGGTAACTTCGATACGGATTTTTACACCAGAATTGCCGAGGCTTTGGCAAATGACTTGGAGCGTGAAAGAGCTAATGAGGAAGCCGGACAGCATGAAGAAGATTATGAATTTTTGGATGAAAATGATGAAGATTATTTTCCATCGAAGATGACGCATCGGACGTTAAAAATGATTTGGTAATCGAGCCAAATGTAGAAGACGACAGTGATGAACAGGAGGAAGACTGGTTCTGAAACAGGTGAAGAGAATAATAATAGTTTTATTGGAAAGGACGGTACCATATGGAATAGAAACCAGCTGACCAGCGGTGTACGTACTCGTCAACATAATGTTTTCAAGCTGGGCCTAAAAAGCAAATCTTTACTCCACTTGAAGTTTTCAAAAAAATTTTTATTCCAAATATTACAGACATCATTATATTTCAGACAAATCGGTATGGAAGAGACGCAGTCAATAAATGGAATGCTCTAAATGTAAATAAAAAACCAAGGGTTTGGAAGGGTCTAACAGAAGATGAATTATACGCTTTCATCGGCATTCTTCTAGCAATGGGATTTTCCCATAATAACATAAAAATCCACGGGTTTTGTGGCGTGCTGATAATTTACCCATATTCAGGGCCGCAATGTCTCTTCATCGATTTATGTCCGTGACCAGATACATTCGGTTTGACGACGGAAGAACGCGGTAATTTCGATTACTCGAAGACAAAGCTGCACCTATTCGAGATATGTATGTATATGGAATTTTTTCAACGAAAATCTTGCGAAGAATTATAGTCCGCATGAGAGTATTACCATTGACGAGCACTTGTTACCATACCGGGGAAAAACTAAATTTACACAATAAATACAAACAAAACCTGCAAAATATGGTAAATATAAAAATTTGGTGGGCCTGTGATTCGAAAACAAAGTATCCGTTACAAGGAAAATTATACACAGGCCGAAAGAAAGGTGAACAACGTGAAATAAATCAAGGGGAAACGTTATGCTGCAACTTGCAAAGCCGTACGATAAAAGTGGTCGCACAATTGTCGCTGACAATTTTTTAACATCTTTAGAAGAAGCAAAACGTCTGGCTAATCTTGGTCTAGCAATCGTTGGCGCCATCCGGTTTAACAAGAAATGCATTGCTATTGAAATGAAATAAAGTCCTTCACGACCTGTTCATTCATCTGTTTTTGGCTTTCGCGACCATTTGGTTTCTCTTTGCAGTTATGTTCCAAAAAAGAATAGATGCGTCAATTTTCTGTCCACTGCAGCCTGTGTAGGATGCGCAACGGGAAGTGAAAAAATTCGCAGGAAAACTAAATTCTTTTGTTCAAAATGTTCAAATGCTGTGTGTCAGAAACATTCCAAAGTAGAATATATGCCTTAGTTGCTTAGATTGATAACATGACAAATTTTTACTCAGTATACACTGATTCTATTTCTTTATCAATTAAAAACTTTATAAAATTAAAATAAGAAATGAAATTAATAAACCACCTGAATTTTTAGTTATAATTTGATGCAATTTAAACCGTTTTTAAAACTATCTACATAAAAAAATAATGTTAACTTATGCAAATACACTAACATTTATATGGGGTCTGGCCAGACCCAGTGTGGTACTAATGTGACAAAGTAAAAGTGTGTGTCACGGAGGGTTAAACTGTAGGTCCTGTAAAAAAATTAACATACACAACATAAGTGGTGTGAGAAGCTAGGTCGTAATCCTGACAAAAGGTTTGTAATTACCAATTATGTGTGTCTGTATGTGTACTACATGAGAACTCAAGGTTCAGCCCTCAGCTCCGATATCCAAATAAAATATATAAATATGAAAACATATGTCTTTTTTCGGTGTCCTCTCAGCAGCCTTCGTCCAAAATTCGAGTATAGCTAATTATCATCAAAAACTTTTAAAATTATTCGGTTGGAGTCATAAATAAGATTAACAGACACAATGTGCATAGTGTTGTAATGGCCAATAATGAGCGCATGTAATAAATAAGTTTAACTTAACAAACATTTCTAAATCGAAATAACAAAGAGATTTATACATTTTTTTTTGTTTAAATCTCTCGTATTGTTTAGTTTTGAAAAAATTTTCTAGCTGGTAATAGTTGTTTAGCTTTCCTTTGTATTTAGAAATTCAGCATTAAAATGTCGAATAATATTCCGGAATATAAACGTATGGTATTTCAACTATTTAATACAATACATTTGTAGAATATTTTCTAAAATGAAATAAAATTCACGCATTTACAACTGATGCATAAATTCCTACAGACTGTATACGAAAAACCAAAATTAAAGGGCATTCAAAAAGTCCTATTTATTTGATATTACTGGTACAACAGTGTTCACAAAAAATAAAACTGCAAAGGCAGTGATACGCTTCTGCTTATTTTATATAACAGGTTTTTCAATTTTAATAATTAAAAGCTTATAGTGTAGCTAACAATGCGGATTGATTGTTAATTAGGAGTAAATAGGTTTGCTGCCGTCAACGATAGTCGTAAATACAAAATTATTTAACAGTTTGATGATTATAGGAATTATGAAATGCTTAAAAATACTTCGTGTTCAGTCTGTTTAAATGTATATATTGCTATGTAATTTTGAAATTCAAACACAATTATTATTTGTTATTTATTTATCTTTTTTCCCTTGTTTCATTGTTTTGAAATGTTACACATCATAAATTTTTTATTTGTAGTTATGCGCAACATTATCTTTTTCATATCAAACATACATATGTATGTATTTATAAGATTGTAGCAGTTGGTCAGCTTAATCATTAAGGCACTCTACATTACAACATAAAACAGTGAGGAGATTTAACATACGTCAACTTAATTTTAAAAACTTTGTTTTATCAGAAGATAATAATGCAGTTTATAAGCTGTAGTTTAGATGCCGTAGTTTAATAGGTAGTGTGTTGACTTATTAGAGGTGAGCCCATAGCTCAAACCCCATGTCACCCCGGTAATTAAGTTAGTTTGAAGAGCATGTATTTTGTGCAAGATAATGTAAGGAATTCTGCTAATTCTTCCTAGAATATGATGAAAATCTCTTAAGCTTATTTACAGATTCAAATCCGAAATTTTTATGTTTGTAGACAATCTATTTTAACATTACATCACTTCGACGCCTCCGTTCTATAACATTCTAAGCCGAAAAAGTGTGTTTTGAGTTATGAGCTCTCAAAGTTTTCACGCGACATACGACTATATGTATATTCTAAGTAGATTTTTCCCTATGACTTCGGAACGGATCGGCGCATCTTAACCAAATTTTGACAGTATTTAAGTTAGAGAACGTAGAATTTACAATAGAATACAAGAAGTAAGTAAGTACACTCAGAACGTTATAGAATGGAGGCGTCGACTTTAGCTACTAATGAGTGGCATTATTAAAAATTTTTTAAGATTTAATTTTTGAATTGAAGTTCCAATCTATCACTGATGTTGTAGGGATTAAACGAAATATTCTTTATGTTTCATAACACTGAATCATCAATGATACCGCAAAGCCTAATAATAAACAACAAATAATTTAAATACTTTTGTATATTTTTTTGTTTAACAAAAATTTAATTATAAAATAATTTGAAATTTTGATGTACAAATAAAAATAAATATAATCACTTATAATTTATTCACAATACTAGAAATTAAAAATTAAATAAATTTTTATCATTTAGTTTAATTTTGTTTTAATATTCGCTTTGAAATATCAGCATTTACTTATTCATAATTCGTTTATGATCTTTTCAAAACAAATTATTTATTTTAAAACAGTTTATTTACATGATAACATATTATTTTCACACTTATTAAGAGTATAAATAATAAATAATTAGTTTACTGCAATAAAAATAATTAAAAACTTTGCTTTTCTAGCATTTATTATAATCATGGGAGGAATGGAAAAAAGTCGTTGCGTTTAATTTTTAAAAATTTTGAAATTAATTTCAATACGTCCACATATAACCAAATTGTAATTCAGGCACTTGGCAGTTACCATTTGGCCGTTATATTTCAGCCTGCAAATAACATGTCTGCGAATTAAGTTTTTCTGCAGCTTAACAGAAGCATGTCTATAGACTGTGTATACATAGTTTATCGATACATTTTCAGCAGAGAAGTGATTGTAACAATCCTCTTTAATATTGTTAGTATGTGTAGCATTGAATAACTGTAAGTTTGCTGGTACATGTAATTATTTTGTTGAAGAACAGTTTCCATTTCATTAGTATTTATTAGTATCTTTGGATAACACAATTCTAATACCACCCATCGCATGCTGTTCAGCTGGACGTTTCAGGAACGGGAATAGATGCAGCCCTATGTCAATATTAGTATTTCAAGCAGCATATATACATACGTTCCATGTTCCTCTTCTTGAACTGTAAACCTTTGGTCGCTAGGTTAGTGTTTGAGCTTGTATTTGCTGTGTGTTGTTAGGCACCTTAGCACAGAATCCTAACTTCACATGTAGGCTTTTGCGTTTTTCTAAAGCTATACATATAAAAAAATATAATAACATTTGGACTTCTCTATAGACTCTACATGTAAAATCGATGATTTTCTGTCATTGTATTTGAAGCTTCCGTAGCCTACTAGGTACCGTATTGACTTATTAGATAAGAGCACTTGATGCAAATTACAGCTCAGACAACTAAAAAAAAATATAAAGATATGAAATAAAAGTTTTTCGGCAGTCTTTTGGCAAAATCACTCCGAGTAAATAAAATTGCCGTGAAAAATTTCCCAAAAATCTGTTGTTCGGAGTCGACGTTAAACTGTAGGTCCCGCCACTCACGTATAAAATTAACACACACAACATGAATAGTGTTTGAAGCTGGATGGGAGTCCCGTAGCTAGATTAAGTCTGAATTGATTTTAGTATCTGTTTATATATTAGCAGATATGTGTGTACTCCACAAGCCAGAATAGAGTTATTTGTTTAGTTTTAAATAAAGTTTGTCTCTTGTTTCCTAAAAGTTTACGTTAACGTCGCGACAGTGGTTTCTTTAGAATTTATTGCATCTTCCACATGCCTTAAATTGAAGCATTTATTTAATACGTTGGTAATACAGATGATGCAATTACAAAAATAATATCGTTTATTAGCAGTTTAAGCATTCATTCGAACCAAAAATCCTTCTAAAATGCTTAGCAAACGCCTTTGGTACTATTACAACATATATACGAAAATATAATTGAATGCTGCGATATTAATAATGAATTATGAAACATAATAATACAAAAGTAAAGAATACTTTTAATTAAGCATTGCATTAAGGTTACTTATTAGCATATTATAATTATAATTCTTGCAAAATCGAGTAGTTAATTATTTTACAATTAAAATGTAAAAAGGGAAGTTGAAAACCTATAAGTTTTCTCTTTAAATTGTTACAGTTTTGATTTAAACTAATTTATTCATTAAAATTCATTTTAAATTTATTAACATATCTTTACATCCTGTTGAAAATTGATTCATTTTCTTAAAGTGAAATCAAGACATTTGCCGTTTACAATGCATCGATTGTTTTTATTCTTTCAACAGTATTGTCATCGCAATCATAAATTCAGCAGATAGACATCTAGTAATTGCAACAAATGCACACACGCACACTCATGCGAACTGAGAAGTATACATTTCAGAAATTCAAATTAAAGACAATGTAGTACAGATTGACAAATAATATTTCATACATATTAAATCATGACAAGTCATTACAAAATATTTGAAAATCATGATCGGATTTTCACTGTACTTGCCAAATACCATTTTTAAATTGTTAGAAAGTAATTCTGTTTTCCCGAATGCAATTTATAGTCTCATTTGTGCTGAGATGTGCTTTGTACACTCTTGTTCACACTTTTTGATTTGAGGAGTTCCATGCTGCTGTTCCCCTCCTGATACTCTCATCCATTCTGACAAGCTTCGATATACATACGTAGATAAAATTAATATTGCAATCGAATGGACTTCATGTCACATGAGTAATGTAAAGAAAGAAATTGTAAAGAATGTTTCAGCAAGAAGCCACAAGAACTTATTTATTATGTTTCTGTAACGAATGCCGTTCCTACTCACTGCAATTTCAGCCTCGTCTTCAAACCCGTAAAGTCTATCATGCCGCCTGATAAAATTCCCCACCGTATAATTGCTCGTTGTGGCTGCATTGTCTTTTTTGCAAAAAATTCGACAGTTTTGGTATCCACTCACATACGTTCTTGTCCATAAATGCCGACGATACATACATACATAACATAATTGGTCATTACAACCATTTTGTTAGGATAACGACCTAGTCTCTCACACCACTTATGTTGTATGCATTAATTTTTTTGACGTGATTGGCGGGACCTACTGTTTAAAGTCGACTCCGAACGATAGATTTTTTGGCAATTTTCATGGCAATTTTATTTACTCTCAGAGTTTTTGCCAGAAATCTGCGGAGAGAATGTAAACGAAGAAATATTTTTCATATATCGTTTGATGTCTGACCGGGGATTTGAACAGTGGCTTCGCATCTAATAAGCCAACACACTACCTACTAGACTACGGCGACTTCACAATATGTACTTTAAAAGACTAAACTCAGAACATTATATTGTTACTACTGTGAAGGAGAAAGTATGTTTTTAATTAAATTTTATTTTGTACTATTCAAACATTTATTTTATTTTCAACTCACTTTTATCAACTTTTTTTGTGCAATATGGATATATTTCAAATTAAAAAAAAACCTGTGTGTAAACCAATTAATAAGCTCTCAAATCGCTTTTGAGTTCTGTGGTAGTAATGCCGGCTTGTTGAAACCAAATACCGTTGGTACCTAGGTAATCCAATTCAGGCCAAAGGAGTTTGTAACCATTAACATATAGAGTTTGCCGTTGACACTGATGTCCTGACTAACATCCTTCTTAAAGTATTATGGACATCTGACGCCAAATCACGCATCTTATTGAAAATAATTGTTTACATTGTTTACGTAGTTAAATATTCAATGGCAATCATTTTAAACGAAAATATTCATTATTGAATGTAATTTGCGTGCTGCCAATGATGCTGATGATTATTTGTCTGTAATTCTGCATCAAACGAAAGTATTGCAGCATAGAGGCCAAGACGTTATTTATAACACAGTAAGTTTCGATTACAGATACGCACAATTATTATTTAACCCCAGTTAACTAATAAACCAAATTATTTGATATGAACTAGTGGTTTTAGGTTTCTACCTCGGCAGCAGACTTAAGTACGTTTACTAATTATTGCCTTATTCGTACCCCTTTTTCAAATCTATTCAACACACATTTTTAATACAATTAAATTGATTTTATATTAAATAGCCGTCCATTTAATCATAAATTAAGTGGAAAACAATAACAGATTTGAGTTGCTGAAATGTTGCTTTCCTTTAATTTAAAAAATATTTATTGATTAACATTTCACACAAACTAATTAAACACAGCATCTTAAGCTACTAATTGTGTATCTTGAGGACAAGAACGAACAAACCATAAATCCCTATAATTAAAATTAATTAACTGCTTCAGTAAACATTCGATGTTATTATACCACGTTGTGTATTCGTAACTTTAATGATTTTAGGTTTCGTTTTAAATGATTGAAAATTTAAATTTCATCACGGGAAATTATTTAATACGATTGATTGTATTATAAACTCTATAATTTTAAGCCACCAGAGGCAATAAATACCACTTTTATGATAAGCGTAGTATATGACAAGTTGCGCTGCCTTGTTGGTACCAAATGTCATCGATATTTAGTTTAATTGAGCTTACCGCTGACCGTTTTGCAAGAAATAACATCCAATGATGTCAACAGCGTGTAAACACATAAAGCAATCAACTGTAATGGATGTAATGGTCAGACGCCGGCACAAAGAGTACATGATAAAAATATGAGTGTATTTGTGAGAGGTATATGTTAACCCAGAGGAAAATTGTTAGTAATATTTTCAAATCTACTTATTAGCCCAATAATATGTATGTGAGCGGAAAATATAGAAAAATTGTAATGCGCTAAATCCCTAAAGACACCGTATTTAACTTGGCAAGTATTCTTCCAAAAATCGAAATCATTTCTCAATGCAATATTTCTTTGGGTGTATAATTGAAGTCTGAAAAAAAAGCGACATGAACCCTCTTCTTTAAAAGCGGAGAAGCAAGTGAATGCATTGTTGATGTTCTTGTCCTATGTATGTAAAAAGCCGAAGATGTTCGCCCCTAGGGGCCATTGGTGCCGACGTCTGGTAATAGTTATTCATTAACAGCTTGAGAATTGTCTTTGTTCCAACCACATCAATTTTACTTTTTTGCCGTACCAATATAACTCGAATTCGAAATATTCATAATCTTCGCTCAAATTCAAATGAGCTCAGTAATACAATACAATACAAAACGGTGGTTGTTTAGCTTCAATTGTTGGTCGTACTGAAATTTCTGGGCACATAAGCTAAGATCCTCTCGTAAAAATTGGAATATACACGAAGTGTTCTTCGGCCAGCAATTTGAGATTGACGACGAATCGATATTACGGCATTGTTTTCAATTCATTACGCTTTAGCAGCCCGCAATATTATTTTTGGTACGTACATTTCTTTGTCTTGTTTATGGTTTCGAATCGAAAGAAAGAGCGAAAACGTTCTGTAGTCATTTTGATCGTGAAATGGGCGCAGTATCCTATGAATTTCGGAAGTAAAGCAGAGATCAACAATGAATCGTTTTTTCGCTACTCATAAGTACTCATGAAATTTCGAGTATGTATGAGTCAACAGTATTGAAATTCAAATACTCTGATTCATTCGTTGAAATGAGTATGAGCAGAACGTTGACATCAAACTCAAACATTCGAAATATGTTTGATTCATGCACCTACTCATTCAGATTCATAAATTTAGAAAATTATTTATAATACTCATAAATGATTCGAGTGATTCGAAACATTCATCAAAATTTACAGTCTTAGTTGCTGTTGCATATACAGAAAAAAAGAAGAAAGAAAAAGACAAGGACTTCAAGCAAAGCAAACCCGCAACCTTCCAGTAAGTACTGTAGTGATTGTACGCGAGTCATACTTGTTTTGTAAATGTTGAGTAAAGGAGAGTCGAAATAAAAAACATCATGCGTATTGTTAAGTATGAGTACGATGAGTACTTCAAACTTTGAATATGAATAGTATGAGTATGATATTAAAATACGTATAAAATCATATAAGTAGTAGAAATTATGAGTATGATTCGAATCTACTCATCTTTTTGAATACTCATTGCTGATGTCTGAAGCAAAGTAAGTTCTTACAGTTCGAAAACCTTATTATCCAACACAGAATAACATCAAGAGATCTATCAAGGAAGGAAAAACTTTTTTTTATTTAAAGAAACCCTAGTAATAAGCCATGAAAAATTTGTTCAATAGAATTTGGCGAGTGTAAAATAATCTTCCCGTAAGTTGGACTAAATATCAGACATTTTTAAGAACAAAATAGTGTGTGGTGAATGCATTCATTTGTAGAATTTGAAAAATAACGAAAATAGTTTTATAATCAAACAGAATTTCAAATGTTTTTCGAAAATTGTAAAATTTTCAAAGTTCCTTGAACACGCAACGAGTAATCAAAATGTCATCAAAACGTATGTGAATGAATTCCCAAACATTTTCCATGCTCTTCAAATACAGTTTTTTTTTATTACGCCTGTTGGTAGGCGTAATCAAATTCGCAATAAAACTTCAAAGGAAAGAGAGAACAAAAGAAAAACAAATAACGGGAATTTCAATTTTCATGTTGAAGTAAACGAACCTCAAATTGTTGGCTTTTTCTTTTGAGCATGAATTGGTTTGAAAATTTCTATAAAAATATCGTGCATTACATTTGGCGTCCGTTTGTCATTGGGCGCATGGAATTTTAAAAGTCAAATATGCAAATTATTCCCATTGCTGACACTCATACTCTGACTTGAGTACGTGTAATGGTTTCTGTGCAGCTTATTTCATTAAAATTATGTGTACATATGTATATGGCTTATAAACCATTACTAAGAGTATCACAAACAAACGCCGACACATACAACGTTGTTGATTGTTTGTTTTTTATGGAAAAGCGAATTACGAACATGTTTGTATTTCTGATTACATTTGTTTGCTTGTTTGATTTTACAGGTAACACACACAGTATTCAGCCTGTGACTTAAGCATTATGAATTTGAATATGAGAGTTTTATAACAATGAAGTATCACTGTAACAGCGACTAATGCTAAGTATTTATAAAACACCCCAAAATGATTCAACAGCGATGTAAACATTTGAATTTTTCGAAAAAATATTTAATAGTCTAAAGTACGTACACACATTCATATTAAAATTATAATATGTATTCACATGTAAGAGTAACTTAATTTTTTAAATTTTCTTTTGAAAAACTATTTCAATTGGCAAGGATTGCTAATTTTTTTCTTTCATATATATACGTATTTATGACCAAGTGAAATTTATTTATTTGTCAATATTTAACGCCTGCAGGCATTTATTTTCGCGAGAGTTAAAATCGGAATTTTCGTGCCAAAACTACATCAGAAATAAATTTAATAATTTCATACATTATTTTTCGATTCCTTACGGCAGTTATGCACATGTTTGACGCATACAAATGCTGTATTTATTTTATATTTATGATGTATGTTGAAGTGCCAAGTAAGGCAAAACAAAAATTAAAAGATTGTTTATTATAAACAACTATTCATACATACAGATGCGAACGATACATCGATGATTATGTTGTTACGTTTTTACCTCTTTAAAAACGTTTCAAATATGAGTTCGTAGATTGCAAGTAAAATAAAAAATAAATTTTTGTTTAGTTGGATAAATTCTTTCTTGTTCGCACATTTCCATGTGCCACTGTTCACAACCACGATTATTCTCTTCACACGTAACATGTCTTCACACAGGTTAGGTTAGGTTAGGTCGGAGTGGTAGCTCTGATGTCACAAAGCTCACTTGAGCACGCATAGCGGCCCGTTGTGATGCCACGGGTGAACGCAGTCCCTGTACTAACCAAGTTCCACCAATGTCAGGGAAAAGGAGGAGGTTGGTCAGCGCAAGGTCTGCACAACAAAAGCACGACTACCCCGCACTGGAAAACCAGCCAGAAAGTTTGATGATGATCATCTATATCCTTGATGTCAATAGATGATAGCTCCGTTAAGCTAACAAGGAATGGGGAGCCAAATAACCTATATCTATACCTAGCAAGAGACGGGCACTGGCAGAGAAAGTGAACAACAGTCTCCTCTTCCTCAGTGGACCTGCATCCACGGCAAAAGTCGTTGAGCCTCATTCTTTCCGCGTGTCTATGTCTTCACACAAGACTAACTGAATTTTTACTACTTGTTGCTTTGTCTTGCTTTTTATATACCCACGTAAACAGTCTGATGAATGTTCTTAAAGTCGAATGTACGTTGTTTCGCCTTCTCGAGAACTCCATCATGGTTTCATGCATGATTTATGAGTGAATCGAGCTTTTACTAAATAATACCAAAAACAGAACCCCTTTGACGGTCTCATTGACTTCTCCTCTGATATAGCTTACCAAGCTGAGCCTGGTCAGAACAGTTTAAAGTACTAGGTACGCAGCATAAATCGACCTGAAAATCTCGCATAAAGCTGCTTAGCAGTCTTTTACACTCGCAAATCCTGAATAAGGGGTTGTAAAGACCAATTAAGTAAGTTGAGAAAATGAGATCCAGATGTCTGAGAAAGAACTGTAATGACAAGACGAACAGGATTTTTTTTGGAAACAATACTATATCAACTACATTTAACATCGCTTAAAATTTGTTGTTTGTTTGTTGTTGTTTGTTTTGTAATGTAAGAAATAAAATTTATTTATTACCTTTTCTTTTTTTTTTGTACCGGACAGTGTTTATTATTTTTAATAAAAAACAGAAAATATGATAATATCCATGGCATTAGATAAATTTACCGAGAAGTTTAAGATATGAACAAATATTATGTGTAAATTGTTTTTATAGCAATTTTAAATGAAATAATTTTAGAAAATTATTTACAACAAACCATAACTGTGTTGTCAATTCTTCAAGGTATTTACACACTTTCTCACTATGACATGGCAGGTACTTAATTGTAGTATACAAGTATATTTGTCTGGGTTTATCAGGTTTAGTATCTTTGCAGTACAGGCAAAATGTGGGTATTTCATATGAGCAAAATATTTTCTATATTTGTGTTTACAATTGTACATACATATATATAAACGTATTATAAAAGCAAACCGAAATATAAAATTTCCATGCCAGATACGAAAATTATTTCAGAAAAATCAGCAGGAAAAACAGTTCTGTGGTTAAATACAGGGCGGGATATGTTATGAAACGTAATTTATTTATTTTTTTTTAACAATACATTACCAAAAAAGTCCTGAAGAAGAATGAATGAAGTATTTTATTTGAATGACGTAATATTTATCTAAAGTGAGACGAAGTGATGTCCCATTTAAATGAGTTACCATCATTAAAAACTGAAAAATGATGAAAATGTTACTAAGATATTGGTCAATGGCAATAATTTTACCTGTGAGTTATTTTCGTAATGAAAATCGTATTCCCTTATACGGGGGTTCAGATATGCACCTTTATTGTGTAAAGAGCTCAATATTTCATATAAAGTTGCAATGAATTATTGCGCAATAAATACGCAAATTGTTATAATATTGAGCAAAATTTAAAATGCAGCACTGTCATAAGTAGGTTCAATGCGCATATTACAATTAAAAAAAATATTGAATATTGAATAAGCAGCTGAACTGCGTATATTATTATGCCTGAACACTTAAAATGTTGCACTCAATTAACCGAATATTGACTCAATAAAAGTGCATATCTGAACATAGTATTATGTTTAATACAATTATTTAAAACTGTAGTTTTTTTTGCAAATTTGTATATTCTATACACAATTTTAAATTCCATTTATTATATGCACATCATATGTAGGCATGCACATCCTATGTAGGTATACTGGTTATCTGTGCTAATTTTTTATACATATTTCCCCATCTGATTTCTAAATGTATTACAAAATATTCAGCAAATATATTTACGTATTCCATTTGTTATTTCAGTTTGTTAATTCATTAAACAAACATTTAAATTGAGAACAAAAATAAATTCCATGTTTGTTTTAATTGATTTCAACAGCAGCAAATGTATGCGGTGTTCTTGAACAGAATAATTTTGCACACAATGACTCTGGTTTTGACCACTGGAAACAATTCAAATAAACAAATGTTGGTTAAAGTTAGAATGCAGTTTGTTATTGCTTTGGCCAAACGTGTTGCAATGTGTTTTGTATTATAATTATTGCTTGCTTGTGACGATATACTATACATACCATTTTAAAAGCATTACGTGAATATTTAAAGTACCATAGAATGGTATGTATATTCAATAAAAAAGAAAAATAAATAAATAACATCCATTTAATATTTAATTTAAGTATAATAGATAAAAATAAATTCTGTTTTCTTAAAAAAGGAATATTTTCACTATTAGTCCATGTGTCATATATGTATGTATATTTTTCTAACGTATTGATCTTATTTGCCTAGATATTAATACCAGCAATGTTCTACAAAATACTTTTATGTTAAAGAGTAAGTGGATAGGTAAGACTAAACGTACAGTGAGCGTCAAAGCAACTGTACACTAAGTATAAAATTCTAAAAATCCCCAAGCACAACTTTTACCACTTAAGGAGAGTGTCCGAAAATATTTTAATAAATTTATTAATGTATATTTTTGTTTATGTACAGTTTCAGTCTCACTGTATACCTTTACTGCAAGTATAGGTATATCAAAGTAAGACAGGTGCCATAATAAGCTGCTGTATTACACACTATCTGCAATCAACTAGGACTCGCTCACAAGGGTACCATCATTAACGTCAAAATTTCAGCCAAATATATAGCTTTCCAATAGCACCGCAGAGATCAGCAATGAGTATTTAAAAAGATGAGTAGATACGAATTATACTCATAATTTTTCTGATACTTATAAGCATTCATACTTATTTTAATATCTTACTCATACTACTCATATTCAAAGTTTGAAACACTCATCGTACTCATACTTTACAATACGCATGATGTTGATGATTTCAACTCTCCTTTACTCAACATTTACAAGAATCACAAAATAAACATGATTCACGTACGAACAATACTCACTAGTAGATTGTGTGTTTGCTTTGCTTGCTGTTTTAGACTTTTTTTCCTTCTTTTTTTGTAAATGCAACAACAACTAAGACTATAAATTTTGATGAATGATTCGAATCACTCGAATTATTTATAAGTATTATAAGTATTTTTCTAAATTTACGGATCTGAATGAGTAGGCGTATGAATCAAACATATTTCGAATGTTATGAGTTTGATGTCAACGTAATACTCATACTCATTGCAACCTGTACTTATAAATCAGTGTTGTAATGAGTGCGAATTAATCAGTGTAGTTAAATTTTAATACTGTAGACTTACTTATACTCGAAATTTCACGAGTACTTATGAGTAGCAAAAAAACGATTCATTACTGATCTCTGATTTAAAGGAAATTTTAATTTCATCATATGAAACGTATTTTTGTGCCCTATTCAGTCGCATGTTTCCAAAACTTTTCTTTTTAATATTTATTTAAATTCATAGTTGTTTACTTAATTAAAACAATTTTAGATTTTTTTTAAACATTTAACAATAAAATAAATCCATTAATTAGTTATAAATAACATTGATATTACTTATTATTGTTTTTACCAATTGTTATCTAAAATTCTATGTAACATAATGTAATCATTTGTTTATTAATATATTTGATTACATTAATATCTGTATTTGGTTTTTTATTTATATTATTATTTATTATTAATATTACTTTCTGATTATATAAATAAAAACTGATTATTACCTTTAATTTGCATAGCATATTGCATTTTCCCTCAAGCAGAATATCTTTCAATGTAAATGTAAATTTCTCTTAAATTAATTAGTTAGTTTAATGGAATAAAATTTATTATATTTTTTGCCCATTGCTTTACAGTCTGATGTAATAAATAAATAAATTTTTTATTATTTTTTTTTATTTTAATTTTTTCATAGCATTTAGCATTTATTTGTATACTCAGGAGAAAAATTATTTATTATTCCTCAATGTCAAAATACAAACATACAAATTAATTTAGAATCGCTTTGTAAGTTTAACTAAATCTTTACGACCTTTTGTCTGATAAATGTAAAAGCTTTTTTTCTGTTTGGTGAGGATTTTGGCATGAAATATTTCTTTGCCACGCCACTATTGTCAATGGCAAGCACTATAAGTTGATGATTACTGGCTTAATTTGGCATGGATTGGATGATCTAGACACATGTGGTTTCAACATGACATTACTACGTGCCACACAGCTCTCACTGCTTTGGATATTCTGCCCAAGCAATTCTGAGGCAATGTGAACTGGCCACTTAGATCGCATTTTCATCACATTGACGGCTAAACTGGCAAACTGGATAGAAACGTCACATGGATTATTTATATTGAAGTCGCCGTGGTCTAGTAGGTATTGTGTTGGCTTATTGGACGAGAGGCCTCAGATCAGGCCTCTCCAACTAAGCGAGATATGAAAAATTATTCCTTCTGTGACTTCCTATCAGCAGATTTCTGGAAAAAAATCTGTCGTTCGGAGTCGACTTTAAACTGCAGGCCTCGCCACTCATGTATAAAAAAATTAACGCACACAGCATAAGTTTTGTGAGAAATTAGGTCGTAATACTGACTAAGGGGTTGTAATATCCAATTATGTATGTATGTATGTATTATTGTGGAACAAGAACATTCTAGGAAAAAATAAAAATATAGTCTAGAATGATATCAATGAGGGGAAAACTGAGAATATTTTTAAACTGAATAAGGGAGAGTTTAGCACTTATGAACATACTCATACTCCGTCTTACATGTATACTTGCACCTTATAGGCGTCGTGGAGAACGATGACTGCAAGGCATATATTGGAGACACCGAAACGATGAAACACTTTTTATGGCATTGCCTAGTTTTCTTAAGCTCGCTAACACAATACTTAAGCTTATAATTGACATTGCAATCGTAGACCTTGTTAACAGGGCAGAACATACATACATAATTGGCCATTACAACCCTTCAGCCAGGATTACGGCCTAGCTTCTCACACCACTCATGTTGTGTGCCTTAATTTTATAATCGATTAGCGGGACCTACAGTTTAACGCTGACTCCGAACGACAAATTTTAATTTTTTTTCTTTGCCAAGTCTGGATAGGAGGCGCACTGCGACTCCTACTTAAACTCCAACGAAGTAGGCTCATCACTGTTATCGTGGTTATTACGGGGCACTATATTATAGGAACGCATGGGAGGGTTATTGGCCTTGGACACCTTGCGAATGATTTCTGCAGAAGTTGTGGAGATGAGGAGGAGAATGAGACTGTTCTTCACCTACTGTGCCCCGCCACTTGGTCGGAGGAGAAAGAGGTGCCTACTACATGAAGGATCTGAACTGTCATGCATGAATATTAGCAGTCTGAGTCGTTTCATCGTTAAACTGTGGAATTACAATGGGTCCTGTGTGCGGCCTAAGTGTGTCCGCTCATGACTCCATCGAGGGGACAGCCACTTCTACCTACCTACCTAACCCAATACTTTGAAGACGACACTATAATAGACATAAATCGTCTCCGAGCCTTAGACTGTAAGAATTTAAGGTAGTTTGTAGACGACAATGAATTTCTACAGAGAGTACTATTAGTATTATATTTTCTGGCTTATGCTGCTTGGTTAATGTACTCTTATCCAACCAGCCGTTATTGACAATTATTTACCTAAAGTTTGCATTGCAAATCTAAATATTCGCTTCCGTTAACCTTAACTTTATTTTTTAACAATTTTAGCCATTCACTTTAGCTCTTAAAACATTTCTTATGTGCTTAATGCAGCCTGTGGTGAATGTCCCATTGTTTAAATTTTTCATTAATTTTTTTTTGTTTACCAAACCTTTCCATTTATGCTCTTGTAAATATCACATCTTTTCAATGTTGACAACTAATAGTTTTTCATTTTTGTTCCATTTTTTTTATTAGGTTAACAGGAATAAGAGAAAAAATCTGTTCTTGTATTTCAACAGTTGCAAAATGTGCTGCTATTGCAATTTTTTTTTAATTTCTTGTCTTCTTCATGTTTTTTTTTTTATGTTTTTTTTGCTACCATATAAACATTTCAAAGAAGTGTATTAAAAATCTATCACAGCAAAGTCTGGTTTAGATAGGCTTGACAATGCTTGTGATTGATTTGTGATTGTGGTTTCCTATATACAGGGTGTCTGTAAAGGAGACGGATGTCTGGTGGCTTTAAAGAAGAGTAATAATCTGCATAATAGTGATTTGTCAACAAGATGAACGTTATCAACTCACAAATTTCGAAAGCTTTTGCTGGAACGCCCTATAATTTCCATTCTATTCTCTTCTGCTTCCAATGCCTGTATTGAGCGCTTATGTTCCTTGCTCAGTCCCTGAAAATTAGCTTCACCCACAAAAAAGATGTCCGGATAACATTGTATTATAACTACTATAATAAGCTATTCGGCTCTAAAGAATGCTTATAAACTAAGCAAATAAAAGCCTTCTTTCGAGTCTCCCTGTTCACTAGTAACTTTTACTACAAGATGAATTGTGCATTAAAGATGATAAATGATTACCTTTGTATGCATAACCACATTGATAGAATAAGATTCTGAAAAATATTTTCTTTTTTTGTGTTTGCTATTCTGTCACAGAACTGTCATTGCAGTCTTCTAGTACAATATGCAGGATATGCATTACAGATGAAACGGATTAATATTGAAAGAAAGAAAGAATTTGTGGAACAAATAATAAAACAACTTTTGTTAAGTCTTGAGGAAGCAATTTGGAAGTAATGAGTATGACAGCTCACATAAACCATTAAATTTGTCTCATTTTGTTGAATATAATTTAAAATTATTTTGAATAATGACTGTGAAATATTGATATATATTTGATTACAATATTTTGATCATCTAATACAGTTATTCGCATTGCATTTAAGTTCTGAGTTGAACATTAATTAAATAATGATCAGAAATTTAGGAACAAAACAGTCAGTAAAACACGGGTTAGACATTTATACACATACATACCAGAGATCAGCAATAAGTATTCAATAAGATGAGTAAATTCGAATCATACACATAATTTCTGATACTTATACGCATTCATACTTATTTCAATATTATACTCATACTACTCATATTCAAAGTTTGAAGTACTCATACTCATCAAGTACTCATACTTAACAATACGCATCATGTTGTTGATTTCGACTCTCCATGACACAACATTTACAAGAATCACAAAATAAGTATGATTCTTTTTTGTAAATCACTCGAATCATTTATTAGTATTATAAGTATTTTTTTAAATTTATGAATCTGAATGAGTAGGCGTATGAATCAAAAATATTTCGAATGTTATGAGTTTGATATCAACGTTGTACTCGTACTCATTGCAACCTGTACTTATAAATCAATGTTGTAGTGAATGAATCAGAGTAGTTGAATATACTGTTAACTCACTTATACTCAAAATTTCATGAGTACTTATGAATAGCGAAAAAAAGATTCATTGCTGATCTCTGGTATGAATTTAGATTGAATTCATATTATTTGTAGATCTAACATTGTATCTTAGCTTATGGATACGCAACGAATATTTGGCAATTAGTTTTATAGGTAAAACTGATATAAAAAGTTATACAATCCCAAAGCCACGATTAGATTAATGGTACATTTTCGTATGACCATGGATGCTATTAAGAAAAACACGATGATCGATAGCGCTTAATGAAAGATTGATTTTGTGTATCGCACTGCAGCGCTCTAGTGTTATAATTTACGTGGTATCTGCTATCGATATATTTATTGTTATCAAAAATTATTTGACTTCCATATTTAGGTAATTGGACCATTTTATTTTAAATTTTATTCGGAGTCGTTTTCAAGTAAGTAAATAAATAATGTCAACAATATTTATCCACTTATTTGTCTATTATGTCTCCTTCCTCATCATATCATACTTCAATTTTACATTTTTAAAAACTTTTATGCCATGTCTAGGCACTTTATTTACACCCTTAAATACTGGCCTGTATTTTTGGAAACTTCTTTGAAATATTTTTTATACCGCAAAGTTTTTTTTTTACTTTTAATTTTGTTTTTCTTGTATTATAAATTGCCTTTGTGTATAGAAAAAGTTCCTAAAATTTTAATATTCAGCACAGTTTTGTTGGCATTAAATTATGAAAAATTTCTTATATTGCTAATAGAAAGAAAATAGCCGAAAGTAATAAAATTAATTAAAATTTAACTTGGGATTAAATGTTGCATTTAAATTTATTACTATTATTGTATTTTACAAAATCTTAATATCACCTTGTGAGGGTTGGTATAAATTACTGCAATGGTAAGTATCGAGTAATTCAAAAAACAAATTTTATTGCTGTCACCTTAAAAAAATCCATGAATACCCTCGAAATGTTAATCAGAATGTTTCCTCGATGTGGACTATCCTACAAGGGTATGAATTAATACAAAATAAAAAACGACATATATTTCCTCTTTTTCGCTGTAGTCTAGTAGGTAGTGTGTTATCTTATTGGAAGTGAGGAAATATGAAAAAAAAATATTTATTCGGCGTCTTCTTCTCAGTAGATTTCTGGCAATAACTCTGAGAGTAAAGAAAATTATCATGAAAAAGTTTCGCGAAAAGCTGTCGTTTGGAGTCGAATTTAAACTGTAAATCCCGCCACTCATGTATACAAAATTAACACACACAACATAAGTGGTGTGCGAATCTAGGTCGTAATCCTGATTGAAGAGTTGAAATAACCAATTATGTATGTATGTATGTATGTTTGTATAAATGAAAAAAACTAATTTTTAATTGGTACTCATATCCAATGTGGTTTATTTTGATGTGAATAATTCATATTTAAATATTCTGCTTATTATTTTGTTGTGCATAAAATAAAATTCTACTGAATTCTGTACATTTTCTTCATTATCATCACAATAGAAGTTTGAATTCATTTCCGAATTCCATTTAAGAATTTAAGAAATTAGTGAGTGACCCATTAAATTGTTCAACTTTTTTGAAAACTAAACAATTTTACTTCTGTTTCATTATAGTTGACATGAATGTAAAAGTTTCAGTTAAATTCGCAATACTATTGTTAAATTTCCTTTGAACATTTATAGTGTTCCAACATAGAACAGTTTTTTGTTTTAAGTTTTTAATCCGATTAAATTGGATTCTTTTTTTCAAGTTTTCTCTTTAAGCAAATGTTGACAAAAAATAAAGTTTTTATAAAGCTTAGCTTGCAATTTCCTTTTTAAGCTTTCAATTTCACAATTTTCATTTACTTTTGATTTTGCACTCCATAATATAAAAATATCCATAAAAAGAGGGGAATATAATCATAATAAAATTTACGAAATGTTTGCTTCTATTATTCTGTTTAAAGGATGAGGATTTTGAAAAGATAAAAACATGGTAACCTTAAAATATAACATTTATAAGAAAAAAAAAATACCTTTGGAAACAACAATGAGATTAAAATGATCAAAGTTTAATACATCCCAGTGTTGCTCAGCCAATGCATGTCGCATTGCTGAAAATGAATAAGAGTCGGATATAGCCAAGTCTGATGAATACAGCAGGTGGGTAGTAGCTCTAAGTTTAATGCTTTAATTGTATCCTAGAACAGTTTTGCTTTTTGTGCAGCTTCATTATAATGTTTCAAAATTTCCTTGACGTGTCTTGTGACCCATTCTGGTCGCTTTTCGAGCAATTAGTGGTTCGAATTGATCTTTTGTTGTATGTAGCGATTTGTATTAATGGTTTCTCCAGGTTTGAGGTGCTTGTGATACACAATATCTTTCTGATACTACAAAACACACATTCGACCTGATTTTGCAGCTGAAGTTGGTGGCAGCCACCTATTAATCCATTATCTTCTGCGTTAAGAATTCTGAAATAGATTCCAGATAACAGTGATTTTGTTTGCTATTCCTCTTTGACTTTTTTGCGTCAACAATAACAATTATTAGTCAATTTGTTCGACAGATCTTTATAGCAGAGATCTTCAAACCACAATTATTCTCTATATGCTATACAGATTAAATGTAAAATATATGCTATATATTTTAAATTGATTGTTAAAAATCGTTTACCATTTTAATAGCTGCATTGCATGTTGATGAAGAATGCCAAAAACCTTATTGTCTTTCCATGCATTACATTTTTGTTATTCTCAGTCAGTGTTTACAAGATTTGGCAAAGAGTCAAATTGATATGGCATATATTTATGGGTAGCAATTAAAATAAATTTCCGTTTTGTATGACTTTTTTGATGCTAACAACGAACTGAAAAGTTTGTAAAATATGTATATGTTAGTTCATGTACCTAAAGACGTTTATGAAAAATATTTTTTAAAGTTTTTATGATTTATTTCACTTTAGTTGTAGAAAATTTTGTTCTAAAGAAGGAAAATTAATATTACCTGGCATTTTGTTGCCTTATGATACTTTATCAACATTCTGCTTTAACGAAAACCAATGAACATTTAACAAGCAATTAGCAATAACTAAAGCAATTTACTTCCATGCAATTAGCCATTTAAGTAAGATGGTGTAAGAAGAAAGATTTCTCTGAAATACGAACAGTTCTGCTTCACTTCTTGTACACAGCAGTTGAATTGTAAATGATTTGTTAGTTTCTAAAAATGTTGTAAAATTCAAAAGAAAAATAAAGTAATACTCGCGTAAAATCGTTGAAATGTTCGTCACGGCTTCTCTGGGAGGAGTGCATAAACAATGTATAATTCTACATGGATCCGCTTATAAATCAGTATGAATTTGATAGACAGTATGTCTTTAGCAACTCTTAGGTTTGTGGCATATTCGCATTCACCTGTGACTTAAGAAACCCACACAAGAAATGTCTAACAAAGCCAAATCTCACAATCGCACGTTGCCTCTGGCGGAACATTAGGTTTAACGCGAGTTTCGCTATGACGGCATACCCCAAGGTGGTCGAAGCACGGGTGGAAACAATGCGTCTACCAGCGCCCCCACTAACAGTGATGCAACCACATGATATGCAAAAGCGTCACCATAGTGAGTACCAATTCGAAGCCATGCATTTGAACAGGAGTTTCCTCTTTGTAAGGGATGGGAGACTATCTAAAGTTCGCTTTTTGATTTAGGTTTAAACCAAAGCCGCCCCGTTACTTCCACAAGGAGGCCTCACCATTGTCAGGCAGAGACGAATCTTCGGGGCTCCCGACACCCGTGGTACCCGAATTAAGCCACCGGCCAGGCTTCGCAGTTCGGGACTGGTGACCCATAGAGATAACACACATAAACAAACACAATAGTGGACACTATTACCAACGGTGAACGCGGACAAAACAGACTAGCGTAGGATGCGCACGCAAACGTCGAGTTTCATTGACCGACAACGACAGCGAACCCGATCCAATCCGTAGCTAAGGCCCTACTAAAGTCCACCCATATCCCCCGTCTCGATGATACCCATCGCTTCTAAATCCCTAAGGTCTTCGTACCATGTGATGAGTGGCGGGGGACCTACAGTTTAAAGTCGATTCCGTACAACAAATTTTTGTGAAAATTTTCATGGCAATTTTGTTTACCCTGAGAGTTTTTGTCAGAAATCTGCTAAGGGTTAGCCGCCAAAGAAGACTTTTCGGGATGTTAAATAGATAGAGTGGACGTGGTTTTGACAAATTTTGTTTGTTCACGTACCGATTCATCCAGAAATGGACCTTATCGTTAAAGATAATTTTTTGATGAAAATTACGGTGAATTCAGATAAATTAAGGTAAATAGAATATAAATTTCAATTAAAAGAACAGGTTGCGATGAATGCAGTTTTATGCCGTGATGCTCTGTAGTAGTTTTCAATGAAATTTTTCTCTTTAAAATTCAAAAAAAAAATACTCCTTCAACACAGCGTGACTTTTTGTTCCATTGTGTTGAAAATTAAGTACTTCCCGTAAAATGCCACGTAAAACAAATGTAATCAGAAAAGTAAACATGTTTACATTTCGCTTTTTCTTATAAAACCAAACAAAAACGGTTTATTATTGTTTATTGGAATGTGATTTTTCATGCGTGAATACAACAACACATTCAGCAACACTTTACAGGGCCACATACACACAAATTTCATGACATACATAAGCAATACAACAAATGTTACAGGATCTCTAATAGGAATAATTTGCATATTTTGTTTTTAGAATTCCATGAGACAATAACGAATGGCTGTAAAATAATGCGTAGTATGAGGCAATTTTATGGAAATCCATAAAACCATACATGGAGAACGGAAAACGCCAAAAAAAATTTCGAGGTTCATTTACTTCAGCATGAATATTGAAATTCCGTTACTGAATGTTATGAAATTTCAAAAATTTTATGTGTTTTCCTTTTGTCCTGTCGTTTGTAATTGTTTCTGTATTTGGAATAAAAAGGTCAAGAATAGAAAAGTTTGCACAAGAAGAAAACAAACATTGGTTGACAATAAATTATTCACAAAGTTTTAAATGTTGATTGTGGGTGTTTAAAGTGGAGTTGGTTTTTTGGGAAAATATTTAATCTTAAACAAAATTGCATTTAAATAAGCTAAATCATATCGCCGTAGTCTAGTAGGTAGTGTGTTGGCTTATTAGACATAAGGCCACGGTTCAAACCAAAGGTCAGGCATCGAAGTTTTCTGGCAAAAACTCTGAGATAAAATAAAATTGCCATGAAAAGTTTCTCAAAAATTTGTCGTTGGAAATCGACTTTAAACTGTAGGTCCCGCCACTCATGTATAAAATTAACACACACAGAACATAAGTGCTGTGAGAAACTAGGTCGTAATCCTGACTGAAGGGTTGTAATGACCAATTACGTATGTTATGTAAGTCATGCCAAGTATAAAGATGATGATTATTGATGCCATTAGCTATGATACACTACGTCGTTCAAATGTCCGCTACGGCTTCTTTGGGTAAATCGCATTCGAAATGTCTAAATGTCCATGACTATGGAGCATAAGTTAGGCTGAATTTGACCGATGACATGATATATATTGGCTTTTAAGATCGCTGTCCTTATGGCCTTATCGCACCCCTCAAGAATAAAATCTAACGGGGTCGAATAGCATAATTTCGAAATTCAGTTCACATCACTTTCATGCGAGAAGACCATGCCCTCAAATCGTTTGTGCAGAATTCCCAATGTGACATGAGTCGTTCTGTTGCAACGACATATTGTTGGTGACCTGAGCATCCACTGAGCTATAGGAATTGCCATTGACTGTGATGGCCTCCACAATCAAAGTTTTTCAGGACGCTCTTGAAGTTCGTATGGATTTTAATCGTCTTAAATTCGTGTTTGTTCACGTTCAAATTCATCCAGAAATAGGCCTCATCGCTGAATATAATTTTTTTTAAGAAAATTAAAGGCAGTTGTCATCTGCACCAGAGCACATTCAGAGAACACCCGTCGGTCCATGTCAATCCGTCTACGGTAAAACAGAACGAATAAATGACAACTAACTTGACAGATGTACCTTGCACAAGATGAATATTTTTTGCATGTATGAAAGTAAATATATTTTCATTTTAAATCAATAATCCAAAAATGTCTCTGTCAAAACAATTTAACATTTTGGTTTGGAAATATAATGTAGGTGAGACAAATGCAAAGCAAATGCAAGTAATTTTAATTTTTCGAAAATTATATTGTGATGTACATAGATTACCATACAGTCTGTTTTATTTTTTCTCTACACACACATGCATGCATTGCCTTTAACTCCTTTCAATTGTTATTCATTTCTGTAGTGAAGCTAACAGATATAAAAGAGCAAATTTTGTCTTCAGTTGAATTCTTCTCATTATAGAAGCTATGAATTTGCAGATACCCACAGAAATACAATACAATTGACTTTCATCTTAAACACAGATAAAAGCAAAGCATGATTTAAAATCTTCACAATATGTGGTGTAGGATATACGCAATGGTGACATTTTGCAAAACGAAAATGAATTGAAAATTGTTCATTCATTTCACAAAATCAGTACGTACAATATGACGCATCATATCATCATCAAAAGTACTTGTCACTTGAATGGTAAGCTTGCAGAAATCCTATGCTTTGAATGCAAGTAAGTATGCACAGAATGGTATTTCGTTTTCATAGTGTTGTCGAAAAATTTCTTTGTGCAAGACTAGAAAACTTTAATTAAAAGCTTTAATCATTTCGTACTGATTGTAGTTTTTAGAATTTTTTGAACAATTTTTTCGATTTTACTGAGGTTATTCTTAGGTTGTCTGATGCATCTCTTGTCTCGTTTTATTGTAATTTCCCAACAAAAGTTTCAATAGCTGCAAACCTATTTGTTTTTAAAAGAGTTTTTGCCTCTCTGTATGTTTTTTTTCTGTATGTTTCCCAAACATCTCTCAACTTTAGAGAACAATTTTGAATCCTATGTCAGCATGGGACCTGTATGATAAGTATGGATCAGAGTATGGATCAAATGAGTATACAAAAAGATGAGTAGATTCGAATCATACTCACAATTTCTGATACTTCTACGCATTCATACTTATTTTAATTTCATACTCATACTGCTCATCGTACTCACACTTAACAATACGGATCATTTTGTTGATTTCGACTCTCCTTTACTCAACATTTAAAAGAATCACAAAATAAGTATGACTCGCATACGAACATTACAATACTCACTAGAAGGTTGTGTGTTTACTTTGCTTGCTGTTTTTGTCTTTTGTCTTTTTCTTTTTTTTTTTTTTTGTAAATGCAAAAACAACTAAAACTGTAAATTTTGATGTATGATTCGAATCACTCGAATCATACTCTTGCTACCTGTACTTATAAATCAAGGTTGTAGTGAGTACGAATGAATCAGAGTACATAGTTAAATTTCAATATTGTTGACTCACTTACACTCAAAATTTCATGAGCACTTATGAGTAGCGAAAAACGATTCATTTCTTATCTGGTATGGATATGTGAAATGCTTAGCGCTTGCATGTAGTAAATGAAACAGCATTTGATAAACAATAGCGCTAGATTTTGCCTGAATTAACTATTAAAAAAGAGTATTGGTGTTAGATGTCGCAGTCTAGTAGGTAGTGTGTTGGCTTATTACACGGTTGAAACCCCAGATCAGACATCAAAACGAAATATGAAAAATATTTCTTCGGCAACTTAATCCCAATAGATTTCTGGCAAAAACTCTGGTTGTAAAATAAAATTTCCATGAAAAGTTTCACAAAAAATCTTTCGTTCGGAGTCGACTTTACATTGTAGTTTGCGCCACTCATGTATAAAGATTAGCACACACAACATGAGTGGCTTGAGAAGCTAGGCCGTAATCTTGACTGGAGGGTTGTAATGGCCAATTATGTATGTATGTACACCTAGAAAACATCGGTCAGGTCATCGAGAAGCTTCCAAATCAGATATGTAGCAAAGTCTATCGCAACAGAAGGTATTTGAAATGTGAAAAATTAATCAAGAATTTCCAATATTTTACTCATCTTTAAAGAGTTGCTTTGGTTTTGTGTTAAGAGTTGTGTTAAAGAAATAGTATCTACATATTAATCTTCACAGTTCTGCGAAACGTGCTTATAAGAAAATTTATTATTCACTGCCACAGATTACATTATTACCCCTCTTATGATCATGTTGCATTCGAGTAAACTTTTAAAATGAATTATGTTTTAAGAAATAGATTACATGCATCCGTATAAAATACTTTTTATGAATAAGAATTTTTTCTTCTTTCTCTTTTCTTTGTATTAAACCTCTCTCTGCGTTTTTTTTTCTTAAATAAGTTTCTGATTTTTACCACAACTGCTGTATTTTTTTTTTATTTGTAAACACAAAATGTCATGACAACCGAAGTCATAAACTTTCAACAAGAACTGAAATAAAAAACTTTTCAATTAAGAAAAGTGAAAGATAACATTTTGCAGTGCATGCTAGTTAGTTTTGTTTCTTTCACTTTTTTTTATGAAATAGTGGTACAAAATTAATTTAAGTTATTGAAGTTTAAAAAATTGTTTTCACTTCAGATTTTGTAGAAAGACAACAACATTAAATTCGACCGCAAATTTGAAAAGATTAATTTGAAGAAGAAGAAGAAATAATTTTTTGCATGAAGTAAGTGCTAAATTTCAGTAGCAGCAAAGAGGTTAATATTTATAATAAACCCTTTGAGACATTAAATAGAAATAATTGTGAAAAAATTCTGAAAATTTTACTGTGAATTCATTGTCATCTGTTGAATCTGAAGTCATGTTACATGTAAATTCGAATCTACGTGTTCATTGGTCGATCAACCTTCACTCGTACGTCGAGGAAACTCAAGATCTGCCGAAAACATCGCAGCTGACTGTGTACTAGAAGCCGATTTCGTGTCACCTACAAGAATTTTGGCAGACAACAACTTGGAGAACTTTTCCACGTGACATCGAAAGACTTATTTCTGTTTGCTCAATGGACTTTGGAACAGTTGGCAAGTGGCCCTAATTTTTATTGAAAAATCTTATTTAGCGATGTCTCCCTTTCCGGGATGGATAAGTATGTGAGCAAACAAAATTTTTTAATTTGTGACGATCCAAATGCACATGAGACTCAAGAGCCTACAATGCATTTCAAGAGTCTACATTACTGTGAGAATGACATCGTACAGGCTATCGCTATTTATGTCGAATACTATAGTTCGATATTTACCAAATTCTTTTGGCTTGAATTGGATGATTTGGACACTAACGACTATGTGTTGCGAACAGGACTGCGCTACGTGCCACATATGATATTTGACACTAGCAATTTCAGCACATGGTCGCCTCACACAGAACAGGTACCACACAGCCTATGCGGTATTGAATATTCAGCAAGAGTGATTTCAGGATATTGTAGCTCGCATATAGACGAAGCAAAATGGCCGCCAAGGTTATCGCATTTGTATACTAATAAACCACAAGTCACGATGGTATTCAAAGTAAACGTAACTTATAACGCCGTTCAAAGTCAGCCAAATTTATGTGCCAAAATCATGGAAAATTAGAAAAGTCGTGGAATTCTTTTGAACGATTCCCATACATAATGCCACTAATAGGTCTCACAAGGGAATGAAAAATATCGACGATATCTGACATGCGCTTTAATGAAATTTCTAGTAAGGAAACGATTAATAATTGATCAATTAATACTTGGTCGATTAACAAGTACAGTCACCGTGGTCTAGTAGGTAGTGCGTTGGCTTATTAGACATGAGGCCTCGGTTCAAACATACCTCGGTGTCAGGCATACCCAACTAAATAAAACATGAAACAAATATTTTTTCGGGGACTTCCTCTCTGCAGAGTAAATAAAATTGCCCTGAAGAGTTTCTCAAAAATCTGTCGTTCGGAGTCGACTTTAAACTGTAGGTCCCACCACTCATGTATAAAAATTAACGCTCGCAACATAAGTGGTGTGAGAAACTAGGTCGTAATCCTGACTTAAAGGACCAATTATGTTGTGCGTGTATGTTACTACTGATTTTTACATTTAGTTGAGGTTTACATAAACATTTTTGATACTAAGGCTTCTAGGTAAGAAAAGTGTTAAGTGTTCTAGAAAAGCTAGGATAAAATAAACAAAAAATTAAATACTCGAATTGAAATACATATTACCGAAAAATTAAAAAAAAAAGCAGTTCGACATTTGCCATCCCTTCAAGATACATATTTATGTGTACATACGTATTATATATACTGGACACTCATTAAAAAAGTTATTAGTAATGTAGGTATGTATGACAAATAAGACAAATAATGAGTAAAATTAAAATTAAAAATAAATGAAATTATTTACATTTGTTTTCGCTTCAGTTCTATGCAATCCTTTGATGAGTTAGTTAGATACTATACTTTACAAAAACATTCCCAACGGGTCGCACAGTTATTGTCATTAAAGTTTGTAGAAAATAAATGCGAATAACGACTTTCTCTATTCATTTCTGTGATATCTACTATGTACATATATACACACAAATGTACATGTATACATGTATAACGATTTCACAACTATTCGTCCAGGCACCAATTCCACCGCTGAATGTCATATAAAAACTTGGTTGAATATTTCAACTTAACTATCAAAGTTTTATGCAAATTTTACCATAAAAAAAATTAAAATTTGTTTAGATATACATACATAGGAATTAATATGTGCATTGTATGTATGGGTGTGTTTTTGTAAAAAAAAATGATAAGAAATAAGAAAAAAAAATACTTTTCAATTTAAGGATCTGTTGTGTACGCATATTTTGTGCATTTTATTTTATTTTTTGTTTTGTTATGCAGATTAGAGTCACACTTGTTAAATAAAAATTAAAATTGTATATCTCTGAATGTCAGTTTTATTTTAATACATAACATGAAATTGAAAAAAGAAAGAATAAAATCAAAATAATATTTCAGTTCAATTTGTTGATGAAATATAAAACTAATATTTGTGTACAATTTCTATCCTTAACCCTTTTACAAAACTAAATAAGAGAAAAATGTTTATAACAATAGGCTAGCAGCATAGAAGGATATCATTATTAAATCTGCATTAGGAACAAAGAAAATTTAGAAATGCAAATTAGTTAACGCGACTTTTTAATGATGACCACATTTGATTAGTTGAAGACCAATTATAAGAAGCGCTACACTTGATCTGTATCATGAATACATACTTGGAAGGTGGTCTCCAGGATGACGTATCCTATACCTTAGTTGTAAAATTAGGATCAAAAGGGTTCAGTTTTCGTGTAGTTATTATGTGGAAACAGATCAACTATACCAAAAAAATGTCAATGCTGTTGTGGAGCTCAGTTTCATTGCTGCGTTTGCAGCTACTTGTTTCATCAGCATATCATTGTAGTAAACAGTTAAGGGCAGTATACAGTATCTTTTAATTTTTCGTGATCTTTAGCTTGCCAGTTAAAAACATGTATTCTTCCTAGTTTGCTCTCTCAGGTACAACGTCTAATTTTCCATTACTCTGACCCATTAATCACTCTGAATTTGTCAGATGGAATGGGTTGTCTCGGTTGTGAGGGTCACTGTAGCTTGTAGATTATTTGCATGCACCTATGAATTAAGAAAACTCCACAAGAAAAAGTATAGCGGGGTCAAATCACACGATCTACGTGATCAGTCATATCAACCCTACATGATCAAGCATAGAAATCGCCCGTGCAGAATATCCAATGTGTCATAAGCTGTGTGTCACGTCCACGAAGTCAGTAATCATCTAGTACTCGTCGGTACATCAGTAATCATCGTTGACAGTGATGATGTGGTGAATATTTCAAAGGAAATATTTACTGATGACGTCACTAATCCAAAATTCACATCAAACAGTGACTTTTCCGGAATGAACTAAAGCACTCTTGGAGAAATTGTTGTTAGCTGCCATTGATTCATATCTAAAGTACTAGAGTACATTCATTAAATGGTAAAGTTCTGTTGTTCAAGTTACCAAGTTACTGAATTTCTTCTACGCTTTGGCCCAGACAAAAATTAAATTAATTAAAAAATTATTCATGCATTGCACTATTATGTATGTACGAGTATTTACAAAAGCTATTTTCATTTAAAATCATACTTATACTGTTGATATTACACATTCACGTTGACGTCATATTTGCCATGACTTGTTTTGTGTATCTTTATTTACATTAGAGAATTGTCATTAAAGAATTGTATTCACAAGTCAAATACCATTAAACTGATTTTAGCGTTACAAACAAATAAAATGATTTTCAAATTACAAGCAAGGATGCAATGGAAAATTAAATATTTGACTTGATTCAGTGAAAGTTACTTTTTTTTAATCTTTTTCAATAAAAACTAATAATAGTTTAGAGAAAAATAAAGGAAAAGGAAGAAGTCGAACATCCTACGCACTGGACTGGAGAGTTTTGATTTTGTTATCTCAAATATACAAGAGTTTTAATAAAAGAAAAATTTCAACTTTCTTACATTATTTCAATTATAATATTTTTAATTATCAACCATAATTTACATAATTTATGTAACATTTCAAAAGACAATAAATTATGGCATTCAATGAACAATACTCAAACACATATGATACCTGTGACTAACTGCGACTAAATATAGTTAAACAAAGAATTTAAGATTTACACAAAAAGATTTCCAATGCCAAAGCAGTTTCCGTATTTATCAACATGCTCAAATGCAGTACTGAAAACAAAATAGCTTCTAATCACTACATAAACATCTCCGGCCATCGGATGTGATCATAAGAAAGTCTATGTCGATAACAGAGATCAGCAATGAATCGTTTTTTCGCTACTCATAAGCATTCATGAAATTTTGATTATATGTCAGTCAACAATATTGAAATTTAACTATGTACTCTGATTCATTTGTACTCACTACAACGTTGATTTATAAGTATGAGTACAATGAGTATGAGTACAACGTTGACATCAAACTCATACCATTCGAAATACGTTTGATTCATAAGCCTACTCATTTAGATTCATAACTCTAGAAAAATAATTATAATACTTATAAATGACTTGAGTGAGTATGATTCGATGCAAGGCAAGGAGAATAAAATTCACTCACACAACCTGTGTGGTGTGAGGGGCTTCTTATAGAAAGTAAGGTGGTATTGGTAATGGCGAGAGAACAAAAAGTCTACATGATGGTTTAGGACAATGTCAATAGTCATGACATCGTTGTTTGGTCTCCATTCCTTTAACCTACGTATCTGTGATATAAATGTTTCATTTCGTGCTTTTCTTTAACTGTAGCCTTTAAGATTAAATCCACCATTTTTTTCAAGTTGAATAAAATAGAAGTCACCATTAAGTTTTTGGTGTAAAAAAATGATAACAACACTCTTAAATCTAATTTATGAAGACCTTAAGCAATGGCAAACACAACAAAACGTTGTAAATCACGACAATTTATTTCTCAAAACTGTTTCTTTACAAATGAAAATTTATCTCATTTTGACACCTTTACGGCAAGTAAAAAAAAAAAAAAAAAAGAAAGGAGGAAAAAATGCTGCAAAATAACATTCTTTACTATATAAGAACAGAATAAAAACATTAAAAAATAAATACAAGTTCTAACAAACAGTCATTTCAAGTGGACAAACATTTAGAATTACACTTCCCTTCAGCAACGAGGAACAAGTTTAAAAAGTTATAAAAATGAATGGTAGAAATGTTTACGAACAAGATTTTTAAGCAACAGGACGATGGAGCATGTCATACTTGAAGTAAAATGTAGAAATAAAATCAAGGCAAATATTCTGTACAGCAAATAATACAATGAAATACCTTTAGAGTGCAAGTACAAGTTGTGCCACTAAAATTATAGAATTATGTGGAATTACAAAAGAGTCTGAAGACAAGAGATTTATGATGAAAGCTATGAAATAAGCAACAGAATTAGTCATAAAATTCTTTGCATATTTTTTAAATGATACCTTAAATAAAACTTGTTTTCTTGGCCCAAAAGTACATATTATACTAAGTAGGATCTCCGTGATAGTAAGGCGTGCGCGACGCTTTATACGAACAGCGAGTGCTACTGCTACTCACTACACAAAACCTGGCATAACGAAGGTATAAAGTCCAAAAGATCTTGAGGACCGTGGCATGATGGCAACTGGCTGGTTCAATCCGAAGCTCTGGGTGGTTCAAATACACCACTAACAGATTAATACCTTACACTGGGTAACACAATGGACTACAACGTTAACATCAAACTCATACCATTCGAAATATGTTTGATTCATAAGCCTACTCATTAGGATTCATAAATTTAAAAAAATACTTATAATACTCATAAATGATTCGAATGACTCGAATAATTCATCAAAATTTACAGTATTAGTTGTTAGGCATTTACAATAGCGGCAAGAAGAGCAAACACACAACCTTTTGGTAAGTATTGTGTAGTGTTCGTATGCCAATCATACTTATTTTGAGGTTCTTGTATATGTTGAGTTATGGAAAGTCGAAATCAACAACGTCATACGTATTGTTAAGTATGAATATGATGAGTACTTCAAATTTTAAATATGACCAGAGATTCCATAATAATAAAACAAGTTTGAATGCGTAAAAGTATCATTGCTTATGAGTATGATTCGATTCTACTCATCTTTTTCAGTACTCATTGCGGATTTCTGTTTTGCTTATTACAATCAATCTTATTCACATGACAGTGACAGAGTGATAATAGATCGGAATCATTCATATTAAGTTTTTTCGGTTTAATATTCAAAAGAGCTCTGCCTATGATTAAAGGAATAGGAATGACGAATACAATATGAGATGGTAGAATAGTTATAAATAGAAGACCATTTAAAATAATAAAAAATAGAGTCGCCGTAGGAAGTGTGTTCGCTTATTAGACGTAAAGCCCGGCCAGGCCAGACATCAAAACGAAATATGACAAAAAAATATTTCTTCGGCGACATCCTCTGGCAAAAACCTGAGAGTAAATTAACCTGCCATGAAAAAGTTTCTCAAAATCTGTCGTTCGGAGTTGACGTTAAACTGTAGGCCCCGCCACTCAAGTATAAAATTAATGCACACAACATGAGTGGTGTGAGAAGCTAGGCCGTAATCCTGATCGAAGGGTTGTAATGGCCAATTATGTATGTATGTATACTGTGTATACTGCTATTCCACACAGGGACATAAATCGAGAAAAGCTGACTAAAAGCAATGTTTCAATTCAAGTCTACCATGGCTTCAAAGGCTTTGAAAGTGTCTAGAGTGACAACATAAATCTCACAAAATCTTTGAATGAATTCATTTCATCTTTCTAAAAGTATCGTCTACTAATCACCAGTAGGACATGCTTTATGGAAAGCTCTTTAACATTTTTTAACTTTCATAATCGAATGGAAGAAAATTTGTCAAGAAATAAACACAAGACAACGTAATTTCATTTATTTTCACAACAAAAACGTGTACAACGTGTCTCAGAAACTTTTTTTAAAAAACTGAAATCCAATATCTACGCCTACTGTTCTAAATATAAGAGAATATTTTAGAAAATATTATATAAATATAGAATATTTAGTAGAAAAATTTTATTTATTTAGTATACAAAAACTGACAATGTTTCGGTGGCTACATTATGTGCAAAGTAATACTCTGAAGTATTTTTTTGTAATTGTTAAGCTGCTTACTTAGGTATTATCACGTCTGAGATGAATATCCTAGTAATAATTGATTGTTTTATATTTTGTATTGTTTTTGTACACTCATTAATAAAACAACAATGAAATTACAATAAATAGAGACAAATAAAGATTAAATTTATAAGTAGGAATAGATACGATACATAAATCTTACAACATTGAATGCACACACAGAAGAATAAAAATTAAAAATTATTATCGCATGATATAATTTTTTAGGCATCATTTTGTACCGGGAATTCTAAATAATTTTAGTTTCCACCCATGTAGTGATGTCAGATAGCGAGAATCTTATGTCTGTGTTATTGCAAACGTTACGCCCGTTAAGCAGTTTAAGGAGACTGAAAATGTATACATATGTATATTTCGAATACGAGACGCCATCAAAGCAGTCATATCAAGATTTCAATAGAAATTGCTTTGTAAGCAAAAAATTATTGTCCGGTAGATAATTGTCGTTCAAATATCCATGTGTCGAATTATTACAAAAGACGTAAAACTTGGTGATCCTACTTGTTAAATGCTGCCTAATAAAATAGAATGCAAAAATCAAACTGATGACTTGCACAAAACAATTTTGTTTACATATTATAAAATTTCTACCGCGCAAGAAAACTTTTGCAAACAAAATGATAGGGTGTAGGTATGGACAAAGTAGTTTTGCAATATGACTGTCGTGCATCTGCACACAAAGAAAAACTAAGCATTAGTTGGGGAACTGTTGACCCACCAACCGTATTCACTAGATTTGGCTGTTTTTGATACAAGTTGTAGGACCTAAAGCAGCATTAGATGACAAAGATTACAGGTTAAAAAAGTTCAATACCTACCATTACCCACTACATACATAGGTAGATTGAATCTATTACAGTTGTAAACGGATTTATTTATAGCACATACAGTATACTATATGCATGTAATACAAAATGTAAATAATATTATTTCTTAATGTTAATTGTGCCTCAAGAGATTAAAAATATTTCAGAGTAAATAAATTCTTTTGTCTTCACGTAAATACTTTGACACAGTTTTCTGTTTTCTTTTTGTTTTCTTCTTTCATTTTATCTGACACATTATAAACAAAAACTGACATTGAACATAAAATGTTATAAAATTCTACATACAACGATCCTCATTTACATATCAGAAAAAATAAAAATATTAAAAATGTACACACTCACACACGCTCAGGTTGAAAAGTTTGTATTTCTCTGGAAAATGTCATTGAATGGTATACAGAAACATGTTCATACTTTGAATATTTGCATAAACGGCATGCATGTATGTATCTGAAGGCAGTTTTGAATTATTATTATTTTTTATTCTTGGTAAATTGTGTACATACATATAATATTTATTTAATTTGTATTTATTTTGCCATTTTACAAACAAAAATTTACATACAAATTTGATAAACAGGTTGGCATGTCCAATATAAGTTAGGCAGTGGTATTCAAAATATTGGATATTCTATGAAAAAATTGTTGGTTGATGGAAAATGGATACAATCCTTCACAAACGTACAAATACCCATATATGTATTTAAAATGTGTTTTATTTTTGCTAAAACTTATCGCTCTCTTCAATACGTTCTTTTATACAAACTTATTTTCATAAACACTTTACATAAACTATAGGCCCTTATTTCTTCAAATCAATAATGTTTTCCAAGTTTGTGCCTCCAGGAGTGGCACTCGAAGTTGAATTGAACACACAAAGATGTCGCTGTAGTCTAGTAGGTAGTGTGTTGACTTATTAGAAAAGTTGGCTTATTGAAAAAGAAGATTTTTAAACTATGAGAGTAATATAAAATTTCCATGAATAAATTCACAAATCCATTGCCCGAACTCAGCATTAAAACAATATATCCCGTGAATATGATCATCACAACATTAGTGGTGGTGTGCGAAGCTAGCTTGTAATCCAGGCTAAAGGGTTATAATGAGCTATTACGTAAGTAATTTAACATAATTTCTAAAGTTTCTTGGAAACATATTCCTGTAAAACGCTACAACATCTAACATGATAATTTATAATACCACTACATAATCACTTAGTAAGAATCAAACACAAACAGAATAACGTGGTATTTTAAAACAAGATTTTAAAAACTTTACAATTTATGCTTTGAAAAAATCTAAACCACAATACAACTACGTAATACTCAACAAACTACACACAACAAAAAACAATCGAAAGGGAATTTATAAACGTAAACTATAATTGCAAATACTGGCAAAACACGTTACATGTAATGGTACATAAATCAACTTTAATCCCTGCACGTTTTATGCAACGCTATACCACAGCATTTTGTGTTCCTGTTATTCATAAAGAAGCACAAAAAAGCAGTGACAGAGTTAATAAAAAAATTATAATAAATGCCATATACACGTATACAAGTGGACTACATCCATACCATGTTAATGCCAGTGATGACATGTGGTAAGCTGTAAGCATGAGACAAAAAGAAAACGATAATAATAATGAGCGGCTATAAAATCCTTCATGTAACCGCATCATTTATTACAAAAGAATTTTCAATAAAAAGCTAAAGTGGGAAATGGCTTTATAAATAAAACCTTAACTCTTTGGAAAATTATCAGTATGGGAAGAGCTTTAGCAAGAATCACAAATAAATAATTACGAAAGGAAATAGCAAAATTATTATCTTGTAAAGAATATATAAAAGAGATAATTTTAGAGAGCATTATAAAGAATTTCATGTTTTACACTCACCAATTAAAATATTCCAAGAGGCTTCTTCTATGGAATTCTCTAACAATCCATATGCCATTTATCAACTTCTTATTAGCTGGGTTGCCAAGTGTAAACATTTTGCTTGTTTATTTTCAATATTAATTAGTTTATTTAAATCCATTAAGGACCATTATTACAACTTCCCATTAAAGTTGGTTTTAGTTAAAGGTAACTTTAGCTAAAGTGAACTATAAAGTCACCTTTAACTTATTTTGCAACATGGACTCTCGTCTAATAATGCAATGGAGAGAGAACCAAATTTTTTTTTCATTGCTCTTATCGCACTACAAACTCTCCACATTTCTCTCCATACTAGTTGGTTAAATATTTAAAACAGTGGTGCTCAAACACATACTATCATAGGTTTGGGTGTGTCGGTAAAGCAGCGGAGAGCAAAATTCAACTTAATTTTTGAGAATCGTACACTGGGAAAATAATAAAAAAAGAAAAAAATTGGTTTATTGTGTTGTGTGTATGTTATTACAAAAAACAAAACACATTTTTCGCCAAAACAACTCAATACGTCTGTCGTCAAATTCAAGAAGAAATTTCCATAATCGAATGGACGGCCCTGCTTTGCTAAAGCCATAGCAACTGTATATGATGCCTTTTTAAGACAATTTCTCGTTACTACATGGTAAATTATTGTAGTTTGGTACGTGAGTTTCGTCAACCATGAATTTAAAAAAAAAATCTGCTTTTAATTGCAATAATTTTAAAGTCCTATCATTCCCTTTAATGTTGTCGAAAAATCCATGGCTAGCCTCGTAATGTCTTTAAAAAAAAAATTACGACATAAAGTGCGATAACACACAATACATTATGCATTACCATCCATATTCTCTATAAAAAAAATCATATTCCCAATTTTCATCAAACATTTTGCTGAGTGTATTTGCAAAAGACAAAAAATCATTCAAAAAAGTTGCGTAGCGTGGTCTTGCCTCATCAAGTGCTAAACGTCAACTGAATTGATTTTGTTCTCTGAGAACAACACAAAACAACAAACAAAGCAACAAACACACGATCATTATAAGAAACCATACAAGTAAGCTTATAGTGCCTATCACATGTGATCGGAAATTTCGATTTTGAGCATCACTGCTTTAAAACCTTGATATCTTTTACTTCCTTGTTCTCTTTAAACTTAAAAATTAAATTATTTTAAAACAGCTCAACATGTTTAAGCAACTTAAACAAAACCCGTTTCCAAATGTATTTTCCACACGTATAATATCAAAACATTGTAATGCTTTCAATGGTTAAACTTATCGTTACACGTTGAGTTGAAAACCAACAAACTGCACGTTGGCTTAAACCAAATTGCTTATTTCAATTGGTTTTCTGGCCAAAAAGCAAACAGCACAATTATTTTATACGATAATTATATACTGCTAGAATCAGTTAAAGTCACACATGATATGTGGTCTCTTGCTGTGGTCGAAATGTTTTCAACAACAATATCAGGTAAAAGAATAAAGTGTATGAGAATTTGTATGATTAGTTTAGAAATATGCATTGTTTGGTTTATTTAGTGAATTTTCTTACCACTAATTAAAAATATTTACTCGATATGCCATAGAGTTTTCATATAAGCAATCGTTTGATCAAAAATCGTAATCTTCTTATCAAGAGCACTATTTGTAATAGAGTGTTCATATGTAAGTCCACTGTATTAGTAAAATATAGAATTACAATTCGTGAGAGTCTGAAGCAAAATTTGAGGTAATAGTTTACCCATTGATCTCAAGATTTTGGGCTTTAGCCGACCACAGCTTGGTGTCGTGTTCTGAACGTGACGCACACAAAGCTCAGCTGACCTTGTAACTAAATTAAAACCACCATAGGCAACGATGTGTATTCGATTCTTTAGTAGTAGAAACTTACCCCAATTTTCGTAAAAGAGTCTTCTTCGTCGATGAAGCCTATTTCTTGATGAATAGCTTGTGTTGTACGGTTATGAACTTCTTCTGGCCTGAATTGGATGATTATGCAATCGATCAAGTTATACCTGATTTATGTGCCAGAGGTATGGAAAATTTGACATTTCGTATGCACGCCACACAGAGAAGGTGTGAATCACAGCCTGTGACAGATAGTTGACCGATGTTTTACTCCACACATAAAACCATCAACACATCTTTCGAACAAATAAAAAATGTCTATGATGTATTTTCGGTATAATTTTGATTTTGTATTCCTATGAAAATTTTCTTTTGAAACTGATAACCATTAAGGAAAACTAATATTTATTTGCTAATGGGCTTCAATAAAAGTCATATTCTTTAAATTTTACTCGAATTTAATTTGGTTTTTGTTTTTGTATGTTTGTGGACTTTTTCTCAGAATTATTATTAATAAAGACTTATTTTTTTAAAATTTTTTTTATCATTATTTGTATATATTATATTATATGTAATCGTGCTCTTTGATTTTATTTTCATTTCGTAGTAATATTTGCTTAAATCCTAAATACGGATTTAAAAAAAGAAGTACAATATATACTTTAATGAGTTAGTTTTGTTGATTTAGGTACATCATTGAAAGAGAAAAGGATCTGAAGGACAAAAAGCTTATTAATCTATAATTTATTATAATAAAATAAACAATAACCGTCTGTTATTAAATATTTAATTTTAGATTTAATTGGATTTTCATATAATATTGCAAAGAGGCCCGTAATATTCGAAATAGTTACCCGCCATACAAAAAATTCTTGTAGTTAGAAGAATGTTATGGAATTTTTTGTTTTTTGCGAGAGAGTTAATGAAATTTTACACTGTAAGCCACTTGAAATGATTTTTTGTTTTGTTCTTATGTTTAATATTATGGCATTAGAAAATTTGTATCACTCCTACCGTTTATTATATACATTCAGGTTAGAAATACCACAACAAGTCTACTATGAAGAACACAATATCAGTTAACGTAAAACGTTGAATGCCACCCACGAAGCATACAATATTTAAACAGCCACTTAGAGGTTTCTAAGTTATTTAAGTATTGGTCATGATAATAAAACTAAAGAAGAGATAGAAAGAAAAAAAAAATTATATTTTCGTTTCAGCACTGTCCGATATTAAAGTGAAAAAATAAATGTAAGAGATGAATAGGATTTAAATGTAAGGTAAAGATTTTTGTTTTGAAAAATTAAATAATTTCCGCCCTAGTCTAAAATATCTAAGGAGTCATTAGTTGCCTTTAACTGAGCAATTGTTCTTAAGTAAAAGATTATTTGAAAATATTGGGAAACGCTGCTGAAAACGGAGTATATTTATTTTAGCTACTGAACAATTACTTTTGTACCTTTGAGCTTAAAATAGCGAACCTATTAAGTATTATGGCTTATGATGTTTGTGTTAGTGAAAGAAGGCTTTTAGAACACCTACCAATCACATTTTTAATTACAACTCTTATATGAGTATATGTACATGTTAATTTCCTCGAAATTATAATCGAAATTATTAAATGATACATATTTCTCTGGCGCCTTTCTCTCAGCAGTATTTTGGCAAAAAATTAAAATTTTCTCAAAAAACTGTCGTTCGGAGTCAATTATAAAACTGTAGGTCCCGTCACTCAGTAATAAAATTAACACACACACAACGTGGTTCATGTGAGAAGTTAGGTCGTAGTTCTGACTTAAAAGTTCTAGTGACTAATTAAGTAAGTACGAAAGTATAATACCACAGCGTACATACATATGTCACGGTTTTTAGCAGTGTATGGTAACAATACCTTTTTCAAGACCTTCAACTTATCCATTATCATTCTGGCATTTTCTGCAACTTTACTGTTGACTTGTTATTGTTATATTACCTAGATATCTTTCCATGGTATTTCTATATAAGCTTGTTACTATATATTACATTATATTTCTTCACTATTCCCGAAGAGATGGTAACAGACGTTTTTGTAAATTTTGTTTGAATTTTTTATGGTTCCCTCGAAAGATATAAAGCCGTTCCCCTTAGCATACCACTATTATTGTGAATATATTTTTAATTTTCAAGAAACCAATTGCGTTGATGTTTCTCACCTAGTTGTTGTTGTTTAGATTATCTAATGTTAAATCATTAAATCTGCAAATATAAAACTTAATATCTATAAACTTTCATATTGGCTACAATCTTTTTTCCAAATTTTCAAAAATTCGTAATATTTTGATATTATTTTACTTTCTCACATTGAAAACAGAATTGAATTTTATTCCATTTTATGCCATTAAACTACTGAGTCAGTGGCTGATTTAAAAAGAATGGAGCAAAGAAATGAACGTTCACCACAGATTTCATTTATTCTGCAGATGAAATTTATTTCTATTCCTGAAACAAATGTGTGGAATTTATTATTGCTTGTCATAATTTAATACAGAACTCTTGAAACGGAACAATGTGAAAGACCATAAACACAAAAAATATTAAAAAAAATGTTTTTTATTTGATTATAATTTTTATAAAACAAAGAAAGGAAGCAAAGGCAGATAAGAGGGGATAAAATTATATTTCTGTAACAATATTTTAGAAAAGATTGAAATAAACTACTTTAATAAACAGTTAACTACAGAATGAAGACAATGAAATGAAGAGTTCTAATATGGTTTACATTAAAGAGAAACATTTTTCCAATTAAAAGCAGCAAGGAAATGTTTTAATTTTTTATTACACAAAAAAATATAATTTTTTATTCTGAATAACATTTTAAAACACATATTACAGACTTTAATCAACAGAATAAAAAACTAATTTAGTAGTAGTAGTACTGTGTAGTAGTACTGGCATGCAAATAGAAGATATACATCAATTCCGACGTATGAGTTATATTTAATTAAATATCACGTATACGCTACAGTTTCCATTATATGTAATTTAATAGGTTTTAATATGGTTTGAATCAGAGATCAGCAATGAGTATTCAAAAAGATGATTAGTATCGAATTATACTCATAATTTCTGATACTTATACGAATTCATTCTTATTTTAATATCATACTCATACTACTCATATTCAAAGTTTGAAGTACTCATCATATTCATACTTAAGAACACGTATGATGTTGTTAATAGCCTACAAGTTTATAGTCGACTACGAACGACTGATTCTTGGAAATATTTTCATGGCTATGTTTTCGACACTATTTTGATTTATTTCAGTATAAGTTTCACATGTCTTAAGTTTAATAGTTCAGCGTTATCTACTGTTTTAGCTTACAATATCACGCATATGATTTTGATGATCATATTAATGAAATAAAAGATCAACACTAGACACGTTTAACTTCAGTATTATATTATTGGTATCAATACGATTATGAAAAGCGAGATTTGTCTGTATGCATACATGTGAGCAACTTCATACTCATTGCAATCATCCGAACTCTACTACTTTCACTTTATTGAGCCTAGCCTTTGCGTTCATTTACATGTGTATATCGTCCCTCATTCTAACTACACTGTCTTTTTTGACTGATGTTCCTTGTGACAGAGAGCATTAACATTGCCAATTGCAATTATTGAAGTCAAATGCAAGTATTTTTTATGAACTCCATTAGAATTATTGTATCATGTATTCTAATTTATTTATTTCCGTTTTTATATTTATTTTTTCTTTAATTGCGGAACAAAATTCCAATTAAATAAAATTTGGTTTATTTTTTTGTTTTTTTGGTGTCAATTAACAAATTTTTGTTACTCCACAAACATTTTTTGTCGGTTGTTTTATGGTTACGATATTTACCACATATTGTACGTGTATGTATGTATACAACCCGTTTAACAGTAAATTCATTTTGGAAAGCAACAAAGGCGACAGTCAAAAAAGAAGCAACAAAAACAGATATCAAAGAAAAGAAACAAAAAAAAACTTGTTTATATTGAAGTATACTGAGACACAACCAGTATTTTGTACTTAAACACGTGCATAAAAGGTTACGTATTTCACATACTTTTGGTTTTCAACAACAACAGAATTCATGGTTACAAAAGACCAGTTATTTTGTATACATACATCTTTTTTTTCATTATTCAGAAGAACTCGTTGAAAGGCAAATACGTTTGTTTCACCATGGTATTCAGTTACTTTGGGAAATTTACGGGAAACTTAAAGGTCAAACACATTATTGTCCTTACACGTTCAGAATTGGATACATTTTTTCATGGCTCAATATGAGAAGATATTGTTACGTATTTAACTTTAAAAGATTGCAAATAAAATATAAATAAATTTGCGTTTAGTTTTAAATCAATTCTTTGTATGCCACTATTCACAACTTGATGCAAACAACAACAATTGCTTTCTTTGTTATTCCTCTGTTTATACCCTTTACATAAACAATAACAATCACTAAACAATTATTCGACAGATCTTTGTAGCGGATATGTTCAAAACACAGTTACTCTTTTCAAATGCAGCGCGTCTTAACACAAGACTGACTGGACTTCACTAACTTACCTGCTTTGCCTTGCCTTTTATATAGAAAACTAACTATGGTCTTGAAGGCGAATGTTCGTGGCTTCCCCTTCTCGAGATCTCTACAGATGTAAACATCGTTGTGTACGTTTGTTATTGTAGTGTTGTTGGTATATGTTTGTTTACATGTTTACCATTTTTTTATGCTGGTGTTTGTTTTTATATTACGCAGTGCGACAATTTGTAAACTAGTTGATTGTTTTGTTTTTGTAGCTTTTGTTTATAATTTTAATGTTTAATGATGTAAAAGCAAAACATCAGTATCTAGCTATCTTCGTTTTCGTAACATTATGTAGCAGACAATAAGATCTTATTAATTAGTAGAGGAACCCAGTTATATAATAAAATACATTTTCATAGTTGAATTGGAAATGAAAAAGAACTAAAAATTCTCTGAAAAAGTTCAAATAAATCAATATTTCTAAAAACTGGCACACGATTCAATTACTGGGAACATTGCTTTATCAAATTACTTGCAGAACATTGCCAACATTCAAATGGCCTGAATGGTGAAGAAAGTGTTGTATTCCCACATGTTCGATTAAAATTATCTTTCCATTTAATACCGTTCAGTTGATATTTCAAATATTTAAAATTTTTTATTTTAATTTTTGTTTTTGTAACCGTTTGATCAAACACCTATTTGTATTGCTTATTTTTTGTAAAATACAACACAATTGTTTGATTTTCATTATGCATACTTAGCATACATTTGGAAAAAGTTTGGAATTTCTGGAATTATTCTTATTGAGTTAAAAAATAACATTCTTTATTTATGTCATCATCTTTACTTATGTCTTTTGTTGTTTTTTGTTAGTTATTATGTAGTTATATATGTTATCTTAACTATGTAAGCAATTTCATACAAAAACTATTTGCCAGTAAAATATTTGTATTAATAAAGCATTTAAGTGTATAAATATTTATACTCTTATAAGTTGGCTACTGTGGCGTTGGGGGGGGGGGGGGGGGGGGGTGGATTGTATTTATAAACAAATATTTGCAAATGTCTCTATCAACATGAGTAATGAAAACTTTATTGTGATTAGAAATAATTTATCCCAGGAATTAAGAAAGTTATGGTATGGTACAGTAAAAGTCAGTAGAAATCGTACAACAGCATAATAAACAATTTAGTAAGACAATTTCGAAAGCGTCGCAATACTTTGTATTTTTTTTTTTTTTTTTTGAGGAGTCTCAGTACGCTGAATGTTTGCAATGGAAGTTTTGACCAAAAGAGTCATAACTGCGTCCATAGTACAGGCTGAACTTAACACAAGAAAGCAAATGGCTTTTGTAGCGTCAAGATTTTATTCGCATATATTCCCCTGAAGTGCAATCAAGCCTTAAAACTTATAACAAAAATTGAACTTGTCTTCTGGTGAAGACGTTATACTATGTTCAGATATGCACTTTTATTGAGTCAATATTCGGTCAATTGAGTACAATATTTTAAGTGTTCAGGCATAATATACGAACAAAAACAGCTGGTTGTTTCAAAAACATTGTTTTTTTTTTGTCACGAAAATTAGTGTCGAAAAAATTTGTGAAAGAAAAAGAATTCAACGTCTATTGTTTAATAGAAACGCCGAACTGTTGCGGTTGGTAAGAATAACTTTTGATTCCTTACTCACCTTCCGCATGACTTGCCTTTTTTTTGTTTGTCGTTGTTGACATTTGAGTTGTAAACAGAAAATGTTCGGATAATTGTAATATGCGAACTGAACATACTTATGACAGTGCTGCATTTTAAGTTTTACTCAATATTACAACAATTTGCGTATTGACTTCGTAATTATTAATTGATACTTTATATGAAATATTGAGCTTAATAATGAATTAATCTAAGCGATCACAACATTATACTGAAAGGGTCGTACACAAAAACTGGATTGATCTCAAGACAAATGGTGAAGAAATGTCTGCGTTTAATTATAATTCCTGTAGGCGATTGACTAATAAGGAACAGCTTTTCTGATAGTTATTTGATATAAACGATTAGAATTGGTCTAAGCTGCTGGATGTAAAGCTTAATACAGTTAAATCTGGACCCAGAAACATTATTACAAATTGCTGTAATTCGATTTGGGGACTTTTGGTCGGACAAATCGAAGAGTGTCCAAAACTCTGAATTGTTGTATGTTACGTTATGGTACAATATATTAAAGATTCTGATAGCAGACTCCCGTTTAGGCTGCCTAACAACTGTAATGTGTTTAAGGCGGAAATCACGGCCAAAATAAAGTCGGCACAGAGTTTGTTAGGTTAGGTTTTTTGCTAAAAACTTAAAAACTCTGATAGCTATATTCGTCAGCCTCGCCCATGAATTTTGCTCAGGCAAATGACGAGCTTATATGGTTATACCTTTGCATTCCTAATGTCATGTTTATCGAACATAGGTTGCCTCCGCTAATTTATCAAGGAAGATTCTCCTAAACTGATATGGAGTTGTACGATTTTAACTGACATTCACTATACATATTTCGCAGGAAAATTAAAATAAATATGAAACTACAACGCAAATACCATTCCATATGGTGGTAGAAAAATGTAAACAATTTCGAGAAAAAATTGGAAAAAAGTGTAAAAATATTGTGTACCTCCAATTTATTGATTTCAAAGAGATTGGAAGCGTTACAGTTAAGACTCAACTTTATACATAAACTGCCAACTAAATTTTACGAGCTAGACTGCAAAGTTTGTCAGGAAGATTAATTTAATGTTTTGGCAATGACAGTTATGCAACTGGCATATGATGCCTCTCAGGATTTGTTATTTATTTTTTTATCTGTGGTTCAATATTAAATTAATTGTTATTAATGTTTAAAAGTAAATCGAATGAATGAAAAACGTACGACTACAATAAAGCATATTTAACTCGTTTCAAAAGTCACTACTTATGTGCGTAGATAAGCGAAATAATTTATTATGAACCAAACATTTAATTATAATAGGATTTAAATAATTATTGAACTTTATTGAATTATCTGATAACGTGATTCATTATTTTGGCAGAACAATAACGGCATTCGCTGCAATTTTAAAAATGAATTGAATCCATATAGAGAATAAATGAAAAATCTGTATAGGCATTGTATATGTGATTAACAATTTAATCTGTGCCAAAGGTCAACAAATAATAACGTTTGCTTAAAAACAGAATTGAATATTAAAATTCAATTTAATTAATTATTGTCGCATTAAGCTCCCTTTTTTTATTTTTTTTTTAATTGTTATTAATTTTTCAATATACCTCTTCACTGTAAATACGTATTATATATGTCTTTTCCAGATTACAACATTCGTAACAAAACAAATTTGAAAATAAAATTTTATATTTGATTATAATAACACTCACATAAAACTTCAAAATTTTATAACACACTGTATAACTATAAATAACATTGTCATTGACTTTTTGTGAAATTTTGAACACAACAGAGATTTTGCTAGAATAAACGATTCCAATTGCTTAGCTTAATAAATCAATTTTCTTTTGCATTGCTGAAATGCTTACAACATATCTTAAAGGTAATCTTTGTTCCTCAACGCAAGATAAAAAAATTCAGTGTGTTTTTTCCTCTCGCATAGTACAGTACAGATCAAAAGTGTAAATTTTAATATATTGTTATGGTTTTACATTTTTAAAAACGTTTAAAATATGAGTTTGATGGTTGCAAAGAAAATGAAAATAAATCTGTGTTTAGTTTCAATTAAACCCTTTATAGTTTGCACTACTTTCGTGCGCCATCGTTTTCGACTTGACGAATACAACAATAATTGCTTGCTCGCTATTCTTCTTTGCTTACAATGCAGATCTTTTCAACGGCGATCTTCAGACCACAACTGTTTTCTTCACACACAACGTGTCTTCACACAAGACTGACTGAATTCATACTGATCGCTTTGCATTGCCTTTTATATGGCAACATTAACATTCTGATGAATGTTCTTGACGGCAAATGTTCGTGGCTTTGCCTTCTCGAGAACTCTATTGCGACTTCATTGTTGTTTGTGTATTTTGTACACAGTGCTTGTTGTTGTGTTCTCGCTTACTTTTATATTCCCATTTCTTTCATACTGATGTCGTTGGTTCACTTGTAACAAGTTCGTTGTATTTGTCAGTGTCGCTGTTGCTCATTTCAATGTTAAACGATATACACCGTTTCCATTTTCATAACGATATGTTATGTTATTTCACATGTAATTTAGATAGAGACCAACACATTAAAAGAAAATCTATTGTAGGTATAGTGAGTAATTGATACGCAGTTTATGTCGCAAAAGCAAAGTGTGATACTTTACACATACTTACATAATCGGCCAGAATTACGACCTATCTTCTCGCACCACATATGTTGTGTGTGTTAATTTTATACATGAGTGGCTGGACCTACAGTTTTAAGTCGACTCCGAACGACAGATTTTTTGAGAAACTTTTCATGGCAATTTTACTTACTCTCAGAGTTTTTGCCAGAAATCTGCTGAGAGGAAGTGGCCGGAGAAATATTTTTTAAACCGTGGCCTCATGTCTAATCAGCCAATACACTACCTACTAGACTACTGCAACTTCACTGTATGCTTCACTGTAGTTTTTATTGCAGACAGTTCTCCTGAACTCCATGCAGGAGATTAGGTTTGGAAAAAGAACAAAAATCTGAAATAGATTTAGAGAACTAACAAAATTTTTGCAGTTCTTCTGATTTCCACCTGATCTCATGTGATGGACTTCCATTTATAACAACTTATATAGTGCGATCCTTATATCTTATATCTACTAACAATATGTATTGGTATAAGAGCCTAGTGCCAAGCTCTATCGAAATATGGTCTCATCAAATCATGGTATTAACCTGTTTCACCTTTCTGAGAGTAATGCTATCAGGTCACCAGTAGAATAGGCCTTAAGAAAACCCTACTGCCTGCCCCTAGTTGGGTTATTCGACTCTAGATATTTCACAAAATGCTGGTTTATCACACTTTACATAGGGTTGGAAAGCGCTGGTACGTAGTTTTCGGGGTATTGGCCTCAAATATGTTTTCATTATTTTTCATTATCACGTGTTGTTGATTGCTATATCTGTCAATGATGACGGTGGCAAAACAGACTGAATAATTGACAACTAATTGGATAGATGTAACCTCAAAAAAATGTCTTCAAAAGTTCCAGTTGCTAGTCCCTATATCTTCTTGATTTTAGGGAGTTATTCCGCCTTTGTAGCAGCGGTATTCGTGAGTGCTGTGATACCCCTAGGAATTCTCAAAAATAACTCCCAATAATTGAAAAAGAAAACTTTAATGCCTTATACATGTTGCACCCAAACATATGATGGACAGACTGTCGTGTAATTGCTTTTATTTGTCAAATTGATTTATTCCATTAAAACCAATTACGTAAGCATTTTCACTACAAATAATCATTATTGTCTTGAAATGAATCAATGAATGGAACATTTTTTCCAGTGCCATTCAAAATTAATCCAATTCATGGTTTGATTAAACTGGATACTTCAAAAAAAAAAAAAAATTAACAAATTTTCCCCATAAATCCATACAAACAACATTTTTTGTTTCTTTGAACCTCAAGTATATCCACTCGTTCCCCCAAGTGCTTGAATTCAATACATTGAACTGATAAGATGGATTACAGACGAAATCTGTTTGAAATATGTTTCAATGGTTATGATGACTCATAGTGTACGCATCGAATTTTGTAAAATTTATGGAACTTATTATTCATATTCTCCATTGTGTGTGTGTAATGTGTTGTGGCAGAGGTTCTTAAATTTGTTTCTTAACTACATTGAATTTTCCATATGCTTTTTAGTAGAAGTATAAATCAAATCATTTAATACCATTTTAGATTAAATAAGAAAGAAAAAGGAAAACTTTTTATTTGTGAAACACTGACATTCAAATTTTCCCCCAGTTACGAAAAGAAAACGGTTTGTATCAGCGTGGCATATAGAAATGCATGTTGTATTCAACACAAGAGAGTAGGCCATTATCTGTTGATACAAAGTGCATATGTTGCAAGCTTTCATGCCGCTTTTTTATTTTGTTTTTTTTAAAGCAACCAAATGCGTAATTTGTAATAGAAATTCTTCACAATTGAAATACGGCCTAATTCAAATGACAGGAAAACAAAAAAAGTTATTGCGTTCAGTTATGTTAAGTGTCTGAAAGCATTAGAGAAATTCGATGTTATTGCTTAATTAGCAAGTCTGGTATGAGGGCAGAAAAACCATATGTATTTATAATACGTTTAAGCCAATCAAGTCTATTAACACAGACTGTATATCAGGTATATACTATTAATAAGTGGGCTTATTGTTAAACCTTATGATACGTGAACTGCTGTATGTTAATACACACTTCTGATAAAATGCGTAATATGAATGCTTAAATTCTTTGCATTGTAATTTTTACAATTTTTATTTATTAGCTGAAAAGCTAATTTTTAATCCTTAATAAAAAACATTTAAAAATAAACTACAAGTAAAATAGAACATGAACTCAATGCATTAAACATTGCTGTCTAAATCACAAAGAATTTGAAGTGAATTTTATGCAGAGACAAGAGCATGCTTTTTTAATGTAATTTATAGCGATTTCAATTTGTTTTCGCGTACTTGTTAAACAAATTATATTAATTAACAAATCTAAGTATTCTTCCATAAAAAATTAAATTTGTATTCTTTCAAAATATCGTATTACTCTTGCGTAAATTTAGCTCTATTTCTTATTGCTATTCTTTATCTGGAAGAGAAACAAAATTGACCATTCTTCATACATATGAATGTATGTATATGGTGTTATAGTAAATGTACTTGAACATGTGTTAACTTTTCACATTCCTTTTTCTCTTTTATAAAAACTTATGTACAGAAAGACAGGTGTTATGGTATACAATATAATAATTAATATAATGCCACACTCATGAGAGATTAACATAGATATGTAATAAAGAAAATAACAATGTATCTGACATTATAAACAAAGGTTTAAATTCTTAGAACACACTGTGGATGATCACCTCTAACTTTCCTTTCTCTAAGTATGTATGACCTTCTCGCCTTCCCATGAGTAATGGTTGGTATGCAAGCTGCCATCCCAACAAGCACATCTATGGATCTAAGAGTACTTTAAATTTTCTATGTAGTTGTATTTGGAATTTATCTATTCATTTAACATAAATTAAAAGAAATTCAAAAAGACAATCGGGATTAAAAACTCAAAATAAAACAAAAAATAATTCATTGAAGCGTATGATTAATATTTAATTGTCTCTATAATAATAACATATCAACCATACGTCATGTAGTGAAATCATACATGACCAATTCACACGACTTTGTATCGTGTATGTTGTATTAAATACACTTTTCTTTTGTGAACGCTCGGTGTTATGCAGTATTGTGTACTTCGTATTCCAAATATCCAAATAAGTGATAAGAAGAAGAAAACCATAATTATTTGATTTTCAAATAACAAAATGAAAAATATTACGGAAAAAAAAAATAATTCATTTTCTATACGAACAATACAATTTTGTAATGTTAATTGTTGACTCAGGTAGTTGACATATAAAATATTTTGTATTTCCATTCTTCTTCTTGACTGTTGGCATTTACATAAACTGACAGCACTAAAGTCGCCGTGGTCTAGTAGGTAGTGTGTTTTACATATTAGACGTGAGGCCACGGTTCAAACTACAGTTCAGACATCAAAACCAAAACATGAAAAAATATTTTTTCGGTTCTGGCAATAAGCTTACACTGTTGTATATTCGCCCAACAATACATTCAATACAACGATGCAAGGGCTTGTGTGATTTGTCCAACTGTATTTAATTGAAAACAAAGCTAAGAACATACAGTGACTTCCATAATGGTACAGAAAGCTTAATTTTTTGTTTTTATTTGAAAAAAAATGTTGGTCATACTTGGTGAGAAGTAACGTGCAAAAGATGGTTTCGACGTTTCAAAGATAACGATTTTTATGTGAGTTATGAATGAACGTGAATGACCACCAAAAAATTTGATTACGTTGAATTGCAAACAAATTTTGATAGAGACGACACTTTGAGTTAGAAACGAATGGCAAAAATATGAAATGTTGCTCAACAAGCCATAGATGGAAAATTTTGCTTCAACGACAGGACAAACGATCAGCGTTGCATTGAATTGTTACCAGAGATGAAAAATTGATTTATTTTTGCATAATAATCGAAAAAATCGCGGGTTAGTCTGCGTAAACCATTAACTTCTTAACATTGTCTTCAAAACAAGATTGGAAGCTTTTCACCTGACTTGGCGGCTGTGGACTACTATTTGTTTTCATCGATGGAAAACATATTGACTGCGCAACACTTCGATTCCTTGGAGAAATCAAAAATAGTGTGACTAATTGGTTTCCCTTAAAAGATAAGATTTACATTAAATTGCGATTTATTTTCCCATTAAAAATTTGTTTTTATTTTTTTTTTCTTTTCACTGTATACTAAATAGTATAAACTGAAAGTCGTAAGAGTTTTTTAGCAGACAAATTAATTTTTGATAACTCCATTATACACAAACGATAAAATTTCTTGTCGGATTAACAAATAAAAAAAAACTTAACAACTGTCTCTGTATTATCTTCCATACTTTAAAATAAATTTTACAGTGTTTCATTTTAATTTAATTTCTACTCAAGAAGGAATCAACAAGTGAGTTGCAGATACAAATATTTGTTGTTCAAATCTGCCTTCCTTTTCTATTCAATACAACTTATATACAACGTATGTATATCGTATCATAATGTCTAAACAAGTTGTGTAATAATTTTAATTAAGTTCTCAGCACTTAGCTTTGCAGACAGTAATGTCTTCTTAACGTCATAGATAAAAACTAACAGATTGTGTTTTAAATATTTAATTAAATTGTTTCTTAAGAGATACATTAAAAATGATACAATTACAGTTCAGGAAAAGAAGGAGACTTATATGAAGATTTTAAATAGAATTTTGAATTTTGATGAACAATTTCAATAAGTTTATTAAAATTGTTAAGATATTATTGTTGTATTATTATTGTATTGTATATCAAATAAGCATGAGGGCATTTGAAATCTAAATTTTACAAAATATAAATTTGAATTAATATATGTATGCAAATCTGTTTGGTTTAAAAGCAGGCCTAGAGTCAGAACTATGTATGTACGCAAGATGACATGTGTACACAAAATGACATAAAATTATATTTTTCAATAACAGAGTATGGGTATGAATATTCCTTAAAGCATAAACTTCCGCTTGGAAAATAGTCACGTGGTTTGCCACAGGCTTTAAATATTCCACTAGTACTGCAATTCCATGGTGATTTGACAAAGCGGACAGAATATGGGACAACTAATTGTATATATTTTTACAAAAATGGAAGCGATGTAACACAACGTTTTACACTACACAAACAAATACAACGAACTTGTTACAAGTAAACCAACAACATCAGTATGAATGAAAAGGGGATATATAAGTAAGAGAGAACGCAACAACAAGCAATGTGAACAAAATACACAAACAACAATGAAGTCGCAATAGAATTCTCGAGAAAGCGAAACCACGAATGTTCGACTTCAAGAAACTTCATCAGACTGATTACGTGAGCATATAAAAAGGCAAGACAAAGCAGGCAACGTGTAGTAAGGATTCAATCAGTCTTGTGTGAAGGCGCATTGCGTGTGAAGAAAACAGTCATGATGTCACTTCTCCAAAATTTTCTTTACTGTCTTTACTTCTGACAACTTTTATTAGATAAAATGGTAATTTAAACCAACATATGTATACATTTACATATTTTTATCGTAAGTGCATACACACAGCCAATAACAATTATTTCATCAGTTTTTAAATTCAATTATTTCATCCTAGAATTGTGTATACATATGTATGTATATCATACTTCTATCTAAAATTAAAAACACATTATTCCAACCGCGTACTTAGGACACATACATATATACATATGTTTTTATCGTTGACATTGATAAATGTTGAATATTGAATATTCTATTACTCACATACATAATTCAAATAAAAGAATTAAAAAAAGCTTTTATTCGTTTTGTAGGAGCAAAGCAGAGGCCGGAATGTGGGGAAGTAGGGAGTAAAGAAATTTTCTAATAAAATATTCCAACACAATAATTATAAACAAAATTTAATTATACATGAAGATAATACGTATTAAATTGGTATAAGAAGCTGGTAAATAAATCTATAAAGCAGAATGGAAAGCACACATTGTAAACACAACAAAAAAATAATTCGTTAAATTAAAGTACAAAAATATTGTTACGTAAATGATAAATCAAGATACTGATGTTTTACTTTTACATCGCTTAACATTGAAATTATAAAAAAAACCTACAAAAACAAAACAATGCAGTAAACAAAACTGCAAATTATCGCACTGCGTAATATAACAACAAACCCCGGCATAAAAAATGGTAAACAAAAAAACAAAAATACAATAACAAACACTACAAGAATAAACAAAATACACAAACAACATTAATGTATGTAAGCAATGATGTTTACATTTATAGATATTTCGATAAGGCGAAGTCATGAACATTCGCCTTCAAGAACATTCAGCAGACTGTTTACCCTGCCATATAAAAGGCAAGGCAAATCAGGCGCGTGAGTTAGTGAGTCAAGTCAGTCTGGTGTGAAGACGCGGTGTGTTTGAAGAGAGTAATCGTGGTTTGAAGATCTCCATTACAAAGATCTGTCGAATAATTGTCTAGTAATTGTTGTTGTTAAAGTCGCCGTTGTCTTGTTGGTAGTGTGTTGGCTTATTAGACGTGAAGACACGGTTCAATTCCCAGGTCAGACTTAAAAACGAAAATTTGAAAATATTTCTTCGGCGATTTCCTTTCAGCAGATTTCTCTCTGAGAAAATAAAATTGCCATGAAAAGTTTCTCAAAAAAATCTGTCATTCGGAGTCGACTTTAAACTGTAGGTGCCGCCACTCACGTATAAAGTTAACGAACCCAACATAAGTGGTCTGAGAAACTAGGTCGTAATCCTGACTGAGAGGTTGTAATCACCAATCCTCCTTAAGTTGCCATTTAAACAACAAAAGATATCTTTTAGTCGATTTATTTTCTTCTTATTGTAGCTCACGAGAATAAAATTACGAGAATAAACTTAAAATTTTTTTCCTCAGTACATAAATTTTTGAATATTTAAGCTATTATTTCTGCATTTTGTATCGTTTTACTTTTTTTTTTTAAGAAAAAAAATAATTTCAATATGTGACGATTTCATCTACCCTGTGTTACTTTTGGGAAATATATGTAAGTGTTCAAAAAATAATGCTTTTTATCTGCAAGTGTGAACATGATATTGATTTGATTTCAACATTTCATTACAATGTTGCGTATGAGAAATATTGAAAATGCTCATACGTCCCATGGGAAATTAAAAATTCTTTGCATGTGTAATAAATAAAACTGTTTTGATACAAACGGCCAACGACCGATAGCTAAACAGATGACAAAAATACATTTCTTTTTTTATTATACGGTTTTCAATAAGCAAATAACCAACTTTTATACAAAATTAGTCCCTTCGATTTCATATAAAAAAGACCTAAAGTATATGACTATTGAAATTCGTGTTGTTTTGTTATTTCGTTGTACTTTGATTCTTTATTCTGCAGTAATTTAATCATAAAAATAAAAAGTATTGAAGCCTATGAATAGAGACAAGTAAATAAAGTGTAGTCGTTCATGTTGTATTTATTGATTCTGTACAATACTTCATACTCCTGATTATAAAGAATCAGATTATCTAGAGCAGTTGGCAACCGACCATAATTTTCATAGAAAAATCATCTGCAGCGATAATGGTGGATCAGCCCCTGTGATCTAACATTCACCCTAGGAAACCAAACCAGTTCCAATAAATATTTTTGTTGCAGCAATCTTTATATTGAAGAGTTCAGTAAAAAAAAATTAACTTCAGCCCCTTCATGGCAAGAGAAGAAGATGAAAAATAGTCTCCTCTTGTTTCTCAGACCCACAACTTCTGCAGAAGGGAAGGAAATAAAATCTCCACCGAAAAGCCTTCCAATACACAATGACCCATTAAAATAGCAATTGTGCGATGTGTGGATAGCCATGCGACCTAAGGGCAGAAGACAATGCCTTTGTGTAAAACGAAGAATTCGAAGGCAATCAGGGCAAATATGTCATGTAAGTTACGGGAGATTGTAAGCTTTGTACCAATCCATCATTGTCAATTTCCCACGATATATCCTAGCCTATCCCCGAACCCATCAATTAATTAAATATGAATGATCTGAAGTTTGCCTGAGAAATTCTCGTCATTCATGGATGAGGATTATGCATGATCGCAGTGTGGCTGTTATAGTAGGTAGGTACGTTTAAGATCATGCCTGTCGGCATACATCTAAGCCACAAAGTAGGATTGTTGGGCGCTCACCTTTGAGAGATACCAACGTATTATATGACTGTAGTACACTTCCTCTGAGACGTGTTATAGTATCATTTCCGAAACATTTAGATCTCTAGCTTACGAAAGCAGGGTAATGACATGAAAATATGTTCCTTCGTTTCAATGGCTTCACTTTATGGACGTATTTATCACTTTTTACCATGTCTATATGGCTTAAGTGTACATGTAAGTCAAAGTATCCCATGAGTATGCTAATTAGTGTACTCAAGTCACCCATGCTCAGTCTTACTTATGGTTTAAATCTCATCGAAATTGCCCTAGAGTAACTTCTTAAAAACTTTGTAAACATTGCCCAATAGCCTCACTAGTCTTTCTCAGCTAAGTTTTCAATGCTGGGAAGGTCATTGAGTTAACTAAGCTTAAGGTATGAAATTCTCTGACTCTATTATACAGAATTTGTTTTTTCTAATTTCTAATTACACCTTGATGACTACATACATACATAGTACGTCATCACAATCCTTCAGTCGGGATTACGACCTAGTTTCTTAAACCACTTAATTTTATACATGGGTGGCGGGGGACCTGTAGTTTAAAGTAGATTCCGAACGACAGATATTTGAGAAACTTTTCATGGCAATTTTATTTACTCTCAGAGTTTTTGCAAGAAATTTGCTGAGAGGAAGTCGCCACAGAAATATTTTTTCATATTTCGTTTTGATGTCTGACCTGGGTGTGAACCGAGGCTTTACGGCTATTAAGCCAACACACTATCTATTTGACTACGGTGACAACCTTGCCTTAATGACTAGATACCTATTTAATTAAGTAGTAATTTAAGTAAATTAAGGAGTAATTGTTCCTCGCCTTTGTTAAAAATCCAGGATAATTATTGATCTTGTATCCGTGGATGGTATTGCCATAATTTTCATTTGACTGTCAGTGAAGATATTTAAATTCTTATATGTCCAGTTTATCAGTAGACAAATATAACTGTTCTATGCAATTTCCAAACATATTATTTTTGCCAACAAAAACAAACTCTCTCTATCAAGTTTATTGTCTCAAAAAGTTTTCAGTATTTCTATAAGAAATTTCTAAAAAAGTTTTCTATTTTCCCAATTCTTATGATTCAATTATCGTTTATCACCGACTGTTCATCTTATAAATTTCGGTGCGAAAAGACTAGCTAAAGCAATTTATTTTATTCATTTGTTTCTTCGCAAAAATTTCCATGACAAAACTGAAAAAAAAAAAAATTGCAACACAAAGACAAATGACAATAATATTTCAGTTTGTGAAAATAGTTTGTGGAGTAGTATTGTACTCTACACAGGAGGTTAAAGAAGTTTGAAAGAGTGTATAGCATAGCATTCAAGTCAATACTAGTTTTAAGTATTCGTAGTGAAATAAATTACTACTTCAAATGAAGGTCAATTAGATAAATTTGCTTCAAATTAAAGGCCTCTTTAATAACCAAGCGCAGAAGCCATTGTATTTAGAAAATCTATAGAAATATTTGTGATCATTTTAGACGATAGCATACATGTCGATACGATACATACGATATACTCTGTTGAATTTTACTTTCTATTCCATAAATTCTTACAGTTTTATTTTGTACAATGAAATGACTCTCTATGATATAAAGACTTACGTTTGGAAAATTTCCATTTTTTATATCATATACAGTGGGCACAAAAATAAAGTGTACACAACCATTTTTTATAATTCACTTCATTAATTTAGTTGGGTAATCACAGGAAGTAAATTTCGAGAATCTTTGATCTCTCAGGATACTGAAAACTGAGTTACAGATGCAGATTTATTTGCCGCATGCTTCAACGTGTATCGCTGTTCTAAAGCGGCACAGATATGTTGGAAGGCAATGAACTTGGAAAATCTGGATAAGAGTGAAGTAAGTATGATGGTAAGAATTCCTATGGAGAACTCAACAGTATAGATACTCATGATGAAGAAGAGATATCATCAAAACATTCTTACTAAAAAGAAATTTGTTTAGAAATTTTTGACGCGTGAAATATGGAGTATCTTTTGATTTACATTGTATGACTTTTTTTGCCTTAAAAAATTTGTTTGTCTTTTTTTTTCTTTTATATTTTTGCAAAAATGATAAATCAAGGTACTAGTGTTTTGCTTCTTCTTCGCTTAACATAAGAATTATAAACAAAAGTAACAAAAACAAAGAATGCAGTAAACAAAACTGTTTACAAATTATAGTACTGCTTTATGTAACAACAAACACCAGCATAAATAAATGGTAAACAAGTAAACAAAGATACAACAACAAATACCGGCATAAAAAATGGTAAACAATGATTTGGCGAAGTCGTGAACTTTAGCTTTCCAGAACATTCATCGGACTATTTACTTTGCCATATAAAATTATAGGCAAAGCAGGCATCTTAGTGAGTGAAGTTCAGTCAGTCTTGTGTAAAAACACGGTGCGTTTGAAGAGATTAATCGTGATTTGAAGATCTCGGTTGCTCATATTTTAAACGTTTTTAAAAGGTAAAAATGTAAGAATATTTTAATTTTATAATCCTTTCAATACCTTTTAAAAATAACAATAAGAAACATTGGAACTGAATTGTAACAAATGCAGTTGTATACTTAATTTTAACGCTCACGTTATAATAACAAATATAACCACATAATCTCGTTAGAGTATATTTAGCATTGAAGAAAATGCCAGTGATTTAAAATTGAGACGATGTTATGCAAAATCGTCTAAGAAGAGACATGGAAAGAAAGTGTGAAAATAATAGTTTCTGGGTTAAGCTTGCTGAACAGATTTATATACACGTAATAAATAAGCTGACATGCTTTTAGCAAAATATTTTGATAATGATATCCTGCATAATAAATAAATAACAACTGAATACGTAATATTACATGAGCAAAATTTAAAAGACTTTTAAAATAAATAACCAAAAATACCGTAACGTTGACCTATTTTTACATAATGCATACGAATATTTTTTGGCATGATTTAAATGGGATTATTTCCCATTATTGTAGTTGTGGTTTTTAAAACACTAAAGTACTCGAGGATATTTATAAAGTTTTTTATTTCATTGTTCTTCTCATTTTATACTTAAAATATGAAAAATTTGTGAAAAAAAATTGTTTTTTAAGTAATAAGTACCAGCGGTACATAAACATTCCCCATTGTGTTAACACTTTCCATGACAACTGATAAATTATGAGAACTGTGGAAAAAAATTAAATAGATTATTGCAATTGCAAAGAATGTATAAATACCATTCTTAAAAAAGTTCTCAAGTGAATGTACATTATTGTTCTATCTGGTAGTATAAACCAAAAAATTTGTTTTTTAAACAGCACTTCCTTCAAATTACTAAAACTATTGTTACGTTTTTGCCCTTTAAAAACGTTTAAAGTATGAGTTCGTAGACTGCAAATAAAATAAAAATTAATTTTGTGTTTAGTTTTAATTAAAATTCATTATTATTCGCACAATTCTGTGTGCCACTGTTCACCACTTTATGTAAACAACAATTGCTTTGTTTGTTATTCCTCTGTTCACATCCTTTGCATAAATAATAACAATTACTAGACAATTGTTCGACAGACCTTCGTAATGGAGACTTTAATCTACGATGAATGTTCTTAAAGGCGAATGTTCGTGGCTTCGCCTTCTCGAGATCTCTATAAATGTTAACGTCGCTGTTTCATTATTGTTGTTTGTGTATTTTGTTTACATTTATTCTTGTAGTGTTTATTGTTGTGTTTTTGTTTTCTTATTTACCATTTTTTATGCTGATGTTTGTTGTTATATTACTCAGTGCGATTATTTGTAATCAAGTTCATTGTTGTGTTTTTGTAGCTTTTATTTATAATTTTAATGTTAAACGATGTAAAAAGAAAACAAATTTTTTCCAAATTTTTTCACTTTTGTAACACAACGTATAAAATATTACATTATTAATGGGCATACCAATTAATACCAATTAATAGTTTTTAAAAATTTTCGCTGACTGCATGTCGTACTAAAATTAATTTTGTTTAATTTTGATTTTCAAACTCGCATTGGATGCACACTTTTACAGAAATTCGTATGTTCTTGTTTCTAGAGAAACATGAATATTTTCATATTCTGTTTTGGGTTGCTTCTTAATTTAAATTGCGTTTTCAACTTTCCTAAAAAAGAATATCAAGAACACCAAAAAATTTCCTTAAAAAGAGAGCCAAATATAATAAAATGAACACAATGTAGTTTAAGCAGCAAGTACGAGAATATTTAGTTACAGCAGCACTCCATGCTTACCCCACTTAATGTATAAAACATATCGTTTAAACATCTGCTACATGAAACGCTAATGAAACAGTGAAAATAGTTAAAGGTTAAGTGTTAAGATCATAATACCATATAAAAATGAATTGAATTAAAAACCAGATGACAATATGAATATTTAGATTTGAGTCTGGACGAGGGTAAAATCCTTTTTAGCACAAAGAGAAAACTAATTAAGGGCAATAATGGTAACCATTAAAAAATATTGGCGAAACTTATCTTTAATAGTAATAGCAAAACAACAATGACTGTTTGTTATTATTTTTATATTACTGTAATGTTTACTGTAATATACTTACACACAATACACCTGACAGTTAAGAATGTGCAACGGTTCATACGAATAATTAGCATGTCTTTATTGCTACATCGATCTTAAAGGTAAAAAAGACCATATTTTTCAGTGTGATTTGCTGTTGAAAGGAAGTGCTTGGCATTACCTTATCTGAGATCTAATCTACTCAAATAGCTTAATTTTTGGGTGTATAATTCCAATGAAATAAATATAAACTACATAGACAAATAACATTACATTCATAATTGATCATTACAACCCTCCAGTTAGAATTACGACCTAGTTTCTCACATCACTTATGTTGTGTGCGTTAATTTGTATACACGTGTGGCAGTATCTACAGTTTAAAGTCGACTCCGAACGACAGATTTTTGAGAAACTTTTCATGGCATTATTTACTCTCAGAGTCTTTGCCAGAAATCTGCTGAGAGGAAGTCACCGCAGAAATATTTATTCATATTTCGTTTTCATATCCAACCGGGGATTTGAACCACGGCCTCATGTCTAAAAACACTACACACTACCTACTAGACTACGGCGACTTCATCGTTTCTTATTAGAAAATAAGCTAGTATGGTGAATGGCTAGCACTATGAGCCTATATCGTTTGAATTTTTGGTTCAAGAACTAATTTGTTAAACACCAACGATATTTCGATACAGCGACGGTACTTTCTCTTCAGTAGAGCCTCTGTTTACTGGCTTCCTTTTGATGCAATTTAAAGATTCTGTGTTACTTCCTATGGACCTAAGGTTTATGTCGGCAAGCCAGCAACTGTCGAAGAACTGGAGTTCATTATTCAAGACTTCATTGATACCTTACGGCCATGCCTTAAAAATTATTTAACAGAGAGTAATGAAAACAATTTGTTTTACTTGTATGTCTGGCTTGTATTATTATTTTAAGCTTTCAAAACTTCTTAAATACATAAACCTAATTAGCCATATAACGAATAACAACCACGGACTGTATTAGAACGAAACGAAAAAGGTCGACAATTGAATCCCACATCCACATATGTCGTTCAATCAGCATTATTTTGCAAACAAATTTAAATGTGCTTGTATGTAAAGAACTTGAAACGTAATCATAAACTAAAGAAAAACACCTATGATAAGTGTGTGACACATTTCCATCACACCTAAATTTATAAATATTCATCACAGATTCAAATATCTCAGTCTACAAGTGGTAGTCTGAGTCTGATTTTCATTGACGCAAATGTTTTTAATTTTTCTTTTGGTTATGTTACGAGAACCAACAGTCTTTAGTAGGTAGAAAACCACAAATCTGACAAGATTTTGATGATGGAAATTTTGATTTAAAAACCAAAATTCAAGGAAAAAAAACTTTGAAAACTTACGATCATACATTTGAGAATTTGAGCATTGGGTATGCAAACAGTGTTGGTAATAATAATAGTGAGAATTTATTTTTTGAATATAATGGGTACACATTCATTTAGGTACAGTGAAAAGAAATTGAAGCTGACACACATTTCGAAGTTCCTGACGACAGTGACGTTCATAGATAGCTCCGCCTGTATCTAATTATGACCCCAAGAAAAATCTCTAAAACCAATTCTATATAAATAGTTTTTGGTCAGCATAATCGATTAATTATGTTCACAATCGGGAGAACTGTGCCTAAGGTTCAGCAAAATCAGGTCTGTAGGTGTTATGAAAACATCCAATGAAAGATTGGTAAGTTTGTTCTGCTAAAAACGTTGCTGCTGTTCGTGATAGTGTAGCAAAAGAACCTTCAACCTCAACTCGTTGTCGAGCCTTACAATTACAGCTCACGAACATCACTGATGCCAATTTTGCATAAATATTTGAATTTACACGCTTGCAAGGTTCAATTGACGCATGAGCTGAAGCCTACAGACCATTTCAAGCGTCGTCAATACGAAAATTTAAACAGACAGAAGGGAGTGGTGACTTTACTAAGGAAATCATATTCATCGGGACGAACTTAATCGATAACAACACCTGTACGTTAGATCTGTACAGCGAAGATCTTCAAACCACGACTGTTCTCTTCACACGCGTCTTCACACAAGACTCGCGTAAACAGTCTGATGAAGGTTCTTGAAGTAAAATGTTCGTGTGTTCGCCTTCTAGAGATCTCTATCGTAACTTCATTGTTGTTTGTGTATTCCGTTCACATTACTTGTTGTTGCGTTCGCTTTCTTGTCTATCCCCTTTTTTCTTACTGATGTTGTTGGTTTGCTTGTGACAAGTTCGTTGTATTTGTTTGTGTAGCTATTTGCTTAATGTTTTCGTAACAATATTTTATTTTTTTAATTATACTTTCAAACTAAAGAATATTTCAAATATTTTATGTGTACCTATTGGTACGTCCACCACTGTTAGTCACATGTATGCTTATCTTGCTTAGGAAGATAAACACAAACATATTCATAGCCAAGCGCATTTACTACAGATATTGGTAGAAAACATTTCTTAATTGAAGGCTTTAAAATTCAAATACGTTTTGCAATTTTTGAAAATCAAATGCAGTACAATATTAGAGACGTCTGTCGTCAGAATTGCTTAAGGCTTTTGAATGAGAAAAAATAGTAAAATATAGGCAACAAATTTTCATTGAAAAGTTAATTTTTGTGGACATAGGGCAAAGATTTTTTTTTTTGGTAATTACTGCAGTTGTGAACAATTTTCAATAGAATACTGATTTTCCTAACAAATTTTCTTTTTATTAACAAAATTTTGATTTTTGATACTACCGCTCATAATAATGTTAAGCAGTAAATCTAAAAGAAAATAGTTTCGAGAAATATTGTTAAAGGCCAGAGGAATCTTATTAGAGTACAAAATATAAGTGATTGTGTTTGTGAAAGCGGCTGAGGCTTTAACACCTAGAAACACCACCGAGAATATACCCGCTATGAGCTGAAGTATTGAGGATGATGCAAAACAGCCTTATGTCAACGTTCGCAGCAATTAAACATCAAACGATCCACATTATTCAACATTTTGTATCCTGATCTCCAATTAAAATCCAGAATTATAACCGAATAATCACTCATTACATCGTCAAATCGTTTCTTACGCCACCAAAAAACAGGAAGAAAACGATTTTTTTGTTTTTAATAAAATAATCTTCACCGATGATGTCCACTTTCAGTCCACAAGCAGAATTGTTATATTTAGGATGAAAAGTATCCAAAATTTTTTTGGAGCAACCATCACATCTACAAGAAGTTACGGTTTGATGTGGTACTTTTTTTTTTAACGAACCTGGAAATGCGATTACGACCAATGAAAATCACTACAGAGAGATGATCCGAAGCTTGTTGTGGCGATAAATCGATGATTTGGTCACAGAGAATATGAGATTTCAACAGGATGATACCATTTGTCACACAGCAAAAGAAGCGTTTAATCATTTAATATTTTAAAAGAAAAGTCCGAAAATCGTATTAGGAGTCATGCGATTTGACACCTTAAATTTATTTGGGGTTTTTTAAAATCAAAAATGTACGGCATTAATACCTCAATAGTTCAAGAGCTTAAACTTAACATTAACCAGCAGATATCAACCATTACATACATACATATATACATACACAATTGGTCATTAAAATCCTACAGTCAGGATTATGACCTAGTTTCTCACACCACTCATGTCGTGTGCGTTAATTTTTATACAAGAGTGGCGGAACCTACTGCTTAAAGTCAACTCCAAACGACAGATTTTTGAGAAGCTCTTCATGGCGATTTTATTTAATATCAGAATTTTTGCCAGGAATCTGCTGAGAGGCAGTTGCCAAAAAATATTTTTTTTAATAGTTTCGTTTTGATGTCTGACCTGGGGTTTGACCAGTGGCGTTACGTCTAATAAGCTAACACACTACCTACTAGACTACGGCGACCACTAAGGTCACCCTTAACAACAGTTTATTTATAGATATAATATTGGGAGTCTGCCTAGTCAGTAGGAGGGGTCAAAATTCCTATTTTATTTTTTTTTTTTTCATTTCACAAATGCACTTTGAAACATTGTAAAAGCCCATTATCTTTCCAGTTTTGTTTTAATTTTTTTGTATTTAGTTTTGCTTTTACCTAAGTGTGTAGTGAATTACTATGGATTATTAAGAAAACCATACAAAAACCAAAAAAATGTAATCCCTACTCCTATAACTTTCTCTACGGCATCCCACCACAATTCTCTGCATGAGTACGAGGCATTCACTGTATGTTTAAAAAAACCATCTTCGTTAACGTACAAATATTTAACAATTTATTAACTGTAGAGAAAATAAAAAAGAACAACAACACTTAGTAAAATATTGCAGTCAGTAAATCAATTTGTAACATATTCATGGTCAATTTTATTGATTTACTTTGTTATACATTAAATCACTGCGGAATAACTACAATCACCAGCAATAAATTGCGATCATTTATAACAATGTGTTCCAGTCTCATCAAGCAATCACAGTAAATTAGGGTGTAGATGGTAACAAATTAATCTCGGTCTTCTAGAAATAAAATAAAGGAAAGAAAGTTGAGCAAGAAGAAATATTTTGTACAATGATGTATTGAAAGAATTCAATGAATTATTGAACCTCAAATGAATACGCAAATTAGCTACGAATAGTAGTGCTTTGGATAATTTTTTTTTATAGAAATCTTCAATGAAGCATATAACGGGCCTTTCAGTAAAAGCTTTATATTTTTTAATGTAAATAAAAAAGGTGTATGTGAGAAATGACTATTAATGCCGTTATGTGTGAAATATATCATTCAACGTCCTCCATGGCTTCCTTGGATGAAGCGCATTGGAAATGTAAAATTTTCAATGAGTTTTGTGCATGTATCAGTCTAAATTTGACTGATTGCATGGGTTAAGTTAGCTTTAAGGACTGCTGTAGTTTTTGGATTATTAGCTCACATTTGTCATTTAATGGAGTCAAATCAGACAATTTATATTGCTAGTTCTTAATCCCTTCACGTGAAATGATCACGCACTTCAACTGCTCGTGCAGTATAAGCAATGTGGCATGAGCTGTAAGGCTCATATGGTTTCAACAGAACGCAGCTACGCATCACACAGCTCATGACGCATTGGGTATTTTGCAGGAGCAATTTGAGGGCATGGTCATCTCACGTGATGTGATGTGAACCAGAGATTAGCATTGAATCATTTCTTTGAAACTCAGAAGTAATCATGAAATTTTGAGTATGAGTTACTCAACAGTATTGAAATTCAACTACGCTGATTCATTCGTACTCGCTATAACATTGATTTATAAGTACAGGTTGCAATGAGTATGAGTACAACGTTGACATCAAACTCATAACACGAAATATGTTTCATTCGTAAGCCTACACATTCAGATTCATGAATTTAGAAAAATACTCATAATGCTCATAAATCATTCGAATCATTCGACAAAACTTACAGTCTTAGTTGTTGTTGCATTTACAAAAAAAAGAAGAAAGAAATAGACAAAGACAGCAAGCAAAGCAAAACACAACCTTCTAGTGAGTATTGTAGCGTTCGTACGCGAATTATACTTATTTTGTGATTCTTGTAAATGTTGAGTAGAGGAGAGTCATCAACACATATCATGGGTATTGTTAAGTATGAGTACGATGAGTATTTCAAACTTTGAATACGAGTAGTATGAGTATCATATTAAAATAAAGTATAAATGCGTATAAGTATCAGAAATTATGAGTATGATTCGATCCTACTCATCTTTTTGAATACTCATTGCTAATCTCTGATGTGAACTGGCCCCTGAGATCGTGTGATTTGACACCGTTAGACTTTTTCTTGACTCTTTGAGTCGCCATTAAATGCGAATGTGCTTTAAACCATAATTTCAATGATATCTGACACACACTTTTATTTACTTAAATTCAAGGATTGAAAGCGCTTAGAAAAGTCACTAATAAATAAATATTATATGTATTGATTTATTTTTGTATGGAATATTTTTTTTTTGCGATGCAAAGTATGTTCAATACAAGATTCTTTTGCTTGGAAAATAAGGTTAAAATTGACTGTAGCTTCCAACAGAATTAATTTTGTTGTTGCTGTTGTTATGGATTGAAGTTTATTTATCGATCAAGAAATTCCTGTTTTCCTTCTGCATCATTTGTTTATAACACTGCGAATTCATCGAGATGAACGTAAGTGTTACAATTGTCGCCCTCTGCTTCAGAATTTTCTGTCTGAATAATACTTTTGTTTTCGTCTTATATAGGCTGGCAAGGCATTAAGGTTGAGCAATTCTTTTGTTAGGTAAATATCTCAGACATTGACAGAAAATTGTTTGTTAAATCCTGCAAACCCCGGGAGAATAAAATACCTTTTTTTTTTCTTCTTTAAGGCAATGTAGTTGAAACTTTTTCTGCACTTGCCTGTGTCTTTTAGGGGTGCTTGTGTACATTGTGTAAATAATGAAAACGACTTGGTGGACTTTGACAAAAGCATTGGAAATTGTTTCTTGTCGTCTTTTGTTTCTTAAATTTCTATTGAATTTGTCTTTATAGCTTTCATTGCATTTATTTTTAATTATTAATTAAAATACACCATTGATTACAATAATTACGTTAATACAAGCAAATGAAATTTAATTTAATCAATACGAACGTAAACAATGAATACCAATAGGCACTTAAAATTTATTTTTTTAGATTTGCTCTTCAGTGAGTCTTCCTCTTTCCTTTTCGATAAAGTTTTCCAATACGTTTTGGAGCTGCCTTAACGCCATCTAAGATTTTCTTATGTTTTCTTGACATGCACCATGCACCATGTATATCAGGAAAACGACTTAGAAATCGTTCACTGTTTAGAGGACTTGTTTCTGCCCTTTAATAATAATTTTACTAAAAACAAAAGCTTAGTTTAGAAACCTTTGAAATTCCAATAAACATTGGAATTGTATGTTCAAGTTTGTTTTAATAGACAATCTAATCAATAAAGATAATATAATCAACGTATGTGTAGCAATCAAAATCTGTCTTTTATAGATACATTTCCTTACATGTGTTGTTGCATAATGGTGCCAAGGCTCAGTATTATTATGCTTAGAAAGGCACAAACGCATTATAAAATAATAAATGAATAGCTAGTGTATATTGCTTGTTAATTATCTATAATACTAGGAAACATTGATTGGTTTTGCATAAACTATTCAATTCTGTATTTCGAGTTGTATTTGAAGATACCACATGGCTTATGAAATATAATCTATAAAGCATCGTACTGACCATTGAATGGTCAGACAATGAATATCGTTTCGCTGTTACAACGCTATTTTGGTATGAATGGTAAGAAGAAGATATTTTGGTATGACAAAAATACTAAGCATTGTTTTACAATTAAACATATTGTTAAATTTTTACCTTTTTAAAACGCTTAAAATATGAGCTTGTATATTGTAAAAAAAAATAAAAATAAATTGTTGTTTAGTTTCAATTAAATTCTTTATTGTTTGTACTATTTTTGTGTGGCACATGTTTCAACTTGACGTATACAACAATAATCGCTTTTTCGTTATTCTTCTTTACACTTCTGCTTGGATAAACACTAACAATTGTTCGGCAGGCCTTTACAACTGTGATCTTCAAACTACGACTGTTCTCTTCATACGCAACACGTCTTCACACAAGACTAACTGAATTCTTACCCGCTCGTTGCCTGCTTTGTCTTGCCTTTTTATATGCCTACGTAGACGGTCTGATGAAAGTTCTTGAAGTCGAACGTTTAGCCTTCTCGAGAACTCTATCGCGGTTTCATTGTTGTTTGTGTATATTGTTCACGTTGTTTGTTTTTGCGTTCTCGCTTACTTGTCTATCCCCGTTTCTTTCATACTGATGTTATTGGTTTACTTTTAGTTCGTTGTATTTGTTTGTGTAGCTTTTGCGTATCATTTTAATTTTAAACAATGTTACACCGTTTCCATTTTCGAAAGCAATATATTTTACATGTATTTATAATTAAATATTCTGCATACTAAAGTTATTAGACCATAAGTATTGTTGTATAGAACATCAAGTAAATAAAAATCTAAAAATATCAAAACTAAACAAACTGCATAAACAAAAATTTTTTAATATATTTACAACACAAAAACTGTTTTCAAAGCAAATATTTCTTTTTCGTCAGCAAAATTACACAAAAGGAAACGAAATTATTCACATAAACAAAAAAAGGAAATACTTTACATAAAATTGATGAAGGCCGTAAAGTTAGCAAAAAAGAAAAATGAAAAAATATTTGAATTTTAGAATTTCTTGCTCTGCCTATATAATAACCCATGTTCAATAAGTCTTTTGATGTAGTCCTCCCCACTAATCCAAAGTGGCCAAATTTCATGCCATTTTTCCGGGATTTGAAAATATATTTTGGCTTGAAATAAGACTAACTGCTCTTGTATGGTTACATTTTCATTAGGCTTTTAAATACAGTGAGCACCAAAAGAAACTGTATATTAAAAAAATTTATGTATATTAACATACCCCAGGTCAGACATCAAAACGAAATGTATTTCTTCGGCGTCTTTCAGATTTCTGGCAAAAACACTGAGCACAAATAAATATGCCATGAAAAAGTTTCTCAAAATCTGTCGTTCGGAGTCGACGTTAAACTGTAGGTCCCGCCACTCAAGTATAAAATTAAGGCACACAACATGAGTGGTGTGAGCAGCTAGGCCGTAATCCTGACTGAACGGTTGTAATGGCCAGTTATGTATGTATGTATGTCTATATATTAACAAATTACTGTTATTTTTATTTTAATATTGTTTGATTGGAAGTTTTTAAAATTGAAAAAAAAATAAATTGATTAGAAAAAATTTCGAAATATTGTAGAATTTTTTCGCACTCATCTTAAATGGCAAAAGTTGCATTTGGTGATTGTTAGAATTTTATTCTTAGTGAACAGTTTGGTTTGACATTCACTGTATGTCTGAGCTGGTTATTCGCGCTTTTTTTTTAGCAATTCTTCAATTTAAAATTTATGTTAACTTGCCAATCTCAAAAACTATTTCTAGTAGTTTTCTTATTTGTTTTAAATTAAGCCTTTAAACGCATTTGTAAGCGCACATAGATTTTAGAAATAAGCTGGCATAATAGTAGGAACTGTAAATTCATCATTAATGCATTATGTACGTAAGTTTTTCAGAACTGTTCATTCTTCTACATTCAAAATAAAACTGAATCAAAAATTTTAATAAAAAAAAATTTTTTCTAACAAACAATTTCCTTGTATTTCGTTGTGATCATTCTCCTTGTTGGTCTGCCATTAAAAAAAGAGTAAGAGAAATAAATACTAAGAACATAACACTCAAAATAAGCCCTACAGTTTTTAATACACTTTATAGTTGCCTACAGTTGCTGTCTATCTTGTTTTTCTGTCTATTTATTTGTTCCTCTTGTTTTTCTTTATACCTTAAGGAAATTATCTTGAAGCGGAAAAATGTCCTTATTTGTAGTCTTTATTATTTACAATTAAATTAAACAATTGCAAACACTTGGAGACATTGCCGTTGGAGGAAAACAAAACTACTATGAGCCTTGTAAAATATGCTTCAAATTACACGCAAGATAAAGTACCGTTTTGTTTAAAGATGAAAATGTTTTAATTGAACACTAAATTTAACACAAACAATACAATTAAACTTAAGAAAATTTATACAATAAACAATAAATTTATACAAGGTAAGTCGGTTATAATTTTAAAGGGAATTTTAGTTGCTTTTGAAATAAAAGTAAATAGAGGGAGAGAGAATTAAAAGAAAACACAAAAAATGAAGTGTACTCATTACTTTGTGTCACATAACGGTTTTATTAAAGATTGGATTTGTTTGACGAGTGCTTCCAACAAAACAGTGCCATTTGCTACATGGTTTGTGATACCAAGAGCATATTGAGAGGCGATTTTCATGGCTTTAGTAGAATCTGTATTTTAATTACAAAGATATCAAATTTTTAATTTGTAATGTCGGTTGCCCTAGTAGTTTAGTGGGTAGTGTGCGTGTGCGTTATGGGTTCGATTCTCACCAAACACTCTGGTCTGTTACACTACGCTGAGCATAAGGTCGATATTACTCAGCTCATAAAGAATTAAATATAATTTATAATTGTATTGTTATTAATAAATAAATATAAAAAATTGTTATGTCGTTGGCACATACATACATAATTACTCATTACAACCCTTCAGTCAGGATTCCACTTAGTTTCTCACACCAGTTATGTTGTGTCTGTTAATTTTATACGTGAGTGGCGGGACCTACAGTTTAAAGTCGACTCCGGACAACAGATTTTTTTAAAAACTTTTCATGGCAATTTTTTATTTACCCTCAGAGTTTCTGCCAGAAATCTGCTGAGAGGAAGTCGATGAAGAAATATTTTTTTGTATTTCGTTTTGATGCCTGACCTGGGGTTTGAACCCTGGCTTTATGTCAACACACTACCTATTATACTCGACGTTATGCCCTTAAAATGGTGTTAAATATAGCAAGACTTCCAGACTTATTGTTATCTTTAACGTACAAAAATATAACGTCATCTTTTTAGGATTAAAAGAGTTGAATTATTGTTACTCAAAGTAAGCTGATTTTTTAAACATTTTAATAAAAACTGAAACTAGTTCATATTATTTAAAGTACATCGTCAAATGAAACCAGGACAAACATATTTTCAGAAAAATTTTTTTCTGTTACATTTATTATTACAGAATAAAATACTTCAATGCACACGAACTATTAATTGTAAACATAAAATAAAATATTAAAAAAACCTGAAAGTAATTACTTAAATAATCAACATCAAAGGATGTCGAAGACAATAGCTGTGACTTCATCTTCCAAAAGCTCTGAGAATAAATAAAATTGCTATGAAAAGCTTGTCAAATTTGTCGTTCGGAGTCGACGTTTTACACAGCATGAATGGTGTGTGAGACTAGGTTGGAATCAAAACTAACGAGTTGTAATGATCAATTAAGTAAGTAATATATTGTTACGAAAATGAAAAAATCTAGATACTGGTGTTTTGCTTTTACGTCACTTAGCACTAAAACTATAAACAAAAGCTACAGAAACAAAACAATGCAGTAAGCAAACCTATTTACAGAGTATGGAATAATAAACACCAGCATAAAAAAATGGTAAACAAGTAAACAAAAATACACAAACAACACTACAAGAATAAATGTAAACAAAATACACAAACAACACAATAATAATAATCGTTGTTTACATTTACAGAGATTTCGAGAAATATTCATCAGACTGTTTACTTTGCCATAAAAAAGGCAAGCAAAGCAAGCGACTCCGTCAGTGAAGTTCAGTCAGTCTGAAGACGCGGTGTGTTTGAAGAGAGTAATCGTTGTTTGAAGATCTCCATTACAAAGGTCTGTCGAATAATTGGCTACTAATTATTATTGTTTATGCAAAGGGTATTAACAGAGGAATAACAAAAAAATCAGTTGTTGTTGTCTAGGTCAAGTTATGAACAGTAGCACACAGAATTGTGAGAATAATAAAGAATTTTAATTAAAACTAAACAAAATTTTATTTTTATTTTATTTGCAATCTACGAGCTAATACTTTAAACGTTTTTAAAAGGTATAAAAGATAAAGAAAAAAATCATTGTACTTTACAATCAATCTTCTTTCTCTTAACTAATCAAATAGGAATAAATCCAAATAATGGTTTTTAATAAAATTATACATCACATTCGAACCATTCAGCTCGAGTATTAATCGAATATTTGATTTATATTCATTCAGCACAAAATAATCATAAAATCAACAAGTATGTCGTTTTGAATAATTGAATTGAATGTTCGAAGAAATTTTTTTTTTTGGTTTTGTTTGGATGTACTCCAATAATCTACATACAGCAACAGAAATAAATCTATTCTCTCATAATAAGCAAATAAAATGTTTTATTTAGAATTTCTTTTTTATTCATTTAAAAAATATTTCAATACAAAGAGAATAAAATAATACTATTGAAAATCCTTTGTTGAAAAAATAGTATTTTGTTACAAAAGCCATTTTACTAATAACAAAAAATGTATACAGTTATGTTAAAAATAATAAGGACATCAATGTTTTACAAGCAGCTTTAGTGCCAATGAAATTAAAATGAGAAAATTGCCAAAAAAGTAAGTAGAGATGGCACATTGTGCTATTACAGTTTATCGTTATCCTCTAGTTCCGACACACTTGGATCTTCTGATGAAGCGACTCAGATTTTTCAATGTCAATAGGTAAACCTTCTCCCAGATAAACAATACAGTAGGCACCAAGAGAACTTTTTCTCTTACGAAACAGTGCCGTTCATGTATCCGGTAGGTAAAGAACAGATCTTATATGTATTCTCAAATTCGAGAATTTATCGGAGAGTTCGATTTTCGTGCCACACTTGGCCAGTTCATCTACTCTACAGTCACCTCGATTGTCACTGTGTACCGGTACACTTATGATGTGGAAATCATTTCATCCTGTTACCTCATTGAGATATCGGTCACAACTGTACACCTTCTTGGAGTTCTTCATGTTAGAACTCTGTGTTTTAATAACCTCCTGGTTATCGGTAAGTACAGAAATGTCCTGCTTGGAACTAAATATTTGCATCATCAATAATTTTCCTCCATCAGGATTTTTGTGTGAGCAGTATATGATCCGTTTCAATTGCCTAGAAACGTCACTCCCTTATAATAGAGAAAAATAGGTAGGTGCAAAAAAAGAGGGCAGAGAACAGCACGGTGTGTAGTTCCTGCGGTAATGTGCAAGCACCCTTGCGGCTAGGTCGTTCTCCCAATGACTAGCTTATATGTATATCCAGTTAACCATAGCGTCCTCTACATCTAATTTTATCAAAGCGCCAGATACCAAGCTTAGTTCCCCATTGTTGAAAGCGTCTTCAATATTTAAGAAGGAAGCCACGGTATACTCTTTCAAACCAAAAAAAAAATTTCAATCGTTTTTTATGTCAAGCAAAAAGTCCCGATCTTAATACAATACTGTAGGCAAGGCTTTAAAAAGCTCAAAAAAAAATAAAAATATAAGAATTAAATCCATTTGCTTATTTTCTCCACATTTTTTTATTACATTTTATTCAGTAAACACAAATATTTACATGGCATATAAAAAATTAATAACAAATTTAACATTTCAGTACGTTTAATCCCAGTATTTGTAGGGTAACAAATCCTAAAAAAAATTTGTAAAATTCATTCGTGAAATACAAATTCTCTTGAATATTTTAAAAGGGCTTTTGAATTGGTTTCATTATCATTTGAAGCTTAGTCCATTATTTATTATGACAGATGACGTGTCATATGTTTTTTTAGGTAAAATCAATGGATTTACTTTTTCATATTTTAATGCACATTTTCGATAACAAATTTTTTATGAAATTATCAAATGCATTAAGTTTATTGAATTTCATGTATTCAAAGATTATTTACAATATTTTTGCAACAATTTTTGTGTATTTTTCACTATTTAAAATAGTTGCAAAGCATTCAAAAAAATTATTGAAAAAATCTCGATGTTTAGGTATCACATGAATTTTTAGTGAAACGTTCAATGAACATAACTTCCATTTACGATTCGTTGTTGAAACGTAGAGAAATCGAATTATGTACAACATGAACGAAGCAAGATAAAGCGTCGACCAAGAAATCCTGGTGGGATTCGGAACGCAACTTTTACAACCTGAACGATTGACGTTGATCCGTATTGACAACAATTAATGAGGTTGTATCAAACAATTCAAAAGAAACGTATAGTTTTACTTCTTTACTTACTTAATTGTTAAGCTAGCGACCAAAGCCAGTCCACAGTAAATGATTTTTTTAAAATTTTTTTCTTTACTTCCAAGTACAAATACACATCTATGAAGCCACGAAAAATTTTCATTTAAAAGCAGTTATTTCCAGCCTTAAAATAGTAAGGAAAACTAACAAATTTTGGCATTTATTTCAAACAGATAAAAACCAGGCCTGTCCATTTATACGAATTATAAATAAAAAAATTTCCCTGTGAAACGTAAGAAAACTGCATGCCTAGTCTACATCTAGGTGAAGTTGCCGTGGCCTAGGAGGTAGTGTGTTGGCTTATTAGACGAAAGGCCCGAGTTCAAATCCCAGGTCAGTCATCAAAACGAAAATATGAAAATATTTCTTCGTCAACTTCCTCTCAGCAGATTTCTGGCAAAAACTCTGAGAGTAAAAATTGCCATGAAAAGCTTCTCAAAAATCTGTCGTTCGGAGTCGACTTTAAACTGTAGGTCCCGCTACTAATGTATAAAATTAACGCACACAACACGAGTGGTGGGAGAAGCTAGCACGTTGTACAATGGGTCAATTCGACCTCCGGGTACTGTACTTGTCACAGTTGACAAGTACACGTCCTCTAACCTAACCTCACCTACATCTAAGTAGTATAGTTAATTTCTTTGCCTGTAAAAAGAACAGTTAAAGGGACTTGTCCGTCGCTTGAAATCGCCATTTCTTCAATTGGTTACTATGTACAAGTCTTTAGCTAGGATTACAACCCAGCTTCTCAAATCACGTATGTGGTGTGAGACAATGACGCCGCCAACTCACAATTCACACTGAACAGTGACATTTCGGAATGCATTGAACACTCATGGATCTTATATGATTTAGTATTCCCATTCATCCAGAAATGGGGCCTATCACAGAAGATGATTTTTCCATATAAGCGTTCCGCGAACTCAACACCCATTTTGATAGGTTTTGAATGTTATATACATATATCCATGGTTATTGGGTAAAACACTCTGAATAAATGACCAAAATTTTGACAGCTGTCACTTCAACAATATTGCCGTTATCAACTGTCATATTACGGAAGTCTCTGTCGGAAGTACAACTTGTGTTATGTATTAATAAGAATGAATTTAAAAAAAATGGTACGATTTCATATTTTTTGTTTTGTTGTGAGGCTTTATTTGTAATCTATTTAACAAATTTGGTGATTTCATATATGAAAATACAAAATACATACTTATGTATGTCGTGTCATGGTGTTCATGTATTTAAAACATTTTATATCGTTAATTTATTTTTATTTAACAAATATTTTCCATATAAATTGAGAATATTTCGAAGCATGGTAATTAGCATAAAATTCCACTGTAATACTATAATATGCTGTGGCTCATGCTTCTTTTGTTCAACATTAAAAATTATTATTTATTTACACATGCTATTGAATATTATATTCATCGTATATTTTTTTTTCAGTGCATGAGGAAATAATTCTCTTGTATTTAATCTCACAATAAAATAGTTTGTTTGGTTTTAAAAATATATTTTTTTTTATTTGAGATACAATCGTATATTTGCTTATGATAACCTATTTTCATAATTATTTTTCTTATTCCGCCTGTGGCAGTTGTAAGCTTATTACCATCATATTCGAAGAGTCATATTCAATTTCAATTAAAACGCTTCAAGTTAATTAGCATGGATTTTGGATGTAAATGTGTATTTGCGAGGGATTAATACGATAATAAGGTGGGCGCCATAGACCTATAAGTTTCGTGTTCATTTGCTGGACCAATGCTCCACGTTTAGAATTAAATCTCAGCAAGAACTTCTGGGGCAAAAAAAAACAGAAATTTGTAAAGAAAAACTCTTTTGTTTTCAAGACTTATGAGAGTAATTAATTGCCATGAAAAAGCGCCATCCTTTTGAAACTACATGCCTTTGGTGTCACGATCATCTAATTTAGACCAAATGTTGTTGATAATCATTGACATAGCGATCCAAGTTGCCGCTGATAGCCTGACCAACGTTGTTTTCAAAGAATTATTAACTAGTTTTCCATGTGATTGCAATCGGGCCTGCATGCCCATAATGGAAATAGAACACAACATTTCTGAAAGAAAATGATTCCATTAATGGATTGATGTTTCTATGCAACAGTATTATTGTCGTAAAGAATTGCCTTCGCATTGTGACCATATGATCTATTGTACTCCCCTTCAACTTTGTAGAGTATCTCCATAATGTATCCACCAAAGTTACTGCCATAACAAATTTCAGCATGCTGATCGGTGTCAACATTGGGAAGGAAACTAATTAAAAATCAAAATTTAAATGCAATCAAACTATTGTCTAAATCCGTAAAGTAGACTTTGCGTTTAGATTGGTGCCGTCTTGGCCAAACACACATTCAAACAAATTTAAAATGAAAAATGTAAAAATAATTGTAGGGTAACACATGCCAGAGATCAGCAACGACTATTCAAAAAGATTAGTAAATTCGAATCATACTCATAATTTCTGATACTCTAATGAATACGTATCATACTTATTTTAATATCATACTACCCATATTCAAAGTTAGAAGTAGTCATCGTACTCATACTTAACAATACGCATGATGATGTTGATTTTTCCGCTCCTTTACCCAACATTTATAAGAATCACAAAATAAGTATGATTCACGTACGAACACTACAATACTCAGTAGAAGGTTGTGTTTGCTTTGTTTGCTGCCTTTGTCTTTTTCTTTCTTCTTTTTTTCTTGTAAATATAACAATAACTAAGACTAAATTTTGATGAATAATTCGAATCACTCGAATCATTTATGAGTGTTATAAGTATATTTCTAAATTTATCAATCTGAATGAGTTGGCGTATGAATTAAACATATTTCGAATGTTATGAGTTTGATGTCATACTTATTGCAACCTGCACTTAGAAATCAGTATGGTAGTGAGTACGAATGAATCAGAGTAGTTGAATTTCAATACCGTTGACTAGCTCATACTCAAAATTTCATGAATATTTATGAATAGCGAATAAACGATTCATTGTTGATCTCTGATTTGTGCGGACAAATAAAGATACATGGGATAAAAAGGGAAACCTACCTAATAAAACTTCGGTTAACTAAAGGATATTTTTAGAATTTTTTTCATTTGTATTCTTTTGTTTCCTTTTCGTTCGGCTTCCCTTTCTTATTTTGCTTTAAGGCCATATACAAGAATGGAAAATACAATAAGTTGTAATAAAAGGTTACACACCCTATATACATAAGTATAAGTTTTATTTTTAGATTGAAATTGAATCTTCCTGATGGAGATACTATTTGAAGATTTCAAAGGCAATTTTTTTATTCTTTTTATTATACTTGGTAATTAATACTACTATGTACGGTATTATAATCAGGAAGCGAGAACTTGTTCGAAATGTCAACTTTGATCTTTACGCACGCCTTCAGTCCGATTGACCAATTGAAAAATGGTATACAGCAAGAATAAAGGCAGTCTTAAGACAAGTGGTTCAAACCCCAGCTAAAACATCCCGGATAAAAAGAAATATTATCGAGATTTTTCCGGGTGACTTTCTTTCAGCGATTTTATGAAAAAAAATTCGAGAGTAATTAAAATTGTTATGCAAAGTTTTTGATATCTGTCGTCGATAAACTGAAAGAAACTAGGTCATAATCCTGACTAAAGAGTTATAATTAATAATTAAGTCAGGATGCTGGTAAATTATTTCGGAACGCGATTTGATTACTTTATGAGCTGACACAGAATATAGCCGGAAAGTCCATGGTAAACTTGTAAATTTGTCTGTCACCACATCGTAACAGACACCACATCAAGCCTTGATCACGAGAAGCTTTCTAACTTACATACATATATACATAATTAGCCATTACAACATTTCAGTCAGGATTACGGCCTAGCTTCTCACACCACTAAGTTGTGTGTGTTAATTTTTTATACTTGAGTGGCGGGACCTCCTTCGACTCCGAACGACAGATTTTTGAGATACTTTTCATGGCAATTTTATTTACTCTCAGAGTTTTTACCAGAAATCTGCTGAGAAGAAGTCATTGAAAAAATATTTTTATCATATTTTCGTTTTGATGGCTGACCTGGGGTTTGAACCGCGGCCTTACGCCTAATAAGCCAAGACACTACTTGCTAGACCACGGCGACTTAGCTTTCTAACTTACTTAAAAAAAAGAGTAATGCCGGCAAACAAAATTTATTTCATTTTCTACTTGAAAAATTTTTTGTAAAAAGAAAGTAGACGTGAACTACTTTACTTTTACTTTCGTTTGGGTTTTCTTACTTAATTTTATGCACAGACTTTGCTATCCTTTGTTCGTTGATATATGTACGAATATGTTTCTGTAGAACAATGGGAAAGTTTTGTATTCAATTTTTTTTACGTGATAGGAATTAAAGGTTGCGGAGAGTTTAAAAGTCATGTTTATTCATATTTCTCAGAAAAAAGTTCAGATAAAGTTATTGAACTGTAATTTGATTTTATGGTGTTGAGCAGATTTATTTTGCAGTAAATGAAATACGATTTTCAAATAACGTAGAGATATACTCTGACGTATAGTAAACAATGTAAATTGTGAAGGCGTATTGTAAAATGTATGAAAACTTATTTACATAATTAATAATAAAATTCTTTAAAAGTGCTACGGACGTGTTACTGCTTTTTAAAGATATCATCATTAAGATTTTGTTTGTAAGAACCCTCAAATTCACGATTTTTTGTGTATATATTAGGTATATTTCATAATATTGCCAACACTTTCTGTTGATATTTGACAACTCAAATGTCAACAACTACAAAAAAAAAAAAAAATAAAAACAATGTTGCTTAAACAACCAGAAAAGAGAGACACGTCGCTATTGACTCATGCCTAAAGCTTTATACTGACGATCTATAATTGTTTGTTAAGCAATGAATTAATCAATGATTTCTCCAGTATGCGGTTGCCTAATAGGTAGTGTATTGGCTTGTTACACGTGAGGCCATGGAATTAAGTTCAAGATTCCAGTAAATAAACATTTTTTCAACACAATTTGCTGTCTTGAATTATCATTTTAATTTCTCCAGTTCTTTAGAGAACTCTCTTTATTTATTTGTGGAAATTACAACATTTGTATAAAATGTATGGCAGTATATACTCTTTACTCCATTTGTTCATTGCGTGTTTTACGTACTTGATTTTGTTGTTGTCAAGCAACTTAAATCAAAAATGAAAAACAATTTCTTTTTATTATTTACCTTTAGAACAATACCGTTGAATCTCTATCAACAACACATGAAACCTTGTAATAAAAACGTATGTATGTATGGGGACATACAAAAATGTCAATAAAACAAGGAAAGAAACTTTATAGAAAATTTTGTTATATTCATGGATACCCAAGTGCCTTGTGCGCAATGCTCGTTCTGTTCTCTATGATATCATAGGGGGTTTTCTTTAATAACATTTTTTAAGATCAATCAATGTAATATGCAAATAGTATGTATGTAGTAAATATGTATTTGTACATGTAAAATCTGAGCAACAGTTTGTTTATATCCTTCTTTTTACAAATTGTAAACGAATGATGATTTATCCGTCGTCCATTTGTAGTTAAACCAGTTGGTAGACGATTTTATTGATTCTAATTAAAATGATTAAAATTAATTGACATTAAACATTATGGCTACAAAATCGAGTGTAATGAATGTCTGTATTAGACATATTGCCTGTGGAAATATAATATAAAATACACACAAAGGCGGTGTCTTGCATATATGTACGTATCGTATTACCAAATAAAGCCAAATGAGATCAAATTTCAAGAAATACAATAAAAAAAATTATTTAATTCATCATTACAGATTACAGCATCATGTTTTTGTAGATTAAATTTAATGCAAAGATTACTTTAATAAAAGTCTGTCTACATAGGAATTCTGAAATGAAATTGTTTGCACAAGAAAAGAAATATTTGGTTGTGTATTTGTCAATCAAATAATTAAAAGGAAATATGTTTTTCATTAAACTGCAAAAAAAAAAAATTAAAAAGGGTATTGGAAGTCAGGTGAACTACATCTGCTTACTTACTTAATTGCTTATAACAATACGTCTGGATCAAGACCTAGCTTTTCATACCCATTATGTTGTGTGTGTTAATTTTATCACATAATTTTCCGTCAATAAAGGATGCATAACGCTTTGTGTTATCCCTATCATTTTAACCAGTTCCAGCCTAGTTTACATACATAATTGGTCATTAAAAGCGGTTAGTCAGGATTACGACCTAGCTTCCCACATTACCGATGTTGTGTGTGTTAATTTTATACACGAGCGGTGGGACGTACAGTTTAACGTCGACTTCGAACGACAGATTTTTGAAAAACTTTTCATAGCAATTTTATTTACTCTCAGAATTTTAGCCAGAAATCTCTTGAGAGGAAATCGCCGAATAACTATATTTTCATATTTTCGTTTTGATGTCCGACCTGGGGTTTGAACCGAGGCCTCACTTATAATAAGCCTCCTAGACTACTTCCAGCCTAGTTTAGCTGACAGCTATTCAACAACGTTCAATGAGTTGTTTTTTATTAGTTGGCGACGTCAATTAATCGTTTTGGCATATTGTACGACCTCCCTTCACCCTAATAGTCATCATAAGGAAAGTAATAGATTCCTTCTTTTTCCACCTTTAATATAAGGGAGGCTTTTTGTTGGCATAAAGAAAAACTGAAAATATTTTTTCTATATTTTTCACCAAAGGTTCCTCAATTATAATTTAACACCGGGGTGTAGATTATTTTATGATATTATTTAACACATGTTAACTTAAAATAATGCTCACAATGCTCTGTTTCAGTTATGAAGTCAAAGCAAAAATTATTTTAAAGTTATTCTATAGGTCATTGACTTATTAGTTTATTCATGGTTCATAAGTTTTCTTACTATATTCTTGTCTTTGGAAGGAAATCTTCAATCACTAAGAATAAGAAACAATCGCATATCAATACACCGTATTTTACTCACATCAATGACATCATTTGTCACTGCCTAAAAATATTCACGTGGACATGATGTAAACGTCTGAGCTAACAGACTGTAAACCATCACGTATTTATGTCTAGACGTATGAGTAATTATTTGCGATAATAAATATTTATATCGTATGCAACATGATGTCGCCTACTGGAGCATAAACATTCATGCGCCAAAACTTAAAAAATATTCTCCAAACGAAATTAAAAAGAAAAATTATTAAATAAATAAAATGTTAAATAAAAAATATTAAATTAAATAATTTTTGCCTTATTTGATTATTAAAACAACATGGCATGATGTATTTTTTTTTTAACGAAAAACATTTGTTTACTTGTGCTTGGAGTAATATTCTCCTATTGGAAATTTAGTATCTGGTCTTCCAACAGGGACTACAGAACTTTAACAGTTCATACATCTGTCAAATTTGGTTGTCACTTATTCAGTCTATTGTGCTAAATCGTAAACGAACGCATACAAATAATAAAATCGTTCATTAAAATGGGTGTTCCGTTTGGGAAACGTAAGGAGCTCTTTGCCTTTTCGCATCGCATAATTGACCAAACGATAGGCCAGATAAATTCATAAATTTGAGTCCACTGGTTCAGTAAACGATCGATCAACATTCCCGCTGTGCATGAAAGTGTGCATGATTTCCGATTGATGATTTTTCGACCTTTCTAAGACCACAATTTTCGCGTCATGACTTGGGCCTATACCCGTACAAAATGGGTCAGGAACTAAAAGTAAACGAGCATAGACAACAATATGTGTTCGCTGAAAATATTTTGAAGCAACTGACCGCTGATCCTTCTTTTCGCCGATGAATTAGTTTCAGTGATGAGATCAATTTCTAGACGAATAAGTAAGTGAACTAGCAAACTTGTAGAATTTGGGACAATATCAATCCACATGAGATCTAAGAATGTCAAATTTATCCCTGTTTGAATTTTTAGTCCATATTCCTTTGAGAACACCTTTGACCAGGCCATGACTATCAATGAAAAGCTCAATGATTACAAACTTCTTTGTCCAGAATTGGCTTATGTCGACACCAAAGATATGTGACACATCTCAAGACACATTAAATAGTCGGCACGTGAAATCTGAGTGCATGGCCATCTTACCTGGAGAAGATGTGAACTGGCCAACGATCATGTGGGATTTGTTCCACTTAGACTTTTTTTAGTTTTCCCTAGGTCTCAGATGTACGCGAATAAGCCACAAATCACAGTAGTCCTCAAAGCCATCATAATAGAGAGTGTGTTAGTTTATTAGACGAGAGCCCGTGTTTCAAACTACAGCTCAGATAACAACACGAAATATGAAAAATATATTTCAGGGAAAAACAAATAAAAATGCCATGAAGAGTTTCGCAAATTAGTTGTTCAGATTCATTGAGAAAAGTAACACATACGACATGGCTGCTGTGATAACCTAGGTTGTAATCCTAACTATAGGGGTTGTAATCTTCAATTGAAATAGAAAAGTAATTCACTACGTATTTGAGACTAAATACTAGTAATTATTTCCTTTCTCTGGATGACCATAGGTTCACATATGCCCCAAGAAAAAACGGACAACCTACTCTTTGGTAATTTGATTATAAAATATGTTTTTTGGTCACCCAAATAGACAAAATTAGAACTCTGACTCTCTTAATATTATGGTCGTAATAGAATAGGTTTTGTGAACTGCTGTAAGTTTTTTTTATCTATTAAATATTCTTGAATTCTACTACAGAATCTCATAATTGCTTTAAGGTTATTTAAATTTATTTTATAAGTTATTTAAAATTTAATAATAGAACTTAAATGAAAGCATTTAAAATTGCAATCGAAATATTTTTCTCTCATATTTGAAAGTCTTTAGCACAGTCTGATGCAAATACGGAGAATATTTTTTTTTTTTTTAATTTTGGGAAAACCATTTTCAGCATTCTTAGAATTTAAATGGAAAATCTTCGAATTCATAAAATAATCAAAATTTTATACAAACATAAACTTATTTTTGTATCAATTTTTGTTATTTTTGTATATAAATACATGTTCTCAGAGAGCGAACCTTATTGAATTTTATTCAAAAAAGTTATAAACAATTTTTGATTAGTTTTATGGTGAAATGTAGAAAATAGTACACAGTGCTTAGGACAATACATATGAAGAAGAGATCAGCAATGAGTATTCAAAAAGATGAGTAGATTCGAATCATACTCATAATTTCTGATACTTATACGCATTCATACTCATTTTAATACCATACTCATACTACTCATATTCAAAATTTGAAGTACTCATCGTACTCTTACATATCAATACTCATGATAAAAAAAAGTATGATACGCGTATGAACACTACAATACTCACTAGAAGATTGTGTATTTGCTTTGCTTGCTGTCTTCGTCTTTTTCTTTCTTCTTTTTTTGTAAATGCAACAACAACTAAGACTGTAAATTTTGAAAGAATGACTCCAATCACTCGAATGTGCGAACAACTTGAGTGAATCCAGCTTAAGGTGCATATGAATCTGTTTGTTTTGCATACAATTTTTCGTTTATGAAATTAAATTTAATTTTAAAGTCAAAATATTTTGTAGTTCAGAAAGCATTTTTTTTTTCAGAGGTGTATACATGTACGTATCCACCAGATATATTATACAACTTATGTAAAAAGACGTGGAAACCAATCGTTAAACTTTCTTTTATTTGGCAACATTAATTACTTTGTTGCAATTCTTTTCAGCTTTTCTTTTTTTTCATTGTAAAAGGGAAATATAGTACTTACACGGCTTGGGAATAAACAATTTCATATTTATATGGACACATATGTGGTAGAGGCGATAACGCCAACCTATTCGACTACATACTGTTTTGTAGTTGCGAATATGAAAAGTCGCATCCATACACATATAGTATGTACGTCTACAAAAAATAATATTTATTCATATATCGTATGAAAAAGTAAAAAAAATAAAATTATTTGGCTGCATGTAGGTACATAGATATGCAATACTTTGCACCCAATGAAACTATTTCAACCATTCAAGAGTCATGTGTAAATAAGAAAACTAAAGAATATTCTCGCACACTTTTTACCAAAAAAAAATGTTTCTTTATTTTCGCTTGTTGCAGTCATGGTAGCAACATTCACAGGCGTTCGGCATTGTTTCATCTGAAGCACAGCACAGAGCACAATACCAGTGGGTGGTTCAACAAGTCCACAGTTTCTTGCATGAAACACAGGTTTATGGATAAAAAGTCATCTTATTTCTCAACATAATCTTCTTTAAACTGAATACACTTGGTCCACTATTCCTTCAGTTTGTTTCTGATTCCTTTTGCAGAAGAACATTTGCAAAGCAAAATATTATTATTACCGAGGGTAAGTAACTCATTTGTTACTGTATGTCACCGCATTGGTACAGAAACAAATCTTCAATCCGGTAAGCATGTTGGTCATTGGTAAAAAGGAGTTAGTTAGAGGTCCAGTCTGCTTATGTGAAGACGCGTTGCGTTTGAAAAGAGTAATCGTGGTTTGAATATCTCTGTTACAATGATCAATCGAACAATTCTCTAGTAATTGTTATTGTTTATGCAAAGGGTGTAAACATGGGAATAATAAACGAAATAATTGTTGTTGTTCGCATAAAGTTGTGAATAGTGGCACAAGGAATTGTGCGAATAGTAAAGAATTTTAATTAAAAATAAACAGAAATTTACTTATATTGCAATCTACGAGCTCATATTTTAAAAGTTTTTAAAAGGTAAAAACGTAACAACTGTTTTGGTTAGACTATCAATATCGCACCATATTTTTGAAAGCGACTAATATTTTTAGATTAATTCTCACGACAGCTATAGCATTAAAGCGACTACAATTACTGAATTCTATCACCGATGAGGAAAAAGACAAAGATCTTTAATCTACAAGATGGCAAACACAATAGAAAAATTGTTCAAGTGATCGGTGGGTTGATGAACTAAACCTCAAATATTCAAACAGACGTTTGCTGAAAATTCGCTATTCAAATTCAATACAAAATATAGCGTCAAAGACACTATAGATCGATGATTACCAACATCTTTTGGCATGAATTTGATGATCTGGACACCAACCAAAAGTATTTTCAACATAGCTTTTGTACATTTATTCGAGGGCATGGTCATCTCACGTGGAGATGGTGTGATCTGGACACTGAGGTAGATATAAATCTGATGTAGATTTTCTTAAGTCGTAGTTATATGCGTATAAGCCAAAAAACACTGCGGTTCTAGGTTACGCCCCAAAGTCATGAAAAATTGTAGATTTCGGATGCACTCCACCCTGAGACCATACGATTTCATTCCATTAAACATTTGCTTTTGCTTGTTAGTTTTTCTTAAATCGTTGGTGTTGCTCGATGGCAACATAAAGTATGATGAATTCGTTAAAATTCAGACTCATGAAATATCGAACATTTCAGATGGAAGCTGGTAGTTGTTGTACTCCAGAATAGTCCTCTCTAATGAATAAAATATCTCGTATGATAAATTATACTATATTCAGAGACAATATTCGGTTTATTGAGTACAATATTTTAGGTGTTCAGACATAATAATATACGCAGTTCAACTGCTTATTCAATATTCATTTTACAGCTGGTAAACGGAACCGCTGGTTGTTTCAACAACATTATTTTTATTTCGTTTTTTATTGTTTTGTTTCTTTTTTTTTTGTATGTCGTTGTGGACATTTGATGCTCATTGAACATACTTATGACAGTGCAGCATTTTAAGTTTTAATCAATATTATAACAATTTGCGTATTTATTGCGCAATAATTAATTGAAACTTTATATGAAATATTGAGTTCAAATACAAAGCAAAAACAAACAAAAATAAATATTCTGTATTTCAACAACTTTATGGACGCTTTGTAAGGATTTAAATAATTTTCATTCTTATATACGTTAACATTTCGGCTTTATTTCAATTTGAAGCTGCACAAAGCATTTATTTCTACTTAGTTTTCAGAAAAGCAATTCAACGATTAAAACTATCGTCAAAGCGGTGTTAAGTGCTGTTTGCCATCGGATCAACAAAGATTTAATTCCAGAAACGATTTTAATGATACACAATTTGAAATACAATTTCACTCGTTGTTGTATGCATTTCAAACAATGCTCTTAGTTGGACTATATTTAGCGAGCAATAATTGCAAAGTTGTTGAAACCTTAAGCTGGAAGGGAGTTTTAATTTGCATTGCATTCTCTTGTTTGAGTTGAAATGCTTGTGAATGAATTTAATGGCAATTGGTAACATTTTTGTTATTTTTTTTTTTTGTAATTTTGTTACTTTAATTACTTTAAGCTTAAATTTTTTAAATATTTTTCTTTCGGCGTTGTAATTTATGACTAAAATTCTAAAAAAAAAAAAAAAAAAAAAAAAAAACAAAGAAAAAAAGTTGATTTGTTTTAACCTCTTTTCACAAGCACTTAGGCTAAAACATACATACATAATTGGCCATTACAACCCTTCAGTCAGGATTACGGCCTAGCTTCTCACGTAGGCTAAAAGCTTTGCTAAATTTATATAAAATAGGGGCAAGACTAAACATTTATTAGTGTTGCTATAAGTTTCTCAAAACAGAAGTTTTAATACTAATTAAAGAGAAAATGAAACCATTTTTTAAGTATGTAATTTCAACTTCAGGGTCTTTACTAAAAAGTAGCAAACACTTCAAATTACTTCACCTACAAAAATGTGTATAACATTTCTGCTGTAGTAAAAAATCTGTGACGTCGTAACCGAGGCTGATGTGCGTCAGATAACGACGAAATTGTGTTAATTTTATACATGAGTGGCGGGACTTACAGTATTAAAGTATTACAGTATTAAACTAAATTTATGTCGGATAAATTCTTCTCTACTCATTTTTAATTTGGCCTGATTCAGTAAGCAAAATTTCAGTTAAATGTAAGTTCAATAAAATTGAGGGAGTTTTTTTCACTTTCACGAAAAAATGTTGTCTTTTAAAAGAGCAACATTTAAATAATTTTGCTCTCATCCCATTTTGCCTTTTTTCATTTCAAGGAAGAAGTTAAAGTAATTGCCCTGTTGTAATAATAATAAAAAAAGACGTACGATATATGCAAATAAAAACGAAAAAATTATGACTGAAATGATAGTTGGTATTAACCTGTGATGTTTGTGAAGGCTAGAAATACACCAGTTTTGCACATACTGTAGGCAATATTTTTAAAGAACAACACGCACTCTTTTCTCTTTGCTATATTTTTGTTGGAAAAATCTCAAAGAAATTGTTTTGCAAAAAGGGAAAACATCATTCATTTTATGTGAGAAAATAAAACGTTACTGGTGTCAATAATTGTTCCCTATCTTGAAAATTATTGTCTGTTATTGTGGTACTTCACAGGAGAGGCTTTTATGAAAATCATCTTCTGTAGCATTATGTAAATTCAAGATGAAGAAGAGTTATGATAACAAACAAATAACTGCCATACAAAATATAAAAGTAAATGAAAAATTTAATTTTCAACTTTTCCACAATGGAGAATATAAGAAAGTCGTATTAATTTGTTAAAATATGTATAATAACAAATGTGGAAACATAAAGAAACTTTGTTAACAAAACGTATTCAATTTGTTGTGTACATCATATAAAGTTCAAATTATTCTTAACAATATTTTTGTTTGTTATTTCAGATGCAACAAGAATGGGAAAATTAAATACCTGCATCGCCGTAATATATTCATTCTTCGATGTTTAGACAGTAGATATTAATAAAATGGAAAACATACATTTCGGTGAAGAGTTTTTAAAGCTGCTTTTAAAGCCAACTTATATGAAAACCGTTCCAATAACTTTTTCTACATTACATTATTAACATTTTGATTGCATTTACTTTGCCTTGTCCTCCTTTACTACCAGATTCATATACGTGATAAGGAGTCACTTTATCAACAAAAAACATCACCTGGTTTCAAAACGAGTCTTTTGTGGTCTTTTCCGATTTGTGCAAGATTATTGAACGTCATACTGCATAGCCCTATGCGGCACAGACATGATGCCTTATAATCGACTAAAGTATGGTACATGTTTACGGGAACTTCATTGGCCTTCATTGCGATAGGAAGACGGTTTATTACACTGTTGTTGGTGCATATCGTGCAGTATCGCTTTTCAAAAGAAAGTACAAAGCACAATGTGGTTCATATCGTTCTAGCCATATTCTAAAAAAAGGCTCAGGTTTTAAACAACTCAGTGGGAATGATCTGGTGTTAAGCAAGGTTTCCCAAAGGATTCCGAATATTTCACTACAGTCGTATTATCTGATTTTATCAGTCGGTATAGCCCGTAGTCTAGTAGGTAGAGTGTTGTCTTATTAAAACGTATGGTCACGATTCAAACCCCAGGTCAGACATGTGGAACAAAACGAAATATGAATAAATATTTCTTAAGTGACTTCCACTCAGCAGATTTCTGGAAAAAACTCTGAGAGTAAATGAAATTGTCATGAAAAAGTTTCTCAAAAATCAGTTGTTCAGAGTAGACTTTAAACTATAGGTCTCGCCACTCATGTATAAAATTAACACACACAATATAAACGGTGTGAAAAAGAAGCTATGTTATTATCCTGCTTGAAGATTTGTAATGGCCAATTATGTATGTATGTATAGTAAAGGATAGTCCCTTTCCCAAATTTCTCTGTCAATTACAATGCGTCTCACGAACTTGTAGAAATTAATGGTTACGAATGGATTTGCCAGCCGTATATGAAATTTGAGTTACTACTGCTTCTACCACTGTCAAAGTACACTTTCTCATTGCCACGGTCATGCTAGTCTATATATCTTAATCAAGTCCACCTAAACTAGTTTCAAATATTTGTGATATTATCTGTGCCCGTTTCATGCTCTCCATTAAATTTCTAAAATGGCTGAAGGCATCTTTAGTATAAAAAGAGAAATTCGTTGCAATAGTTGGTAGCGAAAAATAAAAAACGCTTCAACAGAATAAAAGTTTGGTTTTCTATATAATTTAACCTAAAAACAATTTCCAATTGAACTATTGACCTGTCAAACTGTTGTACTCTGTTTTTCTCTCTTTTTTTCAATTATGGTCTAAGCGAGCAACAGTATTTTCAATAAAATTCCAAGTTAATTTGCTTAAAAAATTTTTTATATACACTCCACACAAGAACATTTTAATAAGAACAAAAACAAATAAAAACAAAATAAATTCACTTCGAAAGTGAGAAGCAGTAGCTTTTTCCTAAAAAAGTTTTTTTTTTTCCACAAGCAATTCTAAAAGAATTTTTGCTTTTAATAGTAACTGTTGACAAAGTAAAGTTGTTCAACGCTTTCGAGAGATGCTGTTAAATGCATTCAATATTGCAATTGCCATTTTGTTATGTAAAAATGCTGTGTGTGTTAAAATAAAAGTAAAATGTTCTTCACTTTATAAAATTTATTACTTTCTCAACTAAAAAGTGCGAAATTGCAAAGTAAAAGAAATAGAACATATAGAACAGTTAAAAAGTCTTTGTCAAGCATGAAAAAACAAAAAGCGTTTCAGTGTTCATTTCAATCAATGCGTGGGAAAAGAATTATTTTCTTTCAAAATTTGTGTAGAAATGTTTCAAAAATTGTTGAGAATGACGTGGAAAATAATTTCTAAACTTTCCAACTTATCCTAACAAAATAGGTCAGATTGTGCAAATTTTCATTTGTTTATATCATATGTACATTCAATATATTTATGTACATATATCATTGTATACAAAGTTAAATACAGTGAGCGTCAAAAAAAACCACACTAAGGCTAAAATTCTCATAATCACCAAACTGAACTTCAACCATTTAAGAAGAGTGCCCTAAAAAATTTGATATATCGATATTTTTTGTAATTTTTTTCCTATTTTAAGAACTGGTAGTGAAACAATTTTAAAATAAAAATAACGGTAATTTATTAATGTATATATTTTTTAATGTACGAATTCTTTTGACGCTCACTGTATGCTTTCCTACCCTAAAAAAAATTTAATGAAAAATTAAGACTTTAATTTAATATTAAATTAACAAGAACCTAAACAACATACGAGCACGATGTACATACAAACACGTTTAGATTATGATAATAAATTCATGCAGAACGTATGTACGTATTTAAAAAGCATGACATTATTTACATTCCATATGTATATTCTTACGGTTTAATTAACCGCATTCATTTGTAACAATTTGATGGAGAAAATAAAAAAAAAGAACTGCAAGAGAAAAAATATAAACATTTGATCCACGTTTTCCATGTTTTATGACAAAATGAATAATTGCTTTACAGAAAATATTTAAAAAAAGGCGAATAAGCACGAAATCATTAAGTGTGGAGACATGTTGTTCATGTGTACATGTAGAGAGGAAAGTCTAAAGTCTGTGAAAATGGAACAAAACAGCACGGATGAAACAATAATAAAATGTATTGAAGGTACCCTATTTTTTTTTAAGGATAACTCACTTTCTTTAGTGTTTCATTAGTTTTCAAGTCTTAAATACAAATAAAGTTTGTGTACGCCCTCCCGATCAATATAACATATAAATTCAGCTTTAATAGTTATTTACAACGTGTCTCCAAACAGTGACTTTGGAAATCTTACAGTTGATAACGATCATACGTGTTGAAGTCATATTTACGAAAATAGTTGTTACTTATTCCGTCAAATTACCATTGACGGTTATAGTATTCAGCGAAAGGTGCTAATAATAAAGTCATCTTAAGCGATGAGGCTTTAACTATGAATGAAAGACACAATACTCACGACAATATACACCTGCGACTAAAGAAATCCCACAAAAAATGTACAAGTGACCTGGCGATACCATCGAAGTCCTTCGTGCACAATATTCAACTTGAGCTGTGTTGCTTGTAGTGGTGTCCTGTTTAAGCCACTTGCATTGGCTTATCATAAAGTTTTAGTATTCACCGGCAATAGATATTGCAAAGCGAAGGTCGTTCTCAAGAAAATATGAATCAATGAAGCAATCAGCCCAAAAATCCACTTCAAAAAATTAAGTTTTCGGAATATACTTGACGCTCTTATATTCCATATAAATTGGCATTGCCTCAAAAGATGTTTCTTTCGATAAAAACTATTGCCAGTTGCCAACTAATCTAGAGGCCATTCAGCGAACACACGTGATCAATGGCCATACATAATTGGTCATTACAACCCTTCAGTCAGGATTACGGCCTAGCTTCTCCCACCACTCATGTTGAGTGCCTTAATTTTATACTTGAGTGGCGGGACCTACAGTTTAACGTCGACTCCAAATGACAGATTTTTGAGAAACTTTTCTTGGCAATTTTATTGTTTACATTGAACTTGAATTTGTCCACCACAATGTGAACAGTTACCTCGTTAGAACAATTATGGCTAAGGCTAGTGATGCTTTGCTTAAATAGAACAATTTTATTATTTACACGTATTGCTTAATAGTATATAGGTTAGACAGAATAATTGACCACTGATTTGCCACATCTGCCAACTGCCAATGCCAATGCCAACTGTCAAAGTTTTTAAAATCCTGTAAGCAGAAACTTTAATCTTGAGAAAAAAGTTTACTTGAGTAGGGAAAACACTAAAATTCCAAATGTGGCACTGCAGTACAACTTGGGCATTAACACTCGATCTTAAAAGCAATCTAACATTATCACCACTAAAGTTGTACAGACTGATTCAAGACGATCCCCAACTTAATCTGAACAATTAATTTCAAACTTACTGAATCTACTTAAATTCCATCACAATTTTAAAGTTGGGAAATTATTTAAATTTATTAAAGACTCATTTGACCTTAACTTACAGCGAAAGTTATTTGAAAAATAGTTTTTTGAATTAAAAGTTTAAACGCTTTGCTATGGTATACTATTATCGCATATGTCGTAAGCATATTCGTTTATTCTATCTGGTTTGGTACAATTGAACAACAACTGTCATTTAATTCAATTTAAAAGCATTAAAAAAAATCTAAAGGAATAAAGGACAAAAATGGAAAAAAAGAACAACTGCTAAAGGCGCTTAAAACAACTAACTGTTTCGTTAAAACAGTCAAACTAAAAATGTTTCCATGAAATGAGAAAATGTTATAAAAAGGCATTTTAAATGGTTTGCATTTCTAGGATTAAATCTTTGCTGATCCTATGGTCAACAAAAACTCAAATAAAATAGAAAACAAATTTAACTTAAAAAAAGAGTTCAACTGAGTCCGAAGCACCACTTTATTTGACAGTAGCTGCAAATAAAATAATGGGAAGATATTATTATAGACTTCAAAGGAAAATTTTGTACAGCGAAATGTTAAACATTTCACAGAATACTGTTGTGGTTGTATGTATCAGATATTAATTCTACTTTCTTTAAGGCCAATGTAAAGATGAGTATTTTTCAGCTCTTTTCTGACATATTTTAGTCTTTACTAATACCATCACTAAAGAACATATGGGCAATTCATACGACTTTGTGAACGCTGAATTATGAATTATGAACGCTGAATAATGAATTATGTTGTATTGTGTATTTCGTATTCCAAACGTCATAAAGCTATAAGAAGAAGAAGACCAGTATTCATAATTCCGGAAAAAATAATTATCTGTGGGAAAAATATAATTTTGAAACGTTAGTTGTTGACTCAAGTTGCATAGAAAATATTTTGTATTTGTATTCTTCTTCTTGATTACTGGTCTTTACATAAACTGATAGCACGAAACCAATATAACTTTTAAAAACATATGAAAAAATGTGTATAAGTGTATAGGATTCTTATATGAAAATTATCAACAAAAAGCTTACACTGTTGTATTTTCGTCCAACAATACACGCCGTACAACGATACAAGGGCTTGTGTGAATTGCCCCATAGTATTAGTAATAATGACTTTTGATATAGTAAGCTTGTACAAAAATAAATCGTGATTTACCTAAAAATTTTCTTCAGTTCATATTGAATGGATATGAATTAGGTGTCTTTCAACCTGAGATTCATACAATCTCAGTATATGTTAGGATAATGATATAGACGGATATCTGATTTGCACATATGTATTGTATGTATGTATGCATGCACTGACTTCATACATAATAGAATCACGGCTGGCTGAAGAGTACTTTAATAATTTCGGTACAATTTTGCTCAACTAATGTTTCTCAGTGTCGACCTGAGGTTAATAGGGCCTGTTTGATGTGCATTTTGAGCATCAGACACTAATGGTCCATGGCACAATGACATTACTGTCAACGGCGAGCACTATAGCTTAATGATTACCAAGATCTTATGGCCTGAATTAGACACGAAAACGTGCGGTTTCAACTGAATGGCGGTACTCGGTACACTGACTATGTCACATTGGAAACGTGCATGGTAATCTAATACGGAGGCGGTATAAACTGGTCACTGAGATTAGATACGACCTTTGCTTGCGGTGTTTTCGCAAGTCGCAGATTCATGCTTAAGGAACACAGTTACCTTAAAACCTACGTAAAAGATGCCCTTGATTAAATTCAGCTGGACTTATGCGCCAGAGTCATGGATATGGGACAACATTTCAGATTCGCTCCATCTTGTGGCAGCCATTTAAACAATAAAATTCTTCGAAAAAGTGTCACACATATTTTCTTTTCAATTTTATGATAAGAAGCACTTAAAAACAGACCTCATATAATTGCATATCCTCACTCGTACACAAAATAAAACAGAACAACTTGCAACAGATGCATGCATGTTCAGTAAGTGTACAATACTATTGAATTTAAAATTCTTTTGTTTGAAGTACGTAATTATTGTTTATTGTTTACCTTTAAGCCCAAAAGGATCTTATATTTCCTTTTATAGATACTTTGATTTCTAACCATTTAGAACGAACAAACAAATCATTTTAAAATCTGTCCATCTGTCTTATTGTTTGTATTTCGTCCTTCAAACATACAGTGAGCGTCAAAAGAAACTGTACATTAAAAAAAAACATATGCATTAATAGATTACCGTTATATTTAGTTTAAAATTTGTTCATTGCAAGTTTTTAAAATGTAAACAAAGGAAAAAAAAATTGCAAAAAAAATTTCGAAATACATATTCTCAAATTATGGCGGGTATTCTACTTAAGTGGTAAAAGTTGCACAGTTTCTTTTGACGTTCACTGTATACTCAATTGTTTGTTGTTGTTTGTTACTGAAAAGAATTGTCTTATGGTCAAATGTGTGCAAAAAAGGAAGAAGAAATAAAAAATTAAGACAATTTGTAAATAATTTGTTGACCAAGTTAAATTTATTACAGAAAGGTTTCTCAGTTAAAACGACAATAGAACAGTTTGTACAATGCATATTACAGTACACAAATCATTATTTGTGAGAGAATAATAATAAGGGACTTAGAATTTTATAAATGGAAAGAAAAATAAGTATTATTTCTCAGGGGTTAGTTGGTTGGATGTCAGAAATGAATGGAACTCAATACATTCTTTCTTATAACGTGTCTGGTATTTCTCCTACGTGTTGTTAATACTGCGAATAATCAGTTAAGACAACTTTTTCGAGCATGTAGATCTTTTTAACCCCACAAAAGGAAAAATATATAACGGCATGAAATAGCTAGATATGGATTGAAGGCAAATGACGTCATATCATATCATGGAAAATTGGATTCTTGCAGTCAATATTAAATAAAAAAAAAAGAAATGAATACGAAATGTTCTGCCCAGTTAAGGCAATCATACACATTAAATATTTTACAAAAACAAATTTTTCATCACTTGCAGCCAGAAGGATGTCCTATTTTGGACACAAACTCCCACACGTATAACAACAACAAAAAAATTTCAAAAAATCCAATAAATTAATTTTCGTATGTATGTCATGGCATAGTTGTTATTTCGAATTTCGTCAACGATTTTCTTTTTGCCATGTTTTTTATAAGGCAATGCCAAGAGCCTGTAAATATTTGTGCCATGACTGAAATAAATGAAAAAAATGCAGACAAAGAAACAGCACAGAAAAACTATCTCTATAATGGTTCAGACGTACATATGTATCTGTATGGACCCGCAAAAGATTTATATGCATGAATTGGTTAATGATACATACATACTATATTACAACTACAAGTTGTATAAGGGACAGTCTGCTGGTATAATGGAGTAACTTTTTCATTTTTCATGAGTACAATATCAGGATTTAATCGTCTAATGACTATTTGACAATTGCACAGTAAAGGAAAACATAGTTGGTTAAAACCGTTAGGATATATGCAATAAAAATACTTGGTGGAAAATCAAACGTTCTATACGAATACATGTGTGGTATATGTGGCAATGCTAATGCTATGTTCGCACGGCAGTAATTTTTCGTAATTCGCTCTCTCATTCGTAATTCAACATCCAATTATGTGCTAAATTACATAATTCGTCATACAAAGTTTTGTGAGCGAATTACCCAAATTGTGTGTAATTCAATTTCTATTACCCTGTGAATTACTTAAAAACCAATGTAATCTCTAAATGTTATCGTATTTTTGCCATCACCAGCTATCAAAGCACAAAAAATATAAACAAAAAATATTGTAAACAATAATGGAATCCAAAAATAATATTTCAAAAAAAGTATTATTTATAAGAAAGTTATTCGCGAAATTAGCGGAGGAAGCCAATATGTGTGTACAAAATCTTTTGAAAAGTATTTGCAGCTTTTGAAGAAGCTGTATGAAAAATATTAATAATAATTTAGTAATAAAAAGAAGAAGAACTGTAAAAAATAATTACAAAACTACCGTGTGAACATGATAATTCAAATAAGTAATTCCAACAGCGAGCGAAGTAATTCGAAGGCTCGTGCGAACATAGCATAACACTATTACGTACAAATATAGGAAAGTATGTGATTATCTGCCTGTTGCAGAATCCGGAATATCAGAATATCTTTACGTTTATACCTGCTAGCAAATAAGAGTTCGTAGATTGCAAATAAAAATAAAAATTAATTTGTGTTTAGTTTTGATTAAATTCTTTATTGTTCGTACAATTCTGTGTGCCGCTGTTCATAACTTGATGTACATAATAAAAATTTGCTTGTTTGTTATTCTTCTTTACACTCTTTTGCGTAAGCAATAACAATTGTTCGATAGATCTTTATAACGGAGATTTTCAAACCAAGATTATTCTCTTCACACGCAACGCGTCTTCACACAGGACTGAGTGAATTTTTACTAACTCGTTGCCTGCTTTGTTCTGCCTTTTATATGCCAACGTAAACAGTCTGATGAATGTTCTTGAAGTCGAATGTTCATGGCTTCGCCTTCTCGAGATCTTCTTAAATGTAAACATCGTTGTTTCATTGTAATTTGTGTATTTTGTTTACATCGTTTGTTGGTGTATTTTTGTTTACTTCTTTATTATGTAAACAAGTTCATTATTTTTGTTTTTGTATATCATTTTAATGTTAAACGATGTAGCACCATTTCCATTTACTTAACAATATTTTTGAATTAATAACAAGGATTTCCGAATTTTAACGCCCACCCTTGTTGAACCGACATCTGTTAAATTATTTATTATTTAAAGAGTCCTTTTTGCCCATTCACTATCAATGACCATAGACAATGGCGTGTATCCGCTGAATATACTCTGGGGCAGTTAGAAAGTGACAATAATTTTCATCAAAAAACAAAAAAAAAAGACCCATATCTAGATGAATGGGTACATGAAGAATAAGAATTGTCAAATACTCTATACCACATGAAATTCAAGTTTTTAAAAATTTTAAAACTAAGCGATTTACATTCAATTGCATGTAATGATTAATTAGTCTAATAGGTAGTGTGTTGGCTTATTGGACGTGAGGCCATGGTTCTAATCCCAGGTCAGATAATCTCCAGCAAAAAGAAATATGAAAAAATATGCAGATTTCCTGCAAAAACTCTGAGAGTAAACTAAAATTGCCAGCCACAGCCATAAAGATGACATACACGACAAAAGTGGTGTGAGAAGCTAGGTCGTAATGATGACTGAAGGGTTGTAATGACAAATTATGTATGTATCAGAGATTAGCCGTGAGTATTCAAAAAGATGAATAGATTCAAATCATACTCATAATTTCTGATACTTATACGCATTCATGCTTATTTTAATATCATATCTCATACTACTCATATTCAAAGTTTGAAGTACTCAGCGTACTCATGCTTAACAATACGCATGATATTGTTGATTTCGACTCTCCATAACTCAACATATACAAGAATTACAAAATAAGTACAAAATAAATAAAATAATACTCACTACAAGGTTATGTGTTTGCTTTGGTTGCTGTCTTTGTCTTTGTCTTTTTCTTTCTTTTTTTTTTTGTAATTGCAACAACAACTAAGACTGGAAATTTTGATGGATGATTCAAATTACTCGAAAAATTTATGAGTATTATAAGTATTTTTCTAAATTTATGAATCTACATGAGTAGGCGTATGAATCAAACATATTTAGAATGTTATGAGTTTGATGTCAACGTTGTACTCATACTCATTGCAACCTGTACTTATAAATCAATGTTGTGAGTGAGTACGAATGAAGCAGAGTAGTTGAATTTCACTCATATTCAAAATTTCATGAGTTCTTACGAGTAGTGAAAAAACGATTCATTGCTAATCTCTGGTATATTAGGGACACACGAACAACCTCTGTAAAAATTGCATTTAATTTGACAAAACGGTCACTTTTATTTAAATTTTTTACTTATTCTGCAAGCAATTTTAAAATGCTTTTAGTATTTAAAAAATGTTGTAAAAACTCTTTAAATGAATTCTTTAATTGAGTTTAAAACATTTTCTTGTACACGCCTCTATGATGTTTATTTATTTGGCATCCTAATTGTCAAAAAATAAAGCAGAAAAATATTTTTTTTTTTTGCTGCATTCAATATTTAAAAAAAATATTCACTTTAAATCATATTTCATTTTATTTTAATTTTCTTGGCTTTCTGATGTGTACTTTGGACAGATAAATACACATGTATGTACATATGTTACAGACAGCCAGTTGCATGAGGTATAAATATTATTGTGTTTTTAAAATATTACTCATACGTCTAGACGCATGGTATATTCATCATTCTATTGTACTAAGTATAAGTTTTGGCACATATTATTGTTATTATTGTTATTACTGTTTTTTTTTTATTTAATTTTTATTTTGACAATGATAAATTATACTTTTGAGGTTAGTAAACTATATTGTTGAGATTGCAATCACTTTTATTGATAAATAGATTCATTGTATGTGGAAGATAATGAACTTTATAATGAAATGCAATGAACTCTTTTGCTAATCTATGTAAAGTACAGTATTTTTATTTACTGTTATTGCTTAATTTACTCCAATTAACGTTAAAGGGATTAATATTCAGCTTTTGGGAATAAATACGGTCATAGACGGTTTTCATTTTTTAGATGATTTAACATTTTCATTCTTAAATACCGGCTATTTTAACAGTTGAAAAACATCATCTTGTTGAGGATGAGGATAAAGTCGTTTTATTAAAACGGTTGTTGGAAACTGGCGCCAATTTGATTGAAAAATTATTATTAATTCAAAATTATTGTATGAATGGGTAGGAGAACAAAAACAAAGAAAAAAAGGGTCGAATTTAATACAATACCATCTCCAACGAATGAAATATGAACAAATATTTCTTCGGTGACTTCCTCCCAGCAGATTTCTGCCAAAAACTCTGAGAGTTAATAAAATTGCCATGAAAAGTTTCTCGAAAAAACAAAATCCTTGCCGTTCGGAGTCGGCTTTAATCTGTAGCCCCCACCATTCACTTATAAAATTGTCACACACTTAAGTTAAGTGGTGTAAAAAACTAGGATGTAATCTTGACTATAGGGTTGTAATGACCAATTATGTATGTAGGAAGGGAAGTGCAAGTGAAAGTAAAAGTATAGTAAATTCATTAATTTTGGATATCAGTAGCTTTTCAATTTCATTATTATGCTTTTAGCTTTGTTTCGATTCGTCTTTGGTATAATTGTTAGGAATCACTTGAATTCGAGAATCTTCTAACTCTTGCATAGAATATTCACAAAATGTTCACAGAATGTGCATAGAATTGGTGATGATAATGAAATATGTTCTATAAATTTTTCTTGTATTTAATTAGCTAAGAGAGCTGTACATTATGTAATAAAATATCGATTTAAAAATTTGTTTTAATTCTTTTTTCATATTCTTCCTATAACAATCAAATAAATAAATTTTTATTACATAATCGTTTCTCATACGTCGTAATTAGGAATTAATTTATCAAAATCACCCCCCATTTGGATTTTTCCAATGAAATCATGATTACGTAATATTCATTGATTAATGAATAAAGCGTTAAGCCATTGAAATTTGATTGTGTATGAAAGTAATTTGTGATAGACAACTATTAGTCTACGTCCATTAGCAGGAATTCTGTTGGCCAATTATTTTGCTTAATTTTGACATTTGTTGCGTTGGATATTATACTCCCAAAGTCATGTGTCAATCAATTTCTAATCTTTTTTAATGGTCATCCTATTAACAGTATCTGCTAAATGTTATTATTGAAAAAATCGTGAGTTGTTTTTAATTCCTTGTAAAATAATTTACGATTTTGATAATAATTTGATTCACTTATGTAAAAAAATAAATTTGAAGTTGAAATATTTTTCTTCCATTTTGTAGACACAAATGTAAAGTTAATTTGTGTCAATCCTTAATTAAAATTACAAGCATTAAAATATTGAAAACCTCCATAACAAATGCTTGACGAAGATGATTTCTCTCACACTAGGTCAAAGCTTAAAAGATCATCACGTTTTAATTACCACATTTATAATAAGTTTTCATTGCTTCTATAGGCTTTAACTTCAATTAGGATAGGTTGAGTGGCGTACTCTCATTTAAGGCGAGGTCCAGTGTTTAGGCCTAAATCGGGGAAAAACATTTCCTAAAGAATACCAATATCGAGAATCAAGAATAAATCTTGCTTGGGCAACAATCTCTATATGGGAGAGGTCATTAAAGAATGGTAGAAAAAGAAAGGCAATTCTATCAGCAGTCGCTCGTGAGAATCATAATTGAGCGGTGAATGGACATGTTATTTAACGGCAGAAGTGAGTCAATTCTTTTCTTATGCATTCAATTTCAGCAGAGTCTAGAAATGCTGTAATTACCTTGCCACAGTCCATGCAGGTGAGCCTAAATACATACGTTCATACATATACACATACATACATACATCCATACATACATACATACATACATACATACATACATACATACATACATACATACATACATACACAATTGATCATTACAAGCCTTTAGTCAGGATTACCACTTAGCCGGCCGCACCACTTATGTTGTGTATTTTAATTTTATACATGCGTGGCGAGATCTACAGTTTAAAGTTTACTACGAACGACATATGTATCTTTAAAAATCTTTTGATATCAAACTTATGTACTCTCAGAGTTTTATCCAGAAATCTGGTGAGACGAAATCACCAAAGAAATCTATTTTTTCATATTTCGTTTTGTTGGTGATGACTGAGCTTTGAACCAACACCCTATCTAGTAGACTATGGTGACTTCGTTTTAATCAGAAGACCTATACCCCTGTAAAATATCGATGGTAGTCAGTTCATATGTATTGGAATCCATACAACGCTTTGAACTATCGGAAATTTGCCTAATAATTCGTCGGCAATCGTTGTTCGTTAGGGTCTTAATCACAGACGTTCTGTTTGGGTCATCATAACTTTATGTTTTCCCGGCATTCCATTAAGCATTGAGCCTCGTTAAAAAGTGAAAATAAAATGACAACCTAAGCCGAACTTTGTAACAATGTGTAACAATGTCAACTCTCCTGTTTTAAAAAGTTTATCCTTTCTTACAGAAACACTAATTGGAATAAACTTTAAAATCTAAAAATCTTTTACTTCAAAGCCTTTTAATAATGACAATAAATCTCATTGAATATGTAAATATTTTTGGAACTTTAATCATAAAACAAAAACAAACGAAATTGTTTTCAATCTCTCTTATATAAAAGGGCTTTTTAATACAATATGTCTATTTAAATAAAACTTAATGCTTAATATTAAATACTAATTTCGGTGTATTAAACTTCAATTTTAATTTAAATGGTTTCAATCAAAAATCAATTTATTGTCAATTGTTTTGTCTCTAAACCCCAATTTGTGGCATAAACAAAAATCTACATTTATGACCAAAGAAAAAAGAGGAAGATAAATACAGTTTAGAATTTCTAATTTCAACAATTTTATGAACAGATTAAATGCAAACATGTGCAAGTAAATATTTAATAACATTATTTAAATTTAGTCATGCTGATGATATTTTAAATATTTTATTAACATTTTATGCACAACTATTTAAATTTATTCATAAGTGTATGTTTGTTAATAGATGTCTTCATATATTATGATAATGATGATGTGTCCTACATTTTCAACATTATATTTCAGTAGAATTTCAAGGAATCATGAAGAAATAATATTTTATTATGACTTTTAATCTGTATGTTACAGTGCACACCAAAAGTGAGTATATTAGCTTAATAGAATAATATTAATATTAGCAGATCTATTTTTTAGGTTATATACTAACAACCGTACTAACAACGGTTTAAATTTCAATACCCAACTAGAATTGAAGATTTTGCCTTTAAAATTATTTACTCTCGAAAGCTACCTTTCCTATACGTAAATTTCAGCAAAAAATAAGTTCATGACATCTTATTTGATTTAATATAAACATTCTGTAGGTAGGTTGCAGAGAAAAGCAATGACTATTCAAAAGGATGAGTAGATTCGAATCATACTCATAATTTCTGATACTTATACTCATTCACACTTATGTACATTCGTATCATACTCATACTACTCATATTCAAAGTTTGAAGTACCCATCGTACTCATACCTAACAATACACATTATGTTCTTGATTGCGACTCTCCATTACTCAACATTTACAAGAATCACAAAATAAGTATGATTCGCGTACGAACACTACAATACTCACTAGAAGGTTGTGTGCTTTGCTTTGATTGCTGTCTTTGTCTTTTTCCTTCTCCTTTTTTGGTAAAGGCAACAACAACTAAGACTGTCAATTTTGATGAATGATTCGAATCACTCGAATCATTTATGAGTATTAAAAGTATTTTTCTAAATTTATGAATCTGAATGAGCAGGCTTATGAATCAAACCTATTTCGAATGTTATGAGTTTGATGTCAACGTTGTGCTCATAATCATTGCAAACTGTACTTATAAATCAAAGTTGTAGTGAGTACGAATGAATCAGGAATTGTATACCTTATGCAAACGTCCTTAACCTTTTTCAATATATTCCTCAAAGATGGTTTATGTCCGCTAAAGTATTCTCCCCAAGAATTGATGAATCGTTTCGATTTCTTAACCATACGCCCGGCATTCAACATTTTCTACCACGAAAATACGTTTCAGGTGTATGCAGTTGTTCCAGGAGTACGCTCAGAGTATTTAATTCACCCTTATTCACTCTTAAAGTAGCCATGGTTGGATCATAAAGGATCAGTATCAGACACAGTGTAACTTCCTAAAGTCTCATTGTTCCACAATATTTAATATGTAGCTTCTGCTCTCATTCTCAACATGGGTTATCCAAGCTAATGTTATAGTAGGCTATTGTAGCCAGTTTCGATCTATCTCTACGTTTAGAGCCAACAAGGCTCCACGGGCATCTGTACTAAGAAAGTCAGTCTGTTAGTGCGATGTAATGGGTCCCTACTGATGTCTTCTGCATGCTGTCGGCTAAAGGAGTGTCAAGTTACTCCGTTCATATTTCATACTTTATATCGTTGTACTTTAATGATATGATCCATTCCTCCAAAAAATTGTTGTCAAATCTCTTGCAGATGATGTTCTCTTTGCACAACTTATACCTTAACAAAATATCCTTTGAACCATGCCCACCTCATAAATTTGTCTAATTAAACTTCAATAGAGTCAGTGCGCTATTCTCGTTGTGAGGCTCAATTTAGAACGTATGTATTTTCTAAATATGTATGAATCAACACCTGTGATGTTCCAGATATTCTTTCGATTTCATATTCCAATGTAAGACAACAGAATCCATAAGTGAACATTGATTGATATATGTATGTAGTTAGGTAGTATAAGTAGCTTTGTTATAAAACCATGAACGAAAGCGGATTCTCATAGCGTGTAGTCCTTAAAAAGATCCAGATAAACTGTGTTTCCATGCTGTATACACAGCTTGTTTGATTAACATTTAAAATGATAATCGTAATCGCTGTTATTCTCATAATCCATGATTTCTTTCCATGTTTCCATAAAATAACGAAAACTCTTGGTTTAATTTTTAATTATTCTGCAAAACCTTACATACATACACAATGAAGGGAGTAGCAAAAAGAGAACATCGAACTTAAAAAAAAATTATTTTGTTTTTTTTTTTTTTTAGTTATCTAATGTAGTCGTTTATGTACACCAAATTACTTTCTAATTTGAGTTTCTATATCTATTTCAATTTCATTCTTCTCTGTTATCATGCTAACCACATAACGTTGCTCATTTTGACAAAAAAAAAATTGTTTTTATTTCTAGAACTTTGTGCATATAAAAGAATACATGAACAGCTTTGAGTAAAATAAACAATTTTATTCAATAATATTTATAATTGTTCGTATACGATAGTAAAATTGTAAGACAAATTTAAAAAGTCAGCTAACAAAGCAAGAGGTCAGATAGCTGAAAACATATATGCTTGAAAGTGAAATCCCACTTACTCTTTGGTTTTCATATTAATCTCAGTGTGTTACCATGAATCCTTGCTATCATGTTCCCAGTGAATTTGTTTAAATTCAATAAATACATGAACGATATGGTTATTATGTTTTTACCTCATGCCATAGGTGAAATAAACAATTCCCAGCTTCAAATTGCATTTACAATATCTGTTCTGTGTTTTTGTTAAACGAGTAGCGAAGCTCATGCAAGTTTTTATTCGTTTGTTTTCATCTGAATATTTCATTATTTGTGGCCTTTGCTGTCGAACCTATATCGAGTTGTCGGTTACCATGTTAAACAAACAAACAAACCAAAAAAAAATATAAAAAGACAAAACATTGATGGATGCAGGCATTTCGTTTGTGAATGATTCCATTTAATTTGTTTCAAAATGTTCACTTACATATGTACATATATACTCTTCAAAGGTGAAGTTTTTCATAAATACACGCTCAAAAATAAATCATATGGGATGTTGAAATATAAAAACCGTATGGATGTAGTTATAGTCATACGTGTAAAACGAATTATGGCAGAAGTGAATTGTTTACTACTTAAATATTCTTAGCCATAACGTTAGGCGTTACCTAACGATACCAATCGATTTGGTTTACATTCAACCTTTTTTTTTGTGTGTAAAAATTGAAACCCCATACTATGAAATGTTTTTAAACAATTTCGAAACTATTTTGAGTCAAATATTGCAAGGGCAAGCAAGGAATGTACAAATACTTACTTATTTATTAAATTGGTAATAACAACTCATACATACATACATACATATTTGGCCCTTACAACACGTCAGTCAGGATTACAACCTTGTTTCTCACACCACTCATGTTGTGTGCCTTAATTTTATACTTGAATGGCGGGATCTACAGTTTAACGTCGACTCTGAACGTCAGATTTGGGAAATTTTTTATTATTTCTCAGAAATCTGCTGAAAGGAAATCGCCGAAGAAATATTTTTGTTTTCATATTTCGTTTTGATGTCTGGCCTGTGGCTCGAACCCGGGCTTTACGTCTAATAAGCGAACACACTACCTACTAGACTACGGCGACTACAACTCTGTAGTCAGTATTACAACCACACAAGTTATGTGTGTTGATATTAGCCATGAATGGTTTAACATTAACTCCAAACGACACATTCATAGCAATTTTATTTACTTTTTGAATTTGTTTTCATATTTTATTTAATATTTTGTTTAATTTGGGCCGGAAACTGAACTGCTTGGGAGATACCGGTGAAAGTTTTCCCTTAACAAGATCCTTCCTTGACCCATTTGAATAGCACAAAATTGTCTTCTTTTTTAAGAGAACACGCTCCATTCATTGTTGTTACTAAGTCTCGCTGCAAGGCGTTTTCCTGAATAATAACAATTTGTTTTCTAATAAGAGTATTGTTCGGTATGGAACTATCAGTCAATCGATCCATTAAGTCACGAAAACCCCTTATGAATTTCCTATAAGACTTGTCTCCCATCAACCTAACCGTGGTCTCCAAAGCTTGGGTTTTCGCTACCATGTGCAGCGAACTTAAATTTAAAAGAGCTTATGTACTGCTGTTGAAGTCGCCGCAGTCTGGTAGGTGGTGTGTTGGCTTATTAGACGTAAGCCCACGGTTCAAACCTCAGGTCGGACATCAAAATGAAATTTGAAAAAATATTTCTTCCGCGACTTTCTTTCAGCAGATATCTGGAAAAACCTCTCAGAGTAAATAAAATAATGATGAAAAGTTTCTCAAAAAATCTATCATTCGGATTCGACTTTAAACTGTAGGTCCCGCCACACATGTATAAAAATTAACGCACACAACATAAGTGGTGTGAGAAACGAGGTTGTCATCCTGACTAAAGGGTTGTAATGATCAATGATGTATGTAATCACGTTCAATCAGTTAAAAATTCATTCTTTATCGTTTGTTGAGAATTTTCTGCTTGTGTAAGTATTTTCCATACTGTTCCTATCGTTCAATGACAAAGGAGTAGCACCAGTATTTTCTTTAAATTTAATAATAAAAGAATTTCTTTTGTTGTCGTTGTTGTTACTGTGATATTGGACAATAACATGATACAACCATATTTGTGAATTTGCAACAGAACTTTTTGTTTCAGTATTTCTTTTATTTTCTTTTTTAAGTTGAAAAAAGTCGTTTTTTGGAATTACTATGGAGTGAAATTTACAAGGAGTTTGTTATCATGTTGCGATGGCCAACAAAATTCTTGGTAACTGCGAGTCCGACCTCTGATGTTGTTGCCGCCATTCTGTAGACCGCACCAAAGCGTCACTCTTTGTGGATGTATGGACTTTTCGATAATCACTTGTGGATTCTTATTTGTCCAAATGTGGCAGTTCTACTTGTTGTGTGGCTCATCGCTGAAGGTGATTTTCTTTGTAAAGTCTGTCCGTTCAATCAACCATTTAGGGTACTGACGACATTTTAAATGGTCAGTAGGCTTAGTTCTTCAAAGTGAATTGCATTCTGTAAGCGTGTAGATTTAAATCTTTATTTAAATTTCACATTAGTAATGTTCGTGAAATGTTGGGAATGACGATGAGCCGATGTTGACGGCTCTTCTGCCACACTATCGTGAACTATAGCAAAATTCTCGACAGAACGAGCTTTCATAGGTGTTTATACACTTCATTTCATGGCCCGATGCATTTTGATTTGAATCGTTCAGCACGATCACAGGACGCGCTATTTCTATTCAAAGCAGAAGAGTCTGCTATCAGCCTAGGATATGCAAAAGTTGATTAATCAGTTGCATAGTTGGAAATTCTTGATTAATAAAAACTGAATCAAAGCAAAGAAAAACGGCAATAAGAAGTTAAAACAAACGCTGTGTGTAAACTGAAAAAAATATAAAGAATCATAAGAATTTCTAATGATTTTCTATTCATTATTAAAACAAATGTCATTCGTTGGCTTACCCCAGCAGCTTAGAATAAAGTTAATTCTTCCACAAAATTATTTCTTCTTTACTTTCCTTTCTTTCTTATAAACGTTTTAAATTACAAGCGATTTAGTTTTAATTTATGGCACAAACGAATACCATTTTACATGTGCAGCAGCTTTTGTAATTCAATATTTACACATGAAAACCGTGAAATAAATGCACGTCTGTAAATATTTCAGTTTTATTCCAGTCCCAATGACCTGTGGGAGAAAAATTGTGTGTTTTAAAATTCAGTAGACACCAGGGAAAACTTAAACCAATGGATGTCGCACAAAGTAGAAACTACTGGCATAATAAGAGCAAATGCTTGTTTGTTTATACATTTTACTGCATTGCAATTGAAACTTACAATTTGCACTTGGTATAATATTTGTGTTTTAGTTTTATTAGGAATTTAGCAGTAAAAAAAAAGTAACAAAACTGAAACTGAAATTGTGTAGAGCATCGAGCGAATAACACTGTTTTATCAAGAAATAGAAATTGTCGTATTTGTTATATTACATTGTAAAGTGTTCTGTTCGTTTTCTATAATTAGGTTGCCTATGTACTGAGATTAATGTAAAACATATATTGGATTCAGGTCGAAGTCATTAAGAGTATTCCTATCTGTTTATTAAACCTAGTAAATGAAGTGATGAAGATCCCACATTCTATCCATCAGAGTGTGCTTTATGTAGTCAAGATAAAGACAACATTTAATTTATTAACGTCGTTGAAATATTGGACATGTTTAGATACCCTTTGTGAGTGTTACAACCCTTTGGTCAGGATTACAACCTAACTTATTACATCAGCCATTGTTATGTGTGTTAATTTAACTCATGAGGGAGGGGCTCTATAATTTAACGATAGATTTGAAAAAATTGTTGTTACAATTTTATTTGCTCTTACGGACTGCTGACAACAATTCGCCGAAAGAAATTTTGTTTCTGTCTAATAAGCGAATACAGTAACTACTTGACTACGACTTATTGACACATACATATATAATTGGCCATTACAACCCTTCAGTCAGTGTTACGACCTAGCTTGAACTTACGGTCTAATAAGCCACCACACTATCTACTAGACTGCGGTGACTTATTGACACTGAACTATATAATCTTGTTCAGTACAATAGATTGTAGTACTTAGTTTTACAAACCAATATTAACTATAAAAAGGACTTTATATGGTAATGGACTCATTTGGACCCATACAACTTGATCGGCGTTGTATGCTGTTTACTGTACTCCAACGTTTACTATAAGGTGATTGCTTAACAATCTCACATGCAGTTCTCGACTTGAAGATTTTCAATATAGAACTTTAATGCGTTTGAGTACACGTAGTATTCTCAAAGCGGTCAACCAAGATTTGAAATAGCGAAACATAAGTAGCTTTTAACTTTGTACATAAAAAATGGTACTTTGGGACAGCCAAACGTACTGTCAGTTTCAGTGTGAACATAAGTCAAGATATAATTTTTCCTTTTTATTTTTATAAATATTGTTGACTTCAAAATTTCTTTTCATATTTTACACTTTCTATAAACAATTCTGAGTCAAATCCTGCAGAATACATGCTTCGCAGAAGTAAAATATGTACCAAATGAAAAAATATAATAAAAAACACCAACTATAGATGTAAGTAATAGTCAATAGAAATTTCTTTTGATACGACCTCTTGGCTAGAAAAACACACACTTTTGGCAAAGTTTTCATCTAAAAAAAAACCAAACTTCTCTTAAAATTTATGGGCGAGTTCAAAACATTTCTCTACAAAAGTTTTAAAATTTAAAATAGTTTGTGCTCGTACAAGCAAAACTTTATTTTTTTTTTTTTGTTTTTTGTACAAGGAAAATATGCAAAAGCATGATGTCGTAAAAAAAGGAATCCACTTGAGACCTCCGACAGCGTGACCGCAAATGTTTGCACAATGCAGGCACAGGCACTGATTTTATTTTATGCTTCTGCTGGTGTACAGTAAAATGCCAAAAAGGGTGTGTGTCTCCAGAAGAGATTTATTTAACCTTTAAATATTAGAATAACTAGCAGAAGAATTTTATTTTTATTGGAAATAATCTTAAAAAACAAGTACAATTCGTTACAAATAGGCAACTAAGTCGTTAAAGAAATAACGAAGGCAATCGTTTAATATGCAGAAGTTCTTTGAGCATTTTAAAATAATAGAGAATGCTAACGAAATAGATTTCATGTTTGTTGTCTTTGTTGTATCGGGTCTTTTACTAAACGCTTTCCTAATTCAAATAAAACAAAGAGTGAGTGATCGAAATATTTTGTGCGCAATTATTCATTTGCGATCATCACTTACACGTAAGTAAGGACGAACAAGGATCATATATTTGAGATTGTCGATAAATCGATAATTTGCACTACACCAGCAATAGTCACTTGCAAACATAAATTTCTTTATTTTTGTTGATGATTTGATGATGGAAACAACTAATAAATGCACGACTTCAAATGAAGGAAGTGCGCTGCGATCTACGTCAACGGGTTTGTTCTTTTTTTTAGTAAATTTCCACAATTTGGAAGCGTCTTTAAGATAGAGAGCGATAACCTTATAGATAATGTTGTAGACACCGTCATGCGGTCGATATACATTCGATATCAGAGATCAGCAATGAGTATACAGAAACATGAGTACATGTATTTAAATCGTACCCATAATTTCTGATACTTATACGCACTCAAACTTATTATCACACTTATACTACTCATATTCAAAGTTTGAAGTACTCATCGTACTCATACTTTTCAATAAGCATGATGTTGCTGATTTCGACTCTCCTTTGCTCAACATTTGATACAAACATGTATCGAAAACTGAGTGTAAGGCAATATATTTTAGTATAATAGACTACAATTCATACATACATACATACATAATTAGCCATTACTACCATTCAAGCAGGATTACGGCCTAGCTTCTCACACCACTCATATTGTGTGCCTTAATTGTATACATGATTGGCGGGATCTACAGTTTAACGTCGACTCGGAACGACAGATTTTGAGAAACTTTTTCATTGCAGGTTTATTTACTCTCAGAGTTTTGCCAGAAATCTGCTGAGAGGAAGTCGCCGATGAAATATTTTTTTTTCATATTTCGTTTTGATGTCTGGCCTGCCGCTAGAACCAGGGCTTTTCGTCTAATTAGCGAACACACTACCTACTAGACTACGGCGACTACGATAGACTACAATTACCCTTTATAATTTTTCCTCTTTAATTACTTTAATGGAAATATATTTTTTATAGGTTTCTTTGTTTTTGAAATAAAAGGCGTTCGACGTTGTATACATACAGGGCTGAATACTATTCATAATTAATATCAAGGAAAATAAAAATATTGATAGAAAGCAAAATTTAAAGATAAAGATAATGATAAGGATAAGAATATAAGCAAAGAATACTTTTTCGCAATTAAGGGAGATTATGAGCGGCCATAGTTTTCCAACAAAATAACTTATGAGTTTGCGTGTTTTTAAAACAAAAGATAGAAAAACTTTTATAAACTTTTAATATGTAGAGAAATAAAAATCGTATATTAATAGAACACTAACAAACAAAAGATATACCACATCTTAAGGTATGTATGTAAAGAAGTAGAAGGAAAGCATAATAGAAAGTAAATATGTACACAAAAACTTCGAGTATATGGTAATTAAAAAAATTAATTCACAAAAGACTTCATTGTCTGAAAAGAGGAAAAAGTAAAAAAAAAAAATCAAACAGATTTGGTTTAATTACTGATCATAGCTAATAAGACTCTTTATAATGTTAGACAGGAAGAAATTTTTTAAATGCTTAATTCAAATTGGAATAAAAGGAGGGTTACAGAAGCTTTATCAAACAATTACAAATGCAAAAAAAAATATTCTAAAAATGTTATATTAAGTCTAGTACTACAGGTAGGTAGATAGACAGGTAGTTTAAACCAAGTCTTCAACCAAAGGTTCCATGCCAATTAGCATACATCTAAGCCTTCATGTAGACTTGTTGTTCATTCACCTTCCTTTCCATAAGAAGTCTGTATCTCGTACAAACTCTTTCCAGTCCACTCCTCTGAAATGAATTATGTCTGGTACAGTGTCATCCCGAAAATATTGGAATCTTGGTCTTACGCGATGACACAAAAAGTGTTTCATCGTTTCGATGACTTCGCCGCATGCCCTGCATTCACCATTTTCCATTACGCCAATAAGTGTCGAAGTCTGCTCATTAGTGTGCTCAGGTCGCCTTAATTTAATTTTAAATATTAGAATCGCCCAAATGTATTTTTGTAATTGTCCCTGTTGTGACATTTTTTTTAAATATTCGATGTAACGTTTGTTGTAATTTTTATTATTTGCCTTCAGTTTGATGATAATTTTTATGTCCAATTGAACCTATTAATGACGTAGAATAATTAGATTTCAAAAAAAAAAAAAAAATACAAAAAAAAACATATTTTTTGATAAATAGGGATATTTCGTGTCTATCTAAGCTGTAAGAAGACTTTTTCGAGTTAGTATTTTAGATTGTTTATTGTATAAAAAATAAATTGAACTGTTTAACCAAAATGTAAATAAAAATTAAAAAAAATTTATAAGTACAAAATGGGTTTTTAAAACGATTTTACTTTCTTCAAATTCTTTTAAAAGATTGGCTAAATTGTCTCCACCCGCTTGGTATACGGAAACTAAATAAATAAATAAATCAAAATATTTCAATCTTCAATTCGCTTAGAATTTTATATCATAAGTAAAACAACAAGACAGATTAAATGCAAAACAACAAAACCTTTGACAAATAATAGAATTATCTTTATACAAAAAAATAAAATATACAATTGCAAAGAAACAAGATTAAACTTTTGAATTGAATAGAAAATTTTTAATATTATATTGAATAAACTTTTAATATTCTTTACATGAATTGTAAAGAAAAATCAATATTATCGGAGACAAGAATCATACAGCAATTACGGTAATATACTGATAAGAAGGATATAAAAAAGATTTAAACTTAAAAGAAGCCAATTTACTATTCTGTACACAGTTAAAGGATAATGTAAATGTTATGAGCAAAAACATGTATAGTGTGTTTGGATTCTAGATCTAAATATATGTGTATCAGATATCAGCAATTATTAGTTTTTTCGCTACTCATAAGTACTCATGAAATTTTGAGTATGAGTATTGAAATTCAACTACTCTGATTCATTCGTATTCACTAGAACATTAATTTATATGTACAGGTTGCAATGAGTATGAGTACGTTAACATCAAACTCATAACATTCGAAATATGTTTGATTTCTACTTACAACACTCATAAATGATTCGAGTAATTTTAATCATTCATCAAAATATATAGTCTTAGTTGTTGTTTCATTTCCAAAAAAGTAGAAAGACAAAGACAACCAGCAAAGAAAACACACAAACTTCTAATGAGTATTGTAGTATGCGTACGCGAATCATACTTATTTTGTGATTCTTGTCAATACTGAATAAAGGGGAGTCAAAAGCAACAACATCATGCGCATTGTTAAGTAGGAGTACAATGGTACTTCAAACTTTGAATATGAGTAGCATGAGTATGCTAATAAAATTAGTAGGAAATTGCCAAGAAAAAGTTCGTTTGCAGTTCGCATTAAATTGTAGGTCCCGTCACTCATGGAAAAAATTAATAAATACAACTTAAGTTATTTGAGCACCTAAAGGCTAGTATGAGTTTAGTTCTTAACAGTCAGTGTGTATTTTCTAAGGATCGTCCAGGATCCTTCAGATATATAACTATAAGGTGGTATTGCAGATCTAAAATCTATATGTATAGGAAGCCTTACATGATTGTTTTAATGGGGATTTATATGAGACCCTTGTGCGTTTAAACATCAATACTAAACCGTTCTAAATTCTTTAAATTTTTGTTTGCAAAAATGACTCTCATTCATGGCCTAAATAAATTCTTTATACAAAAAATATTATATTTTCATTTACCCTTTAGTTTATTCAGTGAAAACCATTCTTTAGCATTCCATGATACTTTGACCTTTGTTATCCAAACACAAAAGTTCAAGCTCAAAGTATTAACTACTACACCTAAAAGTTTATTTTATACGAAGAAAAATACTTTGTAATGTATACTAGAATACTGCACCTGACAGTCTTATACTTCTATACTTTCAAATATGGCCTGTTCTATATATTGCTAACACAAGAACTTTATTATTAGAAAATATTTGATGAAAATATTTCTTCTATTTTTTATTATTTGTAGTATTAGTACATAATTTCATGGGAAAAAAAATTTACTTTTTTTAAAGCAACCACTGATTTTTTACAAGCTGCTCTGCATAGTAGAAACAGAACAAAAACTTTGCATTTTAAATATTATTCCATGAAATGGAAAGTAAACTTGTAATCCGTTCAACACCTTAACATTCAATTTCCGGGTAATAAGTTTTATCAAGTTATCCTTTAGCAAGCTAAATAAGCGCCAGTTTTTTAAACTTTCTGTTGAACCTTAACCCATATAAGCCAAATTAAAGTTTAAAACTAAACTTTTTCATTATTCTCTAAAAAGCAACAACAGTGTATAGAAATATAAAAAAAACTTGTCTGGGATTAAACTACAAAGAAAGAAAAAAAGTTCAGGTTTATTTTGCTTTTCCAAGAAGTAATTTTGAATTTTATAAAACATTTCTGTTTTTTTTTTCATGCATTTTTATAAAGAAATATTGAAAACATGTTACACTGTGTAGTGGCATATACAGAATACAGTGGCTCTAGTTAATATTCGTTATTCTGCTTGAACTTATTCAATTTCTAAATTTCGATACAAAAAAAATGTTTTAAATATTGTTACGAAAATGGAAACAGTGTAATATCGTTTAAAATTAAAATGAGCAAAAGGTACACAAACAAATACAGCGTACTTGTTACAAGTAAGCCAACAACATCAGTATGAAAGAAAAGGGGATAGGCAAGTAAGCTAGAACGCAACTATGAGCAATGTAAACAAAATACACAAACAACAATGAAGTCGCAATAGAATTCTCGAGAAGGCGAAGACACCAACATTCGACTTCAAGAACCTTCATCAGACTATTTAAGTGAGGATATAAAAAGGCAAGACAAAGCAGCAACGAGTAGTAAGAATTCGGTCTGTCTTGTATGTAGACGCGATGAGTGTGAAGAAAACAGTCGTGGTTTGCCGTTAAAAAGATCTGCGTTGTAAGCAAAGAAGAATATCGAACAAACAATTATTGTTGTAAACGGTGGCACACAAAAGTAGTGCGAACAATAAAGAGTTTAATTGAAACTAAACACATATTTGTTTTTATTTTATTTGCAAACAACGAATTCATATTTCAAAAGTTTTTTAAAAAGGTAAAAACGTAACAATATTTAAATTTTCAACAACTGATTTACGTCTTCAGAATCGTATTTTTATTTTACAAAAAACAAAAAAACTGTTCTATATTTGTCAATCTATTCTATACTAAGAAGTGTACTTACTACCAAAATTATAGGAATATGAACTTTAGTGAACAGGCTACTCTCCCACTTCTTATGAAACCTATGAACGAATTGTTAGTAATGCTGGATCGAATGTTTGAATATTGTATTTTTGGATGACGTGGTTCATACAATTTTAAATAGATTTCCAGATTCTATTAGTGGCATCGATTATGCATCTGGCCTTCACTTAGGTGTGAATCCTGGAAAAGCGTTGGTGCTATTTTGCACTAGAAATATATGTCACCGCATCATATTTGGTATGTATTCTGGATAAAGAATCTGAAAACTAAGTACACGGATCATGATGAAAAAAGCCTCTACAACTGTAACTAAACGGGGTCTCATGACGGTAGAATGACTCAATCGATCTAAACAGCAGTGGTCAGACTTAATCCAGGCATACGTAGTATACAGGACCATTCACGTCAAGCCGATGTGATGGATACAAATTTTTGCTTCCATAATTAGAGGTGGCTTGCATATTACACTTGAGTCGAAGCTGAGATAACCTTGCTGGGCGATTGGTCAGAGGATCAGACCAAATATTGGGCACTCGAAGATCTTAAGATTCTTTGAAAGTATAGAAAGTATTGTCTACGTGATAGCTAGTACATCAGGATTCCTCGATAAAGTTTGAAACAGCCTTACCGGAAGGAGAGGTTTAAGAAAATAGTGCAAAGCATCTCTTAAACGATTCCGTAAAGATTGTCACAGATAGTTCGAACTGAGTGCAGCTATAGGAGTTGCAAATTTTCGGTGTCGGTAGGTATAGCTCCGTATAATTGGCAATCAGTTCACTGCATCATCGTGTTAGTTAAACAGAGTTTTTTTTTGTTAGAAATCGCATTTTCTATTTTAATTACGTACTCAATTGAAAATATTTGTTTTTAATTTTTGCATTTATTTTTTTCATCAATCATCACGAGGACATAAAATAACTGAAGAGACTTGTTCTAATATTATTTAATTTTCTTAATATTCTGTATTAATTGTAAATTTTCTTTGATTAAAATTCATATATTTTTATTTTTAGAGAATATATTCTGATTCTTAATAAAAACAAATGAACGTTTACGTTGTGTCAATTGATCATGCATAAATTTTTGAATACATTAAATTATTAAATTATTCATACAGTTGAAGGACGCCGTTGTTATTTGTTTATTTGTTTATCAATTCATTTATTTACGTCTCATTGACGGCAGCTCTTAAATTTAAATAATTTAAAAATATTTTAAATAATTTGGTTATATTTTATCTGTAACTCCCCTTACTAAACCAAATATAAGCTGTTTAATGTATAAAAAGTTGCCATTTCTGAGAGCGATTTGATGTTATTTCAATCGCAGTAGTTTTATTAGCGAAAAACAGTTGTAATTGCCTTCTGAAGACGCCTACAGAATTTAAAGACAAAATATCGATTGAGAATACTGAGAATAAGAATTTTTTCTCATAAGAAGTGTCAAAACAAAGAAAAAACAAAAAATGTAAACAGACCTTAACTTAACTATTTAGGGCTAATTATCTTTAATGTATTTGTAAGAAAATGTGATTTTTCTTGCAATTTTCCATTGATATTGTTCCAAAAATGAAAAATCTAGATACTGGTGTTTTGATTTTACATCGCTTAGTATTAAAATTATATACAAAAGCTACAAAAACCAAACAATGCAGTAAACAAACCTGTTTTCAAATTATCGTACCGCTTAATATAACAACAAACACCAGCTTAAACAAATGGTAAACAAGTAAACAAAAATACACAAACAACATTACAAGAATAAATCTAAACATCGATGTCTACATTTATAGAGATTTTGAGAATGCGAAGAACATTGCCATAGAAAAGGCAAGGTAAAGCAGACAATTGAGTTAGTGAAGTTCAATCAGCCTTGTGTGAAGACGCGGTGTAAGAGAGCAATCGTGGTTTGAAGATCTTCATTACAAATATCTGTCGATTAATTGTCTAGTAATTGTTACTGTTTATGCAAAGGGGTATAAACAGAGGAATAACAAAAAAGGCAATTGGTGTTGTTCACATAAAGTTGTGAATAGTGACACACAGAATTAATAAAACTCATAAATTCTTAGTTTTGCCTTAGCTTAGAAGAAATCAATCGGAAACGTGAACAAAATCAAAAACATGAAAAAATTTTTTTGAAAATTAGTTCACGTTTTTGCGAGTTCACTGTAATTCAATATCAATTTTACATCTTTTCCATGGGACGTATACGCAATTTTTTATTTTTCAAATAAAATTTCAATATTACTTGTCCGCCTCAGTGTGTTGAAATGTGAAAACGCTTGTGAAGAGAAAATATTATTTTTATAACAGATTTAATTACCAAAATATCTGAATCACTTACTAAACTATTTTCTCCCACCACAAATCTTGTGTGTGTTAATTTTGTCTGTGAGTCCAGTTTCAAACTCATGTACTCTCGCATAAAATTGCTGACTGGGATATATTATTTCACATTTCTTTTTGTTCGTGATGTTTGGGTGGGGTTTGAACCCCGGCCTCACACGTAGCCGAAGAAAATAGAAGATATCCTGCACTGAATCCTAGGTCATGTGGGAATAGTTTCACAACGCTGCTTGGAACAGAAAGTTTCTGTGAAATAGGAGGAGGTACTTAGAAGTGTGTAATTGGAAAAACGAATAGGTACGGGAAGGCATTAGATTACCGCAATCGAAAATTCAGGAGTAGCTTAAGAATAATAAAGAGCTTTCTGATTGCACAGTTTAGACTTTTGGCTCAGTGTAGATTTTGTGATGAGGAGACAATGTTACCTAAGCACATACTTTATGCATTTCGGAAAGAAGTGCATGGGAACTTATCTAAAACGAAACATCGGGTATACTTACCTGTTGTCTAAGGTTGTTCCTGGATCTCTTGAACTTTGTACGGATGTGGTGGTTTCTAAAGATCAGAGTTCTTGTGAGCTACGCTACGGACAGAGGCAAGTTCTTCCGCAGATCTATAATTTCGTCGACATGCGGATGTTAATCAACTGTTTACTAAACTACACAGTGGACTATAATTTATCCCTCACATTGCAAATAGTCCTCTCCATAAGCTAATAATTGCGTACGTAAAATGGGCGGAATGTGCAGCATGCAATTTTTCAAGATCGTTCACCTTATTTAATAATTATTTTTTACTGAAAATAAATTGTAAAATTTTCTATATTTTTCAGCATGTATTGTATTGTAAAATATTCAATAAGCTTTAATAACAAATTTTACCGCCAGCATTTAGAATAAATTTTTTAGAATTTCAATGCCAAGTTCCCAATTGCATAACAATCAAACTATGACAAGAATTTAAAGGTATAAAGCAAGAAAGCAAAGGAAACTTGCTTAAAAATAAAAAAAACTCCCAAAATTGCCTTAAATTTACTAGAATTTTATTGAATTTTTTCGTTTTATTGATTTTTCCTATGAAGTTCTGTTGAAGCACACAAGAGATTTACATACACAAAAAAAAAATATTCTATACTTGGTATATTGGCTACATTAAATTTATTCCTTATATTTACATAAAATCGTAACAAGCTGATGTAATATTTTCAATTGATGAATTGAAATTCTTCAAAACAAAAACAATAATAATAATACAGTAACAGTAGACACATCGTATTTCACAAAAAGCGTGGATAAAGGATTGTTTGTTTTTAGTTTTTTGAATGCATACCGCCATTTACATAATTCCTATTAAGGTTTGTTTGTTTTTTCAACCAAAATATAAATATTTTTTTGCTTATAAGAATTAATTAATTGATACTAAATATATGGCATTTCTACTGGTTAACGAACACAAATAAATATGAAATTGTGTATGTTCAATGACATACGAATAAATATTTTCATTGTTAAACAATAACAGCATGTGTGATTGCTTGTCATGTTATTGTGGTTATTGTGTGTACGTATCATGCATATTTCCATAAATTTATATAAATTATGCATATGTATGTATGTATGCTACGGGATAATGCATAATTGCCAAGGAAAATATTGATTAAATAAAATATTTGAACACCTTAATGGTGTAACAAAAAATTCATATATTTTATATCAAATCTGGGTGATTTGTGTGGCCATTAAATAAATGAAAAAGTATTTCAATGAAAAAACTTTTTAAATTGTCATTAAATGCAATTTTTTAAGAGCCATGCCACCATGTTTCAGTAAAGCCACTACTGTTAAAGTGGTACATCTGGCTGCAATGCCCTGCAAAGCAAACTATTAGGCGATTTAAGTCTGCTTTACTCAGCGAAAGGAGCTTATTCAACTTAGTAGACACTAGCAGTCATTTTGTCAGACGCTGTCGAATGCCAGCTAGTTCTTTAGTATTTTCAAATTCACAGGATTCTTCCAAAGCAACTACCTACAATAGTTTAAATCCCTTCAATAAATGGTCTGCCATCTCACTACCGTCAAAAATCTCATATACAGGAAAATAATTCAGAGACACTCGGTCTTGTGGTGGAATTTTAGTCGTGGTGTACGCAAGAGATCAGCAATGGATAGTTTTTTCGCTACTCATGAGTACTCATGAAATTTTGAGTATGAGTGAGTCAACAGTATTGAAATTCAACTAATCTGATTCATTCATACTCACTACAACATTGATTTATAAGTACAGGTTGTAAGGAGTATGAGTACAACGTTGACATCAAACTCATAACATTCGAAATATATTTGATTCATACGCCAACTCATTCAGATTCATACATTTAAAAAAATACTTATAATACTCATAAATGATTCGAGTTATTCGAATCATTCATCAAAATTTACAGTCATAGTTGTTGTTGCATTTACAAAGAGAGAAGAAAGAAAAAGGCAAAGAAAGCAAGCAAACCAAACACACAACTTTCTAGTGAGTATTTTAGTTTTCGTACTCGAATCATACTTATTTTGTAATTCCTGTAAATGTTGCGTAAAGGAGAGTAGAATGTTGAGTACACACAAGGGGTAATACATGTGACAATTTAAGATTCAACTATTGCGAAAAGATACCAAGATCGATTTGGCAAGTGGTTTGGATCGTTTAGTGAATACTCGGGTATTGTTCTCTGGAGGTGGAAACTATTAATCATAGCCGAAAGTGGTTTAGAGTTTTTAGTATATTGTATCATAAGACTCTAAAACATTCAAAAGTGTGGTGTTCAATCTTGATGTCGCATTTACTGTAAATTGTTTCACAAGCATGTCTGATGGCAATCGCTTAAAAGTGGTAAACCATACTGTGGGACCGGGGACAGGACAGACTGGAAGTGGGCAACACTAACGATAATAGTAGCCCAGCTAAATAGAAGTGGGTAAATCAACCAATCGTAGTAGCCCAGCAAAATTGCAACAACTTACAGCAAAAACAACGAACAATAGAATACAAACGAGTCAATTGGTAACTGGACGGGAAAGATGAACAACCTAAATTTTTGTAAATATTAACATCATTAAATGTTTAATAAATGAAAATATTTTATATAAAAAAGTGGTTTTCTTTAAAGCCCACGTATATAAAAGTGGTTTTCTTTAAAAATCCACAATACCTTAGACGAAGTAATTCTCAGAGCACTTGTTATCATTCTTATAATGTTATGAAACAGTTCGTAATGATTCTCATCTCTAAACATGACGACTACTTTAACCAATGAAATCAATCAATCAAATAATCAATAATATTCTGTGCAATTTAAATAATGTTCACTATGTTTCTTTAAATTTTTCTTTAATACTTTCCATTAAATTTTATTAAATTCAATTCTATTTAAAAACATAAGCCTAACGACTGAAACAAAAAAAAAACAAAAATTAAAAATAAAATGAAAATAAAATCACAAGAACACACCCATACAGCATGTTATTGGATGTTGCCAACATGTTAAAAAGATTTTCTGTAAATTGTCTTGTTCGATATGAAAATTGTATGTTTTGCATTTAATTCTATGCCATAAGCACTGTTATACGATGTTATGTTTTATTTCATGCTCCAGTTGTTTAAATTGATGTTTATACTCGTATTGTCGAAAGTATTATTCTCTGTTATACTGGTGCATTTCAGTGTTTAAGATTGTTTTACATATTTGTTGTCCAATTGTTTATCGTTGTAGAATCATCAGACAATAAAATTAATTACAACAAATAATTCTTATGTAATAAAATGAAACAAGAAAATATGTTGGAAACTTTATCACATACATTTGTATACGCATATTTAGATGCAGACCAACGAAACATTTTTTACAAAAATTTTTTTTTTTTTTTTTTGTTTTTCAATTGAGTCTAAAAATGTTGTTAAACTACATGGATTTCATTAATTTAAACAATAAATGAAGTAAAGTATTTACAATTGTCTGGCTTTGCTCCCATCAATGGTGCGCTGTTACAATATTGTAACATGAGTTCTGTGAATTCTTGACTTTTTTTTTGAAAAAGTTTGAAACAAGTTTACTTTTGATTTTTTTTTCAACAATTGTTTTAACTTTTACGTACGAATTTTTTTTATTTATTTATTGACTTGTTGTTTCATATAATAAGTAACGAAGTAATAGAGATACATTAAGAATTTAATACTACATACATATATGCTTACATATATATGGTCATTACAACCATTCAGTCAGGACTACTACCTAGCTTCGCACATTCCCTATGTTGTGTGTATTGATTTTATATATGAGTGGCGGACCTTACAGTTTAAAGTCGACACCGAACGACAGACTGTTTGTGAAACTTATCATGGCAATTTTATTTACTCTCAGAGTTATTTCTAAAAATCTGCCGAACGGTATTTGAAGCAAAAAAAAAAATTTTCATATATCATTTGGATGTCTGACCTGTAATTTGAACCGTGGCCTTGCGTCTAATAAGCCAACACATTACCTACTAGACTACGACGACGACTAGAAGTTTACTTTCCTTTAAAAAAGGTATAGAATATAGGAAAAACTCTCCGAAATAATCGCCGGTTTACCATTCAGAATGGCAATTATTTAAGCAGCCTACAGGCTTTTGAAGTTAAACTGCTACAGGAAGGTGCACTAAAGCCGATCATACACTTGATTTACATTTTAGATATGTGAACAAATGAATATGTTCTACGTTGACAGTTGCGGACGACACAGTTAGTACCCATGAAAATCCGAGTACAAGTTCGTGATACGTACGTACATATTCTTAAGTTTTAAAATTTGGTAAACCAATAAAGAATTGAGGTAAACGAGTGCAGGCTCATTCACGTATGTAACTTTAACATTTCTTGTACTTCAATTCCTATTAATAACCAAGACATATATCAACAATTTGTCAACAAATCGTAGACTTCCAAATAGTCCAACTAATAAAAAAAAGAACTTGGTTATCATCAACCCATAATGCTCTCCATTGATTATAATGGGACCAATGCTGCCGTTAGCTCCAAATCCAAACCAAACAGTGAGTTTTTCGTGCATTTCTTGCTTTTCCGGGACAGTCTTCGATGTCATGTGAAATGGTATTCGACACGTTTGTTCGTTTGCTTACCCATTGCAAACGATTTTTCAAAGGGAATTTGGGACATTTTCCAATTATTAGACAGAGAATACACATCGTTGATTTATAAGTACAGGTTGCAATGAGTATGTGTACAAACTTTGAATATGAGTAGTATGAGTATTTTACTAAAATAAGTATGAATGTGTATAAGAATGAAAAGTTATGAGTATTATTCGAATCTACTCATGTTTTTGAATACTCATTGCTCATCTTCTACAGATATAGGTGAGGCGAAGTTTACAATTCAATGTAATGAGATACTTTGTCTATTACTGATTTCCTCAAAATTAGATTTATAATGCAAACGCTTAAGTTGCTATTGCCTTCAATTAAAACTATTCTTTCATGAAATTATTAAAGTAGCCTTGTGTGAGTATTTCTTATGTTTTGTGACAATTCGGTACATATTGCAACTGCAGGCGACACTCTGCTCTTGAGCACAAAAATAATCATTTGCCAGATCGTAAGTGTATGTGACCTCAATGATAACTTTTCTGCATTTAAATGTCTTTCTATACAAAAAAATCTTCTTTCGTCTTCTGGTATCCATTAAAGCCATCTGTTTCTGTAATTAAATACAAGTTTCTTAAAATTTCCTGCTTAAAAATACAAGTAAAAAACAAAACAAAACTTTTACAATCTATTGTTCATGTGCACAGTAAATAATCTGTTCAGTTTTAATGGTAATGAGAAAAAAGTTTAATTAAACAGAATTTAAAAGAATCCTTCTGGTTTTGTGTCTAGGAAAATCAAAAAGAAAAAAAAATATTTGAATTACACTCACATAAGAGAATTGCATTAAGGTATTAAAAGTACATGTTTCTATACTACAGTCACTTTCTTATATCAGCCAAATATGCGCAATGCTGTCCTGATGAGCAGCAATTATTGTTTCGTGATCGCTGTTGATATTCGCCTCAAATGAGTTAATCTGCTCTAGGATTATATCAAAGTTCTTCAAGCAAATTATTGTCTTCTCAATCCTGTTGCCCTGATAAACTGCACACAATAGTCTGATGCATTACTCAAATCGCTTTTCATTGGAATTATCTAGTCAATGCTTTTGGATCTCAGCATAGTGTCCTCCTCTATTCATCTTTCCTTTCACTGGATATACTCCTCCAATCCATTAATAGGTTCTTGCTTCATCAGAAGCGTGATATCAACCCGCTTTCCTTTCATTCCGAAATTCATCATATTAATTCGATATAAATATGAAAAAGCCTTTTATAACAATGTATTGATTCCAATGAGGAGTACAAGGAGCGTTCCTATAATCTTCAGTGATGCGGCTATAGCCTCTCTCCACACAAAATTCGGTAATTCTGTTTGTTAACTTAGTAAAGATATTTCTTCAATAAAAATTTTTCATTCACAGCACTATGATTGATTCATGTTGAATGAAAACTGAATATACTTACACTGACAGATCAAAAAGCAAAAACTCTGACGTGATCACTTTCCGTAATGAATTTAAATAAATTTCATTTTAATAAATAAATTAAACAAACGTAACAACAATAAGCTTCTAAATGTCTAGCCTTTTTCTAATATATTAAATGTATGAAATTCTTCATTTCATCTCCCTTAGTCGTGTTCAATTTGATGTTTAATTAAAGCACTCTGATATAAAAAGAAAAGAAAATATTTTTTATCTCTACTCTATGTAATTAGAAGTCTTAACAAATCGCAAGACTCATGGCATCCTACGGCAAAAGTCTCCAATTGTTTGCAATTGTTTCGTCTAATTATGTATGGCGCTAAACATTTACAAACAGAAAACGACGACGATGAAACTTTTAAACTGCAAGAAGTATGCCTTTAGGTGTTAGCAGCGATGATAAGAGAAGAAAAAAAAAAATAAAATAAAAAATTTTCGAATTTATTTTCAAGTATTTTTCTTAATATTTGCCTTTTATGTTCCAAACAATATACATACATTATAACCGTATTCAGAGCTAATAAGATGTGGCGGAAACAATACCGTACCTCTTTAAGAATATAATCAATATGAAAGTCAGTTTCAAAAAGACTTGGACAGAACCTGGAAAGAAGAAACAATTCAATTAAAGAGCTTAGTATCTTCAAAATGTAAGTAAAACAATCTATGTGTGAAATATCATTGACGTTCTATATTCATTTTAAAGACATATTAATCTCATGTTTAATTTCCCACGACTCAATCACAGTCATTTTGAACAAAGTCATGTATTATCTTGGTTTTAGGCTTATTCGCATACATGTGCCACCGCAAGAATTCTAAAGGGGTTAAATCACACAGTATCAGTTGTCAGTTCATGTCATCTTTACGTGAGATGAACATGCCCACCAATCGCTCGTGGAGAATATTTAATGTGACATGAGCAGCACGTGGCACCGTCTTGTTTAAACTTCAGAAGTTCCCTTCTAGATTGGATTAATGCCTCACAGGCTTAAAGTAAATTTTCCAAAGATTCATTACCACAAAACCAACATTTGGCTGTGAGACGATCCTCAATCTGAGAAACTGTCCTTTGAGTCTATAGTGTGCTGTCCCTAATTATTCCTGACCTCAGGTGCCATCCATTAATCCATGCCATTAATCTCTACCAATTGTATTTACATACATACATAATTAGCCATTATAACCCTTCAATCAGGATTACGGCCTGTCTTCTGAACACCACTCATGTTGTGTGTGTTAATTTCATACATGACTGGCAGGACCTACAGTCTAAAGGCAACTCCGAATGTAAGATTTTTGAGAAACTTTTAATTACAATTTTATTTACTCTTAGAGTTTTTGCCAAAATTTAACCGTGGTTTCGCGTCTAATAAGCCCACATACTACCTACTAGACAACGGCTACTAATTCCAATTATAATTACATATTTTCGTTTCAGAAGAATTTAAGTTTCAGAAGAATTTTCCCTTTCGCTGAGAATACCTTTGGAATATCTCTCACTCTCACAGAAAGGTTTTGGTTAACGATCTGTTTTTCGATTCGATTGCTTCGAATGTCCTATTTCTCCTACCTAACTAGTTCAGTATCTCCGGTCAGTTCTACACTGTTTTCGAACTAACCTCAAAAGAGGTCACCAGACTGTTATAAAAAATTGTAATGTTCCAGTCCTTGTTGTATAGCGCACATATTTTGGAGACGCTTGGAAGATGTCCCATGTTTACCCATGGATTTGCAAACATTCTGTAAAGTGTATTGGTTTCGGGAGATAGTTAGAGTAGGACCTGTAGGCCTCTCGATTTATTATCCTTTAATAAATTCCGTATTAGATTTGTTTCCTCACTGCCTTAACCATAGGCTTGCTAGCTTTAATCCTCACTTACATGTTTAACGGACTCAAATCCAAGAGAGCACTTATTGCCAATGTTATAGTAACATTGTTATACTAGTTGTAGTATTTTATTCAAATCCGTTTGACCAGTTTTTCGATCTGTATTTGTTTAGCTATTGCAGATCATATTTCAGTAAGAACATCAAAAGGACTTCCAAAATCTTTGCATATGTTTGGGGTATGTCAAGTCATTCTTGATATCTACAGTTCCCGATCGCAGAATGCGTAGAAAAATTGTTGTAACTTACTTTAGAATTAATTTTGGTTTCAATCCAATTTATAATAATAAATAAGAAAATCATTGTTCTTCTCAAACTCAAAACACACTGATACTTAAAATCTACTCTTTTCGCTACAATTGTCTTGAATACATTAAATGACCATTAACATGGCAGTCAAGTCAAGATATTGATTTATTATACTTTCCATTCTTCACTTACTATACTGACAACCATTGAGAGCCTGAAAGTTCTTAAAGAAAAAAATTGTTTTCCAATAGCATTAGAAAATTGTGAGTTTAGAGTGCGATGTTGTTGACAATCAGTGATTCACTTAATCTGGCATCAATTCTGTTATGCTGTGAACTGTTCAACTATGGCGACGAACCACAAGTGCAATGGATATTTATTGCATAATATTATACCAAGAAGAAAGGCACTTAAGGGGTTTTGTTTTCATAAATGAAAGGCTGTAAATAGAACAACTAAAACCTGAGCAACATTTTATCATGTTTTAATCTTAACACTTAGCCATCATTCAAGATAGCAATTTAAAATTTTGTTTAAAAGTTTTTTTTAAAATAAATTTGAACATATTTTGTAGCAGACGGCTGGCTACACAGTTAAGCATAGTTGCTGGGTATTACGTCTCGTTACAACAAGGGATCTAATTTTGTTTGATACAATATATGAAATGAGTTTGAACGTCATAACAAGAGGGCTACCATCACTTAATAGACAAATAATTTCAAATATTATTCACTTGAATTAATCCAAAAAAAACTGTTAGAAATTAATTTCAAGAATTCATTAGACTTGTCTTCAGACCAGGTCTGTTTTTGTTTCAAATCTTCATGATTTCCTAGCAGCCACAACAAATGTAAGGATGAGTAAATGTATCAACTGAACTAAATTTAAAAAATACATCAGCACTCATTGCACAGAAAATATTCGGCTAAGGACAGCAGCGTATATCAACACCAAGCCACTGCAAAGAGGTAACACAAATTTGTCTGTAGATTTTGAAGGAATGATTTTTGAAAATAGTAGAGCTCTAAGAGAATGAGAGAATAATGAGCACAGTTTGCCCCTTAAGCTCTCCTGGAAGCACGAAAAATGGTATTCCTTATAAAGAGTTTTAAGGTCTAAATGCAACACTGGAGAACACATAGAATATTCGCCCTAACCGGCAAGGATTAAAACTGAAAGAGACGATCATAAATTAGAATATGAAATAATATTCCATATAGTGCGATCCTTTACAAAACTCGAAATAAATCGAGAGAAGTTGCTATCAACTAACCATCACCGATAGAAAGAAAAACATCTGACTTATAAAATTTAATGATCGTGAGGAGAATTATCAAAAGCTTTAGTAGTAGAAAATTGTTAAGCATGCTTATAACTTTGTTGAAGCAATGAATTCAATAATGTCGGCTCATGTTCACAACTAACGTCACATCTAATTCAAATCTCACTAAAATGAAAAGCAAGGTACTGTAATATTATTATATTGTTATATATTATTATAATGCCCTAAAACAGAAGGAAATGACACTCTGCGGAAGCTGTTAAAATGAAATATTAATTATAACTTACATGTTGCTTTAAGCTACAGTGGTTGAATGTTGAGCTCATAAAAAAAGTATATTAAATTCTAATAAAATCCTGTGAATATTTGGAATGCGATAAAATATAATAAATAGAATGCCATAAAGTTATGAATGTTTTGAATGTCACAAAATTAGTTTAGCTATCCCACTACAACGGTTGGAAAAGGCAACCCTCTGGACTATCATTTGCATGTAGTATGTATGATGCACTAATTCTTATGTGTTCAAAAATGGCCACTGATCTTCTAGAGAATATTCATATGTTTTTGGTGTCAAGATGTTAAGTTAGGAAGAATATGAAGAAAAATGTACCAATTAATCTTCTAAGTTAATTGATACGCTTTCTACATCGAGAGCAACAAATTTTTATTATCATACTAAAGACATGTCAGCTTTGTCAGACCCACCATCGTTTTTATAACGCTGCCCAGATAATTAGTATCTTCAGCAACGACAAATATTAAAGTGCTCTAAGAACATTGCAAACATAATTAGTTTTTTAAGTAAATTTTCAAAAATTTTACAGCTTTCTTCAGGCGCTAAGCAATTGATAATGATTTGCCAAGGTTCATTGAAAATAGATGTAAGCTACAGAAATTAATGCCATCGAATGCAATATTCAAAAGATAATAAACTTTTTCCTGCTCAATTGTGGTGCAGAACATGCATTAATCGTGTGTGTGAAACTTATTTCTTGTATAATTTAATTATGGTGCATCCTGCACATAAACGGCAAAGAATAAAAAGTATTTTTGCTTTACAGACTATTGTGTTAAAACCGTAATTAGTTAATAACTAAATTAACACACACAAATACACGTTAGGGGATTAGTGGTATACTGAAGCATTTATTAGGCCACAGCATCTTACAATGGAACAACGTTAATAAAATGTGGTTTCGTCGACTACGATTTAAGCGATTATATTTCGTGGCTTCTTCTTCTTCTTCTTCTTTTTGTACATAAAAGTAACACACACTTACAATAGGAGATTAAGCAGACTAAGGGCAATATGTAAAATCAAATGTGGCCGATTTCCAAAGAGCGTTTAATAAATTGAATTAAAGTTTCAAGTAGCTACCGATGCATGTATACACACATGCTGTTCCTTTCCTTACGTTATTTTTTGTTTGTGGGTTATCGATTGGCATGCAAAATTTTGTTGCTTTATGAAATATTTGTCTTCGTTCAACGATAAAATTATTATTTATTTCTCTTATAACCATAAACTGATTTTTACATGAGCAAAATGTAAAATTTATCTTCATACACTTACATAAATATGGCATGTATGTATATACATACGCACATTTTATACATCTCATAATAACATAAGAATTCCTTTTTGCTTCATTCCTCTTTATCTTTATCATAATAAATTATGCCTTTTTGGTTTTCCCTTGCAAGCATAACGGCCACTTTACATAAATAAATAACGGATTATCGAAAATATATTATTTATTTCAGTATTCGCTTTCCGGAAAATTATTGGTATGCTTGCTTCATGAGCCTTGCTAAAGTTTATTTTATTTTTCATTTGCAATTATTAAATAAAATCTTTTCTTATTACTGTCTTCATTGTGGCTCTTTAATGGTCATTATGCATTGGTTTCAAGAAAATAATTTTTTAAAAGTTGTTTTAATCATACATTTTTGTCATTTAATTAATATATTGTTAAGAAAATGAATAAAAATAAATACTGGTGTTTTTCTTTTACATAAATGATAAACCAGTAAACAAAAATGTAACAACAAACGCTAAAAGAATAAACGTAACCAACATGTTTACATTTATAGAGATTTCGAGAAGGCGAAATTATTCGCTTACAAAACCATTCATCAGACTGTTTACTTTGTCATATAAAAGGCAAAGAAAAGCAGGTTCAGTCAGTCTTGTGTGAAGACGTGGTGTATTTGAAGAGAGTAATCGTCGTTTGGAGATCGCTGTTACAATGACCTCTCAACCAATTGTCTTGTATTTGTTATTGTTTATACAATGGGTGTAAATAGAGGAATAATAAGAAGGCAATTGTTGTTGTTTATCTCAATTTGTGAACAGTGGCGCATAGAGTCGTGCGAATAATAAAGAAGCTTAATTAAAACTAAACACAAATTTATTTTTACTTTATTTGGATTTTCTACACACATACATAATTGACCATTACAACCCTTCAGTCAGGATTAGGGCCTAGCTTGCAATCTACGAGCTCATATTTTAAACGTTTTTAATAGGAAAAAATGGAACAATATGTAGTAAGTTTTTTTCTACACGGTTTATCCATATAGTAGCATCATAAGATTTAAAGTCAGTTTATCTCTTAGTTTTTTTCCATGATTTTGGAGTATAAAGCTGACTTGAGTTGAATATTTATTTTGCTTAGCACAGCAACACATCAGAATTATCACACCAAACTTTATTATATAGCTATATTTTTCCCGAAAGTCTCATTTTAGACTTAGGCTGTTATTGATGGGTACCACTTCCACTACCATTTCAAGAAATTAAATGACGACCTTTTAATGATTTGCGAGGAATCTATTTCATCTGGAAAAAGTGACTATTTGGAAAAAAACACTTTTTTTACCTGTAATCGAAAATTATAAAATGGATTATTAGTTCGAGTTTGTAAACAAAACACTGCCGAGAGCCATAAAACATGATTGATTTTGGTTTTATTGCTGAAGCAGTTGTTTCACGTTAATGGGTACGTCATTTGGCCAGCAAGAAACTTCAATGTGGGCCCGTTCTACAAAATTTGTCTATACGTGAAAAACTTGAATGCATTTGAAGACCAATATTCGTCAGATATTCGCCAATATACTATCCTAAAGTAGTGTGTTGTAGTCTAATAGCCGCCATTTTATAGTAGGTAGTTTCTTAACTTGTAAGATTAGAGGCTCCAGCCCAGACATCTTGAATAATACGACTAATAAAAAATATTTCTTCGGCCACTTCCTCTGAGCAATTTCCTGGCAAAAACTCTGAGAGTAAATAAAACAGTCATGGATAAAATTGAAACACAAAATGAATGGTGTGTAAAGCTAGGTTGTAATCCTGAGATGTAAAATTTCATAGGTGCAATATTTAAATTATTAATATTTTCTTTATTCTTTTATGTCGTTGCTCTATTTAATTAAAGATAATTAAATCAAATTAAAACCAAAAATATTATTCCGGGTACCATTTATTTGCAATTTAATAAATATTCCTTTTTGCTTGTGGTTAATTTAAAATATTTTGTAGTTTTAAATCTTTTCTTAAAGTTCATAATTTATACCACAAATATTTTCTAGATTTTCTTTCTTTTTTTATTTTTTTATTAAAAAACTCTTTATGAAAATAGATGCGGTAATGTGTGATGGTGTTTGGCTTTTGAACATTATTGCACCTCCTTATTTCATAAATCTTTTCATACTTATTTTATGCCGCATATCACATCACGCTTATTAACATGCGATGACTATAGTCAAGTGAAAAACGTGTATGTGGCTTTAGTAGTTTTTATGAACTTCTCATCTACTCTCTGCTGCTTAGTTTAGTTTAGTTTCTGTTTAATAAAACAGTTTAAACTTATTTTTTGCTGCTCTTTTTTATGGAGATGAAAAGAAGACAAAACTAAAAATGTTGTGGTGTTGAAAACACGTTCTTCATTTGAAATTTATTTTATCTGTTCTTCTGTTGTTGTAGTTGTTTTTTTTCTCTTTTTTTTCAGAGTAATTGTATTGTGGTCAATGTGTTGACGTACTGGATGGGAAGTACGATTCAAACCTCATCTCTAACATCGATTGCGATATTAATCAGTAGGTCTCCTCATTAGTTTGACACACAAAGTGGCTGATGTGAGAAAATATTCCGTTATGCTTAACAGAGGGTTATAATGGTAAATAATGTAAGTATGTGTCTAATTGAAAATATTTGTCCTTTTGACCAAAAGAAATAAAACTAAAATCAGATAGCATCTGTGTGATCTTTAGAAACGCCAAATAAAAAATAATCGTACTTTTCTGAATCAAAATTTCATCGAATGTTAAGTGAAAACGAAACATCACAATGTATATATATCCATATCTTAGTTAACTGTGGGAAATATATGAAAGATTTCTTATTCATAAAAATTGCTAAAGTTGCATAAGAAAAAAATTTAAACTTTAAGCCCTACATATTGTGCTTTTGTACATTTTTATACAGATTACTTGAAATCAAACACTTAAGAGATATTTTATGACAACATGTTACGGATATACATATAAGTAGCAAATCAGTCTTATTAAGACTAAATGGTTGAGAGGAGGTGTATGCAAGCAGAAAATGATTTAAAAATTTTCCAGCACCAACAGAAACAAAGAAAAATTATTTAGAAAATGAAAGCATACATACGAGCATATCGTATGATGACTTAAACACATTGTGATTGAAATGCCTGCAAGGGGCGTATAGTCTTGAATTGTGACTACTTTAACACATTTCGTGGCACTTGTGTAAACTTTGGGTGTTTTGGAAAATATATGGAAACATATTAGAGTTGGAGAATGGAAAATTTAACTTGGCTTTTAGGTAATTGAGCAAAAAAAATATATTTTTATTTTTATTTGTTAAACATACTTAAACAAATTGCTTAAGAAAACTAAGTCATTTTTTTCCAGTTAGTGGCTTGAGGAAAAATATATTTGTTTACCATGTTATAATAACACGTAAAATGTCGAGATGAAAATGAAATTTTTCTTTCCCTTAAACTTAAGGGGAATATTGTGAGTTTCCATTAAACTTTATAAAACTATTTTGAATACAAAAACTTTAAATGCTGTAGTGGTTAAAGACAAGCCCAATTTACATCCCTGGAGAAAACAAAAAATTTTATCATAGTTTAACGTTTCAAAGTACTCCGAAAATAATCCGTAAAGAAAATAATAATAATAAGCCTCTCACCTCTTCTTTAAAAGGGTGGAGGAAAGAAGGGTGTGGACTGTCTTCTAAATTTCCTATTTCAACAATTACGAAAGTTAAACAATTTTACTCTTGTTCAGACTCAACGCGGTTATTATTCGAAACGAAGATACTACTAAAGCTAATTTATATGACAATCAATAATTTTCTCTCTTGAATCCCATTATCATACATCGGACTACTCTTACAACCTGTTGTCTCGTTCGCTCGCAAGACTTTTCAGAAGCTTTGGATAGAATAAAGAGGAGGAAATTATCTTTTACTTCATGGGCTTGAAGACTTCAGGGCTTGCCAAGAAGAGACGGTGATCCTTGAACTTTCATTTCATGTTATCTTTGGCTGCATACTCCAAAATAAAGATTCCAGATTAAGATTAGATTAAGAAGTCGCCGTGGTCTAGTAGATAGGGTGTTGGATTATTGGGCGTAAGGCCTCGGTTCAAACCCCAGGTCAGACATCAAAACGAAAATATGAAAAAATATTTCTTGGGCGACTTCCTCTTTACAGATTTCTGCCAAAAACTCTGAGAGAAAATAAATATGCCATGAAAAAATCTGTCGTTCGCAATCGACTATAAACTGTAGGTCCAGCCACTCATGTTTAAAATTTGCACACACGACATCAGTGGGTTCAGTAGCTCTGACCGAAGGGTTGTAATGCCCAATTATATTACCTATAGGGACTGTTTGCACATTACCTTGTGATATAACACCAGATCTAATCGCTGGTCTAACCAAGTACATTTGTAGTAAAGTAATGTATCAAATAAATGGAAATTCAGTTAACAAACGTTAGAAAATATAATAAAAACGTTATACACATACATATATAGCAAAAATACGTTCAGAACGTATTTCTATCTAACGCCTCATTCTTCGTTAAGTAAACAGCATACATATGTATAGCTGCTGCAATACAAATAAAACTACAAAAAAACAAAGTTTAATTTGCATTCATAACAAAGTACAAACAAATTTAAGTACGTTTAGGAGAACAAATGTCGGCACAAAAACAAACTCAACTTCGACAGACTTTTATATGAAAAACGATATTTTTTTTCTTCTTTTATTTTGTTAAACAAAAATAAAAACATTAAGTTTTGTAAACAAAAATAAAAAAAAAATAAATTTGAAATGTAGAAAGTTTAGTTTTTATACCTGCTAAGGCTTTAAATATTGTATGCAAAACAGGCGTCATACTTATTTATAAGCCTAAAGCATTACAGTACGAGACTTTTTTATGTAGAATTCTTGTTTCAAGGATAAATTCCTGTAAAACTTTTTTAAACACAAATTCCAAGAACATATATTTTAAAACATAAATACGCATTTTAAAGTTTTAATTTTTTTTTAATTCTTTCTCTGAACAGACAAATCAAAATAAAACTTAAGTTTAAAATTAAATCGGGTTACTAGCATCAGGTCCCTAAATATGCCTATATAATCTGACATATCCACATGCGTAGTTTGTTATTACATTCCTTTAGTGAGGATTACGATCCAGTTTCGCACAGCACTTATAGTAGTGTAAGTTAATTTATTCACTAGTGGTGGGACCTACAATTTAAAGTCGAGTCCGAACGACGGATTTCTTAAAAGCTTTTCAGGCCAATTTTTATTTACTGTTACAGAGTTTTCGCCAAGAATCTCACGCTTTGCACAAATCTTCTCTTATTGGCAATTATTGACAAAAATTTTGATTGCCGTCAAATCCTTTTGTTTTATGTATATCTCCTTGTCATTGAGTACATCTTTCCAAATACTGTTTCTACTCCACAGAAAGAATTTGGAATCTTCAGTAGCGTTGGCTTGGGATATTTTATTTTGGAACTTACATGATCGATATGGCTATATCATTGCGTGTATGGCGTATGGTGTATGTATCCAGCATGAATCAGCTATTATAAAGAAATTACCAAAAAAACACCGAGCTGCTCGCCCTTTGTCATTAAATATTGTAGGCTTACAGCTAAACATCATCAATAACGTTGCTGAAAAGCTTTCGCACCATACATACGTTGTGAAACCATCGAGAGTTGTAAAAGGAAGGAAAAAAAGCATTTTGGCACTAACAAAGACTATACTCATATGTGGTCACTGGGCCGATTTGGGTACATCCCTTTTATGTGTTAAAAACATTTTTTTCCTACTCCATTATTTTTCTGTTTTTGTTTCCCTGTATTTTTGTACTCCTAATTTTATGTAAATAAAGAATTATTCAAAGTTTTCCTCACTGTTTTGGTTTGGCTTGAAATGGGTTAAATAGCCGGAATTTGCTTTATTGTTCACCAAGAATTTTTTTTTTTTACCAATGCTTTAATATAATACCTTCGATAACTAAAATTTAATTATTTATTTCGATAGTAAATCGGCCTCTAAATATTTGCAACTTAATACAAAGCACTCTAATTAAAATCACAAAATTATACTTTTTATTGTAATTTTTTTTAATTCATTCTATTGAATTCAATTAATGCAATTGACTTTGAGTTTAAACTTTAACTCACATATTATTTTATCGTATTATACAAAACCTTATGCAATTATCTGATTTCTATTAATTGTGTAAAATAATATTATGTTGTGAGCTGTTAATGCCAAACTTAACCCTTGGCATTAAATACCAGTGCATTTTAAACTATTCTGTATCACATATTTCTCTTATAAATAAAAGCTGAAAATTGTGAAGAGCTTACGCCATATTTGCTGAATGCAACTGTCAACAGGTTCTAAAACGTCCTTATATTGCTTCCGTTTTTCTGTCCTTTAAAAAACTTTCTTCTTGATTCATCCTTTGTCCGATAAGGTAATATTGCGATTTATTTCAATAAAATTAATTATAGTCCAAAATCCTAATTCTCTTTTGTTTTATTTTTTCTCTTTCATTGCATTGGATTCTAAATTGGGATTTTGTTCGATTGAGCCTATAAAATCATTTCTGTTTTATACGCTCAATCCATCGGCTTAAAGAGTAACCATTTCTTCCAAATAGAATTAATTTCTCACCCCAACATTTGGTCCTTCGAGCCGGATTGGTTTATACTCTTTAAGATTTCTTTTTATTGGAATTTATCAAATATTCATCATCATCGCCATCATATTCATCATCATCGCCATCAAATATCATCATCAATTCATCAAGTCATAATTTTATTTTTTTTTCATCGAAAATAATAAAAAGGTATGTACGTTTGTAATTGCTTTATGAGTTAAATTAGCTTAAAAGTGCAGACAAAAAAAGTGCCAATATAAGTGTTCGCAACGACCGTCGGTAGATATACACATATATTTAAACATTCGTTTACATACATATATATATATACATATATATATAAAGTCCGTTCTTTAATATTTAATAATAAATTTATGCATAATTAATAATTTTTTAAATATTTTTCTTTAAATTTCCAATTAAATCTCTAATTTTTCTGTTCAATTTCGTACTTTATTATTTTGTAATTACATACATTACATACATATATATTCCAATTTTGTTTTACTTGGTACCTATTACCATCAACAAAGATATTACTTGTTTTTGTTTTTTATTATTTTTGCAATATTCTCTTTGTTCCTTTTTCTTGCATACCATATGTATGTACGTATGTTAATTACATTATAATTCGATCGCATAAACCGTAATTGTTTGTTTACATTTTAACCCTTCAATAGGTTCGTTCGTTGGTTTTCGAAATTTATATTTTATTTTATTTGTTTCAGATAACATATGCAATTTGTTTTGTGATTTAATTAATTAAATATTAAAACTTAATTTTTTCCATCACATTTCTAAAACTACTTTATTAGTTTTATAAGGGATCAGTAAAACTAATTTTAGATAAAATTCAGTTAATAAAATTAAAATTAAACTAATAATATTTCATTTTCATATAGTCCTCCTAGAAATATTTTTTATATACATTCATAATTTTTTGATCTCCTTTCGTAAATTGCATTTTTTCTCTTCTTTTGGACCTTCAATAGAAATTCTTTTTCTTTTTTGGTTTTCAATTGTAAACGAACAGACCTAAAATTCTTACTTTCTTATTGGAAAGTAACTTAAATTTCCATTGCATTCGGGGTCAGTGAACGCTGTTTGCTTTTCATATTTCACAGCTGATCTGTATTACGGGTATTTGAATGAATGCGATCATTAAATTCGTAAGAGATTTAAATGAATTAATTCTTTTTTGAAATATTTTTTTTTATTTCAATTGTTTTTTGCTTTTTATTAATACTTTTGCTATATTTTTTCATAATATAACAATATCGAATTCAAAATTAATTTTTTTTCTACATCCTTTGGTCGTATTTTTCCTATTCTTGAGGTTTTTTCTTGTGTTTTTTGAAATTTTGGTTTACGACTTTCCTCGGAAGTTGATTTTTCGATTGTTTTTTAAATTTTATTCGGTATCAAAATGTCTCTGGATAAATTTATACGCTTGGCCGATAGCGTCGTTGAATTCGAAGCTGATCTAAACGGCAATCAATTTCCAGTGACGTCGATTTATGCAATTGAGGTTCATCGAGGTGAACTGAAGTCGAGCTGGACGAGAATTAAGGCAGCATACGAAGAGTTCTTGACAGAGGCAGAGAAGGAAGCTGCTGAAACTGAAAATCCAGTCGAACTAGAGTCCATTAAGGTGAAATATAGAAGCACCTATACCTCATATTGCAGCTGTTTAGCTAAATTAGGCGAATTGTCTGACGCTCTTCAATGTTCTACTTCGGAAAAGTTGAAGCACCATCAGGATAATCTTTCTCCTGGCTCTTCAAAGCATTTGGATCTGCCAAACACTTTCCAGTCTGAATCCAGCAGACTTAATCTCCCACCGGTTGACATAGAGCCATTCCACGGGGATTACTTCTCTTGGCCAACATTTCGAGACATTTTTACAGCGGTTATTTCGAATTCCAGGGCAAGTAATGTCGAAAAGCTATTTTACTTGACCAAGAAAACAACCGGTGAAGCGAGGGAGATTGTTCAAAAATGCCCCTTGACTAATGAAGGGTTCAATATAGCATGGGAAAATCTATGCTCCAGATATGAAAACCGCCGAGTTTTGGTGAACGGTCAATTGAAGATTTTATTTGGTCTTCAAAGCATTTCTTCGGAGTCCAGCGATGCCTTAAAACGCCTCCAACGGGACATCAATTCTTGTATTTCAATTCTACGACTTTATTCAATGGATGTCACAAGTTGGGACCCAATTTTTGTTTTCATATGTACAGGTAGACTTCCAGAGAATACTTTGACACTATGGGAACAGCAGCTCACGGATAAGACCACCATTCCGAAGTGGTCTGATTTGGATAATTTTCTGACCAACCGGTACAGAACCTTGGAGTCTGTTTCAGAGATTCGTGGGTCAAATACTTCCAGCGGCACTAAATTAAAATCCAAAAGTGGACCTTGTTCTAGCTCTATTTCGAATAAGGCAGTTAATAGCTTTCAGGCTAACGTTTCTGGTCCGTTTTGTCAACTGTGTCCTAAGGAGAATCATGCTATTCGTAAATGTCCTAAGTTTCTAAAACTAGACCATCAACGGCGATTGAACGAAATCAAAAAGGAAGGCCTGTGCTTGAATTGCTTCTCTAGGGCTCATAGCGTTAGAAATTGCACAAGCAAAAATAGCTGTTTCAAATGCCAAAAAAGGCATAATACGCTTCTGCATAAGGACGCCAATAATCAAACCCAAAATAGTCCAAGACCCGGGGCCAATTCCACACTGAATCCGAACTCTCCTTCTTTTGCACGATATTCCGATAATAACTTACAGTCCGCTAATAGTTCAACTTACGATAGAGTTCAGTCGTGTTTTGCTTCTTATTCAAAAAACGTCCTCCTGGGCACTGCGATGGTGGATATTTGCCATAGGGGCGTGAAGTACCAAGTTCGCGCTTTGATCGATTCAGGTTCTGAGGGAACCTTTATTTCTGAGCGCTTGTTCAATCGTCTTAAATTATCTTCACATCGTTCCAACGCACTAATTTCAGGTTTGAACAATACTGTTTCAGTTAAAGTTCAGCGTGAATGTTCCATTGTGCTTGGAACTCAGCTTGACAGTGCTGTCGAAATTCCAGTGACTGCACTTGTAGTTCCTAATCTTACTAATAACCTTCCTACTCAGACAATTCCGAATTCGATTTTCTCCAATCTTCCTCATATTAAACTCGCCGATCCGAAGTTTTATGTTAGTTCAAAAATAGATTTATTGATCGGTGCTGATATTTTTCCTTCGATCGTTTGTTCAGGGATACAGCACAATGTTTGTGATTCCCTAATTGCTCAGGAAACCATCTTTGGATGGATTCTGACTGGTCCTATCTTCTGTAAGTCTCGCCTCAATTCTACTGTTATTTCGTATTTCTGTGAAATTTCTTTAGACAAAGAAATTTCACGTTTTTGGGAGGTGGAGAATCTTCCACAGAAGAACTTTTTGTCTCAATCCGATCGTGCTTGTGAGGAATTATTTGTTCGTACTACTAGCAGAAATTCAGATGGCAGATATATTGTTTCGCTTCCGTTCAGGGAAGAATTTCCAGAGTCACTGAATGTTGGTCATTCCAGATCAACTGCTATGGCGCAGTTTTTCAGAAATGAAGCGAGGCTTATTCGAAATTCAGAATTAAAAACTGAATATGATAGAGTAGTCCAGGAGTATGCGGACCTGGGTCATATGGAAAAGGTCAATTCATCTGTGTGCCATGACAATTCAATGTCATATTATTTACCTCACCATGCCGTCATAAAACCTGACAGTGTGTCTACTAAGGTCCGAGTAGTGTTCAATGCCTCTGCTCCATCATCCAACGGTCATAGTTTAAATTCTTTGTTGCACGTAGGACCGACACTTCAGAATGATCTTACCCTCCTGATTCTAAAATGGAGATTTTTCAAATTTGTTTTCAACGCCGATATACAGAAAATGTATAGGCAAATTTTGGTTGATCGGAAACACACTCCGTATCAACGGATTCTATTTCGAGACAATCCAAGTTCTCCAATTCTTGACTACGAATTGAAAACTGTCACCTTTGGGGTGAATTGTGCACCATATCTAGCTATTCGAACTTTACTTCAATTGGCAGATGATGTCGAGCCCATTTATCCATTCGCCAGTACAGTCCTTAGGAAATTTATGTATGTTGATGACGTATTGGCAGGAGCCCATACTAAGGAGAAAGCGGTAGAGACAAAACGGCAATTGATTCAGGCACTTCAATCTGCTGGTTTTTTATTAAGAAAATGGACGTCCAATTCCAAGGATATATTGTCAGACTTGCCACCAGACCATCTCCTCCACGAACATTTCCTGAAATTCGAAGATAACAGCACAGCAAAAACTTTAGGCATTCGATGGAACGCGCGTTCGGATGAATTCTACTTCGCAGCTGTTCAATTTTCCGAAGCGACGAGCTACACCAAACGTGAAGTACTGTCACAAATCGCGAAGCTGTTCGATCCTGCTGGCTGGTTGGCTCCATGCATCGTCCAGGCGAAAATTCTAATGCAAAGTATATGGAAAGATGGTACTGGTTGGGATGAAGTTATTTCTCCAGACGCCTTAAATCAATGGAAACTTTTTCAAGCCAATTATTCTGTAATCAATACCATTCGGATTCCACGATGGATAGATTATACTCCAAATGCAGAAATCCAATTTCATGGATTCTGCGATGCTTCTGAAAAAGCTTATGCAGCAGCTTTATATGTTCGAATAGCAGATAATAGTTCCGTGTACACCCATTTGATTTCATCCAAAACAAAAGTAGCTCCCGTAAAAACAATTTCAATTCCTAGATTAGAGCTCTGTGGTGCTGTTCTTTTGTCCGAAATGATAGAGAGCTTGATTTCTCAGCTCGATATTGAAAATTATTCTATTTTTTGCTGGACCGACTCGACTATTGTACTTTCATGGTTAGCAAAACCCCCCTGCTCGTGGTTGACGTTTGTTGCAAACAGGGTATCCAAAATTACTCAGGTGGTTGGTTATTCACAATGGCACCATGTTAACTCCGAAGCGAACCCTGCTGACTTAGCGAGTAGAGGTCGACATCCACAGGACCTCGTTGATAATGAACTTTGGTGGTATGGGCCACAATGGCTTAGAAGTAGCAGCTCAGAGTGGCCTAGGTATGATTTGTCCAAAATGCCCATGGCTGAAATCGAAGCGAAACCAGTGCGAGTACTCTTCTCCTATTTCTCCGACTATGAAGATATTTTAGAGAGATTTTCCTCTTTCCACCGAGCAATTCGAGTCATGTCCTACGTCTACAGATTTATTCATAGAACTCATCGTATCCACAGAGACAACGTTGCAAATTATTCAGTTTCTCTTTCTACTACTGAAATCAAAACTGTTCGTTCCAAACTCATTTCTATCTGTCAAAGGGCACATTATCCAAATGAGTATAAGGCTTTGTCTGATAAGCAGGCAATATCCAAGTCCAGCACTATTCTTAATTTGAATCCGTTCTTAGATCCAGAGGGAATCTTACGTTCTTGTGGGAGACTAGAATCGTCTACCGGAATCTCCTACAATGAAAAATACCCAATTATTCTACCCTACAATACCCAATTTTCTAGGCTGCTAGTACGATTTATCCATGATATAAGTCTACACGGAGGAAATCAGCTAGTATTGCGGCTTCTTAGAACAGAATATTGGATTCCCAAAGCTAAGAACTTAATCAAAACAACTATTAACAAATGTAAAGTATGTGTGATTTATAAGAAAAGGTGCCAGAAACAGATCATGGCTGCACTCCCACCAGAGAGATCCGAAATTGCACGTCCTTTCACACATACAGGCCTAGATTTCGCTGGGCCTTTCGACATTAAGAGTTATTCTGGTAGAGCATGCCGAGTCACAAAAGGTTATGTGTGCATCTTCGTTTGTTTTTCAACAAAGGCAATCCATTTAGAGGCCACTAGCGATTTATCTACACAATCCTTCCTTGCAGCTTTTAGTCGCTTTGTTTCAAGACGAGGTTGTCCGCTTCACCTACACTCCGACAACGGGACAACCTTTGTAGGCGCTTCCAAGATTCTTGCAAAGGAGTTTATTCTGACCTCCCAGCAACGAGTTATTTCGAATTATGCCCATCAGAATATATCGTGGCATTTCATCCCAGCTGGAGCCCCCCACATGGGTGGTCTGTGGGAGGCTGGAGTAAAAAGTTTTAAATTACACTTTCGAAAAATGGCAGGAGTCTACAAGTATACATTCGAGGAATTTGTAACCCTTTTGACCAGGATAGAGTCTTGTTTAAATTCTAGACCAATTTCATCGATGTCCACCAATCCTGAAGACCTGAGTGCCCTAACACCGGGACATTTTCTTGTCGGGTCTCCTATTCTAGCACCTGTTGATCCTCAGGTAGACAATACACCTATTTCCTTGATAAACCGATGGCAACGACTGAAATTTGTTTATCAAAACTTTTGTTCAAGATGGAAGACAGAATACTTGAAGGAGCTTGCCAAGAGGAATAAGTGGCAGCGTCCCACGGAAAATACAAAAGTAGGTGACTTGGTAGTGATAAAAGATGAAAACCTTCCTCCAAATTCCTGGAAACTAGGTCGGGTTGTTAAAGTGTATATTGGTTCTGATAATCGCGTTCGCGTTGCTGATCTTCTTACTCAGAAGGGAAAAATTACACGACCGATCGTCAAATTAATACTACTACCAACAGAATGTTAGACTTCGGGAATTCCTCTTCTCATTTTTTTCTAATTTCTTTTCAGCTTAAAATGCCAAAAAATTCAATCGCTTCAATTAAATCCTCTCAATCGTCTCGATCCTACAATTGTCGTATCTGCAAGCGACCACATCCACTCCGAACTTGCCGAAAATTCCTGGCGATGAATGTAACCGATAGAATCCGAGCTGTACGCAAACATAAATACTGCAACAACTGCCTTGCACATGACCACTCACATGGTACATGCTTTTCCAAAAATGGTTGCAAACATTGTAAAAAGTTGCATCACACTCTTCTGCATATTCATCCAAAATTGTTAAAGAATTTTCTGCCTTCATCTTCCTCATCTCGTTCTCCATCTCCACAATTAGTTTCATCATCGAAAAAACGCCCTTCTTCTGAAATGAAACCTAAGGCATCTTCACCTCCCTCAACGTCGAAAAAGGCTTCCTTAACGTCGATCCTGCGCCAAAGTACCATTGTCTTGCTGCCCACCGCTATGGTGAAAATTGGTTCGACGACATCTTATGCACGATGCCTTCTAGATTCTGGATCGCTAGTCAGCCGTGTTTCTAAGAAACTAGTGGATAAGCTGGATATGACGGCGTATACCCTGCACGACGAAACCATTTGCCCATTGGTACTTAAGTCCAGATTTGATTCTACTTCAAAGATAGAGGGAACGTTTAGAGTGGACAATCGGATAACGTTACGTACACCGTGCCAATCTTTGCCAGAGTCATACAAGAAAAACTTTCGAGACCTCTTTTTGGCCGACTCCAAATTTTATGAGAGCGATGGGATCGATGTAATCATCGGAGCGGATTTATATCCCAAGGTTATCCGTCAAGGAGATTTTTCTAGGGTTGGTTTTCCTACGGCTCAAAGTACCATTTTCGGGTGGACTACTTATGGTCCCTGTTCAATTTAATTATTACTTTTTTTCCCAATTTTTCTATCCTTTTTTGCCCAAATTGCACTTTTAAGTTTTTAGTCCCAAGCAATTACAATACGTACAAACTATTTTATTTATATTATTAATATGTACATGCTTATGTATTGTATATGTACTTTTGAATTGAATTATAAAAAATTGATTACTTGAATTATAAATATTAGAACCTAAGCTATCGAATGAATTCTTTAATATTTTATTTCTTACGTTTTAGAAGCAATATACGGACAAAGACTTGTTGACGCTTTGCTGTCTCCTTTTGTTTGCATACCCTGCAAGGCGGGCGGCAATGTTAATGCCAAACTTAACCCTTGGCATTAAATACCAGTGCATTTTAAACTATTCTGTATCACATATTTCTCTTATAAATAAAAGCTGAAAATTGTGAAGAGCTTACGCCATATTTGCTGAATGCAACTGTCAACAGGTTCTAAAACGTCCTTATATTGCTTCCGTTTTTCTGTCCTTTAAAAAACTTTCTTCTTGATTCATCCTTTGTCCGATAAGGTAATATTGCGATTTATTTCAATAAAATTAATTATAGTCCAAAATCCTAATTCTCTTTTGTTTTATTTTTTCTCTTTCATTGCATTGGATTCTAAATTGGGATTTTGTTCGATTGAGCCTATAAAATCATTTCTGTTTTATACGCTCAATCCATCGGCTTAAAGAGTAACCATTTCTTCCAAATAGAATTAATTTCTCACCCCAACATGAGCATTGCAACATTTTTAATGAACGACTGTTAAAGCCACAGACAGTTAAAGCCAAAAAAAATATTTTTTTTTTTTAATATTTCAGACTTTTTTTGATAAAAATCTTGAAACGACAAGATATTGAGTATGAAAACAATGCATCAAATATTTGTATATTTCTTATAGGATATTAATATATCTCTATACAAATTGAATTCAAGTTAAAAGACCTAAGAAAAAAAAATTAATTAAAACCTTGTATAAGAACTCTTTAATGCATACATGCATACAGTAACGATTTACTCATTTCGTTGACCCACATACTCGATCAAAAGAAGTAATAGACATGAAATATTCTGTCAAATAAAAACGAACAAGTAAAAGCTTCAAATTAAGCCCAGCCACATATTATGTGATTGCGGTAGCAGCTCATATGAAACGAAGCATTAAATTGGTACATCACTTCAGTTTGTTTTAGAATGTCAGTTGACAGTTTGATTGTAGTTAAAGCAAAACAATCTAAAAAATTAAGCAACGGTATATTAACACCGTATTCCTATCAATGATGGCAGTTATAAATTCCTACCAGAATTTGTAATGTTAACGAGATTAACGCCAGTCAATTGGGGGATATCTTCCTATCATATGTCATTGGATGACATATTCTATCTTTGATTGTAATTACAGACATGCACCAGTGATTTAAACCTTTTATTATATTATACCACATAGTTATACTTTTCAAAATAAATTTTATTTTTATTTTAAAACATTCGTAAGATTTTGAAAGAGAATCCAAATATATTAAATGTTAATAATTCAATAAATGCTTACGTAGGATATTTTGAAAAACCCATATATATGGCCCCTAATTTATTTCGTCAATAGTGCAACGTTAAACACATAACATCGATTCCAATCTCAACTATAATTTTTGGTCTGGTTGTAGAAAACATCAATTCTGTTATTAGCGGTCTTGTTGTCCTACATTCATACATAGGACCTTCACAATGCAATTCTGTCACTTGTGATATACTGTTAGACCGCCACACTCTATGCAATGTGTAGAAGATTTGATTATGCTTTATTATTAAGGAAATATATTAATTCTGCTGTACTGTCACTCTTCGACTATATGATCCACAAATCGCACAACTTCATCACTTCTCGAACTCGTGTACCATCCAGGAATAAGGGAAACGAAAAGGTTTTGAGATAACACACGTGCGCCCAAGACATCACATAGATTGCTTCTGATGTTTTACTGAATAGCCTGAGGACAAGAACATTTAATGAAGCATTGGGGAGAGGACTAGCTTCGCTGGATACACGTATCAGTCTGAAATTGATGACCAGCTAAACCATTAAAGTCGACTCTGATATTCGCTATTCAATGATATTCAACATAGACTTCTCTGACGAAGGTATCCATTCGGAATCTATAGGGTATTCCAACAGAGAATTTCGTATTTTGACAATTGTTAAAGGTCATCTAGTTGACGCTACACTGTCAAATGGATTATCATTTATTCAATCTGTGTTGCCAAGTAACTGTGAGCGCATATAGCATTCAACAACACAACGATGAATGTACGTTGATTGGACCCTGAAGTGTTAGCCGAAAAAATCATCTTCAGCGATGAGGACAATCAATATTGGATACATAATTACATCAAATACGCCGATTGTTGATTTCTCGCTTTACACTCTTAATCAAACTGGTGTCAGATAAAATAGTTTTCTTCAACACATACGCTTTGGTACACAAACATTTATTTTCAAATTATATTTAATAATTTATATTTTGCGATTCTTAGAGAACACATATAGTATTTAAATGAAATTTCCAAATTGAATTGCTGCCAAATTGGGTTCAACAACGCAGAAAAATGTAATAAAATGCAGCAAGCTGGCATTAATTTTATCAAAGTTGGCCAATAATCAGTGCACATAATAACACAGTTTGGCTGCTAATTGGGCTACTGAGTTAAACAATTAAAATTAATTTTGGATTTTTTGCATGCATGTTGTCAACCCAGTGCTAAATGAAAATGCTTGTAAATAAAATATCACAAAAAGGGCGTGATTGAAACATTTTTTAAAAGATATACATATATGCAACATAAGATTTAACATTAGATTTAGGGTGATTTCGTTAATTAAATTTATTCTATGTTCTGATTACTTTTATTGCAAAAAAAAAAACGAAGAAGGAAAGTCAGTATACTGGTAAAAGCTATAAGAGTTTTAAAATCAATCTACTATGTATTCTCATTGAATATCGCAATAGAATGAAAGACTTCTTCCCTTTCCTTAAAGAAAAAGTGTACATCAGCACTTCTCTGTAAATAAATCAAGCTAAAGTAAAATATATAAAGGATGGGAATAAATGGACATTGATTTTGAAGCAGAAATTTTCAGATGCTTTCCAAAGCATCACACATAAAATATCAACACTCCAATCACTATTTATCACCTATTAAGAATTAATTCCATGCTCTTCCATTTCCATTTTGTCCACAAGTAGAAAATATATTCCAGTTTATTTTTATAAACTGGTTAAGAGTTGCAAAAAAATTATTGTCATTTAATCAAATATTGTGATAAATTTTTATTAAATTACTCTCCATTAAATTTATGAGATACTAAATGACTGTGATACATCAATAAACAATAGCAATAAATTGCTCATCTACTATCGTTATTGATGGTGATATTTTTAGCAACACATAGCAATAAAGAATATATATTAGGGTAGTAGCATATGGTTAGCAGGAAAATATTTGTATTTATATTTTATTATGCCTCATGCTGTTAATATAATGAAATATGTTGTACACTTTGTATCTTTAGCCTAAAATACAATACCTTTGATTATAAGTATACGTTCAGCATACGTAGCCATTTACAACATTATACATGTGTATACATCTTTAGTAGATTACGAGCCCCATTAATAAATTGATTACTAGAGAGAAAGAGAGAAAGCTTTAATTGATAACACATCATGCGGCTTTCTAGCAAAGCTGGCAGATTGAAAATCAACCAATGATAATAATTCTGTATTTATAGCTGGAATACTTACTTTTAAAGATGTTAATAATTCAAATTAAATAATTTAATTAAAACCGAAAATGAAATGGTAGTATTTAAAAACCAGGTATAAATACGAGGTACCTTCCATAACTATACCAACTAACAAGAAATTATCAGAAGTTTGGCAAACTATATTGTAACGTGTTTACCTTTTAAAATCATTTAAAACGTGGGCTGGTATGTTGCAACTAAAATATAAATAAATTTGTATTTAGTTTGAATTAAAATTCTTTAATATGTATTCGCACAATTCCGTGTGACACTGTTCACAACTTGATGTTAACAACAACAATTGCTTTGTTTATTATTCCTCTGTTTGCATCCTTTGTATAAAAAAATAACAATTACTAGACAATTGTTCGGTAGATCTTTGTAACGGAGATTTCGTTTCGTTTCCATATTTGTAGCAACAAATGTGCACTCCTCAAATAGCCTTCCACGGCACAGATAGACTCTTTGTTGTCAGCTTGCGAGATAGAATAATTCGAACTATAATTCAATAATTTTGCCTGTGCCGTGAAAACCACATAGTCTTTCCCTTTTTTTTAGACAAAAACATTCTCAATTTAGTTTTCTATTGTGTCTATGCCTTTGCATTAGGAGTGAAATAGTATACTGTGGACCAGAATGGACTGAGTTAAGAAGAATGATTAGCAGCACTACGAGTATCTGAGATTTAGGCCATCAACCAAACTGTTTGTTCTTTCCGGATTAAATCGGATATAGTATTGAACTTCTGTGAAATTGAATGCAGTTAAATAGGGAAAACGGGTGCCAGGTCATAAGCGAATTCAAAGCGAATTCAAAGCGAAGGTAAAGAATCTTTTTCAAGCCCAAGAGTCTTGAAACAAACAACATTTTTATTACAACAAGAGGAGATTTGAATGATTCATCAGATTATCCAGGAATAACCCGAGATGTGTAACTAATCTCATAACAGAGCACTGTGTAATACCGTAGTCTGAATTACTAATCAGATATCAGAAATATAACATCCTATTATACTTATTGAAATGCTTCTTTCGAAAACGTTTAAGAGTTGCAAGAAGAGAGAAATAAAATTTTAAAATTCACGCTTATAAACTTTACCTACAGAAAACTATGTATGTGACATTATTTAATTCACCTGTGTCCCCATTTTATGCGAAATAATTCCACTTTGGAATCACATGTTATTCCTGTTATTTAAATCAATTAAAACTAAACATGAATTGTGTTTTTGTTCTGTGGTAAAATATTTGCTTAATGTACTAACCAAACAAAATTACAAATGTGAGGCAGATTTGGTTGTGTTGGTTTTAAATCAGTTGGAAAGAGGTAATAAATATTGATTTTGAACAATGTAATATGGTTTGGAGGTGTAAAAGCACATGCTCAAATATAAATATTGTATGTTAATTAGTGTAATACAACAGTCAAATGTTTACACTGAATAAACAGTAATTAACCACTGAAATAATAAAACTAAACTTTATTGATATTTTTAAAAATTATGCGGATAAGTAATATAGAAACTAGAAACAGAAGACAAAAATTCCTCATACGTCACGGTGGTATATCGTATGGTGACTCTATGTATTAGAAACTAGCTGAAAGCCAACTTCATCTAAAAAGTCTGAAACAAACTAAAGGAAAGCTGATATTAATATATTGTTACGAAAATGGAAATGGTGTTACACCGTTTCACATGAAAATGATAAATAAAAGCTACAAAAACAAAATCAATGAACTTGTTTATATGATAAACAAGTAAACAAAAATACACCAACAACATTCTTTAACAACATTCATCAGACTCTATATGTTGTGATATAAAACGCAGGACAAAACAGGAAATGAGGGTGTAAAAATTCAGTCAGTCTAGTGTGATGACGCGTTGCGTGTGAAGAGAGTAATTGTGGTCTGAAGATCTAGGTTATAAAGATTTTTGCGTAAACAATTGTTATTGTTTACGCAAAAATGTCTAAAGCAAATAAGATACAAAGCAATTGTTGTTGTGTCCATCAAGTTGTGAACAGTGGCACACAGAATTGTGCTAACAATAAAGAATTTAATTAAAACTAAATACATATTAATTTTTATTTTTATTGGCAATCTACGAACTCATATTTTAAACGCTTTTAGAAGATAAAAACGTAATAATATTAATCTCTTCGACGGACTTTACACTACAAAACCTATAAGTAGAAAATAAAGTTTCTTCTTTGAGTGACCATACTGACTATTATGTAATGGACTTAAAAAGTCACCGAGCTTCTGAGGAAGACATTTGGAGTCTTAATCGGACATATCATTTAGAATGTCTCTGCATCATGTAACATTCAGCATGCACCCAATACATGAAGAGCAGTTTTCTCTTACGTCTAGCTAAAGTGTCAATAACACAATGCCCGTAGTGATACCAACAATCACGCTTTAAGTTTGCGTAGACTTACCGTCCCAGTCTACCCGGTTTTACTGCGAAATCTTACCGAAACCTCTGTTGTGGATTGAATGAATTCATTTTTAACTATAAGCCAACAGATCTTCAAAGAAGTTTACAAACGCCTTCACTTCATCACTTCATCTGCTCTATAGTTTCTACACCAATAGTACACCTTTACTGATTTGCTCTGATACCTCATGTGGCACGAGGAGTAATTTAAGAAACTATTCTGTGGTGGAATGGACCTTTATATCGCACATAGAAATAACACTGGAACTTAAATCATTTGCATTCCCCTATCATTTTTTTATTGCATTAAGTTATTAAGTTTCTTTCCTATTGAATTAATGAAAGCATATTCCCAACCAGAGAAATTTGTTAAAAACGAAAGTGAAAGTTAATAAGGAGGCTTTAAAAATGGTAAAACGTGAAAGAATAATTAGAAATACAGAAATTGAAAAAAAATGAAGGAAATTATTTTAATTAATGGCCTCAGAACTGCAAATGCTTCATAGGAAAGTACCAGCCCCTTTGCTTAAATAATAGCACAAAGAAAAATTAAAACAAAAAAAATGGAAAAACAAAAGTAAAACTGAAATTGAAATGAGATTAAAAGTTTAGTACGTTAAAACTTTGAACGAAATTAAGGAAAGAGGGAGATTAAAAAGTCATTTCATTAGAGCGTTTCCTATTAATTGCAACGAAAGTACTGTCAATTACCATTTCTAATACGTTGCGTTAAGAGGTGGATTAAAAATTAAAGTGAAAGATTAAGCGTTAAGACAATATAAAATATTTAATTAAGAACTGCAACGATTATTACTTTATTATATTTATTAATTAATTTTTTATTCGTTAAAAAAAAATTATTAATTAAAGGAAAAAAATTTAAATTAAAGTGACTCTAATTAAATTATTTAAACAAACCGTCATCTGTTCGTTACATTCACATAGCCATGCCACATTTAACACTTGACTTCTAAATGCTGTTGTGCTTTCCCTAATGGTTCACACACCAGCTGCGGTAATGGTGTTTTGTATCTATTAAATGAATGGTTATGAGTATGAGTATGAGTGTGAGTATGTGCGGTATGCAACCGTCTTTATGTATAATAGTCTATGCATTTCTGGTATGCTGATGATAGTTTTTATCAGAAATTTTCATTCGTTCTTTTATGTATAAAAAATTAAATTCATGACAAAAGTCATATTGCCAAAAGGAAAAGGGTGCTGAGAAAGTTTTTAATCAGTTGTTTATTGTTTAAACTTTATTTTGTATTTTAATTTTTTTTTATTTAATTTTATTTTAAGAATTTCTAGTGGTAAATTGAAAGTTACCGTAGTCTCGGCAGCAGTAGTGTGTAGTTCAAACCATACCTCGGACAATTCGGAAAAACCAATTTATGAAGAAATATTTGTCTCTTTGACTTCTTCTCCACAGTTTGTCCGTTTGAACAATGTTAGATTCCACAAATAATGACGTCAATAGGTCTTACAAATGAAAAAAATTTTTTCGATGATAGCAAGCGCTTAATGAAAGATCCAGTATAATATCTACGTACGCAATATTTAAAACGATCAATATTTAAAATTTTGTGTTCCTATTTACAACAGAAAATTTTTAATATTAAATTATGAAATATTTTTAGCTTTTGTGTCACAACAACAAACAGTAAGCACCACCTAATATTCAACATTAATATCCGCAATTCCAAATAAAATTTATTTTCCTTTACCTTTATGAGCTTAGTTGTATCCTGGCTGATGTAAATGTTTGCACACTGGCTAGTATTTCCTACGTCCGTTTTCCTGTACTCTATATATCCGCTTATAACGCTATACCACCAGCCGTGCTTAACTTTATTAAATTTATTTGCATGCGGGGTTTTGCACAAAATATTGGCTTTCACCCTTCTTTGTACTAAACACATAATACAACTACATATGTATGTATGTATGTAAATAAAATACAATAAAATAAAGTCAAATAATTGAAATAAAAACAAAAATTTCTGTACTTTTTTATGTACGCATATAATTGGAATTTAGCTTTATTGATATGAAAGGTATTCGAATTATTTCCTTTGAAGTTTGATTACAAAGTCAAACAATAATTACAAATGTATTGAAATTAAAAAGGAAAACAAATTTCATATGATCAAGACATTATAATAATATTCTGAACAAAATGTCGCTGCATATTTTAGAAATAAAAACTGTTTACAATTATAGTAATGACAATTGAGCAACTGTATGAACTGTATTCTATAGGCACGTAAGTCAAGATCCTTACGTATAATTTCTTACGTGGTCGCAGGATAAAGACCAACAATTTACGAAAGTCAACGAATCTACACTTCCGAGTGTTTTTGAAGATTTTACGCGACAGCAACCATATTCTCTTCGGTAAGTACATTTCTTTGCCTGTTTTAAAGCATTCAATTGACAAGAGTAAAATTGGTGCCAACATGGTAAATATCCACACGAAGTACTTGCTCACCAGTACGATTGTGTTTAACATAAAATGGGGGAAGTCCTCTATAAACATTCTGAATAATTTATTTCAAGTGAATTTCAACAGTTTACAAGACTCGTTTTTCAAATTTGAATTTTGCTTTTCCAAGCCCTATTAAACAAAAATGTCAACACCGTTTGACATTTTTAAGTGTCAGACCATGGGCATCAATATATCTAATTCAGTTAACCCTTTAGTGGACAAAGTTCACTGTCCATTTTTCGAAAATAATTTTCATTGTGAGTGGTGAGGCCTACAGTTTAAAGTCAATTCCGAACGACAGATTTTTGAGAATCTTTTCATGGCAGGTTTATTTACTTACAGAGATTTTGCCAGAAATCTGCTGAGAGGAAGTCGCCGAAGAAATATATTTTTTCAAACATATATCGTTTTGTTGGAGATATCTGACCTGCGGCTTGAACTCGGGCCTTAAGTCTAATAAGACCACACACTACCTATTAGATCACGGCGACTTAATGTGGTAATGGATGTAGTCATATTTCGACGAAAAATGTGAAGAGATGTACATGTAGGATCACTGGGATGCAACTTCTTTATCAGCAGCCATGTGTGTATAATAGCATAACTGAGACATCAAGGAGGCGATCGACTGCAACTAATTGATCCAACTTACCAACGCCCATATTATATCGAAAAATCTCTTTTGGTTGGGAAATATTTATTGCACCACTTTTTTAACGAATCGTTGACACAATCCCATTTCGTTACAATAAGAGACGCGTAATAGAGATTTTTAAAACCATTGAGGTTTTGGGACCATTGATAAGGAATTCTTTTATTCAAGCTATTTGAATTTGGTTCATTGAATATGTTTATAGCATTATGCATAAAAGCAAATACTGAACAAAATTGCTTGACTTGATAAAAAAAAAAGTATTGAAAACCGACAAGAGAAACTTAGACACGTCCTGTCATAGAGACATAGAGAGCGAATTGAAATATTCTTTGTTTTTGTATTGAATATTTTTCTTCGTATTCTGTTATAATTAATGGAATTACATTATTACATTAAAGACTTATCATTTATAATTTTACTGATATTTTAATTCATGCGCTCGATTTTAATCGCCAGTGTAAGTTTTTTCGCAGTAATTTTCGTTTTTATACAACAAATAAATCATCAAAAAATGCAAAAACCTTTCGTTATTCGCTCATACTTACATAGAATTTAATATTTTACCCGCGAGAAAATATTTTAAATCGTGTAAGCTGCATAAGTGCACACATAAAGCGAAGAAACCTTTTTCAGCACACACTCATAATTTACCAGTTGTCAAGGGAAACATTAGCACAATAAGGAATATTTACGTACTTATATACAACAGGTAGTTATTACAATTACTTTAACACTTTCCACACAGTTTTATGCACGGTTTTATATACGAAAGTAAGGGGAAAAAATATAAGAAAACGAATGATGATGCTATTACATCTTAAATCTTTATTATAATATTAAAGCAAAAACCATTTAAAGAAACTAGGTTAACCGTATACCACACAGTGTTTTCAGTTATCGATTTATCGATATTTATTTAAAGCTTCCTCCAGTGCATTTACAATGCCGTTTGGGCTTGGGTTCGTTTGTTTATTTTACTCTGCCAGCATAATAGCATTTTAGTGAAATATTCTCGTAAAAGCATTTCAGCTTATTTATTGCTTCCTTATAAATCTGGATTGAAAAACTTAATTCAATTCACACTTTTTGCTTGCATGTTCTTTGTATTCTATGCATAAATTTCTATAACCCGGTAGCAAAAATTTAAATTTTTAAACGCTTAAAGCAGTACAAAGTTTACTACTTTCTTTATAGAAAATTCAAAATCGAAACATTCCAATTATAGAGTCAAATATACAAAGGATGTCTTAGTAAGACTGCGCTTTTACTTTGTAAAATAACCACATGTATTTATTGAGATAGCTATGCTTTGTTTATAGGATTGTAAAGATAACCTGTTCTATTTAAGAATTGAATAACATAGCAGTCAAATGGCCGCCAGGGCTCCGAACGCAAGCTGTGTGTATTTTAATGAAATTTTGAATGACCTTTTAATGAAGATACGCCTGTACTTACTTACTCACTTAATTGGCCATTATCAAACAGATTAACGGATTTCGGCCTGCCCTAACACATCCTTCCAGGCGCCTCTGCTTCTTGCTCGCCTATGGCAGTTGGCCACATCAATCGATGACAGAGCTTCCTCGATTTAGTTCTTCCAACGCAAACAAAGTCATCTTCTTTACCGACTTCCGCATATCCCTGCATCAAATATAGGTCTTGCCGAAGCATCCTCTTCCATTCAAACGTTATGGCGGAGCCAGCGTAGCTGCTGGATATTAATACGCTGCTCAACGTCAATGTCGTTGAGAAGCTCATACAGCTCACTGTTGGATGGGATGAGGAAATTATCGCCAACTCGCACTGAATCGAAGATTTTGATTTTACGCAGTACTTTTCTCTCGAATACTCTCAAGACTGCTGCACTCGAAACATACTAAATCTTGGCATTGAGCTCAGGATATATTTCTGTCTGATTCGCATAAGCTCCATAAGAAATATTGAACGAAATTCAACAAATTTACAGAAATCGTTGCAGAAATTTCATAGGAAGTGACACCGTCTTTAAACCACATTTCTTCTTCAAAAAGTAATGTTCAATCACGCCGCCTAACCAAAATCCCTACCAGACAGTGGTGCAGTAATTTGTTTCATATAGATTACATGAGGTTTTTCTGAGCACCAAAATAATCAGGTCATTCATATGGAAGTGCGTTTCATTCTAGAAACTGCGTTTTCTTAAACAATTTGCATTAACTTCACGTTGGTCATTGTCAGCGCCTTCCATGATCTGCTGTTTGAATTTTGTACGCATGAAAGTGGACAACTTTGGACAAAATTCGCACTCCGAGAAATGTGAAATTGTTGACTACAACGCCGAAATGATGTTTTTCAGTAACTCTCGCCTTTACGAGCCAACATAAGAGTCTGATACAATTTCACAATGAACGCTGTTACTCGAGGACCATGTTAGTATTACAGATTGACGTTTTAAACTAAAAATTGTTAAAAAAAAAATTAAATACGAAATTTAACCTCAACGACATCAAAAAGGCAGAGAAGTCAAAATGAATCAACGAAATGTAAACGATAAGGAGAAATCACTGAATTTTAAATATCTTCCCTTTAAACAAACACCACATTTTCTCTTCTTCGCTCCTTCTAGTGACACAAATAATTTGCCTAAAAGAGTAACAGATAAAGGGCTGTCTGATATGGTAAAAAAAAGGAAACCGAAAAATAAATTGAGTTCAAACGAACTGTGTGTGTGTGACAAGTAAAAGAAGTAAAAGGAAACGAAATCTGAAATCGAGGCGTCAACTTGGTTTGTTTTTAATACGTGATGACATTTTAGTTAAAGTTGTAGTCGTTGTTTTTTCTTACTCTGTGTTAGAAAAGCATATTAAAAATTGAAGAAATTTAAGTTACTTGATGATGCATAGAATGTCTTTTTATTTCATTGCTTGAGAATAATTAAGACAATGTAAGATTTCTAATCTTTTATTTTTTTTGGCAAATAATTTCGTATTCAGGCGGATCGCTTTATCTTTTGTGTATGCATTTCAGATCTAAAATTCAGTTTACCGCTTCTGTGGAAACAATTTCCTGAAAGAAATCCCAGAAAACTTGGGAGTCTGGCAAAAACCTCGAAAAGCTTCTCAAATCTGTCGATCGGAGTAGCTAATAAACTTTAGGTTGCACCGCTCATAGATAAAATTAATACACACAACAAGAGTGCTGTGGAAAGCTAGGATATAACCCTGAACAAAAGGTTGTCGCCGTAGTCTAGTAGGTAGTGTGTTCGCTTATTAGACGGGTTCAAACCCCTGGTCAGCCATCAAAACGAAATATAAAAAAAATATTTCCTCGGCGACTCCCTCTCAGCAGATTTCTGGCAAAAACTCTGAGAGGAAATAAAAAATTGCCATGAAAAAGTTTCTCAAATACTGCCGTTCGGAGTCGACGTTAAACTGTAGGTCCCACCACTCATGTATAAAATTAACACACACAACATGAGTGGAGTGAGAAGCTAGGCCGTAATCCTGATTGATGGATTGTAATGGCCAATTATGTATGTTATGTATGTACGTATTTTTTTTAATGTACAGTTTCTTTTGACGCTTACTGTATGTGAATAACAACAGTTGGTACAAGAACACGCATTGAGTTTAATTTTCTAACACAAAATGTGACTAACATCACTTATGTCCCTTCGAAGTATTTCCAAAACTTTTCTTATTTTTTTATTATTTTAACACTTAGGTCCATTATTACAACTTACCGTTAAAGTTGGGTTTAGTTAAAGGTAACTTTAGCTAAAGTGAACTTTAAAGTCACCTTTAAGTTCTTTTCGTTATTACAACCTCTAGATAAAATAAAGTTAACTTTTTCAAAAATATGGCAGTGAAGGAGCAATGTCGATAACATTGTTCAATTAAATTAGTTCTTTTTTAAAACAGTGGCAACGATGGACGTATTTTCTTTTTGTTGTATTTGCTCATTTTATTTATATTTGAAGTTGCCATATTGAAAATATATTGTATATGGCAATTTCTAACATAAACTTATCTTTAAAAGTTAGAAGTAGGACGATCCACCCCTTAGCTTAAAGCTCACTTCTAACTTATTGTCCACTTTAATACCGAAAAACAATTTACCTGCCCGTTGAAATCCTCCCTTTAGTTAACAGCAAGTTTTAATAATGACCCTTAATTTGATAATGTTTGATAAATAAAATAAGGAAATATTTAATACAGCTCTTAATATTATTTGTATACATTGAAGTAAATACATATCTACTATGTGTACATACATAAATCCAGTTTTGCTTCCCATTGTAGTAATAAAAATTTTCTTTAAGAATTTATTATACAAAAAATGTGCTATTAATTCGCAAATAAAGCCTTATTAAATATTATAAAATTATTAATAGAAGTTTTCCCCCTATTTGTTTATGAAATACAATATAAAATATAACAATTTTGTGTCTCATCGCTACCTTCAGTATTTTTACATCAATAAGCGAATAGGGTGGCATTGCATTACATTCGAACAGTGACTTGACTATTTGAACTTTAATATGCTATTTTCACATGAAGGTGTATACAGGATCAAAATAATGGAAACAAATTGCTACAAAGTTATATTATTTTTATGTTGTTATTGTTGTTGCTAAGTATTGATGATATTTTCTTGTTTTGCTCCTTAAGGCTTATACGGTAAGCATTAAAATTCAATGCTGTTACGGTGAAATACCCATAACATTTGTTATCTGAAAATATGTTCTTGTTTACATTTCTTCAGTTGGCAATGTATCCCATGTTCACCAGTGTGGAGTATCTTTAATACAGTCATCGTGAAAATGTTAAGGAGAAGCAATTTTTATAAGTTATTTTTGATTGTTCATAGTCGAGAACAAATCATCGTATAAATTTTCAAATTTTTTTTTGGTTTTGTTCAGGTAATAGTTAAAGATATATCAGGTCACGATCACGTCTGATAGATCTTATGTAGATCATTTTACTAACTATGGTATCTATACTGTGCTTACCAGTGCAATGTGGAACAGTATTGAACTCATTTCAGCCACAAACGCTGCCGTAAGACAGGTTGCCATTGCCCAGTGTATGGCAGGATAAGTCCATATAATGTTAAGATTTATAATATGCATGATTCCAGTGTTGTACAGCTACGATGCCCAATTCTATAAGGTTAAGCTTATGTCAATCGTTACGGTTCGAAAAAGTATACCCTTGAAGCAGGTAAGTTATGAGCAACACTGTATGGAAAGAGTTGAAACATGTTCGCTATTCCAACCCGCATCAAAACATAATCGAAATAAATTAAGTTTACAACAAAAGCCGGTTTAAGTATCTGATTCGAGTGATACGAATAATTTATCAAAATTTACAGTCTTAGTTGTTGTTGCATTCACTAAAAATGAAGAAAGACAAAGACAGCAATCAAAGCAAACACACAACCCTCTAGTAAGTATTGTAGTGTTCGTAAGCGAATCATACATGTATCGTGATTCTTGTAAATGTTGAGTAAAGAAGAGTTGAAATCAACAATATCATAACGTATAGTTAAGTATGAGTAGGATGAGTACTCCAAACTTTGAATATTAGTAGTATGAGTATGATATTAAAATAAGTATGAATGTATTAGAAATTATGAGTATGATTCGAATCTTTTTAATACTCATTGCTGATTAATTTTAGTTCAGGAAATAATTATTTTAATCAATATGTATGTACATTTAAATGAAAAAATCATGGCTTTCTAATTTTATAAAATAAAGAAACCTCAATGTCCACATAATCCATCCAGCACTTTCTAACAGGAGTTCCTAGAAAGAAAAAAGGTCAAGAGTAAACATCATAGAACGGTTCAGCAGCATTAGCTGCTGATTAGGAGTATAATTCCATCACATCAAAACATCAAAAAATATTTCTCACCACTACACTCAAAACGTGTATACAGACAGTAGTAAATTTTACAACTCAATTGGTACTTTTTCTATTTCTATACTTCTAGTCAATAGAGAGTACTTGTAGCTATCATTCCCAGGAAATGTCATCCTAAGAAAAAGTGTTGCAAATATTTGTTGTGAAAACCATATTTTCTCTTTTTTTTCTTATTCTTATTATCCTAAAGTGTTGGAAATATTACCATCAATCTTGTAAAACTTTAAGAAATCCGCTTTAGCTATTTTTCATAGATTTATGGAAACAACAATATTGTTAAATTTTTACCTTTTAAAAATGAATTCCAATCAATGAATTTCATTCCAGCAGTTGCTTTTTTTTCCATAAATCTTTTATTTATTTAGTCTAGTAGGTAGTGTGTTGGCGTTTTAGAGGGAAGGGCACGGTTCAAACCTCAGTATGAGCAGATTTCTGGCAAAAACTCTGAGAGTAAATAAAATTGTCATGAACAAGTTTCTCAAAAATCTGTCATTCGGAGTCGACGGTAAACTGTAGGTCCCACTACTCATATATAAAATTAACACACACAATATGAGTGGTGTGAGAAGCTAAGCCGTAATCCTGACTGAAGGGTTGTAATGGCCAATTATGTATGTATATGTATGTATGTAATAACACACTTTTATTTGTAAACCGACGCTAAATTACACAGGGTATAATAAAATAGCTTGTAAATGTTGCTATTAGACAGTTGCACCTGGATCTTAGTCTGAGTGGCATCAAGAGAACCGAAAACCAAGATATGACGAAAAATGTATCATTGCTTAGTAGACGAGAACAAAACGAAATATAAATACGATTTCTTTAGACGAGTTTCTGTCTATAGTGTTCTGGCAAGTTTCTAAAGCTTGTAGTTCAAAGTCGATGTTAACTGTAGGTCCTGCCAGACATGGGCACATAACCAGCCAACAAAACGGAAAAATTATGGCTTGTCGCTATGCATTATCCTCAGTGATCTCTTCTCCTTCAACCTACCTACATACTCATTGGCGATGTATATTTTATTCCTACCTTAAAATGTCTTTCTATGTTGTCTAGTTATTTATTCTATTCTCATAATTATTCACTAAAATTTATGTGCCAGGATCATGGAAAATTAGACATTTTGGATGCACACGACTCAGAGCAATGTCTCACACACTTTGTTGTATTTTTTAAATTTAATAAAGGGATGCGCTCAATGAAAGCTCCGCTTAAAAAACATTTTCCCAAACCTTGTTATATTTCCATTCCAAAACATTATAATTATAAATTTATTTTTTTTAAATAAAAATTATCAGTATCTGGAGACATGTCAACCTTTAAGCACAATTTAATTATATTTTTAATTTAAATCTAAAGTGCTATTTGAAAATTAGTAAACATTTATTAATTTCAAATAAATAATAAAAAAAAACAAATAAAAAAAATTTTAAATTTAAAATAAAAGCCATAATTTATGCAAATAAAATTGTGACACATAAATCGAATTGTAAAAGATAAAACTCTGTTTGGGAAAAAATATTCTAATTTTATAAGGGCTTAAATGCTTATAACAAACAAATAATTGCAATAAATTAAATGGATGGTAAAAAATCCACAAAAAAAATTCTTTTTAAATTAAAAAATTTGCAAAAAAAGTTCATGAAATATACACATGCAAAAAAAAGGAAATTATAATTTAATAAAATTTAATTTAACTTAAGCATATAAATTAGGTATTTAGAGTCGCCGTAGCCTAGTAAGTAGTGTTTTGGTTTATTAGAGGAGATTCGTGGCTCAGGTTTAGGTTAGAGGACGTTTACTTGCCAATTGAGACATGTACAGTACCCGAAAGTCAAATTGGCCCATTGTCCTACGTCCTAGAGGAATGAGGATATGAGGGGAGATAGGGAAAAGAGAGGAAGTAGGGAAGGGAGTATAAGGAAGCGGAGGAATGATACAGACTAACAAACACACAAGAGTGGGCGACTACACTATTGAATTCTTAGCACTTCTCAACCAGCTCAAACTAATAATAAATCTATGGAGAGCCTTAATGTCGACTCTCAACAAAGAATTGAAGAAGTCCTTGGTAAGAGTCCTCAACCTACTAAGGGTTGGAGAGTTATAGAGGCGGTGTTCGATAGTGTCCAACACCTCCTTATTGCAACATACATACATAATTGGCCATTACAACCCATCACTCCGGATTGCGACCTATTTTCTCACACCACTCATGTTGTATGCGTTAATTTTATACATGAATGGCGGGATTTACAGCTTAAGGTCGACTCCGAACGACAGATTTTTGAGAAACTTTTTTATGGCAGGTTTATCTACTCTCAGAGTTTTTGCCAGAAATCTGCTGAGAGGAAGGCGCCGAGGAAATATTTTTAATTTTTATATTTCGCTTTGAAGTCTGACCTGGGGTTTGAACCCGGGCTTTACGTCTAATAAGGGAATACACTACCTACTAGAGTACGGCGACTACTAGTCATCGCAACATACCCTGTAATAGTCCGGTTGTGATTGTTTCAGATCTTTGTCAGCTATCTATTCTCGCAGTGTCCTGTAATAAACCCAATAACTAACCTTAAACTGGCCTTATCCAAGTCCAGCAGCTGACCTGTTCTTACACTGTCTATAGCAGGCCCCCCAACCCCTCTACTCTTCCCTCTAATCCATCCATTGATGAGGCCGTAGAGGTGGCAGATTGGGGGATCAGGTTAAACTATCAAATCGCACTCAAATATTTTCTACATATGTATCTTTGGGCGACTTATCCTTTCAAGAAAGGTTTCTTAAATAATTTTAGGTTTTTTCTTTTTGTTTTTTTAATATTTTTATGTTTGTTGTAATTATAGTTGTCTTTTACTTGGTAATAAATTTTCAGAATAATTTCACAATTTCAACAATAACTTACCGAAAACTATTTGTCTACGTAAATTTCTATTTACATACAAATATACCTGCAATTACTATTACCCGAGTGTGGTTAAGCTTCTAAGCATGTATGTTGCTTACTTTTAACAGATAAAGGACAAATAAATTTTTGCATAAAATTACTCACATATTCTACACATTCTACATATTTACACATTAAAATAAAATTGGAATTCACTTTCATTCACTTTCTAAAGAAAATAAAGCATAAATAAATCGAAATAAAATAGGAAGGAATTCTTTGGAAAATTTCCAAACATTTAACCAAATATGTTAACATATACATATGTATGTGGCACATGAAATGTATGTGTCCGTATGTATGGAAAGGCATTAGGAAATAGTTTGAAATATTTCATTATTATAGTCGTATACATTGTAAATAAAATACTATTAACAATATTTATACATAGAAAAAACGTTTTATAAGCTGTTCATTAGAAAAATTTAAGCTGTTGGCTTTGAAACTATAACATTGAGGAGTACTATCCCTCATGCATTGTGACTTTAATAACTGTAAATTTATTTTCTATGGTGATCTTATACTATCCAGCTATTTTCATATCATTGATAACTATTTGACAAAGAACTCTTAGTTCACTAGCAACATCCTCACTGCATATAAGTTGTTGTAGGGTATATATCAACCTCCAAATATGAGCACCCAGAATCACGGACTATGGACACTTTTGAAGCAAATTTTTTATGCGTATAACCATATCAAGCCAATTCTGTATGGTCTCTCTAATAGTGGCTTCATAGTGCACTTTTTTTACAAATGAATAACTGTTTGCCTTACAATAAATAAATCTCAACCTAACGTATGCAAGTGTATCCTGTTACTTTCAATGTCCTCGTGTCTAGCGAATGTCTCTAGAAATACTCGGCATTTTTGGACAATCTTCCAAAGAAGTACTGATCATACACGTACTCATCGTACACATACTTAACAATACGCATAATGTTGTTGATTTCGATTCTCCTTTACGCAACATTTACAAATATAAGTATGATTCGCGTACGAACACTACAATACTCACTAGAAGGTTGTGTGTTTGTTTTGCATGCTGTCATTGTCCTTTTCTTAAATCTTTTTTTGTAAATGCAACAACAACTCAGACTGTAAATTTTGATGAATGATTCGAGTGATTATAATAAGTATTTTTCTAAATTTATGAATCTGAATGAGTAGACAGTCGAATCAAACATATCGAATGTTATGAGTTTGATAACAACGTTGTACTCACACTCATTGCAACTTGTACTTATAAATCAATATTGTAGTGAGTACGTATGAATCAGAGTTGTCGAATTACAATACTGTTGACACAATCATACTCAAAAATTCATGAGTACTTATGAGTAGCGAAAAAACGATTCATTGCTCATCTCTGATGTACACATCCTCTACAGATCTAATAACCGCTTTACTGTCCCTAAGTATGTGTATATCACCATACGATATAGTCTGATATTGGATTAGAACAGCAGTGATCTTTGTGGCCATTATTTCAGACTAAATAGTACTACGCATAGAGCAAGGCACAAGCTTTAGATTTTGTAAAGAAATTCCACATTCGTCTTTTTAATGTGATCTGTATCAGCCAGTAAATACTAGGTTAACGTTCTCTAGAAGGTTAATGGAATGCAAGCTATTTTCACTGTAAAGCTAGAACTGAAAGTGGTTTCGGGCATTGTGAAGACAATAGATACATATATTCAGATAACTACTTTTTGTGCGTCTGTACTCTTGCTTTGCTGCTATTTTAAGTTCTAGTCAATTAGAATATTGTAAACCTGAACAACTGTTAGATTGCCTCCATACTCATAATATCCCCAAATTAATTCCTCTTGATTACAAAGTTGTACATCCAAGTTTTAGTCGTACAAAAATTTTTAGGATTTATACTCTAGTTCAGGTCTTTTATTGTCTTACAACAAGCAAGGTCAGTAGCCGCCATGGTTCTGGATCTATTTGGTGTTAATGAATAAAGCTAGACTTGCTAGGAGTTCCAAATTGAAAGAATTTGTATCTGCTAGTGAAATTTTATTAAGTATTTTTAAAAATTGTGTTTTTTAATTAATAGTCGAATATATTTGCTTTGTACTATTGTTGGCATTGTTTTTTTTTAACATATTGTCCAACAAATTATGCAATTTCTGGTTCGCTGAAATTTGTTGACTGTTGTTGATTTTCTGACTTGAACATGTCCACCATAATTTACCACTTGTCAGCACTTGTATTTAACAGGATACGAATGTGTATGAACTGAATACTAGTTACCATGGGTATGACATTTGCTAAAAGCCGCTGCTGCTGTACGTATTATTTCATCAAATCCACATCACTGGTTGCTTTAACTTAAGTTCCCTTATGTTCGAGAATCGCATCCACAATGTTTTGTGTAAAGTGTACTTGATTTTATTTTTCATTTAATATTTTTCTCTACTGTATGGGATGGCAAGTGAAATGGTTTTGTGGCGTTTTAAACTATGCTGGGAGCTTATAAGGCGATAAAAAAATCTAAATTAAATTTTTAATAAATTTTTTTTCTACAGAATTTTTAAATATTAAAACTACTTCCACAGATTTTTGCACAATTTAATTTTAAACTTTTTGTTGTATTAAACTGAAATCTTCCAAATGGTCTTACCATGCAAGTGATTCCGAATACGTGAACGAATATAAAATAATGGCTTTAAATGAATGTTGTATTATACAGGAACAGTAAAAATTCTCAATTTGCAATAAAATATCCCAGTGACACAATAGAAATTTCTCTTTTTAGGTTCCACTGTGCAAACACTTTTCTCACATTTAAGGCCAAAAAAAAAATATAATATGTAAAAACGGAAGACCCTAGAAAATAAACAAGGAAGATAGAAAATATGGAAGAAAAGAAAAATTTTCAAGAAAAGGGTTCATTAACTTTTTGAGACTGTAAATAGTTAATGTTATGGTCATTAATTTTCGAAGGGCTTAGGAAAAGGAGAATAAAATCATTGAATAAAAAAAAACTCAATTGAGATGGCCATGATTTTTCTTAAGGCTGTAGGATAAAATTTAATTAAGTGTTGCAAATACGCATAAATAAAGAAACAAAATAAATTTAAGTATCGAATAATTTTATTAATTTAGGTTGGAGTAAAAGGGAAACGCAATTATTTTTGTAACAGCTTCAAATAAAAAATAGTACTTCCTTACTAGTTTGAAAGAGCAATTTATTCACACATTTTATAAAAAAAAATAAATAAAAAATTTAAAAAAAAAATATTAAAGGTGTCCCTGATAGTCATCAAAAGTTTTCTAACAATTCTTAGTGTAAATATTCTGCTATAAATGCAATAGTCGCAGAGCAGCAAACACAGCAATCTCTGAAAAATATAACACATGGGTGTACAATAAGGAACTATCCAGCTGCTTTGCGTTTAGACTGACTTCTACTTTTATTCGCAGCAATGAGAGAATTAATGCTCACAGTGAGAAATTTTGTGCTGGCAATGTGAGGATTAATGCTTTCAATACAATACTGTTTATTTTTTATTTGTTTTGATTATGGTTTGCAACTGCTGCCTTTATTTTAATTAATGCGTATGCAGCTTATCAGAGGCTGCAATTGCAAAATTGTTGCACTTACTGCGTTGTGTCCATTGTCTTTATAGCATTACCCTCATGAATGGAAGTTTGCATGATAGTTTATTTGTTGGCGTAAAATACTAACAATCATAATAATGCAGAACCCTACAAGCCCTAAAAACGCGTACAATGGGTCAATTCGACCTCCGGGTTTTGTACTTGTCACAGTTGACAAGTACACGTCCTCTAACCTAAGCCCTAAAAATGAATATCAACAATTTCAGATCTTCATCAAAGATGTTCTTCCAATGACGTTTTTATAAAGCAATCAAACAGCATTTCAGATGTGCACAATCGTATTTCACTGTCTCGCAGGTTCAGTTCATGTGCCACTCAATTTCCTTGCTTTTGAATGAACTTTACTGCTTCTAAACGCTTTGGAATGACTGATTGATTGTACATACTCTTCTTGCATCTGGCAAGAATCTTATTCGAATAATGTTTCCAAAATATAGTCTTAAATTTTTTGTTGGCTGTCCAATGTGCTCTTATCTCTGTGTACACTGTGTTCTTAATAGAGCGCCCTCACCGTATGATTCGTTAATCAAACGATGAAGCAAACTTCCCGTATATGCAGCTTGAAAGATTCTCCATTGCGGAAAAAAAATTTTATGATGTGCACGATCAAACCATACAATGTTGACGGATTTTGACAGCTCTATAGTTGACGCATTTATCATTCGTTTAGAACAACTCCTAGGCAAGTAATGCCATTTAAAGTAAATATCCGGTTTTAAATGTTTCTTTTGTAAGGATATACGTTTGTAGGATATACGTTGCTACGTTATCTGATTTACCTTAGTAAAAATAGAGCTAACCAGCCGTAAAATTCTTGCTTTGAAAAGTTTCATAAATATTTTATTTCATATTATATTCATCCATGATGGTAAATACAATTGTATTATACTGCTTATGACAATACATGTAAGTACATACAAGTATGTATGTATGTGTTATTAAACTTTGAGAAAACATACTCTTACTTTCTGGAAATAAAAAATTGTATTCAAGTACATACGCCAGTACCTCAAAGGGGTAAAATTTATTAAACCCTAGTGACGAATACTGCAAATGGATGCCAATTAATTTAAATTATTTAACAGTAGGATTTTCTAACCAAAATGAAAAAAAGAAAAAAAAAACTGAATCATTTACGTAATATGTTTCCATGGTTGTAAAAGATCGTTGCCTATACAACCGAAATGAATTATGCAAGGGTACGATATATAATTTTCCTCCTCAAACATAATAAAATTAATAAATATTTACTGTATATTTAGTTACTTTATATTTAGTTAGTTTAGTTTAGTAGTTATTTAGTGTAGATACTGGATATTTCAAAAGAGATTACAACGCATTTAGTTAATTAAATTAATGACACAATTCTCGATTTTATTTATACATACATACATACAAAATTGCTCATTACCATCCTTCAGTCATGATTACGACCAAGCTTCTTACACCACTTATGTTGTGTTAATTTTATAAATGAGTGGCGGCAGAGGACGTCAGAGTTTTGGCAAATATTTTTGATTGTTTAATTTGTAATTTGTAAGTAAACAAAAATACAACAACAAGCACTACAAGAATAAATGTAAACAAAATACACAAATAACAATAACGAAAACAACATGTTTACGTTTATAAAAATCTCAAGAAGGCGAAGCCACGAATATTTGCCTTCAAGAACATTCATCAGACTGTTTACTTTGCCATATAAAAGGCAATGCAAAGAAGGCGTGTGAGTTAGTAAACAAAGTTCAGTCAGTCTTGTGTAAAGAAGCGGTGTGTTTGAAGAGAGTAATCTTGGTTTGAAGATCTCCGTTACAAAGATCTATTGAACAATTTTTATTGTTTATGCAAAGGGTATAAACAGAGGAATAACAAAGAAAAACAATTGTTGTTGTGTACATCAAGTTGTGAACAGTGGGACACAGAATTGTGTGAATAATAAAGAATTTTAATTAAAACTCAATACAAATTTGTTCCTATTTTATTTGCAAGGTACGAACTCATATCTATGTAAATGTCTTTGGTCTGTGTTTATGTACGTATATTAACCTTATAACTAAATAGTTTTTAATACAGTTCTTTAGTACATATATAAAATACACCACAATTTATTATTTACAATTAATATTGCCAATTGCCAAACGAAAACAAATGCAATAAATAGCATTGAATTAATGTTATATTTTTATCAATAAATCAATTGCTTATTGGAATAAAAAATAAATGAAAGTGACAATTCATTACATAACATGACCTTTTAATAAATTTTAAAATTATTGTTATTATTGTAAAAGATATTTTATAAAAGAACAAATAATTTTTTTTTATTTAATAAGCCAAGGGCAGTATTTTCATAATAAAATTTATTATGTTGTATTTACTTTGTGCTTATGTCCATTTAATTTGCATAAAAACAATTAATTTTTCTAAAATATTAAATTGTTAAATTTACAAAAAATAGTGAAATTTAATTTAAAAAAAAAACAATGTATAAAAAAATATTTTTTAATAACTGTTTTTAGGCGTCAAGCTTAGTGTTAGAAACAAGATTATTTACATATAATTTGAAATTTCCAACTGAGTAACATTTGTCTTGTACTTAAAAAAAGAAAGCATATCACAAGCAATGGTTTAATTTTGCTCAATACATACATGTTGTCGTTCGCGCTAAAATAGCCTCTTGTGATAGTAAAGTATCAAAAGTCATAGAAAATAACTTTAGCTTTTATGAGCAACAACTGGTTTTCCAGCATAAACAAGTATATTTTGTAACAATTATTATAGCATTTACGTTCAAACGCAACCCCTTCAATTATATTTCCTATACTTTTCCATTGGGACGTATGTGCAATATTTATTATTCAATTGAAATTTCAATATTACTTATCCGCCTTAGTGTAATGAAATGCCAAATCACTTGTAAAGGGTAAATATTATTTGACAAATTTTTGTAATGCCCAAAAGGTAAAAAGATAGGATGGCATTTGAAAAAGTTTTTTTTTTTTGCATTAAAATTATATATTTGATTGTAATGCTCTCATCCAAATATAATAAGAAGAATTATTGGAAAATTAAACATTATTATTACATTAGAACATGACAAAATGGTCTGACTTCAAGGTCAAATAGCAAAGAATATTCAAGATGGATATGAGATTGCACGTTGGTGTGTGTGCGTTAATGGTATTTACGGGCATGTGACTACATAGTCCGGAGCCAGAGGCTTTGTCCAATTTAATTTCGATGTATGATTCGTAAAGACATTGAGAAGCAGTTGGATTACAAGTTAAGTGATATCACATCTTATCCTGAGAGATCAAGTGTCTTCCAGGAGGAACAGATTGGAAAATGTAGAGGATTTTGGCCTCTGGGAAAAGTTGCAGTAAAAAAATTTAAGAAGGATGAGTAGATGGTTCAAATATCAGCCCAGAGATATCGAAAGAAATAACAAAAAGAAATATTTCATTCGGCGAATTACTCTCAGCAGTCTTCTCTGAAAAGTTCTGTTAGTGAATAAAACTGTTCTCAGAACATTCTCTACGAATAAGATTAACACAGATACCAAGTAAAGTAGCGATAATTAAAATAGCAATTGCACAGGCAACAGCGGTAATAACGGCTATTACAGTCTGCTGTCTAAAGGGTTGTAAAGATTAATTCCATGCGGACGTATGAGTATTTTCAAACGAATTTTTATTCCATTCAAAAGTGTGTTTATAACAATTCCATAGGAGACGACGAAACATTGCAGTGGTATCGTTAACTAAATTAATTCAGAACTAATACATACATAATTGATCATTGCAACCCTTCAGTCAGGATTACAAATCAGCTGCTCCCACCATATTACGTTATGTATGTTAACTTTATATATGCGTGGCGGGACCTACAGTTTAAGTGGAATACGAACGACAGATTTTTGAGAAACTTTTCATTGCAATTTTTCCAGAAATCTGCTGAGTGGCCAGTGGCCGAAGAAATATTTTTTCATATTTCGACTTCTGGATGTGTTTAATAAGAATAAAATGTTTTCCTTTTATTGGGCTCAACATTATGAATGGTAGATGATCTTCCCAGGAGTAGAGCTTTGACACTGGTTTTTGGACCAAAATCCTTCTGTGGTATAGGAATAGGAGTTTGTACGGCTGGGCTGTATGTACTTAGCGAAAACAGAGAGAGGCTGTTACTCTAGAAAGAAGACATTTGACTTTTACATTATTATTATTCATCGGATTATCTAGGAATAAAAGATATTAGTAGAAGCGCTTTAAGCACAATATATATAATTTCTGTTATTAAACGTTTATCAACTGTGCGTACTGATATCGGACATTTTTTGGAGGCTTATCACAAACGGTTAGACCAGTACAATAAGTCGTTTGTTCGCAGTACTTTAATAACATTACACTACAATATTACTTGTACTTTAAAAAATTTCAATTTAAGCTCTAGTAATTGTTTAAGTAAACTGTTCGATAAATGCTGTTATATTTCAAGGTAATTAATGTACTGATTTGCTGACATTTATAAGTACATACTAGTGTAGTTTTTTAATGTATTACAAAAAACAAAATATTTTTGTGAGACGTATATTGTGTCCTGCTTTACTTTATTAAATTAAATGAAATAAACAAGCAAGTGTAATGTGTTGTAATCATCTTCAAGCGGCACATAACATGAGGCTCATTTAGTTTGCCTTGTGACTGAAGGTCTTAATTTTAATAAAAACTAAAAAGGTTTTGGTTTGAATTTGATAAGACGTCATGCTGACTTCTGCAAAGTTAAATATTTTTTTTACATGCACATGTTTTGCGAAGGCGGTGCTTGAGGCAATACTGTAGATTTGCTCCACACAAGAACAGGATTTTATAGATAATTTCTTTCGCCCTACAACTGTAATCAAATTGCAATAACAATCATGGAAAAATTACATCAATTTGTATAATTTTTAAATAACTTGTGTAACAATATTACAACTGCATGAAATGTGACTCCAATGAGTAGTCAATTTTATTCAATTATAATATAATTTTACGAATTAATTCGATTCTGAATCTAATTGTAGGCAAAGGAAACAAAAATTTTATTTCAATTCTATTTATATTCTAGAGCCAAAGTAATGAGAACGTACATGTGTTATACAGGTTCCAGTAGTTCTGAAAATTATTCTCAAATTCCATAAACAAATAAGCTTTTCTATCCACAAAGAATTTTAATTTGAAATTTTACTGTACCAGCAGCAGCTGTTGTGAATTGTAAACTATTGGAAAACTTTATCTGTGTGAGAATTTTTCAGTGTAATACCGTAACATAACAGTGACGTGCCATAAAAATTTTGATCAAAATTTTTGTCACGTAAACGATGAGAAATTCTCCAAGTTATTAGTTTCTCATCTCTTGTATTTGATTATATACGTACATATGTATGTATGTATATAAATAAATATGCTAAATTTAGAAAAAAACAACAAACAAAAAATGTAAAACTTTTGAAAATGTTTATAAATTATGAAGATAAGTACGATCATCATCAATTGTGTTTGCGGTTTATTAAGTGTAGAACTCAGTTCATTTTGCATAGGAAGTCTTTTATAAATAACAGACGTTTACCAGAACGTGATTCATTTCTTAAGTACTTAACAAGAATAATAATATTCACTGACAAATCAAATTAGTTATCGATAAACAGCTACGTATCGAAAATACATACGTTAATATTAAAATTTCAATATGCTGGTTAATTTCTAAATATATTTAAGTCTTGTTTACATAATTGGTCATTACAATCCTTTTGCCCGGATTACGTACTACATTTTCACACCACTTATGTTTTGTGTGTTAATTTTATAGATAAGTGCAGAGACCTACAGTTTAATGTCGACTCCGAACGACAAGTTTTGAGAAACTTTTCATGGCAATTTTATTTACTCTCAGAGTTTTTACCAGAAACCTGCTGATGCCAAAAAAAACTTCTACATATTTCATTTAGTAGAAGTTCCCAGACCTGAAGTTTGACCCGTAGCCTCACGTGTAATAAGCCAACACACTGCTTATTACACGTGACTTCTAGCACACAGCGCCGCCATGTGTTAAATCACATATTGCTGGTGTCCAAATCATTCAATTTAGACCAAAAAAAATTGGAATTTGGTAGTTATTGGCCCATAGTGACATACAGTAAATGTCACCTGCAGTCCAAAATCCACTTCAAAATATAACATTTTCAAAATACATTGAACGCTCTTGGACCTCATCGATAAAAATTTATTTTCAATACAAATTTTGGTCAATTGCGAACTGCTCCAGGACGTATTCGACTCACACGTTCTTATCTATAGCCGTCCAAGGTGTTTTGGCATAACAAACTGAATAAATGACAACTAATACGTCAAATGTAGCTCCAATAAAATCGTCATTATTATAAAATGTCAAAGTTCAGAAGTTCCTTTTAAAAAACCGTATACACGTAAACAATTTTGCTTGTTAAAATTAAATTTCAATTTTATCAATCTTCTTAATCTACGTAATACGTTTAAATGTAAATATAAAATTAGATAAAGTTTTTATCTTAATCACTTTTGCTTCCCCATTTAAAATTGTTGAAGAAGCTCTTCAGTTTTCCTCAACGCAATTTTGTGTTTAGAATTTAAATGAAAAATTATACTTATCTGATCATTTTCTTTTTCTTTTTAATTTTTTTTTTTTCTTTTTTTTCCACTTTTGACGTTTAGTTGTAAGACAATTCATTTGTTTTTTTTTGTCGTTGATTGCTTTTCATATGATTTGAAATACACGAAACTAAGGCAAAGAAACAGTTGGTGGAAACCGGAAGTAAAAATTTTATTTTATAGAGCGTAAGCATTAAATGCCTCCCCTTACGTAAGATATAGATAAATTACACTCTATTTTATCGCGCACATAAGTAATTCAAATAGAACATTAATGAGTATTATTCAAAGGTTATGTTAGAAGTAATTACTAATGTAATAAGAAGTAAACGAAACACTGTGCAACAAAAGAACAAACCATGGTTTTAGATTTTCTTGAAAAGAACACAAAGGCATATGTTTTGAATTTACCTAAAACTAAGAGTGTAACTTGTAATAGAAATTTTTCTCAAATTTCCGTTACGTCTACTCTAAGTGGAACACATTTAAATATCAAAGACCGTCTTCCCATAACTACAGCCTGTGGTTTATTCGCATATACCGGCAACTTAAGAAAATGCCACAAGTAAAACGTGGTCAAATATCACGATCATGGTGGCCAATTCTGATTATCCCCATATAGGACGACCATGCCCTCAAATCTCTCGTATAGAATATCCAACGTGGCATGAGTTGAGTGGTACGTAGCAGCATGGTGTTTATGTTCAGATTATTCAATACATCAGTGATAGACTGGCAAACGTCAAATCCACCACCAAACGCCACACACTGGCTTCTTCGGAATGAATTGGACGTTTTTTTCATTTTATTTGGTTTCGTAACCGTTAATCTAGAATTGAAGAAGATGAAGATAAGAATCTAATCACCTCGTAGTTTATAGGTTCTTAACTTCAGGTCGTCAGAACGGGTTGCTATGCATGCTCAAGTGAGCTTTTCGTATCAAGGCTACTACACTAACCTTACCTAACCTAATGTAACCTAACCTAATGTAACCTGACCTTCAGGTCATGGATTAGATGAACTTTGTACGTGTACTGGCCCAAGTCACAGCGAAAAAATGCTGATTTATGGTATGCAAAGAACCGAGAACAGGTGTTAGTTAAATCGGTTGCTGAACCATTGGATTGCAATTTATTCACAACATGACGAATATCCTCTCGGTAGGGCAATTATGGCTATCATACAACACACATTCGATAGGACAATTTCTTTATTTGCACATTTGTTCAATGCTATGTAACCAACAATGGTGATTTGGCAAAGCAGACTGAAGAAACGACAAATAATTTGACACATTTAGCTTTAAATAACCTGGTCTCGAAGGTAAAGAAAGCTGTATCAATGCTGACACACTTCAATTAGCTGGACTTCTTGAAAAGAAAAGCTATGACAGTTTTGAAACATTATATACATACATACATAATTGGTAATTACAACCCTTCAGTCAGGATTACGGCCTAGCTTCACACACCACTGGTTTTGTGAGAATTAATTTTATAGTTGAGTGGGGGGATCTACAGTTTAACGTCGACTCCGTACGACAAATATGGAGAAACTTTTTCATGATAATTCTTTTTTACTCTCAGAGTTTTTGCTAGAAATCTGCAGAGAGGAAGTCACCGAAGAAATATTTTTTTTTTCATATTTCGTTTTCGATTCGAAACGAGCCTGGGGCTCGAACCCGTGCTTTACGGCTAATAAGCGAACACACAACCTACTAGCTACGGCGGCAGATAGAACTATGCTAAAGCCAACTGCTTAAACTATGTAGTTCTAGACTGATGTATGCTTTTGGTATGTAGTCTTTGATAAGTACTCTTTATATGTACATATATACATACGGCCTTCATGATCTTTGGATTTTTCTGGGCTTATAATTTCTATATGTTATGGAATTTGTACTTACGAGTATCGTCTACAGATATCTTAAGAGATTACTATGCTATCTCATTGTGCCCTTTCTTTCTGTAAATTGAGATCAATTGAGGATTAATTTTAACCAACCAACGTAGTATTACATTTTCATAATTGTAATAGAAATTCTGCCTTTACAATTGGCAAAAGTAGTATAACTATCCACAAAGCCTTTAAATGTCACATATACCATGCCGTTGTAGTCTTCTTGGGTTTATAACCCTCCTTCTAATATATCAGTACATGTCGTCATTTGCAAGTTAAATTGAATGTATTTATGTCTTAAATAATACAATTATCTGTAGACACTCTAGCAAGTATTTGTGTTGCTCTGTTTGAAGTTGTCGCAGTTATGAAGACATCTCACTTTGGCTATTAAAATTCTGTAAATGAGAACTGCGTGCCACCTTTGGCTTTACTACCATATAAAATGTGAGAAATCTTATAATACCGCATAAAATCTAATGATAATTATGCCACAACCTCAAGGAAATCTTATTGCAAAAGGTTTTTAGTTTAGAAAATATAACTCACTATTGAGCATTACACACAGGAAGTACTTTACCTTTAAATGCTTTGTTTTGATTTTTAAATTAAAAAAAAAATATGTTTTAATTAAATTAAAATTGATTTAAAAATAATAATTTGAAAAGCACAATGAAAAAAGAAAACAAAAATTGTACACTGCAGACGGAAATAAATATATCGCATGGCATGGCACACTTTCAACATTAATTTTATTTATTTCTTTCTGATGAATATTACGCTCTTTGATTACATACGATACTATTTTCTGTCACAAACGATATAAAGGATATGAAAATATAAAAATTTAAATGTGTGTCATTTTCTATGAAAATGAAAATATTTGTACGTACATACGTTTTATGTGCAGAACCATTATCAAGTACGCATTAATATCTGCAGTCATAATTATGGAAAGAAATCATGCCCCCACATGCCATGTTTTAAACTGAGTGTTTTTTTTTTAATTTTCTAAGCAAATATGCACACAAACAATATGAGTGTATCTGTTATAAAAATTGTATCATTGATTTTTTTGTGAATTTGATTTGATTTTTTTTTCTCATCAAACTTATTTATTGAATCTTCAATTCTAAATGAAATTACAAATAATCGCTTAAAAACAATTTTATTTAACTCCGATCCATACATGGGTACATTTTGGTGTCGTATATGATTCCATATAGTAAGATTGCAACGTTATCATCATCTTTTACAATGAAAATGGACACAGATGTGCAAGATATTAACGGTCAAGAGATATTTTTGGATACCTTTAACACTTATAAGATAAAATATTCTTACGAAAATGGAAACATCATTTAACGTTAAAATAAGCAAAAGCTACACAAACAAATACAACGAACTTGTTACAAGTAAGCCAACAACATCAGTATGAAAGAAAAGGGGATAGACAAGTAAGCGAACGCAACAACAAGCAATGTGAACAAAATACACAAACAACAATGAAGTCGCGATAGAGTTCTCGAGAAAGCGAAATCAATAACGTTCGACTTCAAGAACCTTCATCAAACTGTATGCGTAGGTACATATATAAAGAGGCAAGACAAAGCAGACAACGTGTAACAACGTGTTGCGTATGAACAAAACAGTCGCGGTTTGAAGATCGCCGTTGTAAAGATCTACCGAACAGAAGTTAGTGCTTACGCGAACGGAATTTTTTTTTTGTTTGCAATCAACGAACTCATATTTTAAACGTTTTTTAAAAGTTAAAATCGTAACAATATTATAAAGCGTGTTTCAGTAAGAGTAGTCGCTGTAGTCTAGTAAATAGTATGTTGACTAGTTGAGGCCTCGCTTCAACTTCCAGGTCAGACTTGAAAACGAAAATATAAAAAATATTTCTTCGTCAGATTTCTGGCAAAAACTCTGAGAGTAAAATAAAATTGCCATAAAAAGTTTCTTAAAAATCTGTCGTCCGGAGTCGACTTTAAACTGTAGGTCCCGCCACTCATGTATAAAAATAACACACACATTAGTGGTGAGAGAATCGTAATCCCAACTAAAAAGTTCTAACGACCATTTATGTATGTGTCTCAGTAAGAGGTCATTTGTGAAATATAGTGTACTTCTTTGTGCAAGTGACTATTCTGAAATATAGCAGCTGCCACTTATGTTTACTGCGATTATTATAAAGGGAGTTTAGCTAAAAACATAAATATGGCAACGTTATCAACAAGTTCAATGTTAGATTCATTGAAACATAATAAATTTTATCCTCCCATCGGAATTGAAAACATTTTCAACCTTTATAAATGTATCCTTAATTATCCTTGATTTATTTTTAAATACCTATTTTAGAAGTACTTAAAATTTATTTCAAATTCATTGCTACGGATGTTCTAATACAAAATTATTCGTAATTATTAGTAAATGCTTTCATATATTGTTTTGAGTAAAAAAAAAAGAAAATTATTTCTCCTCAACTCCAAACCAAACCAATAAATTTCAATCAGACAAAACACCAATTAGAAGTTGTAGAAATTATTTTGCACTTCTATTTCTCTCTTTTCTTGTTGCCAAAAGAATAGAATCTTATGTTGGGTTAAATACATCCATCAATGTCGCAGTTTCAAGCATATGCAGTGAAATTACGCGGTTTGAATAGCGAAGTTTTGTATTTACATTAAATGCTTACAAGACATAATGGCATGTAGCTCTAAGAAAACTAAAGAAATATCTTGCTTGTATAATAAATGGCTACAATACAATACAATACTCTGGCGAACAAAAGTGCAACTATTTGTACTAAATGTGTCATAGAATGAGAAAAAAGAAATACATTTTTCTATTTTAATATTTGCTAAAAATAAGAAACTCCTTATTATCCATAATGTATGATGATTTAAATTAAAATTGATTAGAAATTATTGTTTTTAAACTTTTAAAAAATAAAAATAAACTTGTGTTTAGTTTAAATTAAAATTCTTCATTATTCGCACAATTCTATGTACCACTGCTCACAACTTGACGTAAACAACAACAATTGCTTTCCGTTGTTATTCCTCTGTTTATACTCTTTGCATAAACAATAACAATTACTGGATAATTATTCGACAGATCTTTGTAACGGAGATCTTCAAACCAGTATTACTCTTCCTTAAAACATACCACGCCTTCACACAAAACTGTTTGAACTTAGCTAACTCACTCGCCTGTTTTCCCTTTCCTATTATATGGCAGGGTAAACAGTCTGATGAATGTTCTTGAAGGCGAATGTTCATGACCTCGAAATTTCGAATGTAGATGTTTTGGTTTTTTTCTGTATATTCATCGATATTTAGCCTGATAGACAGAATTCAACAACAAATAAATCAGAGTTTGAATTTCCTATTGTAGTCGCCCTAGTCCAGGAGGTAGTGTGTTCGCTTTTTAGACGTAAAACATGGGTTCGAAACTCAGGCCAGACAACAAAACGAAATATGAAAAAAAAACATTTCTTCGACGACTTCCTCTCACCAGATTAAGTTTCTCAAAATCTATCGTTCAGAGTCGACGTTAAACTGTAGGTCCCGCCATTCAAGTATAAAATTAACACAACATGAGTGGTGCGTGTGATGATAGGCTGTAATCCTGACTGAAGGGTTGTAATGGCCAATTATGTATGTATGTATGTATGTATGTGGAATTTCCTGTCACAACCGATCTTCTCTATTTGAAGTTAAAAATTTAAACATTATTTTTGAGACCTTCATTTGATTAATAATAATATTGTGTACACACTAAATTCTTCCATATAAATTACATAAAGCGTCTACAGTTAAAACGCAGAAAAAAAAGGAAATAAAACAAGATATTTTGTATGGTACGTGATGCGGCAATAATGTTTCGAATTTTCTGATTGACTTTTTCCTAAAATCACTATGTTTTCTACAAGTTTTCGAAGAATAAGAAAGGGAAACAAAAAGAAATAATTTTTTCATAAACATTTTCTTGCTTCTTTTGTTTAAACAAACGAAATTTTTTTCAATGTTAAATAAAACATGATGTTCTACTTTTATTTCAGAATTTTCATCTTTTCTTTTTTTTTAGAAATTCCGAAATAGTATGACATGCATTTATATCGCATGGCAAGTAAACTTAAATTATGCACAATCACGTTCTCGTTGCTATGTAGTGTTGTTGTTGTTCTGTTAAGACAAATACTGCTGTACTACAATATAATGTTAGTATGGCTTTAACCATGACCTTTTCCTACAGTCTGATAAGAAGACAAATGAGAAATGAGATTACACTGCCAAACCAACTGAGAAGTACTATAAGTCGTTTGCAGTTGATACAGTTTCGTTTTTCTTTTTAACGATAGACAACTATGTATAAATTTTAATAACTTAAATAAAGAATTCCTAGTAATCTCAGGCAATTTAAAAACAACAGAATGAAAATATTAACGTTAACAAATCTTTTAAATTAATTTCAATTTTGACTTAATTTTGCCTTCGTACTCTAAGAAAAACCAAAGAAAACCATTAGGGACTCTAAATTCAATCGAGTATTTGATATCGCCGTAGTCTAGTAGGTAGTGTGTTGGTTTATTAGAAGTGAAAATATTTCTTCGGAAACATGCTCTTAGCAGATTTCTGGAAAATACTCAGCGAGTAAATAAATTTGCCATTAAATAGTTTATCAATAATCTGTCGTTTGGAGTCGACTTCAAACTTTAGGTCCCACCACTCATGTATAAAATTAACGCTCACAACATAAATGATGTTGAGGAGCTGGGTCATAATCCTGACTGAAGTCTTGTTATGACAAATTATGTCTGTATATATGTATGTTTGTTATGTAAATGATTGTTTTGCGACACTTTTTTATCACTTATTCATAGGTTGCGGAGGGTATTATAGTCATAACTTAGCGCATATTGGTTTTCAAATGCTCCAACATTAAGGGATTATTCGTTTAGAAACAATCAGTGGCGTATCTTCATAAAAACTTTTACATTTTTAACTCTAAATGGAAATTACTCTTAAATAAAAATCAAAATCGATTAGGTTGTGTGGAAACTTTTTTCACTAGCTTATTGAAACTAGATGCAGTTAATATTGTTACGTTTTTACCTTTTAAAAACATTTTAAATATGATCTCGTAGATTGCTAATAAAATAAAAATAAATCTGTATTTAGTTTTAATTCAAATTCTTTATTATTCTCACAATTCTGTATGCCACTGTTCGCAACTTTATGTAAACAACAACAATTGAGTTTTTGTTATTCCTCTGTTTATACCATTTGCATTAACAACAACAATTACTAGACCATTATTCGATAGATCTTTGTAACAGAGATCTTCAAACCAGGATTACTCTCTTCAAACACACCGCTTCTCTACACAAGACTGACTGAACTTCACAAACTCCGTCCCCTGTTTTGCCTTTACTTTTATATGGCAAAGGCGAACGTTAACGACATCGCCTTCTCGAAATCTCTATAAATGTAAACATCGTTGTTTACGTTTTTATTGTAGTGTTGTTGGTACATTTTTGTTTAATTGTTTATCATTTTTTATGCTGGTGTTTGTTGTTATATTAAGCAGTTATATAATTCGTAAAGAGGTTTATTTACTACATTGCTTTGTATTTGTAGCTTTTGTTTATAATTTAATGTTAAACGATGTAAAAGGAAAACACCAGTATCTTGATTTTTTTTATAATTTTCGTAACAATATTCTTTAATTTTACATACAACCATAACGCTCCAGTTCATTTTCGAAAAATAATGTCCAAAAACACCTCCGTATCAATGTTCGTGAAGAATGGTCATTCTGCGTCAAAAATACCCAACAATGAGTCGTTGAAAAAATGCCAATCGCTTAGAGTTCAAAATTATATCAGGTGTTCTAACAAGGACTCTGAAGGATATGGATGCGTTAACGACTGACCTTAATTTTCACAGAAAAATCAACTTCTTTCATGTGGCCCATTCTTAGATGAATGCATGATCAATGAGAACAAAGAAAATTGTCGAACATAGGACCATAACAGTTCACATATGATAAAAGAGAGTTCAATGCCTACCGAAAAACCTACTGGTAAAAATGGTTTCTGCCTTAAACAAAACAATTCAATTAAATATTTAAAACATAATCTGCTTATTTGATGTAAGACTTTATGAAATAATTACTGTCTTTCGAGAATTCAATTAAAACTGTCTTACAGTTTATTTAAATAATGGATTACAGAGCAAAAACTATTTTATGCAGTCACAAGCAAAAAGAAAAAAAACGAGTATTTGCTAAATAAATATTAAAATTTCAAATACACTTGTTGCTTTATTTGTATTGGAGTAATAAATTCATATGAAAAATGATGTGTGAGTTGTTTTAATCTTTTTGATAGAAAAATCTGCAGAAATAAAAAAAATAATTAAATACACCCGACTAACTACATTATGAAAGTTATACATTGAGTTGAGTAGAACTGAAAAGTATTTTTTTCTTATATTTCTCGAAAAGTTTATCAAATGAAAAAAGAAAAATAAAATTTGAAAATGTTTTCAAAAATTTTTGAATCAGTTTCAAAACCCAATAGCTACCCGGATCACAATCAATCACATTAGGGTTAATGGCTGTTAATATTACCAAAAATACATTTTTTAATAAATATTTAGTTCGCAATCTTTTTTTTAGTATTTTTTTATTTTTTTTTAATTTTAACCATAATTTAAATGTTCTGACTACATGACGTATGATTGATATGAACATTGTAAAGAAAATTAAATATTAATCATACGCAGCAATGCACTTTTAATCTATAGACTAATTAACTTATGCTTATTATTTACTTCATTAAATATTGAAAATATTCAATGAATATTTTATGAAATGCAGTAAAAATGTTTAAATGAAAGCAGGAAATTGCTTGAAGAATTATTATATTTTTCTATTTTTTTTTTTATCAATCCTAAGGTAATGAGCATAAGCTTAAAGATTAGACTAATTTCTTGAGAGTTATTACGGACAGAAATAGAAATAGTCGTTAGTGGAAATGTTTTCCGAATCGGTGGGTAAATCTCAGTGTAAATCTCAATGATATGACAGCATCTTTCAAACAGAAATGTCAGAATTAGTTCCGGAAAAGATATTTCAATATTATCTGACAGCCAAACTGTCAAAGAATTGTGGTAAGATGTTTTAAACTGCAAGGGGGCACAGAGCTGTTGTAAACATATCAACGGGATGGCAGAACGGTATAATGTTCTTTGGTACCAGTATGCGACAAATTTCGAGGTAAGTGCAGAGCAAACTATCTTTTTGAATTATCGGTCTAACGGATTAGAGAGTTTCCTCAAAAAATCTGTCCAAAGCTGAATGCAGGCTGGAGGTTTAAAATATTATATTTAAACAATCTGAAATAAATTAATGACGCGAGACATCCTAGGTATGAATGTTATCAGCACACTTCTTAATGTTGTTTTAATATTATTAACGGGGGATATTCATGCAACTCTTTCATTCATCTTGTATACATGACTACATAAGTTGAAAGTAAATTGTGCTTGTAATACTTTAAATAGCAGCAGTACATTACTAACCCATAATCATTTTCGTGTCAGCTCATGTAACCATATCTACCTATCTCTTATGGTATACATAACATACATAAGTGGTCATTACAACCCTTCAGTCAGGATTATAGACATAGTTTCTAATACCACTTATGTTGTGTACGTTAATTTTATATATGAGAGACAGTCCCTACAGTTTAAAGTCAGTTTCAAACGACAGATATTTCTAGAGACTTTTCATAGTAATTTTATTTGCTCTCAAAGTTTTTGTCAAAAATCTGCTGAGGGAAAGACGCTGAAGAAATATTTTTAATATTTTCGTTTTGATGTCTGTTCTTGGGTTTGAACCGTGGCCTTACATCTAATAAGCCAACACGCAACCTACTAGACTACAGCGACTTATGGTATAACAATGTTCATTGGTGTTAATTGCAATATTTGTTACCCAATTTCGATTATTTCACAGGAAATCTTCACCCGGAAAAAAATTTCATATAATAAAGCATCTTTTATTATGAAAGAGGCTTTATAATCCATTGGTACTCTTCATTCGAAAAAATCTTCATAAAACAGCATGACTTTTATTATGAAAGAGCCTTTGTAAGCCATTGGTATTCCTATTGTTTAAGTTAAGTTCTTAAACAACTCTGCATTAAAAACATCTAAAAGAGCAAATTCATAAAACGCTTATTGTAGAGTTTAGTTCATCGCAAAACTGTGAAGTAAAATCCAGAAATAAAAATTATGAAAAAACTCATGATAAATTCCATGCTTTATCGCATAATCACAAAAAATGTCTGTCTGTCACAAATGTGTGCCGCATATAAATTATTAGAAACTGTTAAGTGTTAACACATGTTCAAGTACACTTAGTGTATGACTTATGAAACATGAAGTATGAATGTAAAAAGACAAGGACTGTGTTTTTCACGCAGCAAGTAGAAGAAATGTAGATAGGTAGGTAGGTTGGAAAGGTAGCTTTTATACCACTGCTCACTTCATCACGCATATGTGGAAATTTACAATGGTCCTAAAGGAAAGGTTCTTTGATATGCTTAGCCCATATATGGTATTCCAAATGAATGTAAGAATCAGTTCAGTTAAGTAAGTATACCTTAAGCGTCTACCATTTGCAAAGAGTTCAGAAATATTTCTTAAACTTTGTTGAACAATATAACTCCTGGGTGACAACATATCTGCCGCTTTCACGACAACATTGTTGGTGCCCACTGAAAATTCCAAAGCAACACTTTAGATTGACAAAAGATCGCCACTTTAGTGGGTACGAAATTCATCTTACTTAGGAGCTCAAATTAACAGATTATATGAAAACATTTCTCAGCTGGTGATTTTTATAGTGCAAGCTTAGGTTATTTCAAAATTGACAACCTCATCAATGAACATAGCTTTCGCACATAAAATTATAACCCCTGCAGCATTCCGATAGTTTTATGAAGGTATGAATTCTATACAAATCATCTCTGACCTGCGAAATCACCTGCCACTATATTCTGGGTGCTAGAGAATTCCTCTTCTTAGCTTTCTACAGTCCAACTTGTGTGTTATTCCCAATCTTTGGATGTGTGCACCAACCATCCAGTGTAACTGCTAAGTAGTTCCTAAGATAAGACGTTCATCATACATTTTGTTTTGCCTCATCCATGCATGGTAAGGTTTGTGTGATATCTTTACAAGTATGTCCAATCTTTCCATTGCAAATAAATTAAGTTTGTGTGAAAAGGAATGTCAATCAAGATTTTTATATGCCTATATGTTCTATACTTCCATGCTCTGATGGCACCAAATCTCAGTGTCGCGTTTTGCTAACATATCTGGTGATAGCCAGTTAAGTCTGGTAAACAATAGCTTAGATTATGCAGAGCTTAGATTATCTAAGAGCCCCTGCTATTATGACAGCTACCTGGTTTAGCGTTTCGTTTTCCTAGCTTCCATAACTTATTTTTTTTTAGCGCGAATTCAAGGCTTCAAATGAATAGCAATCCATCTATTGCGCGATAGTCGTGTATAAACTATAAAAAATAAAATATTTATACTGGCAATTTGTTTACACAAATTCTATTCTACAAAGAAAGTTGTAAGGCCATTTAGTAATTTTATTTGAACATTACCATTTGTTTCTATGTACTACAAAACATACAAATTAAAGAATGGCTCTTTAATGCATTTTACCACTGCTCTTAAAATTACTTCTTGATTGTTATTTGCTGTTCATTTCGATTTCGTTTCTTTCAATTATCTGCTGCTTAAATAAAGCAGAAATGATATTTTCAGAACCACTTTGCCTTTATCTGTGTTCAAGATTTCAATTGTCATCCATTTCCATTAGAAATTTAGCATGTGGTTGCCTCTAAATAACAGAAACTGTATGAAAGCGTGCAACATGCCTCAAACTCTAAAATGAGCACGAAACTTAAGTAGTGGTAGTGAAATATTAATCTTCATACCAATAGACATCATTTACATACATACTCTTTCATTGGAAATAGAACATGAGTTTCTGGATGGATAAACCCACGCATATCAAAGTAGTTGTCAGTGTATCCCAAACAGTGTTAAAATTTAAATTCTTTTAAGGATATATGTGTTATGAATGAGCCCTTTTTATCTTTACTACAGTATTGTTTATGCATTATATTGCTCAATTAATAGACTATATAATCTAAAAATAAAACTTTTGGAATCTCTGCTTCATGTGTAATATACATACATATGTATGTATAGATTAAAATACTACTATGTGTTGCATGCTGTAAATACAATAGTTATAGTGGTATGCAAAACCATGAGTTGTAATTTCCAATTCTTCTATGAAAATCGATATGTATTTACAAAAAGGCACTCGATACTCGTTGAAAAACACTTTCTATAGAATTTGTCTGTTTTGCCCATCTTATCAGCTTAATGTATTGAATTTAAATTTGTGTGAGGTTTATTGGCGGCACTTGATCTTAAATGGTATGATAAACTGCATTTGCATTCCTTTTTTTTATGTAACGAACGAATTTTTAAAGCAAATCGTCAATTAATAAGAATGAAATTTGATGCTGCTTCATAAATGTAATAATTTTCTAATTATCATAAATAAATTGATTTTTCTACTGTCTTTTGTTCAGTGAAATGGTTTCTTTGAAGGAAGTACGACAAGATGCCAATGTTCCAACACTTAATAAAATAATAAAAAGAAATTGTTTGGTCTGCCCTTAATACAAATAATTCCAGCAATCATGCAGAGGTTTTTATTGTCGTGTAGCAAATTGTTTCTCAGTATTTATTTAACTACATATGGCGACTCTGCTTAATTCGGTTATAGGCTCTAATCACACGAGAACAATTTTTAGTCGCACAATTTTTGTTCTTTTCAAATCATATGGGATGAATATTAGTTTGGCATGAAATGTATACGTATACACAGCTTTGTATGTATTAGTGTTTTTGCTGTCATTTGATGTTTGGCTGATTTTTAAAAATCTGCATGTAATAGTTTTGTGCTGGTAATGCCGGGTTGAAGCTGGTTGAAATTTTATGCCACCAAAAAAACCATTCTCTTCACCTCTCTTGTCTATAAACTATCATTTTGCGCCAACACAATTATTCTCGTGTGATTAGAGCCGTTAGGAACGAAGTACTTTGCGCAATAGCCACGCGTTATAATTGGGAAAACTCTGTCAAACTTCAAAGAATATTCAGCCGAGACCGTGTACCTAATGTGTCATAAAAGTTAAAAAAAAATTAGATAGGTAAGATTCCAGTGCGTAAACGTACCCGCCGGTCTTTTGAAAAAATTGCTGTTGTAAAGTAGCGTATTGCCGAAAATTCTGAAAAAACAATTCGTCATCGTTTTCAATGACTTCCAATTTAAACAATCATTACGCAGATAATTTTTACAAAAGACCTCCACATTTATGCCAACAAAAAAAATTCAGGTTACTGAGGAGCTTAAATCAACAGATCATAAAAAAAAATTCATTAAGTGCGTAATAGAGAAAGCCTGTATCTACATCAGGCTAATTTTTACCGATTGAATGGGTTATGCTGACTTTGGGAACCGTTGCGGTTGCAAAACCTGCAAAAAAAACCCATGATCATGTCCACACATACATACATACATACATAATTGGCCATTACAACCCTTCGTCAGGATTACGGCCTAGCTTCTCAACACCACTCATGTTGTGTGCGTTAATTTTATACATGAGTGGCGGGACCTACAGTTTTTAAAGTCGACTCCGAACGACAGATTTTTTGAGAAGCTTTTTCATGGCAATTTTTACTCTCAGAGTTTTTGCCAGAAATCTGCTGAGAGGAAGTCGCCGAAGAAATACTTTTTGTATTTTGTTTTTGATGTCTGGCCTGGGATTCGAACTCTGGCCTTTCGTCTAATAAGCCAACACACTACCTACTAGACCACGGCGATCATGTCCACAACCTAGCAAAAATTGCAGTCCAAGAAGACTGCCCTATAGGCGCTACTTACGGCGTAGCCATGGCGAGATTTACATGAATTCATCTTTAAAATTTAGTAGTGTATTTGTTTATTAGACGTGATGCCGTGGTTTAAACCAGATATCAGCAATGAATGAATGGAGAAAGCCTGTATCTATATCAGGCAAAATTTTACCGATTGAATGGGTTATGCTGACTTTGGGAACCGTTGCGGTTGCAAAACCTGCAAAAAAAACCCATGATCATGTCCACACATACATACATACATACATAATTGGCCATTACAACCCTTCGTCAGGATTACGGCCTAGCTTCTCAACACCACTCATGTTGTGTGCGTTAATTTTATACATGAGTGGCGGGACCTACAGTTTTTAAAGTCGACTCCGAACGACAGATTTTTTGAGAAGCTTTTTCATGGCAATTTTTACTCTCAGAGTTTTTGCCAGAAATCTGCTGAGAGGAAGTCGCCGAAGAAATACTTTTTGTATTTTGTTTTTGATGTCTGGCCTGGGATTCGAACTCTGGCCTTTCGTCTAATAAGCCAACACACTACCTACTAGACCACGGCGATCATGTCCACAACCTAGCAAAAATTGCAGTCCAAGAAGACTGCCCTATAGGCGCTACTTACGGCGTAGCCATGGCGAGATTTACATGAATTCATCTTTAAAATTTAGTAGTGTATTGGTTTATTAGACGTGATGCCGTGGTTTAAACCAAATATCAGCAATGAATCGTTTTTTCGGTACTCATAAGTACTCATGAAATTTTGAGTATGAGTGAGTCAACAGTATTGAAATTCAACTACTCTGATTCCTTCGTACTCACTACAACATTGATTTATAAGTACAGGTTGCAATGAATATGCGTACAACGTTGACATCAAACTCATAACATTCGATATATGTTTGATTCATAAGTCTACTCATTCAGATTCATAAATTTTGAAAAATATTTATAATACTTATAAAAAAATGTACAGTCTTAGTTGTTGTTGTATTTAGAAAAAAAGAAGAAAGAAAAAGACAAAGTAAACACACAACCTTCTAGTGAGTATTGTAGCGTTCGTACGCGAATCATACTTATTTTGTGATTCTTGTAAATGTTGAGTCACGGAGAGACTAAATCAACAACATCATACTTCAAACTTTGAATATGAGTAGAGGTTCCATGATATTAAAATAAGTATAAAATTCAATTGCAAACATCCATTTAAATGCATAAAGTAATATTTTAAATATTTTTTGACTTACATATCTGTGGCTTACTTTTCAATCAAAATGGTTAAAGAATCAATAATTACGTATCAAATTTAACAGTTTAAATAAAAAAAATGTTCGTAGTTCGTTATACTTTGAGAATAAAGTGTTTAGTTTGATACTGAAAACTAGGCCTTGTCTTACTCAATAAATCTTAAATTTTTTAGAAAGAGCTTCGCAAAATTGTTTTAAACATATTTTCATATACGTTTTTTACGACAAAACTTTTCTATGCCATCATCTGATGTGGAAACCAACATTTATGTACGATTGTTAACACTTCCTTGATACTTTGTTGCCACTAAGAATATTGTTGGATTTTTTTTTTTTTTTTTTTTTTTGCAAGAAGTTTTATGAACTTTCTTTTAGTGGATATTTTTCAAAGTACCAGAAGAAATTTTCATTTGAAGAAAAAAAGCAAAAAGAAACACAAGCAACAAATGAAAATCTGAAAACATTAGGAAGAACAAAAAAAAAATAATAGAAAAATTTTAGAAAATGACTAAAATTTGAAACAAACTTAATTTTAAAGTAATTTTTACTAGTGACATATGTAGAGCAAAAACTTAAAATGAATGAAGTTCTATGACTGTTAAGTTCTTACAAGTACTTTTTTCATCTGATTTAAAATTGTAAATAAGTAAATATAACAAACAAAAATATGTATAATTGTTAATGATAGTCGTTTATAATATTCAGAAAATTTTAAAATAATTTCGAACTTTTTCTAACTAAAGCGATATTTTCAAGATTGTATACATTGTTGTAATATACAGATTTGACCGCATCTATAACGATTTGCATGAAATACAAAATCCATACTAAGCAGTTAATTTTAAGGGGTGCATTAAACGCTCTTGTATCTCATATGGTTTGGTATTATACCAAATGCAGCAATTTTGTTTTTTTACACACTAATTCAACCAGAAAATCAGCTTATATTTGAAGATGGCTTTCCGTTGAAAACTGGGGTCAATTGTCAACACATATTTTAATAAACGAAATTTTTATTCACACTGGTTCTTGAATGCTAGTCCATGGTAATTCCTAAACACTGATTGAATAAATGGCATCTAATTTGACAGCTGTAGATTCAACAGGAACTTCATTATCAATTGTCAAAGTTCGGAAATCTTTAATAAAATGATTTACACGTATTAGGAAATATTGTGTAACATACATACCTTCTATCAACTTCGTAACTACTTGAAATAAATATTGATACGTTTTTACCTTCTAAAAACTTTTAAAAAATGAGCTCGTAGATTGCAAATAAAATAAAAATAAATTTGTGTTTAGTTTTAACTAAAATTCTTTATTATTCGCACGATTCTCTATGCCACTGTTCACAACTTAATGTAAACAACAACAATTGCTTTTCTTTGTTATTACTCTGTTAACGAACTTTGCATAAACAATAACAATTACTAGACAATTATTCGACAGATCTTTGTAACGGAGATCTTCAAGCCACGATTACTTTCTTCAAACACATCGCGTCTTCACAAAAGACTGACTGAACTTCACTTACTCAGTCGCCTGCTTTGCCTTGCCTTTTGTATGGCAAAGTAAACAGTCTGATGAATGTTCTTGAAGGCAAATGTTCATGATTTCGCCATCTCAAATCTCTATAAATGTAAACATCGTTGTTTACATTAATTATTGTAGTGTTGTTTGTGTATTTTGTTTACATTTATTCTTGTAGTGTTGTTTGTGTATTTTTATTCATTTGTTTACCATTTTTTTATGCTAGTGTTTGTTGTTATATAAAGCAGTACGATAATTTCTAAACAGATTTGTTTACTGCATTGTTCTGTTTTTGTAGCTTTAATTTATAATTTTAATTTTAAGCGAGGTAAAAGCAAAACACCAATATCTAGGTTTTCTTTTCGTAACAATATTTATTGTAATAACCATATCTTTTTTCAAGTAACTTCCATATTTATATAGAGACCCAGTTATAATTGAAATATGAATACCAATATTTCATATTAATTTTGTTTCGGTGTTATTTTATTCAAAATTTTTCTTTTTTATTAACAAAATTATATTCATTGTTCAATTTAATTCACTTTTTTTTTTTAATTTTATTGTTTAGAATTGCTTTTATTTTGCTTCTGTAATCGTTAATGATTCACAACTGTCATCGCTTTATCAAACGGCGAACCCATCAAATTTACGTCAATAAAAATATGATACAACTGAAAGCTTATTGTCAACAACTGAAGTGGAATTAAATTGATGATGATGAGCATCTTAGAGATGTAGACATTTTATGTTTGTTTATAGCACTGTAATAAATAATTTTATTATTTTGCATTATTTTCGGTAATTTGTATTTAATGTGCTGATTTTGATGTTTTCAACTGAAATTAAATTTACAATTCTAATTAAAACCGTTAATGTATAATTTTCTAATTGTTATTTGCGCCAGAAAATTAATTTATCTGCTCGGTTAAGCCTGTCAGTCGAAATAAAAAAGGTAGATTTTTATACGAAAATTAATTAAAGAAATAAATATTTAAGCAAAGGCTTTGATTTAAGACTGTTAAATACGAAATAAGATACGACAGTTAATTAAAGAAATAAATATTAAAGACTGTAAAATGTACTAGTACATTAGAAATTCATTTTCAGCCATGAGGTCTATTTCTGGATGAATGGGTACGTAAGGGAATTTCCCAGTTTGGGACGATACAAATACACAAATTTCCAAATCATCTGTTTGGTGTGTATTTCGTGCTAGCGGCGTCATCAATCTATATTTTTCGAAAACGACTGACACTACAGATCGATGATTACCAACTATTTTGTCTTAAATTGGATGACATGGATGCCAATGATATGAACCACGCGACGTGCCACACAGGTCATACCATACCGGATATTCCGCACTAGCGAATTTGAAGGCATGACCATGTCACGTGGAGATGATGTCAACTGGCCATCGTGATTGTGAGATTTGACTCAGTTAGACTTCGTCATAAGTCGTGCTTGTGAAAAGCCACAAAGCATAGCTGTAGTCAAACCAACCCAGGCCGTGGATCAAATTCAGCTTAATTTATGAGTCAAGGTTATGGAAATTTAAAAATTGCGGATGGGCTCAACCTAAAAAGCCGTGACAAACATTTAAACGATGTTACATTCCACACACAACGGCATTAGTAGGTTTTTAGTTATTTATCTTTAATGAATTATATAATCTAGAGTGGGAAACATAAACAAACATCATGTGAACTGCGGAAAGCCTTGAAGAATAAACTGGATTCACAAGCCACGCCTTGAATGGGGAGGATATAGTGCAGTTACGATCAAACATCTGACTTTATAGAGACAGCAAAGTCTTAATTATCAGTCAAATATGTCTGAAGCTTGAGGTAAGACGAAAGTTACTAGAAAATACGAATCAGAAAATTACCGGCAGAAGGTTCACGAGAAGCAAGCTACACTATGATGTAATTAGCCACATCCAGATCTGGAAAAACACTATTCGATGATGTAAAAACTCTGTGCTTGTACAACTTATGGATAAATGTACGTATGGATGGATACTCCCGTTATATCCGAAATAGCCGATGCCAGCAATCGTCTCAAGAACATTAGGACCTTTCAGATTTTATGTATAATATGTGGTCAATAAATCCGTTAGACATGGATTGGCTGTCGTCTTTCGTAAGATATTGTACAGTGTAAGGTACTTATCGTCATAATAGAGCTTTTAAATGAATGCAGTGTGAAGGCTCAACGAATACAAAACACCTTAACTGGGGGTGGAGTGATTACATATAAGAGATCACTGTATAATTGGAAATATGTGTGGCGAGATCCAATGTATCTTCTATGCTCCAAATTATCTCCTTATAGATTTAATTTAAATTAGGGCCATTATTATAACATGCCCTTAAAGTTGGGTTTCGTTAAAGATAACTTTAGCTAAAGTGAAATTTAAAGTCACCTTTAACTTTTTTTCGTTATTACAACCTAATGATAAAATAAAGTTAAAAATAGGGCAATGCCGGAGCAATGTCGATAACATGGCTCAATTGAATAAGTTTTTAAAGTGAACTTTAAAAGTTAAAGTTAGGATGATCCTCCCTCTAGCTTAACGCTCACTTCTACCTTATTGTCCACTTATAATAATGAAAAACAATTTATCTGACCGTTAAAATCCTCCCTTTAGTTAACGGCAAGTAGTAATAATGGCCCTTGGAGTACATAATTTATAAATTATAGTTGACCAAAGGATACTTTCAACTTAACGTGTTTAAAATATTCGCTAACAGGCATCAATTTGGACAACAACAATAGATTTATTCTACCATTTTATTTTTATTGTCCATTTTTTTTTTTTTGAGTTTATTGTTGGCCAAACATTTTAGTTTCTCTCATAGTATTGCCTTCAAACCAATGCTTAAAGTGTCAATTCGTTTTTATTTATCAGCAGTTTACAGTTGACCATTTCATTTCCTGGCTATTTATAACAAAACAAATCATTTGTAAATCCTTCTATTTCTGTTATTGTTTCCATAACTTCCTCTCTGGTCTATAAATTGTATTCTGTTTTATTGTAGGAAGTATTAAATTTTAAAAAAGTTTTAAATTTATTAGTCTACTAACATACATACATATATTGAAGAATATACATTCAGTTTGGAAAGTGTATTTATTTATTGGCAAAGAAAAAAAAAAACTAAAGCCATCAAGAGATATAATTTTAAAAGTTATTAACTTTAATCTAAAATATAGAGGAGGAAAAATATTTAATATTTTCAGAAGCTGATTTATATTTGAAAATTTTATGGTTCTATGGTTATGGTAGGCATACTTCGGATTCGGAATGTTATATGATCTTCATTGACAGTCAGACTGCCCTAAGGGTCATTGTGTTCGTCTGGTGCAAATCACTGCTCAAACGCGAGTGCAAGTAGCCGTTGAGGATTTTTTTGTGGTAGTTGGTCTCGATCCCCCAATCTGCCACCTCTACGGCCACAGCAATGGGTGGGTCAGGAGGGAAGAGACGAGGCGTTGGGGAAATGAATCATGAGATTAGATCGCTGACAAGGATCTGAAACAGATCCCAGCCGGACTATTGCAGGGTATGCTCCGATAAGGAGGAGTTGGAGACACCGCCTCTGTAACTGTCCAGCCCTTAGTAGGTTGAGATTGTAATAGATTTTGGGCGACGAATCTGTTTAGAACGACTCATCCCGAAATGCTCTGGAAGATCTTCAATCAATCATACTTATTTTGTGATTCTTGTAAATGTTGAGTAAAGGAGAGTCGAAATCAACGACATCATGCGATGAGTACTTCAAACTTTGAATACGAGTAGTATGAGTATCATATGAAAATAAGTATAAATGCATATAAGTAACAGAAATTATGAGTATGATTCGAATCTACTCATATTTTTGAATACTCATTGCTCTGTTACTTATAATGTGGTGAAAACAATTTTTTGTTGGTTTAATTAGCTTCTGTATTGATATGGCCTTAACGTAGTTGTAAAATATAATCCAATTTATTGTATGGTCTGAATGTTAATATATTTTATATTTTAAAATAAACGAATTTTCCAAGAATCTTTATACAATTCTGTTGTATATATTTTATACTTTCCATTCACTTGAGAGTTCTTCTATTGCAAGAAAGATTAATGAACCTTTAGAAAACTCTCTGAAGCATTATAAGAAAGTTGACAAAGATAGCAATCAAAAGACGATAGAAGTTTAGCTTCTCAAACCCTTTATTACAGGTGCCAAGTAGAAACCACAACAAGATGTGTGTTACTTTCAAATGATTTATAGTGGTGTGTGAAAATTTTTTATTTACGTATGTATCTGAAAAGGAAAATGTGTAGATACAGTTGTAGCTCACATAGAACCGTATTTCTCATTAAACAAAAGGTACTTTCTTTCTGAAATAATAGAATAAGTAGTCACATCTCAAATTATGCAAAAAAAGAAAAGAGTTATCTGAGAGAAACAGAGCCGCATAATTGTATTTATTTTTAGCATTCGTCAGTGTCAGTGACCATTAGAAAGGTCAAATTGAAAATATTTACATAATTTGTTTGCTCATTGCAAACAACACTTTAGTCAGGACATATCTCACCACTTACGTTGTGTGTGACCTACAGTTTAAATTCGACTCCGAACTACAGATTTTTGAGAAAATTTTCTTGGCAATTTTATTTACTCGCAGAGTTTTTTCCATAAATCTGTTGAGAGAAGTCGAAATATTTTTTCATATTTCGTTTTGATGTCTGACCGGGGATTTGCACCGTGGCTTCGCGTCTAATAGGCCAACACACTAGACTACGGCGACTGCCATTACACTCATTGTGTCTTTTTGAGGTTGAATAACTTTCAAATGTTAAGAAACTTCAAATCATTGAAATTACAAGGAGAAAGTATACTACAATACCGACCCAAGGCAATTCATATAATTATATATGTATGTCAACCATATACTTTTATATGCCAACGTTTTACTTAATAGCAGAAAAACGTTTGCCTAGTGGCCATACTTACGCCCACACATTTATGAAATTAAGAAAAATTCTTTACATTAACCGCTTCATGTGTCATGGCTTAATTGTTGCGGCTATTGTAAAAAGCCAATAAAATCTTTCTGGCCATGTTTCGTTTAAGACAATGCATTGGCATGTAATAGCGTATTTTTATTTGTATTTTATTGTATATTTTTAACGGAAATCGAAAGAATTTATTTATTTATTTATTTATTTATTAATTACAATACAATTACAAATTATATTCTAATTTTTATACGAGCGGAGTAACTTGACCATATGCTCGGTGTAGTGTCACAGACCAGAGTCTCTGGTGGGAATCGAACCCACGACCCTCACACTAATAGTCTAGCACACTACCCACTAGACTACCAGGGCACCCCGAAAGAATTTTCTTTGAGAAAAAATTCGCCAATGTATTCTTCGATATCGTTGGGATTTTTTTTTTTGCTTACAATAGTTTAATACATATAAGGATTGTAGAATGCATAAATGGCCGAGGAAATACAAAGGAGCGGAAATAATTTTATATTTACATTTTAGCTACATTTCTTCAGTGTACAAAGGGTATCCACGATTGCTCATGTATGAAATCAGGACTTAACCCTTTAATATCCTTTGATGATATTGTCGTAAATTTCACGTTAAGTAGGGGAACATAGACGACGATATAGGTTAAGAAGCAAATTGTTTTCTTCAAATGAGCAACAAAAAGTACTCCATATAAACCGGGTAAAATGATAGCATTGTGTTCTTTTTTTTGCATTTTTGTCAATGGCTGGCACATTTTGGTCGATGTCTTGCATTTTTTTTTGGCAGATGACTTGCATTTGATGGTCGATGACTTGAATTTTTTTCAATGACTTGCATTTTTTTCAATCACTTGCATTTTTTGGTCGATAAATTGTATTTGTTAATCGATGACTTGCAGTTTTGGACCGATGACTTGCAGTTTTTCTTGCCGATGACAAAAAATATGAGCTACGTCGTCTATGTTAGCTTCGTTGCCAATATTATCTAAGGAAAGCCCAACCGTTAAAAAAGCAATTTTGGAATCTTTGATACCACGGCTACCCATCCTACTAGATCCTTTTCCCCCAGAGTTGCATTTTTTTTGTGAATTTTACCGAATTATGAAGGGCATGTTTAGTGAATAGAAAGCAACCCTTTTTTATTTATTTGTTTTCGCATAAAAAATCTCTTTGTATTCATCTTTATAGACTTTATACCTGGAAAAATTAGTACAAATTAAAGTTGTTGAAATGTATTGGCAAGGCTTTTAACTTTTACTGTTGTCGTCCACCTAAAACTGAAATAATTTCTGAATGCTTGATAGGTATTGTTTCGATTTGTCATCAGTTCACAAAGCCTAATTGTACACCAATTTAACCCAAGTGGGTTAATATTATGGTTTGTATAAACAACGTATGTATGTATGTACATATGCACCATAACAATATTGTTTTTATAAATTCATATCTGACTTTTGCCTTTCTTTAAGCCATGTAAATATTTTCCTTTTTCACAATTAAAAAAACAATTCAGATTTTGTTGCCAACAGCATAAAAATTCAAGAAAAATAATAAAAATCATGTAATTAATGCTGCTGACAGGCAACGTTTAATTAAAAAAACCTTTTTTTTTATTTTGCTTTCACTTTTGTGTGAAACATATATTTTAACATAAATGGTATATCATTTGTAGGATTAAACGTGGTCCGATCCACAATAAGAGTTAAAAAGGAATATGTATGTACGAGTTCTATATACAGTATATAATAGGTAGAGGAAAATTTATTGAAATATGAAATAAGGTTCTATAAATGGAGGATAACCATATATATTCCAGTGTTTTTGAAGAATAACGAAAATGATAAAATAACTAGTTTTTCTACAAATTAGGTGAAATTCATGGATATGTTAGGTATACCAGTATGAAGTGAGCGTCAATATTCAAATGTCCCCGTAGGGAAAATTATATATATTCGCAGTGTTAAATAATGCGAATTTTGTACCCGAAAATAAGTGGCCAATTCACACGACTTTATATCGTGTATGTTGTATTGAATACACTTGGTTGTTTGTGAACGCTCAATGCTACGTATGCTGTATTGTGGACATCGCAACTGTTTTCTTCTTATTCTTCTTCATAATTTTTGACATTCAAACAATTTGATAGCACGAAACCAACACAACTTTAAAAACATATGAACACAGTGTGTAAGTTAACACAGCCGACATGCCGGCAACTTCCCATAACACTTGTTAGAGTTATTCCCAGAATTAATATTCTGATCCTTTGTTCAAACATTGCATTAGAGCAGCGATATACGGAATCATGGTTCTGGGTGTTGTGTTTCAACTTCCCATGCCACTTGCTCAAGTATTGAAATGGAATGATGAGCAAGTTGCAAAGCATTAGAATTCAGAAATTCATCAAGTGTAGCATAATTCGTGGAATTTATGTTTAAATTTCCCACGCCACTTGCTGAAATAGTGAAGCAAGATAGTCATAAGTAAATTGTAAGCAATACAAATTAAGATTCATAGTAAGTAAGAAATTTGGAAATTTATTTTGTTAATATAATGATTTGTATAAGTGTATCGAATTTTTAAATGAAAATTATCAACAAGAAGCATACACTGTTGTACACAATACAAGGGCTTTTGTGAATATACTGATTTCTCTACTCGCTAATACTTCACGGGAATATTGAAAAACTTAAAAAATTTTAATTCATTTCATTAAAAATTTTAAATAAATAAACGAATTAATAAATTCATGGTGTGGAAAAATAAATCGTATTATTTGTGTTAAATTGTGTAATTATTAGAACGCAATGCGCAATTTAAATTTATCTTCAGTTACGAATTCTCTTGCGAAACCCAAAAACGACCCTTATTGCCTATTAGCAATACGACAGTTTTTTTTTGTCTGCCTTGCATTTCATGGCAACAAATTGGCCATGAGTTTTCAAATTGACAAACCGTTTCGTAGATGAGTAAGTATTGTTAATATTTTATTCATTATCTTGTCTGTTGCCTTGCTAAACAGAAAAGTCTTAAGTAATAAAGAAAAAATATCAGATTTCTAATAAATGTCCCATGATATTATTTTCACGATTGACTAGATTTTACATTGTAATTTGTAAAGATTGTAACGAAAACGAAACATTAGAAACTGAACTGGCAAAATAATACAACAAAAATTTATATTATATTTATAATAATAGGAAAAAAACCAATGAGGAAAAATCTGTTTATCAGTACTTAGAAAATGTATTTTTAAATGAAGCCCATACATCATGTCCTATAAATAAGGTTGTACACCAGTTTGTCTCTGTTTTGTATTGTCTGTGGTTTACTTAGGCAATTTTCATGCAGTAGACAGCATGAAGGTCAATTAGTCCGTTTTTATTTTTCAAGGGCATTTAATTTAAGTAACTAATTAAAATTGTTCTAAGGAAACTCAATCATTGATTGGAAAATTAATTATCGCCTCCTTACTAAGCAATATTTCTTGGTATTTGTAAGACAGTTATTTAAAAGTTGAAAAAATAAAAGAATGGAAAATTTTACATAAAATTCTTATGTAAACCACATATTTGTCTCTTTCTGTAGATAAATAACAATTTCTTACAAAATTTGTTTAAAGAACAATTTCTAGGTATTTTTATTACGAGTGTCTTAAAACTTAATCATTTGTTACTTATTCGGAAATTTGACACTCTGAGTTTTATTATTTTATTTCGTTAAATTATGTACTTATTTTAATTAATGGAATTATAATTAATTGGATATTTTACTCTACAACCTCCCGTTAACTTTGGGTTTACTTAAAGGTACCTTTAGCTAAAGTGAACTTTAAAGTCACCTTTAACTTCTTTTCGTTATTACAACCTAATGTTTATCATTAAAGTTAACTTTTTCAAAAATATGGCAATGCCGGAGCAATGTCGATAACACTGCTCAATTAAACAAAATTGTTTTTTACAGCATGGAAACAAGGCATAAAATTAGAAACATTTTGCAGGGCCGGACATATGGTAACGCGAATCAGATAATTTCATCAATGTATAAGGCAATCAGAAGATCAATATTAAATCATATTGCCTTAGTATGTACTTTCATCCAAAGCAATACTCAATGAAAAGGTCTACAAAAAGAGTACAAAATAATGCGCTGAGGACTGCTGGACCAATTTGATGGAAAAGCTTTCACTATGGTCTAAATGATTTGAGTGAATCGAATCAATCATCAAAATTTACAGTCTTAGTTGTTGTTGCATTTACAAAAAAAGAAGAAAGAAAAAGACAAAGACAGCAAGCAAAGCAAACACAAAACATTCCATTGAGTATTGTAGTGTTTGTAAGCCAATCATACTATTTTGTGATTCTGGAAATCTACAACATCATGCGTAGATGATTCCAATCTTTGAATGAAAACAGTAAAGAATCATTTCAAATAGGAGAAGGCCAATTATGTTAAATATTACGTTGTGCTTTAGCTTGTTATACAATATATTTCTGTCAATCAATACCAATGACATCTATTTGTATCAGTCTTAAATACTGCTCTTCAGTGGCATTGAATAACACTAAGTAAGTCACTGACATTAGATGTGCTAAGACGTTTCTAAACAAAACAAATTTCAATCTTACGTAATATGTCTCAGACAAGGCAATAAAGTATGATTCGTAATATTATTGCTTGTTTTAAATTTAAATATCGAAGAGGCATCATCATTTGTTCGTTTGCTTGTTTGTGTCACAAAAATGATAGAAAAAAATAAAAAAATTTTCGCACAAATCCTCATTTTAACGTTTCACCACTTTATCAATAAATACTTAACTGTGACAGTCTTTTTTTACGTACAATTTATTATCTATTAAATAAAGAATGAATGAATAAAAATAAAATTGAAAAAATATTCGTACAATAAATATCAACACACAGATTGTATGACAAATGCTCCAGAGTATTTCGTGACATTTTAAATATCAACAACAAGAGCCATCAATAAGCTGTTAAAACTGTATTGAAACAAAACCATAAAATTTATTTCATTTCTCCTTTTTTTCGGATATGTCATGACAGACACACACAATGAATGAAAATTATAAAACCGTCCTTAAAAAAGGAGAAAAAAAGTATAAAAAAAAATTTAAAAAAATAGAAAATAATAACTTGGATTATAACAATTTAATATTTAAACCTACATTAGCAATGATGGTATGGGCTATTAAAAGTTATCGCATACTTAGGCCCTTTGCATCCTTAGGGCCATTATTACAAATTGGCGTTAAAGTTGAGTTTAGTTAAAGGTAACTTCAGCTAAAGTGAAAAAGTCACCTTTAACTTCTTATCCTATAGATAAAAAAAAATTAACTTTGACAAAAATATGGCAGTGCCGGAACAAAGTCGATAAAACTGCTCAATTAAACAAATTTTTTTAAACGCAGTGGCAACGAAGGCCTCTTTTTTTGTTCTTGTATTTGCTCATTTTGTTTATATTTGAAGTTGCCATATAGAAAATAATATAAATAATATGGATAAAGTGAACTTTAAAGTGAAAGTTTGGATGATCTTAGATTTAGCTTAACGCTTAATAATAATATCCAAGTTATTTGCCCTTTAAAATCCTGCCTTTGGTTAACGGCAAGTTGGAATAATGGCCCTTAGTGTTTTTTCTTTACCAGTTAAATGAAATACATATTTCCATAAATAATATCAACACAAAATTGAAACAAATGATCAATAAAAGACAATCAACTTTGGTCAAAACAAGCTTTCTATCATATGTCATTTAATAAACTGATAACAAAAAAAAAAGAAGAAAAAAAAATAAATTAAAAATGTATTGTAAGTGACATTAAATGATGCGACTTTCAATGATATGAACTGTCAAAAATATTCTTAAATTGCAATTCATATGAAATTTAAATAATTTGCATAATACATCAAACTATGAATGAACCAGCAACATTTTTTTTTTAAGTAACATTATAAAACAAGCATTTGAACAATTGAGGGTCAGTGCGAACTAAATATGATTAAAATGCTTGATGACATACCCGCGGTTTAAATCCAAGACAATGCGAGGTTTTGGAATTTTAGAAATTTAAAAGTTTCATATGTCTCAAAGTCCCTAGAGAGAGTCAGGATTATGACTTAACTTCTCAACCCCTTATGTTGTGCGTAATAATTTTAGCCATAAGTGGTGCAACAGTTTAGAGGCGACTCCAAACGCCAGATTTTTAAGAAACTTTTCATGGCTGTTTTAATCACGCTCAAAGTTTTGGCTAGAAGACTGCATAGAGGAAGCCGACAGTTTTTTTATACGAGAGGTCCGGCCTAGGGTTTTATAACATGTCATCACGCCCCTAATAAGCCCACGCAATACTTATATTGTATTCAGACATGCACCTTTATTGCGTAAATCACAATAAACGCCATTATTGAGCTCAATATTGAAAGTCTCAATTAATAAATACGCAAATTGCTAATATATTAAGTAAAACTTAAAATGCAGCACTGTCATATGTATGTACAGTGCGAATATTACAATTATCCGAACACATTCTGTTGATATTTGACAACTCAAATGTCAACAACGACAAACAAAAAACAAAACAAACAAAAAATCAATAAAAACAATGTTGTTGAAACAACCAACTATTTTGTGTACCAGCTGTCAAATGAATATTGAATAAGCAGCTGAACTGCGTATATTGTTATGTCTGAACACTTAAAATATTGTACTCAATAAAACGAATATTGACACAATAACAGTGCATATCTGAACATAGTATTACTAGACTACGGCAATTTCATAAGAAGATCAGGCGGTGCCTATTTTTGAGAAAAAAAATGTAGGAAGCATAGGCATCATAAGAATGTAGTGACGTGCTCTTTAGCCAACAAATAATAGTAAAGAGGGGAAAATAAAAAATGAATAAAATTCTTTAATTTATCCTCTTAATTTTCCCTTTTGAATGCATACAAATTATGCTTGTTAGTGACTTGCATATACGCATAAAATATTTTTTCTAAAAATCACACAATCAAAATATAAAAACTGTGGTGTTGACTTAAAATTTCTTTCCATCGTTAACATGCATAGTGTCAGTATGAATTGCTTTTAATTTAAATTTGGCTTTTATTAATATAAAGTTTGGCTTCTATTCAAATTGTGGTAATTTTTCAACAGTTTTTCCAAACTACGAAAATTTTGTTTCAAATAAAACTTTTCAACAATAAAGCATACTTAACATGCATACCATGCATATGTACTACATATATATATATGCAGAAAAACTGAATCTACAATTGTGAAATATTTTAATGCAAAAACAAAATTATTAATAAAACTATAAATGAGTTAACAATTCTAAAAAAAATTAAAAGAGAATATTTAACATTAAGGCGACCAGTGCATGAAATTTAATTCATAAAAGTTTTTTTTTCTCCGAACGTCCCCGGCCACACACTAACTCACACTCACCCGACCGCGTAGGGCTCGTCCCCATAACGTAGGCACACGTACACACTACAGTCCGGACTGTAGCGGGTATGGGAAAAGTAATGGCAACAAGAACATAAATCAGCTACAGAACTTAATCACAAGCTGAATGAACTAACAATTTTATTGACAAGGCCAGAATTATTATTGTTGTAACTGTCACAACATAAAAAAGATGTGTGCTTTATAATCTTGAGAGGGTGCTTTCATTTTCGTCCAATTGCTTACTCATACCGTTAGCATTACGGCAAATCTTCTCACACCATCCATGTTGAGTGTGGTAATTTCATGCATAAGTCCGCTCCGAATGATATATTTTTGAGGAACTTTTCATGGGAATTTCATTTACTCGCAGAGTTTTTGCCAGTAAACAGCTGACAGCAAAAGATATATTTTTCTTCGTATTTTGTTTTGTTCGAGATGTCTGAGCTAGGGGATGAACCATTTGCTCTTACTTATTTACCCTCTTCTATACAATTGGCCTCATCGTTGAAGATGATTAGGGTCAGTTACCATCTACTCCAGAGCCCATTCAGCGACCACATGTCAATGTTTATGGTCAATTATCTTCACCTTCTGGGTTAGTTAAATTTTGTATGCGTGCAGGCTTAATTTACGACTCAAAATTCGTTTTGCTTTAGTCTGCTAAAGGCAGAAAAATCCTTTGAAAGACGCAAAATCGGGTGCCTCAGATTATCGTACATACTCCCACGGACTGTGGCGATATTTTTGGCAGATCTTGCTTTCCATGGATGTTAATGAACCAGTGGACTCGAATTGATTTACCACAATGCGCATAGTCTTCTCGCTAGAACGATTATGGCGATCGTAAGATGGGTTAAACGCATGGCATGTTGTTCCTATAGAATACCCGTTTTAGTAACTAAATTTTATTATTCGACATTCTGTATAATTCTATACTTATCCATGGTGATTTTTCACTACCTAAATAAATAAGAATTTATTTGAAAGATGTAGCTTCAACAAGATGGCCGTTCTTTACCGTTAATGTTTGGAAGTCCCCGTTGGAAATTTTTCCCATCAAATAAAGGTTGAGAAAAACTGATGCTGCGTTTACGTAGAAAATTTAAACAATCTTTTTCCGAATTTTTATTTACCGCTTGCTTCAAATCTATCACCATTAATTTGAAAAATTTTTTACCGAAATGAATTGTATCAAATTCAAGTTCAGTACAGTAGCAGTTTGAAATTAACATTTCTATCACATTTATTGTGATGAACACCTAAATTAAACACTTGAGTTATGGCATAATGCTACAACAATTTATATTTTTAATGTGCTTCTTTTCTGTAATCATCTTTTATTTTTTTGTTCTTTATTTCTTTGTGTACGTTGTTGACAACTGTGATCAAAATTTTCCTCACGTCAACGCTAGTATTAACACTGTAGAAGTGTAGTGACGACAAATAAGAATACGTGTATGTGGTTTTCACAACATGAACTGAATGCTTTTCTTTTTTTTTTTGCTTTTGTTTTTCCTTTCTGTTTGTATTTTTTTATTCTCATTTTTTAATTCATTTTTTTTATTTATATTTATTTTTTGTTTAACTAAAATAAATTTGTGGAGGTTCCATAAAATATAAAACGTGCTTGGGCTTATATTTTCATACGTCAGAGTAACCGAACGTATTTTAATTGCTTTTAAATTGCTTTGTGGTCTTTTAGCAAAATCAATAAAGAGAGTGTTATTGTTGTTGCTTCATTTATTAAGTTTTCATGGAATTCACGCACATTTGGCATTCAATGGCTCTTGCTTTTTTCTTATCATAAGTCGAGGGAATTTGGCTTCATAACAAACAAAGTAACGCAATTCTACTTTCCACAGAACCACTGCCATTCGAAAGATTATGAGAATTTGAGCAAATGTGTTATATTTTATTACAAAAAATGCAACAACATCAAAATTTAATTAAATAATTTCTGTTAGTAGACTGACATTTAATCCTGAGTGCCATTATGTGTGGCATTAATATAAACGAAGCCACAGCTTCTGAGGATGAAGCGCATTCGAATGGCGCATAAATTATGCTAAATTTGGTCGATGACATGAGCAGTGTTTGTTGTAAGGACCTTTGAAGTTCATTATTTATTCTCGTTTTAAGAAAATCCCACAAGAAAAGGTCTAACGGGACCGCTCGTGCGTACGTCCGATGACGCCGTCTGCCAAAATCCATATCAACAGTAAAAATAGGCTATCACCTTTACGATCCTTTGTAACAAAGATCCAATTTGCAGAGTTTGATACAACTGTGAGTGGCACGTTCTTTTTAATACAACTCACGGTTACACACTCACTTGTCAATACAGACTGTTTATTCAGAACTGAGTTGCAGCATTGTTTATCGCTCCTATTTAATCCCAGTTTTATTTCTATGTGTGTTAACGTTGATGTCATTCTGTAGTTGTTGCCGTACTGTCGCGTACTTTCCCGTTTACCGTATCACATGTATATATTGTTGTTGTCTGCTTGCTGGTTTTTGATTAGTTTGTTATTGACCGCGTTACAATACGTTCCATTATAGTATATTTCCTTTTACTTTTATTCACTTTTTACTTTGGAATAATAAACTCCTTGTATTTTTTTTTTTTTTTTGGTAACATAGTCACCTTATTTAAATTCAATTCAACAGATGCTCTATATCATCTCTATATATCAATAGAGTAACCCTAGGTCATGTTAACAATTTCGATTTGCTAACTAAATACACAACCATGTATAAAATCAAATAAATTGTTGTATTCGTTCAGCAAGTGGCACAATTTGGGGAAACAATCGATTGGTTTTGGAGGAGAATGTATGCAGGCATTGCTATGCAATATATGGAATACAACCAAATTCTTTTCCGAAATGGAAAAAGAATATAAAAAAAAGAATAAAAAAACATTGATAGTTGCAGGCACTTTGTTTTCAAATTCTTTCAATTTATTTACATGCGAATGTTTATTCTTGATTTACTTAGATGTTTTCTCAAATGTTAAATGTTTAACTTATGGCAGAAGGAAATGCAAACAAGGTTAATTGATATATAGGGTGGGCCATCTATCAGTTTAAATTTGAACAATCGGTTATTTCGTATCTGGTCATTCTATTCTGTCACATTTCTGACAGAAGTTAGCTGAGAGAAGGACTTGGTAGAAATATTTTTTCCACATTACGTTTTGTTCGAGATGGCTGAGCTGGATTTTGAACTACGGTCTTATGTCGAATAAGGCAACATACTGTCTGCTATAGGTTTTTATTCAAGATACGTAAATACGTTGTCTTATTTATTCTTTCCTGATTAAATTCAACACTGCTTACACCTGCTACAAACACACTACACCGCAGGATTATACTACGAAAAACATGCTCAATCGTTTCGTGGAATCGAACATTTCACTGCTAATGCCAACATTTTTATATATTTTGACTCGTCTGATAAATTAATTTATTCCATTACTAAATAAATTTAATACAATCTTACTAAAAAAAATCCAAATTTACACCATAAGAGATTTAAAAATAATTTAAATAGTCGTCTTAGACCACTATTCTTTCATTCTCCGCCCTACAGTTTTTTGTATTAACCGCAAATATGAATAACTCATACTTCTAGTGTCTGTCTTTGTCAAACGACTAACAGTCTTTGTCCAGCGTAACGTACATATAACATTTATTTTTTAAATAGAATGAAATTTAATTTCTTTTGTTTATTTATTTACTATACTTTTACCTTTCATATAAATAAATTCTATTTTATTGCATTTCTATTAGTTTTTTAATAAATCGCAATCAATTTAATTTCTTCGAAATTATTCAAGCTTTTAATTATAACCCTCCATTCATGCTGGTCACCCCATTTTATTATTATTGTACAACCCTTCCTCAGCATGAATATTTTATTTTTAATTGATCTACCCGCTTAAGCGCATACCGCTGTTCGGGAGAATAACACACTACATACTACAAAATATTATTTTAAGGCATATGCGTATGAGTGATATTTAATTTATTTATAACTCATACGGTTGTGCGTGTAACATTGAAATGTATGTACATATATGGTATGTTAAGAAGGAAATACGATTGATTGGTCGCTAAGAAAATTATGAAATTGAATAAAAAAAATATAATAATAATAATAGTTTTCAACGCACTACTACTACTACTAAAAGAAACAGTTTTTGAATGGTGTTATAATGACATATCCAACTGATGCAATGTTAATGGGAGATAGGTCTGGCAATAAAAGATACGTTGATAAGTCGAATCGTGCGGCTTATTGAATCCCAAATTACGGCCGATAAGTGAATTTGTTTATCTTGATGTCAGTGTGCAGATCAACCGTACGATCTTACTTTATTCTCTATGTCGCAGAAGCATAGATACTATTAAATACTGATGCAGCAGAAAATGCTGTTGCTGATTACTGGTCTCAATGAAGACCCAATATGGGTCAATTTTATGAATAGAAAAACCTATAGCATAAGCGCTCAAAGTATTTTTTTCCGCACGGTTTATACAAATGAAGACTTGGTGAAATATTTCACAAGGAGGAGAACGAATCAGCGCAACTTACTAAAAGAAAACACGATCCGGTGAACATCCACATGATACAGTTGTTAAATGGCCACAGATGCTGTAGCTTTGTGTTTTTATGTGTTTCACCACAGCTCAAGGCACAGTTCATATTTTTCCCGCGGTACGAAAACCAACTTAGGTCCTTAGAAAGAGGAATTGGATTTCAGACAACTTCCAATAATAGAAGTAGCAGGGTATATTAGAAAGTACAATATTACAACCAATTAATACTTGTTTGCTATTCCAGGGGAAGAATGGAAGAATGACGAACGTGTTTGTGTTCAGTACATGGCGCTTAGTAAGCTTAAGAGTAAATCTTACATACTGGCTAGCCAATGCTAGCAATAACTTCTGAAGAGTTTTTAGCTCTTTTGGCTAAAAAAGAAACGAAAATAATTAATTCCGTGTACTACATATGTATATTCGACTTAAAAGATTAATTTTAAAAACTCTTTAAGTACCCTTTGAAAAAAATGACTATTAACCAAAACATAAAAAATATCAATGCCAACCCATAATAATAAACCCATAGGAATTCAAATGAATAAAATAAAAATATTTCAATCAACATGCATAAGCAGAGTCTAGTGAAAAATTTTATTTCTCATGAGAAAAAATATAAAGGATATCAATAATATATTCTGCGGAAAAATACACAACATAACATGAGTGTGAGTATAACGCATATATGTACGTACATATGTTTGTAAATATTTTTCAATATTAAAAAAAACAAAAAAAAAATATTATAAACTTTCAGTTAAAATAATCTACTCCAACGCATTATTCTGTAAATTTATTGGAGAAAATATTAAAGAAATAAATTAATTTGAAATGAAAACACCTATGATTGTCCATCGATTATAATTTGCAATTCTACGAAATTGTTGGAGCTTTTAATTATAATCCTTATTCTAGAGAATAACATACATACACGTGTTGCAATACATTACATATTTTTTTAAAGCATCACGTATGGTATGCTATGGAATTTAATTAAATAACACTCATAAGGTTGTACACTAAGTTCTGCAGTCTGTGCATTTATGTACAGAGTACAAATACTTACTATAGCAACTACAAGATATTTTAAGTTTCAAAAGTAGTGGGTTATTATTATTTTCCTTGTATTCTATTCGTGCCATAAAGAAACAAAAAAACTGTGTCCCACATCTTCCTATGATAATCCTACATGATTTTAGAGAACATAGTCTGTTGCTGTTAGAACACTTCATATTGAATCATTACACTACACACTACACAGTGTATTGAATTATACAATTTAAGTGGAAAACAATATTCTTTGTTGTGTTGCACGGATTAATTTACATTTTTTTCATTGCAAATGCATCAACTAATTGAGCAACAAGTATACATATTGTTACGTTTCTACCTTAAATATAAAATAAAAATAAATTTCTGTTTAGACTTAATTATATTCTTTATTGTTCGCTCAATTCTGTGTGCCACTGTTCACAACCTTATGTAAACAACAACAATTACTTTGTTTGTTATTCCTCTTTGCACTCTTTTGCATAAACAATAACCATTTCTACACAATTGTTCGACTGATCTTTGTGACGCAGACCTTTAAACCATGATTACTCTCTTCAAACGCACCACGTCTTCACACACGACTGACTGATCACTTGCTGATGACAGTTTTGACTCGTTGCCTGCTTCGTCTTGCCTTTTATATGGCAACGTAAATAGTCTGATGAATGTTCTTGAAGGCGAATGTTCGTGGCTTCGCCTTCAAATATAAACATCGTTGCTTCATTATTGCATTTTGTTTACCTCTATTCTTGTAGTGTTTGTTGTTGCTTTTTGTTTACTTGTTTATCATTTGTTTTTTGTGCTGGTGTTTTGTTGGTATATTTTTATTTATTTGTTTTTGTTTTTGTAGCTTTTGTTTATAATTTTAATGTTACACGATGTAAAAGCAAAAAAGCAGTATCGAAGTGTATATTTACTCTGGAACCGCTAACTGCCAGTTTTCAAAGCTTAACAGTAGGCAAACCTCAGATATCGTCCTAATAGGTAATAAGCAAAAAAAAATCATGAGCTATGCAAGGGTTTCATAATCTCTGAAGACACAACTACTACGGTGTTAGTATCAATCTGAAATATTTACTGTTTAATGTGGATTTTGGAATGACGGCTTCATCGATCGATGTCTCTTTGACAAACGAATGGGTTTAACTGTAAATGTGAGTGAATGTAACGTAATTAATTGGTCGTGACTCACTTTTTTTGATACCTTTTACTAAAAACAAAAAATATGACTACTTCAGCATATTGTTTATGCTCTTCGGCACCCTGTATGTGATTTTAAAGTAATAATAATAAAAAAAAACACAGATAATGTGCATGTATTTGTTATAGAATACATGAACATTACATATGTACATATGTATCTCAAGCATAAAAATATTTCCAATATTCGAAAGACTTTAACCAGAACCTGAAAAAAGCAACTGCAGTATTCGATGTTATTGTCAACAACTGTTTGTCAAGTTAACAATATACGTATGTACGTATCATATGCCAATTTTTAGATTTATATATACTGGATCGTAAATTTATATTGAAAATTTACATGAACTGAGAAAACAATAAAAAACAGTGTAAGAGAAACTTACTGTTTATATGTATGTAAAAGTGTATGTGAATAAAAAACGAATACTTAAACTAAATGAAACTCGATGAATGCGCTATAAAACATATGTAAAGTTTTTCTTTTTTTTTATTGTAATATTTCGTAATATTATTACTGCCGTAAAGGCAGCTTTCGAAATAAATAATGCCTCCAGCATCAAACAGCCAATAGAACTCTACTCTGATAGGTACAGTATTGAAATATTAGACGAAAAACTATGGTTAAAACTCCAAAATGGAAAATGATAAAGGATTTCTTTCGGCAAATTCCTATCACCAGTCTGAGTGTTACTAAAATTGGCACAAAGAGTTTCTCAAATCCGTAGATTGTAGGCGGTATTAAACTGTAGGTCTAGCCAAATATCGGTAAAATTAACTTACACAGCATGTGCGATGTGAAATGCTAGGTTGTAATTCTGAGAAGTATTGTTATCCCAAGCTTGGCTAAATCTAATTGTATATTTTTTAAATCGATGGTCATTCGATTGTATTGTATAGGCACTATAATCGGAATTAAAATGAAATCGTGAGCCAATAGACAATAGGTAGATGACAACGACGAATCGCTATTTCAGCGTCTTCTTTAGGTTTTAGCATTACAGCGATATGCAGATTTCTTTGCCTTATTATTTATTATGAATCGCGAAGAGTAAAAGATTCTATGAGCTTATCAAACCAATTTTTAAACAAAATTTCCATAATATGGAGGCCTTGTTCTGACGTCAAAGGATTCGTTAGGACTTAAAAAGAAATATTAACACAGTTTAACATTCTCTGCCACGTATTTACGCAGATAATAGCCTAACGTTAAAATATTTGAAAATCAATGTTCATCAAGTTTTCGCCACAATATGGCATTCAAAATGATCGACGAGTACTGCAACCAATGCAGAGGCAGTTCTTTAAATGAGTATGATATTTTGTAGACGATAGCAATGTCCAAGCATTATAATAAAATGGAGATTTTTGTCAAACAACAAACTTTTTGCTTCAAATTATATCACTAAGTAGGGCATGTCTAAGCCGATATTTATCGGCTATAAACTCTTCAATATGTTTTATTAAAGATTCTTGATAAAAAAAGAAGGGAAAAAACATCTTGACACATAAAAATCTTAAAAATCGTAACAAACAAAACAAAAAAAAGGAATGTAAACTATGCATAAAACAAAATTGAAAAATTTTCTATTTCAATGCACAATGTGTGATGAAATTGAATTTTAATTTGAAGACTGCGTTGGAAAAAAAAACCAAACAAAAACGCATATGTTACATGTTTCTTGTTTTCTTTCTCTTCTGATGACAAAAACATGAGAATATTTCAACGTCTTTCTATAATATATTTTCTATTTTCTTTATACCTTCATCACTTTGTTATCGTCTAAGCTAGATACGGAACAATATTGGTAGACTTGGGAGAAAAAGTTCTAGACTCGATTGCTTCATTACATTTATGTGATTACAGTATATGATCGCCTACATTGTAATCTCTGCATCAGTATGGTTTTCAGAGAAAGAACAAGGTAGTTGTTAAAGATTTTGAATAAAATGAAGATTGAAATCTCTGTAGTCTAGTAGTTTTGTAGTGTTGGCTTAGCAGAAGAGAGTCCTAAGTTCAATCCCTAGCACTGACGGAATTAAAAAGAATGAGATTATGAAAAATATATTCCTTTCGTTGTCTACTCTAAGGATAAAAAAAATCTCAATTAAAAAAGCTTTCGAAATCTATTGCTTGTCGTATTATAGATGTCCCGTCAACCGTACTCATCAAACGTGCTTAGAATTAACACACACAACATGGGCAATTATAGGCTTCAGGTCACGAGAACCGTACTAGCCAACCATACTGGTAATTAACACATACAACATGGGCAATTATAGGCTTCAGAAGTCACGCATTATGTCTGAATGCCCTCATAATTTCAATCTCTGAACTTAACAGCGAGCGAATAATGGTATTAACTGCAAAAATCTGCTTACAATCGTCAGCGCTACATTACTTCGAAGAGATATTGGACAAAATATCTAAAAGGGTTAAGATATTCTCATTGAATTTAATATTCCTGATAAAATAGTTTTACTTCAAATACTTCTACATTACATAGCATTTATACATAACACTTATATACGCACATACATACATACTTGCATCCATACTCGTACGTATATACATACATACGTACGTGTTAATTTAATATAAATATTTATCTAAATTAATGTTTATTACACATAAACATAAAACAGGATGCGGTTACGTTGTTATATTAAGATTTGTCAAAAACAAAACTTTTTATTTATTTCTCCGAATTGTTATTTGTATTACAGACACATTTCTCTACAAATATTTGTATGAAATACAAAAAGGCATTTATAACACTTGACTGGATATCCGGATATAACATTAATGCCATACATATCCATACTTACTTATATGTATGTATATATGACAGGACAATGAAAAACATACACATGTTGAGATAACAATCTTTTATTTCCGGTCATAATTATTAGATACGTCTGTATTTAATGGCACACATCATATTAGAGCGAACGTAGGAAAACTAATATAAAACTTTGAGTCTTCTTCAACTGTATTTAAGTTAAATTTTCTTGTCATATATTAGCTGCACAACATTATTTTTATGAATTTAATATTCGTATACGGAATAACAGCAAATATGAATGAAGTAAAGGAGAACATAGTCTCTACTCCTTTAAAACAGAAACAAGGGCTGGAGTTACAAAATTTATTTCAAACTTTGGACATCGTTAGCTGTGATCTTTCGTAATCTGCCAGGTATACATATATATATACTGAGCCAATTTAACTGTTAATATTTTGAGTACCCTGCTCTGATAAGCGTTGGTCAGAATAGAAGTGAGTCAGATATGATATGCTATTAACAATACTTTTCATAAGCCTTTCAACTCGTGTCTGAGTGTCTTCACATTAATACACGTTATCAATATGAATATCACGGCTTCATGACTGCTTTCATATACCGTATGAATGACTTAATGAATTTTCCAGGTCAACGAGATCGTCTAAAGCGAGTTCAACAACTCTTATAGATAGAGTAAATGCCATAGGTATTCAAGTTGTAGCCAATAAATGTATTTTAATAACCAATTTGATGTTAAGCTGACTCTTTGGTTTTGGATGAAGACTGCTGCTGTAAAAAATTCTTCTTAGTTTGATAACAATTGCATAACCCTTGAGTTGCTCTGGTTGACTTGGACGACCTATATTGTTCCGTTCAAAATTAACCAAAATACTGAAATCAAGGGAACTGAAAGCAATTCTGTAGAAACGGTCCTGTAGCTCATTGTGTTGTAATATCGGCAAATGGATTGTTACCGAAGACTATAGGTAACAAAGATGACAAGAATGTTGTGACTTCATCGTAATTTTTTCTTATTTTCTACTGATTTAAGAAAGTGTAAGACACTACATAACCCCTACAGTCACAGTGTTGCACATAATCCACTAGATTATAGGGGCACCCTATTTTGACGCTTTTGATACAGAATCTAATGCTTTTAACACTGTTTCAGTAACTAACTTTAAATAAATTATTGTCTGCTGGTAGTCAGTCCTCTCTAAATAGTGTTTCTTGTTCCATATTTTATGAATTCTTGAGTGGTTTTAGAATTTTTTTCTCTTCAAAACGCTTACAGATAAAAGATTATTCACAAAACACTTTGAAAACCAAAATTCCTAGAAAAGAAAACATCAGAGGACAACATCATCGGCAGAAAAATGTACAATAATACAATACAACTGTAGACACTTTTAAGCCAAATTTGCCTTCATTGTTTAAGACTGTAATGAAAGATATCCTATAAAGTATTTACGAAATGTTTATAACTATGCTGTCCTTTAAAGAGAAAGAAATTTAAAATGTGTTAAACAAGGGGAAAAAATGCAAAACACAACAACTAAATTAAATAACCACAAGGCCATTACACAGGTGTCAAGAAAAATAACAAACACTTCCACACATAAAAGTAGAACGAGAGTTAAATTGTCCGTAACAGAATTTAGAACACAAAACCCACATTTTGTTAAAGAAATCAAGGAAAATTAAAAAAAAAAAATTTAAGAAGGATTTTTTGGAGTTATTATTGGAAGAGTTTAAGTTTGTTTGTTTAAAACAGTTTTCAACAAATAAAAATTAAAATGATTCTGTTGCCATTAAAACACAAATGTGGTTGCCGTAACCTAGTTGTTAGTATATGGACCAGAGATCAGCAATGAATCGTTTTTTCGCTACTCATAAGTACTCATGAAATTTTGAGTATGAATGACTCAACAGTATTGAAATTCAGCTACTCAGATGATTACTCACTACAACATGGATTTATAAATACAGGTTCCAATGAGTATGAGTACAACGTTGACATCAATCACATAACATTCGAAATATGTTTGATTCATAGGCCTACTCATTCACATTCATAAATTTAGAGTCGACGTTAAACTGTAGGTCCCGCCACTCACGTATAAAAAACGCATACAACATGAGCGGTGTGAGAAGCTGGGCCGTAATCCTGACTGAAGGGTTGTAATGGACAATTATGTATGTATGTATATATGAGTATGATTCCAATCTACTCATCTTTTAGCCAAACTGTCGGTAATGTTAGGATTGTAATTGTTCTTGCCTTTCCACCAACTGCACTATACACTGTATCTGACAGAGTATGGCGGTTCTTCACACCAAAATGTATTTCCATTTCGTATGTTCAGAGTCAATCTATTCTTAGACAAATTACTGGTTTATTATATATATTGAAAGTCGAAAATTGTATTTGAAAAGTCAACAAAAGTTTTTAAAGAAACCAAATAATTTATTTCATTTGTTTTCTGGTCTTCCTTATTATTATGTATTTGTATTTCTTTATTATTTTCCAGTTACTAAAGTACTCTATTAAATTATTGTGTACACAATAATAAGTTACACAATAAGTTTTACACATTTGTTACAGAAACAGAACAGAAATAAATTTCATCTTCAGAATAAATCAAATTCGTGGTGGTCCGTCCGTCCGTTCATTGTTTTGTTATGCTCATGATAAATAACAAAGTTTTCTAATAGTTTTGTTGCAAGTTGTTTGATGTTGTGCCATCAGTTTTATGAAATTGAATTCAGTTCGTTATGTTGAGAAGAAAACAAAAACAAAAACGAAACAAAACAGAAATAATTTTTTCTAAAAAAAAAAAAATGATCAAAGAAAATGGAAGCGTAAAGAGAAAAATTCTTAACCAAAAAATTGATGTCAACTTCCCCAGAATGACAGAATTTTTAAAACAGATAAAAAAAAATCTTCTAATTGGACTACCAGAACCATTTGTTCAGAATTTTGCAGAGAAAAGACAACGGGAACCTGGGCAATGTAAATAAAAGGTTGACATTTAAAAATTCCAAGAAAAACTTTTTGGAGTAGGTGTCTATCACTTAGCGCCATTATTATTACAACTTGCCGTTAATTAAAGGGAGGATTTTAACGGGCAGATAAATTGTTTTTCATTATTATAAGTGGACAATTCGGTAGAAGTTAGCGTGGAGCTAAAGTGAGGATCACCGTAACTTTAACTTTTAAAGTTAAATTTATGTTAGAACTTGCCATATTATATATTATTTTCAATATGGCCACTTCAAATATAAACAAATTGAGCATATACAACAACAAAAAAGAAGCCCGTCGTGGCGTTTAAAAAAACTTATTTAATTGCGCACTGTTACCGACATTGCTCCGGCACTGCCATATTTTTCAAAAAGTTAACATTCTTTTATCATTAGGTTGTTATAACGAAAATAAGTTAAAGGTACTTTAAAGTTCACTTTAGCTAAAGTTACCTTTAACTAAACCTAACTTTAACGGCAAGTTCTAATAATGGCTCTTACTGTATTTCGAAAAATTAAACAAGTGATTAATTACTTTGGGGAATGATCCTGTGAATATTAAGAAGGTACATTAGCATTCAGAAAAAATTGTATTTCTTTTCCACTTTCTGTCTTATTTTGCTGGTTCATGGTGATTTGGCAATCCAGTAAATAAATGACAATTTATTTGACAGATGTAGATTCAACAAGATGGTCGTTATCAACTGTTGACAGACCGTTTTGTCTACATTCATTGCTCTTCTCTGGTAGTTTCATCACAATATAAATTCGATCAAATGCGTTCTGCCTTAACTTTGATTTTTCGAAATAGTTGCTTAAGATAAAAGAAAATATGTTTTTAAATACTTAAATATAAAACTGAATTTCAAGTCTTTTTAAATACATATTTTGTAATAACACGTTATATTCTTTGTTGTAACTTTTCGATAACATGTTGCCTACCGCAACGTGTTGTGTTTAAACAATATCCAGGATTTATGACATAAGAAGGAATACAAAAACCCTGTAACAGCCAGTAAAGGAAACTTGTTAATAAAAATGCCAAAAATATTCCTTAGTTTCCTTGGGTTTACATTGTAGGATTTCCGTTTTTCATATTTTTCCTTTTTACAGTATTCGGCCACAGAGAAGATTAATGCAGAAATGGCTTTATTGCGCTGTATTTGAATGTCTTTAGTGGGTATGGCAAGCAGTGATATGTGTTTTATAACAACAACAACAATAACAACAAACAATGAAAAGAAGACCAAGTAACGTTTTCCATACATTTCAAAAAATACATATTCATTTACATTTACATATGCGTACATGTTTTCTTATCTTCAACTTATTCGTGCACGAAATAGTGATTTAACCATTAAAGGGCTGGTGAAATAGTTTTTATATAAGAACATACATACATACATACAAAAAGTTTCCGAAAACCTTAACACTGCTTGTGGAGTAATTAGTTTCACAATGATGAGTGATGTTTTTGAAACTTTTGGAAATCTGATATGATATTGCTTAATATCTTTATCTCTATCAAACTTAACATATCTGACCCCATATGTGAATGGATTTTCTAAGAAAGCATTCTGTTAATTAATTCCTATTTCCTTTATATTGGCATTACAATGCAAGTACAAATTATTTTACAAAATTCTGTTTACTAATAGGTAAACAGATGTGGAAATAGTCCAATTCTTGGTCGGGTTTTCATTATAATTTGACTGTTATTGGCTAATAATTAATACACTGTCAGCCCTTTAAAACGTAAGATGCAATGCTCATTTGCGTAAGGCAAAATTATTGTCTGATAATTCCCTAACATTCTCCATGATATGTATTTATGAGGTCTTCGGAACATACACACATAATTGGTCATTACAACTCTTCAGACAGGATTACGACCTAGTTTCTCACACCACTTATGTTGTGTGTGTTAATTTTATACATGAGTGGCCTACAGTTTAAAGTCGACTCCGAACGACAGATTTTTTGAGAAACTTTTTCATGGCAATTTTATTTACTCTCAGAGTTTTTGCCAGAAATTTGCTGAGATGAAGTCGCCGAGGAAATACTTTTTGTATTTTGTTTTTATGTCTGGCCTCGGGCTCGAACCCTGGCTTTTCGTCTAATAAGCCAACACACTGCCTACTACATTACGGCAGCAACAAAGGGTTCGGAACTTTAATACTTAATAACGACCTGCGAGCACAGTCTGTGTTGCTAAATCACTTGGGACGTCCACAGACAATGACGTGGGTTCGCTCTGGAGCTGTTGTCAGCTTAACAAAATTGTTGATTTGAAAGGATATTAATCCACATGACATCCAACAGCGTACAATGCATTCCGAAAAAGTTTCTGTTTGGTGTAGCTTTTGGGTTGGGGTTTCATCGGTCCATATAATTTTAACAACGAGCACTATTGGTCGATGAGTAGGAACTTATTTTGACACGAATTTAATAATCTGGGCATCAACGATATGTTATTTTAATAACCCTTCTGCCATACATCTCTCATGACACATAGGATATTCTGCACGAGCGATCGCAGATATATGAGAATAAGCCACAAACCGCACCATCCCTCAAAGCGACTATATCTATGCAAACGATGAAATCAAATTCCATACAGAGTGATGGCACGACTAGGTTTTTCAAACAAACAAAAATATTTTATAATATTTCGCATGTACCCTTTATTATTCAGGCCCTCAGAGCGTATCTCTATCCTCAAGAAATTCAAAATATTAAATTTTTTACTTTTTTTAAAATATTATTTTTCTCTTTAAGTATTCAAAATAATATATTTGAGTTTCCCTGAGGACAAGTTAATTGATGCTTTCAATTTTAAGCAAACAAGCACGTAGATCGTGTGTGAAGTTTAAAAGAATTAAAATATTAATAAAAGATTGTTACTTATGGAGTGTATTGTAAATGTAGTATGTACGACGCTGTTTTGCCAAATACCAAATTCATAAATTTCATTTACTGGTAGTGCCCTTCACTTACACACCACGTAGGTGTAAGAGAAATCTTTTATACCCCATGGTAAACGTATTAAATTTCTCTTTATATGTTCACATATTTAAGCAGTACACAAACAGACAGACAGACAGACAAGTGGTTGATTTTTTAATGAGTTCCCATTACGGAGATGTTGAACAAATAAACGAGTACAATGTTTAAATTGGCTACAAATGGCAATCCAAATTAAGTGCACTTGCAACAGCTCCATATTTGTTTTAATTGACGCCTGTTATGTTAAGTGTTTGAGTTCGAGCATGACCAAAATGGACAACAAGCAGTTCATTTGTGTGTCAGACGGCGGGTTCTGGTATATAATATTATTATGGGAATTCGGTTGTATAGTATGTAAGCTGCTGTATGTTTTATACTAAAGGCTGTTTTAAATTCACCCTTAATCAAATCAATCGAATTGTAGCCATATTGTTTATCTCTTGTAATATATTTCAGTACAACTCTTTCGAACAGAACTCAATAAATATGAACCAAAAACTCCAATAATAAAGAAACCAAAAGTGGGCTACAACTAGAAAAGATTATAATACTGCGAAGAAAATTAGTTCACGGAATATTTGTCTTGAAATAAAACAAATACACTTCGATTTTGAACATAATTGCGAGCCATATGAAAAAAACAAGCTGCATAATTCTTTTAATGACACATTAAATTACGATAAAAAAAACAAGGAATTAATTACGCTTTCACTGAAAAGTAAACAGAAATAAATATGAAATCTGATGCTTAATGACATACAAATTAATAACAAATATTTATGATAACAAGCATCTGCAAACCATATTTAAATATACATTGAAAAAAATTTTGCCAACTAATACGATGTTCAGATACGCACGTTTATTGCGTATATTACAATAAACGCCATTATTGAGTTCATTATTTCATATAAAGTTTCAATTAATCATTGCACAATAAATACACAAATTGTTATAATATTGATTAAAACTTAAAATGCTGCACTGTCACAAGTATGTTCAGTGTTCATATTACAATTATCAGAAAGTGTTCTCTGTTGATATTTGACAACTCAAATGGCAACAACGACAAACAAAACAAGAAAACGGAATAAAAACAATGTAGTTGAAACAACCAGCTGTTTTCTTTACCAGCTGTCAAATGAATATTGAATAAGCAGCTGAATTGCGTATATTGTTATGTCTGAACACTTAAAATATTGTGTTAAATAAACCCAATATTGACTCAACAAATAAGCCAGAATTAGTATTACACAATAACAATAAACAGAGTTATAGTTTGTTCAAATACAATTAGAATTTTTCAATATGTTTACACATATAATTGAAAAATTATTTTAAAATTTTATCAATCATACTTTGTGTTAATTTTTTCTCTGCCTGTATTTATATTTGGTTGTTATTGTGTTGTGTCAGTGGTATTAATGTACTGATTTGCATAAACATGTATAAATTATAATCACATCTGATCCAGTATAATGCAAAATTTATATGCAAATTATTTTTTAAGTAAATGTTAGTGAATGCATTCAAAATGCAATTTAAATTGCTTGAAATGATTGTGTTGGTCTTCATAAAAATAACACAAAACGATAAACTTACTTTAAAGATCACTGCTACTGCATGAGAACTATCGATATCGTTGATTATACATATGTATGTTTACATTTATGTACAGAAAGGTTTGACAAGCCATAATGAATCGTTTAACACCGCCATAATGAATCGTTGTAATTGTCATTACAACCCTTCAGTCAGGATTACGACCCAGCTTCTCACATCACTTATGTTGTGTGCGTTAATTTTATACATGAGTGGCGGGTCATACATTTTAAAGTCGACTCCGAGCGACGTTGCTTAGGACTGAATAACTAATTTAAGAGATGTAGCTTCTATAAGCTTTTTTATGGCGCAGAGGCATAGACACTACTGAACATTCGCCTTCAGGAAAATTTATCAGACTATTTACATTGCCATATAAAAGGCAAGGCAACGCAGGCAACGGAGTTAGTAAAAGTTCAGGCAGTCTTGTGTGAAGACGCGGTGTGTTTGAAGAGAATAATCGTGGTTTGATAGTCGCCGTAGTCTAGTAGGTACTGTGTTCGCTTATTAGATGTAAAGCCCGGTTTCGAACCCCAGGTCAGACATCAAAACGAAATATGAAAAAAAAACTATTTTTTCGGCGACTTCCTCTCAGCAGATTTCTCAAATCATTTATGAGTATTAAAAGTATTTTTCTAAATTTATGAATCTCTATGAGTAGGCGTATGAATCAAACATATTTCGAATGATATGAGTTTGATGTCAGCATTGTACTCATACTCATTACAACCTGTACTTATAAATCAACGTTGTAGTAAGCACGAATGAATCAGAGTGCATAGTTAAATTTCAATATTGTTGACTCACTTGTATACAAAATTTCATGAGTGCTTAAGAGTAGTGAAAAAACTATTCATTGCTGATCTCTGGTACCAATATAAAAGAAAAATAAATAATTAAAGATTGAATGTACATAGCCCGCGAAAATTCATTTTATTTTTTAAGCAAACCTCATGTACTGGCTGTATGACTTTGAAATCAAACCAACTCCATTCTATGGATTTGCGATTTGGTAGTTGGCTCCAGAAATTTAACAATCCTCAACAGGCTTACACCAGACATGTTGGTAAAACCAGTATAGGTGTACGCGACAATGCAATTAAGTGCCACAAGAACAAGGATGTTTAGTCTACGATTAAGTGAATGTCCACAATGGTTGCTCTGAGTGTAAAGCATCTATAATGTTTAATTTTGCATGACTCTGACGTGTAAATCAGGCTGACTTTTACAGATGCTATGGGTTACGTTGACTTTTAAGAACGCAAAGGTCTGTGGCTTATTTACATACACCTGCTACTTAAGAAAATCCTACAAGAAAAAGTCTAACGTGATCAAAGTAATACCCTAACTAATGCGTTCCCAAAGAAATATGGACCAATGACGCCACCAGCTCAAAATACTCACCAAACTTTTTCAAAAGGCACTAAACTCTCTTGGCTCTTTGTGAATTGGTATCGTCCTAAAATATTCAATATCCATAAGTGCGCTTCATATCTGAAGACGATATTTCGATGAAAATTGGGATCAGTTCCCAACTGCTCCAGAGACAATTCAGAGAACACTAGATGTTATCTATAGGTATTCAATGTGATGACTAAATAAATTACAATTAATTTGACAAATTTATCTTCAACAATATGGCACTTAACAACTGTAGAAATTTGGCAATCAAGTTTGGATGATCCTAAAATATCATATACATTGTCATTTAAAACTCTATTTGGAAAATTATTGATTACGTGCATACATATGTATATGAAAGATGCTTAGATTTAATTATCGCAAAATAAATTCATTTCCATCATTCATTCTCTAAAACTTTTTATGTAATTAAATAATAGTACATATGAAAATGTGTTCATAATTTTTTGATCGATTTGTACGTATACGTATATATGTTAATATGTATATATAAACACCGACAAGAATATAGAAACATATTCCTAGATTACGCAGCACTTATGCGTGTATATACATATGTATGTATTGAATGTTTTCCACTTTTGCTTTTCATAATTTATTGCTTTTTATAGGAAAAATCGATTGTTACAACTTTTCTGTAAAGTTTTGTTACGAAAACAAACTTTTAACAGGTGAATAGCACATGTTCTCTGAAAATATTTTTATGTTGACCTTGATTCACTTTGATTAAAATTTTCAGTTTTTTTTTATTTATTTATAATCACAATTTTGGGAATAATTATTTTACAATGCTGCCTCTTCTGGCAAAAACTCGCAAAGTAAATAAAATTGAGATGCAAAGTTTCTCAAAAATCTATCATTCGGAGTCGACATTAAACAGTAGTCCCGGACGCGTATGTTTGAAATTAACACACACATGTGGTCCCCTATAATAGAACACGCTCTATGAAATTCGGCATATCGACTCGCAATCAATAGTGATTCCTCCATATATAAAAATAATTTGTATCTTAATTATTGCACTTAAAACATAGCCTCCTGTGTAGTTGCTACTCATTTAGTAAGTAAAGCTTTACAGAAGTAAGCTTTACAGTCATTTCAAATATTTATTTCAAGATATTCGATATTCATGTTTACAATTCCCATGCGATACAAATTGATTTTGGTTTTACAAAACTATTTGAATATTTCTTTTAAAAAAACCATGAAATATTGTTTATTTTCTCTTTTGCTGTTCACACGTTTGCAATTCCCTTTAGATTTTATTCCATTTAGTAAATTTTTTCGTCATTGCAATCATTTTAGTGATTCGTCTATACGTTACTACATTGCATTTACTATGATTGATTTCAATGATTTAGAGTAGAAAGCAAAAGATGAGAGGTATGCAAGCATTATAGACATCTAACTATACCTAAAGTCAATTACTACTACTTTTTCCTCCTGTACGTATAATATTTTCTCAAGCAAAAAATTTAGATTGGAAAGGTGACCAAATTCCGTTTTTTTTTTTGTGGTTTTAATCATGCAGTGTGTTGTAATACAGGAGAGATAGTTTATGAAAGAAAGGAAAGAGGGGGTAGTGTGCGACAATTTTTTATTTTTTTGGTTATGACCACCTTCACCACTTTTTCGCGATAATTGCTTTGTAGCAATATCACATATAATGTCTTAAGTCTGAGCAAGAAATAAACTTATAAATTTTTTAAGATCTCTTGAAAATTATAAAATAGTTTTTTTGACTTATTAGGTAAGAGTCCATAACTCAAACATAGATCAGATTTCCCGAACAGAACGAAATATAAAAAAAAATAACATATTTATTTCTGCAACTTGCAGAAAAAAAAACTCCCAGAGTAAATAAAATTGCAATGAAAAGTTCCTCAAATCCATGATTCGTAGACGGTGTGACTAGCTCGATTTGTAATGCTGACTAATGGTTTGTAAGGGCTAATTAATTAAGCAAGTAAAAATAAAAATTCCGATGGGAAATCATCGATTATGTATGGAGAAGTTGCTAATAATGTCGGTATTTTAATGTATCTTATGTGCATTTTTTTTATTCATTGCTTAGCTTAGCCTCTGAACTGGATGAATATCTTGATAAAACTCTACTTTTTTATTTGCCTTCATTTCACCACTTAAAGACTACAATAAGTACCACCGTTTTCAGACACGGGTCTTCCCATCCAGTTCATTATTTTGACTGAGACCCACACCTTATTTACATTTACGAAACTTGTATTTACTGTGATTAAATCACTCAGTATTCTCACAGTTAGGTTAGGTTAGGTCGGAGTGGTAGCTCTGATATCAAAAACCTCACTTGAACACGCGTAGCGGTCCATTGTGATGTCATAGGTGAACGCAGTCCCTGTACTGAACCAAAATCAGGGAAGAGTAAGAAGTTGGTCAGCGCAAGGGCTGCACATCAAATGCACGACTACCCTACGCTGAAAAACCAGCCCGAAAGTTTCATAATTGAAGCTATATCCTTGACATCAATAGATGATAGCTCCGTCAAGCTGACAAGAGATGGAGAACCAAATAACATATATATGCACCTCGCAGGAGATGAGCACTGACAAAGAAAGTGGATAACAGTATCTTCTTCCTCAGCGGATCTGCACCAGCATACCCAAGTTTACTGAAGAGGATTCCGGAAGGAGTGCACCCACCAGCTCTGGCAAGCTCATCGGCCCTGCAATTTCCCGGTATGTTACTGTGCCCGTGCACCCAGACCAGTGAGACACTAAAGCGCCCAGAAAAAAGGTCGAGACAGCGACAACATTCCCTAACGATCCTTGAGTTATACACAGCACCCGACAGTGATTTTATGGCGACCTGACTCTTACAGTACTCTATTGAAATATCGTTCTGGTGCCGAATTTGCAGTCAGTATCCATCGTACTTGAGCGAGCTACAGTCTGCATTATTATTTTATTGATTTTTTAACCATTTCTGACTACTATGGTATTTGATTTGACAGCCTGTACGGCCTTATTGCGCAATTTTTTTTATTATTATTTCATCAAAAATCTTTTAAATGAAAACAAATTACAATTTTGAGAGACAAAAGTAGTGCCTTGAAATTGAAAACATTTATTTGCTTTTATAAACATTCCACTATTCATTAAACTATTGCAGCCTTCTACTAGAATTGAGTTAATTTTGGAACCGTCTTAAGATTCCTTTTACATTCGAATTATATGCATGCATACCCAACTCCTTTCTCATGACATTTAACGCAACTAAAAATCACTCATGAGTACAACTCAATTAATATAAATATTTATTTAAAGTCTGTATTTTTTAAGAGACATTAAATAAATTTTGCATGTTTTAAGAAAAACAGTCTCATAAAAATGTTTATATTGTTTACCTTATGGATTGGCATTGTAAATGTGATAGGCCTGGTAACATATGCAAGTAACTTTTTTATAAGCCTTTGTTCATCACACTACGGATGCCATTGACTGATAATAAAGTTCCAAGGTTAAGAAATAAAAGCAATAATACGAGCAGTAAAGTAGAAGTATTCAAAAACAAAAGTTACATTTTAAATCGGACGCACAAGCAAAAGAAACTTGGAGAAGTTTTTGGATAATCAAACACCCTACAGAAAAAATTGTAAGCTTACATAGGATAATATATTGTTACGTTTTTACCCTTTTAAAAAAGTTTAAAATATGATGTCCAGTTTCAATTAAATTATTTATTATTCGCACAATATTGTGTGCCAGCGTTTCCAACTTGATGTATACAACAATAATTTGCTTTATTCGTTATTCTTCTTTACTCTCTTATTGCGTAAACACTAACAATTGTTCGGCAGATCTTTACAACGGAGATTTCAAACCACGATTAATCTCTTCACCGGCAACGCGTCTTCACAATTCTTACTACTACTAGCCTGTTTTGTCTTGCCTTTTTATATGGCCGCGTAAACAGTCTGATGAATGTTTTTAAAGTCTAATGTTCGTGGCTTCGCCTTCTCGATCAGTCCATCATAGTTTCATTGTTGTTTGCGCCTTCTTTCTTACTTGTCTATCCCCTTTTCTTTCAGACTTACATTGTTGGTTTACTTGTTTATCATGTAAACAAGTTCATTGTTTTCGTTTTTGTAGCTATTGTTTGTCATTTTAATTTTAAACGATGTTACACCATTTCCATTTTCCTAACAATATTTAATTTTAGACACCTAAATGGACAGTTGCGGCAATAATAAGTTCGAATTAATATTTTGTTTAGAAAGTACAGAACCGATTTCAAATATTACAACGAAAATAAAAATAGATATCTCAGTAAGTCTAGTAGATAGTGGTTTGGCTTATAAGACGAAAGCCCGCCGTAGTTCAAATCCTAGCTTAGACATGTCGAATAAAACGCATTGGATCTAGGGTTCGAGGTCAGGAGTTTTTTATGGCTCATTCGCATAAACCCAAGTCAAGACAATGAAGTCCAATCGCTGGAATATGGTAAACAGTTGACATCAGAAAGTTTCGCTTTAGCAATCGCTGATGCAATAAATAGATCATTGAACTCGCGGTGTGACAGTTCGCACCAAGAGATCCATAGAGTCCAGTTGCGGCCCTAATAACTCCATTGTCAAGTTCCCGTAACGAACGAAGTTCCAATCTCACTGCCTAACCATAATCCACATCCGATATCGATTCTTACTTCTATACATTACAAAAATCTACAACCATCTAAGGTGTTGTAGGGTATATTAATGTTAAAAAAAATAAATTCAAAATGTAAATGAAACCTTGAAAATCCCACAGGATAAAAGCTGTATGCAGCGATGCATATACAATAATGTAAACGTAGATATAACATACATACGTCTGAACACACAAAAACCTAAACATATATTATTTGAGTGTTCCAGTATTTCTACACACTTTACAATGCTTAAATAAAATAAAAAAAAAATATTAAAATTTGTGTTTCGCAATTATTTTTGAAAATATTTTTGAATTTCTACACGAAAAGCGTAAAGATAAACATAAAAATTTTGTGCCTGGCGGTTAACATCTGGTATAGTTGAAGGGTGGTAACTGTTATATTGTTGTATTTGGCAAATGAACTGAAGCCCATTATTGGTATGTACGTGATTGGCTTAGTCCAGGAAGGTTACTGGCTTATTGTAATAGATATTGTGGTGAGACTCTATCCTTATTGGATCAATTTCTTTCTGAAGCTGTGGAGGGTTGATTCAAAAATGGTATGGGAGCGATCGGAACCAATTAGGCATTGGAAAAAAGTTAACCATTTGCAGGGCTCAGCATGTTTGGGAATTCGCGGCAATAAGCAGGTAAATTAACTGGAGAGGAAGGGAGCCCCCACGCCACTAATGGGTCAAAAATCTTTCTCTAAGATGGGAGCGGATGTTTGGAAGGGCATACTTAACGTAAGGGAAGAAACAGAGACCCAAAGGCCCCTTTGAACCAAATACATTTGGGACAAAACAAATATGTTGGTTGGTTGGAAGAAGATTGAGTTATGCATCAGGCTATCCAAGAATAAAATGAGGTTAATAACTGATCTATTGACAGAACATCGCAGACCTAATGTTCGTCTCGGAACCAGTACGTAGAATCTGTGATGATAAAAATGTCTTATCCGAGTTAGAGCCCGTGACGCATTAATATTGAAGAGTATAAAAGGAATAGTTTTGGAGCAGACAGTACAGGCATACCTTATATAGCTTGAGAGATAGATTGTATGGCTGCTGTGTTATGGCATATTTACACGACGGCAATACTAATACTGGACATTGGTGTCATAGGTCATAGGCACCATTTAAATTGGATATGGCAACAGAAGGATATGTGCTATATTTGTTACGCTCTGCTGCTTAAATCACATGACGCGTAATTGATCATTGCAACAGTTCAGTCAGGATTACAACCTAGCTTCTCACACCATTTATGTATGTTTTGTATGTTAATTTTATACATGAGTGACGGGACCTACAGTTTAAAGTCGACTCCGAATTCCAAGATTTTTGAAAAACTCTTCATTGCAATTTTATTTACTTTCAGGGTTTCAGACACAAATCTGCTGAGAGGAAGTCGCCGAAGAAATCATTTTTCATATTTCGTTTTGTCTTCGATTTGTCTGACCTGGGGGTTTGAACCGTGGGCTCACGTTAATAAGCCAACACACTACCTGTGTAAGTGCCTATTACCCCATTCACTTGTGAATTTGAAGAGGATAAAGATACTATCGTTCAATTTAAGTGACCGGGAAAGGTTATCCCAGGGTTTACTTCGGAATCTGTTTGATTTCCTATAGGGACTATTTGATTCCCGGGTTTCTGGTGATCACTATGGGTTTAATCTCTGGCCTAAGTGGAACCGTCAGAGACTATTAAAGGTGGATTGTTGTATTTAACCTACAATGTTGTAGGCGAGTGATGTAAGGTATCAATTTTACATGGCGTTTTTCCATTTATTTTCATCTTGTTTGTTTTACATCTTAATCAAGTACATAATTTTTTCTAAAAAAAACATACAGCAGAGTCGAATTTTATTATTTTCTCCCAAAATTTCTTTCGCTATTTTATGCTACCGACTTTGTATCATAAAACTTTACAACTTTTTTGCATTTAAATGCTACGGCAACTTTCCAAGTGTTTCTTTATTATTTAATTTTATTGTGTTTTGTGTAAAAAGTAAACAGAAATAACCTGGAAATTTCCTTAAGGTACCCCCAACAGCGATAATAAAATAAATCTGAATACGATTTGTTTCTGTCAAGACATGTTATGTCTGTTTCATTTTATGACGACAAATTTATTGGTAGATTTTAATAAAATCTTATAAAGGTAAATCAAAACAGGATTGAGAAAATAATGGAAGGAAATAATGAAAATGAAATTAATTTATTCTAATTACAAAGTTAAAAAAAAAAGTTTTAAAGCAAGTGATTTGAAATAAATTTTTTTGGAAATTCAAAAGGTTTTAAGAAAAAAAAAATAAAACTTTTCTTTTTATTCGATTGAAGTACACTTTATCGCTACAAGTTAGTCAGTGCCTGCTCGAAATACATATTCTTGGTTCTTATTGGTGCAAAGCCAATCATTCATCTAAATTAACTTGAATTAAATTGTTCAAATTGAGAAAATGAGAAATTTAATCCAACTAAGAGTTGAGGCCTTGGTTCAAACCCACCACGTATGACATCTCCAACAAACCGAAAAGTAAAAAAAAATATTTAATCGGCGACTTTCCTTTTAGCAAGTCAAATAGTTCCTTCAACAGGAAGATCCATTGGCTTGCGATTGATAGGTTGTGGTGTTCGGCTAGGTTTTATTGATTAATGAAATTTGTTAATTTGCGAGCTTCGTTTGTTCTGAATACGATTCATGATGAAATGGAAAACCTTACTGACAATTTTTGGCATTGCCACATGTCACGATTTTTTCTCATATACCGAACAATTGCAAACGCTGTAAACATAATTAGTTGGACCGTTACAACCTTTCAGTCAGGATTATGGCCTAGCTTCTCACACACCACTCATGTTGTGTGAGTTAATCTTATACATGAGTGGCGGGACCTACAGTTTAAAGTCGACTCCGAACAACAGGTTTTTTTAGAAACTTTTCATGGCAATTTTATTTACTCTCAGAGTTTTTGCCAGAAATCTGCTTAAGACGCCAAAGAAGTTTTTTTTCATATTTTGTTTTGATATCTGACCTGGAGTTTGAGCCGAGGCCTTACGTCTAATAAGCCAGCACACTTTCTACTAGACTACAGCGACTTTAAACGCTGTAAGCACGCTATGCAATTGTAGTTAAAATGTTCAAAATAGTCAATGCTAGCTGACTGGCGATGAAAAGCTTCTCAAAAAATCTGTAGTTCGGAGTCGACTTTAAACTGTAGGTCCCGCCACTCATGTATAAAATTAACGCACACAACATGAGTGGTGTTGAGAAGTTAGGCCGTAATCCTGACTGAAGGGTTGTAGTGGCCAATTATGTATGTAGCTGACTGGTGATTTTTTGCCTTCTTTGAGATCAGTTTGCTGGATTCAGGAGTCTTGACTTCGGATTTTACGTGGTGGTACAGCTTCAAACACTGCTTAGAATAATCGATTAGGAAATGGCAACCAAATATTTATGCGCGACAGATTCAACGCGTTCCTTTGATGTCTTTACAGTCTTAACTATATCGATCAACTTCAAATTGCAGTCACACAAAATTAATTTGTGAACCTTTAATGAGGTTTTTGTCGAAAAAAGTTTGCTTGGGCCGTTTATTACTCGGTGCTGATTCAATCTCGTTTGGGTTTTCTGGTGAAAAGTTCGACTAATATTTATTAAGTTAAGTATAGTACTAGTAGCGTCATACGAACATTACAATAATATTTAAAATAATTTTTAATTATTAAAATAATTTTTAAATATTATAAGAAGTGTTATAAAAAATTACTTATCCAGTTTAAGAACAAAAAATAAATGACAACAAAATTTAGAAATTATATGTCTGTAGTATTAATTTTATCATAATATTTATCATCATTTGAGAAGCGAACATTATTTTCTTTTATTTCCTTTTCATTTCACATTCTGCTATCATGTCGACCATCATCAAGAATTCATAAGTATACTTGCATAACCGGCATTCCATGCTTCCACGTAGCGATATAAAAAATTGCGTGTTTAGTTGGGTGAAGTTGTTGATTTTCGACGATTTATTTAAACTGACTTACAGACCGGCATAATAGATTTTCAACTGTGGTGGCATTTTTTTAGTTGAGTGTATAAACCGCAAGAGTGAATGGATTTTTTTTTATGGCAACGAAATGCCACTTAAAATATGTTTAAAAGTGATGAGAAAAAAAATTTTATAATAAGGAGGGGAAAAAATACAAGGAGGTTTGAATTATGATACGACGTCATATATCACAATGTGTGTGTTTGTAAAGATGTAAGATATTGTTCGTGTTCATTAAATTAGAAAAAAATGTGTATTTAATTTCATTTAATGGCAGAATTTAAAATGTTTTGTAGAGCAAATGATTTCTGTCTTGCTTGTCAGGAAATCTGGAAATTTTAATATTATTACAACTGGAAATTAATATCGGCATAATCACAGTTCACAATAAGAGTAATACGACATACGTATGTATGTATGAAGACCTATGAAAATAAGTAGTTATAGTGTCGGACTACAAACAACAGAAGTCTAAATTCACTTTCTGTATAAGACGAAAAAGTTTTCATCAAGTGTCCTAAGATATTTGTATATATTCACCGCGAGTTCTGATTAACTAATTACCAAATTTTTTTTTTATTAAAAAGGAAGTATTAGGAAATTTTTTTGAATTATTAAATGCGTGGAATATTTATTTAACAGGACATTAACCAATTGTTGAGGAAACAAAAGGCGACATTTTTTATTCTACTTTATGCTACAGTTCTTAGCAATTAATTTTATTTGGGTTATCAACAACTAGATCTTTATCTAATTTTTCATTTCCTTATTCTTTGTACCCTTTTTTATCGTTTCCTTTAATTTTATGTCTTCGACAGAATTTAAATAACTTATTATGCACAGAACTGTAATTATGTAAATACATTAATTGCTTTGACAACAACAAAAAAAATTATAATTAATTTGGATTTTTCCCTAAAAAGCAAAAAAAGGTACTTTTCAACAAAAATTAATTCATCAAAAAAAAATTGAAAAGGAACCGAAAAACAATTAATGAAGAAGGCAAAACAACCCGTAATCAACAATTTATTAATGAAAATTAAACCGTCAACCGAATGTAAAGAGTTAAACAATAAAAAAAATAAAATAAAAATTTTCAAAACAATTCTTTGTAGTCGTTATTATCATAAAAACTTTGTTAAGAAAATAAGAAAAAAACCAACAAACAAACACAAAAAATATTCAGCTTAACCCATTTGGCGCCGCCGTACTCAATTGAGTACAGGTAATCATTAGGCGAAATTTTCTAAAATTTGAAAGTTTTTGTAATTTTTTTGCGTTTTTAGCATAAAAGAAACATATTCCCTGTTAAAATAATAAACAAATCTGGTTATATATATATCGACTGTCACAAAATGGACTCTTAAACTTATACAAAATTGGTGTGGCCAGATAAGCACAGGCTTTACCATTTTTTAGCATTTTCAGTTTTGTTAATTTCTTTTTTATTTTAATATTCTAAAAGCAAGCATTTCTGTTTATAAAATATGTAAAAACAAATGGTCTGCAATTTACTTTTACAAAGTTATGCTTATTTAAATATAACTGTACTCAATTGAGTACAGCGGCGGAATCCATATACAAAATGTGGTAACTGGGTAGCAGCTAGTTCCACTGGATATTGCTACACTTTCGATTTTTATTGTGGAAAATTGGAGGAAATTTCTACTGATCCTAGGGGTAAGAGTAGTAAACAAATTGCTTGAGAAAATGGAGACTAACTCAGCATCGTATGACGTATTTTTTGATAATTTTTTACTAGCTATAATCTCTTGGTGGATCTCAAAGAGAAAGGATTTCGTGCGACTGGAACAATTAGAGAGAATAGAACAAAAACGTGTCCATTACGAAGTTCGAAAGAAATGAAAGAAGATGAGCGGGCCTCATATGACTATAAGTTTGACAAGCAAAATGAAATTCCTTTGGTGAAATGGAAAGACAATAGCGTCTGTACAATGGCAACCAACTATGACACAACAGAACCATTAGGAGCAGTAAAACGCTGGTCTTCTACACAACGACAAAAAATTGATGTCAATATACCAAAAGTGTTTCAGTCATATAACAAACATATGGGAGGAGTAGATGTCCTGGACCAGTCTATTGCACTCTACAGAATTGCCATTCGTGGTAAGAAATGGTGGTGGGCATTTTTTAGCTATATAATAGATATGGCCATTGCAAACGCTTGGCGGTTATAAGTAATGAATCATAGCAATAGCGTGGATCAACTTTTATTCCGACGTTCAATTGCAAGGTACTATTTATGTCAAAATGCCCAAACTAAAGCTCGACTTTCATCATCGTTGGTTCTAGGGTTACTCCAAGATGGTATATGCCACTACCCCAAAAAGTTGGAAAAGCAATTAAGATGTGCTTTATGTCATGCAAGAGTTCGCTGGCAATGCAAGAAATGTTTAAAAACGTTATGTATTGAAAAACAATGTTTTGAAATTTTTCACCTATAACCCGCCGCTGTACTCAGTTGAGTACACCCTCCCTACTCCACCCCCTTATTATTTTTTTAAATTTTTTCATACTTTTACATTAAATTTGTATACAATGAATTAAAAAATAAACTTTTTTGTTAATTATCACTTCTGGATTCATTTTGGCGGTTAATGGGTTAATAAAATTTAGAATAAATAAAAGAAAAACTTGGTAATTTCATCGCCAAAGGGAAATGAAATATATGGGCCAAAGGCAAATAAAGTGAAATTTGTGCAAGTGAAAGTCAATTAAAAGAAAAACAACAACAGAGATTTAAAAGTAAAACATCAAGATTAAATTTTATCTGTCTAAATAACTCGCTGTGTGTGTGTATTTGTAAACGGCAATAAAACTGTAAAGTTTAGTGTACAAACAAAATTTAAAAAATATTCTCCATCAATTGGCGATTTAAAGTGATTGATATTATTACTTTAGCTCACTTTCTGCTCAAAACTTCATCAGTTTATTAAAACTTTTAATGGCTTTTTTGAAAATTTGATTTTTTTGATATATTTCTTTAGGCCTGTTTCTCTTTTGAATAACTCCGAGAGTAAATGAAATTCCCACGAAAAGTTTCTCAAATCAGTTGTTCAGACTCGGCCACTCATGCATATAAATGAACACACACAACATGACATTGTGTGAAAAGTTTAATCGTTTGATCCTGACTAAATGCTTGTAATGATGAATTAAGACAATAACAGATCTTACTCTATCCGGTATTTTGCTACCATCTGCATAAACCTCAAGGTTGCGAGTTAAAATCTTTCAGATTATCAAACCCAAAGTCATTATTTGGAATTCTACAGTAATTTCTCTTATCAAGAAAATTATAAGAAAAGAGATAGCCGGCCTGAATATACCTAAGTATGGCTTATCAGTATTGCAAGATGTCCGTTGTCTAGGTTGGGCTAGAATTTAATTGCATTAAGCCTTACAGTCAACAGCTTAGCATTCTATTTCCATTAAAGTGCAGTGGGGATCCCATTGAGTATGATACTTTAGTTGGAGTGGAAGTGAATCAGATGACTGCCTGGTTATTTCATCTCTCTGCACTGATTTTCATGTTTACACACAGTAAGCACTGTAAAGCACAATTGCTTTTACCATTGAACGATAGAGTCTACATCTTACACAAGGTCCATTTGTGGGCGCAAAGCGCTATAATCGATCCATTTATACCCTCCATTATGTTATGCCACCATAAGACTACAAGTCTACAAGACACCAGTCATTAAGACTACAAGAGTGTTATACATCCAGAGCCCTATTAATGTTCACCCCCAAGCATCTTAGTATAGTCTCTATGTATATATTTTCTATCATATCTCGTTGTCCAGAATCTTTTCCAACATTTTGGGAATGAATGCGACCAGACTTTAGGATTGAAGTACTTTGCGGTAGAGATATATAGTCTACTCGCTTTTGGAATAAAAACAACGCTCGCCTCTCTCCTCTTATAAAACACTGCTCAACTTTTGAGTGCACTTGGACAGGCATATATTTTTGGAGCGAGCATTTCAAAAAATTGGTATGCATTCGGAATGTTGCCTTATAATACATTATTCAAAAACTTAAGACATTTAAAAAGTTTTTTAAAAATTCATACAAATTTAAAAGCTTTCAAATGAAAAATATTAATAGAAGGCATGTGGAACCATTGGAGGTACTTTTTCTACCAGTTGAAAGTTGAAAAGAAATTTTAAGTAAAACAAGTTCTGGAAAAGTTCAAGCCAAGTATTGTTGTAAACATCAAATGAGTGTGTTCATAAAAGATTTTCTTGCAGACTTTTGAAACTTAATTAAATAAACCTCAAAGAATTCCTTACTTTTCTCTCTTAAGAAAGAACTTAAAAATATATTTTAAATAAAAATCTTTTGCTCAAATATTTCTCCTTTCTTTTTTACAAAAAAAAAAATACTTTTTTTATTTCTTTTTTGTATTTCCATGCCTTTCATTCGCTTACATTGTTCTGATGTTCAGCATTTTTCTTTGTTATTTATAAAAAGCATTGTTATGTTAATGTTAATAAAAACGTTCAAGAGCATAAAGGAATATCTTTAGAATTTCAAAGGTCATATGAAAATGAATTAAAAAAACGACGTTTGGAGGGAGGAGGTGATTTTATAAGCATACTCTAAATGTCAGTTGAAAGTGATATGTATGAATGTTTGTTCGTATAGATACCATTAAGAAAATTTTAACAATTTTTTAATCCGTTTTTTATTGCCTAATATTTACTTAAGTAGGTTTATTCATATATATTAATAATATAATATAAACTACCATAGACATACCCATAGTGTGGCTGACTTTTGTTCAATTGAAATAAAATATTAATCCAACATAAGAGTTCATGCATACAAATTTCGTCAATTATTTTACATACAATGGCGTCGTTATTGAGAAGCAGCCAGACAATGAAACTTAAGACTGACTACTACGTGTCATCCAATTAAAGCAAAGAATATTATTGTTATTAAGAAAACTCCACAAGAAAAAGTCTAATCGCCTGATCTCGGTCACCTCCGCATGAGAGGTGACCATGACCTCAAGTCGCTCTTGCAAAATATCCAATGTGGCGAGAAATTGGCAACCAACGATCTAATGTGCGTACCCTGATGATCTAGCCAACGTCATTGAACCGATGATACCGAGAACAAAAAACCACACTAAAACAGTGTTTTCCGAAATCCATTTATCCAGAAATGGTCCTCGTTATTGAAAGTGATTTTTCAATAAAAATGAAGGTTAGTTGCTAACTGCTGAAGAGCCTATTCAACGAACACACATGATTGTCTATGGTCAGTAGAATTTTGTATGAATCTCTTGCCGCCTTTCCATTAGTAAATATATGTACATTGCAGTCTCGGATATTTCAATTTTATTTTACATTTAAGACTTACAAAGACTCTTAGTTTAAAGGTAATTGATATCCTTCATGTTGTTAGTATTGTAGTAACAATCAATAATTTAAAATTTTTTTCTTAATCAATATTTTTACATAAAAAAGCGATGTACTTTGTGTGTAACAAAAATAAATAAGTTTATACAAACAAACATAACTTGTAAACAAATTATTATTTCATCTTATTCTCTTTTTTTGTAATAAATTATTCTTCAAAGGACATTGAATACTTTGAATAAAATAAGGATATACTGGGAATATTTGAAATTTTATTTTTTACAAAATTTACTTTATGCTAGGGCCATTTTGTTAGCTATATTTAAATTTATATATGTTATTTATTTATTATTTTTTCTTGCAATAGTAAATAAATCTTTGATATTGGTTCACAGTAAATTATATATTTTTTACAAGGAACAAAATATTGAAAGTAATAAATACACATACATACATACACTCATAATTTCCCAAATGGTAGTTTTTCATAGAATTTGATTTATGTATGTATATAAAAAGTAGAAAAAATACGATTATAGTTCGAAAGATTACTAAATTATTGTTTAATAAAATTTATTTATTAAAAAATAAATTAAAAATATTGTTGGTATGATACTTACTTGCCATATTGAATAATTATTTCCTTATCAATAAATTTCTGTGTGCGATCAAACATATTTCATTGGATGATTGAATTTAACAAAAAATCAAATATATTGCAGAGGTATAATATAATATATATAGTGTCTTTCATTAAGCGCTTTATATACATAAATTTAAATAAAACACAAACAATTCGTAGAGAAGACCGAGCTGCGATAACTGTTAGCCTTTGGTGTGGGACACTCAAGAATTTTAGAAAGAGAAGCGAATACAAGCGAATATTCTATGAAAATGGCTAAAGAAGTCGTCATGAATGACTCGCAGGCGGTGGATATATGTGTAGAAATTTTCACAGTTAATAACGGTCTTCTTGTTGAAGCTGCACATGTTAAATTACTTTTAATTTTTCCACACTGTTTTCCCAAAACACCAGGGTCGGATATAGCATTCAAAAAGGCAATGTATCGCGCGCAAAATAATTTTCAAAGATAAGGACAATATTTTTGATAAGTAGATACGTAAAAAAACAAAATTGCTGAATTTTTGGAGGATATCAATACAAAGAAGATCCATGAGCGTTCAATGCACACCGACAAAGTCACATTTGGTGTGGATGTTGTGCTGGTGGCATTATTGTTGTATATTTCTTTATGAACGACGTGGACATCACTTTCAACGACAGACATTTTAGATTGTTGATTATCAAATTCTTTTGGCCTGATTTGGATGATCTTAACACCAAAAATATTCATCTCACGTGGATGTGATGAACTGGCCAGCAAGATAGTGAAATTTCATCAAATTAGATTTGTTCTTATGTGGAAACCACATAGCTAACATAACCCAAGACATCGGTAAAAGTCAACCTGAGACATACAAAATTAAACACTCCACTCATAGAAGCCTTGGCAGATATTTGAAAGATGTTATATTCCACATATCAATGATATCAATAAGTCAACCCTGTTTCGCCATTATCTACGTAACTTCTTAAATTTGTTTCCTTTTAATTTTTTATCAGCGTTTATCGTTTACATTTCCTGGATAACTTATCTTCAAACATGCAATATAATCCTAGATATAATTAATATGACTATAGACTTTCCACTTTGCAGGCATCTACAATTTGATACTGTACTTTCTCGAGAATCCAGTATTTAAAATTATATTTTATACGTACAGCACAGTTTAAAAACTACAAATTACAATTCATTGTAAATGATAAAGACTGCAAGTAGGTGTACATCAGAGATCAGCAATGAGCATTCAAAAAGATGAGTAGATTCGAATCATACTTATAATTTCTGATATTTATACTCATTCATACTTATCAATATCACACACATACTATTCATATTCAAAGTTTAAAGTACTCATCGTACTCATACTTAACAATACGCATGATAGTGTTGATTTCGACTCTCCTTTACTCAACATTTACAAGAATCACAAAATAAGTATGAAGTGTTTGCTTTGCTTGCTGTCTTTGTCTTTTTCTTTCCTCTCTCACGAAGACTGTAAATTTTGATGAATGGTTCGAATCATTTATGAGTACTGTAATTATTTCGAATGTTATGAGTTTGATGTCAACGTTGTACTCATACTCATTGTGACCTGTACTTATAAATCAATGTTGTAGTGAGTACGAATAAATCAGAATAGTTGAATTTCATTACTGTTGTATTACTCATACTCAAAATTTCATAAATACTTATGAGTGGCGAAAAAAAAACAATTCTTTGCTGATCTCTGGTACACATATCGTTCAATATGTATTGTAAAGATACTTCACATATATACAATTTACAAATAATATAATTTCCAATTTTCTATGAATAAAACCTTTTGATTGTTAATACAATTTAACTAAAGAAATATATTTAAAAAGAAGAGAAAAATTGACAAAATGTTCGCAAAACTCAATAAAGGAAAAAGGAAAAGGAGAATTCTAAAAAAGAAAGTTTTAAAAAATTGAATACAATTTATTTGTCTGGGTTCAAAGACTTGTTTTATGGATTGAGCACTCATTCTATTGTTCTATTGTTGCTGATTGCTAAAGATACAGCAAAACATAGGTCAACAATAACGCTATATGTGTATGCTTGCATCACTTTGTATTCGTTCAAATATTGTTTTCTATTTATACAACATAGCATATTCCGACAAATGCAAGAAGTGTGTCAAGTACATACAAAATTTGAAGAAATTGTCAAAAAATTTATAACGAAATAATATTTTACAAACATCTACTCTACAAGGGAGACTTAAAATTCAGTCAAAAATACGCAAAGAAAACTGTTTTAAAAAACTGGGTTTTCTTTTTAAATTCCGCTAAAGAGAAACAAAATTAAAGCAGTAGAAGCTCAAGTCATATTATATGAGACCGTTCTGCACATACCATACAGGATTTTTTAAATAATTGTTTAAATTAAATGCCTGTCATTTTGAAAACATTGTATATTTTTTAAATATTATTATTACAATAAAAACTATATTTTTTATTCTTTTAAAATTTTTTCTCTTTCATCCGATGAATAAATTTGTTTACCGATGTATATATTTATAAAACATTTATAGATGATTGACTGTCAGTACAAATGGAAGCTTTTCTTCTTCTTCTTTTCTTTTCTTTTCTGTATTATTATTGTACATCTGTATTTATACAGTCCATCGTTAATAAACTTTCGGTTGTCAAAATCACTATAAACATATGTATGTATATACCACGCAACAGCACATGCAATTAATAAAAATTATCTGATTAAAATGGATAATCTGTTCGGACGTTTACAGCATACTGTGCTTATTTTGCAAGCACCATAATCGATTCAAACGGGAGGAGTTATTCGCAATGTGATGGATAAATTCCAGTTCAATACTTCTACGAAACAAAAGATCTACAGAAAACTTCACGAAAATCCGACGCAGACGATTTCATGTAGCTTAGAAAAACACAACTCTTCGCAAAGCTTTGGCAGAGTTTGCCTGCAACCGTATAAAACGTAAGTAATCGAAGGTAAACGACCATTTACAAATACATGTGTTAGCTGTATGGGATTATCGCAAAATCATCCTCTGTGATGGGAACAATTTCCGTGTGAATCAGCACGCTAACTAACAAAATTGTCGAAATTGAAGCGATACCAGTCCATTTAAGCTGAAACATCCCAAAAAGGTCCCTGGTTGGTGTGGTATATGTATGTATGTTTGAGAACGACTTTGGCCAGAACATCACTGTCAACAGCGTATCCTTGATTACCAATTACTTTTGGCCTGAACTGAGTAATCTGTACCCAAACGACATGTGGTTTCAACAGGACGGCGCACACCCTTTACACTTGTTGTATTTTTTTGTTTGCAAAAATAGATTGTAAAATTTACAAGTAAAAGTAAAATGTAAAATTAACTTGTAAATGTAAAATATAAAATTTAAATGTAAATGTAAATTGTAAAATTTACATGTAAATGTAAAATGGCTCAAATGATAACATTTCACAACCTAGAAAGGGAATGAAATAAAGAAACTGAATCAACAAGTGCATATGTAATGATAATTTATATTAGCCTGAATTTATGTAAATTTTATATTTACATGTAAATTTTACATTTTACATTTACATTTTACATTTAAGCTTGTAATGTAAAATTTACATGTAAATGTAAAATTTACATACATTTAGGCAAATATAAATTATGACATTACACGTGCACTTTTTGGTTCAGTTTCTTTCTGGGTTGTAAAATGTTTTCATTTGAGCTTCATTTTATTTGCATAAAATTTAATAACTTTTCCCGTACCTACTGTAACTGCAATTAAATTATAAGAAGCTTAAACTTACCTAACTGGCGAATACTGATTTAACTGGAAACCTTATTTAACTCGTTCTTTTATGTCATGGTTATAAGCCTGTCCTCTTACCACATACAGCACATATATTCCTTTAATCAAGTAAAATTAAATCTACTGACTGTGTGCAGATTTAATGTTAATATTATGGACACAGTTTTCATATTTCATGCTGTTGCATACTCAACCGCTTCTCTAATTAGGTTAAGTGGCTTATGGTACGTACACACACACACATATGTATGTGTATGAATAACCCATTTCGTTTACCCTTAATATCTGTAATCAGTAATGTACGTAAAAATTAATGTGTACCAACAACAGGTCTCTTGACTACATCGGAGGGCAGAAAAACACTGTTAAACCAAACACTTGACATTGTACCATTAAAGCAGCCACACTGTTATCACATTATGAACTTTAGAATTTTCTGATGAATAACAAAAATTAAAATGTTTATAGAAATCGCCACTAAATGTTCTTGATGGTGGTATAAACCAGACAATACTTATTCAATTGCAATATTCGAATAGTAGTTTGAAAGGTGATCTTTAATGTAACATTTTCCTTTAACTCAGGATCCTACGACCTATGTCGTGTATGTTAATTTAAGCCATCATTGGCAGGACCTACAGTTTAAAGTATAATCCGAAAGACAAACTTTTGAGAAGAACTCAACATCGTGTAAATTTTTCTTTGGGGATTTTTGAAATGTCTGCTTTAAAACAGAAGAAAATGATCTTGGTGTAGCAACAATTTATGGAACGAAACAGTGCTATTGTAACAGAATAAAACCATTTTAGAAAAGAAAACTTTTGTGTTGAACTGTGTAAACTTTCTTGTTTTCATTATAGTTTGTGCAAGTTCTACGGCTTTTATTAACTGCAAGGTATTGCTTACTAAAACGTTTATTAAGTAATACAGGAATTTTTAAAATTGTAAAAAAAAAATTAAATCACATTAGTAAACATTGAAATTGCCTGTTGAATTTAATTGATTCTGTAATAATATAAGAAGATTTTAAATAAGGTTATTAAAATAACATTTTTTTGTTTTAGTTTTAGTTAAGCGTACATACGAGTACATGTTTGAGGTAAGCTTTAGTAAGTAAGTAAGTCAAAAACAATTTTATTCAAAATATTGGCCATTGCTGGTAACACATTTCGTTCGAAACGACACTTCTGCACTTTTTTTTTAAACGCAAACCAAATCTTAATACATAACATAATTGGTCATTACAACCTTTCAGTCAGGATTGCGACCAAGCTTGTTACACCAATTATGTTGTGTGTTTTAATTTTATACATGAGTGGCGGGACCTACCGTTTAAAGTCGACTTCTCATGACAGATTTTTGAGAAACATGTCATGGCAAATTTCGACTTAGAATGTTATAGAACGGAGGCGTCAATATATTATATGACACTCTAAAACATATGAATGCATATTATGTATGTATTATGTATACGTATGTACATATGTACGAGTATGTACCAGAGATCAGCAATGAATCGTTTTATCGCTACTCATAAGTACTCACTTTGAATATGAGTAGTATGAGTATGATATTAAAATAAGTATGAAGTATCAGAAATTATGAGTATGATTCGAATCTACTCATCTTCTTGAATACTCATTGCTGATCTCCAGTATGTACGCATATATCAAACATTGGTTTATTTGTTCTTTTTGTCCTTTGCTTGTTTATTTGGGTTTAAAAGTAATTTTTTTTGATACCTCTAATCTTTAAATTATTTTACCTTCAATTTATGTAACTCCTTCATCAGTTTTTTTTTTGCTTTCACTTTAAATTCTTTGTAACAAGTGATGTGGTTATGTGGAGAGTTTTCCATTTAAACATGATTGCTGTTCTTCATTTCGTTTTTCCGCTCATTTTTTGTGAGTTTCGTTATGGTTGTAATTTACCACATGTCAGCACTGGTATTAAATTGGTATGAATGTAGTCAACATAAACACGTGTGTGTGTGTATGTGGCTTTAGTAATTTTTATTAACAACAACGTTCTGGTTGCCGCTCATTTATTCTTTTTTGTTATCTTCTGCGGAAATCAAAAGCGAAAAAGGCAGCAAAAAAAGCTGTGATGTTGAAGCACATAAAACGTGATCAGCTTAAATTCGCTTTAAACATCATTATGGCACATATACACATGTATCTGACCAGTAATTGCAATTGCGGCTTATGGCTATAAATTCACTTTCAATTGGTGTTGCTGCTTTGGATTTTTCATATTATTCTTGTCTTGAGTAGTTATACTGTCGCATTGTGGCTTAGATTTTGTACAAAAAAAAAATAGGCAAAGAAAACTATGTACATATTATAAATGGCACAACATCTTGTCCGAATATTATGAACGATTTTATAGAGAATGGCTTAATTTTTCCAATTAGCCTAATAAAGGCTTAAATAAGGCTTAATTCACAGCCCTGTTTAGAATTTTATGAAAACCAATGCAAAGTTCATTGATAACGAAAATTTTTCAGTCGAATTAAGACATTTCTTTTCATTGACTGTCAGATATCAGCAATGAGTATTCAGAGAGATAAGTAGATTCGAATCGTACTCATAATTTCTGATACTTATAGGCATTCATACTTATTTTAATATCATACTCATTCTACTTATATTCAAAGTTTGAAATACACATTGTACTCATACTTAACAATACGTATGATGATGTTGACATCGACTCTCCTTTGCTCAACATTTACAAAATCACAAAATAAGTATGATTCACGTACGAACACTACAATACTCACTAGAAGGTTGTGTGTTTACTTTGCTTGCTATCTTTGCCTTTTTCTTTCTTCTTTTATTGTAAATGCAATAAGAACTAAGACTGTTAATTTTTGATGAATGATTCGAATCACTCGCATCATTTATGAGTATTATAAGTATTTTTCTAAATTTATGAATCTGAATGAGTAGGCATATGAATCAAACACATTTCGAATGTTATGAGTTTGATATCAATGTTGCACGCATACTCCTTGGAATTAATGTTGTAGTGAGTACGAATGAATCAGAGTTGTTGAATTTCAATGACTCACTCACTCATACTCAAAATATCATGAGTGCTTATGAGTACCGAAAAACGAATAATTGCTGATCTATGTTGCCTGTACGTTTCAAAGGCTTCAGCAAGCATTTAATTTTCTGAATAAACGAAATATAACATTAATTTCAATTACTATTTTATTTTATTTAATTATTTTTAATAAGAAATGTTTTTTTTACAGAGAAAAAGAATCCTCAATTACTAGAGAAATAAAATTTTCGGCAATTAATCTCATAGCTATTGACAAGAAGTGTAAATTATGGTTTATCCTGAAATAAATGCCAGATGTTCAATAAATTTTTAATTAATATGAACATTCCTTATAATTTATTAATGTTCACTTGTTATAAGTAATAAAATTTATTATGTTCCTCAAAATTACAAGTTATTATCGAATGATTTTTAGAATATTTTCTGTAACTGGAAAGAACAACACATTGCATTAGAAGCTATCGTTTGGAAAGAAACAAATAAAATTTGTTTATAGTTTTTGGTGTTAAGTGTGAATTATTTATTTAATTAATAAATTAATACATTTCATAAAATAAAATATAAGGGCATTGTGTGTCAAACTGATCCTATTCGAATCAATTAAACACCCTCGGTTTTATTACTTCTTGCCAGTCCGTATTAGCCAAAGATTGGAATAATTGCCTTTCGGTATTACAATTTTTAAGAGAAATTTTATTGCAACATAACTGAATGCCATAGAAAACGCTAAGAGGTGTTTTGGAACTTTTATTCGGCCTATTAATCGGTTACATAAAAATCAGTCAACTAAGCCCCAGAAACATCAGTCGAATTACTATTGTAGTCTAGCATTTTGGGAATGGCGATTGGCAATAGCTGCCTGTTTATAGGCTATGGCTAGAGATTAGATCGAAAATTACTCTCTTGAACTTCACTAACTCAGTCGTCTGCTTTGCCTTGCCTTTTATATGGCAAAGTAAACAGTCTGATGAAAGTTCTTGAAGGTGAACGTTCATGACTTCGCCTTCTTGAAATCTCAATAAATGTGAACATCGTTGTAGTGTTGTTGGTATATTTTTGTTTACCTGTTTACTATTTTTCTATGCTGGTGTTTGTCGTTATACTAAGCAGTACGATAATTTGTAAACAGGTTTGTTTACTGCATTGTTTTGTATAATTTTAATGTTAAGCGATGTAAAAGCAAAATACCAACATCTAGATTTTTCATTTTCGTAACAATATATATATGTAAACTTAATTATCACCCAAACTGATGAATATTTCACAATATCTGTGTTACACTATATATATAAATACAATTGAAGCGAATATCGAGGTGCTAGGTTAACAGTTTGTGTTAGTAAATGTTAATCCATAAGTGTTATAACTTTTGCTTTCTCAGAAAAATGCTATTAAATGCCTTCACATTATTCGAAAATGCATACATAACGCGAATTTTTTATTTCTCACTTATTTTAGCAATAATTTTTCGAGAGCACGAAATAAAATCATTTTTTTAGAGCTGCTAGTAACCATTAACTTTTATTTTATCTTTCTGTGGTGGTCATTAAAATAAAGTTTGTCAATAAACGCCATTGGAAACAATTCCATAGTAATGGTGAAAATATCGAGAAAAATTATTATTTCCTAACAATCTATTCACGTTTTATGGTTTCCTTTAATGCATAATGATAGTTTTCCGCTACTTGAACATTCATAAAATGACAATGAATAGCTTTGCATACTCGTTTGGCATTGTGTAATAAAAAAAAAAAAAAAAAAAAAAATAGAAAAAATGAAAAAAGAAATGAAATGAAAGTAAATCGATAAAAGCAATTCAATTAATAAAGGCAGTATTTGTATGACAAATATTTATGAATGCAAATGGCCATTCCTTAAATAATATTTTAAATCAATCCATAAATATATCCTCATATCGATATTCATAGACTGTGAAAGGTTTTGAATATTTTTATACGTAATTATAATAAATTTACTTGCTGAACCATACGTACCATATATAGATTGTAAATTACTTTTCAGATATAAATTCGATATACAAAAATTTGTACGTCAATGAATAAATTTGAATTTCCAATGTTGAATATTCTTTTAAACAAAACGGTTAAATGCTTATCGCAAAATGATAACATTTACAGGATTTACAGCATAAACCTTTTACTCATCTCTTGTTATAATTTTTATTATAATCATAAGTATTGTCACGAAAATGGAAACCCAAAGCCAAGAACATTCGACTTCAAGAACATTTTTCAGACTGTTTACGTTGGCATTTAAAAGGCAAGACAAAGCAGACAATGTGTGAGTAAGAATTCTGTAAGTCTTGTGTGAAGACGCGTTGCGTGTGCAGAGAATAATCGTGGTCTGAACATCTACGTTATAAAGATCTCTCGAACACCTGTTTTTGTTTACGCAAAAGAAGTGCAACGGTGAATAACAAACAAGCAATTTTTGTTATTTGAAATAAGAGAAACAGAAAAATGTGAAACAAGAGATAAGGGCCAGATGTAAATGAAAAATAGAGGATTCGCCCAAATTTCTACAAACACTCTGTGGAAGCAAAGAGTACGCAAAGTTCTCCTTCTTAAAAACAGTCTAAATCGCTCTATAATGGTCTACTAGATTTCAAGCTATCACAGAACGGTCAAGTTTAGGGCTTTTTCACTTATTCCTCTATAGAATCTCTCTATCCACTCTCCGTATGATACCTTGATCAATGATACTGGAAACTACCTGGAACAGACCGCTCACATCCATGTTTCACTACGTACTCTCTTACTAGCTCAACGTCAAAACAAATCAGAGTATCATCCCATACCGTTCAAAAAGCATTGTGAGAAATAAGCGTTTACAAGACATAGGGCTCAGTCAGTAACTTCAAGGCAGGTTAACTGTTTAACATATAAATCATTCAAGTCTATCCCGCACCAGTCACTTCACTGATAATCGAAAACGACTTAGTTTTGCATTATCTTCAAAGTGGACCCCCGATCCAGTCTCTTTGATCCGTCTGTAATGAATGCATTACCATTCAGCAAATTACTATAGAAGTCGCCATAGTCTAGTAGGTAGAGTGTTATATTATTAGACATGAGTGCAAGGTCTAAACCTCAGGTCAGACATCTCCAACAAAACGCAATATGAACAAATGTTAATTCGGTGACTATCCTTCAGCAGATTTCTGAGAGAAAATTGTTTATTTTTTAATTAAAAATCTTATATTCATCATTATTGAACATAAATGTTTACGGAACTACAACAGCACAAAATTCTCTGATGCCAGTGCATTTAAAGCAATCTGCGCCATAAACAAGTTTAACAAATCTATGCTCTGTTGCTTTTTATCTCATGCAGCATAAAATTGTCCACACATATGTATGTATGTACATACATATGTATGTACGAACATTTCTGCCATTTGTATTATTTCATGTACAAATACTGATTTTGTGTTGTTGAAAACTTTTTAAGCAACAAATAAATTTTATTTTTTTTTGTATCTCATAGGTGTTAACTTTATTTGTTTCCACACACTGTCTTTTCGTGTCATAATAAAATACGACAAAAGTACAAAATTTAAAAGTCAATGAGGTTGGCAATCTACAATGTTCATACTTTTCGTATAACTGGAAATTTCAGACACGGTTGCCAACATTTTTTTTTTTATTGAATTTTTATTTGCTTATGCATGTGCTTATATAATATGGTGAGGGGATTTTCTTGTATTTACGGTTGTCTTGCAAATTTAGAAACACATGGTTATTTAACGTGTATTTAGAAAAGTATTGACAATTGTTATTCCATTCCATAATGGAAGAGTGCATATTAAGAACATGTTGTTAAGTGATACATATTCGTAAATGACAACTCGTTAGAGCTATATTTCGTCTAGGTCCATATCCCCAACTTCCACAACCACATAGAGCCCATTATCATCTCGTTATAGCGAACAATATATACTGAAATTGCTTGGCCGACCTCAATTGCGAAGAAGTATATCCCGATGACTTCACCAGCCATCAAACGGCATCAAACTGGCACTTTTAGTGGATGCATTTACACAAATGCGGCAATTCTTCTAGTTAATGAATCTACTGAGGTGAAAGTGTTCCTAGTAACTGACAATGATTTTCTTTAAATCAACATTCACTTCTGTCTGTTGGACTAACCATTCGGCGTATTGACAACACTTGAAATGGTCAGTAGGCTTCATGCCTCATTTGTAACTTGTAAGCCTATCGCGAATGACAGTAATGTCTTCAGCAGCATGAATAGGGCGAGCTTACACGGGTATTTTTACATATCCTACTCGCCCAGTTTACGGAAATGCTCACTGATTTGAGCGTCCATTTGCGTAAAAGATTAAGAATTAATGCTCTGCTCAATTATGTATCTCTCCATGGGTGAATTTTTAAAATACTAGAACAAAGAAATGTCAAACTAAGTTGGAAAAAAAACTTCATTTACATTACAATTAACATCGTAATTTATGGTTGGACCATCATTTGTATATCAAATGTACATATATTCATGATAAGCTATTCTAAGTTTACCCAAGATCTTGAACTTCCCCTCTGAAAGTAATCTATTATTCCCACCACGGACGCTGATCTTATTGCAAAGCCTATAATAGTTAAAACACGATTTCTAATTATATTGCAATTGAAAAATTTATTTCAAGCCAATTGGTAGTTATGCGGGGTAGGGTATCTAAATACATAAAAAAGTAGATATGATAACTTAACATTAAGCAAAATTAATACACTTTCTCTTCATAAAAAAAAGAAATCAGATTGATTGTGTATTTTACGAAACATAAAAAACGCTTTAAGCCATTTAAGCTGAAATAATATTGTAACTGAAAAGTTTTTTTTTGTCTACTAAAAGGCGAAGAAATATTTCTGCAATTTGTTGAAAAATACATGTTGTTTTGCAGTTACATTAAGGAGTTCATAGAAATTAAAATCAGATGGGAAACATTTCAATACATAATACCAGATATACCATATATTCAGATTTATTAAATTTAAAAGAAATTCAAACTAGTATTAATAGATCATAATAATAAGGAAATCACATGATTTACTTTTAACTACATTTGATTTAACAGTCTAGTAGTGCTATTAAAAATCGATTACCATGTATAAAACACGTTTCATTTGTCATAAACTTTTAATACCTTTAGCTTTGTTTAGTTGAAGGCAGTATGTGAAGTGTGACGACCCTTGAACTACCCTAATGTATATCATTACAACAAAAAAGAAAAACTCACCTACTACTGTTTGAACATGTTTATACAGATTACTTTGAATTAAAATGCTTAAAAGGTACTTTACGAAAACATGTTACGAGTACATGTAACAACACTACCCTTAAAATTAAATGGGGGATAAGACAGACACAAAACGCTTTATAAATTTTCAAGCATTACAAAACATTTATTCTAAGAATTAGAGCACATACGGAGCACAATACACAACAATAAGCCGTAAAATTACAACCTGACAGTGTGAATAAGTGTCTGTAAAGCTACTATATTGTCTGCATTTGGATGCTTTAATTTATTTAGTTGTACTCGACATAACATAGAGTTTTTAGAGGCTCATGAAAGGTGAGAAGACAAATATTTGAAAGGAAAATGGGAAAAAGTATCATCTGAGTGTTGAGAGGCAGAAGTGCAAAATATTTTGTTTTTGTTTTTATTTTTATTTGTTAAATATACTTGAAGCAAAAATTTACAAAAGAAGATCCCCAATGTTTATATTTTCTTAACTGAAGTCTAAAAGGCAGCTGTGCCATAACATTTCCCTTTTTTAGATATTTTAAGAATACAAGTGCTAAAAATTTAATACAATAAAATTGCTGCTAAAAGAGCGAGAGAGAGAAAAAAAAATAAAAACCAAAAAAAAATTATTTTAATTATATTATCCCGAAAATCCACTTACACTTTCTGCGAAGATCATGTTCCGGCCGGATGTGTATGGTATATTTACCATACTGTATAGGTTTTTATATCAAAGCTTATGTTTTTCTTTTAAAATTTCCTTGCCACTATATTTTGGGGAGAATAGATGGCATTTCTGTTGGTATTCAACGCATTATTGAAGCTGTAGTCTGTAGTAATAGTGCATGATATGTTCATATAATTTCATATATAATTGGTCAGGATTACGGCCTAGCTTCTCACATCACTCATGTTGTGTGTGATAATTTTATACATGGTGACGGGACCTACAATTTAAAGTCGACTCCAAACGGCAGATTTTCGAGAAACTTTTCATGCCAATTTTATTTATTCTCAGAGTTTTTGCCAGAATTCTGCTGAGAGGAAATCGCCGAAGACAAATTTTTTCATATTTTGTTTTGATGCCGGACCTGTGGTTTGAATTGTGGCCTTCACGCAAGAAAAATAGTTACACAATTGCAAAGTATTGCCAGAGAATCAAGCTGCATTTTTAAACGTTCGAATGACATGCAAGCTTGTATTTCTTCAGGAGATTGTAGATTATTCGAAGCTCTTTAGTAAAATAACCTATGAGAATTGAGTGTAGGTTATTATTTAGTCAGACCTAACTCAATATAATATTTTTTCACGCTTATACTCATCCGCTCATATGCTTTTTTGCCATAATTTTGTTTTCTTTTTTTGTACCTCGTACAGACAATCACGTAAATATTATCTTTTCTTATTTATCTTAAGTCTTACGGCATCCGTAAGACGGCGTAAATTCAAAGGCATTATTTTCACTTAAGGATGCGAGTTAATAAGATTATGAATACTTTTTTGTAACGCTAAATAAACTTATTAAAGCCTACAAACCCATCTCATGATTTTTATTCATAAAGCTTGAAGGCCTACATCTTACCACACGGTTTTTATTGAAGTTGTTTTATAATTTGCAAAAATCCTCCCTTTAGGGACTTCTTACAAATTACAACACACACAATGAGGTTAATAAAATATTAAATGTGGATTTATTTTCGTGTGTACTTTATGTACACTAAGTATGTATTTGAAATTGCTAAAAATTCATTGGTAGATATTTAATGGGATTCATTTGTAAGTTGAATTAGTTGTCATTAATTGAGTTTGCCAAATAACCATGGACGACCTCATGGGCATTGGAGCAATTGGCAACTGACCTTAATTTTCAGCGAACGTTGTGCCCTATTTCCGGATCGATGAGTGTGTGAACAAACAATATTGTCGATTGATATCCAAAGGCGTCCAATGCATTTCGAAAAAATCAGTGTTTGCTGTGGATGTTGGACTAGCGGCGTCATCAGTCTACACACCTTTGAGAACGACGTTAATCACAACATCACTATTAATAACGACCATCGATGATTACCAAAACCATTTGGCTTTAATTATATGACCCGTTCATGTGAACGGAACACCAATATTGTGCTATTTGACTCCGATAGACTTTTTCTTGTTGGATTTTCTTAACTCGCTGGTGGGTGTAACCGCAGATGTACATGGTCTTCCTAGACCGCAGAAAGTGAGAAGTGAAAAACCTCCATAACTTTATGACAAGAGCAGAGCACTGACACATGCAGCGAAAGGCAGTCTCTTCCTTCTCCTCAGACCCACAGCTCCTTCAAAAGTCATATCCAGGAATGCCGAGTCTACCGGCATGTCTACAAAAAAAAAAAATATCAATATTGTACGATGGAAAGCCATGCTATTTATGGACAAAAGCGATTCAGTTCTCTTTTTATCAATAAGAGTCCAACAGCGTGTAGCAATGTTCCTATATACCATGTAACATGTCGAGGATTGCGAGCTCCATACCTATAATAGGTCATGCAATTTTCAACGATATCTCACAGTCCCGGAACCCATATAAGAGATACCTTTGAAGGATTAAAAGTTTTCTTGAGAAATTCTTTACATAAAGTGACGAGGGCAGACGCTCAAACTACGTTCATTGAGTACTTAATCGCAGCCTAACTGTCAGAGTATGAAGAGATTTTCAGATACCTGTTATATTTTCTTAGATGTATTCATTTAATATTTTTATAGGAGGTGACACGCCCATTACAGCAAGTCTGCCCATTTTGTTCATATAGATGTCAAAGTTGTCCATACACAATTTGAGGAATCTAGCTGTTGCAGTTCTTGCAGTACTTATTGGATACGTGGGCGTGGCACCTCGCGTACTTGAAATTTTAAAATACATACAGGAAGGTACTGTTAAAATTTCAAGAAAAACGGTCCAGCCGTTTAGCCGTCTATAGGCTTCAAACAAGCAAACCCACAAACAAATAAACACACATTCATTTTTGTATTCATATATAGATGTAAAATTCATTAAAAAAATTACTTGTGTGACGTATGAGTGATATCTAATTCCATTAAGTTTCATACGTCAAAAAATCATCGATTTTTTTATTGCATACTTGTCAGGGTAACTAGTAGTTGTAGTAGATGTAGTAGATTTATTATGATGCGTATGAGTAATATATTTCAAATGCAATTAAATATTAAGTATGTAGTATATGTGGGCGTCATCTATAAACTTCAAACATACAAACATACAAACAAACACACATTCATTTTTATATATAAGATGTGCCTTGGAACACCAAAAACTCATTTTGTAACTATGTGTGTACACTGTACAACTCTTTTTTTTCCATTTTTTTGTCTACAAAACTATAAATAAATAAAAACAAATTATTGACTAAAAGGTCTTCAATGAACTGTATTGATTTTGTTAAAAGTTCCAAGAGTTTTTCAATGCATTTCGGTAACAGAAATTAAACAAAGAATGTTCAAGCGTGAAGGTCTCCAATTGGCGGAAAATTAATTTCGTTTATCAATTCACAAGTTGTACCTTTAATACAACAAGTGAAAAAAAGTATTCTTTAAAGCCTACATTATACGGCGAAAAGTTTAATCATGTTGTTAAATTTCACAATCCCTAATGGGTTTTTCACCATTTTTTTGGTTTGGATAATTTTAAAGAAAAAAATCCTTTTAAATGTTTCATTAACACAATATGCGACATGTTCTTGTACCTAAAAATAAAGCAAAGAAAAAAAAATATGCGAAGGTTTGTACTTAAATAAATGAGGTTTTTATTGATGTTAACAGAAGCGTCATGGCAAAAGTAATTACTTTTTGCTTAAAAAAACAAAAATATTTTCATGAATATCAAGCTCAGAAAAGCCTTTAAAAGCTTAAGAAAATGTATGCAATGAACACAGGTGAACATGTTTTTACATAATAATTACAATTAACATCACTAATAAAGCCAAGCTAAAGTGTAGTTAAGTTAAGATTTAAACTAACTACTCTGAACTATACGGATAATTAAAATTTTGTAAACTTTTTGGGCTGAAGAAGTCATTGGTCCACATGTCCATGATCTTATTGTCAATGGTAAACGGTATAGGAACACGATTAGGTGGTTTTTCTTCCGTCAATTATCGGTGATCACCAATTTTGGCATTTTTTTTCTATCACTTCGGCCGATATCTTAGCAATCGCCGTTGTAATGCTGTCTTACTGTACTGTATTGGAATCGAGGCTGTCTTGTCCCTCTAGATAGCAGACTTCACATAACTCAAAAAAAAAATAAAATTGTTTTTTATTACAAACCTTAAGATTTGTACAAAAAAAATCCTGAAGGATCACTGGCTGCTTCACTTCACTGACTGTAGCTTTTTGAAGGAGTCTGGCCGAATGATGCCGCCAGCACAGAAAGGCTGTATTCAACATCAAATCTGTTTGAGTGAAAAAAAAGTTTCATCGCTGAATATGGCAATGAGTATTAAAAAAGTTGAGTAGATTCATATCATACTCATAATTTCTAATTCATTCATACTTATTTTAATATCATACTCATACTATTAATATTCAAAGTTTGAAGTACTCATCGTACTCATACTTAAAAATACGCATGATGTTGTTGATTTCGACTCTCCTTTACTCAACATTTACAAGAATCAAGAAATAAGTATGATTCGCGTAGGTATACTACAATACTTATTTATGAGTATTATAAATATTTTTCTAAATTTATGAATCTAAATGAGTATTTCGAATGTAATGAGTTTGATGTCAAGGTTGTACTTGTAAATCAACGTTGTAGTAAGTACGAATGAATTAGAGTAGTTGAATTTTAATACTGTTGACTCACTCATACTCAAAATTTCATGAATACTTATGAGTAGCGAGAAAACGATTCATTGCTAATCTCTGATATATATGTACATCTAATATTGGAAACCTCATTCCTACAGAAACTATAACGGAAAGAAGAGGAAAGCAGTGTTCAGATTTTTTGCCATTCTTCGGTATTTGGACCCCATACTTTGTAAACAGAACATGCTTCACAGGGGTGAATTGGACAGAATCTACAATGTTTTAAAACTATCGGAATGGCTGAGGAATTGTACTATTTGGTTAAAGAGTATCGTAATATATATGTACTCTTCTTCGCGTTTGTCAATTTAGCATAACCTAGCCAATGCTATTAAGAATGCAATCGTAAATTTTACTAAGAATTTGTCAAATTACCACATGTCAGCAATATTTAAAAAAAAAATTAAATTCAATATTTTTATTCAGTTTGTAGAAACATACCATGTAGTTACACAAAATTAAATTTTTGCTTCACATTTTAATGCAGCAGTAATTTAAAGTTATTTTTTTAGGGCGCTAAAACTAAACGAAACAAAAACAAAAAAAACAAAAAAAAGAAATTTAAATTTGCATTTATAACAAAGTGCCAATTTGTTTAGAAATTCAAACGTACATATAAATTATTCTGAAACGGGTATGAGCAAAAGTGTCGACATGAAACAAGTAAACCATGTTGAAAAATCACAACTTTTACGGGCTTTTATTTGAATAAATTTTGTTTTTAGTTTTCTCATCAGAACAGTTGGCAAAATTTAAACAAACATGAAACATTCAGTTTTTGTTTTTGTTTCGTTCTTTCTGTAATATAAACAGAAATACAAAAAAAAAGAGAAAAATATGTTTTTAAATAATGCAAAGAGTTTTATTCATGCACTTGACGATATTGTTGAAACTTTAGTTGTTTATTGCCTTTATGTTTTAAATATGAACCGCAACAAATATGCCATGGTTATGGTTATTTATAGGCCCAAAAAACACTTCAGCTGTAAAATATTTCATGTTAAATTTATGTTTTCAAGGACAAACTCATAAAAACTTTTATAACAAAAAAAGCAAAAAAAAAATCTAAAAATAAAAATAAAACATTCTTTGAGGTCTGTGGCCTAACCATTTTTAGGATTTGTCTTTAGGCTTCAAAATAAACAAAAAACTTTTAAAATATTTCAAGAAATTAAAAATAATTTTAAATTTGTCATCGAGGAAAATACTGGTAATGAATAAAGTTTAACAATAAATTCAGGTTTGTATTCCAACAGGGAAGTCGCCGTAAGGCCACGGTTCAAAAACCAGTTCAGACAAACAAAACGAAATATGAAAAAATATTTCTTCTGCTACTTCCTCTCAGCATATTTCTGGCAAAAACTCTGTGAGTAAATAAAATTGCCCTGAAAAGTTTCTCAAAGATCTGTCGTTCGGAGTCCATTTTAAACTTTAAGTCCCGCCACTCATGTATAAAATTAACGCACACAACATGAGTGGTGTGAGAAGCTAGGTTGTAAGCCTGACAGAAGGGTTGGGGGAGTTTGAGATGAGTTTTATACTTTCTGTTACATATGTTGCGAATGCCTGGATTACTTCGATTATGCGTTGGATAGTATTTCGTTAACTAGAGTTTGTTTATTTGATTTGTTAAAACCTTTCAACATCAAATGGAAAACTGAAATAATGACAGTTGCTGTTAAAAAACAACAATTCTAAAACATTAGCTAATGTAGTAAAGGGCATTAGACTCTTGCTCAAATATACAGATCTCTATTTCATTTAATTTTTTTAGTCTAGAGAAACTATCTTTTAAAACGACAACTGATTATTCTTTTATTGTTAGTAAATAAAGCAATTTATTTTAATTATTAAATTCCATACTTACATACTTTTTTTCCGTTTTGAGTTTTTTCCACTGCCAGTTTTTATTTCCACATGTTGTCTTTACCATATTTACAATATTTTTTTTTCGCACTGTACACTTGCGATATGGTAATGGTGAGTATTTAATGATTAGAAGCAAGTACGTAAGTAAGCTTTTGTCTTTTAATTCATAGATTATCATCTAACATGATGCTGCCAGTATGTAGAATGCTGGTAATCATGATTAAAAAATATGTTTTCTTCATTTTTTTTATAATTTTTTTTGTATTTTTTGCTGACTTATCTTAATTTTCTTTTCTTTTCTTTTTTTTTGTTTTTTGTTCGCAGGCTTGTATTGCAAACAATGACAAAAATGTTTTGACGTACATGGGTTTTTTTTGTTTTTTTGGTGACAGTGATAAATCATCATTAGATTACAGCATAAGCAAAAACGATTGTAGTCGTTTTAAGCCATTGTAAGCTCGTTCTATTCATAGGAAAATAAATTTTTTGTATAAAAAAATAAATTTTTAGAATATTCTCAGTTACATAGATTAAATTTAAAGAGAACGATATAAAGTTTCTTAAATATCAATCTGCAATACTTGTATAATTATTTTGTATATATCAGTCCAATTTGCTGTTCTGGTGCCAATGTTCACATTTCTTCTTAAGATTTTCACGATACTATCAGCTCTCTTCTACATAAAAATTTGTATGACTTGTATTGCCACCTTAAAAACTAAAGGGTATCCAAAATTGTGTCATCGTTTTAAATTCAACAAAAAAAGTGCTTTTTTCGGATATTAAAATGAGAAATGAAAAATAATGTCGATCATGTGACCCACCCAGTACTTTAAGAAAATTATGAATCACGTGTTTTAAAACATTGTGGTTGATATCTGCTTGATCAAATTGGTTTTAAACTCTTCAAACTCTTGTTGTGGGATTATTGCTGTACAGTATCGATTTAAAAAAAACCCATAAAAGAATTAGCAAGTCGCTCAATACTGGCAGCCAGTTTACCCCTCCCCTATGGCAAATAATGAGATTTTTCGAACTTTTCTTTCAAAAGATCCATTGCTTCGCTTGCTGTGTGAAAAGTACCACCATCCTGTTGAAACCACATATTCACATACATAATATATTGCAACCCTTCAGTCAGGACTACAACCTAGTTTCTCACACCATTTATGTTGTGTGTGTTAATTTTACACATGAGTGTCGGGGCCTACAGTTTAAAGTCGACTCCGAATGATAGATTTTTTGAGAAACGTTTTATTTACTCTCAGAGTTTTTGGCAGAAAGGTGCTGAAAGGAAGAAATATTTTTTTTTAATATTTCGTTTTGATGTTTCGCATGCTTGTTGAACCTCTCCCTTACGTCTAATAAGCCAACACACTACCTATAAGACTGCGGCGAACACATATTTTCTACGTCAAAATCATTAATTTTCCACAACAAAAAAGTTTCAAATAATCTCCCTGTAAAGATTTCCATAGACCGTAATTTATATTCAAAAAAAAAAACATATGGTTTGATGATTTCTACGGACCACAAACCACACCAAACCGTAACTTTTTGTGGATGTAATAGTTGCTCTAAGATAGCTATTAGATTCTTTTCACCCCAATTGCGGCAATCCGGATAGTTGACGTACCCATTGAGTTGTTAAAACCAAATTTAATTTTCTTCTTGTTTTTTTGGTGGCCCTAAAATGATTTGCAGATATAATGCGTGGTTAGATGGTTTTAATTCTTGGGTCAGCTGGATCTTGTTTAATAATATGGATCGTTTGATGTTTGGTTGATGCGATATTTGGATATTCTTTAACACTTTTTCTCACAGCTCCTCTATTCTTGGTTAAACGACCACTACGTTGATAGATTCTGTTTCTGTTATCATGAACGGATCCGGTTTCTTTAAATTTCTCAACCATTAGCTTCATGGTACTGAATTTTGTTTCAAATTTACCGAATGCTTCTTGAAAACTCATAATATTTTTAAAAAATCTTTTACCAATAAAAAACATATTGTTAAGAAAATGGAAATGGTGTTATTAAAATGATAAACAAAAGCATCAATATAAAATAAGGTGATAAACAAAGTAAACAAATAGGCAACAACAATACTACAAGGACAAACGTAAACAAAATACACAAACAACAATAACGTAAACAATATGTTTACATTTATAATGATTTCTCGAAGGCAAAGTCAGAAATAATTCAATCAGTCTTGTGTGTAGACGCGTTGCATGTGAAGATAATAATTGTGGTTTGAAGATCTGCGCTGTAGAGATCTAACGAACAATTGTTATTGTGTACGTGGAAGAGTGTAAAGAAGAATAACAATTATAGCAAATTGTTGTTGTTTAAATCAAGTCGCGAAGAATGGTACACGAAATTGTGCGAACAATAAAGACTTTAATTGAAACTTAATATAAATTTATTTTTATTTTCATTTGCAATATACGAAGTGAAATTTTAAACATTTTTAAAAGGGTAAAAACATAACAATATTATAACTTCGAGTAACGTTCCATACTAACTAACCGGAATGTATTTAAAATCTGAAATTAACAATTTTGGAACCAAAATTCCAAATAGAAAGAATATGACAACAAAATCAAATTGATGACACAATTCGTGACTTTTAAACGTAGTTGCTATTACTGCAATAGCGCAATGACAAAACTTAAAAATGCTAATGTTAGTGCTTTAAATAGTATAAACAATAACATAAAAGTGTTTGCCATATAATACATAGTTTCTAGGACCGCAATAATCAAAAATATTTAAATGAAATACAAAAGATCATAACAATTTATAGAGACAATTGGTAGTAAATAATATCCGGAGTTGTTAACCATGCAAATATAACAAGAAATATCTACATTATAACATGCATTAAATTATAATAATAATAATAATGTTTTATTATATATTATTTACTTTAATTCCTTTGAAATCCTTTATATTACAAAATTTTATTGTCTGCTGTTTTGCATGAGTAATTTGTTATCATATAGTAGAGAGCTGTACATACCGTGTGTTAATTCATTATCATCATAAATTTACGCAATTACCGGCATTTGCATGATTGGCGCCATACAAATTTTACGCTGACAACATTGAAATGAAATATTTTTTTATTAGCAATTCCACAAAAACAATAGAGTGACTGGGAAAAATGTTAAAAGGGAAGGACAAATTTTCTAACACAATCGGGCGCATGTTATAATAACAAACAAATTTACATACACATTTTGTCATTATCATGTAAATGTAAATTTTGTCAGTACATTGTCAAGGAAAACAATACAATGACTAGAGTGTTTATTTTGTATTCTCCAGCAGGGAATTTAATTAATAGATTCATTTCTTATTGGAAATTTGTTTATATCCAGCAGATTATTATGTTTTGCTTATTGCTTATAATTTATAATAATTTAAAATTTTATTTTTTATTTAAATAGGGTAATTAAAATCTACACTTTCAGGAAATATCAAATTGAGTTCTTAGAACTTAACAATAAATTTTCAATAAATTTATATAATGATGTATGAAAATATTTTAAAACTATAGAAAATGTATAATTTTCCATGTAGGTAGGTCCATATATGTACATAACACATTGCTTACATTACTTGTTTAACGGGTGGTACATCCGAAACAATCCCTATTAACATCAAGAATCCAGTGAAATTCTGTCGGTATATGTATACGCACAATATGATTTGGGAAAGCACAACGCATCTGTGCTAGATCTATGTCCTAATATTACTCACTGAAAGCTTTCATTATCAACAGACATTGTTAATAAAAAGAGCGAAATTTGGTCAAAGAAAATAATTATATGATAAAGAATAAATGAGCTTCATCGATTCGACAAACAGTAACCATTCAGGGTTAAAGTGTTCGTCGATTCAACGAAGAGTAACCTTAATGTACACAGAATGAAAAGGAACCGTCCAGGGTTAAAGATTTTATTGAATTTGATTTCCTGTGACATAATAATTATCTAATTGGTTATTACAACCCTTCAGCCAAGTTTACAACCTAGATTCTCACACCACTTATGTTGAGATATCTAACCTCGGGATGGAATCTCACCGTCTAATACGCCAACACACTTTCTATTAGACTACGGCGACTTCACTAGCTCCTAATACATACCAAATAAATTGTAAGGGCCATTATTACAACTAAACTATAACTAAGTGGACAATAAAATAGAAGTGAGCGTTAAGCTAAAGGGATGATCATCGTACCTCTGACTTTTAAGTTTATGTTTGAACTTGCAATATTATATATTACCTTCAATATGGCAATTTCAAATATAAACAAAGACAAGAAAAAACAGAAACTCGTCGTTGCCACGTTAAAAAAAACTTGTTTAATTGTGCAGTGTTAGCGGCATTGCTCCGGCATTGCCATATTTTTGGAAAAGTTAACTTTATTTTATCATTTGGTTATACTAACGAAAAGAAGTTAAAGGTGACTTTAAAGTTCACTTTAGCTAAAGTTGTCTTTTACTAAACCCAACTTTAACGGCAAGTGGTAATAATGGCCTTAAATATCCTTTTTATATATTCAGTGTAAAAGTTTTAATAAAAATTAAAATATTATATGAATATACGATTGATGAGTGATGTGTTTCCTCTCCCACTTAACTTAACATCACTACTTTCCATCCATTCTTTCTAGAATGAATACATTGGAATTCATTACCCTCAACCGCTTTTCCATTTGCTAGTATTGTTACATAGGTCGTCAAACCAAATTACCTACGTTTTGTATAGATAAACTTGTCACGAGCGATTTACTTACGACTACTTTTTGCTGAAAATAGAAGTGAAAGCTATACATTAAACAAATTAATTAGTAAACTATCAAGAACAAAGAATTCATACATATGTATACATTTTACATCTCTAGGTAGGTACATATTAAACAAACCTCAACTCATTTAGTTTTTACATCCTAATGAAATTCGTTTTATGATGGTGTTGGGCATCATTTGAAACTTAATGTCACTACAATAAATAAATTGAGTTTACCCTGCCTATTGCCGAATCAACCAACATAAAAATAATTTAATAGTAATTTATTATATTGAAATATCTCATAAATTTTATTATTTATTATATTAAAACATAAATAAATTAAAATTTGTGTGTTAATTAAATGTGTTGTATGGAGCATCTGTATGGAGCATCTGCTGCTTAAATTATTCTTCTCATTCTTTTCAATAGCAATAAAGTCTGGAGATTAATTGCCAAAATTTAGCTGCTATGGCAATTGTTATTGTTCAAGTTAATGAAAAATCTTTTATTCAAAATAATTAGAAAATATAAAACTTAAAATGTGAGATTTATGTGGGATCCTAATGTTAGTAAATATTTATGCAAACATTAATTGTCAGTTGGTAAAAAGTAGTGATGGCAAAATTCACTTTAGTTATTCGAATAATATACAATATGGTTAAGAAATTCTAGTCGCCGTAGTATGGTAGTTAGTGTGTTGACTTATTAGACGTGAGGCCATCAGAAATCTCCAACAAAACGAAATATGAAAAAATATTTCTTCGGCGACTTCCTCTCTGCAGATTTATGACAAGAACCCTGAGAGTAAATAAAATGTGAAATGTTTCTCAAAAAATCTGTCCAAGTGGAAGAAAAGTCATATTCTATTACGTTTTATTATTCTCTTTAAAAAATTGTCAACATTTTGTAATTATTTTTTTTATCATCTATTAAGTTTAATTACTCAGCCACTAGCAAACTGTCCTAACTATCATTTTCGCTTACACAGAAAAGCATAAAAAATCGTATAGGATTCTTAGCACCGTTTCATTCAAAAAAATGTCCGCACAAATGAAGTCTTTTCATAGTTAACATGAGCAAATACCCTCCGGTATTGATTTAGGTATTTATGATTTTACACTTTTGAGCTGCACTTATGCTATACAAACAAGAATTATTTAATAAAGGTGTGTAAAAAAGAACTTAAAATGGCATAAAATGTTGCTTTACACTATGAATAGAATTATTTAAAATGTTTATGTTTAAGACTTTGTGTACAAAGACTTAAAGGCAAAGACACCTTCCAAATTATCGTATTTTAGATAAAATTTTAAAAATTTTTTTTTTTAAGCTGGAAAATTAAAACTATTAAAACGTATACATACAAAGGGTGTCTCAGTCAGAAAGCGCATATATGCACGTAATATTTCCATAAATTTTTCGTAGAGCTATAGCTGCACTTCACAGATGACGCACTGAATTTTGGATTTTAGTACAGTTTAAATTCATTCTTACATAGATAATCGAGCATACACTTAATCAATTTTTATGTTTAGCTTCCATCAAAAGATGTTTACATCCTTTCGGATGCGGATTTTGCTGCATTCTTGATTTGACAGCTTTGATGACTTGCAGCTATCGAACTAGACGTGGGCTTTCTGACCGGCAGAGTTCTCCTCAAAAAATGTTATCCCTAACAGGCGGAAAATTTATGATACAGACATAATTGGTCTTCACAACCCTTTAGTCAGGTTGACAACCTAGTTTATCACGATATACGCTTGATGTTATTATATTATATTTCATAAGTCATGTGGTAGTAACATATATTTTTAATTATTCTGAATGAGTGTGTTCAATATTGTAACAATAGCAGGGGGCATAACTAAGTATGTAATCAATAAATATTCTCTAAACGAAATCGCTTAAAATAACAATTTTTTCATGTGGTTTTATATTGTTACATACATACCTTTTAAAAACGTTTAAAATATGAGTTCGTAGATTGCAAATAATATAAAAATAAATTTATGTTTAGTTTAATTAAATTCTTTACTGTTCGCACATTTCCGTGTGCCACTGTTCGTAACTTGATGTATTTATTCTTCTTTATACTCAAACAATAACAAATAATAATAATTTTTCGACAGATCTTTATAACGGAGATCTTCAAACCACGATTATTCTCTTCACACTCAACGCGTCTTCACACAAGACTGCCTTAATTTTTATTGACTCCGTTGCCTGCTTTGTCTTGCCTTTTATATGCCAACGTAAGCAGTCTGGTGAATGATCTTGAAGTCGAATATTCGTGGCTTCGCCTTTTGGACATCTTGGTAAGTGTAAACATCGTTTTCTCATTTTTTTTTGTTTGTGCATATTCGTTTACATTTATTCTTGCAGTTTTTATTGTTGCATTTTTGTTTACTGGTTTATCACTTTTTTATACTGGTGTTTTGTTGGTATATTTTATCATGTAAGCAAGTTCGTTGTTTTTGTTTTTGTTGCGTTTGTTTACAATTTAAACGATGTGAAAGCAAAACACCATTTTCATTTTGGTAACAATATATAATATCGTCGGCCTACAATTGGTAATTGTTATAAGAATCTTATGTAATTGGTCTAGAATGACATACTGCAAGAGAAATATTTTTTATGGAATGAATAAATTCTGTTGCTTTTATTTAGTGTTTAATACGTGTTCATTTATTTGGCATTATACTGTGGTACAATTTCTTATTTTTTTTTTGTTAATCTTAGCCTTTTTGAAATAATAACTGACATTGAACAGAGGACATTATAGAATTTGTAGTTTTACATTGTGTGACCCTAATCTGCATATCAGGCACATCAAAAAAGAGTTAAACTGCATGCACAAGTAAACCCCAGATTGAAAATAAAAAATAGTTTGTGCTTTTTCTGTTATTTTTCTTCTTCTTCTTAAATAACAATTTATACAGAAGCATGTCCATAAAATAAATATTTGCATACAAGGTACGTATCTAAAGTAAATTCTATTTTTGCTATTTTTTAAATAAATTTCACATGTTTTCTAGTTTTTATATTATTTTTGTTGTTATAAAAAATTTACATACAAGTTTGATAAGCAAGCTGGCACATTCATATAATTTATGGAACGACATTCAGCCCTTAAGATGATGATGCATGAACGTATTGAAAAGTATTAAAGCAACATGAATTGTATGCAGGATACCAAAAAAAAAAGAAGACTTTTAAAGCAAAAAAATTTTTTTTTTCAATTCCCACCTCTTTCTTGATTTTTCTATTAAAAGCAAATAAATTGATGTAAGTACTCTTTTAAGCCCTTGCATTCCCTTTTTAATTTTCATGTTAAATAATAGAGATTTTATAGAAAATTTTAAAATAGAACTTCAAGATCAAATGCAGCATGCATGATCATTAAAGCATTAAAATCATTATCAATCTTTAATCAAATCCGTAACATTGGCAAATAATTAAAACTAACATGTACCTGTGTAATGAAGGGGGATCTGAGAAATATCAATACGGTGGTGAGTCAATTAATCCGTCAATTTTCCCGCTTCTTTAGTGAAAAACAAACTTTGTATGAAATAGCGCTCGCGGAAAACTATATTTAATTTTCCTTAACACATGTGTTTTATTCATAAAGTCGTGACCTGCTTTGACTAATTTTTGAATTAAAAACTAAAAAAGCATGGCGCTCATTACATAGCGTAACGAAAGCTCCTTGCTTATTTCAAAGGAAGTAGGGGCCGACGATGTCTTTACCCTGAACATGACAATTTTGCTTAGCGTCGTAGCCATTTTAACGGAAATGAGCTTCACTTTCCGCGCGCGGTAATCGCCTTAACGAGAAAACGCAATTGGTGGATATATTCGAGTTCACAAGTTCAATAAACAATCGATCAAGATTCGTACGTCGACGAAACGTAAGATCTAGAGAAAAAACCGTAGCTGTACTTGAGATTATGCAACAGAACTGGATCGATTGGCTCCTCTAACAAGAAATTAGCCTTTCGCAAATCTCAACTTGGCGAAGTTTGTATCGTGACTTGAGCATGTATTCACTGACATAGACAAGGACGTACTCTGAAGCAGTTTGCAACTGACGCTAATTTTCATTAAAAAATTCATCTTCAGCGATGAAAATCATTTCTGGGTCAATGGGGACGTGAACAAACAAAATTGTTGAATTTGGGACGATACCAATCGGCATGAAGTCCATTCATTGCCTTATGTGAATTTGGAACTGTTACGGCCATCAGCCCATATTTCTTTGAGAACGACGTTGTGATTTCACACAGCTCTTGCCTCATTGGATAGTCTGAACCAACGTTTTATAGGCATGATGCTCTCACATGGAAGTAATGTGAACAGACCTTCAGTGGCCGAGATCTTGCAATTTGATCCAGTTAGATTTTGTAGTGTGGGTTTCTCTAGTATATGTATGTAAATAAGCACAAACCGTAGCTTATAGTTTAGCGTTTAATTCAAAAAATATTTTGAATAAAAATTTTGTATAAAAAATGCACATGTGTTGTAAGCAATGTGACTGTCTGACTGTGATAAAGTTTTTTAATTTTAATTAATATTACAATATATTGTATGTATTGTAAAACTTTACAGTATACACCACATTAAAAAACAACTGAAAAACAAAAACCTAATTCGTGACTACACACATCGCATATTCGGATTCGTTTTCCATTTGCATAGTATTTGTTGAACAGGCATGCGACAGTTTTATTAAACAACTTTTCCAGACGATGTCTGACACGAATTCATTTAAATAAATTATTATTTTGAATTTCTGCATTACAAGAAAAAAATAAATATATTTAACATACCTACACACATATCAAATTGTCATCTATTTTTAAGCCTTTTCACAACCATCGTCTAATTATACTGCATATGTTTTATTTTAAAATTTCAACACCTAATGTATGTAGTATGAAAATCAATACTTTTTTCTTAATAAAATATGAGATTATAAGTGGATGATGTGTGTCAACATGGTTGAGTATAAACCCGGACAAGGCTACAGTAGAATCATGAACCGGAAAAATGCAGGCAACTCCTGAGTGAAATAATTCCACGAAAATTGGGCATAAAATGAGAGAGAATTTCAGCAAAGACCACTAATTTTTCACTGAATATGGTCAAATATGATGCCTATCAGAGATCAGCATTGAGTATTCAAAAAGATGAGTAGGTTCGAATAATACTCATAATTTCTAATACTTATACGCATTCATACTTATTTTAATATCATACTCATACTACTCATATTCAAAGTTTGAAGTACCTATCGTATTCATACTTAACAATACGCATGATGTTGTTGATTTAGACTCTGCTTTACACAACATTTACAAGAATCACAAAGGAAGTATGATTCGCGAGCGAACACTACAATACTCACTAGAAGGTTGCGTGTTTGATTTGCTTGCTAACTTTGTCCTTTTCTTTATCCTTTTTTAGTAAATGCAATAACAACTAAGACTGTAGATTTTGGTGAATGGTGAATATGGTCAAATATGATGCGTATCAGAGATCAGCAATGAGTATTCAAAAAGATGAGTAGGTTCGAATAATACTCATAATTTCTAATACTTATACGCATTCATACTTATTTTAATATCATACTCATACTACTCATATTCAAAGTTTGAAGTACCTATCGTACTCATACTTAACAATACGCATGATGTTGTTGATTTAGACTCTGCTTTACACAACATTTACAAGAATCACAAATGAAGTATGATTCGCGTACGAACACTACAATACTCACTAGAAGGTTGTGTGTTTGATTTGCTTGCTAACTTTGTCCTTTTCTTTATCCTTTTTTAGTATTCGAATCACTCGAATCATTTATGAGTATTATAAGTATTTTTCTAAATTTATAAATCTGAATGAAAAAACATATTTCGAATTGTAGTTTGATGTCTACGTTGTACGCATAGTCATTGCAACCAGTACCGATAAATCAATGTTGTAGTGAGTACGAATGAATCAGAGTACATAGTTGAATTTCAATACTGTTGACTCATTCATACTCAAAATTTCATGAGTACTTATGAGTAGCGAAAAAACGATTCTTTGCTGATCTGTGGTGAATATATAGTACGATACGTAAACAATGTTTTAAACAATATTCCTGGTAACGTAAGGCATATCTGTCTTAAAGTAAACAATTGTTAACTTAATTTTTTTTACAATTAATTCCTTAAGTTAAATTTAAGGATTGCTAAAAAAAATGTTTTTTATTCCTCTTTAACAAGGAAGCGAAGGAATTGTATTGCTGCGGTAGTCCATCCAACATAATTTATAGCATTTCCTTCAGCTGCCACCATCTTTTTTTTTAAAGCAGCATGTCTTGTATTTCTTCTACTGCCAGGATTTTCTAACGTTTAATTTATAACTGAACCCTATAAAATGCTTCTACCAAAAGATACAACCACATGGCCCTCCCATAATTTCGAATTATAAAAAAAGGAAGTTTTACAGCCCTTGTTTATGCTTCATAAAAACACTTCATTGTAGCCATTTAAGGCAAACAATATAAACGCTTTTGTATGTTTCTGTAACAGATGCAGATTTAGTAAATTTATAGTTTAATTCAATTTTATTCCTTACTTTTCAACTGTTTCTAGACAATTTTCTTTTTGTTTTGCTTTCACAATTGTTTTCATTCCATTGAACAAAAGGTTTTAGTTTTTAGTTTTTTTTTCTACTATTCCCCACTATATCGATCTTATATTTTTTCTCTCTCTCTCTTTGAACTACGCTTTTTAATTGGGAAAAAATAAAAAATCATTGGAAATCCTTTGATTTTTAACTATTGCTTCTGTTACTTACAACACATTGTGTAAATTCTACAAAAGCTTTCACTAGAATTTAATCATGGCCAATAGGCGAAGTAATTTGTTTAAAAATCTCTAAATTTATTTAACCAAATGGAAATGTTTTTAATTAAAAACATTAAGTTTTTCTATTTTAATTTGGCCAAAATCAATGGATTTTTATGACATTTCGTAAATTAATTTTTAATTAAACACTTTGCACAGAAATATACTTTGTGAACGACAGAGTAATAGTGGAAGACTTTTTTGGTGAGATGAAAACGAAATTAATTGTATAGAATCGTATTGGCGAAAACCAGGACAAATTTTATAAACAAAACATGTCACATTAACTTAAAAGTTAGGCAGTGAATCTATGAAGGTATAGGATTGCATGACATGCCATTGCTAAGAATAGTTCGGAAAAGAGGTATTGTCCGTACTCTCGGAAATTTGCATACTTGTGGAAACAGCCTCAAATGGCATGTACCTGCGACGTACAGTAGCTATAATTACTGCCAAAGAAGACTATGCTAAATACTTGTCGCAGAACAAACATAAAATATATTAATTACTCATCTTTGCTTATATTTCGATAACAGTACATATTACCATGAATATAGTAAACTGTTGTTGTAAACAAAATCTCATTTTCGATTTGCTTGACCAAATATCAAACCACAGTTTAGGTGTAGTACTTATGATATATTTATTAATACCAGCTAAGCAGTGAGTTTTTCGTTAAATTAAAATACAACAAAGTGTACGTGAGATATCATTGACATTTCTCATACGTTTGAAAAACCTCTTCATGGCATTATATGTGGAGTATAAACTCGTTCAAATGTCTGCCACAGCTTCTCAAAATATTCAATTTTATGTGACTTTGCCACTCATATCAGGCTGAATTTGTCTGATGGCATGCATTATGTTTGCTTTTTGATATGCTTTGTTCCACAACTCCAGAAGGTCTCACAAGAAAAACTCCGACGGTGTAAAATCACATGTTCTCTGTGGCCAGTTTACTTCACTTTCACATGAGATCACCGTATACTCAAATCGCCTTTGCAGAATATCCAATATGTCATGACCTTTGTGGTACATGGCGCCATTCTGTTAAAACCATATGTCGTTCATGTCCACATCATCCAATTCAGTGCGAATGAAGTTAGTGATCCTCTAGATATTGGGCTCGACATTGACCAATGACTCCGTCACACCAAAAAGTGATTTATTCAGAAAGCATTTCACGCTGTTGGATCTCATAAGGATTGTAATCGTCTCATATTCAAGAATTTTAATTGTTCACGTATACGTTCATCTACATCAATGAAAATTATTTCTCGATAAAAATTAGATTCAATTGCCAGCTGCCAACATTCAGTTTGAGAATACACATCGTTGCCAGTGCACACGCATTTTTCTACCATATTACGAATAGTCCTCTCAGTAGGACGAATGTAGGGTAAAACAGGCAATGCACCATTTTTAGAAACCAAATTTATTATTTTAACGTGTTATTAAATGGATGGATCAAATATCTTAGTTTATGGTCGTCCATGGAGATTTGTCAAAGACAGACTGAATAAACGGCAATTAATTAGACGAATGTAGCTGCAACAAGATAGTAGTTATCAGCTGTATAGACCGTCTATATTCTGTTATTTAGCCACATAATAAAAGTAAAATTTTCCTGACAACTTGCGTATAGATTTTGGTCCATCACATTGAGACCTTTTTTGATGATTGACCATTCAAATTGAGCGAATTTCAGCTTTTAACTTTCAATTTCATGAAGGCAATCAAGTTTTAATAATTTAATATTTAACTTGCATCGCTTGACTGTGTATAATGAGCATTACTCCATAATAGGATGTCAATTACTACTTGTGACATAACACCGTGGACATTTTTATGAGCCTGTATCGATTATAGTTCAGTACATCACTGATTTGTAATATCACCAGCTTATGACAGTGCCCTCCACTCTACGATTGTCGTATTAGTGGTATTAATTTATGAAATATTTATCATTCAACACCTCTGAACATATTATCATAAACATCGTGTTCAATATTATATTTTCCTAATCATTTGTAGTCAATTATTAGCATTAGTATTATAAGCTCTTTTGTAATTTAATAGGGGAAATCAACTCCATAAAATCCATGCCACTATAAAATTCATTTGCACATAAAGCGTATGACGTTGAAATATTTATCATTTCAATGACTAAGTAGTGATGATGGTGTATAGTCAAGTAAATAAATGTTCTGACTTACTGTCACCCCAAATACTTACATATATGCGTATTCAAGTCCTGTAAATGGACGTATGTATGTATGTGTTGGATGTGTGTGTACATAAAAATAATAAAAATATGACATGCTGACAAATATGTATGTAGTGTTATCGCATAAATGTCAAAAACAATGTACAATTCATTGTGCGTATTATGAATAGGGGTAAAACTATATGATGTGTAAAATGCAAAGTGAACCCTTTTATATGACACTTAAAATTGTAAATTCTTTTAAAGCAATTTTAAATATTTGAAAGATTAAAAGGTCCTTTAAAACATTGTATATGACAGAGAAATACTATTATTCAGCAAAAATCAATAACAAACCAAAGAGAAATTGAAAAAATAATGGACTTTCTAAAATATTTAATAAAACACACTAAACTGACGGCCGTATTATCAAATTAGCTGTCATTTATTCAATTCGTTTTGTCAATGTGTGTAGGGACTAATGCATTGATAATATAGTTCCAAGAGCATTTGACAACTGAAAAGTAAATTTTTAATAAGGCGGTAGAGTGGTCTGAATTATTATTACACTTTTGCGGCTCGGAATATTCTAATAAAAAAAAATTAAAACGATATATCAAAAGCATTGCCTTGAGTATCCTAACTAAAGTTCAGCGACTAGTATATTTTTATACACTGAGAAACAAAGTAAGTAAAGTAACAGTTTCCAATAATTCCATTACTAACTCTTGCTGTGGCTACTGCATTGATACACAACTGGTGAATGACACAGACCAGAGATCAGCAATGAGTATTCTGAAGTATTCATCGTACTCATACTTAACAATACGCATGATGTTGTTGATTTCGACTCTCCATGACTCAACATTTACAAGAATCACAAAATAAGTATGATTCGCGTATGAACCCTACAATACTCACTAGAAGGCTGTGTGTTTGCTTTGCTTGCTGTCTTCGGCTTTTTCTTTCTTCCAATTTTGTAAATGCAACAACAACTAAGACTGTAAATTTTTATTGATTGCACATTGTGCATTTTAGCTTTGATTAAACTATCGAAATATATTCGAAAACGCCGTAGTCTTGTGGATAGCGTGTTGGTTTATTAGATGAGAGCCATGGTTCAGCTCAGACATCTTGAACAAAACAAAATATGAAAACAAAAAATTTTTCTTTTTGGCTGAAAACCGCTGAGAAGTCGTTGTAGTTTTCAGATAAACTTTTTCATAGCAGGTTTATTTACTCTCAGAGTTTTTTCCAGAAATCTGCTGAGGGGAAGTCGCCGAAGAATTTTTATTTATTTTTCGTTTTGATGTCTGGCCCGGGGCTCGAACGCTGGCTTTACGTCTAATAAACGAATACACTACCTATTAGACTACGTCGACTACATATACATATAAACAAGTCCACTTTTTTGTTTTTGTAGCTTTTGTTTATCATTTTAACGTTAAAGGATGTAACACTATTTCCATTTTCGTAACAAATATTTTTTATTTCGGCAACGATATAACGATATTGATGAACACATAAACACAATATTTATGCAGAAAAACCAAACCTCTTGTATTTTATTGTACATATTTTGATCATAAACAACTTGGTTAGAAAGAACCCTTTTTATGTGAAATAGAAAAATTAAATATAAATTTAGTAACACTTAAGGAACTGTCAGTTACTGACAATAAGTAGTTTCCGCTGTGAGGAAAAGCATATCATTTTCAAATAGGTCTCATATTTTGCATATTTTCTTATATTATTTTTTCTTTTTTTAAAAACTTTGGCTCTTTCAAATTATTTTGCATATTTCGTATTGTAGAATGTTATAAAGAAACAAACAAATGTTATCGCTAAGGCATCTGCCATAAGCATTATATCCGTTTCATTTTGAAATACTGTCAAAAGCATTTTAAGAAACAAACAAAAAGGGGAATTTTATGGCAGTCAAACATGACATGGCTTGAAAACGCAAACAAAATATGTAAATTTTTTAAACGAGAAGAAAAACGAAAAGAAAAGAAAGCAAAAAATTAACTTATACGTAACGTAATATTATTTCGTAGTAGTTTCATACCCTCATCATTTGTAGACAACAATAATAAAGGCAAGTGTTTTAACTCAATGACACTTAATTTATAAACAGAATGTCGTTCATCAATAACAAGAAAAACTTTTGTGTTTTATTTTCACAACTTTGATGTTAAAAACCAAATGTGAGAAAGTTTTTATTCATTTGTAAACTCTTTTACTCATTAGTAGTATTATATATCGTTTACTTAAATGCCAATAGTTGTTACTTAAGCTATTTAAGGGCCATTATTACAACTTAACCGTTAAAGTTGGGTTTAGTTAAAGGTGACTTTAAAGTTCATTTCGTTATTTTAACCAAATGATAAAATAAAGTTAACATTTTCAAAAATATAGCAGTGCCGGAGCAATGTCGATAAAAGTGCTCAATCAAACAAGTTTTTTTTCTAACGCAGTGGCAACGACGTCCTTCGTTTTTTTTTTTTTTTTTGTTGTATATTCAAATTTTGTTTAAATTTGAAGTTGTCATATTGAAAATATTATATAATATGACAAGTTATAACATAAACTTAACTTGAGAAGTTACCGGCAGGATGATCCTCCCTTTAGCTTAACGCTCACTTCTATCTTTTTGTCCACTTATAATAATGAAAAACAATTTGTCTGTCCGCTAAAATCCTCCCTTTAGTTAACGGAAAGTTAAAGTCGATTCCGAACGATAGATTTTTTGAGAAACTTTCAATGGTAATGTATATACTCTTAGCATTTTTGCCAGAAATCTTCTTAGAGAAAGTCCTCGAAGAAATAGTTTTCATATTTCGTTTTGTTGAAGATGTCTGACCTGTGGTTTGAACAATAGCCTCAAGTACAATAAGCCAACCCACCACCTACTAGACCAGGACGACTTCGATTTGATACAAACAATCTGGAAAAGTTAGTCAGATTATCTACTGCGAGATACAACACCGAAATTCGAAGTGCTTGGGTCATACTCGAAAAAAATCATGTACAAAATATCGTCAAAATTTGATAACAAGATAGATAGGCTCAGAAGTACGTGGCAAAGAGTATTGTAGCGAAAAGTGAAAGATAGAACTGGTCATGAAGTAAGAAGTCATCGCTCTGGAAACAAATACATGCGATGAAACGCTAGAGGTAAGAAATCCTTTCTGAAGCTAACTCCACTGGATCGAATATGAAACGGGCAAGTGTCATCGCCTTTGTATACCAAGGCAGAGTTACAGAAAATACATAAAAGGCTCGGTTAACAGTGCAAAACCTGTTCAGTATTGGTTTCGACTTTAACTCAAATAACAATTTGAATTTACAGATAATGTCTCATATTATTGCCAGTGGATTATACAGAAAAGCACGTGGGTCAGAGATCAGCAATGAGTATTCAAAAAGATTAGTAGATTCGAATCATACTCATAATTTCCGATACTTATTTTAAGTAAAAGCTGTGAAAAATATATTCCGAACGATTACAGTGTCAACAATTTCTAATTGTGTAATGACATTAACTTGTAGTGGAGGAAATACAGACAATGTGGGACAAAATATAATATTTGGAAAAAAGAACACAATACATTGTCTTGACAGAAAATGGTAATGATGGAAACTTCTTGTTAAATTGTTATATTTTCTAGAGGGAGAAAGAGAAGTAACAGATTATGAGCTTTATAACCAAATTAAAATTTCCAAAGTTATAAACATTTAATAAGAATTTGTTTCATCGTAGATATTTTAACACAATATTTTCATATCTACCTACTTCCAAACCATTTAAAATTTTAATTCAAATTTAAAATTTTCCATTTTGCAGCATATTCGTTTTATTTTCTTCTATATATAAACAAACACTGCACATGTTTTCCTTTTTATTTAAGTTTTCTTTTAAGCATTTGTCCTTTTGATACGGAAAAAACTTTACCCACATAAGCCACTATTCTCATGTGTAGAACATGATTTTCCATTTTTTCATTTTCTTAAATTTTTTCCTTTCTTTTCTTTTCTTTTCTTTTCTTTGTTTTAACTAAAGACCAAAAAACAACGAATCATTATTATCATCTTGATAATCTTCGTTTTCTTGTCCCTTCTATCTGGACCATCTCAACGAAGTATACTTTAAAGCATCTTAGGTTTCTCTTACGATATGAAATTATAGTTTAAATTTTTTTTTGTCATGATGAAATTTAAAACGATTAACTTAATCTACAGGATTTTCATTTCATACTACACTGTATTCCTTATAAAGTATCGTATCGTTTATACATCTCCTTTCTTTTCTCTTCGATAGCGATAAATTGTTATACTTGAGACAATGCTGCTAAAAGAATTTGCTGTTGTAGTAAATATTTATGTATGTACGTACGTTAATACTTATCTTATTTGTACTTCATATTTATATAACAGTGGTTGGGGAAAGAATAGGAAAACGTTATGGTAAATGTGTTTGTCTAATTCGATCAATTTTTATGATGATGATACCAATTACAACTTAATATTGAAGATTGTAGGATAAAATGTCATAAAATTTTTCAATATTTTATAGATTTTCTAGTTGATAAATTTAAAAAGAAATTCAAAATGTTTTGTAAATTTTTATAAAAAATAACGCAAAGTTTTATCTGTAGTATACAGTAGGCTAACGTATAATTATGTGCGACCAAAGCATTGGGAACAGTATTCGCAGTTGACGCTACAAACAGACGAACACTGTTCACAAAATAATTTTACATATGTATACAAATTCATACAAGGGAAATGAGTCAAAATATTTTTTGTGTCTGATAAGGTTGGTTCCGATATCAGCAGCTTAAAACCATATGCGCATCGTCACCTGCACAAGTAAAGCCCAATTTGTTCGGCAAACTCAAGTGAATCAAGTTAAGAATCGTCAGTATTGCACATCAAATAATTTTCACAAATCGAAATAGCTACAACGATTTATGAAAATTGTCTTTTATGGAATATCGATATATTGACCAATTCTTTGCAATCGGTGGCAGTCAGCTGGATGCAACAACAACTAAGACTGTAAATTTTGATGAATGATTCGAGTCACTCGAATCATCTATGAGTATTATAAGTATTTTTCTAAATTTATGAATCTGAATGAGTAGGCGTATGAATCAAAAATATTTCGAATGGTATGAGTTTGATGTCAACATTGTACTCATACTCATTGCAACCTGTACTTATAAATCAATGCTGTAATGAGTACGAATGAGTCAGAGTACATAGTTAAATTTCAATACTTGGCTCACTCATACTCAAAATTTCATTAGTGCTTTTGAGTAGCGAAAAAACGATTCATTGCTGACCTGTGATCCTGATTGTATGTATGTATATTCTTGTTAAAAAAAATTACAAAAATTGTTTTCTATTATATTGTGCTTGCTTTAACATGGTCATTACAATTTATACTTTGAAATAATACAACCCATAACAGCTAAAGAAGAATAAAAGAAAATAGAAATCAAAAAAATCCAGCATAAATGTTTGCATTTCACGAAAAATAAAGTATAACGTAATACCCATTTAAATAAAACAAACAATTATAAAATCCATTAAAAAAAAGCACTTTTGAGGCGCAATTAACATAAAAAGTTTCACATTTCGTGCAAAACAGAAAAAGAATAAAAACAAACAGAAAATGAAAACAGAAAACGAAAATAAAAATAAATTGTTTAGCAAAATTAAATCTGTAATGTAACGACTTAAATTGCAAATAAACACAATACTTATACTCGTGCACATATTGGACTACGTATTGTGGCACTTAAACCGATAGGATATTATAAAACCAGAAAGGAATAAAAAGAAAAGCTAACAAATCGGCCATTGAAACAAAGTTGGCTATACATATATATATATATATACATATGTATATCTGTGTAGCCAACACATGCTTGTGTTTGCAACACCAAATCTCTTACAGTCGCCTACAGTCTTAAATGTTCTGGCAGTTTTGCTTATTTCTTTTTAAACCGAAAGGTTAAATAAACCACTCAACTGATTTTCTCTGAAACAGTTTCGAGTTGTTTTCTTAAGAAACCCGTCACTCGTATCCCTTCATTTATAGGCCATTAGTAGTTGTAAAAGTCAGTAGGCTGAGCTGTTGTTGTCTCTCTATTAAAGTGAAATTCATGGCAACGGGTTGCGAAAGAATTCAGATTATTTTCTGTTTTATGTAAATCGTTTTAGCCTTAAAAGCAAAATAAAATTAAAGAAAAAAAAAAGAATATTAAGTAATGTAAATAAATATCATACATAAAATATAATTTATTAATGATGTTCTTCGAAAATAAAACAATAACCATAAATTTTTCGATGAATATTATTTAAATTAATAATAAGCAAGGATTTCAATATGCTTGTGTATCTTCATATTGTACACAATGAAAAATATGGTAGCATATATCGTATAATATTGTAATTTTCAGCAAAAGAGGAGAGAAGAGATAGAAATCCAAAGGAAATTTATGAAATACGCCGTTAATTATAAAAGATTATTTTGAATAAAAAAATCCTTTCTATTAAATTTGCCCCAACTAGAAAATCATACCATTGTGATGAGCCAAGAAAGGAATGATAATACAACCGTTTTATTTCTTTACTTGTAAACGTTTTTTTATTATGATCCACTTCGCTTTAGTAACAAAAAGATTACATACATTACATATACATACATAATTGGCCATTACATCCCTTCAGTCAGGATTACGGCCTAGCTTCCCACACCACTCATGTTGTGTGTGTTAATTATATACTTGACCTACAAGTTTAACGTAGCCTTCGAACGACAAATTTTTGAGAAACTTCTTCATGGCAGGTTAATTTACTCCCAGAGTCTTTTCCAGAAATCTGCGGAGAGGAAGTCGCAGAAATATATTTTTTTTATTTCATTTTGATGTCTGGCCTGGGGCTCGAACCCAGGAACTCTCAGAGTTCTTGCCCGTCTAATAAGCCAACAAACACACCATGAGTATTTCGAAACTAGATAAGTGAGACTTGGTTCCACTAATGAGTGTACTAGTGTTGTATGATGGAGTACTTTTTGTATCATTATCCCCCAGTCTTCATAAGTTCGAAATGCTTTACAATGCATAACTCATTTCAGAGCAGTGGTTTGGAAAAAGCTAAGACAATTTGAAAAAGGTACATACTACCTAGCCCATAGTTGTGAATGTACATGATGGATGAGACCAACTATCTAGCTACGCTATAGGCAGGTGGGTATTGTTCTGAAGATAGACGGTAGAATTAAGACAATACACATACACCTGTATAATTGGTCATTACAACCCTTCAGTTAGGATTACGAGCAAGCATCTCATACCATTTATGTTGTGTCTGTTAATTTTATATATGAGTGGCGGTACCTACAGTTTAGAGTCGACTCCGACGGATTCTTGAAAAATTTTCAATGTCAATTTTATTTACTCACAGAGCTTTGGCCAGAAATATGTTAAGAGGCAAGTTGCCGAAGAAATAGCTTTTCATACTTCGTTTTGCTGGCGATGTCTGCCCTTAGATTTGAAGCGTGACCTTCCGTTTAATAAGTCAACACCACTACCTACTTGAGTACGGCACACACAAGACATTAACTGTTCATATTTTCAATATGAATTCAAAACATTGACATTGACATCTAATACAATGTATGAAATAATGAAATTTAATTGATCTACAAAAATAAATTTTCGAATGCTTTCAATTTTATTGAGACTGTAATACTATTTATTTTAATTTTATCTATAAGAATTTTCAATATTTTATGGCATCATGACATTTCAGCATTTGAATGATATCATTTTGTAACATTTCTTTTTGAAAAGTTTTTATTATTGTTTCATAAATTCAGATAATTAAGAATAATTTGGGTCAGTTTATGGCTTAAGTCATAAATCCCTTCATAACTACATGGATCAAGGATACTCAGAGTAGTCTACCAGACGATTATAAAACAATATATTTAGGAATAACACTTGAACTAATTTTAAGTCTTTCAAAAATTCCTTAGTAATCGACAATTTAACGACGTGTGGATATTTCTGATGTGTTTCAACCAAAAAAAAAAAAAGAATATTTAAAATATTATTAGAGCTGTGCTAAATCTTGCGCCTAATAAACAACGCTTTATGTAATATATTGTAGTGAAAAGTAAACGTTTGCCGTGGTAAATTATTATGAAAATTTGGGTTTATAATCTGAATATTCAAAGGTAGAAATTACCTTAAGTTATGCCACTTTACGGCCTTTGCTAAATCTTCCACTTAATAGCACTTTGCATTACATGTTATTATTATTATTGTTGTTATTAAGAAATAAAGGGCTTTACTTTTAAATAAACGTAAAATAAGAGAGCGAAACAAAATTTAAATCTGCAACTTAATTTATGTTATAATGTACCAAGTTATTATATGTTTGTGCATACCCCTGGTATAAATTGTTTTTACCTTTTTTAAAGTGCGCCCCTGATGGTAGAAACACAATTTGTCCTAAAAGTTAAATGAAAAAGGGAACAAACATTAATTTTGTTTTTCGTCTCTTTTTTCGCAGAGAATAAAATTAAAAAAAAATAAAACGAAACGAAACGAAACACTTAAATCTTATTTATGAAGGCCTCAAATACATAAAGGCCAACAAACTAAATCGTTGTATATGACAACAATTTTTCTTTACAAATGAAAATTTATCTCATTTTGACACCTTTTTCGGCGAGTAAGAAAACATTTTGAAAAATATTTTGCCAAACGAAATAAACACGGTGGAAAAAAAAGAAAAATGAAGAACTCAATAATAGCAAACAAACAGTCGTTTCAAGTGGACAAACATTTTAAATTAAACTTTCCGTCAGCAGCAACAACAACAACAACAACATTGCGTATATATTTGTAAAGATAAATCACAATTGTTGTAAGAAAAAGAAATCAAAAAAAAAAAAAAACTGAGAAAAACGAGCAAAGAAATGTTTTAAAAGATATAAATAAATGATAGAAAATATTTACAACGAACACTTCTAAGCAACAGCAACAGAAACAGCAACCACTTCACTCTGCATCCTTGGGGTAAAAACATGATAAATTTCATACAATTGTACAAAAGTTTAAAGGGAATTTCTAACAACAAAAAAAATAAAGAGAAAAAAATTCTTAAAGGAAATAACATAAAATTACATCATTATAGCGCCATAAAAATATACTATATTTGGTCCAAAGTAACATTAAAATAAGGAAAACTGTAGTTAAGATGGGATTTATGACTGAAGCCATAAACTGACCCAAATTATTCTTAATTATCTGAATTTATGAAACAATAATAAAAACTTTCCCGAAAGAAATTTTACAAAATGATATCATTCAAATGCTGACATGTCATGATGCCATAAAATATTGAAAATTCTTAGAGATTTCCAGATAAAATTAAAATAAATAGTATTACAGCCTCAATAAAATTGTAAGCATTCGAAAATTTATTTTCGTAGAACAATTAAATTTCATTGTTTCATTCATTGTATTAGATGTCAATGTCAATGTTTTGAATTCATATTGAAAATATAAACAGTTAATGTCTTTAAATGAGATATCATTGTAGTCGCCGTACTCAAGTACAGCTTATTAGACGTGAAAGAATATTTCTTCAGCGACTTGCCTCTGCTTATTTCATTTACGGTTTTCTTTTTACCGTTTTTTTGCTTTTACATCGCTTAACATTAAAATTATATACAGAAGCTACAAAAACAAAACAATGCTGTAAACAAACCCGTTTACTGTTTATTGTACTGCTTAAACTGCTTGGACAAAACAAGTGGGACTGCAATTCTCGAGTACCAAGCATCTCACCCATCTTATCTTTTGTCTTTGCTTTGCTTCAGTTTCATTAAGAAGTTTTTCTTGCTATTCAGATGAAATCTACAAGTCTCGAGGATGGAAGCAGATTCGCCTGCTGTTACCTAGAATAACTGCTTGGTATGAATATTTATTGACTGTAGTGATAAGTACCATTCATCTTTTTCTGATTTGATCCAGGCTTCCTCGATTTCGGAGTCGAACACTTTAACCACTTCACCAAGCCACCTTAGTGCGTTTCACACATAGCAATGCGTCCATCTTATTATTATGAATTTTTTCGCATAAAGATTTGATTGGTCTTTTCCAGCAAGTTCTAGAATGTTAGAGTTGCCAACGCTTATTATCTAGAAACAATAATGTAAAATAGTTAACTCAAGTTTTTCGATTTCTTAGTCCCTATGGACGGTTTTTGGGTAATATTCTTTATTCTTGTGTACCATTGGCATCAAAAACTAGAGGCAGGCTCAAGCTGGAGCACAATTAATGATCACTGCATTTAAATCTACTGGTACAAGCTGACATTATGGTTAAAGGTTAAAATTTCTGAGTAATGTTTATATGACAACACCTAAAGGCTCTACGAATTGTGACAAATCGGAGACAATCAAAGTTATAAAAGGCGATATTATGGTTGCCATTGGCGAGATGCTGACTGAAATGTTTGAAAAAGAATGCTAAAATTGGATCTCATGGATGGACCGCCTACTTCGCATAGGGACATGGCTTCATATATGCTGATGCAAAAAATATAAAATGCTAGATCATTGAAAATTAGCGCATTAGCCTTCTATTGAATAAATTAAGAAAAAAAAAGGAATTCAAATCTCCAAACCCAAATGCCATGGGTCATGTTGGCTTTGAAGACCGCTGTGGTTAGCGATTCGTGTATACCTTTGAATTATGAAAACCCCAGAAGAAATCATGTGGTCAAATCGCACATGTTGGCGTATAGTCCTCATCACTTCCATCATATCCTCAAATCGTTGGTACAGAATATTCAATGAGCTGTGTTGCGCGTAGCGACTTTGAAACCAAATATCGTTGGCGTCCAGATCGTCCAATTCAGGCCAAAATAATAAGTAATAGTGGCAGCCAGGACAATGTTGTTCTCGTAGAAATATAGACCAAAGACGCCACACGAAACAGTGATTCTTCGGAATCCATTGAAAATTTTTCGATCTCTGTAGATTGTGTATCTTTCGATATTTGTAAAATTTTTTTTGTTCACTTATCTTTCACCTAGAAATGGAACTCTTCGCTGAAGATGGTTTTTCGGACACATGTCGTTGTCAAAACAGACCGCACAAATTTTAACTTATTTGACTGATAAAGCGTTGAAATCACGAACGTACCTGTCAACCAGAAAAAGTAATATTTTTGTTAAAATTTCATCAACAAACATTCTTACATAATTGGTCATTACAACCCTTTAGGCAGGATTATGGCCTAGTTTCTCATACCACTTATGTTATGTGCGTTAATTTTTGTACATGAGTGGCGGGACCTATAGTTTAAAGTCGACAGATTTTTGAGAAATCGACAGATTTTTGAGGAACTTTTTATGGCAATTTTATTTACTCTCCGAGTTGGAGATGCCTGACCTGGGGTTTGAACCGAGGCCTCACACGTCTAATATGCCAACACACTACCTACTAGACCACGGCGACTTCAAATCATCATCAAACACTTGGCTGTAAAGCAGCATCATTAGGCTTTTAACAAGTAAATGTATGAAAAGTTTTTACTTACCTGTGGTACATTCGTAATCGCTTGAATATTTCACATCATTTTTAATAAAATTTAATTTTTTTTTTGTTTGTTAATTTATTTATTTGTTTTATGAGAAAAAGAATTACATTCATTGTATTTTACTTAGAAGTAAATTGTGTTAACATTTTTTTTTTTTTTTATTTAATTTTGTTATTTTGTTTGAGAAAATATTTACAGGGTTTTGTATAATTGGTTTTATTTTTTTATTTTTTTTTTTATTTTAATTTGCCTTTAAGGTTAATGACATTTGATTTAATTGATATATTCTGTTTATTGGACTAGAACAAGTTTGTTTTTTATTTTATTTTTTTTGTTATAATATTTTAAACAAAACAAAACAAAACAAAAAAGAATAGAAATATAAATTAAAAGAAATTAAATTTTCAAAATAAAATGATTTGATAGATAAAGAGATAAAGGGTACGTACTTATTAGATATCCTATTAAATATTTTTTGGTTTGATTTTAATTATTAAATGCACTCATATTCATATTCATATTTTAAGAATATTTTTGGTTTTTGGTTTCATTTCAAGTTTTGTAAAAAAAATTTCACTAAAAGGTTAATTTTATAAATTAACACCTTTTAAATGTTTGCTTCTTCTCTTTAATTTGTTTGTTTTTTTTCCTTAAGATGAATATTTATTATGTTTTTTGATAGTTTTAATTATTCATTAATATTTAAACTAATTTAACATTTATTGATATTTCACAACTTTAAGTTTATTTTGAGAGGTTTTAAATTTAATTCATTTATAATATTTTTTTTTTTATTCATAAAAATGCATTCCTATTTAATAAGATTTTTTTTTGTTTTTTTTTTTTTTGTTTTATTATTAATTTTAAAGTCACTTAAACTTGGTATTAATTTTTTTATTTGTTTATATAAATTTTCTAATTTCCATATTTACAATTTATTATGTTTGATTATTATTATGATTCTTTTCCTCTTCCATTTTTTTTTTGTTTAGACATACTGCCTTAATATTATTATATTTTCACTATGAATATATATTACTACGTACATACGTACGTTTATATGTATGTATGCATTTCTATACTAATGGGGGAGGGTATGTAGTATGGGGTAGATTTTATATATTTAAACTAATTGCCGTATTTAAATTGTTTTCGAACAACAGTCACGTCTTGTGTAATAACATCAATAAAAATAAGAGCAGCAACAGATAATAATCATTGAGTGTATAAGTTCGTGCTGCAGACATAATGGCAGATGCTGAATATTCACCTACAAATAGGAAAAACAAAAAATATACATTTTAACTGTGTTTACAAAAAAAAGCAAACAAATATTTTTTTCTCATTGAAATTTTATTCAAAAAGAAGAGAAAAAAAGTATTGAAATGAATATAAAATGTAAGGATATCACAAAGTTTCGTGTGTATGGTTAAGTAATATCAATTCAGATAAATCGTTTTGATAAGCAAACATGCATATATTTGGTGCAATTTAAACATGTATGCATGTATATGTCTTTCAATACTTAAACACACACACGTGCCTATTTGAACACACATATGGCTTTGTTATTGTAGCAGGCGTCAGCTATTTAGTAATGAAAATTCGTTTAATACACAATATATTGTTGACATATGAAAACAAAATGTCATATCTTTCATTAAATTTAAATAAAACCCATCGTTTGTGCGATATAACATCATGCAAATATACATACATACATTGGATATTACAACTCTTTAGTCAATATTACGACCTAGTTTCTCACACCACTTATGTTGTGTGTGTGTTAATTTTATATATGTGTGGCAGGACCCACACTTTAAAGACGACTCCGAACGACAAATTTTTGAGAAACTTTTCATGGCAATTTTATTTATTTTCAGAGTTTTTTCCAGAAATCTGGTGCGAGGAAGTCGTGGAAGAAATATTTTTAAATATTTTGTTTAATTTTAAATGTCTGGCCTGCGGTCAGAACCGAGGACTCACATCTAATAAGGCAACACACTACTTGCTAGACTACGGCGACTACATACAACGCATCCGAAATGTCCAATTTCAGCTGACTTCAGCTCATTAATCAAGATGAATTTGGTGAAAGGTAGGGATTATGATATATTGGCTTTGAGGACCGCTGTGATTTAGCTTGTATCCCTGAGAATTTAGAAAATCCCTCAAGAAAGAAGTCTAACTGATACGATCTCAGTGGCCAGTTTATATCAATTAAACCTGGGATGACCATATTCTCAAATTGCTTGTGAGGAATGTCCAATATTGCATGTACTTTGTGGCACGTAGCTTTGTCCTATGGAAACCATATGTTGTTGCTGTCCAAATTAATCAATTCAGGCCAAAATAAGTTGGTAATCTGCTCCGGAGGCCATTCAACGAACACACGATTCTTTACTTTAAAAGTAAAGTCAGTCAGTCTTGTGTGAAGACGCGGTGTGTTTGAAGAAAGTAATCGTGGTTCGACGATCTGCATTACAATAATCTGTCGAACAGTTGTCTGTTCATTGTTGTTTACGCAAAAGAGTACAAAGATAGTACAAATAAAGAAATTGTTGCTGTTTACATCAAGTTGTGAATAGAGGCATACTGAGTTGTGCAAACAAAGAAGAATTTAATGAAAACTAAATAAATTTATTTTTATTTTATTTGCAATCTACGAACTCATATTTTAAACGTTTTTAAAAGGTAAAAGAGTAACAATAAACACATACGGCATAAGTGGTGTTAGAAACTATGTCGTAATCCTAATGGAAGGGTTACAATGACTAACTATGTATGTATGTATGTATGGCCAATATAATCTTTTAAATTTTTTATAATAATTAAAGCTGTCTCATTCTCTTATTCATTGTTTTTGTCTCTCTCTTTATCTACTTGATTTGCTTTTAATCAATCAAGAACTTTGTCACTCTTTCAGGACCTCTAACCGGTATCACAAATATGCAACAGGACAAGTTGTCGTCGGCTATATTAACTAAAATTTCTATTACCTATAGTCTAATGAAGACACTAAGAGGCTTTTTTCTAATTTGCTGCTGTCTGTTACAAAAGCAGTAAACTTTTATGTTTTTCACAGTCGTTAAACGTTAAATTTTATTTTAACTGCAAATATCTGATCAAATAAAGGCTTTAATAAGTAGTTATGAGTGAATGCGACTTAAGTGAGTCATACAAGTAAAGTGATTGCATTCAAGTGCATGTGCATTTGGTTATAAATGCATATGTTTATAGAAGCATGCCTGTGTGGTTCATTTAAAGATTATGATTCGACCATTTGTGGCACACAGTTATTGATCTCTGTGCATATAAATCATTAAGCAGTTAAAGGCATTTTCAGTTTATATTATTTTTTTAAAAATCTTTGGTAAAGACTTTCTTATAATTCCATATCATTAAAAAGATTTCTAAATATTTATATAAAAAATATATTAGGGGGTGGATATCAGCAACTTAAAATTATAAATTTTATAAAAAAGAGTATGGTTTTGTGGCTTATAACCTGTGGTCCATACCCATGTGCAATGGTTCAACTGCTTTTGTACTTTAAAGCATAATGTGCTGTTAAAGCATTGGAGCATCTAAGAATTTAATTTCTCTCGAATTTAATCTGTTCATTACATAAATTATTGCTTAAAATTAGAGACTTTAAAACCGCAACATATTTTAAAAGTAAACTTCAATGATAAAATGTATGCTAATAAAGCAACATCTCTTTCTATCTCTTGAACTTCTTACCTACGACGCGTCGTACTCAAATCTTGTTTGGATAAAGGAATGAATAATAATGAAAGTACTAAAACTAACTGGTGACCAATGACGCTCCAATAAATGTTAGTAAAATAATATCTAGCATTCTCAACGTAAGGATATCAGATGTACAACATTCCAACATGTAATGCTTGTAACAGGCAAGATTTTGTGATGAACATTTATAAAATCGTGCAGTCTCGGGACTTCTGAAGTTTAACAGTTGATAGCGACCTTCCTATTGAAACTACATCCATCAAATTAGTTGTCATCACCATGAACGGATATAGCATTTAACAATATGTACGAATAATAAAAAATTTTCATTAATGTATATCTGTTCTGAAAACGGGCGCCTAAATCGTCCTACCGAGAGGACTATTCACTATGTGTTGTATAAATTCGAGCCACTGGTTCAATAAATGATCAACAAACACCAGTACGTATGCGAAATGCAAAACATTGCCGCTGTCCGTGAGAGTGTGCATGAAAATAAAATTCAGTCGGTTTCTCGTTCATCACAAGAACACATGACCTTTCGCAGACTATACACACATACACACATAATTCGTCATTGTAAGCCTTCAGTTAGGATTACGACCTACACTCTCACTCATGTTTTGTGTATTAATTTTATACATGAGTGACAGAAGTCGCCGTGGTCTAGTAGGTAGTGTGTTGGCTTATTAGACGAAAGGCCCGAGTTCGAATCCCAGGCCAGACATCAAAAACAAAATACAAAAAGTATTCTTCGTTCGGAGTCGACTTTAAACTGTAGGTCCCGCCACTCATGTATAAAATTAACGCACACAACATACATAAGTGGTGTTGAGAAACAGGCCGTAATCCTGACGAAGGGTTTTAATGGCCAATTATGTATGTATGACAGAACCTACAGTTTAAAATCGACTTCGAATGATTCTTGAGCGACTTTTAATGGCAATTTTATTTACTCTTAGAGCTTTTACCAGAAATCCATTGAGAGGAAGTCTCTGAAGAAATATTCCTTAGTATTGTTGGAGACGCCTAACTTGGGATTTGAACCGTGGCCTCACGTTCCATAATCCAACAAATTAACTACTAGACTACAGCGACTACGGCAGACCATAACTGAAGTGAATTTCGCGTCCTAACTACGGCCTGCACCCGAAGAAACTGAAGGTAAACGACCGAAGAAAATTAGGTTTGTTCGCTGAATGGGCCCTAGAGCAGTTGTAAGCAATATATAAGGCTCATTTATGCATAAATGGGTACGTAAACAAAGAAAATTTGTCGAATGTTTAATGCTACCAATCCATTGGAGATCCAGGAGCGTCCAAAGAATCCAGAAAAAGTCTCTGTTTGATATGGATTTTGGACTAACGGCATCATCTATCAATATTTCTTTGAGAATGATATTGGCCATGCAATTAGTATTAACAACGGGCACTATAGGTAATCTTATGGTCGGAAATGTTTCACCTAATATTACCAGATTTTAAAGTAAAATTCACTAAAATATATTGTATTTGTATATAAATTCATAGAATAGGCTGTAAAATAGTAGAGACTGTATGATTATGACTTTAATAACCGTCTGCGCTAATGCAAACATACACAAAATATTTAATCTTAGTGCTCTGCTCTGTTTACAAATTATAATTATGCTGCAACCTTCATTTGCAATTCTCTTTGTTGGCATTTCATACCAACTATTCAACTCTGATTATAAATTCTCTGTTAAAATAAAGGAAAGGCAAAAAAAAAAGCAAAAACAAAAACAAAAACATACATAAAATCAGAATGCAACTCACCACTAAGTACATGTAAATCAACTGACACGGATGCGCTGTTTGATGGCTGACATGTGTAATTACCGGAATCCATTTTACGTACGAACGGTATTATTAAAGAACCAATCTGAGTTGAAACATTTTAAATGAAATAAAGAAAGAAATCAAACAAGAATTTCATAAATGTTAACATTTTATTTTGTTTCGTTTAATTTTTTTTTTTTGCATATTTTAAATGAATTTAATTTGAAATAAAATTTAAATGATAAATAACTCACCGTATTTTGATTATCCTTGTTGTTACCAAATATGTTACGATCCAATTGGGTGTACCAGCCCATGTTATTGTCCTCGCTTATTTGAATTTTATCTCGGTACCAGATTATATATTGCGGTGGATCTAAAGTACCACGTACAATACAGTGCAGCGCCACTTTACTGCCCGCCTTAACAAAACGTGATTGATCACCAATTAGCTCTGTTAAGGGCACTATACATCGCAGAAGAAACGTTAGAATTCGCATTATTTTGCAGGTTTTGAGAACACTTACCTATAACTTGTAAATAAACTCTGGCGCTCATTTTTGGTTCTGAACTTGCTTGGCATTCATACCAGCCTTCATCTGTTTGTTGAACATATTTTATTTGTAATGACCACGTAAATTCCTTATCATCTTGGAATATGGCTTGAAATCTTTGATCCGCTATAAAAGTTGTTTGATCCACTGATATGATATGGCCATCACGCAAACGTACCCAAGAAACGGGTTTATTTTGCAGGCGATGAATCTTAAATGAATAAAACAAAAATTAAATTCGTATGTTACCAGTTAAGCCCAAGGGAGCTAATATTGTGTATTTCAAAAAATATACTACGACTCAACGAATCTTTAGAGCCTATTTAAGCCGTGAATAATATTGTTACGTTTTTACCTTTTAAAAACGTTTAAAATATGAGTTTGTAGATTCAAAATAAAATAAAAATAAATTTGTATTTAATTTTAATTAAAATTCTTTATTCTTCGCACAACTCTGTGTGCCGCTGTTCACAACTTGATGTAAACAACAACAATTGCTTTTCTTTGTTATTCCTCTGGTTATACCCTTTGCATAAACAATAACAATTACTAGACAATTAATCTTCAAACCACTATTATTCTATTTTGATTTGCTTTGCTTTTTATATGGCAGGGTAAACGGTCTGATGAATGTTATTGAAGGTGAATGTTCGCCTTCTTGAAATCTCTATAAATGTAAACATCGTTGTTTACATTCATTACATTACATTCAATACATTGTGTATTTTTGTTTACTTGTTTATCATTTCGTTATGCTGGTGTTTGTTGTTGTATGTTTGTTTACTTATTTACTAATTTTTTTGTGCTGGTGTCTGTTGTTATATAAGGCAGTAAGATAATTTGTAAACAGGTTTATTTATTGCATTGTTTTGTTTTTGTAGCTTTTGTTTTTAATTTTAATGTTAAGCGATGTAAAAGCAATACATAACATAATATATTATGATACATACATAATTGGCCATTACAACCGTTCAGTCAGGACTACGGGCTATCTTTTCAACATCACTGATGTTGTGTGCTTTAATTTTATACGTGAGTGGTAGGACCTACAGTTTAACGTCGACTACGAACAACAGATTTTTGAGAAACTTTTCATGTCAGAGTAAATAAGCCAGAAATCTTCTGAGAGGAAGACGCCGAAGAAATATCCTTTTCATATTTCGTTTTGATGTCTTGCCTGAAATTTGAACCGTAGCTTCGCGTCTAATAAGCCTACTACCTACTAGACTAATATATTATGATACGATCATGAATAATAAAAGATGTGCTACGTTGATGAACATTTAACCTCTCATTTAGTTTTTTTCGCTCGTGCACAATTTACAATGTGGCATGAGCTCTGTAGCATTTTGGGCCTTCCTATTGGAACCACACAGCATTGGTGTTCAGATCATACAATTCCGGCTAAAATAATTAGGATCTCTATTGCTTGCCATTATTGGCATAGCTAACGTTGTTCTCAAATAACTATAGAGAGATGGCGCTGTCACTAATTTTACAGATGTATCTTCAACAAGATGGTTGTTACCAACTGTTAAAGATTGTAAGTCCCTGTTGGAAGACCCAATATATTATTTCTACTTGAAATTACTAACAACAAAGCAATGATTTTTTGAGAAACTTTTCATGGCAATTTTATTTACTCTCAGAGTTTTTGCAAGGTTATTGATGCGCTTGTTCATCTTGTCCTATATGCTAGCGTTTGCACCATTATTTTTCATGTAGCATATACTGAAGGAAATAATAGGGACTAGCTAAGAATTCATCATTTTTTGTAAATACTTATTTAGCATTATGCAAACAATACTAGGTTATGTTAGGTTTTCAAAATTTGATTGGCTATACAAACACTTCCAAACACAGTTATGCAAAAACAAATTTGGGAAAACCATACAAACCTTCATGTGGTTTTTTTATGAGTATGATAAGAATAAATTTATTCAAAAAAATTAAATATAAATTTAATAAAATTTATTGTTATATAATTGAGCCTTTATTTAATTCAGTTCACCAATTCGTTAGTTATGAAATGCATTTATTTTCAATATTATTCTACTTCATTCAAACAAATATCGCTAAACAAATATTATATATACATATAGTGAAATATTATATATATGTGCATACATATATCCAATCCAAATGAATTTAAATTTCTGCATACAATTCTATTTTCTTTTTTGCTTATTTTCTGTGTTGACAGTGATAAATGTTTATTAGATTCGTTTTGAATGCAAAATTTTGCTGAAAAATTAAATTATCGCAGACAGGGAGATCGGAGGAAGAGTTACCAAATGTATAAACTGTCCCAATAGCTTAATCAATCAATCCAAATAACAAAAACAACAAAAAAATTTAAATAGAAATACATTTCATTTATTTTTTTTTTTCATTTGCATTGTATTGCTTAAATGAATTTGGCAAATGAAACAAAATTTCAACAAACATACGAAATATTTCATTAGAAACAACGATACATACATACATGCATACGTATTTCTTTATGAAAATGTTTTTGTCTGCACATGGCAAATTTTTGTTGTATGAATACATATTTAAATAAATTCATCAGCAGCAACAACAAAAAAAAAAAGTAAATAAATTTCATTTTAATTTAATGCTCAAATAGTTCATAAAATTCCCATGGAATTTAATTAACAGTGGAAAATTGCGTATAAAATTTAATACGTATAAAATTATTTAAACAAACATTTGTTACAGTAATGGGTTACAAAATAAAGGAGAAATATAGCAGTCGATATACAGTGAAGCTAGGCTATATCACTGTCTATCACTCCATATCAAAAAGACAAGCCCCGAACAGGCTTAACATAATGTAATTCGTACCAAAATTAACCCTTCCTCTCAGCAGATATCTGCCAAAAACTGTGTGAGTAAATAAAATTGCCATGAAAAGTTCTTCAAAAATCTGTCGTTCGGAGTCGACTTTAAAATTATGTATAAAATTAACACTTCCGTACAATCGCAAAACTTAGGATTACTGGCTTCCTTCCAGGACCACTTTTGAAAAGAAATTGATTTTAAAATAAATTGATGTTAAGCACGCAGTATAGCAAGTTGCGTCGTCTTGTTGAAATCAACTGCCGCTGATGTTTTTTGGAAACAAATATTCAGTCAACATGGCTCTATAGAGCTTTTTATTCACCAGGTCTTTGGTTATTTCAAAAGAAATGGGATGATACTGTCACCATTTAAACCGTACAATTTGGCCAATTTTGTATATGGTCAAGAGCTGAAGTTAAACAATCATAGACAACGACAATTGGTAACTGCCCATAATTTTTATTGCAATATCATTCTCAGGGATGAGTCCCATTTTTTGGGTGAATGAAGACGTGAACAAACAAAATTGTCTAATTTGAACGTGAGATCTAAGAGCGTCCAATACATCCCGATGATGTCACTCTTTGATGTGGATTTAGGGCTCACGGCATCAAAGTTCCATATTACCTTCAGAATGACATGTGGTTTGCACATAGTCAGTGTAGTTCAGTCAGTCTTGTGTGAAGACGCGGTGTGTTTGAAGGGAGTAATGGTGATTTGAAGATTTCGGTTACAAAGATCTGTCGCACAATTGCCTAGTAATTGTTATTGTTTATGCAAAGGCTGTAAACAGAAGAATAACAAACAAAGCAATTGTAGTTGTTTACATCAAGTTGTGAATAGTGGCACACAGAATCGTGCGAATAATAAAGAATTTTAATTAAAACTAAACACAAATTTATTTTTGTTATTTGCAATTTGCGAGCTCATATTTTAAACATTTTTAAAAGGTAAAAATGTAACAATTGAGGGCACTTCCATCTCACGTGGTAGTGATGTGAAGACAACATACATAATTGGTCATTACAACCCTTTAATCAGGATAAACCAAACTACCAGTTCTCACAGCCAACATAACCCAGAGTTATAGGAAATTGGACATTCCGGATACTCTCCACCCAGAGAAGCCGAGCCGGACATTTAAACGATGTTTTATTCCTTACTTAAAGACGTCAATAGGTCTTTCAAATTTCTATGATATCTCACACACAATTTGTTCTATTTAAGTTTAAATAGGAAGCGCTTAAGTCGGATTTGATCAAGTCGAATACCAACTTAATAGCAACCAAGGCAAACTGCTACGATACAGCAATGGGAATTTTTTTAAATTCTTTTTCTCAAAAATTAGAAATTTGAATGCAAGATTCAGGTACATTGCCTGGTTAGTTTGCTTTTATGAGAAATCATTGCAAGGAATGACTTTATTTCCTCTCTCAAATATTTTTATGGCAGGAATAGTGGCTACTATTCATTGAATATTTCTTCTCTAATTGTCACCTTTTAAGAATTTAGTTTTCTTTGGCATATTCTTTCCTTACAAAGCATGTATGTATCTCTTCTAAATATCAAGTAAATTCCAATTTTTGTACTTCCAAATCCTTCAAACGGAATAACAAAATGACAAACGAATTGAGGAAAAATCGAAAACTATTTTTAAGCTAATAAAACTCAACAAAGGCAAAAAAAAAAAAATATAAAGAAATGCATACGAATACCAGGAAGCAACAAAACTAGAGCATAAATACTCACATGACATGGCAAATAAGCATGATTGCCCACTTGGACGGTGATATTCGGTAAGGCAGTCATACTTGAATTTCTTCTCAAATTTTGTAGTTTACGATGTTGCAGCAGCTGCTGTCCGGTGAGCTGATGGTCTGACAAATTATCGAAGTATAAAAGATGTTCTTGTGAGCTGAGATCATAACCATCCGATGGTCGTAGGTGATTGGACGGTGATTCAGTGGTAGTAGTCGACACTGTATTTAAATATGCCGGTAAATCGGCAACTGCAAATACAGGAAACGGCGGCAAGTATGTGGGTATCGAAAATCCTTTCGTTAATAAATCTTTGGCTGCTTGTTCGGCTTCGCTTAGAGGCGGCAAATCACTGGTATCGTATGTGTTTAATATTGACGTTGAAAGCGATAATTCACTTTCGTCATCCTCCTCCCAACGCAGTGATGATAGTGCCGGTGATTCAGTTTGTTTGGATGTGAAAATGTCCGCACCCATTATTAAGCTTGACCGTTGTACTGTTGATAACCCATCTGCCAATGTTGCTGTCGTCAATGATGACGATGATGTTGGTGATGGTAAATTTTCTATTAAAGCAGCAGATTCCATGGATTGCTGCTGCAATGGTAGACTGTTGTCCATTGAAGACGACGACAACAACGATAATGATGATGTTGGTGGCGGTGATGATGACGTTAATATAGATGAGGAAAATAATCGTGTTGTTTTAGTTGTTGCTGTTGACGATGATGAGATTACTGGTGCTGTTAATATTGTTGTCGGCGTCAGAGTGACGGGTAAGTTTTGAAAATTATCGTTGATTTTTGTCGATTTATTGGTTGTTGCTGTGGGCAGGTGTGTATTATTCGTCAATGACAATGTTGTTAATTGTTGTTGCAATATCGCACTAGTGCATATCGTAAATTCTGAAAGAAGAAGAAGAAAAACAAATTCAAAAAGAAACTGAATAAATTGATTGCGATAATAAATACGAATGGTTTTTTCAATCGAAAATATAATCAATAAAATTGGAAATTGTAATCAATTTCTCTGCACTGTTAAATGGAAGAGTAATGGACAGAAAGAAAATTTAAAGAACATTGTTTTTTAAATACTATGGGAAGAAACTGGGTAATCATTAAATGGCAATAATTAAACAGAAGTAATAAATTTCCTATAAAAGAGCTGAGAGAAATAGTAGAAAGCTATTTGGTCTTAAAGTTGATCGAAAGATATACTGAATTCAACTTGACCAGGAAGTATAGACAGCAGCAGATAGTAATAGTATCCGACCCACCCGAGAGCTCCTATGAAGTCAACTGGATATTAGAATTGAAGCCGGAATCAGCTACACAGGACTGGATCTCAATATACGTGGAAATTTGAGGCAATGAATTGGTAGATCAGACTATGTGGAGGGTAGTTTTCACGACGCTGATCAGGCCAGGAAGAAGGGTACGCTCAGCGGAAGGAAAAATGACATTGTTGTCCAGCCAAACGGATCCTCGTCAACGGTGCTCCTTTCACCCGCGCCTCAGTCTTTTATGACAGTCAGGTCGCCGCTGCATCGCCGACGAGCTCGCCAGAGCTGGTGCACTCCTTTCGGAATCCTTTTCAATCGAATTGGGTATGCCACTTGGCTCGGTCAAGTTGGCCATTGCGCGGAAATTCTTTAGGAAACGACACCCTATCCTGGTCAATGAGGAGTCCTGCTGCACCGCTAGACTCACCTGGCCCTGATGGATGGGAAGTCAGGCGGAAAGGTGGGTGCAGATCCACTGTCAGTGCTCGTATCTTGTTAGGTGGAGACGTAGGTTATTTGGCTCTCCAGTTCTTGTCAGCTTGACGCAGTTATCAACTATTGACGTTAAGAATTTAGCTTCATTTATCAAACTTTCTGGCTGGTTTTCCAGCGTATAGTATTCGTGCTTTTAATGTGCAGCCCTTGCGCTGATCAACTTCTTCCTCTTTCCTGATTTTTGTGGAACTTGGTCAGTAGAGAGACTGCGTTCACCTGTGGTGTCACAACGGGCCGCTATGCTTGCTCAAGTGAGATTTGTGAAATCAGAGCTACCACTCCGACCTTACCTAACCTAAACGGGCTGAATATATGGAGATCCAGCTATTAGGCAGCCTGGCAGTAAGAACTAATATTTTATCAGACATCGATCCAAGTATCATTGATTTTCGAATATGGTTCTATTCAAGAGGACATACTTCGAACCTGTGCGGAGTTAATGGATCTCAGAAAGAATCACCTGAGTGTTCATAAAGTGGCTAGGCAGTTATCCCCTCAGACGCCTAACAACTTTCTAAAATTTGTCAGTTGAATAGGAATGAAGAAGTGTATGTAGACTTTTTCTTTGACTGTATATAGGTTGATGGTACTCCACTACCTTCTGCTAAACAAAAATAACTTCAATTCTTATTTTTACTTCCGGTTCGCTGTAGAAAATGCACAGAAAACATCGAAGTATTTTGCGATAAATCGATAAAACATCGATGTTCCTTTAAATTGTATTTTATCTTGGATGTTTTATTTTAAACTCCATCACTAGCCAGCAATAATCAAATCATGGCAGAGACACATATCACTTTGGGTAAAATTTCTCTTGTATTTAGAGGAAAACGGAATGGAAATGCAATTTGTGGTGTGGTGACATATCACAGTGTAATAATACAGCATTCTCCCCATAACCAATTAGCATGAAGGGAGTAACTAAAATATTTTGACAAAAAAAACAAGATTCTTGGGTGGAAATCTACTACGACTACTCAGTATATAACCTATCGCCAATGTTATGTTTGTTAATTTAATACATTAGTCCACCATTTCATACTATATTCGGTAGATATTACAATTAAGACACTGGTAAACTTCATAACCTATTGAAACAAGTGTGTTTTATTTCAATAATAATGAGAGCATGAATGTTTCTATTTTGTATACATTATTTTATTTATTTTTTATTTTTTTCGGTTTTTTTTCGAGTTTTCTTTTTTTAAATTACAACACAAAACATTTTCATAGAATAATAGAATGTAAAATGTACTTAAAAACGCATTAAGTACTTTTTATATAGTACTTGGATTTTAAGGCATCATGGCAATGTGTTGCCTGAAACATCAACATGTTGTTTAAAAATGTTTTTATAACTACGAGGGAGGTACTTAAAGTAGCCAAAAATTGCTTTGATGGTAACATTATGCAACATATTTATGGGTATTTCATTAAGAGCCTCCTATCTTTAAATTTAGATAAAGTAAAGTGAGTGGAGGATACCATAAAAATTTATTATTCGTTTATTCGATTAAATACAACATTGCCACAGCTTCTCGAGGTGAAACTCATTCGAAATGGTCAAATTTTCATGACTCTGAAACATAAATCACACTGAATTGATCGATGACACGGGATCTTTTTTTTATTTTGAAGATTAAGAAACTTCTACAAGAAAAAATTTAAAGATTTTGGTGGCAATCTAATATCATCACCACGGGAGATGAGGCTGCCTTGAAACCACTAGTGCAGAATACCTAACTTGGCAAGAACAGTGTGGTACGCAGCGAAGTCCTGTTAAAGCCACATACATTACATAATTGGTCATAACAATCCTTCAGTCAGGATTACGACCTAGCTGCTCACACCACTTATGTTGTGTGTGTTGATTATATACGTGAGTGGCGGGACATACAGTTAAAATTGACTCCGAACGACAGATTTTGAGAAACTTTTCATGGCAATTTTATTTACTCTCAGAGTTTTTGCTAGAAAGTTGAAGTTGCCGTAGTCGAGTAGGTAGTGTGTTGGCTTATTAGACGAAAGGCCCGAGTTCAAATCCCAGGTCAGACATCAAAACGAAAATATGAAAATATTTCTTCGGCGACTTCCTCTCAGCAGATTTCTGGCAAAAACTGTGAGAGTAAAAATTGCCATGAATTCGACCTCCGTGTACTGTACTTGTCACAGTTGACAAGTACACGTCCTCTAACCTAACCTAACCTAACCTTTTGCTAGAAATCTGCTGAGAGGAAGTCGCGGAAGAAAAAATGTTTTTTCATATTTCGTTTCGATGTTTGACCTGGGGTGTGAACCATGGTCTCACGTCTAATAAGCCAATACACTACCTACTACACTTAGGCACTTAGATCAAACTATTCAGACCAAAAAATAAAGTTATCAGTAACCTATAAAACTCGTCGTTGAATGGGATGGTCTGGCCAACGTCGTTCGTCTGTTCAAAATTCATACCAAACGATTACCTTGCGATTGAATTTAACGTTAATGGATCTCATATGGATTGATTGGTTACAAGTTCGACAGTTTTGTGTGCTCTAGAAAGGGGCCTCATCGCTGAAGATGATGTTACAATAAAAATTAGAGTCACTTGCCAACTACTGTAGAGCCCATCCAGCAAACACATATTCCATGGACAGCGGCGATGGTTTCTGCAGATCTTACTTTTCATTCAGGCACGAATTTTATCGATCATATATTGAAGAAATTGATTCAAACTTATTCACAAGGTGGCGAATAGTCCCCCTGGTAGAACGATCATAATGAGCGTAAAACGATTAAAGTCCACGATATATTGTCCGAAAGAAACCATAATTTGTTTAAACAAATGTTTTATTTGATTGTATTTCTGATTGCAAAAATATAATATGTGTGGACTCAACAAGATGGCGGTTGTCCCGTTCGAAGACTGGCTAAATAATATGAGTCTTTCTTTCAAACCTCTTTCTTTCAAACTTTAGATTTTCCATTAGGTTCTCTATCTGATGTAAGGCGACTGTAATTTTCTTCCCTATTTTGTTCTCTACTATAATGAAAATAATGGTTTTTATATGACATTTAATGCATTAAAAATGTTGTGGTACTTTAATGATCTAAAATGTTATTTTAATGTTTAAAACAAATAAAAAAAAACTGTGTGGTATTTTGGTATCCCAAGGTTTATGTTTTTAAGGCTAAACCTATATACAGAAAACAAAACACAACGAACAATGACAACAGCAGTCTAAGTTGAGTCCTGCAGAGATAAAAACTGAATTGCATGTTACTATCTATCCAAGTGAATCATTGTTTATGGAAATAACCTTCACAGTAGTTATACAAATGTTATGTATATAATCTGTATCTATGTATGTTGTAAACATTTATTTTACTACAATACGATATTATTTCCTGAATATTTTTTAATTTTTCTATATTTTTTATTTGCATATATTGTATTTAAATAAAAATAAAACGCATGTGTGTACATATGCAGAGATAATCAGCAGAAAAAAAGAAAAACTTTTTAAATTAAAAGTTGTTATCGTATCATGAACAATGTTAATGTTTGTTTTCTATTCATATGTGGTCTATATATACCATTCTACACAGTATAACTATTATTCGTACAATTCATTAAGAGTACTCGTATAATTTTATTTTTTATTTTATATACATTTTTATTCATTCATCTGTACAATTGTTGTGGAATTAGTTATCGAAAATTACTTTTGAATACCAAGTGCTTACAGGAATTTTAAAGGGTGCTTCGATTATTAATTAAATTAAATTTTTAATAATAATTTTTAAGTTAATTCGCATTCGAAGCCACATATTTAAGCTGAAGGACATTAAGGCTGGCTAAAGATCACTCATTAGCTTTTGTTAATCAATCAACTTGAAATTTGGAGAAAAGTTATTCATTACACCATCGAACAACGAAAATATTAAAATATCGAGGCACGCATAAGCATCGGGATTTTTCTGCCTGCCACAACACATCCTTTCAGGCGTCTCTGCTTCCTGCGCGCCTATGGCAGTTGGTCACACCAATCGATGACAGGGCTTCCTGTCATTAAAACGGATACTCTGTTCGGGCAATGTATCGCACGCTCATCCATTTTACGATCGCCATAATCGTCCTACCAAAAGCGCAATTCGCAATGTTGTGGATGACTTTAACCTCAATGGTTCACTAGAAGAGCGGCTAACATCTGAACTACCGTACACATCGCCGACAAATGCGAGTATGTGCATTAATATCCGAGGCAGTCGATTTCGTAAGAACTTAAACTCCACATACAAAAACTTGTTAAATTATTTATTGTGACTTAAGCCTGCGCCGTGCAACATTCAACAAAACCAGGAACTAAAGTTTAACGACTTGTGTTCACTGAAATCAAGGAGATTTCAGAAGAAATAATACCATTATTGGTAAAATTGATGATGATAGAAGTGATGTACATATAGGGTCTTTAAACAACAACTTTCGAACCTGATAACGGTCGTCTTGTTACAGATACATCTGTCAAATTAGCTGTCATGCAGACTCTCCAAATCATCATTAATGACCATAACAAACGGCTGTATACGCTGAATAACTTTTGGAGCAATTGCTAACAGAATCTCATCGAAAAACCATTTTCATGAATTGTTACATGAACAATCAAATCCACATAAGATACAAGAGCCTCCAATGCATAACGAAAGTCATTGTTGGGTATAGATTTTAGGCTGGCGGTGTCATGGGCCTATATTTCCTTAAGAATGACGTTGATCAACACTCTCTACGGTGAGCACTATAGTTCAATGGTAGTCAATTTGCTTTGGTCTGGATAGGATATCAACCAAATGGGGTTTCAATAGGACGAGGCTACGTGGCGTAGATTTGGGAGTTGAGTTCTCTGAATTGAAGGTAAGACACGAGTTTTAGCGGATCGTTAGTTACTCGATAAGGACCGAGTTTCTGGTAATATTTTTGTCACTGTAAAGTTACTCTTATCAGGAAATATTTGTCCACCGGTAGGTCAATAAATAAGTTGACTACTAGATTGCACGTATGAAATACATCAGATGGTATGTAGGGCGTTGTTATGAACGGAAACGAAAATTAGCCGTAATTTAAAATTTTTCTTTTTTATATTTGAGAAAAAAAGTAAACTGGCCTGGTTTTTTATGTTTAAAAGATTGTATACACGAAAACTTTAAAATTTTCCTTTCATACGTAACTTTTTTTCTTTTCTTTTTTTTAACCTCCTTCGATTTAATCTATTTTCCAAAAAAAATAGTGTAGGGGAAACTAAGAAATTGAAGGAGAAAAAAGATTGAAAATAAATTTAATAATCATGAAACATAACAACTATAGCCCTGGTTATGGCCCATGACATAAAATCATAAAAATACACATTCATTCTTATGTTAATGTCTGCAAATATTGTTTGTCAACATAGCACAAGGCAACAGAGCTGGGAGTTAAACATTTAAGACATCCGTGTCAACACATATTATACATACAAAATTAGTTATGAACACCGCAAGAATATGAGAGAAAGCCCAAACTGTTTCTCCTCAGATCTCGGTCTCAGATGCTATACAAGTGTTTATTGTTTTATTTCTCATTTGTGGTTTTCTTTCTTTTATAAATACATAATTTAATGTTGAATGGCAGTAGCAAACGAAGGAAAACATTTTAAGGACACTCCTTAATTACAATAATCAAAAAGGCAAAGAAGAGAGAAACTAAAAAGAACAAAAAGAGAGAAAACACAAAATTATACAATACCATGGTTGTTTCTGGAATATCCCAGGTGGATTTTGCCTACTACCTACGGCGCATTTACAGACATAATGGAAAATTTGAAAACACTACATGGACGGACCAGAACAAAAGCAGAAAATGTTTGGGTCCATTTACAAAATGTCATTGCCACTGTAATAAGTTCCATTAAGGAATAAAACACTCACAAAGCAACGAAAGAAAAAAACCAAAAAACCAAAAACTTTGCCTATAAAATGGAAAATCTATGTATGTATATGGTAAATGTCCATTGAAGATAACGATGCTTGGAAAAGTTTTCTAAGTACCATTGTTTTAAATACATATCTGCAAGTCTCCAAGGAGGAAAGAGTTCGTGCAAATTAGCACTCTGTTGACTGTTATGAGTATTGGAATTTACGTTGAATTGCAGAATTCAAATGAACAAGTTCTCATGTTGTTAGCTGATAGCACTCTGAACAATTAAACACACATACAATGCAGTCGTAAATTCAAGGGATTCGCTGCCATGATGCAGTTGCATTACTACAGAGTGAATTTATTTCGAGAAGAATGGAAAATTTGAAAAACATTTCATTTACAAATGAAGTTGTTTGTTGCGTTTGGGTAAACATGCCTTTGGAAAACAGCGAACAATTGAATTAAAAACCGTAAATGGAAAACCGGTGTTACCATAATACATTCTTATATTTAATACTACAGGCTTAAAACTATATGACTTTGACGTAAACGAATAGATAATAATGAAAAAAAAAATAAATTGCTTAGGAAGACACATAACTAAGTACAACGTTTCAAAGATATTGGCCAATTACATCACTTTTCACATACACTCGAATAAAAACATTTATTCCAATACAAGAACTGGACATACATGCAGTATCAGGATTACGACCTAGCATCTCACACAATTTATGCCGAAAACGAGAGTTTTGTAAAACTTTTCATTTTATTTACTCTCAGAGTCTTTGCCAGAAATCTACTGAGAGTAAGTCGCCGAAGAAAAATTTTTTCATACTTCGTTTTGTTGGAGATGTCTGACCTGGGCTTGAACCGTGGCTTAATAAGCCATTATGGCAAAAGTACAAAGAGTAAATAAAACTTCAATGAAAAAGTTTCTCAAAAATCTATCTTTCGCAGTCGAATTTGAACTGTAGGTGCGACCACTCATGTATAAAAATTAACGCACAGAACAGAAGTGGTGTAAGAAACTAGGTCGGAATCCTGACTAAAGGGTTGTAATGTCCAATTATGTATGTATGTAATTAAAGACATAAGTAAGTACGATTAATTCACAAAGATAGTGAAGTGATCTTTATAAAGTCGAGAGTATTACCATAATTCAACTCCTTTAGGCTGTGTGTCTTCTTACGCCCTCTTCTGTTGCTCTCTCATAAATTTTAATCTCAGGAAATTCCAGTGATATCACTAGGTATTCTTCTAAGTATAGATCCAACGCCATTTTCGTGTCCTTATTTCAAAAAATACGATTCGTAGGCGTGTTCTTTCAGAGAGTGTGTTATTAGATAAGCCAGTTCTAAGCCAGAAAATATCTAGAATCCTGCGAATACATCGGTTTACTAATACGTGAATTTTCCGCATATCGCATACAAAAAAGTAGAATTTATATTTACATTGAAGGTTGTTATTTTCGAACATGGAGATAAAGAGGACCAGGCAATCAAATGTTTGGCGTGCCTCCTTTAGAGATTATTGATATCCTCATCTGATCCTCACACAACTCCTCTGCTGTTGCCAAGGTTTCTGTCAAGTATCGTATTCAAAATTGTATTGAATAGAAGTGGTAACAGGACACGGACCCGTCGGATACGTATCCCAACTTCTATTCAGCAATTTGCAATGCTTTATGCTACACGAAGCATTGCAGAATAGGCGCTTTATGAAGCATAAGACTTTCACAGGGATTTGTCTACATTCCAAATCACATTTGGTCAATTCACAAAAGCCGTTGTATCGTTGTATTGAGTGTATTGTTGGACGACAACAGTGTATGCTTGTTGTTGATAATTTTCATATCAAAATCCGATACACTTACATATACACATTTTTTTCATATGTTTTTAAAAGTTGTATTGTAGTTTGAATGCCAAATGGCCAATTATGATTTAGTTTATAGAAGGTCTTGATAATCCTTATGACAAATAAAAACAGTTGTAAGGGACGGTCACGAATTGTTCAACAACAACACGTTGTATATTATATGTATACAGTGAGCGTCAAAAGAAACTGTACACCATGGATAAAATTCTAACAATCATCAAATTCAACTTTTACCACTTAAGGAGTGTGACCGAAAATTTTTTAAATATTTTGAAATTTTTTGTAACTTTCTTTTCTTTGCTTCAATTTTAAAAGCTGGCAATGGAACAATTTTTAAATAAAAATAACGGTAATTTATTAATGCATATACATATATATTTAACTTTTAATGTACAGTTTCTTTTGACACTCACTGTATTATATGTGGTGGGTTTATGAGCATTGCAGTATTATATCACACCAGTTATTATGTGATCTGATAAATTTACTATCATGCTCTTAGACAGTTTTTTGTTTAAATTTTCACCCTCCGAGAATATACGATTGATTCGCAGTATTATATGTAATACCCATATAATGCAAGTGGGTATACCCTCGACGCCGTGGTCTGTTAGCAATATCTTTCATACATTTAAATAAATAAATATTTCGCCATAAATACTACATATTATGTATTTTTGTTTGGTTGTTTTGTTTCTCTTAAAAAATTAATCAAAATCTTATTGGATCTGTATGCAGTACTTAAACTAGCTTACGTGATAAGTTAATAAAACGTAATAAATTGCTCATAGTAAAGTAAAAATTTCTTATAAAAAAAAAGAAAAATAAGAATTTTATAAGAAAAACGAATAGAATAGAGTCACATTTGTAGTCACGCTCACTCACGTATGAACGTGTATAAATTATTGTAATACAATACTTACCCAGGCTAAAAACAACTGCCATTATTGTTAGTATTAAATGTCTTTGGGGCATTTTAATGCTTCGACATTTTTTTCTACACGTTTTTTCAGCTGCAGTTGCTAATATTGGAAAATATATTGCTGGTGTGGCTGGCGTTGCTGCTGCTCTTGATGTTGTTGTTGTTGCTGTTGTTGTTGTTGTTGATTGTGGTAGTCGTTGCTGTTCATGTTGATGTTGATGTTGCTGCCTTAATTGTAGTGGTGGTGATAATGATAGCGGTTTGTCTCTATTATATGTTAACGTTTCTGCCACTGCTGTAGCTTCTGTTTTTGCTGTTACTTTTATAGTTTCAACATCTCTGTCCATTATATTTACTCCTCGGGTCGTTAGTATTTGTATTTGTTCGGATGATGACGTTGATGTAAGTGGCAGTAGCATCACCTCCTCCCCTTTGGCATCTGCTTTTGCTGTTGCTGTTGCTGTCCTTGTTCTTGGTGCTGGCTGTAGTTTTTGTTTCGTTTCATGTTTTGATATCGTTGTAGTAGTTGATGTTGGTGTTGGTGTCTTTTTAGTTGCTGAAAAAGTTGGTATTCTTGTTGGTATTCTTGTTTCGCACATCCCCATAGAGCAGTAAAGTTGAGTAATTTTTTTGTTATGTGGTGGTGTTGTTGTAGGCATCGGTGATTCGTGTATGGTAAATGGTGCGGGGCAGGATGTAACGGTAGATGAGATAAATTTTCTCCCGATTGTATCGTTGTACTTGCCAACTGATGCTGATACTGATGCTGTTGAAACTTTTGCTGTAACTGTTCGATTTGTTGGCGTTGTAGTCTTAACATTTGTGTACGTAGTGGTTGCCAGTGTAGTTGTTGTCAATGCTGAAGTGCAAAAGGAGGTTGGGTATGATGACGACGTTAACGATAATGATGATGATGATAACGATGGTGTTGCTGATGAGAATGTTGTTGTTATTTTCACTTTTCTTGTTAAATTTCCATTGAAATTCATTTGTATGGTAAAACACACTTTCAATGATTTTTTCAGTTGTTTTTTTTTCACTTTTTTCCTTTCTAAATGTGCTTGTTAACTTTCTAATATAGAGACGGTACGTGCATATGAGTGTGTGTGTTTTAAGAGTTTTTCTAAAACTTATTTGTTAAAAACCTTATTCTCTTTTTTTGTTTTGTTTCTAACAGTTTTATTTTCTACGTTTTCAGCATCATACCCCAAAGGTGATGGAGACGTTTGTCTTATCCTTACGAATTGTCTTACAACAAACTGCTGCTGTCGTTTACTTTTTTCATTTTTCTTTTCTTATTTTCAATTTTTCAAAATTGTTTTCTATTATATTAGTTAGACGATATCTGTGCTATATGTTTGCAGTTTACAGTAGTAGTAGTAGTAGCTTTTATATTCATTCTATTGAAGAGAGCAAAAGGAGAAAGAAAAAACAAAATAAGACAATGAAAATATTTTCATATTGTTGTTATTTTTCTTTAAAAGCACACTTCATTTTCGTACCCTACATCACTTAATATTATCAGTATATCAATATATGTATATACTAGTAATATATTGCAGCTTGGAATTTTAATGACTTTTATGGAAGCATATTTTTATAATCAAGTATTTCAGCAGTTATTTATATTCAGTGCATGAAGTTGTTGAATAAGATTCTCACTCCTAACAAGTGTTCAGCTAAGCTTGAGGCACAAGTACATGGAAAATCATGCAATTTTCATAAACAAACAATTTCTCTTGAGTATAATTTTATCACTCAACGTCAATGAGTAAACAAATAAAGACAATGTATTAATTTTAAATCTTTTTCTAATAATAAAATTAAATGTCAGTTAATAGCTGTTAATAAAGATTTTAAAATTGAATAAAAATCCGGTATGAAATGTAAACATTTTTCTATATTTATCAGTCCAGTCTATTTTACTACATTTTCCAATAAATCGGGCCTTATGGCATCAATACAAACTTAGAGATTGACTTCCAATGTTTCAAGAGTTGCTGGCTTATTAGCAAAATTCAATGACTTAACATTAGCCCCATTAAAAAGGAACATGGAGGGTATTAAATCGATAGTGTTCTTCATTTATCGTTAAAGCTTCAGAAGATACGTAACGCATACGTCTTTATCTTGTTATTGGTTATGAGTCGAGTAAAATTTGGGCGAAATAGAGCTCTATAAACTTCTCCAATAGATTGATTTTCTTCAAAGTAAATTTTTCAGTTTGTAAGCGTTGTTCTGACGTTAAACGTGTTTCTTAGTAAACAAAAAAGTCAACACAAATCTACATTCTTAGCTGACAAGACGTCGGTATAGGTAACTATCTAAACATCTCATTCAGATAAAATAAAATACCCTACACAACTCAGAAGACAAAGAAAGAAACTGCATGGCTTAAATCGTTTGATCCTGATTGCCAGCTGACATCGGAATAATACGATTATTGTACGTGTGGGTACGCAAGTTTCTTCGTCTTTTTGAAACCGAGTTTCACCAGATCAATTTCGTCTCTTGTTCAGTGCCGATGAAAATTCGCTGCGCAATGCTTACAGCAATGTTTTCTAGAGACCAACCGGTTATTTGACGCACATTATACTTAGTATCCATAAGCGATCCCAGTTTCATAAAATTTTTTGATCACACGTTAAGCAAGCTTTCTCGACTGACATTTGTTCGAAGTTTATTGGGCATTTCAAACATCAGTCAAGATTACGGCCTAGCTTCTCACACCACTCATGTTGTGCGCCTTAATTTTATACTTGAGTGGCGGGACCTACAGTTGAACGTCGACTCCGAACTACAGATTTTTGAGAAACTTTTTCATGGCAGGTTTATTTACTCTCAGAGTTTTTGACAGAAATCTGCTGAGAGGAAGTCGCCGAAGAAATTTTTTTTTTTATATTTCGTTTTGATGTCTGGCCTGGAGCTCGAACCCGGGCTTTACGTTTAATAAGCGAATACACTACCTACAAGACTACGGCGACTATAATGTGATATAATAGTTATTTCAGAAAAACTTTTAGTGTCTCCGTTTATGGAACATAACGTACATAAGGAGGCAGATTGATTGGTGTTGAGATAAACTGACCTAACCAAAGTATTTTTCGTTTGCTATAAACCGATTCCTAATCTATAGATTTTATAATATTGAACTTATTCCTATGTGTGTGGACATTCATCAAATTTTAAATTAAATTAAAGCGCCAATATAGGTCACATTACCACAATTGGCAAAAGACTAAATTAAATGAATTTTTAATTTAAAATTTGTATTGTGTATGCGCATACATACTCGTACGTATATTTTATTTAATGTTAATTTGCAAATATATAAATAAATGGATGTGTGTGCCAAATTATATTCGATAATACAAAATTCTGGAAATTTATTTATTATCAACGCTAGTTGTGTGCTCTGTTTACATTGTAAAAACTAATTTTCATGGAATTGTGAATTAAGGAATTTAATTTGTATTGTGTTCGTACGTACATATATTTCAAGTGAAATGAATCCTCATGCCATGAATATAATTTTCTTTACGTATTAAACTATTCCTCATTAAACAAAACAGAATTATCTGCCATGTTGAAAATGAAAAAAAAGGAAAACTACATGACATCATCTCTTCAATCTTCTTCTGTCTGTGTGTGTGGTGTAGGCGTTATAATGAACAGAAAATAGCAAAACTCGACTCTCTACTTGTTGAGGGGGCATTATTTTTATTTCGAAGGTTAAACATGAGTCGAATAAACTGAATTCTTTTAATTTGTTTGTGGGTTAAAAGGTTTTTTCTATTTTTCCTCTCTCTCACTCTCACTCTCTCTCTCTCTCTCTCTCTCTTATTTGGCTTTCAATGTGTTAAGATGAAAATCGAAAGAAAAAAAATATTTTTTAAATTTACATAAAACAACGCAATCACTCTGATACCATATACTCATCAACATACCATACATATTATCAACATACGTTCATACATACATACATACTATACACTTAAATGTTCGAATACATTAAATGTTTTTAGGTTGAACAGAAACGCAAAAATACAAGAAAATTTGCATGAATTCTTTCACTCTCCAAAACAGAAACCAAAAAAAAAAAAAAAATAATAAAAACATAAGAGAATATTTTTTTTCTCTTTATTTTCCTTTATTTTAAGTATTTTAACTTAAATACATTTGCATTTTCTGATTTGTTTCGTAGTAGTACATGCTCACAAATATTTTTGTGGGTGGAGGAAAACTGTTTCCTTTTTTTCCAAAAATGTTTTTTCTTTTCAACCAAAAACAACCATAACAACAGAGCAAAAAGCAATAAAAACAACAAGGTAAATATGAAAATTCTGACAAACAACAAAATTTGTTGCCAGAAAGCCATAAATAATACACAAAAAAAAAAAAAAAAATAATCGGAAGAAGACCTTAAAAATGAAATTATTCGTTGAGAAAAAGTTTTCATTATTTATTTCAGAAGTTTTTGTACCCTTTTACAATGGAAAAACAGAATGTTATTTAGTTGAAAGGCTTTATTTCCGCTTTTCCGTAGTGGTTGAAATTCAAATTCATTTCATTTAATTAAAATGAAGTTCCATCAACTAAAAGTCTTTATGAAATATGGTTAAACTATCTAAACAAGGTCACACAATTAGAATTATTATTTCTTTATTTGTTTAAATAATAACGTCCATTAGTACATGAAAATTGAAAAAGTATAGCTGCGTTAGTATTATCGACAGATCTAAAATGTAATATATTTCGTAATATTAATGGCAAGATAACGCTTTCAATTTCACTTTGATAAGAATGTAATAGTTGGCTGCTGTGTAAAACTGTGAAAATTTTACGTACAATCATTAACACAGTCGATATAAGAAGCTGGAACCTTGTCACGAACTTAAGAATTTATCACCATACAGGATTCATAAAAAAGCTTAATTTTTAGATAACATACATATTGTTACGAAAATGAAAAATCTAGATACTGGTGTTTTGCTTTTATATCGCTTAACATTAAAATTGTAAACAAAAGCTACAAAAAACAAAACAATGAACTTGTTTACGAATTAACGAACTACATAATATAACAACAAACACCAGCATAAAAAAATGGTAAACAAGTAAACAAAAATACACAAACAACAATAATGAAACAACGTTGTTGACATTTATAGAGATTTCGAAATAGCGAAGTCATGAACATTCACCTTCAAGAACATTCATCAGACTGTTTACTCTGTCATATAAAAGGCAAGGCAAAGCAGGCGACGGAGTTAGTGAAGTGCAGTCAGTCAGTAGAGTAATCGTGGTTTAAAGATCTCCATTACAAGAATCTATCGCATTATTGCTTAGTGATTGTTATTATTTATGCAAAGGGTGTAAACAGAGGAATAACAAAGAAGAGTAATTGTTGTTGTTTACATGAAGTTGTATTTGTTTTTATACAACTAGAACTACAAGCTAGGCCGTAATCCTGACTGAAGGGTTGTAATGGCCAATTATGTATGTATGTTACATGAAGTTGTGAACAGTGAGTGGCACATAGAATTGTGATATAATAAAGAATTAAAAGTAAACACAAATTTATTTTTAATTTATTTGCAATTTACGAGCTCATATTTTAAATGTTTTTAGAAGGTAAAAACGTAACAATATGCATTACTTACATATTTTGTAAGTTGAGTTTTAAACTCACGAACTCTCATCTAGTAAGCCAATACATTACTCACAAGAGTAACTAGCAATAACCACATGAAAACTGTAATGGACTGAAGTTGTCATGAAGACGTAGTACCTTCAAGATTTACAGGTTTCTTCCAAGCCTATTGCCCTGACAAGCATAGTATGATCCACAGTATCAACAAACACAATACCCTGTTCAGCACCTGATATGCTCACAAATGTTTCCTCGTGGAATTCATTGCTACCTCTCCGATTCCAAAAAAGTGTTCCCATAACAAACAATGAATCGCAAATGGAACCGAATCACGTTGTTTGAATAACATGGGCAATGAAAACCTGTCCTACAGTAGCGCAGGAAGCTTTTTTTGATTTGAGTTCACTGGTAGTAAACATCAGAGCTTTAGAAAATGTGCTCAATATCATGGTAGACAAGTCTAACATTTCTAAGCAGAAGTCTATGCCACCGGCAGATGTGCTCAATTTCATTTGGATAAGAGGCGGAATATAGCAAAACGATCTGACAAATAGTCCACTATTTAAGCTGCTGTAGTGTTAAATCGAAAATACTATGGAACTATAAGGGGAAGCTGTATCGGTTAGATAGGAAAAATATGGTTACCTACCCAGATTATGTAAGAATTCGCAGCTATAAACAGGCAGCTAAACTGGTGAATAGGAAATCATCCATATCATTGATGGAAGTATAAATTTTAGGGTCAATGTAGTCGTATTAGACGTAAATCGTGGGTTCGAGGCCCAGAACAGACATCAAAACGAAATATGAAAAAAAAAATTTCTTCGGCGACTTCCTCTCAGCAGATTTCCGACAAAAACTCTGATAGTAAATAAACCTGCAATGAAAAAGTTTCTCAAAATCTGTCGTTCGGAAATTCCAATAGGAAGAGATCTGAGCCATGCATCAGATCTTTTCCGGGCTATGTAGGGCCAAAGTACACCTAATCAGAAAGGGAATTTTATCACGCCAAACATGTAGATTCTGTGACGATGTAGATGAATACATACATACATGATTGGTCATTACAACGTTTCAGTTAACACTCACACCGCTTATGTGATGTGTGTTAATTTAATACATGAATGGCGGGACCTACAGTTTAAAGTTGACTCTGAATGACAGATTTTTGGGAAACTTTTAATGGCAATCAATGACTATTTGAACCTCCTCACATCTAATAACAAAAAACACACTACCTACTAAACTACGACGACTTCGGATGAATGCTTTAACGTATCCAAAGAAGAAAGACTTGAATGCATATCAGGTTACACTGAGCAGCAATCTAAAGCTTGTCAGGATATCAGATAAAGATTGCGGGGAGTACACTAGATCGGATGGTCACAATACAAAGGCAATAATAATAATAATGTGAGGATATATCATCTTTGAAGATGACAGGATATTATTTCACACCTGAATCAAAACGCTCATCATCTGAGTGTATTTGGCGCCAGGCGTATAAAGGCGCATCAGTCGGCTTTAGGGTTTAACATCAGTCTTTGACACCAACATTTTAGCTCACTAGAATATCAACCTGCACAATGTATATACAATAATAGAAACTATTTTTATTACTTCACTCTTCATATTTTCCACGCAAAAATAATTTTTTTTTTACAATAAAACAAAAAATTAGTGTTGTATTCGTACCAGTGGAATACGGTTTCCAAATAAGAATTTTTTTTTTATTTTTATTTATTTTACTGGTCATTTGCCAACACGTCGACATTTGGTGAAAACTGTGACAGTTTTTACATATAAAAACAAAATAACAAACATGCAAATACATATGTATACCCTCATAAAATATTAAAAAAAAAAAAATACGTATACGCCGTGAGAAGTGTGGAATTAAATTGAATAGTGCAATCAATTGAACCGATATACTGTACAAGACATAAACATTTGTGGTGTATATTTTTACTACCGTAGTGTATGCTTTACAACAATCAATTTAAATGCATAAAAATTTGTTAAAAAATTAAAATGCAATAAATTTCGATAAAGCAGACAAAAACTATGTAAAATAATTGTTAGTAATGAAATTCGTCTTTTTTCACAATACTTCAGCAATGGGAATTCCATGTTACATGAAGTGAGGATTTTTACAGTAAAATTATATTCAGAGTTATTGAATTGAAAATTGTTCGTTAATTAAGCATTGTTCAATATTTAGTGGCATTTAAGCACATACATACAGTGGGTGCCAAAAGAAACTTTACATTTAAAAAATATACATTAATAACAGTATACGACAAAATAAATAAAAAATAAAAAATTAAATACTCCCCGCTAATGACGTAGTGTAAGTTATGAGTTTTGTTGAATAGCACTCAAAAATATTTTTTTTTATATTTTTTGTTTTATTTGGCAAAAACTGTTTTTTTGGACTTTACGCACAAATTTATTGATTACACAAACACTACTGAACCGATGTCCAAAATATAAAACCTTATTAGAAAGGAGAGAGATGGGACTTTAAAATGGTGTACATATACATATATATTATATAACTTACTATCCTATGAGTTTTGATGAGCTAAACTTGACAAATCCGCTTTTTTTTCATATATTTTCAAGTTTGTCCATTAATAGTAGCAAAATTTAATTCAAAAAGATAAAATAAGTTAAGACGTTCTGAAAGTACATTATCTTGTGAAGAGATTGACACTTTGTTTGATCAAATCGGCCAGAAATTACCGTATAAAAAAATAGTTTTTGTCAAATAAAACAAGTTTGGAGGGTTCAAGAATTAAAAAAAAAAAAAAATATTTTTGAGTTCTACTCAACAAAACTTACAACCTACACTATGTCATCAGCTGGTTATATTTTGATGTCGCACCATGTAATTTACCGTTATTTTTGTTTTAAAATTGTTTCATTGCCAGTTTTTAAAATTGAAACAAAGAAAAAAAAATTACAAAAAATTACGAAATATTGTCAAATTTTTTCGGGCACTCTCCTTAAGTGGTAAAAGTTGAGTTTGGTGATTGTTAGAATTTTATCCATATAGTAGTGTACAGTTTCTTTTGACGCTCACTGTATATTTACACTTTTCACCTTAAAATTGTCAGTTGCGGCTTAATTGTGGTGATCGATTTATAAGATTTAAAATGAAGGAAATGAGCTACATGGCTAAATACAATTCATTTTTAAAAAAGTTTATTTTCGCCCAGTTGCAAATGAGTTCAAACAACAAATATTTATCAAAAACCATTCAATTCTTGTATGAGTTGTAGTTTGTAGGCTTGCAAATCAAGATCATTACATACAATTTTCCACGTAATCAAAAGTCAAGAAGCGGTGAAGAATATCGTTGTAGGGGCACTACCAAATGGCCACTTTTCTTCGGATTGTTAATGAATTAAAAAAAATAATTAATCGAATTGTTTGCTCAATCTAGGTTTGTTAATACTCTGCGACTTATGCAATAAATTATCAGCAGATAATTATTATTCCCAGCACTCAATGGAAATAAAAGTTGTTAATTTAATAAGAAATTTAATTAAAAACCTTACACAATCCCCCAAAGTAGAAGAGAAAATGAATTTAAATGTTTTATTTTTATCGAATTCACTTATTTTGAACTTCATTTAAGAAAAACAAACAAAAAGAAAGCGAAATAAAACAGAAATCCCCCTGCTGTTCCCACAACCAACATAGCTAGTGTGTATAATTTACTTGACAAACCACACCATGAAACACAAAAACATGTCCTTGAATTCTTCTCTACTTAGTAATTGAATTTTCTCAATACACAAAGGACATTTAAGTTGACACACTCTCATGCCTAAGCCCGCATTTTTAAATTGGGCGTGATAAAATGTCGTTTGGAAAAAAAGGTCTCTCTCTGTATTGAATAAAAATAAAAGTGTAAAGTAAACACTTTCCTACAAACCGAGAATGTTCAATAAACAATTTCTTTCTTTTTTTTATTGTTTTCGAAGCAAATACATCAACAAATGATGCTGCAACAAAGGAAAAGTGTTTATCACACAACAGGAAACGCCCTTAACTCCTACTCAGGACCTATAACATGTGTGTGTATGTGTATTGTTATTTATTTTTATTTTTTTTTCTATCCTTATTTTATCCGGTGTTTGATTTTGTTTTTAAAATACTTTTTATACGCAGAGATAAATTTATTTACCTTCTTCAAGAGTAAACTTTATGGATACTTTTTACAAACAAAATAAAAAGAAAAAAAAAAAGAAAAAATTAAGAAAACAAGTGGAAAAAAATATAAAAAATTTTATTTACATTCAATGTAAAAACAAATATTCAATACGTACACACATATGTATGTATATGTATGTATGTTACATATGAGTCTGAAATGAAATGTAATTTTTATAATAGACACAATTTTTCTTATTTCTATATTTTATTATTACTTAATTTCATTTCTTTTTTCTATTTCCATTCAATTAACATGAGAATAATTTTATAAAAATTTTTATAATAAATTCAAATGAATAAATGTAGCGTGAAAAGCAATGACAATATATTCTATATGAAGGTGGATGCAGAATTAAATGAGAAGAGGTGACTAGTCAGTGATAAGAATATAAATACAAAGGTTCTGACCCAACAACCGCAAATCATGCTTAACCATTTGGATAAAGAAATTTTTTATTAAAACAAAAAACGAACGGCAAAGAATGTGGAGAATGTTATCATATTTTTAATTGAAATAGAAATGTGGAAAAACGTAATATTTAGGAAGAAATAGTTTTATGAAGAGAATTCCAGCGATTTTATACATGCCAGTAGAAAAAAAATAAGGATAGAAATATCACTTTCGTTAAACAGATTTGTTTTCATTACGGGAACATAAAGAACAAGAAAAAATTTAATTTCATATGAAAAAAAAGTAGAATTTAAAATAACTACGATATAATTTTCTGATGCACTATCCTGCTTAAAAATCAATTAAAATAGAGATTATAAAGTACATATACCCACTTTCTATCTTTATAAAGGGTTATGATGTATTATCTAAAGTATATACATATGTACATACATAATTTCGCATTACAACCATTCACTCAGGATTATGACCTAGCTTCTCACATCACTTATGTTGTGTGTCTTAATTTTATACATGAGCGGCAAGACCTACAGTTTAAATTCGGCTCCGAATGACAGATTTTTTGAGAAACTTTTTCATGGCAGGTTTATTTGCTCTCAGAGTTTTTGCCAGAAATCTGTTGAGAGGAAGTCTCGGAAGAAATATTTTTTTCATATTTCGTTTTGATGTCTGACCTGGGGTTTGAACCGTGGCCTTAAGTCTAATAACTATAACTTTTAAGGATAAGTTTATGGTTTATTATATATTATTTTCAATATAGCAACTTCAAATATAAGCAAAATGCGTTTTAAAAAAACTTGTTTGATCGTTAAAGGACGCTTTAAAATTCACTTTAGCTAAAGTTGCCTTTAACTAAGCCCAACTTTAATGGCAAGTTGTAATAATGGCCCTAAGAGAAAGGATTAGATACATACATGTATACATAATTAGTCATTACAGCCATGCAGGCAGGATTATGACCTAGCTTTTCACACCACATACATATGTTGTGTGTGTTAATTTTATATATGAGCGGTGGAACCTACAGCCTAAAGTCCACTCTAAATGTCAAATTTAAGAGTAACTTTTTCATGGTAATTTTATTTAATCTCCGAGTTTTACCAGAAAACATATTAAATGTTATTGTAAATGTCTAACCTGGGATTTGAACAGTGGCCTCACATCTACATCTACTACCTACTAGAAGGATCAGAATTCTAAGTATAAAATTTTATGCCTAATCAATCACAATCCCATTATAAACCTGAAATGAGCCCAATTGTTATGGAACACTTCCCTATCCACTGTATTCAACACACTCCTACCAAACACTAAACAGTTCCAGAAAGGCAGTTCTATAGTCTCGAACTTGTCTTTATCCCAACATAACCTTTAGTAATACGACTGAGATGCTTTCCATATTCATGTTGGCAAGCGAACCTTGTGATGATCCGTCAGAAATAAGCCTTATTCTGAACTTATCCACCTCCCACCAGTAATCGCATCAGCTAGGAGAGTATAAAATTGAATCATCTAGCCCAATCCCATTCAGGAAAGTCAAGATTTAAGGCACTCGAAAATTCAAATACCCCGTGCATTTAATCGTACTTTACCAAGAGCTGAACAGTTACAGAAAATGTATTCTATAGTCTCCAATTGCTCCTTATTACAATATAGCCTGTAATGAAATTTTTTCCAGATGCATGTAAAAACTAACTTCGTAATGCCTTCTAAGAAATCCAGTCACAAATCTGGACCCTTTTAACAATAAATTCTATTATTATCGGTAGAATGCCAAATGGCACCGATCTATACTCCCAACAATTCTAATTCTTCTTCCTAACACAGCTCCCGATAAGTCCACAAAGGTATCAGAATATCAGAAAATTAGAGTGGGAACTCCTCAGAGGTACAGCACCGGAACCCAACAGCGACATATCCGACGTAGTCAAGAGGACTTTGTGAAGACTTTACAATCGCAAACTAGACGTGGCTTTAGTCATATGAGTTTGAGACATTTACAGCCTCAAGAGATATAAAATAACTGCGCCTGAATTCAACAAGTGGAGCTCCAGTTTGAGGTCATTATTTTCAATACATTTTTCTTTAACTATCCACTCTCATTAACTTACCATTCTACCTAAAGTTTTGGAGATGACAGTGGTTGTGGTTGTTTGCATTGATAGATTTTTATTCCCGGAAATCCGAAATTTATAAATTTTTATCGTCTGTTTCGTATTGAACATACGCTCGTGCTGTATTTGCCAAAGAATCACACAATGCCTTGTAGAGAGCATTTATGATTGTCTTTAATTCCAAACAGTATTAACTCGTGATGAATGAAAAATTTTTTAATCAGGCTTTACAGATGGAAAATTATTTTATATTTCATCTCAATTTTGTTTGTTTTTAAAAATTGTTAAAAGATTGTAAGAAAACAAAAAAGATAACAAATGAGACACAAAATTCGTTATTGTTTCATTCAATAGCAATCATGATGACGCGTGCAAATTATGCATATATATGTGGGTTGTTTAATTAATTTCTTTTCTTGACGTATTTTATGGAATATATTTGTATATATGCATGTACACTGTGACATGAGAATAATAAACTGATTATCTTGTCGACAAAAGAAAGTCAAGAAATTTTTCCAAGAATTAATTAAATATGAGTCTCTCTATTGAATATATTTTAATATTCTTGTTTTTAACATTTAAATCCGGTGTTCAAAAATATGCGCTTAAAAATAAAACAAAATTTTAAGTATCAAGACATTATTTTAAATTTTCGGAATTTAAATGTGTGATATGAAAGAGCCCTACATACACAGACGAAAATAATGTTCTATTCTGACCAGAGATCAGCAATGAGTATTCAAAAAGATGAGTAAATTCGAATCGTACGCATAATTTCTAATGCTTATACGCCTTCATACTTATTTCAATATCATACTTATACTACTCATATTCAAAGTTTGAAGTATTCATCGTACTCATACTTAACAATACGCATGATGTTGCTGATTTCGACTCTCCTTTACTCAACATTTACAAGAAGCACAAATTGGTATAATTCGCGTATGAACATTCCAATGCTCCCGAGAAGGTTGTGTGTTTGCTTTGTTTGCTGTCTTTGTCTTTCGCTTTCTTCTTTTTTGTAAATACAACAACAACTAAGACTGAAAATTTTGATGAATGATTCGAATCAATCGAATAATTTATGAGTATTTAAGGTAATTTAAGAATGATACATACGCCTATCAAATATATTTCGAATTTTCTGAGTTTGATGTCAACGTTGTACTCATACTCATTGCAAGCTGTACTTATAAATCAATGTTGTAGTGAGTACGAATGAATAAGAGTAGTTGAATTGCAATACCGTTGACTCACTCATACTCAAAATTTCATGAGTACATATGAGTAGCGGAAAAACGATGCACTGCTGATCTCTGATTCTGACGTTGTCTTGACGGAGTAGAACACCTATACTAATGAATTCGAATTGATTGAATTCATTCAACCTTTTTTGACAGTAGAATTAGAATGGATTCATTGACAAGTAATTAGAAGCTTATAATAACACATTCCAATTTATCGTAGAGTAGTCCAAACATACTCCCATGTGTCAACGCAACTGTCGGTAGCTTAAAAATATTGCGAATGAGAGTGTCGCTGGGTGCCCAGATAGTATAGTTCGGAATTCGCTGAACTATGTGTGTCAAGATCATGGTTCAATACCCACCAATGGCTCTGGCTATTAGTTATTGGTAATTGACTTGTCTGACATACATTATGTTGGTTTTATAATCATCATAAAAAATAAAAATCATCTCATATGTTTGTCTGCATCGTTCTCAACAACTTAAAACTTAATAAAGCACTACGCAGCGCAGTTCAACAGACCACGAAGTGAAAAGTAAAAACTATCGGTTTACTCAGTAGACCAAACTAGCCGACCAGCAATTCGCTATGTGAGTACCATGCCATTTTTTCGAAATAAGTTATCTTATGTTATGAAGCGCAACTGCTTAGTAAACTCATAAAATTGTCAAATTCATGGTTAAAAATGCACACACAACAAGCAAAGGTTTGATTTCAATTTCGGTCAAATGGCGTGATTTGGTCTTACTTTTTTAAAAATAATGCCGAAACAGTGACTGTGAACGATATTCGGTACAGGAACTTGATGACGATGTTCTTGGGGCCTCAACAGAACCACTTATGTTGTGTGTGTTAATTTTAGACTTGAGTGGCGGAACCTATAATTTAAAGTCTACTCCGAATGACAGATTTTTGAGAAATTTTTCATAGCAATTTTATTTACTTTCAGAGTTTTTGCCAGTAATCTGCTGAGAACAAGTCGCCGAAGAAATGTTTTTTCATATTTTCGTTTTGATGACCTGACCTGGTGTTGGAACCGTGACCTTACATCCAATAAGCCAACACACTACCTACCAGACTATTATTTAATAACAATAACAATAACATTTGAAAATATGTATGCATTCTGTTTTTTCTTTTTTGAGGTTATCAAGTCACTTGTGAAGCAATAAATATTACAATGCATGGCATGGTCTGTCTAGACCACATAATATATGTAAAAATTAAATTAAAAATTTGTATGCCAATTTTTTTTTATATAATGGCAATAATTTTTATTTATTTTCATTATTCAATATTTTTTTCCATATTATTAATTTTTTTTTTATTCTGTTTTACATTTACGTACTCGAACTCGTAATATAAATATATCATTGAGAAAACATAAAATTGAGGTTATTTATGTACATTTGTATGTACTTTTTCTGCTTCATTGGATTTCCATTTTATATTTTAATTTCACAAATACAGGACAGGACAAGATAAAGAAAATATATATAGACACACACACATACAAGAGAACTATAATGAAAAATTTGATGAATCATTTTTGAAGTACAAACAATAAGAGGATTACAATTGCAAATGAAAAAAAAACGAGATATATAAAATACATTGGTAATGATTACTTGTATTTGATATGCAAGCACATTTATGGCTGTGTAATAAAGAAAGCAATAAAATTATTTTAAAATAAACGATACCATACTGTAGTAAACTGTAGATAGTATACAATACAACAGTGAATTTATTGCGAAAAGTCTTAAAAATATCAAAAAACGATCAAGCTTATCACACCATCCAAGCCAAGCTTGGAGTGCGTAGATAAATGTAAACAACAACAATTGCTTTTAGTTATTCTTCTTTACACTCATTTGCATAACCAATAACATTTGTTCGACAGACCTTTATAACGGAGATTTTCAAGCCACGATTATTCTGTTCAAACACCGTGCATCTTCACACAAAACTGACTGAATTTTTACTGACTCCGTTGCCTGCTTTGTCTTGCCTTTTATATGCCAACGTAAACAGTCTGATGAATGATCTTGAAGTCAAATGTTCGTGGCTTCGCCTTTTCGAAATCTCTGTAAGTGTAAATATCGTTGTCTCTTTATTGTTATTTGTGTATTTTTGTTTACATTTATTCTTGCAGTATTTGTTGTTGCATTTTTGTTAACTTGTTTATCACTTTTTATACTGGTGTTTTGTTGGTATATTTTTGTTTACTTGTTAATCATGTAAACAAGTTCATTGTTTTTTTTTTATTTTGAAGCTTTTGTTTATTATTTTAATATTACACGATGTAAAGCAAAATACCATTTCCATTTTTGTAACAATATTTTCACATTCTTGGGGTAAAGCCTTTGTCCATCCATGGAGGACATATATTCTTGTTTATTTAAGGTTTAAGTAAAAAAGCTAACCCATTAAATTTAATATCGATTTATGAGCTTTTTTTATGATTTTATGGTAAGTGGAAGAATTTCTTTGTGATCCACTGTATATCCTAAGACGTTGTCTTCTCCGGCATTTTAAATGTGTTTTTTCCTTTACATTTATGTCTGGAATTGCCAACATGGTCTGCATAAATACCAAATGGGAACAAATACAAAAATTCCTTAACAAAAGAAAATGTTTTATGAGCAAGAGAAACTATCGGTGCTTCATAAATATGAGAAATATTTTTGTGTGAAAACAATTTCTTGACAACTCAGTTCTGGACATTTTTTTCTGTTGTTGTTTTATGCGCAGTCCTTAATTTACTTATGTTTTGTTAAAATGTTTGTAGAATATGAAAATCAATAAGAAAAGGACATCTGAATGGAAAATTTGCTGAAATAGGAATTTCTTTCGAAATAAAAACTAAAACTTGGTAAAATCTAAGGAATAAGAGGACCGAAGACATTGAATTCAAAAAGAAAAAATTAACAGGGAGGGAGTGAATCGACGTTAGAGTACCTTAGAATCGTTTATAATACTGACAAGTAGAGAAAAACTTTGATCTTTCATCGCTCTTTCTTTAAATGGCAGTATCCCGTCAATTAAATGGAACAAAATGAATCTTTAACAACGATTAACTATGATACTCAATGTGCGACGTCTTGGATTTGTCCAAACCTAGATGTCTTGGGCCACTGAATGGAATAAATATTTTTTTTTTTTTCAATCGAAGAAAGATGTTCCAGACAGCAACAGTCGTTATTGGCATGATCTGGACCAGAGGTCAGCAATGAATCGTTTTTCGCTACTCATAAGTACTCATGAAATTTTGAGTATTTGTGAGTCAACAGTATTGAAATTCAACTATTCTGATTCCTTCGTACTCACTACAACATTGATTTATAAGTACAGGTTACAATGAGTTGACATCAAACTCATACCATTCGAAATATGTCTGATTCATATGCCTACTCATTCATATCCATAAATTTAGAAAAATATTTATAATATGCATAAATGATTCGGGTGATTGGAATCATTGATAAAAATTTACTGTCTGAGTTGTTGTTGCATTTACAAAAAAAAGAAGAAAGAAAAAGACAGAGATGGCAAGCAAAGCAAACACACAACCTTCTAGTGAGTATTGTAGTGTTCGTACGCGAATCATACTTATTTTGTGATTCTTGTAAATGTTGAGTCATGGAGAATCGAAATCAACAACAGCATGTACTTCAAACTTTGAAGATAAGTAGTATGAGTATGATATTAAAAGAAGTATGAAGGAGTATAAATATCAGAAATTATAAGTATGATTCGAATCTACTAATCTTTTTTTATTTCTCACTGCTGATCTCTGATCTGAACCAAACAAGCCTTATACGATCCAAGTGGTGTAGAAAGCATTATGGTGTGAGACGTATTATCTCATAATTTTAGTTTCACCAACAGAATTAATTTTAATAATTTTAAGAGAAAAGGAATCAAAGAATTTAGTAGGGGTATTGTTTCAACCTGTCTTTCTTTCTAGTTTCTTAAAAGAAGACAGTTTAATGCATTTGATTATTATTATTATTTTTTTTTTTCAAATATTAAATCTAAAATAGCATTGCCAACAAAAGGAAAATGTATTGTGCAAAAAACAAAGTGCCCTAAGCGAACAAAAAAAACACCTTTGACAACGACCCTTTTGTGGTAGCTTTCTCTTGATAGCTTTTGACTTTTGTGCTCTCATCCAAAATGTTTATGTTTATTTGTTTTCTTTTAATTTTCATTTATTTTATTGTTCTTATTAAAACAAATCTATTACAAAAGAATACATATTATTCCACATGGCTCTACACTAAAAAACTAGTATCGGTAAGAGCGTAAATTTAATTCATTTTTTTTTTCAGGTAATAATTATGAAATAATTCTAATTGAAAAACATAATTCAAGGCTAGTTTTTCGATAAAAAGTCATGTTCTCCGTTGAATGGAATTTAAATTCTTAGTGAATACGCAAAATGTATGAATTTGGGCCTCAGAAAATCCAAATGTTATCCCTGGAGCAACTGTCTGATGTATATTGTCGTAATGGACTGTTACTTTTTTTCAAGATGAATATTCCAGTAACTGTGAACGGATTTCTTTGCGGGGAAAAGATGACGGAATTCCTCAAATGTATGGCTTCTTTCCTGATGACATGTGAATACGGCGCTATTTGCGACTTCGCTCACACCTTTTCGGAATAAATAACGATTTAACGCTGAGCAATCTTTTTTTCGGCGTTTTGTGAAATCTAAGGTTTATGCGGAGACAAGTTTTGATATCAAATCCGAAAACCAAAGCGTTTTCGCTGAGATAGAGCCACATATTTGTGAAAAAGTAATGGAAACAATAATGGCATGTCATACGAGTCATGGCGACTATTTGGCGTATATTTTAATACACATATAAACGGAATATGTCCTCCTTACAATCCAATAACAAAATTACAACTACCTCATAAAATCATTGTTTTTATTGTAGAATGAAAAAATACTGTCTCTTACGTATAAAAAAATAAATAAATGCCCCAATATTTGAAACTCCAAATGGACTGTTGGGTAGTTAAATGCCCCAGCGTCTAACAATGACTTCCAAACGGTATAAATAACGGCCATTTTGTTCAAATTTCAACTGTCAAATTAATTATCACTCATCACCATAAACAATAATAGGTCGAGAACGATAGTTCGCTTAATGGGCTCTAAAATATTTGGAAACTGACTCTAATTTTCATAAAAAAAAGAATCATCCTCCGCAATGAAGCTTATTTCTGGATCAAGGAATATATGAACAAACAAATTTGGTATGATACCAATCTACATGAGATTCAAAAACAGCCAATGAATCCCGAAAAAGTTATATTTCGGTGCAGATTTTAGCATGACATCGTCATCGGTTCATATTTCTTTGAGAACGATGTTCGCCATCGCTGTCAATGATGAGCACTATAGGTCGTAGGTTATCGACTCTTTTGGCCTGTTTTGGATGATCTGGATACCAGTGGCATATGATTTGAACATGAATTATGACACACTGGATATTTTATATACAAACGACTTGAGACCATACTCATTGCCCGTCGAGATGATGTGAACTGGCCTCTGAGATCGTGCGATTTCACCCCGTTAGACTTGTTTTTGTGGTGTTTTCTTAAGCCGCAGGTGTATGCGAATAAGTCGCAAACAACTAAGATCCTCAAAGTTGAAAAAACACATGTCATCGTTCATATTAAGCCTGATTTGGATATTTTGGATGCACACCACCCAGAAAAGCCGTGGAAAATTTCTTTTGAATGAACTTTAAAATTCGATGATATCACACACACTTTCTTTAATTGGAATTTAAAGAAAAAAAAAAGCCCAATAAAACCAAACCCCTGTTCCAATCAACGAAATCGTTCAATATCTGCATTTTCTGCAGTAGGAAACCATGTGAAGTGGTATAGTGGTAGCCGCGCTCTAGTACATATGTAGTGTACTGGCTTCGTAGGCGTTCAAATCCTTTCATGGACATCTTAAAAAAATGGTTGTTGTATTTGAATTTAAAAATATAAAGCTCTTTTTGAAAGGCCCAGGTTAGGTTAGGTCGGAGTGGTAGCTGTAATATCACAAAGCTCACTTGAGCACGCATAGCGGCCCGTTGTGATGCCACGGGTGAACGCAGTCCCTGTACTAACCAAGTTTCACCAAAATCAGGGAAAAGGAAGAAGTTGGTCAGCGCACAGGCTGCACAAAATTTGTTGTTGTAGTCGCCGAAGTCTACTATAGCAGGTAGTGTATTCGCTTATTAGACGTAAAGTCCGGGTTCGAGCCCCAGGCCAGACATCAAAACGAAATTTGAAAAAAAAAATATTTCTTCGGCGACTTCCGCTCAGCAGATTTCTGGCAAAAACTCGGAGAGTAAATAAAATTGCCATGAAAGAGTTTCTCAAAAATCTGTCGTTCGGAGTCGACGTTAAATTGTAGGCCACTCAAGTATAAAAATTAAGGCACACAAGGAGTGATGTGAGAAGCTAGGCCACAATCCTAACTGAAGGGTTGCAGTGGCCAATTATATGTATGTTTGTTGACATAGAAAAATCTTCGATTTTATTTCTAAGAAATATTCAAATATTCAAAATATTTTATAATTTAAATGTTTGAATGCTGAATAATTCCTACTGATGAATATTGAAAATTAATAATTGTAGCGCCTTCTTTGGAATGTTGTTACTTTCTTTATATTTTTTGGTATTTAAATATTCATTAGGAGGCTGTGGCTTGTTTTAATGGTTTGAAAAAATTTTTATTAAAGCTTGGCATTGCAGAAGGGATTTAATTGAATAATTTTGACTTAAAAAAAATTTTTTTTAAATATTTTATTTATGAACCTAAATATTATTCTTGCATTATTAACAAAAAAATAAAATAATTTAATACACTTTCGATCACACATAAATGCATATTTGTTTAATAAATTATTATTATGTTGTTTATGTTTATCCAAAATTACTTGTGAAAACATGTTAATACTTTGTCTTGTTTTTAATCCATTAATTTATGTTTTTATTTACCCAAACAAATCCATACAAATTTATTTTATTTTTCAATATTTTCCTGTACATATTTATGGTATATGCTTGTATTTAATATATGACACACTTTCGGTTTTCTTTTCATTATGCACTTGCACTATAAATGTAAATTCCATTACAACAATATTTCATTTTTACTTTTCACTTTTGATGAAATGGATTCTCTTTTTTCCATGCAATTCCTTACACCAAGCACTACTAACATTGTTAAATCAACTGAAATGATTTACATTTTCATTCTCTCTCTCTCTCTCTCTCTCTCGCGCTCTCTCTTTCTTTTTTATCAAAGGAAAATATTGTAATGATGTCAGCTATGCACTGATGATTAGAATTCCATGGCATAGATATGTACATATATTCTTATAATACAATATTACATGGTTACACAGCTCATACATATGTATATATGTATGATATGTATAGGTATGCTTGATAGTATTGTATGTTAAAAAAAAATTGTGGTTTAAATAACTGTATATATGCTAAGCTTTGAATTTTTTTTACCTTTAGTATTCGAATTCTTAAATGAAATGATTTCTTTTTCTCCCTTTTAGCGAATTTCTTCAAAACTTGGATGAATTTTTTTTTTTGTTTAAATTTTTTCAGTTAAATTTTTAATTTCTTTTAAGTTTTGAACATTAGTTTCTCTTTTTATTTTCAGGGAAAAGTTAATTTTTTTTTAATTAAAACTTTTCTTCACCATTTTCATTATTTTCGTTTCTTTTTCTTTATAAAGCTCCACTTAAAATTTATCACATTTGATTTTTGAATTTTTATGTATGTTTTCATACAAATTTTTTGTTTAAAATCTTCTTTTCTATTTTTGTTTTTGTTGTTGTTGTTGTTGTTTTTCTTTTATTTTTCCATTATTAAATAATATTATATTTATTTTTAGTACTTGGCATTTAAATAGCTTTAGACGTTGTTTTATATGACTTTGTATGTAATTACACTAACACTTGGCACCATATTTTATCGTTTGCAATGAAAGCACAACACGAATACACAATCATGATTTTAAAGCACCCTGGTGCATATGTTTAAATTTTTCGTACGTTTAAATTTTTAATGTTGAAATGCCTTTAAAAAGTCTTTAAGCCTTAAGATACTCATTATGGGTGATAATTTTTAAGCGTTTCACAAGTGTGGCACGTGTTTTCCAAACCGTAGCATTAACAAAACTGGCAGCGTTCTTCACATTGCGAAGTATTTCGATTGCGCATTTTTGTTTCTTTGTTTTTGTTTTTATTTTCGGAATTGAATATTATCTACAGCATCTTCATGGTTCTTGGGATGCTGTTTCACTTATGATATTGTGTTTCATTTCCATGTATTTACAAAAATATTTCAGGCGCATGTCCCATCTCTGGCTGTATTGACATGTGTTTTCAAGTGAAAGTTCATTATAATTTTTATATGCAGACAATAAGGTCACAGTTGGTTTGAACTCGGTTTCCGTAAAATTCCTTTAGACCTTTAGAAATTACACACAAAACTCAAAATATATTCCAAAAAAATGAAGGAATTGCTTTAAAACTAATACAAAATTAAAAAATTTACATTTACAGTTATTACTGAAAGCCTTTCTATTCCTAATTGCATGCAATATTGTATACGAAACAGTGTGACTTAAAACTCACAGCTTCACAGCTTACGATTGTATGTAATTATTTGGTAATTACAGTAAAGTTTGTACATAAGAGATATTGCATTACATAAAACAACACCTTTTTATGGTGACCTTTAGCATACATGCTTGATTATGGCTATACAAAGCATAGGCTGAGTTTTATTTGAATATTTGTGTAGTCGACACATACATACATATATAATTGATCATTAGAACCTTTCAGTCAGGATTATAACCTCGCTTCTCACAGCACAATTGTATGAGTTAATTTCATACATGTCAGCTTAAAGTCGTTTCCGAAGAACAGGTTTTTGAGAAACTTTTCTTGGAAATTTTATTTACCTTCAGCTGAGTGCTGCTGAGTGGAAGTTTCCGAAGATATATTTTTTTTTTTTTTCAAATTTCTTTTTTTGTAAGAGATGTCTGATCTGGGTTTTGAACCGCCTAATAAGCCACATTGCCTATTAAACTACGGCGACTTCCTTACATCAGTCTGTAACATACAAATCCGGTGTCATGCTGTAATCAATATTTTAAACAGGCTGTGGTTACCTCTCCACCTCATATTTACAGCTCCAGCAAATACCATGCGAAGGAATGGCAAATTTAACGGCATGATTTGCAATAGAGCATCAGTAAGGAGAGCAATAGTACTGTTACGAAAACTAAACATCTAGATACTGGTATTCTGTTTTTACACCGCTTAACATTAAAATCATAAACAAAAGGTTCAAAAGCAAAACATTGCAGTAAACAAACCTGTCGAACTGCTTAATATAAACGTTTTAAACGTTTTTAAAAGGTTAAAACGTAACAGTACGATAGATGGTCATGTGATTTGAGGTAAGAAGACAAACAGTCCTATCCTTATCTACATCAGTCAAGCAGACCCTGTCAGAACTGTACTTGCCCGTAGCAGTTAATCCTACTTGCATAACTACCAAAGAATACCCCCACTTTAACCGTGGCAATTGGAAAACATTTCGCTGTTGTATGTTATCATTAGCAATAGAATTTCTATGATACCTTTTTGTCTTCTATCCTTATAGGAATAACTATTAAATCTATAATAATAGACGTCAAGATGACGTTCGTAAGACACCTTGCATTTGATATTCGTATTTTACTTTACAGCCCACAAGGAAACAAAGGATTATCTCCTAAATTACAGACTCATTGGGATGAATACTACAATGTACTTATTTCTTACAATACAATTACTAATTATATGTAACTACTAGGAGCTGAGTAGCATAGACTTTATGCTCATTATAGTGGAACAAACCCGAGTCTCAGGTGTGAATCGACCCACGATCCTAACGCTAATAGTCTAGCATACTACCCACTAGACTACTGGGGCACCCGACACCACAAAGTAATCAAAAGTTTAAATGGCGTATTTTATATATGCGAGACTTAAAGTGAAAGTCATACATTTGAAGAGATTAACAAATTATGGTGGTAATATTTTGAATGGCAGTATTGTAATAAACAGAAAAAATCTTATTGTGTGAAAAAAGACCAAGGAAAATAAACAATATAATTGGCCATTACAACCTTTCAGTCAGGATTACGGCCTAGGTTCTCAACACCACTCATGTTGCGTGCGTTAATTTCATACATGAGTGGCGGGACCTACAGTTTAAAGTCGACTCCGAAAGACAGATTTTTTGAGAAACTTTTCATGGCAATTTTTACTCTCAGAGTTTTTGCCAGAAATCTGCTGAGAGGAAGTCGCCGAAGAAATACTTTTTGTATTTTGTTTGTGATGTCTGGCCTGGGATTCGAACTCGGGCCTTTCATCTAATAAGCCAACACACTAGCTACTAGACCACGGTGACTTCTACAAACAATATTAAAAGAACAAAAAAGTATGGTAAGAAGGAATAAGAATAACAAAACATTAAAGCAATTACGAAAATTAGGAAAGAAAATTACGATAGCAATACCATATAGAAAGACAACTTGTTCTCGAAGTTTCCAGACAAAAACTAAATGATGGATAGAAAAAAAGTTAACATATACTGGGAGTTTAATATTTGCAGACCAAAAAAGGCAAATATTAAAAGAGTTTTGATAAATTCTAACATTCTTACAAAAATTATACCAAATGGGACCAGTGACCATCAATGAGAAAAAAAAGTTTTGTATAAACGAATATAATTGTCCCAATTATTAGTTTATAAAAAAAAAATATATTAATTAAGCCAATAAAAGTTCATATAAATATCTTTTCAGTTTCTGTTTTTAAATCCAATAATAATTTACAAAAATATTTATGTTCATGATAGATTTCTCTTGCTGTATAAATAATGAACTTTAAATATGTAAAATACTTCCCCCAAAGAACATATACATGCTGTTCGTATGAATAATGGTCATTAAAATAATTTACATGTGAAATAACACTCAAATACTGGAGGCTATGAATGAACCTTAGAAAACAAAAAAAAAAAACAAAAAAAAAAAATAATAATAAGAAACATTAAAAAGGACTTTCTTGAGATAATAAAATGATAATTTATTAGATCATAAATAAAGAAAGCGTTTAACAACATATTAGAACGTAAATTGCTATTTATGAATGTTACTAAGAGACTTTAAGGAAGAAAACCTCAACGAAACGATACAAACAAATAAATAATCATAACCTCAAGGTCTCAGCTGGACTTAAATCGTGTTGTATTTAATACGGTTTTATTGCCTGGAAGATAAATATTTGTTCCTCAAAATAAATCATAAGAATTTATTTTCCTTTCCTTTCAAACATTTTAAACTTCTACTACTGCTGCTTCCATCAGCAGCGCTTCTTGTGTCTTGTGTAAATTAATATGCAACAAAATTTCCCTTCCTTGGGTTTTATTTCAATTCATTTCATTTTATTTTATTTGTGTGAATTGTTGCGTGTTTATTGTTCTCGCCCGATGAACTTTATTTATTTTATTTTTTTTTTGTTGTTTTCTTTATTTATTTTACTGATGACCTCCGGCAATTTTTGCAAATGGGTGTTGTTTGTTTGCAAATTGACTTGAGTGCCATTTGAAATATTTATAAACAATTTTTCAACAAGTATCGCATACACTCGTATATTATAATTACTTGCAACAAACACTTGTTGCTGTTGCTGTTAACAAAGAAAGCAATAAAGTTACTGAATTCTTCTAACAACTGTAGTTCAGTTCAACTGAGAACAGTCATGCGTATTGTAAATGGTTTTTTAATATTGTTTGTATTAATCCTGATATGATTAAACACATAAATATTTGACTCTTTAAATTGTGCCTCTAAGACACCAGGATATATGATATAAATCTTAAGGATAATAATTAAAAATTATGAGACATAAATATTATTACGTTTTTACCTTTTAAAAATGTTTAAAATATGAGCACGTAGATTGCAAATAAAATGAAAATAAATTTGTGTGTTGGATTTATTTAAAATTCTCAACTTTGTGTAAACAACAACAATTTCCTTTTTTTGTTATTCCTCTGTTTATACCCTTTGCATAAACAATAACAATTACTAGACAATTATTCGAAAATAATTCGACAGATCTTCACACCACGATTACTCTCTTCAAACAAGACTGACTGAACTTCACTCACTCAGTATACAATAAATTGTATAAGGCTTGTGGCTGTGATTTCTTCTACAGGCTCTTATCTGTTGTAGCATATCCAAAAGAAAATTAAAGGCCTTTACAAAATATTAAAAGTATATTAAATATACAAATATTCCCTGACGATATATTACTATACCTTCAGAATATCAAATACATTACCAGGCAGCTATGAAATTGTGCACCCAGTACTGTTGTCGGGGTCATTACCGGTTATGGCATTAAGAGTACGTATTGGTCTGGAACACTTAGCAAACAACTTCTGTAGATTTCTGTAGGCATGCCCACTACTATGTCAAAGGACAAAGACGCATATTGGTTTACTAAATAGATGATCTGAAGGAAATGTCATGGATCGACATTTGTAGTCTAAATCAGTTCATCAGAAGCTACGAGTGTTAGTTGGTTTTGAACAAATCTTTTATACAAGTTTTTTAAACAACGTTAAGTTTAAACCTCAAATCAATCTATAAAACTTTGCTGGATTTCAATTCACTGTATTTCTGAAAATATTGTTCTGTTGCGACATGAAGACCTTGCAAAGGCCATTACTTTATTATTTTTTGGCGTCACCGGTTTTTGCATAAGTATAGATTAATTACCAACTTGTTTAGAAATCATTTAAGAAAAATTCTCTGAATGCAAGTTACAAGCTTGTGTAAGAGCTGTCTGGGACATAAACCGTTTAATAAAAGATAAGGTATCCCGCCATTTGCATACTTCCCGAATATTTTCTGTATTTCAATTATCAGTTCGGTGGCGATCACTGCATACAACGCTTACCGTGAGAAACTTACAACAAGTCTTTTTGTGGATTAAGTCATTGAAAGGATCCTGATCGTTTATAAAGTTCTTTAATATTGATTTTACGGTGTGATAAGCATCACACACCTGGCATATGCGATGCGTTTCGCTTCTTTTTGTTTCAATTCGGCGTTAACAAGTTTATTCCTTGTGGAATATTCTCCTCATTTCTTATATGTATTGCAAATATTTTTTTTATTCTATAACTTCTTTTGTATATACCTTCTTCGTTGTATCCTTTACAATTTATGTAAAAAGTAAGATAAGCTTGCAGGTATCCGCAATCCTTTGGCTTTGTTTGTACACAATTGAACCGTGAAAAAGAGATTTTTATTGTTTGGCATACATTTAGCACTGAATTCCGTATATTGTTTGCCTTCGCATGATTATCTTAAGTTTATTTAATACGCGTTTTAACTAAGCACAGTGTATTGTATGTACAGTGTACACAATAAATAAGTACACAATAAAAAATGCGATTGTTTTTCCGTTTGCTAAAATATTTGTATTCATAAATATAGTCACAGTCTTTAATTTTTACGGGCATTTTTATAAACTACAAAAACTACCTTACGTGCAGGTATATTTTATTTGTGCTGATGTTGGTTACTGGTTATAGGCACTGCTAAAACAGACAAATGTATGAAACAGAGCTCAGCAATGAATCGTTTTTTCGCTATTTATAAGTGCTCATGAAATTTTGAGTATGAGTTAGTCAACAATATTAAAATTTAACTACTCTGATTCATTCATACTCACTACAGCATTGATTTATAAGGTACAGGTTGCAATGGGTATGAGTACAATGTTGACATCAAACTCATAACATTCGAAATATGTTTGATTCAGACGCCTACTCATTAAGATCCATAAATTTAGAAAAATACTTGTAAAACTCATAAATTATTCGGGTGATTCGAATCGTTCATCAAAATTTGCAGTCTTAGTTGTTGTTGCATTTACAAAAAAAGAAGAGAGACAAAGACAGCAAGCAAAGTAAACACACAACCTTCTAGAGAGTATTGTAGTGTTGGTACGCGAATCATACTTATTTTGTGATTTTTATAAATGTTGAGTAAAGGAGAGTCAAAATCAACAACACCATGCGTATTGTTAATTATGAGTACGATGAGTACTTCAAACTCTGAATATGAGTGGTACGAGTATGATGCTAAAATAAGTATGAGTGCGTATAAGTATCAGAAATTATGAGTATGATTCGAATCTACTCATCTTTTTGAATACTCATTGCTGATTTGTGCATGGTTCATCCCTAGGCTTAGACAATTCGAACGGAACGATATATGAAAACAAATAAGAAAAGTAATCTTCATAGAATGTGTAAAACTGAAATATGATAGCGTGAACATATAGTCCGTCATCACCAAATCCAATTGACTAGTAAAGAATAGTTATCTCCTTACATTACAAAAAAAAAATAGAAAAAAATTTAAGAACATTTGTTAAGTCATGTATGTGGAACAGAGATTTTTATACACTTCTTGGTTAGGAAACAAAGAAAACAACAATTACGAAAGTAACATTTTTTATGGTTTAAATTTTTTATATTTTTTATTGTTTTTGCTTTTTCTCTTTTTTTATGTATTTTCCAAACTGCAATTTTTGGCCAATTTAAAGTTTACTCAAAGGTGTAGATTTCATATAAAAAGGAAAACAAAAAAAAAAAGATATAAAGTAAGGAGAATAAGAACTTTTTTATTTCCGTTTAAATTGTTTGTCTATACGAATAAGAAAAGAAAAATAGAGAAATAAAAGTTGTGTGCAAATAAAAGTTTTGTTTGTAGTTTATGTTACTAATTTGGCCCGAATTCAACTGCATTGAAATGTACATGTGTACATATGCATGTGTGTTCACTGTACATATAACATGTAATGCACATTTATATATGTATGTATGTGTGTATGTACATGTGTCTAAATATATACGAAAAGAGTAAATATTTGAAGCAACGTTTTGTGGGCATCAACTCATGCAGACAACTCATGCAGACAAGGACATAAATGGTCAAAATAGCTGAACTGTAATGTTGCACGTAAACTTGGGTACTTGTACGTTTCTGTCATTATGGGAACAATAATACTCACTTCATTATATGTAATGATTTGAGTTTTGACTTTGATTTCCTTTCTAGTGTACTCATACAGAATAAGAGTTCATTTTGGAGAATATTTTTTCACTTTCCAAAGACAATCACGTTTTAATACAAACGATTTATTTATTAAAAAAAGAAACTAAATGGAGAACAACACATTGATTATAGTACCAGTGAAACAATTGGAGTCATGTGGTACAATTATTTATAAATCTCCTTAATATATATCGGCTGTGCGGTGAATTACAGTAAATAAACCATGCTATAATAGAGATGTGGATTATAATTACATACATACATATATAATTGGTTATTACAACCCCTCAGTTAGGAGTATGACCTAGTATCTTATATCACTCATGTTGTGTGTGATAATTTTATACATACATGGGTGACGGGACCTACAGTTTAAAGACAACTCAGAGTTTTTGCCAGAAATCTGCTGAGAGAAAGTCGCCGAAGAAGTATTTTTCATATTTCGTTTTGATGTCTGACCTAGGTTTTGAACTGTGGCCTTACGTCTAACAAGCCAATCTACTAGACTATGAAGACTTCAAAGCGAAGAGAACCAACCCGTCCTTATGTCAATAATTTTTTTGAATCAAAGATCACGCCAGGTATTTGCGTGTGGAAGAGTAACAAAACACGATTTCCCACAGTCTGGGAGAATTTGTGTTTGTTCATCTATGAATTTACTGCCCAGGATATGTTTAATTAAATAAAAAAAAAGAAATCGAAGTATATATGTATATAACATGAGTAGTATGAGTATGATATTAAAATAAGTATGATTCGAGTCTACTAATCTTTTTGAATACTCGTTGCTGATATCTGATCTGAATATCCAGTTGGTAGCCAGCCACCTTTGTACTATAACAAGTTTTTCTTTTTTAATTTATTTTTAAATGTAAAAAACTTTGAATTCTACAGCAAATCCTTTAAAATTTTTCTTGTAAAACTTCCACTTCAATTCTTATACAAAATTCTCATAAGAAGGAGAAGACAATGAAACCTAACATCCGCATATTACACAGATTCTTATGCAATTTGTAATAAAAAAAAAAAAAGAAACGTTTATTAATCCCATGAAAATATATGCAATAAAGCGTGAAATTCACAATGAATATTTAATATCTCTTTTAGTTTTAAGCTGCAAAAGGGAAACTTCTACAATGATTATTAAACTATTAAATTTCAATTACGAATATTGGCAAAAATTACTTATGGATTTAATTTAGTTTTATCATCTTTATTCTTGCAATTGCAATTTTTGTTCAGGAAACTTTGTGTTCAAGAAACTTTCTCTTGGGAAAATTTATTATGCATACTAGACAATTGCATTGTTATTGTCTTTGTTGTTGTTTTCATAATTTTTAGGTCACTCTGTGAAGAGCATAATTTCGAATAACACATAAATTTCATAATTTCTTAAGATTGTCTTAATTTTTTATTCTTTTTTTTTGGTTTTATTGTTCTCGAGAAAAAACTGTTGAACGAATGTGTGCCAATAAAACAATAGAATTTACAGCATCATTGTTTGTCATACTTCACTACAATACCGAGTGTTTAAATGTGTTACGAATCGATTTTATTTTTCATAGAAGAAGTTTTTTTTTTGGCACTGTTTTCAACATTTTCACAAAATTTAGATGCAATTTTATGCAGGACATAATGTGTGAATAAAATAAAAAAAAACTGAACTCGATAACTACATACATATCCGTTTTGTTGATGACTTATGATAATCGAATTGTTATTTTCTTCTTTTTGTTTATAATTTGGAAGTTTTGAAGAGGGCATTCAGATTTCAAAGTTCAATAGTTTTGGTATCGCTGGCTTGTCTTATACATACATAATGGCCAACCAATGTGTAGGGGCCTGCCCTGCCTTACCCAATATACTATACTTCATGCATGGTTGATCAACAAGGCAATGCGACTCTAAATCTCAGTGGACTTGCCAATGTCCACCCAGGGAATAAAGCTGCTGCTACAACTAGTGGCATTAAAAAAAAAAATTTACCAGATTGGTAATCTGTAAGGTAAATCAATCGCCATATACTTTGGGTTAGGTTTAGCTTAGATGACGTATACTTGCCAATTGAGACAAGTACAGTACCAGGAGGTCCAGTTGACCCATTGTACAACGTCCTAAAGGAGAGCTTTTATGTCAGACATCGGAGGAGTCCCTGCAAAGGTTCTTCAACCTCAACCTACTAAGAGCTGGATAGTTACAGAGGAGATGTTCGATGGTCTCCAACTCGTCTTCATCGGAACATATCCTGCAATAGTCCGTTTCAGATCCTTGCAAGCGATCTAATCGCGCAGTGCCTCGTAATAAACCCAATAACTAATCTTAAGTCTACCTAATCTAGATAGAGCATCCTCCGTCTCATTATCGAGTATGCCGCTATGACCTGGAAACCAAAATGGACGGATTCGGTCTGGGGCCAAAGTCATTAATGACTCCTTGCACTCGAGTACGAGTGGTGATTTGCACCAGATCGACGCAATGGCCATTAGATCAGCCGGACTGTCAACGAAGATCATATAATATTTCGAATCTGAAGTAGGCCTACCAGCTTTGGCCTCGATGCATGTCATGTATTCCCTTAGCTCTCGTATACTTCCATAGGCTCTTTCAACGGCGACTTTCGATGTTTAACAGTTGACAATATACATTTTCAGGAAGCTTCACTTGTTAAATTAGTTTCCATTTATTCAGTCTATCTTGCTAAATCACCATGGACGGCTATAGGCAAACAACGGCATGAGTTCGCTCTGGAGTAGTTGACAAATGATACTAACTTTCATTGAAAATTCATCTCCAGTAATTAGGCATAACTAAAGTTATTAAAGAAGTTTATTTATTTAATTTTTTTACCTTTAATACAAACTTTAATACAAAAAGTATTCTTTTGATCAGACTATGAACTGTGGGGTGACCTAGAAATAATATGGAAAAAATTTTTAAATATGGGTCTTTCGACTTTCATTCGTTTCTTTCATTTACCTTGTGTAATAAAATAATTTATTGCGAATTTGTTTACATACTTTAAGGTAAATGTTATAAAGTGTAGAATATTTAATTTCTATTTTCCAATTAGTAATAAATTTTAAAACATTTTTTCCCTTTACCTGCCCACATGCAACACTATTTTGATTATAATTTATAAAGTACGAGTATGAATGTTTAAGAGTATGTATGACCCATACACTATACTAGAGTTTACGTACGTAGTAGTAGACAAAATCCTTAAGTGGAAAATGTTGAAAATTGTTTTTTAAATTGAAGCCATTGAGGAGGTTAGCTTGCCATAAAATAATTTCACTCTATACCCTTGACACAGTGAATATTTGTTGGATACCATAGATTATGAAAATATTGTTGTTTACATACATATGTACATATATATACTGTGTTGTTTAATCTACAAATATGATGAATTTGTTAGTTTGTTTTGTTTTTCTTTTGGAATGGATGTATAGATGGATGTATAGATGGATGGAGTAAACATATAACATAGATAATGACAACCATTCATATGTCATAAATAATAAATCTTGTACGTGGCAAAATACGAAAAAGAAAGCAAAAATATACTGAAACAAAAAACGAAAAAAGAGAAAAGAACAAGAAAGAATATTGTTTACTTGAATTGAATATCATGAATACAGTACAACATATACAAATACAATATAAATGTATCATACATATACAAACCATATACATATGCATGTAGAGAGTACAATCATGCCGCATTTGTGTTAGTCTTTAAGAATGTTGTGTATTGTATTGTATATGTATGAAATCAAACTGTATATTAACCCCATTTCCTGTGATCAATATTTCACCACAAACACATGTTTATGGTTTCTATATAAAATATTAAACATACAATAAGTATACAATAAATATACATACATATGTATATCTGCATGTATGACTATTTATGTCTACATCCGGAAAATATGTTGCCATATTATTTATCCTCTTCCTTACGATTATTATTATTATTATAGTCCAGGCAAATTGGGTTAATGGTAGTTTGGTTGTATATATACCAGCAGTATGTAATTATTATGACGTGATTGTTAAGCAATTTTGCAAGAAATTCTTGCCGATGACAATCCAAACAGCAATCTTCTAGAAATAATATAATGAAACTCAAGTGGTCGTTTATATTGGAGGAAATGATTTTATATGAGCATATTACTTGTCAAGCATATGACAGGTTTTATAAAAAAATAAGTCGATTGAAAATCAGACTAAACAAACAATACAACAAACAATACAACAATTACGTTGCACTACATATAGAGCAAACAGGAGTTTTCAAATATTGCAAAATGAATGTTGTAGTGAGTACGTATGAATCAGAGTAGTTGAATTTCAATACTGTTGACTCACTTATACTTAAAAGTTCATGAGTACTTATGATTAGCGAAAAATCGATTCATTGCTGATCTCTGGTGAGAAGCTAGGTAGTAATCCTGACTGAAGGGTTGTAGTGATGAGTAGCAAAAAAAACGATTCATTGCTGAGCTCTAGTTAGTATATCCTCGAAAGGGCCCCAAAGGCTTAAAAGCCTTTTAATGGTACAAAAAGTGGAACTCAAACTTAGTGTCATATTCTGCATATACGGTACGCTTTACGGTTCGTCCACCTAGTGGAAAGTTATTGCCTGCAATAAGCGATCTGCCATTCTTTTTACTAATACCATGAGGACCAAATTGATATGCTTGGTAAGTATATTAGATTAGATGAATGGTAGCCTAGACAATGGACATAGCTTGGGCGGGTGGCTTGTGTGCTGCACGGTCCCGTTGTAATACTTATTTTGGCACAATAAATTCTAGGTGCCCAAGGGAAAAAGTTCTGTTCTTCCTCTCGTTCGATGTTATAATGGTTTTTGAAATAGTCGTAATGAGGTCGTAATGTTAGCATCTGGAGTATGTACCCAGAGGATAGTGAATAGGCTTAACACAAACTTTATTCTACCCACAGCCACATCAAATCAGATCAGTCTGTCTTCTTTTCAAGTAAGACAATTATAACCTCTTTACTTTGCAAATGAAAGAAGTGTTTGTATGAGACCGTTTTTTGTTCGTCTGCAGAGGAATATAATGTGATCCCCTCTTCTTTCTTGTCTTTACAGTTTTTGCAGAAGGCATTCTTAGGTATTCCCCGTTTCCCGGCATATACCAAGAAATCAGTGTGCCACTATATATGCTACGGTTTCCTAAAATTGACGAAAAATAAGTTGAATGCAAACATTGAACCGCTTGACCGAATGAGGGCCAGATTTTCTTGAGTAAATTCTATGTGAGGAATTTTTTGCTCTTTTTCAAAAGAAAGTAAAGCTCACGTATGAATTTATTGAAATTATCTTTTGTACAAACCCTTGCAATGCGTCATCTTAGCCAGGTACGCACATGGAGACAACCGTCGAATGTCTCGCTATCACCTTCAGCGACATTTATCATGTCTGTACAATCCGAGATGTGGTCTACAATATTTCTAGGGTTCTAATAGCTGCTTTACTGTCAGTAAGGATAGGTATGTCATAAACATCTCTTATACCGGATTCGAACAGCGACAATCTTTATAGACATTATTTTAGACTGACTAGTACTACTATATTCCAGTAGTGAAGGGATAATCTAAGCTGATTTGGAAATATTCCATATTCTGGATATATCTATAATCTGGATGGAACCGTTATTATAGAATCTATTTGGTATTGCCAAGTGATACACAAAATTTTGGCATGACCATGCCCTTGTTGTTCTCAGTCTAGTTACTGTGTTGGCAGGATCTGGTTCCGCTATTTAAGGACGGTAAACAATACCTCAGATGATATAATTTTTAGTTTCGGCCAGCCAAGAAAGCAAGTCAGATAATGTGAATTTAATGATCCATAACATATACTGCTTACTACATGGTAAATATTTAAGAATATAATTTAAGATTTTCAGTTTTGAAAATTTTAATTGCATAGGTTTCTTTCATTCCAATAAAAATTCTAAAACAAATCTTAACATATTCAAAAATGAATACGAATAGTAGTTTGTTTCAAAAGGTCATAAATTTAAATATGTGTACTTTGTCAAAAAAGTCGTCACAACTAACAAATGACATTCAACATCTATTTTATCCACTACGTTTGTATTGTTCGAGAAATAAAACATTTTCAAAAACATTTAGAACTTTGTTATAAACTCATTACAAAGCCACAAATAGAAGGAGAGAAAAACAAACGTCATTATTTATAACGAACACGAACACGAACATTATTTTGATAAAAGAAACTTATTCTTCACAATAGATGATGACTTTAAAGTGCAAATAACATCATCAACAACAGCCTCATCTCATCATGATTGTGCCCTCATTGTTTCCGTTTCTCTCGTATTTTTCTTTCTTTATTTTTTGTTTATTTTCCGTTATGAGCTGTCATAAAAGAAATCATAACGTTTTGAGTTTACCGGAAAATGGGGCCATGTTATCGTTTCAAAAAAAAAAAAACCTCAAAAAAGGAAACTTTAAAAAAAGGAAGATGAAAATAATTTCACTTATAAAGATGAGGGTGATGAATGTTTAAAGTTGTTCAATGGTATTTCCGGCATCTGGGAATAGCAGCTGTTTGGTGTATTAAAATTCAACTGCCTTTACTTATACATATAAACTGTTGCTGTAATCGTTTTAAGTGAGATACAAGCAATTGCTAATAATTTTACAATAAAAATGTAGATGAAGAAAACGTCTCTTTATGATAACAACTCTGGGACTAATATGTCAATACATCGTTGTTTAGGTTTATACATACATAATTAGTCATTACAGCCCTTTAGTCAAGATTACGACATACATAGTTCCGTACACCACTGATGTTGTGTGTGTTAATTTTACATATGAGTGGCAGGACCTACAGTTGAAAGTCGACTCCGAATGACAGATCTTTGATGAGAAACTTTATTTACTCTCAGAGTTTTTACCAAAACAACTTAGAGGAAGGCGCCGAAGAAATATTTTTTACATTTCGCTTTGTTGGAGATGTCTGACCTGAGGATTAAACCCTGACTACTAGACTACGGTGCTTTGGGTTTATAAAGTCTTACTTCTTTCATTTTTCTATTTTTAATTTCGTCTGCGATTTGTGAAACTCTCCATGTGAAGTTGATTTTTTTTTTATTTAAAATTTCATCTTTATTCAAATTTTATATATACATATATACATTTTTGTTTCGAGATTCTATCTAAGGATACTACAACGAATATTACAATGAAGTTGAATTAAAATGAAAGCATTCCAGTTTTAGTTTTATTATTCAAATGCAAGTACAGTCCTTTATAGATCGGTTCACCGGTAAATAACTTTCTCAATTCTTCTCTGTTCATAGACTTTTCTTAATACTTAGGTATTCTCATTGGTAATTAGCAAATTTCTTCAATAGAATCATTCCAACTTTTCCTTTGATGACCTTCTTTATCTAAAACTATCTGGTTGGTTGATCAACAATGTTCTTGACTGTACTAAAATCGTTCTCAAGCGAAATGTGCCCAAATTTTACGCCAATACAACGGAACTACTTGCTATGTTTCGTCCTTTGTATTCCATGCAAAAGTCAAATTGAGCACATCTTTCCTAACGTAGATATCAACGAGAACAAAAAAAAAAGGGACTCATAGGGTCTCCTGATTCTATGTACGAGACAATTAAGAAGGGAATAGTCTAGCATTCGATTTATCAGACGTCCTGAGATGAATCCAGCATTAAACTTGTGTTCCATCATACCAATATTAATCCAACCGAGATTACCATTCGCAATGGTTCAATTCGAGTCCACTGATTTAGTAAGCTACGCAATACGACGACGATGCAACGCAAGATGTGCAAAAGATATCGCCGTTATCGGTGGAAGTGTGCTCGATTTTACAAGAACTACGCCTTTAACAAAACACAACATTACGAATTTTTCGTAGCGACTTGGGCCATTACCCACATAAAATACAACTGATACTGGAACTGGAACTGAAGGTAAACGATCATTAGACTTTGGAGATGATGGCAACTGAGCCCAATTGTCATCGAAAAAACATTTCAGCGATGAGATGCATTTCTGAATAAATGGGTAAGAGCACAGACAAAATTTTCGATCCATATAAGATCAAAGGATATCTAATATATTTAGAAAAATCCAGTGTGTGGTGTCAACGGCGAGTATTATAGGTAGCAGAGATCAGCAATGAGTATTCAAAAAGATGACCAGAATCGAATCATACTCATAATTTCTGATACTTATACGCATTCATACTTATTTTAATATCATCTGCTCATACTACTCATAATCAAAGTTTGAAGTACTCATTGTACTCATTCTTAAAAATACGCATGATGTTGTGGATTTCGACCCTCCTTTACTCAACATTTACAAGAATCACAAAATAAGTATGATTTGCTTTGCTTGCTGTCTTTGTCTTTTTCTTTCTTCCTTTTTTGTAAATGCAACAACAACAAAGACTGTAAATTTTGATGAATGATTCAAATCACTCGAATCATTTATGAGTATTATAAGCATTTTTTAAATTTATGAATCTGAATGAGTAGGCGTATGAATCAAACATATTTCGAATGTTATGAGTTTGATGTCAACGTTGTACTCATACTCATTGCAATCTGTACTTATAAATGAATGTTGTAGTGAGTACGAATGAGTCAGAGTAGTTGAATTTCAATACTGTTGACTCACTTATACTCGAAATTTCATGAGTACTTATGAGTAGCGAAAGAACGATTCATTGTTGATTTCTGATAGGTACCATTGATCGCTAAGTTTCTGTATTCAAACTGATTTCTAATGTAAAGTAGGGCATTACAAATTTCTGACACAAGTGATTATATTTAAAAAATTTTTTTTTATATACATATTTTCAAATAGTCATTATAGGAACATGCAAATTGCATTGTTCCTTTCAATGTTCTGCCATTAAAAGTTCTTTTCAATATCATTCAATGTTACACATCTTCCTACTCAGTTCCTTTGCGACTTAATCGTTGAATATATTCTTCATTTATTGTTTTTGAAGGAGAAGAGCTTTTGTGTTCATCGTACACAAATTATTTTATGTGAAGGCAAATAAGAAAACATAAGCGTTCATAAAAAATAAAAAGAAAATGAATAAAGTGTTGGTTGGTCCAGTTTTTATGTCAAAAGTTTCCTTTCTTTTAAAAGGAAAATAATTTTGTTTTTCTTTTATATTTCTGTGCACTTTCAGAGTCAGGCAGATAAAGGGACATTTCATTTGCAACCTCTTAGACAGTATTACGTTGTGTGTGTTACCTTTAACAATGAGTGGCGGAACATGCAGTCCAAAGTCGATTCTGAACGACAGATTTTTGATAAACTTTTCATCGCAGTTGTATTTTACTCTTAAATGCTTTTGTAGAAAACTGCTGAGAGGAAGTAACCGAAAGAAATAGGTTTTTCATATTTCGTTTTGTTAGAGATGGAGTTGGAACGTGGCTTCACGTTGAATATGCTAACACACTACCTACTAGACTAAGACGCCTACACACTGACAATCATCAACGATGACGATTTGGAACGATATCAATTCACATGCGGTGCAAGAGCTTCCAAAGCATCACTCACTGTGTGGTTTGGATTCTTGACTGGCAGCGTCATCAGTTGTTTCTTTGAGAGCGACGTTAGCTAGCCCATCATTGTTAACGGCAAGCACTTTGGTCAATGATTACTAACACCTTTTGGGCTAAATTGGATGATGTGGACACCAAAGATATGTAATTTCAATAGGATGGCGCTACATGCTATACACTTGATATCCTGCATGAGCGGGGGATATAAACTGGTCATCGAGTACGATTTGACCCCGTTAGATTAAATCCATGTCATCGATCATATTCAGCTGGATTTATTCACCAGACTAGTGGTAGCATGGCATCCACCCGCATCCAAATATCAATTCATCACCAAATCTTTTATCCAATCGGTATGTATAAGATAAATAAGCAATTTCACTGAGTAAATGAGTTATTTGGTTTAATACCCAGAGATCAAATCATTTGTAAGTACATTAAGTATTCATATATGTTAACCACCTACAACGTTACATCCTTTAAAGCAAACAATTCTTTGTTTTTTGTTTTTTCTTCTTGCTTAAGAGTAATTCTGCCGACTAAGTACGTTTACATAAATTATTCTGCATTTACTGTAGACAGTGAACATTTATGTACAATAACAAGAAAAAAAATGGTTCTAACATCCTTTTTATAGAGGTATCATGTACACACATGTATGACTGTTTATAGCGTGCATGTTTAATTGTGTGCAACTAAGCGGACTGTTTCTTTAACAATGAAGTTTATGTTACTCTGGGTATATAAGTCACTAGCACAATGGCACATTACTGTATGCGAGGGTTGAAGAATAAAGTTAAATTAAATTTATATGACTTACTCACTTAATTGGTCATAGTTTCTCACATCGCTCATGTTGTGGGTGTTAATTTCATACCTAAGGGGAGGAACCTACAGTTTAAAGTCGACTCTGAACAACAGATTTCGGTGATACTTTCGTGACTTTCTGCCAGTCTCCTTCTCAGAATGCAGTTTTTTCCAATCCAGCGCATAATTTTGAAAAAATGTTCGACGTCTGCAGCAATAAATTTCACAGACTCTGCCAGAGTAGAATCGAATCCTATTTGAATATATTTTGATCTTCTCCGCGTGAAAATCATGCTCTCCAATTGCTCATGTTGCTCCTAAAGAAATATCTTTGGTGTTCCCATCATCCAATTGAGTCTAAAAGGTATTGGTAAACAATGACCTATACTGCTCGTCGTTAACAATAATGGGGTAGCCAGCGTCGTTCTCAAAGAAATAAGAACCGATAATGCCGCCAGTCAAGACACCATACTCCACAGTGTATTTTTAGGATGCTTTGGACGCTTTTGCAACGTATGTGGCATTGGTATCATTCCAAATCCGACATCCAGAAGTGGTCCTCATCGTTGATGATTGTCAAATGATTTTTCGTTGAAAATTAGGATCAATTGCCAACTGCTCCAGTGTCCATTCAGCAAACACGCATCGTTGTCTATGGTCATGCATGTTTATTTTGGAAATGATACTGAATAAGTAATAACTAATTTGACAGATGTAGCTTCAACTAGATGTCCGTTATTAACTTCCAAAGTTCAGAAATCCTTATTAGAAAAAACTATAGTTTAGGAGAGCCTTGAAGTTAGCTTCACCTTTTTTTTACTAGATTTAAATTGTGGATGAATGTCTATTCATTGAAAATGGCTATAAACTTTGCCGAACTTAAATGATCAGTTTAGAGACTTATTTTACTTTTAAAAATCGATTTGAGTTGTATCGGGGAACCTTGAAATTTCTAAACCAGACCTCGTATATTTTTACCTGCATTTAAAATTTGTATTTCTTTATTTATTCATAAAAATAAAATAAATAATAAAAGATGTTCATTTGCTATGTAGTTTTCCTACACATTTTATTATGAGTCTGACTTTCTCTAGCTTATGTTGCTTTTCACAGAAATATTGTGCCAGGGACTGTAAGTCTTATACTGAATTTATAGTTTAACAATGCGGTGGTCCGATATGAACTATGAGCAACCATTGTTTCTGGCATGTATGAGTTTTTAAGCTTCAAAAAGGCCTGTTTGGGTGCGTAAGTAAATTCATCTATTATGTATGCAGAAATTTTTATTTAAATACTACAACAACAAGTTACTTTGAAACGTTATCTGTCTGAGAAATACAAATGAATGCATTTTTAAAACATTTCTTTCGGTTAATACTCCATAAGGGTAAACGAATATAATATTGCGATAGATTTGTTAAACAATGAAAGGTTTTTTAAACAATTTTTTAATGTTCATGTCATACGAATTCTAGCAGTACTCCCTTATGTATAAGTATTGAAGTTAATTTTTATATAAAGTCAAGCATTAAAAAGAATTCTTACATGGTAAGATGCTAATGAATAGCTTAAAGATAAACTGAACTTAATTTACTGTATACATAATTATGTTTCTATGCAGGTAAAACAATTGCATAAAATGTTTTACAAGTTCTGGAACAGTTTTCTGGCAATGTACTCTGGAAATGTAAAGAGAGTCCGCATTCGGTGGTAACTAGATAAGATATATAAATAGATAAGCCTATAGGGAAACTTACGCATATGTTCTAAGCTGAAGTTTACACCATCGACGTACCCAATTCAACTTGGACATGAAGTGTAGAGGAGGCCGTCCGAACATTTACTTCGTTTAAAATTAAGCCTGGATTAGTGGAAACTGTTTGGGCAAGTCGAATAAGTTGGCAGCCTTAAAGAAAAAGGGCTACGCAATAGTGGCAGTAAGCAAGCAGAAGAGGATAAAAGCTCACGTACAGCCAGATACTTTCTTTGAAATATAAAGAGAAAATATGAAAGGATTACACGGAGTAAAGAACAATAAAAAGAGGCAGAAATATTCAGAGACTTCAATAGAACTTCTGAATGCCCATTGTTGAAAATTTCGCTTTAATCCCAATATGTAGATTTTATGACAAGTCAGTATTGATCTTGTAGTGTGTTGTTCTTCATGACAACGAGGTAATAGGGTTCGTAGAGTTGTTGTAGTTGTCATTGTTTGAGCTCTTAACTTTTTTTTTCGTACAAGCGATATTTGAACATTAGCAAAGCTGCTAATCGTACTTTATGCATTCTATCTATTTGATTTCGAAATAAACACCAACAAAAATATTAATTCTATGTGCAGAAAATGTCATCTAACAGGGTAAAATCTTCATGAGCATTAGTGAGTTTTTAATGCAAATTAACTCTGTTGTCTGTCTACGGTATTACAGAAGTAAGTATGAAAAAACAAGCAACAACAAAATGCACACATCGTACGGTACACAGTGTTAAACAGATAAATATACAGGAATTCAAGAGAAGGAAGCTAAACATAGTCAGACAACAAGTGAAAGAGCATAAATAAAGCGAAGAACAATGCTGCGTTGTAGTCATAAATTGCCAGTCAGTGATATACATGGATGTATATGGAAGCGATTATTTTAAAGATAACACAGCAACAAGCAAAGATTCTGCTGCGTTGCATTTAAGCTAATGTCTATTTTTGTATGCCGCAATGAGAGATTGAATACTCACAGTGAGTGAATTTGTGTTGGGAATGAGAGAGAGATTAATGCTATCAATACAATAACATACATGAATATAACGCGCAAATACGCTTTTGTGGCACTATTGATAAGAATTAGTGATGTACCTTGGGCTGCATAATTGTTTGCTGCAGCAATTGACAAAGCAATTGAAATCGACAATGGATTTGTTAAAGTTGTTTACTAAGATATTTAAGATAACGATCAGACATAAATAGCTTTTTGGATTACAGTATTTTTTATATGGTAATAGTTTTTAGTCCCAGGTCAGACATCAAAAAAAAAAAAAAGTTATTCCGCGACTTCCTCTCAGCAGATTTCCGGAAAAAACTCTGAGAGTAAATAAACCTGCCATGAAAAAGTTTCTCAAAAGTCTGTCGTTCGGAGTCGACGTTAAACTGTGGGTCCTGCCACTCACGTATAAAATTAAGGCACACAAACGAGTGGTGTGGGAAGCTAGGCCGAAATCCTGGCTGAAGGGTTGTAATGTCCAATGTAATACTTTTATAATTTATTTCAAAAAATGTATGATCGCAGAGGGTATAATAAACTTGGATTTAAATTATAATTAAAAGTTTTGTATCAGCTAAAAGAAATTTATTTTTGCACTTTTAATGGCCGAATACAATGGCGTCAAGGGAGACTACAAAAGAAATTTTCCATTAAATTAATTTTAAAATTAACTCAAACAAAATAACAAAATCATTCATTAATAGACAATTAATTCTAAGAAGGACCCACCCTACCATCATACCCATGTCATCCACATTTCTATTATTTAAGACAAAAACTCAATGTTATAGTGACGCCTAAATGCTGTTACATTAACTGCGACACCCTTAAGGGGGAGAATTCTACAGATGAACATTTTAAAATATGATAAAAACCATTTCATCCTCTTTGTTTCGAACATCATCCACGATATTAGGGGCGACATGTACAGCTAAAACAACAAAATCAATGATTATGTCCCAAATGACCAACATTAGTATTCAAAAGTATTCAAATCATTACATTAAGCTGACGCCATTGAACATCAAATACGTTTTAATCATTGCAAAATCATTTCCATTACCATTGCAATGAAGTTTATGTTTCGTTAACATGTTTAGATTAAACTATTAAGGGAATATCGTTTGTTTGTTTCTAGTATGCCATACAGCAAGTGTTGCCATTTACAAAAAGTAAATGAAATAAGGGGGGAGGTGTAATGCATAATTGTTACACGATTTGGCAATTATGTCGGTTGTAATTATTATAAATTTTCTGTTTCTATTCTGCTTTTTCCACTGTCATTCCATCCATTGTATGGTGTACAGTGAGCGAAGCAGAAAAAACATTCAAAATAGACAGGACAGCATTATTGTTAAAATACAACATGTAAGACCAATGGCGCATGAATCGATAAAATTAAAATTCGAATAAATTTTGTGTCATTTTAGCAAAAATAGTTAAAAAAAAATCAGTTGTTGAGATTTTTTTATTTTTTATTTTTTTATTGGAAAATCTAAAATGCTCAATGAAATGGAAAATATTTCCAAATAAAATCACTTTTAATAGAGAATAATAAAGAATGAATGACTTAATTGTGTTAATGTTAAAATCATAGGGTAATCACAATTTCATGGATTATTAAATTACTAAGGAATTCAGATAGAGTAGCCATATATATCTTCCATACCTTTTCATAGCTAAAGGATAAGCCAAGAGTTAATATGCTCTTGTGGTTTCCATAATACAGAGTTATTAGAGAATATTAATCGATAAATAATATGAATAAGCCTGTTACTGCGCGAGATCAATCCTGAACTATTTTATATGAGAGCAGAAGTTGATGTATATTGGTATATACAGCCAGTTGTTACCATGGTTTGAAAACTGAAATTAAACCTACACCTGCAACAAGGAAAAGCTAGGCCGTAATCCTGACTGAAGGGTTGCAATGGCCAATTATGTATGTATGTACAACAAGGAGTAACGATAGCATATAGATGTTGATCCACATATAGAAGAAGTTCTAAATGGGACCACAAATCAAAGAGCGATGCATTCGCTCAACGGAAATATAAACAGTTCCAAACAGATCAGAACAGATCGTGTCAGTAGTATGGTGAACGTCAGCGAATGAATGAAAATGAACTGCAACTTCAGAATTTTTCAAAAGGTTTAAAGCAGTGGTGCCCAAGCCCTATACACTTCATGCACATTTGTTTTTGTAAATGCGCTTAGCAGTAGGCTGTGTATTTTATATACGTATAGGGCACACTCAGCACAAGAAATACAAAAACACAAACAACTTTGCTTTGTTCGTCTTTCTTCGTTGTATACTAAGCAACAACACTTTCCTATACTTTGCTGGTAAACATTGACAACAGCGAGCATCAATGTAGATTTTGTTTTTATTTTTTCTTTGTATGTATTAGTTTTCACAACAAAAAACATTTAATAAAAATTTGTTTTTCTTAAAATGTATTGGTGTTTGCACTGCCATAAGGATCTTTTGGGCACCCCTGGTTTAAAGTATGTGCAGTCCGGAAATATGTGACTCTATAACAAAAACGGCTACTAGGGCATTTAAAATCATCTTGTGGATCTAACAAACATGGTTGTAAATTAAAGCGGCTTTTACAGCCTGTCGATTCCAAGGAATAAGGGCACATATTAAATAGAGTCAGAAATCACCAATCTACAATTGAGGTGTATGTGTTATGCTGAAAAATCGGATGGGACCGATCTACCACATCACAGTGCATCACTCTGTTGCTCGACCTACAGATGTGCTCAAACGTCATGATGTTCTATGTGTGCAATGATATGCTCACGAGAACTGCTATATTTTTCAACTGCCAAAAGAAGAATTCATGCTGCTCAGTTTCTTTCTTAGCCGACAAAAAATTGAATACAACTCTTATGTATGGGCCAGTGACTCATTATGTTTTTTGAGGCCATTGATGCATTATAGCACTCTCGCGATGAGTCTTGAGTCTCCTTACTTTTTCGCTTCTACAACTGAATATTCTCAAGAGATATAAAGGCATTTGTTCCTGCGTATCGCAGGCTTTTATTGAGAGTACGTCTGCTACATAGGGAACATATATTAGTAATCGACTGGCCACAGTGCATAACAGGCGTCAAACGTTCTTTAGCCTACTATACCCTTAACTCCCCTCTTTCATAACCTATTTAACTAATTACCACAAGCATGAGTAGCGGACAACTTTTGCGTGTTCGGTCGTATGAAAAAAAATAATTCGCAGATTATTGTAATTCAAAACAGCTAGCGATTAATTAATAATAATAAGCGAATAATTAATCTTTCGACCAACTGGACTCGGGTTGATTTTCTCTAGGGAAAGTTTGATCAGCAATTGGAATTGATTGCATTATCACAATAGGCTTAAATGCTACCCCAAGTGAGACCTTTTGCTTCAAAGGGGTCCGCCATCTTATCTAAGCTAACTACCCTAAGCAATTCCCAAATTTTTCCAGCAGATCTCAGAGATAATATGACGATAAAAAGCACAGCCTATCCAAAACCCAATTATACTTTTTCCTGCAAACAAGTACGATAAAATAATTATTTTTCATTCCATAAATTTTCCAATAGATTTATTTTTATTATAATTACACCTTTTATACTTAAATACTACCAATAATAAAGAGTTAAATAAATGTTGTTTTTCTTAAATTTTATTAAATTTACCCATGCATTCGTTCATGTTTATTTCATAGTAATTTTTGTTATTTTTTTATTAAATTTATTTCTATTATTGTTTCAAGTTTCTTTTGTCTGTGCAAACAATAAAGTCTTAAAAGCTCAGACAAGCGCAACAATCATTCAACAGTAACACTTTGCAGAAACTAAAGCAATAGCAATAAAAATTGTTACGAAAGCCTAATGAATTATCCTTTATTGCTTTCACCATTCTAGCACACTGACAGTAATAATAATGGCTGGCAGCACATTTCACCTCTACTGGCCATAAAACAGTATGGAGCCGATAGTTAAAATTGCAATACCTGCTGTGCGTGTGCTATAAATGTTATACGTAGAATTGGCCATATTCTATAGATAGAAGTTGCCTAGAAAAACGTTATTTAATGAAATAAAAATAAAAAAGAAAACTTATTTACTTACATACATATATAACCATTCAAGAGAGTGTGATTGTTTAAGTGGAAATTGAAGAGTGCTGTTTCAAACTATAGAAACAAAAACAAAAAAGAGTAAATGAAAATGATCAATTCAAATAAATGCAAGAGGATTTTGTAATTAAAACCAAAATACAGGGTTTGGCTGGCTAATATTATATACCATATATATATAGACTTATATACTTTAACTGTATGTGTTGAAATTGTATTTAACTTTCAGTGGCAAACATGTTGTATCAACATTTTTATTTTAGTGCATACATATACAATATTTGAACAGACCAAATAATTTCAACAAGGAATAGCATCAAATAGATTTTAATGATAGTAATTTAAAACACATGTTTGCAACAAAATTAAACAAATATTACAAAGAAAAGAGTGTACCATTTTTTTTTTTACCAATTATTGTTGGTCAAATAAAAATGTATTGGAAGCAATAGAAAACACACAAATATACAGTGAATTAAAGCATGCCTGCTAATGATAAAAATGTAGCAAATTGGTCACTACAACCTTCAGTCAGAATTTCAACCTAGCTTCTTACCAGAGATCAGCAATGAATCGTTTTTTCGCTAATCATAAGTACTTCTGAAATTTTGAGTATGAGTGAGTGAAAAGTATTGAAATTCAACTATTCTGATTCATTCGTACTCACTACAAGATTGATTCATAAGTACAGGTTGCAATGAGTATGAGTACAACTTTGATATCAAACTTATAACATTCGAAATATGTTTGATTCATACGCCTACTCATTCAGATTCATAAATTTAGAAAAATACGAATAATACTCAGGAGTGTATTTGAGTGATTCGATTCGATTCATCATACTTTACAGTTTCAGTTGTTGTTGCATTTAAAAAAAGAAGAAAGAAAAAGACAAATTCAGCAAGCAAAACGCACAACTTTCTGGTGAGTATTGCAGTGTTCGTACTCGAATCATACTTATTTTGTGATTCTTGTAAATGTTGAGTAAAGGAGAGGCGAAATCAACAACATCAACAAAACTTGAATATGAATAGTATGAGTATGATATTAAAATAAGTATGAATGCGTATAAGTATCAAAATATACTCAGCTTTTTGAATCCTCATTGCTGTACTCTGCTTTTCACACCACTGATGTTGTGTGTGGTAATTTTTAACACAAGTAGCGAAGTTTCAGTTTGAAGTCGATTCCGAAATACAGATTTTTGGGAAGCTATTCATGGCAATTTTATTTTACTCTCTGAGTTTTTGTAAAAAATCTGCTGAGAGGAAGTCGTCGAAGGAAAAATTTTTTCATACTTCGTAGCCTCACGTATAAATTTTTTTTTACACCAATTCTAAGTGTTGTTTTCCCTTATGCATAATATATGTATGTTACCTTACAAAACAGTTTCATGCCATTAGATTGTAGTGTCAAATTGATATCCCTAAAATGTAAAATTACTTTTAAAACCAGTCGTGTTGTAAGGCTCATGGCACCGCCTTTTTGAAACCGCATAATATTCATTTCATAAACTTAAATTGCTTTGACTTCAACTATTTTTTCGGGAGAATACATCCCAGTGCCGCTTCCATATCATAACGAATATCTATCTAGCTGTCACTTTTTCTGGGCTCTCCGTGATCCATACAGCATTTTCGCCTATTACTGTAATGAGTTTCATTACATACATACATAATTGGTCATTACAACCCTTTAGTCACCATTACGACCTAGCTTCTCATACCATCACATCATATGTGGTGTGCGTTAATTTTAGACATGAGTGGCAGGATCTACAGTTTAAAGTCGACAGATTTTTTAGAAACTATCATGGCAATTTTATTTACTCTTAGAGTTTTTGTCAGAAATCTGCTGAGAAGAAGCCGCCGAAAAAATATTTTTTTTTTGTCCATATTTTCCTGTTGATATCTGACCTGAGGTTTGAACCGTGAGCAACACACTACCTACTAGACTATGGCGACTACACGAGGGGGAGACGATGCTGCATTTAATTAAATCCAAATTGATAATTCTGATTATAAATTGTGCTTCGCTATGCTCGACCAATTCCTAGACTGTCAAATGACACAGAATGACATCGTCAAACAGTTATCAATGATTTGAAGAAAACCGAATACACAAAGAAGCGCGATGCTTATGTGCCACATGTAAAAAGTCTCTGAGAGTAGTTTTTACCATAAATCAGCTGAGAGGCAGTCGATAAAGTAATATTTTGTCATATTTTAGTTTTGATGTCTAGCCTGGGGTTTGAACCGTGGGCTTACGAGTAATGAGCCGACAAGTGTGTGCCTACTAGACTACGGCGACTTCTTGAGCTTAATTCCGAACGAAAATTTTTGTTTGGGAAATAAGCATTTAATTTATTTTGCTTTACCACCCAATCTATGAATTTTGTAGGGAAAGAAATGCCGTACATTGCTATGTTACATAGGCCTGTAACACTACCGGTCTCTTAAACTTTGTTTATATTTTTGCAAATTCCTTTTACTGTAGGTCTAGGATGAATATTATCATTACGTAATACTTTTGAAGTAAATTATAGGTATTCTGACGCGTTCTCCATTTCCCTAACCATCCGTATTCGTAAATGGCAAACCTTTCATTACATAAATAACACTTCAGATGAAGAATATTTAACAGCTGATAACCAAGACAGACTGGCAGTTTCCAAACCACTATATAGAAAACTCCATAGAACTGTGCAAAATAAATATTACGAGCGTGTGGACTGCATATTGCGCTGGCTTTTCAATTTTGTAATAGAAAGAATATAAAGTTGGGTACCCTTATTCCTTTTCATTTCTATCGAATGTGTTTGCATAATACTTAAAAATCAATTTAAAGTTGACCCTGGTTATGGTTTAATAAAAGCGTGTTGGAAGTTAGAATCTCTTTGTGTCATAATTGGCTTTTTAATTAAGTTTTATTATTACTTCATTTAATTTATTCACCCTCTTTTAATTCATTAGAATTAGTCACAGCAACTCACAATCAACGCAAAGAATCTCAAGACATACAATTATTAAATGAGTTTTAATTATTATTTGTATGTTAATAGGTTCAGTGCCTTCAAGTCTATTAAATCAGACAAGCGACTGACTTGTGTAAAAAAAAACGCTTAATTGCATAAAGTATTACAAATTCATCAAGAAGAAAACGATTTCTTTTATTATTTGTGCATTTAAGTGCAATGCAAACTGTGAAAAAGTGTGTTTATATTTCAAATTTCTGCCATCCATAATAAAACTATGAACGGCAGCTGCATTTTACATGGATAACTAATAAAGTAAAGACATATTTTTTCAATTTAGATTAATGCATACACAGCGCATGCAAGACACAGCAGGCAACCAGTAGTAAGAATTCAGCCAGTTTTGTGTGAAGACGTCTTGTGTGTGAAGAAAATAATCGTGGTTTGAAGATCTCCGTTGTAAAGATCTGTCGAACAATTGTTATTGTTTACGCAAACAGAGTAAAAAGAAGGATAACAACCAAAGCAATTGTTGTTGTTTACAGTAAGTTGTGAACAGTGGCACACAGAATTGTGCGAACAAAGAGAATTTAATTAAAACTAAACACAAATTTATTTTTATTTTATTTGCAATCTACGAACGCATATTTTAAACGTTTTAAAAAAGGTTACAACGTAACAATATGATCACCGTCAAATTTATAGTTCAAGTCATGCTTCATCATCAAGCTAAATTTGAATGGTGCCGCGGGCTATGTTGGTGTTAAGGACAGCTGTAGTTTGTGGCTAAAAGAAAAAGTCTAATGGTTCAGTCTAAAGCCAGCTCCACTTAAGGTACTTTCAATTGTTGGAAAGCAGTTGAATACCTAATATTTTTAAGCTCATTGTTTATAATTTTTTCATGCAGCAATACGTGAATAAAACAATTTCTTGTAAAAGTATTTCAAGCAAAAGTTCTATTCTGTTTTAGGCCAAAGGCATTTATACCAAGGATTAAAATTAGAAAGGTTGTAGCATCACATCTTCCTTTCACTTTATTCAACCTTTCCTACACAGAGTGTTTTTCTTTTTTCTTTTTTTGAATTTCTTTAAAAATTTTCGTTTTTTAAATATTTTTTTTTTAAGTAAAAAAACAAACTTTTGTCTATATTTGCACAGTTTCTGTTTGATAAATTTCTTTCAAATTAATATTTCAAAAATTAAATACAATAAGAAATCAATTGACCATTAAAGTCTGCTTTGCTTTTAACTTTATTCACAAGAATTTCCTACGAAAATATTATTTTTTAATTTCCCTCAAGCAACCAAAAAAAAAAGAATACAAAACAGAATTTTTATTTTCATTTCGTTTTGCCATAAAACTGGCTTTTGGTAGTTCACGAAATTGCAGGAGAAGGCTTTTATTTCTTGGAATACAATATGAAATTTACGTTTAAGCGAATCCCTATAAATCTTTTAACATTTCGAAATGTATTTGCAACAGAATGGAGAAAGTTTTCTTAGTAATTTTTATGAAAAGTAAAGTACGAAAACGATTTTACGTGGACACCGAAATAAAAACGTCTGGAAAAGCACTTAAAAAAATTTTTTTTTTGGTTTCTTTGCACTTGAATATGTTTGTAGTCATCGCATGGTGAGGGCTGTAAATCAGAGGACCTTCCAATAATATAAATTTTATTATCTTATTATAATAAAAGTAAAATGAAACTGTAAATCGATTTTCTTTAGAAATTCTTTGTGGCCTCCTCCATAAGGTTTCGTTTATCATTTGAAGGCAATTCTGTGAGCTCATGAAATATATCCTTTAAAATTGCCCATAAATAAGTGCTAAATCAAGGTCACTTATTTATTTTCTTTTTTATTTTAGTCATACATACAACTGAATGTAAAAACTTTAAATGCATACGAAAAATAAATTAAAATCGTTATTAAATTTGTTATTCCTTTTTTTAGTAGAATTAAGTCCGTATGGAATTAGATTTGGTTTTAATAAATCGTATGTGACAATGACAAATATGTATACAAGCAAAATATCGTCCTTTATGAATCTAACGAATAAAAAGCCATACTAAGCATGAAAGACAAATCAACAAAAGACAAGAACGTCTGCTCAGCTAGGTAGTGATGACACTTCCCATCTTGAAATTTAAATAAAACAAAGTGTGTGTGAGAATTCGCAGTCGGTTCAAACCCCAGGTCAGACATCAAAACGAAATATGAAAAAAAGTTTCTTCTGTGACTTCCTCTCAGCAGATTTCTGGCAAAAACTCTGAGAGCAAATAAAATTGCCAAGAAAAGTTTCTCAAAAATCTGTCGTTCGAAGTCGACTTTGAACTGTAGATCCCACTACTCATGTATAAAATTAACACACACAGCATAAGTGGTGGTCCATAATCCTGACCGAAGGGTTGTAATAATAATTTATGTAAAGCATGTACATATCTGTATGTGGGAGAATCATTCAATTTTTTAAACGTTTGAAATACCTATTGATGTCATTACGTGTGCGATATAACATTGTTCTAATGTACGTCACAGCTTTCTCGAGGTGAGCGTATGCGAAATGTCCCACTTTCCATCAATCGAGCGCATAAAGCAATCTAAATTGAAATGGTATGACTTTCAGGACCGCTGAAAAAAGGTCTAAAGACGTCAAATCGAATAAACTGTTGGCCAATTCATTGTGAGATGATCATGCCCTCAAAGTGCCCGTGATCGATCTATTTGGCACCACACCTATTAAAACCAAATGTTCAGATCATACATTTCAGGCCAAAATATGTTCGTAATTTGCACCCTATAGTGCTTGTCTTTGATAGTGATGGCTTGGTCAACGTCCTTTTCAAAGATATATTTACCGATGACGTAGTCAGCCCCACCCCAAATCGGTCAAATTCAGGCTGATTTTTGTGTTAGGGTCATGGAAAGTAGACATTTGAACCAATTTATATTCCATACATGAAGACATCAATAGGTCCTTCTAATGAAGAAAAATTATCGACTTTGCTTGCATTTATAGATAAGAGGCATTTAAAAATAGACCCTATACCTTAGTGCCTTTGGTCATTTTGCAATGACTTTTCAATATTTTCGTTTTCTTTTTCCTTTTTCAATAAAAATCGATTAAAATAGGAAATGAAAAATGTTTCGTAAAATTGACAAACAATATCTATCATACATTTTTCATTCAAGTGAATAATGGAATAACAAATACTGTCTGTCATACTAACAGACAACATATGGCAACCGTAAATTCAGATAATTGTAAAACTTTTGAAAACTTTTTGTTTTTTTTGTTTTTTTTTTGTAGTTTATTTTTTATTTGTGTGTTTAAATGTATAATTATTCAATCGTTGTTTTTTTTTGGTTACATGCCATACATACATAATTGGTCTTCACAACCCTTCAGTTAGGATTACGACCTAGCTTCTCACATCACTCATGTTGTGTTTGTCAATTTTATACATGAGAGGCAGGACCTACAGTTTAAAGTCGTTTCCGAACGAGAGATTTTTGAGAAACTTTTCATGGCAATTTTATTTACTCTCAGAGTTTTTCTCAGAAATCTGCTGAGAGGGAGAAATACTTTCTTTGTATTTCGCTTTGAAGTCTGACCTGGGGCTTAACCCGTGGCCTTACATCTAATAATCCAACACACTACCTACTAGACTACGGCGACTTCTTTTGGTTAGTTTACATTCAAGGTGCCTATATGTACTGCTTGCACTCATTATACTTTATAAAGATGACCAGACCACATGTCTAAATATAAAATAAATAAATTAATGTGAGCATATGTGTGTGTGCGTGTTCGTTTGTATCCAGCATAAGTTTGTTCGTCTGTATATCACATTAATGAATAGATCATGAACATAAATCTGTACAAAACAATATAGTTTTAAGCTACAACAGATATAAACATGTTAATAAAGTATCTAAATGCAACCTAATAGAAATATGAATTTTTATAGGATCTCATAATATTTGTCCGGAATTTTAAGACATAGTAATTGCCATCAGGCGCTCAGCCTGTTCATTTACCAACATATGCTAACGTATGATTTTTCATTTGCCAGTCATTTATATTCATTATTAAACAAACAAAAAAAATTATAGAAGAAGAAAAGAAAAGGAAAAGAGATACAAATCTAAAAGATGAAAAAGGAAAATGATATTGTATGTAAGGAAACTATTCCATCTCTAGCATTTATATCTTTAGGCGAAATATTTTCTTCCTGAGCAAATTACTCTATTAAAAGATAAAAAGTAGATTTCAAATATTAAATTAAAGTTTCCTGCATACGTACGTACGTAGTATGTTCATACACATTCGTAGAATTCATAAATTCTCATAAATTCACTGTTGGTTGAGTAATATATAGAGAAATGTGTACGCATTTGTTTTCCTCAAAATGTACACCCTACAGTTATCATAGCAGTTTCCCAGTGACTCCCACTGTGGAGCTTGCATTAGATATCACCAATGAGTATTCCAAAAGATGAGTAGATTCGAATCATACTCATAATTTTAGCTACTTATATGCATTCATACTTATTCTAATATCATTGAACCTCTACTCATATTCAAAGTTTGAAGTATTCATCGTACTCATACTTAACGATACGCATGACATTCTTGATTTCGACTCTCCTTTACTCAACATTTACAAGAATCACAACATAAGTATGATTCGCTTACGAATACTACAATACTCTGTAGAAGGTTGTGTATTTGCTTTGCTTGCTATCTTTGTTTTTTATTTCTTCTTTTTTTTTATAAATGCAACAACAACTAAGGCTATAAATTTTGATGAATAAATCGAATCACTCGAATCATTTATGTGTATTATAATTATTTTTCTAAATTTATGAATCTGAATGAGAAGGCGTATGAATCAAATATATTTCGAATGTTATGAGTTTGATGTCAACGTTGTACTCATACTGATTGCAACCTGTACTTATAAATCAATGTTGTAGTGAGAACGAATGAATCAGAGTAGTTGAATTTTAATACTCACTCATACCCAAAATTTCATGAGTACTTATGAGTAGCGAAAAACGATTCATTGCTGATCTTTGGTACATACATCAGAGAAGCAATTAAATTTAATGTATGCATTTGGAATTTCGAATTATATGTATTATATACCTGATGGTGTGAAGAAAAAAATATTATAATAGTCAAGGCTTTCAGGAGTTGATGAGTCATGCTATATCATATGACAGTCCAGGAATTGGTCGAGCATTGCGAAGAGAATTATCAATTTGGGTATGAGGAACCCTTGATTGCTATTTCTATAATTAATTGCGGCATCGTCTCCCTTACGTGTAGTCGCCGTAGTCTAGTGAGGAGTGCGTTGGCTTGTTGGACGTGAGGCACAAGAAAGAAATGGCAAATCCACAACGGGGAACTGTCTATTGCAAATTTTGTTAAGGCGGCAAGGAAGATGAGCACAAAACTGAAGTTACTGTGAATGATATTCTTTAAAGAAAAATTATTGTAGAGCTCTGTGGATTCAGTAAGATGGCGTTAACTGCCACACCATGCGTGTTAGAAGCAACGATTTTCAGAATAAATTATCTCAAGAAATTCAGATATCAACTGGCAACTAAGACCATGTGATTTAAGGGCGTTTCATTGGAGTTTTTCAAATCGTGGGTTTATTCGAATAAACCGGAAAAATTTTTGAGCTCTCTTCCGAGCGTCAACTGTGAAATGCAGTTAAAGGGCAATAACCTGTTATCAGAGCTGTGGCGTCTTTTTGAGGGACACTTTATTTCATACTTCAGCGGAAGAAGATACGATATGTACAATCCAATAAAAAATTTTAAAATTATCATCCGTTGTTCAAACCACAGCACAGACCTCGAGAAGAAAATGAAATATGGAACATATTTCTCCCGTCAACTCTCTATCAGCAGTCTTCTGGAACAAAACTTTGAGAGTAAAATAATTGAAAATTTTCTCAAAAATTTGTCGTTCGGAATAGACGTTTAAATTGTGGATAAAATTAACATACACACACACAACATGGGTGGTGTAAGAGGCTAAATTGCTATCCATTTTTCTGCAATAAATAAGTGAATTATTACAGAGACACTTTTTAAGACAGAGAGATAAATTTATTTTTAACTTTAAAAACTTTTAAGATTCTAAAAATACAGTTTTGAATGGCAACAAAATTTTTTTTCATAAAAAGTTTAAAGAACTAATGAAAGAAAGAGGCTCATAATAAATTCGACCTTAGCCTCAAATTGAAATTCGCTTTTTTCCATTCACTTGGTTGTATCAAAAAATGTGAAAAATTATATAAGTTTTCCTTTGTCCGAAAAAAAAGGAAAAGTTTCTGCATTGTAACGTAACGTTCTAAAAGGTCTTTCTGTGTGTGTACACGTAACCATTTCTCTGCCTTCTATTCTAGTGTTTTCCATGAAGAATGCTTTGTTACAAGAAAACAAAACTAAAGTAGTACACAGTTCTTAGTGGAATATTTTCTGCAAAAATAGAACAAGAAATAGAAAAAGAAAAATAGAACAGGGGAAAGGAGAAATTTAAATTAACGTTATCTAAGTAATATGTAAAGTAAATTGTTTTTGTAAGTTTTATAATTTATTAAAATTGTTTGAGGCCAAAAAAAAAAAACAAGAAAATAAACAGAAGCAGGCAGATTTTTATCATCATAATTTAGTATAAGAAATTTAGTACCAGTTACCAGAAGACTTAGCGAAATGATTATAACACACAGTATGAAGAAAAAGAAAGAGTGAAACTTAACTTAAAACAACTTAAAGATTTATTGAGTTTTATAGACTCTACTTATAACATATAACTGCAAGCTGTTTATCTTCAGTTTATCACTGAAATCTCGAACATAAAAAAAGAGATTTGCCAAACGCAAACACATTCGATTGTTTTTTCCTTCCTCCTCGCATTCTATGGAACATGTTACATGCTAAGACCTAAACTGGTACATTCAATCTGTTGACCATAAGGGTCAATTTCACTACCCTAAAGACTTTTTCTCTTTTCGCTGTTAGATAGTGTTTGTATGTCAATGGAAAGCAATTCCTATTCCTATAGATTTTAAATACAACAGATTGCTTCATTTCCCCTTTGATATTTGCCAATTTAATTGTCTGTGTTTGTTGATAAGATTACATACGTACATACTTACATGCCAAACCTACATAGCCAAATATTTTTACGTATGTATGCGTCCGTCTATGCTATACTCAAGTGCTTGCGAAGACTGTATGTAATACGGTATTTGTGTCATATGTTTACAAAAGCATTTAAGCGTTAATAAGTCCTTTAGATGATAATCTCAACAACATGAAATGGACATCGTGTCCTCTATTTGAGTTTGATTTTATGTTAAAGTGCAATTGTCACATGTTTTCTTAGGATTAAATCAAGCATTTGTTTGATTAAGAATTGATTCCCAAACAAAAGTTTTCATTTCTGTTTTCCTTTACATTTCTTTTTTTTTTTTTGCCTTTTCAACAGAAAACACAAAAAACTCATTTAGAGACACTTGTACGAAGGATATCAGTGTCACAGCGATTAAAATTGTATTGGGAATTAAAGTGGATTATGTCATCTTTAGCCATATCTTGGCCATTGTCAAACATATGCCTTGTGTTTGCTCTTATGCTTAACTTGGCCCAAAGAAATGTCCAAAAACTTAACGACAATTTTAAAGGTCACAACGAAATAAAGCCATCTGTACACAAATTAAAAAAAAGAAAAAAGAAAGGAAAAAAAAATTCAATTTTGAAAACAAGAAATTAAACTTTTAGTTTGAAAGGAAATGTATTTTAATAAGAATTTAAGTGAATAATTTATGCAGTAATAATAAATGAAGATATGTAAACAAACTATACTTATAGACAATCGTTTTCCAGCACCTTTTTATTGTTCATTGTTATGTTATGTTAGGTTAGGTTGGATGGCGGACTCTCCTTGGCACACAATTAACATGCAACCGGGGGATCAAACATGCCGTAAACGAAACTAATCAGAATAAATTTTCCTGTTGCAAGCACTCTGTATATTAAAGAACTCAGTCAATATCAGACAGAAAGTAAAAGAACCCAAAAACCTCCGTCCTTTTATGGCAAGAGCGGGGCACTGACACATAAAGTGAAAGGCAGTTATTACCTCCTTCTCCTCAGACCCACAGCTCTTGCAAACGTTATTGAACACAATTGTGTGACAGATGATCATGAAATTTATGAATAAAAATGTGTCGATCCCTTTCTGACCCCTGCGTGTATAACAGAGTGTAGCAATATTGCTCCTAACAAGATTGAGTTTCACTACAAAAAAGTGAATTATATTTAATTTAATTAAGGCAATCATAAAACCTATGTCGGGCCTGTGACATGTGTGATATTGCAAGCTTCGTACCGGCCCTGGTGAGTTCATCAGCAATGTAATGTCCAACAATATCCTCGTGTCCCTGCACTAATATAATATTTAATCCTCGGCATCGACAATGAAGGTTGTCAGGAAGTGCGTCATCCAAAAAGGTTAGCGCCGCAAAATAGACATAACCTCTAGAGAACACTAAATCGTCAGGCAACTTATAAAAAAGTTTAGTAACAGAACTCTTAACAAATATATCACAGAAGACCCTGTCAAGCATCTTTGAACAATCGCTATAAGCGTTAAGCATCAGACTGGGAAACGCCTTTAGATCTTTAGACCAGAAGTTCCTAGTTGTAATTTTATATTACAATCAAATCTATTTTAATCGACTCGGATGTGACTATACCCTTCCAGAACAGCAGCATGTCCATAATCCAGACTGGGTCAGGATTTAACTGCTTGGACCTTAGTACTAACATCTCAGCCCTCTGCTTCAATAGATAGTCTGTGGAGTACAGGATAGTGCAGTATAGTAAATAATACGTTGTTTGGAGTGGTGATTAGTAAAACTAACTGCCTGCGCACTCTTGGTACAACCAAGCAGTGTGTGTAGGTTAGTATAAAACCCTAAATCTTCCATACAGCCCTTCTGGACACGAAAAGCATTATTATCTAGATACTGGTGTTTTCTTTTTACATCGTTTAATATTAAAATTATAAACAAAAGCTACAAAAACAACAACAATGAACTTGTTTACAAATTATCGCAAACAGATTATCGAATGAAATGAAGTTCAGTCAGTCTTGTGTGATATGAAGATCGCCATTACAAAGATCAGCCGAACAATTGTCTTGCAATTGTTATTGTTTATGCATAGGGTGTAAACAGAAGAATTACAAAAAAGCAATTGTATGTAATTAAAACTGAACACAAATTTATTTTTATTTTATTTGCAATGTATGAGCGTAAACGTTTTTAAAAGCGTAAAAACGTATCAATATTATTCGTTGACAACTTTGGATCCACGAGGACGTATTGATTCTTTATCTAATCTACACTACACTGCCGCATCTCCTCAAACAGTCCCTATGCAGTGATGGTCCATACCATAGACTAAATAGATTATGACTAAATCTGGTGTACAAGAAGCAAAATTATTGTGAATTGACTGAATCAGTTAATCGGTTACATAAATAATTGCACAATTCACACAAGCCGTTGTATCGTTATATTGAGTGTATTGTTGGACGAATATACAACAGTGTATGCTTGTAGTTGATAATTTGTATATAAAAATCCAATACACTTATACACATTTTTTTCATATGTTTTTAAAAGTTGTATTGGTTTCGTGCTAACAAATTGTGTGAATGTCAAAAATTGTGAAGAAGAATAAGAAGAAGATATTTGGAATACGAAATACACAATACAGCATATAATTGAGCGTTCACAAACAACCAAGTGTATTCAATACAACATACATGATACAAAGTCATGTGAAATGACCAAATATTGACTGTACATATTCACATTGAGGAACTGTCTGTACCTCTTCGTGCGCATGACTGATGTTAACAAAAATTTCTATAACAGCCAAGGTTCCAGCATAACAGTTCACAGATGTTAAACGCCATGTTAAGTTATTAAAGCACATTTATAAAAGAGTTTTAAACCAGTATTAAAGCTTTAATAAGAGTTTAACAGTTTATTTGTGGCATCTAAGACAAAATATAACTGTAAGCTTTTAATTTTATGGATTTTTGAAAGTTTTTATTTTAGTTTCTGTTAAAAAACTTAACATACATTCAAGCATTCATACACATAGAATTCGTTATAGCTTATAACTTAAATTTTATGCACATAATTGCGATATTTAATCGCTCGTTGTTTTTGTAATTTCAACAAATTACAAACATATTTTTTTTTTTAAATAATAAAACTAAGACTTAAAATTAAAAGAAATAAATTATAAATAATAAATAAATAATTTATGGTTCTAAAATTGATAAAGGTGTACGAGAAGTTTGTCTAAATGAATTAATACAACTAAAATAAATACAGGGTATTATTATTATTATTGTTGTTTTTTTTTGTTTTTGTTTATAAACCAGTCCTATAGCTCTAATCTACGTTAGTACGAAGACAGAGACACAGTTAAGCGCCTTATACTTCATTGCATTCCAAATACAATTGACTGCAATCGAAACCAGAACGCCCTCTGCGGCCAGCTTCATAGATTTGATCAAAACTGCCATCGCTGGTGCGGTCTAACAGATAACTGGTAGCATAACTGTAAAAGGAAAAATAAAGGTATGAAGTTTCATATTTAGTTTGTGGACTATAAAGCTGTATGTTAAAATAAACTTACGATCCCAATTGACAGAAAATACTGGTACCACCGATTTCTCGTACACATTCGGTATTAGCTTCGCACATATAACGTTGCATACACTTTTCATCGGCTTTGCGATAAGTGCGCACATAACCCTTCAACATGGAAATGCCAGCTACAGTGGCATCACTAACTGAATCGCGTTTACCCAATGAACGAGCATTCAAAGAACGATGCGAGAAGGAGGTTTTCAAAGCATCCAAAAGATTCATAACGATTTGTATAAACTGAAATTTAATTAAGCAAAAATGAAACAAAATTAAATGGAAATCCATAACAGTGAAGGTACATGAACATGAAAGGAGCATAGAAGTGGATAACTATAGTGTAGGTTTTCTTTAAAGATAACATATTAAAATAAATAAAAGTAAGCGTAGAGCATAAAAAGTATTATTAATGAATATTCTTTTGTTTTTGTACAATTAAGCTACTGGTTTAATTAAAAAAGAAAAAGTTTGTTTTATAAGTTTTTTATTATTAGAAAATAAAAACAAAATAAATCGTATTGCTTTACCTCGCCGGCTTGTTTGGCCATGGAATTCACCTGTTCCGGATCTTTTGTACCAAGTACGGTCGATAATACTGCTGCCAAGACTCCCTGTTTATATTTTTCATACATATTTTTTTTGTAAATATTTTTTGTTGTTTTTTTTTTTATAATTTATTGCAAGCAAGTAACCATATAAAATCCACCGAAACCATTAACCAGTATTTTTAATTTTGAGTTTTTATTTTTAAGAATTTTGTTTTTTTTTTGTATTTTTTTGTATAAAAAGCGTAACAAGTTTTCCAGAAAATAAAAACACACACATGAAAATAATCAGGAATTTTGGAAAAAAAAGAAACAAAAAGAGAGAAAAAAGATTTTTTTTATATTTATTCAATATGTGTTCCATACATACATAAGTATTTTTAAGAAAGTTCTAAGGGCTTATAAATGCTTCTATAATGATTCGTTTTTTAAGTTTTTCATCGAAATGTTTCGGATATATTCTAAAAAGTTTGGTTATATTGAAACAGTACTAGAGATGGTACTATCCTTAGATATGGAATCTTATTTGATCTGTTCACTATAAATTTGTGAAAGAAGGCAAGTTCTCTACTATCACCAGCACAATTTTTGTTATTTCCAACACCATCCTCTTTTTAAGAGCTACTTTTGTATACAGATATTGATGTAAGGACACTAGAGTTTATCGTAGAACAGGAACGATAACACCAAATAGATACAAACCAATAAAAAGAAAATATTCCGGGAATAGAGAATAAACTATGTAGAAAGACCACAAATGAAAGAAAACGAAAGGATAAAAATAACAAATCAATATTGATGGCAAATTGTCAAATTGTCGGACCGTAGTTTGATCTTTTTAGACGGTATATCTTATTAACTCATGGCAATAAGCATGTGATTCTTATTGCAAGTCTTCAAAGAAGACCACAAATGCGTTATTTCTCTCAAACGATTCAAGACGTATTCCATTTAATCTAAGTACAAAAGTGTTCAATAAATCCACGAATTTCTCGTCTCTTAGCTGAACGGTTAACAAAGCTCCTTCCGACATATGTCTTCTAGTTTTCTTTAAAGCCAGAAAAATCTAAGTCAGTTAGTTTATGTTTGACAGACATTATAGACAGAATGAGCACGAATGAGAGCCTCCAGCTGAAGATATTTGAGGAAATGCCAAGAATAGCATAGTGGTTTGAGGAGTATCACATTTGTACGATGTATAGCCATGCGATTCAAGGACATAAAACAACTAGTCGTTCTTCTAATCCATATAATACCAGCCGGTTCTAGCAAAATTACATGTACCTTCCAGCTGTCCTGTAAAACCAGAGGAGAGAGAGTGTTTTAACTAATATAATTGGCACACCAATGTCCTTTAACACTAGGGCCAGTTCATCAGCAATATATTTTCAAACAAAATATGTCCTATGTATTGCAGCCTAAACAAAAGTAACCTGCCGTTTTGCAAAAAATCTACAGAATTTATCGTTGAGCCTTCAGCATAGTCTGGTTGTCCACATAAATTAAGAGATTTTCATATTAAAACCTACAACCCAAGTAATCCCAACTGCACCGCTTTCAAATTGGCCACGATCTGCGCCTGCAAACTACTGAAATGGTTAGGCTACCTATACAAGAATTTAATAACTGAATCCTTAATATGTATATCATGGCATACAACTGGCTTACGTACTCTGTCTAACAGCGTGCAGAGCATAGATCAGCAATTAATCGTTTTTTCGCTACTCATAAGTACTCATGACATTTTAAAAATGAGTCAGTCAAAAGCATTGAAATTCAACTACTCTGATTCATTCGTACTCACTACAACGTTAATTTATAAGTACAGGTTGCAATGAGTATGAGTACAACGTTGACATCAAACTCATAACATTCAAAATATGTTTGATTCATATGCCTACTCATTCAGATTCATAAATTTAGAAAAATACTTATAATACTCATAAATGATTCGAGTGATTCGAATCATTCATCAAAATTTACAGTCTTAGGTTTTGTTGAATTTACACAAAAAAAAAAAAAAAAAAAGACAAAGACAGCAAGCAAAGCAAACACTCAACCTTCTAGTGAGTATTGTGATTCTTGTAAATGTTGAGTCATGGATAGTCGAAATCAACATCATGCATATTGTTAAGTATGAGTACGATGAGTACTTCAACTTTGAGTATGATATTAAAATGCGTATGATATGAATGTGTGTAAGTCTCAAAAATTATGAGTATGATTCGAATCTACTCATCTTTTTGAATACTCATAGCTGATCTCTGGTGCAAAGACATGTGAGTACAGAAAAGCGAGGTTGGTTCCAATACGGCACGATAGAGCCAATATGTAATGACTGATAGAAGTGTAAAGCATAAAGATCGCTCTTCCTGCTAAACATTTATTGTATTTGAATACCTAAACGATTCTCATTTAATGCGGTTGGTAACAATTTTCAGTAATGTTTCCGCATAATCGAATCCTAAAACTAAGTATGATTTTAAGACAAACATCAACATTAAAAAATATTCTCGTTTTAAAACATACATATAGCAACTAATGATTTCATTAAGAACACTAGTTATTTGACTTACAAGTTTGAAGAAAAATTATTCATATACATATGGGCCAAACTTTATAAACAAGCGTAAATCGATTTAATCTTAAATAATAAAACTTGTATTATAAGACCAATTACTGATCTGTTTGCAAAGCGACAATTATCATTATAAAAGCATTTAAAGCGTTAAATATAAAAGTTAGTTCAACCAAAAAAATATATAAATTTATATACATATTAAGTAATTGGTGCACACTACTTAAAATTAAGAGCAAAAATTTGTTAAACAGTTTAAAGCAAATATTACCTGCATGGGAGAACCACCATTGTCGACCTTATCGATGCCATCGCTGGGAGCACCGCCACCCAATAAAGCGTTTATGATTTTCAAACCTGAAAATTTAATACAAAATACAAAAATAAACATGAATTGAAAAACATAAATCTATTTAACAATGATATACCCATTGAGATAACATTGGTCCAGGGTGAGCCAGCAAAGCCACCATCAACATCATCGGATTTTGTGGGAGAATTGGCGGCACCATTAAAGAACATGGTTAAAACTGTACCCAACATATTTGACCATGAGAAACCATTGGGTGCTTCTTGTATTTGATTGGCCTCAATATCATCTTCAACATCATCCAAGGCAACTTTCTTTGAAGCATTCGGTTTTACGGCATATTTACGTGCAACGTTCTCTTGGCCGCCAGCATATACAGGTGAAATCTGTTGTTGCTGTTGCTGTTGTTGTTGTTGTCTATACTGCAAACGTCTTTGATACACTTCATTTTGTGGATAAGCAAATGTAAGTAGAATGCAATTTGTAGCCACTATTGCTAGTAAAACATATGCATTTGTTTTGCGTTGATTAAACATGCTGTTAAAAACAAGAAAGAAAAAATATTCTAATTAATATTTATGTATGTAGTTTATTCAACTCGTTTCTTATTAGCATGGAAAACATATATTAAATTAATAATTTTTGTATGTAAATTATTTTTTCATTTTTTTTTCATAAATTCCAACAACTTGAAGTCATATTTCATGGCAAAGTCAAATGATTTTAACTTCCTTTGCCATACATAGTTTATGGCTTTTATTGAACATGTTTGACGTGTTCTAATCGAATAAATGCAGACAATTTTTACATTTCCCCTAACAAGCATTGGACTTATACATACATTTGTATTACTCAAGCAACGACTTTCTAAATTTACATATTCATGGTAATTAAAACATCTTGATTTTTCCATTCCAACAACATAGGCCAGTTGTGTTAACATTACCATTACATACATCAACAAATGGAAAATTGTGTCACACATTAATGAAGCGGAAAAAAATGGAAGAAAAATTAATAAGAACAACAACAACGATGACAAAATTAAAACAAAAAATAATAATAATAATAATAACATTACAAACGCGTTTTTAAAACTATAAAAACGAGCAACAAACACTAGAACAGTTTATAAAAACAACAAAAAGAAAAACATGACATGCAAGCATAAGAGTTCTAGTATTTGTTTTTCGACATTGGAAATGCTTGCAGAAGCATTATCTACATGGCAATTGAAGCATTAATTCACACAATAAAACTAAAACATAGGTGTAAAGCCTAACTCTGTGTTCTTTTTTTTTTTTTTCTTTAATTTTTATTTATTTTTTTTCTTCTTTCATAATTTCCGCTAAATACAGTTAACATTTCTTTAATACTGGCAAGAATAGAAACTCAAAGTAGAAAGCATTCGCATGTAAGCACAATACTTAGGTAAAATTTATAATAAAGAATAGAAGCGTAGAACTAAATGAAGACATGCTGCCAAGCTGTTAGATCAACGAACGAACGGTTCTATGTAAACTGGAATAAGAATAAACCGAAAGCAAGCGAACAAGTGTTAAACACAGACATTGAATTAATGTTTAGAAGAATAATTGTTAAATCAATCTAAAAGCATAAAACAAGTATCACAAGTTATTATAGATTTTTATGTTAAAAAGAAAATGCCAATCTATTCTCTTCAATATTTTTTTTTTTTGCTCATAGAGAATAGAGAGATTAAAATTGCTTTTTTTAAATTAAAATCATTTTTCTTATGCTTAAACCGGTACATCTAAAGAATTTATAGCAATAAATCAAGTGTCTTAATATGCAAAATCGAATACAATCAATAAAATCGAAAGACTTAAGCAACAAGCACGTTTAAATGTTAGAAATCTTTTCATGATTGTTTTCTAAGCTTTCTTTTACACAGGGAGTGCTTCAATTTTCTTTTAATTTTTATTGAAGTTAGTTAGTCTGGTATTTTTAACATAAAAAAGCAATTAAATAAATTTGTATGTAAATATAAATACACATATACATACATATGTATGTAAACCGGTAGAACATTATTTAAAGAACTAATTTGTATGCAAATGTATGCAAAAACTAAAAATATTTAAATGTTATGTTTAAAGTGATGATAATAATTGCATAATATGTTTCTGTTTTAAAAATAAAAAAAGGCTAAAAGAAGAGGATGAAAGACTTAAGCATAGCTCAAGGTTGACATTTTTTCAGCCACTCTGACAATTTTAAGAAGGAATTTATCGAAATCATTTCAGTTTAAAAATTTCTATGCAACTAAAATTCTTTCACATCAGATTCACTAGTGCCGGACATGCTTATTGGTCTCCTGTCCTTCTATATCATAATGATATGTGTGAGTCCTTGGACATATGTATTTACGCAGATTAGGGGGCGCAATGGGATTGCTGTGAAGTTTCTTAGATGGAATGGATTCCGGGCAGTCTAAATGCAAATTATATTATTCGTGTATACATAACAGACCGAAATTGTCTATTGTCTCTCTATTTGAAAACATTTTCTCATCAATCTTTTGAGTCTCCTGAAAACGCATGTTAGAAATTGTTCTTACTAGCTGTTGAGCCAACTTTCACAAGTAGGTCAGCAAGCCTTTTGCCTTCAATTGGTTCGTGAACGGAAAGACCAGGCCTTCTTCGACAGTTTGGAATATGGTCTACATAATCTCAAGGGGTCTCACGACACTTTACAGAGGAGATGAATGTCGTTAAATTGTTTCGTAGCTTTATGAGTCGGCATAAAATTTCGCTGGTTTTGGAACATAAAATGTTTGAGTGGTTTTACAACAGCTTCCAAAAACATTTTGATAACGTTTAACCAATCCTTTTAACTCTCTTCTGTTTACAGGAATATGATTCAGTGACCACATGGTAAGAGACTGATAATTGGTGATGATACCTAAGATGCATCCTTAGAGGGGCGTGTATTTCTTTTTTTTTGTGCTAATTATCAGTGTGCTTCAGCAAAATAAATTTGCATTTTCTTTCCCATCGAAGACATATGAAAGCACCACGTCTCAAATATCTTTTTATAGTTTGACTCATTGACTTTTGCGAAACATTTAACTACTGGACTATTATTTTTTGTTTACGAAATGGATTTTATTGAATTCTTGATTTGGCGGCTCGAACAATGGCTGTCTTCAACATCTCCAGTCTCCCCAAACAGTTCTATGCGCTGATAGATGAAGATGTGAGTTAACTTGAGCAAGCGGCGCGATTTCCAGCACTATAACTGTAACATGGTTGCCGTTATTTATCTGTCCCATGATGAAAAATAAAATAATTTAGGATTTTCCGATACCAAAATGAAAATATGAAAAATATCTCTTCGGCAAATTACTCTGAGCAGATTTCTAGCTAAAACTCTGAAAGTAAAAATCTGTCGCTAAGATTCGACTTTAAACTGTTGGTCCCGCCAAGCATGTATAAAATTAACGCACACACAACATAAGTGGTATGGGAAGCTAGGTCCTAATCCTAACTGATGTAATGACCAATTATGTATGTATGTATGTGGTAATATCTGGGTATATTGAATTCTTCTATGCGTGTGTTCAATGTTGCAACAATTCTTATGTCCCTATGAAATATGAAGGCTTGCTTGATAATCTTGAGTTAATTCTAAGCACTAAGACTCTATGAGTGATATCTTGAAAGAAAAGTATGAAACGAAAAAAATTGTGGACAATGAAAATTCTATACTTTGAAGTAATAACAACAATATCATTAATGTATGGCATGGTTTTAAGTTTTCTCTTAAAATTCTTCTGTTCCAAAATCTTTCACAGAGATAAGTTGTAAGCATATATTAACATTTTAAATAAACATTTACGACATTAAGCTTGTATCTTTAATGTTTGGTCTTATTTTTTCTTATTTAGTATTATTCTTCTTAATTATATGTGACTATTTTAAATCACGTGTAAATATTTTTTATTTCTTTTTCAGAAACTTTTACTTTCGAAAAGGTATCAAGTAAAGTTATTTTAAAAGTTATTTGAAAGCCAAGTTGAAGAAATTAATTAAAAAATATTTTGTTTTTGTTTTCTTTTCGCTTTTTAATAAAACCATTGAAAGAGAAAATCATACAAAAACATGCAATAATATTAACGAAAATAAAATGCGTTTAAATGGAAAGCAAAGAAACTAACAAGAAGAAAAAACCAAAACCTTAACCAAAAATTAATACGAAAAACTACATGATGTGATACAGATGAGTAAGTTTGAATATAAAAAACGATAAAAAAGTAATCTCTTTAAAAAATCTTCTTATTGCTTTGTGAATAACTTAAGGTTAATGGAATTCAAAAATGATTCAACTTAATGTGGTATTCACAAGAAACGATAGTGAAATTAATTTAGAAAATGAAATGAAAGACATTGTTTTCAGGTTTTTTTTGTTTGTATTTTGAAATTTTAACGAATCATCATCATCATCATCAACATCTTACCTTCGAAAGATAAGAAAAAAGAAGGCAAATTAATTTCACTTTCTTTTTTGTAATGCTCGTACGATGATGTCGCACTTATAATAACCGCAAATAACAAAAAAAAATTTTAAGAACGTATAAAGGTTTATTGACCAATAATACTTACAAAAAAAACACAGTTTACATTTCAGTTGACCTATTTTATTTTACCTTTTTTTGAATATACAACGCCTGTACATTGAAATTCATAAGAAACAATGAAAAGTCTTTTGCTTGTTTGGTGTAATGTTCGCTTCGAACATTTTTTTTTCTTTTTCAATTCATCGCAAGTATTTATAGCTTTAACTGGTCAAAGACCTGCTATTTATTGCTAAAGTTTTGAACATGCTTTTCGTCATTTTATTTAAAATAAAAAGGCCGCCTTATTATGTTTTTTTGTTCAAAAAAATTTTCAAATTTCTTTTAAATTTAAAACATGTTTTACATTTAACGTCAACGTTGTCATATGCACATACATACGTACCGTGGTGAAGTGTGTAGTGCATATTAAAATGCTTAATTTAGGTTTTGTTATGATGCAATTTTGTGTTGTTTTTTTTAATTAAATAACTAGGCATGTGCTTGTGTTAATCAAACAATTACTATAGACTTTCCATTAGATAATCAATATTTTAGCAATTTTTAATAAATAAAATATTTATTATGACATTACGGTTATGATGGCATTTAAATTATAATTCAATTAAATTAAATCAAGGGTTCAAGAGCAGCCTACATCCACTCTTGCATGCGCTTGTAATAAATATAATGTTAGGATCGATGTACATTAGAACACAATACGCCCGAACATATTAAAAATCAATCAAGATTTAATAAACTTTCCCTCGAATCTATACATACATACAGACATAATTGGGCATTACAACCCTTTAGTCATGATTACGACTTAGCTTCTCACACCACAAATGTGGTTTAATTTTTATACATGAGTGGTGCGACCAACAGTTTAAAGTCGATCCCTAACCACAGATTTTTTGCAAACTTTCCATGGCAATTTTATTTACTCTCAGATTTTCCAGAAATCTGCTGAAAGGAAGTCACCGAAGAATTTTTTTTTTTAAATTTTCGTTTTGATGTCTGTCCTTGGATCTGAACCGAGGCCTCATGTCTAATAAGCCAACACACTATCTACTAGACTACGGCGACTGCGCTTTATCAATGTAACTTTAACTGAAGTCTTTATAAGGAATGTTTAGTAAGGAGGATGATGATTTTTGATTATAAGACGTACATATGCACATATCTGTGATGTTAAGGCACATTAACAACTTGGCTTGTATCTGTATTGGCTAGATTGTCAGGGACTCTAATAACACAAGTTACAGCATGCAGTCAAACATAAATATGAACTAACTACCATAAATATCTACTGCCACCTTTTTCTTTTGAAGGTTTGGGAGTTTAAACTGCTGATAACAAGTGTATCAATTTGGGATCAACGTGCCCTCAAATCGTTTTTGAACAACGATACAATGTGCCCTGAGCAATGAAACCACATGTCATTACAGTACGGATCACTAAATTCAAGCCAAACAAACTTGATATTAATCGACTTAATATCATACCAGTCGTAGACTGTGATTGACAGGCCAATGCGGTTCTCAGAGAAATATGTACCGATAATACTCACATCATGCAGTAAGTTTTTCGGTATGCATCGGACGTTCTTGGATCTCATGGGGATTAAAATTTTACCAAATTCGATAATTTTGTGTGTTCTCATACCCATTTAGCCTCATTGCTGAAAACGATGTTTCGAAGAAAATTATGCGCATATGTTAACAGCTCCAGGGACCATTTAGTGAACACACGACATTGCCTATGGTCGTCCGGGGTAATTTGGCAAAAGAAAGCAAAGGGTTGTCGTTTAGCTTCAAATCTAATACGAGTTATGGCAAACGTACGTTGCCCTACAACAGAAATATTCTCTTCGGTACACACATTGCTTTGTTTGTGGTTTTGAAATGAGTAAATCTAGAGCGAAAACTATCAATAATTGCAAGAATTACTTGATCACTAGACCAATGTGAAATGGACCAAGTGCGATTGGTTGTTTTGGCATTTGAAAGATTTCTGATGACCTTACAAACTTTACTAAAGAGAAGTGTCACCACGCTTTGACAGCCATAACTTAAAAGACAAGTCTCTTGATGCAATTGAAAACAACATTGTGAGATTCCGGCTGAAGGATCGTATTATATACTCGGTAATATCGTAGGTAGTTTAGAGCCCTATAAGTGAACTTTTACATGGAAGATATATCCACTCTTGTACTTAAAGCATTTTTGAACATTTAGAGAAGGTTTCTAAAAATATTTTTTAATAAAACTAATGAAAGCATTGAATTTATTATTAAAATTTTCTCTTTTAATATTTATTTGGCGCTTGTTAAACTCATTAAAATATTTTTCATTAAATTAATATAAATTTCTTCATTTAACAATAAAAAATTATGAAAAATAATATGAATAACAAAAAAAATGCCATCTAAACAAAACACTTGCATACATACATACATACATACGTACATAACGAAAGACAAAAAAAGCCAACTTTCTCCCTCGAAATGTAAGCAAAACGAATGATGAAGAAAGAAACAAAATTAAATCCAATAGAAACTACGAGTACGCAAAGTGAAGTATGCACAGAAAAAAAATCCATTGAAACATAAAAATACTCTAAAAAGATATGAATGAAAGTCACGACTTGTAGCAGCAACAAAAATAAAAACAAATCACAAAAAACAACAGTCATAGAAGTGGCAGCAGCAAGCAACAACCCAACAAAATGAGCAAAAAAATGTTTTTTTCGGTTTTTTTTTCTTTCATTTCAGTTTAAACGCTTTTATTGAATGAAATCAAGAAAAACAAACTAAAGAGTAGCGAACGAGACGTTAAAAAAACGAAATAAAACAACACAAGCCAAAAGGGTTTAAGGCGCTGGCAAGCATTTGAGTTGAAGGAGGAGGTATAAAGCGTTAGTAGTAGCGGCGGTGGTGGTAACGGATATGCTGAATTCACGTCAACCCGTTTTATGTCTTTCAAACCAAAATTATGAACAGAAAAGAAAAGAAATGAAAAACAAAACAGCATAAAAGCAGCAAAAATATTGTGTGGGTAAATTGATTGCTATGCATGGAGCGTCAATTAAAAATATGTTGAACTCGGTTTGTCTTCTTTTAAAAGCACATAAGCGCAGCGAAGTTTCAAAGAGAGACAAACTCTAATAGGATAAAATATGAAAACGAAACTCTTTTATGAATCAATTATACATAGCTTTAGAGAAGAAACATGCACACATACCGGCATAGCACTAGCAGTTAAGCCGAACTGATTTTCCATGCTTTTTGCTTTAAAAACAGATTTTAAAAGAATTGAAATCAAGTTGTTTTGGGGAAGGAAAATCTAGATGATTCTCTTTCGATTGACATTATTACTAGGAAAACATGTATGAACACAAATTAAAAATAAAATAAAAAAAAAAGTTTTTGAAAATCATAAAACAAAACAGACTTGAGGCTTGTTCAACTGATTACAGAAGTCAAGGCCAAGGCCTTTCAATCAGATAATAATAAATAAACGACAATCAGCATTTAGTTATCATTATATCCTGCTTTAATTTAAACATTCCTTATTCTCCTCTTCTCAGAGATACTGATTAAAGCTTCATCATCCTCTCTTAAGAACTGAGATTGAAATGACTTGCAAGTGTTGTGTTTCAGAGATCAGCAATGAATCATTTTTTCGCTACTCATAAGTACTCATGAAATTTTTTTTAAGAGTGAGTCAACAGTATTGAAATTCAACTACTCTGAATCATTCGTCGCTTATTAGACGTAAAGCCCGGGGTTGAGCCCCAGTCCAGACATCAAAGACGAAATATGAAAAAAAAATATTTCTACGGCGACTTCCCCTCGCAGATTTCTACCAAAAACTCTGAGAGTAAATGTCATGAAAAAGTTTCTCAAAATCTGTCATTCCAGTATAAAATTAAATCACACAACATGAGTAGTGTTAGAAGATAGGCCGTAATCCTGACGGAAAGGTTGTAATGGCCAGTTATGTATGTATGTATGATTCATTCGTACTCACTACAACGTTGTTTTATAATCACAGGTTGCATCAAACTCATAACATTCGAAATATGTTTGATTCATATGCCTACTCGTTCAGATTCATAAATTTAGAAAAATATTTATAATACTCATCAATGATTCAAATCATTCATTAAAATTTACAGCCTTAGTTGTTGTTGCATTTACAAAAAAAGAAGAAAGAAAACGACAAAGACAGCAAGCAAAGTAAACACACAACCTTCTAGTGAGTATTGTAAAGTTCGTATGCGAATCATAGTTATTTTGTGATTCTTGTAAATGTTGAGTAAAGGAGAGTCGAAATCAACAACATCATGCGTATTGTTAAGTATGAGTACTATGAGTACTTCAAACTTTGAATATGAGTAGTATGAGTATGATATTAATATAAGTATGAATGCGTATAAGTATCAGAAATTATGAGTATGATTCGAATCTACTCATCTTTTTAAATACTCATTGCTGATCTCTGGGATAGCGAGAGCAGCAAGATCATAATCTCGACTAGTGGTTTGTAATGATCAATTAAGTAAGATATAACAAATTAACGCCTACCTCAATAAGTACCACAAATTCTTATGTTTACAAATTTAATGTCACGTGACCGAAAGCCCTTCCATCATTATTGCAGTCAAATTATTTTTTTAATTTGAATGCGATAAATTATTAAAGGAATTTAATTTGCCGAATACTTATTGCAATAATTCTAAAGTGATTTTATATTAATTTTCCCCTCACTAAATGCAAACCTCTTAACAAACTTTAATGCAAACAAATTTTAAGTGAAATAAATTGCTGATAGCTTACGAAAAACATAAATTCATTTACGTATGTATTGTGCTTGTGGCACATATTCTATAGAAAAACTAACAAATATAAATGGGCCTCTAGAAACACAGCATATCTCCATTCAAGCATACAGAACTGGGTTAGTAGTATCACTTTCTACTCATATGCAGTGAGTGTATAAGATTTTAAAGAATAAAATGCAGGCGGGCATACATGCACGGTTAGTTAGACTGACAAATTTAAAATGAAAATTTGTTAATTGAATGCATCACACGTAGCAAAAATCATATAAAAATAGGCTTCTTAAATAACAGTAAGAAGTTTAAGTAAAATTGTTACCATGACTAGAGATGATAGAAATTAAGGCCAAAATATTTATTATTAATTTGTTTAACTCTTTGGCCACTATTTAGACATTATGTTGAAAGTTGAATGCAATTTAATACACGTATGGAGTACATGAGGCTTTTTTTGTTGTTTTGTTAGAAATTGTTAAATGTGTCGTTACAACTGCTTGTATGTTTTTTTCTTATGGCCACTCGTTGTATTATATAGTAAATGACTGTTAGTATTACTGTTGTTGCTGTTGTTATTGTTCTACTGTTAAATGAAAAAAAGCAAATCAAACTGTTAACTATTTCTACTGTTAACTTGCCTTTCAACGGTGCTTGTGTATTTATATTGTTATTGCTTTACGGTGTCTATCTTGACCTATATGCCATCAATATTATAGTATTAATCAGATGTGTGTGTGTGTGTGTGTTGATTTCGTATTTTGTTTGTTTATTTGTCATTGTAAATTCTTAACTTTCTATTTCGTTATGCCAGTGTTTTGTATTCAATTTAGACGCATATGCTAATTGAATATCATCATACGGTGGAGAAATTTTTCTTTAACAAACGCAAATAAAGCATAACTCTTGGTAATGTTCTGATTTTAAATTTTATATGAGTTTAATAAAAGTGAGTACGTTTCAGTTTCTATGTGTGTGCTTAATGTTGTAATTAGAAAATAATAAAACATATAAGAGTAGATAGATAAAGATAGCAATAATCGATTGAACATTTAAACTATACATTCATATCTTTTTCAACTTATGTATACGAACTTTTGGTGAAATTCAATTTAGAAATTTAGTTTTTAGATTTAGATTTTGATTGTGTGCCCATATATATTTATTTAAGTATCCATAACCATACTTAAGTACTTTTACAGAATATTGAAATTACAATGCAATACAATATTTAGAGGTGAAACTGTAACATTGTAAATTCCTCTTAGAAGAGAGATAGAGAGAGAGCATAGTGAAGGAGATACTCTATCTATATTGGAAAAGTGAAAGAGATAGGAAAGTGAGGATATAAGAGACAGAGGATACTAAGTATACGCAGTTGCAAGTACATCAAACCAGCCAAAGGTGTCAGCAACGCTTGCAATACATAAATAATTGGTAAAAACAATGCCAATTCCTTCATTTTCTTCGATGAAACATATTGCCATCTGAATGCAATAGTGAATACACAAAACTCTAAAATTAGGGGCTCAGTAAAAATCAACATGTAATCCATTAGAAACAAATACATTCATTCACAACGAGCAACAGTTTGGTACGGATTTTGCACAGACGATGTGATTGAACCTTACAATTCGAAAATGTGTTTGAAATAGTATTTTCTGATGAAGTAGTTGAAGTATAGCTTTTGGTATGTTGGTTTACTAGACAAAAGCTAGAGAGTTCAAACCTTTGCTCTGACATCTAGAAACGAAATATTAATACCAATATTTCATTGTGAGAGTAAATAAAATTGCCAGGAAGACCTTCTCATGGATAAAATTAACATACACAACATTGGTGGTATGGGTTGTGTTAGATGCTAGGTTGTAATCGTCACTAAAAGGTTGTAATGACGAATTAAGTAAAAAAGTTAATTATATTGCTAACAGTAACATAATATCATAGTTAGTGTGGCTTTGACTGGTTGGCAGGGATCTGGACAACATGTGGTTTCATCAAGACGGGGCCACCTGACACACCGTGCATGCGACAATCGATTTATTGCAGCAATGATTGCCAAACCAAATTATTTCAAGAGATTTAACTGGCAACCGAGTCCTAAGATCGCGCTATTGAACTCCGTGCAATTTTTTATTTTCATTTTATTATCTATGTAAGAAATTCATAAAAAATTTTAGAAAAAGTGTAATGATCTGCCATTAGAGCTGTGTAGGTCATTTAGGTAAATTTTATTCCATATTTAATTGGAATATGTTTTCTTTTGCATTCAATAAAAAGTCCTGTTTTTCGAGATATTTTAAAATGAAAAGTGCGTTTTTACTTAAACGCCATTTAATTCCTCATATAAGATCAGATTGAAAATTGACAATAATTGGTGGAACATTTTTACTACCGTTAGGTGATCATAAAACAATTTTTCAATTTGAAATCATTATTTATGTTTCAAGAAACTGGCTTATAAACTGTTCTCAAAACTTGTGCAACCAACCAGCAACCCAAATTGGTCTTTTATAATTGGTCTTACGGAATCCACAGTGACTAAGACTGAATCTAGAATAATAAGTTGTGAACGAAAATGTTAGCAGATGTGAAATATTTCCCTTGAACTACATACATAATTGGCCATTACAACCCTTCGTCAGGATTACGGCCTAGCTTCTCAACACCACTCATGTTGTGTGCGTTAATTTTATACATGAGTGGCGGGACCTACAGTTTAAAGTCGACTCCGAACGACATATTTTTTGAGAAGCTTTTCATGGCAATTTTTGCTCTCAGATTTTTTGTCAGAAATCTGCTGAGAGGAAGTCGCCGAAGAAATACTTTTTGTATTTTGTTTTTGATGTCTGGCTCTTGAACTAAACCTTTCGCTAAAACAAGTTAAGATAGAATTCAACAGTTTTTTGAGTTTTCACCAAGAGAAGAGCTGAACCAATGTGAAATTCATTCTGAAGTTATAAGATAAAATTTGGTTTAGATTTTGTCCACTTTTTATAATATCTCAATTAAAGTCTGTAAGATTATAATAATTTCGCATGATGACTAGTTTGAAGCCAATTTGAAAAGAACATAGTATTCTAGGTGTACAAAAAACTAAGGAAAAACAGAATTTATTTATTTTTGTTTACAACTTAATTCATAATTAGAAATTATAATTAATTTCGTTTTATAAAATATTTCTCCTGTGGTATTTTTCAAATGAACAAAATGTGACACTAATTTTTATACATGAGAATCATATTAAAGTTTGTTGCTTAAGTCTTTTGTTTTTTTTCGTTTAATTTTTAAGTGAGTTTTGTTTCGCATGTCTTTTAAAATTTATTTCTTTTGTTACTATGTAAACATTTTTATTATTGTCTTTTCAATTTGGTCTTTAGAATACACACGTACGTTTTAAAAATATTTAAAGTATTTGTATGCCCTTATATGACAATTGTATTGAAAACTTTCTCTTTTAAACTGTTAAGCGTGAAAACGTAAATCAAATATGCTTTTTTTGTAAATCTTACCTGTTGGTTCTTTTTTTATTTAATGTGTTATTATTAATTAATTTATAATTTGGTTTTTAAGTAAAATAATTTATTGTTATTGAGTTATTCTCTTTTTACACTCTTGACATTTGTTATCCACTGCAATTGAAGCAAATTAACACACCTCGTTACAATGTTAATAAAATATTTTCTCTTTTCTTTTTTTTTGCACTCCTACTAGATATTCGATTTATTTATTAAATAAAAATTTCTTTTTTTTTTTCTTTTATTAACGGAATATTTCTTCTTAGCTGGCTTATTGTGTGTGTTAACACTGGTATAGGTTTCTTACAACTGAAACTGCTATCGCCTTGAACTTGGCTTTATATATGCTGACCTATTTTTGTTGCTCTAATAGAGTTGTGTTTGATATAAACCAGCTCGAAGAAATGCAGAAGCAACCACACATTACCATTAAACCGTAGCACAGCGTAATCTTGATCTTGTGGTTTGAACACTCAAATAGTGTTGCAACTTGTTTGAGCTGAAATTCATGAGAAATTCATAGCAAGAAAACACAGCACAAAGAAATATCAGCAACTTGGTTGGCCAATGGTAAGGTGCATTGAACAACAGGTAGCAAGAAGAAAGGCTTTGTAGCTGACTATTTTACAACAACGTTGTCTTCTTCTCGGCTTATTTCTTTATTTACAAGCCAGCCTTGCTTGTTTAGGCAATAAACAACAAACTCATGTAAATCAACACTTTGTTTATTTTGCTTTGTTTCGTTATTTTGTTTATGCCAGTGTTTCTTTGTACTGTTATAAAGTTACGCGTGCGTAATTGCCTGTAATTTGTTTAATTTCATTACAAACTGAAGATATTTGTAGTGTTTAGCAGATGTTTTCCATTGTTAATCTTTCTTGAATATTCTTGCTAAAATTCCCCTTTATATATTTAAAGATTCAGTTGTTTAGCTGCTGATAATAAAGAGATGCTCTTGAAAATCGGCTTAAAATGTTTCAGATTATTATAATTTTACGCGTTTATTTAACAAAATTGCAAAAATATCTGCCTCAGAAAATCCTTATCCTCATCATATTACTTTTTGAAAATGAGCCCGAAATTCCAGTCTCTGTGAGCGCTACCGGGACATAATAAAGGAGTTCTTGTGGTCTTAATGGGATAACATGTATGTGGACGACATTTGGTTTCAGTAATTCGGCGCTACTATCAATATGTACTAAAATCTGCATCAGACACTCTTGAAACCCACGTGGTTTGGTTTATTGTGTCTGCGAAAGGTTGACTACTTTTGAACGACGTAAAACCACGAGTGAACGACGTTCTCTTGCATTTGCTCACGGACAGCAAATAGTATCTCTCGTCAACTTCGGGACGGTAGCAAGATTATACGGTGTTCAGGTATGGCGTAAATCGCCATTATTGAGCTCAATATTTCATATATTGTTTGAATTAATTATTGCGCAATTTGTTATAATATTGAATAAAACTTAAAATGTAGCACTTTCATAAGCATGTTCAGTGCGCATATTACAATTATCCGAACACAATCTCTTGATATTTGATAACTCAAATGTCAACAACGACAAAAAAAGGAAAAAAAAAACAAAAAACCAAAATAAAAACAATGTTGTTGAAACAACCAGCTGTTTTGTTTACCAGCTGTCAAATGAATATTGAATATGCAACTGTTATTACGTATATTGTTATATCTGAATACTTAAAATACTGTACTCAATAAACCGAATATTGACTCAATAAAAGTGCATATCTGAATATAGTATTGTGGCGAACGTAACATCGACGAAGCGCTCGATACATTGCCCAAACAGAATACACATGTTGTTCGGGTTATATTCGTCCGAGGTACAATAGACTGAATAATTGACATCTATTTGGACAGATTTTGCTTCAACAAGATCGCCGTTATGAACTGTCACAGTTCTTGGAAAGCATGGTACAATTATTGACATCAGATCACCTGTGTTCCGTCTTCCAGCTTCCCGAGAAGCAACCGATACCCATGTCGAAGCCAACCAAATTTGTCATGAACACGTAAATGAGATCTCAAGGGAACGAAGAAAATCGTTTACCGATTATTCATAATGAACAGATTATCAAATAAACTTAGATCTTCAGTGTGATGTAGGACTTTCTATAGTCGTGAATAATTGCATATAAATTTTGTAATAATGTCGTTTGTTTTCATGTATTTAAATTGTAAACCATTTGTGCTTAGACAACCACATATTCTGTGATAATGTTCATTTTACTACTTTTATAATGATATTTAATTGTAGGCGATTATGATTATTTATTATGGACAATTTTTCTTGGTAAAAAGTTTTCATTGGTATGAGAAACAAAACCTTAAAATTTCACAAATATAAAAATGATAAAAAATATTATGTTTATATTCAAAAATAAAAATATATTCATTTTCATTTCGCATTTTTTGACAATGCATCTTTAACTGTGGCATGCATCATGCAACCGTTTCTATTAAAAAAAAATAAAGAAATCATTTTCCATTTCGTTTTTTTTATAACTTGGCCATGGTATTTTTTTAGTGTGAAGAGTAATCAAACTGTCTGTTTGTTTACCAATACCAACAATAATTATAATTATTAACTTTTCTTTATTTCTTTCTTTTTTTGGCATTTTATAATAGAAAGTGTTTTCATTCTCCATTTTTTTTAGGTTAAACTAAATATTTAAGCTTCTGTAAATTATGTGTTAATTACTATTTGTTTTGTCTGCGTATTAGAAGAGATTCTTATTGGTATTGTAGTGCTTTTGTATTTTATTTTTATTTATGTATGTATGCGTAGATAATCTCTGATTAATTTACTTCATATAAATGAAAATACGCAATAAACAAAATAATTATCTCTGCAATACAATAATTTGAAATTTTTCTCTAATGAGAAACGGATGATTCAATAATATCGTTAAGACTTAAATATAAATTTCAAATATGAAATAAATTTCAGTTAATAAACCTTTATGCTATAAACACAATAAACGCAACGAAGCAATCACAGCAATCTCTCAAAAATATGAAAGTGATTATTTTAAAGACAGCGCCACAACAAGCAAAGCTTCTGCTGCTTTGCTTTTAGACTCATTTTGTTCGCAGCAATGAGCGAATTAGTGCTTACAGTGAGACCACTTTTGTTGGCAAATTCCTGCTCTCATTACAATAACATGCATTAAACAGAGGTTTTAAAAACGCGATGTATGTAACATGACGTGAAAAAAACCTTTTAGTGGCACAATTGATAAAGAATGAAATTTTTATTTTTTATGTGTGTTGCTTATCATTTGCTGCCGCTAACTTTGTTATAATTAATACACATGCAGCTTACCTAAGGCTGGAATATCAAAATTGTTGTGCTTGCTGCGTTGCGTTTATTGTGATTATAGCATTGTAAAACAATGTCAAAACCCGATATACTTCGTTACTCATATTATAATTTGCACATGTGCTTAAATAAAAATTCATTTTAATATTCAGAAACATACAGGCCCCGACTTGCGTCAGAAAATCCCCTTTTTACACGCAAGCTATAAACTTCTTAACGCTTGGCGCTACCAGAATTTTCAAATTTAATCGACGCAAACTGAAATTGCAACAACCCAAGCTGAGTTTTGTTAATATTTAAAAATCGACGCAAATCGAAACTACACAAATCGGACCGACGCAAGTCGGGTCGCTAGTGTAGTCTGCTTTGAGTCCTATACAGTCTGTCCAACGTGTCCCAACTTTTTTTAATTTTATTATTATGATATTTATTTGAAAATATGAAGAATGGGTTCCTTCAGTTCACCACCTAATTCATGGATCATTTGAATTACCGATGGAACATAAGAAATCATATAAAAATAATATATACCTACTTACTTATCTTCCCATTACAACCTTTAAGCTCGGATGCTCTATGTTCAATTTTACACATTGAGAAAGCATTTCAACGCAATTTCATTAATACTCTGAGCTGTTGCCAGAAGACTGCTGAGACGAAATTACCGAATGTCGTCTATTTTTCCGTGATAATAGCTCTGCAGTTTGAATTCACGAGTTCTCGTCTAGTTCGCCAGCACACTATCTACTAGACTACGGTGACTACCTAGCAAAGTAGTGCTACAAAAACTTGCCTAGCGGCTCCCTGATTACTGCAGAGATCATGGCCTTCCTTGTACTTGAATGCCTATGTTATGTATGATTCAAAGGTAGTTTTAATATGATGAATTGAATCGTAATAAATTGGCCAGGGACGAGACGAAACTAGCTTTCTGCGACATTTAACAGCAGCAAGCCCGACTGCATCAGTTAAAACGGGTGTTATGCGTTCGGTTAACGGGGAGTTCAATGTCATTTGTAGTGAGATGCCATATTGCACTTGCAGGAATAAGAAGAGCACTGATTCGCTTCTAACTTTAAATAGAATTTCCATCCATCTCCCAATAGTGATTCTAATGGACCACTTTTTGTTTAAAAGAGATGACGGAAGACTTGGCATATCGTCCAATGAATTCTGCAGAAGCTGTGGATCGGTATGTGGAAACTGTCTTTCTCTTAATTTATCAGTAAGCTGCTCTTGAAATGTTTGATCAATTGTATTATTTTAATTGTATGTTCCGCCACTTAACCCAACTAATTGTGTAAGAAGAAACATACCTAAATAGGCGCTTAAAAAATTATAAAAAAAACGGACAAATGTAAAGATGGATGAATTGGATACAAACTTATTTTCAATATCTTTACTATTTGGTTAATATCTTCAGGACTACCACAGACAAGAAAGACAAAAAACAATGCAGAGAATAGTTGTGCTTAAGGCACTGTGTAGCATGTCCTCCATAGTTTACAGTGTTAAGGACTATAGAAAGAAGTGTTCTTTAGAGAAGTTCATTTGAGTTCATTGGCTATCTGATTGAAGACAAATGAATTATCTTTATCATCAATGATACGATATTAAAATTTCATCCGTAGTACTTTCCTAAAGATTGGCTTAAATCATAGTAAAACGACGAAATATATTTTATTATCAATAAAATGGTCTTGTTTGGATAGAAAATTTCATGAAATTAAAGCTTAAATATGACTACAGCAATATGGTCTCCTTTATAGTGCACCAAACTGTAATTTTCTGTGGATAAAATAATATTTGTATTGAAACTTGTAGATTATTCTCACTCCTAAACCTGTTACACTATTCCATATCAATAACGTTTTTTTGGTTTATTTTCTTTATGAACTTGTAATGGATTTTGCGGAAACTGTGATCGTGAATTATATTTATGTTCTTTCCTTTAGCTTTCACAGGAAAACATAACAATAATGATTGATCTCAATATTTTGCAAACGGGTACGAGACAACTGAAAGTGTTATATCCGGTCGATAATACAAATTAAATTACATTTAGTGCCTATTAAATAAATTAAGTGAAAATAGATGTTAGAATTCATATAACTTTTTTCTTTTACCTCAATTTTTTTATTTTTTTTTTTATTACCAATGTTAACGTATTACTATATACTTCAAGGCACAATGCATTGTTGCACACACCGCAGTAACGTGACATATAAAAGGTTTAGTAGATAATGTGGAAAATCATTGACATTTTGTTTAATAAGAGAATTTGTATCTTCGAAGAGTAAAGAAATTTAATAAAAATAAAAATAAATATATCGAATATCGTTATTGTTGGAAATTTAGAATGATAATGGTAAGGTTAAGTTGAATTGGCAACCATCTCAAAGGGTATAGCTTACATAGATCCTATAAGTATCAGGTATTTTATTAAGGGCTTTCTGTCTTAAAATTTATATGTAAAAAAGTGTGTGTGAGGTATCAGCTTTCAAATGCCCGCCACCGCTTCTCTGTATGGAGTGCATTCGAAATTTTCAATTTTACATCATTCTGAAGCATAAGTCAGGCTCAATTTGGTTTATGGCAGATTGTTGGCTTTGAGGACCGCTATTGTTTGTGGTTTAATCATATAGACTTTCGACTTGAGAAAACTGCACATCCAAACGTATAACGGCCGTTGGCCAGTTTACATCACCTCATGACCGTACTTTAAATCGCTAATGCAGCATATTCAAGGCACCTTGAGCCGTGGAGCACATAGCTCCAAACCAAAGTTGGTAATTCGCGATTTATATTGCTCGCCCTTGATAGTGATGGCCTGCCGGACGTCATTTCCAGACAAAGCGATGCCTTATCATGCGACCTACATGATCGATGTAGCAGTCTTGACAGTATTCGATAAAAAGGTCCTTCTCTTCGGCCAGTGAGAGTATGAGCTCCTCATCGATTAGGACGAAGTGTAGCATATTTTTTAATATTTAACGGCTGCGCTTAATCTGACAAGTCGTTCGGATGGAAGAGGATGTCCGAGACAGATATTTGATGCGGGGATTACCAAAAGTCCACCCAATCTTGTCTGCGTTGGAAAGATAAAATGAAGGAAATCCTTTCATCAATTGGTGTGGTCAACTAGTGAAGCCGCACAAGAAGCAGAGGTGTCTGGAAGGATGTGGTAAGGCACAGGCTGAAATCCGTTAATCGGTTTATTAACAGAAAACACACGTCGTTGTCTATGGCCGCTTAACTTCAATTCCTAGGTCAGTTAAATTTTTTGCGGATGTAGGCCAAAGTTACGATGCACTTGCCAAATAGTGGTTTTTAAAAGACTGAGCTCTTGTGACGTGTGGATGATGATCGACTATTTATTGGAATCGAATTTATCCACCACATTGCGAACAGTCATTTGGGAGGATGATTAAGGCGATTATAAAACGGCCGCAGCATGCTGTTCGTAGCCATCCATTAAAAAAACTAATTTTTTAATACTTTACAAGCCCTTGGTGATTAGGCAAAACATAATGAATGAATTTCCCACTTCTAGCTTCAAGGTGTTATGTACTGTCAAAGTTCAAAAGGTCCTATTAGAAAACATGGCTGCTATACGTTCATAATAATATAATGGCGTCTCATCTTATAATTTCTAAACTACCGCAGTACTTTGTAAGAAGAACACTTCAGTATTTTGCTTTTCAAAAGCTAAATCAAAATTAAAAATTTTAAAGAGATAAATTGTTAAAAAAAATTTTAACATTTTTGAAATACAAAGTTATGTGTGCCACAAAACCCAAGAAGATACATAAATTATTGGAAAAATATGTACAAATATTCATATATTTTTGATGAGTCATTTTTTTTTCCTAAATCTAATCATAATCATAATGATGATATTTGTAACAAAATTTAATAAATATTTCACTTGAAAAAGCAAGCAAACTACACAAATTAATGCGATGAATGAGATAACAGTTTATATATAATCTGTTTGAATTTATTATTCATAAATTTTACATTTTGATAATTGACCGCAACTCAGAATCCACTACCAATGGAGACACTTAACATTTAACTTAACAGCGAGAGCATTGCGCCACAATTTAAGTACCAAGAAAGCTTTTTATAAGCGTGGTTTAAATCACGTATTAAAAAAGCCTAAACGTATGCAATGATAAAGACATTAAGCTCGGCTCGAAAGCTTCATATATAAGGAAATCGCAGATTGCATGAACATAAGAAAACTTCTATGAATTTTAGTAACATTAAACGTAAGTTAGATCAGCAGTGATATATGTACGTGTATGACGCATAACACAAAAAAAAATTTAATAAAAAAAATTAAAAAATAAATGGATTCTACACGTTTAAAATTGATTTTAGTTTGATCACCCTGTATATATGCCTTACAAAATTATCGACTTGAAATTGTATTAAAGATATCCTATGATTATGGTTTAATCGTTTTTATGAAAAACTTCTTTCTAACAATTCACAGTTAATTAAACACTTGAATCCATTTTCCCACTCAATAATTCAAAAATCTTTACGTCCTTATGTCTACTTGACATTTTAATAATTGAATTGCATTTATAATCGATTGTTTGCATAAAAAGAACATGAAAAATATTTTCCTACATGTCATACATGAGGACATATGTACATACGTATGTTTTGTCCCCAAAAAATAAAATTTTGTTGAAATCATAAGTTGAAAAACATTTATGGACCAACTGCTCAATTGTTGTGTTGTGTAATTCTTTTCTTTTTTTTACCAATTATTTTTGTTTTGTACATTTCATTGTTACTTATAAATATTTTCCTTCTTTAATTCTTTTTTCTTTCCCCTCTCTGCATAATAATCCGTATGAAAAGTCTGAAGAGAAAATATCTTCACAGTGTGCTTGTAGGTGTATTTGGAAGTGTGTACATACATGGAAATATTTTTGTAAAACACTTGTTTACATCTGTCACTACCAGTTGCCATGACTATTGTCCATCATTTCAAAATGCATTTGCAAGTGCTTACACTCCCTTAGGATATATAAATTGTTTTTTGGTTTTTTTGTTTCTTTCTTTATTATTATTTTTATAATCACTAAACGTATAATAGCTCTTGTTAAACAAACTTTAAGCAGACTAAATAACTATCGACACAAGTGCATTTGGGACAAAACGGATGCCAAGAAACTTGAACGAGGGTTGTTAGTCCAAACTGTACTGCCCTATCATATTAAATAAAAAGTAAATTATATTACAGTTATTTATTAATTCCTATCTAGTAATCTAATAAAAATTAAATGATAGATAAAGTACAGCAACATATCCAGATACATATCAGCAATGTGTATTCAAAAAGATGAGTACAATCGAATCATACTTATAATTTCTGATACTTATACGCGTTCATGCTTATTTGAATGTCATACTCATACTACTCATATTCAATGTTTGAAGTACACATCGTACTCATACTTAACAATACGCTTGATGTTCTTGATTTCGACTCTTCATGACTCAACATTTACAAGAATCACAACATCAGTATGATTCGCGTACGAACACTACAATACTCACTAGAAGGTTGTGTGTTTGCTGTCTTTGTCTTTTTCTTTCTTCTTTTTTTTTTGTAAATGCAACAACAACTAAGACTGTAAATTTTGATGAATGATTCGAATCACTCGAATTATGTATGAGTACTAAGTATATATATAAATATTTTTCTAAAGTTATAAATCTAAATGAGTAGGCTTGTGAATCAAACCCATTTCGAATGGTATGAGTTTGATATCAATGTTGTACGCATACTCATTGCAACCTGTACTTATATCTAAATCAATGTTGTAGTGAGTACGAATGAATCAGAGTACATAGTAAAATTTCAATATTCAAAATTTCATGAGTGCTTATGAGTAGCGAAAAAACGATTCATTGCTGATCTCTGGATTGTACAGATGACATTACGTGTGAAACATTAGATCTTTCAAAAGTCCACCATTGCCTCGTTGGATAGAGGGTATTTAATTAAATACAAATCGAAACTCCCTGACTCTTACGTATAAATCAGGCCGAACTTGAGCGATGTGGCTTCTTGCTTATTCGCCTAAACCTTCAACTTAAGAAAAACCCATAAAAAATAGTCAAATCGCACGGGTGTGGTTGCCAGTTTAGATGACCATGCCTTCAAACGGCTTATTCCGTTCTGTTAAAATCAAAATCATCCCGTCCAAGCCAGAGGAAGTTGGTACCGATGACGCCACCAGACCAAAATCCATGCCAAATATAGAATTTTTCGGGATGGTTGGACGCCTATGGATCTTATGTGGATTGGTAAATTTTGATTGTTCAGGTACTGACGTATTAAGGTACCAAAAATGAACCTAATTTTGATGTCTATGGTCGATTACCTTCAATTCATGGGTCAGTTGAATTTTAAACGGGTGTAGGCGCACACCACTATGGAAAAAGGCTGAGTTCTTTGAACAATATGAAATTGACTGCCTCGGAAAAACAAAGAATCAGCAAAGCAATGTTCGTTAAAAGAACAAAATTACTAAAAAAAAAGGAAAGCATGAGCATGAATGAACAGCATCAATAAACGTCATATTTTTATTGTACTCTCCTAATGTACTTTTTATATTGCGATAGCAATTTCATGACCCATAAATACATATACAAGACTAGTGCTTTAATATTATTTTATTATTACTGAAATAAAATTTGTAAACATCCCTCGTTTATTTGGTTTATTTTAACATTTGTTGTTTACAAAAAGTAAGTAAAAGTATAAAGGGAGGAAAAAACAAACAAATTTTTATTATTTTTTCGTCGTCTGTTTTTTTTTAATTAACCATTAAAATCCCTCCAAAATATAAAACATTCTCGTACTTGGAACTCCATGGAAAAAAGAGCATTCTATGGTAAATAAAAAAAGTTTATAAATGTTTTGGCATAAATTGTTAAAAATATATTTTTAAGCTTGAGGTTCTTCTTTTTTATGATCTATTTTCGCTAATAATTGCTGCAACGGATGCAACAAATCACTTTTAAGTTGTACAAACACTTTGAATTGACCAAACAGATTTCCATAATGTCCAAAACATAGAAATTTGGTGATTCTAATTAAATATTTCATAAAATTATAAGGATAAATCAAAAAGCCATTTATTCACAATGAATACATACATATATGAATATCTTTTATATGAATATCTAACGTAAATGATGTATTATTGGCCAAAGTGGGTGGCTGGTGAGGTTTACTTTACTGTTTAGTAGGATATCACTGTACATAGCACTTTGTATTAACGAACGGGAAGAAAAAGCACAGTACAGCACTCTTCTCCAACCAAATGGGTTTGAAGCAATCAAAACTTTTGCTGGGAAATTATAACAACACATCAATTATATGAGACTTGAGTCATGCATCAGACCATCGAGGCATAACTTGAGGTTAGAATGCGGGCATCGTCTTAATCCAACACATAGATTCTGTGATGATGAAAATGATTCTCCAGAACACATTCGTGAAACCTGTGAGGCATTACTGTATACCAGAAGGAAATCATAGTCTAGTAGGTAGTTTGTTGGTTTATTAGACGTTAGCCCTTGGTTCAACACCTGGCTCAGACTTCTTAAACATAACGAAATATGAAAGAATATATGTCTTTCTGCAACTTTCTTTCAGAAGTCTTCTCCCTTTAAGAGTAAAATAAAATTGTCATGAAAAGTTTCCCATAGATCTGTTGCTCATAATCGACTTCAAACTGTAGATCAAGCAATTTATGTATAAAATTAACACACAATTTTAATGGTATGAGAAGCTAGATCGTAATACTCCCTAAAGGATCGGCCAATTAAGTAAGTAAGTAAGAAGGAAAATCTTGGTTGCGCTCATTAGGAAATTGTCAGGACAATACGCTTGAAAAAGACATTATAGGGATGTGCTATAGAGTTTGAGCGAAGTACCATAGAACTTATGGTCACAGTGCTATTGGCACAGTATAATAATAACTGCGAGTTATTAAGAATTATAATGGTAACACAAATAACTCGGATATGTATATGTACTACGTTTTGAAAGTATATTCAAAAGTCAAAATTTAATCCATCAGAAAGACGGGAACTTTCCACTAAATTAGTCCACTAAATTTGTTATTTTAAAATATTGTTACGAAAATGGAAATGGTGTAACATCGTTTAACTTTAAAATGATAAACAAAAGCTACAAAAACAATGAACTTGTTCAGTATGAAAGAAAAGGGGATAGACAAGTAAGCAAGAAGGCAACAATAAATATCGTAAACAAAATACACACACAATAATGAAACCACGATGGAGTTCTCGAGAAGGCGAAGCCACGAACATTCATCAGACTGTTTACTTGGGCATCTAAAAAGGCAAGACAAAGAAGGCAAAGAGTAGTAGTAGGAATTTAGTAAGTCTTGTGTGAATCGTGGTTTGAAGATCTCCGTTGTAAAGATCTGTCGAACAATTGTTAGTGTTTACGCAATAAGAGCGAAAAGAAGAATAATGAACAAAGCAAATTATTGTTGTATTCATTAAGTTGTAAACAGTGGCACACAAAATTGTGCGAACAATAATCAACAATAACATAATAACAATAATTTGCAATCAAAGAACTCATATTTTAAACGTTTTTAAAAATGTAAAAACGTAGCAATATATTTTAATTATGTTACATATTTGGTTAAAGTTAAACACTTTCACTTGTAAGGCCAACGTTATGTAAATACGTTGAAATCAATTTTATGTTGAAGTAAGTTCTGTTTTCTACCACATTTACATCGCCACCACAAATTGTTGTTACTGAATATAATTTTCTCAACAACAAACTGAAATAATAACAGCAACAGCAGTTATGTCATAAATAGTAAAAAACAACAATAATAATAACAATAATGTTATGAAAATAACAAAAATAACAACAAAAAAAGAGAGAGACAAACATTACTCCAGCAGGTGCATGTAAAATATGTTCGCTTTTGCCAAAAAATAAAAAAAAATTAAAGTTAAATAATAAAAATAGAAGAAGAAGTAACAAAAGAACAAAGCAAATTAAAAAAAGAGAAAATCTTTAACTCAACAATGTAAAATAAAACATTGCGATGAACGATAATAACAGCACGAAACAAAGAAACTGAAAGAAATTTTAGTTTTTCAATGTGAAGGCACGCAAGAAAAAAATGAGAAACAGAAGAGCAGAACATCAGAACTAAAGCATAGACGTTAAACAAAATGGCAGATGTAGGCAATTTAGAAGTAAAGATATGTTAGTCAGGGAAAACAGACAATTTACATACATACATAATTGAGCCATTAAAACCCTTCGGTCAGGATTACGTCCTAGTTTCTCACACCACTTATGTTGTAGGTGTTAATTTTTATACATACAAAAGTGACGGGACCTGCAGTTCAAAGTCGACAGATTTTTGAGAAACAGATTTTTGAGAAACTTTTCATGGCAATTTTATTTACTCTAAGAGTTTTTACCAGAAATCTGCTAAGAGGAAGTCACCGTAGATATATTATCGCATATTTCGTTTAGTTGGAGATGTCTGACCTGGGTTTGAACCGAGGCCTCACATCCAATAAGCCAACACAAAGTCAAGCTGAAATTGACAGATGAGATGGATTATGTTTCTTTTGAGCACCATTGTTGTTTATTAGCATACACCTGTGGCTAAGAAAAAGTCTAACGGGCGGAAGTCGCACAATCTCGTTGTTCAGTTCAAATCACCCCTACATGAGATGAACTTCCAATACAGGACAAAAAAGAATTCGTAAGCATCGATATACATATAGTGCTCGTCAATGACAGCTATGGCCTGGCCAACGTTACTTTAAGGAATGTATGGACAATTATGGAACAGTGAGTTATTCGGTATGCATTGAACGTTCTTAAATCGGATGTGGATTGGTTGAAAGTTAAGGTCTCATTTGCCAACTACTTCAGAGGCCACCCGGCGAGCACATGCCTATGGTCGCGTCTGATGATTTACTTCAGTATGTTAGCCCGTATAAGCTTTTCGGAATTCCATGCTGAAATACAACCTACGGAATGTCCTTAGTCATCCAATGATCTAATTCCTCTAACATGCTTATTATGCGCATAATGTCATTCAATATATTGTTACGAAAATGAAAAAACATCAAGATACTGGTGTTTTGCTTTTACATCGCTTAACATTAAAATTATAAACAAAGGCTACAAAAACAAAACAATGCAGTAAATAAACCTGTTTACAAATTATCGTACTGCTTAATATAACAACAAACACTAGTATAAAAAAGTGCCAAACAAGTAAACAAAAATACAACAACAACCAGCAGCATAAAAAATTGCAAACAAGTAAACAAAAATACAACAACAACCACTAAAATAATAAACGTAAACAATTATGTTTACATTTATAGAGATTTCGAGAAAGAGAAGTCATGAACGTTCGCTTTCAGGAACATTTTTTAGAGTGTTTACGTTGCCCTATAAAACGTAAGGCAAAGCAGGCGATTTAGTTAGTGAAGTTCAGTCAGTCTTGTGTGAAGATTAGGTGCGTTTGAAGAGAGCAATCGTGGTTGGAAGATCTCTGTTACAAAGATCTGTCTATTAATTGTTATTGTTTATGCAAAGGGTATAAACAGAGGAATAAAAAAGAAAAGCAACTGTTGTTGTTCACATCAAGTTGTGAACAGTGGCACACAGAATTCAAGCAATCAATCAATCATATCATCAAATCAATCATTTATTAAATATGTATGTTTAAGCACACTGCATTACAAATACTAGTGGAATATAATGATAACAGTTAAAGTCATAACACATATTGTTGTTATACAAGCAAATTTAAATTATTTTTTTTTATTTTTAATATTTTTTAAAACCTTGCAAAATCGTTTAAAATTTAGCAACAAGTGGAAATGATGAACAACCTTTTAAAATTTTTATTAAAATTTCATGAAATGTCCATAGCAGACAGGATTTATTTAAAAAAAAAAAAAAATCTAATAAAAAAGGAATAAAGACTATAAATAATGACCTAAAAAATTTTAATTTTATTTTAATATTCGCTTAAACAAACACCATATTTGTTGGGCCATTTTTCTTTCCTTTCCTTCTTTTTCGTTAAAAAAAGTTTCTGTTTTTTGTTTTTTTTTATTTTTTTATGTTCTTCAATACAATTTATGACGAGAAATAAATAAAGGGAAAAACAATAAACCTTATTAATAATTTCTATAGGCCCCCTAGGGATATATGGATGTACAATATACTGAAAATATGAAAAGAACAGCTAAATAACGTATAAAAAAAATTGTTTTTTTGGCAACATCTGTTGCTGCAACATTTGCATGTTACAACGTGGCTTTTGATATAAAAAGGAAAATAAGGTTTTCATTTGCCAACCGTGCACCCAAAACGAAGTCATGTTGTTAGAGTTGATGGTGATGCCAATGATATATTGACATTATTACAAATTACATACTATTGGGTCTTTCGTTAAGCGCATTCTATCTTTAATGCAATAAATAAAACCAAGAGTGTGTGAGATGTGATCGAAATTTTTTATTCCTTTGAAAGACCTATTGATGGCATTATTTGTGGAATAAAACATCTTTTAAATAACCAGCACAGTTTCTCTGGGAGGTGCCCATCCAAAATGTCAAATTTGCCACGACTCTCGTTCGTAAAACATGCAAAATTTGACCGAATGGCATGGTTTATTGTGACTTTGGGGATTATTGTGTTTGGTGCTTTCTCACTCGTCTTAAGGAAACCCCACAAGCAAAGGTCTAACAGTGTTAAATGGCACGATTTCGGTGTCCAGTTCAGATCAGGTCCATGTGGGATAACTATGTTCTTAAATTGCTTGTACAAATTGTCCAATTTGGCATGAAGTGCACCGTTTTGATGAAAGCACATGTCGGTAGTGCCCAGATCATCTAATCCAGGCCAAAATAAGTTCATAATCGTCGCCCTATAATGCCTGCCGTTGACAGTTATCAAAGAAATATGAAGCGATGACACTGCCAGTCCAAAATCCACACCAAACAGTGATTTTTAGGAATCATCTTAGATTTAATTTGAATTGAAAACGTATTAAATTCGTGAATTTTGTTGGCACTCATTGCTGAAGATGATTATCCAATGAAATTATTGCAAAGCAAACATGACACCCATTTTGATAAAACAGTCGCTGTAGTCTAGTAGGTAGTGTGTTCGCTTTTTACACGTATGGCCCGGGTTCGAGCCCCATGCCAGACATCGAAACGAAATAAAAATTTCTTAGACTTAGGTTAGGTTAGGTTAGTTTAGTGTGATAGCTTTATACCAAAATTTCACTTGAGCACGCATAGCGGCCCGTTGTAACGCCACAGGCGACTTCCTCTGAGCAGATTTCTTGCAAAAACTCTGACAGTAAATAAAATTGCCATGAATAGTTTCTCAAAAAAATCCCGCCACTCACGTATAAAATTAAGGCACACACCATGAGTGGTGTGAGAAGCTAGGCCGTAATCCTGACTTAAGGCTTGTAATGGCCAATTATGTACATATGTATGTAATTTTTTGCTTTGCATATACTGTTGAATGCTGTATGCACCTATGGTAATTTGACAAAAAAACGAAACTTATTTAATAGACGTACATAGCTTGGTATTACCTGTTGGAAGAACCTATGCAATAAGTTTAATATTTCTTTATTAACCCACATCATATTTTTTTTCCCATATGCTTATTAAGAGAGGATTTTTACGAAAAATAAAGAGTAACAGCTCCCAAAACAGCGAAGAAAGTATTAAAACGAAACAAGGCTGAAGCATGATTTCATTTAATTGTTAAAACTGGAGAGCTCAATACAGTCTGAAGTGATTGTTTCGAGGGTATGCTGATAAGACATGGGACCATGATGTTCACCTCCACTCAAACTAATTACTTAAAACATTGTTGTATACAATTGCCGTTTATGGTTAAAACTGTTTTTTAATGATATTTTACATGAGTCTTGTCTTTTCCGAAATCAAAACGATGAAATTTATTCAACAGAGAGCCAAAAATATGACATTCAGTACAAATGATTCATTCTATATACATACGTTTGTACTTATATAAAATATTAATTAAAAAAATTGTTTTTCTTTTAAAAAGACAGAAATCAATCGTGAAAGCAAAATAAGGGAGATTTCAGATGACCTCATCATATTGACAGGCTTCCCGTATGGAATCTTACTTTATGTTTGGTTGAATGGCCGTAAAATTTCATCAGAATTCCATCGTAATCACAATTTTTATATAGAAATTTATTATTATGACTTAAAAATGCATCGCAATCATTGCAGTGGCATGCCAAGTACTATTAAAAATCATGAAAAGGGCATCTTATGAATTAGGAGTATAATCTGTATTACTGTGAAAAGCTATAAGAAAAATATGAAAGAAATGAGAATTATGGCCAATTTGATTTCTAATTATGATTATGAGGCAGTTCCCCTCAACATAAATAAGTCATCTAAGCCGTATGGTATTCCGCCTAATACCAGTGGGTTCAACAATTTTTAGAGTCTAATAAGCCGATTAGCGACAGGTAGCATGGTTCCTGTAAGGCCTGTTCTACTAATAACCTATTGGCGTTGCTCTCCGAAAGATGGAAACAGTCCATCCAACAAGTAAGATTACTTTTCTAGACATTTCTAAAGTTTTTGAGATGGTGTGGCATCGAAAGCTTTTTGCTTTTGTAACAAATGAAAATTTAAAATTATAGTGGATGTTGACTCTCTTATGGCGCTCACGGTATATAAACAATATATCACGACTGTTATACTCTTTAAGTAATAATTATGGTAATTTCTGTCCGATTTGATCAAACGAAGTGTCAAATTCTTCACAAGATAATGCACTTTCAGAATATCATCACTTATTTCATATTTTTTTAATTAAAGTTTGCTACTATGAACGGACAAACCTGAAAAAATATGAAAAAAATCGCATTTGTCAGGTTTACCTCATCAAACCTCATAGCATATTATGTCAAATAATATATATATAAATATTGTTTTAAAGGCCCATCCATCTCCTTCCTAATAAGGTTTAAATTTTGGACATCGGCTTAGAAATGTTTGTGTAATCAATAAATTGGTGCGTAAAATAAAAAAATAAAAACAACAGGTTTTGTCAAATCAAACAAGTTTGGAGGGTTCAAGAAATAGAAAAAAATACTTTTGTTCTACTCAATAAAACTCACAACTTACACTATGTCATTAGCTGAGTTTATTTAATTTTTTTTTATTTTGTCGAAAAGTGTTATTCGACTAACGTTTGTAACGGAGATCTTCAAACCACGATTACTCTCTTCAAACACACCGCGCCTTCACACAAGGCTGACTGAACATCACTAACTCAGTCGGCTGCCTTGCCTTGCTTTTTATATGGCAGAGGAAGCAGTCTGATGAATGTTCCTGAAGGCGAATGGTCATGACTTCGCCTTCTCGAAATCTCTAAACAACGATGTGTAAATTTTTTATTGTAGTATTGTTGTTACATTTTTGTTTACCTGTTTTCAATTTTTTGTTGCTGTTGTTTGTTGTTATATTAGGCAGTACGATAATTTGTAAACAGGTTTGTTTACTGCATTATTTTGTTTTTGTAGCTTTTGTTTATAATTCTAAAGTTAAGCGATGTAAAAGCACAACACCAGTATCTAGATTTTTCATTTTCGTAACAGTAATAATTCATTTAATTTCATACTTAGGCTCCAGCAATTTTTCAACTGGAAAGTGATGTTCTGTTCACAAAAAGCCATTAATTTTTCCCAGAACAAAAAGGTAAATTGATCGTCCTACTGTAGTCAAAATAAATAAACAAATACTGTTTAACTATGTATTCTACTAATTTACCAGACATAACTTTCAAATGGAACTAATTTTTGGTTTCTATAAAGCCTGTAACAAACTTTAATTTATTGATAAAGAAATGCAGAAATTTCTTAAATCTCACATTCTGTTTACGGAAAACTTTCTAAAATATTTACTGTCTTATCACACCCCAACCCCGCCAAAAACAAACAAACAAGAAGAAGATGAAAATAATATATTTCAAGGTACAACAAGTGCTCATGTCAGTGATAAGTTCATATTTTATTTCATATTTGAGAGTATATATTATACACGTTCTACATTGTTATGATGTAAATAAATAATTGCTCATAAATACTTCTTTTTATTAAGTTTGTCGGGCAATAAATTGTTTGAAATTTTGTTCAAAAGTATTTTTCATTTACAGAGATTTTCGAAAAAAAGGAAGAAAAAAAAACACAACAATGGTGAACTTTGACAATATTTAATAAATTAAAAATTGATTGCAAAACTTTATTAAATTTCGTAAATATTGCATACAATACTGTTGTAAAAATCTAAAGAGAAAAATATTGAATATTGAAAAAACTAAGTTCCAAAACCAAAAATGTATTGTAAACATATTGAGTTTTTCTCTTGAAATAAATACCCAATAAAATATTAATATCTACTAGATGTGGTAAAAACCCCGTTGAAAAATTATACAGTTGAACAGTGAAAAAGAGAAATTCAAAATATATTTTTAAGTTCCACCCGACTAAATGTACAACTTAAACTAGGCAATTGCTCGGTTGTATTAAATTTTTTGCTTTTTGTCGTATGGTATAATCATTGTAATTTTGTATCTAAGTGTAGAAAAAAAATTGCTCATAATGGAAATGTCTGTAAATACTCAAATAACAGCCTTTGGTGACACCTTTCGTTTATTGTGAATAGAAAACAAAATAAAAATCTAAATTTTTGTTTTTATTCAATTATTGCATTCAATCATAAAAATATTTTATTATTCTTTCTGCTGCTTTTATCATTTGGTTTGACGCGTTCATATATTGTGGGATATTTTGAAATGTATTTAATTTTGTCATTAGATACCAAGTATGCTGGCAGTAAGTGAACTTCAAGATAAAAATGTCTCCATAAAGAAAATTTGTTCATCTTTTTTTCTTGTATTGTCGATACCATCTGTCTAACATATTCATAACATATCATATCATATCAATTAACAAACAACACCATATTGTTACGAAAATGAAAGGATTTAAAAATCTGGTATTTATTTTTATGTCGTTTAACATTAAAATTGTAAACAAAAGCTACACAAACAAAACAATGAACTTGTTTACAAATTATCGCACTGGTTAATATAACAACAAATACTAGCACAAAAAATGGTAAACAAGTAAACAAAGATATTCCAAAAATACTGCAATAATAAACATAAACAACGATGTTTCCATTTATTGATATTTCGAGAAGGGAAAGTCAGGAACGTTCGTTCATGATCTCCGTTAGAAAGATCAGTCGAACAATTGTCTACTAATTGTTATTGTTTATTCGAAGGATGTAATTGTTTTGTTGTTGTTTACATAAAGTTGTCAACAGTGGCACACAGAATTGTGCGCCTAACAAACAATTTTAATTAAAACTAAACACAAATTTACTTATATTTTATTTGCAATCAACGAGCTCATATTGTAAACGTATAACAATATGTCTTCATAGTGTTGAAAATGTTAAATTATGAACCAAAATAAAATGATTTGCGAAAAGCATTAATTTTTTGTTTTCATTTGATGAAAATTCCTTGAAATTCTCATCGAATGCTTATCGAAGCATATAGTGATCATACTCTATCAGATGCAACATGCAGAAAATGGTTTCGACGGTTCTATGATAACGACTTTGATATTAGAATTGAAGAACTTGGAAGACCACCTAGAAGTTTGAACGCCGAATTGCAAGCAATATTGAATGAAGATGAAACAAATGTCAGAAACGTTAAATGTTGCACAACGAACAATTTCTAAGCGTTTAAAAACTGTGCTAATGATCTGGAAAATGGATGCCACATGAATTGCATGATACTTGTGAAGTGATAGAAAATTGCATTGATGTGTTAATGGCAATGACAAATGGATTTATTGTTTCGTTTAATTTAAATATTGTAAATTCGTTGTACAAGGAGGCTCAATCTCGTTCGCAGCAGGAAGGTGCGGGCAATATTGCCAGACTCTGTTGGTCACACGTATGGGCAGGAAGAGAAACAACACAATAGCGATTTTTACGGGGGACTGTCCTTTTGGCAGACATGACGAAATACTTGACATTACAACTAATGACTTATGCAGGAACTGTATGCCTGAGGATGAGAAACAGACTGCCTTTCAGCTCGTGTGTTAGTGCCTTGCTATTGTCATGAAAATGCTTAGTTTTCTAGGATCTCATTTTCTGACATCGTTGACCGTGCTCTCTAATAAAAACATTTCTTCAATAGCAAGATTTATTTTAGACTCGGGAGAGATTATTCCGCAGAATGATTGACCCCTGGGTAGAAGTACTATAATTGTGATATTACAAAGCGGACTAAATTTTGGCCTGAAATCGCCGTAGTCTAGTAGGTAGTGTATTGGCTTATTAATTGTAAAAGCCCGGGCTCGTATCTCAGGTCAGACATCAAAACGAAAAATGAAAGAAAAAAATATTTTTTCGGCGGCTTTCCCTCTGCAGATTTCTGCCAAAATCTCTGAGATTAAATAAACTATATATCGTTCGGAGTCGACGTTAAACTGTAGGTCCCGCCACTCAAGTATAAAATTAACGCATACAACATGAGTGGTGTGCGAAGCTAGGCCGTAATCCTGACTGAAGGGTTGTAATGGCCAATTATGTATGTATGTGTATAAATGCTAGCCTAAGTGGGACCTCTTCCTTCCTATACATTAACCGCGATATTCTAATTTTAAAGTTAACTAAGAATTTCATCCTATTCTATATCGAAATAATGTCTTTAATTTTACGTATTTCATGTTACAAAAGAAATTTTTCAAGTCTTACTAAGACATGCACGCTTCTCATTATTTTGAACTTCAACATGTGCAACTACTTACTACTTGCCTAGCATACTTATGTACGTACATATAATCAAAAAAGAAATAGAAATGCATTCAATTGAAACGACTGAAAATAATAATTTTACGATTTATTTTCATTCTTTTTGAATTTCGTTTTCGTTTGCGTTCTCTTTTTTGTTCTGCAATCTATTTTTTTTTTTTAACTTTCTTTCTCATCATGTATGTATTTTAAGTAGTAACTTGAAAATTATAACCATTTGCAATCATAACATTAGCGTAATGAACCATTGAATACGTTAACAATGACAAAATTTTCAAGAAAAAAAAGTGAAAAAAGTGGAAAAAAGAATTCACTTATAAGAGATACACCATATGTATGCAGTTGTAAATGATGTACGTACCAAGTACACTTTTACACATGTGTACTTAGTTACGTATGTATGTACGTACGTATTTAGTAGGATGTAAATGGTACAAGTATGTTAAGATTTTGAACTTTTACAAGCTTATGAATGACATGGCAGCGTAAAAAGTAAGAAAGAAAAAAAGCATATGTACACATCTTGGATGTTAAGCTCAAATAAGAAAATGAAAGAAAAGAAAAGAAATTGCGATACACCGGTGATGACGATGAAGACGATGACGATGTCTTCAAAACTACGTGCTACAAGTGCCATACGAATAGTGATCTTTGTTTTCTTCTTCTTTTTTTGGATTATTGGTAGCTAAAGTGTATGTAAATTTTTTAAACGTATGAGTATGAGCAGAAAATATATAATTCAACATACTCTCATCGAGAGGAGGGTGTAAAAGGCAACCAAATATATTCAAGCGCTTAATAAGAGGCAACATTATAATGTTGAACACTCTAAGTTTCAGATAAAGTTTCAAATTATTTCTGTTATTATTATCATCAAAGTATAGGGTCTTCCAACAGAAACATCCGTACTTGGCAGTTGATAACGGCCACTTTCCTGAAGCTATTTCTATCAAATTAGTTGTCATTTATTCAATATAGGAGCATAGTCAACGCCAAGCTGCATTAATACTTAAGTAGTTGGCAATTGACTTTTACTTTCATTGAAAAATCAACTTTAGCTATGAGATCAACTTATGAATGAAAGGCTACGTAAACAGTTGACAAAATTGTTGAATTGCGGATGATAGCAGTTCGCATAAGATCCAAGAGCGTTCAATGCATCTTTTTTCTTTTTAAGTACAACATTGACCAGACCATCACTGTTAACGGCGAGCTCTATAGGCGGACGATTACTAATTTATTTTGACCTAAATTGGATGTTCTACACATAAACGACATCCAATTTGAACAGGCGCTAAGCGAATGATGGCAGGTTTTCTTGCATCCGTAGAGTTTTTCTTGTAAGGTTTTCTGGTTGGTGATGCATGCCAATAAACCACAGCGGCTCTCATTGCCAACACAATCCATAATATCAGTCAAATACAGTTTGATTTCAGCGCCAGAGGCATGGAATATTGGATATTATGGATAAGGTCTATCCAAAGAAGCAGATTCTCAATTGCACATACTTTGACCGAAGAGACCTATTGATTGATTGATTTCTCCCAATATAGCGAACATACCCGAAGGCCGTATTCAAAGTCCCTTCCTATTAGATTAAGTTCAGCTAATCTTAGATAGGAACAGATCTGATTTCCTCTGTATTCAATTTTTCTGGTTCAAAAAGAAAAAAATTTTATAACCAATAATATCAAATGCTTCCAACACTGTAAATATCATTCGATTTTAGAGGATTGCACCAAAACTAAAGGCTTCATCGATAGCCAATTAAACCCGTTCCCATTCAATTTTTGCAGTTGAATTTACAAGACTTTTCAAAATCTTCTTACTGTGGTACCAAACCTTATCCATTGCATGCGTGTAAGATATTTGTGCCTGCTATGTACAGTACCATCACGAATTATTATTCATATGAACATACATATTTAAGTGCCTGAAAGTGTAAGTATTTCTGTGTGATTCTTTTCCTTTCGCTGATATAAGAACGTGTACCCATTTCTTTACAAAAGTGTAGCGAAAAAAATTTCTTCAAGTTTACTTACGATTTTGTTGTTGATTTTCTTATTTTCCGCATAATATACTCTTACAAGTACTGCAATTTAGTTGACACCTTTAATTTTCTATTTACATACATATCACTTTAAATTTTATTCAAAAATTATTAACAAAAAGAAAAGGAAGACCAAATTTATTTAACAATTAAACTAATAGCAGCAGCAGCTTAAATCTTAATTTAATTTCAACTGTTTTCTTTAGGGGAAAGACTAGACCTATGGGTAACTGGTATGAGGCAAAACGACTAGCCTCTGATCTGATACGATGCATGCAAAAATATACCAGAATCAATATTAGTAATGCTAGACGTACATCATGTACTTCGCCGCAGGAAATAAATTTATGACGCATTCCACGAGATCTCTATTGCCTTAGCAACTAAAACTAATGATCATACCATGCTATGGCTTTTCCAGAAAATTCTTCCATATCGGGAAGCAAGAATTGGGAAAGTGATGTAATGCCAAATGGACCAAAACCAAATAAAGCTAAGGGAGTTGAAGTTGGAGTCATAACTCACTCCATACCTGACCACAGCATTGTGGTCTCTCAGATATTCAAAAAGCAATAAGATAGAAGGAATATTAACATACTTTATCTATGTGGCTGGGTTCTTATATAAGAAACTATATAAGACAGTTTATGTAGCGAGACGGTACGAAATTTACATAGGTATCTAGACATAGTAGTACCCCAGAGCAGATGAACCAGTTCGGTGTGAAAACACTTTTGCCAACCTACTAGCTTATAATGATCAATGTAGTTATGGATGCTGTTATCTAAAATCTCTCAAAACTAGATAGAGTGGTTACAGCAAAAATCAATTTATTGCATCATCGTTTTCCTGAACAATATATCGAAAGAAATTTTAATGCCAATTGGCCACCAAGATCATGCGATGTTTTCTTTGTGAATTTGTGAAATCTTGGTTTTATGCGAATAAGCCAGAAACAATTCCACAGCTCAAAATCAAATTATTTTCATTACTAGTAAGTCGCCTTAGTCTAGTAGGTGGTGTGTTGGCTTATTAGACGCGAAGGCTCGTTTCAAGTCCCCGGTCAGACATCAAAACGAAATATTAAAAAATATTTCTTCATCGTTTTAAGCAGAAGAGCTTTGATTTTCACCGATTTTTTAATCCTCGATAACTTTTCACAGAATAATCTGATTTTAACAATGCCTTTCAACTTTATGAAGCTTAAAACTTTACCTATCTGACTGGATATTGTGTTGTTTAATGAAATGAATACTACCACTGGTATTATAATTTTAAAGCGATCCACCAACGATTTGTATTCGAACATTTTCGAATACATGAACGATTATATATTTATAGAAATCTGGCCACTCTAAGTACGTGTTTGTTTAATCTTCAGTGTTTATTTGGATGAGGATATTAAGTGTAAAAATACAGGTTAATGGAACACACACTACATATTACCATACAAATACAACTACAAATACACATGAAAAGTCGGTGCTATGCAGCTAGCTATTGTAATCAGTAAATTAAACTTTTTCCTTTTATATCGTGCAACGTTTTTAACTAAATGGCAGCCAAGGTGTTTAATACAGATGTAACCTTATGGCATACATGTGTGAGCGTATATACATACGTATGTAAATATATGTTTATTGACTTAATTTGAAAATCTTTATTTGAAATTGGATTTTTGTACGCTCCAACGAATCATAATGTTAAAGGTAACAGCAACAGTAACAGTAACATTGATAATGATGATTACAGTTAGCAATAAAAATGTAAAATTAAACGGTTCTACACTTGCAAATGTGAATGTTAGATACATTTCGAGCTAAATTTTCATTTAGAATGTGAAATAAAATAAAATAAAAATAAAATGATTATGGCCATATGCTGCCAAAGTCTAGTCTCAGTTATATGTAAATACTAGCACATTTGGCAACAATATAAGCAAACAAATGGTATGCATTATAAGTAAATGCAGTAATTATGACTTCAACTAGTGCAAATGAAAGCTGAAGCAATTCATGCTATCAAGAGGTTAAGTTGCAATTTAGTTGCTTAAATAATTTGTAAAAATACAGTGTAAATCTGTTTGATATTATCTTTAAGAAATTGTTACATTTTGTGATAATTAATGCTATTTTTTTAAGTAATTATTTTGAATAAAATCATAACAGATACGAATTGCAGGTGGCAATTATTTATAAAGTTAATCAGCTGTTTCTGTGGATTGTAATAAAATGGAAGTAAAAAATAAAAAAAACAGAATATTTTTATTGCTCAGTAGAGGTATTACAGTACCACGTCCAATGGTCTTAACGCGGTATTGTCTTTAAGCTATATTGGCTATCCATTTCAGAATGCTGTTCGGCGTCAGTAAGAATAATTATCTGCTTATTGGTTGAGTATTTACCATTTTGCTAAGTATGCACTTCCAAGCCCCTCTTCCTACTTTATAGAAAGATTCTAGTCTAATCAGCTATAAATTCCCACTTGATCCCATCAGCCTCATAGAAGTGTAACGCTCTGGTGGCGGCTGTACTGTCAGATAGTTTTGCTATACCTTGTCGTATGTCTGTACTTCTTGTTCATGTTGAATGGAGCACTCCCTGTGGTGGCATCAAGTCAATATTTCACTCTCTGACTGAACACTTCCGCTTCTATCCCTCTATATGTTTTTTTTTTTTTACACATTTACATACTACAAAATGGCCCCTCTCGCAAAAGGGTATACACCAACCAAATTGTTCCTTTCGCTCATTCTCATTTCCCCTTATAAAGTACTTACTTGTTCTTTGTAGGGGCATTCGATTTATCTGCCGCTATCCCTCTGGTCTTGAATCCCACTCTCATAGTCAACGGTCTCAAATGGTGCCTCCAGCGTTGTTAAAGAATAAGTTTTCATTGCCACGATTATACTAAAGCAAACTCGTGTCTGCAGCTAATACTTCTCCACTCGAGGTGTTTTTGAAAACGTTTTATTTCATTTATATATCGATTATGTGTGAAACTTATATTGGTATTAAGTTTTTAACTGTGATGCATTGAATAAAAACAGCATTAGTTTTCTTATTGATGAGTCCACAAATGTGAATTGGAATTCATGATAGATTGGTACTAGACTGATGTCGCCGTAGTCTAGTAGGCAGTGTGTTGGCTTATTAGACGCGAAGCCACGGTTCAAATCCCCGGTCAAACAAAACAAAATATGAAAACAAATATTCCTTCGACGACTTCCTCTCAGCAGATTTCTGACAAAATCTCTGAGAGTAAATAAAATTGCCATGAAATAGTTTCTCAAAAATCTGTCGTTCGGAGTCAACTTTAAACTTTAGGTCCCACAACCCACGTATAAAATGCACGCACACAACATAAGTGGTGTGAGAAGCTAGGCCGTAATCCGGACTGAAGGCTTGTAATGGTCAATTATGTATGTATGTATGTAGACTGGTACTATTGTTGTTTGCTCTATTTTTACTTGGTTTTTCATCTGGCATCTTTGTCACCTTTCTATGTGTGGTTGTTCTTGTGTTTTACTAATTGTGTTATTCTTAGTCTTGTATTTTTTTTTGGTTGTAAAAAAAAGTAGTGAAATTTTTCAAATCCAAAAATATTCAAACTTCGTGCCGTGCTACGCTCCAAGCGAAGACATAAATAGTAAATCGAGATCACGCAATTTAACATCATTGGACTGCTTTTTATGTGGATACATGAAGTGGTTTGATGTTTACAAAATAGATCTTTCTATCCATTACACTCCTGCAAAATTTTCATGAAGTAATCTTTAAGAACGAAGAATTAATTCCCTTGATTTAGTGAGGCATAGTAAAAATCAATTTTTACTGAAATTTTACTGGTACTGCAAAGTGCCCATCTATGGGCAATTGAAGCCGCAATAAGCTAAAAGGTTGTAGTGTGTTGGCTTTTTAGATCTGAGGCCCGAGGTCAAACGATTATGAAAAAAATATTTCTTCGATGACTTCCTCTCAGCAGATTTCTGACAAAAACTCTGAGAGTGAATAAAATTGCCAAGAAAAGGTCATCAAAAATCTGTGGTTGAAACTGTAGGTCCTGCCACATGTGGATAAAATGAACACACACAAAAGAAGTGATGTGAGAAGCTAGACCGTAATCCTAAAAGATTAAACAGAACTTGAAGAAAATTATGAATTTTTGCATGAAATACTTGTGTTCAGAAACCTATTCGGAAGGTACGCAAGGTGTAGTGATTAAAACACAAAAGGGCATTACGTTCATAGATTTCGTCTTTATAAGAACTATTACAGTAGGACACCTTTTTAACCTTGACATAATATTATAGAATCCTTTTCGTTTTTTTTCTTTCATTTTCAAATAACACAATGAATTCTATTGTAAAATTCATTTGTGTCTAGGTTTTTAAAGTATCAATCTTATATCCAAACTAATTTTGAAGTTGAAATGATATATTTTCCTTTAGTTTGTATGTATTTTACTTACAAACATGCATATATACATACATACGAGTATGTATGTACATCGATTGTGTACCAGAAAGTAAAAACTTTACTTTACTACCACTTTTCTGACACTTAAAGCATGTTGTAGTATTTCTACTGTGTGGTATGTACATGCAACTCAAGTTGCAATACAGTAATGTACGTCTGTTGTACAAAATGAAAAAGTTTCATAAAGTAAATGAATCTGAGAGGAAATACAAGTTTTTTTTTAAATAATAAAAAACTAACTTTTATGAAGTACATACAGTATAATGAAAAATAGCTTTCAGAGTATTGCTATCATCGTACAGGCAGAGATAACTTTGTACGTTTGTATGTGCGTATGTATGTATATACATTGGTTAATGAATATATGTATAACAAATAATATTTGTTTTTAATTTTTATTTACTTCATTTCTTTTATTGACTTTAAATTTGTTCAAATGTTTTTCATCATACATCACATACATACATACATACATACATACATACATACATACATACATACATACATACATACATACATACATACATACATACATATGTAAATAAAAAATATTTTAATATTTAAATGTATTAATGGAAAGGAGAAAAACTTAAGCCGATTTCAGCTATTTAAGTAAAAAAATATTAAATTCAATTTAAAATATTTGAGATATACAAGTCAAATCCCAATTATTTTGCGTCGCCAATTGTATTGAGTTGTATACGGTCTTTCTTAAGCAATTTCTATTTTAACTTACTTACAACCCTATTAACAGACTTCTGGCTGCCTAAATACATCCTTCCAGGCGCCTCTGCTTCTTGCGTGCCTACGCCAGTTGGTCACACCAATCGATGACAGGGCTTTCTCGATTTGGTCCTACCAACGCAAACAAGGTCTTCCTCTTCGCCTATAATACTAAGGCGCTCATACTTCCCATGCTTCTTCAAGGCGCAGGCGCATGGATAGGATTCGAAAGAAAAGTCCTACGTAAGATCTTCGGTCCAGTGCGAGTAGGCGATGATTTCGGCATCCGATCCATCAGTGAGCTGTATGAGCTCAACTACATAAACATTGTGCAGTGTATTAACATCCAGCGGCTGCGCTGGCTCGGCCATGTCGTTCGCTCCGGCGAGAAAGGTATTTATATTTTTAAATTTAAACAAAAATTAGGTTGTTGGAATTGAATCGTTTGTAGGGCCTATTCATATCATTATATGAGAAAAATAAGATCGTTGAAATGTTTCCCACGGCTTCTCTGCTTGGCGTGCACCTAAAATATCAAATTTTCCATGACTCTGGGGAAAAAATTAGGCTGAATTTGAATGTTGGCTTTAGAGACAACTGAGACTTGTGGCTTGTTTGCATACGCATTCGACTTGAGAACACCCACAAGAAGATGTTTAATGTGGTCAAATAGCATAATCTTGGTCAATATCATGTGGACAATGATGTTGCAATTTGACCGCAGTTGGTTCTTTTTATTTTATTTATTTATTTTAGACTCGAGTCTAAAAAGTCATCGAAAACTACCTCAAAATAATCTACTGTTGCAAGCAATCCAGAGTTGGTCGCATTGTATTATGTACGGTCTAAGGTCTAAGCATTATAATGAAATACAAGTTTCAAAGAAACCATAGCCTGCAATTTTATTTAAATTCCCTTTTAAAACCAAAGAGTGCATACATTTTGCAATTTATATTGAAACTTAGTGAATAACGTCTTCAATTTCTGTAGGAAGCAAGTCATGTATTTTTTATGTTTCTAATACTGTGTTCGGATGTCCACTTTTATTCGGTTTATTGAGTACAATATTTTAAGTGTTCAGACATAATAATATACGCAGTGGTTGTTTCAACAACATTGTTTTTATTTTGTTTTGTTGTTTCTTTTTTTTTGTTTGTTTGCCGTTGTTGACATTTGAATTGTTAAATATCAACACAAAGTGGTTGGATAATTGTAATATGCGCATTTAAAATACTCATGACAGTGTTTTACTGAATATTATAACAATTTATGTATTTATTGCGCAATAATTAATAGAAACTTTATATGAAATATTGAGCTCAATAATGATGTTTATTGCGATTTACGCAATAAAGGTACATATCTGAACACCGTATAATACATTCACGCACCATAGAATGTGTGCTTTGACTTTTATTGGAAATGTTTAATTTTTTTATTTGTTGTTGGCTATACGCATGCTTCAAACTCGGCATTTTGTTTGGCTGCCATTTCTCAAAATATAGGATTATGAAATATCTGAAGAAACTCATATTCCGCTAGCCTAAGACATATATATGTAGCTTAGTTTTTTTTTCTTGTGTATGGAGACCTAGTCTCATCCCCATATAGCAACATGTCACCACGCACACCTATGCCATGGATCCTGTAGACCAAAAAATTCGATCTGTTATTATCCTGTTAAATAGTTCCGTGTTAGGCGAATATCCTTTTAGTATACGAATCATAATCTGGTGCTGTAATTGGTTATTCGATATGCTTCATATCAAAACCATATCTCAATTTGTTGTATAAAGAGTATTGTTGTCAAACTCCTTGTAGGAATACAATTCTAAGGCGCTGAATTTTTGATGGGTCCCTCATATTTCTTCCCGGACAGTAAATAAATTTATGAACATGAGCTGAACAAGTGCCTTCAACTTGATTAGAATCTTTTTTTTATTTTTTTATTTTTATTGACATTAAAATAAATGAAATTAAAAATAAAATAAAACATAAAATGTAAAATAATATATTTTAAGTTTACTTACGTTGGCCCAGATACTATTGATTCTACACAAATATTGGAATTCTTTGATACACAATATCATGAAGTGTTAATCAAATTCATTTATTTTTAATTTCTTTTTATATTTTTGTAACTTAATTCTATAATGTTTTTTTTCCTTTTCTGTTTTCTTTTCTGTCTTCTTATTGTATAGAGTAATTCGTTTTCAGTTTTTTTTTTTTTGGATTTATTGTTTATATTTGATTATTTTAATTACATTTTTTGTATATCAATAGTTTTAAAAAGCATGATTTATTTTATTTATTATCAATTTTCCATTTTATTTAATATTAAATATTATTTTCTATCGATTATTTCTATTATTTATTATTTGGAAGGAAATCTCTTTTCTGTTTTTTTTTTCTCTTGTTTATTATTGTTAAAGAATCACTAACTATAGAGTTGCAAAAATGTTCTTACATTTATTATAAATTAATTAAAACTGTATATTTACATTCCATTGATCGATAATTATTGATACAATTTTTATTTCCTACCGTATTATCCTAGTAGTTGATGGTGTATTTATATTCGTATTTCTTATTTAATTTTTTTTTTAATTTTTAAAAAGAAAATAAAAAATTTGCTTATAAAGGCCTGTTATATGCAGGCAATGAAAGTTTTTTTCCTGTTAATTAATAATAAAAAATCGTAAACAATCGAGAAACGTTAGGTAAAAGTGTGAAATGTGTGGCATGTACCCATAACAACACACCGGGCTTTCTCTATTCGTTTCGAAAATATCTCATTTGTATATAACTTTCACTAAAGCGAACTTAGAATCGGGGATGAACCCTATTCAAGCATTGCATTATGTTGAGAATACAGGATGTTTATATGAAAAAGGAAAGATGGAGAAGTGTGTGGCGGAAGAATATATAAAAAATGAGACATAAAAAAATAATAAAAAAAACAATGAAAAAATTTAATTCCCACTTTTATTAATAAAACATAACATATTTATTTTAATAATTAATTAACAATTTACTTGTTATTTATTTATATGTATGTATGTATATTTATTTTGTATGTATACATTTCATTATACTTTCTTATGAAACAATAATACTAATTACTGGCTAACAAACTTAGTCAATATTAAATTCATATTAATATATGTACACTTTTTATTTGTTTATTATTATTAGTTTTTTCTCACTTTGATTTATTAAAATAATAATAAATATCAATATTAAAATTATTACACGTACATACATATTTATTAATAAATCATGGCAGTCTCTCTTTTATTTTTATAATACTTTTTGTTTTTGTTTTTTTTTAATATAATGTATCGTACTTATTTAGTTCATTAATATATAATAAAAAAACCAGAATAAAAGCTTTTACAAAAGCTAACTTAAACATAAATTATCTCTTACAGGTTTACCACGATACTTTGTTTTGTTGCTTTTGCTTTCCATTATTTTAGCCACCACTATACCGTCTAATTATGTTCAGTGTATTAAATATTGTTTCGTTAAATACATTATGAATGAGAATCAATATTAACAAATTGTTTAATAATGTATTAAAACATAATTTACGGAAATTTAAAGCTGCTGTCGATGTTATAGCTGAGGCTGAATACTCGCCTGTAATGAAATTATAACACATTAAATTAAATATTTCTTAAGTAATTTAGTACATGTTTATAAAAAAATTTAAACTAACAAATATGAATATTGAATGTATAACAACAACAACAATTGCTTTGTTTGTTATTCCTCTGTTTACATCCTTTACAAAACAATGTCAATTACTCGGCAATTATTCGATAGATCTTTGTAACGGAGATCTTCAAACCAGGATTACTCTCTTCAAACACACCGTGTCTTTACACATACTGACTGAATTTCACCAACTCACTCGCCTGCTTTGCCTATTATGTGGGAGGGTAAACAGTCTGATGAATATTCTGGAAGGCGAATGTTCGCGGCTACGCGGTTTCTAAATCTCTATAAATGTAAACATTGTTGTGTTCATTTATTATTGTTGTTTTTGTATTTTGCTTACATTTATTCTTGTAGTGTTTTTGGTATATTTATGTTTACTTGTTTACCATTTTCTTATGCTGGTGTTTGTTGTTATATTTTTGTTTACTTGTTTACAATTTTTTATGCTGGTGTTTGTTGTTATATTAAGCATTACGATAATTTGTCAATAGGTTTTAACATTGCATTGTTTTGTTTTTGTAGCTTTTGTTTATAATTTTAATGTTAAGCGATGTAAAACCAAAACACCAGTATCTTGATTTTTCATTTTCGTAACAGTATTTTTTTTTTTTTTTTAATTTGGTTTATTTTATTCTTTTCATGAAATTTTCCATGAATTTTTCTATTAGATATGGCTGTATCTCACCTAAGACTCATTGGATCTCAGATTTGAGTTCTGAAACTGTTTCTGGCTTATTCACATTATATTTGGGTTCATATGACATCAGACTTTCTTGGTATAATTTGCTCTGAAAATCTGGAATTTATTCTTTTTTTTAGCTTCAAAATAAGTCGTGTATTTTGTGTGTTAGTTTTATGTATGAGTGGCGGGACCAACAGTTTAAAGTCGACTCCGAATGACAGATTTTTGAGAAGCTTTTCATGGCAATTTTATTTACTCTCAGAGTTTTTGACAGAAATCTGCTGAGAGGAAGTTGCCGAAGAAATATTTTTTCATATTTCGTTTCGTTGCAGATGCCTAACCTAGGGTTTGAACCGATGCCTTTTTGGCGACACACACACAAATTCACAGTGTGATGCACACGAGACTTAACAGTTTGATCATAAAATAAAATTGTTTAAGTACTCTTCAAATTTTTGACATATTTGGTATTCTTTCTCGACTGAAAATTGTTTTCCGAATTTTTGTTGTGAGTTTCATAATAATAAAGGGTTGTACTTGCGTAAATATATAGCTACATTTTTAATAATAAATAAAAAAAATGCACTTTTTCTGAGGCACTCTTTATTTGTAAATTTTAACATGAGTCCTAATGTTGCTCTCCCTTTCAAACAAATATGGGATTGAAACAACAGATTTCGCGGTATGAGATATTTTTCCATAATTTCTCAGTATATTTTTTTAATTTCTGTTTAACAGATGACATGTTGAAAAATCAACACAGTGTGGAACAAAACATTTTGGAAAAAATATGAATTATTATTACTCTACCTAAAAGTAATAAGCATGTCCTCTAGTAACTTTAAATTGCGATTTTTTAAAATCTAAAAGGTCATTATCGTGTGTCGGGATATCCAATAACCATAACATGGCCATTTCCATATATAACTCTGTTCTAGTACAATATTTAGCATTTAACCTTACATTAGCGTAATACTTTTCATATTACATCGGAATCAACATAGTTAAATTTTGATTTCTCGGTAAATAAAACCATTTCTTAACAGGCAATGTAAACGAAATTTAAGTTCAATATGTTGTGATCGATACTGTAAATGTGGCATGAAAAATATTTGATATGAGCATTAAAAAATCATTAGCATCTGATATTGTGTGTCATGATTTCGACAAGTGTGTTAACAAAGTGTCAGTATATTGTCAAAATAGCAAACATTTCAATTAATATTTATAGAAATATTTTAATTCAAAATGATGTAAATTTTTACATTTCCATGCCAAATTAAATAAATGTTTTGTTAACTTATATAGGTCAGAACAAACTTTTTAATACCTTACTTCAATAACTTTGCTCGAATTTTTGTTAATTACTGTGAGTTTGCTTTCAACCTTGACTGTGATATAAATTTTTAAAGTCCTATATGGGCTCCATGAATGTAAACGTATAATTTATAATTATACACACCAACATATTTATATTTATTACTGTAGTATAGATTAATTTAGACACAACAGATAAATATGGGCAGTCATTCCTAAATAGGAAAATATATATTTTTTTATTCATCAGAAACACATAACACTACCCGATTACTATTTCTCCAAGCTTATTGGCCTGTTAACAGTGACTCCCTAGCAGCAGGTAGGCTGGGATGTAAAAATGTCTGACATGTTCATCGTCTCATCGTCACATAGTATATATGTCACGCTCGAGGCAACTCCTATTCTGAATAGTGTGTCCTATCTCAAACTATTTCTTGATAGTCGAAAGCATTATTCACTCCCCAACAAAATTTTTGATTGCCTCAAGCCCATTTGGTTTGAGAAAAATCTTTGCCTCTCTTTCTCTTCCCTTTCGTTGAGCATATCTTTCCTAGTATACGCCCACACACCACAGAAGGTTATTAACACCATTAATGGCATCGGCAAGCACATTTGCTTGCCCATTGCAGCGAATTCCTACATGGTCTGCCGAGAATAATTTTATTATCTACCAAGCTGGTTTACCTTTTTCAGACAATCAGACACTATCTTCGATTTAACCTCATAAGAGCCGAGTGCTGGAAAGGCGGCTTGCCTATCAGATAGTATAGTTATGTTCCGTGTTTTGTATCTCCTATCCAAGTTTAATTGAGTACATATTTCGATAGCATAGGCTTCGGCTTGTAAGATATCTGTGACTTTCTCATTGGCCTCTTTTAAGAGAGTATGCAGCTTCCAGTTTACTTCATTCAGGGTTGCTACTAAGTCTCGTTGTGAATCACTTCACAAAACTATAGAGTCTACTGGTCCCGTGCAGTGAACAATTAAGGAGAGAGTCGTCAATCAATCTATTCTAAAACTTATCCGACGCCATTCAAATTATATTCAAATTTATTCTATGTAACTGTAAATCACTCATTAGATCTCGAGAGAGTATGTACGTCACATTTAAGATTGTCTGAGAATGTCATCTGCTCCTGGAGGAGAAGATTGAAACCTTGCAAGTATTGGTACAACAGAAAATTCATATGAATTAAATGCATGAGATTTGCATTTCCAGCGCACAGACTTTTATGATTCGTGCAGAGATAAAACAAGGTTTAGCAGGAAATGGCTATATTTTATGTTAGGCAGGTGACATTGTCCACTGAATGCACATACCTACATGTTTGTTATGTCTCACAACAAACTTTCTTAAATCAATAATGAAGAGCAGAAATGTTATTGTCCGGCATTTGGGAAACTGAGAAGAACATATTTGGACGCCCATAATTTATTGGCAAAACGTGTCTCCATAATACTGCTCAGTGTGGCCATGTTATGTATTGATAAGAAGAAATTTCTTGGCCTTATACAACGATTTTTAAATAAATTTTTATTATTAAACGTTCCAATGCATTGAGAACATTTCCCAAAGTATTCTTATTTCATTAACAAAGTAATTCTCTTATGCTGTCATGCATATATAAAATGCGATAGTTATTATTTCGTGTTGCATATGCAATCATTGTTCACATGTTATTTTTAATTTGCTGCAGGAAAAAAATCACTTTGTGCTGAATCTCAATTGATAAAAATTTGTTGCATTCAATTTTTAAATTTTTTTTTTTTTATTTTTCAATTTTTAATTAAAATTACGTTTTTATGCTGGCATTAAACAAAATTGACTTTTCAATTTTTAAATTAATTTAAACTCAATTAAATTTTGCTGTTCTGCTCTTACTCTACCCAAACGCACCCAAAGTTAAGCTAAAGCAAATACAGCAAAAGGACATTTAAAGCAAAAACAAAAATTATGTATGTATTGAAGGACTACTCAAATAAAATGGAAAAAATTAAAATTAAAAAAAAAATATTATGTGCAAAAAAATAACGTACATATGTATGTATGTACATATATACGAGTATATATTTTTAACATTTTATTTGTATGCCAACGTACTTACCGTTCAGTACATGTAGTATAACCGTACGTGGTTCACTGTTTGAGGGGCTGCATGTATAATTTCCAGAGTCTTGTTTCTGTACAGATGGTATAATTAATGATGCAGTCTATAATTGAAAGATAAATACACAAACACACACACAGCGTTATTTTCATGCCAATTTTCATTTGTTAATAACAAGTAATAGAGTTTACAGAATCCTGCTGATGTTGCTTTTACATGGATTTTTACAAGCCAAACCTAACGAATGTAAAATAAGGAATAAAAATAACAATTTTTTTTACCAGGTGTCCGCATGTAGTGGTCATGAACTTTCTGTTTACTGTCAAATTCATTTTACAATTGGCAGAGTTTTATACAAAAATTTACATTATTTATCTGCGCTTTAAATAAGATTGTAGATTGACCAGTATGGAGTGTGCTAACAAATCTAGAGGAATGTTTTTGTCAATCATTAATAGATTACAGTTGTAGAATCTTTGAAGATTCCACACAATACGATTCCTGTACCGATCGGTATTTTAAAAACATTGCTGCTTTAAACGAGATAGTGTCACCGAAAAGTCAAAGATATAACTTCGATCTCCACTTACAAAGTTCAGCTTACTCAGGAGCTTAAACTAGCAGATTTTTTAGAGATACACTATAACAGAGACACACTATGGCATATGTATATTCTTTGAAAGGATCAATAAAAAATACAAAGCCACACCTACAAATGTGTACAGCGACATTAAGAAAGCAACAGGGAAATACCACCAAAAAATGGGAATTTGCGTGGAATCCACTGGGTAGCCACCACAGAGGTAGGCCTGCTTAAACATCTAGATGATAAGGTCAGCATGAAACATAGAAAGTATATTCATACGTAATGGGTAGATAGAAGTCGTTGTAGTCTAGTAGGTAGTGTGTTGGCTTATTAGACGTAAGGTCAAGTTTCAAACCCCAGGTCAGACATAAAAACGAAATAATAAAAATATTTCTTCGGCAACTTCCTCTCAGCAGATATTTGACAAAAACTCGGAGAGTAAATAAAATTGCCATGAAAAGTTTCTCAAAAATCTGTCGTTCGGAATCGACTTTAAACGGTAAGTTCCGCTATTCATGTGTAAAATTAACGCACTCAACATGAGTGGTGTGAGAAGCTAGGCAGCAATCCTGACTGAAGGGTTATATGTATTGGCCAATTATGTATGTTATGTAATGCGGCCCATATACATTGCGATTAGTTGTACAACCAAGTTGAATAAACAAGTTGGTCGTTTGCTTTACATGTTTCGATTTTACAGCCAACTTTACATATAAATTGTTTTTGTAGCATCATGGTGATTGTAGTTTGAATAAAAATCAATTTTTTTTTACTTCAACCAACCGACGACCAACCGGTTCTCCTCCTCACGACGTGTGGTAGAGGCTGTTAGGAGAAATGATTGGAACAATTTTATAGCAATCCTATATCATTCCTTTAAAGTTCTAAACAAAAGTAATGGTCTTCATAGTTGTGAGTAGAATCAGAGTTATTAAGATCAAGTTTTATCAACTAAACTGTTTATAAGCCTACTGTAGTAGAATCTAAAATGGTTGCAATCTGGCATTGTTTAGAAACAACGATTTCTGTTAAAATGAATTGGAAGTAGTGGTGAGATCTCACGATTATTGAGTCCAATGGTTTGTTAAAATATCAAAAAATATTCGTTGTTGACTTTACTTTCTTGGGGTTTCTGTATGGATTAGTTGGAAGAGGAATGGAATCATTAAATTTTTTCCTGGATATATACGAACCATAGTGTAGTGGGAATTATTTATTCATATCAACTTTAACTCAATTTTTACTTTGGTTTTAATAAAGAATAATTTCCAAGAATTCCGTCATTTAGAAAATGCCAGTCAAGTTTATTTTTGTGTGGAACTTTATGTGAAACATAACACTAAAAAATTTATTACTTAATCTTTTTTAAACAAAAAAAAAAACAAGAAAAAAAGTTTTTCGTTGAACATGACATTCTTTTTAAGAATATTATGTTACTGCCATGTAAATGAAAAGTCAACAAAACCACGAAAGGATAAGTCATTTCTATTAATGACACATGCAAATATTTGAATTTGGTCAAGAGAATTAGAAAAAAGAGAGCAAAGAAAATTATGCATGTTTCATGTTACAAATTTAAATGGAAAGCTCGAAAGACTCTACACATTTGGATTAATTTCAAATCAATCGGAAGATAGAGTAATGTGTTCTATTTTCGTAAATTCTTTTTGATAATTTAAAAACATGTTTAATTAATTTAAATAAATAAATACCTATAAAGTAGTTTAATTGATATTGTACATATCGACGCCTCCGTTCTATAACATTCTAAGTCGAAAAAGTGTGTTTTGAGTTATGAGCTCTCAAAGTTTTCACGCTACATATGACTATATGTTTATTCTAAGTAGATTTTTCCTTATAACTTCGGAACGGATCGGCGCATCTTAACCAAATTTTGACAGTATTTAAGTTAGAGAACGTAGAATTTAAAAATTCAAGAACATTAAAAACGTTCTAAGTACACTTAGAACGTTATAGAATGGAGGCGTCGATATGTACATACATATCAGAGATCAGCAATGAATCGAGCATGAGTGAGTCAACAGTATTGAAATTCAACTACTCTTATTTATTCGTACTCACTAAAACATTGATTTATAAGTACAGGTTTCAATGAGTATGAGTAGAACGTTGACATCAAACTCATAACATTCGAAATATGCTTGATTTATACGCCTACTCCTTCAGATTCATAAATTTAGAAAAATTCTTATAATACTCATAAATGATTCGAGTGATTCGAATCATTGATCAAAATTTACTGTCTTAGTTGTTGTTGCATTTACAAAAACGGAAGAAAGAAACAGCCCAAGGCAGCAAGCAAAGCAAACACACAACCTTCTAGTGAGTATTATAGCGTTCGTACGCGAATCATACATATTTTGTGATTCTTGTGAATGTTGAGTAAAGGAGAGTCGAAATCGACAATATCATGCGTATTGTTAAGTATGAGTACGACGAGTACTTCAAACTTTGAATATGAGTAGTACGAGTATGATATTAAAATAAGTATGAATGCGTATAAGTATCAGAAATTATAAGTATGATTCGAATCTACTCATATTTTTGAATACTCATTGGTGATCTCATACATATCATTGTCTAAATAGATTTAAATGAAATTGAGAAGATGCATTACACAGAATATATTGCAATTACACGAGTTTAAATCGTAATAAATCAAAAAAATATGGCTTTAATATCAATAAAGTGGACTTTATTTCATAAAAAAATTATACGGCATTATGGCAACAGCAGAAGAATTATACTTTTATCACCAACAAGCATAGCCGGGCATGCAAACACATTTTACATGGAAATTCACACGTTTCTAACAATATTTCTCTTTTGTTTTCATTTGTATTGTGTTTGTGCTTACTGGGAATTGTTGTTATGCATTCATAAAATTCTTCAATTCTTCTCATCTCACGGAATGACATTATTCGAATTAACCGCTCTAGGTTAGGTTCGGTTGGAGTGGTAGCATTGATACCAAAAGCTCGCTTCAGCTCGCACAGCGGCCCGTCCTATCAAACTAGGGAAGAAGAAGAAGTTGGTCAGCGCAAGGGCTGCACATTATAAGCACGACTACCCTGCGCTGAAACACCAGTCCGAAAGTTTGATAAACGAAGCTATGTCCTTGATTATCAATAGTTGAAAGCTCCATCAAACTGACAAGAATTAGAGAGGCAAATAATCTATATCTGCACCTCGCAAGAGATGAAAAGAAAGTGAATACCAGTCTCCTCTTCCTCAGCGGATCGGCATCCATGGCAGAAGTTGTTAAATGGGAGCTGCATCCTTTCCGCATGTCTTTCCATAACATGACCACAGTGATTGAGATGATGTTACGACCAAGTCCAAGTAACTGGTTGGTGCGCCTTCTTTCCATCAAGGGCCACATTGAGCCCGAAAAATTTCCGCGCAATGGCCAACTTGACCGAGGTAAGTGGCATACCCAAGTCGTTTGAAGTTTATTCCGGAAGGAGTGCACCAGCCCTGGTGAGATCGTCGACCATATAGTTTTTCGGAATGCTACTGTGCCCAGGGACCCAGACATGTGAGACACTGGAAGAACCGGCTACATTCCCTAACGATCCTGGAGTTATTCATAACGCTCGAAAGAGATCTTATAGCTGCCCAACTATCGCAGAAGACCGAGTCGCCGATGGAAAGAACACCGTTGACGAGGATCCATTGAGCGGCCCGGTAGATGGCCATTACTTCCACCTGAAACACGTTACAATAATCAGGCAGTCGGAGGGAAATTATTCAGGTCCCGTTTCCCAGATTTACCACTCTAAGTGATGACAAAGATGGCATGTTCAATTATACTTTAATTTAAGGCACACAGAAAATTCAAAATATTAAGAATTCTATCACTGATGCTAAAAAAAATGTCCCTACTACGCACACCTTCTTTAAAAACATTAATCAGATGCCTTCTTACATTTGCTTTTTGTGATCTGGAGCCACCCTAATATGTATGTAATCGGGCTATTAATTTTAAAAACAAATAAAATATCAAATGATTTGCAAAATTTTTAAACTTTTTATATGTACATATGTAATATACACGCTATCGTAGTTCTTATATACATGGTGTAAGGCGTTATAGGCCGTATCATGTGAACTTGTTTAATTCATGCTTCATATGCATATATGTATATACACGTTACGTAAACACATAACCGATATTATGACACGAAAAAAGATTTACAAAATTCATAAAAACAGTTCAAAATGGAGGAAAAAATTTAAAATCAATTACCGTAATCTGCTTAACATCAGTAACTGTCATCAATGATGACAGCATCATGTAGCCTCTTGCTGCTGCTATTGCCTCGGCTGTTTCAAATGTTGTAACTGTTGGATTTGTACGATAGTCATCATCATCACCATCATCGTCATCATCTTCATCATTGTCGTCGTTATTCTTATCATCATTGTCATCATTAAATGATAGTGTTGTTGTCTCTACTGTTTCAGAGCCCGGCAACGCTACTGGCTGTGTGGTTGTTCTTAATATTGATGATGCTATGCCATGCGCTGATCCCAGTCCTGCTATTGACTCTGATGACACTGCCGATGCCGATGCCGATGATGATACTGTTGTAGTTGTTGGTGTTGCTGTTGCCGTTGTTTGTGTTTTTAGTGTAGTTAATATTGATGCGGCTTCAGGTTGTTTTAAATTGGGGTAGTAGTAGTTATTGTATGTTGATTCTGACACCGATTCTAAAAGATTACCATCATTTAATGACTGTTGTGGTGTTATTGATGTAAATACATGCATTGCAGGAATTTCGCTTCCGTTTAACATTGACGAACTGGTAGGCAATAGGGCATTGGATGGGTAGGCAGCTGTTGTTGATCCAGTGGTCGCTGTTGTTGTTGTTGATGGTGTCGTTGTCGTCGTTGTTGTTTTTCTCGTTGTCGTTGTTGTCGTGGTGGTAGTAGTTGTTTCCGGCGGCAATTCAATGCGTTCAATTTCTGTATGCCATCCTTTACGATTATGTAAATATATTTGTTTCTGATTATAAAACCAATTAATGAATAATGGTGGCTCCAATGCTTGACTAATTATGCACAACAGTTTCACTTGACTTCCCGCCTTAACATGCCTTGTGGGTGCACCGATTAATTCCGTTTTTGGCTCTGCTATCCATTAAATCCAATAATGATGATGAAAATTATCCAAATATGGTATAAAAAGCGAAAAGTAGAGACAAAAAAATAAAAAACGAAAATAAAATTAAAATTAAATTTATAAAAAGCCATAACCATGCGGTTAACAACAGATGTTAATTTGTAGATTTATCCATGTATTGTAGTGCAATTAAGTAAATATATTTTCCCTTTTTCCCTCCGTTTTTTTTTGTTTTAATTTTTTCATTTTTATTTGCTTTTATTTTGTAATTTTTCTTTTCATTTAATTACTGTTATATTGTTCATAGTGTCAGTTAATGTAATAAATTTACCAACACATTCACATTTTTTTACATACTTACCCACCACATGCAGATAAACTATGGCACTCGCCTTTGGCTCAGTAGATACTTGGCATTCATATATGCCGGCATCTTTCAGCTGTACATATTTTATTTGTAGTGACCATCTTTCCGGATTGGTGGTAAATATGGATTGAAATCTCTGATCGGCTATAAATGTTGTTTGATCAACTGTTAATATATGGCCATCACGTACACGTAGCCATGATATGGGCTTCTTAACCAATTGTTTAACCTGAAATTGTATTCATTGTGGAAATTTCAACAGACGTTAAATAAAATAATTTTTTATAAATAATAACAAATTACATTTTAATTACGAAATATAAATGAAATATTAAAAATGAATTTATAATTTAAGCATATTAAGTTGATAAGTTAATCATTTCACACATTTGAAAACAAAAAAAGGGGGTACTTTATAGGATACAAAGTTATGTGTTGTATAAAATATCATTCTATACTATATGATTTTATGATTTGTGCAAATGAGTATGGAACAATACGAGATGCTCTCAAGTTTCAGGCAACCTAATAGAAGCCGTTCTAATGAGAGTATCACAGCTATAGCGGGACATTTCCATAAACAACGTGCAACGGAATTATGTTTTAATCGGCAGTTTTTTACAGATAAAAAGTGTTGAATCAGCTGCTAACGTTTGTCAAAATTTCTGTAATATAAGCTTTAACAAACTTGAGTATTCACCACAAGGAAGGGAACTTTTCATCGAAAACCATCACTAGTGATGAAATTTAAATTTTTTTTTGTTACGTACAGCAAAGTTTTACCACGATTAAGGTCACTTACAACCCATGTGATGGGTCAACTTCCCAGTTTGGATATTCGACTAACAGAATATTGTCTATTTAAAATCATAAGATAATACAGAACCGTGCGTGGGTCGAATAGGATGGGAACATCCCATCTTCAAAGCTTTGTCAAGAAGATGCAGACTCTTGAAAGAAAACTCTACTATGCATGTATAGATTGTGTGACGCATAAAATCCAGCTTATTCAGGATCTCAGGACAACTGACAATGACAAGCGCTAGCAATTCTTTTACTGGGTAATGGAGCAATATAAACTCAATCTTAAATCTTCGGAAAAAGTCTTCTTCTCCAATTAAGTGGCAGTTTTTACTTTAAAGTAAGGAAATACATTCTAGCAGAGATATGCTTTAATTTGAACAAAACATATTGTTGCGAAATAAAAAAAATATAGATACTGGTGTTTTGCTTCTACATCGCTTAACATTAAAATTATAAACAAAAGCTACAAAAACAAAACAATGCAGTAAACAAACCTGTTTACAAATTATCGTACTGCTTAATATAATAACAAATACCAGCATAAAAAGAAATGGTATACAAGTAAGCAAAAATATACCAACAACGCTACAATAATAAATGTAAACAACGATGTTTAAACAACGATGTTTACATTTATAGAGATCTCGAGAAGGTGAAGTCACCAACATTCGCCTTCCAGAACATTTATCAGACTGCTTACTTTGCCATATAAAAGGCAAGGCAAAGCAGGCGAGTGAGTTAGTGAAATTCAATCAGTCTTGTGTGAAGACGCGGTGCGTTTGATCTGTCGAATAAATGTCTAGTGATTGTTTTTGTTTATGCAAAGGGTGTAAACAGAGGAATAACAAACAAAGCAATTGTTGTAGTTCGCATGAAGTTGTGAACAGTGGCACGCAGAATTATGCGAATAATAAAGAATTTTCATTAAAAATATACACAAATTTATTTTTATTTTCAATCTACGAGCTCATATTAAAATCGTAACAATATCAATTTAACAACTATTCACTCATAAATATTTAAAATATTTCCATTATGCACAACGAAAAAAAAGTAATCTTTTGTAATAATTTCTCAAAATTTTAATCCTTTAATATAATTTTAAATGATCAAGTATTCTCTTTCGTAACCATGGAATGGCTGGATACTTATTTTTCAATTTATGCTATCCCAGTCATTATAATTTTGTGTACTCATCTTGTAGTCCAGCAAATGAGTAAGCCAAAAACGATTCACTTTGTTAAAGATAATAAAATAAATGTATTTTTTTAATATTCCAAAATGCTGCTTTAAATCAATTTTATGGCATGGTCAGACTATGCTACTGAATCTAGTTAATATCAATTAAGTAGTTTGGAAAGTAACTTCTCCTTTTTATTGGCTTTCAATTTAAAATATAAAAAGGAAAGCGCCCAGAAAAAAATTAATAAAAAAAATAAAATGTTTTATAGTTTCACTATCGTTACTCCAACTCAGTTCCGTACCCTAACTCCTGTGATGTTCCTCAAATTTTTTTTAATGTATTGCAACAAATATAGAGTAGTGTCTGCCCTGTGTGGGCATATGTATGTATGTACACGAGTATATATTGCCATTCATTTCATAAAGCATTGCATCACATTGACCCAAATAATGCTCTGCTTGCAAAAAGGATGAGCAGAAGGAACAAAAAAATTCTGTAAAACATACAAAACTACCATTACAACAAGCGAAAGTAGATGGCAATATGCAAAATTATTAGTTGCATGGTAGTATAATGTAGGGAAATAAAAAAGTATAAAAAACAACAACAATAAAAAGAAAAGTAAAAATAATGGCAACAGCATCGTCATCATCGTCTTTCTTCATTCCTTTTTTTTTGCTTTCTTATTTTTTGTTAAAGGATATGCTAAAGAAAAGTTTGCTCTTTTATGTGTTGTTGTTGTTTTTGTTAAAATGCATTTTCATGGCAGATTTATTTATTAAAGTTTTATGTCCTCCCCCCTTAGTATGGAGCATGTCCCACTCCTTTGCTCATTTTGAGTCAGTTTACTTTTGCTAAATGTATGTGGTTTAACATTTAAAGGAAAAACTCTGTGGCATGTTATCCCATACACATATACATTCTTATGTATACCACACAGTTATATACTTAAAAATTTTTATTCTTATAAAAATGCATCAAAATCTTAACAAAAACAAAACACCAAAGAAAATTCTTAAATAAGGAATTTATAATAATATTAGGATGAACCTTTTTCAGAGTTCAAAGCAGAAAACAAAAGATATTTTAGAATTCTTACACGACCACAATATACCCTACAATATAGTTTAAAAGTCACAGAACCCATTTCCCGTTAGGATTTATGGTGAGTAAAATAATCCTTTTGTATAAGGATTCTTAAAATAGTTTAAAATAGGCCACATAAACATTTAATTTTTAATTTTTTAAATTAAGAGAGTTCTCATTCAAGAATAAGGAAAAGTACCCAGTGGTACGTCACAAGCGAGGGCTGCGGACAGAACCTTTTCTCGGAAGTCGCCGTGGTCTAGTACGTAGTGTGTTGGCTTACTAGACGTGAGGCCTTGGTTCAAACCCCAGGTCAGGCATCTCCAACAAAACGAAAAAAGAAAAAATATTTCTTCGTCGACTTCCTTTTAGCAGATTTCTGGCAAAAAACTCTAAGAGTAAATAAAATTGCCATGAAAAGTTTCTCAAAAATCTGTCGTTCGTATTCGACATTAAACTTTAGGTCCCACCACTCATGTATAAAAATTAACGCACACAACATAAGTGGTGTGAGAAACTTGGTCGTTATCCTGACTAAAGGCTTCAATGCAACGAATCAATTCTCACTTCGCTTGATCCTTATTTGTAACCTGAATTCATATATGAATTCTGCCTGAAAAGAATACAGCTGTATTGGACACACTCTGTGAAAACCCAATGGCAATATTAGAACATTTGCTACGCTGTTGAATTCATAGGGTGTTCTCCCTAGAATTGTAAGACCAATCCGAACTAGGAGGTGGTGGATAGAGAACGAGTAACTGCCGTACTCACTATGAAACTTCTTGTTCAGCTACATACATAATTGCTCATTACAACCCTACAGTCAGTATTACAACCTAGTTTCTCACACCATTTATGTTGGCTGTGTTTTAAATTTTTACATGGGTGGTGCGACCTACAGTTTAAGGTCGATTCCGAACTACAGATGTTTGCGAAACTTTTCATGGCATGTTTATTTACTCTCAGAGTTTTTGCCAGATATCTGCTGAGAGGAAGTCGGCGAAGAAATATTCCTTTTTTTTCATGTATTCGTTTTGATGTCTGACATGGCATTTGAACCGAGGCCTTACGTCTAATAAGCCAACACACTACCTACTAGACTACGGCGACTTCGAGGCCCGATAATAATCTACATTAAATCTAATAGTGTACAATGTGTATTGCCGAAAAAGTCACCCCCCCCCTTTGATGTTTATATTTGCTTCATATCTCATTACGTTCTATAACTCATACAATTACAAATGCTGATACAAATTCAATTTTAAATTAAAAACACTTTCCTTTCTTGCGGTTACTTTCAAATGGAATTTATACAGAAGTTTTCACCGCATACGCTGTATGTGCGCATCTCCCGAAAAAAAATTTTCTTATCAGTTTGTGTCCTTTACATTATTTCACTGCAGACGCTATTTATTTTGGTTCAGTAATGGCATAAACATTCCTTTAGTTATTAGCAAATAAGTACTTAAACGTTTTTTTCTTTTTTCTTTCCTTCCCATTTTACAAATCACTTGCCAAGATTTGTGAATAACGCTGCACTGTTGATCGTTAAATATACGGTTTATTGTACCACTATTTGAAGAATTTATGACAGAAAAATAATGTTTTCTTTTTCCTATTTGCACCCTACAGTATTTATATTTGAAAATGGAAAATTTTCGCATGTAAAATGAGTGAAAAGTATGTATATCTTTTTAAAGGAGAATGTATTTACATTCAATATTTTATTTACTAAATCAGAGATTGAATTTTTTTAAGTAGTCTACGGTACCGTATTTTTAGTCAGTTGAGCAGAGATCAGTAATGAGTATTCAAAAAGATGAGTAGATTCAAATCATACTCATAATTTCTGATACTTATACGCATTCATACTTATTTTAATATCATACTCATGCTACTCATATTCAAAGTTTGAAGCACTCATCGTACTTTTACTTAACAATACTCATGATATTGTTGCTTTCGACTCTCCTTTACTCAATATTTACAAGCATCACAAAATAAGTATGATTCGTGTATAAACACTACAATACTCACTAGAAGGTTGTGTGTTTGCTTTGCTTGCTGTTTTTGTCCTTGTCTTTCTTTTTTTTTTATGTAAATCAAAAACAACTAAAACCGTAAATTTTGATGAATGATTCGAATCACTGGAATCACTTATGAGTATCATAAGTATTTTTATAAATTTATGAATCTGAATGAGTAGGCTTCTGAATCAAACATATTTCGAATGTAATCAGTTTGATGTCAACATTGTGCTCATCTTCATTGCAACCTGTACTTATAAATCAATGTTGTAGCGAATACGAATGATAATTTTATGAGTACTCAAAATTTTATGAGTACTTATGAGTAGTGAAAAAACGATTCTTTGCTGATCTCTGCAGTTGACTAGTCTTAGTCAAACGTTATTCGTTGCTTGTCTACAGCCTGAAATTTGATTAATTTTTTTTTTTTTTTTGCGTCCTTAAGGAACATACAGCTGACAGATACCAGCCTTATTTATATTATTGACTTTACTGTTGTCATTAATTCTTTCATATTCATTCCTTTCTTCATTTCAGTTACTTCACTTCTACGATTCTAGGTTTGCCATATATCCGGACTAGAGGCAATGGGCCCTCTGAACATTTATTTGATATAGTGGTGGAGAACATTTTTTTCGTAAGATGTGGCGCTGCTTGAATTATGTATGATGATTATTCCCTTTTGGTAGCAGGAGTTAGTGTGGATAAATTAGTTGGAAGCAAAGGAACCTCTTACATACTTACTTAATTAGTCAGGACTACAACCAGGCTGCACGCATCACTCATGTGGTGTGTATTAATTTTAGCCACGACCCACAGTGTAACGTCAGTTTTAAAAAAAAATTCCTGACAATTTTATTTAATCTCAAAGTTGCTAACAGAAGACTGATGAGAGGAAGTCGCTGCGCATTATTTCCTTTTGCTTAAGATGTCTAAGCAGGGGGTTGAACCACAAGTTCTCGCCAAATAAGGCAACACACTACCCACTAAACTACGATGATTTCAGGGGGTGCCATCCCCTTAGGTTTTAAAATTCGAAACACATGCTGAAAATTTCTTCCCTTTGTTCCGGGTTTTAACCTGATCATGATCCGACTTGTTCAAGCTCTCTTCGAGTAATTCCGGTATGTTTTGAATAAATTAACGAAAACTTATGCATTGGAATGGCTTCGAAAGCAATTTAATTGCAATAGCCTACGTCTGAATAACTGTTTAATTGAACTTGTATTACATTTGTCACGTTTAGAGCAAAGACGTAGGAAAAAATGAATAAAAAAGTTTTCAAGTAAAACTTTTAACAAAATTCAAGTAAATCTGTTTGTGTTGTCGGTAAACTAGAAAGTTAGATTCATTTTGCCATCAAATATACAACATTTTTTTAATACGTTCGATGTAAACTTACTAGCATGTAGGTGCCCTGCTACTTAGTTTAGTGCGTAGTGTGCTAGACTATTAGCGTGTGGATCGTAGATTCGAATCCCATCAGAGAGTTTGGTCTAAGTTACTCAGCTCGTAATAACTGGATAGAATTTGTAATTGTATTGTAACTAATAAATAAATAACATATAAAAGAAGGCTTTATATTCGTATTATTCATATACATATGTGGTAATAACACTCTCTCGTAACAAATTCAGATAATTTTTTGGAAATTCTTTCTCCAAAGAAAGAAAATTGAATCAAATTGAAAAATTATATACAGAATTATATATAGAATTGTTTGATTGTTTCTTTTCGGCCAATATATTATCATAGTTATGCACTTTTTAATATGATTTACTTCTTTGAGAATTTATGTTTTTTTCCTGCAATCTACTGCAGCCAATATGTTTTCTAAGGCGTTTACCAATATGACAATGAAATTGATTGAAAATTATACTAAATGTCATGCTTACTAAAAAAAAACCTACTAAAACATGTATTTTCTATATTGAAACCAACTTAATAAAATTACATTATTTAGGCTATTTGACGTGTTTTCTTTAACCGCAAAACAGTGTTTGTAACGTGTAATACATGATTTTGCCATTTACATAAAAGAGAAAATCTAGTTTACGGGGCTTTATTTGGTTACGAACATCATCATAAATGTAGAATACTTTGTTGCCACTAATAAGTTTAACTTCAAAATATACAACATACATACATATACTAGACTATGGAGTTTTGGCCAAAAACATTTGCTGGATATTGGCCAATTGTGTAAAGTCCCAAACCATATTAAATAAAAAAAGTAAAGGCTGGGCCATTATACCCTCCCTTTTTTTTCTTCTAAAACAAGCAAAAAAAAAAGAACCTTTAAATTGGAATTTTCTGAAAAAATTTAAAGAATTTATTATGAACTCGATAATATACAAAATTATGTACGTGACTTTATTAAAAATAAATTTTAAACATGAAATAAATGTAAAAGAGCAAAATTGTTTCCATTTAAACACATAGTTTGACTTATTTAGCGTGGTACTACTGATACATTGAAAATGTTAAAATCATGTTAATAAATATTAATTCAACACAAAAAAGAAAGAAGATTTTCACAAAAAAAAACCCCGTATCTGTTATTATGTTAAAACATTTAATTTGAACATGGTATCTACACGTATATTAAGTTCATCAGTAAATAAAATATCCGCATATAAATTGCGAATAATGTTAAAGGTTTTTTGTGGATTTATTAAACTTTCACCAGAATTAGGAAAATTGGAAAATTTGAAATTTAAAAATATACAGTGTCGGTCAAAACATTTTTATTATTTATTTTTTCGTAGAAGGATGATAGTGGTAAAGGTCACATGTTTGGAGGGATATTTCGAAATTAAATCTCAATTTCGGCTGGTCGCAAATCGATACTCTTCTGTAAAATACACAAACCTGAACTCTTTCAAAATTTTCAGAACAAACACCTTCAGACGAGTTCTTTCTGCATTCTGAGATACCGCAAGGTTCTATTCTTATTAAAACTCTATTTTATTTCTTCGGTGACTTCCTCTCAGCAGATTTCTGGCAAAAACTCTGAGAGTAAAAATTGCCATGAAAAAGCTTCTCAAAAATCTGTCGTTCGGAGTCGACTTCCAACTGTAAGTCCCGCTACTCATGTATAAAATTAACGCACACAACACGAGTGGTGTGAGAAGCTAGGTCGTTGTACAATGGGTCAATACGACCTCCGGGTACTGTACTTGTCACAGTTGACAAGTACACTTCCTCTAACCTAACCTAACCTAACCTACTCTATTACAGATGACAGTAATATTTTTTGGGTAAATATGAAATGACTAACTCACAACCGACCTGCAGTTAATCTCCGAATGGAATCGTGGGTATAGAATTGATTTTAATCCGCGATAGAACCAACGTTGTTTGGTAATGAGGGCGACAGCAATATTATGTCATCTGTAACCATGGGTGGTATAAATATTGAGGAGTCATAAGAAATTGTTATGTTCGGGGCATGAAAATTCAATGTGATGTCTGCTGGAACTGGCATATTTTTCAAGTATTGAAAGAAGCATTCAAGTGTCTTGGTTTCTTAGGACGATGCTAGAAATGCTTCACTCCATCTGATCTCCTTACTATTTACACCATTTGTATCCAACCGAAAATGTAATACAACTCTCTTCTACGGTCCGATGCCTCAAAGTCTATTTAAGGCTTCTTGACCGCATAAAGGAGAGGGCGAAGATGTTTCTTAATGACAGTGAAGTATTGAATTATTGCACCGTTACAATGTGGCTTGTGGTTCTCTGTTCTACTGCTGCTGTAGTGAGATGTGCTTGAGGGAAATAAAGAGGCTTGTACCCGAAAATCGAGTATTTTTACACACATCCGTTTACGGTCGATTGGCGAGTGGTTCGCACAATGTAGAACTCTCTTCCCGCAGAAGTATTTTCTATTATTTATAATATGAATATAATTAAATATAGTAACCATGAACAACACTTCCTCTTTCTTCGCTCCCATAACCCATTTCCCTAATTCCAACTCAATGCTTTGAATAAATAGGGGCCATTCCCTGAGTGTTTGTCTTAAAAAATGTCACAATACGTTACTTCTTAGGAAATATTAGGATACAATAAGGAGCGTTCCTTTCCACCACACTCAATAAAAAAAACTATTTACCTACACATCATGGAATGGCAGTCCTACCATCCTAGAAACCGTTACAATTATTATATTAAAATCCTGAGTATGTATCTATAATAAAATCGAATCGAAAATAAATCGACTCTTAATGGGTAATTATTGTATTGTATTGTATTGTAATATATTATATTAAGCTTCATTAATTGCAATTAATTTTTTGGCAAATTGATCAATAATTTCCCTTAGTTTTGTTACAATATCTATTGCCTGTCTTAATCGAATGTAACTGTCTTCTTAGTATCCTTTCAATTGACATGTAAACCCCCTTTTAACATATTTTGAATGAAATACTTACATTACAAGGTAAATAGGCATGAGTTCCTGCTTGACTAGTTATTGTTTGATAGTCATCAATGGTGGGTGGAGGTTTCAATGTCGTTGTTGCTATTTTACGACGTTTTGTTGTTTTTGTTGTAGTCTTTAATGTAGTTCTTGACGTTGCTGTTGTGGGAATTTCCTTTGTTGCTGCAACTGCTGCTGTTGTTTGTTTCAAAGTGTATGTTGTTGATACATTTGATGGCAACGATGGTAATGATGGCAACGATGACGTTGCTACTGATGCTGATGCTGATGCTGATGTTAATGACGTTTCATTTATAGCCAATCTAGTTGATGTTGTTTTCGTTTTTGTTTTCGTTATTGCCGTTGTTGGTGTCGTCTGTGATGTTTGTTTAATTGCTAAAGTTGCATGTGCTAAAGAATTATTGCTTTTGAAATTATGTTGTGTTTTCAATGCATTCTTCACAGTATTTTCATCATCATCATCATAAGTGCGGTGTTGTTGTTGTTGGTGTGTATGAGTATTATTTTTCATAAAATTCTTGTCGCCAACAGCTGCTAATGCCGTTGATATCATGCCTGCTGAAGACATTAATGTATCTCGTTTTAAATTACCACCTCCGATACCAATACCATCACCATCATCATCATCATCAGCATCAGCAGCTCTATTGCTAAACACATTCCAATTGTTGTTCAGTGTTTTGAAAGCAACAGCAGACGCCTTTAGAGCAGCAGTTTTGTATGCCAAATACGTTAATGCACTATTGTTGTCATACATGCGGTTTTCCTTTGTTGTCAATGCTTTCGTTGGCTTCGTTGTAGTTATTGCTGTTGGACGTTTAGTCTTGTTGAAGCTATTAATAGCTATTGTTGCTGTTCGAGCTGTTGGGTCACTACCACTACCTTTATAATTATTTCGTTCTTGTGCTCGTATGCTGAACACATTGTCTTTGTAGGAGGCATCAGGGTTATCAGTATAAAGTTCATATGTGCTGCTATTTGATCTTGTTATTGTTGTTGTGCTTGTTGGTTGCTGTTGTAATACATGTCCTTGTTGTTGTTGTTGTTGTTGCTGCTGATCCTTGTGGTAAGATTGAAAGGGATTTGAGGCATACTTTGTTGTTTCTAAAGAATTTCGTATATTTGCTCCTGTATATTTGGCATTTGCAAATATTTCTTGCATAGACAGAGATTTCGTAGAATAAGTTGCCGTCGTATTTGTATTGTGTTGGTGGTCTTGAGCTGGACCATATTTATGTGTATAACTGTAATCAGTTGCTGTTTTCTTGGTTTGTTGTTCTTGTTTACGTTGTTCATTTATTGCATCCTTTGCTGTAGTTGAAGTTGTTGATGGTAAAGCTGCTGTTGTTTTTCTAGCTGTTGTCGTATTGCTCTTTAATATTTCATGATTGTTGTCGGTTGCTACTTGTAGGTTTCTTCTCATCATCTGCTTTTTTACTCGCCTATAATGGTTGTCCTGTTTGCTGTTGTCATTTTTTGACTTTCTTTCCGAAAATAACAATTTTATCGGTACTGTTGATGCTATTGTTGGAGTTGCTGCTGCTGCTGTACTACTCGTTGTCGTTGTCAACAATATTGTATTCGTTGCTGTTGTGTGATAGTATGACAACGGTACTATTGTTGACGACATACTTGCTATGGTTTCCATAGAGTTCTTAGTCTTTAAATCCAGTTGTAGACTTTTTCTTGTATGTCCTCTACTACTACCTCTATTGTCGTTTTGTTCCATGCTTTCCAATATCGTACCTACACAAAAGAGTACATAGTTAGAAAGGCAGATGATGAATTTTCTTGCAAATAATAACACAATCAAGCCAATGCAATTGTTTCAAATATAAAATGATATTTAATTACGATACACAGACAACAAGTTATTTAGAACGTTAAGAGAACAGCATGCTGCTGTCCTTCATGTAAATGTTTTTATTTAAATGGAATTTTAAATTGAAAAATTATTGCCCATTTAATAGTAAATGGATATTCGATATTATTAGTAAATTTTATATAGAAACACGAATAAACTACAGGTTTATATTTTTTAATTAAGAATATCTTGTATCAGACAATTTGATACAAGTTCACAATAAGACAAAGTTCTGAATAATTAAGTATTTTTCATCACATTAATTGGGATACAAATGTACACAGAATTACAATAAATAACAACAAAACCGAAAAGAACTAGTTTGAATCCTAGAGAAGATGATGCATTGCAGCGTTAAGGAATTGTGAGACCTTAATTACCCTTTACATAATACTTATTAAATAATACTTCAAGCAAGTCTCCGTAGTCTAGTAAGTAGCGTGTTGGCTTGGTCAGACAACAAAACGAAAATATGAAAAGAATATTTCTTCGGCGACTTCCTCTCAGCAGATTTCTGGCAAAAACTCTGAAAGTAAATAAAATTGCCATGAAATGTTTCACAAACATCTGTCGTTCGGAGTTGACATTAAGCTGTAGGTCCCGCCAATCATGTATTAAATTAACCTTAAGCCGTTCAGCACTTCTTCAATTAGAAAATTGATCGCATCCCGAATCAAAGCTGTCTTATGAGAATCAATGTCCTGCGCGTTCAAATAAGGACCGACAGAGCTTAAAATTTCAGCGAGAAATAATGCTGGTAATCTATTTCGGAGCCGGCTTTAAGTTGTTTTAGCTTTATCAGGAACCGCATAGAACGGTTAAATGATTTTACAACAGCTACCGAAAGGGTTTCTTGGCGAATTTTCGACAAACGTTCACTATTTTTACTCACATATGCGATATATTCTTCCGAAATGGAAAATATCAACCCGTCCATCCTAATAAAACTGAGCACAGGATCTATGGTCGCTTACCTAATACCCACTGAATGTATCCCCGAATACAAATAAAATCGTGGAACAACTAATAACGGTAATAAGAATTTCGGCCTTTAGTTTCTGTTTCTAATGAATGACTGCTTTCGTAGCAGCAGCCTTTTGTATCCACTCGATAAGAGGTGTCATGATACGGCAGATGAATGTCTATGTAGCTTCGAGATATTTATAGCATTGTAGGCCATACCTTTTATGCATTTACGGTCAGGGTTATATCCATTTTAGTGCAAACAACCTAGGATACCTAGACCCTTTTTCATCATTGAAGTGTGAGGACGTCCGCAATGATGTCAGATATTTGAAATATTCTCTGTTAGAAATTTAAATACTGTTTATCCTTAAAAATAAGTACCATTTTTACATTTTTCCCTGAAAATTACTTTCCACACAATATTACCACGGTGCGTTCAGCGATGTTTAACTTTAAATGAGTGTAGGTCATTGAAATTGTCTTTATTACTCATTGTTGTCATACACATTCCTAAAAGCAAAATGTTTTGTAGTTTATCATCAGCTTTATGCTTGCTTGTAAAATTTATAATTAAATGATATTTTTTTTTTTTTTGGAGTTAAATTAATAAATGTAAGGCCTAGCAGTTGATAGCTTTATAATTCAAATTTAAATAACTTATTTAAGCTCTCAATAGGCCATACATAACAATCTTAATCTACTTAATTTAAGTCCCACACAGTTCCTAGTTCCATACTGAGTAGTCATAATTTAAGGTTCTCGTAAGTTGTTAAAGCTGTCGCTAATTATCATCATCATCATCATCTTCATTTTCTTTTTCTTCTCTATCCTTAAGATTATATGCCTCATTTGGCTAGAGACTTACATTTTCACAGTTATTGTTATCGGAAGGCAAAAATTATTTCATTATTTATGCAATTGTTATCGTTGTACTCTACTGTTGCCTATGAGAGAATGGTGTGGTGGTACAAGACATAGAAATGGGAAACTACAAGCGAAATATGTATGTATGTGAGCGTGAGTGTTTAGAACACTAGATGAGTGGGGGGGGAGTGTGGAGGATATGAATTATAAATTGTTAAAAAGGCGTTAAAACTGGCTTCATATTGTTAAAACTGCTGTTAGCTGTTCTATTTGTGGCATTGTTGTTATTAACATTGTTATTGGTGTTGTAGGCGGTGTTGGTGGTATGTATTCTGTTTGTTTGTGTCTTTTTCATGGTTTTCTAATGTGTCCTTAAATAAAATTGGCCTATGACAACCAGATAATCCTGTTTAACGCTAATTTTGTGCTTTTGTTGCCTTCATTATTGTTATTGTTATTGTTGTTGCCATTTTTTTATATTTATTTTATGTTGCCTGCCTATGATAATAATGGAAAATTTAATTTCCTGTGTAGCTGTATAGTGTGGTTACACAAAAAGATTATATTTAACAAATGCTTTTAGGCCATGTTACCAAAAAATACCCCAACAACGAAACGAATGCAAGAAAAGTTCCAAATTAACACAGATTTGTATTCATAAACAGCCAAACAGAATCGTGGGGAGTTAAACAAAAAAATAAAAAAAATAAAACAAAACACGAGTAATTCGAAAAGCACACCAACAATGCTCAAGGTTGCCAGAGAGCGAAAGAGATTATAATTTACGCAAATATTTTTTTTTTATCGCCAACAATATTTTAGTGTGGAACAAATTGTTCTATTATTTGTCGGAATTTGTAGTCAGTGATAATAGCAGAGCTAAATTATTAGCGATTAAATAACAACAAAAAATATATTTTTCGCAAAATTTAAAATCAAAGAAATTCAAATCGTGCAACAGAAAAAAAATAAACCTGTTACATACAGATCATAATGCTTTACAAATAAAATTCTTGCTTTTGTGGTATTATTTGTGTGGGTATCTTACAATGTAATAGACTTTATTGATCGGTGGCACATAGAATACCCTACAACATATTTTGTTATATATAAATAAGTACATATTCTTGCGACTTCCTCTCAGCAGATTTCCGGCAGAAACTCTGAGAGTAAATAATATTTAAAATGAAAAGTTTCTCAAAAAGTCTGACGTTCGGAGTCGACTGTAAAATGTAGGCCCCGCCACTTACTTATAAAATTAACATACACAACATGAGTAGTCTAGAGAAGCTAGGCCGTAATCCTGACTGAAGGGTTGTAATGGCCACTTATGTTATGTATGTATATACTATATATTCCTGTTCTGTCTAGTGGATAGAGGTGTTGGCCTATTAGACAAGAGGCCTTGGTTCAATCCCCAGGTCAGACATCAAAACGAAATATGAAAAAATATTTCTTCGGCGACTTTCTCTCCGCAGATTTCTGGCAAGAACTCTGAGAATAAATAAAATTGCCATGAAAAGTGCCTAAAAATATATGTCGTTCGGAATCGGCTTTAAGCTGTAGGTCTCGCCATCACAACGGGCGAGTTCAAGTGAGCTTTAGGTTTTAAAGGTACAACACCAACCTAGGCCCCGCCACATACATATATATAAAATAACATAAGCAGTGTGAGAAACTAGGTCGTAGTCCTAACTAAAGAGTTCTATTCACCAATTATTTATGTATGTATGTACATTACTGCCCCTTACAGCAATGTCTAAAATAATCTTTTGTTTTTTTGATTTGTTTCGGTTCCAACATTCAAGTCTTCCCAGCAAAGCAGGAATTTGTATCTATTGCTGTAGGTCCTAGAATTATTTTCTCAGATCTCTTTACGTACGTAATTTGTCATTACAATCCATCACGTTTACAACCTAGCCTCTCACACCACTTATGTTGTGTACGTTATTTTTATACATGAGTGGCGGGACCTAGAGTTTAAAGTCGACTCCGACCGACAGATTTTTGAGAAGCGTTTCATGGCAATTTTTTCTCTCAGAGTTTTTGCCAGAAATCTGCTGAGAGGCAGTCGCCGAAAAAATATTTCTTCTTATTTATTTTTGTCGTAGATGCCTGGCCTGGGATTTGAACCTACTAGACTATGGCGACTTTAGATTTCTTTTTTATTATCTATTAAGTGCATGTGTGTAGTTGTTAGTTTCAATAGGGTACTAAATCCTAGAATACATCCAAACAAAGACATCATCATTAGCTTATCGAAAAGTGGCGACTTGAAAGAATGAATTAACTGGAAAGGAATTGCTCAGATGACCATCATATATTACCTGGTAGCATTCGAAATATAGGAACAGACTCAAATTAATTAATAGGGACTAATTTATGAGACGAACAGACGTGTTTCTGGCCAAACATTAGCTGTATAGGCCAGACCCAACACCCTATGCATTCTAATACAATAAACGCTTGTTAGGCATTCTCCCTTGTATTTACTGCGTGTAGATTTCTAAAACGACTTCGTTCGATACCATTAGTCGGGTTGGTTTATTGAAAGTATGGAGAAGAAAGGAAGTATCCAAAACATAATACTAATTATAGGGACTGTGTTCAAAGACTCAAAACTCATCATTACGTGAATATCAGTTAAACACTCTACACAAATGCCCTTTCTCCTCTGCTTTTCACCAGCTGTTGGGGTGGATGAGGGTTCCTCAGGAATTCGAGCACCAGGAGGAAAAAATATTATTTTTAAATAATAAAGAGAAAAAAATAGAGGTTAATAAGAAATAACTTTATTAATACTTCATGTGGGGGTAATTACTCTGCTTGATGGTTCTCGAGTGACTGACTAACAATAAGCAATAATAAGCATATGTATTTACATTTTGAGTTAGAACATAATAAACAGTAATAATTTCAGAGAGAGATGTTCTTCGTTAAGCCATCTCTGCTAAGTATAACATAGTAAACAATAATAATATCGGTGAGAGAGGTCCTTCGTTAAGACATCTCTTCAAAGTATAAGAGATGTTCTTCGTCAAAAACAACCATGAGGGACAAAAGTAATGGGTCACATGAACATTCCGCCCCCCTTGCAGTATTGCAATAAAAAAGACGGAGATTGTTCATGATATAGAGTGGCAACAAAAAAAATGTATAGGGTTAATATAAAAAATATTCGGTTTCGATATACATACGTAAAGAAAGATATTTAGTTATACACTAGTGAAGCATACAAATTTTATACATACATATATAAGTAATTCAATTTATAATAAAAAATACAGGGTATATAAAGTAATTCATTGGGTTATAAATTATAATTCATTATTTCCTAAATTAATATATAATATAGCATAATTATGAGGAACGTAGATCTTTTACGATTTTGCAGCGACATTGATTACGATGGTTGGTGTTCCCGATTGTGTAGTAGTTGTAGCTGAATATTTTCGTTGTGTCTGATGATATGCGGATGGGCGATGCTGACGTCGTTGGTTATTGGTTGAAGAGCGCGGGTGCTGTCGTTTTTGCCGGTGGGTGGTAGAGTCACGGTGTAATAGCGTATGGTGCTCCCCCAGGCAGACTCCACATCGTTCGCGACTTTGGCAGTGCCTTATTCTGTGCGAATGAGCCAGACAGTTAAAACAGTAGCCATGTTTCCGGACTACTGCGATACGCTCTTGCACGGGGAGGCGACGAAACCGAAAGCACCTCCGTAATGGGTGATCTCGGTTACAGTAACGACAGTCCCTGTTGCGCTTCGTAGTTAGCCTAGCAATTACATCTTGGGATGGCTGCGGTGTCTCTGGGATTGGGGTTAATGGCCGTGGAGCGCGTTCACGATGGATACGGAACCGACGAGATGGAGTGGACATCTTAACTGAAAATAGAGAACATTTTTAATTTTTTTCACAAGAGGGCAATAGTATAAGTTTAACTATTGGCCTTAGAATCAGGCCTCGAGAGGTGCGAATTTGAGCAACTCTGACTTTTCCATCAGAGCCTGGTAAGACCTTTTCAATTCTGCCTAATTGCCACTGAGAAGGAGGTAAGTTTTCGCGACGTACTACAACCAAATCGTTCGGGGCAAGGTCACGTTCGGGATATTGCCACTTAGTGCGTTTATGCAGTTCCTTTAGATATTCTTCTTTCCATAATACCGCGAAATGATGATGGAGTATCTTTAATTTACGCCATCGATTAACAAAACTCAAGGACTGATCAGTTGGGATAGACTCCGCAGGCGCCAAAAGGGGGGAACCAACTAGAAAATGACCGGGAGTTAAAGCATTTAGTTCTGAGGGATTATCGCTGATCGGACATAAGGGCCTTGAATTTAAGCATGCTTCTATCCGCACTAACATAGTTTCAAATTCCTCGAAGGTAAATTTTTGCGCATTCGTAATTTTCCTTAAGTGGGACTTAAAACTTTTAACACCAGCTTCCCATAGCCCTCCCATATGAGGTGCACCTGGTGGGATGAAATGCCATTCAATATTTTGGTACATATACTGACTAGAAAGCTGTTGTTGGAGGGTGATTAGAAAATTGGTACGATCGGCAAGGAGAACGTTTGCAGCGCCAACGAAAGCAGTACCATTGTCTGAATATAATGTTGAGGGACAACCACGGCGAGAGAAAAATCGAGAAAATGCAGCAAGGAAAGCATTTGTGGAAATTTCAGATGTTAGTTCTAAATGTATGGCTTTCGTTGAAAAACATACAAATACGAGAACATAACCTTTTGTTGTTTTACACCCTCGCCCTACATAAGATTTAATATCAAAGGGACCGGCGAAATCGATTCCGGTATGAGTAAAGGGGCGTGACATAGTCGTGCGTTCGGCGGGTAAAGCACCCATTATTTGCTTGATTTGGCGATGTTTGTGTAAAACGCAAGCCTTACAGTTGTGAATAACTGTTTTAATTAAATTCTTTAATTTCGGGACCCAGAACTCGATACGCATCAATCTCATTAATAATGAATTACCACCGTGTACAGAACATTTATGCAACATTTCAAGGTAAAGGCGAGTAAAACGCCCTGAATATGGCAAGATAATTGGGAATTTTTCATTGTATGTTAAGACTGGGGATTGTGACAATCGGCCGTTAGCTCTAATAAAACCGTTGTTGTCGATGAAAGGGTTGAAAGTTACAAGGGGACTTTTCTTTGGTAGTAATACACCTTTAGACAGAAGGGTATATTCTGAAAAATATAGACGCTGGCATAAGATAACAAGACGAGATTTAACAAATTGAATTTCAGATTGTCGTAGAGAGGTTGAATTAAAAGTACGATGCGCCTTATATTTGCCGCAAGTGTTATGTAAAAAGCGGAATATGTAACTTATTACACGCATGGCTCGAGGAAGATCTGAAAATCTATCAAGAATGTCGAAATCCAAGATTTTTGTCAAATGCGATCGTACAGGTTTGATTTCCATATCCGTGTTAAATTTCTCATTATTTGAGGGCCAGCTATTTCGAGGCAACTTAAGCCAAGAGGGACCGTGCCACCAAAGTTGATTCTCAACGAGATCATTGGCTGAACATCCACGGGATGCTAAATCCGCAGGGTTATCCTTTGAGTCCACGTGAGACCAGTTATCACCATTGGTTTTCTCCAAAATCGAGCTCGTACGATTGGCTACAAACGTGTTCCAAAAATAAGAGGGTTTTTGCAACCATGCCAAAACTATTGTAGAATCAGTCCACATATACGATTGAAAGCAAGTGTTGAGATGTTGGGTTCTAAAATGTTGAATCATTTTTGCTAGAAGTTCTGCACCACAAAGTTCCTTTCGGGGAAGAGTTATATATTTAACAGGTGCAACCTTAGTTTTCGCACTCAATAGGTGAGTAAAGACTTGTCCATTCGGAGCTTTAGAGCGAATATAAAGTGCAGCGGCGTATGCCCTTTCTGAAGCATCACAAAAACCGTGTATTTCGAAGGAAAATGTAGGGTGATAATTGATAAAACGGGGGATTCTAATCTTCTCAATATTGGGGTAATCTTCAAGAAAGGTTTTCCACAGCTTCAAAGTAGGAGGTTTAATCACTTCGTCCCAATCAGTCTGGTCTTTCCATATTTGTTGCATCAGCATCTTGGCAACGATCAATTTCGGGGCTAACCATCCGGCAGGGTCAAATAATTTTGCGATTTCAGATAATACAGCTCGCTTTGTAAATTGATTTGAACAAGGATATTCATGGGGTTTAAAATAAAAGAAATCTGTTGAAGCATTCCATTGCAAGCCTAACAATTTCGAGGTACATGAATCAGAGAGAGTTAAGAAGTTATCATTCAATAAAATCTTAGGGTCTATACCTTGCAATGTAGCGCAGTTATTAGCGGTCCACTTTCTTAGGGCGAAACCAGCAGAAGCAAAAACATCGATAAGATCGTTTCGGGTTTTAATTGCATCATCTATGCTATGGGATCCAAACAGTACATCATCCATATACATATAATTTCTTATGATATTCGAAATATGGGGTTTTTCACGCTCGCACTGATTGGCTAACTCCAATAAAGTCCTTATTGCCAAATAGGGAGCACAATTGACACCAAAGGTGACTGTCTTTAATTCAAAATCAGTGACGTTTTCACGGGGGGAGTTACGGAATAAAATCCGCTGAAACGGGGTATCTTGGGGGTTAACAAGTATCTGACGATACATTTTCTCGATGTCAGCATTCAAAACGTATTTAAAAAAACGCCATCTGATTATAAGGGTTGGTAAATCGGCCTGTAAAACTGGCCCGGGGTAAAGAATATCATTCAAGCTAACTCCATTGGATGATGGGCATGATGCATTAAATACTACTCGTAATTTGGTGGTAGTACTATCGGGTTTTAAGACCGCATGATGGGGTAGATAATACGATTTCGGGTTAGAGGTTAAATCGGGGGTTACACTCTTCATGTGGTTAAGGGTTAAATATTCTAAAATAACCTCATCGTATTTTGATTTAGACTCCATATCCTTACTAAGACGAGTCTCATTGCGTACATATTGGGACATAGCGATGTTTCGAGATTGGCCAAGAGCCTTTTCATAGGGGAAACTTCTAATAAAGGGTAGAGAAACAACAAAACGACCTGAGGAATTACGGTACGTAGTTCGTTGATATAACTCTTCACAATATTTGTCATCAACCGAGACTGTAGTTCGAGTAGGTACTTCTTCGAGTTCCCAAAAACGGCTCAACAAATAATTAACATCAAGCTTGTTAAAAAAAGTTGATACCGATGAGTTAATTAAGCCATAATCGAGTCGACCAGTAATAATCCAACCGAATACGCTCTGTTGCGCGACAAGAGTTCGATTTTTATTCCATCGGAGGCCGTCACGAATAATCTTTGGGTATATATCTCCCCCCAGGAGTAAGTCCACATGTGAACCTTGTTGATTATTAGAATCCGCCAAAGGTAAGTCGGAGAAATCAGATTTGTCGAGTGAAGAGGGGGGGTAACTAGGTAACGATCCAGTAAGATTCTCAACAACAAAAACATCAACATGAGTGGAAAAATGGGGGTCCAATGTTGATTTAATTTCGATTTGTCCGATTTGAGATGAAGTCGTAGTAATAGAACCGCTAAGACCAATGACGTTCGTATGTGAACTTCTAAAGGGAAGTGCCAATTTTCGTTGTAGAGATCTTGATATAAACGAGGCCTCAGATGCAGGGTCAATAAGAGCACGAACCGTACAACAAAGGTCACCGACCATGGTAGTCACGAGAGCTGTTCCTAATAGGGTCAAATTTGATTTAGGGGTTTGTAAAAGCGTCGAATACGATTGATGATTTCTTGCAGCAGCAGAGGCAGAGGCAGAGGTTGAGGGGGCATTCATGGGGAGTGAGAATGGTAAGTTATTTGAAGTTGAAGCGGCAGCATGAGTTTGAGTCTCAGGCAAAGGTCTTGAAAGGGGGTTTGAGTTAGGATTCGATAATATGGGGCGATGCAAGAGAGAATGGTGCTTTTGTTTGCAAGTAGAGCAAACAAATTGACTCTTGCATTTTCTAAAATCGTGAGACGTGGCCAAACAATTAGTGCATCGATTTTGATCTTTCACTAAAGCAAAACGCTCATCAACAGACATACCTAGAAACTGTGGACATAATCGCAGAGGGTGGCAATCTTGACACAAGATACACTTACTTGTTTTATTTTGCGAAACGTTAGTATGAAAAGAATTTACCTTTCGCGATCCGCGGTGATTATCAAATTTGAAATGCGAATTATTTTTTGAGTGGCTAGTGGGGTTACTTGTTGTCCTAATATCGCTCACGGACTCCAAAGTATGAAAGCGGCTGGATAAGAATGCGTCCATTTCCTTCCAGGTTGGTAAACCAGTAACGTCCTTAATTGATTGCTCCCACAGATTGAGTGTAACATCGGGTAAGCATGTTGAACAGATGTAGACAAAAATAACGTCCCAATTTTTGGTGTCTATATTCAACAAGGCCAAGTTTGATACACAATTATTAACTGTTCGTTGTAGCGCTTTTATAGTGGGACCAGATTCCTTGGTAATAGGGGGAAGGCTTAAAAGAATCTTAAGTTGTGCGTTTACTAGGACGCGTTTGTTCTCATAACGTTCGATTAAATTATCCCAGGCCATCCGAAAACCCGCATTTGTAAATGGGCATGATTTGACAATATCATGAGCTTCGCCTTTAGTCTTTTTCATCAAATGACAAAGTTTCTCAACTGGGGATATATGCGCTTGGTCGCCATATATAGCCGAGAATTGATCGCGAAAAGTAGGCCAGGAGCTGTAGTCCCCATAAAAGGCCTCCATGTCGCACGGAGGTAAATGAAAACGGTCCACTGGTGTGGTATGGGGTTTAGTTTCATTCGAGGAGCCAGTTGGGTTAAGTTTAAAAGAACTTAAAAGCTCATTGGCCTTTGAGAGACACTTGAGATGGGCATTATACGCGGAAAAGTATTTATTCTTAATAGTTTCTACGCTAATTTCTTCCTTTAAAACCGACTTTTTAGACAAAATGTCATCATAAGCTGACCTCAATCCAGTCCATAAGTGGATCATTTCATCCTTTTGCACCTCTAAGCTATGAGACGTATGGTCTTCTTGAGGGATGGAAGAAAAGTACGCACTAAATTCAACCACGCGATCCGAGGAACGAATGAATTTTTCCAACAGTGACATGGTTCAATGAGACGATAATAAAAAATATCCAAAATAATGCCCAAAACACTTTTCTTCAATAAGGAGAACAAAAAAAATTTCTTTTTTTTTTCTTTCTCTTTCGGGGACAATAAAAACCGATAAACCAATATCACGACTTCAAATTGGTAGGATCTTATTTTATCCGGTCACTGTTTTTTATTCCTATTTTCTATTTTTCCTTATTCTATTTTTCATATAGCAAACTCTGTAGAATTTATTTATTACAACTAAGTGAATTTGGTAAACAAGAAAAAAAGGTAACGGATCGCCAATCGTTTTGTTGCTTTTTTCTTTATCTTTTCCTTATCTTTTCTCTCAAAACGAAACTCACTTCAGAATTTTAATACACTTTGCTTAAGCGAATATCTTTTGCACAATGGGCCGTGTATGCTTTATCTTTATATTCTTTCGTTTTTTAAAACGCTTGTAAAATTTATTTTATAATGTTTTATAATTTATATAGAAATTGCTTTTCACCTTTTTTCGTTTTATTAAAAAAAGAACCTTTTCTCACTTCTTTTTAAATTATAATTACATACCTGTATATGCTGATTTTTACTTATTTGGGGTTGGATGGCTGAAGATAAAATTAAATGCTGGGGGTTAAACACACTGTATTTTATCTAAAAAATCCGTGAATCCGTGTAATCCGTGTATCCGTGGAATCCGGTTCGAAGGACCAGCAAATGTTGGGGTGGATGAGGGTTCCTCAGGAATTCGAGCACCAGGAGGAAAAAATATTATTTTTAAATAATAAAGAGAAAAAAATAGAGGTTAATAAGAAATAACTTTATTAATACTTCATGTGGGGGTAATTACTCTGCTTGATGGTTCTCGAGTGACTGACTAACAATAAGCAATAATAAGCATATGTATTTACATTTTGAGTTAGAACATAATAAACAGTAATAATTTCAGAGAGAGATGTTCTTCGTTAAGCCATCTCTGCTAAGTATAACATAGTAAACAATAATAATATCGGTGAGAGAGGTCCTTCGTTAAGACATCTCTTCAAAGTATAAGAGATGTTCTTCGTCAAAAACAACCATGAGGGACAAAAGTAATGGGTCACATGAACACCAGCCATCTGTATTAAATCATGATTGAAGTCTTTTCAGAGAGATAAGGAATTATATGCAGTCTCTAACAGTATCTTGAGTTGATACTCCTTTGCTCCAGTGAAAGATATCCAAACCAAAAAAAAACCCAATGCCATTAGAAATAAAATTACGCTACCGATAGCATTAAGAAGCTTCTAGGTCATGCAGAAACAATCTGAATGTGAGAAACTAGATTGTAATTATAACTGATGGATTGTAATGACTAATTAGGTAAGTAAGCAAGCAAGTTAACCATGAAGCTGCGTTCTAGCAAAAGGGTTAATTAAATATAAATTACAACAACTTCACTGCAGAAGGAAATCGATTGCAATTAAACGTTCACAAATGATACTCAAACTTTCGTTTACTTTTGGAAACATAGAAGTGTACAATTCGAATTAATTTCTTTTGTGTTCATGGTATACATATGGAAGAACAAAAAAAGGCTGTATTTCGACAAAATTAATTAATTTTAACACATCATTTACAAAAATAATATGTTTGAAAAGAATTCCTTATGAAAAAAAAAATTATTTGGAAGCTTTGCATCACAAACGCACGAAGACAAAGTTAAATTTTTATGCTGTTTGTCAGTTCTGTTTGCATTCATTATTCCTCCTTTTTCCTGTCGGTTGCTGTCTCCATGTTTTTTAAACGATGTCATCAGTTAAAATGCATTTTTTTCATACATTGTGACTGAATATACTCGGGAATAGGAAAGGGGTTGAAGAAGTAGCGCGTGGAGTAGGTATTTAAAAATTTTTATTATTTTTTTGTATTATTTTTAATTTTTTCAATTAATTTCTTTTCTTTTTATTACTCTTTACTTTGACTGAAGGAAAATTATTCAAGTTAGTCTAAGTGCGTGCATATTTAACAAAATTCTAGCAGAGTAAAGTAATGTTATGACTTTTTTTAAGGATTCTTACAATTTCGTTGTAATTCTGTTTTTGTTTTTTTCTTTTTTCATTTTATTTTTTACTTAATAAGGATTAACAATTTTCTTGTTATTTTGTCGCATTTAAGTTTTCACTGTAACTATAGCAGCTACAACAAGCAGTTGATGTTGTTCATAGTTAGTGTTTTTCTTGGATTTTCCTTAATGTTGTTGTTGTTTTTCTTATATTTTTCACTTTTAAGTAGCAAACAGCAGTTACAATATTCACTATACAGGAGCTTAACTTAAAAGAAAAACAGAAAAAAACAGAAACAAGAAAAATGTAGGAAAACATCGTATAATAAAAAGTTTTTCTTGTCGCTTTCATTTCTCGTGCGGTATTAAACAAGTTGTGCATTTCTTCTTATTTTATTATCGCTCCTATTCACAATGTTTTCATTACTTGTTACTCTTCTGTGTCGAGATTAAAACAGTATTCAATACAAAAAAATGTGTTAAAAAATATTTCTTAACAGCATATTTCAGTTAATTTTTTTCTTCCTTTCTTTTTGTATGCCGAACAGAAAAAAACCAATTTCAAAAAATTTTTAAACATGTTTTTATGTTAAACACAACTTCATTTTACAAATTTATTAAAAACATTTTGTGTAACAAAAATACACTCAAACATATAACGAAATATTTTTTATGGAAGGACGCCTTTCAGTCAGAGAAGCCATGGCAAGTATTTCAATAATACATAATTGGCCATTACAACCCTTCAGTCAGGATTACGGTCTACCTTCTCACACCGCTCATGTTGTGTGTGTTAATTTTATACATGAGTGGTGGGACCTACAGTTTAAAGTCGACTCTGAACGAGATTTTTGAGACAAGTCTGATTAGAGGAAGTCGCCGAAAAAAAAATTTTTTCTTATTTTGTTTTTTTGAAGATTTCTGACTTGGGATTTGAACCGTGGCCTTACGTCTCATAAGCCAACACACATCTATTTAACGAGTAAAAATGATCCGATATAAGTTTCTGGCCATGTTACCTTTCTCTGTATTTATACAGTTTATTATTTTTGCGTCTGGCAAGTCTAGAACAGTACTGTTGATTTGTTATTGTATTTTTTTTCCGACTTTTGTAGACTTCCTATGTAGTTTGTACTAGCTTTAAAATAATAATTTTTTGATCCAAACTGTAACTGTGTTACAATATTATTGAATTTGCCTTTAATTTGGTCCTACTGTAAGCTTCCTGAAGGTGCGCTTGAAATACAGAACTTTTACTTCACTGAACAACAGATTTAGAGTCCAGAAAGTGTAATTAATTAATAAAAGTGAAAAGTCGTGGTCTAGTAGGTAGTGTGTTGGCTTATTAGACGTAAGGCTCGAGTTCAAAAACCAGGTAAGCCATCAAAAAGGAAAATATGAAAAAATATTTCTTCTTTCTATTTGTTATACCGACGCCTCCATTCTATAACGTTCTAAGTGTAGTTAGAACTAACTTAAATACTGTCAAAATTGTAATAAGATGCGCAGATCCGTTCCGAAGTTATAGGGAAAAATCTACTTAGCATATACATATAGTCGTATGTCGCGTGAAAACTTTGAGAGCTCATAACTCAAAACACACTTTTTCGGCTTAGAATGTTATAGAACGGAGGCGTCGATATATTCTCCTTAAAAAAATAACATTTGATTAAGAAGAGGCTGATGAACTAATACTGTCGTAGTATTCTTTTTTGTGAAAGTTTTTGCAATCCGTTTTCTTTTCACATTTTTCAAATCAAAACAACACTCGAAATAAAGAAATATTTGTTCATATGTACGCACATAATAAATTATTTGTATTTCTTTTGTAGAAGCTGGTATAGTATATTGGAATCGTTCTTAATTCATTTGAGGAATTGACTGTTTCCTTTTGCAAACGACAGGACTTGATTTGTTTGTCTCAAAATCTGTAACTATTTCCGCACAACATGAGTCAAATGAATTTTTTCATGCGAGCATGTGAAGATAAATTGCAAAATATTTAAGCATTTATAACCAAAGTTTTCTAAAGCTTTCCCCCTTTTGTTGGAAAAATTATTATTTTTTCTTTTTTTTTTAACTTTTCGGTGTCTAATTTGTAGCAAGAAAATTTTCCCTTTTTTATGTAGAATACTTCAAAAAAAATTATAATAATAATAATTTGTTAAATAGTATTTGTTTTTGAAAATATTTCTTTTGTTTTTTATGTTTTTATTACAGTGCCATTTCGTAAAATTACTACGATTTCAGTTTCCTAGTCTGTGATAAACAAACGAAATTATATCTGAAGTTTATTTTATGAGATTTCTTTTGTTATTATTTTATTTGTTGGAAATATTAAAAATAAAGTCCATATAAAAAGAAACGAAAAACTACAATAAAGTCAAATAGTTTTTCCGTTATTTTAAAATAACAACCAGGAAGTTATTAATACAAGTTATGGCTGACGGAAAGAGGAGAGAGAAATTTAAAAATTTACATAAAATTATTGTTCTAGTCACAAAGTTAATGTATACATAAGCAGAAAATGAAAATAAGTGATACGTAAAATAAATAAAGACATTAAAGCTAGTCAAGTCCGACTGTTGTTCCACTTTTTAAATCAAAATTTCTTATCGTAATGCAATAGATCAAGTGGAATTGTCTTCAAACTGCATTCGCTTGATTCTAAGTAATATATTGTTACCTTTTTACCTTTAGTTTGCAAATAAAATAAAAATAACTTTGTGTTTAATTTTAATTAAAATTCTTTATTATTCGCCGAATTCTGTGTGCTACTGTTCATAACTTTATGAATACAACAACAATTGCCTTTTTTCTATTGTTGTTCCTCTGTTAATATCCTTTGCATAAACAATAACAATTACTAGACAATTATTCGACAGATCTTTGAAACGGAGATCTTCAAACCACGATTACTCTCTTCAAACGCGCCTCTTCACACAAAACTAACTGAACTTCACTAACTCTCTCACAGGGTAAACAGTTGGATGAATGTTCTTGAAGGCGCCTTCTCAAAATCTCTATAAATGTAAACATCGTTCTATATAAGTATATTCCTTATTGTAGTTTGTGTATTTTGTTTACATTTATTCCTGTGGTGTTGTTTGCGTATGTTTGTTTATATTAAGCAGTACGATTATTTGTAAACAGGTTTGCTTACTGCACCGTTTTGTTTTTGTAGCTTTTGTTTATAATTTTAATGTTAAGAGATGTACAAGCAAAACATTAGTTTCTAGATTTTTCATTTTAGTAACAATATGAATACAGCACTTCATTATGCTCTTCTGAGCTTTGACAGTTGTCACAGTCGGCCATCTTGTTGCAGTATGTCTGTCAAATTAGTTGTCATTTATTCAGTCTGCTTTACAAAATCACTTTGGAAGACCATCATAAAAAACGACATGTGTTCGCTGAACAGGCTCTGGAGCTGTTGGCGAATCATAATTGGTTATAATGCCGGGCCATCCAACAACGACTTCCATATTTGACTTCTTGTTGGAGCTATATTTTCAAATTAATTGTCAAGTAAGCAAATAATAAACTGTTTATATACAAATAGGCAACTGGTCCCAATTTTCATTGGAAAATCACTTCAAAGTTAAGGCTTACATCTAAAGAAATGGGTACGTGAACAAACAAAATTGTTGAAGGATGCATACCGAAAGATTAGCTGTATGGTGGCCAGGCCGTCACTGTTAATAACGAGCACTATAGGTGGCTAATTAACAACTTTTTTTGCCGGAATTGGATGATCTAATTACTAACGTTACGTGGTTTCAAGAAGACAGCGACAAGTGCTATACATCTTATGTCACATTGGATATTTTGCAAGAGCGATTCGTGGGCATGGTCATCCCACGTGGAGGTGATGCGAACTGAATAAATGTTTTCAATATTGTAACATTGCACCTACGACCTAGTTTCTTACACCACTTATGTTGTGTGTGTTAATTTTATATATGAATGCTGAGACCTACAGCAGGTTTTTGAGAAACTTTTCATGGCAATTTTATTTACTTAGAGTTTTATCAGAAATCTGCTTCATATTTCGCATAGTTGGAGATGTTTGACCTGGGGCTTGTACCGAGGTCTTCACTTCTAATAGGACAACACACTACCTACTAGACTACGGCGACTAGCTACTAAAGGGTTGTAATAACAAGTTATGTAAAAGCAATTTATAAAAAAAAGTATCTAGGGCAGCAGTTTGTTAAAGTGTCGCTATTAACCCCATGAACACAACATTGCTCACCTGTGAGAGGTAGCGTGTACAACAAAACAATAAAACAATATTATTTTTACTTAATTTCTTGACATACTAAAAAAAATAATAAAAATAATAATGTACGTTTATTTTATAAAATAACAAAGAAAATGTTTTTAGTTCGTGTGTTTAATTTATTGTGGTACATAATTTAAACAAATTAGTTTTTGTGTGCTCTATTGTGATAATTATTGACTAATTTTAGATCATTGAAAACTGGAACACAAGTATGAAGATCTTCTAGCTTACATAGTTCATTTCACGAACTATTACACATTTATTTCAGAAGTTGGTTATTGTCTTACGCTTGGATTCCTGAATCCCCTTTGTGTCTATTTTCTTAATCTCTCTATTAATTTTAGTTGTAAGTCAGTCGGGCTTTATTGGTTTGTACCCCTTCCTGTAGATATTTTCAAATTCAGCCAAAAAGGTTTCTACCGGCCTTAGTCGTGGGACGTTTTTCGGTGGATTTTGCTCTTTAGGTACAGTAGACTGTGTAGTTCTAGCATAATGCGACAACGCCAAAATCCAGCTAGAATATGATTTTATCAGCTTTTATTAATCGATAATTATCTTAAGTACAGTAAAACATTTGTTTATATAAACTTGAGCGTTAACAGCTAACCCGGATTTGCTAAATACTGGACTGCCCGTATACCATTCCTCATGCGTTATAAGCCAAGGTATTTATTTTTTGATATATGATTAGCAGTGTTACATTGCACGAATATATATATGGAAATAAGTAGATTTTACAAACAAAAATTCAGTCAGTTTGAGTCGATTGTAGGAGCAATTCACTGTTACGTCTGCGCATTGTTCCTTTTAAAAGAAAAAAGAGCGATTATGCTGCCAGCATATAAACCGCTTCATCGCTAAACACAAGTCTTTGATATCCTGATTTCAAATTGTGCACGAGGACAATTAACAAAGGCCAACAACTTGAGAGGAACCACGAACGACGTTCTTTGCGGTACAGTACGTATATTTATTGGTGTCTTATTGATCGTTTTGAATCGAATTTAATACTAAATCGATCAATTATTTCTCCGATCAGATTTATTTTTTCAGAAAGAAATTCTAATAATTTGGAAGTATTGTCCCCAATTTGGAAGTGTTATTTCGGCATTAAATTGTTGATTATAGTTTGGTAAACCTTAACTAATATAAAATCAACACAGTTTGTAATTCCCTGTGAAGTAAACACCACTTATGTTGTGTGTGTTAACTTTATACATGAGTGGCGGGACCTACAGTTTAAAGTCGATTCCGAACGACAGATTTTTGAGAAACTTTTAATGGCAGGTTTATTTACTCTCAGAGTTTTTGCCAGAAATCTGCTGAGAGGAAGTCGCCGAAGAAATATTTTTTTTTTCATATTTCGTTTTTGATGTCTGACCTCGGATACGAACCCGTCTAATAAGCGAACACGCTACCTATTAGACTATAGCGACTGCAAATAAATTTAAATAACTTTGATGGGTATCAAACCATAGTTATCGATATTTATGGTTTCTAAAATATCCAATAGTTCTTTAGGACTCAAGTTGTTAAACATATATTGGCGTTTGTAGAGGTTGTGAACTGGTAAAACATATTAATGCAATAGTGTCAAGGCTATAGATAGTTATAATCAGAGGGGCTTTAAATATTGTGGTATGGAAATGGTATTTATTTACAATTCGTTTTTCAGAAAAGAAAAAATGAAAACATATTGTTTTTATATGTTTCTTTTTTATTATTTTCTGTTTAAGTCCTGCAGTTATTAAAGGGTAAAATGCTAAATGGTAAACTGAACTCGAATTCAGATAAAGTTAGGGATGGTAGCCATATAAAGATGACCTTATACAACTAAAATATTACTGTTAGCTTACCTGGTAGGAAGAACAAAAATAATAGAAATATATTCCCAATATATAAGGTTAAGTTTAATAAATCCATGTTGCTGTTTTTTTTTACTGGTAATCCATATGAGAATTGAGAATTGTTTTCAAAAAATGCTTAAATTTATTACGATCGTTTATGATATTTAAGATATTTGGTTTTGTTTTGTTTTTTTTTCAATTGTTTTCTATGGATATTATTGAAAACATTTTTGTTGATAAACTTTAATAACATTCAATACGCAAGCCTTTGACTTTATATTCCTTAACATCAATGGATTATATACATACGTATGTATGTGCGTATGTATGTATATACATTGTATAAGTGATTCTATAAACTAGATTTCTAAATGCAAAACAAATTTGTTTTATGAATTTATATGTGATTTTGCTTTTTTATCTCTTTTCCAATTTGCTTTAGATTAACTTTATATGCTGGTCTGGCACATTTTTTGCATACATTTCGATTTCTTTTTTCGTTCGTATATTTCCTTATACATTTTATTCCTTTATTTTTTGCTTTTTTTTCACTGAAAATATGTTTGTTTTATTTAAATCAATTCAACAAACAACAGCTGGAAGTGTGTATTATTTATTTTTATTTTTTTCATTTTTTGTTTTTTCTTTCCGTTTTTTTTTTTTTTTTTGTTGTTGTCTTCAAGACAGTTTGCGAGCACTTAAAATGAATACACAAGTCTTCTGTGTAATAGTTGTTGTAGAGGCGCTGGTGCTGGTAACATTTTAAACACTCGCATACACTTAAACTAGAGTCCTTAACCCATTCAGGCACACACTAGCACTACTTTAGCAATAGCAAATCAAGATAAATTGTGTTTATAGTGACACCAAAAACAATTTATGTATAGTTTTAAGCAAAATTTTTCTGCTTTTTTTTAGTTAAAGCTTTAAATTTTTCTTTTAAGTTTTAAATTTAATTTTTTTTTAACGATTTATTAATCCTCTTTAATTATATATATATAATTTTATTCTATTTATTTTAATTATTATTTATTATATTAATTATTATTATTTAATGACATTTATTTCAAAGTTTTGTTTTTTCCGCCTTTATGTTGTCTACAGTTCACCGGTAAATTTTCAACTAAACCCTATTCCTGTTAGAGGATTACAGTTTACGCCAGTGCCTTTCACATCTGTTTCATTTGTTTTCTTTTTTTTTCCTTTCTTACAGTATTTTCTCATCGTTTTTTGTTTCATATTTAACTTGTTGTTGTGACTGTTAAAATAAAGGATGCTGTAGAAATTTTCTTTCACATCCATATACATTTGCATTCGTGTGTGTGTGTAAATGCCTAAGTGTACGTGTGTATGTGTTGATATGCATGCGTATATTTAACTTTTAGAAAAGTGTGTCAATGCAAAATGCCATAGTAAATGAACATTTTTCAAACATTTCTGCAAAGTTGCTATTGTTGTTATCTGTTCTCTACATTTTAGGAGAATATTTCCTTTTAACATTAAAAGAGTGTTCTTATAGCATTGCAAACATACGAAGAGAAAGTTTAAAAATAAAGTGTTAATAAATTATAATCGGTATATGGAGACGCAACTTTTTTGTTTCAGGAAATAAAAAAAAAAAAAATTGGATAAAATCACTCCAGAAATTATGAAAAATATGTTGTGACAATAACATACTGTGAGGAACAAAATAAAGTAGACAATGGTATTGGTTTCTGCGGAAACCTGCGGGGTGGCCATACTTCTTTAAAAGCAATTAATGTAATCAACATCCATTGCTGTGATCAAAGTTGAAAATGGTGGCGTACTAAATATCCCAGAAGAGTCTGTTTTTTCAATGATGCATTAGAACCATATCTGCATTTATAGCACACTCTTTCGAAATCTTTGGTACTTCTTAACCCCAGACGGGCGGGACATATCTAAGAAGTCACCGGAGTGAAAACAGCTTTAAAGGCTCAAAAAATGGTAAAGCTGCTGGTCCAGACGGTATTTCGGCGGAACTGTTGCGCTTCTATAATTGCCGAAGCAATCATGCCTACTATTAGAGAAGCTTGGCTAACAAATGTTATACCCACTGAATGGAAAAACGGAGTGGTAACAACGATCCCAAAGAAAGGCGATCACAGGCAATGCAAGAACTGAAGGCTGCATTAACAAATTAATTGCGAATCTCATCCTGCAACGCCTAGCTCCAATTCTTAAGTCAGTTCTTCACAAAGAGCAAGCGTGTTTTCGACCAGTTCGCTCATGCTCGCATCATATAAATACTGTTCACATAACAATTGAACAATCAGTAGAATGCAATTCGCATCTTTTTTATAGATTTAGAGAGGGCGTTTGACACAGTTTCATGCAGGTCCATATGGTCCGCTCTAATTAGTAAAGGTGTTCCTTACAGCTTTGCCACTATCAAAAAAATTTTGTAACCAAAATTAAAATAAAAAATAACCAAATAAGGAATAAAATAACCAAAAATTTTTTTTTATATAAATGTATTTGTTTTTAAAGTTAAGGTTTTAAAGTTCTTTTTTTATGGCTTATACCGCCATTAAAAGTCACTTGTATTTTTGGGTAACCCAAAGTTGATAATTCGTTAATAAGTAGTAATCGATGCAGGGTTGCAAAAATGTGTAGTTCTACATACAAAGTTCATATATAAAAAATATGTAATCAGATGTTTAACTTACAACACCCTGTTGAGTTTGTACTTTTGTACTATTATAACGCACTTTTACTGTACTATCAATTGAACGTTATAAAGAAATAAAACGCTTTCCTAACGATTGCAAAGTTTATAATGCAAATTTTCAAATAAAATTAAAGAAGTGATTGCTGTATTAACGATAATAAAACAAAAATAACCAAAATGATGAAAAAATACACATTTACACATTAAAAAAAAAATAACCAAATTTGGTTAAAAATAACCAAAACGGCAACGCTGATTCCTTAGTAGATAGTAAATTTAATCAAAGGGCTATACAATAACGCTGAGTGCTCGGTCCGCTTTAATGGCAAAGAAAGTTTCCCACATACAACTGTTAAAGGCGTCAGGAAAGGATTTATCCTACCGCCAACACTATTCCTCTTTTTGCTGGGCTTGGCTTTAGAAGCAACTAACCGAGAAGCGTCATACGGTATTCACTAGACAATTAATAGCTTCCTCGGAGATATAAACTAGGCCGATGATATATGCTTACTGGCTCATATAAACTGGCAACGAATAAACTAACTTTGTATAAGCGGATTCCAGAAGGCCCTAGTTACTACAATTCATTTTTATAATTTGACAATCTTAGGATGCTTAGGAGTTCGATAGAACAATCAATAATTCTTAGTATTGGCAGTGTCTGAAATCACCGTAGTCTAGTGTAGGTAACAACAACTCGAATCAATAACAAAAAAAACTGACTCTATGATTTCTTATTCCCCTCTACGATCACAATTCCAACTGCCACAACTAATGTGTTATAACATAAGAATAGTTTATAAAATGCTTCATTAAATACTACAATTCCAGAGTTAAAAATTGTTTAAAGCTCTTCTCAATCGCAGTCAAGCTCAAATGTCAGATGAAATAATCTTCAATAAATTTCCTTCAAATAAAGTGAAATACAACTGAACTGAAGAGATTGTTTTCACATTTCATTTCCTTATAGCGTTTTAAATTTTCTTATTTTTTTCTTTTCCTTTCTTTTCTTTATTCTTCAATAAAACCATATTTTAGAGAAAAATTATAAAAAAAACCCCGATTACTTTAGAAGTATGGAAGAATATGTTATGTACGTATGGTATGTGAAATAGTTCAAACTGCATTGATTTCGAAATAAAGCGATGGAAATTGCTTTAACGCTCACTCAATAGAAATCCTTAAAGATTTAGACGGAGGTTTAACATAAAAGTGAACGAAAATAAAAGAAGAAAATTATTGCGGGTATCTACTATGCAAACGCATACTGAATGTGCTTATAATGGATAGTTTTTTTTTTATATACTTTTCCGAAATTTACATTCAGCGACGTCGAATTACTTTTTCTATACTAAATATACAGACATACATAATTGGCCATCACAACCCTTCAGTCAGGATTACGGCCTAGCTTCTCATACCACTCATGTTGTGTGCCTTAATTTTATACGTGCGTTGCGGGGCCTACAGTTTAACGTCGACTCCGAACGACAGATTTTTGAGAAACTTTTTCATGGCAGGTTTTTATTTACTCTCAGAGTTTTTGCTAGACATCCGCTGAGAGGAAGTCGCCAAAGAAATATTTTTTCCATATTTTGTTTTGATGTCTGACCTGGGGTTTGAATCATGGCCTTACGTCTAATAAGCCATCACACTACCTACCAGACTACGGCAGCTTCAATCAACGGTAAATATTGAGTAAAATTAGAGTCAGGTCGCGATGGACAAATCTCTACCTATGTCTCCTTAGGAACTAGACACCTGAACCTGAACACCAACTAGAAATCTGAAAGTTTCTATTTATTTTAAATATATTAGTAGTTCAAAAATTTGATTAAAACTGGGACTAATTTTCTCAATGGATTTATGTTATTATGACAATTCTCCTTCTAATATATGATCCCAGCTCTCACTGGATGGATGGCCTACAGTTTAACGTCGACTCCGAACGACAGATTTTTGAGAAACTTTTTCATGGCATTTTATTTACTCTGTTAGTTAAAGCAAAGAAAATAAAGTATATTTTTATTCTTTGGTTAAAGTTAAAGAGATACTAATTGAAAAAGTACTTTCTTGAAAGAAATAAAAATACGAGCATTCGCCATCAAATAGAATTTCCAAAGAAATTATGTAACAAAATATATGAATATATGTATGTGTGAGTGTACAATTATGTAAAGATTTCAATTCACAATAAAATACTTGTGCCCCATACAATAGTTTTTGAAAAATTCTTGATGTTGCCCTATAAACTTCTCACATAAGTTAATAGTAACTTTACATTCGAAGTGTACTGACGTGTACGACTGTACGCAAATAAAAATGAGTAGAAGAGATTTGCTAATCAAACGTGAAATTGAAAGATTTATTTGAAGAGGAAAGAAAAAAGAGAACGCAAAAATTCATCAAGAAATCAAATCAAAAAGAATTCTGTTATTTTCATAAGTAAAGATAGAATATGTGCTGTAAGTATTTAAGAAATCAAAAATGATTTCATTTCATATTTTTCATTCATTTATATTTATTTTATTTACAAGAAAGGCTTAATAATACTTACTCCATTTAATTTTATATTCTATACTACTGTAGATCAGAGATCAGCAATGAGTATTCAAAAAGATAAGTAGATTTGAAACATACTCATAATTTCTTATACTTATACGCATTCATACTTATTTTAATATCATACTCATACTACTTATAATCAAAGTTTGCAGTGATCATCGTATTCATAATTAACAATATGCATGATGTTGTTGATTTCGGCTCTCCATGACTCAACATTTACAAGAATCACAAAATAAGTGTGATTCGCGTACGAACACTACAATACTCACTAGAAGGTTGTGTGTTTGATTTGTTTGCTGTCTTTGTTTTTTATTTCTTCTTTTTTTGTAAATGCAACGACAACTGAGACTGTAAATTTTGATGAATGATTTGAATCACTCGAATCATTTATGAGTATTATAAGTATTTGTCTCTGTTATGACTCTGAATGAGTAAGCGTATGAATCAAACATATTTCGAATGTTATGAGTTTGATGTCAACGTTGTACTCATACTCATTGCAACCTGCACTTATAAATCAATGTTGTAGTGAGTACGAATGAATTAGAGTAGTTGAATTTCAATACTGTTGGCTCACTTGTACTCAAAATTTCATGAGTACTTATGAGTAGCGAAAAAACGATTCATTGCTAATCTCTGCTGTAGATAATAGGAGAATAGTACTCGGTTGTTGCACTTGACATTAGGAACGCTATTATTTTTGTGAAACAGAGGCAGATTATGAGAGCCCTTTTCAATATGGCTACGCCGCCATACTTAATGGAGGTTTTAAGCGATTATTATATTACATTAGGGAAATATATTTGATGGAATGTATAGCGCCGCGGACTTTTCGCAGGGCTTTGTACTTGGGCCATTACTATGGGACATTATGTACGATGAGGTACTTCAACTACAATTACCAAACGGGACCACAGTTGTAGGTTTTGCGGGCGACATTACCATTGTCTCAGTCGCTAAGATGGTAAATTTTAATTTTCCTTTTCTATTACAGAAATTTGTTATGTTTATAAAGGCGATGCTCTAATTAGAATTTTGATAATTGTAATGTTAAATATACATAACATAATTGACCATTACAACCCTTTAGTCAGGATTACGGCCTAGCTTCTCACATATTAAATATACTCACCAAAAAGTTTATCAAACAATGGAAAAAATTGAGTTAGATGTTGCTAGGGAACGTCCTATGTACTGTGTTGGATGTAAAAAAGTTATGGTAGAATAGAATTAAATTTTGCTTGTGAATATAATAAAGTCTGAACTTTAAAAAGTTAGAGTAATCGTATTTCTTTTATGTTTCCTAGGCCTGATATATTTCATTCGCCATAATTAAACAAATATAAACTCATTTGTCTGTGCATATATTATATTTCCGCATTTCAAAAAGAAAAAAAAAAATTGAGTTTATAACTGCCACAGTATTTAATATGCTGATATGACAGTGACACATCACTCACGCAATCACATTGAAGTTGAAAAAAAACCTTAAAGTTCATCAAACAAAAGAGTCTTTAATTTTAAATAAAAATAATGAAAAATGTTTTTTCATTAACTCGATTCAATGGTTATTACAGCATCAGTTTTCTTTCACGCTGATCAATATGAGTTGTTTTTCATATCACATTGTATGGTCTGGTATGGTATGGTATGTATTGGTATTGGTATGTGAGAATGCTTCAACGCGAATGATTATTAATGGTGGCATATTTTGTAAAAACGCATGTCATTAAAATAACCACAACAAATGCTGGTGTCAAATTTATCACACATTATTATAGTGAATGTATGTATTTAAATACATATAAATTATATGTATTTATAAACTCCAATAAAATATTTCTAATTTTTTAAATGCTGTTTTTTTAATCAAGTGATTATTTACGTAAGGAAACACTCGATAAAAATGATTAATTCAATTGGAAATTCAAGAGATCTAGAAGCCCTGCTGAAAGTCACACTAAAGTGCAGTGGAGCACTACATAAAGACTAATGGCCTCTAAACTAATACCAATTTAAAATACGATCAACGCAAGTCCCAGAGAAGAGAAAAAGCAGCAGGGATCTTCCCTTTCTATCATGAGAAACTATTGGAAAGACATGCAGTAGACCGAAAGTGTATAGTAAATTAAATTGGCTTTGTAAGTTCTTCACAAGCCAATTTAAGTTGGTTTGCTTGACATTATATAACGAGTTCTTCATTTAAAGCTTCCAATTTTGATATGAATAAACCAAAGTTTCTCTGAGACAGTGTTGAAAAATTCAGTACATACTTGTGTACTTTTTTCAGAATTTTCAGTACTTTTTTATTATTACATATTTTATATCTTGCACTTTTCAACTCTTAATGCATTAGCAACATGTTCAACGTAATGCTAATAGTAGAATTAAGCTTTAGCCCCGCTTAGCCAAACGTACACGGAACGTACATTCGTAAGTACGTTCAATCGACGTTTGACTAAACGGGGCTTTTACCTTTTGTTACGGTCCGAATCAGCTATGATAAATTCATCCCAGAGATCAGCAATGAATCGTTTTTTCGCTACTCATAAGTACTCGTGAAATTTTGAGTACGAGTGAGCCAACAGTAATGAAATTCAACTACTCTGATTCATTCGTACTCACTACAACATTGATTTATAAGTACAGGTTGAAATGAGTATGAGTACAACATTGACATCAAACTCATAACATTCGAAATATGTTTGATTCATACGCCTACACATTCAGATTCATAAATTTGGAAAAATGCTTATAATACTCATAAATGGTTCAAGTGATTCGAGTGATTCGAATCATTTATCAAAATTTACAGTCTAAGTTGTTGTTGCATTTCCAAAAAAAGAAGAAAGAAAAAGACAAAGACTGGAAGCAATGCTAACATACATAACCTTCTAGTGAGTATTGTAGTGTTCGTACACGAATCACAAAATAAGTATGATTCGTGTAAATGTTGAGCAAAGGAGAGTCGAAATCTACAACATCATTCGTATTGTTAAATGTGAGTATGATGAGTACTTCAAACTTTGAATATGAGTAGTATGAGTATGATATTAAAATAAGTATGAATGTGTATAAGTATCAGAAATTATGAGTGTGATTCGAATCTAATCATATTTTTGAATACTCATTGGTGATCTCTGATTCATATCTTAATTTTCGTGAAATAATGGGAACTGAATTAAATTCCTCAAATAACTTTAACTGAATAGAAATAGATAAAACCCCACTTTATGGGCCTAATAATGCTTAACCGTTCGCTGCTCATCTATGGCTTTCATGAATTTAAATTTCGCTTTTATAACTGCACGTATGTATGTATGTTTGTATAACATAAGCGACAGTATTTAAAAGCCATAAAGTTTTACAAATAATTTTCTTTTTGGGTTTATGGTCTGTGTTGGAGACACTGGGATTTATTATGTATATGTTATGCTGCTATTTTTATTGTTTCTGTTTATTAAATTTTATTAGTAAATTTTTTATTGGTTTTAAAAATCAATAAACAAAAGCAATTTTTGCTTTTTTTTCCTCTCTAATAACAACATCATTTTTTTTTATTATTACACATTTTATTATAACGTAACACTAGTTTTTATGCAAATGACAGGCACAGTTTTCTATTAGAATATTGGTATACAATTTTTTATTATTTCTTTTTTTTTTATCAATTTAGCTAACAAAAAAATTAATTATATTAGAGAAACCGTATAAAAAAATCGATAACATTTTCAATATGCATGAACGTGTGTTGTTAGAACAATATATTATTTAATTGAATTCAATTAACTAAAAAATCTACGTTTTGTATGTATATTTATTTAATAAACGTATTTAAATTGAAAAATAATAATGCAATATTGAAATTGTTGTCAGTTAGATTGTATAGATTATGAAATTTAGAAAATGGAAAAAAGGAATCTTTTTTATTCAAATGATTTAATTTTTGGCATTACTTTGCTACTTTAAACAAAAAGCATTGGGGGACAGATGTATAGTTATACATATTTAATTTGTTCCTTTGTTTCTTACTTACTTAATTGGTCATTACAATCCTTAAGTCAATCCATGTTGGAGTAGAGCTAAGCTGGTAGCTAAGTTTACCTGCGACTAGACTGTATCGTTGGCGCGTCGTCTCCTATGGTCACTCCTCTATATTGGAGAGTGATCGTGTGGCCCCACTGAACATCGATTACCTCCCTGTGGAATATTGTTTTGACAGAAGGTTTCACTTCCTGAACCAAAGCAGAGGCGTTTGGACCCCTGACATAATCGTCCCCCAGAACTCCTTGATGTATACACCGATGGTTCTAAGCTCGATGGCACAGTGGGTAGTGGAATCTACTCCAGGAATCTGGAAATGAACAGTTCTCACAGGCTACCGGGTTATTGTAGCGTGTTTCAGGCGGAGGTAGTGGCCATCTACCAGGCTGCCCAATGGATCCTCCTAATCGGTGTCGCTTTCTCCCCCATCTTGATCTTTTCTGACAGTCACACTGCCAAAACATCTCTGTAGAACGTTGTAAATAACTGTCTCGATCTTCTTTATGGGTGTCAGTGTCACACTTTAGCGGGTCCCCGCGCACAGCAATATTCCGGGAAGCTGCCGGATGTCTCTTCAGTCGACTTACCTCAGTCAACCTCGCCATTGCGCGGAAATTCTTTCGAGACGCCAATCTATCCTGGATCAATTAGGAGGCCTGCTCCACCGCTAGGCTCATTTGTCCCTCATTGGATAGAAGGCGCACCAACCAGTTACTTGGACTTGGTCGTAACATCATCTTGATCACAGTGGCTATGCTTACAGGTCACTACAGGTACAGGTTTCAATGAGTATGCGGACAAAGTTGACATCAAACTCATAACATTCGAAATATGTTTGATTCATAAGCCTACTCATTTAGATCCATAGATTTAGAAAAATATTTATAATACTCATAAATGATTCCGAGTGATTCGAATTATTCATCAAAATTTACAGTCTTAGTTTTTGTTGTATTTACAAAAAAAGAAGAAATAAAAAGACAAAAATAACAAGTAAAGCAACACTCAACATTCTAGTGAGCATGGTAGTGTTCGTAGGCGAATCGTACTTTTTTTGTGATTCTTGTAAATGTTAAGTAAAGAAGAGTCGACATCAACAACATCATGCGTATTGTTAAGTATGAGTACGATGAGTACTTCAAACTTTGAATATGAGTAGTATGAGTATGATATTAAAATAAGTATGAATGCGTATAAGTATCAGAAATTATAAGTATGATTCGAATCTACTCATCTTTTTGAATATTCATTGCTGATCTCTGATACACAGACTCATTTTGTTATTAAGTACGTGTTATGCACAATAAAATTCGTCATTGACAGTCCAAAATGTTGTTGGTTTTTGTTTTCTTTTTTTCATAATTTTATCAAATTGTTTATTGTTTACAAGAAGACAAATATTTATTCAGATGTTAAATATTTATTGATTTTTGAAAGTCCTTTGTGAAACTAATTAATAACTGTAATTATTTCTGTTTAATGTGCTAAATATAAGGGTTATTGGCAATTAAACAAATACTTTTAATTGCTATTATTTGTATTTGTCAATTATTTGTCTAAAAAAGCCTTTTTTTAATTCGAATAATTTATACAATAAATGTCAAAAAGAAAAAGAAAGACAATAAAATGAAATGTAAAAAAAACCCAAATTTGCAAATGTAAATTAAGTTTAGGGAATTAATTTATTATTAGACAATTTTAACAGTGAAAGGTTCTTCTAAACTGCATATGCATAATGTGATCAAGTGCATTAAGAACACTTACAAACACTTACAAGTACTTTGCTTGCTTTAGAAGCGAAAACAAGAGCTAAAATATATGTATAGACATTGCTAATTAGTATGACACGAATATGGACCAGCAAATCGTATAACTATAGCCTTATATTGGTATATACAGTAAGAGTAAAAAGCAACTGTACATTAAAAAAATTTACATTCATAAATTACCGTTATTTTTATTTAAAAATTGTCTGATTGCAAGTTTTTAAAATTGAAAAAAAAAATTATTTAAAAAATTTTGAAACCTTACAAATTTTTTCGGGCATTCTCCTTAGGTGGTAAAAATTAAGTTTGCTGATTGCTAGAATTTTATGCTTAGTATACAATTTCTTTTGACGCTCAGTGTACGTACATACTTATATTGTTTAAAGAAATTTATAATTTGAATTGCCAGTGGTGCTCAACACTGGAGACTGAAGAGACGTCCATTTCAAAATCCATTTAGGTGCTGCTATAAGGGCTTTTAGAATATGCAATGCTTGTTATACCGTAGTATAGTAGGTACTGTGTTGGCTTATTAGATGTGAGGCCATGGTTTAAACCCCAGATCAGACATCTCCAAAGAAAAATTTCTCAAAACTCTGCCGCCCAAAGTCGACATTAAACTGTAGGTTATGCCACTCATGGACAAATTTAACACACATAACATGGTCGGTGTGAGAATCTAGGTTGTAATCCTGATTAAAGAATTATAAAGACCGTAGTCTAGTAGGTAGTGTGTTGGCTTATTAGACCCATGACCGCGGTTCAAGCCCCAGGTCTGAAAAAATTAAAGAATATTTCTTCTGAGAGTAAATAAATTTGCCATGAAAAGTTTCTCAAAAATCTGTTGTTCGGAATCGACTTTAAACTGTAGGTGCTGCCACTCATGTGTAAAATTAACACATACAACATGAGCGGTGTGAGAAGCTAGGCCGTAATCCTGACTCAAGGGTTGTAATAGCCAATTATGTCTGTAAAGACAAATTAAGTAAGTGCGTTAAGTAAGCATTACAAACACTGGGGTTTGCAGTCACACTACGTTGAATTTCACTTCAACGAAAACCAACAACTAAAAGCAATTTTAAAAGACTTGAAACTGACAACAGAGTAAATACCATTGCACACTCTCCATTTCTTTTCAAAACACATAGGAATGGTAGTTTTTCTAACCATCTGCTATATTCATGGCGCTGGTAAAAGAGCAAAGACAACAAAATATTAAATTATGATGACATTTTTCCAAGAAACATCAGCGTTTATTAGTAGCACAGTGTTATTATTTTTTTTTTATATAATAACACAATTTACTCGTAATTAATAAATTTAATGAGCTTTTTCTAGAATATTTCTATACGGACAGCAGGTGTAAAATTAATTGCGAAAGCAAATGACTTCTAAAGAAATAAAATGATAAGCGCACAGCAGATAAATTTGAATTCCTTGAAATTATTTATTTTTTTATTTTCTTTTTCTTTTTGCACGCGTTTTGTTTTTATGAAATGGTCACTGTGTTCACTGTAACGTATACTAGCTAATGGTTTATTACAAAGTAGAATAATCATACGCCCTGAGGTACAAACTTTAACTAAACTATGCAAATGTCTAATGCTAGTCTAAAAGCTACAACTACATTTAAATAGAAAGTAAAAAAGGAAACAAAAACAAAAATATAAAATACTTCTTTTGAAGAAGAAGATGAAGAAATAAATTTAAATGATTTTTATATCAGCTAGACATAATGTTTCTTCGTAGAAGCATTTTATTTTGCAATTTACGGGCTATTGTTATAAGTTCTTTACTAGCAACATACATAAGTAATGATACAAATGCAGAATACAACAGCAAATGTTGTCATAAATAAGCAACTGTAAACTATTTTGCTTATGCAACAAAATAAGGCAATACTAAGGCAGTGACAGTAGTAGTAGTAGCAACAATATTTAACATCATTTTTAAACAGAATGGAAATGACAATAAGGTTCCATAACAAATATGAATTTGATTAGCTTACTTTTTCCAAAAGAACTTGCCATTTTACTCTTTCTTCTTGTTTTGAGTTTCTCTAGAAAAGAGAGAGAAAAAAGAATTAGCAATTGACAATGTGTTAAAAAGGATATCGTACAACAGGATTTACAGTTTCCTGCCAAGTATTGTAAATTCACAAGACTCAGGTTTTTATTGAATTTCATTCTATCCATAGAAGAATAGCGTATCAAAAGCATGTCATTTCAAAATAATATATTTTTTTTTTAAATTTCCTTCTAAGAAATAGGAGGAGTTTGCAAAATTATTTGTATTGATTTATTAGCCAACTTAAGATTTTATACCATGTAAATACCATCTGTAAATATTAAATAGCATTTGTGTGCTTAACAATATATTCTAGAGGAGGTTTAATACCTCGTTTTAGATAAAACTTTTTATGGCCTTTTCTTTAGTTGTTGTTGTTATTGCTTTTTGAAATGAAATCAAGCCTTAATCCTTTACAAGTATTTTTTAACTTTTTGCAATTTTATTGCCATCGTAAAAGTTTTGTCTCCAAAACTTTCTCTTTTTCTCCTTTTTTTAACTTTACTTTATAAGACACTCTATAAATAAAAGTTGATACTTTTGTACAAGTTTTTATAATTCAGAAACGACTCTGATAAGATAAATAAGTAAGAAAATTTCAAAAATTATTTAAAATTATTGCAGACGTGATTTTTTTTTTTTCTTTTTTACTATAAAATAATACAAACAATTAAATTGCGTATCGAAAATGAATAAACTTTCAGGCAAGTTTCTTAAAATTAATTTAAAGATGAACAGTGGCAACATAAAAACGATAAGAATTAAAATAAGCACTCAATGGCTTATTAAAATCAGTTAGATTCAATAGATACATAATGAGATAGTATCGTTAGGGGAGTATGTATTAGCAGAGTACCTCTATATCGATTTAAAATTGTATATGTTAAATGTGAGTCACAGCTATACGTCATGTACTTTAACCAACTTAATTCGACTGGGTGCCCTGCTAGTCTAGTGGATGGTTAGGTTAGGTTAGAGGACGTGTACTTGTCAATTAAGACAAGTACAGTACCCGGAGGTCGAATTGACCCATTGTACAACGTCCTTAAAGAGGAAGGATACGAGAGGAATAGTCTAGTGGATAGTGTGTTAAACTGTTAGTGTGAGGGTCGTGGGTTCGATTCCCATCAGTGACTCTGGTCTGCTACACTACACCGAGCATATTGTCGAAGCTACTCAGCTCGTATATAATTAAATATAATTTGTAATTTTATTCTAATTAATAAATAAATACATAAATAAAATAACTTAATTTGACATTTCTTTGTTTCAGTCTTTACCACACACACAACCAAGGAGAGGGAGGAACACAATTCAGCAGTGCATTAAGATTATTGAAGTGTTGAGTGAAATTGGGCTCTCAAATCAAAATGCACTTCGTAATATGTTTGATCAGCATAATCGATTAAAAGTGTCCATAATCGGGAACACAAAAAACATCTATGCATGTTCGCCCAAAACGTTCTGCGGAAAACATTGCTGTTGTTCGCAACCTCTACTCGCCGTCATGCCCAACAATTGAACATCTCACGAACTTCACTGACGTGAATTTTGAATAAAAATGTGTATTTACATACTTACAAGGTTCAACTGACTTGAGAGCTGAAGCGTACTGAACATTTCAATACGACGAGTGGTTAGTTGAACAGACAGTAGTGAAGTATGACTTCACAAAGAAAATCATCTTCAGTGACAAGGCACACTTTTACCTCAGTGGATTCGTAAATGTAAACGCCGTAGTCTAGTAGGGACTATGTTAGCTTTTTAAAAGAGCAGCCACGGTTCAAACCCTTGGTCATACATCTCCAACAAAACGAAATAAGAAAAAAAAATTTCGTCTGCAACTGCCTCTCAGCAGATTTATTGCAAAAACTCTAAGATTAAATACAATTGCCATGAAAGAGTTTATCAAAACTCTGTAGTTCGGAGTTGAATGTAACATGTAGGTCCCGCTACTCATGTATATAATTAAAACACACCATATAAGTGGAAGCTTGAAGTCGCCGTAGTCTAGTAGGTAGTGTGTTGCCTTATTAGACGCGAAGCCAGGGTTCAAATCCCCGGTCAGACATCAAAACAAAATATGAAAAAATATTTCTTCGGCGTCTTCCTCTTAGCAGATTTCTGGCAAAAACTCTGGGAGTAAATAAAACCTGCCATGCAAAAAGTTTCTCAAAAATCTGTCGTTCGGAGTCGACGTTAAACTGTAGATCCCGCCACTTACTTATGTATAAAATTAACACACAACATAAGTGGTGTAAGAAGCTAGGCCGTAATCCTAACTGAAGGGTTGTAATGGCCAATTATGTATGTAAGTATGTATGTGAGAAGCTAGGTCGTAATCTTGACTGAAGAGTAGTAGTGGCCAATTATTTATGTATGTATACGGATTTGTCGCATTTTGCGAAATTAAAATCCAGGAATGATTGTTGAAAATACATACGTCCACAAGAGTGACTGTTTGATGCGTTTTGACGCTTTGACGTCTTTAACACACAGCTTATGCGGTTCCGGTGTATGCGTAAGTGTAAGGTGAAGTTATGTTTATTAGTGTATTCAAGTTAACTTTATTAAGTTTTAATATGCTCATGGTTTTTCTTTCAGAGTAACTTTGCAATTCCTCCTACTGTGTTATTATTCTACAATAGTCGATGCAACATTCAAGTCCAAATTTATAGTATAAATGTGTCCAATTCGCTTCCATATTTCCGATCATTCCTTGATAACTGGATGCCCATATGTTGCATACTGTGCCATACATGTGGTAATTGTTGATTGCCTTCTTGCATTCAACATCAATCTTAGATTTCTTACATTTGGATGCTGTTACCCTACTTGGTATTTGACTATTCAAACAAATCGTTTTGAATTCTTGAATTATACTAACCTACATCAATGAACTTTTAATAGATGAACTAAAAACCATACATATGTATAAAAAATATTGATTATACTTCATTGCCACGATTAAAGAAATCAATTCTCATGGTCGTAATCATTACAACACAAAAGGTTTTGTTTCACCTGAATTCCAATGTCTAGACGAAATTTTTAATAAACGTACCATAATAAGCATCCCACGCTAACTGCACTCCGAAGCATAAAAGGCAGGCAACAAATCAAGGTGGGCAAATGTTTATGAATTCCTATATTTTACTGGAAGTTAAGTGACTTCTGTATTTAGTCAGTCATGACAAATCTCCATCTATTCATACATTTTTTGCGTATTAGCTATAAAAGTTACAACATCAATGATTAGGGTGGAGAAAACAGTCAATTAATTTATGATTCTTTATTTTAAAGGAATTTTTTGCAAGAAGAAAATAAATAACTAAAGACAAATTTGTATCTAATAATCCCTTTTTGACTAGGTTTCTTATGTATTTTTTTTTATTATTTTTACAAAATTTTTTAAGTCCTTTTCATATGTACAAAATTTATATGTTGAGTGTATATTTAATTCGACTAAAACTAGTTCTAAAAAAACTTTCATACTTTCTCTTATGAAACATTCTTATTTTCCATTTCAAACTTTTTTAGGCACACGGCTACGTAATAGTGTTACTATTTAATGTGTGTGCATGACATTTGAGGGAAAATCTTTTCAAAAAGAAAAGAAAACAAAATCCTTAAAGTCTGTCTGTACGATTGTTGTTGTTGTTTTTCATTTGCCAATCTATGTGTTTGTCTCGTTTATGTATCATTGAAGTTTATCAAGTTATGCAACAACATATTGTTTCTTAGTTGTTACATGTTTTGACACATTTGATAATCTGCTCTTATGGAAAGTTGAAACTTTTCCTTACAATATGGTTAAATAACTAACACACACAGAAAGACATAAAGAGAGAGATCGAGAGATAGAGAGAGAAAGTACTGTTGAAACATCTTACGGCTAGTAAGTAAGTCCTGTACTACTACTACTACTACACAGTACATGAACTTGGGCAATTTTGTGATCTTTAATAAATAGTTTCATTTAAAGAACTTGAAAGTAAAATCGAAACTAAATAAATTTTAAATTGTTTGTACATTTGACCTAAGACTAATGTTTGTTCAACAGACCACACACTTACATATGTTAACTTGTGGGTTTTTGTACAAATACTTTCAAAAAGTTTTCCGCCAACTGCATTGATTCTCGTATTTTGTGTTGTGTTGTTGTTTTTTTTCTGTATTTTTATCCTGATTGAGTTGAATGCTCACGGGTTTCATTAACACCAATTGGTTAGCTACAAAAAACGAGATAACAGTTTCGCATGTGGTTTTAGTCTATGAAGGAAAGGAAATACAATTTCCTTAACCAAATCCAAATTAAGCTCATGCTTGCGCATATAAAGGCAAACACATTTGTTTGTTTGTTTGAATACGATTTCACAGTAAAGTGAATCGGATTTTTTTCCAATCTTTCAAATAGAAACTCGTCCATGATATGTATGTAAAATGAACACTTTTAGCGAATGTACAATTAAATTTGTTTAAATATTTCTTGGCATTGCTTTCCGTTAAATTCAATTATTTTGTTATCAAAAAACAAAAACAAAAAAAAAAAAAGATTAGACAAACTGTACAGTAGGGTTAGATACTTGATAAATTTATATCTTAAATCATATGAATTTCCAAAAAAACACGGATATTTTAAATTGGAATTGAATAACATATGTCCAGGGTATTGTATGGAAGCATCTTCAATTATAAGACACATTTTATAATGAATTCAGTTAATTTAATAACAATACTGAATAGAAACCTTGCTAACTAAATAGCTTTGAGTATATTGAAGACCACGCTGAAATACTGACTGAGCAGAGAAAATCGCAAAGATACTCTGGCGAGATGCTGATGAGAGGAAATCCATGGTTATATTAAGACTAAGCCTGAAACACATAGTTGTGGGGGCATGGCATAAACACGCCATGAAAAGTTCCTCACAAAATCTGTCGTTCGAAGTCGACTTTAAACTGTAGGTCCCGCCATTCATGTATAGAATTACAACACACAACATAAGTGGTGTGAAAAGCTAGGTCGTAATCCTGACTGAAGGGATGTAATGACCAATTATGTGTGTATGTATTAGATGGGTTCGTATCAAAAAAAAAAAAATAAAAAATTTTTTTGTTCATCCTGAAATGAATCTCATCATTAAAGAGGGCAATCCTTTTGATAAATTTCTTGTTATTTGTAAGTTGTTGTTGAATACTATACTCTTCTTTGGTAAATTGGCAAAATAGACTGAATTCCCATTCTCCCTTTCGTACTTCCTCTCCTTTTTCCTATCCCCTTCCATTTTAAGGACGTTCCGTACAATGGGTCAATTCGACTTCCGGGTACTGTACTTGTCTCAACTGACAAGTACACCTCCTCTAACCTAAACCTAAACTGTCAAAGTTCGCTGTTGGAAGGCACAGTATATTCCTACCGTTTGCATGCCAATAGTTTTCTGTGAACATGGAATTTTATTTATTATTGAATTGGATTTTTGAGTTCTTTGCCTATTTGTATTTGAAAAAAATTTAATGGCATTTTATTCAATTTGAATAATAATGCCTTAAATATTTTCTGAGAATTTGTTTCGGTACAGCCCATCCAAAACCAGTCGATATTAATATTTTGCTATCATACATGAATTATTTTTCAAATGAATTTTAAATTTCTTGTAAGTATATATGATATATTATTTATTAAAAAACAACCCTTAAACATATTAAATTGAATTTAAAAATAATTTATTCGGAATTTATAATAAGTCTCGATGTAAATCTGACATTTGCTCAATTATATTGACAATTAAAGTCTATTTTTAAACATAATTATTGAATCATAAAAGACCACACAATTCTTACATTATTTTATGACATTTAATGATTCTGAATGAAAAGTGATTGAATTAAATTCGATAAAGATCATATTGTATACACATGTCTTAGGCTGAGCTTGATTATCTCATAAAATAAAAATTTTTATATTTTATATGTGAAATTTATATCCTTTTATCGCCTGAAATATATTTGCATGGCACAATTAATATGATTTTATTTGAAATCTTTAACAAATTGTTTGAATTTTATGAGGCATACATATTATGTATGTATATGTTTTATACAATATTTTTAAATGATTATGTCACAAAATGTCATTTTACAAAACATTTAACCCAAAAGAAAATATTTCATTCCTACAATACTATACACACAAAAACGTAACATAATTCTCAGTTTTTGACCCTCTACACATTCGATATCTTTGATATATAATGTGTAGTAAGACTTTAAGTGTTCATGCAGAAATGTATCTTGTATGTATGTATGGTATGTAGAGATATAATACGTACGTATGTATTTTGGTAAAACAACCATAATGTATTCATCAGTATAAAGATAAAAGTTGAAAATAAAGATTTGTTTTTGCATCTGTCTCTTGATGTTTATCACAAGTAGCATCACGTATTGCTTTAGCTACACTGGCTAACAAAACTTAACAAATAATAATGATTCGATTATGATGATTAGACAATCGTTTTCCTTTATCTCATGCCATATAAATAACAACACCTTAGGTTTTGTTTGTCACAGTTCATGTCTTTTAATATGGCCATTTTTGGTTGGTAAGCTAAGGACTTCAACTCCATTGAAACTTAAGAAAATCCATTAAATACAGTCAACTGGAAATATACATATACACTATAATATACATACATACATACATACATACCTATGGACATTAACATTACCCAAATTTGCTTTAGATTGTATTTATAAAACACATTGTATTGCCATCAGTTGATAAGAAGCTGTTTTTGAATGGGTGCCAGCCAGTGTTAATGTCGGTTGTCGGTGCCATTACGTTGGTGAAAAGGTCGAAAGTGTGTTGATATTTTAAAATAAATAAATTTACGTTTAAATGTTTATTAGTATTTTGGCCAAATTGTTCTCGCTTGATGTTTATTGTTTCTGCATGATGGATTTTATTTGTTAAACTTTAATGATTATTAGAAAATTTGTGTTTTTTTTTATTGATTTTTTCCTCTCCAAACAGCAGGGGGATATGAAAAATAATAATAAGAAATTAATTGTAATGCCATACCAAATGATAATAGAGCCATTAAAGTTAAATGCCTTTAATTTCATTTAAATTAAAATTTATTTAAGGTATCTGCTACTAATGTAAGCCAGCCCAAAATCTTAATAAGAAATGGAAAGTGAAATTAATAAAATTTTATTTCAATACAAATTAACTCTGGCGTTAAAGTGTCTTTAAACTAAACGTAAGCAATTGTGGACATCAAATAAAATTGTAATCGTAAAATACTTTCAGTGATCTTTGTTTTCAAGTACACTTTGTGGACCAAGGTTATCGGCAATTTTATGTATTGTTACAAAAATGGAAAAGTCTAACATTAACATTAAAATTATAAACACAAGCCACAAAAAGAAAACAAGGAACTTGTTTACAAATGAATGCACTGCTTAATATAACGATAGACACAAGCATAAAAAAATTGTAAACAAGTAAACAAAAATACAATAACAAACACTACAAGAATAAATGTAAACATGTTTACATTTAAAGAGATCTCAAGAGGGCGAAGCCACGAACATTCGCCTTTAAGAACATTCATCAAACTGTTTACTCTGCCATACAAAAGGCAAAGCAGGCGAATGAGCTAGTGAAGTTCAGTCAGTCTTGTGTGAATATGTGGTGTGTTTGAAGAGAATAATCGTAGTGAGAAGGTCTCCATTACAAAGATCTGTCGAATAACTGTCTAGTAATTGTTATTATTTATGCAAAGGGTGTAAACAGAGGATTTGTTGTTGTTTACATAAAGTTGCAAATAATAAAGAATTTTAATTAAAACTAACCACAGATTTATTTTTATTTTATTTGCAATCTACGAGGTCATATTTTAAGCGTTTTTTAAAAGGTAAAAACGTAACAGTATGTTTTTTTTTAAATTTTACTGCTCTTTTTAGCACCTTATGAAGTCTTTATATTGTTGTGGCTCAAGCCTGATTTGCTGTATTTTATATACATAATAGGGTCTCCCCACCAAACTATTATTCCATACCTCAAAGAATATACCCTTAGCTTCCATTATCTGGTAATTCGGGGTGTTAATACTGTTAACAATTTGTTGACAATGCTTAAGCAGTAAGTTGACAATGTTTCTAAACATTTCTTTAAAAAAACATTTGACTTATTTGTAAACATTTCCAGTAATTTCGTTAGAATAGACATTGTGTTACTTTATAATAATAACTTCTCACTTAAACCAAAACGTATTTCATTCTTAAAATACGAAAGTTTCGGTTTTCCATCCTTATAATTCTACTTTTTTCTTTTAATACTTCTTTGAAGAATTTGAACATTTAATTTTTTTAGTTGTCTTTCAGATGATCTTCCCCTCATTTTAATAAATTAAAATAAGAATTTTTCAGTTTGGCTTTATGTAAAGTTTCAAGGGCTCTCTACCCACTATTTATTTGCTTTTAAATCTTAACAGAAATTGTTTGCAAAATTTCAAAATGAATTAACCAAGTACAGGAATGTTGCAGTCAAAAACGTAGGGGAAAAGAGAAGTATTTGTTTAAATTAAAATAAAAAAGTGCATAGAAAAATAAAATTATAAAGTAAATACCAAGACTTTGTGTCTCACATTAAATCTCTTCAGTTTTAATTCAACTTTTGTGAGGAGTAATCACTAGGGGATCAGGAACACCTGCATGTTCATTTATACAAACACAGTAGAAAACTGACTTTATTATTTAATAATACTAATGGAGGGAAGATCAAAATGGATACATTTTTGATTTAGTGATGAAACCATATATCATACAAACTTTTAGTTTCAATGATTGTGTGGGCTAAACTGTTGCATATCGAAAATGTATATCAAACTATTTTTAGAACTAGTTTGTCTTTCTTTTTTGATATTGCATAAAAGACTGTGGAAAATTTCTTAACATCAAAGCTCAAATGGAATGATACGAATCCACTTGAGATTAAAGAGTTACTACTGAAAAAGTTACTCTTTCGTGTGGATTTTGTTGTACGACATTGGCAGGGCTTAATCGCTAAGGACAAGCACTATAGGTCGATGATTAATAACTTCCCTTGGTCTGAATTGCTTGACAACGACATATGGTTTAAACAGGACTGCTCTAGTTGCCACATTGGATATTCTATGCAAGCGATTTGAAGGCATGGTCATCATCCATAAAGGAGATGTGAACTAACAACCGATATTGTTCGAATTGACCCTATAAGACTTTTCCTTCTGTGGTTTTCTTAAGTTGCAGATGTAGACGAATTGGCACAAACCACTGTAATCCTCAAAACCAATATAATCCATGTCATCGGCCAAATTCAGCCTGATTTACACGCCAAAGTTGTGGTGAATTGAACATTTCGAATGCTCTACACCCAGATAAACCCTGGCAGACATTTCAACAATGAGGATATCCCCCATACAGTTTTCTTTTAAATTTATTTTATTTATTTACTAATTACATTTACATACATAATTATACAATTATAATTTATATTAATTTATGATAGTATTCGATAACAAACAAAATTATGTGAAAATACCTGATAACTATGAGGAAAAATTGTAAACAATAATTTCCAAACTATTTTATTATGTTTTGTAATTTGGATTGGAAGATATTTATTAATTGTAATTTAATTTTAATTGTTCATTTATTTTGAATATTTATAATAATTTGATTTTGCATTTCTAACCTGAATGTTTATAGATTTGACTTGTCTTACTCTTATCCTTATAGAGATTATGAGAATTATTTTTCTATATCGATAATAATGTTCTTGAAAATGTTTTGTTTATTTTATATAACAATTATAATCAGATTTATGGATTAACTTTAGGATTACATACATATTTATATTATTTATAACTTCCACCTATCACACCCCAACTACTTCATAATGTTGTACTCATGCAAAAGATTTCAATTAAGATTTTATAAAAATAAAAATCGTTAGCATTCCTTTCGTGGAAGAACATATTTTTATTCCATATTAACTTTTAACACAACGAATTAATTTAAAATTTGACAAGAACAAACTTTTTCTTTAATGTACTTTTATTCTTGTAATTTTGTGTCGCTTTCCATTTTTTTGGCTTACGCGCTTTTATATTTGAACTTCAATGCCCTTAAGAAGTCAATTAGTCAAAGCTTTTAACCAAGAAAGCACACATACTCCTAACAAGGAAAAGCGCAAAAAACTTAACAATTACTCACAAACTTTAACAGCAATGAGAAGACAATATACGCATGGGAATAACAAACCTCAGAGGATATAAGTGTTCGAAATACATACATACATAAGTGAACTTGTGAACTCTTACAAAAGTTTTTTGGCTTTTGTTATGCTTCTGTTAGTGAATAATTTGCCTTCTTGAGGTTAATGGCATTTAATGCCTAGAAGCGTAACCAAGTGCGGAACAGGTAAACAAATCTTGGTTTTTCGTCAAATTTATTACAATCCTTCAAAACCAACCATACCAACTGCTAACAATGTCACCACCCATGAAACGAAAATATATTGTAATAGATACGATACCTTTTCCTAGGTATGATGGTATACACATGCAGACACACGTGAAAATTTCAAAACGAAAACAAAAACAATCTTGTAAGCATATGTTAGCATGTAAGTTACTCCTTAGATATTTACACACAGTGGTGAGCAAATAAAATCGTACATATTGATGTCAATAATAGTTATGCTTTTAATTAATGTACCTTTGGGAAATGATTTTTTTTTCAATATGTTTTTGGAAAGCGTATACATTTTTGGGTTCAAAAAGTAAAACAACCGCTAATGTTAATCAAAATATAATTGTGTTTTACATTTTAAGCTTATCCACTGTACATGTGTTAAACTTTTGTATGACCGTACATTATTTAATACATGATGTATGTATCGTATGTATTTATGCATGAATGTGCCGCACAAAAAGAAGCTGTATGCTACACGTGAAACAGAGTCAACAAAAGTTGAAAAACTCAAACTTATGATTAAATTAATTTGCAATATTAATAAATGAAATAATTTTTGCTGGCCTCGTATTTAAATTGTTGCGTTTTGATCTGCACTTGGTGTAATACCAGGGCTTCAAATCTTTTTAAATACAGACATAAACAAACAAAATAATAAAAATTTAAAACATTTTTCTTAATTAATTTCAAAAACTTTATTTTATTCTACATTCATTTATCGTATTTCTGGAACTTAGTCCCACTGTAAAATCATTTAATTATGCACATACATTTAAATAAATAATGCTAATTTGGTTTTATCGCAGACAAAAAATCATATCACAGATGCATTAACGAAATTAATTCTGTTACTGGAATCATTAATTTGATTTAAATATTTAATGTTGTCGAAATATATTACAGTCTCAAGATGTAAACTCTTTAATTTAAGCAATGCATTAATGAAATTAAGTTGAAATTTAATTATGTATTAATAAATAAAAAAAAGATGATATTAAATTCTTCTAAAGACGAGGAACATCTAACTTTACGATGACAAAATTCAAACTGATTCATATGATGCTTGCAGTTGCACTATGTTACTATATTTTAGTTTTTGTTTTGCTCGTTTTGATTCCTAACGACACACTAAGTGGCATTTACCCTGAAAAGCTGGCCAAAACGGCAAAAATTAATTTAAATAAATTTAAGAAACTGAGTATGCAGTTCGATAGACAACAAATTATGTATTTATTTATTTAATTATATATTGAATTTTGACGACTTTAAGTTGAGGTTTGTAGGTTTGAGACGATGTCAAAGTCTGGAAAGTGAACAAAATTGAATGCGCTTTTGGTGTTTTTTTGAAATTTTAATAGGTTTATATGATATTTTTTTGTGGCTAAACGAATAGAGGTTTTATATTGATTTTTTTTTTAATATTTAATATAATAAAATTTCACATTTTTTTACCCTTCCCAAAAAAATGATAAGGATTTTAAAGGTGAAAGTAGTTTTTAGTAGTTTAATGTTTTACGCCACAAGAAAATATGAACTCTCTTTTCACCAAACTGTTAGTACACAGAACTGATCCATGCTAAATCTTATCATGATTGTTACATAATTACCACAATTATGTGTAAATAAGTGAAATTTCGAGGGGAATTTGTATGGGGGCTAGGCGAAATCACGGACCGATTTGAACCAAAATCAGTTGGGTTCATCCTTGGGCCTAATTATCACTAACACTATTAAAAAATTCAAGCCATTAACTCATAAAACACTTCTATTAATTTTAGCCAAGTTTTCAGGCAAAATGCCCCTCTGTGCGACAGATATTTTTTTTATTTTTTTGAGAAACTTTTCATATTCAATTCAATTTTATTTTCTCTCAGAGATTTTTTCCGAAAATCTACTAAGAGGAAGTTGCCGGAGAAATATATTTTCATATTCTGTTTTGTTAGAAATGTCTACCCATGGACTCACCCAACACAGTGCCTACTAGGCTACGGCGTCTACATAAGAGATTAGCTATGAGTATTCACAAATATGAATAGATTCGAATCATACTTATAATTTCTGATACATTCATACATATTTTAATATCATACTCATACTACTTATATTCAAAGTTTTAAGTACTCATCGTACTCATACTTAACAATACGCATGATGTTGTAGATTTCGACTCTCCTTTACTCACAAAATAAGTATGATTCGCATATTAAACTAAAGTGTTTGGTGTTTTTTCTTTTCAAAATATAAATACAATTTAACAATTTCGAAATCAATTAAAATTTTCCATCCATCTGTTCATTACGTACGTATGTTACATGAGTATAATGTTCCTTTCAATTAAATTTAACATCTTTGACATGCTAAAAGACTGTCATTTTGAAGACTCTTCATATCGATTATACATTTTATTCTGTCCTAGTTTTCTTGCTCGTTGTCGACAATTTCAAGTAAAAAGACTACAATAACTAGTGTTAGCAAGAGTGTTTGGTGTGAATGTGTATTTTGATAAAAAAAAAAAGGAAACAAAAACTAATGTTTCGTTTAAATAACTATCATTTTGCACGTACTTCATAACAGATATTGTAAATTTCAATTTTAGAAACGACCATTTGATACAAGATTTTTAATATTCTTCTCTATTGCTCTCCCTCTCTCTATCTCTATCTCTCTTTTGTTTCTGTCAAAAATACTGTGTCAGCATTACAGTGTATGTGATGTGATGTGATATACACTTGTATACATTGCACACACAGTTTTTAAAGTCATAAAATTATATTTGCTCTCTAGTTTTATAAAATAACTGCTAAAATATTTTCGAAATTTTAAATAAAATGTAAGCAAATATTTGTCGATGATATTAACAAAAATGTTACACAACAGATATGACAAAAAAGAAATTTTAATCATATCATATTACATGGAAAGTCATTTTTTTAGGTATTCGTCGTAGTCTAGTAGGTAGGGTATTGGCTTAGTAGATTAGGAACTTCACCACTTCAGAACTTGCTGACTTATTACTAACTACTACTTTAACGTCGCATAAGTTTGTTGATTAATTTTATTTCCGGTCAAGAGGGCCTGGTTATAAGGCTGGTTACTATCGTTAGAAACCCTGTGGATGGTCTGATGTATAAATTACTCAACAAAAGTTCAGAGTGTCTCAGACCCTTGATGAAACTTTCCACCTCCTTCTGTATTCGACAAGCATACATACATATGTACATACATAATTGGCCATTACAACCAGTGGTGTTGTCCTAATTTTTTTTTTACCGGAACGCGTTCCGGACTTCGGTTCACGGTTCGGAAAAACAAGCCGGTTCGTTCCGGATCGGGTTCGGTTCAAACCCTTGTTTATAAAAATATATATAAAAACACGTCAAAAATTAGAAAAAAAATCAGCAATTCTTTTTAATTTTTTTTTTTTTCAAAACGTCAGCCAATTCTCGTTATCAGAAATCATCTTTAGTTCCGGAACGTCGTTCCGGTACTTCCTTTTTGGACAGGAACGCGTTCCGGAGCGTTCCGGCTCGACAACACCCCTGATTACAACCCTTCTGTCAGGATTACGGCCTAGCTTCGCAATCCACTCATGTTGTGTGCGTTAATTTTATACATGAGAAGCGGGACCTACAGTTTAAAGCCGACTTCGAATTACAGATTTTTGAAAAACTTTTTATGGCAATTTTATTTACCCTCAGAGTTTTTGCCAGAAATCTGTTGAGAGGAAGTCGCCGAAGAAATATTTTTTTTAACATTTCGTTTTGATGTCTGGTGTGGGGCTCGAACCAGGGCTTTACGTCTAATAAGCAAACATACTACCTACTAGACTATGGCGACTTTTTTGTTAGTATCGGTGTCTGTTTAATAGTTGACAAATTATGCTTTCTTGTCCAAAAACTTTTTATGTTTTGGTCAAATGATAGACGCAATTTTTTTTTACATTTCCTGCCAGGCATAAACTATTGGCAACAACATCCTGTTCTTTTTTGAACTCTAATCTAATTATCTTTTAACGGAAATACATATAAAAAAAATTGTTTGTAATTTTGTTTATACTTCTTTTTTATAATTTTTTTTATTTTATACTTTTAATTTTCTCTGTCTTTTTCCTTTCGTCTTTATTTAGTTTTAATTAAACAATGCCTTTTAACATAATTAACTCCATAATATTTTGCGCTGCGTCTCTCTTTTAATGAAAAAAAAAAATCATATTCGTTTTCTTTTTTACTTCCACTATCTTCTTCGCTATGCTCTCTTTGCTAAAGGATTTTTTGTTGTTTTATTTTGTTTTCATTTTTTCTCCTCGAAATTCTAAGAATGAAAATTTTTGTTATTATTTTTACTACTTTGTCTGGTTATTATTTAATTTATTTATATTTTCTTTTATTTTTGCTCTCCCACTATACGTTTACTCTTTTAAATATTTTTTAACGCCATTTTTTCTCTTCTCCTTTTTTTATAAGCTAAAAGTAAGTACACACTCATACCCAGTCACACTATTGCTATCTGTGTTGTATGCATGAATGTTGTGTGTTTTGCTTGAATACACATTTACACTTTGTAAATTTTGTAAAACATATAAACTTTTAACAAGAACAATATTATGCTGTTAGCGACAGCTTCATATGATTGTTTAACTGTGTGTGTGTGTGTCTGTGTATGAGTATAAGCCTGTGCTTATGTTTACGTATGTTGTTGCAAAAGCATTTAGTATGTGTACATATGTCTATAGGACAACAGTTAGGATTCTGAGGTTTTAAAATATTTGTCTCTTTTAAAGGCCTTGTCTCACGACTTTATTTAAAAAAAAAATTGATTAAATTCTCACTCTTTATAAAGGCTGGAATCATAATTTTGATGACGATGTGGATTAGAGGATGGAGGACAGCTTAGATAAGCACACTTGAAGGACGGTAAGGAATTGTTCCTAAAAGCTGATAATGAGTAACTTGAGCACAAAACAATATACAAAAACGATGGATTTCTTTTGCAACATGGATATGCAAGGAGTATTGCCAGAATCCGTTTAGAGAAGGCAAATAAGGGGTGATTTTTTAAGAGCTATAGGAACCATTTTAAAGAAAAAACACAAAATTCAGAAAAATGCATGAAATCTTTATTTGAATCGATAGTACGGTCCATATAATTTAATGTTTGAAGATTATTTCATGCAAATGTTGACCGCGACTGCACCTCAAATGGTCCATCCGCTTAGTCCAATTTTGGCATACTCTTTCCAACATTTCGGCCGGTATCGCACGAATAAATGCTTCAATGTTGTCTTCCAATGCGTCAATTGAAGCGGGCTTGTCTGTATAGACGGCAGCTTTAAACTAGTGTTGCCAAAAAGATAATAGCTAAAAAATCACCCTTTAGATATCGAGCAACATTCCGATACTTAACAGAGAAATAGCTTTGGACCAGACAATATAGGAATATGTTATCAAGTTTGTGAAGAGTGCAATTGATTGCATGGAAAATATTTACGGCAACACCAAGTGTTCTAGCATGTGATGGACTAAAGAGGAAGTGATTATAAATACTCCGATAAGAGCAACTTGTCGCAAAAAAACTCATTGCTTGGATTGTTAATAGGCGCCTCAATGAGTACGGTGAACTTAGAGTTTACTGTGCCCGACACCCAAAAAATATCGTTAGAATTCGAATTTAGCAAATGGAAATGATTTTTTTCGAAATAGAATTCCAGAATTCGTTATGGTCTGCAAAAGGAAACACGTGATTTCAGCTTCATAGAGAGATAAATTCCGGTAGAAAGGCCTTTTTATTATCTCTTATTTCCTTTTGGTTAGCTCTTCAATGTTGGAGTACATAAAATAATGACTCTGTTTATATAAAAACAAATATTTTTACTACATACCTACTACTATTACACAGTGTGTGTGTATGATAAATGTATGGTATATTCACAGAGATAAGTACTTAGCGGTACTAACAAAAATTCCACTATTGCATATTACAACAAAAACAAACAAAAAAACAAAAACAACAAAAATTTGTTTCATAAATATTTTGTGTGAGTGTACAAAAGTCAAGTGTTATGAAGGGTGAGTTACAACAAAAAAAGGCGGTGTCAAAGTAGTTTACATAACTGGAGGCGCTTTTTATTTGTGCTTTATTTTTATGTTTATGAATAAATTCAAGTTTGTCGTTTTTTCTTTTTGGCGAAAATGGTTAGGGTAGCACTAAATTCGGTAAGTTTTTTAATTTAATAATGTAAAGTAAGTACTTTCAAAAAATAATTAAAATCAATTCCAAAATATAATCAAATCTATAAGCACTCTTTTATGTCCACCTAAGAAATTATTCAACGTTCTTGAACATAAAAAAACCAGGTTAATTATGTTTCAAATTATGAATTATCATCTCTACTTTCAGGTTAAGTCTACAAATCCAGTAATCACAGTAATGTAGATAATATTTGATATGCTTGGTTTTGTTTATTTTTGCACCACTTTTATTGGCTGACATGTGTAATGCATTGATCACATAGAACTCCTCCGCCACATAGTGTATTAAAGGTTACGAATTAAAATTGCTTCATCCACATACTCACTAATGTATTGTGGCCAGACGATCTATTGTTATGGAACCCCTGTTTCTGTGACGAACATCAAGATGCTGTTAGGCGTCAGCAACAACTTCCTGTCTAATAGTGGGTAAGAACGAAGATGCATTCTGATGATTCGTTTTCCACATTTCTGAATCTATACAATGGATTTGAAAAAATTTCATTTGATTCCACTAAAAGTCCGCTTACTTATCTTAGGCTATTTATACGTAGTCATCAGAGATCAGCAATGAGTATTCAAAAAGATGAGTAGAATCGAATCATACTCATAATTTGTGATACTTACACGCATTCATACTTCTTTTAATACCATACTCATACTACTCTTATGTACTCATCGTACTCATACTTAACAATACGCATAAGAAGGTTGTGTGTTTGCTTTGCTTGCTATTTTTTGTCTTTTTCTTTCTTCTTTTCTTGTAAATGCAACAACAACTAAGACTGTGAATTTTGATGAATGATTCGAATCACTCGAATCATGAATGAGTATTATAAGTATTTTTCTATATTAATGAATATGAATGAGTAGGCATATGAATTAATCATATTTCGATTGGTATGAGTTTGATGTCAACGTTGTACTCATACTGATTGCAAACGGTACATATAAATCAATGTTGTAGTGAGTACGAATGAATCAGACTACATAGTTGAATTTCAATACTGTTGACTCGTTCATACTCAAAATTTCATGAGTACTTACGAGTAGCGAAAATACGATTCATTGCTGATCGCTGGCAGTCATATGCAATTCTGAAATTGTCTTATACTTACCCCTGTATAAGGTCAGATTATCTCTCGACCTCTACTCCATCAGCGTAGTATATCTATTGACCTGTGATCAAACATAGAGTGAAACATTTTCCCCATCTAGCTAATGCAGGTTGCCTGGACAGTTCCAAACTAATCTTGAAGAAACCTTACAGCAGCTAAGTGCTCGAAAGTAGGTTTGACTGTCAGCTATTATTGATATGCCTCTTCATCTATACTTTTTGTACAAGTTAATTTGAGCACTCCTGATCTGGTAAGCTTCCCCTATCTCCATGGGTTCAGAATAGTTCACTTTGGTATCGAACACTCCTGCTAACGTTCAATTATTTCTCCTTAATTCATTCTTAGACCACAATATATTTGATCTCTTAAAAGAGAACATAATTTTTCCCATTTGGATTTATCTTGTTGTAAAACATTTTTCAAAATTATAGATTGCTGGTGCTGCAATATCAGCCAGTCCATATCATAAAGCATTCTCCTTTCCGTAAATGATACAGCTGTCGTATTGCTCGCGATAATTCCCAATTCTGCTGACATACAAAATCAAGAATTTTATGAACGAAAGCATGTTATAAAGATGTCTTTTTATTCTTAGAAATGTGAAGTTAATGCCAATCTAAGATAATTCAACAACAAATTGTTATTAGTTCATGTGTATAATGACTTTTATGACCGCATAAGGATTATGTTGTGTTATCACCTGTTTCAATATTTAACATTCAATTCAAAATGTGATGAGTCTGAGCGTATTAAACACAAACACCAAGACTCAAGAAGATAACCAGAAAATATTGGGTATTATTTTAAGTGCTTCCATTCCTTAAACAAATTAATTAATTAACGCAAAATGTGTATAAGATATGATCAATATATTCTGTTTATATAATATTTATATGATTGCTACGGCTTCTCTAGGTTGAGCTCATCGGAAACATCTAAATTAAAGGATTCTGACTTAAAAATCAGACTGAATTTCGCTGATGAAATGAGTTATGTTGAGTTTGAGGACCGCTGTAGTTTATGGCTTATTCGCATTCACCTGTGACTTAAAATCTTATTTGGGGTTAAATCGACAATCTCGGCGCCCAATTTACATCATTTGCAATTGCGATGACCATGCCCACAAATCGCTTCCTCAATGTGCTTCCTTCCAATGTGCACATAGCATCGTCCGGCTGAAACCAACTGCCATTGGTGTCCTGATCACACAATTCAGGCTTAAATAAAGAGATGTACTCCACGTTGACATTCATAGTCTGGCCAACTTCGTTCTCAAAGAAATATGAATCGATGATGTTGCCAGATTTCAAAATTCATATTAAACAGTGATTTTTCGGTGCAAATTGAACACTCTTGGACCCTATGTGTATTGGTATCATCCCAAATATGACAATTTAAGTTGCTCACGGAATAGGGCCTCATGCCTGAAGATGATTTTTCAATGCAAATTGGAGTAATTAGCTATCAGCTCCAGAGCCCATTAAGCGAACACACATCCTTATCTATGCATATGTAGGTTCAACAATGGGGCCGTTATCAATTGTAAAAGTTCGCAAGTCCATGTTGGAAGAGCCTATATATGAACATGATAATAATGACTGCTAATTAAAGAACCAAAAAAAAATGTATACGTCTTAACCTTATCTTTCATTTCACAATAATCCGTCACTTAGGTCACTGCTTATCTGGTCTTAAACAAGCATGCATGCTGCTATTGTTTCAACATCAACTGTTTTTGTCCAAATTTATTGGTAAAATTTAAATTTCGCTTGTATGTGTATGTATGAAACAATAGCATAAAATTATGCTAATAATTTGCTTCAATGTATTGTGATAACGTATTAGCTAATTAAGTACGCTAATTAAGTACAACAGAAATAATGTTTTTATAATAGGCTGGCTTAGATAGATACTTGAAACATCTTTAAAAATAACAACAACAAAAAAAGAAAATTTAACGAATATTGAACGTGTTTAATATATTCCAGGACAATGAACATTATGTCTACAACGTTATAAGTTGTAAAGAAAGTGTTCATTGAATTAATTAAATCAGTTCAAAGGAATATATGTAAGAATGTTCTTTTCGTTATTAATTTAATTAAATTTAAAACTGTTTTTCTTTTGTAATCACATAAATCCAACAATATTAATGCGATCTTCTTAATTTCTTAAAGTTTTAATCATTAATTTATGAGAATTAATTTAATGAGTAGACAATAAAATTACATATATTTTATATGTATCTTATATACTCCTTCTGATAAATTCATTTGCGGTTTATAAATATTTACCCGTAAATAACTTTAATATGATATTGATTACTTTTCTTTCTATACAAATACCACAAATAAAATTTCAAATTCTATAAAGTTTCTCAATACATTTTCACACAATATCCTTGGATTTGTGTGAGTGCCTGTGTGTGTGTGAGTGTGCGTTTCTCAGTTCTATGGTATTGAAACATACAAATGGAAATACATTCATGCACATATAATTTTGCTTAAGAAAATATTATTGGCAACCTGTTGCATTCCATATGAATTCATATAATGATGGATTTTTTTTCTACAGTGTCAAGCAATACTTTAGGTTCTTCTGCATGAAATTTAGCTTTAATGCCTTATCGTTTAATTTCTTATATCTAAACCTCATTATAGAGTGCCCATATATGAATCTAAGTATAGTTTTGTTGTACATTAGCAACAATACATACATACATAATTCGCCATTACAACCCTTCAGTCAGGATTGCGGCCTAGCTTGTGTGTGTTAATTTTATCCATCGCGAGACCTACAGTTTCAAAGTTGACTCCGACAGATTTTTGAGAAACTTATCATGGCAATTTTATTTACTCTCAGAGTTTTTGCCAGAAATCTGCTGAGAGGAAGTCGCCGAAGAAATATTTTAATATTTTCGTTTTGATATCTGACCGGGGATTTGAAGCGTGGCTTCGCATCTAATAAGCCAACACACTACCTACTGGACTACGGTGGCTACTTCAAAACGTGTGTTTAAATACTCGCCAAAGTCTCTTTACAACAGATGCAAATTAACCGTAAACAGTTTCTATCTATCTATCTATCATCAGTCAGATGAAGTCACATCTGTAAAAAAAAGCTTTGGACCTGTCATCAGAGCTAGGTCGTCTATTTCACAGCCATTTTATTCCGTACTTAATCCGAACATGTTTGTATAAAAAAATTTCGAAAAATCATTTATTTTATTTAAAAAGTCCTATTGAGACATTCTTTAGAAAACGTTTCTTAAACAATCACGTGCAGAAATACCAAATATTTATTAATTTTGTGATTTCGTTTAAATTGATATTTTAAACTTTTGACCATCACTGTATTTCGGTTTGTTTATAAGCAAACACAGCAATATACTTTCCATGGAAAACTTACCTTTTAAATATGCAATACCGATGCATACCGATGTTTATGAATTGAATATTGAACGAGTATTTTGCTTTTGTACCACAAATGGAATGAAATCAATTTGTATTTCATTTGTATTGAGGAAATTCTATTTATACACTGCACTGTACCACAATTGGTAATGGCATCGTATACAACAGCTTTAGTTTGTAACACAAACAGAAACTCAGTATTTAGGTTAGGTGGAAGGAAGAGGTTCCACTTAGGCCAACATTTAGGCTCATTGTGAAACCAAAATTTATTATAAACGAGGATCAAACAAATCCCTAAAGGAATGTCTTGCCATTCCAGCAATCTGTACATTAGAGAGCTCGGTTAGGAATGTCAGAAAATGAGATGTTAAAAACCTACGTATGATACATGAGCTGAAAGACAGTCTCTTCCTCTTCCTCGTCAGATCCACAGCTCCTGCAGGAGTCAGTCGTCAGAAAGCCAAGTGTTTCGGAATGCATACGAAGAGAACAGTGGCCCGTACGAATTGCCATTGTGTCGTTCCTCATCCTGTCCTTACAGGTCCAGCAGAGTCTTGCAATTTTTCACGTACCCACCCTCTTGGCTATTTGAGTAAATCAAGAAATTTTTATGGAAAATCTTGCCAGTCTAGAAGCATTTTGTCGCTTTCAAAAGACCTTTGCTTGAAAAATACTGCAGTGATCAAAAAGCCTATAAGAAAGTTTAATATCGGATCCCTTAACAAATTAACTACAGCGCACCCTGCCTCTCATCTTTGAACCATCAGCGTAGACTTCAAGAGTCCCATAGGGGAACTCCGGATCCCCTGCCCATAAGTCCTTAGTTGGAATTGTAAAATTGATACACGACGTTATCAAATCAACAAAAAAAGTAAATAATACACGACGTTGTCAAATTCAATCTACGACTGGCGGCGGGTAACTACGAAACTGTTATTTTCATAATATTTATTTATTTATACATTTTATTTTTTATGTACGACATTGGAAAATGTATGAAATTGGCAACCAAAATATAATAATCCGACTCTCACATATGGACAATTTTTCTCTCTAAGTTGTCAAACACACTACGTTGCGTTATCGAAATAACAACAATGCGTTGTTTCAATGACAATGATGCGTTGTCAAAATTACCACGGTGGTTGTCAAAATGATAGCTGGGCGTTATTAAAATTTTATACACATCCGTTGTCGAAATGTTAACAAACGTGTTAAGCTCACTTTTGACAACGGATTGTATAAATTTCGGTACTTTTCTACCGGTTTTTTCCTCTGTGTAGTGTGCCTATGTCTTCCCAAAATAACAGCATGTCCAAAGTCCCATTTGGGCCAGGGTTTGACTGAATTGAGTTCCAGTGAATTGACTGTCACTAGTTCAACCCTCTGCCTTAATAAAAGGTTAGAGGGGAGACAAATTAGTATACCAAACAATGCCTTAGTTGAGTTGGAACTCTGTACATCAACCGACTATGGCATTGGTGTTTGCACACCATTCACCAGACATACGCACTATAGATCAAGGTTGGTTGCAATACGACCCGTTAGAGCCAGAATGTGATGGTCGGTATGAGACCACATACGGTCCTCTTACAGATAAAAAACGCTAATGTCGCTTTTATGGATCTATCAATAATATTGTTCTTATATGAGAGCTTGGGATCAACCCATCCACAGTTCTCAGGTATTTAACCCTCTTGAATAAGTAGAGTGGAACCCCTTTATCGGTTAATTAAAAATGGGTACCTTATATCACCTGGTAAAAAGCATCAATTCCGTTATGTAATGATTGACTCTTAAACCACACGATGAGTACCATTCTGTAGTAAGCTTTAGAGCTTGGTTACATCTCGAAGAGAGAGTGTGTGGATCTAAACCTGATAACGTAATCTTTCGAAAATTATTTCCATATTGCTGAAATTTTCATTAAGATGCTTACAAGGTGCGCTATATTCGTTGTTTATGCTTCTTTCAATTTGTATACAATTTGTATTGCAAATTGTTGTCTTAGCTTTTATCTTATATTTCAATATTTCTTTTCTGTTTCTGTTTTTGTTTTCATTTCTTTGTGTACGATACTATGAATAAGTAATAGGCAAGCATTAGTTTAAAATACTGCAAAATTGCACAAAAACAGTTAAAATATAAATAAAATTCCTTAGAAATTGAAAGCGACCTAGACCCTTTTATAGAAATAAATGTTCACGCAATTATGTTGCAATAAAATTGCTGGTTTATTTAATTTCTAAAATACATACATATATAATGTTATATACCAGTTAAACCCAGATAAGCTTTGCTATTCATATATTATATAGTTCAATAGAATTAATTTCGCCAGCTTAAATTTATTGTAGTTCGAATGGATATGTAAATAAAATAATACGTTCACCTGTGCCGTCACAACGGGCCGCTATGCGTGCATAAGTGAGCTTTTTGCTATCAGAGCTACGACTCTGACCTAACCAAAACAAAATAATATGCACTATATACTGTTACGAAAATGAACAAATGGTGTTTTGCTTTTACATTGCTTAACGTTAAAATTATAAACAAAAGTTACAAAAACAAAACAAAGCAGTAAACAAACCTGTTTACAAATAATCGTACTGCTTAATATAGCAACAAACATCAGTATAAAAAATGGTAAACAAGTAAACAAACACTAGCATAAATAATGTTAAACAAGTAAACAAAAACATACCAACAACACTACAATAATAAACGTAAACAACGATGTTTACATTTATAGAGATTTCGTGAAGGCGAAGTCAAGAACGTTCGCCTTCAGGAACATTCATCAGACTGTTTACTTTGCAAAGCAGGCGACGGAGTTTGTGAAGTTCGGTCAGTCTTGTGTGAAAACGCTGTGCGTTTGAAGACAGTAATCGTGGTTTAAAGATCTCCGTCACAAAGACCTTAAATTAGACTTTCTTTTCAAACCATATGAAATTATAAAACTACAGATATTTTATTCTAATCAAATTTCACTACAATATGAAAAGAGTTAACAAAAATTTAATCATGCTTACACGTCCTCTGCCCCAAATAGTGTAAAATATATTTTTGAAGGGACCTAATGTATGTTCTATCATTCATTGTAGACTAGTTTCACACCTGCATTTTATGGTCCACAACAATCTACAGAAACATATTTTATGTGCCATAAAATTGTTCGTAATCAAATTGTCTACCTTAACAATGACTTCATAAAAACATCTAAAACGCATAAAATAAAGTCGATAAATTGTATTTTATTTCCATTTTTAGCATTATGAATGTAAATACAATAAAAAAATAAATATTTTCAGTCAACGAAAAACAAGTCAGTTTCTATATTTTGACTAATAGAAGACCAACATAAGGTTGAAAATTCTGTTTTATTTTTTTTTTCTTGTGAAGTATAATAGAGAGAGTCTGTCAAGTTAATGTTTTGACAAAATTTTAATATTATTTTATCTTCTGTATAAAATTAACGCACACAACACGAGTGGTGTAAGAAGCTAGGACGTTGTACAATGGGTCAATTCGACCTCCGGGTACTGTACTTGTCACAGTTGACAAGTACACGTCCTCTAACCTAACCTAACCTAACCTTTATCTTCTTGAAGAATTTTTGTGAAAATTGTCTTTAAAACTTGTGAGTGAATAGAGAAAGTATGTTGCAGTCAGATAATGCTTATATTGTCTAACATCTATAATTTTTAAATTTGTTCTTCATATACTCATAGCAGAGGTCAGTAATGAGTATTCAAAAAGATGAGTAGAATCGAATCATACACATAACTTCTGATACTTATGCGCATTCATACTTATTTTAATATCATGGAACCTCTTCTCATATTCAAAGTTTGAAGTACTCATCATACTCATACTTAACAACACGTATGATATTGTTGATTTCGACTCTCCTCTACTTAACATTTACAAGAATCACAAAATAAGTATGAATTGCGTACGAACACTAAAATACTCACTAAAAGGTTGTATGTTTGCTTTGCTTGCTGCTCTTTCTTCTCGAATCATTAATAAGTATTATCAGTATTTTTCTAAATATGTATATGAATCTGAATGAGTAGGCTTATGAATCAAACATATTTCGAATGGTATGTGTTTGAAGTCAATGTTGTACTCATACTCATAGCAACCTGTACTTATAAATCAATGTTGTAGTGAGTACGAATGAATCACAGTACACAGTTAAATTTCAATATTGTTGACTCACTTTTATTCAAAATTTCATGACCTCTTACTCATATCTTTCAGTTTTACAAAAAATGGAAAATATGCTTTATTTTAACACAGAGCTTTTATTTTAAATTTGTGAAAAAGTATTTTTGTAAAGTTTTAAAATCAAACATTATTTAATTAATTATAATGTCATGTGTCAGCGACATGTGTTGCATGTTGCATTACTTCAGATATGATAAAAAATAAATTTTATCAACATTCATTTGTTATACAACATACATAGATGTACATAAATATTATGAATATTATTAATAATATTATTAAGTTTTATTGTCATTTCCATTATGGTTGTAACAATCCTCTCTATATGATGCAATAAAATAAACCACTGCAAAAAACAAATTTCATTTGGACAGCACACAATAGTGGCATGGACTACAAAGAAAAAAAAAATGGGAAACTATGTTGCAATATTATTAACACCACGCACTTACGTGCTATTACAAGCACACATACATATAATACATATTAGTTCTACTAGTACAAATGTGTGTGTATGTACTTATATGTTATGTGCGTATGTGTGTTTTTTTAAGTGGTTTACATAATATTTATGTATGTATAGTATGTATGAACGTACTTAAATGCATATTGTATGATAATGTGAAATTTATTGAATTAACTTTTGCTCATTTGACTTAATAAATATTTAATTCATAACAAATACAAAAACAATTATAAATAATATTTAAAAAATAAAATATTTATATTTACACTAACATAAGGATGATTCAGTTCAGATAATGAAACAATTTAAATCAAATATACATAAATGCTTATACTATGTTCAGATATGCACTTTTATTGAGTCAATATTCGTTTTATTGAGTACAATATTTTAAGTGTTCAGACAAAACAATATACGCAGTTCAGCTGCTTATTCAATATTCATTTGATAGCTGGCAAACAAAGCAGCTGGTTGTTTCAACAACATTTATTTTATTTTGTTTTTGGTGATGTTGTCATTTGAGTTCTCAAATATTAACAGAAAGTGTTTGGATAATTGTAATATGCGCACTGAATATACTTATGACAGTGCTGCATTTAAAGTTTTACTCAATATTATAACAATTTGTGTAGTTATTGCGCAATAATTAATTGAAACTTTATATGAAATATTGTGCTCAATAAGGCGTTTATTGCGATTTACGCAATAAAAGTGCATATCTGAACACCGTATTAGATAATCGATTACAATAACGAGCTTTCCTATCATATTACAACCACCCTAATAAAAAATACTAAGTATTTATGTAAAAACAAGCATATACTCATACATATGTGTATGTATTAAACGCATTTCATTTAAACAGTGTTATTTATTTTAATATTTATTAACATTATTGTTGGCCGCATTTAATAACCTTTAGCACATTGTAAAAGAGACCGCAAAATGTTATCTTTTTTATGATGCTTTTAGTAAATATGTATTAAGGCTTTAATTTCAAAGCTTTCTAATCTAATAATTGTAAATATTATTATTTGTTTTATAATTTCGTATCTATCTTTAGTATCTATGTAGGCCTTGGGGGCCTTACAATAAAATTGTGAAGCCATATAGAAACAAAATTTTTAATTTAATAATTAGAAATCAAATAAAGTCAAATACAAGATATTCCCTGTTCCTATTAAATTAAGTGTTGTTCCTAAGATTAAGTAAATTCCTCTTTTACAATTGACTGCCATAAGTTCTTATAGAGCATTTAATTCATTTTATGACTACGACATATTAATGCTCTACAAGCATTGCTTCCTTGGCTTGTTGCTACCTTCTCGACAAGAACTAATGACGTAACATATCCCTATAATATATAAAAATATTACAGGTTTACCACGTCAATCGGCAACCAAGATCATGTGATTTGATATCTTTACCCATTTTTTTATTTTGCAGAATTTGAAAACAAGAGTCATCAAATTATCGACTAGGTAATGTTGAAAATTATTTCGAAATGATCGATTGGTGGAACTTGCCTGAGATAGTCACTCAAATCTGAATGATAAGGCCATGTTCTATTTATAATCAAATAAAAATTTCACCGAAGACATACCGTTAAGTGTGATTTCATTGCTTATTAGGTTTCGTATACAACAACAATATAATTTGAAACATTTGATGTTATATTAGTCTTTGTTGTTGTGTTACATTTCACCTACTTTGTTCCAATGGAGCGGAAACATATTCAAGGATATATTAAATAAAGGAACAATAAAAAGAAATGTTTATTGATTTTTACAGCAAATTTAAGAATAGAGTTGAAGAGTTTGTTTAGCCTTTTTTTTTTTTTTTTGTAATTCAGTACTTTTTCCGGTGTCAGTGTGTAGAAACCCCTATCACTCATTGAACCATTTTTCGAAAAATATTAAACTGAAGCCACATGTCGTTGGTGCCCAAATCATCCAATTCAGGTTAGAAAAAGTTGGTAGTCATCGACCTATAGTACTCGTAGTTGACATTAATGGTCGGGTTAACTTCGTTGTCAAGGATATATGGACCGAAATCCACACCAAATAGTGAGATTCATTAGACGCTGTTGGAGCTCAGATTCATGTGATATTGATCTTAAATTCGACAATTTTGGTTGTTCACATCAGAGATCAGCAATGAGTATTCAAAAAGATGAGTATATTCGAATCATACTCATAATTTCTGATACTTATACGCATTCATACTTATTTTAATATCATGGAACCTCTGCTCATATTCAAAGTTTGAAGTACTCATCATATTCATACTTAAAAATACGCATGATGTTGTTGATTTCGACATTTGCAAGAATCACAAAATAAGTGTGATTCACGTACGAACACTACAATACTCAGTAGAAGGTTTATGAGTATAAGTATTTTTCTAAATTTTTGAATCTAAATGAGTAGGCGTATAAATCAAACTTATTTCGAATGGTATGAGTTTGATGTCAACGTTGTACTCATACTCATTGCAACCTGTACTTACAAATCAATGTTTGAATCAGAGTAGTTGAATTTCAATACTGTTGACTCTCCCATACTCAAATGAGTACTAATGAGTAGCGAGAAAACGATTAATTGCTAATCTATGGTTGACATCCTTACTCATCCAGAAGTGGGTCTCATCACTGGCCATTACGGATACGCCTGAACGGATGCAAAGTCACTATGAAGAGTTCCCCAAGAAAAAGTCTGCAAAGAGTCGAGTCTTTTTGAGCAAGTCGAAAAATCTGATGCAGTTACTGATTCAAAACCAAAAACAAAGATGAGCGGTACGTAAAATTTTTAAGAAGTCTCCTTAATATCGACTCGTCGTTATTCTCAACTTGTTAACTACTACTACATGGGAAATTTTACGTAAGGATCTTACCCTACAAACCGAACTAATGACATGAATTCCCTACAACTGATGATTTCTTAAGGACTCAAGTCTAAAACAACACTTATTTCTAGAATTTCCCACAGAATCTAGGATTTGTTTTTCATTATGACTTTTAGCAGCTTTTCCTCAATCGGTAGTAGCTTTCTGGCATACTTTTTAAATTTTTTACATAATTTTGTAACTTTATGCCGTACAACCACTTTTAGATGTAACGCTTTGTAACGCGTTTATACAAGTATGTACAGTAATATTTACCTGAATTTTACGCTTTATTTACAATAGATATTTGTACATCTGTATTTAATAGAACATTTTACGTACATATGTACTATACATATATACATATGAACATACTTAAGTTTCACTACAAATAAAAACCATTGATTATTCATTAAATACTTTCATACCCAATTGATTTTCAATGATCAAATATAGTATACCGTATATACATATGTTCATTTGTGTATATGAAAGATATTTTTCTGTTTTCCTACATATAAACAGAAACAGATAAATATATCTATGTATGTATAGGAGGATAAACGAAATCGTGCAAATGCGTAAATGGAATCCATATAAATGTTGGGTACATACCTACCAACATATAAACAACAAAGAAGATATTTATGAATGCGTGCATGTACACACATTGATTGAAGGTTAATAAAGTTTATTGTTTGACTACATAAAACATTACATAGAATATATTCAAGGTAAATTTATGTATTAGGTGAAGCCTTTATTATCAAAGAGAAAATTCAGAATCATCGCACACCCCTATCACAAATATTTTGAAATACTAAGGGCCATTATTACAACTTACCGTTTAAGTTAGGGTTAGTTAAAGTTAACTTTAAAAATAAATTTAATTTTTGAAAATAATATATAATATGGCAAGTTCAAACATAAACTTAACTTTAAAAGTTAAGGGCAGGCTGATACTTCTTTAGCCTAACGCTCACTCCTACCTTATTGTCCACTTATAATAATGAAAAACAATTTATCTGCCCGTTAAAATCTCCCCTTTAGTGAACGGCCAGTTGTAGTAATGGCCCTAAATCTATTAAATTTTGTTTTTCTTTGTTTTGGATATTGTACGTAGAATTATTTGATATCGTAATAGTACGTTAGAAGTCGCCATAGTCTAGTAGGAAGGTGTGTTGGCTTATTAGACGTGAGGCCACGGTTCAAATAAAAGGAAATATGACAGCGACTTCCTCTCAGCAGATTTGTGGCAAACATTCTGAGGGTAAATAAAGATGATATGAAAAGTTTTTCAGAAAACTTTGACATTCGAAATCGACTTTAAACTGTGGGTCGCGCCACTTATGGATAAAATTAACACACACATCATAAGTGGTGTGAGGAGCTAGGTTGTAATCCTGACTGCAAGATGGTGATGATCGATTTAGTATGTATGAGTGTAATTTATAGCATTTCTTATACACAGTATGGATTTTTGTAGTCTTTAAAAATTATACTCAATAGACTGCCTAAGAAATACTGTGTGTTCGAAATTGTTCGTACGTAATGTAGATACATGGCATTAATTATACCAGCCAACACTATGGTTTGAAAAGTACCATTTCAAGCTTCATTTTGTTTGAAGACATACAAAATTCTGTAAAAAATTTTCAACGCTTAAGGACAATCTGGAACACAGCCCTCCAAAGATTAATTATAATATTATGTTAGGTCTTCCAACAGGAACCTTAGGACTTTGACAGCTACATCGTTTAAATTAGTTGTAATTTTTTGCCGTCTGTTTTGCTAAATCTCAATGGAGTCACATTTACAACAGAGCGCGACCGCTAAAAGAGCTCTTGTGAATTTGGCAACTGACCCCTAAACATTTTCAGCGGTAAGAGCTATTTCTGAATGAATGATTACGAGAACAAATAAAATTGTTGGTTTTCTGACATTTGTATTGGCAAATACATCTGAGATCCAAGGGTTTCTAATGCATTCGAAAAATCTCTGTTTAGTGTAGGTTTTGGTCTGGTGGCGCAATCGATCTACATTTCTTTGAGGACGATGTTGACCAGGTCTGCAGTGTCAACGGCAGGCATTATAATTATCATCTTCTTTTGATTTGAAATGAGTAGTCTAATCTGGACACTATTGAAAAGTGATTTGAAAAGGACGGCGCTATGTGTCAGACAGTTCATGCCACATTGAATATTCTGCAAGATTTGAGGCCATTACAATCCCTCGTGGTGAGTTGGCCACCGAGATTGTACGATTTGGCTCCATTAGACTTTCTCTTGTAGGATTTCGTTAAGTTCCAGATATATGCGAATATGCCCAAAAACAAGAATATAAGATCTTTGAATGATGAATTTGTTATCGTGTAGCATATGGTATATTCGTGCTTGACCGCATTATGACTATTTACTGATTACTTACAAACTGAATTTAAACACTAGAGAAAGTAAAAGTAAAACAACATTCTGTTCATACTTACTTACGTATGTACATAAATATATTTCTGTTGTACTATCGTTAAAGTACTTGCGTATTTTCCAAAATAATGAACTATTTCGATGAAGCAAATTATGTGAAAATATAAATTGTTTTCCATTTAAGCATAAATTGTTTACAGCAGCAATAGTAAGTGCAATTTGAAGGGAATAGTTGTTGCCAATTTTCTTAAAAGGATTATTTTATTAAAGCTAACAATTTTTAAAAGTGCATTCAAACAGCAATTATTCATACTTTTAATGTGTTAAGGGTTGCAATACATAACCACCTTTCAGATGAGAGCAAGAATTTCAGATTTCTGTCGGTTATCAGCAAACATTTTTCAATATCATGTTGTAGGAGATACTACGTAATACTGATATACATTACAGATAAGGACTCTGTTTCTCCCAGTAAACATCTGTCGAAACCCTTCTCAGATGATTCAAAGGCACTCATGGTTGATGTAAGATGCTATTCTGACAAATATGTTGTAATAGTTAATACTGGATGTACAATATTGACAAAGTTACTTCAAATGAATTCGAATTCTTAGGAAAAATCTACAGCCTGCAAATATAATCACAGTCACATTGAATTTTCATTTCCGAAATATTTAAGAAATCATATAGAATTCCAAGAAAATATAATCTGTTTTTGAAAAGATAAATAAATAAAATAAAATGATTGCATATTGACCTTAAGACACACACTTGAAATTAAAATTCAATTGAAAATATCATTGAAATTTGTTTCAAACAAATAAAACAAAACAATAAAAAAAAAATTAAAATAAAATCAAATTGAAAATCTAACAAAATTATTGAAATGTCCATACAGAGAATAAACATATTAAAATAAAAGTGTTCTATGCAAATGTGAACCCAACATAATACATACATGTTAAAGACTTAATTCTTTACAAGCAAAACTAATAACTTGTTAACAATACATTTATCAATTTTTGTACGTAAAGTTTGATTGTGTAAATTTAATGCCTGAATAGAATTATTGTAGGGTAAAACTAAAAGATAAAATTCCTTTAAATCTCTGTAAAAATAAATTCTATAACTATTATGCTCAAATACATGCATTATCCAATATCCAGTTCTTCCTTTTTTTTGTGTGTGTAAGTGTGCGTGTGTTTTTATTCGTTTGCAGTTACATATGAATAATCTACAATACCAACAACATTTCAATTGTATTTCAATAAAAGTTGTCTAACGAGATATAGAATAGGATTTTCAAATTGTAGATTATTTTATGTATTCATGAATACGAAATTTATTATATCCTTATTACCATTTTGTGTAGGTAGAAATACTTTTACGGAATTTGCAAAAATCCTTTTAAATGGATTTCAATTTTGCAAAACTTTATTCGTGTTTTTTTTGTGCCAGAATTAATATGCAAATTTTTCACAGGTGATAAATGGTAACAGAGCGTAAAGACATCACTTTAGGTATTTTGCTTTAAGCGAAGTGTAATACCCTTCAATGAATTTGGTGAACATAAGTACTATAGTATGCAATTATTTAATTCAATAACTTATTTGAATAATATTCATCAGATACGAGTCGAAAATACATAACGATATACCCCTTGATGTTAAATTATAACCACAAAAACAGTGCTTACAACCTATGGAAACGTCCTTAACTAGGACATCAGAGCAATAAAAACAGTAAACTTCTTAAAACTGTTTGCTTTGTGCTCTTGACGCCTAGAGAATAGCAATTTATATTCTACAACGGCCGTTACTTACCTAATTCGTCACTACAACTCTTTAGCCAGGATGACGAATTAGTTTGCCATACCCTTCATGACGGGTGTGCTTATTTTATCCATGAGTAGCAGTAACCACGGTTTTTATGTCGTGTCCGAACAACAAATTTAAGAAGCTTTACATGGCAATTTTTTTTTTGCTCTCAGAATTGTTGCCTAAATTCTGCTGAGAGTAAGACGTCAAAAGAAATATTTTTTCATATTTGGAAACTATAGGATCTCGTCTAATATAAGTACAACACACCCTACTTGCTACATGTAATTTTGAAAAATTTATCGTTGAATTGGTTCAAATAAGTTATGTAATCCCTATCAGCGGATGCGTTTTTGTTATAGTGTCGTGCAGGGATACGAAAGTGCTGCGACCATACGATCTATTGGACACTCGTGTTCACCAACCTCGTTGTTCAGAAGTATCTCAGGATGCTAATTTGCGTAAGTAAGGTTGACTCACATATCTTTTCTTTTTAATTCTAAACAACTTACAAAAGAAATTTTCTCAATCCGTAAAAAGCTTCTGATCACATCACTGATGCGGTAGATCTCTTTCTATTAAATTCATTGAACGTTTTTAAAGGAATAGAACAGAAGGTGACTGTTCAGATAGTCTCCTGCCCATATTTCATCAAAATCATGGGATCTAAGAGATTCGAAAGTCGGAAATCTCATGCCACCATGTATTATACTGCGTACAAAAAGTTGATGTAGTCACCGTAGTCTTGTAGATTAGACTACGCTTATTAGCCCAGGCCACTCACGTATAAAAAATTAACACATACAACATGAGTGGTGTGAGAAGCTAGTCCGTAATTCTAACTGAAAGGTTGTAATGGTCAATTGTGTATGTACATATGTATGTATGTATGTACAAAAAGTTAATATTGTGTTAAAGACAACTGGTTTTCTAAAGAATCTTTGACTCTCTTTATCGCCTCTTACTCCGATTATAGATTCAAACTCTTGGCCTCATTCCACTGACAGATACGGGATTCGACTTCGGTTTTTTGAAGACAGTTGCAGTTACATAAATAACAAATGTTAGACCGTGAATTATTTTTCCCTTGACTGTATATAGTTTACACTTTACTACACATTTATATACATATGTAGTTATAAAGTATATAAGAAATATTTTACGTTAAGCATCATTATTATGCAAATTGTTCATTTTCTTTGATTTAGCCATTGAACCCTTGCCCTTTATCCTAGACCCGTACTGTAGATGTTATGACAAACCATAATCATTACATGAAATAGTCAACTAAAAATATGTACACAAAAAAGTTTTCTTTTACTTTTCAAACTAAAAATTCTTAATTTTAGTTTTCTTTTTCTGTATTCCATTGAATCAGAAACAAAATGAAAAAAAAGGAAAAATTATTTCCAAGTTGTTGAAAACACATGCTACTTTCAAATTCTATCGGTCGTTGTTGTAGAAGTAAACACACATACAAACAAACTACAGATGCAAATCTCCATGTAGATGAAAAAGAAATTGAGGGAGCAGGAAAAAAAGGACAAAAATGATGATGTGAAAAATCGGTATATGACACATGTATGTTGAATGTGTAACTACTGCATGGATAATAGTATGTATAGAAGCGTATGAAATGTCTGAATATGAGTTAAACAGATTACAGACAAGCAACATTTTGTTATACATAGTGTGACATGAAAATACATACAAAATAATACAAGCCAAACAAACAAGAAAATAATAGTTGGTCAATCTCCATAATTCGATAATGTGCACTAGAAAGGAATCGCAACAGTCAAGAATATCAGTAAATATGTCACTTAACAACAACAGCACTGTTACTGGTTTTAAATCAGCGCTTTTGGACCATTGATGGCATTTGAGGGATTGAGATTAATTGTGTAACAGTAATATGATCCGCACTTTGCTAATGTAAATGCAGTTAACCTTGCCTTGTAGTAGAAATATTTCTGGTCTAGCAATTGCTTTAACAATATGCATCGCAGTTCGTTAGATGAATTCAGTCATTCGAACGATTTTATGAGCATTATTAAAATTTCTTAGTGATTGAAGGTGTTATAGACTGCATTTAAACATTCGAGTTTAGATGGAATGCAATAATACTGTTACGAAAATGAAAAATCAAGATCCTTTTACATCGCTTAACATTCAAAATTATAAACAAAAGTTACAAAAACAAAACAGTGCAGTAAACAAATCTGTTTAAAAATTATCGTACTGCTTAATATAACAACAGACTCCAGCATAAAAATTGGTAAACAAGTGAACAAAAATACAACAACGATAATGTAAACAACGATGTTTACATTTATAGATCTCAGGAAGGCGAAGTCACGAACATTCGACATCAAGACTGTTTACTCTGCCATATAAAACAGAAAATAAAGCAGGCGACTGAGTTAGTGAAGTTCAGCCAGTATTGTATGAAGATGTGGTGCGTTTGAAGAGAGTAATCGTGGTTTGAAGATATCCGTAACAAAGATCTGTTGAATAACTGTCGAGTAACTGTTATTGTTTATGCAAAGGGTATAAACAAAGGAATAACAAAGAAAAGCAATTGTTGTTGTTGGTACATCAAGTTGTGAACAGTGGCACATAGAATTGTGTGAATAGGCAAGAATTTTATTTTAAATTAAACACATATTTGTTTTTATTTTATTTGCAATTTACGAGCACATATATATTAAATGTAACAATACCTTAAGGCTTCATACTATCTTTATCTTTATTTCTTATTGCAGCAACATTCTTCGGTCAGTTAAACTTTCCCTTAACCAGTGCTATTGGCTGTTTCAACATCTGGCCGCAATAAAAACTCTTCTTTAAATATAACCTCCATGCGGGTGACGTAATCCCCGCTAGACGTAATCCAACTACCATAATCTTTTCGCCTTTATATCTCGTAGTTGTAGCCTCTCATAATTTCTACTGGTCACAGTACCATAGAACACAGTATTCCACCTTCGTTTTTCGAGGAAGCAATTTTAGTGCATTCATGTATAAAAAGACACAAAACATACTTCTGTAGCAAATTATCACTGGCGACTAAAAATATATTCATTACGACAACCTCAAGCCCTACAAACGGCGTACCATGAGTTAAATCTACGGCCAAAAGAGAATACCAATTGGAACAAGGTAAGGCATTGTATTTGATGGGATCAGAGAAGTGTGATCTGTTGAAACCAGAATAGACACTCGCGGAACAGACAACAATTAATTCATTTGAAGTGTGCATTGGCCGAAAAAGAAGCCTTAAATATGCTGCCAAAAATGAGGTCGTAAATTTCTATCATGAGAACGCTACATTTTCCAATGGAAAATACTTTGAATGAATTTACTTCAAAAGCACACATAGATTCTTAAGGTGGCACTCTCCTAAGACATATTCGCTACATATTGCACTTGCATGAGGACTTCAGTGCCGATTAATATTGATTTTAAAGGCTTTAGTATCTTCTCATTTGAAGCCTGCTTTTTAGGAGGCAGCGTTTTATAGTTCTCTGATTAGAGAGTTATTTTGTTCCACGTCCCCCTACATGTAAGAAGTTAAATTCATTACTCAACATTACTACTTACTTATATTCATAATTAAAAAAAGAAATACTTGTTGATTTTGACGTACTACTACGGCTTCAGCCGTAGAGCTTGTGTGTGTCTTATGCATAATCATGATTTCATATGCCATAACAAGACGAAAAGTCAATATTAAGATGACAGAAATGTTAACGACATACTAGAAGCTAAAAATTAAAATCTGCATAAGTCATGTAATCAAATATGCTTATAATGTATGCACATACATACATACATGTGTACATATCAAAGTCATCATTAAATACTTGATGAAATCTTTGTTTTACTTACGGATTGACTAGTTCATGTACTGGCATGGGAACATGAGCATAATGTTTGAAATTTTTTTGGATTAAAGTTAAAATATTCTTTTAATTTGACTTTAAATGCCTCCAAATATTTGTTAAACATTAAGAACACAGCAGCTTGAACTTTTGCAAAGACCAAATGAACAAACATGGGGGAAAACCCAAAAAACACAAAAAAAAATTTCTTTTTGAAAGTTATTAAAACTTAGTTAACAGTGCCACAAAACTTGTAAGCGTGTTGCCAGATATATTGTTACGAAAATGGAAATGGTGTTACATCGTTTGACACAAAAAATGATAAACAGAAGCTACAAAAATAAAAACTATGGACTTGTTTACATGATCAATAAATAAACAAAAATAAAGCAACAACATTAATATAAAAAAGGGATGAAGGCGAATTCATTTTCCTCTCTCAAGAGCATTCATCAGACTGTTGCCTCATAGCTCATACCGCATTTGATATTCTGCATATACGATTTGGGGGCATGCTCGGAAACGAAATTTTACTAATGACTCGAAAATGGAACCATTAGAATCCACAGTCGTTATTTGTCAATGGAAAGGTTGAGAGCTCGTTATTGTTTAGAAGACAGAGTTTAGATGTATCCTTGGCGTTATCCATGTTGACAGTATCACAAGGAAAAGAAAACAGACTTCTTTGTCCTTACACTTACATACACATACATACATAATTGCTCATTACAACCCTTTAGTCAGGATTAAGATCTAGTTTCTCACACCATTTATGTTGTATGTGTTAATTTTATACACGAGTGTTGTGACCTACCGTTTAAAATCGACTCCGAACGTCAGATTTTTGAGAAACTTTTTCATGCTAATTGAATTTGCTCTCAGAAATCAGATACCTCAAGCAAAACGAAATAGCTTGAGGTATCTGACCTGGTGTTTGAATCGAGACCACACGTCTAATAGGCCAACACACTACGGCGACTACCACAAATCAACCAATTGTTAATGCTCTGTTTTTGGATGACTACGCTAAAAAAACGAAAATAATTTAAATATGGCAACTACTCGTAAAACAGTGTAATCACAGGAGACTTTGGCGACCCTGAAGTAAGTTGTTAGTTTTTTTCTCTCATTTACTTTTAGTATACGTTGTATGACACTAATGAAAATGCCAGTTGTACACATGAAAAATGACTACCGGAGTGTAAAATCTGTTCAAGATGTTCAAATTTGTTTTACCGGCTTTCGCTTTTTTTTCGTGTCTCTCTTTCTCTTTAATATGCGTTAATCGTTTAGTGCCATAATGATAATGAAGGTACAATTGTCAGAGAAAAGGAAGAAAAAATAATTATTTTACCGCTCCATAGTCGCTTATAATTAAAATAAAAAATTTCTGTTGATAGCAGAAAAAAAAAATGTCGAATATTAAAATAAAGTTTCGTTTCTGTTCACTAGCCTTATACAAGTTTATACGTTTCATCTCAAACGAAAAGTTTTGTCACACAGAGGTAAAAACAAATAAAAACATTTATTTCGAAATTAAATTACTTAACGGCTGAACATATTGTTAAAGTCCTTAATTGTAGGCATTAAATGCAAAATAAAATTCTATTTGATTAAATATTCAAAGTCATTTCAAGGTTATTAGATTTTTAATGAATTTTGCAATTAATTTTATTGTGCCCTACATTATCCGGCATTAATGTGATAATAATGCTGAGTGTAATAACTAGTGAGAAGAATCAGTTGGATGGAGGTCTTCAGATAATATTTTAAATGACATTTGAAAGGAGGAAATCTCCTCACAACCACATACGATACAGCAACACAATATATTTTTTAATTGTTTCTAGGCAATTTTATGATCATAGGATCTGCTGTAGTGCAACAATCAATTACTTAGAGGGAAAAACTTGAGAATGGGAGATACAGCTTCCCTATGAGCCAGTAATTTTATTTCTTATGAAAAATATTGTTACGAAAATGAAAATGGTGTTTTGCTTTTACATCGTTTAACATTAAAATTATAGAAAAAAGCTACAAAAACAACAACAATGAACTTGTTTACATAATAAATAAGTAAACTAAAATATACCAACAAACACCAGTATACAAAAGGGAAAGGGAAAAGGAATAAATGTAAACGAAAAGCACAAACAGCAGTAATGAAATAACGATGTTTACATTTATAAAGATATCGAGAAGGCGAAGCCACTAACATTCGAACATGTTTACGTTGCCACATAAAAGGCTAGAAAAAGCAGGCAACGCAGTTAGTAAAAGTTCAGTTAGTCTTGTGTAAAGATGCGGTGTGATTGAAGAGAATAATCGTGTTTTGAAGATCTGCGTTACAAAGATCGGTCGAAAAATTTTTATTGTTTACGCAAAAAAGTGCACAGAGGAATGACAAACATAGCAATTTTTGTTGTTTTCTTCAAGTTGTGAACAGTGGCACACAGAATTATGCGAACAATAAAAACATTTTATTAAAACTCAACACACAAATTTATTTTTATTTTATTTGTAATCTACTAAACGTTTTTAAAAGGGTAAAAACGTAACAATATCATCTCCTCATATCACTGTTCCCATATGAAAAAGGAGGGATGTCTTGTCCAGGCAACATGTCAGGTTACATAACTTGTCGTGAAGTGTCCAATTAGCCAGATATGTGTGGTCAATAGAATAACGTACTTTCATACAGTATACGGAGGTGCTTTGCTAGAGTGTCAACAGCAACATGCTGACTTTTCTACTAAAGCAATAACATCAAATCAGGAGATTTGATTTTTCATTTTAATGGAGTTTTTTAGATTGTGCTTAGAATTACAAAGACGTCAGTAGTTTAACTTATAATGATAATCATAACGATAGTGCTTTTAGTTTTATCCTATCTCAGGCATTTGAAGTGTACTTAACTAACAATCACCGAATACATTGGTGTTGCTTTAATAAGATGGACGTTATCAACTGCCAAAGTTCAAAAGTCCTTGTGGGAAGGCTTTAGATTATTTTTTACAAAAATCTATACCTAAACTATAGTACAGTGTAGTAGTATAGTTGCTTACAAATACAAAACCAACTTCTTTCTTTTGAAATTCTAACTATTAACTCAAATTTTCAATAGTCTCAAACACTCTATCCCCTTTTCTAAATGAAAATATTTCATCTGCACATAATGAGCAGCAGTTCTTTAATTGCTATTTTAATGCTTTGCGATTCCCAGGCAAATCGTATTCTATTTTGTTTATTTCTTTACATAACATTTGCATACAATTCCACTCGGATTGTGGATTACCATAAATTTTGCAACAGTAATGGTGAATACCACAAACCAAAACACGTTTATGAAAAGTGTTAATTTAAATTGTGGTACGTGTAAAGTATTAATATTGCGTTGGTTATTTACAGAAAAAAGCAAAAAAAAAAAAATTAAAAAGAAACAAAACTAGTCGTGCGCAAACTTTTAAATACACGAATAGTAATGTGGGTTTAATGAAAAAATTTCATATGCCCTACGTAAATATGTATGCATTTTTGTACAGGGGGAATCAAAATTATATTTTTACGAAAATGAAAAATTCGTTTAACAGTAAAATTAGCATAAGCTACACATACAGAAATGCAACGAACTTGTTACAAGTAAACCAACAACATCGGTATGAAAGAAAAGGGAATAGACAAGTAAGCGAACGCAGCAACAAGCAATGTGAACAAAATACCCAAACAACAATGAAGACGCGATAAAGTTTTCGAGAAGGCGAAACTCCGAACGTTCTACTTCAAGAGCCTTCATCAAACTGATTTCGTGGGCTTATAAAAAGGTAAGACAAAGCAGGCAATGAGCAGTAAGAATTCAGTCAGTCTTGTGAGAACATGGCTTGCGTGTGAACAGTCGTGGTTTGAAGATCGCCGTTTTGAAGTACAATGAAGAATAGTGAACAAGCAATTGTTGTTGTTGTAACGTCAAGTTGAAACGGTGACATGCAAAAGTAGTGCAAACAATAAAAATTTAATTAAAACTAAACACAAATTTATTTTTTATTTTATTTGCAATCAATGAGCTCATATTCTAAACGTTTTTAAAAAGCTAAAAACGTAACAATATTTTTATTATATACAGAATATATTACGGAAAGATAGGATGTATGCTAGAATGAAGAGTTGTAATGAATGAAAGCAACTAATCACACAATCGCTGACAAAAAACGAGATGTGTGTCGCCATCAGCACAGATATTCATAAATGTTATTATAATTATTATTGTCGTTTAAAGCTTAGTAGTTCGACCACATGATCTATTTCACTGCCCTCAGTTTCCTACCTTTTATGTCTCCTCCATGTCTATTGCTCTAACAAACTTCAAGATGTAGCTTGTTGTTCATGCATGCAGATAAAACTTTGCATCCAAAGTACCGATGAATTTCATACTTACAAGGTATCTCTAGATTTCATTTGATTACCACTTCAACCACTCGATAACTCTACTTTGAGAAAATTGCATCCTACCTGCAATGGAAAAATATTTGGCTTAAAAGTTAATTTTTCTCATTTTTAAAACCATACCCCAACATTAAACTTAACCAGCAATACCCACAATAATTATCTTAAGGTCTCTAATACATATTCATGGCAACAAAAATATGGAATACCCAGTTGCATAGTTACGAGTACCTATTAGGGAATGTTTTTCTACTCTAATACTTTAGCGTTCATGCGATAGTAGAAGTAAGAAAAAAATAGAAATTATAGAGAAAACGAAAAAAAAACTGAATTTCAATGCAATCCGGCCTTACACATCCACTCCTACGCCAATTACAGAATGTAAAATTTAACCAGGACCATTGTAGTTCTGTGGTAAATGTGTGGAAAATACCCAACAACAACAAAAAAAGGCTCATGGTTGCTGATGGTCTATAGCAGAAGGTACTGTCAGTCCGTCCGTCTGTCTATCTATCTTTTTTTGTTTGTTTCAGTATCTCTATTTTTTTACTTTCTGTTGTATAAATGTTTGTGGATACAATAGTGCACGTAACTGAAGGTATTTAAGTGATGAAAAACTAACAACAGCAATAATAAGAGAATAAAAGAAGAAAGTTGCATTTCGGCAAAGGCTACTAGATGATATGCTACAGCATAATCTATTTTAAGAGTGAATGATGTACTATTTGCTACTTGGTATTCTGTTGTGAAGCGGCCGAGTTTATTGTTTTTCTATTGAAAAACTAATGTCACCTCATTAGCAATGTCCTCGCAATAACCTTATTTTCATTATCCAAATGGCTTTCACCAAGCATCCATCCATTTTGCACAGATAGTGCTTTATAATCATAGGGTATCACACTTCACCAAATGTTTTCTAGAGCGAGAGTATGACAAATCACCTCTATTACCTTTTATTTTATGTGTGCTACTATGAATTACTCGTTGGTAAACCTTCAAAGACATGATGCACATGATTTTGAGGTACTTTTGTGTTCAAAACTAAACAGTTTTCAAATCCGTAGTACAAAGCATATTTTACACAGGCGTGGAATATTCTCTAGAAATTCATAAAGGATCGCATGTCTCGGTGGCCGATTCCCATCATCTCCACGTAAGATAAAAATGCTTTCAAATTGCTTGTGCACAATATTCAATACAAAATAAGCTGTGTGGCATGTAATGCCGTTCTGTTGAAATTACATGTAGTTGGTATCCAAATCATTCAATTCAGGTCAAAAGAAGCTGATAATCATCGACATGTAGTACTGGTCAACATTGTTCTCAAACATTTATGGACCGATGACGTGAATTGCTACATCACCATGTTTGACGTATGGTGGCTCCGGTGGAGATTGAAATTGGTCCTAATTTACATCGAAAAGTTATCATTTCTGTATGAACAAAACAAACAAAATTGTCAAACTTGGTACGATAAGAATCCATTTGAGATCCAAAAGACGTCCCGAAAAAGTCACTGTTTGCTATTGACTTTCAGCTTGTCAACTTCTAGAAATTCAAACTTGATTTGTTATTGTTCTTTTTGATTTGTGGTAATATTGTCAATGTTAGGTCGGAGTGGTAGCTTTCATATCAAAAAGTTCACTTAAGCACGCATAGCGGCCCATTGTTATGCCACGGGTGAACGCAGTTCCTGTATTGACCAAGTTCCACCAAGATCTCTGAAGAGGGAGAAGTTGGTCAGCGCAAGGGCTGCGCAATATTGTCAATGTAGTTTTCCTTATTTTCGTATTATTTCTAGAATTAATATTCAGTGTAAAGGTATTAATAGAGTGTAGTCAAAGGATATATGAATGCTTACGCTTAGAGAATTTTAAAGTTGGTAGAGCCTATGTAGTCACCGTAGTCTACTAGGTAGAGTGTTCGCTTATTAGACGTAAGGCCCGGGTTCGAGATCCAGCCCAGACATCGGAACGAAATATGAAAAAAAAAATATTTCTTCATCGACTTCCACTCAGCAGATTTCTAGCAAAAGCTCTGAGAGTAAATAAAATAGACATGAAAAGTTCCTTAAAAATCTGTCGTTCGGAGTCGACGTTAAACTGTAGGTCACGCCACTCAAGTATACAATTAAAACACACAACATGAGTGGTGTGAGAAGCTAGGCCGTAATCCTGACTAAAGTGTTGTAATGGCCAATTATGTATGTATGTAGAGCCTATGCAACATTCTTTCAAATTAAGAAAAACTATTCAACACTAAAGAAGAAATTTTATTGCTGATTTTTTTGTTATTCCTTACTCTGCTTTCGTTTCATTAATAGATGAATGATGTACGAGTGTTGTAGCAGCAACTATGTAGAATGAAGGATTTGTTTCTGTCGTTGCCTAACAAACTTTGCTAATTGAATCCTACTTTGTATAAGGAGGCGATGCTGCTTGTAGTCATTGTTAAAACTATGCTATCAAACCTGGATTACACGGGTTTGTAGTAAAGCACTTTACTTCATTATGACACATCGGGTTACAATAATTAAGCGATCTGTATGATCATCTGATATTTCCCTGGGAAATCAACTGCCAAAAACTACGTTGAAATATTTTATTTCATGATATAGGGTATTAACTCTCACACACAAACACAACAACAAAGAAAAAGAAAAACAGAATGAAATTGAATAGAATGAAATTGAATGCAAACAAATATTAAAATGTATCTATGTATGCATATGTATATGTATATTGCTACTGATCGATTAGTTTTCATTTGCCAAACAGTAACTGAAATTTTAGGTCTAGTGATTAGAATGTAAAATCGTTTAGATTTTAACAAAAAAAGAAAAAAAAGAAAAAAGTGTATGGAAAGAGAAACTAAAAAAGAGAGAAAAAATAAAAATAAACGAAACGAAACGATACGAAATACATACATTCAATTGTTGTTTTCCATTCTTATGTTGTTTCTGACGCTAATGTTGCTGTTGCTGGTGTTGCTGATAGTGGTGGTGATGCAGGTACTGTTGCCATTATTTCTGTTGTCCCGCTTATTTTAGGCCATACAAGCTTGTTGGCTATTACTAGTGATTTTAAACCATTACAGCCTACAAACACGCACTCACATACATATACAACACGACCCAACAGTTATTATACCCCCTTGTGTGACCTACTTAAAACTAACAAATGGTGTAACTACTTTCATGCATTTCGACATGCATGAAAACACATCGCTCCTTTAATTTATTGCCAAATTTATTAGTGCACTTTTGATGAATACCCAACAATATTTCGTATTTAGCAAACAAATTGACCGAATGCAGGAAATAGTAAATTTTCTAAAATCTAGTTTAATTTCCTGTAGTAAAAACAAAACGAAAGACCATAAAGATCTAATAAAATTTGGATATTTGTACTTGTAATTGAAAGAAATACTGCCAATGTCAAGATGTATCTGTCAGATCAGTGCCGCTTAATGCCATATATAGAGAATAGAAATTTGGGAATTGCGTTTAAAAACAATCGACAATTAAGCGCACTGTATGCTAAGTTCCAGTTGCAGAAAATATTTAAAATATGAGCGCGTATATTGCAAATAAAATAAAAATAAATTTGTGTTAATTTTAATTAAAATTCTTTATTATCTGCAAAATTCTGTGTGCCACTGTTCACAACTTGATGTAAACAACAACAATTGCTCTGTTTGTTATTCGTCTATTTATACCCTTTGCATAAACAATAACAATTACTAGACAATTATTCGGCAGATCTTTATAAGGGAGGCTTTCAAACCACGATTACTCTCTTCAAATGCACGGTGTCTTTACACAAAACTGACTGAACTTCAACTTGACGTCGCCTGCTTTGCCTTGCCTTTTATATGCAAAGTAAGCAGTCTGATTAATGTACTTGAAGGCGAACGTTATTGACTTAGTCTTCTCGAAATCTCTATAAATGTAAACATCGTTGTTCACATTCATTACTATAGTGATTTTTGTGGATTTTCGTTTACTTTTTTATGCTGGTGTTTGTTATTATATTAAGCGGTACGATAATTTATAAACTGGTTTGTTTACTGCATTGTTTTTTTTTGTAGCTTTTGTTTATAATTTTAATGTTAAGCGATGTAAAAGCAAAACACCCGTTTCTAGATCTTTCATTTTCGTCACAATACGAAAACTTTGCTTATGGAAGCAGCTATTTAATGGGAAATTTGCTTCATCACTAAACACAATCCTTTGATAAAAATGTGCATCCTCTGCCAGCTTCGAATAAGCCCATATAGGTAGTCGATATAAATAGTTTTCATGCCGATAAAAAAGTCCAAGATAGGTTAAATAATGTCCTAAAAGGCTATGTAATAAGTAGACAAGAATTTAAGTACAAAACAGAAGCTTTAAAACAGCTTAAAAAGAGACATTGAAGTACTCCCTTCAAGCACTTACATGTGCTGCAAAATTCTACAATCCAGATGCGGAAGAGATCATATTTTTGTAGAAATCAGTTGACATCTGGATTTGTTGCTCTTTAACTGTTGTTAATAACATGTGACCACTAAGTGAGATTATCATGCCCTGAAACCATTCCTGCAGAATATCCAACGTGGAATGAGCAGTGTGTCACGAACTGTAAGGCCCTTAGAGCCGACATCTTGAAACCACAAGTTAGAGTCCAGAATATACAATGCGGCTAAGAAAAAAATTGGTAATCATCCACCTATAGCTCATACATACATAATTGGTCATTACAACCCTTCAGTCAGGATTAGGTCGTTAGCTTCTCATACCACTTATGTTGTGTGTGTTAGTTTTATACATGAGTGGCAGGACCTACAGTTTAAAGATAACTCCGAACGACAGATGTTTGCAAAAATTTCATTGGCAATTTTATTTTACTCTCAGAGTTTTTGCCAGAAATCTGCTGAGAGGAAGTCGCCCAAAAAATATTTTTTCCATATTTTCGTTTTGATGTCTAACCTGGAGTTTGAACCTTGGCCTTACGTCTAATAGCTAACACACTTCCTACTAGACTATGACGATCTCACCCGTAACGTAACCTCAACTCGTTGTAGAATAAATCTACAAGAGGGAAACTGTTTTGCCTATTTTAGCTCGTTAATTCAAGCCCATAGATTTATTATGAAATATGTTATCATGTTTCATTTGATCACTTTAAGGTTGTGCAAATTCATTTCACTGGGTTCAATCATTATTGCTTTTGCATTTATTTTATCAAAAATATGTTGCTCGATATTGCCACTGCCACTGCCAATGGTACTAGTATTGGTATTGGTATTCTGGTAGAGTGGTATTGGCTGATTGTTATTGTTAAAATATCATTAAGCACATGCATGATTGAATGAATTTCATTATGACTATATTGTGGTTTTTTTAAATCTATCCAAATATTTATGGAAAATTTTTATTTTTATTTAAGCTGCTTTGCATACTTATTTATGTGTGTACCATATGTATATATAAGCGTATATATGTGCATATTTAAAAATAATTTTTATTATTCGATTTGACTACGGGCATAAACTAAATTATGTTTTCTATAAAAGAATAGAACTTAAATTATTTAATAAAAACAAAACAAAAATAAATTTAAATAAAATAAAATGAAATAATATAAAATATAGTAAAATAGTATATTAGAAACCATTTTCTCTTATTTAATTTATTTAAATTTAGAAATATTTCATGGAATTTTATGTAAAGTAATATTAACACTAATTAACGGAAAACAAAATTCTTCAAATTAAAATTCACTTTGTTAATATGTATACAATTAGGAAAATGATTGACATTTAGGTATTGTATTTTAAATATAATTTATGAAATAGAATAGATGGTTAACCACAAAATTCAACTGAACAATATTATTAAAAAACAAATAAAAAAAAATCGTTTTATAAATCAGTTCAATAATTAAGAAAACCAAAAGTCTTTTAATATTAATTAAAATGATTAAAAACTAAATGCCATTACCAAATATAATGCGCAAAATCAATAACAAATATTTATTGTGACGTATGATAAATATTTATGTTGTAGTTAATTCATTATATAATACGTATACGTCGAGTAGGAAAACATCAAATATTGTATTACGTGTATATGTATGTATAGGGTGGGAAAAGTTTAATTTTAAAAATGCAATAAAAACAAAACGATTTGATATTTTGTCAAAAAAAAAAATATATTTTTGTTGTGAAGTTGAATTCCAGTGAGAAATGGAAGATTATTTCATTCATATGGCTGCCGCGGCTGGTATCCCACTACTTCATTCGATCGCACCAATTTTCGTGCACTTTTTCGATTGTATGAGGTCGTATCTCGGCAATGGCATCATGAATGTTGCCCTTGAAATGCTCAGTTGTCTTTGGTTTGTCGGTATAACACTTTCCTTTAACGGCGTCCCACAGAAAAAAGTCCTAACTTGTCGAATCGTAGCTTCTTGGTGGCTAATTGATATCACCATTTCACCTAATTGTACCATCCTATTGAAACCAAGCATATTTCACATTCACACCACGGTTATCACGGTGCGATAGGTGTCGTCATTGACCGTAGTAGTTGCGCCATCCTCATTATAAAGAAATATGGACATCATCGTTCAGTTTATCGTTGGAATCAAGCGTAAATCGATTCAATATTTTCCGTGGAGATAATATACTGAATTTTGTAATGGAATAATAATAAGTATTGCCAGATTCGAAATAACCGATGGTTCAAATTTAAATCGATAGATGGTCCACCATCTTTAAAATATATTTTAATATTTTTTTTTGATTCCTTTTGAAGATTTATTAATTTGTTCATGTACTTGGGCAACACTATATATTTATATATTTTATTGCTGTTGTTGTGTAATTTTTGTTACATAATCCATTATTATTCATTAATTCTAAGGACACTGTAATATTTTATTTCCCGATGGTCTAGTTGGTAGCGTGCAGAACTTCAAATGTCGAGTGGGTGTTTGTGATTGTCTGAATATTTGAAAGCATTTATGTCATTTATCATGACATGATTAAAAGTGAGAATTGTTACAAAGTTATGCTCGAGAAGAAAAGAGGCGATGGTCATTAAAAAAAAAATTATCGCATTACCCCTCTTCTTACTTTCCTCCTATTACTATCTTAACTGTATTCCAACACAATGAATAGTCATCTCCTGAGTGTTGGTTTCCAGAAAAAATACTCTTTTTTTTAACTTTTTCTTTAAAAATTTGATCACTTTGATTGAAAATGAAAGTTAATTTCCTATGTTTCTTTAAAATTAAATTAAATCAAATTAAATTATTTGTGCTTTTATTTAGAGAAAACAAAGTTTATGCAATATATTGTTACGTTTTTACCTTTTAAAAACGTTTAAAACATGAGAGTGTAGATTGCAAATAAAATAAAAATAAATTTGTGTTTAATTTAAATCAAATCATTTATTGCTGGCACAATTCTGTATGCTTTTCTTTATTATTGCTGTGTTTATGCGCTTTGCATAAAAAATAACAAGTACTAGACAACTATTGGGCAGAATTTTGTAACGTAGATCTTCAAACCATGATTACTCTCTTCAAACACACCGCGTCTTCACACAAGACTGACTGAACTTCACTAACTCAGTCGCCTGCTTTGCTTACCTTTTATATGGAAGGGTAAACAGTCTGATGAATGTTCTTAAAGGCGAATGTTCATGATTTCGCCTTCTCAAAATCTCTATAAATGTAAACATCGTTGTTTACATTTATTATCGTAGTGTTTGTTGTTGTATTTTTGTTTACTTGTTAACCATTTTTAATGCTGGTGTTTGTTGTTATATTAAGCAGTACGATAATTTGTAAACAGTTTTGTTTACTGTATTGTTTTGTTTTTGTAACTTTTGTTTATAATTTTAATGTTAAGTGATGTAAAAGCAAAACACCAGTATCTTGATTTTTCATTTTCGTAACAATATCATCGAATCACACATCATTGTCTAATTTGATGGATGTAGCATCAATAGCCAAAATTTGGATGTCTCTATTGGTGAACCCGATACTGAGAAATATTTTTTCCGTAATTTTTATACATGTTCTTAAAGTGTTAATTTTCTTCCAGGTAGTATTTGCAAAATTTCTTATGAATTGTCTTAATATGAAGCATTTTCATATAGAGGACAATTATTTAAAGTTATCGCTCCATAAGTACTTTTGCAAAACATTCTTTTAACTAAATTTAATAAAATTCTTTCTTAAATACCATTTAACATACCTAGCATTGCATTTAAAATGCAATTTTAGTAGAGGAAAAGAAAACACCCTAAAAGCCATTAAGAATGTCGAGCTCATTCCAAATATCCTGCTGGCAAAGTTATTTTAAGAGGTCCTGTGTGCTCTTGTGTAGATTAACTAATAAAATATATTAAGCCAATAAAATGTTTAACTTATTATCAAAGGATTTATGAGCCAAAAGTGGTACGACACAGCGAAAAGAAAAGAAAGAGTCTATAAAACACAATCCAACTTGTTCCCCCCCTTTTTTTTCATTTACTATGCCGTACTGGTATATGTACTTACATACATATAGTATAGCCTGTGTGTTGCAGTGCTTGCTTTCTCAGTGGTGTTACAAGCCATTAATGACTTCAGTGGTTTTTACGGATAAAATATTTTTAATAGACTTACAAAAAGTGTTAAAAGGGGAAAAATTACAAAGGAAAACATAAGAGCTATTAAAAATAAGTGATAATATTGGCCTGATGAAAAACAAGATTTTTTATTTTCTGAGCACAAAAAAGAGCAACGAACAGAGTGAATTTAATGAATAACTTGTGTAAAAAGTTTCAGGAAAAAAAACGATTTTCTTTTATATTTCTTGAAAGTGCAATATATCTGCCGTATTTATAAGGTTTTGTATTGGCCAAACATGGTTTTTATGCAAGCATTAAAATTGTTAAACAAAGTTGCTTCTTTTATTGGTTGTTATAATTTTTTAAAGCATCACAAGCATATCTTTAATAATGAAATGTTTTTTTTTTTTTTAATTTTAAGTTTTGACGGTAATTATTTTGGAAGATATGCCACAACAATTTGTTTATGTCTGACAAAATTACCTGCTTTAAAGTACCGGTTAATAATGCAGTGATGAAAATCTGCCAAGAATCAGTCAGTATAACATATGTTGAATATAAGAAGGAACATAAATATTATTACATATAGAATAAATAGGATCACCCAATACAGACCTCCGAATTTTGACGCTACATCTGTCAAATCGGCTGCTATTTATAATGTTCATCGAGAACTCATCTTCAGTGATGAGGTCAATTTTTGGATGAATAGTTACGTGCACAAACAAAATTATAGTATTTGAAATGATACCAATCCACATGAGTCCAATTCGTCCCGAAAAGAGTAATCGGCCGACATTGCCTAGGTTTTCACTGTCAATATATATACTATATGAGTACCTATTGACTTATATAATCTAGGCACTAACGACATGTGATTTTGTCAGCATGGCGGAATGTGCTACACACTCATGCCACATTAGAATTGGTTGCGTGTTTATCTCATGTGGAGGTGATGTGAACTGGTCAGCGAGATCACGCCATTTAACACCGTTAGACCTTTTTATGGAGTTTCCCTAAGTCGCAGTCAAATAATAATCCGTAAAGCACAACGGTCCTCACAACATAACTCTGCCATCAGTCAAACTCAGCCAATTTATGCGCCATAGCCACGGAATATTGGATATTTCAGATGCGCTTCACCCATAGACATTTAACTAACAGAACAACGTTATATTTCACAATTAATGACATCAGCAAGTCTTTCAAATGTATAAAAAATTCGACAATATTTCATAGACATTTTGCAGTGGTCAGAGAAAAAGTCGCCGTTGTCCAATAGGTAGTGTGTTGGCTTATTAGACAAGTGCTCGGACATCTCGAACAAAAAAGAATATGAAGAAAATATTTCAATCAACGACTTCCTCTCAGCACACATACATACATACATAATCGGCCATTACAACCCTTTCGGTCAGGATTACGGCCTAGCTTCTCACACCACTCGTGCTGCGTGTGTTAATTTTATACTTGAGTGGCGGGAAGTATAGTTTAAAGTCGACTCCGAACGATAGATTTTGAGAGAAACTTTTTCATGGCAGATTTATTTACTCTCAGAGTTTTTGCCAGAAATCTGCTGAGAGGAAGTCGCCGAAGAAATATTTTTTTTTTTTCATATTTCGTTTTGTTGTCTGGCCAGGGGCTCGAACCCGGGCTTTACGTCTAATAAGCGAACACACTGCCTACTAGACTACGGCGACCACTAGCATACTTTCAACAAAAGATATTATTTTCTAAAATTTCTTTACACTCGCACTGACACTCTACCACGTCCTGGATGTGTGTTTAATTAATTAATTAAATTAGCCTTGAGTCCTTCCCTTAAATATTTTTGCCACATCCATCTGTAGCTTTACAATTAACAGAGAAAATTATGTGTCAAAAGCTTTGCATTATATCTTATCTAATTCAATGAAGAAGATCAAATTCTATTATCTTCTTTCACTTTTACATCATTTTGTGCATTTAAATATGGAATTATTTCAAAGCCATTGCCAAATAGATATACAAGTTGAATTTGTCAATTATAGAGAGCATCTCTTCAATATACTGCTGAACAAATGCTTAAATTACTGATGGAGTGAAATTGATATACAGGCAAGCCTCTTATGATACAATAATGAGTCTCTGGAAAGTTGTGGGTTGTATGAAATTGAGTTGAAAAAAAATTCCAAAAACTTATTTCTGTACTGGTCGTGTTAGTAGGGGTTAGCCTGTGTAAGAATTTAAAAGTATAAAGTATGCCCTGTTTTACAGAGACTATTACTTACACAGTTGTTTATAATTAGAAGTAATAGAACTGTCATACCATAATAGATACATTATAGAGCATTTGATAATTTAATTGAGTTTATATTGCTATTTATTACGTACGAGTATCTGGTAAATATTGCTGCCAGAAACATTTAAATTGAAGAAAATCTGTTACGAACACATTTTATTTCAAACTGAACATCAGTAATAATATATGTACTTTTCATTAATTTGCTAGACAACCTTCGTATACAAATGAATTCATTAAAGTTTGCCTACAAATTCATTTTGAATCAGTTCCAGTTACAGAAGAAGGCAATTGTAAATTTATAGTGTCTATTGAAAGTAATTAACAAAGGCTGACATTTTGTGGATATCTGTTACACTATTAAACCAAATTAAACTTTTTAGATATTTATACACAAGCAATGTCTCAAATAATTAAGGATATCAGACGGTGTCTTCATTAATAGGAAGACAACAGCAAAGTAATAAATATTGAAACAGCAAATAATAATAAAATTAAAACAGATTCTGTTGATTTTTAAAAACTCTATGAGTATGACGTAAATGAAATCATTATAATCATAAAGAAATAACCTTTTATTGATTTTATTAATGTTTTATATGACTTCAAAGGCAGTAATCTAACAATTATTATAGTTTTTCAGCAAAAGAAATATCACAGAGAGCTAGAACTTTGAATATTGAATAAAATAAATGAGAGATGCAAAGTATTTTGTAATTGAATTTTTATTTATTTTTCCATTTCTTATCATTTATTTATGCCAGTGGAAAAATTCTTACGAGAGGTAACGTTCAACTAGGCACAACATAAGGGTCATATTGTTAAATACATACATACATAATTGGCCATTACAACCCTTCAGTCAGGATTACGGCCTTGATTCCCAACACCACTCATGTTGTGTGTGTTAATTTTATACATGAGTGGCGGGACCTACAGTTTAAAATCGACTCCGAATGATAGATATTTTGAGAGACTTTTCATGGCAATTTTATTTACTCTCAGATTTTTTGCCAGATGTCTGCTGAGAGGAAGCCAAAGAAGAAATATTTTTTATATATTTTTGTCTTGATGTCTAACTTGGGATACGAACCCGGGCTTTGCGTCTAATAAGCCAACACACTACCTACTAGACTGCGGGTTGTAATGATCTATTAAAAAAAAAATTCCCTTGATTAGCTTGGAATCTCAAGAGCGATAAAAAGGTACTTCTAATTTTAAGGTGAGATTATGAATAAGAAAGGGGGGAGTATTTTAGTCTACTTTTGACATGTAAATTATAAAAAAAGTTATAAAATTGTACTAAGACAAGTACGATATAATATTGCCAGTTACGATTTTTACCTAGCTCTGAAACCGTGATCCTCAAACGGGACAGCATTAAATTGTTGATTTTATTTTGCATTTTGTTATTGTGATAGGTCTATAGAAAACTTTAATCGAATTTTTTTTTTAGCAGTCAAACACCATTAAAGCACTGTATTGGCATTGCCACTGTTTTTGCATTACACATGCTCAGAGAGTAATGCTCACTCTATGTTAACCTACATACTCGTATTACTCTCTTAAGTAAATAAGAGAAACAATTTGTTTTAATGTTAAAAGGAAATTTTTTTTACATCACAAGTTGTTATTAACATCCTGATTTGTGATGTTAATTGTTGTTGCTGTATTTGTAGTTGTTGTTGTAGTTGTATTTGTTGTTATTTGAGTTTAAAATTTTCGTTTTCTGTTTGCACGTTAGTGAACCAGAAAATGCTACAGTTTGTAACTGTGTTGGTTTCAAAAACAGCTAATGAAGTTGTTTAGCAACAACAACAGCAACAACAACAATAACAACAAACAAACAATACAGAAAATAAAGGATGAATAAAGTGAAGAAAAACAAAACAAACAAAGCAATAACAATTCCTTAATAGAGAAACCAGTTGAGAACTAAAACAGAGCATCCAACAAGCGCCACAAAGGGAAACAGCGGAGAAGAAACGAAAAAGAAAAAAAGGTAAACAAACTCAAACCACATAATTAACATTTATTGATGTTGTGGCAGTTGATAATAATGATGACAACACATATACAGAGACAACAGAAATGATGCAAATACAGTGAAATAAAAATCTCTTTGGAAAAAAAAGAAATATTACAAGCAAACAACAACAAAGCTAAGTACAAAAGAAGAAAAAAACAGAAACAATCTGTATGACCAACCATAAGAATAACACAAGTTAATGGCCATGATTTTAATTGTTACTGTGACATATTTTTGTCTCTGACATTCTCTTGTTTTTCTTTTTTTTTTTTGCTCATTTGAATACAATTTTTTCTTTTTTATTTTACAAGCTTTTGCTACTGTTTAAGTATTTGCTTGTGTTGTGATTCGCGTCTTCTTTTTTCTCTCTTTTTATGATTATCCTTGGTGTTATGTTTAATATCAATTGTTGTTGCCATTTATTTGTTTATTATTTTTCCGTTATTTTTCTTTATTTCCCTCTTGTTTTTCATTATGGCATCTGCTACAATTTATATGACAATCAATTTATTTCACGCAAATATAAAATTTATTCATGACAGTGAATGTAAAAAAGAGAGTGTCACAGTTCAGCATGTCTCTTGTAAATAAATAAATATTTATACAGTTTTGTCACTCTTTATACACACACACACACACACACACACACATGGTACATACATATGTATTTGCGTGTGTATTTTTATATTTGCAAGGACATAAGAGTGTGTATTTAAGAATGTAATTACAATAGAAGTTAATTTTTTAATCACTCTGCCATAAAAATGTTGTAATTTTTTATGTGTTACTGCCTTAATGACAGCTGAAAAAGGCTTTTTTTTACAAAACAAAAACAAAATAAAACATTGAACGTTTGAACGTTTATGGTACTTTTCCAGTACCCAGTAAATGTTTGCTTTTATTAGACTGATTTAATGTTTATGGCTCTTTTGGCGTGTTATGAATAAATATAACGGTTATAACCCAATAACACTTCATTACAATACATGTGTCTGGTTAAAGTTCATTTTCAAACAGGCTTTTTTAATACTGTGGCCACAGTTTTGTGCACAACATGCGCAAGATTTAAAGCCGATAAAATTATTCTATTAACATCAACGACATACAATTGCAAAATAATGTGTACTTAGATTATTATTTTGTTTTCTTTTTTATACATCTTTATTCGTTTACACATCGGGTATTTTATTCGGCACGTCCTCTCTTTAGATTTAAGTAAAACACACTCTGTAAGAGATTACATCGAAATTGTTAATTCTTTTGAAAGACCCATTGATGCTATTATGTAAGGCATATACTTACTTGCTTAATTGGCCATTACAACCCCTCAGTCAGGATTACGTCCAAACTTCTTACACCACTCATGTTGTGTGCGACTCTGAACGACAGATTTTTACGAAACTTTTCATGGCAATTTTATTTACTTTCAAAGTGAGAGGAAGTGACCGAAGAAATATGCTTCGTTTTTGTTCGAGATGCGTGACATGGCGTTTAAACTGTGTCCACACCTCTAATAAGACGACATACTACCAACAGCGAGTTCAACAAAAAAAAATTGGAACACTTAATGATTTTGCGTGTCATCCTCATGCAAGGGCCTTACTAATCTTCTGTATATCATTTCACTTTTAGTTTATGCTCTGTCGAAGCAAGAAGAATGTGTGTCATGGCTTCTCTGGGGTGAGTCCTTCCGTAATGTCGCATTTTCTATAATTCTGGTGATAAACCAAGCTGCATCAGGAATGAGTTATCTTATTCGGATATACCCCTACGGCCCCGTCATGGCCACTTCACACTACGTACACATACATAATTGACCATTACAACAGTTCAGCCAGGATTACGGCATACCTCGTCACACAACTCATGTCGTGTGCGTTAATTTTATACATGAGTGGCAAAACCTACACTTTAAAGTCGATTCCGAACGATAGATTTTTGAGAAACTATTCATGGCAATTTTATTTACTCTTAGAATTTTTGCCAGAAATCTAATGAGAGGAAGTCGCCGAAGAAATATTTTTTTCTTCATATTTCGTTTTGATGTCTGGTCTGGGGTTCTAATCCGGGCTTTACGTCCAATAAGCGAACACACTACCTACTAGCCTACGACGACTATGAAATATAAAATCACTCAAATGTCCGTCATGGTTTTTCTGGGTAGAGTCCTTCCGAAAAGTCTCATTTTGTATAATTCTGGTGCATAAATCAGGCTGCATCAGGCATGAGTTATGTTGGGTTTGAGGGCCGCAGTGGCGGTCGGCCCCGGTGCCCTCATGCGGAATATATAATGTGACATGAGCAGTGTGGCCCGTTGTAGCGTCCTGTTGAAATCTTTTTTTCTTTTGGCCTTAGACTGTTTCAATGGTATCACGTGAAGAGTAAGTAAGTGATGGAAGTTTAAGTTTAACTATGTTTAGAAAGTGTAACAAATCATGACGTTTATGAATGGAAATTTATAAATCGAATGCCAAAATGATTCTTTCTTTTGTAATCAAAAATTTGAATATTTATAAATGAATAAAACTTATACATGCATACATAAACAATAGAAAGTTATTGCATTTCCAAATACAAATAAATTTGAAAGCGCACTTAAATCTGTAAAACTGTTACTATTTATAATCCTTTGTACATATGTAAGTACAAAAATCCCTTCTGCACTCGATTCAATTATTATTTAAAATGTCCTTTTTTATAATTCAATTATCCTGTATACATTTCTAAATGCACACATGTGTGTATATTAATTAATAAACTCTACAATATTGGTTTTGGCGTTATCCTCCTTTTTTAATAGATTTGAGTGCCTGTAATGTCTGTGTGTACGTTTTGTGTATATATGTATGCCTAAAGTAATTTACTGTATTTTAGAATCGATTATAAACGATATAACTAATACAATATCAACAACAACAACAAAATGTAAATAACTTTAGTCATAATAAGCACTGATTTCATTAACAAATCCAATTGGCACAACAAATACGTATGCAAATACAAATACAAAAACAAATACAAAACACAAACACAAATAACAAACATTTAAAAGGCAATTATTGTAATTACCACAAGCAAAATGTTAACGAGTGGTTAAACCGAAATTACTTTAACGTGCCTCAAAATGGCTCACAATCCAAAATGCCATTAAACGGAAATTTTGGGGTTTATCTCGGTATTCGTGTTAGTGGTGACGAAGTGTATTAATATGCTTGGATGTGTGTGTGTGTGAGTGTATAAGGGCATGTAAGTAATATTAAAAGAGATTTACAAATATTATAACTGTTTATAGATTTAGGTGTGTAAGTGTGGGAATGAATGTAATACACACATACATACCATACATACCCTTTAGTCAGAATTACTATTTAGCTTCTCACACCACTTATGTTGTGTTTCTTTATTTTACCCATGAATGAATTGAATTCCTTTATAAAAACGCAAGTTTGTGGCTTGTCTTGTTTATGGGGTCTGATAAACTTTTAAAGTTTTTAATCCTTTTTTTATACAAAGAAACATTCTCGCATACTACGCCATATCTACGCCATATAGAAGCACGGGGACGACGAGCGTATTGTAGAGTATCAACTGCGTCAACGTTATATGACTGAAATTATTTTTATTGAATTGAATTGTTTATTTTCATTGGAATTAACCCTCTACACCTCTACTACACAATATTTTTCTCCTTTCGTACAAAAAAAAATTATTAAATAAACAAGATACCATATTATGCCACAATTTCTCATCTTTTTTATTTTATTTCGCTCTCTAAATGCATGCCATTGAAATAATGCTGCAATTAATTTTTAATCTAACTTTTAAGAAAAAAAAACAAAAAAAAAAAAGCATTCAACACTCTTGCGTTCACCAAAATGAAAATGTACAAAAATGAGCAGCAATAGGAATTGTTTTAATTCAGAAACTGAGAATTTCATGTAAACATTTTCTTACAACTGAATGTAACTGCATTCGAGTATCATGAATATTCATTCGAAGAAAATATTCTGTGTTCTCTTGCTACTACTACATGCTAAAACATGATGAAGGTATCAAAATAAATAAACTTTTTCGTTTTGTTTTTTCATTATTTTGTCGTTCTCTTAGAACAAAGTAGAAGACAAACTGTAGTTTTATTTATGTAGAGGCTGATGTTTAAAAGACAATGAAGTGTAGAGTCTAGTACTCATTTTATTTGAAAGAAAGAGAAACAAATGAATTACAGTTACAAGAATTCAATTCACCCTACACGATAATTAACTAATTTGATCGAAATTATTGCTGTTTTACATACTCGCTAGAGCCCTTAATACTATGTTCAGACATTCACTTTTATTGCGTAAACCGCAATAAACGCCATTATTGAGCTCAATATTTCGTATAAAGTTTCAATTAATTATTGCGCAATAAATACGCTATTTGTTATAATATTGAGTAAAACTTAAAATGCAGCACTGCCATAAGTACGTTCAGGGAGTATATTACAAATTTCCGAACACTTTCTGTTAATATTTGGCAACAAATGTAAAACAAAACAACAAAACAAAAAAAAAGCCGCTGTTTTGTTTACCAACTGTCAAATGAATATTGCTTATATTATGTCTGAACACTTAAAATATTGTACTCAAATAACCGAATATTGACTCAATAAAAGAGCATATCTGAACATAGTATAAGTCAGGATTACAACCTCTCATTGCTCTCTTCTCTTTATTGCTCTCACTAACTACATATTCCGCTCTCTAACTACATATTCCTCTCTATTGTTATAAAATATAAATAACATACTTTTACTTCATTGATGTCGCCGTAGTCTACTAGTAGTGTATTGGCTATTTGGAAGCAAGCCTCTCGTTTGAGCCCAATCTCTGACATCTTCAACAAAGCGAAAAGTGACGACTCTTTCTCAGCAGTCTTTTGGCAAAAACTCTGAGAGTAACTATATTGTGATGACAAGAACTCTCTTCTTCAGAGATGACTTAAAACTGTCACACTATTCATGAATAAAATTAATACATATACAGCATGGGTGGTGTGAGAAAATAGGTCACAATCCTACCTAAATGGTTGTGGTAACCAATTTAGTAAGTAATTAAGTCTTATTACTGAATATAGATGGGGAGCTATTGTTGCCAATCAAAATACAAAGCTATTACAAGAAAAATACAGTGTCATATTGGGAAATGCACTAAAAGGAGATTGACTAATAAAAGCGAATGAAGAAACTTCCAAGATTAGGAAAATTTTGTGTTATGCGGATGGATCAAATACGGACAGTAGGACATAAGAGGTGTAATTAGGTTCCAGAGTGAAATATTCAGAGACAATCGGGAATTCGTGGATTTTTTCAAAGAAAGTTTACATTATCGAAAGATGTATTCAGTTTAACTTCGATAGAAAGTACAGAGAACTAGACACGAGTGGACTTGTCAGGCCACTATATGACTCGGGATTTGAATGGAAATCCAAATCAGTTAGCCAGGGCTGAATCTCTGGTCATCTTCCAAGCCACTTATGAGGCCACTAGCTTTCTGTGGAGTAGGAAGAGGGATTTGGAAGCGTAAAACATCTATTTTGTGCAGATTTTGATGAGAAATTAATTACCTTTGCAACCTATTTTTATTTAAACCTGAAACACCACATGAAATTAAATGTAAACCACCTTCATTTCTCTTACAATTTATCAAAGTCTCTTAAAAGCCATTTTAATGCCATTTAATTCATTCTGTTACCAATCAAACACCCAGTCACACATTTCAATACCAACAACAACGATGATGACAACCACCATCAACAGACAGGACAAATGGAGCTACAGGTTTACCTTTTGCTAGGCAGTGTTGTCTAACAAATAAACTGGGTGACAGTGTGGCAAGGAATAAACACAAAAGACAAGAAAGAACAAAATAGAGAAAAAGAGAAATCGAAAGAATAGAAATCTTAACAAACAACAGCAAACAGCAAACTTTTTGAGATGCTGATAAAATGAAGATAAGATTTTAAACAGAATAAAAAAACAAAATAAAGATACTGAAATCTTTTTTTTTTATTCTCAGTGAATGAAGTCTGTTTTCTTCAGTTCTCTTCCCTTTAGAAATGACATGAACGAAATAATGAAAGAAAATACTAAAAGTCATAAAGGAACACAAATGAAGACCTTGTTCCTGTGTAGCCAAATAGAAGAAAATGAACGAAAAAAAAGCATGAAAAGAAGTTGAGAAGTAAAGTGAGCTGAAATTAACTTGAGATATTCAGCATAAAGTAAATGAATAAAGAAATTCAAAAGAAATATGAGAACATAAAGTGGACTGCATGATAAATCACGAGAAAAATAAAGTTTTCTTAAAGAATTATCCAAAACTAATGTCATGAGATTTTTGTGAACAAATAAAACATAAATGTGCGTATAGAACACTGTACATCTGCTATTGCATAAAGCCTAGAAGCAGATGCAGAAATGTCGATTCGTCATCGTTTATGGTCTTTGTCCTTCGACTACATGAAAAATCTTAAAGAACTCTAGCTTATGTCCCTAAAAAACAGCTCTCACATGGAGTTAAATCAAATGGTATATGACTTCTCTCAATGAAATTCAGGACGACCATTTCGTGTGAAGAGGTTTATGGAAATGTTGCTGTGCATCTCTTCACTGACAGATCCCAATTGAAAGGAACCGTTGGTAGCGGAATTTACTCGGAATCAAACGGAATAGCCGAATCTTTAAGGCTGCCGGTTGACATACATACATTACATTACATTCCTTCAGTCAAGTTTACGACCTAGCTTCTCACAGCACTCATGTTGTGTGTGTTAATTTTTAACATGAGTGGCGGGACCTACAGTTTAAAGTCGACTCCGAAAGACAAATTTTTGAGAAACTTTTCATGAGAATAGGAGAGGAAGTCGCTGAAGAAATATGTTTTCAAATTTCGTTCTGATATCTGACCTGGAGCTTGAATCGTGGCCTTACATCTAATAAGCCAACAGACTAACTACTAGACTATAAGGCTGCCGGATTACTGCAGCGTTTTTCAAGTAGAAGTGTTGGCAATACAAGCTCCGCTTACTATTATTTGAAATGCAAACCATGAGACGCTAACGGCGGCTATTAGCGCACTGGGCTCCAACGCGATGAACTCCAGGAAAGAAGCATCTTCATTGGAAGCTCTAAGTGGTTAAAAGGCTATGGGCTAATTGATGAAAATTGTGTTATCACAATGGGCCCCATATAGTCTAAGTTGGTCCATTCGGATTCCTTGGGAATACGGCCACCTCTACTTACCTACGTACCTGAACATCAAAGACCTTTTATTCCATCAAGACAAGCTTACCAATCAACATATCAAATGCTCTTGTACCAAAGGAATCAAAAATTCAAGCCACCATTTACGAGTAAGACCAGATTTATTGAAAAGTATAATAAAAAAAATTGGACTTGGATTGAATGAACCATATAGCCTCTGTGTTTTATACGAAATATGTTTTATGTGAAATTATAAAAATTTCAAAACCTTCTCAGACGTCCTACGTTCGCCAGCCTACTATATATGAAAACTCTGAGGTAAGTTTAAGTTTTTAAAATAGCTGGCCAATAATGAGATTGTATAGTTTATCAACAGCACAATGTTGAGGTGCCAGTCAGTCAGTAAGTGCGCTGTCTGGCTGGCTGGGTGTGGTGTTAAATGAAGATAGCTGCAGTGAATACATTGAGGATGATACTGCTTTCAAGTTATTTGCATGGTTGAATTAATGAAATAAGTTTTGTTAATTTTTTTCCATTTTTTAATCTTATTCTGTCTTGTAAATATGCGTGTAGTACATAAAAAAAACGAGATAAGGTCACTTCTCTCATCTTTTTGTGCTAAATGGAAACTAATTTTAATTTATTTTTCTTCTTCCTTCCTTCCTTTCAATTTCTTTTTTTTTTTAAGAAAATATTTTTCTTTTTGGATTGGACAACAAATGCTGTTGGTTAGCAGAGTATAGAAAAACTTCATGTAAATTAGATAAGATTATAAATTCCAAGTTAATTTAAAACTGAACAGACATATTCACAAATATGTTAGTGGGAGAATTTTTATAGAAAAGCATTTGCTTACCTTAAGGTCAAGAGTGTTTACATTAATTAAAATTTATTTGACGAGCAAACAATAAAAATTTTAAATTGCTTTTGTTTTTCCAAATTAATTAAATTTTTGTCTTCAAAAAAATTTTTAAATTTTGAGTAAATAAATAATAAGAGATAAAGAAACATACAAAATGAACTCAGCCTTAAGCTGGTAAAATTTCTAATACAAAAAGAAATCAAAGAGAGCAGTTACCATATATGTATGTATGTATACTGATACTGATATTTAAATCATTAGGTAGATAGCAGAAAAAATATTGCTACGTTTTTACCTTTTAAAAACGTTTAAAATATGAGCTCGTAGATTGCAAATAAAATAAAAATAAATTTGTGTTTAGTTTTTATTAAAATTCTTTATTATTCGCACAATTCTGTGTGTCACTGTTCACAACTTGATGTAAACAACAACAATAGCTTTTCTTTTTTATTCCTCCGTTTAACCCATTGCATAAACAATAACAATTACTAAACAAGTATTCGACAGATCTTCAAACCACGATTACTCTCTTCAAACGCACCGCGTCTACACACAAGACTGACTGAACTTCACAAGCACAGTCGCCTGCTTTGCCTTGCCTTTAAAATGGCAAAGTAAACAGTCTGATGAATGTTCTTTAAGGCGAACGTTCTTGACTTTGTTGTTGTATTCTTGTTTACTTGTACTGGTGTTTGCTGTAATATTAAAAAGTACGATAATTTTAATGTTAAGCGATGTAAAAGCAAAACACAAGTATTTGGATTTTTAATTTTCATAACAAAATGTATGACCGATTATATCCTAATTCTACATGCATTTGAACTACATTGATCCTATAAATTTACGTGGCAAGTATCTCTTTCTCGGTGAGAGCACAACAAGCCAGTTGCATAGCTAAATGTATGCCGATAAAGTAATCAGTAAATATGATGATGGCATTTAATACAGCACCGCATACCCTGCAATCTAATAAAGCTGAAGAACTTTCATAACCACTCAAATTGGACTTCTACGACGGCGTACAGGAGAAGATCATACCTCCGCAGCCGAAGTAAGGAAACATTTTTGATTGCAAGGCCTGGGAAAGAATTACGCATGGTATGATATGATAAAATAATACTGTCTTTCTCTTATGGAGTAACCCTATTTTATATTTCTTTCACAGCATTGTACTTCTTGCAGTGTAAAACCCTTCGGAATTATGCGAGTTAAGGCCTTTTATTAAGGCCCCGATTATGGTTCACAACAGTTGTAAATTTAGTGTTGTAGTTTTAAAATTGCGATTATGGTTCACAACATCTATCGCTAGTGTTGTACTTTATGTTGTGTGTGTTCACATAGCCCGATTATGATTTACAACAGTTGTTTTTAAGTGTTGTCAGAACTGTCAAAAACTTACAACAGCTCATTAGGTGTTGTCTTGTTGCCGCATTCAGTTTAAAAAAGAAAATGTATAAACATTTATAAGTATATGTATAAAACAGTGCATATAATTTTTTGTGGAAATTTTAAAAATTATAAATAACTGAAAATATTTTATAGAAAAATAATCACTAACAAGCAGAAGGAAAAGCTGGTCGAGTTCATGACAGCAAATCCTGACATTGGCAAGTTATCATTTGGAGCAAATAAGACTCAGCACAAAGGGACGTGGGAAAAATTTTCATTGGAGCTAAATGACTTGGGTCCACCCATTAGAGTTTCAAAACAATGGCAAAGGGTTAGTAGATGAATTGTAGCATTTTTAAGGCATGGACTCATTATAAAGCCAATTTGAAAAGAAAGCTCACTGCCAATAGAAAAAAACTTTCAAGTTACTGGTGGTAGTCCGTCGACGGAAATTAGCAGGAAATGGGAGCAGAGCACCGTAGAGTTGGTGTTTATGCAATGGAAAGTAAATCCAAATGGATCTGCAATGGGATTGCAAATTCAAGACGAATCGTCATACGATATTGAAGGGCCTTAAACTAGCACTAACCAGTGGAAACAGCAGTTGTCGAAAAGCTACAAAATACAAAAAATAAGATGGGGGATGAGCGTATAAAAACCTAAAAAAGGCAAGAAAAGAACCAACAGGAGATATTGCTTATGTTAAAACGTCTTGAAAAGGGCTCATATAAAAATTGTCAAATAAATAAAAAATGCTAGAAATAAATAGGGAAAAATCTGAATTACAAAATGAATTATTAAAAGTCAAACTCCTTTTAACCCAAAAAAAACTTGAAATGTAGAGTATTTACGAATTTGTATTTTAGCTTTAAGTAACTATGTGATCTAAATAAATTTTTATGTGATAAGGTTTTTTTATATTTATATATTTTAATTTGAAGTATGTACTTTTGAAATGAATTTATTGCAATACATACATAAAATATAAGCGCTAATAAAACTAGCCTTTATTTTTAATTGTCATGTTTTAACAAGAGTTAAAATTTGTGTTTTATGTAGGCTTTTTGTTTTTTTACGTAATAATTTTTGTTTTCAATTGGCAGTTTTATACACTCAGGGTTGTATTTTCAAGGAAAAGTATACTAACATTGAAGAGCAACACTGTGACATACACAACATCTAGATGTTGTAAACCATAATCAAGAAAGTAATAAATGTTGTGTTGTCTCTGTTACAACACAACATTTATGTGTTGTGAACCATAATCGGGGCCTAAAAAAATAAAAATTCAAAGATATTAAAATCACATCGTAATTAAAGAGCAACCAAAAGCATCTTTTGTCGCCTTTTATGTGTAAGCAGTTGCTTTGGTTTTTTCTTAGTGTTGACTTTAGCAGTCAGGTAACAGTAGTAATGTTAATGTCTTGAAAGTATTTCCAAAGAAAACCAGCAGTAAATAAGATTCCCAACCCTTGCTATTGTAATAAAAGGACATTTTTTGTTTACTTCTGCAAAGATATTAATATCCAGGATGTTTTTCTAATCTTAGTAACTCACTCTATTACCAGTAGGGTACTAAAAGACCAATTAAAGGTATTATGCCTGCAATCGGCTTAATTTCATTTTGCTTGGAGCTACAAAAAATGCTGTAGGCCGTACAAATTTTTCATCATTTTTCTTTTCTTTTTTAATAGCGAAAGTTAGAACATAATGCAACCGAAAAACAATAGAAAAATGTTGATAAACGGTTTTCACAGAAGTAAACCAAGGACACAAACTTGACAAAAGAATTTAATACAATATAATTAAAAAATGTCCACTGTTTTCTATTGAAAACGAACGTAAGTTTTTTTGTGTGTTTTTTGCAAAAAAAAGGCTGCTTATGACACTACAACTCATAAATCTTTAAGGCACATACTGAACTGAAAAAATCCAAGTTTTTTTTAAAGATTGTCAATTGCAAAACCTGTCGTTAAAAATACATACAAATATGTGTCACAGATGCTATTTTTCATATCATGGTTAGGCAAAAAATGTTTGAAAAGTTTAGATAAGCCAGGGTAGCATATGTATAATCGAGTATTCTTACTTGTATGGCTTACTTCCTAATCTATTGAAGGTACAAATGTCCGTGGCTTCGCCTTCTCCAGATCTCTATAAATGTAATCATCGTTGTTCCATTATAGTTGTTTGTGTATTTTGTTTACATTTATTGTTGTAGTGTTTGTTATTGTATTTTTGTTTACTTGTTTACCATTTTTTATGCTGCTTTGTTTGTTGTTATATTACGTATTTGTAAACAAGTTCATTGTTTTGTTTTCGTAGCTTTTGTTTATAGTTTTAATATTAAACGATGTAAAAGCAAAACACCAGTATCTAAATTTTTTTTATTTTCGTAACAATATTTTTGAAAAATCCATTGATGCCATTATGCATGGAATACTTGAAGTTGAATTTGACCGATGGCATGGGTTATGTTGGCTTTGAGACCCACAACGGAACGGAACTTTATTCTCATATAACTGCGGCTTTAGAAAACAATACAAAAACGAATTCTACATGTGAGAAGATATTGCCATCAAATTGCACATGCAAACTATATAATTTGCCATAACCTATGTTGCACGTAGCGTCGTCTTGTTGAAACCACAATTAAGTTAAAAAAATAAGTTGGTAATTATCGATCTATAGTGGTTGCCGTTGATAGAGATGCCCTGAACAAAATCGCTGTCCAAAAAATATGGAATGATGACGCCGCCAGCCCATTATCCAGCATTGGATGCTCTTAGACCTCATATTGATCCTTATCATTCCAAATTCGACAATTTCGTTTTTTCACGTACCCATTCAATCAGAATTAGGCCTCACTTTACGCGGGTTACACGTTGTCCTAACGCCACATCCAATTTGAAAAAAAAAAACAAATTTTGAAAATTGCACGTATTGTTGAGCACTACATTCATTATGGTGATTCGATAAACAGACAGAATAAATTACAACTGATTTTACAGATGTAACGTGAACAAGATGGCCTTTTTAATTGTCTTATGTCTTTATAAGCCTGGCCATAAAGAAGGTGTTGCTAAGGAAGTTAAGTATACTTGATACTATTCCTCTGAAACAAGGGGTAAGTAATCAACACAGTAGGCGGTATTTAGAATTTTCAATTGATTTTGAAGGAATGAAGTGGTTGAAAGAGGAAACTATTGTGGGTACCTCCAATATTTTTAATATCGAAATCTTTGAAACTCATAAAACGAAAATCTAAAATTCAAAAATTCCATAAAAAATGCTTGTAAAGAGATAACAAGACACATGTCAAGAACGAAACACTACTCACCTTCTTAATTAATTTAGTCAGTATGACAACCAAGCTTTTAACATCACACATGTTGCGTATGTTAATTTCTATTCATGAGTTGCGGAACGTACAGTTTAGATACGGCATAGAACAAAATATTTTTGACCATATTCTCGGTGTAGTGTCACAGACCAGAATCTCTGGCGGGAATCGAACCCAGGAACCTTATACAAATCGTCTAGCACACTACCCACTAGACCACCAGAACAACTAACAGTTGATATAATAGAGGACAATTAAAAGAAACGTAGTCAATAAGCCAGTTTCTCGCCGAAATAAATTCTCAAATAAATGCAATACAGAATTCTTCTGTATCTGAATCAGAGATCAGCAATGAATCATTTTTTCGCTACTCATAAGTACTCATGAAATTTGGAGTATGAGTGAGTCAACAGTATTGAAATTCAACTGCTCTGATTCATTCGTAATCAGTACATCATTAATTATAAGTACAGATTGCAATGAGTATGACATGAGTATGAGTATGTACAACGTTGACATCAAAATCATACCATTGAAAATATGTTTGATTCATACGCCTCCTCATTTAGATTCATTACTTTAGAAAAATACTTACAATACTTTTTAATGATTCGAGAGACACATAAGCAAAAAAGACAGAGTAGCAAGCAGAGCAAACACATAACCTTCTAGTGAGTATTGTAGTGTTCGTTCGCCAATCATACTTATTTTGTGATTCTTGTAATGTTGAGTAAATGCGAGTCGAAATCAACCAAGATCATGCGTATTGTTAAGTATGAGTACGATGAGTACTTCAAACTTTGATTATAAGTAGTATGAGTATGATATTAAAATAAGTATGAATGCGTATAAGTATCAGAAATTATGAGTATTATTCGAATCTACTTATCTTTTTGACTACTCATTGCTGATCTCTGATCTGAATTATGTAATATACACACATACAATGAATCTTGCCAAAAATCATAATAAACCCATGTATATGCGCTTTTAAAAAGTAGGTGCTACTAAAGGGTATAAAATGAAAATCGTTTACGAATTTTATTGAAAATTCTAAACATGTCTGTGTATCTTCTAATAGGACATGTCCTTAACATTTGGGTTTTTGGCCTGTTACTTTTTATTTCATTTTTATTTTTCACACATCTGTGTATGAGATGTTATGCTGTTAACGATTTATGAGTTGTTACAAACTACAACTTAGATTTTAGATAAATAAACAGAGAAAAAAAACAACAACAAATACCCCAAATGCTCATGAGTACGTACGTAAGTAGATGGGTAGAATATTAGATGTAACCTCAAAATTTTTGAACAGTTTTTATGAAGGGGTCTCATAAATTGTTGTTTTTATTACATCCTGAGTTCGGTGTCCACAAAACAAGATTTTCTCATTTTATAAAAACACATGCTGATGACAGACGTGTCTGTATATCCGTTCAAGTAATTTTTGTATTAAAACATACCAAAAAATTGTATAAAGTGTTGTACGTTTGTATGTGATTTAGCACGCACTATAAGTGCAGATTTTTGGTCAAACAAACACTTTCAATAAAATAGTTTTACAATATTGCAACTGCATACACACAGTGGTCTAACAACAGAGCAAAAATCAAAAATAGAAATTCGAATGAAAGTTTTGAGTTCTTCAGGAATTGATCGCTTTAAAATTCTTTTTACAAAAAATTTTCACATCATGTTACACTCAATGTACATTTATTGTTGTATCACACAATGTTGCCATCATGCAATACAGACTCACGCTCATGCACAAAATTTCATTTCCTTGCTGACTCACACAAATTGGGAATACATAGTCCATAAATTGTGTGCAGCGCAAAACGTGTGAGTTTTTTGTCATGCACACATACAAATGCAATCACACATTTTATAGAATTTTTAATTTGTATTTTCATCATCCATTTTTTTCACTATCTCTCTCTCTCTCTCTCTCTGTTTTCTTCAATTTATTTTGAAATAAATTTTTTTGATGACAAATCCAAATTGAAACAATTAAAAGCCAATGCAATTGATTGAATTTTAAGAGATTTTTTTCCATCTGCCATTATTTTCATTACATCGTTTATAAAATTCTAGCCTGGTAAACGCGTTAAATTGCGAAATAAAAAAAAACAATATTCAAAAAATAATCCTTTAATACGTGACTAACTGTTTTTATTTAATTAATTTTATTTACAATTTATTGTAGTTTTTCTGTTGAAAATTAAATTTAAAAATCATAAAGCTCCCTTGGACTTATGCAAATGGTTATGAAATATTTCCTTTTTTTCGACACGAAACAAATACTCACGTTTTAAAAATAGTATAAAAGATACATACTTAGTTGAGTTAAAGGATTAATGGAGAATTATTTTTTTAATGTTATATTTCATATTTAATAAATATGGATGGGATTTTTTCAACTAATGTTCAAAAATTTAGAAAATTATTATCCTCTATTAGATTCGAAATTTGTATATTTTTGAAAACAATAATTTTACATATTAAGCAGTTTTCTTGTAGCTTATATATCGGGTTTTCCCATATCCTGACTTCCAGACCTTGACAGTTGATAACGACCATCTCTATGAAGCTACATCTGTTACACTAGCTGGGCCATGGAAAAATATTGCATTCAACAACACGAACGTTTACAGTTGAAAACGACCATCTTGTTGAGGCTACATGTTTCACATTAACTGAACAGATATAACATTCAGCAACTCCTGCAAATAATAATATGATTTTATCATTCGCTTCGCTCATTTGTCCTACCAATAGGACTAGATAGGTGGTAGGTAGAGGTGGCTGCCCATCCAAGAAAATTTTGATGAACACACTTAGGCCTCATTTGGCCCATTGTATTACCACAGTTATCCGCTATCCCGTAGTCTCGAAAGCACTCGGAGCTTCTGATGAAGCGATTTGGCCTGCCAATGTCAATCCCTGACAGTTCCTCCAGATCATGAATGTAATAAGCACCCAAGTACTTCTTTCTCCTTTGGCAAAGAGCTGGGCATATACCCAGCAGGTGATGGAAAATCTCTTCCTCTTCCTCATCTCTGCAGCTTCTGCAGAAACCGTTAGTAACGTGTCCAATGCGCCTCGATGGCGTACCCATAATGCAATGCCCCGTAATGACACCGATAACCACACTGAGCGCACCTGCTTGAAGTTTAAGTAGACTCATTGTGCGCCATACATCCAGCCTTGGCCAGATTTTATGAGCCGTTCTACTCGATTCCGAGGCCGCCCACCTGTCTTTGATGGTATCGATGATCGCATTATCAATTATGAGCCTACAGGTCCTCATAGGGATGCCCAGATTCGAGAATTCATCGGAGAGTTCGATGGTCGTGTCCCGCCTGGTAAGTTCATCAGCTCTGCAGTTATCCGGAATACCGCTGTGCCCGGGTACCCATACGATATGAATATCATATCGTTCCGCTATGTCGTCGAGATATCTGCGACAGCCCTACACCGTCTTGTAGTTCATCACGTTGGAACTTAGAGTCCTGATAGCCGCCTGGCTAAGGCAACTATTCATAAAAAGGAGGAGGGGGAGGTGAAAATTCGAGTTCACTGTTTCGAACAGCAGCCGTACATCGTCGAAACGCAAGAGTTGCTGAAAACAGCGCTGCTGTCATTGAGAGTGTGCAGGAGAATTCGCGATTTCGCGTCCATCACAAGATCTCAATCATTCGTAGACTACAACGTGTAAAATATTGCGTTGTGATAAGGGTCTGTACCCACAAAAAATTCAACTGATACAGGAACTGAAAGTAAACTACCACAGACAACGACGTGTGTTTACTGAATCGATGCTGACCCATATTTTCATTGCAAACCATATTTCTACTGTACGTATGATACCAACCTAGCTACTTGCCCCACAGCTCATTCTACAGCAATATTGCCTAAATTAGAATGTAGCATTTTCATGTCACACAGAGCGAGAATGGTAATGTCATTAGCATTCTCAAGGTCACGCAATCGTTTTTGAGAAACCACAAATAATGCCTACATTACCCGCAATACCATGGGTAATGACAATGGAAAACATATTGATTTGGATTGGATACAGGTTTCTTAATATAACTAACCCTACTTCATATATATTTATTTATTTATATATTTTAGGTATGAAAACTTACAGCGATTCACTTGAATATTTTTAAACTTTGAATTTTGAAATGCATTCCTCAATATTAAATTCAAATGCTTCAAGAGAAGGAAGTTTATAATCATTTCACAAAAATGTTACTCAACTGGGATGTTTTTCTGTTAACTTTAAAAAATAAAAATATTTTGAATATTCAACCAAAGCTATAAAACAGCACTCATAATATTGCTGCTATAAAATTCCAAAATACGTTAAATAGCCAAAGCTTTATTCATGATGAAATAACTGTAAGGGAAAGAAAAAAAATGGCGAATAATTTTATTATGAACAGCTTCTCGACAAAAAGAAAGCGGAAACTATCAAACTTTACCTATCATTTGTTAGATATTCTTCTTCTTCTTCGTCTTCTTTAACGCATAAGAAAAAAAAAGACGAGCGTAAAAAATAATAACAGCAGCACTCAAACTTTTTCATAATATTATTAATGACAGCTTAAATACTTTTCAAACTTTACGTAAAACACTCGCAACTCACAGCTAAGGAAGAGGGAGAGAGAAAGAAAAAAAAAGAATTATTTTTGCCAGTTAGAAAAGAAGAAACGTGAAACGAGAATCAAGATTTCCTACAACATTTATACACATTATAGGAAAGTGTCAAACTCAGGCACATTACGCCAGAATACCAGAAGCGAAGTAGAAAAATACTAAGAAGAACAACCAAAAAAATGTGGAAAAAATTGTGAAAAAGGAAAAACAATAACAATAACAACAAAAAATCATTTTTCAAGTTACGTTCTCGCAAAGTATTGATAGTAAAAATAGTTACAAACATTTCTCAAGCTAAACCGAAAACCAAAAGAATGAAGAAAAATATTCTTGCCACACCATTTTCCTTGTAATATGGTAAATAGGTGTAGTAGGGTGGCAAAAAAAATAAAAAAGTGAAGACAAGACGAACAAGAAAAAAAGAAAACAAAACAAACTAAAATTTCCTATTGTTTGGCAGAAGTTGGAGTAGAGCAGTTATCTGTGCTAAAAACCGCAAATCTGTTAGAAAAACTCAATTCTTAAGAAACAGCAGCAGCACGGCTGCAAATAGTAGAAGCGTGGAACAACGAACAAAGTGGGGTTTCAAGCTAACTTTAAACAAAACGACGATAAAGTTTCTTGTTCATCCTGCTGTTTGGTGATGCTCATTTTTAGTTTGCCTTCTTTTCATTTCGTTTCGTTTCTTTTCTCATTCCCCGTTTACTTCTTTCTTTGTTTGTACATAAAACTGCTGCTATTTATTACAGAAAATTTCTCAAAGAAAATACAAGAACAACTAAGAATTGGTAAAAGATTTTGCATAACATAAACTTTAATTTTTCAAATCCAAAAGGCATATAAATGCTTCGGATACAACCAAAAAGGCATAATAAAGTTGGGGTGCCCTACAGTTGATAATAGGCTTTGAAATGTTCTGTTTCAGTACTTAACACCTTTCTTAAATGAAAAAAATTAACAACTGTACTTTACATTTCCATTTCCAACCAGTATGAAATGATACCACACAATACAAGGAAAATTAAGAAGGCAGAAAAACTTGGCAGTCCAAACAAAGAAGTTCGATGGACAGAGTTTGGTGACATTGGGCCCATTGTGATACCATAGATGGGCACTTTGCAGTACCAGTAAAATTTCAGTAAAAATTGATTTTTACTGATTACTGAAAAAAATTTCAGTATTCAGTAAAATTTTACTGTTAATGCAATCTAAATTTGAATGAAATTTAAATAAAATTTAAATGAAAAAAAGTAAAATTTTACTGGTAATGCAATCTAAATTTCATTTAAATTCCATTTAAATGTCATTTAAATTTAGATTGCATTAACAGTAAAATTTTACTGAATACTGAAATTTTTTTCAGTAATCAGTAAAAATCAATTTTTACTGAAATTTTACTGGTACTGCAAAGTGCCCATCTATGTGTGATACCATAGTTTTCCGCTATTCCCTGGTTTCAAACTGCCACTATTAAAGTATGACAGTTCCACACCACCCCACAACCATATTGAGCATGCTCCCCTTAGAGTTTAAGCAGGATTTTCGTGCAACCTCTATTCCGATTTTCTGCGCCGCTTTGCCAGTATCTGAAGCAGCCCATCTAGTATTGACGGAATCCATGAGCGTATTGTTAATTCAAAATTCATAAGTCTCTAGTGGAATTCCCAAAATTTATTGTTGAGTTTGATGGTTGTGTCACATGTGGAGCACGCTACTCTTGGAGTTTAAGCAGACTTTCCGTGCAACTTCTATTCGGAGTTTTGGCGCAGCATCTAGTTTTGACGGTATCAGGACGTCATGACATTCCAGGCAAAAATAGAGACACAATACGAATTGTCTCTAGAGGAATTCCCAAAGTTGAGAATTTATCGTTGAGTTCGAAGATTGTGTCACATGTGGCGAGATCACTAGACAATTCGTATGTGTCTAGTGAATCTCCCAAAGTTGAGAACTTATCGTTGAGTTCGAAAGTTGTATCACATGTGGCCAGATCATTTGCTCTATTTTTGCCTGAAATGTCACGACATCCTGATACCCATGTATCGTTCCGTTACCTCACTGAGGTAGCTATGCACCTTCTTAGGTTGGAATTTAGTGCTTTAATACCCGTTTGGCTAACTGAAAGTATTGTTACGTTTTTACCTTTTAAAAACGTTAAAAAAAGAGCTCGTGGATTGCAAATACAATAAAATTAAATTTGTGTTTAGTTTTAATTAAAATTCTTTATTATTCGCACAATTCTGTGTGCCACTGTTCACAACTTGATGTAAACAACAACAATTGCTCTGTTTGTTATTCGTCTATTTATACCCTTTGCATAAACAATAACAATTACTAGACAATTATTCTACAGATTTTTGTAACAGAGATTTTCCAACCACGATTACTCTCTTCCAATGCACCGTGTCTTCACACAAGACGGACTGAACTTCACTAACTCAGTCGCCTGCTTTGCCTTGCCTTTTATATGGCAAAGTAAACAGTCTGATGAATTTTCCTGAAGGCGAACGTTCATGACTTCGCTTTCTCGCAATCTATATAAATGTAAACATCGTTGTTTATATTTATTCTTGTAGTGTTGTTTGTGTATTTTTGTTTACTTGTTTACCATTTTTTATGCTGGTGTTTGGTGCTATATTAAGCAGTACGATAATTTGTAAACAGTTTTGTTTACTGCATTGTTTTGTTTATGTAGCTTTTGTTTATAATTATAATGTTAAACGATGTAAAAGCGAAACAACAGTATCTAGATGTTTTATTTCCGTAACAGTATTATAACACCTCGATTGGATATAATTTCATACATATATACATACATAATTGGCCATTACAACCCTTCAGTCAGGATTACGGCCTAGTTTCTCACGCCACTTATGTTGTGTGCTCTAATTTTATACATGAGTGGCGGCACCTACAGTTTAAAGTCGACTCCGAACGACAGATTTTTGAGAAACTTTTCGTGGCAATTTTATTTACTGTCAGTGTTTATGCCAGAAATCTGAAGAGAGGAAGTCGCCGAAGAAATATTTTTTCAAATTTCGTTCTGATGTCTGATCGGGGATTTTGTGGATATAATTTCATTCTGATATATTTCCGATACTTCTGCCTAAAAGTCGAAAAAGTGATTCGGCAGCCTTTTGGACTAAGCTATTTCAATCGATTCCGGAAAAATTTTACCACCCACAGTTCCATTCAATTTGGTGCCATCAAAGAAGAATTTTACAGAGCCGTTTACTACGTGTTTATCTGGAATGGATGTTTTGAATCTAATTGAGATAATTAGCTAATCAGTGCTGAGAGTGCGAAATCCTTTGAAACGTGTCAAATTGTGCTCTTATATTTTCTGTGGTTTGTTTCAAATATTTTCTAATGCATATGTTATCCTTTTGCTGACATCAAACAATGCCACCTAAATTGTACAACCATCTCTTGCGTGCGCTAATATGCAAATATGCCACTAACAATTGTACCAGAAAAAATGTATTTTTAATAGTTTGAAATGCTAATGCTTTGAAAAAAATTCTCCGCTACAAACTTCAACTTTTTAACTTTTTCTACAGGAATCAAAACAAAAAAAGCTGCAGTAAATGAACAAAAAAAACTACTAGAAATTATTCCGCTAAACATAATTTTTAATAATAATTCATACATTCATAATACTTCTGAAAAGTAATTCGTTTCTTTCGAGTTTTTTTTTTTCTTTTTTTGTTTGTATCAAATCTTCTTGCACAGCACTTAGTTATTTGTTCAAAGTTGGGTGGATTCGTTCATTCAAAACGTTCATCTTGCTTGCATTCATTCATTCATTCATTCATACTTTAAACAGATTTCACCTGGTAATCCCTGAGGTGACATTATATCACCTTGTCTAAGCGAATGATAATTAATTTTCTCTTTCATTATAAAATCGTTCAAATGCGAACATCAACAACAGCAACAACAGCAGCAACAGCAAAAATGTAAAACTTTTTTTCTACAATGCTTTCCATATAAAAAATATATTCAGCATTTAATTTTTTTTAATTCTGTAAAAAAAAAGCTAACAGTACCATCAGGCATAAGGGTGTGTATATTTGTGTGCATTAATGGGTGTGTACTTTCCCATTAATGGCAGCAGAACATCTTCACAGGACTAGAATGAAATGAAATTGTTGGTACTACACTTAACACAAGTACGTACTCTCTTATTATGTACCTTTCGTTCAAGTACTGCCAGTAAAGTTATGTTAAACGACAAACATTTTGAATTATGGCGGGCCAACTTAGAGCGAAGTAATTATAGAACAAACAGTTAACAAATGTTATATGGCTATTATGGTCAGACAACGTCAGTTTTTTGTAAGGAACCCAATACATTTTTACAAAGAGTGTTGTATCTAGATCAAAACAATTCAGGATTCCCTACAAAACTAGAGTACCCACCAGTCGGTCTCCTCTTTCTAAACATTTTCAAATTTTCTAACTTATGTTGTTAACACTTCTAGGCGATTGATCAGTAGTGTGGTTTGATTATAGGTCACTCGAGAATCTTAATGGAAACACGACATCACGCTATGCCTTGTCAGAATTACTTCAGAATATCTACACGTATAGCATGAGATTAAATGCAGCTGGGTGTAGAAACATATATTCAGAGTAAGCGACTACTAGGCGGAGGTACAATTTTGCAGTTAAGCAGCTGGTTTCGCACATATTGATTTGGAGTACAATTTTAGATGGGTTCGAATCTCTCAACAAAATGGCAAAGTGATATGACATTCTTTAGTGATCTGGACACTAAACTAAACAATGAACTGTAGATCAAACGTTCATTGCCATTGTTGTTTAATTTTTGTCATGATACAGGAAGGATAGCGCAGTAAATGTGGTCAAAAAAAAAAAAAAAAGTACACGGTCTATAATAAATCGTTTTATCGCTACTCATAAGTACTCATCAAATTTTGAATATAAGTGAGTCAACAGTATTGAAATTCAACTAATCTGATTCAGTCGTACTCACTACAACATTGCTTGATGAGTACAGGTTGCAATGAGTATGCGTACAACGTTGGCATCAAACTCATAACATTCGAAATGTGTTTGATTCATAAGCCTACTCATTTAGATTCATAATTTTAGAAAAATACTTATAATACTTATTAATGATCAGAAATCAACAACATTACACGTGTTGATAATTATGAATATGATGAGCACTTCAAACTTTGAATATGGGCAAAGGTTCCATGATATTAAAATAAGTATGAATGCGTATAAGTATCAGAAATTATGAGTATCATCTTATTGAATACTCATTGCTGGCTGATCGATGATCCAGACTAAATGGCTACACTGGCCAATTAAGTGAGTATGGAGTCTCACAAATTACATGAAACCTATTTTTCGTGAGTTTAATCAAACTCCTCCTTTCATAAACTCCGTTTGAAATGCTTTTAATGTGTGTCAAATTAAAAGATTAATTTTAAATGATTATGTTTGAGTTAATTACATTCAATTACAAACATGTAAACAAATCTCTTTCGATAAATGTAAGGGTCCTCACCATATCTGTCATATAACTAAATTGTATTCCTCTTTCTCTGCGTATATAATTTCAAAGTACAAAAATGTTCAACAAAAAAAAATAACCTTTAAATGAACAATTACAGTAGCTTTCCCCACCCTGTCAAATCAAAAGAGCGAGCTTCATATCGTTATATAACAGTTATGGAATTATAATTAAAAAAAAATCCTCTCATTCATACCAATTTCTCTTTGCACAAGTGTCCCTTTTTTATGCAGTCTACAGTCTCTTCAAACGTTTAAGTCGCAAATGAATGTAAATTTGAAAATACGCTCATTTGCAGTACCGTAGTAGTAGTAATAGTTTTTCTTTCATTTTTCAATTTAATTTCGTTCTTTTTTTTTGCCGTTTATTTTTATAAAAGTTATAATTATAATCGCAAAAGATGGAAAATTTTCGCTTATGGCAGAAGAAGAAAATATTGTCAACGTTTAGATTAATTTCTATTCCCTTCATTTACACAACAAAAATTTTTTGTTTTCAATTTGTGTGCTTTTGTTTAAACAAGTGTAGTATGTACGCTTTTCCCCCCCTCTTTATTGTTCATTTTTGTCGTTATATTCTTTATTAAAAATCATATTTCAAACGAGAGAGAGAATTATTTAAGCGATTTTTCATTTCGATAACAATTATTAATTACCTGCTGCTGTATTTTAGATACCATAAAAACGATGATGTTGCCTGCAATCGATGTCGCTGCTGGAATTTTGCGAAATTAAAAATATTTCTTACATTCACAATATAATTATAAAAATGAGATGTTTAAAGATGATAAATATTGTACATACCAAAACCGTTTTATTAAAATTAAGAAAACATTATATACCCAGACAGTTTATATAGTACAGTTCTACTAGATGTTTAAAGCATAAATCAGACGAAATTTTTCAAAAGGTTTTTGGCACACTAAACTTTCTCGTATTCTATCAGGATCTAATCTTCCAACTGATTACAAGATATCCGAACTGGCTCTCTATTCCGGTTTTATGACGAAAACACCATTCGTATGATATTGATACTGTTGTATTCCCCCCCCCCCCCCCCTCCCCTAAAACGTTATCGATACATTCACTGACACATAAGCTTGGCTGAAATAATGTGTGAGAAACTAAGTCCATAATTCTGACTGAAGGGTTGTAATGATCTAATATGTATGTATGGATGTATGTATGTGAAATAGTGGTTGTAAAGATTACACATCTAGTATCAGAGTGTTTTTAGTACGGAAACGTATTAAGTGACAACTGGCCTAGTTAGAGAAGCAGAATTCGTATTAGTAAAATCATAGCAGTCCCATTGGATATACGCGGCCAGAGCTTGAAAACAATTCACAACGATTTCTTCAGAAGTTGTAATGACGAGGCAGAAAAAAGAAGCTCGTAGATTGCAGATAAAATAAAAATAAAATTGTGTTTAGTTTTAATTAAAATCCTATATTATTCGCAAAATTCAGTGTGCCACTGTTCACAACTTGATGTAGACAACAACAATTGCTTTTCTCTGTTATTCATCTGTTTATACCCATTGCATAAACAATAACAACTACTAGACAATTATTAGACACATCTTTGTAACGGAAATCTTCAAACCACGATTACTCTCTTCAAACGCATCGTGTCTTCACACAAGACTGACTGGACTTCACTAACTCAGTCGCCTGCTTTGCCTTGCCTTTTATATGGCAAAGTAAACAGTCTGATAAATGTTCTTGAAGGCGAACGTTCATCACTTCTCCTTCTCGAAATCTCTATAAATGTAAACATCGTTGTTTACAAACAACTCACAGCGACTTCTTCGGAAGATCTAATGACGATGCAGAACAGTAAGCCACATAATCCATTTTTTGTAATTTTTTGGCACGTTAGAACTTAATCTGAAGATCTTTTGGCATCCAAAAGTTCTTCATTTTTCGGTACCTGAGGACTTAAGTTTAAAGATCTTTTGGCATCCAAAAGTTATTAACAGGCTGGCCACAGGATTTGTTGAATAATTAATTTTATGGAATGGCATCAGCGTCCAAGGCTCAATCTGAAATACTTATCTTATCTATACTACCGCAGCATATGCGTTCATATTTCGCCAATAACTCTTCGAATGTTGACTTATAGGTGATTAGGCATCTCTGGTTTATCGGCGGGTTTGTCCAATGGGTTTAAGTTGCTCTATTTTGAGGGCCAAGCACTTTTAATATAAGGTTCCTTCGTGTGCCTTTAAATAGAAGGACAGAATGCTTTGCTGTACAGAGGCTATAGGTTCTACAGTGTGCACTGTTCAGCATCTCAGGGAATACACATTAGCAGAGTAAACATGGTCTGAAAACTTTACATGTACGGTTATGTACGTTGTAAACGTTCAGTTTGACGAACAGACCCATTATTTAAAATCTGGTGTAAGTTTTACTATATTACGACATGCACTTTTATTGCGTAAATCGCAATAAACGGGATTATTAGCTTAATATTTAATATAAAATTTCACTTAATTATTGCGCAATAAATATGCAACGACGTTCAGTGAGCATATTACAATTTTCCGAACACTTTCTGTTGATATTTGACAACTCAAATGTCAACAACGACAAAACAAAAACAAAACAAAATAAAAACAATGTTGTTGAAGCAACCAGCTTGTTAGTTTACCAGCTGTCAAATGAATATTGCTTATATTATGTCTGAACACTTAAAATATTGTACCTTAATAACCGAATATTGACTCAATAAAAGTGCATGTCTGAATATAGTACTAATTTTATTGTCAAATAAAGCAGTATTGCCAACTTATTGTTATGAATTTCTAAATAAAATTACCCGATATATGGATATAGTATTAGGTCCTGTCAAAAGAACATCGTTATTATCAAAAAAATTTTGGAAATATCCCTTTAAAGGATTATAGTTCATAATATCAAATGTAGGGACAATTCATTATTTTGCCTCATCTGTATTAAGCGTGAATTTTATGAATGCCAACTATTGCCAATTAACTCGTTGAACGCATTTTATGTTTTTGATACTTTAGAACTCTTCGTATTAAATTGTAGAGTTATGTCTTTATAGCGTCCATTGTTGCAAATATTCAGTGCCACTGAAATTGTGATGCCAGCAAAATTTTACGCTTTGGATTTAGAAATCGGAAAACGAATATTCCAACAGATTCAACAATTTTTTTAAGGTTTTTTCCGTTTTCAACAGGGAAAAAATGTGTCTGTTGAAAGTTTTTAAATGGATGGTTGAGTGATCCCTTAGTTTGGTTAGTTGGCTTGGCCGGTTTAACGGTACTTATCTTGTGTTTACACCATAAACTATGTAAAAATGTATTTACTGACGTGTTCACGTAATCATTCATCTGCACACAAACCTTAAAAACAACACTCACTCATACTATGTAGTATGCTTACTACACATATAACATTTTTCCACACGTAGTATATAAACTCCAGTTTATACATAAAGTCATGCTTTTATCATTGCAACAACCCATAAGAAAACCAAAAAAAAAAAATGGTATTAAAAGGTAACATGTAGAGAGCACTGTAAAAATACTCTTGGCCTGGATAAATCCTTCATCTACAACTATTGCCACAATTCTCAACGTATACATACATAATGTATGTACTCCCTACTACAATACATGCATATCGTACTTCTATGTAACTGTTTGTAGATCCTTTAAACGTTTACTGGTTACTGGCTAATGTATGCGTTTGTATGTCAGTTTGTTTTGTTTGTTTGTTTGTTGTGAAATAAAGTACATGACAGGTACTGTACTGATGTGCTCATACGTACATATACACATCGTGAGTAATTCAACAATATTTTGCTTTGCTTTTTCTTATATACTCTTCCACTTGCATACATCATACAAAACGAACGTCAAAAATTGGAAAGTAAAGTATCGTAACTGACTGTTACAGGTAAAATGGAGTGAAGCATCAAAATAATATTCCACATTGATAACATGTTGCTGACAGTTCAGCAACAATCATATGACAATTATAATCCGCCAAACCACATAATGCAAGCACATGAGCGCTGATAGTTTTCACTGTTTAAGTTTTGTTTGACGAATTTAAAAGAATAATTTCCTTAATGAAATTTATGGCCTTAAACTCCTAACAATACATACATATACATAATTGGCCATTACAACCCTTCAGTCAGGATTACGGCCTAGCTTCTCATACCACTCATGTTGTGTGTGTTAATTTTATACGTTAGTGGCAGGACCTATAGTTTAACGTCGAGGAACAAGAGAGACATAACCCTCCTCAGCGTGATGAACAAGCTAATTGCTAATGTACTCAAACCACGACTTGCAAATATTCTAGTGGACGAATACCACTAGGTCCAGGCAAGTTTGGCATTGATCACATCAGTAGTCTGAACCAAAGGCTTTCGATATTCTAAACCAGATATGCTTTATCAGAGCCATTCATATTACTAACTGTATGCCAGTGTATGAACACAATCTACGAACAGCGCATTGCGTATAAGAATATTATAGGCAGCTCTACTAGTGTGTAAGTCGGAGACCGCTTAGGATGTGCATTATTGCGCTTGGTTTTCAACGTGGACATTTACAGCATTTGGCAAAAGTTAAACCAAGAAGTAGGTACATAACCTGGCAGGCCTATGCTATGCGGACGAATTATGTCTGGTATCGCATAACTTAAACGTTATGCAATGGACATTGAATGAACTAGAGTTGAAGCGACACTATCTGGTCTTATCAGTCATTTGTATAGGTCCTAAGCTCGTACTTTATTTTTATGAAAGGTACTGAAACAAATCCTGGAAAGGATTCTGTTTTCTTGCATTAGGAATCTTAAAAAAAACTTTTAATTCCTTTAAAATTCTGTTAATTACATTTCCCTAAAGCAGTCTTTTGAGCTGATGAAGCATTCAGGATGTTTATGTGTCTGTCGCGATGCTACTCAATATGCACAGGTTAAAAATAAAATGCGATAAAACATCTTAATATTTGCATACATCATTGACTTGACAACATTATCCGCTTTATGTTGCAAGTCGTTTTAACTTTTCCAAACTCATTTACTTTTCATTCTCCTTCCGCTTGTTCTTTTAGAAAATGCAACTTAATTTTAAGTTGAAATGCAATTTATTTCTGTATGCGTGATATACGTACATGTATATGTGTGTGTATGTGTATCTTACATAAATCACGTTTGACGCAATTCTTATTTTTATTTCTTCTTCCACACAACCGCCCATTTGTGATTTCATTTAATTTGACAAATTTGAATACAAAGTGTTTAACTGGTTTTATTATTTACAAGTGGATGTTGTCGTGGCTGATTGCCACAACTTAAATTATACGGCAGATGCTGTTTATTAATCTATACCCTACAGCCACATACATAAGTAGATTACATAAAATACATATACCCCTCATTCAAGAAACTTAATTCGTATTTCTTACTTAATTGGTCATTACAACGCTTTAGTCAGGATTACAACCTAAAACAATCTTGGACTGGAAATACAAAGCAATACCATTGCGATTTGGACAGCTTCAACTGGTAGGACCAGAACATCTTTTATTCGCAGAATTCTATGTGCCACTGTTCACAACATAATATAAACAACAAAAAAATTGTTTTGTTTGTTATTCCTCTATTTAAACCCTATGCATAAACAATAACAAATACTAGGCAATTGTTCGACTGACCTTAGCAACGGATGCCTTCAATCCACGACTGTTCTCTTCAAACGCACCGACTCTTCAAACAAGACTGAGTGAACTTCACTGACTCCGTCGCCTGCTTTGCCTTGCCTTTTATATGGCAAAGTAAACAGTTTGATGAATGTCCTTGAAGACTTCGCCTTCTCGATATTTCTATAAATGTAAACATCGTTGTTCCATTATTGTTGTTTGTGTATTTTGTCTAGATTTATTCTTGTAGTGTTTGTTGTTGTATTTTTGTTTACTTGGTTACCATTTTTTTTATTCTGGTGTTTGTTGTTATATTACGCAGTGGTATAATTTGTAAACAAGTTCCTTGTTTTATTTTTGTAGCTTTTGTATATAATTTTAATAGCACCTGTACATGAAAAAATATAATAATAGCGTTGTAGAAAGGTCGATGTCGACCGCAGAATATTACTTTACAACTTGTTGTATTTTCAATTTGGCTTATTGGAAGAAAGCATAAGTAAACCCTTCAGTTGATAACATTTAAAATGCGGAAAATTGCACTGACATCGTTATTTCACAAAGAAGGAGAAGAACTACCACTTGGTTAAAGAAATTTACAAAAAGAGTTATTGTGTCTATTTGTGTATTAACTTAATTGAATTAAAATTAAGGGAATTTATTTGTTGTACAGTACCATAATGATTGAAAGTTGGGGCTTATTTCAAATTAAAAAACAAAAAGTAGTTATCGGCTAATACCGATTCGACCTTGGATCGCCGATTTAGATAAGAGATGAAAGTCTCTCAGAATTGTATGTATAATTACCTTAATTTCAGTCCTGAATTACAGAGACATAGTTGAAAATAAGAGTCTGATGGTTTTTGTATGGCGGTCTCGATGAAGACCTTCAGCTTTTCCCATGGGGCAGCAATTCTCTATTATTTTTGGACTCCAAAAGTGCCGAAGATCCTCTTAAAAACTGTTTCATTGCCCGAGCCTTGGACAATCGGTACACATGCAAAAGAAGAAGCCTTCAATCTGCGCCACAGAGAGGTAGATAATCATCCATTTCGACTGTGAATGTCCAGATCCAGTTACCGGTCCGAGAATCTGACACTTGGCAAAAGTCTTTCGATATACTATTTAAAAAAGAGGCCGCATGCATTTACAAAAAGTAGTAAAGAATTGTTTTTAAAAATATCTCTTTACTCGTCGAGTCCATCGAACTCCAATCATAATTGCGATCTAACTTTTGGGGAATAGAATTTGCTCTTCCACAACAGACCTTTAATTTATATTTCAATTTGAAAAAGAGTCAATTGAATCACGTCGGTGGCTTAACATGTGAAAGATACTTTACATATATACATAATTGGCCATTACAACCCTTCAGTCAGGATTACAGCCTAGCTTCTCACACCACTCATCTAGTGTACGTTAATTTTATACAGTTCAACGTGGACTCCGAACGACAGATTTTTGAGAAACTTTTTCATGGCAGGTTTACTTACTCTCAGAGTTTTTGCCAGAAATCTGCTGAGAGAATGATGTCTGACCTGGGATACGAACCCGGGCTTTACGTCTAATAAGCGAACACAGTACCTATTAGATTACAGCGACTTCAGAGAGTTACTTACGCGCTTGTTTTCTGAAATATTTCAAAACACGAATCTGAAAGTTTGATATTTCTCAAAAAGAACGCAAAAATCGCAACGTGAAATTGACAAAATTAAACTCAAAATTCGTCAGTCTGCTTAAATCACTATGTCAATAAGTATAATTTGTATATTTGTAGCGAAGAAAATTCACAGGTTGTAAACAAATCACCTAAGTCTACTAAAATTGTCTATTTGGTTCACATCCTGGCGACATAATCGGTTTTTATTTTCGATTGATGGCGAGTGCTATTGAACCATGCTAATTGAATTTTTGATTCTAACTGGTTAGCAACTAAACAACAGTTATAAGAAACATAGATTTGGTACCGAATCTAGGTGGAAATAATGTAACAAATCAGATCGGTACTCGCCTGTTGGTGCGAAAACATTTTCATCTTCTTTAAGATTGATTTATATCGTAGTAATAATTTTGGTTTAATTCCACTTACGACTTCAAATTGAACATATTCGGTATTTAATCGAATATTAAATCTATAAAACTCATGTATTTTTATATTTAAACGATCAGAGCACACAAGTGTATACTTATGTATATACCTATAGGCATATCGATTTCTTACTCTTTTAAGCGCCATATGCTTTAAACATACATTTCTACAGAAAACACTAACAACAACAACAAAAATAAAAAAGAAAAACTTAACAAAACTACAAACGAATTTCATGTAAATTTCTCATCAAATCAATGAATTATACATGCATAATATATGTATACACGTGTTACATAAGATTTCATTTCCAAACAATTCATTGGCATAAGAAACGGTCGGACGGTAGTTGTTTGTTGAAATACTCCTACCAAATACGCTTAACAATTAAATTAAAAAATTTATATTTCCGATGATAAACAAACTGACAGACAGACAGACAGAAAGACAAACAATCGAAAAGTTTCCAAGAGATTTTATTTACAACACGAACACTTATAAATAATGACAGAATTCTTGTTGTATTCATTGAATTCACCGAATGCATATTGAAAATATTTTATTTTGAGAATATTATTAACAGGCAATAATTTTTGTATAATAAAACGTAAAGTAAAATGAATATCTCTGATAATGTTGTTGTTATTGGTGCCTTTTCATTACTATTCCTTTTGGGATAATTTATATGCCCAAGTTATTTGCATAAAAACGAAACGAAACGAGAGATTGAGATTCAGATTCAGATAGATATCGATACGCATACTTTTCAAGAGTATATGTACAATAGCTTCTAATACATATACATACATACGTACATATTCTTACATTTATAAAATCCTGTTTTGTGTTCTTTTTTCCTTTGAACAAAATAAGAAAAATCTGTTCGTTTTTCTTTTTTTTTTTTTGCCTTATTTTTCAACTTACATCCTGTCGTACAACAATAACACCCATAATGATTTGTCAATAATACGTGATATGAAAATTGAAAATAAATATTGAACCTTTCGGTATTCCCACTTCCTCCCATTACTACCTACTCTTCTTATGCTGATTCTTTGAAAAAGGAAAATTTTAATAAATCTGAGAATTGTTTAAGTAAACAACATAAGAAAATCGAGAAATAAATACGAAAGATTTCTTCTGTTCGAAATAGAAAAATGAGCTGAAAATGAAATGAGTTCGGTAAGACATATTTTGGAAAGCGGGACTCCATTTTAAAAATGAAAACTATCATAAAATTGATGAAATCAGGAAGATAATAAAATTAAATTTGGCAGCACATCAAAATGATTAAGATTTTATATATAAAAAATGAATTTCTTACAATGATCATTAAATTCTATATCCTTTCGACCCATGCCCTTATATTTATTCTTTTCTTATGAACATAGTAAAACCAATATATTCCGTAACGCGACACTAACAGCCCACATGCTTTTATATGATTTTCGCATCTGTTGTATTGCAATACTTACATATGTAGGCTGGTAGGACTAATTAATAATTAAGATATTCGTGTTTTGGTATTACGTCGCTTAATTATATTTAATAATTAAAAATACAACAACAGACAACAGCATAAAAAATCGTAAACAAGTAAACAAAGATATACCAATAACACTACAAGAATAAATGTAAACAAAATACACCAACAACAATAATGAATGAAAACAAATATGTTTATATTTATAGAGATTTCGAGAAAGCAAAGAAATCTGAGAGTAAAATAAAATTGCCACGATAAGCTTCTCAAATCCGTCGTTCGGAGTCGACATTAAAATGTAGGTTCCGCTGCTAATGGTTAAATTTAACACACGCAATATGAGTGGTATGAGAAGCTGAGTTGTAAACCTGCCTAAACGGTTGTAGTAATCAATTAAATGTTTAAGGGACATTATTACAACTTGCCGTTAACTAAAGGGAGAATTTTAACGGGCAGATAAATTGTTTTTCATTATTATAAGCGGACAATAAGGTAGACGTAAGAGATAAGCTAAGGAGGGAAGATCATCCTACCTTTAACTTTGAAAGTTAAGTTTATGTTTGAACTTGCCATATTATATATTATTTTCAATATGACGACCTCAAATAACTAAAAATAAAATGAGGAAATACAACAACAAAAAAGAGACTCTTCGTTGACACTGCGTTTAAAAAAATTGTTTAATTAAGCAGTGTTTGAAGTCGCCGTGGTCTAGTAGGTAGTGTGTTGGCTTATTAGACGAAAGGCCCAGGTCAGACATCAAAACGAAATTATGAAAATATTTCTTCGGCGACTTCCTCTGAGCAGATTTCTGGCAAAAACTCTGAGAGTAAAAATTGCCATGAAAAGCTTCTCAAAAATCTATCGTTCGGAGTCGACTTTAAACTGTAGGTCCCACTACTCATGTATAAAATTAACGCGCACAACACGAGTGGTGTGAGAAGCTAGGACGTTGTACAATGGGTCAATTCGAAAGTGATTATGGATAAACCGCTACCATAAGTTTAGAAAGCTTCGACCATATTTATGGTCTGCAATTGAAGATTGGACACTGTTATGTGCCAAGCGGTATGGGCCCATATTGACTTTAAGGAGTTTCCAAAAAGAGTAATTACAAGTTGCAGCGTCTTGAATTGACCACACGATTGATCGTACTATTACACACCGTTATACTTTTCTATGACTTTTCTATGCTTAACTATAATTAAGTAAAATCATGTGAGTTGTTAAGTTATGTTCCAAATACAGCTCAAAATGTGCTTAAAAGTGGTTGGAAATTACCATACATTGGTAAAGGACAATATATTTCGTACATAATCCAACTACACGGTCCAAGTACTATTAAATAATAATTTAATAGAAATTATAGCTTCATGTCTATTTTATTAAAGTTATCTGTTAAAACTAAAGAATGCATAACCCTTTAAAAGATATGGTATATGACGCATATTATATAATATTAATTTGTAATCAAAAGCCATATGTAAGGAACTAAGTATTTCTTGAATGTAAAAATTCTTATGACTATTAAAAGAGGTAAATAGATACATATGTATGTATGTATATACAATACAAACTGCTGTGTTCAGGCACATGCATTTTATGTAAATACTTTTTGCAAAATTAAATACTTTCTACTATAATTTTTATACTGTTATTCTTACCATATTGTATACACACATACATATTTACATTGTACATATACATATATGTAGCATGCCATAGGTGCTTGTTAATTTTCCATTTTTGCATCTCCTTTTTCAGACGAAAATTCTTTCTTTTCACTGCTCACAATACACAATCTTTCTTACAACTCCTTATAGTTTAACGTTATTGCAACTGTACCAGATAAGCTGAATAGTGATGGGAATGACGATGGTGTTGGTGGGTGATGGTGGGCGATGGTAAATACAAATACAAGATTTACACACAATATTTACGTTACAAAAGGATTATTGTAAATAATGTTATTTTATCTTCTTTGCTTAAGTGCAGCAAATAACAGGAGCTGTAACTATAGTAGTACATTATATAAAAGAAGAAAAATGTTAAGAAAACAAATACCGAAAATGAAAATATTAAATAAAAATCAAATAAGATGAAGAAACGTTACCTACTTACATAATACGTATGGTAAAGTACCACCGCATACGAAAATATATACATACATATGTAGTACCATAAATATGTTGCAAACATTATGGATATTATATTTAAACGTTTTTTTATATTAAATTTCTTAAAGTTTAACTTGGTCATAAACAAGTTATGATGCATTTATTATACCCTGCAAATAGTCAAGTTTTTTTTTTTTTTTTTTTTGCTAAAACAATCACAGAAGATAAGGAATTCCGAACTTTGATAGTTGATGACTACCATCTTGTTGAGGCTGCGTCTGTCAAAATAGTCTCCAGTTATTTAATCGTTTTTGCCATAAAGCATTTAACAATACGTGCTAATATTAACGCATAGCAAAATACCACGGTTTCTCGTCTCGTCCTTGCCTATGCAATCCCTTTTTTGCCCTTACGCAAGATGAGAAGTCTTTTGTCAATGCCTAACTTCTTGAATTGAGATGGATGGCCTTGATCGATCTCCACGGAATTCTCCCAGGAGTTGATCGACTAAGCGCTTGACAAACATAGACATTGTTTTGTCTTTCTCAAAATTAAGAACGCTGAGTGAGATAAAGAAACGAAATGTCGCAAATGGGGCGACAAGGGAGCAAAGGGTTAAAATTGTTTAAACAAAATATTGTTCAATCTGTTTGACCCTGATTTTTATCGAAAAATCTTCTTCAGCCAATCTCATACCTCATCTAAATAAGATCCAGGAGCGTCTAATGCTCCCCAATAGGTCAATGTTTCGTGTAGATCTTGATCTAGCAACAAGTTACACAGCTCATGCCGCATTGGATATTCTGCATGAGTGATTTGTGGGCATGGCCATCTCACGTGGAGGTGATGTGTACTGGCCACTGAAAACGTGCGATTTGACTTGTTTGTAAGGTTTTATTAAGTCGCACATGCATGCAAATAAACCACAAGTCAAAGCCGCCATAATCTCTATCATAGATCAAATATAGCCCGATTTATGCACCAGAGATATGGAAAATTAGACAGAGAAATCTTAGAGGTATCTGAACGATGTTTTATTCCACTCATAATGGCATCAATAAATCTTGAAATGAATAAAAAATTCGAATATATCTCACACACACTTTGTTTTACTTAAATTTAAAGATATGAAGTCCTTAACTTAGAATACAAATGAAAATTGAAAGATCTCTCACTAAAAATTTTAACAACACTGGAAATATTTATAACAAACTCAGACAATGGCAAAAACCCACAGTATGGTACCGTGAATATACTAACAAACGTTCAATGCTAGCAAATCATTGTATTTTATTATCAAAATCCATGTTGCATGAAATATGCCTTTTCTAACAAGCTATTATATTTAGCGATGAAGCTCTTTTTTCGCTTGAAGAGTTCGTGCACAAACAGAATTGCCGAATTTAGTGTGATGCAGAGTCAGTTCCAGACATGGCAAGAGATAGATTTGTAGACAGTATCATTAGACTGAACTGCTTCAAAAACTATTAAAATCACTTTATTTCAGCATTTTAAAGCGATCAAACAGCATTTCTGACACATGCAATCGTCTTTCAACATCTCTCAGTTTCAGAATGAGTCCTGCTGCTTTTAAACACTTCTAAAGATCTATTTGAGTCACGTCTAATCATTTTATAAACTCTTCTTGAGTCTGATAAGATTTAGTAAAGTTTCCAATTCATGATCATACATACATTTACGTCGTGTGTGTTAATTTTTTACATGAGTGACGGGACCTACAAACGACAGATTTTTTTAGAAACTTTTCATGGCAATTTTATTTGCTCTCAGAGTTTCTGCCAGATATCTGCTGTGTGAGAAGCTGGGCTGTAATCCTGACTGAAGGGTTGTAATACCCAATTATGTATGTATGTATCTGCTGAGAGGAGGTCGCCGAAGAAATATTTTTTTTCATATTTTCGTTTTTGGATGTCTCACCTGTTATTTGAACCGTGACCTTAAGTCTAATAAGCCGACACACTACCTACTTGACTATGGAGATTTCTAATTCATCATCTTTTAGCTCAAAGTCGCCATTTTTTAAGCGGGCATAACATTCGATATACTATATAGCGGCTCACCGCAAACGGTGAAGTTTACTTTGCAAAAGTAATGTTGTTGACTATATATGTGGAGGACTAGATAAAGGATTTAATGGTGTTGGTGCAGTGTTTTTCGATTTGTCAAAGGCATTTGATCTAGTGGATCACAATATTTTAGTTGAAAAGTTGAAAGCGTTTGGGATTTTGGATAAGTCAATTAAATTGCTGAGAGATTACATTACGAATAGAAAACAATATGTACAGATCGGCGATTCTGAAAGTGAGTTAGCTGATATAAAATGTGGTGTACCTCAGGGAAGTGTACTAGGGCCCCTATTATTCAAGATTTTCATTAATGATATTGGAAACATACAGTTCAATGGCAGGTTATTCATGTTTGCTGATGACATTTGCTTGCTTTATCCATACAGACATGTTCGGGTATTGCAGACCCAAGTTGAATATGATGCAGCTATACTTGGAGAATTTATAAGAGTTAATAAACTCATACTTAATACCGATAAAACCAGATTTATAAGATTTAGGCCATGTAATTTAGCAAATGATGAAAAAATGGCTGTACACATTGAAGGGAAGTTAGTAGAAGAATCAGAGTCGGTTAAGTATTTGGGCATGGTTTTCACTAACAATCTTCGCTGGGATAACCATATTGAATGTATTAATAAAAAGATATCTTCAGGTATTGGAGCTATATACAAATTTAGGAAGAAAATTGGTCTTAGGACGAGGATGATGATTTATAATACTTTGATTCATAGTCACCTGTCTTACCTTCCGATGATATATGGTGCTAGGAATTGTACTGCTCTCAGAACATTGCAGTCTGCTCAAAATAAGGCCTTAAAATTAGTTTTTAATTTACCGGTTAGATATCACACGTTAAATCTTTTTAGAAATCAGGCGAATAATATTTTACCCATAAGGCGTCTGTACAAACTGCAGCTTTTAAAATTTGTCTTTAAAATAGTTAGGAATTAGAATATTGGGAAATTAGGAATTAGAATATTGAAAGAACACATCGACAAACTAGGCAAAGTCAGTTTCTGAATGTTATAAGATGTCGGCTTGAATTAACAAAACAGCGTATTAGCTTTGCTGGGCCGAGTACATACAACGACCTGCCTATGTTATTAAAGAATATAGAAACATTTACGGTTTTTAAAAGAGAATTGAAAAGATATTTATTAATGAACATTGAGACACTTCTTATGTAGATTTGTAATATTATTGTTATATTAGTTTATAGGAAATTGAATTGTACATTTATAGATATATACATACGTATACATTTGTCTTTCTTATGATTTATTTTAATATGGGGACATCTTCTATATATGCATGTATACATATGTGTGCATATGCAAGCGTGTACATGGATAAGGTATATATACCTAGGCATTGTATATAGATAAAATAAATGTATATACTTATGTAAATATTATATATTATGAATATCTAACTTAGTTGCCAACATGCCTCTCTAATGCCATTACTGGTGCTGAGGCTATGATTAGTTTAAGATACATATGTATATCTCTATTTTTTATTCTCTGAAATAATAAAAAAAAAAAAAAGTGGCTCACCAAAGCTTGCCATTAATTCGATTTTTGCGGGAGTTTGAAAGATTTTCCAACGACTCATACATCATTAACATAAAACAAATGCAAAATCAAGTAGTACCTTCTAACGTGAATACCCGATTTTTAAGCTATACTACCGCAATACACTTTATGTTTACATTTTATAAGAAATTTTAAGAATTACGGTTATTTAACTGGAACCATTGAATATTTAAATACAACGGTAACTTAAAAAATTACCCAACGTTCTTGTATACAAAGCTTAGGCTTTTTTCAACTTCTTTGTAAATCTCCAACAAATCCTTTTTAGCCTACAGTGTGATTAGCCACTTAGTTTTCAGGTTTCTTTAGGACTAATTGACTTGTGATTTAATTATTCCTCCCAAACACTTCTCGACAGACCATTTTCTTTCCATGGCCTCTCTATAAATTTTATTAGACTTAATTTACCGTTAAATAAAACTTTTGCTACCTTTACACGATTTAAATACACAAGATTGGCGAAGTTAAACACAAATTAGTTACCTTCTGTATAGGCATCCAATAAAAACTTAAAAAAAAAGGATTTAATTTAAAGGTGTAAAAAAGGTCGAACAAAATACGCTGCTGTTACAATTTAACTTTTCTTGCAAAAACAGCCGAAATAGAAAACGAACACAATATTTTTTTTTTTTAATTTTCCCAAGAGAACTATGAAAACAATGTATTTAAATGGTAAAAACATTATTGGCTTTTGTTATTACAGAGTTTAAGAAAAAAAGAGAAAAAATATGAATAATTTCAAATTTATTCCCTTTTTTGTTGTTGTTGTATTATGGAAAGGGGTGGTGCATGAATTATATATGGAAATTAGAAAAATATTTAAAAAGTTTCAAAGTTTTTATTACATTTAAATTTGTTACATGGCATAATAAATTATTTTGTATGAAAATCGTTTTTCTATTTGAAAATATTTACATTTTATTTAACAACCCTACAGTAGCTGAGTAAAAATATACGATGGACAATGTATGTATGTATAAAATATGAAAAATAAGAAAATATACACGGATTTTAATGAAAATTGGCTCAACCATGAGGAAAGAATTTAATCAAATTTATAGCGTGTTAAGCAAAGATGACAATTTTCTTATTAATATTAGCCCCAAAGAAATTACGACAAAGAAGACAAAGCCATTACGCACAGAGGCATAAACAAAGATAAAATTACAGTAACAAAACTATACTGAAATTTCACAAGATAAAAAAACATAAGCATAACATTAACATATCAACATTAGGAGTTCTAGAAGTTGCCAAAAAAAAAATAGAACGAAGCATAAATAGTGCAAAAGATAACATTACCAACCAGTTGTAACGATAAATGCAACGTGTCTGCTCTGTTGTATTAAATACTGTGAAGTTCAATCTATACCAATTAATTCATTAAAATAGCTCTTCGAGGCTTGCTCGTCCAGTATCTAGCCTTTTTGTTGTCTTCTATTGATCAAAGCACTACATTTAGAAATTATCTTCGAATAGGTCAACGAGAAAGGAAATGCATTCCCGAGAAAAGTCTGCACAAGAGTTGGATTCGCTGTTTTTGAGGACAACGAAAGCGAAGTGAATTTTTTGGTGTATTTTATGTATAGAAGTCGCCGTTGTCTAGTACGTAGTGGTCGGCTTATTAGACGTAACGATGCGGTTGAAACCATAGGTCAGGCAATAAAAAAAAACATGAAAATATTTCTTAGGTTACTTCCTCTCAGAAGATTTCTGGCAAAATCTCTGAGAGTAATAAAACCTGCTATGAAAAGTTTCTCAAAAATCTGTCGTTCAGATGCGACTTTAAACTGTCGTGATGTGAGAAACTAGGTCCATAATCCTGACTGAAGAGTTGTAATGAGGAATTATGTATGTTATTTATATATGCATGTATGTAGGTCAACGAGTGGAGATCATCTCTTCTTATTACATTTGTGGATTTATGCTATGCAATGACATCTGAGTGTAGCTCCTAAAAATTTCTACCTTGTAAAAGCACAATACAGCAAACGAAAATACAAGTTTCATGAAGGAGGGCTATCTTCAGTAAATTACATTATTTTTATTAATTCTTATTGTACATATTCACAGAATAAATTTAAATCGTACAAGCAAAAGAGTGGCTCTGACTATTCCAGACCAAAATCCTATCTGTACTAGTATTCAGGCTAAATGAGAAAATTTCCTACCTACAGAGCTGCGGTTCCGAACTCTTGAACAGTTGCTATAATGTCAGCTGGTTTTAGATATACATCTTGATCAAGAAGTGGCAGGCAATTTCATCTCCGAGTTAAATGCTTACATAAGTAGATGGTAATCTAGTTGCTGCTGGTCCAGCTAAGGAAAGCAACAGATTGTCTGTTTGAAAGACCGACCTCATGTCTGTTATCATTCTATCCTCATACAAAATTGTTGTTGAATCTGTGCTAAAAACAACTTTACAGGACAAATGATTCAGAGAACCTACATATTCTGTGATACCGTGGAATTGGCATTGACTAGCATACACAGAAAAGATCTTTATCTAATAAAGCCATATGAGATAATGCCATGAAAAATTTCTCAAAAATCTGTCGTTCGGAATCGAATTTAAATTGTATAAAATTAACATAAACAGCATCAGAAGAAGATCATCATTTCTCTGAATGATTTTAGTTATCCTCTACTATTCTTTCCACTGCGATGGTATGATATTTTAAATATTTCTAAAAAAATCAGAACAATAGTGCTTTCAGCAAGTGAACCAAGATTCAGTTTTATAGCTATAAATATACACGTATACATATGATCACTAATAAAGCTGCCATCTCCTCTGCTTTTAATAGCTTCCAACGACTGTGGAGTATCCAACAATGTCCAGCCTGTTTTCATAATCGAAAAAAGAAGGCCAGAAAACATTAAATAATATTCTTAATGTTTTATTCTCCTGATGATGAACATGTTGATGATGATGTGTGCTAAAAAAATGGTAATTCCCAAATAAAAATCCACAACAAAAACTATAAACGAAGAATACAGAAAAACCTTGTTAATAACCTAACAACTTGAAAATAGAACTTTGAAAATTGTTGGTAGAGTTCATATGTACATATGTATATTGCTAGTGATAGTGTTGACTGGATAATTGTTATCAAGAGATTTGCATTGTGTGAAAATTTAATTTTCCTTTTTTTCTCTGTTCTGGTTCTTCTACTTCTACTCTAAATCTATGCAAATTAAGTTTTTCCTTTTTCCCCCTATTTTTGTTTTTTTTCTCTTTTTCCTTTTGCCAAAAATCTAATTTTGTAGTCTTAACATATTTTGTTGTTGTTAGATATACATACATACGTATGTATGTACGTATATACATGCATAGATGGGTAGATATGGTTTTATTTCATGCAATAGAAATATTTTTGGTTTGATTTATAGATGAAAAAAAATTTAAATTTTTAATAAAAAAAAACAAGATTTGTTAGATGAAACCTCAGATTGAAAATACTTTAAAGAAGAATTTTATTTTTCAACAATTTCAATAACAAACCAAAGTAGAAAATCGAAAAATAAGAAAATTTTAATTGATAAATTTCATTGAGTGATAATTACTTTAAGGAATTCAATTTGATTTATTGTAAACAAATGACATTTTAAAACATTTTCAATAAATCAATTAAAGTTATTATATTTAAGAAAATACAAGTAAGAATCAGTCGCTCATACATACATAAGTACATAAACCTACAGTTTAACGTCGACTCCGAACGACAAATTATTTTGAGAAACTTTTTCATGGCAGAGTTTTTGGCAGAAATCTGCTGAGAGGAAGTCACCGAAGATTTATTTTTTCATATTTCGTTTTGATGGCTGACCTGGGATACGAACCCGGGATTTACGTCTAACACACTTATTCTGATTGCAGATACCACATTATTACCACATGGGTTATGTAATATAATCTGTAAAGCATCATTCTCAACGTAAAGCATTTTCAGAGTGAGAGATAATGAGAAACGTAATATTTCAAAATACTCCAACCGCTCGGCATTAGTTTCATATTCGTCTACTGGTGTATAAACTGTGCTATAGAAGTCTAAAGACCTTAAAGACCATCGGATTTTAATGGCCCGCGAGATAAATGACTCTCAAAACTCCATGAGCTGCATTATTAAAAAAGACTTTGAATTTGGAGCTTTCAAACACCATACCGGACATTTGTTAATAATTGTTCATCTTCTATTGGTGGCCTCAAATCTCTCAGGCCAGGTAATATAGAGAGTTGTTGTTCGCCATCTAATCTTCTCATCTAATCCCTCTATAAGACTGTAATTTAAACGGTTTAAAATCATCGACAATTTTAAACAATCGATGAACTTTAATGGGATCTATTAAAAGCCTGTACTTAAGCTTACTTTAAACCAAAACTATTGACTTTTGTTTATTTGCCGCACCATTGACATGCTTATGGTTGCACTCATTGTCATTTTGGGTATCACAATTTGTGGCTTTTCTAGCAAGAGACATCAACCACAAAATCCCTTTTTTATGCTTCTGTATGATTCCTATGCCTCACCAATTAAGGTTTTAAATCGAATGGGGGTTTAAACGATTAAAATTTCTTGCCCACATTACCACAAATTGATTGTTGTGTCAAATTATTTGATACAATTATTTTAGCCAAAAACAAAAACGAAATGAAAACAAAAGACAATTTAATGTTAAAGATTTAAGCCAAAACGTTTAAAGTTTGTACACCAGAAATCTTGCAAATTGAAATTCTTAAATGGACATTTAGAGACACATCTACATGCCTACATGGTGAATAAATATTTAAGGTTTGAGTGAAAACTGATAAAACTTAAACTTTAAAAGGTGTTTACAGGGCTAAATGTTTACTTAAAGAAAATAATTCCATTCACCACAATGTTGCCATTGGTGTTTTTAAGGCATTTACAGTCTTACACATTCGCCACTGAGTTCCTAATGGTAATGCTTGAATTGTCCTGGTCAAATTTCAACTACAAATACAATAAATGCCTACAAAGTTATTGCTACCTTGCCTTTACAAATATTCTTCTTACCTTTCTATACACATTTGGAGGAAATTTTGTTCATCCACAACTATTATACATGCCACCGTATACCAATTATATTCAATTTGTCTTATAACTTTCCTGCCATTCAATTTAAGCTCTTTCAAGTCTTAAGTTAGCATATAAGAGTTGAATGCTGTAATGTATGTACGGCGCTAGAAAAGACATGAAACGAAGCAGCGGAAATCCCATAATTATTTTAAACAATTATCATAACCATATGTTTAAAACAAAAATTGTAATGGCTGCTAGAACAGCTTTAACAACATGTACGATATAAATTGCTAAAAGAGAGAGAGAGAGAGAACTGCACTGCAATAGTGGCAACAGTGGTGGTAGATAACATTTAAATAACCGCTATTTCCGTTCCATAAGTAGAGGCAAAACCAACAACATCAATGGTGGAAAATGTGCAACAGAACACCAGCATCGTATAGATTTTTAGACAACCAAAACCAAATGTGACAAAAAATAGTGCCACTGGAAATATAAACATTGTAATGTAAGTCGCACACAAATTTTTATGTTACAGTAAAATATTGATTAAATGGATTCGAAATTGTTGCCAAAGAGGACTTCAAATTGGCCATTACTCGATAATTTGCTATTGCCAGCCTCATATCTTCAAGATGTCGATCATTAGGGGCTTTGCTGGAAGAAAACATAGGTTTAAAGCAAATTTTTGTCTGGTCTCTTTACAAATTTCATCTGTATTTTTCAAACGATTGATGATTGTCCATGTCTCTCTGCAAAATAATGCCAGTCTCATGAATAAATTAAATTCTCCATTGTATCATGCTTTACATATGCTTCAGCTGCGCTGTTATCCTCAATGTCCCCGTGACCAGAAACCGGTTATGATATCCATCGTATATTTCACTATCTCCTCCAGAGGATCCGTCAGGGAATACGTGAAAGATCTTTAGATGGTGTAAACTATGATCATGACAGGGTTTATTTGATAGCCTCCTTGTAAAATTATGATCGAAAGCTCACCGGGCGCCCAATCTTATTGTTAGCCATCTATCGATAGTAAAAAATGTCGTACATATGTAGTTCAACAACGAAGGACAGATTTCAGATACTCTTTATGGCAATTTTACTATTAACTCTCAGAGTTTTTACCAGAGGACTGCTGAGAGGACTTCGCCAAAAGAAATATTTCCTTCATATTGTTACGTTTTTATCTTTTTAAAAACGCTTAAAATATGAGTTAGTTGATTGCAAACAAAATAAATATGTGTTTAGTTTTAATTAAAATTCTTTGTTGTTCTCACTAGTTTTGTGCCACTGTTCACACTTGGCGAATACAACAATAACTGCTTGCTTACAACGTACATAGATCTATTCAACGACGATCTTCAAACCACGACTGCCCTCTTCACACGCAACGCGTCTTCACACCAGACTGACTGAATTCTTACTACTCATTGCCTGATTGGTCTTGCCTTTTTATATGCCCACGTAGTCAGTCTGAGGAAGGTTCTTGAAGTAGAATGTTCGCGGTTTTCGCTTTCGCGAGAACTCTATTGCGACATCATTGTTGTTTGTGTACTTTGCTTACGTTGTTTGTTGTTGCTTTCTTTCTTACTTGTCTGTCTCCTTTTCTTCCATACTGATTTCGTTGGTATATGCAAACATGTTCGTTGTATTTGTGTAGCTTTCGTTTATCGTTTTAATGTTAAATGATGGTAGACTGTTTCCATTTTCGTAACAATATTCTATTCTGTTTGAAATGTCTGAGTTGAGGTTTGAACTACATCAACTTCGGAAACTTAATAGCTCAATCTATGAGTTCAGAATTGAATACCTCATAATTGCCCTCCTATCGTGAAGATTTTCACTGTTCTTAAGTATCTAAACGACACAACATTGTTGTAAAATAATCATCATACTCGTATATTCATGTTTTAGCACCAGACATAAAAACAAATGTAAAGGATATAAGAAATTTGCTTGTGAATAGTCCTAGTCGTTGTCATGGCATGTTTTAAAGTTTGTTAAAGTTGGTCATATTTAAGGCATGTAACCATTTCTGTTGTATTAAAATGCATAAATTTTAAACGCAAAAATTAAACAGACTCCAACAACCAGACTAGCAAGCAACAACGAATGAACACAAAATTAGAATGTAAAATGAATGAAAGTTCGAAATGAAGGAAAGCAATAGGGAAGGAAGGATGAATGAACGGATAGATGGACGAATGGATAGAGAGAGAGAGAGTATCATGTGTTGTTGTTTGAATAGGAAAACTCTAAATAATAGGCTGGAACTGTACAAGACAATGGTAACAAATGTCTGCATAATAATTAAAGTGCATAAATGTCATTTGGGTAACATGGATATATTTATATGGAAATGACATGCCATTTATGGTTGTTTCATGTTTTCTGCATACATATATGTTTTGGTTAAATTTTTTTTCTTTTTCCAACACCCGCACCAACAAGAGAACCACTATTAATACCATATAACAGAGAGACAATAGTGGCATTTACACATGTGCATCGTAAATTGTTGCGTGTTGATGCACCACTAAAATTGCAGCTGTCTACCGCATATAATTTGCATGATTAAATCACTAAAATTCTGATGGCATAACCAAAAAAAAAAAAAAAAGAATTTAATTTTAAATAAGCGAATAATAAGGCTAAACTGTAGTGTGGTCACCACTGGACATTGCAAGAGCAAGACACACACACATATAAAGTCCATAAGTATGAAAATAAATTCAAGAATGAGTTAAAGTTGATTGTTCAGACATCCACTTCATAAATCAATGTTAATTTTTATGTTCTTGTATCTACAATATCAGAGAGTATTCCCTATTATTTAACTTCTGTTTACCCATACATATATACTTTAACTTTCTCCCTCTTATTCCTTTAACTGTGATCTTTTTTTTTTTGTTTCTATTTGACACTTTATATATAATTTTTATCTCTTTTTCAGTTTTATTGTTGTTGGTTTTTGTTACATTTTATTATTTTTCAAACAAAAACAAAAAATTCTCCTTTTTTTCACATGAGTGATAAATTTTGCCTGCAGAGCTCAATTATATCTATGGAAGTGTGAAACAGTTAGGAAAGAGAGACAGAGAGAGAGCGAGACAAGGAATACAAACAAACATCATGAATGACAGAAGTGAAGACAAATAAACCACTGGCCAAATGGTTTGATGTATAACAAAAATGAAAAAAACCTACATTACCACTACTAACGCCTTTATCACACATACAATTCCGTATACAATATCTTTATATGACCATTCCATATTCTAGCAAAGCTTACATACATAAACCTATTATTTTTCTCTTTTCCTTGGTATTGATACTCATTCTAACACCGTATTACTGGTTTTCAACGGAGAGAATACGGGAGAGAAAATGGATTTAATACTTAAATGGCTACAATATTAAACCAAATTGTTATCGATTAAATGCGATTGGATTGCAATCAAAAAAGGTGACCATTTTAGATTCATTTAACCATGCCATCTTAACGATTATTGATGCTTTAAATTATGCTGAAAGCAAAATTGTTTTTAAACTTGAGCCATACACTGTTAATTGCCTATGAAAACAATATTTAAAGGACTTGAATATTGTGGTCAATTCTTAAGACAACTATATTCATTTTGAATAACTTCGTAACTCATTCAAGTTCCCTCTCTTACTGGCGAAAACACCGAAGGTAGATTGATTTCAATTGTCCAACCAAGATAGTTGGAAGGACACACTTAGGCATTATTGCGATACTATAGTTGTGCAATATCCCCTAGTCTCGGAATTCTTCGGTGCTTCTGATCACTTTACTCAAGCAGTCAATGTCAATTTGTGAAACTTTCTTGAAGTTGACGTAGTCTAGTCGAAAGCGTGTTGGGTTATTAGACGCAAAGGCCACGGTTCAAACCCAAAGGTCAGACATCAAAACGGAAATATGAAAAAATATTTCTTCGGTGGCTTTCTCGCAACAAATTTCTAGCAAAAACTGGGAGAGCAAATAAAATTGCCATGTAAATTTTGTCAAAAACTGTAGATCCCGCCACTCATGTATAAAATTAACAAACAACATAAGTGGTCCTAGAAGGGTTGTAATATCCAATTTTGTATGTATGTATGATTATCTTTATAGTAGGCATAGTGGACATAGTTTGACATAGTGGAGGTGAAGAACTGTCTCCTATTTTTCCTTACTCCTAAAGGTTCTGCTGAAATTGCATGCGTGCCCATAACACAATGCCACATAATGACGTCGACAACCATACTGTATGTGCCTCTTTAAAGCTTCGTGCGTCCTCTATTTCGTTTTGACCAAATTTTTTTCCTCGTTCTACCCATATCCAAAGCTGAAGTCTAGGACTGCATTATCAATTATAAGCTTGCAGGTCTGTAGAGAAGATAATTTATAAAAAAACCAAGACAGGAACGCTTAATGCAAGTCAATGTATTTGACCACAACGCCACTTTAGACAAATGCAAACCATTTTCCATGCGACACTTTTTAACCCCATCTCTGCAGCATAGTGTTAAACATTCATTCAGTGAAAAAAAAAACAAAAAAACTTTCTCTTGACTATGAGTTATGATTGTAAAAGGAAGAACATTATTTAAAGACTGTTGTAGATATCCTTGATAAAAAAGCACAAATAAAACAAAAACAAAAATTGATGTTCTTCTCCTCTGTTTGTTTACCAGTACATATCAGTCAATAATGTTTTGTGTTGACTTTTTCCCTCTTTTTTTTATTCCTTTTGTATTTTGTTTTGTCATTTCCTAAAAAAAAGAATAAACAAAGAAGTATAAAAATAAATTTTATTCGTCAAGGAAACAGAAAATAAACAAATTTTTTTGGTAAATATTTAACCACAAATGTTTGATAAATTATTTAAAGGAAAACCAACAGAAAACCGAAAGAAATTGTTATTGGCACTGGAATTGCTCATACGCATTGGTGGTCAAATGAAAAATGAACGCACACTCTACTGCAAATCTTTGAAAGAAATTTCAATTTTAATTAAAAACTTTTGTATGCAAAGGGAGACAATTCTTATGACAATTAATAACAATTGAAAAATGTAATAAAATCACATACTGGAGGTTGTGTATTTGGATTGCAGAAAAAAATGTTTAAAAGAATTTAAATTAAAAAAAATTGGTATTTGTCTCAATTAAAACGTATGACTTCAATTGTATTGGCAACATATTGGCTGCAGTAATTAGCTTAAATTTGTATTTTATACAGACATTTAAATAAAAACGACACATATGTACATAACATACATAATTGGCTATTACAACCCTTCAGTCAGGAATACGGCCTAGCTTCTCACACCACTTATGTTGTTCACAAGAGTATTTTCCTGTACACTCTCAAAAGGATTCGAATTTATTCAATAATTTGAAATTAATCTTCTCGATAGAACGATTATGATCGCTAAATTGTGCCAGGTACAGTACACTGACCGAACAAAACACCCATTTTAATTTTATTATATGCACGTATTATTGAATACCGAAGTCGCCGTAGTCTAGTAGGTAATGTGTTGGCTTATTTAACACGAGGTCACACATCACAAACAAAACGAATGTGAAAAAATATTTCTTCGGCGACTTCCTCTCACCAGATTTCTGGCAAAAACTCTGAGAGTAAATACAATTGCCATGTAAAGTTTGTCAAAGAACCTGTCGTTCAGAGTCGACTTTAAACTGTAGGTCCCGCCACTCATGTATTAAATTAACGCACACATTATTAGTGGTGTGAGAAGCTAGGTCGTAATCCTGACTAAAGGGTTATAATGTATGCACGTATTGCGTATTTCTCTTAGCGACTTTCTCTTATCAGTCTCCTGGCAAAAGCTGTGAAAGTAAATGAAATTGCGATGAAATGTTTCTATCTAACGTTCAGAGTCGAAGTTAAACTCCATAATGAACTTAACACACACAACATGGGTGACATGGGAAGCTAGCTTGTAATATTGATTAAAGGGTAGTAATGTCCTATTAATGACAACTAATTTGACAAAAAAACGGCCTTCAACAACTGTTAAGATCCGTTAGAATACCTATATTGAGATCCCTCGTAAAACTCAAATTAATAAACAGACGCTTTATTCTGTATTAATTGGAGTTTGAACAGTATTTAAAGCAACTACAGTTAAAAACAAAATAATTTTTTTTCGTAATATATAATGAGTATATAAAAACGCTGTTTTTTAGGGTTTAAAAATACCTTTAATGCAACGTATAGGATTATGCTAGTGATATTTGTTTTATGCAACGCACTGTAGTGTTTTTAAAAAGTAGGAACAGCGGGTATCGAATGATGCATCACTGTTGGCTATTTTACAAAATTTATTTTCAAAGCATCCCTTAGGAGCAAGGTATCCATCATACAGTTTTTGAGAGGCACACGTAACTTTTCTGTTGTCTGTTATTCAGTTTTCCACTTTTTCATCATATCATTAACAGTTTTACACTTCACTAATGTTTTTGTAATTATTTTAAAATGACTTTTCAAAATTTGTTGTGTATTTGTCTTATTTTTTTTTTTTGTATTGTTTTTTTCTATTTTTTTTTAGTCTTTATTATTGTCTTGGAGCAAGTTGTATCTACTATGTCCCAACGCCAATTCTCTTCCACTTTGCCAGTGCTTATTGTTTTGCTTATGTTTTTGTCCATTGCTAATGTTTCTCATTCACAACTTTGTCAGCAACGATGGCCAACAAGTGAAAAAATATAAAAGTTTGTAAAGTTTTTGTTTTGTTTTAGTTGCTATTTTGACCTTAAGACACCAGTATTGTTGTGGCAACTTTACAACAAATTTAGTTGTAATGTATTTTGAATGGCACGTATTTTTTGGAAAATTATTTTCGATTTATTTTCTTACCTTCTCAGCTAAAAAACACTTTCAGGAAAAATAATTTTTTAAATTATTTTTACGTTTACATTTTACTTACGTATGTACATACGTAATATTTACCTCAAATATTAAACATGGATTTCAAGTTCTCCGAAAATAATTAATTTTAAATATTTTTTTATTTCTTCTATTTTGTTTTAAACGTGTATACATATCAAGCACTTTAGAAAAAATATTTCCAAATAGTACGTTTATTTTAAGAGGAAACCATTTATTCTATGGCTACAGATTGCAACTTTAAATAAAAACAGAGTGGCTGAAATAAACAAAAAAAACTGTAAAAAAAACATATTTAAAATCTTAAAAAAAAGTATGGAATAAAAACATGTGTACGTATATTTACTACAAGGATTCTATTTGTTTACAAAACAAAACAAAAAACAATTGGCAGTACAGTATTGGACATATATTGAAAGAAAGGATAATTCAATCAATGCAATGTGAAAAACACATTTAAAGGATTGATAAAAGTAATGAGAAAAGTATTCGGAAGTAGCCGATGTTTGTGCTATAAATAGGTTGGTAGTCTGTAGCAGAGATCAGCAATGAGACCACACAGATGCCACTCATAATGGCTTCAATAGGTCTTTCATATACTAAGTTTAAAGATGGAAAGCCCTTAAACAAGGACTCTATATAAGTAATATTGTATTAATTTACATAAATACGAATTTATTTTCATTCCTAATTTTATTACCATCAACTGTTTTAGTTGACAATTGTAAAGTTGCTCTCGAAATCCTCAAGGCTTTTATTGTCTGTTTTTTTTTTTATTTCTGTGTGTGTATAAGTATGTTGATGCCTGGATATATTATTTGTGGTTTTTGATGATTTATCTTCAATTTTGTTGCTTCTGTTAAATTGCTGATAACGTATACGAAACCAATATATAGGCAAACAAAATAGACATTTTCATACTTGAATGTATTTATTTTTGTTGTTCCTGTTTTTGGTTTTTTTTCATGTATTTATTGTCCACATTCATTTCACTTGCAGTCTAAATCGTATTTATTTTGTGTATTTTTCTCATATATTGGTTTTCGGTTAGTTTGGCAACTGTTGCTGCTGTTGTTCTGGGTATTTTATCATACAACATTGTCGTTATCAACATCAAAATCAACAACACCAACAGCAAGACCAACATCATCATTATCATCATCATCAACAACGACAATATACATAATACAATGCAAATGCAATACAACAAATTGTTTTATTGTGGTAGGCTTACCTGTAAAGATTATCCCTTCAAATTAAATTTCAAATAATAAAGAACGTAAGCACGATGAATATGTTTATAACACACTTGAATTGGGAACTGTTTTGTATATCCTGGATCAGAATTTGAAATCGATTTGTATTGAGAATTATGGCCAATTATTTTCAGTGTGGGGTAGTCGTGCTTTTGATGTGCAGCTTTTTCGCTGACCAACTTCCTTCTCTTCCCTGACATTTGGTGGAACTTGGCCCGTACAGAAACTGCGTTCACCTCGTGGTGTCACAACGGGCAGCTATGGATGCTCAAGTCAGCTTTTGACATAAGAGCTACCGCTCCAACCTAACCCAACCTATGGCCAATTATTTGAAGAATAGAATAGAATTGTAGTGGACAAGGTTACTCGTACCCAAGGGCATAAAGTGATAATAAATTAATTTGGCGGAGAAGAAGCCAAATACAGCACCTACTTCAAACGACCTGGATAGGCCTCATCTTTGAATAGAAAAAAAACTTCGTAATAAATTATATCTAAAGTACAGAATCGGTCTAAAGACTTGTGCTTTATTTGAGTTCACATAGTGATTCTGAGTCCGTAGAATCACAGTTTCTATTACACGTGACAAAGTCTATATACACGAACTACGTACAGAGCTGTAGGTAATAAACAGCAAATGTAACACTAGCAGCGATATCGTTAGTGGCTTGTGAAACTATATTAAAAGTTACAATAACAACAACAACAACAACAACAACGAACATAAAAACATAAAGTAAAATACAAACAAATGAAAAAGTCACAAACAAAGTTGTCGCATTGCACTTGTCGCCTGACATACATAATAATATAAACATATAGAAAACTAAAGACTCAGACTCGTAGAACAGACATACCTGCATATATGAATACATCCTTACCTTTTTACGTGTTATACAAAACCCCATAATGAAAATGTGTAAGTTTGCCGTATCGCATAAATGTGTGTTTGTGCATATGTTATTATATTGTATGTCTTTTGTTGCCCGTTTTCCGTTTCCGTAACGCTATTTTTATGACACCTTCACAATACATACACGATGTTACATGACAACATGATCATATTCACAGCGACACACACACACACACACTCACACTGCAACAGGCAGACAGAGAGAGCGTTGAGAGACATAAACTTTGTTGCTAAAAAATTACTTGTGTTTTTGTTATATTTGTTGTTATTACCGTTATTGTTACCTTTTGCCGTTAGTTCTTCTCTTCTTCTTGCTGGGTCTTCTCGCTGTGGTTATTACATGAACATTATGGATGATAGCTAATGGAACAATGGCAGACAGCACAGTGTAACTGTATTATGGTGATACAAGAAAAGTTGTGAATGACATTTTATAAAATTTTTTATAACTGTTGAAGTGTAAAATTCCAGGCCAATAAGTAATCCATCTTCACCAAATTCACTAGTACCAAATTTAATACATATTCGATCCCATTAAGGGAAACCTATTTTTGATCGAAAAATCAAAAATATGACACGATACCAATCCACAACCTGAAATATTCACTGTTTGCTGTATACTTTGGGCGGATGGCATCATCGGTCCATATTTCTTAAAGAAAAAATATGTTATACGGCGAAGATGTGAGCTGGCGACCGAGATCATGCAATCTAATGCCGTTAAACTTCTCCTTGTGAGGTTTCCTTAAGTCACAAATGTATGCGAATATTCCACAAGCCACTGCACTGCTCAACATGAGGTAATGTTAACGAATGATATCCATTAAATTAAATTGAATTCGCCGTAGTCTAGTATGTAGTGTGATGGCTTATTTGACGTAAAGCCCGGGTTCGAGCCCCAGGTCAGACATCAAAACGAAATAAGAAAAAATAAAATATTTCTTTGGCGACTTCCTCTCAGCAGATTTCTGGCGAAAACTCAGAGAACAAATAAACCTGCCATGAAAAAGTTTCTCAAAAAACCTGTCGTTCGAAGTCGACGTTAAACTGTAGGTCCCGCCACTCATGTGTAAAAATTAAGGCACATAACATGAGTGGTGTGAGAAGCTATGCCGTAATCCTGACTGAAGCGTTGTAATGGTCAATTATGTATGTGTATCCATTAAATTCAGCCTGATTTATGTGAACATTTCGGATTTATTGAAATAAATTATTGAGTGCAAGCCGTATCACATATTCTATCTCACATAGTTGCTCTTGCGGCAATTCAAAATATTGCAAACGAAAACATCTTTTGTTTATGGGCGTCATAGTGCTGTCTTTTGACATTGCCATGGAATTAAGTTCGCTTGAGCTCTACTGCTCATGCCTTTGTAGGCTCACTTTTAAATCAAAAGTATTTTTCACATACTTGTTGTAGAGGTAAGTGAGTGCGTTAGATAGTAGGTGTTATTAAAAATATATTTACTTTTGAAAAACTTTTTTTACTTTGTGAATATGTACATATGTATGTATGTATGTTTATTACGACAAACGTAAAAAAAATAAGTTTAACGGCAAACATTTTAGAATGAAATTGTGTGTAAATGATTTGTAGGAGAAAAAACTAAAGTTTCGCTATAAAAAAGAAGAAAATATTTATTGGCTTGTGCTTAAGGAGAATGTAACACAAGAGAATATGAACAGCTGCTGGCAAAGGATAACGGGTATAAAAAATGTATTTAAATTTTAAGATTAATTTTTAGTTTGAAATGATAACAAGAAGTTTTAAATTTACAGCCGCTTTATGTTTACATTAGGTAGAAGTGGCAGTCCTCTCGATGCAATCATGAGCGGACACACTTAGGCCGCAATCCGGGCCCATTGTGATACCACAGTGCCACATTTCCCCTATTCCAGGAACCACTTGGAGCTTCCGATGAAGCGATTCAGACTGCCAATATCCGTGCATGACAGTTCAGCTAGGTCCTCCATGTAGTAGGCACCCAGGTGTCTTTTTCTCCTTTGACCAAGTGCCGGGCATGTGCACAGTAGATGAAGAACAGTTTCTTCCTCTTCCTCATCTCCACAGCTTCTGCAGAAATCATTCGCGAGGTGTCCTAGTCCAATACGCCTCGCATGCGTTCCTATAATGCAATGCCCCGTGATAACCCCGACAACAGCGCTGAGCCTGCTTCTTTGGAGTTCAAGCAGAGCCGTCGTGCGCCTCCTATCCAGCCTTGGCCAGATTTTTTGCGCTGTTCTGCCCTTATCCGAAGCCGCCCACCTTCTGTTGACAAGGTCCACGATTGCATTGTCAATTATACGCTTGCAGGTATCCAAAGGGATCCCTAATGTAGAGAATTCATCAGAGGGTTCGATGGTCGTACCCTTTCTGGCCAGTTCGTCCGCTCTGCAGTTGCCGGGAATATCTCTATGTCCCGGTACCCATGTAATACAGACATCATATCGGCTCGCCATCTCATTGAGACATCTGCGACAGTCGTTCACCGTCTTTGAGTTTATTACACTAGAATCCAGTGCCTTGATGGCCGCTTGGCTATCGGAAAGTATGGTGATTTCTCGCCTGTGAACATTTTTGTCCACAATAATTTTCACCGCAGCCTGAATTGCCGACACTTCCGCCTGAAAAACGCTGCAGTGATCTGGTAGCCTTATAGACTTGGATATTCCAATTGATTTCGAATAGATACCAATTCCAACGGCTCCCTCCAATTTGGAGCCATCGGTGTAGATTTGTACGGCATTCCCCGCGGGATGCACCGCACCTTTCCTCCAGTCCTCCCTTTTCGGGATGGAAGTTCTATAGTTTATTGAGAAGTCATATCGCGGTGTCATATAGTCAATGCTCCCGGCAATATCAGTTTCCTCAAGTATCCTTGTATGACCAATGCTCGATGCATGCCATTGTCCAGTCGCCCAAAGACGCCTACTTACCCTAGCCGCCACACCCCTGCAGTATAGGTCTAGTGGTAGAAGGTATAGGATCATCTCCAGAGCGATCGTCGGAGCAGTGCGCAGGGCACCACTTATAATCATACACGCAGATCGTTGTAACCTGCGTATCAGGTTTAAATTCGTTGTCCTATTCAGGGATTCCCACCACACCAGGCATCCGTAGGTCAGGATAGGTCTGACCACCGCTGTGTAGATCCAGTGAGTCATCCTAGGTCTAAGGCCCCATTTTTTCCCCAACACCTTGTTGCAGGCGTAGAGGGCAATGGAGGCTTTTTTCAGTCTGTTAGTGATGTTTGGTTTCCACGATAGCTTTCTATCCAGGATAAGGCCCAAGAATTTTGCTTCATCCTTGAGTTCAAGTTCCGCCCCATACAATCTCAGTGGACGGAAAGATGGAGGCTTGTATTTTCTCGTGAAGAGTACGACCTCCGTTTTTCCGGGATTTACACCCAAGCCACGACTAGATGCCCACTCTCTAACCCTTCCTAGGGCAAGTTGCATCCTGTCTCTGATAGTGTCGACAAATCTGCCCGAAACCGTGAGAACTACGTCATCCGCATAGGCAATCGCCCCGCATCCCACGTTTTCTAACAACACTAGCAGCTCATTCATCACAAGGTTCCATAGGAGAGGGGAGAGTACTCCACCCTGTGGAGTTCCCCTTCCCACTTCTCTGGTGATGAGCGAGCACCCTAGTGTCGGGTAGATTGTTCTTCCACATAGTAGTCTGGATATCCAGTTCACCAGAGTGTCCTGTACATTCAGTCTTCTTAGTGCGCCGGAAATAGCATCCAGTTCCACGTTATTGAAGGCTCCTTCTATGTCCAGAAAAACAGCCAGGGTATACTCCTTTCGTGCAAGCGATTTTTCTATTGAACACGTCAGGCTGTGTAGGGCAGTGTCAACAGACCTTCCCTTATTGTACGCATGCTGTTGCCTAGATAGCAGATTCCCGTCTAAGGCCTGGCGTAGTTTAACATCAATGAGTCTCTCCATGGTTTTCAGCAGGAAAGAAGAGAGACTTATAGGTCTGAAATCTTTAGGTGAGGTGTGAGAGTTTTTCCCTGCCTTCGGTATGAAGACAACTCCCACTTTGCACCACTCCGATGGTATGTGATTTAGCCGAAAACTGGCAGAAAACATCTCTCTAAGTATCGCGATGTGTTCCAGTTTCAGACGTTGTAGTAGGGCCGGATATATTCCGTCTGGACCCGGAGATTTAAACGGTTTAAATCCATCTATTGCCCATTTGATTGCCCTTACAGACATGATTGAATAGTAGTCTTCCTGTGAACCGCTTTCCACGACCCTAACCTGCATTTCCAGGTTTTGTCCCGTTGGAAAGTGCGTGTTCACGAGGAGCTCCAAAGTCTCCTTTTCCGAGTTGGTCCATGAACCATCCGCCTTTTGCAGTACACTCGGCACAAAGGCCGTTGTCGCAAGAATCTTCCTTAGCCTGGAGGTTTCGTTGATAGTTTCCATATTGCTACAGAAGCTTCTCCACGAATCTCTCTTGGCGCGTCTCAAGGCTCTCTTGTAGTCGCCTAGGGACACCTTATATAGCACCCAATGTTCCGCATTACCGGATTTCCTTGCCGCGTTAAAAAGTCTACGTGACTCTTTCCTGAGCCTGTCCAGGTCTCGGTTCCACCAGGGAGGTTTGTGCCCCCCTCTGATGACCCTCTTTGGACATGCTTTCTTGAAAGCCCCTAATATGACCTTCGTAAAGACAGCCACAGTAGCTTCCAGTTCCGAAACACTATCAATTCTACTGCGCGTAAGTGGACCCATGCCCAGATTGACAAGACGATCGTAGACATCCCAATTCGTGTTTCTGGGATTCCTAACCGTCCTCATACTTCTAGTCTCCCTGTCTAGAGAGAATTCTATGTATCTGTGGTCAGAGAAGGAGTGCTCCTCAGAGACCCTCCAGTCTTTGACCTCTTCATAACTACTTCTCGAGGCAATGGTTATGTCCAATACCTCTTTTCTGCTTTTGGTTACAAACGTGGGCGTGCTACCCACGTTGCATATCATTAAATCATTTGAGATTATAAAATCAAATAGTGACTCACCCCGTTCATTGACGTCCGTGCTGCCCCATATGGTGTGGTGAGAGTTGGCGTCGCATCCAATGAGCAGGCCAACTTTAGCGCGCTTGGCTTCGGTGACCAGTCTTCTAACTGGATCTGGTGGAGGATCTTCTGCTGGATGTGGCATGTAACTGGAGGAGATCCAATACTGCCTTCCATTTATTTCCGTCGTAACCGTAGTTAGGTCTTCATTACTGAAAGAAGGGAGCAAATATGCTATTAAGTTATTCTTAATTAGTATACAGGATCTGGGCCTACCTATAAGTTTGGCATGTACCAGCCTGTAATCTTTGAGCCTTAATCCACAAACCTTGTTGGCCACAGACCATGGTTCTTGAATTAGGGCGATGTCTTCTCCTCTGTTCGCCAGCCGGAGAAGCAGTGCAGCCGATGCTGCCTTAGAGTGATGGAGATTTATTTGGATTACTCGGACCATGGTCTGTTTCATCCTCTTTCCTCTCCACCATCGTTGTATCCAGGCCATCATCTTCCTGATCAGCCTCGTCTAGGAGTTGAGATTCCCTCAGCAGCATACCAAAGACAGATGCTATATCCGATCCAGTGGAAGAGAAAGAGCTAACTCTGGATCGGCTATGGATCTGTGTCGAGGATGCCGTAAGGTTGTCACCCTCCTTTACTTCTTCATCCGATTCGCCCATGTGTTCGTCTTGTGGCTTATCCCCCTGAGGGGCGTTGTCACTCGACTCCATGGGGCGATTATCCTTTTTGTATACTTTAAGGATAATATGTTCAAATCCGAAGGCCACCACACCATTGGATTTTGCTAGGTGCTCCAGGGATTCCTGATTGACTATGATAGTCGCACAGCGAGATCCATGGCGCTCCTCTAGTTTTGCAATCTTCCAATTGTGTGTTGGTAACTTCGGATTGCACATTTTTATTATCCTAAGTACTTTTTCTGGCTCCTTTGGAGTTAAGGGTATCCAAGAGCGTGTTCTGGGTCTATTAGGGATGTCATCCTTGGGTACTATTTCTAGTTTAGCGCCCTTCCAGATTTCACCTACCCTCTTTATGGCGATGGAGAAGAGATCCAGGGCTCTCTTATCGGCGCACGTTACTAATTTCACGTGTCCTTGGTGCCAGCCACACATTTGGTAAACTGGAACTGGTCCCGGATTCTCCTCCATTACTTCTAGAAAGACGTCCGCAAGGGCGTCTGCTACAAGTCTCCAGTTCGACGGTGTAATACTGCCGTCTGGATCCGAGCGATCTACAACCGCCATCTCAATGCTGTCTTTTAGCACCTCACTGTATAAGATGTTGGTGCGTTGCGAGCTGCGTGGTTTTTTAGCTCCTGGTACGTCGGCTTCAGAAGATCGCTGTCTTTTGACAGCCGTCTCCTTGTCCGACGTTTTTTCAAGATCTTCGAGCTTTTCTTTGGCCCAGGCTAGTGATTGTACTTCGCGCTGCGTGCGGTTATCTATTGGGATCTTGGAGATCCTGTCTAGAACCCGCTTTGCGCTCAATCGCTCCCTGTACCGCTGCTTCGATTCTTTCAGTATTGGAGCCGTGTCAACCTTTGTATTGCTAAGGCCACTCTTGCTGGACGAAGGTCCGGCTTTTGGAGCAACCTCGCTTTTTGAAAGGCCGACACTTTTGGCTTGTTCTTGCGTGCTGTCTTTTGAGGTACTGGGTTCTTGGTCTGCTTTAGCATCAACCAAGCCTTTTAACTCTTTTGTAGAGACGGGCGTCGGCTTAACACCCGTACGCGGATTTTTACGAGTTCCGTTCTCGTTTTTCAGATTTTCATTTTTACATATATTTTCATTCATTTTTGGTCCCACGAGTTGCGGATAAGGGGAAGGTCCGCCTGAGCAGGGATCCGCTGTGCCCAGGTAAGGCTGGTTAATCCTGGAGGTCGCCCGGTATCCAGGATACTCCGTTAGCGACTGGGATATTTTTGATGGGCCCCCAGCCAGGCTGACTATCGGCACGGGTCGTATAACACCTTAGTCCAGCCCATACCTCTATCCTATGGTGAGAGCCACAGCTCATCCGATCCTGCGATCAAGTGAGTGTGGTCTCCCCCCTTAGCTAATGGACACCCTATCGGGCAACCACCATTACCAGCCGACACCCACGTGGAGGGTTTGGTAGAGGATTTTCGTCGGCCATTCATTATGTTTACATTAAGAAAAAGAGTCTATTCCATGAGTAAAAAGTAATTCAAAACTTACGATAAAGTATAATTTTCGAACATTCCGTAGTTATATGTTCAATTCATGCTAAAAAAAAAAAGAAACATCAAAAGGCCTTTCTACATTACCATTTAGTTGTGTTTTGCCAGCAACTTAATTGGTCTACCCAACTATAATACTACCATAATCTGTTTGTGTTCAACTAAATAATTTATATTGCTTCTCAATTCTATTGAAATCCGATTAAAATGTTCTACTTACCATTTTCACTTGAATGTATTGGGCTATGCTATGCTAAAATTTCGCTATGCATTCAATATTAAATTGTAGCTTTCTGGCATTCGTTTACTAACGATTTACTCATGTGTATATATACAAGTATTATAATCGAATTTTAATAAGCCATAGGCATGCAAGCATGCTTACAATTTACTGTGTCTAATGTCTTCATTCAAATAAATACGATTTCCATTACATTTGCTCCCATAAGTACTACTACTTGAAACACTTTACAATTCACATGACTAGTCTTTTTTTCTGTAGAAATTTCTATAATAAATACTTTAAAAATATTTTCAGATTTGCTAGATTATTAAACAGTTTTATGGCACTTTGCTTGACGTTACTTTATTTTCATTGTTTTTTTTTATTTATTTTGGGTATTAGTTGGCTTTTGGTAAAACAGTGAAAGTTTTAAAATAAGAAAAACGAACATTTTATCGAATAGTATATGATACCCTACACAATAGGTTTTGATTTTGAGTAGTTGATAGTGCAAAAATATTTTTATTAGAAAAAAAATTACATTCACAAAATTACAACTTAAGCGAACAACGTTTACAATTGGTACCTGTTTAAAAGACAATCAACCTTTTCACTGTCCTATATAAAAAAGAGCTTAATACTCTTCACATACTATATGCAACGAAAAGTTGGCCCTATAATACGCCATTGAAATCACGATTGATTTCGTCATACATATAATTGCAAACCCTGGCTGTCATTATCTCCGTCAGTCTTATAGATTTAGGACGATGTGAATTCTATCCAAATTACCTTTGGCTAGACACATTTTGTTCATATATTCTAAGTGGTCAAAAATTTATAGTCTACGATTGCCAAGCGCCGGACAATGACTGAAAAGATGTTCTGTAGCCTCCTCTACGTCTTCGTCATTATAGCTGCTGCAGAAATAGTTGTTCCGTAAACAACATCTAGACGTCGGCGTCTACTATGAGGTCCCTAAGTTAGACTCTGGTAAGGTTCAGAGCAAATATTTTTCTGTATATCCATATAAGTGTGTGTGAGACTGTTTGTTTGTCCCTCCGCCGAGGAATGATAATCACACGTATGTATTCTTGCGTATTTTCTCTTGTATCAACCATTATTCAGGGTCCACGTATGAGGATAATAGTCAAATTTCAAATGTCTACTCCAGTGACAATGAATAATCTTAGATGTGACGTTCGCACAGTCTAGTGATCTAATCAATGCTTTATTGGCAGTAAATATGTATATATATATATATATGAAGTCGCCGTGGTCTAGTAGGTAGTGTGTTGGCCTCGGATCAAAGCTCAGGTCAGGCATCCCCAACTACACGAAATATGAAAAAATATTTCTTCGGCGATTTCCTCTCAGCAGATTTCTGGGTAAAACTCTTAGAGTAAATAAAATGGTCATGAAAAGCTTCTCAAAAAATCTGTCGTACGGAGTCCACTTTAAACCGTAGGTCCCGCCACTCATATATAAAATATTAACGCACACAACATAAGTGGTCAGAGAAAATAGGTTGTAATCCTGACTAAAGGGTTGTTATGACCAATTGTGTATGTATGTATGAATCTTTCATTAAGCGCTTCAAATCTTAAAATTTAATCACAACAAAGCGCCAAACATTGACTGAGAATTGCATATGAAATATCATCGACATTTTTTTTATTGATTTGAAAGATCTGTTGATGGTATTATATAGAGAATATAATATCGTTCGAATGTCCGCCATGGCATCTCTGGATGGAGCGCAATCGTAATTTCATGACCCTGGCTCAAAAATCAGTAGATCACTGACATTAGATATTTTGGCTTTGAGGACTGCTGTAGTTTATTACTTATTAGTGTACACCAGAGATCAGCAATAAGTATTAAAAAAGATGAATAGAATGGAATCATACTCATAATTTCTTATACTTATACGCATTCATACTTATTCTAATATCATACTCAGAAGATAAAAATAAATTATAAGTACATACCTACACACTCACTAATAAATTAAATTGTAATAATAACTCTACATTTTCCTCTTGTTAGTTTATTATTTATTTAAAAAAACAAAATAACTATTATAATAACAAAACTATTTGAAGAACATCGTTAGAGTTTATTAGTGTTTGTGAAATTCATATGAATGTTAAGTAGAAAAAAAAAGCGCGTTACGTATGAGTGTTTTTTGTTCATACAGAATTAAATTGAAGTCAATATTACTCATACGCTAAGATATATGCTATAATCAAAGCATATACCAGGGCGAACGTTAGTTAACCAGCCAACATCATTCTTACAGAAATATGAACCGATGACTGAGAGACTTGTTTTTTGCTGTATTTATTTATGCCCAACCGGTTCCTCTAATAGCTGGAAAGAAAGATATCGTCTTCGTAATCAAAATCGTTTGAAAACACTTCGTTGTGCTTTGCCATTATGAAGGACTTTCTCAAGTATGCCCAAAAATATATTAAACCGATTCTAATTTCTAATGCTAGTTTTTCTTTGACCAAAAACAAAAATGTCGGGTTTTGTTCCCTACAAGTTTTTTTCCGATGCCTCAAAAATGGAAAAATCTTAATTATTTATAAGAATGATTTGTATTAAAATCAAATAGACTCTCATACAAAATAAGTCAGTACGCCTTAAATAAAGGTACTTGCATCAATATATGAATACGTAACAGCATAACTTTGTCTTTATTAATATTTATCGGATAGATTTATAGGGTATCTATCACATAATCATTACTATCGCAAATGTTTTCCTCACTACACACTTACCCACCTCTAAGTGCATTATTTAGATGAGTAGCAATTTAGTGCTAAAAGTGTCCATCATTACCATTATTCGCATTATCCTCATTTTACATTATCCACATCCTTATTGCCGTCCTTGACCATTCTCGTCATCATTATTTTTATCTACCTTTGATAAAGTACAATATGGCATGAGTAAATTCCTTATTTTAGATTGACTCACTTAACTTGAGATCTTTAGTTGATGTGCACTTTAATCTTGCATATATGAGCTTCACATAGTGACATATTCCTGTAACATCAGTATCCCTTTGCAGCTGTCAAATGTGCAAACACAAACACAAGCACGCACATTCAACATTCTAAATACAGATTTGCACACATTGAAATACTCATTTGTGGCAGTCATGAGAAATAGTGCAGTTGTTGAGCCCGAACACATCCACACCCCCCAATAAGCTTCTTTGTTCTTAAATACAGAAATGATAATGTGAATGACAAATTCTTACACACACACTCACATACCATCTACGTAATTCAGAGGAATTTTCCTCCTCCTAAACGCTGACATTTAAATGTGTTTTGTGGTCTTATATATCATTAAAGAAGAGGAAACTCTATTATTTGTGCATTTAGTTTATGGGGCATTGGATTACGATAAGGATTTCTAAATACTAAATTACATGTAATTGATATTTACCAATGGACGCCTTAGATGATATAAATTCTTTAAAGGCATAGCCATTATATTTACGTCTAATAAGCCTGCACACTTCCTAATAGAATACGGCGACTCCAAATTAAATTCGTTTCAATAAAGTTTATTCTCAATCCCACTTTAAACAGCCTTGAAGGTTTCTTATATTTCCATAAGATCATGACCAAGTAAACAGATGTCATCATTATAATCTAAGGCTGTCAAGCATTCATAGAGACCCTAACAAAAGCCTCCATTAGGACAATTACTACATATAATCGGTGTTCATTGCATAAATGAATTTCTGCATCTTGAATCTAACTCCTACTCAAACTACTTTATGTATCTAACTACGTCACTGGATCGCAAACAAAAATGTATTAATACACGTTCAGAACTGAAGTGATATCGAGTATAATCTGACGCGTACCAAAGTAATAAATGTCCTTGAGAGTTCATAACTTGTTTTTAACGAAACAATTCCTTAGTTTTGTGAAAATAATAACGAAGTCATATTCAACCAAAAATAAAATACATCAGTTCTTCGAAGCCTAAATAAATAAATTTGTTCCTCGTGCAAGTTATGGAACCAAAATTCTCATCAAATTCCCAGTAGCAATCCCAAAATAAGTATTCAATATTGTTAAACTTCCCAAACTCCCATTAATAAATAGGATGGTAACAATTACTTATTTTTTGAAGGTGAAATGACAGATTTGATCAATTTCTACGTCCCTTTTCATAGCCGTGTTAAAAAGAATTTTATTTCATTAATTTTATTTATAGATACTCTTAATTTAATACCAACAAGGTAAAATTACAATACATTCTATAATAAATTCTTTAATAATTTAAATCTACAAAAAAAAAAAATCATTTAATCATGGTCCGTTTTATTTCTCATTCTATAATAAATTCTTTAATAAATTAAATTTACAAAAAAAAAAATCATTTAATCATGGTCCGTTTTATTTTTAGAAATATGTTTTCACAAAACCTGTGAAGGAATGTGAAACAAGTAAAACGTTATTATGGGGGCACAGCATTTTATACCACACCCTACAAATAAAATATCAAATCACAGCTTCGAAGTTAAATCTTTCGACACATGTTCTGTCAACAACTGCGGAAGCCTCACAAGGTAATGCTCAAGCCTTTATGCAATATTTACTGCTCATATGACCTGATATAATACGTGGGGAATGCAATATCGCCCTAATGTCCGCCAAGCCATCTCCTGGATGCAGTACATCGGATATGTTCCATTTCCCATGACGCAAACTGAATTTTATCATAACATGGGTTATGTTTTCTTTGAGAATCGCTACTGTTTGTGGCTTATTCGCATAAACCTATAAAAAAAAAGACCTCACAAGAAAAAGTCTTGTGAGTTCAAATCTCACTCGCGTCTCGATAGCCAGTTAACATCATCTTCACGTGACCCTCGTGCAAAATACCTAATGTGGCATGAGCCTTGTGGCACGTAGCCGTTCAGTTATAACTACATACATACATAATTGGCCATTACAACCCTTCAGTCAATATTACGGCCTAGCTTTTCACACCACTCATGTTGTGTGCCTTAATTTTATACTTGAGTGGACCTACAGTTTAACGTCGACTCCGAACGACAGATTTTTGAGAAACTTTTTCATGGCAGGTTTATTTATTCTCAGAGTTTTTGCCAGAAATCTGCTGAGAGGAAGTCGCCAAAGAATATTTTTTTTTTCATATTTCGCTTTGATGTCTGGCCTGAGGCTCAAACCTGGGCTTTACGTATAATAACACACTACCTACTAGAGTGCGGCGACTACTCAGTTATAACTACATTTCGTTAGTGTATAGATCATTTAATTCTGGTCAAAAAAATGTTGGTAATTATCGATCTATTGTGCTTGCAGTTGACAATACTGGTCTTATCGATAGGATATGGATCATTGACGTTGCCAGCCAATAATACCCATCAAACAGTGACTTTTTCAAGGTGCATTGGACCCTTTTGAATCTCAAGTGGATTGCTATCGTCTCAAATACGAACATTTTACGAACACGTAAACAGAACAGAATTTCGATAAAATAATTTTATAATGAAACCGCCGTGGTCTAGTAGCCGTTGGCTTATTAGACGTGAGGCCAGGGTTTAAACCTCAGGTCAGACATCGAAAGGAAATATGAAAAAATATTTCTTCGGCGACTTCCTCTCAGCAGATTTCTGACAAAAACCTTGAGAGCAAATAAAATTGCTATGATAAGTTTCTCAAAAATTTGTCATTTGGAGACGACTTTAAGCTGTTGGTCCCTCCACTCATGTATAAAATTTACACATCCAACATGATTGGTATTGAGAAGCTAGGCCGTAATCCTGACTGAAGGGTTGTAATGGCCAATTATGTATGTATGTTATTAAGATAAAAGGAATTGTTTACACAAAGGTGGGTTCATCACAATATTTATGCCATATTTAGACTTACGGCAATCAAAAATTTCTATTTCTAAATTTTAATTAATTGGATTACAAAGCATTCCATTGAACTATATTCACGACGTTCTTATTATATTTACTTCCACATGACTGAAACTAAATAGATATTCTAAACATTTATCTATTCTCTAATGTACAATTCGCAAAACCCTATCCCTCTAAGGTGATGGTGGTGATAAAACATCAAACAGCTTCTCTATTAAGAGGAAGAAATATCAAAACAAAAACTGAATTTATGTCATAACATTTATAAAGTTCAAAGGTAATATTATAACTATAAATTTGTAATAAAAAAAAAAGAAAAGAAATTCCTTTTGCTAAAATCGAAAATAAAGACAAATTTTAATCAATTTACAACAATCTAGACAGCATGTAAATCAAATTCATGTCTTATATTACAAATATTTTCACATCTTTTTTCTGTGTGCAATTTTTCACTCTCTTTCCGTACAGCTTGATTTGAAAATGTCGATGTTAAACACGTTGTAATTCAATTAATTCTACTTCACCTTTTGAATTTTGTTAAATTTATTTGATTTCAATGATATTTTGCATTCATTCATTCATTTTTTCATTCTTTCATTCACATCATTCCTATTTTTTTCTATTTTTTTTTTTTTGTCACTCATTCAGTCATTCGTTCATTGATTCATTCGTTTTCCATTTAAATTGACTGTCAATTACCATGACATTCACCACCAGTACCGCTACTGCCACAAACTATTATTATCTTCGCATTGTACATTGTAACTATATGTATGTGTGCATGTGTAAGTGTAAATGTAAGAAAATTTCAAATGTAAATAAGTATGAGTCTGTAAGTGTTTACACAAGTATATGTTTATATTGTGAATGGCGTTGGTGTTAGTGTTGGTGCGAATGCGGATGTATATGTATATGTATGTGTGTGTGTATTTACTTAATAGAAGCACAAAAGGACTTCTTTTATTCTGTGTTTATCTCTGGCATTATATTAATGCGACATTGTCCCAAAGGTATTTCTTTAGCAATTGTTGTAGCTGTTGTTCTTGTTGTTGTTCATGTTTTTTTTTTCACTTTTTTCCACATTGTTTGCGTTTTCTTGCTCTGGTGGCACATCTCAACGGTAAGACACATTAACAGATGGAAAACCTGTAAGTTAAGGTTGAGTTGAAGGTAGTAACGAAAAGGTTGCGAGTGGCAATAAACAAGAGTATCGTGCGGTTACAGTGGTTAAGAAGACGAAATTGTTTTTTTAATAAATTCAAAACGGAATATAAATTGTCAAGAAAATATTTCAAAAATGTTTAAAGAAATATTACATAAGCTTTTAACCGACAAATTGTAATCGATATATAAAAATTTGCAAAAAAAAAACATTATTATACAGGCTGTCACTATACTCATATACTATAATCGTTTATACTCATGTGCTCATGAAAAAAATTATTTTTTTTTTATTGGCTCTTACAACTTAACCAATACAATAATAATTGCTTGTTCGCAATTCTTCTTTGCTTACAATGCAGATCTGTTCAATGGCGATCTTTAAACCACGACCGTTCTCTTCACACTCAACGCGTCTTCACACAAGACTGGCTGAATTCTTACTACTCGTTGCTGATGAAGGTTCTTAGAGTCGAACGTTCGGAGTTTCGCCTTCTCGAAAACTCTACTCGACTTCATTGTTGTTTGTGTATTTTGTTTATATTGCTTGTTGTGGCGTTCTCGCTTACTTGTCTATCCCCTTTTCTTTCATACCGATGTTGTTGGTTTACTTGCAACAAGTTTGTTGTATTTGTTTGTGTAGCTTTTGCTCATTTTAATTTGAAACGATGTACACCGTTTGCATTTTCGTAACAATACATATCGTAAATTTCTGCAATGTTTTCGGGTATAGAGATTTCAACAGATTCCACGTCTTATGTCTACTGAATATATTCTATTTAAAATAGATTCTAAACCAATTTTGATAATTAAATTATTATTTTTCTGTATTACCTACTAACATTACTTATTACTTACTTACTTTACTGCTTTAGTAAATATTACAACTTAGCCTATCACACCACTCATGTTGTGTGTGTTAATTTTATATATGAGTGGCGGAACCTACTGTTTATTGTCAACTCGGAATGATAGATTTCAGAAACTAATCTTGACAATTTTATCTTACTCTCAGAGTTTTCAACAGAAGGCTGAGAGATAAATAGGAAGTCGACGAAGGAAATATGCCTGATGTCTGAGCCAGGGGTTGAACCACGGGCTCTCGCCTAATAAGCCAACATACTGCCTACTAGACTATGGCAACCATTTTATTGCTTTACTAACATCAATATTTTCGTAACTACTTGCGGACTTGAAGAATACAACAAACGCCGTAACGATATCGTAAAGGAGATGAAAAACAAAATCAAAGAAAATTCAAAATTATAATGAAACCTTTCAGTTATTAGACTATGGAATCGGTTCTTACCAACTGTAAATTAACTATGCACGCCAACTCTCTTAATGACATAAATAAACCAAAAAAATATAAACAGTCGCGTAAATAAAGTACAGTACTAGGAAAACGTAATATTTTTATAAGAAATTAAAATCAAGAAGTTATAAAATTAAACCAACTAAAAAAAAATCAATATTCCTAAAGTCAATTAGAATGAAATACAACGAAGTGAAACATTTGAGGCACCACTTTCATTCCGCACTGCAACAGAAAGAATTATTTCCCTCTTTCTCTTAAACTTCATATGCTTTCAGACAAAGTCGTCGTAAGTTTTTGAGTATTTTTTTTTTCATTTCAGCTCAACCACTACAACTAAATCCATGATTGCACAAAATTTCCATTAGCCTGTTATCTGCGGAAAATATTAAGAAAGTAAAAACGAACCAAAACACTCCTTTTAGATGTTACAGACATACTTACATAAAAACGAACTTCCTGATGGCAAAAAAAAAGCAGCTCTCTTAAGTTTTTTTTTTAATGTTATCGTACTGTTTTTCCTCTTTACACCCATCAAGCTAAGAGGAGAAGACAATTTTTTTTGTGGAGGTGATGTAAAATTTACTATTTTGTAAATTTCAAAGGGGAACAGTTTTCGTGGCTAAGTTATGCAAATAAAATTAATTTAAAGCAGTCTGTAGGTTTGTGAATAAAGATTAAAAATTAGAGGTAATAATAATTTATTTTCATTTAATTTTCGTTTTTTCCTGTGTATCTTATTGTTCTAGCCACATAGCGATTGCTTGTCTCTATCTCACTTGCTACTCCGCAGAAAGTGCTTGGACAATAGGAATGTGTCAGCCAATCGAAACTGGATCTCAGGGAATTACATGAATAGCCTACGACATACATACATACATACATATGTAATTGGCCATTACAACCCTTCAGTCAGGATTACAACCTAGCTTCTCACACCACTTATGATGTGTGCGTTAATTTTACACATAAGTCCTACAATTTAAAGTCGACTCTGAACGACAGATTTTTAAGATACTTTTCATGGCTATTTTGTTTACTCTCAGAGCTTTTGCTAGAAATCTGCTGAGAGGAAGTCGCTGAAGAATTATTTTTTTTTTTTTTTGATAAATTTGGTTTTATGTCTGACCTGGAGTTTGAACCAACACACTACCTACTAGACTACGGCGATTTCAGCCTATGACATATGTCGTCTAAACCCAGTATCATATTACTTTCCTCCATTTATAATCTCCGATGTAACGCTAGATGAACACCCACCCAAATATATATAAAGTCTGCTCCCATTGCACAGACAACTTTCGGTATGCTGCTCGGTGTCAAAAATGCATATTCCCTACCTAGCACCCATATCTATGAGCCACTTTTTTTTGGCAATTCTCTCACCTTCTTATGGTTGGATGGTTAAGGGTTACAAAATGTTAGTTATTTGCGGCGGGTTCACTTGGAAAGTTCAGCTGCAATACAACCTATTCCAAGAAATTTGTTATTCAAAAGTTTCTTAATAGTGACGATGGCTGTAATGGCAGATTACTATAAACCAGTTAATCAGATTGTGATGGCGAGACCAGCATTAGCAGTGGGTGTACAATTGATAAAGGCATCAAAATGTGTCCCAGCACTGTTTCGAATTAGGCGGTTTTGATGAGGTTGCCTCATATAATTTTCCAATTTTTCTTGTTAGATTAGAGGCTTTATAAATGACAAATAATCGCTCTTATAAGTACAGGGTCCTATTCCACTAAGCTACAAGTTCACAATTACAAGTGTTTTTGCCTGTAAAATTGTGAAATTGTAAATAATTGTGTTTCATCAAAATACAATTACAAGTTTGTGGCTACAAGTGATTTTTACAATTTACAAGTCTACAAGTCATATTTCTACAAGTCGTTATGTTTCACTAAAATAAATTTTCACTTGTACACTTGTAGAATTGTAGAAAAAAAGCTTAGGGTCGACGAAGACTCTCAAAAAAATTTACAATTCACAAGTGAATGATAAATTGGATTAAAATTTGATTTTTAACTATTTTTTAAAAAATTACTTCAAATAAACACAAAATCAAACAATTTAAATATTAATTAGCATTTGTTTATTTAATTTGTTTGTTTTTATTTATTTATTTTTTTTAAATATGTGAATATAATAAAACAAACTATATCACAAATTATCAAAAGCGGCAACACCACTAATCATATGTTCCACCAGCCGCCCCTGTCTTTCGGGGGTTGTCTCTCTTGGCCTTAATTAAAAAAATATTATAATATAATGTTATCACTTTATAAAGCCAACTTACTAGTGTCGTCCTTTTGATGTTTGCCCAAAAAACATCACGCACGTGTTTGGCGTCTTTTCCACTTGGCACCAGTCCAAGTGCAAGACACCTCATACGCACGTTTTCGCACTCTTCCATTTTTATCTCTTTGGTAAGTTTATCGCTGAACTTACCAAAAAGAACGTCTTTGGCAGCTAAAATCTGCCGCACCACTCTAACTTTATTGTGTTGATTTGCCGTTACAAAATAATAATTTTAATTTTTTTAAACACAAACTATATATGTTTTGATTGATTAGTGGTGTGATAACAATTAAAACAAATTATCGATATACATTAGAGTACCCATAATTGTAAAAGTATTTAAAATAATTTTTGGTATTTTCATATATTTCATTAGTCCTCTAATATACATATATTCACACATATATTTCATTTATCAAAATATCTTTGTAAAAATATTTTATTTTATTGTGATTGTAATTGTAGAAATTGTAATTGTAGGAATTGTAGTTTACAAGTACAAAAAGCTACAAGTATTGTGAAAATTTTCATGAAACACAATTCATTATCACTTGTAAGAATTAGAATTGTGATTGTAACTTGTAAACTTGTGGAATTGTAGTTTAGTGAAACAGGCCCCAGGTTGCAATGAATATGAGTACAATGTTGACATCAAACTCATAACATTCGAAATATGTTTGATTCATACGCTTACTCATTCAGATTCATAAATTTAGAAAAATACTTATAATACTCATAAATGTTTCATCAAAATTTACAGTCTTAGTTATTGTTGCATTTACAAAAACAAGAAAAAACAAAAAGACAAACAGCAAGCAAAGCAAACACACAACCTTCTAGAGAGTATTGTAGTGTTCGTACGCGAATCATACCTATTTTGTGGTTCTTGTAAATGTTGAGTTAATTAGAGTCGAAATCAACAACATCATGGGTATTGCTAAGTATGAGTACGATGAGTACCTCAAACTTTGAATATGAGTAGTGTGAGTATGATATTAAAATAAGTATGAATGCGTATAAGTATCAGAAAATATGAGTATGATTCGAATCTACTCACCTTTTTGAATACTCATTGCTGATCTCTGATCTGTACGTGGGCAATAGCTTGCCATAGTAGTTGTCATGTATTGTCTCTGCTGCCACCTTTGTTTGAGAATAAAAGTGGATGTTTGATGGATTTCAATACATACAATGGAAGATCAAGAAAGTCTATCATTTATTATTGCCTTGAGATAAACACAATGAAAACCAAAGTCCTGTTATTTTACAACTTAGGCGCAAAGAAGGAACCAAAAAATAAAATTCTGTTTAATTGTTTTAGTATATTCTAAGGACGTAAATAAATATTTAAAAGATGTTTAATCTATTGAAATAAATATTTCCATGGGCATCTTTTTATCTCTCGCATCTTATTAGCTTTTATACTGCAGTTAAGAAAGAATTTATTTGTGTTGACGATACCTAAAAAGTAAGAATATCTTCTTACGAAAAACCAAATGAATATGCTTATAAAAGAAATGGCATTGAAATTACTAGGATTCAAAAGCCTTTTCGAATATTATTTTCTTTTACTTACATATAATGGTTTATTTTTTTAAGGATACGGTTGCTACACAAACAAAACATTGGCATTTTTTAGGAAACGTTTGCGATTTTAACGAGATAAACTTACCTGCACTTTCATTTCAATGTTGAATTTTTCTTTCTATTTCCCTTTTTTATTTTTCTTTTGTTAGAAAAAAAGTTTCAGCTTTTTCTAAAATCGCGAGCGTATCTTTTAATTTTGCTGATGACCTTAATTTCTTGTAAGCTAAATAACAGTAAAAAGAAAATGGTGAAAAAAATAAAGAAAGATTTGTTCCTACCTACCTTGGTTCTATTTACGTTTTTGTAGTTTTTTCCTTTTCTAAACACTGCATCCTTTTTGAATACCTCTCTTTGTTTGCCCTGAACAAGTTGTTGTATGGAATTTATTTCCTTTTTTTTTTTGAAAAAATTTTCCGCTTTCCTTAGTTTGTTTTCTACTGGAAAATCCACGTAAGAAAGAATCTATTATGCTGCTGAGTATACAATGTGCGTGAGCTTTTTATTTTCCTTTCTAAATCAAATAATGATTTCAGTTTGTTTTCCTTCTTTTTTTTATTTTTTTTTTTCTTGGCAATACAATTAAGCAATCTGGTAAAAAAAAATTTTCATCATGATTTTTATTTTATTTGTACGATTTGCAGCAGGAACACCTGTAGTTTCTTTAAAAAGCTTTAAATTCGGAAATCGTTAAAATCGTTCTTTTTGACCACCTTTCAAAAGAACTTATTTTAGAAAATATTTCTTTGGATAGTCTGTAACAAATATACGTTTTAAAATGCTTAAAAAATTGCAAGGTCATGGTCAAGCGATTATTCAATTGATTCAGTTTTATTTTGTTATGTTCTAACTATCCTAACCCCAACTATGCCCAAACGTACATGTCTAGTTTGTCTTTGTCTTTCACCCCATAGACTAACTCCCAAATAATATTCCATTGAGATACTTTTTATGACAATTTTATTTACTCTCAGAGGTTTTGCCAGAAATCTGCTGACAGAAAGTCACCGAAGAAATATTTTTTTTGTATTTCATTTCGTTGGAGATGTCTGACCGGAGATTGAACTATGGCCTCATGTGTAATAAGCCAACATACTACCTACTGGACCAACTTCAACTTCAAAAATTTTTGTACGGGAGATTTTAATCAAGGAAAACAGAAAGTAATAGTCTATGAACCATTACCTTGTTAGGGCAAGAGCAGGGTGCGGAAACATGAGGTGAAAGATAAATAGCCTCAGACATACAGAAGTTATTTGCAGAAGTTATGCCAAATCTATAGGTATGCTATCAAGTAAGACAACGGCCTGTAAGAATTGTGCAATATCTGAGTATGCGATTTAGTCCGCACAAGTCCAGCAAAGTTTTGCGAGCATTGAGACGAGTTCATTGATATTACAAAACCAATATCACAAGATCTTCAAAAACAAAAACTCTCTGATTGTTAGAGCCATTACAGATTTGTGAATGGTGAAGGCGTGCAACTTGGTGGCAGTGACATTTGTTGGAACTGCATTCTGTGCGAATATCCAACATAGTGTTCGTACACAAATTATGCTTACTTTGTGCTTCTTGTAAATGTTGAGTCGAAATCAACAACATCATGCGTATTGTTAAGTATGAGTACGATGAATACTTTAAACTTTGAATATGAGTAGTATGAGTATGATATTCAAATAATTATTAATGCGTATAAGTATCAGAAATTATGAGTATGATTCGAATCTATTCATCTTTTTGAATACTCATTGCCTAAGTCTCAGATGTATGCAAATAAGCCACAAACCACAATGTGATTTAAGTACCACAGTCCTGGAAAGTTAGACTTTCCCAAGCTGTAACGGATATTTGAGTTTCTGATGGCATTATCAGTCAGTCTATCCATCTTATAGTTCTGAGCCATACAATAAAAAAACTTTTCATTTAGATTTACTGCTGAATCTCATTTTTAAAAATAATTGAGCTTACTTTACACTAGAATCATTAACATGGGAGGCATGAATTACCCCCCAACTAAACTAAAAAGCTATTAACACTAAATCTTAACGAAATCATTCAAATTCAATTTATTTTTATGATTTAATCAAATGTTACCACAAGTACGTACTGTACTCTTAATAATACAACTGTAACTGTTTATTTTAATTCAGTAACACCAACTAAGTATTCGTATGTCTTTTTATTACTCCCTTTAGTTTGTATTTATTTTACGCCACTTTTACGTTTTATGCCATTCTATTCTGTTGTATTCTATTTCTATGTCCTCGTAAAGGAATCCTTTTTCATTTGTTCACATGTTCATGTGTTTTTAGTTCAAGATGTCAGTTTAGTCAGTTGGGAAAATTAAACCAAAACTTAATTAAAGTTTTCGTTGTATTTATTTTACCAAAAGGTACTTGTTTCATTTCCCTCATCATTCTTCGGTGTTTTTGTATGTTTGTTTAGTGTGGTGCGGAAAGGAAACCTTATAAAACTCTTGAAAAATTCACCGACAAAGAATACTGTGCACTTTACAGCGAAATCTTATTCAGCTGCTCCCTACAGATTAATATATCCTCCCCTCTGTGTTATTCAATTCCCGCTAAAAATTATTTCTGTAGTTTTCTACAAGTTTATATGTATACCATAGTGTTGGTGTAATTTTCGTTAAACTCTTTTGTCTGCGCCACTTGTTATTTGATTTTACTTTTTATCCGTTTCTCTCATTGTGGTTCGTAAAATTCTTATGCTATGTATACCGTACATATTAACTTTTTCAAAATGATCTTTTTGTCTGCTTAGCTGCATATTAAATGTTTAAATTATAGCTGTTGTTGCCGAATACACTATAGGCACGGAAAGGCTTTCTGGTACATTTTTTCGTTGCAATTTTAATGTTAAAACCTATGATCGCTTTAGATTTTCACAATTCCCTGAAGTAATTTTTGAAAAGAGGGCGCTTTTTAAGGATGTGAATGTACTACAAAATTTTGAAAAATGAAATTCGAAAAATTATTTCGAATTGCACTGAAATAAAAAAATAAAGTTTACCTGAAAATCATTTAACGAAAATATTGTTACGTTTTTAACCTTTTTAAAAACGTTTAGAATATGAGTTCGTTGATTGCAAACAAAATAAATACGCGAGAGAAAGTCGCCGAAAGAAATATTTCACATTTTGTTCAAGATATCTGAGGTAGGGGTCGGACCACTCGCTTAAATAAGCCAACAACATACATACATACTACATAATTGGTCATTCCAACCCTTTATCCAGGATTACGAACCTAGTTTCTAACACCACTTATGTTGTGTGTGTTAATTTTATACATGAGTGGCGGTATCCACAATTTTAAAATCGACTTCGAACGACAGATTTTTTTGAGAAACTTTTTCATGGCAGGTTTAACGTCGACTCCGAACGACAGATTTTGTAGTCGCCGTAGTCTAGTAGGTAGTCTATTCGCTTATTAGACGTAAAAGCCCTGGTTCGAGCCCCAGGTCAGACATTAAAACGCAAATATGAAAAAAATATTTCTTCGTTGACTTTCTCTCAGCAGATTTCTGGCAAAAACTCTGAGAGTAAATAAACCTGCCATGAAAAAGTCTCTTAAAAACAAAATTTGGCATCAAACTCAAAACATTCGAAATAGGTTTGATTCATAAGCCTACTGATTTAGAATCTTAACTTAATATACTTATACATGATTTGAGTGACTCGAATCATTCATCAATCTTCGTTGTATTGTTGCATTTACAAAAAAAGAAAAAAGACACATAAGCAAAAAAGGACGGAGCAGTAAGCAGAGCAAACATACAACCTTTTAGTGAGTATTACAGTATTCGTACGCGAGTCATACTTATTTTGTGATTCTTGTAAATGTTGAGTAAAGAAGAGTCGAAATCAACAACATTATGCGTATTGTTAAGTATGAGTACGATGATTACTTCAAACTTTGAATATGAGTAGAGGTTCCATGATATTAAAATAAGTATGAATGCGTATAAGTATCAGAAATTATGAGTATGAATCTACTCATCTTTTTGAATACTCATTGCTGATCTGTGATTTTGAATAAGTACTCACTTGTGAAGCGAATGTATTTTATTATTATTTTATTACAAGTAATATTACATTCATCCTGTTTTCTATTCCACACAGTTGATTCCCATTATTCTATTTCATTAAATTATTTATTATTTATTATTAATTAAATGTTTTTAAATTCAGTTTTAAATTATTAACGAAATCTTTTTAAAATTCCCTTCTAAACAATAAAGTTATTGCAACTCCATGAACATTTTGTCAAGTGTTTTATTGCATTTTACCTGTTCATGTGCAAGCAAGTAATTTTCATTTTCACAATTTACAATTACCGGCATCTAAAGTGCTGTTATTGTTCTGTGTACCCGGCTTGGATGATATTATAATAATACATGGATATTTAGTAAACACTGAATTTTCAAATTGTTGAAAATATCATGACAACCAACAAACAGACAGAATACCTCTCCCTCTCTATATTTCAAATACTCGCACAAATGCGAGTTAAGGTACAAAATCATATTTTGACTTGTAATACTGACAGCTAATTATAGTATAAAGTGGCACTATATCGTTGAGAGTATTCGTAGGTATTTTTTTTTGCCCTTGTCTTGTTTGCATACACAGAAATAATTACAGCAAAAAAAAAGAAATTATAAAATCGTTGCTTAAATTGCATAGAAATTTTTAAAATTGTTCACCTTCGCCAAAATCTGAACTAATTACACTTATACGTCCGCTCTCACAAAACTAAAATCGTATAGCAATGCAATAATAATGATCATTATCGATACCATCATCATCACGAATGCCGATAATAACGGCAACGCCATGACTACACGCAGTTAGTTTCATGTTGTGATTTGTATTAGGGCGGTACAAGCTGCACGCATATAAAAAATGTTAAAGTTTTAATGAAAGCAAAACAGTTAACACCCGGCAAAGCTGAACAACACCCAACATTCGTATAATAATTTTCTTCAAAACATAGGATATTTTTTAAGAGCTTCTTATCTTTGAATTTAAATAATCTGATATATAATCGAAACTTTTTAATCCTTTGAAAGACCTGTTGATGCCATTATGTGTGGAATATAAAATTGGTAAAATGCTCGCCACGGTTACTCCGGTTACAGCACATTCGTGCTGCAAATGTCAAATTTTCTTTAATTCTGGTGCTTGAATCAAGTGATCATGCCAATTGGGTTATTATTCCAGTAAGACTCAACACAATTGACGCAAAAAACAATAAGTTTCATGTACTACCCTAATATCTATTAATTTGGTGTATGTTGTTTTAGTTTTTCTAGTCTATTTTCTGCCAACTTGTTAGCAGCGTGCAAACAAATTTTGTCACATTTCATTATACCATACACGACTAAAGTGCCTTTCGTATAAACTTTTCTGTTATAAAGCTCTACGTAATTGATAGTAGAAAATATTTAAAAGATATTCAAAATTAACCATGGCCGACAACAAAATACATTGTAATAAATAGTATGAATGTACATGTTATGTTTAGGGTATCCAAGCCAGGGATCAGCAATGAATCGTTTTTCGCTACTCATAAGTACTCATGAAATTTTGAGTATGAGTGAGTCAACATTCATTCGTACTCACTACAACATTAATTTATAAGTAAAACGTTGACATCAAACTCATACTATTCGAAATATGTTCAACTCATAAGCCTACTGATTCAGATTCATAAATTTAGAAAAATACTTAGATCACTTAGAAAAATATTTAGAAGTATACTTTAGAAAAATATACTCATAAATGATTCCAGTGATTCGAAACATTCATCAAAATTCACAGTCCTAGCTGTTGTTGCATTTACAAAAGAGGAAGAAAGAAAAAGACAAAGACAGCAAGCAAAGCCAACACACAACCTTCTAGTGAGTATTGTAGTGTTCGTACGCGAATCATACTTATTTTATGATGCTTGCTTATGTTGAGTAAAGGAGCTTTGAAATCAACAACATCATGCGTATTGTTAAGTATGAGTACGACGAGTACTTCAAACTTTGAGTATGAGTAGTATGAGTATGATATTAAAATAAGTATGAATGCGTATAAGTATGAGAAATTATGAGTATGATGCGAATGTACTCATCTTTTTGAATACTCATTGCTGATCTCTGATCCAAACTAGTGCTGCGAGTTTGGTTGGACTGGATAACAGCTTCTGCAACCTGGCCAACCGATTGATTTTCTATTGCCTGAAATTGATGAGATTGATGCATTTAATTGGATTTAATGTAACCAGAATTGCTCAACTTTTTGCACCATGAAAAAGCTAGACCACAGAAATACTCCTTTAATCAATCGACAGAAACTGAAAGAGATTAGTTGGAAATATTTTGATTCATTTATCATATTGCCTGGAACTTGCACCTTCAGAATATTTTTTGTTTCGATTTCTGTTGTCGACCTAAATTTAAATTCCGTCGAGGACTACAATCAAAAATCGCAGAAGTTCTGCTCTTGGAATTATGGGTTTATTCTAAAAATGGCAAATTACTATTGATCATAACAGTACATAGGGAGAAGCCGAAGTAAGGAGGAGCTTGTCCTCAGCATTCAGATATTCCGATATTGTGGACATCTTTTGTCAAAATGTTGGTAACGGACTTCTCGGTCGATTCACCAAGGTTGTGATCTTTCTCCCTGCGTTAAAAATTCCCATTCCGGATAGGGCTTTGTGGTTTGCGATTTCCTACGCATCTCATCTGATCGGGTGTGTTGAAATTGTATGCGGCAAATGGTATGGAAGTCGGTTAAACACTGGAGCTCTATGACAGATTCTTTTGGGCGAAGATATTTTCTAGCTCTTGGGATTGTAACTAGACTTGCTTGTTTAAATACAAGATTTTTTTGAAAGCCGTTAGGGTCGGTCTAGTGTAAGTTAGAACTAGTTTGTAACTACCAGGAGGTCTTAAGCGCTTTTGGACTCTCCGGGTAGGGGATTATTTTCTTCTCTGTGTCGGAAGACGATATTAAGGCTCTGCTAAGGTATATAATGAAATTAAGCTGTCTGAGGTGTGTACGTAGGTGATTAATCTCTTCTCTGTTTCGCTGTGCATGCTCTAGCTATCTCTTTCTTTTCTTCCTTTTCTTCCATTTCTCTAAGATAATCTACCTGTGATTGTATTGTAGTTATCATGGCTCTGATTACCTTTATCTAAGTATGATAGTTTGAGACTCTGCTGACTATATGGTAAAACTCTTTGTCGAGAAGCCTATAATTATTTTCTTTAATATGCTCAGTAGGTTGTTACTGTCCTGGTGTAAGGCATCATAAAGTCGAACTAATTATTTGATCCAATTTCTTTTCAGTTTTGTGCTGTACTGGTCGAAGTGCTGTTTGTATTTTATAATCCAAAAATGTTATATACACTGGTTATCTACATTGCACTTGACTTTCTAACCACAAAACTTTACCTTTAAAAGCTCTACGAGTGCAGTGAAGTACTTTGTATGCTTTAAGTTTCATCAAAATAGCCAGGAACATACAAAAACCAATATTGAACTCAGTGTTTAACCACAGCAATGTTTTATCAAAAAAAAAAAAAAAAAAAAAAATACAAAAGTAAAGTAAGTTTCTAAACCTCGTTTTAATACGTCATGCTATAAACAGCATGAACTTCATTGAACGCTTTTAATTTAGAGTAAAATAAATTGAATGTAAAAATTCTTATAAAAATTTGATTTGAAAATGCATGCTGGGCATTTTTGTGGCATTTCAACAAACATGGTGCAGCAAATAATTAGCAAACATGGAAACACATCATTAACATGGACATGATTTTTATTTCCATGTGTTTCTTTTTTATCATATTTAGAATTGAAGCCATGGCTGAAGTCTTGGTTTGTTCATAGGCGAATATTCCTGCTTAACTTACTCTGATACTGAATCCACACAGCGGGTGTGTTTCCAACCAATATATAAGGCTGAATAATTCTGTAATAATTGGAAAGTCCTACTTAACCTAATTGGTCAGCAAAACCCTTTAGTCAGAATTAAAACCGAGCTACTCACACCACCCATGTTATATGAGTAGATCCGGCGATGAATAAAACTAACACTCACAACATGGATTGTTTTAGAAGCTTGGTCGTAATCCTGATTGTAATAACCAAATAAAAGTAAGTAAGAATCACGTCGCTTAATTTTTTTATTTGTTTTCAATTCAAAATAACCAGTATGAAAAATTGTTTGTCTTCGGCTGCATTCGATTTGTATTCACCAACTTTAACCAGAACATTTCTGGTTCACTAAGCAAACAACCAACACCCGTATGGTGGCCAAACGTAAGATCTGCTAGAGCTCGGCTTTTCGCGGACCACTACTTGGCCTACAAAATTCTACTAACGGAGAAACCAGAGTTAAACAGCTATAGACAACTACGTGAGTCAACTGAATGGGCTCTGGAAAACTTCACATAATTGGTCGTTATAAGTCTTCAGTCAGGATTACGGCCTAGCTTCTCACACCACTCATGTTGTGTGTGTTCATTTTATACATGCCGACTCTGAATGGCAGATTTTTTTTAATAACAAACAAATTTGTTTAATTTGGGACGATACCAATCTACATAAGATTCAAGAGTGTCCATTGCTTCTTGAAAAAGTTACTTTTTAGAGAGGTGAGACGTCATCGGACCCTGTTTCCTTTGCAACGTTGTAGACCAAGCCATTGCTATCAATAGCGAACAAAATAGTTCAATGATCCATTTGACATTCGTTAGATGATCGACGAACCAACCAAAAGCGATTTCAACTAATCTACGCTGCGTGACATTAAGCTCAAGCCACATTGGATATTCTTCACGATCGGTTTGACGTCATTTTGGTCTCAAATAAAGTAAACTGTATTTCCTATTTATTTAATTCGTGTACTGCCTGTAACATTATTGCCATTTTTTTAGAAGATAATTCTAATTAAAAATAAAATAAAATAAATGGAAATGAATGAATTTTTTTTACTTGAAAAGCAAAATGCACTGTAAAATAAATAGGAAAATCCCCAGAATTATTTACAAAAAGAAAACTCAAAATTAAAATGTTTTCAAATTATTTTTTCACTTTTCCTGTCTTTATGTCTTCTATTACAAATACATGTACGTATGTACGTGAGCATTCTCTTACGTACTTTGTGTGAGGTACGCGAATAAAAGTGAATTCGAAATGATTTGCTTGTACTTTTCGACAGATTTTCATTTCGAATTTTCTCCCTTGCACTTGCTCTTGAAAATTGTTATTTATGAAATTGCAAAAGAAAAAAAAAGTTAAAATAAAAATGTAGAAAATATACAAGAAAAAACTAGCAAAAAAACAAGAGAAAAGAAAAAAAGACTCATATGTACTCGTATATACATTCTTATTAGTTTTCTTTAATTATATTTTAGTGGTTTTCTTTTAGCGAAAGTGTTTAGTTTGAAACGAATTTGTTTTCTTATCAATTAAATATCACAATAAATTTAATAAATTTTTTTATTTTTAAAACATATTTAAATTTCTTAAATAATGGGCAAAAATAAGGGCGGTGGTGGTGGTTCCGGAGGCGGTGGTGGTGGTGGAGGCGGTGGTGGCAATGTAAGCAATATTTGTGTTTTGCAATGAAATATTGTAATAAATAATAATTTTTTTTTTTTGATTTCAATTAGTAAGTGTATATTGGATAATTATATAAGCATTTCCCACAAAATACAATGACTTACACATAGGGTCTAACAAAATATTGCAGAATACTTGTAATGAAGTATGAATTATAAATACATGAAGATAAACATTGAAATTACATTAAGACATGTTGTAACGGGTGATTTATTTGGTTATTTGGTTTCTCAGTGTGTATTTTTTTTTTTGGGTATAAAAACAATATTCGTGACATGTGGTAATACCAAAAGTGCTTAGTAATGTTTACCAAACTAACAAACGGACAACGCTTGCATGCTATTGAATTTCAGTACCAGAATTTGTACTTGGTGAGAAATGTATGTACATATTTCGAAAAATCGTCGAATTATCTTCAGCAATAAAGTTCAATAGTTACCTGAACAAACAGAATTGTCGAATAAAAATTACATTGTTTGCTGGACCGGATTGTGGAGTGGCAGCAACATTTGATTGTACTTCTTCAAGGAAAAGCGCAACGATACACCAGCTCCAGCTTTTCCAAAGGGAAAAATTTGTATTTCGTTTAAATGTTGTTTCAATGAAACTGTGCAGCATTCCGATATTCCATGTACTTTAGAATGTTCTCTCTTTTGAAGCAGTAAATAGCCTCTAGGTTACTCTTGTTCTTACTTTTGTTACAAAGTTTCATTGCGATCATGTATATAGGATTTTTATCATTCGCCTAGATGTAACAGAATCCATACTCGTTCTATATAGGGCCCATTGTACTTTTCAATGATATCATCTCCACAAATCTTTTCTTCGAAAAGCCTTTCGTACTCTTGCCACTTCCTGCAGAGGTTTTATGAGTGCACAGAAATTCCTATTGTATGAAAACTCACATCTGTTCAGCGGTCCGAAGGCAGTTCGCTTAGAATATTTAATTTGTCAGCATAAAGATAATTTCCGCTACACCTCTCAGGGACTATTTGCTTTATCGTAATTGGTCATTACAGCGCTTTAGTCGCGATTACAACCTAGCTTGTCACACCACCCATGTTGCGTGTATTAATGGTATCCAGGAGTAGTGAGACCTACAGTTTAAACGTCATCTCCGAAAGGCAAATTAAGTCAGGATTACGGCCTAGCTTCTCACACCAGTCATGTTGTGTGTGTTCATATTATACATGAGTGGCGGGACCTACAGTTTAACGTCGACTCCGAAAGACATATTTTTGAGAGACTTTTTATGGCAATTTTATTTACTCTCAGAGATTTTTCCAGAAATCTGCTGAGAGGAAGTCGCCGAAGAAATATTTTTTTTTCGTTTTGATGTCTGACGTGGAGTTTGAACTCGGACCTTACGTCTAATAAGCCAACACACTACCTACTAGAATACGGCGACTTCCCCTCGATAGACTCACTCTTCAATTTTAGTACCAATTTTTTACTAAAAGGGTGCAACCTGGAGTAAGTAGCCAGGATTCTGCGATTTTACATGGTTCGTCATGACGTCTAATCACTCCGAACGAGTGTCCTATTTCAGCACTAAGGATAATTCGCATAGCAATAGAAAACATATTTAACTGAAATACTTAAGCGTTTACGTTAACAACAATTGTCACGATATTCCTTAGACAAATGCACAAAAAATGGAAAAGCACGTTTCAAGTACGAAATATAATGCCTTAAAAATTGTCCTTCGCATAAAGAAGACACGATTTTTAACCCAGAAATCATTCAATACTTTTATTTAGGTTTGTCGTGTAATTAATCCAGTTGTGCTCCATCACCGTAGATTTTCGGGATGTCTTAAGCTAAAACTGGAAAAAACATGGGTTTTGGCTGTATTCGAATGGATCAGACTATACTTTTCTGAAAGTTGTACGTATTTTGATACGAATCCGAGATAAGAATCGTTCCCTTACACTAGGTTTTCGAAATATCGTAATTCAAAAGTTGTAAAAAACAGTGCACCTAAAATGTTTAAAAAGGTCTGGTTTGGTTCGTGGATTATTTACATTATTTTAATTTTGTTGACCTGTGTAATTGATGAAATAAAGTTTTATTAATACGTTCATGTGATACCGGATCAAGGCGATTAATAAATATTCCAGGCATAATACGGTATACATGTTATGGGTACCTAGTTAACAGGACGTGAGCGGAGCGACTCTGGCAAATAGAACTGGAGTATTAGATAACGATGGAAACATCACATAGACTTTTGTGAAACAATGACAAAAATGCATTTTTCTTTTTTCTTTCCCTTTTGATTGTATCAAATCTTAAAAAGATATTTTTAATTCTGTTTGTAAACTTCATTTATTTAAGGAAATGCTAAAAGTTTGCAGTTCATTAAGGATTTTCACCACCGTCGTCTAAAAAGCATTTTATGATTATTTTTTCTCTCCATTCTACGAGTACATTTTTCTTGTTTTTCTAACTTTTTTTTTGACTTGGAAAACCGTGTAATTAACTAACTCTTACAGTGAAAATGTTGCTTTAGTTTAAGGCATCTAACTAAACGCTAAGACAACAAAAACAAGAAAATAATGTAAACTTTAAACTTTGTTGTTCTTTTCTTCTTTTTTTTCTTAATATTATACTCGAACTAAATTATCCATTAACTAACAGTTGGCTCTTTTTATCACTTGAAAAAAAAAGAAATTGTAATAAAAATAAATAAAAGAGACGGTAATTAACCTTTTTAAAAACATACTTGGTTATATGCTATCATTGCAGAAAAAAGGCGGAGGTGGCGGCGGTGGTGGTGGTGGCGATAAGGGCGGTAATAAAAATAAAGGTGGCGGTGGTGGAGGTGACAAGGGTGCTGGCAAAAAAGGTCAGGAACAGAAAGGAGGTGGAGGTGGAGGCGGTAAAAAAGGTGGCAAGAAATAGTTTCTGTAAAACAGAAATTAGATATTAATGAAAAACAAACAAATATACAAATAAATAAAATAAAAAATTATCAGATTCAATTTTTATATACATACATACTATTGTATTCGTATGTTTAAAATATTGAATTATTTATTATATTTCGTTTTTTTATTTTATTTTTATTAATAAAAATATTTAATATTGTATTAATACTTAATGAAAATGGGCGAAAATTAAAAATGATTTAATAAAGGATGGAAATAATTTCAAAAAAATAACTTTCATTTCAATAATTGCACATTTGTGTATCATAATACCTACAGATGATTAAAATAATAAATACTTTACATGTACATATATATGTACTGTTTAAATAACAGTAATAAAGTTGTCAATAATGGGCAATTTTTAATTGGCTTATCGAAACCATTCCTGGGACATGGCGCCAAAGAATGAGGCTGCTCCAGATTTTGCTTTTGTATCACTCTTTCGTGTCGTTGTTGATGCACTGGTTGATTTACGCGTAGGTGTTGTCTGAGATTAAAAATAAAAAACAAAGAAATATTGGCATTAATTTAATTAAAAGTAAATTGTACATTTACAGTTAAAAGCCAACAAAAAAGATATTTAAATAAATACAAATATTTAGTAGTAATTTTAATAACAACATTATTATTTAAATAAATAAAAATAATGTTACTTCTCGGAATTTTGCGAAAAAAATGCTTATAATTTCGCTAATTTGATACGAGTAAAAAAGGAATTCAATGAATTAATACGAATAAAATATTTTAATTTGTTAAGGCAACATACAACAAAAATATATCATCAGTAAAACGCGTACGTACACATTATTGGCTTGAAAAGCCAAGGCTTATAATATTTGAACTTGCTTTTCTAAATGCAAAAAGGTAGTCGGTCAAAGAAAATCGTATGTGCTTTTATTAAATTTGTTGTTAATTTTATTTTAAAACTAATATTATGCCAGAATTCCGCGACTAATTTTGCAGTTTTGTAATAATCGAGCGAAAATGTTAAACAATTTTCATAGGGTGGTTTTCTCTTTGAATTGAAATGCCTTCTACACGATATCGTGACCTAATACCATAGTAGGAAGAGTACCTCCAAATAACAATGTTGCCGCCACCTTGCTTTACCGTCTTAAGACCTCGATCTGAATTAAAAAAATAGATCCACGCTTAACTCGGTAAAGTATGGCTTGGATACTTTGTTTATTAGTCTCCTTACAGTATTAAGACCTCGATCTGAATTAAAAAAAAAATAGATCCACTCTTAACACGGTAAAGTATGGCTTGGATGTCATTTCCCTAATTTGGTGCTTAGGTCACTATATCGTATACAAGGCATTTAGAATGCAACGAATTATGTTTTAATTCTTTGAAATTTCGATGCTAAATATATTGCAAAATGCATTAAGAAATTATTCGAAGATCGCAATATCAATAGCAGATCCAAATTCGACCAAGAACTTGTGGAATATAGTAAAAACAACAATTAGGAGAAAGTTTTTCAAAGATTGCGATAAGGTTAGATTAGGTTAGGTTTGAGGACGTGTAGTTGTCATTGGAACAAGTACAATGCCCAAAGGTCAAATTGACCCATTGTACATTCGTCCTAGAAGAGAGAGGGAGAGAGGGGATAGTAGAGGAAAGAGGAAAACTAGAAAAGGGGAATATAAGAGAAAGGGAGGATATAAGAGACGGAGGAAAACAAATGGACCCTTCTCAAACAGCACAACCTATTTATGAATCTATGGAGACCCCTAATGTCGGCTCTCGACAGAGAGTCCAAACCTTCGAAGAAGTACCTCAACATGGAGATTTGCAGAAAGTAGTTAAGATAAGTAGTTGTAATAAGCTTTGTGTATTAATCTAGTCAGAATGGTATGATATACTGAATTCGGTATGCCAAAATATTGTTGATCAAATGTTGGAGAATGGAAAATAAAATATTTTAACTATTTAGGAAAGGCTTTTTATGCTAAGACAATTAAAGACAATGAAATTCGATCAGATTGAATGCCTGAAATTTAGAATTCTGAACTCTTGGCAGTTATAAATCATTTTTCCAATTGAATTTTAATTGGAATACGCTGTTCTTGCGGTCCACTAAAGCATATTAGTTAAAATGAAAAAATTTAACATAAAGCCATGCAAACTTTAAAAACTTTACTATTATTACCGAAATAATACTGTTGCATCATACAACGGTATAATTTTTTTATGGTTGATAATAATCCTTTAAAATATAATAAATAAAAATAAGTTTTACAATTTAAAATAAAAACATAAGTTAAAATTAAAAAAAAAAAATAAATTACCTTAGGCGATGTGGTTGGCGTTGCTTTTCTATTGGCAAGCGTTGTTGTCGTTGTTTCCGTAGGTGCAGTAACGATCGGCAAAAGTGGAAACCATAATGTTGTCGCACCACTAGAGCACAAACTCAATACATTAGGATCTTTTTCTTGAATTTGCGGGCCAGTTTGTGAAATTTGCATATTCAGCGGTGTCAATACACCCAAAAGACAATTGGAACGCATTACAGATCTTTTTACATTTGCTATTAGCTGAGATGAGAACAATTCAAAATCAATTGGATCTATGAATTCTTTATAAGCATTCTGTAATGTTGAGAATTGGTCTTTTTGTTCTCTTGTTATATTAAATGAGTTCTGTAGGAATTTTATATCGAAATAAAGTTGTAAAGCAACATTTTGTGTCAGATTTGTATGTGCACTTAACAACTGTTTATAATAATTGAGAAGTTTATCCAAAAGCTGTTGATTGAAAGTATCCAAAACTTTCAAAGGCAAAGTTTCCGGTACTATTTCCTTTAGTTTTTTAATAAGCATTTGTAAGTAGGACTGCAAAGAAATGCGTGCTTGTGTAGGCACACGAAAAGTTGATTGCACTGGCATATCTTGATCATCTTTTTGATCCAGTGTTATGACTTCCCAATGCTAAAAATAATTTGTAGTGAGTTTTTTAAAGGAAAATATTCTTATAAAACTTACCGTAAAATCTTCCAGTATGACATTACTAGTATCTATATTCGCTAAATAATGTTCGCAGCTGAATTCTTCTAGTAGACCTTTTATTATTTGCAACCAAAATTGATAAACTTCATCTTCTATTAGGCCGCAAATGCGTTGCCAATAATTTAAAGTTGTACTGGACGTTGTAGTGGATAATTGTTGACGCCATGCTGGCGATTGGCAGAAGCACATTTTCAAATGAGGGCAAAGTTCTATCAAGGCACAACAACAACGGCTGACAAATAGCAAAGACTGGCGATTAGTCATGTCCAAGTCTAGGTTTTTTATTTTTGTTATGAACTCCGTAATGTGGTGTTGGGCAGTGTCTTTCAGAAACTCTACCAATGCTTGTTTATCTTCCAACTTTGTTGTCGGCTCTTCTAATAGAACATCCATTTCTTTGACAATGCCCGCTAATTGTTCGTCAAAATTTGTTATCATTTCAAGTATTTGCGTATTGTATCCTTTAGATTTCATAAGTAATTTCTTCAATTTCAAATCAGTACTTAAGGCTTGATTTAAGCTTTCTGGTAAATCTGTAGAGTACTCCTGCCATAAGCTATAGTTTTTAACATTTATAACTTCTGGCTGCTTTAAAGAACTCTCCAATAAAGTTGAAGTTTCATTAATAGCCTTTCGCCAGCTATCGTTTATGATATTTCGTATACGTTGATTAATTAAAGGAACATAACGCAACTCATAGAAATCTAGAGATTCTGTTAATTGGCATTGAGTTCTTAAAGCACTCAAATTAAGTTGTTTCCTTAAATTGTTGGCTTCATTTTTAATTTCTTGTATGCTGTTCATATTTGTTACCAAATCGAAAAGCTGCTTCAGATGACTATTGGCAATACGCTGAGTATCTAAAAGAAACTGTTCTAATGATAAACGTATCGCTTCTTTGCTGAGTACAACAGCATCAAATTTTGGTTTAAAATTTGTAATTATATCTGGTAGGAGATGAGCAAATTGTATGTCATCATTAGCCATACGCACTATGGTAGGTGGAGCACTCGGTTCGGAACATTCTGCAAGTTTGGTGAATAAAGGGCTTTGATCTGAAGTGAAAAAGAAAATAATTACGAGTGGGTGATTTTTTAAAAGCAATCTATTCAGATGTAATTTAATCGTCAATTAAATTTGTGAGAACAACCGGTTATAAAACATATATAGAGGCTATGGAGACCGTAGCGGATTCTTTCGCACTTTTCGTTGACAGTCAAACCGTTCTGCTATATATTTGGTCTAGCAATCAGTGTGTTATAATTCGTAAGTTATTCGCAACTCTAAGAATTCCATAGGAATCCAGTTTTTGAAATGGATATGGGTAGTCTCTCTTTGATTCAGTATTACAATGCCATTCGAGGGGATGAGAGGACTGACGCAATTGCGAAATTAGAATCTCCCTCCATTGACATGTCTCCAATTTGTTACCACAATGTACCCATCGGGTAATGGAACATAGTTGGTGGGAAAATAAATCGGATATCCTTTGACCATCTATCGACGGTGATGGAATTGGCTCACTACTGGGATTCAGAACCCAACATGACCCCGGTTATTTAGATGGGACATTGTGACGGCAGGTCGCCGGCTGCTATTACTGGTAGTCTAGTAGGCAGTGTGTTCGCTTATTAGACGTAAAGCCCGGGTTCGAGCCCTAGGCCAGACATCAAAACGAAATATGAAAAAAAAATATTTTTCGGCGACTTCCTGTCAACAGATTTCTTGCAAAAACTGTGAGAGTAAAATAAAAACCTGCCATGAAAAAGTTTCTCAAAATCTGTCGTTCGGAGTCGACGTTAAACTGTAAGACCCGCCACCCATGTATAAAAAAAATAACGCAAACAACATGAGTGGTGTGAGAGAAGCTAGGCCGTAATCCTGACTGAAGGGTTGTAGTGGCCAATTATGTATGTATTTATGTATGAAGAGAAGTTGGAGACGAAAGACTTTCTCCTCTGCGTAGAATATTGATTACCCTGGAAGATGCATATTTAGCCTCCTCAGGGGTTTATAATGGAAATGAGCTCACTGCGGCATACTCATACTGTTTTGTTTTCTGTAAAATGTACTTATTCCTGCGGAGAATGCTGACTGACAACGCAAAATAGGTAAGTGTACGACGAAGTTAAGCGAATACGGTAGTGTTTGTGCAGTAATGACAAACAGCGGAAAAGTCAGGATTAAATTCTAGGAGGCTTTGGATGAATATTTGCTTATATTTGCAGACGTTAGTTTTAGCTATTATGAGAGAAGTTTTTGACTTAGACGCTAAATACCTTATATAGTCTTTTAAATTAAAAGTTAAAGGTGTTACCATTACAGAAATTCTGAAATTCAAACAGTAGTATGAATGATTATTCTTAAGGCAAAGGATTTGGTTCATTATTTATATGCCAAATGAATGGCATTTAGCTAGAGGCGAAAAAAGATCGATAAAAATTCTTTTAATTAATTTGTTTCGCAGTAGTATTGCTTTTGAAATACTTTGCAATTCATATACTTACCCAAAAAGCATTTAGAAACCAAATCCAAGCTATCGTTCAGTACTCTGAGACTTGCCAAAATTCTTTCCTTAACACGACCACCCTCAGCTTTTAAGCAATGCAAGAATGCGGTACAGCGTAAATTCAAGAAAGTCTTCAAAGTACTCTCCAGAGTGCAACGCTCTAATTGTAACAATGCCAAAACACAATCAATCGTAAGATCTGGCGTTAAATTTTCTCTTTCCAAGGCTGATGTTACCAATTGCTTAATAGTCATATGGAAAGGTTTAATAATTTCCCATTGTTTCTTGGCCACTGGTAGTTTTTGCATTAGAGGATTATTGGAATCCAATTGCAAACCAGTGCTAATATGACGACTAAATATAAAAAGCTCTGTAGCAGCATAGTAATGTTCCAAATCTAACTGGGACCATATTAGTTCGGGCAATGATGTTAATAACTTTATTTGTATCATGGTACTAAAGTAGTTGTTTAACTGTTTGTTTGCATTTCTTGTTTTGAGTTCCAGGGCACTATCCGATTCAGTCTTGAAGCCGAGCAATTGTTGTTCATTAAGATTTTGGCAATTCCCACTAATATTGTCCACCTGTTCAATTAAAGCCTTTGTAGACTCCTGCATACAGGTAATGGTATCAGCAGCCTTTAACAAATCGCGATATCGTTCTCTAATACGATATAAATAATGGTTTTTAATGAAACGTACATGTTTTCCAATTATTTACATGAAATACTTACCCCACCATTGTCCGAAGCTCTTCCTTTTTATTCTCCACTACTTCTTGGATCTTCTTATGGACCGTATCAATTTCTAATACACTGTGTTGCTCAAATAGTGTATCGACATTTAAATTTAATAAATTTATTGTTGACATTTTTAATTATTTTTCGAATAGAATTTAAATTTCTTAAATGTTTGTTGTGGTCAAAGTTGTTTAGAAGGAAAATATTCTTATTTTCGGTTGACACGTACTTTTCGCACACAGCTGTTATGCTTCTTCTCGCTTTAGCAACAATTCACAATAAAAAGAGTAAACAGTGTAAACAAATGAACGGAGGTACACTATAATCGGTCATTGAGGGTAGTGGCATTATGAAAAGTACAATTCAGTGCCTCCGTACGTAAAGGTTGATATGTTATTTGGCTTGGGAGTACCCCACCATCTCACTGTCCCCTATCAGCAGTAAGAATTTTTTACTCAAATCAACGCATCGCTTTGTGCACGCCATTTTCTAGGTTTATGGTAGCCCTTAATAACATAATGAGTTAATCATAAACCACGTTTAATATAATCATCCGTCCATATTTCTTTAAGAACGACACTAGCCATGCCATTATTGCGAAGGACTAGCACTAAGAGTCCACGATTACCCACATATGCTTACAACACAAGCGATTTAAGAGCCTGGTCATCTCGCATGTAAATAATGAGAACTGATGACCGAGATCGTGTGACCTTTTTTGTGGGAATTTCATAAGTCGCATGTGTATGTGAGTGGGCGACTAAATACAACATTCCTCCAAATTAACAAATGTTATTGATTTTGTGTACCACTGTAGTTGCCGCCAATACAAACCTGTATATTATAGCTATTGTGAATTGTTTGCTATCGTTTAGTTTGACAGCTGATGTAAATAAATCAAATCATCTAAATTTAATGCATTTTTGTTTGTTTCTTGTTTAAAATAAGTGGAAATTCTTGCAATAATAATCAAATATAAAATAAAATGACTCTGGTATTGAAGGTAGATTGTCGAGCATGTAATCGAGAATGTGGCGACTACAAGCATTTATTGGACGAGACGGTCATTGATGATGAATCTACCACGCTAGCAGCCTTACTAAACTACTGCACTACTCTGGAGTGCTTTGGAGAAAATCATGAACCAGGAATGCCTGAACACATTTGCAACAGTTGCGTTGAACACCTGATCCAATCTTATCTATTTAAAGAAATGGTGCTGCAAAATGATCGAGCCTATAGAGAACGTTTACAAGCGGAAGCCCAAGAGACGACCAAAACTGAAATTGTGGTAGCTGAAGAAATCCAATGTGTTGAACAGGAAATAGATATTGGAGGTATGGAAGAAGAACAAAATGTAGAGGAATTTATATCTGAGACCGAAGAGAATATTGAGGATAGTCACAAAGAGAACAGAGAATTTGAATATGAGGAGTGGCTAGAAGTGGACGAACTTGCTTCCGAAAGTAATGAGGAAACAATGGAGATACAAGAAGAAATTGTCAGACATGATGAGGAAATAATTGTAAGGAATGAAGCTGACGATGACAATTGTGGTTTCGTTGTCAGTACTTTAGAAGACAGTGATTCTGGCGAAGCGCTTAGAGGGTTTGAAGAAGATTGCAAAGAAGAAATTCGAATTGATAATTACGAAATGCAAGAAGAAGAGACCAGCAATGATGACACAAAACGCGAAACCAAGACTGCTAAAAGAAGATCTTTGAAGGTAAGAAATTGAACATTGCATATATACTGAAAGATAAGAAGAAAAATCATTTTTTTTTTCCAGTCCAATGGATTAACTGAAGCCGATTTGACATGCCAGTATTGTGGGAAGGTTTATGATAAAATGTGCCGACTAAGGGAACACATTTATATGCATACGGGCGAAAAGCCTCACGTATGCAAAATATGCGGTAAACGGTCGCGTACAAAAACGCATTACAATGTACATATGTTAACACATAGCGATGAAAAGCGCTATAAATGTTCCATATGTGGCCAAAACTATCGTACATCAACAAGTTTACGTGTGCACGAAAGAAAACATAATAATATTCGACCGTACGCATGTGATTATTGTGATAAAACTTTCCATACAGCAGAGCAACGAAAATTACACTTAATGTTACACACCGGCGAAAGACCATTTAGTTGTAGTACTTGTGGTAAAGCGTATCGTGAAAGTCATTCTCTGAAAATGCACATGATGACACATGACGATGTCAAACCTTATCAGTGTGAAATATGCGGTAAAGGTTTAACCCAAATGTCCGGCTATAAACGTCACATGCTGTTGCATACGAACGAGTATCCTTATAAATGTGATATCTGTGAACGTCCTTTCCGTATCTCCAGTAACTTGGTGACACATAAACGCTTACATTTAGATGTTTTACCCTTCCAGTGTACAAAATGCGATAAAGGTTTTAACAATTCAACACGCCTGAAACGTCACATGCTTCAGCACGAACCCAAAGAAGAAGTTTTCAAGCCCCGTAAGCCACGACAAGATGCCATTATAGTAGAGTCGAGAGTAGCAAAATCAAACGTAGTGGAAATTATATAAAAGGCTTCATATTGTCTGTACTAATAATTTTTATACAAAATTTATTTTCATAAAACGCGAAATAAAACCTATCATGTCTTAAGTATAAGAAATGTTATTTTTGAGTCACCCAGTGTTAGATCTTAAGGCCTCAGGAGACGATCAAATAAAATCATCAACGCCTTATATGTGTGCGTGTTATCGTTATATACATATACGTTGTCGGCTTTGATTGATGAAAATTAAAAGATTTTGATTTTTTCATTTAATGAAGTTTTATTTGATCGTCTCCAACTCTGATTGACAAGCATTTTCTCATTTGCTACTATATCGTCGTAATGAACACATCATCCATGCGCGGATAAACAAACAAATATTTTTTTATTGCGAATAATGTAATAGTAAACAAAGAATAATTTTTTTTATTGTGAATATATATTTTGTGTGTATATTTTATTTTTATATTTTTAAGAAGTTAAATTGTGTTTGGTAAACGTTCGTACTATCATTGAGAAATGCAAAGATGAAAAAAAATTATATTAGAATTAATTGCAAAATATCAATGTTTACCAGCGTTGTGGAATTTAAAACTGGAAGAAACAGGAATAGAGAAGAAAAAGGAAAACAATATGAAATTTTCATCCAAAGATTTTTCTTTTTTTTCATATTTTCCTTTTTATCTTAAAAAAATTGTACAATATGTTAAAAGCAATAAATAAATCGTCATCCGATAAAGGCATTTTGCGAAGCGCACACTACAATCTCAAAATGCAAATGATGATTGAAGAATTTATTTGAACGTCTCCTTTCATACGTCAATCACACGACACTCACACTTATGCATTATTTGATGAAATTATTTGATCGTCTCCTGGAGCCTTTATAAAGTTAAATGTTAGCATACAGTAATTACAACAATTCAGTGGAGTTTAAGGTACTGTCTTAACATATTTGTACTGCCATCAGTGTTTCAGGAAATAAAAATTGTGCAAATAACTTTTGAAAAAGAAAACAGCAATTTAGTTCACTTTTTATTAATTTTTTACTGACGTTAAATTTAGATCCGATATACCATTTGAACGAAGCAGAAAAAATTTTAAATTATTTCGGCGAAGAAACTCCAATTTATAGCTTATTTGCAAGTAATTTAGGCAGATGAACATGTGAAAGAAGGATAGTAATTATATTTGTTTGTTTGTTCTCTTTAATATTAAGTTCGCAGCAAAACTTTACGTTTATTTAGCTGAAAAGAAAAATGTCTTTTAATTTATCCACAGACTCTGTTGAAAATACATAGTAAAAAAATTATTTAAATAATAATTTAAATTTTATAAGCCTAATAAAAAGAATTTACTGACACAATGGCAACAATACGTAACTCCATGCATCCCTGTTTCGCACCGCAATTAATGTATGGTGGGTTTATATTAACCCAATGGCTCCGCTAATGGAGGTAAAATTACATATTCTAGACACACGCCGGTTAATTCATAGCTAATGGTACAGTGATATATAGTTATACAGTACCTACTTTGAATAATATCATTCTGGTGCATTTCAATTTTATTCACCACACGGGATAAATTCACCATATTTTACAAAAACTCAACACTTTGGAAACTCACCACACCGAATAAATTGGTCACACTTCCTAAAAATTCACCACATTAGAACAAGCTTATAGAGGGGAGGTGAAAAGGGTGTGGATGCTTTATGCCAGTGCAGCAGCTCCATAGATAAGCGAGATATACTTCTGTCTAGGGCCATTGTTGTTGAGTTGCTTAGTGTAATGCGTTGAATGAGAGCTATGAATGTGGGATAGCTACAGGATAAGTTACTGTAGCATACCGCTTCATGTACTGACCAACTTTCTGCCAAACTCCACTTTAACTTTTATGTAAAATGCTATAAGACGCATAGTGACCTATGCCTGTATTAATTGGTTTACTGGAAGCAGAATTATAAACATTTTTTATCTCCATGTAAGGATAGACATTTTGGGACGAAACATTGGCGTATGGTGCGCAGGGCTATATTGGAACACTGAGGGACCTCTAACTGATGTTGCTATACCGATTTTCACAAATTGGTCGAAACTGAACTGATCCTGCTGAAGACTTTATAGACTGGCTGACCTTTTTTATTCTGACGTGTTGCCAAGGCTCATTAACTGGGTTTCTTCAAAGACATTGTGGTGGTGGGATGTAGATCTCAGCCGGATTTCGATGAAGTATGTGTATTTGCGTAGGATTAGAACACTACAGATTACCACCCGTATAGTTGATCAGTGAATGTTTTAACTCTCTTTCGGAAATTAGTACTCATGTCCTCCTGAGGCTTATTTGAGAGCTAACACAGATTGCCGGGTGATTTCATTAAAGGAAATTATTTGATTGAACATCTCAGACTATAATTAGTTAAAAAAAAATCTTTCAGACCGTATTCAGGTAGTCTAACCGAATAATTGAAAAAAATTCATACGATCTGTGTACTCATCTATACCTAGATGTCATGTTTGAAAATTAAATTACAAAAATTCTATAATTTTCAAATTGTTATCAAATTACGATATTAAAAATAAATAATAATTTTATTTCCGTATTAAAATAATTTTTGAATTTCACAAAACATGCATCATCTAATACAACGCGGTAAAGTAAGATCACAAGTTATAAATATACCTGAAGGTCTACCCGAATTACTATCGGACATAACGCGCGAAGTGTTGCGTTGTCAACCGACGACGGAATGCCTCTGTCAATTTATAATCGATTATTTACATTCCGTTATTGTAACACGCGATAAGGCCAGAAGTACGTTTACGAATATTTTTGCTAAATCAGCTACGTGTTAAAATTTACTTTCTTTCCAGTTGCTAAGTCCATAATTGATCGTGCTTTACGTCTGGTCGATGAAGTTATAGCTGACATGTGTATTTGTGATATACCACAGGAAAAGGCTGATAAAATGTGTGCAGCAATGGAGGAATGCTTTCGCCGTTTTCTGGCACAGCGCCGATGTGAAAGGGGCAAAGATAAGGAAATTATTAAGTTCAATGAGGTTGATATGTTGGATGAACTTATCCAGAAATGTAAATTTACCAGCGATGAGTTAAAGAAATCAAGACCAGTTATTGAGGCTGCCTATGAGAAATTCGTGGAAGCCTATATGTCAGCGAATGAGGTAAGAATTTTTGATATTTTTATATGAAGTGAAGTGAAGGAAGTGAAAGTAAAGAGAAACCCATAAATTTTCTCAATAGACTGCTTTAGTGGTCTGTATCGTATCTTTCATTAAGCGCTTTTGAAATATCATCACAATTTTTTATTTCGTTTAAGGGCCATTATTACAACTTGCCGTTAAAGTTGGGTTGAGTTAAAGCCAACTTTAGCTAAAGTGAACCTTAAAGTCACCTTTAACTTTTTTTCGTTATTACAAGCTAATAATAAAATAAAGTTAACTTTTTCAAAAATATGGCAGTGCCGGACAAATGTCGATAAAACTGCTCAATTAAACAAGCTTTTTAAAACGCAGTGGCAACGACGGGCTTCTATTTTTTTTGTTGTAGTTGCCATATTGAAAATAATATATAATATGCCAAGTTCAAACATAAACATTTAAAAGTTAAAGGTAGGATGATCTTCCCTTTAGTTTAACTCTCACTTCTCTTTTATTGTCCACTTATAATAATGAAAAACAATTTATCTGCCCGCAAGTTGTAGTAATGGCCCTAAACGACGTATTTACATATATCTTTCAAATGTGCGCTACAGATTCTATAGATGGAGCGCATCCGAAATGTTAAATTGTCAATAACTCCGGCCCATAAATCAAACAGAATTCGATCGATTGCATGGGTAAAGTTGAACTTGGGGACCACTATGGTTTGTAGCTTATTTGCATACACGTGAGAGCTAAGGTAAAGTGTTTGCCATTGATAGTGATGGTCTGGCATAGTTCTCAAAGAAATATGACCGAGAAGACGTCATAACTTCAAAATCCACATGGAATAGTCACTTTTTCAGAATGCACTTGATCTCGTTTAAATTGATATCGTCCCAAGTTCGACAATTTTGTTTGTTCACGTACTCATTCATCCAGGACCACATCACTGAAGTTCAGTTTCGATGATAATTAGGGCAAGTTATCAACTGCTCCAGTGCCTATGCAGCGAACACACCTAGCTGTCTATGGTCGTTTACTTTCAGTTCCTGGGTCAGTTGAATTTTGTATCTACCACATTGTAAATAATCCTGATGGCGCAAAATTAAAATTATGGCGATCACAAAATGATCGAGTGATCAAATGACAACTAATTTGACAGACATCTGTCAAAGTTCGAAAATCCGCAGGGTCTTCTAACTAGGAAGACCTGGTAGCAATAAATTCTATAAAATTCTTTTCAAAATCCTTCATTTACGTTTTTTATTTGTTTCAAATTTCCTTTCCTACTTGCAGCAAACGGATGGTACCGACTGTTTGTATGAATATTTCAAAGAACGTGAAGTAAAACGTATGGAAGAACGTTTACGTTGGGAAGCAGCAACAAAAATTCAGGTATTCGATTAATTCCGTTATTTGCTATATGCTTAATATGTCTGCTACAAGTCATGAACCTATTTTCCTTTAAAAAATTTTAAACGATCAGCTGTTACGTGTGTTTAATTTTTAATTTCAGGCAAACTTCCGCGGTTTTCTTGTTAGAAAAGACATGTTCTTAGATGAGCCACAGGAATCACAACCTGTTATCGATGTGGAAACTGAATCTGAGAAATTACAAAAGGAACTGGCAGCTCGAAAGATACAGAACTTTTTCCGATCTCATCATCTCTCCAAAGGCGGAAAGGTAAGTTTCATAGTAATTAATAAACTATCTGATAGCACGAGACCAAAAGATATGAACAGTTTAACCGATTTTTTTTCTGCTATCAAAATAGCATACGTGGCATACATGATTAGTTTCACCAGAAAGGTCATAATCCAAAGTTTAGGTTAGGTTAGTGGGGCCAGTGTTTAGGCCCATTGTGACACCATAATTAATATTTAACCAGGGGATCAAGCATTACCTACAAGAAAACAAGTCCACTTTAGAATAAATCTTGTTGTTACAGCGATCGTTATATTAGAGAGTTCAGTTTCAGGATGACTGAAAATGAAAGGTTTAGAACCTCGACCTCATACATGAAGTGAAAGAAACCTTTCCCCTTACTTAGACCCACAGCTCTTAAACAAGTCATTCGATGGAATGCCTAGTACGTCGGCATAGCAAGTATGCGATGGAGAATCTGTTATTTTCTTATCTCTACAAGTCCAACAAAGTCGAACAATACTTTCCGGCTGAATTTGAGTTTTCTGTAATTCGAGCTGAGAATATCTGATAGCCTAACAGCGGTAGTCCGTGTACCTATGGCTTGTAGCATGTCGGAGAACGTGAGCTTCGTACATCAGCAATTCAAATTCCAACGATATACCTACCAGAGATCAGCAATGATTCATTTTTTCGTTACTCATAAGTAACCATGAAATTTTGAGTATGAATGAGTCAACAGTATTGAAATTCAACTACCCTGATTCATTCGTACTCACTACAACATTGATTTATAAGTACCGGTTGCAATGAGTATGAGTACAATGTTGACATCAAACTCATAATATTCGAAATATGTTTGACTCTTACGCCTACTCATTCAGATTCATAAATTTGGAAAAATACTTATAATGGTTAGGTTAGGTTAGAGGACGTGTACTTGTCAATTAAGACAAGTACAGTATCCGGAGGTCGAATTGACCCATTCTACAACGTCCTTAAAGAGAAAAAATACTTGTAATACTCATAAATGATTCGAGTGATTCGGATCATTCATAAAAATGTACAGTCTTAGTTGTTGTTGCATTTACAAAAAAAAAAGAAGAAAGTAAAGCAAACACACAATCTTCTAGTGAGTATTCTTGTAAATGTTGAGTCATGGAGAGTCGAAATCAACAACATCATGTGTATTGTTAAGTATGAGTACGATGAGTACTTCAACCTTTGAATATGAGTAGTATGACTATTATATTAAAATAAGTATGAATGCGTATAAGTATCAGAAATTATGAGTATGATTCGAATCTACTCTTCTTTTTGAATACTCATTGCTGATCTCTGATACCTACGTACTGGAACCCATATAAGAGTTATCTTTGCATGATTTGAAATTTCCCTTAGAAATGGTATTTATGAACTAAGACCGGCTCAAGTTAATTAAGACATTTTCGACCTAATCTGTGCACCGTTTTGAAGCCATCAATATTAACATTAAAAGCTCCATTGGAAATCTCTGAACCATATAATCGATCTAGATATGTTCATGTTTAACCGGGTTTACTACATATGGTCTAGGTAGGGCCAGGATTAAATTGCATTAAGCTTGACTGCCATCTGCTCAATTGTTGTTTCAATAGAAGATCAGAGGAATGCCACTTCAGTATAGGAAATATTGCCTTCTAGTTGAGTGAAATTGAGTGGACTGGCGATCAGAAGTGACTATCTACGTATTGGTGTTATGTTAAGTACCATAAAGCTTCATGTTATGGCGGGTCTTACCCTCCTTATTTACGATAGTTTTAAAAATGTAACAAATGGTTGCTCTTTTTATTTTCTTAGTTCTTGTCTTTGATATCCTGGTTCGACATAGACTTTAATAAGTATGTGATAGCCGTATGATGGCCACATGTAGAGTATGCCTAGTTACGAATGCACTTAGAATAATTATTAGGAATCTTAGGTCAGAAGGTCACGAGACCATAAGAGAATGCCTACAGTGATAGTTAAAATAATTCTAGGTCATTACTAATACTTTCCCACGTGAGAAAAATAAATGAGACGTATAAAATTTTGTGCAGAAGTTGCAATGACGTGAAGATGGATGGCGCTATTGCCAATGTTATCTTATCTTAGGGGACCTCTTTTGAATTTAAATGGTTTCTTTGTATTTGTCTTAATTTTTTTAACACGCTTGAACTCTAGGGAAAAGGCTAGCCTTAGCCTTTACAGTTTTCCTATGCCAACGTAATCTAACTTCTCATTAGCAGTATCTGTTAAACACACTCAACTAAGCATGTATTTCTAAAGTTTTATTAACTTTATGTTTTGTTTTTCCCCAGGATGGTGATGATGAATCTAAGGTAAGTACATAAAAATGTTAATTTTGATATGTTGAAATAAATTTCATGTTTTTTTTTCAAAAAAAGCAAGATCCATGTTCCCCAACTTCTCAAATTTCGCTAACTGCTCGGCCAGCCGATCATCATGATCTTATAAAGGATGAAAAGAAACCTGAGCCAACCAAACGACAAGAATCTCCAGTACATGAAATAAAAGAGGTTATCAGGGAAATTGAAGAGCCGGTTGCTGAAGAAGTTGCGGAAGCTGCTGCTGAGGAAGCTACTATGGAAGTTGCTGCGGAAGCTCCTCCAGAAGAAGCTCCAGAAGCTGCTGCAGAAGAAAATCAAGAATAATAATTTTTTGTTTGTTTTTTTTATAGGAAATTTAAAATTTTTTTAAATATATTTTTAATAAGACTTTTATTTAAAATTTTATTGAATTCAGTCATAAGTTTGTTTAAATCATAAGGCATATTTGAGCATATTCTGTTTTAACCAATCGGAGAATTCCGAAACTCTTGTATATACATCGGGCACATCAAAAAGTCCGCATATGAAGAAACCATAAGATACAATGCCCACTTGTTGAAAACCATTAGACGTAGATCTGACTAAAGGTCCTCCTGAGTCACCCTACAAATGTAATTCAGTATAAAGTCTATTACTTTTGTAATATTGTAGAGTTCACGCGAAAGTTTGGTTACAAATTGTCGTTTGTGGTTATCGTTATCGATAAATACGCCATACATGCAACGTTTCCAAAGCAAGAAAAAATTTTTAAATTTTTGATCAAATCTGCAACCAAACTTTCTCGAGAACCCAATATATATATATAAACTTAATTACTTACCACGCATGCTGACTTTAGGAAAAAACCTTGAGCACAAATTTCCGTTTTGGACAAACGAACAATACCCTTATATTTGCATTCCTCATCCGATATGGTATTATAACTCATTGTCTGCAACACAGTGGGATAGTTTAAGGTTTCAAAATAATTGTCCAATACATTCAGTTCTATAGGTAAACGTAAACCCCAACCGGTTAAAGTCACTTCGACATTATTAACAATTCGCTTTGGACTGACCACATCTATGATGGCCATACTAACGTTATTCAAATCGAAATAGTCGGTTATCTTTATAATTGCTATATCGCTAGACTGGAATTCTTTATAATCCGGATGTATTCTATAGAAGTCTACTTTGTAACGTTTTCCCTCCGTTGTACTTAAATCACGTACACCAGCTCTGACAGACATATATTCCACTTTCAGACCCTTACAGCAATGGGCTGCTGTTAAAACAAGATTTCTAGCTATGATAGAGCCACCACAGTAATGCTCATACTTTTTGGATGTCGTATAATATTGCAATGAAATCTGATAGGACACATATTGGCCCTTGGGTACATCTTGACCACCCACTATGCGCTCGTTACTAATGTTGCGTAGAACTAAGTAAAAACGGTTAAAGATATTAAATTTTCAGTTGTAGAGTTTTTCAGTTTTACCATTTGCGTTGCCTAAAACTATTTGAGTTATTACAAAAACAACAATTAAATTTATTTGTTTCATTGCAATATCAAATCTAATGGTGTAACGATCAAGTAGTATTGAACTTAAATGACGACAATTGTTTATCGCATGCAATTATTTATATGGCTACTGAATATGGGCCAATATCATTTGTTATTGTAAAAATTTGTAGTGCAATTGCAACAGTTTTAATGCGGGCTTGTGTTTATGGGGTACAGTTTATCCGTATTCCCATAACTTAAATACATAAATAATTAACTTAAGCCAGTAAGTTCAGTCGCCGTAGTATAGAAGGTGTGTGTTGGCTTACTAAATGCAAGGCCACGGTTCAAACCCCAGGTCAGACATAAAAAAGAGAATATGAGAAAAATAAGATTTCTGGCAAAAACTCTGAGAGTAAATAAATCTGCCATGAAAAAGTTTCTCAAAAATCTGTCGTTCGGAGTCGACTTTAAACTGTAGGTCCAGCCGCTCATGTATAAAATTAACACACACAACAAGAGTGGTGTGAGAAGCTAGGCAGTAATCTTGACTGAAGGGTTGTGATGACAAATTAAGTATGTATCAGAGATAGCAATGAGTATTCAAAAAGATGAGTAGATTCGAATCATACTCATAATTTCTGATACTTATACGCATTCATACTTATTTTAATATCATAATCATACTACTCATATTCAAAGATTGAAGTACTCATCGTACTCATACTTAACAATACACATGATGTTGTTGATTTCGACTCTCCATGACTCGACATTTACAAGGATCACAAAATAAGTATGATTCGCGTACGAACACTACAATACTCACTAGAAGGTTGTGTGTTTGCTTTGCTTGCTGTCTTTGTCTTTTTATTTCTTCTTTTTTTTTTGTAAATGCAACAACAACTAAGATTGTAAATTTTGATGAATGATTGGAATCACTGGAATGATTTATGAGTATTATAAGTATTTTTTCAAATTTATGAATCTGAATGAGTAGGCGTATGAATCAAACATATTTCGAATGTTATGAGTTTGATGTCAACATTGTACTCAAACTCATTGCAGCCTGTACTTATAAATCAATGTTGTAGTGAGTACGAATGAATCAGAGTAGTTAAATGTCAATATTGTTGACTTATTCATACTCAAAATTATTTATTTATTAATTACAATACAATTACAATTTATATTCTAATTATAGACGAGCGGAGTAACTTGACCATATGCTCGGTGTTGTGTCCACAGTACTTATGAGTAGCGAAAATAACGATTCATTGCTGATCTCTGGTGCATATCAGAGAATTGTCTTTGCCAATAGGCCTGAGAGAACATTATAGGAGTATAATAGATCGTATGGTCATAGTATTATGACATCTCTTTACGACAATAATTATAAGAACGTTCATTTACGTTCTCCTACGTTTCTCTTCATACTTTTCCTGGTTGGTAACATTTATTTCGTCAAATATTTGCATGGCTTGATAGTAAAATATCTGCTTCATAAGGCTACAAAATTTTGGTATGATACCACTATAGTCAATAGTGTGATCTTAGAATCTTTAAAATAAAAAAAGAAGCAACTAAGCTCTTCCTTTTTGACTACTTCACTTATGTATGTGTGAGTCTGTCCAGTTCACAAATTGTTCCTTAGTTTCGATTAAAACATATGTTTTGTCTATTTCAAAATTAATTGCTTGTTGCTTTTGAAAATTTACAAATTGTTTGCATTACAGCAACAACAATTTTTACATTCAACAAAAAAACGAAAGAAAAAAAACAGAAAACTGGAATGAAAAGCAACAAAGAAGCATTATAACAACAAGATATACGTTACTCGATTGCAAGATGTACGAGTACATACATATCTATGTATGCATCTTGCTGTTTTATGCAACATTTAAAACAACCACAAGTTAATGATAAATTATGATCTGCCTTCTATACACAGTGTATCACCATCACCTGCAAAACCCCCTCCCTCCCTCTTAGTGTATCACATCATCGATGGACCAATTTAACTGCCACATGGTTAAATAAAGTCACCAAAGTCATGATGGTAAGAGGTATTTAAACAAGATTAAATACGAAAAACGTTTTTCATTTAATTTTGTTATGTTTTTTTGTTGTTGCTGTTATTGTTGGTCCGTGTTATTGTATTTCTTTCGTAAATAATAAGATCTGATAAGACATCGGTGTAGAGATTGTTTTGTGAACTCTGTAGAGTAAAGGAGGGTTGGCTGGTTGGTTTATAAGTGAGTGGATTTAAATATAAAATATATTGGTAGCGTGTGCTTGTTACTTAATTGATGACAACAGGTAGGTGCTTCTTGCAAAATAAAATTAAAAAAAACCCACCAATAACAACAACAACAAATGAAACATGACATCAAGAGTAAGATAGATTTTTTTTGTATCGCTTCGTTAAAAACATTAATGGAAACATTTTGGTGTGAGTCTTGTTACATTACTTCATTCATTACTAACTTGAAATTATTTCATATTTGAAAACCACAATCAAATCTCCACATCAATATCAAGATGCATACAATTTGTGCAGTATGCATGTGGATTTGATTTAATAGATTTACAGTGGCGCTCAAAACTAACTGAAAAAATCTCACATGCATTTCTACATTAAAATTCCACTTCAAATAAAGGGTGTTACAGCGAGAAAGTCTTTTTTCATTTTGAAATAAAAACACGTATTTATTTTATTGGGTTGTAAAGAAGACACATTGCGATTATAATATGCGCAATGTGACTGCCACAGCTCTGATGACAGCCTAATACTTTTTTCGAGAAATTTTCCTTGACTTTTTCACGCCCATGAGGGGTTGGATCTCGGATTTGAGCTGAGGAACAGTTTTTGGAAAAAGAAAAGTAACTTTCTTGATGGCCAGTTAGCATCTGAATCTCTTGAGATAATTTAATCAACTGAGTAAAGTGAATTTTGTATGCACAAAGGTCTTCGTTGTCTTCGTTTTCGAAAAACTACAGTCGAAGCTTGTAATAAAGTGTGTCGAATATGCCTATACAATGCCTTTTATGATGATGGCTGTTCACACGGCTTACTGAGTTTAAGAAGTAGTTCCAAGCGCTGCATTTTCCATGTCCTGGGTAAAACTGCCATTAGGTAAACTAGATTATTACATCACACAGATTCTTCTGTTAATATCTCTCCCGTTTAAACCTTGAAGATAGTCCTATGTGTCCAAACTATCGGGAGAATTCCAAAACAACGGAATTTTCGAGTGCGACAGATAGAAGATCAACTGTTGAAAATTTAAATGACGAGATGCGTCAATCAAGTAGCAAGTGAGCTGCCGACCGACTGTTAGTCGGGATGGTTTTACTCATACTCGAGAAAATCGAAAAAGAATACAAGCTTCAGTAGCAAGCAGAAATATAAATACATTGACAGCTGGTCGTGTGGACGTTAGAGTACGACTGTAGTCTGACCTGTTACAAATACGATGTTTGAACTTAATGCTCTAAACTGATTTACTACAGTGCGAATTGGCGATGATTTCCGCATCCGATCCAACAGTGAGCTGTATAAGCTCCTTAACGACATAAACGTTGTGCAGCGTATTAATATCTAGCGGCTGCGCTGGTTCGGCCATGTCGTTCGAATGGAGGAGGATTCTCCGGCGAGACGAGTATTTGATGCGGGGATCTGCGGAAGTCGGCGAAGAGGATGCCCTTGTATGCGCTGGAAGGACCAAATCTAGGAAGCTCTGTCATCGTTTGGTGTGACCAAGTGGCGTAGGCGGTCAGAAATCAGGCACGCCTGGAATAATGTGTTGCGGCATCCCGAAATCCGTTAATCGGGTTGTTAATGGCCAATTAAGTAAGTAAGTAGTGAGCTCTATTCCCATATAAAAATCCTATTGGCCTATTGCTTCCATCATTATCTTCATATTTCTACCTCTCCTTTGTAGCACAACCTTAGCAGCATACGGAAATGTTCATACCAGCTAAATTTGCTGTTGGTATTTAGCACTCGCAATCAAGCCAAGTTCTGCAATCATTATTCCTCATATTGGGTGGTATTTTTTGTTTCAGACGATAATTTCTTAGTATTGACACCTACGCTTGTATCTCTTTTTTTTTGTAATTTTTTTTTGTATTCTTTTGCATAAAATTTACACCAATCGAAATCAACAATTGACTTTTATTCAATTACAACGACTATATCGAGTGGCGAGACCACCACCAACTATTAAACCTTGTTTTTAAGAGTTTATCAGTGTATAACCACCAGGTTTGATGTTGAGCTGTTTTGTTTGCATTTTTTCTTGTTATTATTTTTGTTTTTGGTTAACTTTTTTGTTTTTTAGTTGAAGTAAATTTAATCAGTAAATAATTTAAATATTTGTCGATTAAACTGTGTGTTGTGCAACTTAACAAACGTCTACATTTCTTTCTTTTAATTCAATTGAAAAGCTTAGGCCTGAGGATTGCCAAACTTTGTTTATTATTATTTGGCGGATTGGTCATGAATGGAAATGATTCCAGTTTTGCTCAATATACTCAATGAAATTTAAAAAGTTATATACAATATGCAGACTGGTATATGTTGGTATAAGCGGGTAAATGACATCTGTTTTGGTTCTAGAGGCTCTGTTGGATGAGCCGAGAACACAACAATGGGCAACAAGTCTGACATGATACTCATCAGAGAGTAAAGTGACAAAAAAAATAGGTAGCCTCATTAATTTGTTCCCTGGAAAACACCACTAAGCTCTACGATTGTGGTAAATCCCTTGCAACGAGATTAAGCGTGAATGCAGCATTTTAAAGGCTACCTGTTGTTTTCTGCGGTATACGGAGTTTGATTCGGGAATTATGTCGCAATTATGTGACAATGTCTGTCAAAATCAGCTAGGCAGTGGAAATTCGATCATCCTCTGCAGCATCCCAGTTCCTGTGGGAATTCATGACAATGAGCATTATGTGAGCTTACGAGGAGTGGAGTTTTCACTTGGTTAATGCGCCTTAAGCCATTTAGTAATGTGTCGCAAGCACAAGGACAGATGTGTTTGATATTCAAATACTCTGATTCATTCGTACTCACTACAACATTGACTTATGAGTACAGGTTGCAATGAGTATGAGTACAACGTTAAAGTATTTGAATATAATTCTACCTCACCTTTATAAACATTGGCAACTCTATGATTTGGCGTTTATCTACCACCGAATGTATTAAATGGTGTAACACCGTCTGTCAGTTAAGCACACCATAACGTTTTGTGAGCATGATGTGTCTGCCAGCCAATCAACACCTTGGCGCGTTTGCATGTACAATGCAAATCAGTTATACATTTACTTCGATCTGTTTGCCGTATTAGCCTGGCCAGACAATAAAACCAAATTCAACTACACTGTCTGCCTGTCTTACTGGTTAAATGGGCTGCCAGAGAGAGAGGTCTAAGAAGAAAAAAAAACACAAACTAGATTTGTTTAAGGCATCATGTGTCAGGTTTGTTTTGTTTTAAGATCTGATTTCATCCACTAACTAATGAATCATTTTATTTCGATTTTTCTGAACTTTTATTTGAATTTTTTTTATCTTCAGATTTTTTTCGTAACTGAGTGTGGGCCTTGCTAAGAAGGAAATTTCCAAAAAAAAACTAAGCTCGCGAAATAAACCAAAAACTAAATGTGAGTGTGTGCATGCCTATGTGTATGTATTTGGATTCTTCGGGGTTCCGATGGCATGATATAGTAGTGTTTTCTTGTAGGTTTAGATGTTTGATGTTGTGCTTGCATATCGATAGTGAAGTTTGGCGAATTAATTATGCACACCTTCTGAGCTTTACTTTACCTTCAAATGAAAAAAAAAAAATGGTTCATGATCTTTGGACTACTGTCTTAATTGTTGCTTGTCGTATAGTTCCAGCAAAATAATATAATTTTTTTTTTTGGGTTTTTGGATAAATTTAGCATGCGAAATGGCTTTATTTAAAACACACACTAAGTGGTTTCACTTCAGATGCCCCTCTCTGATCAATAGAATTTTTAAAATATGGTATTTGAAAAAGATGTGTTCTTTTATAATGCAGAAATGAATACAAATGAATAGAGCTGATATTACAGGGTGTTGGATATCACTAACATTGTAAGCTCTTGTAATTGGCAAGAGTTTCAAATGCGAATAAATATACTAGAATTATTCTTTGCAATCATTAGATGGTGAGTAGATTCGAATCATACTCATAATTTCTGATACTTATACGCATTCATACTTATTGTAATATCATACTCATACTACTCATATTCAAAGTTTGAAGTACTCATCGTACTCATACTTAACCATACCCATGATGTTGTTGATTTCGGGTCTCCTTTACTCAACATTTACAAGAATCACAAAATAAGTATGATTCGCTTACGAACACGACAATACTCACTAGAAGGTTGTGTCTTTGCTTTACTTTGATTGCTATCTTTATCTTTTACTTTCTTATTTTTTTTTTGTAAATGCAACAACAACTCTAAATTTATAAATCTGAATGAGTAGGCATATGAATTAAACATATTTCGAATGTTATGAGTTTGATGTCAACGTTGTACCCATACTCATTGCAACCTCTGCTTATAAATCAATATTGTGGTGAGTACGAATGAACCAGAGCAGTTGAATTTCAATACTGTTGTTTTCACTCATACTCAAAATTTCATGAGTACTTATGAGTAGCGAAAAATTGATTCATTGCTAATCTCTGGTGTGGACACATCTTTGATTAGTCCAAAATCAATAACATCTGTAATGCTAGTTAAATAATAATTATAATAATAATTTGCATATTTATTTTTTAAAACACATTTTATTTAAATCACCTGTTTGTCACTTCCTGTCGTGACGATAAATAAAATATAATTTGAATTGGCGCCTTGTTTTAGTCTTTGATTGCAAGAGAGTAAACAAAACAAAAACAAAAGAAAATACTTTACAATTCTTGTTTAATTGGCCCACCCAATAGTTATTAATATTTTTGTTTGGTTTTTATTTTCATTCGGTTTTAGTTTTACTTTTTAAAATATTTTTCAAAAAAAAAAAAGAAAAAAAGTTCAACAAAATTGTATCACAATTGCCACAATTCTTGCATCGTTCAATTCACAGCATGTTGCCGGCTGCAGTTTTGTTTTACAGGCCAACAGCGTAAAAAAGTCACAATCGACAACAACATAAGAGGAGGTTTAAAGTTCATAACACTTAACAATGTCTTCAACACCACTAACCACCATCAGTAGATTTCTGATTATATTTGAACAATTTTTTGTTTTTGTATTTGTTTTTTTCTGTTCAAGTTATGGTTGTATTGTTTTAGTTCTCGTTTTCCCTTTAATCAAATCAAGCACATTTGATCAGTCAAATATAAATATTGACCAAAAACACAATAACTTTCAGATACAATACAATGAACGTAAAGGCAATATTATAGGGAAGATAAGACACAGTTTGATATCGTCAACCTTGTGACATTCTTGCACTCATTTTCCATTATTTTTTAACAGAATTTGTGTTTTGTGACAACTAAGGTGCCTCTTATAAAAGGGTTCTTGGTTAGAGCGTTTTTATTTTGGTTTGTAGAGAAAATAAAAATAAAATTTGAAATGAAAGAAAATGTGTTTCCATTAAATAATTTGACTACGTAATAATTTGATACAATTTACATGCAATGTGACTCAAAAATCTAAGATGCCTCATAATGCAAATGCTTGAAAACGAAAAATGGAATCTGTTTTCTTAAAAAGTTAATTGAATATACCAAGTTTTGTCACTTTTATATTCATTTTAACTTACTTTGACTCATTATTGACGAAATCATCTAATCATAGCCATTTCTATCTTTAATAGTTATAAGACTTAAATGGTTTGTATTATATTGCAACAGATTGTAGGCGTAACCAAATCGGAACAAGCCTGGCACTTTTTAGATTCTAACATCAAGTCTTCAAAAGTCAAAATTTTTCGGAAACAAAAGTAGGTGTCTCATAAACTTCATCGTTTCGTAAGCTGGGTAAGATTTTTCTCGCCTTATTTTGAAGCAGATGGCTGAACTGTAGGCAGCCAAGCTCAATGAAGATAAATACTGGCCCAACGATGTCTATGGTCATTACAATTAGTCCATAATCCTGACTGAAGGGGATTATGGACCTTGTTTCTCATACCATTATGTTGTGTGTGTTAATTTTCTACAAGAGTGGCGAGACCTACAGTTTAAAGTCGGCTCCGGACGACAGATTTTTGAGAAACTTTTCATGGCAATTTTATTTACTCCCAGAGTTTTTGCCAGAAATCTTCTGAGAGGAAGTCACCGAAGAAATATTTTTGCATTTTGATGTCTGACGTCTAATAAATATTGCCTACTAGACAACGGCGACTTCTATCTCAGAAGACATAAATTTTCTGAATAGGAAATTACGTTTTAAAATTACAACTTGGGACATCTGGTCTGGAGATCCAGAGGTTATGAGTAAGGTACTTGAGGTTGGAGCGATTGCTCAAAAATGCCCTGACATTAAACTTTCGTATAGACTGCCTGAACACTGCAGTGTTTTCCAGGCGCAGGACATGACCACTTTGAAAGCTGCAGAATGCTTGTTGGGTAGTGGGATTTTTCCTGAAATTCTCTGAAATTATACGAACAGCCAGGCTGCGGTTAAGTCCTAAACGAACGTCACTTCGATGTCCGACCAATCATTCAAAGATAACTCTTATATGGCTTAAAGGACATAGGTAATCGTTGAACGTAGCACTGCTCTATGAACTGGATACAGCTGATACGAAGTTCACACTCACCGACATGTTACAGAACGTATAGGAAGGGAAGGTACGCGTTATATTGCTATACCCCGTTGGTCTACCTATCTATATAAAGAGGACATGTTGCCTTTGTCCTTAAACCATATGGCCATCCATTTCGCAACTGCAACTTGAAATGACTTCCGTAAGAGCAGCATATAAGAGGAAGAGACTATCTTTCACCTTCTGTACCAGTGAGCTATTCTTGCCAAGGAGAGGTGGAGGTTCTTCCCCTCTCATTTTCATTATTCTTGACTGAACCCGATAATATACGATTGCTATATCGTTCCAGCTACTATTACGATAGTTCCCATCGTTGTCGTGAAGAAAATCAGTTTCAAACACTTTTTCATTGCAAATACTGCGACAAACAGGCTTAATGTGGCTTTTTGTTCCCTCGAATCTGAAATTTTATAATGCCTAATGTAGGGTCTTTCTTTTCCTATCTTTTAAAAGCACAAAGTGAATATAAGATATTCATTTATTATTCAAAATCCGCTACGCCCAGGCTATATATATGACAACAAATTGGCCATATGTATGTAGCTTCAACAAGATGATCGTTAGCAAATGTCAAAGTTCGAAAACACTTATTGCAACATCCGATAGAATGCTTGTTTGAACAAGTTTACATTTTTAAAGATTAAAATTAATCATAAATCGGTTAATGGCTAATAATAATTTGAACAACAAATTTTTTTTTGTAATTAAATTTAAAAACATACATACCTTCCAAAAAGGAAACATGTGTGTATTTATGTATGCACCAACATTATTTATGATCGTTAGAGAGACAGCAAACTCCCGTTTTGACATTAGAAAACCAGTGATAAATTAGATTTTTATGACAAAAACCTTCTTTTTGTGGAACATCCTCAAAAAAAAAAAACTCTTAACCCAAGCTAAGACAGATAGATGAATGTATTAGCAATAATTTATTTATGTGGCGGTGTGCAGACGCTAAAAGAACTGCTACCAATAAAATATCACCTTAGGTGGCAGTTATATTTGCATAAAATATCTTTGATTTGTTTTGTGTTTTTGTTGCCTTTACTGCTTCTTGTGTTTTTAAGGTGAGCACAAAAGGGCTTAACCCAGATGTCAATCGTAAGCACGAGACCATTAATGTGAGCTACTGTTCTACTTGAAAATTTTGTTCAGTTCAGTTCTTTGTGTTTGTTTTTGTTGTTTTCTGGCCACAAAACAATCAAATGGCGTGACGAACCACAATCATTGCAATGGTGCCTATACAATACAATATTGGCCTGCTATAGACGACGATTCCTTAGAGATCTTTAAAAATAAATCATATATAAATATCGCCATAAAATCAAGTTCCTAAAAATGACCACACATGATACGCTCGTCCGGTTGTTTGTTTGTGTTGTCTTGTGGTGTGGTTTTCGGTTTGTATTCTTGCTAAATTTGAAAATGAAATGAATTTGAAATTGTTCTTTTTCTGAATGTCATAATAATGATGGCGCATAGTTGCCAACTGAAAATGAATGTGATGAGCCAAAAAGGAAGACAGCCTTTTACCCTTAAAAACTGTGCTTGTCAGATGTATTTAAACTGATAATAAACTTGTTAAAACTGTGAGCAAAATGTGTGGCGGCATAACATCAAGTGGAGCAATAAAACTGTTGACGCAGGATGATTTTGAAGCTGTTGTTGATCGAAATGATTAAAATGCATTTTTATTATAAGAAAATAAAACAAAACAACAACAACAATAAATACATATGTATGTATGAAGAATTATTTTATAATAAAAGGCTTATGAGAAAAAGAAAAAAAAAAATAAAACCATAGTCTCACCATTGTTACCTTTTGGCATCCATTTGAACACTTGTAGTCACTCTACAGTCTGGTTAAAGATTATGACTGTTGATTGTATTTTGAAACAATTGTATACTAAATATGAAGGTATATGACATATTAAGTCCTAGTTTACAACTGGCATTCTTTAAAAAAAAATTAAATTCAAAATGCAATGAGTATGAGTACAACGTTGACATCAAACTCATACCTTTCGAAATATGTTGGATTCATACGCCTACTCATTCAGATTCACAAATTTAGAAAAATACTTATAATACTCATAAAAATTCATCAAAATTTACAGTCTTAGGTGTTGTTGCAAAAAAGAAGAAAGCAAAAGACAAAGACAGCAAGCAAAGCCAACACGCACAACCTTCTAGTGAGTATTGCAGTGCTCGTAAGCGAATCATACTTATTTTGTGATTCGTGTAAATGTTGAGTAAAGGAGAGTCGAAATTAACAACATCATACATACATATATACATAATTGGCCATTACAACCCTTCAGTCAGGATTACGGATTAGCTTTTCAACAGCACTCATGTTGTGTGCGTGAGTGGCGGGACCTACAGTTTAAAGTCGACTCCGAACGACAGATTTTTGAGAAACTTTCATGTCAATTTTATTTCTTCTCAGATTTTTTGTCAGAAATCTGCTGAGAGAAAATCGCCTAAGAAATATTTTTTCATATTTCGTTTTGATGTCTGACCGGGGATTTGAACCGTGCCTTCGCGTCCAATACGCCAACACACTACTTACTAGACTATGCTCAACAACATCATACGTGTTGTTAAGTATGAATACGATGAGGACTTCAAACTTTGAATATGAGTATGATACTGAAATAATTATGAATGTGTGTAAGTATCAGAAATCATGAGTACGATTCGAATCTACTCATCTTTTTGAATACTCAGTGCTGATCTCTGATCCACAAGGTCATCACGATAAGAAGACCGGGTAATAAAGGATAAGTATTGAAATAATAACATGGTTCATAGCTACTGGTGTGACGCCGGCGATGGAGGTGGTTTTCGCCAGTAAAAATATAAATGCATTGAGTAATAATAATAATGTGACTTTATTTTCTTTAAGACGAGTACGCTCGACATTGTGTGAAAAATTTTCATCCTGCTCTGACCCGTATACTCGTCATAAACCATTAAAGGGTAATTATTGAGCCTTAAGCTATTATGTCTTGAATTGTGTGTTGCATGTGATCTAACATGAATGAAATTTCAATGTAGCTCTTAACTAAGTCATCCTTGGCGACGATTTATGCCGATTTATGCCAGACCAGAATTTAGTATTTGTGTTGTTATATTTAACGTTGCCAAATGTATCATGAAGGAAGTTTTTTTTTTGTTTAGTTTGCCAACATTTTGTTTAAATCAGCATGAAAATTTCACAGTAATAAAGTTATCGTTTGGTTTTCTTTGAATTAAAGCAACAGACACTGTGGAAAACAGCACTAAGGCATGATCTTTCTTTTCGTCTTTTTTTTTCTTATTGTTGTTGTTGCATAAATAAAATGAAATAAAAAGGCAGTAGATTTTGATAAGTTTAGAATTTTTTCCGTTTTAAGTTTATGGTTGTATTCTTTTCGAGTTCTTTAGAAACTAAAAAGCAATGTCTTTACTTGTTTCTGGTGGCGTCCATTGCATTATAGGGAATTAGATTTTGTTTTTAAAGTCTATGGCAAATGGTTTAATTTATGATTGATAAGAACATTTCTATGTAACGTTATTATTTGGAAATTAATTTTCTAAAATTCAATCATTCAATAACTAAACCAAAGACTTTTCATTAAGCAATACCTTCTTGTTCCTTATCAACTTGATGAAACTTTTGAATCCTTTTGAAAAAATCAAATCAGCTTCATCTCTCCATAATACACACATACATATATGTATGTTAATGTATGACAATGTTAATCGCATGTCGCATGATTACATGTCTGTTTTTGTCCGTCGTAAGTTGGCCTCAAAAGGCTTAACATATCAAAGGATCTGTGTGCCAAGTAAACAAAAAATAATAAAATGTCTCATACAAGGATTATTAAAAAGGAAAAAAAATTTCTGTTTCTTAATATGTTTGTACAAGAGATTAGAGATGCCTGTAATGAGTCAAAAGGAAAACTAATATGTATATTTGCATAAGACAACAACAAAGTTGTGTGTTAATAAAAGGATGTCACGTATTGTTTATCTTTAAAATGAAAGGTAATTTTAGCGTAATATAAAGGATATACAATGTTTGAATATATGTTGCCACATACATACGTATGTATGTAAGTACATATGTATGTATGCATGTTTTCAAAGAAGATTTTAATTAGAAATTGCAAAAGTGGCGCATTAATATTAAAAAGCTTTATACATATGCATATTAGATGTGGTTAACATAATTTGATAAGGAAATCTTTTCAAAATACCTTTATAATGTTAAATGCAATAAATTATTAGTTTAACTTTGCCAAGAGTTAACAAACTGCTCTTGCTTTGCCGGACTCCACTTGATCTATTGTTCATATTGTTCATTTAAGTGCTTCCTATCTTTAAACTTAAATAAAACAAAATGTATATGAGATGTCATCGACATTTTTTGTTTATTCGAAAGACCTATTGATCTCATTATGTGTAGAATCGAACATCATTCAAATGTTATCAAAAGCTCCTCTGCGTCGAGCGCATCTATGACTCTGTTAATTATCATGTAAATCGAGCTAAATTTGACACATGTCATGGATTATGTTGGATTTGAGGAACGCTGTGTTATAGAACATATTTGAATACGTCTGCGACTTAAGAAAATCTTACAAGAAAAAGTCTCGGTTAACCCCGTTAAGTCACCGTAGTCTAGTAGGTAATGTGTTGGGTTCGTATCCCAGGTCAGACATCAAATCGAAATATAAAAAAATATTTCTTCGGCGACTTTCTCTCAGCAGTTTTCTGGCAAAATCTCTGCCATGATAAAGTTTCTCAAAAAAAATCTGTCGTTTGGAGTCGACGTTAAACTATAGGTCCCGCCACTCACTTATAAAATTAACGCACACAACATGAATGGTGTAAGAAGCTAGGCCGTAATCCTGACTGAAGGGTTGTAATGGCCAATTATGTATGTATGTATGTATGTGTGTATGCGTTAAATCGCACGATTACGGTGGCCAGATCACATCATCTCCACGTGATATGACCATGTCCTCAAATTGCTCTTACCTTGTGGCATGAGTTGAAACCTCATGTTGCTGGTATTGAGGCCAAAAGAAGTTTATAATCATTGATTTATAGTGATCGCCGTTGACAGTGATGGCCTGACCAATGCCATCTTCAAAGAATTTTGGACCGTTGGCGCCGCCAAACCAAAATCTACACCAAATAATTCACTAAACACGATAGTTTTGTTTGTTCATGTACCCATTTAGCCAGAAGCCGCTGTATATGATTTTTCGATAAAAGTTTGCGTCACCCAGAACACTTATTTTGGCTAAATAATTCTATTATCAACAACATTTTTACGATCAACAAAATGGCAAATTTTGGAAGTCCCAGCTGGAAGAGCTTATATACGTCAAGCATTTTGAAACGCCTCAGAATTTACTCCAGCATTATGAACGTCTTCTTCTCAGAAAGGGAGAATAGACTTCTTGATTGAACTATGGAGTACTACCGATACTAAATGATATTCTGATCTACATGGATGACTCTTCTGTAAGAACCTCGAACAGGAGTTTTAGTTTAGATTGTACTGTATTTTGAAAGTTCTAAGTATCTTCATATACACAATTTTATGTGATCTTTGATGACAGCCAGACCACCTTGAGAACGATTGGACAGGCCTAGTGTAAGCCGCAATTAGTACGTAATTGTAAGAACTCTATAAGATCCCTTGAGCCACATAGTATATGCCTCTATTGAGTTCCGGGTAATGGTAGGTATTATCGCAAATTGGTTTCATATTTTGTCAGCGACTTGATGGTTCGTCGTAATCCTCTAAGGACTTATTGGAAGACGGTTCGGGGAGCTGTAACAGACCAGAAATATTTAGCCTTCTACCGACTATGGCTGAACCGGATTGCTACCTACCCATGATGTGTGTATTACACACAATTTATTCATCAAAGGCGGCAACCACAACTTATCAACGATTTCGAACGATAAATTTGAGAGACTTTTCATGGCACTTACATATATTTACTCTCACTTACCCTACTTGTTCTTTTATACAGAAAGTTAAACCATGGGCAAATATTTATCGGAATGTAGATTTATGGCAAATCGGAACGATAAAAATCCGTATCTAGGGCAAAAATTTAGATCACACAAATAAACGATGCAAATTAAACAGTTTTACTTGCTGTTGTATTATTTATTATCAAATAAAGTGTAGCAAGTAAATAAAATTAAAACAATTTAACCTATTTTAAGAGATATAAAAAGCAAAGATTTTGTAAATTCCGGAACAGTTTCAAGTGTAATATTTTCCGGAATACGAGTGCACGCACCACCATGTGTAAAAATTTAATTTTCGTTTTTATGGTTATCGTGCTTGTGATAATGGTTCAAGCACAAATAGATGCATATGATATTGATTTTAATACAACGCCAATTGAAGAATCTTCCACCAGCTTCTATGAGGAAATGTATAAAATGAATACGGTATCCAATAGTAAATTAAATAATTCGAGAGTAAATGGTGGCCAAGAAGTAAAGCGTGTAGTACCCTTTCAAGTATCCCTGCAGGCCTACAGACGTAATCGTTGGCGACATTTTTGTGGTGGTGCCATCATAACGGAACATCATGTGTTAACAGCTGCCCATTGTGTGGACAAAATGAAAGTTGAGGATATTCATTTGGTTGCTGGCACTCTAACATGGCAGACAGGTGGTCAACGTCACAGAGTTGCTGCAAAGCGTGTGCATCCACAATTTTCAATCAGTCCCAAGATTATAAACGATATCGCTGTACTAAAGGTGCAGCCAGCTTTTAATTTGCGCAGATCCTCTGTGGGCACCATCAGTTTGGGTGGCACTAGTCGTGTGGGTGCAGGAGTTAAAGTACGCATAACAGGTTGGGGTGCTATAACCCCCACAGCAGCTGGTGGCTTGCCAGATAAGTTACAGCAGTTGGATTATCAAACCATAACGAATGAAGAATGCTCAAGAAAAGGTTTTCGCGTAACTTCCAATGAGGTTTGTGCCTTGTCTGTTGTAGGACAAGGCTCATGCATGGTAATGAAAACGAACAATTTCCAATTGCTTTACATATTTACAGTTTTATTTTTATTCTTTGCTAACGCATTTCCTTTATTTGGTTTTTCCATTTCAGGGTGATTCTGGTGGTCCCTTAGTTACCACACAGGGTATCCCACAACTTGTTGGTGTCGTTTCATATGGTTCAGCCACCTGTGCCCAAGGCAGACCAGACGTCTACACCAGAGTCTCCAGTTTTCTTCCTTACATTAACCGAGTCATTACTAATGAAATACCATAACGTAGTAAAATCTAGAATACAAATACAAATATAAAAACAAATACGAAAACTAAACATTTTGCTATAAAACGAGAGAAAAAAAAAAGAAAAAAGAGTACATACATATGTACGTAAAAATTAAAGCATGAAATTATTTCAAATGTACAATACATTGCGTTTTGGTCTGTATGGTGCGGTGCGGTGCGTATTCTGTTTATATTTATTTTAGATTTGCGTTAAATTAAAATTAAAGTGCAACGAAATGTACATATCTTTGTACATGCATATAAATATGTAAAATAAAGATGTTTTTAAAAATGCCTAGAAAAAAAAGAAAAACACATTAAACATGCGTTGCTACGTTTTATCATCTACTATAGTACAAGTTAATGGACAAAAAAAAAAAGTAGAAAAAAATATTATTTAAAGTGTTCTTAGAAACAACACAAGTTAGTTACTTAAATAGAACGAAAAACCAATGGATGCACTTGAAACATATTTTTGTTTTAACATTATTATAGCCCACATATCCAAAAGTATTGGGGCATCTCCCCATGTTTTATGTGTGTTTTATGTTTATGCACAAAGAAGACAGTCTGTCTGTCATAGAAGACAGTCCAGTCATATCGAATTAAATTGAAATACGTTCATTGGTTCATCTAGTAAAGCTAATTAAATGTGGCTTGAAATATTATCTTTTAATATACCACAGACAATAACTAAACAATTATGTCCATTATTGTAACCAAAAAAAGAAACAAGAAAACGTGGCACGTATGTGTCAAATATTACATACACAATTGGTCATTACAATCCTTCAGCCAGGATTACGAGTTAGCTTCTCACACCAGTAATGTTATGTAGCGGGACCTACAGTTTAAAGTCGACTCCGAACGCCAGATTTTCGCCTAGCTTTTCATGAAATTTTTTTATTCACTTTCAAAGTTTTTGCCAGAAATCTGCTGAGAGGAAGTCGCTGAAGAAATATCGTTCGTGAAATGTCGAATCTGGGATTTGAACCGTGGCCTCACATCTAATAAGCCAACACATTACCTACTAGACAAAGGCGAATTCATAATATGGACACTCAAAAATCTATAAGGAAAATTAGAAGGACGATACCGCAATATGACGTCTCAATGAAGTTCAAGACATACATTCCAGTGCAGTTAACGACTCTGTTCAGATTCTCACTGATATTAAAATAAATAAATAAAAAATAAAATAAAGAGCAGAATTTTTTCAAAATAGATGTATTATGTTATGAGTTCTGATCAGAGTTCAGCAATAGGTATTCAAAAAGATGAGCGGACTGGAATCATGCTCATAATTTCTGATACTTATATGCATTCATACTTATTTTAATATCATACTCATACTACTCATATTCAATATTTGAAGTACTCATCGTACTCATACATAACAATACGTATGATGTTGTTGATTTCGACTCTCCTTTACTCTACATTTACTAGAATCACAAAATAAGTATGTTTCGGGTACGAACACTGCAATACTCACTAGAAGGTCGTGTGTTTGCTTTGCTTGCTGTCTTTGTCCTTTTCTTTCTTCTTTTTTTGTAAATGCAACAACAACTAAGACTGTAAATTTTGATGAATCAAATCATCATTTATGAGTCTTATAAATGTTTTTCTAAATTTATGAATCTGAAGGCATACATACAAACATATTTCGATTGGTATGAGTTTGATGTCAACGTTGTACTCATACTAATTGCAACCTATACCTTTAAATCAATGTTGTAGTGAGTACGAATGAATCAGAGTAGTTGAATTTCAATATTGTTGACTCACTCATACTCAAAATTTCTTGAGTACTTATAAGTAGCGAAAAAACGATTCATTGCTGGTTTCTGGTTCTGATACGAATAGAGACCGACGCGCAGAAAATCTGTCCAAAGCTGGATACTAGAAGTCTGTTTCAAAGGAGCACAATCAGCGTGGTCGTATTGGTATTTGACACATGGCTAACGACTTCTGCAAGAGCCATAGAGAGGAGGAAAAAATTGTTTTTCACCAACGCTAGAGAAGAGTAGAGCATGTTGCTGTACATATACCATGTAGTCTAAGATGCCTTATCAGAAGCTCCGAATGGTTGCAAGTACACTTAGAGATACATTGTTGGGGCGGTTTGTGGACTAGTGGTATCTTTAGAAAATACCAGTACAAGAACGATAAAAACACAGTCAATAAAGCAAGGTAACCGATGCAGAGTACCATGCTATGATCACAGTTTTTTTTTTTTGCCTAAAATAAAAGAATTAGCCGTGGTTGACATTAACATAACGGTGTCATATGCCACATGACACGCTTTACCAGGAGCTTATTGAATTTGTGACCGATTAATCCCCATTTTAAAACTGCTGCTAGGATTATACGATTTGATCAAACTACACTATTTTTTGTACCTGATGTGCAGGATGGGATCTTTTTCACTGAAGCAGCTTAAGATTATACAACCGCTTATCAGAAATGCTTCGGGTATTCCCCGAAAATGGTAGAAATACCTAATGTATTCTGCAGTATGAATAATGTAATACTAAGTGAACCGTGGACTTTGGATTTTATTCATGTAACTTAATGTTTTAAAACATACGTCTTTGAAAGACAAAATGTGTTGTTTTATTACATTACAAATTATGAAAATCGATATCATTTCAATGTCTATTCATTTTTCTGTGTTTGGCAGAGGCAGTAGCTGTAGCCACCATAAATTAATTTAAATCAATCAAATCAATTTTTTCATCAATAAAATATTTTTTTTTTAATGAGAATCTTTGTATTTTAGTTTGTAAGTTTTATTCTTATTGTTATTGTTGCTGTATTATTTTTTTTATTTATTTAAACGAATTTTATTGACGACCCAATTGTACATGGCACTGCCATTCGTAAACTCAAAGTCACAGCCATAGAGAACTTTGGTTTGAAAGTGTACAAGAATTGAGTAAGTCGAATAGATTGGAATGGTAACAAATAAATGAATTATTTATTCTTATTAAATATACTAACATACATATAAAGTATATATGTATACATATATATATGTACATATGTTTACGTAAATACATATATGCATTTTATCAAGAGACGAATATTATTCTGAAGTGATCATTAAAAGCAATTAAAATTGATTTGTTTCTGGCAGTTTGTTCTTGTTAAAAGAATTTATAGTTGTGAGACTGAAATTTTACACTCAAAAGAATTGATCAGTAATTCATGAATACATTTTTTTTTATTCATTTCAACTTCACTTCCAAATGATAATCTTTAAAGTCCATGAATTAATTAAAAAAAAACCTATGAAAAGTTTTCATTGAAACTACAATAGTAGTGTTGATGAGTGTAGTGGCTTCCATAGGCAAATCTGTAAAGCATGTGAAACAGTCGTTTAATTGACGGATGAGGAAAGTTTTCATTTGCAAGTGAATCATTTCATTTAAATAACTTTCAGCATTTTAACGTGATTTTCATTGTTTCTCCCCTTTACATACTATACATATGTCATTATCAATTAATTTTTTTCTCATTTTTTCTCTTTTCTGATTCTTTTGATTGTTATTTATGTTCATAAATTTGTTTAAATAAGTCTTTTTTTATTTAGTTTGGTTTTCGTTAATTGAAATGATTTTTGAAATGTTTTGGAGGTTTTCATTTCAAACAAGTGACCCTTAAGTTGATGACCCTGTATCCATGTTGTCTCAAAATATTTTTGTTTCTTTGCTCTCAAAGTCATATTGATAACTAAGTGATCGCAAATTAAATAATCAATAAAGCTTTTTGGTGAGCCAGAGACAAATGTCTCGTACACTACTAAGGGCATACATATGTACATTTATATGCAACATGAGTAGAAATTATACCTGAACTACAGCTACATATCATCAGACTAAGCTTTAACAGGGTGATATTACATGGAAAATAAGAGGGTTATCAGTGTCCTCAGTAATTGGAATACAATAATGTAAACAATATATGTATATCTGCTTTATAAGTAAACAATGAAAGTTTTTGCCGATTTGCTGTAGAACTAAATAAACTGCTGGAACGTGACGATTCTACGAGGTTAAAAACCTCGTACTACTGTCTAATGACAGCCTTGATACTCGACGTTAGTGGAGTAAGCGAATGTATGGTAAATGGTTTAGGAAAGAATTTCTGCGATGTAGTCCGAAGCTAAACATTTCTTCACGAACCGGGAAGAATAGTCTGTTGTAGGCTTGCTAGACGATATATACGAATTATATTCTCGTTTCTAACATCCACATACATCACGATTAAGGCCTAGATTCTCACACCACTCATGTTGTGGTGTGTATTAATTTTATACATGAGTGACGGGACCTACAGTTTAAAGTCGACTCCGATCAACAGATTTTTAAGACACTTTTCATGGCGATTTAAATTACTCTCAGAGTTTTTGCCAGAAATCTGCTGAGAGAAAGTCGCCGAAGAAATATCTTTTCATATTTTCGTTTTGATGTCTGTCCTGGGAATTGAACCTTGGCCTTATGTCTACTAAGCCAAAACACTACCTACTAGACTACGGCGACTTCAAACACAAACACATGTGGTTTAAACAGGACGTCGCGGCGTGTTACACAGGGCTGCCTCATAACATATTCAGTCACCTCACGTGGAGATGATGTGAATTCGCCACCGAAATCGTGCAAATCGACACTGTTAAACTTTTCCTTGTGGGGTTTTGTAAATCGTAGTTGAATACAATCAAGCTACAAGCCATAGTGGTAATCAACCCAACATAATCCGTGCCATTTGTGTAATTCAGACTGGTTTATTAAAAGTTGGACATTTCGGATGCGCTCCAGAGGAGCCGTGACAAACATTCGATCGATATTATATTTCACCCGTAATGGCATCAATTGGTCTTTCAAACGACAAATAAATTCCGATTATGCTCACCACACTCACTTTGTGTTATTTAAACTTAAAGATAGAAAACGCTTAAAGACAGACCCTTAAGGAGTGGTAATATTTTGGAACATTATAACCAAATTAATTTCGTATATCTCTTTATATCGATAAATATTTTAATAAGATGCTCATAACTCATAATAGCTGTCACAATTTACCATATTTTGAATTGACATCAATTTTATCTAAAAGTATTACATGCATAAACATACATACATATTTTTAATTTAACTATAATGTAATAAATACATACTCGTACATACGTACCTCAAAAATCAATTAGAAATAAAAAGAAAAAAATTCAATTTACAACAAGTATCGCTTTATCAGTCTAGATAAGCCATTAATAATACATGCAGACTGGAGTCTTTAGGTGAATAAAGTGGCGCTACCAATTAGTTGTTTAGTAACGGTATAAGACATTTAAGGTGGACACGCTTATGTCTTTAAAAGCCTTTGGCGTTTCTTGGGACAACAATTTTAAAGTGTTTAAACATGAGATTACCATTTTCATATATATGTATGTGGTTATTAATGTTTATATCACAGCTTATTATGTAAACAAATATTTGTTTCAATCATTTTGATTGAATTATTGGTTTTACGTTAAGAAATGATTGATACGATAGTGTAAATAAAACCAAATAAAATATAAAATTTCTAAAAGCGGTAACTTATACTTATAAGAATTGAAAATTTTTATAAAAATATTACATATCGGCTATAGTATGTACAGTAGTTATGCAGACTTTCAGTAATTGTAACTAGAAATCCTTTTAACTAATCAAATCAATTCAATCCAATTGAAGTCGAAGAAGTCAAAGTGTGTTGGCTTGTTTGATGAGATCCCGCGGTTCAATCTCTAGGTCAGACATCTCTAATTAAACGAAATATAAAAAACTATGTTTCCGGCGACTTCCTCTCAGCAGATTTCTGGCAAAAACTCTGAGAGTAATAAAATTGATATGAAAAATTTCTCTGTCGTTCGGAGTCGACTTTAAATTGTAGGTCCCGTCATTCATTGATAAAATTAACACACACAACATGAGCGGTGTTCGAAGCTAGAATGTAATCGTGCTTGCAAAATCGTGATTATAAAAGCGCTGTAATGACCAATTAAGTAGGATAACTTTGAAAATTTGGTAGAAGTCGCCGTAGTCTTTTAGGTAGTATGTTGCCTTGTTTGATGAGATCCCGTGATTCAAACCCTAGCTCAGATATCTCGAACAGAACGCAATATTAAATAAATATTTCTCAAACACCGCTTGTTTCCGTCTGCAAATTCTTGTTATATAGCATAGGACATGGTCTTATTGTTAGTGAAGGGACGATCCACTCCCATTCTTCATTTACTATGTAGTAGCTTACAATGCAATACGATAGCCAAAACCCTATCTTTATGCAAAAAAAGTTTATTTAGGCGTATAAATTGCTCCGTGTCTGAAAACTGTCGAAGATGAGAGCAACTGAGGCCGTTTTAAAGTAGTGAAGTGGGTGACCTCCACTACAATTGATCACTGTTGACGACTATAAAGGAGACTTCAAAGAAGTCATCTACGAATCTAAAGATCGAGTAAATATTTTTGTTGTCAGATTAGCAAGCAGATTTAGGTGTAATCACAATTAGGTTTTTTGTGCTGCTTAGGGCTTGGGGTTATCAGTCGTAATTTTTTTAAACTTTTTGGCAGAGGCTCCCCAAATCTTAAGATTTGTTCCTTTCGTCGCTTTTAGGAATTCTAAAGCAGAATGCCCAATACAGTGTAAGTAGCTGCGTATTGTCGAATTAAATAATTTCCAGCATCTCTTTTGGGTCGATTTGATTCTGAGTTCATCGGCACAATTTAAACAAGGTGTTGCCCAGGTCAGACATCAAAACGAAATATGAATAAATATTTCTTCGTCGACTTCCTCTCAGCAGATTTCTGGCTAAAATTCTGAGAGTAAATAAAATTACCATGAAAAGTTTCTCAAAAATTTGTCGTTTGGAGCCGACTTTAAACTGCCTGATTAAAAATTGCAATGAAAAGTTTTTCAAAAATCTGTCGTTCGGAGTCGACTTTAAGCTGCATGTCCCACCACTCATGTATACAATTAACACACACCACATAAATGGTGTGAGAAGCTAGGTCGTAATCTTGACTGAAGGGTTGTAATGAGCAATTATGTATGTATGTATGTTGTACTATTAACGATTGGGTGTATTTGAATTGATTGGGCATACCATTCATAGAGTCATGGATAATAGAAAGTTCAACCAATTGCCTAGCAACCTTAGACCAATTTAAAGTTACAATAACTGGAAGCCGTGCAGGTTCACCAAACGTCAATCGAACATCTAAGTGTATCTGCGACTTTTAGGCCTTAAACATGTCAACACTTAACCATTTTACTTTAACTACCCATGACTTTATAAATGAAAAATAACACGTATCCATTTTTAAATTTTTGGCTAAGAATTATTTTTAACCCTAAAATAATTAGCTTTTAAAAAGCGGATGTTATACTTACATATTGCTTCTTTGCCTCTACTAAGTGTAAACGGAAACAATTATGACAAAAGTTTGGCATTGTAACGAACGACTGTTTTTAGCACAGTTTGGGGTAGAATATTAAGACGAAATATTAAAAAGAGGCGCGATATGTCATGTGATGCTGTATGTATGTATGTTTGGTATGTATGAATATGTTAAAAGTATTGTTATGCAAATCTCTAATGATAAAAGCCGGATGTTAACTTAGAAGTCCATCCAACCTTTTTTCCCCCCCAAAAAAAACAGGATTACACACATTCTACATACATTTGGAACTTTATGTAACAAGTATATGAGTTTGTGGTTTTAACTTCCTTGTCATCCATAGGATAAGCTGCTAAGTTTAACTCAAGGCAACCCCTTCTTTTAAACTTCATCACCATAGACTAGTTCAACATACTTTTACAACAGATATACATATATTCATCTAACATGTATGTACAATACATAATTCTTTACATGTTTACATGCGTATATGTAAATGTAAATAAACTTTAATTTTACCATTAAAACTTGAGTTAAACACTTAACGTAACATTTTCTTTTGTTTTCTTATAAAATTAAATGTTTTGTTGTTATTATTGTTGTTGTTGTTTTCTAAGAAGTTTGTTTTACATTGAGCAGCATAATTTCGGGATTGTTATGGAAACTGTTTTGAATTTTCAAGACATTGGCATTCATTACATGTCGCGTTTATTGTTAATTTTTTCTGCTACTCAGTTATCTACTCTTATATTTGTATGTGTTTTATAAGTATTGGGTATGAAAATAAGTTTCTTTTCTTCTAAATAATATGTTTAGTTTAGAAGATGGGTATCTAAAATCGATATAAGAGGACTATATGAAGTGACTGGCAAAATGCAAATGTCTCCATTGGGCCTTAATTTTTTCTATGTTGAAGATGACATCTGTCAAACATAAACAACATCAGATTTCTCATCGTGTTAAAGATGGCGAATTTTATACTAGAAAATGATGATTTTGAAGTTGAAGAAAAATTATGGAGAGTCACATCGAATGCTTGTAGATCATGCATCCATCAGAACAATATGCCGAAGATGGTTATGGCGGTTCAGAGAAAACATATCTTTATATGTGGTTATGATTAGCTTTACTTATGAAACGGCAATATCAATAACTTTTCATAACAATAATTGTCGAGGTGTCATTGAGAACAGTTTAATACTCATTTTGAAAAATATTGACTTTAGTTGAAAGTACTTTTAAACCAACCTAATACTGGCAAGCATTACGTATTCATAGAAATGTTGTACGATGTTGGGATGTGATGGCGTATTTATTTCAATTTTATTTCGTATTTATTTAACCAGGCATGTAAATATGAAAATTATAACGCATTCTTAGTTGTTTTTCTTTTTTATTTTTTTTTTAATTTATTTTACGCTTTTATTCAACATATGGCAAGGATGTGAGCAAATAATTGAAATATTTTTGTCTTTATAAATTGAAAAATAATTGCTACAACCATATGTGATGATTGTACAAGTGTGAGATTTATATGCGATAATGCCAAATTCTTACATACATACATGCAGTATGTAAGTACATATGTATGTATGTAAATATATTTAAATTTTTTGATACAAAATTCAGTGCTTAAAATTGAAAATTGCGAATTATTGAAATGATTTTCAATTTGTAAAGCAATTTTCTTTAGTTAAACAAATTATGCAGGTGTCTTCCAAAAACTATTTCAAAATATTCACAAAATTATTTGCAGCTGTGTATATATGTATGTATGTATGTATTTATCTTTAATAAATATATTAAAAATTAGTTTCATATTAAGACAGAAAAAAAATGTATTCAGATCATATACGAGTACAACACGTTTACATGAAAATCTTCATGCTAAAACACATGTTCAAGAAAGACCTTAAAAGAAAGGAGTAAAAAATAAAATAAAATAAAAATTTCTGCAATAAATAACGAAATTAGTAAAACAATGGCTAAAGAAAAACGAGTACAATGAAAGAAAAGTCGCTGAAACAATAAAATCAAAAGAAAATGGAAAATATCGTATTTTGTCAAAGTTCATAGTTTAAAAACGTGCAGTATTTTCCTTTAGTAAAGTATCATCATCTCACAAAACATAAAATGAGTTTTAAACAGCAACAACAATAACTGCAACAACAACAATAACTGCAACAACTGATAGAGCAACATGTATGGTTTCAAATAAATGAACTTACATGTATCGGTGGAGATGCCCCTTTAGTAGCCTTCGGTAGCTTAATTTTAAGCAGAAAATAAATGAAATAAAAAAATATCAAAATCTCATATTAATACGCTCAAAGAAAAACGTTAGTAAGTTAGCATTAAAAAGGATAGTTTTTGTTTAATAGAAGTACAATGAGAAAAAGAACCTTTTGCAGTTTTATATCTTTATTCAGATCTCTAGCAATTGGAATAATATTGGGTCATCTATCTAGTGGTTTTAAGTGCACACATCGGACAGATTTATCAGCTGAAATGTCATTTATTTAGTGAAAGCTTTAACATTTATGGTTACTTTAACGACCAAGGAACACGTACAAAGCGCGAAAGCTGACTATAAGAGTAGTAATTCAAATGTGGGCACTTTGCGAGCAATACAGGCACTTTGCGCCAGAGCTGGCGCACTACTTCCGGAATCCTCTTCAATCAACTTAGGAATTCCACTTACCTTGTTCAAAATGGCCATCGCGCTGAGATTCTTCCGAGACGCCACCGCTATTCTCACTTGGCCCTCAATGAATAGAAGGCACACCAACCAGTTTTCATGCTTTAAATGTACAGTCCTTGCTTTTTGTAACAAAGCTACCACACTAACCTAACTTAACCTAAGAACATTTTAAGGAAGCTATACAGATACGGTCAGGATTGTGACTCATGGCAATGTATGTACCAGAGATCAGCAATGAATCGAGTGATTCGAATCATTCATCAAAATTTACAGTCTTAGTTGTTGTTGCTTTTACGAAAAAAGAAAAAGACATATAAGCAAAAAGACAGAGCAGCATGCAGAGCAAACACACAACCTTCTAGTGAGTATTTTAGTGTTCGTAGGCGAATCATACTTATTTTGTGGTTCGTGTATACGTTGAGTTATGGGTTGTGCGTGTTGTTAAGTATGAATATGATGAGTACTTCAAACTTTGTATATGAGTAGTATGAGTATGGTACTAAAATAAGTATGAATGAGTATAAGTATCGGAAATTATGAGTATAATTCGAATGTACATATATATTTGAATACTCATTGCTGATCTCTGAGATGTACCACCTAAAATATCGCTGCTGTTAGAGAAAGGGTCACGTAATAATCCAGTGATACTTTGGATTGTAAGACGAGTGTTTGCTGTTCAAACCCTAACTCACACATCTCGAACAAAACGGAATATGAATAATTATTTCTTTGGCTACTTGCTCTCAGCATTTGAATTAAAACACTAACATGGGTCGTGTGAGAAGATCAATGGCCAACTAAGTAATTAAGTAAGCAATGTAACGGTAAAATCGATAACATATAAAAATTATATTACATACATACATAATTGGCCATTACAATCCTTCAGTCAGGATTGCGGCCTATCTTCTCACACCACCCATGTTGTGTGTGTTAATTTTATCAATGAGTGGCAAGACTTATAGTTTAAAGTCGACTCCGAACGACAGATTTTTGAGAAATTTTTCATGGCAATTCTATTTACTCTCAGAGCTTTTGCCAGAAATCGGCTGAGAATTATATTGAAACTTTTAAATAACGTTACTCATTAGAAGTTTTATCAATCTTTTGTCTTGGGTGTACTAAAATTTATATTTACATAGATATAAGCGAGTATAAACCATCACATATCTCTGGACTTATGTTCGTACATGCGCTTACATGAATATTTATAAAAAAAAGAAAAATAAAATAAAAAATATTGTAATGAAAAACGTATTCTTTTGAGAAATCGTTGTTATTGCCCGCCATAGTAGTCTCAAGATCATGTGCAAATTTACTATTGACACAAATGATTGCCAACAATAATTTTGATGATGATGCTGCTGCCAGCAGTATTACTGTTGTTGGCCAAAGATGTATCTCCACAATCACTATGTGATGATGGCGATGAAGTAAATGTCATCATCTGAACTCACGTAAATACCAACAAACTATAGATTTCGGTGTTTTTTGTTTTTGGTGGAAATAAAAAGGAATAAAATGTATTCACAAATAATTGCTGCTGCATTAACAGTAGTTGTTTATAAAACAAAACGGTTATTTTCCTTAACAGTAAAGTGAGGTTCATTTTTGAAGTAAACAATCAATTTATTTACACTTAAAGATTTCTGAAATCTAAATAAATTTATTATTTGTACGTTTTCTACCAAGATAAACCTAAGCCGACCGATTTTACAGTGTATTAGTCTGTGTGATATACATGGACTTTAAAATCATCAACTACTTTACTATTGCAGACTGTAGAGATTAAAAATTTCCCTATGGGCTTGAAATATTGTATTCCTGGACAAAAGCTATTGGTCCACTTCCAGGATCTGTACTTAAAAAATCTATACACAACAAGATATGCCCTTTTTTTGAAAAAATATTTCTTCGGCGACTTCCTCTCAGCAGATTTATGGCAAAAACTCTGAGAGCAAATAAATTTGCCATGAAAAGTTTCTCAAAGATCTGTCCTCTGTAAAACGACTATCGACTTATGAAATTTGAAGGGCTGAGTCCATTTCTGTTTTATTGTTAAGGATAAATTTTTTGGCATTATTGTCCATCCTGACTTGTAATAAAATGCGCAATGATGATGATATATGAGAGAATCGTGATGGCATATAGTTCCGTTTATCAACAGGAAAGCAATTCAATATAAAGACATTCCAGTGGAAACAATTGATCTGATCTGAGTTTTATATAGCAGCTCAACTTGGCTGGACAGTTAAATGATAGATTATGAGAATCTTCTGTGATATCTCATATAGTTCGCGATACAATTATTAACGCGAAATCTTAAAAAAACGGTATCAAGTTCGGATTACATAAGTGTTTTGATACGTCGATAACATATGTATCAGAGATCAGCAATAAGTATTCAAAAAGATGAGTATATCATACTACTCATATTCGAAGTTTGAAGTACTCATCATACTCATACTGAACAATACACATGATGTTGTTGATTTCAACTCTCCTTTACTCAATATATACACGAAGCACAAAATAAGTATGATTCGCGTACACTACAATACTCACTAAAAGGTTGTGTGTGTGCTTTGCTTGCTGTCTTTGCCTTTTTCTTTATTTTTTTTTTTTTTGTAAATGCAACAATAACTAAGAGTGTAAATTTTGATGAATGATTCGTATCACTCGTTTCATTTATGAATATTATAAGTATTTTTCTAAATTTATGAATCTGAATGAATAGGCTTATGAATCAAACATATTTCGAATGGTATGAGTTTGATGTCAACGTTGTACATATAATCATTGTGCTCATACTTATAAATCAACGTTGTAGTAAGTACGAATGAATCAGAGTAGTTGAATTTAAATACCGTTAACTCACTCATACTCAAAATTTTATGAGCACTTATGAGTAGCGAAAAAACGATTCATTGCTGATCTCTGATATGTATGTCTCCTCTTTCATAGTTTCTAATATAAGTCACTTAAGGTTACGTCTCAATATCACTAATAACATAAAGTTGACAGTAGGCGGTATAAATTGAAGGTTCTTCCTCTATCATGCAATTGAGAGATGTCATAATCTTAGCGGTTGGTTCAGTATGTAGACCACGTAAACAAATCAGGCTTTTGAGGCCTTCAGAAGATTTGATAGTCTTCACAAATATATTCTGGCTGAATTTCATTACAAAGAGAGACTTCTGGAAAATAGTTACAGAAACACCAATCTATACTAAAATCGTTGAAAGATAGTGCACATAAGGTTTCAACAAGATAGTGCAACATACAATTCAGAACGAGTTTGATGTGCGACGTTTTTTAGCAGTCCATTGGTATCTACTAAACTGTTTTTTATGTAAATACGTAAAGTTAATGACTAAAAGTGTACAGGAATAAGTCAGCAACAAGAGTGTATTACAGCTGCCCTCCTTAAGACCGCATTATAAGTGCTGCCATTGGAGAGATACCTGTATTGTCAGTAAATAACCTTTAGAAGGAAAATGGAAGATATTCACTTATCATTATTCTATTCTCTCTCAGGGTTTTAAGAATTTGGCCATAAAGTAATTTCACCTTTGATTTTATTATTGTATTATCGCTAAGGGCTTTAAGAATTTAGTGTTCAAATAATTCCGCCTATGATTTCAATAGATTCCTGCGTGTCAAACTTAAAAAGGACGCATCAAACATGTTCGAATCAGATAAGTTGTATGTACTCATCTATACATTACAACAATAATTAATATGGAAAGCGATAAGAATTTTGGATTTTGTAAAAAATTATCGATAAGTTACTTTCAGTTTTATATCGTTTCATTGCATGTAGTGTGTCATAAGTTCGTCGTCTAGTTGGAATTGTTCATATGTATCTAGTCTGTGTTAAGTGCAAAACAATTACTGCAATTCGTTTTAATAAAGCAATTACTGGGTTTAAGTTCGTCATTAAAAGATCAATTTAAACGTTTTATAAATAAACATTTAATAAAACCTCAATAAATTAATAAAAAAAAAACAAACAATATAAATAATTGCTTGAAGCGTGCCACATCTAACGAATTCAAAGGAAAAGTTCATTAAACAATTATCGAAAGAAATCGCGCGAAAACAAATCAATAAGTGCAAATACGATAACACAAATTCCAAACAGAATTTAACCGCAAAACTACAAAACTAAAAAAAAACAAACGAAATAGGCTGAAGATAAAAACCGAGTAAAACGTAAGCAGCCTCAATTAATCTGTTTAAAAGCGCCTACACATTATTCTCACACACAGCCATATTGAATGGTTGGTACAAAAGTACACACAAAATTAAAAGAAAATTTTTATTTTTTTTTATATTCTTTGCGTTATTTAAGATGAAAAACCGCAAATGAAACGCACAGTCATGTTATAATGAAACTATAAAGAAACTGCATACAAACCTTCAAATATATACAAACCAGACAAAAGCCCAATTGACCTGAAAACGTAAAGAAATTTTCATTGAAGAAAAATTTTTGTTTGTTTATTTCAAATTTTTTTCTTTTAGTTTTTGGTTGCAATTTATGGATGTGTAATTTAATTTTTTTTTTTTTTGAAAAGAAGAAAAAATAGAGAAGTTTTTAAGGTTTATTTACTTACAATAGACTGAAGCGCAGAACGACTGAAACTCTTTTTAAAATTTTTTAAATGGAAAAGATTGCAGATGAACTATAGCCACCTTGCACATGCAGCACGAATAGTTAAAGAAATGCACCTACTGCTTCTAACAAAAACAAAAAAAAGTTTTTTTATGGTGGTGGATTTAACTTCAATTGTAATTCAATTCCCAAAGTATTTTATATATTCGGGATAATGAATTTAAGTCGAATCAAAAATACTTCCGTTTAAAAGCATATAGCATTCAACAACCCAGCATACCTTTAGTTAGGATTACAGTCTGAGTTCATCCATACAAGTTCAGCAGCGACTTGCCGTTGCTAACGAGAGAGTTCAGAACTCAGATGTCGTGCACTCAGTAGAGAAATCAAGATCTACAAACATTACAACCCTTCAGTCAGGATTACGGCCTAGCTTCTCACTCCACTCATGTTGTGTGCCTTAATTTTTTTATACTTGAGTGGCGGGACCTACAGTTTAACGTCGACCCCGAACGACAGATTTTTGAGAAACTTTTTCATGGCAGGTTTATTTACTCTCAGAGTTTTTACCAGAAATCTGCTGAGAGGAAGTCGCTGAAGAAATATTTTTTCATATTTCGTTTTGATGTCTGACCTAGGATATGAACCCTGGCTAACTAAGGCGACTTCTATCACGACTCTGTCATAACTAAAATTGTAACACACTTCTGTGCGTCTATGATTCGTGGCGCTAAGCTATATTTATGAAATCTTTTCGAAATAACGGAGCACCCATTGGGTTTACCTATGTATTTGATACCCATTGTAGGGCATTTTGATTCAACGGTAAAATAACTTAGTCATCATTTAATACCTTTTCATACTATAAAATAATGATGATTATAATCATTAAATATCCAGTAAGTACGTAAGTAAAATTGTTATTGACCACAACAACACCAAGCAAAAGAAAAAAAGAAAATGAGAATCCTTTACAAAACTTGTAATTGTAAACTTTAACTGAATAAAAGTCTGTCTGTCTGTCTATCTTCTTCTGTGTATATTCAAGCAACAACAAAATTTACTGTTTAATTTGCTCAGAAGACCATCGAAACCGTAAGAAAAACCCACAACGTAACAGGCAAACACGCACTTGCTTATTATCCAATTTCTATGACCATCAAGCGGTATTAATTTTTTCCTTAGTTACGAGGAGCGCATCATGTACGGCTGTATGTATTGCCTTTTGGAACGAGTACATTTTCGTCTTTAAGTAAATGTACACTGAGCCCTATTTCACACACCTACACTCTGTGTGTGCAAAGTGTGCGGTCAGTCAGTTCAGTTAGTTGGTTGGTTGGCTTTGTTGGAATACCTGTGGTCTTTGTAGTTAAGATTTCGTGGTCAAATACATGTCTGGCTAAGAGAGAAAGATTTAGTGATGCTGCAGTGGGCAAATGAGATTTACTTTTAGGGGCCCATAAGCAATTGAAAAAGAAAAGAATTGAAATCTTTTGTAATCATTTAATACGGCTTTGAATTAATCTTATTCAGTCTCACAGTAAAAGTCATCTGGTATACTATATATATCTTATTGGCCACCTCTGCATCTTTTTCATACCTTTAGTTTAAATTGTCTTCCTTTTTTAATTTCTGTTTTTTGTTGTTGTTGTATTTTTCTGTGTGGCATATACGATTGAATGAATGGATGAATGAATGCGAATGTTTGTTTGTACTCGTATTGTGTGTTGCTGTTTATTTATACTTGCAACTTATGAGCTTTTCCTTAAGGCTATGAAATTTCATGAGTTTAAATCTTATCGCTGTTAAATTTATTTCAATTGTTTGTTTATTTAACTTTTTGGTACTTTTACAAACAACACTTTATGAGTTACAGTATTTCATAACATTTTATAAAAAAAATTTATTTTTACAAATGATTCTCCTTTTTTCTCTCAGATTTTTTTTTTTTCATACTTTAAGTTATCAAATGCTAAACGAAGAAACTGAACTGAATGAAAGCCTTTATTGAAGTGATGAGATAAGACGAGATCTATTTGATAGAAAAGGAAGGCACTGCCATATGGGAGTTACGACGAATAAACTAGGAATACAAGAATATTTTTGTTTTAAATCAGATAAGATTCAAAAAACAAATCCAATTAGAGATGTAGTGTGGAGTCCTTTGCAATAGATGGCGCTGGTGTTAGGTGAACATAAATGATAGCATAACAGTGCAAAAATACATAAACAATTATTCAACCCAGAGAAGAAATAATGCGTATAGGAAACCAACGCGGAGACAGGATAAATATTGCTATGGCAGCTAGCTGTCGCCGTAGTCCAGTATGTACGGTGTTAGCTTACTAGACGTGAGGCCAAGGTTCAAACCCCATATCAGATATCATCCCCAACAAATCGACACATGAACAAATATTTCATTGCCGAATTCCTCTCAGCGGATAGATTTCTGGCAAGAACTCTGAGAGTAAATAAAATTGCCAAAAATAGTTTCTTAAAAATCTGTCGTTCGGAGTCGACTTTAAACTGTTGGTCCCGCCACTTATGTATAACAATCAACACGCAGACATAAGGGATATGAGAAGATGGATCGTAATCCTGATTAAAGGGTTGTAAAGATCAACTATATATGCATGTATGCATTGCAGCAATCTTTGTATTACACAGTTCAGTTAAAGATCTCGCCTTTTCATTGCAACTGCAATACAGTATCTTCCTTCTCCTTAGTCTAACAGCTTAAAAGTTATTCAAATGTCAATCCTATACGTACGTCTTTCAATAAGACTGCATCCTGTCGTAATTGTGCTATGTATGAACATGTGTCCATTATCAGTGCAATTTCGGATAATCTCAACCGATGTTTCGTTGAGAAACCTCTGGATTCATGGACGATGATGATTTTCGAGTCAACTAAGAGATTTTCAAGAAAAATCTTAGCTTCCAACAATTTTGGCACTATACCAATCCACATGAGATCCATGAGCGTCCAATGCAATCCGAAATAGGCATTGTTTGGTGTGCATTTCGTGCTGGTATCGTCATCGTTCCAAATTTTGTTAAGGACAACGACCGTCAACGGCAAGCTCTATAGATCGATGATTACTAACTTCTTATGGTCTAAATAGGACAATTTGTGGTATATATCGCATATGCCGCAGTGGATATTCTTTATGAGGGATTTGAGGGTATGGTCATCTCACGTAGAGCTGAAGACATACATTTTTCTTGAAGAGTTTGCTTAAGCCACAAGCTGTAGCAGTTCTCATATAATTTTTTTTAGAGAGCAGTGGGTTTCTCAGATATTTAGGCTGTCCTGTGCTAAGTTATAGGCTAAAATTGCCGTTAAAAATGCCATTGGATCTAATGTACGGTTTTATCTGGGGCTTAACGTTTTAATTCAAAGGCTTTTGCTTTTATAACCATTAAGTTCCCACTCATGTGAATTCATTTACAACACTGACCACACTGATATGAGTAGAACAAGATCGGAAGACTAAGGCATGGTATCTTAACAACGGCTTATATAATATTAAAATGCAAGACCTCTATATCAAAGGCTTACGGCAGGGCTTAGTTTTATTTAGTGCCTTGCTTTCGATTAGTACATGATCAGCATAATTGCTATTCCAATACTCTACATAGTCATTCTATAATTTGTATCCACCCCTGTTAACTTGCATACCATCGCACACATTTCTGAATGAAATTAAAAGGAACACGAAATCAGCTGATTAAACAAAACAAACGCAAAACCGAAAAACTATCATCACAATCATCTGTCAAACTTTAAATGTCATTAGTGGAATTGAAAGCAATCCAGGACAATACTAATGATTGCTAAAATCTCTCTGTCTGTTTTGCTACTGTTTACTTTTCTATCCGTGTATTTTGACAAATTGTTCTGCAAATTCTGCAATGCATGGGGGATAAGCATTTAATGAAAATCGATAAGATTTTTGCACAAAATACAACACATACTCAAACTAATACAAAATACCATTCGATTTGACATTTTAAAGGTGTTTTTAATTATCATTGACAAGGTTTTAACGTCAATTAAAACCAAGTCACATACATTTACTCACATAGCAAAATCAAATTGAAAATATTCATAAGATCCTTTATGTCAGGCTATTTGTCTGTCAATTTTTCTTTTGTCATTGACTATAAAAAGACATTTAATAAATGGTTTTCGTTAAGAACTTCTCTACGTACACACAGATTTTATGGAAGAAAGTGTAAAGTAAAGTAAAGTAAAAGTGTCTTGTGAAAATTAAAAAATAAAAGAAAGAAACATCATTAGCGCCTTTTAATATATAATGATTGAAGAAGGTCGTCTAATGTTCAGTAAAATGTTCTTCAAAAACTTGTATAGAAGACTTCTTATTAATAGAGGTCTGTAGCATATTAAGAATATAGTTTAATGACCATCGGGATTTAATTAAAATAATAATTACATTACTTATTAGACTAGAGTCCATGGTTCAAACTCCAGGTCAGACATCTCTAAATAACAACGATATATTAAAAAGGATATGAGAATAAATACAACTGCCGTTAAAAATTTCTAAAATCTATCGTTCGGAGTCGATATTAAACTGTAGCGCTTGCCAATGAAGCATAAACACACATAGCATGGCTGGTGTAAGAAGCTAGGTTATAAATCTGAAAAATTAAATAAGTTAAGTAAGTGATTATACGTACCGATAGTCACTGAAATAGCTTAGATCAGATATGTTTTCCCTAGTCTTTTACTTGTGCGCCTAAATTTTTGAAAACTAATTTTATGTTTCATAAACATGAAGAAATACATAAAATTTAACCATGATGTACTCTTTTTGCAACCTCCCACATCAGAGCACAGAGCAGAGAAGATCTGTGCTTAGTTAGAGCTTTTTTAATTTTTTTAAAAATTTTGTTATGTTATATAACTCCCATATCTATTTAGCACTCCTGAATGTTTATCAGTTTCGTATAACCCGAGTATTTATTCGCATGAAAGATCTATTGATGGCATTTTGTGCGGAATATAACATTGTTTAAATGTCCGCCAGGGTTTCTCTGCGTGAAGGACTTGATGGGTGGCTTGGAGAATGTTGGTTTTGAAGAGCTTAGGGGCTCTCATACGTCTGCGAGTTAAGAAAATCCCACAAGAAATGCCGTTTACATCACCTTAAGTAAGACGGTTATGCCCTCAAAATGCTTCTGCAGAATATCCATTGAGGAATGAGCTGCCTGGCACTCAAAGAAATATCACCGATGATGTCGCTAGCCCAAAATCCATGCCAATTTTGTCCATAATTAGCAGAATCTACACTGTAACGTCGATTCCTAAATATAGTGAGTTGTAGTAAGACAACTTTTAATAGAAGATATTTATTCCACTTTTTATTTGAAATGGCAAACAGCTCAGGTTTGAACTCGCAGCTTTCGTCTATTAAGCCAAAGCATGACATTTAAATTTAATAACAAATTTTAAGAAACTTTATTTTAATAAATGCATGTACATGGGAAGAATAATCAATATTAATTTAAAAATCTCTAAAAGTTTACACCCACTCCTTGGCTGCCGCAAAATAATTTCACTTTTAAAAGCGTATCAGTATACAATGTGCATTGCCGACGAAACTGTTAAATGAAATCCAGCAATTGGAAATTTAAAATAATTCTGTTAAGCTGACGCTGTTAATATTTATGTTTTCCACTTTAGTTGCTACAGTACTCTGATGAGAATACAACTTAACGAAACTCTTTAGCAAACACTCAAAATAAACAATCTCATAAATACGACTCAATAAATATACGCAACTCTCCCTTAAAGCCAAATAAGGTAAGACTCCGCCTTTAAATATTTCATGAGAATTTTAACATGAGTTCAGTATTCCAAATAACTCAAGTTATTGTATCTGAGTATAATTTTCTTTTTTTGTTTTTTTTAAACTCGTAGATACACTTGCATGGTCTGTATGGCTTTTAATAATGTATTGTATCGCTTGGGTTAATATGTTGTCTCGCTCTAATAAATATGGGGTCTCTAAAACGAGAGGAGAAACTAGTTAGTATGGCATTTAGTGACACATTAATACTGTTTTTTCTTCGTTTTTTTTCAATTTTTCCATATTTTTATAATTTTTTGTATTTTTCTATAAGAGATTTAATTTTTAAAGACGAAAGCAGAATATGGTACTTTTTTAAAGATGCAATGTTTAAATGTTGAAAGTGTAGGATGAACATTTAAAGGTTCTTAAGTGAGGAGTGAAATTCATTTTAAAGAAAGGGGGATACGATTGATTGATTATTTCTTGTCAATAAATTTGAAAATTATTTTTTAAAATATCATCTTAAATCTGTAGGATAATAAAAAAATATTGAATTTATACACGTTCTCTTCTCATTTGTTAATTTATTTGAATTACTATGTCATGCAATTAACAATTTTACTTTAATTATTATTAACAGAATCGCCAACACAATTCTCTTATGAGAATTAAGGATTTTCTTTGATTTATTTACTTTGAAGAAGTTAAAGGTGTCCTTTTGCAGAATGTCCTTTATAATTCTGCAGTTCTCGACGTATATTGTTTTGATAAGTTGATATCTTGACGAAATTATTTCTACACCTACATTATTGGGCATTACAACAACGGCCTAGTTTCTGACACCATCCATGTTGTATGTGCTCATTTTTATCCGTACCTACAGCTTAACATCGACTCCAAACGACATATTTTAAAAACCTTTAAATTCTCAAAATTTTTGCAAGATGGGTGCTAGAACAAGGTCGTCGGAAGTTGAGGTTAAGACTGGTTTTGACTGGCTTTTTTGTAACTGATTTATATTGATTATACAAATATACGATACCCCAAAATTGGATGCCCCATATCCTCATTAATGAATAGTCCATGTTTGTTCCGGTATTGTGCCCCTCTTTTGCTCTGCACCTTGAGATTCTACTTCATCCAGGACTTTCAATAATCCCAACATATTAAATATAATCGATCCACATTTACTCTCCAGGCTGAATTTTCTTCAAAATTTATTAGTATCTAATTGATAGCAAGTCGCTGTTAAATAGCTAGCATTATTTACTTAATTAGTCATTACAGCTTTTTATTAAGGATTACGACCAAGCTTGTCACACCACCCATTCTGTGTGTGTAAATTTTATCCACGAGTGGCGAAACATGCAGATTGAAATCGAATCCGAACGATAAATTTTTTACAAAATTTTCATGATAATTTTTACATACTTCCTGAGTTTCTGCCAGAGAACTTCTGTGAGAAAATAGTCAGAGATTTATTTTGTTTTTTTTAACTATTTTGTTGAAGTTGTCTGATACACAGGTTCCTACTGGACTACGGCGACTTCAATGTGTCTTAGAGATTTGCTTACACACATTTGCCTTGTCATTGTAGTGGATTGTATTCATAAAGAAGAACAAATTCGAGTATGAACACTTTCTTTTCGAGGCCCTTCGATTTTTGAGATAATTTCTATACTAACATGTACAAATCGTACTCTTTATCTGCACTGCCGTCTGTCCTAATAATACTTTTGAGATAATAATTCTTTTGAGCGATGCAAGAGTTAGGTGCTACAAATCTCACTGAATTTGTCTTAGAAATCTTTATCTACAGCCATTCAATTTTAAACTCTAGGCCATTGATCACCTTAATTAATTAATAATGGAATCAAAAGTCAATTGAGTTCAATGTATGTGGCATTGTGAATGAAAAAGAAAAAAAACACCCAAAATTCACTCCTTTTCTAAATCTCAAACACTTTGAAGTCTAAAAACAATGAACTGAGGCAATAAAACCCCTTGATCTTCTTTCATCAGCATCTTTTTAATATTGTTTTTAGGTAAAAAAATACGAAAAAAATTCTTTTTCAAACACCCCTTTTTGTCAGCATCTTAGGGTTAAATCTGGTTAAAGATCATTTAAAAAGAATTAATGTTTTGCCAAAATAAAGGATAAACTATTTATGGTTTGAAAACAAACAAACAAAGAAACAAAATAATTCCGAATATTTTAGGGTTAAATCTTAGGGGTTAAGAAATAGATTTATTGTAAAGAAAATAATGGATTAATTAATTAATTGAACATTTAAAATGGGATATATTAGTATTTAGTTTTTAATTTTTTAACTAGGACCACTCTCAGAGGCTGTTGCCTACTTATGAAGTCCATTGATGGAGAGGGAAGAAGGGAGTATTTTGCAACAAACTGAAATTTTTTTATTATGATCATATCACCGAAACTTTTGTAACAGAAGGGACTCGCTTCTGGAAATCGAACCCTCACATTCACAGATTAGCATGCTAATCAACTACTGAGACACCCACAAAGAACGATATGACATAATTTTTCTAGAGATCAACACTCATTGGTCAGTCTACACTTGTCTATTGCATTGAGTTTGAATTCGAAAAATATAATGACACAAGAGGGAACAAGGTCTTATTATACTTTCGTAATCTTTTTTTCAGTGTCGATAAACATAATCCAAGGTAGCCTTATATCTAGCAGTAGTAAGTTTCATATATTGGGATGACTATAATGGAATGAAACCGTCAGTTTTCATGATTACAAATTACAAACTACATTGTTATCTGTTTCCCCAATACTTAAAACTTATGGTACATTAGTATGCGTCTTAGCAATGGTCGAAAATATATTTCTGAGCTCATATCACTGTATAGGTCTACCAGAGTAAGGTTAGGTTAGAGGACGTGTACTTAACAAGTAAGGTACCCGGAGGTCAAGTTGACCCATTGTACCAGAGTAAAAATAAAACGTAATTTTGTTGAAATAAATTTGTTTATTTGTAGGAGAATTGAAGTTTCTACCTTCTAAAAATTCGAGAAACTGGATGATTTCTTTTTTGTCTTTTGGTCAAATTCGAAATTGAATTTTTCGTTGTTTGTAGTAACTACCTCATGCCACCTATTTCCTCTCTCTGTCAATGAAAATGCTTTATAAACAGTTAAAAATATCGACATACAGTAGTAGTAGTGCTTCAGTTTCATTAATCAAGTTTTTATAAGGGAATAGGTAATTAGTCCGCAGACCAAGCAAGGATGATATGGTTTTAATCTGTCGTTATATTTGGCATGCAAATTTTGCTCTTTCGGAAGATCTGGCATTACTTGATACTCCTTCAATGTTCGTTATTGATTTTACTGCTATAAAAAATTTTTGAAAAGTATAACATTTTATAGAAAAATTTACGATAACTATAATTTTTTATAACAAAAATTTTCGATAACTATAATATTCTATAGGAAAATTTTCAATAACTATAATTTTCTATAGTAAAAATATTCGATAACTAATTAAAAAAAAATCTCAATAGAAATCAACAATTGTATCTAATATAAATTTTCTGTAGAAAATCTATCGATAACAATAGATTTTTATTGAACATCTTTTTATAATAACAATTTTTTACTGAAAATTTTTCTAAGTATAGTGAAAATATTTTAGTATAGAAAACTTTTTCGAGAGCAATATATTCTGTAGCAAATCTGCAATCTACAATTCGACCTCTTTCTGTTAGAAATTCTATCAATAACTACAATCAATAACTGTTGTATACTATACAACAATAAATTTTGCTCTTTCGGAAGGGTTGGCGTTACTTGAACTAAACTAGAATTTGCTACAAAAAATTTTGATAACTATAATTTTCTATAACAAAAATTTTCGATAACTAATTCTTAAAAAAAAATACCCAATAGAAATCAACAATTTTCATACATTTTCTGTAGAAAATCTTTCGATAACAATTTTTTATTCAAAATTTTTCGATAATAAAATAATACAATAAAAATATTATAGTATAGAAAACTTTTTCTAGAGCAATATATTCTGTAGCAAATTTGCCGCTAACAATAGTTTTATATACAAAATCTACGGACTTTTTCTACAATTCGACCTCTTTCTGTTAGAAATTGCTATCAATAACTACGAATTTGTTGTATACTAATCTTTTTTAGTACAAAAAAAAATTAATTTTGATCCTGTATTAGATTTCTTTGTATGTAGATTTTTCATAAGGTTTCTTAAAATGTATAATAAACCAGGAATTTTCTTCACATATGTATGTAATTCAATTTTATTTAAAATAATTCTTTTTGAAAGATTAACGAACATTTGGAACAATATGCGATAAATAGCGCCAGGGTGTTATTCACACAGTTTAGGGATTACTTTGCAATAATCTTTAGAATTTTCTTAACAAATCAAAGATCTTAATTAAAATTTTCCCCATGAATGAATTGCCATTTATAAAACGAATTCCGAGATCTTTTATTATTTCTAATAAAAAATATCTTAAAAAATAAAATAGAGAAAAAGGAAAATACAAATTTTTAGGAAAATTCGCATGCTTAGCAAATTTGTATGTATGCAAACGGAAACTAGTATAACAGAATACCATCTCAATAGAGATTACAAACAAAAGCGAAACAATAGGCATCATAAAAAGAAAAACTGCTAAAAACTTTGCAATGCAAACATACTCGTACATTGTGAAGAAACTGCTAAAGATTTGAACAATAATTTGAATAGAACACAACGGAGTGCCTTTTTTTGCGAGTAACAGGTCAAAGGTGAATATTGAACAGGGATGGGTGTTTGCCGTACATATTTTGGCATATGATTACTTTTTATTATGAAGTGAATCTTATTTGTAAGGCAAGCGAAAATATGGCGCAATCATTAACGCCATACCAACGTATAACATACCTCATATACTCATGTAGCATAAGGGTGTCATGTACTGTTAATGAAACAAATTTTTTTTATATGGGGTGGCGAGTAAATATGCAACAATTTTCCATGCCATTGCCAGCGTGTTGCTGTTGTATGCAAAGATATTTGGCTTGCATAGTATTTTTTTCCCTATGTTCTGCCACATAAAAGGACATTTTCCTTTATTTTTATAATTGCTACACTTAACGCTTTTCGATATGAAAAATGATTTCTATTTTTTTTCCTCCTTTTTAGTGAGTTTTTAACATTAAAATTCGTTGAATTTTGTTCTTTTTTTCGGTTTCAAATGATTCGAAATTTTAATTTGTAACGACATTTTTTACTTTACCTTGGCTTGTGTTTTATTATCGATTTTAGGGTGTATCCTATTGATGTTCAATAAGGTTTTTGTTGCATAATAGCAAATGTAGAAAATAGGTGGTTTGTTTTAATTGAGACTGTAACTAATTTAAATTTTATTACTTGACAATAAAAGCAAATTTGCAGTTTTTAAAACATTATTTAACAAAAGTTTTAACGGTTTTCTTATTTAATAAAATAATGAACGTTTTTTAGATGACATTACGTTAATAATTTTAGTTTGCCAAGCAAAAAAAAATTTGATCCAGACAGATAATTATGTTGGAACGTTTACTTTATCAAATTCAAACCAAAAGAAGTTGGTACTTATCGACCTACAGTGATTGGCGTTGACAGTTAAGGCCAGGCCAACATCGTTTTCTAAGAAATATGGACCGATGACTATTTCAGGCTGTCTTGGATCTGATATGAAGTGGTATCATCCCAAATTTAACAATTTTTCTTATACACAGACTCTTTTATACAGAAACAGGATTTATGTCTGAGGATGATATCTCGATTAAAATTAGGGTCAGCTACCAACTGCCCAAAGTCCATTCACAGATTTCGTTGTATATGGTGAACCATGTTTATTTGGCAAAACAAGCTGAATAGATGATAAAAAATTTGGAGTCGCCTTGTTCTAGTATTGAAGTAGTAGCAGTGGTAGTGTGTTGCCTTACTAGACGTACAGTCCCGCCCTCATGTATAAACATACGAGGCCTCAAAGGAGGTCATTAAAATGGGATCGAGGTATCCGTTGAGGATAAACTGTGCCCACGCGTGGTGATCCATAGGGTTCATCCAGAGATCCCGATAAGTGGTGTGAGAAGCTACGTCATAATCCTGACTGAATGGTTGTATTGAGCAATTATGTATGTATGTAATTTGATTGTCAAAGGTGCAAAGACCCTCTGTTTAAAGACCGTATATAAACTTTTTGAACAGATTTATATTCATCAAAGTAATTTTCCAAACCTTGTACACATTTGCTGGTCCTTCTTGAACAGAAATGTGAACACAGTTTTACATTTCTCATGCAGCTGAAAAAAGTACCAAAAGTAATAAAACTTACACTGAGCACAATAAGCAAATAATTTTGATACCTTAACATGACAGCCCATGTTCGGGATAATCCGAAATACCGAAACCCCGGGATATTTCGTGATGCAAAAATTTCATAATTGGGTTATTCGAATTATCCTGAAATAAACCACGATTTTGGGATTTTCTCTTAACTACAAAATAAATTCGGAAAATTTCGGTGTTTCCCGGCATCCAAAAATTTCTTAAAAATCTTTCCTATCTAACATCCTTAGTGTGTGCGATTAATTTGAAAAATAATTATTAAAAAGCGTAAATGCTAATGAATTTGTTACACATCGTAAAACTAAAATAACGAATGGATGTGTTAATTAAATTATGCAATCGGAAAACAAAAAGCAAAAAAAAAAATAAACCAAGTATGTGCTAATTTTTGATTAGTGCTAGACATGCGACAGCTGCAACGCTCACCATTATGTTATCAACTATGTAGAATCAAATAGACTCAAAAGACATTGCTGGACTCTATCAAATGAATATTATTTTCAAATTTATAACCATTTCAAAATGTTCTCTTTTTTTATACTCTTATATTTTATTTTTATAGCTGTCACACATTCATAAACACTTCATTCTAAGGCCAAAGCCAAAGATACCAAATCATGATGATTTGAACATTTTCTTTGCGATTCTTAAGAATTTCTAGGCATCTTTGAACACAAATCGAATAGAAAAGTAAAATTTTTATCACATTTATGCAAGATTATTTTGATTTATTTTTTCATGTTGTTGTAGTTGTTTTTACCTGGACAATATCTATGATAGAGATTTTGTTGAAAATCAGAAAAAGCACCCCTTTTCGTAATGCTATAAATTTTGAAATTTTTAATAGAAATACACCCAAAAACAAAACAACAAAATCTTACGGCAAAAGGTAAGACAAGATTGTTTTCCTAAACATTTTCGGTTTTGTACGGAAATGACCAGTAGTGACCTTAGATGACCTTAAGATTTGTTTTCTTTTTTTTTTTTGAAATGATGTTTCTTCTTGTCTTCTCAAACATATTTTTGCATTTGCATACCACTTCTAAGGAAATCTATGGGTGAGAATGTATGCAGATGTTTTGATTTGGTATTCTAAAAAACTTATTTGATAAAAAGCCGCTTTAATATGTAAAAAAGGAGATATTTGTGTAGTTTTTTTTATTTATCAATTAAAATTAGGACAAAAATTGTAAGAGTTTTGGGTAGTTTTCTTAAGAAAAATAATGAAAATTAATTACAATTTGTTTCTCTACAAAACTGGAAAATTTTAACAAAAAAATTCTCTTCCATATCGAGTTTATAGCAAACGTCGTACTTTCTTTCCATTTCTTTAATTAAAACTTGATTGCCAATTTTTTAAATCAAAAATGTTCAAATTTCTTTTTATCCATTGAACCATTTGATTTAGTTTAAGAAATTTCTCAAAGTTTTTAATTCATTGATCTTTTCTATGATCTGCGCCTTAAGCAATAAAATTTTATTATTTTTCCGTTTCAAAATCAAAATATGATTGACATTTTTCCTTCAATATATCAATCACCATACCTTTAGGCCTCCTATACAATTAAATTCCATTAATTGTTTGAACAAACTTTAACCTTAGGGGTAGTTTTTATGATCGACGATAATGATTCTGTATTTACTACCTTCTTTAACGAAAAACCGTTATATTTTTTAATTAATGATTAACCCCTCATAACTTTGTTTCATAAATTTTGCTGTTTTACATTCAAGTCGAAGTTCACAAAAAAATTCTATTGCAATAGACATAAAGAGTTGACCATTTGAAATGGCTATTCATACGGATGCTGTTTGACCATCGTGTTATCTTAAAATAATGTCATGACATTTTTTGGTAAAGGGGTTGCTAGCAATTAGTGTTTAGAAATCAGTTTTCTCAGGTCGCGTTTGCAACATCTCAATTTGTTTGCTGGAGAGAGGTGTGGAGAACAAAGAGGGGTAAAAAGAAATCATGATTTCTGTTATTCATAAGTATTTTTCATTTTATTTTGTTAAAATAATTTCGTTTTTTCATTCATTCATTCATATTTCATTTGAAGTCGCCGCTTATTAAACGCAAGGCCACGGTTAAAATACCAGGTCAGACATCAAAACGAAATTAAAAAAAATATACTTTTTCGGCTACTTCCTGATTTCTGGCAAAAACTCTAAGAGTAAATAAAATTGCCATGAATAGTTTCACAAAAATCTGTCGTTCGGATTGGACTTTAAACTGTAGGTCCCGCCACTCATGTATAAAATTAACGCACACAACATGAGTGGTGTGAGAAGCTAGGCCGTAATCCTAACTGAAGGGTTGTAATGGCCAATTATGTCTGTATATATGTATGTATGTAATTTAATTTTTTCATGTTTCGCAATATTTTTTTCTTTCCAAGTAGTAGGTGCCAAGCATTGTATGCGAAATTGGATTCTATGTAACCAGCGGTCAGAAGAGAGAGTTTGTATATACAGTCCGCCTTCATAGTGGGGGTGCAAATTTGGAAGACCCCATATTCTTTTGGTATCTCACCTCAAAAGTATCTTTACAACGGTCATACGATTAATTGATTGCATTTAAGCAGTTAATCTTTTGATTCTTTGAGTTGTACTTTGTGGTACTTTATCACATCTGTTGACCGTTGTCTGTTCTACAGACCATCAAATTCGAAAGAGTCCAATAGACGTTCATACTGGCTGTTGGTCTAAATCAAAACGACATGGCCGAGCCAGCGCAGCCGCAGGATGTTAATACGATGTACAACGTCAATGTCGTTGAGGAGCTCATACAGATCACTGTTGGATCGGATGTGGAAGTCATAGCCAACTCGCACTGGATAGAAGATCTTATGTAGGACTTTTCTCTCGAATTCGCTCAAGGCTGCTGCATCAGTGCTTAATAGGGTCCTTGCCTCTGCGCCATAAAGAAGCACGGGGAGGATGAGCATCTAGTAGTATTAGTTTTGTCACACGAGATAGGTCTCTGCTACTCAATTGTCTATTGATACCATAGTAGCACCTGTTAGCAAGCGTGATCCTAGGTTTGATCTACACACACATCATTTCTGGTGGTAACGGTGGAGCCAAGATAAATAAATTCCTTGACTATATCGAAAGTATAGTTATCGGTCGTAACCTGAGATCCAATACACCGCAAGTTTTTTTGTTAACTTAAATCGAATCTGTAAAGGTTAAGTATTCAGCTGTTTATCCATGGATTACGCTACATCTGGCCTTATGATAATATTGAATTCTTCTTGGTTATCTGTTCATTTAAATTGTATGTAAGAATGTTGCATTATCTTCAAATGAATTTTAAAATTATGTAATTTAATATTTTTTTTTCAACTACTAAAGTGAAACAACCACATCACCCAAAGCTAATCAAGTAAACTATGATACATTTCTTATCTGAAATCAATGGCACGCGAGTTGATATTTTCATTATGCTACCAACAAAATCAAACCCTTTGTAGCATCCTTTATCGGGAATGCTACTTCTGGAAAACAAAAATAAAAATCACAAATCGCCCCTTTAAAAAAAAAAACTATTAATTGACATGACATTATTAGCAATAACAATAACCAAACTTTTTGACATTTGCTACAAAGAGCGACACAAATAAACCGCAGTTTTATCAATGCGAAAGGGATAAGGTTGCAATCTTTCGTTACGTTTGTGGAAATTTGATACAAGTTTGTGTATACATTGGAATCCTTTTTTTATTCTCTGTGTTTTGAGTTTCTTATCCTTTAGCTAAGATCTAAGAAACAAATGTTAAATAATTGTCAACATAATTTGAAAATGATACTTGCCACTCACTGTTACTCTTAAAACGCACACACATACACTTAAAATTGTGTTGCATGCAGTGAAAAAAAATGTTACAGTTTCCCATTCACCAAAAATATTATACGTAACTCCAAGTGTTTGAGAAACACCCTTTCTATGGTTTATTCAGAATAAAAAAAAAAAAATTCATTTCATATCTTAACTGTATAAAAAAAGGTTTAAATTTCAGCATCTCTGCTTGTGTCTGTGGCCCGTTTGAGAAGTTTTTGTATTTTTTTTTTTATTTAAATTTCTTTTTATTATAATTTAAATGTAACATTATAAAACAATTTGTTTTCTTCAAATTACTTTTGTTTCTATTGTTGCTGTAGTTGTTGTGGTATAATTAAGAGCATATTCCCTTTATATTTAAATATAATCCTTTTATATGGCTGTGTGGCAAGTATTCGGTTTGTAGGTCATAAAATACACCGGCGTTATAATAATTAAAGTCTTCAAGAAGCAAACCTTGTCGAATGGAAACAAAAATAAATTTTATTATCCTCAGATATAAACATTTTTAATTGCCAAAAATTCTGTGTCATTAAAAAGTACTCTTTTGTAATACAAAACAAGCTTAATTATAAAGTTATTCTCAAATTAATGTTTGGCTAAGAAACAAAAAATTGATTTTGTCTACACTTTTCAAAAAATTTTAAAGAAATTTCAATTAATTTGAAAATATTACAAAAGAAAATGAGAAATTTTCTCTAGATCCGGAACCATGTAGAGCTTTTAATTGAACTGATCATTAATATCGTGTACATAGCAGAACCCAAGGTTTCTCTTTTTCCAATATTAGGTGAAGCACAGTTTTAACGTCTTCTTCGTTTCTAAAGTTCCAGTAGAAGTCTTCTACCTTATGTCAAAGACCAATGCATTTCGCAGCAATGTCCCATGCGGCGTTGACAGGATCCATTACTACGTTGCTAATTATAATCTGGAAAGGCTTCAAAGGATTAGACATTTCACCAAATATCACTACTTCCTGTGGTCCAATGAAATATCCTAAAATCGAGACACCATTTTTCCAGAGGACTTTCTACAAACATAGATGCAACAAAAATCCTGTTAAGTATATTCGATTTCTAGGACAGTTTGCTCTCACAAATAGACCTCAGGAAGTGCACCTCATCTTTGTATTCAAGGTCCGAACAATGCAATATCAGTGGATGAAGAGATAATGGCTTGTGTCTCTTGCTGAAAAGTACCACAACCGTTTTCCCTAGACTCATACCCAAATTTCGATTAGTTACTCATACACTAACTTATCTCAGAGAAAACTATATCCTGCCTCTTATTGCATTCACAAATCAGCCCGAAATTATAAGATCCTCTTCAAGCGCACAGACATAGTGCCAATAATCTCTCAATCTAATATGTTAGGATCTCAACTGGCCTCTCCTTACTGTATGGATTCTGTGATTTGGATAGGATATTATTATCCAAGGTTTGACGTAAATTTACATATATCATACAGGCTAGTGGATATGTGGTACGACAATTTCTTATCGCTTTCGTGATGAAAGCCACTACCACCTACTACAGTATTTCAGTATTACGATATTCAATCTAAGACTGGCTAGAAATATCTCCCTAAAGAGCTCGAACTTCTCCATTCTAAGGTACTGTCGAAGAATTGTACATATTCCCTTTGGTCCCGGAAACTTAAACAGTTTAAATTTAACAATCGCCCATTTAATAATGTTCACAGATACAATTGTCTTTCCCGGACCAATTACTGGGTGTTTATGAAATCAGCGACGTATATATTAAAAAAACTGCTCTTTTAGAAAACGCCGAAGAGTGTTGCTTAGTACGACTTAAAAAAGGTTTTAATTTTTTTGTACAAATAAATTGAAAGAATTTTTTTCTTTTAATTTTTTTGTTTTTTTTTCATAAGAATTGATTCTTCAATTGATTCATTATGATTTCGATTACTGAAGATAATGTTGTAATTTATTACGCTGCTCACAACAACTTAACACCTTCTCTTAAATATCTTGTGCCACAACCACGACCACTACCACGCAAGGATATCGATAAGTTGAACCATTTAAATTTCAACGCATAAGAATATTAGAACAAGTGTTTGCTTCTCTACTGATAAGAAATTTCAAATTATCTATACGCTCTGAAGACGATGGACACACTTAGGCAATAAGTTGCTGTGGCTTGATTTGGATTTTATGGTGAAATTTGAGTTTCGACAAAAACAATCTGTGAAACTGATAAAAATGAAATGATACTTTAAGAAGTGCTTATCGCCTTTCTTTAAATACAATAAAAAATTTATTAAAACAAATATTTCTTCTTTTCAAAGAAGTCGAAAATAAAAATGTATTGTTTTATTTTTATGATTTTCGAAAGTTATGTGAAAACATTAAAAATGTTGTTGAAATAAATTATTTTCCGTTTAAGGAATTTAAAAAATATTTTGTTTATTGTGTTCGAAATATTTTGAATTAAAAAGTTTCAGAATTTTAACAAAAATACATATAATAGGTTGACATTTAATTGGTTTTTATTTCACTTTGAAAAGTTACAATTTTCCCACACACAAGTGCCTTGAAAGACACCCTTTCCAAGGAAAATTAAGTGCCAAATCTAAATCGAATTTCACACAAAATTAATTTTATTTTTTTATTTTCACAAACTTGTCAATATATTAGTCGCATAAATATCTGTTACCACAAATAGCGATACAATATTAATAATTATTGTGTTGTAAATAATAATTTTAGCCCATTTCGTATTGAAAACAAATTTGTAATGATTTCAAGTAATCAACCCTTCAGTGCAGGAAACCTTAAATACAGCGGAAGTGGAAATAATATTTTTACCCTTTTCTCTTTGTTTAACAGGGAAACACTGTAACGTTTTATCGATATCGTATTACGTGAGTGAGTATTATAAAATTACACGAAATCAATCACGCTAAATAAATATTACATGTACGTTTAGCAGTTAAGAGGGATAATCAAAGAAGCTCAACAGCGATAATTACTCGGGCAGAAAACTGACGTAATTTATAAGCAATTAAAAGAAGGAATTTTATATTATTGACTTGAAGGTTTCAATCAGAATTATTTTATTCTTTTCATTTTCTGTAAAATTTATTTCTTCTTAACAATTCCGAACGTGAATTCTGACTTCTAAAGTTACAAGAAACACAAAAGAAATCCTAAATAAAATATATTTTTACCGTATTCTCAAACGCTCTAAAATATTACTTGCAGAATATTCAATGTGGCCCTTGAGAACCAAATCAGCAAATTCAGCTCAACACAAGTAGGTAATCATCGAGCTATAGTGCTCGCCGTTGACAGTGATGGCCTGATCAAAGTGGTTCTTACAAAGTATGGACTAATGACGCTGCCTGCTGAAAATTAACACCAAACCGTAACTTTTTCGGTAGATATTGTACGCTCTTCAATCTCTTGTGGATTGATGTCGTTCCAAATTCGACAATTTTGTTTGTTCACATATCCATTCATCCCGAAATAAGCGTAATTTATAAAAAATAGTTTTTCGTCGAAAATTAGGAACAGTTGCCAACAGAAGTGGCTGCCTATGATCCATGCCTATTCGTCAATAGTGATTTGTCAAATCAGACTGAATAAATGACAACTAATTTGACAGATGTTGCTTCAACAATATGCCCCTTACCAACTGTCAAAGTTCGTAAATCCCTGTTGGAGAACGCTACACAATTTTGTTGGATTATTACATCTAACATTGGTCATTACAACCCTTCAGTCAGGACTACGACCTAGCTTCTCACACCACTTATGTTGTGAATTTTAATTATTATACATGAGTGGCTGGACCTACAGTGTAAAGTTGATTTCCAACAATAAATTTTTGAGAAACTTTTCATGGCAATTTTATTTACCCTCTGAGTTTTTGCCAGAAATCTGCTGAGTGGAAGTCGCCGAAGAAATATTTTTTTTTTAAATTTAGTTTTGATGTCTGACCTGGGGTTTGAACTGTGGCCTTGCGTCTAATAAGCCAACACACTATCTATTAGGCTATGGCGACTTCTTTATTACATCTAGCAATTAATTTTAATCGATCATTATTATAATATATATGGGCAATTCACACGACTTTGTATCGTATATGTTGTATTGAATACACTTTTTGTTTGTGAACGCTTAATGTTATGTTGTATTGTGTATTTCGTATTCCAAACGTTTAAAACCGATAAAAAGAAGAATAACATTAATAATATAGCTTGATTTTCAAGCAGCAAAATGAAAAATATTCCGCAAATAATTTTGAAATGTTAATTGTGAACTCAAGTTGCTTAGAAAATATTTTGTATTTTTATTTTTACTGGCATTTACATAAAGTGATTGCACGAAACCAATACAGCTTTTAAAAACATATGAAAAAAATGTGTATAACTGTATCCGATTTTTATATGAAAATTATCAACAACAAGCATACACTGTTGTATGTATTGTTGTATTTCGTCCAACAATACACACCATACAACGATACAAGGGCTTGTGTGAATTGCTCAATAATATTTTTTTTCTCTCAATTTCATATTATTTAAACCATTTTGACTTTTCGGTGACAAAATGTAGAACCCTACTTGGAGTCATTAGGCTTATTATATAAGACTGTCTTTGTATTTCTTATTAAATTTTAAGCTTTTTTTAAATATTTCATTTCATTCAATTAATTTATTTTATAATATGAAATCATTTTTAAAAAATAATTTTGATATTATTTCATTACTTTTCAAATATGTTTTTCTGGCATTATATTGTAACTGAAAATATTCAAATTGGATACACATCATAAATCATTCGCCCTTCTGCTTAAACACAACACAATATTTACGTTACATTCACTTTAAAATCAATGACCGGAAAATAGTTTTCAAAATTAGGCATTACGAAAACCAGAAGCTGACGTGAAAATAAAAATCTTGTACACTACACAGTTACACGTCTCTTTTTTTTAACAAACAAATTCAATACGGTTTTTATGAAAATACACAAATTAGCTGAGTATCCTACAGCTAGGAAAACTGTGAGAAAAATCTGACAAATTTTTACCATTACACCGTATTTTTTTAATCACACTGTCTAAAACAAGAAAAAAAAAAGAAGGAAAACTATGTTAAATGAACAGAAGAACGTTTAACATCTGGTATAAAAATTCTTCTCTTGGCTTTTCTTGGAGCAATACAAGGATGTAAATGACAGTTTTTTTTTTGTTTTTGTTTAATATTTTACTGCATAATAAAAAAATAAAAAAAAAGACTGTCATTGATGTGGGGAAATTGAAAATAATTTTTGTGAAGCTATAAAATTGACATGTTCTTTTTATAGTTATAAATATGTTATGTTATGGAAATCCAACATAATTGGAAAGTTCTACGTTTATATAAAATAATATGGGAACCAAGTAATTAAAAAATATTTTTCGTTTTTTTTTGTAAAAGAAAGGAATTCAAAGGATTTTCTTTGGAAACAGGAAATACTATTTTTTCTACATATGACAAATCAAACTTGTTATAATTGTTAGGGGGACAATTTTTTTGAATTATATTGGAATTAATATTTGTATGGTTTTTATTCTTTACTCAAAGGACTTGAAATAGTAGCTGCCTCATAGGATAACTTATAATGTTCTATGTATTCTATTTTTTTGTCTCCGTAATCTAGTGGGTAGCGTGTTGGCTTATTATACGTAAGGCAATGGTTCAAACCCCAGATCAGAAATCTCGAACAAAACGAAATATAAAAATATTTCTTCAGCGGCTGCTTCTGAGCAGATTTCTGAAAATAAAATTGCCATGAAAAGTTTCTCAAAAATCTGTCGTTCCGTCACTCATGTATAAAATTAATATACACAATATTCTCGGTCATCATCCTGATTGAAGTTATGTATGTATGTATGTATGTATATGCTATTTCAAAATCAGTTTGGGCAGTTAGTTTTTGTATGCACAGATTTTGCAGCCCATTCCTCAGACCCATTCCTGAGTAAATAGGAACACTTATCAAATTCTACTGCCAGGCAGTAGCTTCATCTGACTCACTTTTCCTTGACTCTTATGATATCCATTAGTTAAGAATATATTCATCAAAATATTGAATAAAACCAATAACTTAAAAACTTTTGTCTTCGTAACGCCTATAAAAATTTTGTGGGGCCATACTATATCATGGAGATAAGGCTATTCCCCCATTTATACTGACAGCATTTAAGGTTCTTCTTTCTTTTAACATGAGTCTGGAAGCGCTATGCTGACAGAATTTTTATTTCTTACTTATTTTTGTGGCGTAACTTGCCAATCAAATTGCTTAATAATCGATTGAATGAAAAGTCAATTTGGTGACAATTTTCTATGCAAAAGTCTTGACCTTCACATGCTCACCTTTGGATTACTTTTAATGATGTTATGGTAAGTCATTGAAGAATTGGAAGCTTATATTTAAGTCCCCATTGATGTCTTTTGGCCAGATTTATTGGAAAAAGTAAGAAAAAAATAAGACCTTGGAGGACATTCGCCGGAAAGCAAATTTAAAAAATAAATGTCATGCCATGATGATAATAAAAACTATTTCATTCCAATAATCACCATCTAATATCGTATCGATATATAAAGTTCAAATATACCTTTTTCTTATCTCTTGACTTGTATGTCTTCCGTTACTGCGTACTAACTACGAAGTTATAAATATATTGAATCGTATCCTTTATGGCATTTTAATTGATATGTTAAGAAAAAAGTTTATATTTCTTTTGCACTACCACACCAATATTGTTCTTTTCATTCATTAAAACTATAACAATACAGGTATTATTTGATAATGTCCATAAAATTATTTTCGGAAGTTCAGATGTTAGAAAAACTCAATACAAAAGCAATTTATTTAAAACAAAAACAAAAACAACACAAAGATTGACCACAAAAACAGGACATTTAAAACGAACAATATGTTGTGCCGAACACATCTAAATGTGCCTTTAGAATTATTTACTACAATAAGGCTAAAATCAAACTATAAATATGGACAATAAGTTTGCTATTTTGTTTTTGTTTTGTTTTAAATGGCCTTAATGTGGCCAACAAAAAGTGTCCTGGGCAGACAACATTCAACATGATTACTTTTGTTCTTGTATTTATAACCAAGAAGTTCTGACTTTTTATGTAACAAATGTCCTTTCAACAGTCCACAAATCACACCAAAAATGAAAACGAAAATGAGAACGTAATCTATTGAAAGGTAGTAAAGCGCATTAAACTATTAGTAGGCGTATAAGTAAGTGAAATAACTCCAGCTGTTTTACACCAACAACTTGTAATAACCATTGATGACACCTTCTTCCTCTACTTTGTCGTATGCCAGTCTCAATGATTTTGTTGTGTTATTGTCTTAAGGATTCTCAGTGCCCTGAATTTGTGCCGACAAAGCATCTTACGTAGTAGGAGTAGTAGTAGTAGTAGTAGAAGAGTAATAATTACTAGTCATTCAGTTATTTATTCCTTCAATTCCATTGTCATTTAAGTAAGGATTTTGTATTTTTGTGGGTAAAACTAAAATGTTTGTGTTTTTCTTTATCCTGTGCCCATAACACCTTCATTACAATCGTATACTTAAAGAGAGAGTGAGAAAGAGTGAGAATAACAAAAATCATTGCCATACCTTTATAACATGTGCCATTTGTTAATGTCCGTGTTTGGCTGTCTTTAAGCAGACTCTGGTTTCACTTTCTTTGTGCACTATTTTTAAGGCCTTTTTATTAACCATACCTCGCCCCCGTAACCATTTATTGTTCCTCTGGTTTTGTTTGTTTATTCTCAGTATGTAAGTCACACATTGACCAGATGTTTGGCTTATAACTGACTTCTGTTTTTTGTAATGGGATAATTGGTTTTTGTGGTTGTTGTGATTTTCTTATGACTCGTACGTAATATTTAATTTAAGAAAAAATGAAAAAAAAAATACCATTCAAGACACTCGCTTACCATGCCTTTGCTTTAATTAATAAGAATTATAATGAAGAAAAGTAGGTAGTTTATTGGCTTATTAGACATGAGGCCGTGGTTCAAACTCCAATCCAGACATCGTTCAGAGTTGACTTTAAACTGTTCGTCCCGCCACTTATGGATTAAATTAACACAGAAAAGGTGGATGGTGTGAGAAGCTAGGTGGGACAATGGATGAAACCTGATTTCAAATCAGAATTAAAACGATCGTCACGTCGGTGAATTCACTCCAGAACAAGATAATGGTAACAGTATCTTGACTATCTTGAAAAGGAAATATAAGCTACCAACAGCAACTATTTAAGCAATCGTTCTATGGTCATAAACTTATGCTTATAAACTTTTTAATTCAATTTGACTATGATTAGCTTGATTCGCTCAATAGGTTCTTGAAACGAATCGTGTATAAATGATTATTTCGTAGAAATACAATGTCGAATAGGCAAAATGAAAAAAAGGTCTCATGTTAGGATTCCATCAAAGAGCTTGATATTCGAGATTGTAGAAATGGTACATGGAAATCTGTTTTAAATTATGCTTAAGATTCCATTGTATTGTATACATATTGGCAAAATGTTATAAATATTGATGAAAACATTTTAGCAATAAAGAAGAAGATGATATCATGTTATTCGCACATAATAATCCAGTCAAGACACATTAAGCAAACCGATTAGTTGGATTCCGAATTGATAGATTTTTTAACTACCTCCTTTATTTAATGCAACGCAACTATATTAATTTGCAGTTAAGATTCTTGAGGAAATAAATTTTAAAGTCAGTAGATACGAATAGATTTTGTCCTTTCACACATACTTTTAATCATAATTTTCCAATATTAAATCCCCCCTCCTCTTAAAAATCCCTTTACCGAAGCGGATGTTATTGATTTTCAATTCGAAGCATTTGCATTTGTCATTCGATTACAATATTTTTCATACCATACCAGCTCGAAAATAATCCACTTTGTAAATTTTATATTCCCCCAATTGCCGTGTGTGTTTGCATGTTTGCAACATTAAGGAATCATTAAAATATTGTGTCTGTAATGGTATAAGTAGCATTTTTATGCAAAACAATCATTATGCACTCAACAGTTTGTTATTAATAATGAATACACAATTTCAACCCTTTTTTTTATTATTATTCATGCCACTTAATTTAATTTTTATATATGTACTCACCACGTAAAGACAACAACAAAAAAAAAGTGAATTTAATGAAACGTTTTTTATAGGGAAATTAAAACAATTGCATGTTGAAATCATGTGTGTGTGTGTGTGTGTGTGGAAAGACTGTGTTTTATTACTATTCTACTAAGGATTGAATGTAACCAGTTTGAAATTAGGGTTGCAATATGAAAAATAATATCGTTTGAGTACCAATTATTATTATTAAAGTTTCTTACCGATTAAAATATAAATTCTTCATCATAATATGTACTGTGTTTAATAATATTAAAATTATTTAAATTAAGCTACAGCTCGAGACTTTAACTTAAAAACTTACTTACTTTACAGAATTACAACCTAGCTTCTTACACCATGCAAGCTGTGTGTATTAATTTCATACACTTGGGTGCCCTGGTAGTCTAGTGGGTAGTGTGCTAGACTATTAGTGTGAGGGTCGTGGGTTCGATTCCCACCGGAGACTCTGGTCTGTGACACTACACCGAGCATATGGTCAAGTTACTCCGCTCGTATATAATTAGAATATAATTTGTAATTGTATTGTAATTTAATAAATAAATAATAAATAAATAATAATTTCATACATGTGTGTCGAAACCTCCCGTTTAACAGCGACTCCGAACGAGAGATTTTTGGGAAGGTTTTTAAGGTAATTTTACCAGGATTCTGCTGAGAGGAAGAAATAAATATTTTTTTTTCATATTTCGTTTGGTTCGTGATGTCTGAGCAAGGGGTTGAACCCAGACCCTGATCGTCTAATAAGCCAATACACTGCCTACTAGTCTAGGGCAGTTTAACAACTGGACTGAGATAATTCAGTATAGTAGGTTTTCACGAACGAGCTGCTACCTTTTAAAAGTGCTAGTGTCGGATCTGATAGGATTTGCAAACACTACTGATTGTAATGTCATGTACTTAAAACTAAATTAGGGATAAGTGTTTAAGGCAGAATTTTTCGAAATTCGAGTTAAACTTGCCATGATGTGGAGGAAACAGAATTGCACCGATACCTTTTATGCGAGTACTCTGCACTTCAGGACAGACATAATCGATTTTTATGTAACAGAACGTTCGAAGGTCTGGGTTTGGTGAAGGACGTGCCACTAAGGGAACAAAGCCACCACCAACGGATCACGACAAGGGGGTTTACCTCAGACAGACTGACTACACAAGGGGCCATATAGCCAACCATATGCCATTCACAGGCAAGTTACCCGCTAATCTAACCTTGAAATAAACATGCTTGTACCCTTGAACTTTAAACGAATTTAAAATTATTTTGATGGAAAAGACTCCACAAGGTCTATTGGCAGCTACTTAAGCATCTACGTTTTAGTTCGAATCCAGCAGATAGTGATTACTACTTCGCTTATGGCGAACAATTTTTTAGGAGAAACCTTCATTCTAATAGCTCAGTATAATTCAATTTTGACTATGTTTACAGACGTATTTTATTTAGGTTCCGCATATTTTCAGATTTTAATACTGCATGACCACTATATGACGGGTTTTCTGATAATGTTTCTCTCTCTGAGAAAATGGAAAATTTTAATTTTGCAAAAAAATATGAACTAATCATGAAGAAAATTTTTTTGAATTCCGTTCTATTCGAACTTGGAAGGTGTTTGTAGCAGTGTTGAAATCTTGAAGTGGTACTGAACGATAATTGAAAGAGTACTTTCTTGCATCAAATGTTGCTTTGGTAAGAAATATTTATTTATACTTAATACACGTATGGAATGGTATAGAGGAACTAACCTAACAGAACGTAAAACCACCGTTTTGTCAAATGTTGACGGATCATAGCGGAATGTACGTTTATTTTAGCATATGAAAAGCAAATTAAATACTTACGAAAATTACATTACGGCTCGGCAAGCGTTCTCATTGCTTTTCTTATTCTAAAAACGAACATGCGTTGTGTGGCCGTTGGGCTAATCGGGACTAAAGACTAATTCTGCCTTTAGCATTACATTCAACATGTTGCTAACCCATTAATAGTTGAAAAATATTAATAATAAAAAACTACTAAACGTCTAGCGAGAGTACCGTGGTACTTTTGAAATGAAAAAGTACTAAAGTATCGAATTTTTCAACACTGGTTTGTAGTCAAATACTGAAACCACAACATTATTCTGGCCATATTAATGCTTTTCTTTTTACTATCCGTTAAAAAAAATTAACGCAATGAAATAAAAATGCATTTTGCTTTCCGTTCTGAAGTACTTTTTACAAATTTACGAAGTTATTATGATTATAAAGAAATTCATGTCAGTAGCAAATATATGTGTGAAATAGTGCTTTATATGCTGTATTTATAACTTTTCCCATGAAGATATACATTCAAAAAGATTCAAAAAATTTAAACACTCTTAAGCAGAAACAATTATTTAATTTTCTCATGACTCTAATCTTCCTTTAGACTAATTGATTAACATATAGTACTTATATGCATATGTATGTACGTAATATTTCGTTTCACATAAAATATCACTCATATATTATGAAGTATTTCACCTCTGGTTACCAGTTAAGTTCTTTTTAAATATGACCCTAATCTAGCGCTTCTGTATTTTTTCCGTGTCTGTTGTTGGTTTTTTATTATACCACTGACAATGCAAATAAAATAAATGTTTAAAATAAAATTTAAATTTAAATTCTTTTTGTTTAAACGATTCGTAAGTATGTAAGACGATCGTAACGCATTTATTTATTTACATTTTTACCGTATTACGCATTTTGCCTTACATTTCGAATTTTAACGAAAATTCATTCATTCAAAAAATAGTTCTTCAGTTAGTTTTTGAGAGATTTTTTAAAAACAATTTTTTGTTTTCATTCTCAACTTTCCAGATTATTTTGTTATCTATAGTTTTATGTTAATATTTATTTTAAGTACAGAAACTATAAAAAATTATCTGAAATACTCTGCTGCCGTAGACAAATAAATCAGATATCTTTATCAAGATTTACACACGAAACAGCATCCAGACTCCGATAAGAATAAATACTTTTAAATATTCGGAGGTCATTGAGATCGTGGAGAAATTTAGTAACAAAAGACACAATTTTTTTTTTTTTAATTTACTTTCATCTTTACTTGTGTAAATAGAATTTTTCGGTTTTATCCCAACGTACCGGGGTTTTTTAATTACAAGCAGAAGTTTTAATCAGTGTTAGCTTTACATATGTTGCATTAGACGAGATGCCTTTGCTGTGGAAAACGTTGTTTTTCATATAAGCACCACAATATTTTTGACGATTTTTACAATTTACAGTGAGATTAAAAAGAAACTCGACACTGAGGATAAAATTCTAACAATCACCAAAGTCAACTTTTACCACTCAAAGAGAGTGCCAGAAAAATTTGACATAAATATGTCGAAATTTTTTGTAATTTTTTTTGTTTCAATTTTAAAAACTGGCAATGTAACATTTTTAAAATATAAATAACGGTAATTTATTACTATATATTTTTTTTTAATGTACAGTTTCTTTTGACGTTCACTGTATAGCAGTGACCGTGAAGTTCATGTATTTTTTTATTTGAGTGAATTATTAGATATTGCATCACTGAAAAACAACAACAACAACAATCTGTAAATGAAACAAAAACACGACAAAACGCATTATAAACAGGATACCTAATATAATTTCAGGGTGCCCTGGTAGTCTAGTAGGTAGTGTGGTAGACTATTAGTGTGAGGGTTGTGGATTCGATTCCCACCAGAGACTGTGGTCTGTGACACTACACCGAGCATATGGTCAAGTTACTCCGCTCGTATATAATTAGAATATAATTTGTAATTGTATTGTAATTAATAAATAAATAAATAATATAATTTCAAGCACTGGATTGATACGAAAAACTTAAGACGATAACTTAGAAGAACTCGAGATGATAGAAGACCTGTGGCAGATACTGTAGAGGGCTTTGATGACTGCGATAAACTGAATAGTTGGGAACTTTATGCTGACCTGCATATATTAACCTAAGTTACGATTTATGCTGTGCAAATTTATATGTCTCAAGTTTAATTTCATAAAATATCGGACCTTTTCTTAAGCGCTTCCTATTTTAAGTCTAAAGAAAACAGAACTAAAACTTTTTAGTCGTTCAAAGTATCTGTTGATGCCATTATGTATATAAAATCGTTCAGGGGTCAATCGCACGATCTCAGTGGCCAGTTAATATGACCTCGCTCACAGAATATCCAATGAGCAATGAGCTGTGTGGTGACCAGATCATCCAATTTCGGCCAAAAGAAGTTGGTAATCATCGATCTAAAATGCTATCCATTGATAGTAATGGACTAGCCAACGTAGTGCTCAAAGAAATATGGACTGATATTATCGCCAGTTCAAAATCAATATCAAACCGTGACTTTTTCAGACGCTTTTGGATCCCATTTGATTTGGAATAGTCGCAAATTCGACAATTTTGTTTATTCATGCACCAAAAATGGGGGTCATCGCTAGAATTATTTTCCAATGAAAATAAGAGTCAGACTGAATACACACTTTGTTTGACTGAACTGACTACTAATTCGACAGATGAAGCTTCATGAAAATGAAGATGGCCGTCATCAACTGTCAGAGTTTAGAAATCCCAGTAGGATGACCCTATAGAATCTAAGACGAATAGTATCATATTGTTTTGATTAAAAAAAAAAGGTTAAAAATAATACTGAAATCGTAGTAGTCTCGTAGGTAGTATGTTAGCTTATTAGAGGCGAGGGCGCGGTTCAAAACCCCATCTCAGATATCTAGAACAAAACGACATACATATGAAAAAATATTTCTTTGGGCTACTTAGTCTCAGCTCCCACTCATGTTGTGTGCCTTAATTTTATACTTGAGTGACGGGACCTACAGTTTAACAATGACTCCGAACTACAGATTTTTGATAAATTTTTCATGGCAGGTTTATTTACTCTCAGAGAAATACTTTTTGTATTTTGTTTTGCTGTCTGGCCTGGGGCTCGACGTCTAATAAGCAAATATACTATCTACTAGACTACGGCGACTACACTCCTTAACACACACAACAAAATTAAGACACACAATATGGTTGGTGTAGGAAAGTGGGTCATGACACGAACTAAAGGATTATAATGACCAATTAAGTAAGTAATTTAATGAATAGGTAAACAATTAATTTTTATTCATTATGCGTGAACGTATATACAAATTCAATTTTAGTTAAATGCCTAGAAAGCATTTTTCATTAGCCTAAACTAAATAGTAATATAAAATATTATTTTCTGAACATAGGTAGGTGTCAATAAAGAAATAGAGAATCCTCCCACTTCTAAAATCTAACATGGACTTTAAACTTTACATTTTGTAGAGTAACGCACGCAAGCTCACGTTTCATTTTAATTTTACCATAAACATCTAAAAACATTAAAAAAGAGTCATAAAATTACTTGGGTGGCAGTTTGCGAAAAAAAAGAAAGTGTTGTATTTATTTTTGTCTAACGTCAAAATAGTCATTAAAAATCGCCTTAAATCAAACAGCTTACACTCTACTAACAAATTGTAAATTTTCCTTTTGACCATGAAATTGTTCTAATGTGACCGCTAAAGGTTGAACCAGGAAGTTCTTTTTTGTTTTTTTTTGTTTTTTCTACTAATATTTCTAATTTATAGCATTTTTAGTTTAGTTTAGACGTTAAAGACAAATATGGAGAGATAAAGTAGATCAACTGCATGCAAGAGGGTCATAAATTTAATATTTTCAAAGACTCTTACACTGTAAACTTAAAGCAAAAAACTTAAGACTTTAAACAAAGCTCACATCAATATCTTACTTTTATGAGGCAACTATCTAACATTGTACATACATATGTACATATGTATGTATGGTATTTGAAGGTATAAGCATAAGTTTACTTATGTATACTCAACTAACTAATAATGCGTTTCAAGTCTACTCATTTACTTTTACAGGCACTGGGTTAAACAAAAAGGTTAAAATTCATTTCATTCAAAAGTAACGACACAATATTAAATAAAATACATTTTTTTACAACAAAAAATTGTTAAATTTTCTTTTTAAAAAATTTTATTCTAAATTTTGTCTTCAAATAACTTTTCTCTTAAAAAAAACTTGTTTTTTTTGATGAGTTTTCTACTTCAATTTTTGTTTAAGGTCATTGCATTAGAACATTATCTACCATGACATGGCATATATAGTTTTGGGGTAGTTTTTTTTTTTGTATGCTTACGGTCAAAGGTCAGATTTAACCAGAAATTTCTCAGGCTTTTGCTAGGACGTATTTGATTAAAAGTACGTTTTTGGTAGAAAAACTTTATGTAACTATTTTTAAGGTTATAGATAAACCGGATTTATTGACCTTATGAACTTAACGGTTCTTTTGCTAAGAAAATGTTTATAGGAATTCGTACAGAAATTTTAATGAGACTTGTTTTTTAAGAATTTATTTGAAGATGTTTAAGGATTTTATTCATGATTTATTTAGCGAACATGGGACATTTGGTAGCATAGTTTGCTATTCAAAAACTTAAATTTAAATAAAACTACTTTAAATTACGACAACAACTAAATCAACATCAAAGCAGCGTTTATTCGCTACTCATAAGCACTCATAAAATTTTGAATATACATGAGTCAACAATATTGAAATTTAACTATGTACTCTGATTCATTCGTACTCACTACAACATTGGTTTATAAGTACAGGTTCCAATGAGTATGCGTACAACATTGATATCAAACTCATACCATTCGAAATATGTTTGATTTATAAGCCTACTCATTCATTCCTTTTATTTTTTTAAAATGTACCAAATCCCGAAATTCAAGCAATATATTGAAATGAACTACATATATTCTATTCCCAATTGTTTAATTGTAGTGTTTGTCCCTTAAGTAAAATCAAATCATGAAATACGCTCCTCTGTACATTAAAAAATTTTAAAATTCTCTTACGTGTCCTTAAGCTGTCTTTCAGTATGTGTTGTAGTTTTCACTTTTAGTGCAGGTGGTTTTTATTAAATATACCCCGTACTTATTTGTTCCGCTGAGATGCAGTGTATAAAATGACATGCAACACTCAATAATAATGCCACAACATCCCCTTTTCATATGCTCGACTAGTGAAATTAGTTGCTCATAGCGTGGCCGCTAAGGAAGCAAGAAAGCAAGGAAAACATGTTTATAATTTTGTATGATTGTTTCCGGATCAAAAGATCACTTCCTGACAGGATATAAACAGGAGTAAATAAAATCAAATTGTACAAATGTTAAGATTTCTATGGGAAAATGTTGTTGATGATGATAAAAAAAAAAATTATTTTTAAACTTTTCATATCAAAAAATAATTACAATGACAACAAACAAACTGGACAAATGTTTTTAACGGTCAAATACAATGTTTTTTAATATTTTTTTTTATAAAAAAATCCTGTTATTTTCTTTTTTCTTGAAACATTTTCTTAAAAAATTGTTTTAAATGTCAAACAAACATTAGGAAAATAATTTAGAAAATCTTTGAACCCATTTTTAAACTTCAAGAAAACAGAAGAGCTTGACATTTAAGATCAACCCTTTTTTTCATTCAAATCTTTGGTTACTGATGCTGCTGTTGCCTTATGACATGCTTTTAAGATGCTGGCTGGCTGATGTTAAGATCACCGCTTTATAACCCTTTTTTGTTTGTGATGTGTTTATGAGTTGTTTCAAACAATTAATTTAAAATTCATTTTCTTTATGTAGATCAGAGTACAAGTATTTTATCGTTTGAAATTATATTTTTTGCTTGCCAAACGATCACATTAAAAATGTTGAGTTCATGTTCGGTGACATTTCTTTTGAACTTAAATGCCAATTTATTAGACTCTTTTGTATTTCCATTTAAAAGTCTCTTATTTTAGTTTTTCTAAATTTTTCCAACATTATTACTTGTCTTTTGACAACAAACTGCTTCAACAGTGCTGGGGTTATGAAAGATCTACCCATTTGTTGTATTATTTGCAAATGTAACGGCTTTAAAAACAACAATAAACTTGTTAGAAAGTTTTCTAAAGAAAAGTACAGTTTTTTTTTTGATACCTTGGACCAACAAAGTGGAAGAAGATACAAAGTTTCTAAATTTGCTACCCTAGCACGCTCACTCCATCCAATAGCGTTATCATATTGGACAACAAACTAAACTGGGACATGAATACACAATCCAGAACCAATAGATCTTAGTTACTAAAAATGTATACGTAAAAATGTGTATTTGTAAATAAACCGATACTATTCTACAAGGCCGCATTTTGGAGGTTGAATTTAGAGAAAAGGTATCATCAAATCCAGTTTAAGCGGATAATATTTCAATCAGGATATGGAATCGTTATGCCAAAGCCATTTGTATAGTTAATTGGAATATGTCTGTCGACTACACGATACCTGAATCTGCTTTCGAAGGAAGACAGATATCGATTGGATCCTTTTATGATAATGGTTTACAACTCCCAAATAACGTCCGCAAAGTAATCACTGATGGATCCAGACCGCACAACAAATTCGGATATAGAATCTCTAAATTGTCTCTCGTACTACCCGCTTACTGTAATACTCTTCAGACTGAAATAGTGGCTATAAGGATTGTCGTTGTGTAGATCCGGTGACTGAGTATATCGTACGTGATATTTACCATCGATAAAACTGCTATTAGAGAATGTATACACAACATCTACGATTGTTCAAAAATGTTGGCAACTGTTCTTAAGTTAGCTTCTTGCCATACCTAAGCTTCTCAAATGTAACAGTTAATTACAATTAATTACATTAATTGTTCAATAATTTCTCTTTCCCACCTCTGACTACCACACAATAAGCAGCATCGCCTATTGCAACTTTGTTGTAAGACAATATTTGATTCCATTTGCTTTGTTTGCTGTTTTATTGAAGATTCTGATTCTGCGCTTGGTTGGTAATGATCCTTGCTTTCATTTAATTTGTCTTGGATCCTCTTCTATTGCAAGCCAGAATTGTATGTCAATGTTCAATTAGCATTTGCTTAATTAAAATTAAATTCATTATCGAGTATTATTGGGTGGTCTTAATTCAATTCGATTTCCTATCATCAATTTGCCAGCTTTTGTTGTTCGCTGCAGACAATCTTGCTTTGTTCTTTATTGTTTTTTTTCGTTGTTGTTTTATTTTTCCACAATATGTATTTCTTTTTAGAAGTTTACCGATATTAGCGTGTTAATTACGATTTAAATGGTTTATTAGTTGAGGCCCCTGTTTAGCAAGACGGTCAGTCATTGTGCCAATTTATGTTGAACTCTTATGAATGCTGATGAGATAAAAGAATTTTTTGCTTTTCTCTCTGTTTATTGTTGAATGAATTTCGACTTCCTATGGTGCTTTTGATTTGCAAGATAAAAGAAGACGATAAATTCATTCATGTTTTTTTTTTCTTTATATGATAGATTATGAATACAATATTGGGTTTCTTTTGATATTATTACTCTCTTCTCTTCAATTTAATAAATTTTAAGCCAATTGATGTTTGATTGATTTTTTTTGTTCTTCTTCTTAAACTCGATTAGTTAATTAATTTTTAGTCCGGAAATAAATAGAAAATTAATTTACTCAACGGCTGGTTAATGTTTTTTCCTGCTGAAATTACATGAAATATATATTGATGTTAGGTTATCGCTAAGGTTATGAGTAAATGGGGTATTCTAAGCGGGGTAATAATGATAATTTGTAAAATACAGATAAGTGGCAGGTAGTCAGTGATGTTAAGAAAATGTACGAGCTACAAACTAAAACTACAGTACGACCATTCTACAGTAGCATTGAAATCAAATTATCCTTGTTCCTTACTTTTACTTTCCCTTCAAGGAGTAAGAGGCTTAACTAATAGAGATTTTACGCTGATATGTAATGTTTAGCTCAATCAATTATATTTTTTAAATCTAATTTAAGACGATATCGTATCGTCTCCAGAAAATACCGAAACTCTATTTTCTGAACGGATTATCAACAACAGCTGAGAAATTAAGTTCCAAAAACAAGCAGTCTGCATCAATAGCGTATCGGCAAAATGATGATTTTACGCATACTTTTTTACATACATCAACACAGATATTTCTCATGTAGTTTTTATTTAAAAAGATCTAAAAAAATGGATTATGCCTCAACCACTTGTTATTTGTTTAACATTGCAATACGTCTTGGCAACATTTAAGAAAACATATAAACAACTCTTTGAGATTGAACTCCATTTCAAGCACACTTATGTTAGATGGTGCTGGAGGTAAAATCTTAGGTCCAGTGCACGATGATTTACGCATCTGATCCAACAGTGAGCTGTATGACATAGACGTTTTGCAGCGTATTAATATCCAGCGACTGCGCTGTCTCGGTCGTACGAATGGTGGTGGATGCTCCGGCGAGACGGGTATTTGATGCGGGGATCGGCGGAAGTCGGCGAAGAAGACGACCGTTGTTGATTATCCGTTGGTGTGACCAACTGGTGTAGGTGCGCTAGAAACCAAAAAAAAAAAATAGTTTTCTACAAAAATACCAATATTTTTAAAGGAAACACCGGAGCCCATTGCCCTCTATTGGTGTTTCCTTGCTTCTTTTGCCTAGTTGTGAGAAACTCTCCATTGTAATTTTATTTGCTCTTACAGTTATCGTCAGCATATTGCTGAGAGAAAGTTGCCGAAAGAAATATTTTTGTTCGAGATATCCGAATTAAGCTTTGAATCATGGGCTCATGTAGAATAAACCAACACATTAACTGCTGGACTATGGCGATTTACAGTTTGGTAGTTATTACATCTTTAATAAAGCAAACGTAAGATTTTCGTTGCAATTAGGCACTGAATGCCACATTACGTCGGACTACTGAAAAGCGAAAAGACGAAATTAAAAATCACAAATACTTTGAGTTTCTGATAGGAATTAAACCCACGCCTAATTTTGCACACTACCAAGTAGACCATTAAGCCATCCAAACTCAACCTGAAGGATAATTTTCAAGTAAAAAAATAAGAACAGGTTGACATATTTAATTTTTTTTTTTGATTTATTTAGAGCAGATTTATTTAAATTCTTAACTAATTTGCCTTCCGTCAACAAAAACCACAAGCATACACATGTCAAAAACCAAAATTGGACCTGTTGTCTGGCAAAGCATGAACACGCTTATTTACGGTGAAAAGGACAAAACAAATTGAAAGCCGAGTAAACTAACTCAAGTGCAGAAAACACTTGTGTGTAATGCAACACTTGAGCACACAAAAATGTTGCGGCTGCGCAATAAAAACAATAAAAGAAACAAAAAAAAAACCCACAGAAAATACGAAACTGACTTTGTTGACCTTCCGACAATTGTTTTTGTGCATTGCTACAGTGAACAACAATGGCAAGAGAAATAATAATGTTGGTGGTAGTTAAGGGTCCTTTTTAAAAACAATAGTGGGCATACAGCACTTGTTAATTTTTGTTGTTGTTATTGTTGTTGAAATAATATTACAAAGCAATTGAGTGGATATGAATGTAATTTACTTTGTGTATACAGGAAGAATTGTAACGTATTGAATAACGTATTTTTGTTGTGATTGTTTGGTTTTTTCTCTTCGTCTGGAATCACTACATTTTAGTTTCCCAGGAAAACCACAAAAGGCAAGGTGTTGTAATAGTAAGGATATAGCAAAACATTTTATATCAAACTACAGGATATAAAGTATTTTTAATAAAAGGGAACAATTCAAATTTGAAGTATGATCGTTTAAAATTTGAAAACAAAAACAATAAAATTAATTTCTTTTTTTTGTTCTTATAAAAAAAATTTACTAAGAATATTCCAAGCACTTGGTAAACAGAAATCTGATCTATTTTGGATTGCTTTTCTTAGAGAAAAACTAATTAAGCATAAATCGTGTTGAAGTTTTCTTTTTCTAAGGTTTCCCCCAATTTCAAAATAAAGAATACAATATAAAAATAGTTTCTGGTATGAAAATACACTGTGTATTAAGAATTGTTCACGTATTTTACACAAGCATACGAGTACATACGGATGTGCTACAAATTTGTAAGTGTGGGAAAATAATCTCAATCTCTAAATCCCCACAAATTGTAAAAGAAAAAGTATGTGTTTCAAATTCAAATTAGTCGTACATCATGTTTAGTTTTATTATGAATAATGTTATGTATGTATTATTTGTCCCAAAAGAGAGAGTATAGAAAACCAACCGAAATCAAAACGCTATGCTATGCCACACAAATTGGAGCTGCAACATATTACGTTTGTAAACCAAGAAAAATTCTCGCGGTAATCAAATTACTTTGTACTCTACAGCAACGATTACATTTGTTAATTGTATGGCACCTAGTTTTCCTTAAGGCACGTATGTGCGCAGGCGTAATTGTGTTTTGAGGACATTACACTCTACATTCATTCATCCTTGTGCAACGCTTGTGTTCATCTAATAGATTTATTTTTATATCCTTGGGAAAATGTTTTTCTTTGTTGGCGTCTTTTTTTTTTTTTTGTAGTGTTTTTACTTTGTGTTTTACAGTTACGATGCGGTTTAGTTGAAAACAAAAATTTTGTTCTGGTTTTGGTAAATTTGAAAGATTTAAAGAGCTTGACATCCATTATTATAAGTCTTTATGGTTATAAATACAATGAGTTTTTAAAACAAGCAGGTTGTCCAAAAAAAAGTATTTCCTTATCGAAACAGATGTAATTAATATAATTACTATCGGGTATTCCAATATTTACTTCCGAACTTTGATAACGGCCGTATTGTTGAAGCTACGTCTGCCAAATTAGTTGTCATTGGCTATAATCACACGAGAACAATTGTGCTGGCGTAAAATTATAGTTTATAGGCAAAAAAAGTAAAGCGAATGGGTTTTTGGTGGCGTAAAGTTTCTACCAATACAACCCCGCATTACCAGCACAAAACTAATACAAGCACATTTTTAAAAATCAGCCAAACGTCAAATGAATGCAAAAACATTTATACATACAAAGCTGTGTATAAGTATACATTTCATGCTAAACTAAAATTCATCCCGTGTGATTTGAAAAGAACAAATATTGTGCGACGAAAAATTGTTTTCGTGTGATTAGAGCCATTTATTCATGTCATGTCATCATGTTTGCATATATCATTTAACAACACGTGTATTGATAAAATAGTTAAAATGGATGCTTTGCTTGGGCAACATACTGCGCGCTTCTCCCAATTCGTCCTATCGAAAGGATATTCGATAAATTCGAGACCCTTGTTCGTCAGTATGTGAACATTGCCAACCAACCGTAAGAGTGTGTAGGCGATTTTGACGCACTCACACAACATTTAGAATCGTCACTAATCTAGAAGCTGAAGGTAAATGTCCATTAACAATAATTTTCATAGAAAAATTATTTCAAAACGGATTTGTGTCTGACGGCATCATCGGTCCAAACTTCTTTTGTCCAGGCCAAAAGATGATTCCCAACTTCTTTTGGCCTCAATTGGACTTGATATACTGCACGAGCGATTTGTCGCCACATTGTGCGATTTGACCCCGTTAGACTTTTTCTTGAGGTGTTTTTAATTCACAGATGTACGCAAAGAAGGCTTAAATCACTGCGGTCTTTAAAGATAACATAACACAGCCTGATTTATGCGCCAGAGTCATGGATATTTAGAAGTTTCCGATGTGCTCTACTTAGGAATGCCGTAACGGACGATGCTATATTCCACTCACAAAATGTACCAGACAGTAGATGTTTCCAATGATTATGCCGTTGGTGTTCAGATTTCTTTTGGATTACATACAGGATCAGGATTACGGCTTAGCTTCTCACACCACTCATGTTGTTTGCCTTAATTTTATACTTGAGTGGTGGGACCTACAGTTTAACGTCGACTGCGAACGACAGATTTTGAGAAACATATTTCGTAGCAGGTTTATTTACTCTCAGAGTTTTTGCCAGAAATCTGCTGAGAGGAAGTCGCAGAAGAAATATTTTTTTTCATATTTTCTTTTTGATGTCTGACCTCGGGTTTGAACTCGGACCTTACGTCTAATAAGCCGACACACTACCTACTAGACTACGGCGACTCTTTTGGATTACATGTGGATTGGTATCATATCAAATTCGATATTTTTGTTTGTTCACGTATTCATTCATTCAATATCGCGTCTCATCGTTTAAACTGATTTTTTGATGAAAATTAAGACCACTTGACAAGTGCTACGGCGAATATATGTCCTTGTCTACGGCAGTTTACAATTAGTTCTTGGTGCAGTTGCAAACCGCGTTGCATAATTTGCGACTAGAATGCGCAAAATCTATTGCCTTGGATTCTTCGACTCACTGTCACGGATAGCAGAGACAAACAATTTTATATTTTGCACGTGTAGTTGAATGCAATATCCGTCCAGGGTGGTTAGGAAACAGACTGTATAATTGATAACTATTTTGACAGACATAGCCTCAACCACATTACACTTATCAACAGTCAAAGTTCGGAAGTCCCTGAAATAGATTTTGTATTTTAACGAACATATAAAAATATTCTCATTTAATATGTTTCCATGAAACAAAAATATATTAAGCAATCCCTTATGATTTTACTCTTTGCTAGAAATGTCAAAAATATTTACAGATTTTTAAATATAAAATAAAAGTGTTCTATTTCTATTTATAATTTCAAACTAAAAACTAAACGCACAATCAATTGTTGTCTGTATTTACATTCCAATTAATTCCTTAAAGGAAATCGTATTAATTTTTCAAAACCTCAAAACTTTGAAAATCTCCACACAGATATTTCCCCTTCATAGAGTTTGTTTTTGTCAACCACTACACAGATGTTTGAAACTCTTTTTATATCTTTTAATCACTGTTGACACAACATAAATATTCCCGACAACTCTTTTATGTCACAATTTTGATTTCCAATTGATAGTTTTGTAAGAAAGAAGGCATTCCCCCTTATTCTCTATTCTAAAGATTTCCTTCTTGGTTTGGTAAGAATGCTTTGTTAGCGTGAATCTTTTTAATACGACGCTGAACTAAAAATATTTGTATTTTTTTTTGTTCGATGTTTGCATGAGATGTTGAGAAAGAGAGGTTGAAAGAAATATGATCTTTTGATCGGTATCATAACACTAAAATTAGCACTCTCAATGCATAACCAGTGATTGTTGTTGTTATTGTTTCCATTCATATTTATTTCATGCTTACAAATGACATCAAAAACGTTTTAAATTACGTGCTTAATTTGTCCAAATCCATAAGCAGCATAGCACTACTGTGTGACAATGAAACAAAGGGTGAAAGTAGAAGTAGAGGAGAACTTTATTGGTTTCAAAAAGTTGTAAATATTTTGAAATTGATCGTGTTCGTTTCGGATATTGATAGCATTCGAATGGAAGTTTTGTTAAATGTGAGAATGATTTTACGGAACTAAAGCCTTTAAGAGAGAAATTGGATATTAAAACGATACTAAACAACGAACTACTGGGAAAATGTTTAATATTCTCACAGCCGACTGCTCTATTACCAAGCATTCCCATGCAGGGAATTAAGTCATAACATTGGCACTGATGATGCCATCATCTATTGCTATAGGTGCTGTAAATATTGTAAATTTTTTTACCTTTTAAAAACTTGTAAAATATGAGCAAATAAACTAAAAATAAACTTGTGTTTAGTTTTAATTACATATATATAATTGTTCATTAAAACCCTTTAGTCAGGATTATGGACCTAGTTTCTCACATCACTTATGGTGTGTGTGTTAATTTTATACATTAGTGGCGGGACCTACAGTTTAAAGTCGACTCCAAACAACAGATATTTTAAGAAACTTTTTCATGTCAATTTTATTTACTCTCAGAGTTTTTGCCAGAAATCTGCTGAGAGGAAGTCGCCGAAGAAATATTTTTCCATATTTTGTTTTGATGTCTGGCCTGGGGCTCGAACCCTGGCTTTTCGTCTAATAAGCCAACACAATACCTACTAGACTACGGCGACTTCTTTGTTTTAATTAAGATTCTTTATTATTCGCACAATTCTGTGTGCCACTTTTCAACACTTGATGTAAACAACCACAATTGCCTTTTTATTGTTATTCCTCTGTTCGGAGATCTTCAAACCATGATTACTCTCTTCAAACACACCGTGTCCTCGCACAAGACTGATTGAACTTCTCTAACACACTCGCCTGCTTTACCGTGCCTTTTATATGGCAGAGTAAACAGTCCGATGAATGTCCTTGAAGGCGAATGTTCATTACTTTGCCTTCTCGAAATCTCTATAAATGTAAACATCTTTGGTTACATGCACTATTGTAGTGTTGTTTGTGAATTTTGTTTACATTTATTCTTGTAGTGTTGTCTGTGTATTTTTGTTTACTTGTTTACAATTTTCTTTTATGCTGCCGTTTGTTGTTATATTAAACACTACGATAATTTGTAAACAGGTTTGTTTACTGCATTGCTTTGTTTTTGTAGCTTTTGTGTATAATTTAAATTTTAAGCGATGTAAAAGCAAACCACCAGTATCTAAACTTTTAATTTTCGTAACAATATTTAAATATCGGGAGTACTACTTCTACGAATAAGAAGGAATATACTTTTAGTATCGAAATATGCACTGAAGACGCTGATTTCTTTTGAGTACTCATTAATGGTAGTGTTTCATAAACTCGAATTTATTAAAAAAATCGAACTAACTCCGCTTGTTACCGCAAATCATTTCAGTCGTTATTTATTCACATTTTTTTCAGAAATATTTTTACCTCCTTTTTGCTTTTATTTTAAATATCAAAAGAATACTCATGGGTATTATGATGATATTAACTGTGTTTACATTATCACACATAGTTTTTAACTTACTCATCCTTAACGTCGTTTAAACACATTTAGTTAAACTAGCAATAAACCAATGGCTTAAATAAGCCGTTAGTAAAAGGAAAAATACCAGAAAATCCTTTAATGACATTTGTCAACATAACGTCTAACCCTTTCTGTCAATGATAAAATCACTCATACACAAGCTCTGGTCAAAGACAAAGTAATGTATAAATAAAAAAAGAACAGAAATGGATATTTTGCAAACATAAACTATTAAAGTAAATATCCTTTGAGATACAATTACGCAAAACGACCACATGCATACATACTTGCATATATGAAGCTCATAAGGCAAAGCATACAAATATATGTATATGTATGTAGATAGTGGAAAAGAGCTTATGTACATAAACTATTACTTTTTACCGTTAAAAAAATATATACAAACAGTTTGTAAAGGAGTAGTTGCAAAGAAAAAAAAAAAACGGATTTGTGCGAAAGGAAATTTATATGTTTGTAGCGTTCGTATACCACATAAAACATCAGGAGAGACCAAAGCTACACGCGCAACCATAATATCCTTGTGAATCCTTTTAATAGTCGGAATAAAATCAGGTCCACATATTTTGCAAATGTAAATGAAATAAAAAATACAATTTTTATGACTTGTTAACAACGAATTGTAAGGTACACTATTTGTACTGAATGTTACTTTATGAAGTCTTTGTAGTCTAGTTGGTAGTGTGTTGGTTTATTAGACGTGAGGCCACGAATCAAATCTCCGGTCAGACATCAAAACGAAAATATGAAAGAAATGTCTTCGGCGACTTCCTCTCAGCAGATTTCTGGCAAAAACTCTCAAAGTAAAATAAAATTGCCATGAAAGTTTTCTCAAAAAATCTGTCGTTTGAAGTCGCACTTAAAACAGTACGTCCCGCCATTCATGTATAAAATTAACACACAACATAAGTGGTGCTGAGAAGCTAGGCCGTAATCCTGACTGAAGAGTTGTAATGGCCAATTATGTATGTATGTATGCAATGATAAAATAAAATAGTATTAGAAGCTGTTTAGAAGAAAGTATATAACGCTTGTCGATTTTGTTATCGGCCACAGGGCAAGTCAAACTCTTTTCAAAATCATTTTCTCTTTACTGCTATTATAAATATATATGCAAACATAACAAATGCATAAAATACAGAAAGCTATTATGGGCTGTGTAGTGCTACATTTTATTCACATAAAGTACCAAAACATATGCAGACCTTAAAGTACAAGTACACAAATCGTAAATGATATCCCGTAGCGAAAGAATGTCGTAAAAAATCCATGGAGTTTTTTTACATTAGTCATGCTCTCTCAAAAATCATAAAAGGATTGTTTTTGTTTTAGATGAAGTGATGCTCATCACTTCACCTCACTGAATGTCAATGTGCCACAGTGTGTTTGCATAAACATCCCTTTAAGGGGAAGACGACTCACGATTGACGGATGTGTGTTAAGTAAGTTTGCAGAGTTTTTTCTTCTTCTTCTTTTTTTGTATGGTAGTGATAATGATCATTATCATTGGGATATTGTCCTATTCATATACATTTTTTCAATCTATATACATAGTGGACGGTCCAAAGGTAAATATGTTTATATTTTAGAGTTTTTTCCTGGTCATTTATCATAATTTTTCAATTCACTATTCAAATATTCAATTTACTTGCCTATGGGGAGCAATAGTTTTATCATTTTGCCAAGAATTTCATATATTAACCTATGGATGTACCATGTACTTTGGGCCAAAATGTGGACATTATTTATTCATATGTAAAGAAATAACATTCCCTATTTGCAATATATTGTTATTTTGAATGCTCTCAAGGAATAATAAAAGTTTTCTTCCCTATTTTCCAAAACTGTAGCTCATACAGTGGTCTCTCTGAAACCTTTTCTAATAATTTCCTTCATCCATAACTACATATGTATGTACGAGTATGTCTAAGAGCATGATTTTGCATTGTCCATTTCCTTTTTTATTTTTTTTTTTCTTCTCAAAACTTTTAATGTTTGACATTTTGTCTTTCATTCCTTCACTTTACATTTGTTTTTTTTTTTTTGCATTTTCATCAATTTATCTTTTTCTAAGTTTCTTCTGTTAAGCCAGACCATATCGCAGAGACAAGACAAGACAACGAACGTATCGGTGAAATGCCAATGTTGTTTATTTTAAGCATCGTCTGTCTTGTCGTATGTTTGTTTGAGTTTGTTAATGTGATTATTAATGATAATTTTGACACTTTCAGCGTCTTTCTTTTGACTGTTCTACGCAACATTTGAACAGCTGCCAAGTCAAGCTAAACGGATATGCAATGTTTGGTCATTGATAATGAAAATGTAGAATTTTTCTATTCTATTCTGTTTGAAAGGTCAACAAGAGGTTGTAGGCAAAAGGTGTTTGAATATAATTTTAGATTGAATATTTGAATAAAAAAGTAATTATATTGCTGCAATGGAGATTCATACATACGTACATACATATTTTGATTATGTCAACTGGAAAAACTGTTATTCATTGTCTTTAACAAAAGATAACAATTTCATATAGTCTTTGTTAAGAGTTCAGAAAAACTTTCTGTTTTTCTTTGAGAAAATTAAATTTAGAAAAAAGGTAAAGCAGGATGCTATCACACTGATTTGTATTTCTAAAGGGTGGACCATATATTGGCTTAAACTTGAACAATCGATTATTTCAAATCTGGCAATACTTATGTATGTCATTCTATTCTGTCACAGAATACAGTATATTATCACCACCGAACATAATGAATCGATTTGCGCTTGAGCAACATTGGGATTTATTGGAATTGTATTTCCAAAACAACGACAATTGATCAGAAATTTAATGAAAATGTCAAAAAAAATTTGGTTGCACAGAAGGACTAATAGTGCCCGGTATACGCAAGTTTATTGTTAAAGTTCGTGAACCTAGTTTCGTTGTTGATGCCCCAGGACGTGAGCGTGCATGTATAGTGGGTATACCCGAAAAAATGGAAACTGTGTCCGAATGGGTCGTTGTTCTCAAGCATTGAACATTTAACGCACCAGTTTACGTCGAATTTTGCGAAAAGATCTCGGTATGACGCCTTACAAAGATTAATTGGTTCAATACTTAAAGCCGCATGACCATCCCCTTCGTTTTCACTTCGCCAATGAGAAAGTGCACGTTGATATCGATTTTGGCAAACAAAATTCATATTTTTACATGAAGCTAATTTTCACTTTAGTGGGTACGTAAATGAGAAAATTTGCCGTATTTGGAGCTCAGAAAACCCACACATGGTCTTACAGAAGCCAATGAATGTACTCATTACGAATGACTGTTTGGTGAGGCTTGTGAGGCGAAGTTCATTGGCCAATATTTCTGCGAAAATGAGAATGGCGCAATCATACATACATACATAATTGGTCATTACCATTGCACCATGATAACCGATTTTTTTATACCCGCTCTTCCTGCGACGTTTTATTTCATATATTTCAAATATTCCGAACTCAAGAAGATATTTGGAAAGGTATGCTCAACCTCGATATATCAACTCAATCAAAGCGATCAAAAAATTTTTTTTTTTAAATATCAATAAGAAGAGGTCTGAGTCTTGTTTCAGATTCTCTGAAGATAACCTTAGGTTAGTGGTGACAGGGCACTGTAGACACAGAGTACATTCACATACATAATTGGTCATTGCAACCCTTCAGTCAGGATTACGACGTAGCTTCTCACACCACTTATAAGTATTGTGTACGTTAATTTTATACATGAGTGGCGGGACCTGCAGTTTAAAGCCAATTTCGAGCGACATATTTTTGAGAAACTCCTCATGGCAATTTTATTTATTCCCAGAGCTTTTGCCAGAAATCTGCTAAAAGGAAGTCGCCGAAGAAATATATTTCACATTTTCGTTTTTGATGTCTGACCTGGGGTTTGAAACGTCTTACGTCGAATAAGCCAACTAACTACCTACTAGTCTACGGCGGCTACTACTACAGAGTACACTTATTCAAAATGCAGATTGATTCGAAGCCCACATATAGATTCAATAGCTTTGAGGATAAATCATTGGAACATATTCTCGGAAGCTATGAAGCATTAAAAGAGCCCAGAAGGGAATACCTCGATGCATATCAAGTGCTGGGAAGAAAATTGTCTCGACACCAAGCAATGTACTAAAGTTTGTGAGGACTGCAGGCTTGAGAAAGATATTATAGGGATACCATATAAAGTCTGATGGGAGTATGGGCACGACAACAATAATAGCTGGTGCTGTAAGAAGCTAAGTTGTAATTCTGGCTTAGTACTTGGGATTTTATATAATTTATTTGTAATTTATGTTTGTAGCATTATACTTCTTAATTCATAATTTTAATAAAAGTATTGTAATAAAAAGAAAAGTAACGGTTTTTTCATTGTAAATCATTTGCATCTTTTTTTTATTACAAGTATTTGTATTATTTATTGGATTGAATTAATGGCCTATGAAATTAAACGACTATATTTAAGAAAAAAAGGAACAAAAAAAGAAAGAGAGAAAGAACGTAAATTATTACATGTGTTGTAACCTTTTCCACAAGATGTTGCTTGAAAGTTAAAAAGTTCATGCCATCATCTTATAAGATGACCACGTTTACGCAGCACAGAATCCATAAAAAGAGCAGCCATAAAAAGTCATAAGTACCAATGAAAGGACAATAGAAACCCTTAACATTTAAATGTCCCATAAGCAAATAAATACAGTAAAACTGACCATTTAAGCGGCATGCAAAGTTTGCTATCGAATGCTCGGTCAGTCAGCTCGTCAGTACAAGAAAAGCAGATGTGCTCTGACAAAAAAAGGAAATTTGCCTCCTATTAAGCACGTTTGCTATGCTTAATTCTTAAAAATGAAAAGAATGAAAAAGAGAAATTAATGTCCAGCAAAAAGTATTTTTTTTTACTGTTATTGTTGTTGTTGTTGTTGTTTTTCTTACTTCAAAAGGATTATTTTACTGGTAAATTTGAGTATAAACCATAATTTATAATTTTTTCTTGTCTTCTTTTGTATTTGTGCTTTGAGAAGAATAGGAAAAACACACACACACTTAAGAAAAAAAGAGAAGCGTCAAGGATTATTGATTATGCAAAGTAGTTGGGAACACAACTGGACGCTACATACAAAACTGCATCAGCGTAAAAGATTCAAACTGACCACTGATTTCGGACGATGACACAACGCAATATCAAACCACACAACATCAAAGGAGTAAGGGGTTGATTTCTATTTTTTGTTTTTCTTGTACTGGACATCGCAAGTAATCTTTACCTGAAGTTTTGATTGTTATTGTTGACGTCTTCAAAGATCTCAAATTTCCTAAGAATCCGTTTCATCAAAGAGTGTGTGTTTTGAGTTATTAGCGAGATAATGGTTTTTGACATTTACTGACCGTTAGAATATAATACAACGTTCTATACCCCTTTTGTCTACTCATCAACGCAAGGAAGGACAATGCGAAAGAAGAAAAAAGGGGTGTCAAAAACGCCTTGGCATTAATGGTCAGTTTAAGAATGGCAAAGACAAACGAACAATTTTTCATGGTTAATTATTTATAATTTTCATTATTTGAAAATTTTTTGTTAAACAATATTTGTGAGAAAATTTAAATTCCTTTTAATGATCACACTACCACTCACTAACTCAAACTGACCAGTTTGACTTGATCGTTTCTTTTTGACCAGCGTATGTGTTGATCGATGCTGATGGATTACAACGATAATTAATGATTGTTTCTGTATATAATGTCATCCTTAATTTTAATTTTTTTTTTTGCTATTCTTTCACAGTAAGTGTGATGATTAATTAATCGTCATGGATATTATAAGCATTAGAGGTGTGAAAATGGTTCAGCATTTAAATCCTTTCACACATATCACAATATTCGCTCGTAGTGACCTTTAATTTGTGTGAAAATATGTGAAAGTAAAGAGGAACACTTTGAAATATTTTAACGGAAATCAAAGAAATCTTTGAAAATACATACATACATGTATATACAGTGTCTTCCAAAAGGGATTTTCAAAATATTGATAACGGCCATCTGTCAATTTGCTGAATGGGCTCTAGTGCAACTGATTTTAATCTGCTTGAAAAACCATATTTAACGATGAGGATGAGATCCAAAAGCGCTCAATACACTCCGAAAAACTCACTGTTTGGTGTGTACTTTGGATTAGTGGCGTCATCGGTTCATATTTCTTTGAGGAAGACGTTGGTCAGGGCGAGCACTATTGGTTGCTGATTACTAAATTCTTTTGGTCTGAGTTGAATGATCTGGCCACCAACGATATGTGGTTCTGTGGGATTTTCTTAAGTCGTAGGTATATGCGGACATAACCCATCAATCAAATTCAGCCTCATTTATACGCCATAGTTAAGGAAAATTGCACGGAGAATCGGTAATGTTTTGGCATTAATTAGTCCTTCAAACGAATAGAAATTTTGGCTGAGATCTTACACAAATATGGATGTATATTCATACCAGAGATCAGCAATGAATCGTTTTTTCTCTACATATAAGTGCTCATGAAATTTTGGGTAAAAGTGAGTCAACAGTATTCAAATTTAAGTATGTACTCTGATTCATTCGTACTTACTACCATATTGATTTATAAGCAGAAGTTGCAATGAGTATGAGTACAACGTTGACATCAAACTCATACTATTTGAAATATATTTGATTCATAAGCCTACTCATTCAGATTCACAAATTTAGAAAAATACTTATAATACTCATAATCAAAATTTACAGTCTTAGTTGTTGTTGCATTTACAAAAAAAGAAGAAAGAAAAAGGCAAAGACAACAAGCAGAGCAAACACACAACCTTCTAGTCAGTATTGCAGTAGTCGTACGCAAATCATACTTATTCTGTGACACTTGTAAATGTTTAGTAAAGGAAAGACGTTTAAGTATGAGTACGATGAGTACTTCAAACTTTGAATATGAGTAGTATGAATATTATATTAAAATAAGATGAATGCGTATAAGTATCAGAAATTATGAGTATGATTCAAATCTACTCACCTTTTAGAATACTCATTGCTAATCTCTGATTCATACATAATTGGTCGCTACAACGCTTCAGACATGATTATGACCTAGCTTCTTACTATTCTCATGTTGTGTGTGTTAATTTTATGCGTGAGCGGTTGGACCTACAGTTTAAAGGCGACTTCAAACGACGGATTTTCTCGAAAAAAAATATATTTTTCTTTCGCCGACTTCCTCGCAGCAGTCTTCTGGCGAAAACTCTGAGAATAAAAAAAAATTTTAAACTCTGTTGTTCATAGTCCACATTAAACTATACATACGTCCCGCCTTTCATGGATAAAATTATCACACACTACAAGAGTGATTTGAGAAGCTACGTTGTAGTCCTACAATATTTTTGTGTTTTCACTTGCTTCTAGAAATTGTTTTTGTTAAAATACGTTTTATTTAAATACTTTTTTTTTTAAATACCGTATATTTAGCCGAAACAGTTCTCTTAACAAAAATGTTTAAGATAAGAATTATTTTTGAATTATTATGAATATTGACTGGCGATAAGGCTCATTTCAGATGATAGAGGTCAAATGACCTCCTTTTTATTTTAAAATATAGTCTGAGAATAATTTTAAAATTAAAAACGAAATATAGCAACACATATATAAAATTTTCCTAGTACCAATACTAATACATTCGTAAACTGATAAAATGGACAGAATTATTTTATTTTTTTAATATTTTTTCTATATCAGTAGAATTAAATGATGAGTTAGGGGAGTATAAAAGAAATAAAAAAAATATTTTGTTTTTTACTATATTAGTTTTTATTAAATATAGCAACACATATATAAAATTTTCCTAGTACCAATACTAATACATTCGTAAACTGATAAAATGGACAGAATTATTTTTATTTTAAAAATAATATATTCTTTGTATTTTTATTTACAGGCACGTTATCTTTTAAAGTCATAAACAAGCTATACGTGCATGTATGTACATATCTTTGTAAATAATTTAAAACTTTCATAGCACCCTATAATTTATCCTACAGGATGCAGTATAAAATAAATAAAATAAATTGAACCCAATGTTTTGAGAAGTGATTTGCTTCTTTTTGTCTCCATTCGAATCAGTTCCTCTATGAAGAAAATAAGAACAGAAATGGAGAAGAAGAAGTGTGTGTGGACATTTATTTTGAATAGATTATGCGGCAGTTGTGGACCCATCTTTCTGTTTCCACCAGGCACAGTGCATTGTCCTGCTGTCGTTTGTACGCTGATTCGATGAATAATGAATATGTTTGAATAAAGCTTGTTCACAATAAATGTTCGTTATTGAGACGTTTGTGTCTTGACACTCACTTTACACCTACACATGGGGTATCCTCAGCTTTTTACGTATAAAAGCATTTTCAGCAACAACCCAACTACTACTGTAGCGCATGGTATAGTCACCGCCAACAATCTTATATTTTCGCTTTTAATATTTATTTCCCTTGTTCTTTAGAATTTCCCATTTGTTGAAATTCCATAATTAAATTGAAATTATTGTTTATAATATTTGCAATCAATATATTGTAATAAGTATGTGGCTGCTGTTGTTCTTTGTCTCATTTTTTGCTATTTAAAAAATAAAAATAAATTTATTTTCATGCATACATACATATATTGTATATAATTTTTATTGATAATGTCGAAATTAAATAGCTGTTATTGCTATTGATCTATGAATTGAACTTTTGTCCTTATTTGTTGAACGTTTTCGTGTGTGTTTTTCTGGTGATCTTTGTCGACATTAATTTCTGGGTTGACTAATTATTTCAATAAGGATCAGAAATTAATGCACACTCTTGTGTTAATTTAATCACTTTAACATAAGTGGTAATGATTGTATATGTATATACATACATACATTGTAGCTATGTTAATAGAGTCCAATTATTTCTTTCATAAAGTAACAAAGGAAAGTATTTTTAATTAAAGATTAAGCATTAAGCGAAACTCTATATTACTATCACATCTCTTACGTTTAGTTATTCGATACAGAATAAATAAAATGCAAAAAATATACTGTAATCAAAGGTATAAATAATGTATATTGGGATAGAATATATGTATAACATATATGGAGAAAGTATAAACTCTGAGTATTTTTCTAGAAGAACATGAAAATATAAATATAGCGATAAAAAAATGATGGAAATTGAAAGAAAGAACAAATAACAATACGAAAACCTCATAGAAACACTACGAATGCTAAGAGAAAAAAGAAAACAATAACAAATCAATATTAAAGTTCTAGAAGTTGTCAAAGCTAAGCTAAATAAATTATAAATTAGCTGAAAGTAACGTTGGCAGTGAATTTTAGTGACTTATATACACTGTATGGTAGGCATACATACATACATAATTGGCCATTACAACCCTTCAATCAGGATTACGGCCTAGCCTCTCACAACGTCGCCGTAGTCTAGTAGGTAGTGTGTTGGCTTATTAGACGTAAAACTAGGATTCGTATCCTAGGTCAAACATCAAAACGAAATACGAAAAGAATTATTTCTTCGGCGACTTCCTCCCAGCAGATTTCTAGCAAAAACTCTGAGAGTAAATAAAATTGCCATGAAAGGTTTCTCAAAAATTTGTCTTTCGGAGTTGAATTTAAACTGTAGGTCCCGCCACTCATGTGTAAAATTAACACACACAACATGATTGGTGTTGAGAAGCTAGGCCGTATACCTGACTGAAGGTTTGCAATGGCCAATTATGTATGTATGTAGGCGCTGTTGATAATACTTTCAGGGTATATAGTGAAAGCATCAAAACAATGGAACATTTTTTCCGTCATCGCTCTGATTTCGTAAGCTTAAGTTGACATACCAGACATTAGTCATATTAGATGAGTAAAGTGAAAGAAGATAAGCAAAGACAAATCCCCCACGAAATGTATGTACATACAATGTGTTAAATGCAATACGTTGGATGTATATTAAAAGTAATTTATTTTAAATTTATTTTGAATCATAAGGAAAACTGAAATACAAATTGTAAATTTTAATACTGTGATTTTAATCTTATTTCATACAATACATATTTGATATTACTAAAGGGTTTCTTTTATCGGAATACTTACTTACTTATTTAATTGGTCAGTACAACCCCTTAATCAGGTTTACATATATCCTAGCTGCTTAGGAGTAGAATAATTAGAATTAAAATTTTAAATAATACTTTTAGATCGACTATTATCCGTAATGGAAATTTCATACAGGAAATATACTATAAATCCAACTCTTCCGGGTAATACCGCTGAGTGCAGCTCCACATATCACGACAATAATTATTTTATTAATGAAATTGTTTTGATTTTAAAAGCAACTTAAATGTCACATAAAAAAGAAATTTAAATGCTGCCTGTAAGACTGCATAAACTAAAATATAAAGAAAACATCGGATAAAGGGGCTTCTGAATTAGATTTAAATATTTTAACAGCATTTGTTAACTGTAAGAGTGCTAAAATAACCCCGTTGCTACAATGACCATTTAGTGGCAGTAATTTATGCAGTAAGACTACTACTGTTTCCTCAATGTTTTTATGCTAAGCGTCGTTTATTTTATTTTTGGAGAAGCTTTAAAATATTATAATACAATAACAATATTTCTATACATTTTCCTTCATTTCTAGTATTGCAGAGCATGAATGTACATTTAGTTGATGGGTCTCAAGTACTTAAGTATTATCCTTTTTATGGTTACTCTATGCCTCTATCAATGCCCTTGTCCCCTTCATGCTGTATCCATACATTTTATGTAACCACTTATACACTCAATGCTGCCTGCCTTTCAATGCTGTTAACAAACTGATGCGATTTTATGCTTTTTGCACTTTGGCTATAAAAAAAACAACAAAAAAGAGAACCACAAGATACTTAACAACAACGACAATGTCGGTTCGACGACATTTGCAGGCCTTTTCTCCATGAATGGCAGCTACAAAAAAGGATAACATCATTATCTATAGCTCAACGACACTTGATGGTTCTCGTTTTTTTTTTGTCATTCTTTTATCTTTTTAGGATTTGTTTCTCTCATTTAATTTATTTTCTTTCTCTTTTTTTTTTAAGTTCCTCATCATCATCATCATCTTGCCCATATGAATATGAAACATTTAAATGCGATTTTTTTTATTATATGTATTTGGTATACAGCCTCAAGTGTAAAATGTATGCGCTCTAGAAAATTGAAAAGGTGTGCTAGAGGAGGGAGGATGCATACATTCTTTACTACATACTCATGTAAAATGAATACATATATTCGTGTATTACATTCGTATATTACATAATAATTTCTTAATAAGTTAGCTGAGTAAGTGTGTATGTATTGTGTTGAGCAATTTTACAAGTTAAGTATTCTTATAGAATAGAAAAGATACAGTTTTCTTTTTGTAAGAAAAATTTATAACAATATGCTGAGATTTAAATGTTGCAGAATTATTAAAATTGCTTAAATAAAAGAACACTTTGCAGATACAGTGGTTGAAAAGAAAGTAAAATTAAAATAATGCATGCAGTTTACAACGAATTATACGGCATTTTGGGGATGCTGCTTTAAAGTTGTGGAAAGTTCAGAAGATTTTATAAAATCAGGGTTCTTAGATTAGTGGGTTCATCTTGAACAGGCACCATCGTTGAGTAGCGCGCAGTCTAATAGGTAGCGTGTTGGCTTATTAGACAACAGCCCGGTGTTCAGGCCACAGTTCTGATATCTTGCGCAAAATGATATATGAAAAAATGTTCCTTTCTGCGACTTCCTTTCAACAGTCTCCTGGCAACCAGTCGGGGAATAAATCAATTTGCCATGAAAAGTTTTCCAAAAATCTGTAGTTCGGAGTCGGCGTTACATTCCTCCTGTCTCAGACACACATAATTGGTCATACCAAACCTTCAGTCAGGATTACGACCTAGCTTCTCACACTACTTATGTTGTGTGAATTAATTTCGTACATGAGCGTCGGGACCTACAGTTTGAAGTCGACTCCGAACGAAACTTTTTTTTGAGAAACTTGTCATGACAATTTTATTTACTCTCAGAGTTTTTGCCAGAAATCTGCTGAACGGAAGTCGCCGAAGAAATATTTTTCATAATTCATATTTCGTTTTTATGTCTGACCTGGGGTTTGAACCCTACGTCTAATAAGCCAACACACTGCCTACTAGACTACGGTAACTCTCGTCTTACACCACGTCTCGTCCTGTTTTACATCACGCAATATTTAATGAAAATTTGTGCTATTTGAACCTCATAAACATTTTTATGTTAATAAAGTTATTCCTTTTAACATAACCTAAATGATAATTCCCACTTTTACAAAGATTCATTTCTATGAAAATCTGTCTCTTTTAACGCCGGCCTTAATAGATATGTTATAAACTAGGTTTCGCTTTTCGCCCGCATGACCAGTCACCCAGATATCATTAACAGTTATCATGCCTCCACAAATCGATATCGATGGATATCGTCACAATGGGATATAAATATAGAACCGAATGTTGCTTCCAAGAACCCGGTATACCGCATATATTCATCCCTTTGATTGAATCTGATTTTCTTGTAAATTTCCCAAAATTCTAACTAAAATTTGGATACGATAGTAAATCAATCACAGTCATCATGGCGAAAATTAATAGAAGAGGGATTACACAGTGCCTTTCATCATATACTTTCCAACTTTCACAGTTGACAACGGCCATTAGTTGTCATTTATTCAGTTTGTTTTGCCAAATCACAATGGTCAATCATTGATATTTACGTATCTTAGCTGTATGAGTTCCGAATTAATTTTTATTGGAAAATCATCTTCAATGATGAGAATACGCAGAATTTTTAAATTTTGTGACGATACCAATCCACATGATATTCAAGAGCCCCTATGCATCCAGAAAAGTCATTGTTTGGTATAAGGTTTGGGTTGGGCTAGGCCATCACTGTTAAAGGTGAGCACTGTAGCTCGATGATTACCAACTTCTTTTGGCGTGAATGGGATAATCTGGAATGTGGTTTCAGCAGGACGGCGCTACGTCCCACATAGCTCATGCCATATTTGATATTCTGCACGAACAGTTTGAGGACATGGGCATCTCAGGTGGGGTGATGAGAATAGGCTACCGAGATCGTGAGATTTGACTCCGTTACCCGTTTTCTAGAGAGAATTTCTTAAGTCGCAGGTGTGTGCTCATTAATAACGAACCACAGTACACTCAGAGAAGCCGTGGACGTTTACGCGGACGTTCAGTTAATGGAAGAATCGATAGAAAAACTTTTACTGGAACATACGAAATATAAGATTCTAAAACTGCTTTGTTTCTACGAATGATTCTTGATCTAAAAATAGTTTTCAAAAGTACTAGTAAGAGAAGTGTAGGCTATATTGCTCAAATAATTTTTTTTTCTTTAAAGTGGGCATATCGATATGTGATTGCAGAGAAACTTTGTCTAGTGGGTAGTGTATTGGCTTATTAGGCGACAGCCAGTGGTTCAAGCCCTGACTCAGACATCTCGAACATAACGAAATATGAAAAACAAAATTCCTTTGGCGACTATATCTCAGCAGTCTTCTGGCAAAACTGTCACGAAAAGTTTCTCAAATAAGTCTGTTGGTCGGAGTCGAAATTAAACTATAGGTCTGACCACATATGGATAAAATTAACATACATAACATGGGCAGTGGGAGAAGATAAATCGTAATCCTGCCGAACGTGTTGTGATGACCTATAAGTAAGTAAGAAATTTATTTCACAATATCCCGCCGAAAATGATAGTGTCTCTATGTATTATTTTTGAGTTGTTGTTGTAAAAATTTTCGTTGATCAAAAATCACTCGTTTTACAAAAACTGAACGTTATTTTCTACAATACCAAGTGAAATCCTACCACTGTTTACTAGAAGAAATTACCAAAAAAAAAGACGATTTTTCAAGCATATACCAAAAGTACATATATTCGTTAGCTTACAAGGATAATTTTTTTAATAATAAACACTTCCTACATACGTACATATATTGTATTTGAAAATGAAAAATAATACATAACAATAATAATAATACATTATTAAGGATACAAAATATAAATAAAACTTATGCAAAGTAAAGAATGAAAAACACTTTTAAGAGAAGTGAAGAAAATTGGATATGATGCTTAATGCTGCTTAAGTTGCACACTAACTAACATACCTATATGTGGTATGAAAGAATTATCAAAAAAATAAAAAAAATAAATTCAAATGAAAGACATATCCTTTATAAAATCTTAAAATTTATTGATTTTCCTTAACACTTTAGATTTTCAGCAGCTGTTACAAAAGTTAGTTTCAAGTATCCTTTTCTATCCGCTTTGAGCGATGAGAAATCAAAGGGATACCTATCGATTGCCTTGATCTTTATCGGTGTAGACCACAAAACATCCAAACATTTTAGTCATTTGTATTGTTTAAATCTATTCTGTTTTGTATTGTTTTTGTTTTTGTTTTTCGGCAATACAATAGTAGTTATGATCGTCGTTTAAGTCAAGCTGAGAGTTTTCTGGCAACTCATTAAACGGTATTTTTATAGCCATTTACGCAATGTGTCTTTAAGATAGACGGCATTATTATCAACAAAAGGGACAAAGACAATGATTTTTCTTCTTGTTATCTTCTATTTTCTTTGTTTTTTTTTTTTTTTTTTTTGTTGGCTATTGTGCTCCTACACATTAACCACCAAGAAAACAAAATATGGATGTGAATATATTGCTACTACTGCTGTTACCATATTGTTTTTCTCTTGTTTCCCAGTCGTATCCATCATTTAAGTTTATCTTGTTCCCAATTTTACTGATACTTTCTTCCTCTGCATTCTGAGCATGTTCTTTGTGATTTTATGTTTGCATTGCCACGGAGCTGTATGTCCGTCTGCAACGTACCAGTACATACCTACAATATTTGTCTGTTTTGTGAAATACAAAAACATCTTTTGTTACGTATCTTTGCATGTCGCATCTTAAGAATATATACATGCATATGTATGTAGATGTATGTAGATATGCAAGTATGAAGTATTATTCTTATGATGATGCTTTCTTTGTTATTATTTTGGATTTTTGCGCATCTTTTGTTTTCTCGGTTGCATAACCACGTCTTTAATGGCTCTGCAATGCTCTGGGAAGTTCGCTGTACGTTTGAGTGGGTTCTAATGTATTTCTAATAGTTTGACATACCACATGCTGTATACTGCTGATGACGATGTGATCATGCTTGTTTATACTTCATTTTGAGGAGCTGTTCATTTCATTTCATTTCGTTTCTTTTGCTAGTTAAACAAAGATTCTCTTTGTTCTTTGAATAATACGTGAATGCATGAATTTAGATTTGTTAAACAAATAAAAACATGGAAAAATAAAATCAAATATTTGCAAGGAACAAAGCACAAGAATATTCTATCAAAAAGCTTTCGAAATGTAGTCAGTAAAACTCTAATTATTTACTATTTCAAACAATAATAAATGAGTACGTACGGCCAAAAGAAGTTGGTAACCATCGACCTAAAGTGCTCTTCGTTGAAGGTGATGGCCTGGCCAATGTTGTTCTCAGAAAAATATGAACCGATCAATCACAATCCACACCAAAGAACGAATTTTTTGGGATGCATTGGATCCTCTTCGACTTCATCGGTATTGGTATCGTTCCAAATGCAACAACTTTTAATGTTTACATATCCATCCATACAGAAATTGGCACCATTACAGAATAGTGTTATTCGATAGAAAATAGGATCAGTAGTCAAATGCTCCAGAGTCCATTCAGCGAACACGCGTTGTTCTCTAACGCCGTTGTAGCTCAGTCCCTGGGTCAGTTGAATTTGGTACACGTGCAGGCTCAAGTCATAATGCAAAATTCGCTAAGTTATCACGTGTAAAAGGCCGAGTTCTTGTGACTAACTTCTTAATCTTACGAAAGGAGGTAATATTTTCGGCAGATCTTGTATTTTGGCAACGTACTAGTTTTGATCGATCGTTTACTGAAATATTTGACTCAAATTTATCCCACACATTGCGACTAGTTCTCTCATTAGGACGATTAGGACGCTCATAATATGACAATTTGGCAAAAGCAGACTGAATAAATAGTCCGATAGTCCGTGAATTGGAAGCAATAACAAGTTAAGAATTACACTAAATGGTTTGTGATCATCATCGTATAAAGTTACTAACTAAAAATGGGCAAATCATTTACATACACTCGTACGTAATTGGCCATTACAAACTTTCAGTCAGGATTACGGCCTAGTGTCTCACACCACCCATGTTGTCTGGTTTAATTTTATACATGAGTGTCGAACGACATATTTTTGAGAAACTTCTCATAGCAATTATATTTACTCCCAGAAATCTGCTGAGAGGAAGTCGCCGAAGAAATGTCTTTCATATTTCGTTTTGATGTATGTGGCCTTGCGTTTGATAAGCCAACACGCCTACTAGACTACGGTGACTTCTGGCAAATTATTTAGCCTGATTAAATGCGTTTGCCATAATAAGAAGCATTTGTTTTGGGTAATGCAGTAGCCGGTTTAGTAGCTAGGTTTCAATAGATGGATTTAATGTTGGTCTAAATGATTGATATGATGGAATCGGAGCTAGGGAAATTGAAGGTGAGTGGACATTTGTGCTGTGGAGGGACAGGGCTGTATCGCGAAATATGATAAAGATGAAAAATATTAAAAAACGAATAAATCGCATATAATCACTCAAATTTGTTATATGGACTACATATAATACTACTGGGTATTCATCAAATAATAGATTTTTGTATAAATTTAATCCCTTTATTTAACCCATTACTTAAAACACATTTCCAACAAATCATCATTAGTAAAATTTGCGCTTGAACGCTTTTCAAATGCCACTTATCGTTCTCAATTTAATAAAGGTTTTTGCAATGAATAGAACAACTTAAGCACGTTAAATGTGGGAAATTTGTCACCATAACAATCAATGCATGTCAACACAAAAGCCACTTGTTAAACTGACAAATCTACTAAATGAAATGAAAAAGACAGGGGGGGATATATTAGGTATTATAGAAGAGGAAAAAAACACCCACCCCAAATCAAAAAACATACAACAACAAATGGATAAGTGTGTGAAAAGTAACACTTCAAAACTAAATACATCATTTGTTAGAGTTTTTTAAGTACGAACAACAAAAAAAAAAATTACAAAAACGTGGCTCTGCAAAAAACTCAATAACAATGGTAGATAACTTCAATGTTGTGCGATTTAAAATGTTACAGAACAATATCGTTTACAATCGGATTGTAATGCTAATCACAGCTCATTTAAACAAAAAACAGAAAAAAATAAAAGAGTTCGAAAAGAAATACTTTACGGATGAAATATTTATCCCAAAAGCAGATAAACTACGCAAAAAGTGTTGGAAACAAAAAATGACGATGAAGACAATAAGACTGTTTGCGTGTAAATGCGCACACGCAGCAGGATGCCTTTTCCCATTATAAGACAACGCAGTACACAAAAGAATAGTAAAAAACGCAAATACAGCCTCTGTTTACAAAGCGAGCGCACACACACACATACATACACACACAATGGAGATAATAATCCTTTCAATATGCCACTTAAGCAGATCATTCCTAAATTTCATTTCATTCATATCTTGGGCAACAATACTAAACAAAAACTAAATACGAATGAGAAAGGCTAGAACATGAAAAAAAGGATCATTTTGTTCTTTATTACCTGTTATACTCCTGGTTTTGTAGTTTTGCTATGGGATGCTCTATTTCTTTTATTGTCATAGTTTACCTGTAGATGTTTTACCTTTACTTCAACAAGGTATTTATACAATTTAAGGGTTTGATCTGGTTTTTCTGTGTGTTTTTTCACCGTGTAGTACGTGTATAAATTAAGGGCTTAAATGATCCTGTCATCGTTATCAGCATCATTGGTTTGTAAAATTATTGAGGTCGTTTCATTTATTGTTTCCGGCATTATTTTTAAGATCAAAATGTTTGTACTGAAGGGTTGTTTGTTTTTCTATTTTCCTTTCCTTAATTTGATCTGATTTCATTTATCCTTTCGTTTATAAAATTTTTTTTTTTCTATTTTATCCTGAGCTGGGATGCTGCTGATTACATTTGACTTTTGCACTTCGCTTATGGTTTTTCTTATAAAAAAATGTGAATGTTTTTTAATTTGGAAAAATAAAATGATTAATGAAAACCCACGTGCCAGTACTTCACAGCCGGCCAAAACAGGAATTAGTGATGACACGCAGGCCATTTAAGGAATTTTTGGGAAGAAAATATAATAAAATTTGACTGAAAACTGTTTTGGGTAATTGATTGGAGTAAATTAGTAAAAGCTGAAATATATTGCAGAGATGGATAAATAAAATGGAATCGCCGTAATCTAGTTGGTAGTGTTTTGGCTTGTTAGACTTAAGGCCGCGCTTCACACACTAGGTTAGAGATCAAATCGAAAATATGAAAGTATTTCTTCGGCGACTTCCTCTCAGCAGATTTGTGGCAAAACTCTGAGAGTAAATAAAATTGCCATGAAAAGTTTCTCAAAAATCTGTCGTTCGGAGTCAACGTTAAACTGTAGGTCCCGCCTCTCATGTATAAAATTAACGCATACAACATGAGTGGTGTGAGAAGCTAGGCCGTAATTCTGACTGAATTGTTGTAATGGAAAATTATGTATGTATGTATGTGTACTAGCCAGGCAGAAATGTTAGAAATGGACTCCAAATGGTTCAGATTCTAGGAGCAAATAAAAAAATTGTGGTATTATGGTCTTAGTGCGTATATCCAACTTTTGGTTAGTCAACATAGGCGCCCAAGTGCCTGACAATGACAGATAAGATTAGCTAGGATCCTCCCTCCTTCCTATTTGCTACAGCTCTTGGGTAACTTTTTAGATAACACTATGATGGATTCACCCGCTTTATTTTATTTAGGACACGCCTAAATCTCGATTCAGTTTACCAAATTAAACTTGATTTCAGAATTTCATTCTTATAAAAAAAATTTAATTCAGAAATATGTTTTAAAACGATTCCTAATTAAAAATTGCGTATTTAATTAATTGTATATAATTGTATATATGTTTGTATTTACATACATATGCAGAGAAATGTAAATGAACGTAATTAAAAATAAATTTCAATACAAATGTAGTGTCTTGTATGAGAAATGTTTATTTGTAAAGGATGTATGTACATATGTATGCCTATGAAAGGATAAACTGCAATATACATTTGATATGATTGATACGAATATTAATTCAAATGGACAGTTGTTTGTTTATTTTATCAATAGTTTCCAGTTTTAAATGGCCTTTACAATACCGTAGACGACTTCAAAGAGATTTTATTTTTGAATAGACAACAGATTACATAGAATTGTACTTTTAAATTCATTAATAACGCTTATTAATTATCTTTAACATGACATATTGCAAACAATATTTCAAAGGATATCAAAAGCCTTTCAATTTCTTCCTTCCTTTTTATTTTGGCAAGAAAATTAAAAAATTCTTTAAAGGAAAAACCAACATGTTGTGAATATCCAACTGTGATTTTGTAAGCATGTTTTAGGATTTTAGTTTTCTTGTTGTTGCTGTCTCTTTCCCATTTTTGGTTAAACCTTTTTGAAGGATAACAAGTTTCTGGTTGTTTTTCTTTCAATATTCGTTTATTTTTTTTCAACATGTTTCATTGAAGAACATTGGAGAACATTATGTAAAGGGATGTTTTGCATATGACAGGATAGTATGATAGTAAATGGTCAGTCTGTTTATGTAGCATGTAAAAATTCTATTATAGGACAACTGGCCATCAGTATTGGTCACTACACAGCCTTTGGTGCTCTACACAGGAATATCTTGAAATAAGAATGACCAAGCTTTTCACTTCGATTGAGAAAAAAAAGGGGGAAAAGAATATCTAACATTGTCCTTGTAGTCTTGAAGGTTATAGGTCATTACCGTACTTTTTAGCATTTCTTCTCACAGTTTTCGAGTTTCATATCATGTCTATGTATGTATTTATGTATTATTTTTCAGTTTTTTTAAACATTATTTTCATGAATTTTAATGAATTTACAAAATTTTCTATGTATGTATGTTGGATTTGGGATTTGTTCATTTATTATACTCCTTAGCTATTTAAGAGGGGAGTGTCCAGTTTAACGAATGTCCTTAGGAACTTTGTACAACATTTTTTAAAAATGGCAAAACTTAAACAATTTCAAAATAAAATAAAAAAAAAGACAGTAAAAAGGATTTCAATAAAGGTATTGTATAGCAAAGAGGTCATTTTTAAATTTTGACCCCTTGCAACTGAGTGCTTAGCGTCAAAGTAACGAGCACGACGCCATTTTCTTTTTATATCTTCAACAACTATAAAATACTGTAAATATACTGGTTTGAAAATAACGATTATATCACTTAAATTAGACATTAACGACTATATTCAGATCTTTCCTGTCTCTTTATGTTGTCATCGTTGAATCTCATCTCAGCGTCTATCTAACCAGTAGACTATTCTGCTAATGGTTCTAATTGGACACAAACAAATTTATCGTATTGCTGAATTTGGTTTTCTTGCATACGAATAGATTTGATTAGGTAAGGTGGAGGACCTTTCTCGTAAGAAGCGGTGCTGCTTAGGCCAGTATTTAGGCTCAGTGTGGATAAAACAATTCCTGGAAAATCAACTTGACTCAAAAAAAATCTTCCTAGTGTAGCAATCTTAATATGAGGCGCCCAGTCGAGGATGTTAGAAAGTGAGGAGTATAGTCTCATCCTTCTCCTCAGACTCACAGCAGAAAGAAAGTGATGAGTATAGTCTCATACTTCTCCTTGACCCACAGCTCCGGCAGAAGTCATTTCGCTAAAAGCTCACCTAAGGAACGGTGGCCCGTGATAATCCCTATAGTGTGAGAGATGGTCATGTAATTTAAGGTGGTCCTCTTCTTATCCATATATGTATGTCCAACAGAGCCACATTACCTATACCCTCTTGCTGCCAATGATATTGAGTCTCCCCATGTAAAATGAGTGGATAGTATACAATTTATCTCAGTAACCAAGTAGCATGTCGGAGATTGCGAGCAACACCGTACTTGTCAAGGCCAGCATGGCAGGAATGCAATTTCCAACGAAACCCATATAAGAGTTATCTTTGAATGATTCAAAAGTTCCCTGAGAAATTTCCGGTATTAATGTCTATGTACGGACGTTGAAACTACTTTCGTTAGGGACTTAATCGTAGCCTGGCTGTCAAAGTAAATCAAGAGATTTTGAGAAACATTTACCACCCAACTTGCTTTGCGAGCTTTCAAAATTGCCGTGACATCCACCTAGAAAACACTGCAGTGGTTTGGCAACCTATAAGAAACTTTAATATTGGAACCCTTTACAACAGCCTATCCTGTCATACATTTTTGAGCCACCGTTACAATCTGTAAGGGTCTCACTGGAAATCTACCGATCTTAAGACCGGAAGTGTCAAATCAAATGTTTTATTCAAAAACTTATAAGCAACCATATGATCAACTAGGATATAGCAACGTCTTTCCAGAATAACCGCATGTTCATAGTCTAGGCTGGGCCAGGATCTAACTGTATTGAGTCTAACGGCCCCAGTCACAGGATTCTGCTTTAATATGAGGTCAGAGGGGAGCTAATTCAGTATACCAATACCAATACTTTGGTTGCAGAGAGCCACAAGAACAGCTTCTAAATAGAATAAAATGAAAGCTGCCAGTGACTAAAGTTTGTATGCCAAAGCTTACTCAATGGTCCTCACCAAGGAGTTCTGTACAGCCTCTGTATATCTGTCAGTAGTAAAGGCACGTTGAACACTATAGGCAGGAACAGTAAAGTGGTGTGACTTAATCTTGTTGTCCAGAATCCTATACAGTATTTTGTGGATCGCTATGATACTTCATTAGAGAATTGTTGATAATTCTAAACTACATGCATTCAAATTCTTTATGATAAATCCGATTTGTTGAAATCTTTGTAAATCGGCTCATTTAATTTCTCTTAACAAAGATGGTCACTGCATCCTTAAAATTAAATGAAAATTTTCTGTTTCAATCCTGTTTATCTGTATCCTTTTTTTCCATTGTGATTAATTGCTCTTAATATCTAAACAATAAAAAAACAAACAAAAACACACGTTTTGGTTTGTAGAATACATATGACACAGAGCAAAAGCCATATGACTGCGCAATCTCATAACAGGACATAAGGGTTATATGGCAAAGAGACGCAGCATCCTTATAACATACGCTATAATGTGAAAAGGTAAGGGTTGAGTAAGGGTCAGATATGCTGTAAAAGTAAGCATATAAACGCTTATCGATAAGAAAACTAAAATTCATATGCAAATTATTTTTGTGGAAATAAATTTGAACTGCGATATACACTCCTGAGACTCATGTCTCATGTTTTAAATAATTTATGCATAAAATATCCATGTTTAGGATATGGAAACAGCCAAAGGACGACAGTGATTCATTTGTGTCATCAGTCAAGTTGATGAGGTAATTATTAACACCGTCTACTTTTTGTTTTCTCGCTTTGGTTTTTTTCTTTGGTACATTTGGTTTTATGAAGTTTCAGTTTTAATGAAGAGGTTTAAAATTTCGTTGTAATTGTAAATTACAGGGTATAGACATAATGCTACAGGGCTTTCTTTGCATACATATTCAATTACATATCTTGTAGCTTATTAATTTAATTGTCAGTTTATTTTGTTTTTTTTTTTTTTGGTTCATAGCATTGAGGACTGCTGATAAAGGTTTGATGTCAAAAAGGTGAAATTTTATACCAAAAAAATAAAATTTTTTTTCGATTATTTTCTGAATCAAATTAAATGCTGTGGTGGAAAATATAACTCTAAAAAAGAGTTTTCATTTTCAATTGATTTGTGGCTGGAACATTTAAATAAATAAATAAATTTAAATTTAAAATTATTTTTTTTGGAAAATTGTCGCCAGCCAGCTTCAATATTCTTTTTAAATTCTTTCACATTTCGTAACACTTCTACCAAATATATCTGTATATACATATATGTCGGTAGAAAAAAACAAATAAAAGAAAGTCTCACGCACTTTTATGCCCTCAAATGTATCCGGAAGTAAAATACCTTTTTTGTTTTAACTACTTACGTACCTTTAAACATGTGTGTACGATTATTATTTTTGTTGTTCTTCAAACAATCAAATCTATACAGATAGTAAGACGTACAGGTGTCGGTTAAGATAAAAAACCCATATGAAAATTATATGAAAACATAACAGCATAACCAACGCAACAACACAACCAATGAAATGAAAATGTACCCCACATCATAAGCAAACAAACAAAAAAAAAAAAGTAGTGAATTCTAAAATGTTCAGATTTAGTTATGATAACTGAGACAACAACATCGTTTATAAGAAGTGAAATAGCAGAGCAACTTTGTTTTCCAACATGAAATTCTTGCAGCAGGTTGGTTTAACAAAGCAAAACATACCACAAAGTTTCTTTGTATTTTTGTTTTTGAGAGGGAAGTAAAAGAATTCAATCATTCTTTAGCTTTGTGTGTGGTATAATGATAATAGTTGCAGTTTTTGTTTTATGTTAATCCCAGCAAAAGTTAATAAAAATATTAAAAACATTTTTAACCAACACTCAGAAGATGATCTCTACCCATATTCATGCAATGCATTGTCTTTGAATATCGGATTGAATGGTGTACGGTAACTTTATGTTGCAACATTGTTCTTATTTTTCCATGACCGGTATAATACTATATAATAATTAATAATACATAATATCAGAAAGTCAGTAAACAATCATAAACACCCAGAGTGCCTGGTGGAAAATCCACGACTCCGACGCATGTAGAACTACACCCTCGTGGGGCCCATCCTGTAAATGTTAATAACAAACATTTAAAAATGCCAAATCAAACTCCATAAATAAAAACGTTTCCTTCTTAAGCATCTTAGAAAAAAGTCATGGACCCATTGAATATAGCGTTTATCGCATCATCTTTAAATTTAAATAAGACAACGAGTTTGTGAATTCGCCATGATCTAATAAAAATTACAAACACTCTGAGAGTAAAATAAAATTGCTGTGAAAAGTTACTCTAATCTAACGTTTGAAGTCAATATTATACACCAGGTCTAGCCATTCACGATAAAATTAACAAACACAGCAACACAGCTTAAGTGGTGCGAGAAGCCAGGTTGTAAAAACACATTAAGTAAGTAAGTGCGTGAAAGGCCTATTGATACCACAACGTTTTGGAAGGTAATATCGATTAAATGTTCGTCTCTTTGGCTGGAGCACATCCGAAATTTTCCATGACTATGGCCTATAAATCAAGCTGAATGTGACTAATGGTATGGATTACGTTAGCTTTGAGGGTCGCTGTAGCTTGTGGCTTATTCGCATACACTTGTGACTTGAGAAAATCACACAAGAAAAAGACAAGCGGAGTCAAATTTAACGGCCTCGGTTGCCAGTTCACATCAACTCCATAAAAGATGACCATGCCTTCAAATCGCTCGTGCAGAATATTCCATGTGGCATGAACTGTATGGCGCCTTAACGCCGCTCTGTTGAAACCATATGTCGTTAGTATCCAGCTCATATAATTTAGGCCTAAAGACAACAACAACCGTTGGTGCAAAGAGTTGCCGTTCTCAAAGAAGCCAGCCCTAAATGCACACCAAACAGTGGCTTTTTCGGGTGCATCGGATGCTTATCATTCCAAATTCGATAATTTACATACTCAACTAGAAATAGGCTTCATGTCTGAGGATAACTTCAGCGAAAACGCCGCTTTGTATATGGTAATTTTAGTTTAGTTTTTGGGTCAGTTGGGTTTTATACGGCTCCAGACCCAAGTCATGAAGCAAATTCTCTAAGTTGAGGTCTGCGACAGCGTCTTCTCGGATCCTACTGCATACTTTTAGATACAGCAGTAATGTTTTCGGCATACACTGACTTTCGTCATCGTACTGACATTGGGCGATCGCTTACTAAACGAATGAACTCGTTTTCACGATTATGTCTATGGTACGTTGTTCTAATAGAACATCCATTTTGATAAAATATTATTTACACGCGTTGTTGAATGCTTTATTGGCCATAGTGAAATTGTCTTTAAAAATTACAAGTAATTTCTCGGAGGTAGCATCAACAAGATGGCCGTTGTCAACTGTCAAAGTTTTAAAGTAGATTTTAATGTTACTAGTACTATTTTTTATTTTAAAGTGCTTAAGTATATTAAGTCTGTTTGCAAGTTTCTTGCTTTCATAGTATTAGGTATGGTGGCGAATTCCTTTAAAGGAAGGCAACAAATCTTTTCACTCTTTTATATTTCTGCTTTAGCATATATTCATTCAAAACGCAGTTGTAATGTTAAGTGACTGACAAGTATGGGTCAAAAACTGGCAAGACACAAACATCTACATCTGTACTCTGTATTCTAAGTATGAAAGCCCATTTTGATATTTTTGCAAAATATCACAGTATAACCGCATAGTTATGTACATACATATTTTTACTTTGAATGAATCTTGTAGTTCGTCGTTTGATGGAAAATATACACAGGCAAACTTGAAAAATAACTAAGAAAAAAATGAAATTAAAATAAAATTTGAACGTGAGAAAATTAGCAAAAACCGACGTGTTATGATTTATAATATTCACGATCTGAGTACATTACTTCAATATGAAATGTTTCTGTCGTTTTCTTTTTTTATTCATATTTTTTTTTTTGCTTTCAACTGAAATTCTTAAAATACTTCCAAAAAAAATATATGAAACAACAACAATGCATAGATAAATTAACCTCGTTTATAGGTATTGGCCTCATTTTTAATGGCTTTTGCGGGTTTCCACTCAGGTGGTCAACTCAAATGTACACATAATTTCTTATTTGTACTCCAAAGAAAAAAAATTCATTCTTTTGAATTTTTATTGCTGGTGAGACCTTCGGATATGTATTATGGACCTTTTCTATGATGACAATTTAATTAGAAATACTTAGACTGAGTTTTTATGGCTTTTAAAAACCAAGTATTTCATTTGCTTTTTGTAGACAGATTTGTAGCGGTTTCCTTTAAGGTATTTATTTACCTGTTAACACACTTTCGGAATCATGGTTGCACTGTTCGGTGTTAATATCCATTAAAGAAAAGAATTTCAAATTTAATGTGCACTTCCAAGCGGATGTTTCTGTTTTAGTATCGCTTTCGTCGACTTTTTATAACAGCCAAGACAAGCCAAAGGTGAGCGCACGCGCTTAATAGTCAAGTTAGGATTTTTTAATTAAGCTTTTTAGTATTTATTTAATATATTGTCTCACCGACAAAGTTCACATTAAATTGCGTATGGGTTAAGTAATTGCTTTTTAGAAAAAAATCCTATTTTGAATACGATACGATCATGACAAATACTTTGGGCGTTAAACGAAAATTCTAAATATCACTGGAAGCTTTTAATGCGGTCATACATACATACATAATTTGCCATTACAACCCTTCAGGCAGGATTACGGACCTAGTTTCTAACACCATACAGTTAAAAGTCGATTCCGAACGACAGATTTTTGAGAAACTTTTTCATGGCAGGCGTATTTACTCTCAGAGCTTATGCCGGAAATCTGCTGTTGAAAATCTCCGTTACAAAGGTCTGTCGAATAATTGTCTAGTAACTGTTATTGTTTATGCAAAGAGTATAAACAGAGGAATAACCAAGAAGCGCAATTGTTGTTGTATACATCAAGTTGTCACCAGTGGCAAACAGAATTGTGCGAATAATAAAGAATTTTAATTAAAACTGAATACGAATTTATTTTTATTTTGTTTGCAATCCAAGAGCTCATATTTTAAACGTTTTTAAAAGATAAAAACGTAACAAAATGGTCGGAACAAAATTTGTGGCTCCTTCGCAAATGGTACACCCTTTATAGAGAAATTTGAAATAGTTTCCCATGAAAGAAGAAAAAAAGTTACAAACAAATTACTTTTAATTGATTGTGGTTAAAATCTTTCAAATTTTTACAGATAAGTTCTGTTCAGCATGAGTAAACTTAAGCAAAACTGAGTAAAAAGGATTCTGTAACAAAAAATTCCCATACAGCAATCAAACTGCAGGTTGTAAGAACTTAAAAATATTTACGGCTCTAAGGATAACAACATTAACTACAATTAAAATAAGAGGGGGAGGAAATTAAGGTTTGCTGTACAGATGTAAAGGGTGGTTGTTGGTTTTTAGTTAAGAAAAAAAGGTACAATATCCTGATTACGTTAAGTGTTTTAAGGGTGTCCTGTTTTATATTGTTTGTATTTATTTTCCAACACTCATTGATAAAGTTGTATGTATGATTGACTTTTAAACATTTTAACATGAAATTTTCATGTTGTTTAGCGGAAAATAGTTGACAACTTTTATTCATTAACAATCAAAATGATTTGATGTTGAAGCAGCAAATGTCCTGACAAAAAAAAAATAAAAAATAACTGTGAGAAAACATGACTTTGTGATTTTTAGTCATTTGATTGTTTTCACTTGGCTTTTTTCTATTTCTGCATGTTAACCGGAAACTATCATTGTTTATTAAGGGAAAAAACAGTTTTTTTACTGTCAAAGTAGGTGATTTTCTATACATTTTCTATATTCCTTCAACTCTTTTTTTTTACCGTTGTGAGGGACATATGTCTATCATAAGCAGTAGAACTAGGCCTTTATATTTTCTGTTATTCCTGAGGCAAAAGAAAATACCTTTTTTTATATTTTATATACGAAAAAAAAGCAAGAAGGAAAATAAAGGACAGGTGATGTTTTTCACAAAATATCAAACAACATAACATTGTATAGAAGACACAATCATGTATAAAAATATGCTGAGTTGTGTTCTGTTTTGTGATGGCTGTCCTTTTGTTACAATATTAAATCATATTTTAATCCTCTTAAAATTTCTAATTTTTGACTTTTTATTTAAAAGATTTGCTTTAAAATGTAAAGAATAGTTATTGAACATCATGTGTCAGTAATTTGTTGCAGAATTCGCTTTGTAGGAGAGCATGTGCTTCTTGCATAAGTCGTTTCTGGCGCGTGCATAAACCGATCTGTCATTTAACAATCGAAATGTCAAAAATTTTGACAGTTCAATTTCTTGGCAAGCAAAAAGAACAAACAACCTGAGAAGAAAACAAAAAAAAATAAAAAAGAAAATACGGTAGTAAAATACAATTACTTACTACCACATGTAAGAAATGCGTAACAGTATATGATGACACCAACAATTCATACATTTTGCTGCGACTTTAGATGTATACAGCACCAACGGCTTGTTTAGGTGGTTTAAATTATCTGCTGTAAATGCACAGTGGGACAGAATGAGACATTTTTCAGTTGGTTAAATGAAAAGTTTCTCAAATCTATCGTTCGGACTCTACATTGAGCCTGACGAAAAAAATATGAATCAATCGCCGCCACTACAAGTTACTTGGTTCATTCTACGAGTCTACTTTTTTTACTTTCTTCTAATAAATCGGATCCTGTGGCGTAAATGGTTGCTTGAATATTGACGTCTAACGCTTTAAGGATTCCTAGTTTACTGCCATAAGTCAAAGACTTTCCTTACACCCCTAAAATTGAATTCGGTGTAGTTAATCGCACAAATAAGATGGCATGGCGATAAAACCAATTCAGAAAAAAATTATCTCCATATTGATTTTTACAAATCGATAGTATACGCGTTGATGTTTAGGTGATAAATTTTTGGAAACAAAAATTAAGTTAGCATGGCAGGTCCTTGCACACTTCGAAAGAAATGAGAACCGATGATGACGCCAGCGCTGAACTAGTCACTACTAGACTACGACGATTTCAAACTACTGCTTATTACTCATACTTAAAAAAAAACTTGTTTGCTGTATTGAACACAAAAAAAAAAATTGTCGCACCCTAAACCTCTTTCCTTCCTCCTATGTTACCTTTCCTATGTTACAAGGCAATGTGCAGCATGGATAGGAGTCATCTCCTGACTGTTGCTTTAAAAAATAAGAAAAAAAGGCAGTTGTTAATATAGCCAAAGTTGATATTATATCCTGTTTCAATATATCAAAATTTGGGTAAGTAGCGTACTCCTCATATAGTAGGCTCTCTTTAGCAAGAAGAAAGTCTAAAAAATCTTAAACTGATTCCACAACATGCCTGCGTTCCTCTTATATTTCCATGAATTATTTTAAATTGACAACAACATGCTCGCAAATAAAGTACGCCTTTCAACTTTTATTGGAGTATTAGCATAGCCTGCAATGAAAAAGTATCTCAAAAAAAATCTGTCGTTCGGAGTAGACGTTAAACTGTAGATCTCGCCACTCACGTATAAAATTAACGCACATAACATGAGTGGTGTGAGAAGCTAGGCCGTAATTTTGACTGAAGGTTTGTAATGGCTAATTATGCATGTATGTATGTATGTATTAGCATAGTATGTAAGGCTCATTGTAAGTTTTAAAAGCTCAATATCTTGGCCAGATGAATTTTTCACTTATTTTCATGACTTTTTCTTTCGATTTTGCAAATTTGTTCTTATTAATGGCATTCATCTGGGGCTTGCGTGAATCTAAAGCCGTGAGAATGGATTTTCCATATTTTGATCGTGTCTAAACCCAAAATATGAATATGGTAAATGCAAAATCATGCAAATCAATATAAATGTATTAAATGCCTTAAGCATGATTTTATCAAGTTTATATTGGATACACTTTAGATTTTCCAAACCACTGTAACCGTATATCCTTAAACAAATGACGAAATTCAAACACTTTGAAGAAATGTCAGGCATGCGTCATACGTTCATCATCAACACCAAAGGAAAAAAGTATAAAAAAAAAAAACAGAAAATATAAGTAAAATTTTAGCAACAAAGGAATAAAAAGTAAATCACCTCAAGTAACACAAGCAACATGAAGAAAACAAAACAAAAATAAATTGAAAATTCATTTTAAAGTCAGGAAAGAAAATGAAATCAAATACGTTTGCGTATATTTTCTTATGAAAACCAAAAAAGAAAAAAAAAAAAACAAAATCAGTTGGAAAAAACCTATTCATAGAGTACAGTATAAATGTCATCATTCAAACGCACAAACATTTGTATTTTTTTTTTTTTTTGCCACATTTCACGTTTTATTTTGTCAACGTTAACATCCTCTTTGAAATACTTTCGTACATACATACATTTTATTTCATTTTACCTTACTCATTCATACCCACACATACACATACGTGTACTGTAAAAGTATCTGCAATTTTTTTTTTGCAAAATTTTTATTTTGCCATGACACCCGCGCATAAAGGGAACCATCCGTTTCCGCTTTAATTTCACTGTAAATAATTTTTTCTTTACCGTGGTTTTTATTTTTTTAAAGGACTCATTTATGGCAGGAAGGTATACGAGTCGCTTTGTAACATCATACGATTGCAAAAGATACACTCGGTTTTGTTAATGAATTGTATACGTTACATAAAGGTAACATGCTTTGTGTGCACGAGTTGAAATACGCAGAAACATCAAGAGATGAACCTAAAAAGTCGTTTATTTTTATCATTTCGTTTGTCATATTATTCTGGTGATATGTCAACATTTTTGTGAAACATTTATATGTACATTTAATTAACCCATTTTTTCTTTCTTTTCAGATCACATCTAAAATGAAATGAAATTTTTCTTAAATCCGTAAAAAAAAGTTTTGTGTTTAAATACAATTTGTGTTGTAGTTTTAATAGAGGCTGGTGAATGCATTATTATCAAAGGTTTTAATTTACATTGCCCCTATAAGGATTAAGAGGAATTAGTCTTTGAGATTCGCTATAAAACTTAATTAGAACTGTTAAATATTCTACGCTTTAAAGGCAAATTTTTCACAGCATTGTGCTTCATCTATTTAAATTTAAGTAAAACATAGTGTGCATGAGATATAATCGAAATTTTTTATTCCTCTGAAAGACCTTTAAGGACCGCTGTAGTAGGTATATATTCCTATACACCTTGTAGTAGTAAATATAAGGCATTTAATATTTAAGAGGTTATCAAAATTATTTCCAAATATCTACAAAGAAAATTGTGAGATATCGTCACGTCGCGACGTCCTCTAATGAATACATATCTTGCTATACACAGTTTTTCAAAATTTCAGATCCGTATAAAATCAGGAATTAGGTAGGCTTTCGCCAGATGCATTCGTATGGCAAAAGGAGTCGAAACTATTATAGTCCATAAGTTTCGAAGCATACCGTAAACCCTACCAACAACGACATTAATGTGATTAGACCACGTTAGCCGACCATTAAAGATAATATCTAGATTTATTGCAAAATCTATTTTATTCCTCCTGATAATTATATCTGTCACAATAAATGCTCTTTTTGTTCTCTTTGATCGAGTCTATACAAAGATTGATATTCTCAATACTAGTGCTCCTATAAAGCTGAACATCATCAGCGTACATGACTTCATACTATGGTTTACTATAAAGTATGTAGTTTTGAGAAAATCGATGTCTTCAGAAGGGATTGTGGGGTTTTCAAAGCTTAAGCCAAAGCAAATATCAAACGGATATCACATCTGCCTTTTCCCTAAATGCTAGACTGTAATGAAAGAAGAATTTACGTTCCTCTGCAATTTCTAATAATTTTTAATTTTCTATAAATAAAATTTATAACAACGGAATGCAATTAAGAAAATGTAACACATTTTCAGCAAAAAAAAAAAAAGAAGAAAAATTTAATTATAACGGCTGCAGTAAAGCAAACGAAAATTTAAATTCTTCCACAATATCTTTCTATTGAAAAACAAATTTTTATGATTTTATGTCTGATACGCAAATAAACTATGTTTTCTTTAGGCCGTCCGTATTGTTTACGATCGAACAATAGATTTTTGCATAATAGTTTGATTTTATTTTACCTATTGATTTGTTTCACCCTTCGCATAACTTTACATATAAGGAATGAGGCTGAAAATTCAGTCAAATTTACTTAAAGATTATTTCCCTTGTAGGGGGTTGAATTTTCTCACATTATTGCAATAGATTTGGGAGTTTATTTGCTTTACATTTAAAGCAAATAAAAGTAACAACAACAAAAGGTTGAAATTTTAAGGACAAAAAAAAACAATAATTCCTTAAGATTTAGGTAAGGATTTGAAACAAAGACCCACGCTCAGCTGGACATATCATGCAGTGTCTCATGTATAGGAATTGTTTTGCATTTTGTGTACAAGAGGAGGCTGGCAGCTAGGGTAACTTATTTATCATAGCAATCTTTTTTGGGAATTTGCATTAATTTTTATGTTTTTTGCATAACATTTTTTTTAGGAAATATTTGCTTTTTATGTAAAATATTTGTCACCTTTTTTTTGCTTTTTGAAGAGATTTGCACTCACTTTTGTAGATGATAATTTTCTTATGTTTACTGAAAGGCCTTTGAATGTGTCATAATAAGGCGTAAAGTGTGGCAAATGTAGTTTTTTTATCGTTACCACATTTTTAAGGAAGATTTTTTCTAATCAAAATCAAGATTGTTGAATTGTATTTGAGGGTTTAGGAACACATCTTATGGCAAACATAATGTGCCCAATAATACATATTATTTTTACATGTCGAATGTGTGTTTTTTTTTGCCATCAACATTATATTCCATATGCATTCTAAATAAAATCACTTAAAATTCTCACAATTGCATTTGAGATTTGCTTTCAATACCTTGCACTTAAATTGCTTACAATTAAAATAATATAAAATTTCGCATCTCTCCCCCCTCCCCTCATGCCGTAAATTGAATTTATTTCTGTTTCTGTCTGTCACAGATTGCTTTGATCTTCGAATAAATTAAGTTCTCAAAATAGATAGAAACGTGCTGATGGCGCTGCTGTTAATGATCACACAGAAATTATAGTCATTTTTATTGAGAATTTATAATGTGTGTAGGCGTGCAAAGGGGCTGTATATTTTCAACAAATTTTATAACATTATAAACAATTCAATGACATTTTCAACAACATACTATTTAGAAAAAATCATAAATTAAAACTACTGACATTTTATACTTTTTTTTTTTGTTTATAAAATTATCCATCGAGTAATGAATATTCACTATTTAAGTTAAATAAAATATTTTAATATTTATTACTCGCTCGCTATGGATGGTGTTCTTTCTCACGGATTGAATAAGGACTTTGATTTGGACTGCGGGCTTAGTCCAAATTGAGATAAATTTTTGTGTTCTAATATTGTTCAGATTTATGCCATGCAGTTCATGTCACAAGAATTCCGAATTCAGGCATGCAGAATCACTTGGCATTCCGCCAAGAGCGTAAGATCTGTAGGGATATAAAGAGACTGTCTTGCACCTAATATAATAATAATAATCAGTGATCTGATCTCGTCGTCTCCTCTCACTTTCTGACCGAGCTCTGTAATATAAGGAATGCTGCAAGAGCAAGACTTATTTTATTTACTGCAATAGGTTTCCATGAGGGAATATTTGATATGATATCACAATTGTCCGCAGTCTAGTAGGTAGTGTGATGGCTTATTTAACGAATTCAAAGCCCAGGTCAGACATCAAAATGAAATATGAAAAACAAATACATATTTCTTTGGCGACTTCCTCTCAGCAGATTTCTGGTAAAATATCTGATTATGTATGTATCAGAAATCAGCAATGAGTATTCAAAAAGACGAGTAGATTCGAATCATACTCATAATTTCTTATACTTATACGCATTCATACTTATTTTAATATCATGCTCATACTACTCATATTCAAAGTTTGAAGTACTCATCGTACTCATACTTAACAATATGCATGATGTTGTTAATTTCAATTCTACATTACTCAACATTTACTAGAATTACAAAATAGTATGATTCGCGTACGAACAGTGCAATACCCACTAGAAGGTTGTGTATTTGCTTTGCTTACTGTCTTTGTATTTTTCTTTCTTCATTTTTTGTAAATGCAACAACAACTAAGACTGTAAATTTTGATGAATGATTCGAATCACTCGAATCATTTATGAGTATTATAAGTATTTTTCTAAATTTATGAATCTAAATGACTAGGTGTATAAATCAAACATATTTCGAATGTTATGAGTTTGATGTCTGTCTGCTTACAACCTGTGCTTATAAATCAATGTTGTAGTGAGTACGAATGAATCAGAGTACATAATTGAATTTCAATACTTTTGACTCACTCATATTTAAAATGTCATGAGTACTTATGAGTTGCGAAAAAACGATTCATTGCTGATCTCTGGTATGTATGTAGCTCAATGGGTCTAAATGTGTCCTAAGTGGGTCTCTTGTTTCAAGGAGGGTTCACCGTATACCTAACCTGTCATAGGCCAGACCTTGTTGTGTCCAATAACCATTTGTTTTGATCATCACAAAGCTATTTCACTGAAGTACTTTACAGGTACAGGGCATTCGAGGCCTTAGTCGTTATTGGTTCCAAAATATTGAAAATACCACAAACTACCACATTCTTAAATTATACATTACATATGTATATATACGTTTGAAATTTTCTTTAAAAATATTGTAATGTTGTATTTGATAATTAAATTGATTTAAATGCCTAATCAATACAAAACATTTCTTTTTTATTTTTAAATTGTTAACAAGAAAAAACACTTTCAAACCAAAATAAACACAAATGGAATAAAAAAAAAATTTTTAATGGCCAAAATGATAGGCAGCTCAATAGAATCCAATAAAAACCCCTTTCCGGAGGTGGTATTTAAATGAAACACAAAAAAGGGAAAAGCTAATAAAAATTATGAGTTTATTAAAAACTTATTGTATATTGTATCGTATAATCAAAATATAAATTCATAAAAATAAAATTTTATTACTACATATATTTCAAGTGGTTCTATAATAATTAAAAATTTTGCTTCTTTGTTTTGTTTTGTTTACTGAAATGCATTTTGAACATTTGAACAACCCCTTTCATATTTCATTGGTTTGCTTGCTTTAATTTTATTTGATTTTGGAAATTAGGAGAAATGTTTTAAAAACATGACAAATATTTTGTTTTTATCAATATTTTGAGTGTATGATTTAAACAGTTTCTTTTAAAGTGTTGACATAATATTGTTAGCATAGCACGAGTCAGTTTGGCTGATTGGTATACAAAAAAGGGGTGCACGAGATTGCCACCAAACTGCCAAATGTTTGGTATTTTAGTTGCAGATGTGTCATGGTAGGAGTAAAATCACTTGAGCGTACATACTCAACATGATACAATAATCAGACATACTTAAACGCTAATAAGCTTCTTAGACAATAAAGTCATTTTCCCAAAAATTATGTCGTCTCAGTTATATATCTTTTGGCTTCCCATTCATTGTCAGGCATTAAGTACATACATTTTTTCCTTTAAGTATTATAAGATTAGAGATTTTCTTTCATTTCTATTTATTTTTTTTTTTCTTGATATTGTCGTCTCTCTGCTTTACGATTTTCAAATTTATATTGGTTTGATACTTAAGATATTTGAAAATTTATTAGCACATTAAGATAAAAATTCATTTATACTCCCAATAAAATTGTCACCGCCTGCTGTTGGCTGGAGCATACTCCATGATGTTTCCTATATACAGTATGTATGTATTGCACTCTTGTAAAGTTTTCACATTAAATTTTATTGTCGATTTTCTATGAGTGTAAATTAAATGCCGCGTGTGAGAGTGCGTGTATATGGTGATTCAAGTTGATAGCTGCTTCCATGGAATTTAAAATATTTTTAATGGAATGTCTTAAAGCATATTTGGTTTTGTAAGAGATAATTTATTACCTTATCTAGAGAGATACATATCTATGCTGTAAATATAAGTGTGGCTATTGGTTGTAAAATTGACAGGTGATTGCTTATAAATATGCTTGTTGTCGTATATTTATAAGACGTTTAATTATTATTTCTACTAAAATTCATAAATAAAACAACATATCATTATAGAAATAAGTTCTTAAATTTTATTTATAAGTCATATTCTTTTAAATATCAAACACTATAAATATGGTGTCATAATGAACACCAAACTATGAATACTTAAATCAAAACAAGTAATGCGGCAACTGGTCTTTATTGCCGCAAGAATGGAAGAGATCTAAACGGAGGTATCAACACTAAAGCGTATACTATGTAAGTCTAACCAATTCTACTCTACGGGGTCATCATTTTGAGGAAAATAATGTGGTTGACCAAGTCATACTAACAGGTGTTCTGTTGATGTCCAGATGTAAACAGAAATACATTTCATTTTCAAGGAAATACGGTCAGATAAATCGCTAGCCCAAAATCCATAACAAAAAGTGATCTGAAGTGCGATAATTTTATTTCTTAACATATTATTACGAAATTGAAAGTCTATATACTGGCGTTTTGCTTTTACATTGCTTAATATTTAAACAAGTAAACAAAAATACTACATCAAGCACCAGCATAAAAATTGTAAACAAGTAAACAAAAATATACCAACATCACTACACTAACTATGAATACTTAACCCAACACAAGTAGGCGAAGTCATGAACATTCGCCTTCAAGAACATACAACAGTCTGTTAACCCTGTCATATAAAAGGCAAGGCAAAGCAGGCGAATGAGTTAGTGAAGTTCAGTCAGTCTTGTGTGAAAACGCGGTACGTTTGAAGAGAGTAATCGTGGTTTGAAGATCTCCGTTACAAAGATCTGTCGAATAATTGTTTAGTAATTGTTATTCTTTTTATAAAGGGTATGAACAGAGGAATAACGTAAAGTTCTGAACAGTTCTGAATTTTACTTAAAACTAAACACAAATTTATTTTTATTTGGTTTGTAATCTACGAGCTCATATTTTAAACGTTTGTAAAAGGTAAAAACGTAACAATATTTACTCATCCAGGAATTGCCCTTATCATGAGTTGCCTATGAAAATTCAAAACACTCGTCATTATTGACTGCCTCAGATTCCCGTAACAACGGCAATGGTTTTGGCAGATCTTGCGTTTCATCGTTTACTTAACCAGCGCCTTCGAATTTATCTCTCACAATGCGAATAGACTTCTTGGTAGGACTATAATGCTGATCGTAAATTGTACGAAGCTTGTAGTACGTTGCTCCAACAGAACACATATCCATTGAAATCTGACAATGCAGACTGAATAAATGACAACTAATTCAACAGATGCTCCATCAAAAAGATAGCCATTATCAATTATCGAAATTTGAAAATCCCAGTTGGACTACCAGATATTATTCAGATTTTATTAGAACTGAAGCATACATACATAACATAATCTTTTAGTACGCCAATATGCTGGCCACCAGACTAAGGCGACCATAAGAGATGCTTAGAACTCAACAAAGCTTCTTATTCATTTCAACAGGAGAAATGATTTTAAGATCTGCACCATCAGGTTTAGATGAGCAAAGCATCATAATGACCATAGAATTATTACAATTAAACATTTCTGATTTAGACTTAAAGGAATTCAAATTCAACATGTTTAAGAAAAAAAAAATAAAAATATTTTACCACCATGTGTCAATTATGTTAAATGAAAATAAAAACAATGAAAAATTTCGTTACCTTTTTCAATTTTTAAATTAAGAAAGAAAGAGAAACAAAAAAACTCATTAAAACTGTAACGTATGTATGTCTGTATGTCAGCTCTTCACGCCTATTAAAATAATGTCTTATAGTTTTAGAAAATTTCATTTCTCACATACTCGTACATAGATTTTAAAGCAATTCTTCTTTTGTATTTCAATAATTTATAACCAACAACAGTTTACAACAACAGCAAGAAAAAAATGCAAAAATGCAATATTCTTTACATATAAAACTGGCGCTCATAAATTTTAAAAGCCGAGCAACATTTGAAAACATCAAAAAATTAAAAATCTATAGACGAACAACAACAATATTACAATACTGTAGTGTAAACATTGATCTTTTGACCTTTACGCATGAAAGCAACAATAAATATGCAAAGAATACAGAAGAGTTCCATAGGGAAAGAAAATTGCATTAAAAAATATGCAAAATTAATGCCAGCATTTGTTCGATAAGAAAAGGGAAATCAACGGGACAAAGGCACTAATCCTGAGTAAAATGCAAGAATGGAAATAATGAAGGAAAGAAATTAAACAAAATAAAATGAAATAAATGTATACGAAAGACATAAGAAATACATTCTTAAAGTAGGGTTACTAGAGCCATGTATTGGAATGTTACATCAAGGGGTGGAACTGGATGAAAGACGGTAAAAAATATTTTTATTTCTCTTTTAAAATCATGTTGTAAGTATTGTGTTATTGTCAAGTAGAGAAAATATAGTACGGCGACCACACGAACTATTGTACTTCCTCCAATTTATATAGCATTTCCCTATAATGTTTTCTCCGAACCTATTGCCCTGACAAACTTTAGGATGCTGATCGGCGTACTTACACATACATAACTAATTGATCATTACAACTCTTCAGTCAGGATTACGACCTATCTTCTCACACCACTTCTGTTGTGTGTTTTAACATTATCCATAAGTGCAGGGACCTAATTAAAGCCCTCGACTTTGAACTGCAGATTTTTGAAAATCTTTTCATGGCAATTTTTATTTACTCTGAAAGTTTTTGCCAGAAATATACTGAGATTCAGTCTCCGAAGAATTATTTTGGTGGTTTCAGCAAGAATAATTCCCTGTCTAGCACTTGGTATGTACCAAGGTTGCCTTACAGATTTCAAGTCTGACTGTCGATGGCATTGCTATGCCCCGTCATTTGTAAATTCTAAGTTAAATCACGAAATCCACTGATCAATCTTGTAGAGACTTGTATCCCATTATTCTAATCATAGTGTTCTGGTCATCTATACCATGTGCAACAGCCTTAAATCCAATAGAGCCTCTAATACTGCGTTACCCCTGTTATACCTACTCACTTACGTAGCCCCTATGTCTTGTGTAGCAATGAAGTCGCCGTGGTCTAGTAGGTAGTGCGTTGGCTTATTAGATGTAAGGTCCTTGTTTCCAGGCCAGACATCAAAACGAAATACGAAAAAAAAATATTTCTTCGGCGACTTCCTCTCAGCAGATTTCTGTCAAAAACTCTGAGGGCAAATAAAATTGCCATGAAAAGTTTATCAGAAATCTGTCGTTCGGAGTAGACTTTAAACGGTAAGTCCTGCCACATATATAAAAATTAAAGCACACAACATGAATGGTGTGAGGAACTAGGTCGTAATCCTGACTAAAGGGTTGTAATGATCAATTATGTACCCTTGACAGTCAATACCCGCCTCATATAGTTTTATCAATATTTCTTTCACAATCCATCTCCAAATTGCACTATAAATATTCTCTGATTGTGCCAACTTGCATTATTTCGTTCCATTAAAATGCTTCCTCAGATTGAATATATAAGGCCTCTGATCCATACCTCTTTTATTACTAAGAAAAGCGCAGTTATGTAGTTACCTCCTTCACTTGCTAAAACTCTTGAATAACTCCCAGTAAATTTACAATAGTCTCAGCCGATATACCTGGACTACATACATATGTATATGCGTGTTGTGTACGATGCAATATCTTTGTACAGAGCTTACGCGATTGTTTACAACATGTTGCTTATAAGATGTGAGACTAACTAATTGGTCTGAAGGGGATTTTTAGTGTGTAGTATTCATTTTTCTCACTTTTGTGGTGAACATCACACTCACCCTTCGCCAGGCCTAGAAGACTACTACGTCGTATATTTATTATGTTTAGCAGGAAAAATGTCATTCGCTCCCGGGGCTTTGTACGGTCATAATGTACTCAAAACCCATTTTATCCAGTCTCAGAAATATGGAGATGCAACCCGTGAAATTACACTCTCAGAATTGACTTGCTTTTTAACTGACGGTCTTACCTTACCACTTCTTGTGAATTTTCAATTTATCACCGAAACGGTTAAAGATTTTTTAAGAAAACTTAGTTGAAAATGTTAATATCGGTTTTACAACGAGACCTTATAGCACCCAAGTAGGCCGTGCGCATTGAAAATGTTATTATTTTAAACCATTGATAATTTTATTCATCTCGCTTTGTATAATTTTTTTTTTTTTGGTATTTTAAATAAAGTTCTATTAATTGTTTTCACACAATTAATCAAACACTGATTTCTTAAATTTTTTTCCTACACTGTTTGCCTTAAGGGGGGGGCCGTACTAAAACAATAAATATCATTTTACGATTTTGTAACACACGTAAAACCTGCTGAGCATTAAAAAATATTTGTAAAATTCAAATAAGTTCCCAAAACAATAAAACTCATGTGGATTTTTGAAAATATCAAATCAAATGTCGGTAACACCCGTATATTTTGTTTCCATATCAAATAAAAAAAAAAAAACCAAAAAAAGTTGATATTTTTTTTTAATATCTTTAGCTCCCATATAATTGAGTGATCAGTGGAAGTCTCATCAAAAATGTTCAACTTAATTTTTTACTGTCTCTCCAAGAAGTGTTTTAATTTTTTTACTCTTTTCTTTTCGTTTTTGTTCTTATAAAAAAATCTTAAGAATTGATCATTTGAACAAAATGTCTTACAATGGCAACTCGTTTGCAGCGATTCTTCGTTATTAATGATAAATGATCTCATCACGAGGTGTCTGTCAGACTACTCATCAGCGGTTGGTGGGGTAATAGTGTAAAGAATTTTTACTTTTTTTTTTATTAGTTTCTCAAATTTTGTTTCAGTTAAGCCCAGATATTTGATACCCTAAAATACCAACAGTAGCTATCGATGGATAACATAATATTGCTGACATAAAATTCACATAAAATTTATCAATCGAAAAATGTATAAAAATAGTTAAAACTTGGGGATTCAAACCTGTTTTCAAGGACTATGAGTTGATTATGGCCGTCGTAATCAAATTACTGTGCAAGAAATTGTCATGTTGTAAAGAAATTTGTAGAGTCTTAAATACTTACGTGATCAGGTGTGTGCAGTATTTTAATTAACACTGACTGAAAAGTAAAAACGCCGCAGATAAGTTGAGAGGATGTTAGAAAAAGAGGTTTTCAAGTTTTTTGAAGAAAAGTTCTTTTGGCTTAAAGTTATTGCGTTAGGAGTTGAGAGAAACCAGAAGGGCTTGTGGAAAATTTACTTCATTCGTAAAAGTTTATAGTTTATAGTATAGCTAATATAAAAACCATAACTCACAACTCATACACATACTGAATTTCTCTCAATTCCTAACGCAAAAGTTTTACGCCAAAAGAAATTTCTTTTTAAGAAAAACACCATTGAAAACCTCTTTTCCTAACATCGTCTCAACTTCTCTGTGTAATGAGTTATGGTTTGGAGATTAGCTCTTGCTTGGCATTTCTCAACCATCCCAAGAGCCTTATGAAGGTGTTTATGGTTCCCAAATCATCTTTGGCTAATAATTGGCCATTACAACCCTTCAGTCAGGATTATGGCCTAGCTTCTCACACAGTCGACTCCGAACGAAATATTTTCTTGTTTTTTTTAGAAACTTTTTCATCGCAATTTTATTTACTCTCAAAGTTTTTTCCAGAAATCGGCTGAGAGGAAGTCGCCGAAGAAATATTTTTTTATATTTCGTTTTGATGTCTGATCTAGGGGTTCGAACCCGGGCTTTACGTCTAATAAGCGAACGCACTACCTACTAGACTACGGCGAATTCTAGACATGTTTCGTCACTAAATTCTGGGTGTCCAAGAAATGACATTAAATTTAATACATAATGGCAAGTTCCAATCGTTATAATGAAATAAAAGTCTCTTCGAAATCATATCTTTACGTGTATTTTATTTGACTTTACTTTATAGACTGAAAATTTTCATTTGCATCTGTATGGAAACTGAAATCGAACTTCAATTGAAATTAAAAATCTGTACTATAAATCAACAGTTCCATCAAAACAAAAAAAACATAAAAACGAAGTTGTCCTACCACCTACTATGCCATCGTAGGGTACAAACTAACTTAATCAAGTTTTTTAGCTTAAAAATTGCAACCGTAAATCAAATGTTTTGTTTAGTTTCTTAATTGCTTGATATTATGTGATTTGAGGTTTGTTAGTAACACACAATGAATTCATATTTTTCTGGCGAACTATGTATGTGTTTATAAAACTATGTCCAAATGTGATGACATTATAGTACTTTGGTTTCCTACTATATATTCAAAACTTACTTAATAACACTATCAGTTCCAAAACCTGAATTCGTTGTACGACGCCAAAGATTATAAAAATTTCACTCCATATTTTGGAGTCGACTTTCAATACACAAAGGGAATGGTAATAAATTTTGTCTGGGAAAATTCTATTATCAGCAAAACTATGCCTTAAGAGACAAAATCCTTATAGATCCTTATCAATATGCGCCAATTACTATGAATATCACTCAGATAGTGGTGGCAATCCATCCAAAGATAGATGGACACAGTTAGGCCACATTGTGACATTATCTCGCAGTCCCGAAACCACTTGATGCTTCTGATGGAACGACTCTTGCGGGTCATCTAAAGTTCATTTTATTCCTTTGACATAATGTCGGACCGGTGAAGAACAGTCTCTTCTGTTTCCTTCGACTAGACCAATGTGCTTCGCACCCATAATGCAATGCCGCATTACGAACCCAACAACCATAGTAAGAGTGCCTCGCTAGAGTTAAAGCAGAGTTGTTGTGAGCCCTTCATTAGTGTTAGACAGATTTTCTTCCCCCTTCTACATGTGACTGCCTTGTCAATTATAGGCTTGCAGAAGGGATTCCCAAATTCAAGCATTCATCGAAAATTTGATGGTTGTGTTAGGTCTAGCCAGTTCATTCCCTCTACAGTTACTCGGAATCGAACTCTGTCCTGGTGTGCATATAATATGGACATCAGATGTACACCGTCCAGGAGTTAATCACGTTGAAACTTTTTAAATTAAGTTTGCAACGAACGAACATTCAGCGGCTACGCTTTCTCTGCCATGTCGTTCGGATGGGCGAGGATGTTCTGGCGAGACGGGTATTTGATGTGGTCATTACCGTAGAGACTTGTCTGCATCGGAAAAACCATATGAATTAAGTTCTGTCATCGATTAATGTGAAAAACTGGCGAAGCCGTGCAAGAAGCAAAGGTATTTTGATGGATATTTTAAGGTCGGCCTGCCTTCCCATATTCGGCATGATATTTGGCCAATTAGTTAAGTAAATTAAACTTGCTACCATAATAAGTATCTTCATATCACACGGTTTGAAGTTATCACTTGGATGTCTTTCCACACAAGGTCGATCAAGGTAGGTTATATTGACCCTTTGGATTCTACTCCAGCGCAATACTACTACTATAGGGCTTTCTCCTGATTGGTTGACTTTGGTTTGCTTCAGTACAGATTCCTTGATAGTTAAGTTCGAGAGATTCATGTTGTTGTATGTGTTGGATCGAGAACTAAAGTATCTTACCCATCTATACTAATACTAATCCAGAAAAAATATAGAAATGTTTAATTAATTTTTCTGAAATAAATTTCTTTAAAGAAATGTGTTTCATTTCTTTTAAGTCAATATTTTGTATTCTTCGTGTTTTCGTTTTTTTTTTTGTATTTGATTTTATTTATTTCATCTTAATTTTCTATATATTCCATAACATTCATGTTCATGCTTTGCTGCCTTCTACGGCTGATGATTAATGATGTTAAATTTTTAACCAACATTGTTCTGTAAATGACCTGCCAGTCAATCATGTGGTATTTTGTTTTATAAAAGAACAGGCAGTAACAAGATCAACTGAAGGCATGATTTTTCTGGAGGCTTAAACAATAACAAGAGCAAAAACGAGAAACAAAAACAAAAAAAAAGAAATAATAATAAAGGGTGTAAAGGAATCAGTTTTGTTAATAAGCCAAGAAAAATGACTTTATTAAATTCATTAGCGCCCATGTGTGAAATTCAATCGATTGTTTTTTAATTATATTGAACAAAAGAAGTTCAATACTGCTTGTATTTAACCAGTATGAATTTTTATTATCATTATCCAATATCCATTATCCATTGTGTAACAATGTAAATGTAATTTAATAAATTATATCGTTAATCGTTTTGAACTGGCATTCAATATCAATCTTCAATTAAAATAATTTTAAAGACAGAAAAAATGCTTTAACAAAGACACATTGACTTACACAAAATAAATTCGGATCTTTTTTATTCTCAATCAATATTTGATAATAACTTTAATCAATGAAACAATGTACATAAAATCAGGATGCAGATACGGTTTTAATTATTTGTTTCTTAGCTTGTTGAAGCCGTTTTCATTTCTTTAGACTTACAGGTTCGGAAACCATGCCTGACAAAAAATCCATTCGATTGACTTTTGTACCATGGAACTGAAAGTTTTGTTGAAATTAATACACATTTGAACCATGCTCCAATGATTTGACTCCCACATGATATAGAAGAAAAAACAAGGATTAATATATGAAACTTTCAATTTACACCTTCAAGAAAGTCTTGAAGATATCGAAACAAGTGGTAACCCGAAGTTCCAAAATCTTATTCAAAATTTCTCAACTAAGGTCTGTCATATTCTTGTGGGTTATCAAAGATATGTATGACCTGGCAAAGTTTTAACTTGTTTCGTCCAGATTATTGTCGTAAACAATTCAGTTTTTATTGTCTATAATCATTCGCTTCAGAAATGTTTCGATTGTTCGATTCAGAATAAGAATAAAAAAGTCTCCGCAGTCGAATAGGTAGTGTGTTGGCTTACTGGAAGAGAGCTCGTGGTTAAAGTTAATACACACAACATGGTTGGTGTGAGAAGCTAGGTCGTAATCCTGGCCAACTAATGTAATGACCAATTATGTATATAACGGAACAACCAATATGTAGTATATTTAGGGCCACTATTACAACTTGCCGTTAACTAAAGGGAGTATTTTAACGGGCAGATAAATTGTTTTTCAGTATTATAAGTGGACAATAAGGTAGAAGTAAGCGTTAAGCTAAAGGGAGGATCATCCTACTTCTAACTTTTAAAGTTAAGTTTATATTTATCACATTGTATATTATTTTCAATATGGCAACTTCAAATATAAAAAAATGAACAAATACAACAAACTGCGTTTAAAAAGAACTTATTTAATTGAGCAGTGTTATCGGCATTGCTCCGGCATTGCCGTATTTTTGAAAAAGTTAACTTTATTTTATCTGTAGGTTGTAACAACGAAAAGAACCTAAAGGTGACTTTAAAGTCCACTTTAGCTAAAGTTACCTTTAACTAAACCCAACTTTAAAAGCAAGTTGTAATAATGGAACTTAGTCTCCTTCTTTAAATGGTAGTTAGGATGGTTATTTAGAGAAGGAGAGAGAAAATAATGAAGTATAAAGTAGGAGATTGAATACAACCTTGTGATAGCACTGGCATTTGAATTTTCAGTTTTGTAAGAAAGAAGGCATTAGGATAAATTTACTATTGAACACGTAAGCGTCGAATATATGTTATGACATGTCCTGGTAAATGACAAGTGCAAAATTAAATTCAATAGCCTGACTTCAAATTGCTTTTATATGAGTTAATAGCTAACACTAAGTGTAGGTGTTTTCACTGTAAAAAATATTTTAAGTTCTCTGTCTTATAAAATTATACAGAAAAGTTTCTCAAATAGAATAATTTGATTCAATAATTTTCAAGTTAATTTAATTTTCTTTCTTTTTGGAAAATAACATCAGAAAGCATTTAAAGATATTTAGAAAATTGCTCATTAAATTCCTTGCATTAACAAGCTGCCAACATGAGGAATGAATGTCTGTTACACCAACGCAATTGCCACATTCCGCCATCCACCATAAGCAGTTACTGTAACTAGCCTGTAACATGTTCAACAACATCGGCTAGAGTGGATACATTTGTAGAAATAAATTCACTCTTTTCAATTCTTTGCCAGTGTGTTTGTGTGTGTTTGTGTCTGTCCGTAGAAATCAAGATTTTATTTACAAATATTTCTTGTATTAATTCTATGGTTTCTCTATAAATTTTTTAGAAATTCTATGCTATTGTTGGCAAGAATAAGAGGGACAGACAAAAAGACAAACATTTTTTTTGGTTTTATTTGTCAGTGTATGTCCAAGTATGTGTATAGATGCAGACATGTTGAACCTTTTTAACCGTTGTATGGTCAAGAGTTGTTAACCATATTAAAGTGTTCAATGATTAATTACACGCGTCTAAGATTAATTGAAATCAATCAAAGCTGAAGTTAACTAATGGCAACACGTTTGTAATGCTCAACTTAATACTTTTATTTCGTATTGATGCCTCCTCATGCTTTGGTTTGCTAAGGCCTAAGACCGCTATAGCCATTGACTTTATTTTTTCGTTTGTTGCCGTTTGGTAATGCTCTTTTATTAAAAATATTTTGTTTTTTGGTGTTTCTGTGTTGTTGGGGTTACCATTAACAGATTTTTCTTGTTGCCTTTTTATCAGAAAAAAAGTCTGATTCTACTACTTAATGCTTTGAAAACTAATGATAGAAATAAAGTGCTTGTAATCAATGTGACAATAATAGTTTTGAAAATAAAAAAAGAATTTATTATTTTCATATGTATGTAAGTGTCATTTGTGCTTTAAAGTTATTTTTTTTTTTTTGTTTTTGTGCTGAATATACATAAAATAATTACATTTTACATACATTGTTAATTTATTGTCGTTTAACCAAAAGCCAATTACATGTCAATAACTGACTGTGACATTTGAAATTAGTGGTCTCTACTCCATTTTGTTTATAACCCCAAACAGTGTACTACGCATTCATATATTTGTTTGCTCAGTAGACATACATATGTATGTACATACCCACTCTTTACAAATATAAAGTTAAAATGAAAGTTCATTGTCTATAATAAATTGGCTAAAAATAAAGCAGACTGAAAATAAAAAAAAAATAAAAAATAATTGTAGACCATGGATTCGGATGTATTCAGTACGCCATAATGTTAACAATATTAGAATACAGTAAAACCTTGTTATAAACTTCTTCTTTGTAAAACAAACAATATGTTTATTATAAGTTAGTACTCTTGGTAAATTTCAGTTAGTTAAGTTTTTAGTCGGCGTAGTCTAGTAGGCAACGTGTTGGCTTATTAGACGTAAGGGCACCTTTCAAACCATAGGTCAGACATCGCCAATAAATCGAAAGTTAAAAAATATTTCACAACATGAGTGGTGTTCGAAGCTAGGTTTTAATTGTACTTGCGAAATCTTGATTGTAAAAGCGCTGTAATGACCAATTAAGTAGAATAACTTTGAAAATTTGTGAGGCCACGATCAGGAATTGAATTCAAACACCAGGTCAGGAATTTTCAACAAAACAAAAATATGAAAATATTTCTTCGGCGACGTCCTCTCAGCAGATTTCTGGCAAAAACTCTAAGAGTAATAAAATTGCTATGAAAAGTTTCTCAAAAATCTGTCGTTCGGAGTCGACTTTAAAACTGCAGGTCCAGCGACTCATGTATAAAATTAACACACACAACATCAGTGGTTGAAAAGCCAGGTCGTTATTCTGTCAAAAGGGTTGTAATCACCAATTATGTATTTTGCATTTTAAGCCCATTTATAGACAATTTTTCGCTACTGTTTCAATCATTTTAGCTTCCACTGTTTATTTATGAAACAATTGTTGTACCACAAATTAATAGTTAGTTGGACAACGATCGATGATATTCGGTAGACGTACAAATAATAGCTTGACTGACATTTAGCTGTCACTACTCGTGTTCAATTACCTTCTTCATCTCCAACTCTTGTGTCCGCCATAGAGAACACAAGAACTTGTGACCATTAAACTGACACTGAATGTCAGTGATGACCATTGGTGGGTGTTATTCAAGTTGGGGTTGAATGTTGCGTGTCTTGTTCACAAAATGTTAATGTGACAATGAGTTGAAAGTGTTATGGACACATAAACAATGATGAAAATTAAATCTACTCTACGGGAAATTTATTATTTAATTGCGGTTTATGGGTCACTATTGATTACCATACAGTATAAATAATTGAATACACCTGATTAGAATTTTATACGGCATAAATGTTATTTATATGTTTTCTATGTACACCCAATGACATCATATGTGGTTGAGATGCCTACAAATATAAGGCGCATGGATTACTTGGTAATAAATATGTTTGTATGTACAATAAATAATAAATATTATAAATAAATTATATTTTTCAAATGTATTCTTAAAAGCAACTAAAATGGTATTGGATGAGATACAGAGACAGGTTTGGATTGACATAACCACAGCAAGGTGAACCTGTCCTACTAGGGCTATGCAGGCTCTGCGGATTTGTAGTAGTCACTACAATGGGTACGATAATAAATGGCAAATCTATTCTAAGATTTATCATAGCCATCGTTACCTAACAAATTGAATGGCTGGCAATTAAATCCTTAACTGTCCCCCAAACAACATCAGTAAGCGTGGCACTAACAGTTTGGTTGAAGTCGCCGTAGTCTAGTAGGTGGTCTGTTGGCTTATTAGACGTGAGCCTTTAGTTTAAGCCCTAGCTCAGACAATTCGAACAAAACAAAATAAGAAAGAATATGCCTTTCGGCGACTTCCTCTCAGAAGCCTTTGGCAAAAACTATGAGAGTAAATAAAACGGCCATGAAAAGTTTCTCAAACATCTGTCGGTCGGTGTCATGTCATGCATAAAGTTTACACACACAACATGGGTGGTGTTTGAAACTAAGTCGCAACCCTAATTAAAGGTTCTAAACACCAATTAGGTAAGTACTAGTCAGAGATCAGCAATGAATAGCTTTTTCGCTACTCATAAGTACTCATGAAATTGCGAGTATGAGTGAGTCAACAGTATTGAAATTCAACTGCTCTGATTCATTCGTACTCACTACAACATTCATTTATAAGTACAGGTTGCAAATGAGTATGAGTACAAACTCTTAACATTCGAAATATATTTGATTCATACGCCTACTCATTCAGATTCATAAATTTAGAAAAATACTCATAATACTCACAAAAGATTAGAGGGAATCGAATCGAATCTTTTATCAAAATTTACAGTCTTATTTGTTGATGCATTTACAAAAAAAGGAAGAAATAAAACGACAAAGACAGCAAGCAAAGCAAACACACAACCTTCTAGTGAGTATTGTAGTGTACGTACGCGAATCATACTTATTTTGCGATTCGCGTAAATGTTGAGTAGAGGAGAGTCGAATTTAGCAACATCATGCGTATTGTTAAGAATGAGTACAATGAGTACTTAAAACTTTGAATATGAGTAGTATGAGTATGATATTAAAATAAGTATGAATGCGTATAAGTATCAAAAATTATGAGTATGATTCGAATATACTCATCTTTTTGAATACTCATTGCTGATCTCTAGTTGTCAAGAAGGATTAAAGAAGATTTTTTCGAAGCAACATCAGATGCCTAGACTGAAAAATTAAAAATGTACATATAAAACAAGTCTGAAAGATTTTTAAAATTGATGAAAGGCAGTAGAACACTTGAGACTGTTTTGTGTATTCAAGTAGGCTGTGCTGCAATAATAAATAAATAAATTATATAAATCGGCAAAAAAAAATATACCAACATAGGTCGGTGGAGTTATTTGATCTAAAAGAAGTCATGGCTAACTGTAAAGCACTTGTGTCGCAGCGACGATAATAGATGGTCAATCAGAACTACTTTAAGGAATCTGTTGAATGCTTGCTCATAAGCAAATATCAATTCAAGTATTCTTTTATTATTCTTTGGTTTCTTGTGGAATTACTTACTGGCAACCCTTAAAACAATTTAATTTCATTAATCCACTTGTACGACATATTAATCCCAGCTAATAAACCCCATAAAAATACTTACAAATTGCTTTGATTTCTAACTTCCCTCCCAACTATACCAGCCACAATACGAAAAATAATGAAAATATTTGCAATTTGAAAATAAAACCAAAACCGAAAGAATAAAGAATAAAGAATGAACCCCTTAAAGCTATATAAGCCAAGTCATATTAATTTCCCAAATGTGTACAAACAAAAAAATTTTAACTCACCTAATAGATCTTTATCGTTATGAATTGAAGGCTGTAATGCATACTTTACCATACCTTAAACACATACAAGTATATTGTTTAATTGTCAATAGACATCAAATCGTATCAATTGTATGGAAAAAAGCTAATATTTTTCGGTTGGGTGGTCTTAATAACAATATCACACAATATAAACTCACTCCTATGGCCATATTTCTAACTCATCATTATCAATGTTGGCGTTATATCTACTAACGTCGATATAAAAATTTACCCACTATAATCATCCCCATTAATCCCAACGGATATACTCAATCAAAAGTACACGCAGAGAGCTACACACCACATTTTTGTGGCCGATGGCGTATTTGTACAAACCTACCAGAAATCATGAGTAAAGGTAACAGCAACACAGAAACGTTATACGTACATGTCAAGTAACCTGCTACCAAGCATTTATATGCTGCTACCATGTATGGTTGATGGTGTTGTATTATAGGGGTGGTTCGAATGTTTATATTGTTTTCAGGTTGTCATTGAAAATCGTATTTCATTCATCATTCGTTTCAGTATCGCTTGTGGTAACAACCGTCAAAATGTTCAAATAACCTGTAAGACTTATAACATGACAGTTAGCTGACTTACTAACTATAAAAGAGCACAAGCATAGGACACAATACGTTTGTGCATCTGTATGTACAAACTCCAACCCTCATTTGTTTTTAAGCATTAAATTAGAGCAATATATTGTTGATAATAGGAAAAATTGTTATACACTTGGAATAGAAGCTGGGAATAAATGGCTGTCGATGAAGCTATACGGCGTTACTTTCTATTCGAAAAATTAAGAGACTTTTTTCGGTAAAAGCTGAACCCGTAGTAGATGTGCTCATGAAATTGTTTTTCCGGTCCATACAAAATTTTACATCGTTTGAACTTATTCAACTGCTTAAACACTTCTTGAGCGGCAAACATGTCTTCCTTTTTTCCAGTGTAGATTCACCGTATAACACGAAACTTCCGTTTATTGGCTTAGAATCGAATACTGTTCTAATAGTACTTAACTCTGAACGATAATACTTACATGTATGTGTGTGGCAGATTTATTTATAATCGGAAAAAGTAGCAATACCGAGTACTGATTTGTCGGACTAACTAACACATTCAAAAGCTTCACATGATTTAGAAGCGTCTCGAAATAATTTATTTTATTATTATATTGCCCAACTTCTCGCCGATCACCAAAATTTCTCCAAGTGTAATTATAGCATAATCTCAACCAGATAATTGCTGATGAAATTATCCACACATACAGTGTATACAGTGACGTTTACATGAATGTTACTACTACTCACTCTTACATACCCCACATTCAACCGACAACAGTTAAAATTATTTTCCTCTCTTTCATTTAATTTTTTGTTGTCGTCATACCACCTCCATCATTTCCTTGATACATGGCTTAAGCTTTATAATGAAATTGTATAATTAAAATTAACCACATGTGTAATAACTTAAGCAAACCAGCTCATGCTTCTAACATTTGTGGTTGCCAGCCGAACGACCTCCACCCTCATACAAAATTATGTATTCATTATGGCTAAACAAGGTGTCCAGGCATCACACAAAGGATGGTCACATGCCAAACATCCTTTCAGTGTTGTTGTATTGTGTGTATGTGTGTGTGGTCATGTGGAGGACAGATAATATTAAAAAGTCGATATTTTGTAACCGATATAGAGATTTTAAGCCTCAGGGGTATAATTCATAATTGTGCGTTTCTTTTCTCTGTTTTTATTACGCATTTTTGACAATTGATAAGACTTGTTGTTGTTGTTGTTGTTATTTTAATATGCACAACATGATGAAGGTTTCATTTAAAATTATTAAAGAAAAAAAATTGAATTTAATAATTAATTAAAGGATTTTACAGTTTCACACTTTCTTACAAATAATTGGCATCAACGCCTATGTAAGGGAATTATGTGATGCATGATTACTAAAGGACACGTGTTGAAGAAAGGTGGCCGTTGATATTTGAATATTAAAAAATTCATAATGAATGGAAATTGATATACAACAAGGTGGGCGATATCATAAGATATCCAAAACTAAAGTATGTTACTAAGGATTTATACAATACAATTTCAAATTATATTCAATTATTTATGAGCAGAGTAACTACAACCTTGTGCTCGGTGTAGTGTAAGAGACCAGGGTCTTTGATGGAAATTGAACCCATAACCTCCATGCTAACACTACTACTAAGAATTTAAAGAATATAGTTTCTAAGGCAACAGCTTCTAATTAATACAGTTGAAAATGATCTTGGAGTTCATAACGTAGACCTCCTTCAAATGTCGCTTACCGACATCGAAAGACAGATTGAGAAACTTTTCGTGGCAATGGAATGGATGGACAGATTCACAAATTTGCATTGGGCGATATACTTCATTTCGAACTTCATTTATCCACCGTATTCACCGATAGCACTACCTAGATAGTGGAAAACATCATCGTTTTAGACTTCTGCTCTTTATCTGTCAATGGCGAGGTATGCCAACAAAACTCCAAATTTTTAAACGTTTTTAGACAATTCGTTTCCCACTAGATGTTCTTGGTAATATCATATGTGTATACTACTGAATGGTACGTAGCAACCAGAGATCAGTAATGAGTATTCAAAAAGATGAGTAGATTCGAATTATACTCATAATTTCTGACACTTATATGCATTCATACTTATTTTGATATCATACTCATACTACTCATATTCAGTTTTCTATTTTACTCAACATTTACAAGAATCACAAAATATGTATAATGCGAGTACGTACACTACAATACTCACTAGAAGGCTGTGTGTTTGCTTTGTTTGCTGTCTTTTTCTTTTTCTTTTTTCTTTTTTTATAAATGCAACAACAACTAAGACTGTAAATATAGATATAGAATCTAGAATCACTCAAATCATTTATGAGTATTATAAGTATTTTTCTAAATATATGAATCTGAATGAGTGGGCGTATGAATCAAGCATATTTCGAATGTTATGAGTTTGATGTCAACGTTGTACTCAAAGTCATTGCAACCTGTACTTATAAATCAATGTTGTAGTGAGTACGAATGAATCAGAGAATTTGAAATTCAATACTGTTAACTCACTCATACTCAAAATTTCATGAGTACTTATGAGTAGCGAAATGACGATTCATTGCTGATATCTGGTCCTACTCTTCGTCATAGGGTGCCACCTTCCTATAACGTTTACTATTGATATCATCGCCTCTGGGATGATAAAGTTCTGCCTGAACAGATTATTTGGAGTAAGAAGCAATTCTCTAAAATTTTTAAAATTTCGAAAGCCACTATTTGAACTTAGTTTCACTGGGCTTGTATTCGACGACTCCAATGCTACTTATGGGTTAGTGGATAATTAACTTATTTTTATCGATTACTAACAGCAAGTTCATTGGTTCGATAACTTCAATTAAATTTGGGATATGTTTACAAAGGGCGTGTATATCTTTCTTACTTGTCAATACTTAAAGTTTCTTCTTACAAATATCTTTTGACAACCGTTTGATTAAATCCGGTAATTTAACAACATATATATGTACATATAAATGATAGCATGTCACCCTTTGAAATCCTGAGAAACTTTATCGTTACTTTAATGCTTTACGAGTTCCTACGAGTTTTTTTTTATCGAACATTATGTCATATTGTAAGGAAATCAAAACAATCATCTCTAATTATCTGAAAGTGATTTAAAATGAATGGCGCTACTGTTTAATACATTTCAAGCTAAAACGAAACAAAATAAACGAGTTGATTGGAAAACGCGACAAATCACACATCAATACAAGCAACAGCAACATTCCATGTTGCTTTTTGTCTTCTGTTGTTCGTTTAAATAAAAGAGACTGTTTTGTTGTCTGTAGATTCAGCAATTGCAAAGCCTTCGTTTTAGTGACAACAACAGAAATAATGTAAAGAAAAAGAAGCAAAATACATACAAAGTACTAATACATGGCATTGCAAACATGTCTCGAGTGGCGCTGATCGAACACGACAGTAACAGCAAGTGTCTGCAATTGTTATGGTTGATTGAAGATCACTGAAATAAAATAAATCCAAAATGCATGACAGTCTTGGGATATGGAACGGAAGACTAAAGCCTAAAAACCATAAAGACAATGCACTCACACAGCACACAGTACACAGCAGCTATCGATAAACGGCAATAAAAATCTTTTTAAAATGCAAAATACTCTAAAGCAACAACAAAAAAAAAAGACAAAAACTGCCACGACGACAACAATCGACCAAATGAAAATTGCTTATCCATAATGATCATCGACTAGATGATCTGGTTGCCAGTTGCAACAGATGCAAATGACAATGAAGGAGATGATAATAGCGTTGATGATGATGAAGTAAATGTACTGATAATTCCAATGAGTTAACAACTATGTCAGGAATCTCTTGAGCAAGACAAACATTTTTATTCTTTCGATTTTCGTTTTTTTCTTCGTTTTATTTTGGAACAAGAATTAGACATGAACGTGATTTACGGAACCCTTTAAATGGCATTAAAAAAACGATTTTCTCCATTATTTGTTTTTGGATTTTTCTTCGTTTTGCTTTTTTTTAATTTTGTCTTTACTTAGTCACAGAAATAAATTTAAAACAGAAAGAAATGTGTTTTTGTTTATCCGTTTAAAATTTTTTTTTGGTTGGCTTCGAGCTTTTTTGCTGTTGTTGTTACTGTAGCACATGATGGTATGGAAACTGAAATAACGGAGAGGCCTAAATAGCTGAAATACTTTCGGAATGCATATTTATCACAAGGTTTTCCTTTTTCGTAAGCATGTTGACTTCCTTTGAACGCATTTCGTCTACCAACAAAAAATAAAACTGTATTGTGACAACTTAAGCTCAACAAAACAAACAAAACTCCAAAAAGTTGGATTAAAATTTCTGTAATTTTTTAAATGTTTATTTCCCATTCAAAAACTTAAAAAATCATACAAATATTAAAAGCGTTTAGAAAACTATGCTACAGCAAACTTAAACTCCCCGGTGATTGCATCGATTCTGTTTGAAAAATATAAATCTTGATGATACTCTGTTAAGTGCTGTAGGATTACCATATCCAGTAGGTTAGCCAAGGGCAGACCCTAACCCAAAATATATTTTGTGTTCATTTTTTGAACACACTCAAAACACAGTACTAAGTTTTTGTATGCAAATATGCTCAATGCCAGAATATTTTGAACAAGTGCACTTTGAGTCTACAATGCCTACAATGCATCAGCAAATAACTTTTAACTGTCAGCTCTAAAAGCTTCGTGTACATCAGCAAATAAATTTTGGTTTGCTACTTGCATTTCATCCACATAGCGGCTAGCAACCTCTTGAGCCTCTTGAGCCTCTTGAGCCTCTCGTTCCATTTCTCGTTCTTGTCGAACTTGATATCAATGCCATGCTGTTGAAGTTCTTTCTTTAGCCGCCTTTGGAGTTCAAACTTCGTGCCCGTAGTTGGCAGCTCTAGTTTACTCAACTCTTGTTTGAGCCGTTCCACTCCAAAGTTCGGAGAGTTTAATTTAAATTTTTTTTATTATTTATTTTGACTTTTAAATTTTGCAAGCCCCCTTGTGACACTGTAACGTTTTCACCTTTTAAAAACGTTTAAAATATGAGCTCGTGTTTAGTTTTAATTAAAATTCTTTATTGTTCGCACAATTCTGTGTGCCACTGTTCACAACTTGATGTAAACAACAACAATTGCTTTGTTTGTTATTCTTCTTTACACTCTTTTGCATAAACAATAACAATTACTAGTAAATTGTTCGTCAGATCTTTGTAACGGGGGCCTTCAAACCACGATTACTCTCTCCAAATGCACCGCATCTTAAAACTAGGCTGACTGAACTTTTACTGACTCACTCGCCTGCTTTGCCTTGTCTTTTATATTCAATCTGATGAATGCTCTTGAAGGCGAATGATTTTGCCTTATCGAAATCTCTATATTCTTGTTGCGTCTGTTGTTGTAATTAAAAGGCCGGTTGCTCCAACCTTAGTGTATTGCATGACTGAAACCTCCTCTTATAGAAATTGTTCAACAAAAGTTTTCGTTACGTCAAACCAAATCAATTCAAACATCCGTCTCCACTACACGCAAGCTTTCAAAGGCCCCCTGTCGAATTTAGGATTCTTCTTCCTGATACTGTTTTATGTTGTAAGATGCAAAAATACATTCGAATATTCAACATTTGTCACATTGAGTACTTTTAAAAGAAATAAAAATGAAAAAGAATTTTGATTTATTGTTCATCTGTTCATTCGCATTTATCTGTGAAATTAAGTGCTTTCGATTACAATAATTTCAAGTTAAACGATAATTTTGATTCGATAGTCTGTAGAGTTGGTACGTACATAATTACACTGATTTTACTTTCCCAAATTGAAGAAAGTGAATCAGTAATTAGGTCCCCAGTTGATATCAGTCTTGAACTACGGAAAGTATTATAAATAATCGAGTTTTAGAATTGATTTTAACAAAAACTTTGAAGACATTGGATCGTCTGGCGACATTAATACTTCTGTGCTTAAACGTACAAGTTGGGTTTTTAAAAACTATGCTGCTGTCGACGACAGTCTTGCTATCGACACGTCGTTCTCGACAATTTAAAACTTTACGATGCACTTCGCAGTTTATCCTGCAGCTCAAACCAGGGCTGATAATTTGTAAATAGTGGGCAGTGGAGCAATGTGTTTACTATTAGATAGTTTAATAGGTACGAGTTTTCATTTGTTTTGAAGCCCATTAGGAGCAGGAGGAATTAATAATAATTATATGGTGAATCACATCCAGGAAATTAACTTAATACTTCCATTAAAAAAACAGCAAATGTGGTAGACAAGTTTCTTTTCCTAATTTTTAAATGTCTATACAATCAATATTGTGTATAAAATTAAAGTAAATATTTTCCGTAATTTCTATTTAAAAATGGAACAAAACTTGACCTCTACCAATTGAAAATAAGTAACCTTTCGGTTTTAATAAGCAATCATAAAAGAACAGTTGTTTTGTTTTAATATTTCTTTTTGATAATTATTATTTATAAATAATGAAGACACGTTTTTTCTACCAAAATATATATACGAAGATCATCAATTTAGTCGACAATGTTAACAGCACTACTCCTGATCACTGTTTAACGTTGGGGCTGTATATTGAGTGGCTGGATGTTTTAAAAATACTTAAAACAGATTTTCATTCAACTAATTATGCCTTAATCTGACATGAGCCACTTTGGTTAATTTTTTCACTTATGCATGTATAGTGTTGTGGCACTAAATGCTGCCTGTTAAATATTTGATAGGTTGCTTGAGTATTAGCAGCGCCATATGCCAGATTATGTGTGTGTGTTTCTTAGTTTCAGTTGATGATTGCCTTCATAAATTTACAAGATACTCGGGCTTGTCAAAGTCTTGTCTTTTTTTATACAAACGCTGAGTGGAAGTGTGTGTGTGTGTGTGTGTATATTCACATATTAAAAGCAGTCATCCCCATCATCAACATGATCATCAGAAAATTTAAGCAGCAGCAAAAGCACCATCCTCCCATCCGCTGTTTGTGTTCTCTTACATATGTTTATTTGGTTTTTTATTGTGGAGATTTTTATGAGGGAGAATAGAGGGATAGATGAAATGCCTGCCTGGACAGACAAATAAAAACAGACGGACGTTTGCATGAAATTGTCAGTGGCGGTATGCTTAGCTTATTTCAGTTTTAAGAGCTTCTTTTACTTTTAAATGCAACGTAATTTTCAGCAATCATCACGTACTATTGTCATAATTATCATTTAATGTTCTCTTCTTCTTCTAAATTTCTTTTTCTACATTTTAATCTGTTTGTGTGCATCTCTTGCTTGTTTATTTGTGTTTTGTCAACATTTTCATAATAAAATTTATTGATATTAAAAAATAAACACAACAAAAACATACAAAAAAAAAATACGTAAATAAATAAATCAGATCATGCATGCTTGCAGCAGCAGCAATTTGAGATTTACATGCGGCTAAGCTAACTTATCTATCTCTCCCTCGTAATGAAGGTATATTTTTGCATTCGTTGAAAAAGATTTGTAGAAAATTTTAAAATGTTGTCTAATAAAATTTAAAAAATAAATTATAGCACATGTCAAGAGATTATCTAATGAAATGTAGAGTCCCATAAAGAGGAATTTCATAAATTATTCTTAAATTGACACTTCAAAGCAAAACACCCACAAAAATTTGTGTTAAATTCTTACTTCGCACATCATCAAGCATATAGAATTTCGTATAAAAATTTATCAATGATAGCCGGCATAAATTATCGATTGAAAAATACAAAAAAAAATGCTGAAAATTCTAAACAAGTGTTGAAATTCGAAAGTATCTTTAAATGAAATACTAAATTGGTTGCCAATGTCTTTAATAATATTGCATATTATCTAAGCCACTATAATATGTAGATCGGTTAGCTTAGGAAATCAATCACTAAATTATACAAAGAGGTCCATCAATAAAATATATTGCATATGATTGAACTGGAATTGCATCTTAAAATACAGTCACTCAAACAATTTGTTAAAGCCTTCTGGAGAGCGTCTCTTGCAGCTAGCAGCACATAGCGTATTTTATAATGCTTCAAGAGATATGAGAATACTTTCATTTTCTGTCCCCGAAATAATGTGTATTTCAATTTCACTGGATATGCAACGAGCAAGACGATTTTAGAGCTTACCGCCCCTGTCTCGACCAAATAAACCACCTTCGAATTTTTGTCCAATAACAATAATTGAATAGCATGCATCTAGTCGCCGTAGTCTAGTAGGTAGTGTGTTGGCTTATTAGATGCGAAGCCACTGTTAAAATCCCCGGTCAGCAGATTTCTGGCAAAAACTCTGAGAGTGAATAAAATTGCTATATGAAAAGTTTACCAAAAAACTGTCCTTCGGAGTGGACTTTAAAACTGTAGGTCCCGCCACTCAAGTATAAAATTAACACACACAACATGAATGGTGTAATAATCTAGGTCCAAAATCCTGACTGAAGGATTGTAATGACCAATTATGTATGTATGTATCTCGAAAAATTTACTATTTGGTAAGGATTCTGAGCCATATTTCTTTGAAGACAACGTTGACCAGATCATTACAATCAACGGCGAACACTATAGGTCAGATGATCTGGATTCCAACGATAAGTGATTTTAACAGGATTGGGTATTCTGCACTAGAGATTTGAAGGCATTATTATCTCAAGTGAATGTTATGTGAACTGACGATTTGACCCGATTAAACATTTTCTAGTGTGGTTTTTTAAGTCGCAGGGGTTTTCGAATCAGAGATCCGCAATGAGTATGCAGAAAGATGAATAGTGGTTTCGAATCATGTTCATAATTTCTGATACTTATACACAATCATACTTATTTTAATATCATACTCATAGTACTCATATTCAAAGTTTGAAGAACTCATCGTTCTCATACTTAACAATACACATGATGTTGTTGATTTCGATTCTCCTTTACTCAACATTTACAAGAACCACAAAATAAGTATGATTCGCATACGAACACTACAATACTCACTAGAAGGTTGTGTATTTGCTTTGCTTGCTGTCTTTGTCTTTTTCTTTCTTCTTTTTTTGTAAATCCAACAACAACTACGACTGTAAATTTTGATGAATTATTCGAATCATTTATGAGCATTATAAGTATTTTTCTAAATTTATAAATCTGAATGAGTAGGCGTATGAATCAAACATATTTCGAATGTTATGAGTTTGATGTTAAAAAGGATTCATTGCTGATCTCTGATGCGAATAAGCCGCAAACGGCGGCTATCAAAGCCAAGATAACACCCATGGCATCGGTCAAACTCAGCCTTATTTATAAGCCAGATTCGAAGAAAATTTCACATTTTGGTTGCGCAACATCTAGAGAAAACTTCTTAACGGGAATTTAGCAAGACTTATTTACGTTTTAAATGATACGTAATTGGTAGGATTAGTTGGATTTACAGAATGTGATTCGTTTTTAAGTTCAGAATTGAACAAATTTTACATTTTTATGGAAATTTATATTGTAACGCCATGACAAACGTTAATTATGTCTCTAAAATTGCAGATTATGTTTTTCCATTTTCATAAATGAAAATCAAACCGGTTTGCATAACAACTCAACCAACCCATTTCAATATTTTTAATCCGTAACATTGGCATGAAAGGCGAAAAGATTAGAAAATCAAAAGATTTTCGTTTCCATAAAATAAACTTTTAAACACAAGAAAACAAATTTGTTAAGATTTTTCTAATTATAAAACGAAGAAAAAAAGGAAAAACTTGATTAAAAAATCTCAGTTTTCCTTACCAAAAAGGAGAAAAGAAAATGCGTAAAACACAAAAAACATACATTTCTGGCGACCACAAAGTGTTACGCTTCATTAAAATCGGATTAATATTCTTGTACCGAACACCACAGGACATACCCAAGTCCTCTACAGTGACCAAAAAAAAAAAAAACCAGACAAAACAACAACACAACAACGACACGAAACAAACAAAATCGTTAAAGGAAAAATATACTGAAAGAAATATTCTCACGCTGACCATTGCTTAGGACACACAGAACACTGAACTCCGAACACAAAATATGTCTTTAGAAAAGAAATTTTTAAATTAGATACACGCAAAGAGAATTAAAGAAATTTTGCATATAAAGGAAATAACATTGAATTTTGGGTTTAAAATCACCCCAAAAATGTTGATTTTGTGAAAAATTCCGTCTTTTAATGTTCAGGTAAATTGTTACGCAAATTGAATATCGAAAACTGTTTCAAGCTTAAAATCAGTATACGCGGTACAATCTATTATTTTGCAGCATAGAACGTTACGTTGCAATAAATTTTCAATTTAAGGCATAAAATTACCCCAAAAACGTTGCAAAACAAAAATACTGGCTGACCAGTTTACGTGACGCTACCTAGACTAGTGTTTGTAGGTTCTTATAGGCGAGCGGTTCATCCCTTAAGAAAAAAAGGTTAATTTACTTATTTCGTGGGGTCAATCACTTGAACAATTGACCGCGTGCTAAAGATTTTTCTAAATTTTAAGATTTTTTACCTAAAAATTCTGTTCTACTTCCACGTCCGCATTGTCACAGATGCTTTGTGTGACATTTTCAATTGATGAGCGTTTAGGGTTTTTGTCATTGCTGTTGCAATAACATGCGAACGCTTGATCTTCTTGTCCAAGCAGCCTCTCTGACCTTTTTGTTGTCATAGTTAATTAGGGTTCCCTATTTAACATAAACTTCTTCGATGCTTGATTGTTTGCATATGAATTTTTATTTTTTGAAATTTAAATATGCATTTGCTTTGCATTAATAATTGCGCGCAATTTGTTTGCATAACTGCAAGATGTTTTTAAAATAAAATTCTTTAGGTTTCCTATACCTATAATCTGATATCCACTCGGTCATGATCTTCCGCTAGAATGCCGCAAAAAAAGGGTAAGGAAAAAATATAAAGTTTTGAAGTAAATCGTAGAAGAAGTAGTAGAGGAGTGCACACGAAAAACTATTACCTTATCTTTTATTGGAATTTATACAATAATAATTATTAATTAACTTTGCTTTAGTTAATCAGCTACCTCAGGAAAACATCTGGGAGATCTCACTTTAATTATATAATTAGAGTTTTTAAAAATGGAGCGTATCCAACACATAATTTTACGTCAATCCACAAAAATTGCGATGCTAATAACGTTGTAAATTGCCGTCCAGGCTTATGGGTCTCCTATTAAGAACTTATCTTCAAATTTAAATTTAAAAAAACAAAGTGTATGCGAGATATCATCTAAATCTGGTGTCTATGTGCAGCGTATCGAAAATGTAACGCAGTCAAATCACACAATTTTGGCGGTCACTTCACATCACTTTCACTTGATATGGCTATGCACTCTCAACGGTCGTGCAGAATATTCTGTGTGGTATAAGCAATGTGGCCGTTCTGTTTGAACTACGTGTCGTTGCTGTCTATTTGTGATCAGCAATGAATCGCTTTTTCCCTACTCACTAGTACTCATGAAATTTTGAGTATGAGTGAGTCAACATTATTGACATTCAAATACTCTGATTCATTCGTACTCACTACAACATTAATTTATAAGTACAGGTTGTAATGGGTATGAGTACAACATTGACATCAAACTCATAACATTCGAAATATTTTTGATTCGTACGCCTACTCATTCAGATTCACAAAGTTATAAAAATACTTATAATGCTCATAAATGATTCGAGTGATTCATCAAAATTTACAGTCTTAGTTGTTGTTGCATTTACAAAAAAAAAGAAAGAAAAAGACAAAGACAGCAAGCAAAGCAAACACACAACCTTCCAGCGAGTATTGTAGTGTTCGTAAGCGAATCATAATTATTTTGTGATTCTTGTAAATGTTGAGTAAAGTAGAGGCGAAATCAACATCATGCGTATTGTTAAGCTTGAGTACGATGAGTACTTCAAACTTTGAATATGAGTAGTATGAGTATAATATTAAAATAAGTCTGAATGCGTATAAGTATCAGAATTATGAGTACGCTTCGAATCTTTTCATCTTTTTGAATACTCATTGCTGACCTCTGGTGTCTCGATCATATAATTGAGGCCTGAAGAAGTAATCATGGTAATCATCAACCTGTAGTGCTCGTCGTTGACAGTGATGCCCTGGCCTAAAATAGAGAAATATGAATCGATGACGCCTCCAGCCGAAAGTCCACAGCAAAAAGTAACTTTTTAGAGAAGCAATAGACGTTCCTGAATTCAATGGGGATTTATATTGTCCCAAATTCGTTTTCTTAGTTTACGTACGTGAGATGACTTTTCAATGAAAATTGGGATCATTTGCAAACACCTCCAAAGGCCATTTAGTAAAAATCCCATTCAGTAGATAACAACGTATCTATGATCGTTCCTGCACCAGTTTAATTTTGTGTGCTTTTTCAGGTACAACTCACGATACACAATTCGCCAATTTGTGGTCGGCCAAAGGCTAATGGCCTTAATTGATCTGTCAAAGGAATAAAATATTTGAAGGGTATTTATCGCACGCTTTCATTTATTTACCTTTAAAGATAGGAAGCGTTTAAAGACTGACCTGCTATATTAAACATGTAGCAGTGAGTTATAAGTTGTCTTGTTTGTAACACACAAAAGTAAACTACAGAGAAATTTAGAGATTACAGAATTTTATTCCAAAATGTCATATTTTTTTGATCAATCTACCACTTCTACTAGATATGTTTAACAGATTAAATTATATTAAATCATTTAAAATTAATTGAAATTATTATTTTAAAAATATTATTGAATTCATTTAAAGAAATAATAATCGAATGAAATTACTTCAAGTATTTGTAATTTGACATTGAAGACATAAAGTTTTGTAAGACGCCATATTGTTTCCGGTGGCATACACTCCACTTTAAAAGTGTATAAGATATTTACGTAAACAAAAGAAAAGTGATATAAATACACAAAAGTATACCAAAGTAATATTGTACAAGAAGAAGAAGAAGAAGAAGAAGAAAAAAAGGGGGCAGTTTCTTTGGGATACATTTTCAATACATTCATGTTTATTTATAAGCTTGTCTGACCTTTTGACATGCGCTTACTTAAATAATGTATTTTGTTACACATATATGTAAATGCATACATCATACGTATGTATATGTGTGTATATAAAACATGAATACATACATCCATACTTACATACATCAATTCATATGTGTACATATGTAAGTATGTATGAAGGAAAATAAAAGTGTATAAATTACATTCTGCATATTCGTATGTTTTATATTTATGTACTTATGCATATACATGTGTATATGTGTATGTATGTACATATATGAAATGGAAATGTAAATGACGCCAGTATTTAATAATGAAACAAAAGCATCTATTTCTCAAGTAAACGTTAATAATTCTATACCTTTGAGTACATCAAAGAAATGAAAAGTGCATTACAAGTAAATGAGTGAAGAGAGTGTTTGGTTTTGTGTCAAAAATTTAAAAATAAGATGGAAAGGAATTTATAAATTTTAAAAAATATCGAAATAAAGTAATACCATGATTTCGATTAACATTGTCAAATTTCTTCTGTATAAAGTTAACACACAAAACATGGGTGGATTGCCTAGCTAGGTCGTTAGCCCTGCTAAAGGGTTGTAATAACTGCTTAAGTAAGCACGTACCTTAGAAGAATTATCTGCAATTGAAGATTGTGAACTGGCATGTGATCGGTATATGGTCTCATCAAGATCGAAACGATCGATTTTGGTTTTATTGCATAAGAAGGCTCCAAAATGTAGAATTTGACGCTTTGGCCAACTCAATGGACTACCAAAACGATTTGATTTCATGTTTTTTTATAATAATCATTGGATCTACGTTAAAGGCCTGTCCTGTTCTCGGTGAGATACCACCTAAAATGTATGAAAATATAGTCAAGAACTACCTCAAACGAATTGACAGTCGTAACCAGAGGTGATTATGTAAATGAGGTTGTCTTTCGTAAGGCACATGAATTATAATGAAATTAGTATATCAAATCAAGTGAAATCCTAGGATGTTATCCTGGGTAGGAAATTAAAGCAACTAGAGGATAGGGCAACCAAATCCCGCAAATGCTAGGCTATATGTAATTGGTTCTGATTCGCGCCTGATTCCAAAAATGACGCACTGGATTACATACTAATATATGCTACTGTATTGTGATGAACATCAATGATGATAAAAATAAAGAGTTATTCAGAAGGTTGAAAGAATATGTTGTTTAAGGATAACTGCAGCGATGGGACCAACACCTATAAGGGGATTGCAAATTATACTATTTACCCAACCGTTTGAGGTATAGGTACAATATGAGTAGGCATTTACGGCCTGGTGTCTCCTCGTTAAGTGGTAATAGATCAATTTGAGTTACAAGTTGTGTTATTAGGGTACAACTGGCTCACTGGACGTATACGCGGATTTATTCGACAGGATGCTTAACATACCAATCTCCGTCGATACTAGATGAATTTTGGTCAAAGGGATCTGCGGCACAGCAGCCCGTGTGGATTTGTTGGGTTTCTATATAGAAGAACCGGAAGCAATGAGCAATAAGAGGTCAGCAATGAATCGTTTTTTCGCTACTCCTAAGTACTCATGAAATTTTGAGTAGGAGTGAGTCAAAAGTCTCGAAATTCAACGATTCTAATTCATTCGTACTCACTACCATATTGATTTATAAGTACAGGTTGCAATAAGTATGAGTACAACGTTGACATCAAACTCATAACATTCGAAATGTGTTTTCGAAATTTGTAGCATTAGAAAAATACTTATAATACTCATATATGATTCGAATCATTCGAATCATTCATCAAAATTTACAGTCTTAGTTGTTGTTGCATTTAGGAAAAAAGAAAAAAGCCAGAGCAGCAAGCAAAGCAAACATACAACCTTCTAGTGAGTATTTTAGTGTTCGTACGCGAATCATACTTATTTCGTGATTCTTGTAAATGTTGAATAAAGGAGAGTCGAAATCAACAACATCATGCGTATTGTTAAGTATGAGTACGATGGGTACTTTAAACTTTGAATATGAGTAGTATGAGTATGATATTAAAATGAGTACGAATGTGTATAAGTATCAGAAATTTTGAGTATGATTCGAATCTACTCATCTTTTGGAATACTCATTACTGATTTCTGGTATGTATGCCTATGGGATGACGAACTTTACTCATTGAATGTTACTCTTTCTGAGCAGGTAGCACTTCCTGACCTTCCTATTATGTTCGTTGTGAAATCCGTTTTCCATGTTTTAATTGTTAATTTTGCCTATTGGGACAACCGATACTATGGCCACATATTTCATCAGAATAGAATTAATCTAATTATGTTAAGTCCAGATTGCAGTTTAATACAAAATTTCAAAAAAATTGTAATGCACTTATATTATTTGTATTGAAAATCAATTTCATACAGAAATTTTTATTTTTTGTCCACAAAAAAAAAAAATATTTTTGCCGCAGCGAAAAAGAAAAAATTGTCATTTGTCAGTACATACTTTGCATGTCATGTCCATTAACACTTGGGGTTTTTTTCCACTGTTTTTCAAAACATTTTACTCCATACCATACTATACCAAACCATACGTATCCCATTGTGGCACTTGTTTCGACCAGCAGACTGTCACACTAATATGTTTAAGTGCTTCTCAATTTTAACACATTTCCTGAACATACAACCAACCTGCCTGTCTATGATATTATATGTCACTTTTACTTAAAAGCACAAAGTCGAAAGAGTAAAAAGCTAAAAGAATAAAAAACAAAAAAATACAAGAAAAATGTGAAAAAGGTGGTCAGTCTGTGGTTTATGGTAAGTGTAGTTTAATGCTACCATTGGCTGGTATAAGTACCCTTAGTTAAAATATGCTAATAGGAGTTGCTGGTTAAAGTTTGCTAAGTATGTATACATGGTGTGTGAATGACTTGAAAAGAGAGCATTTAAATAAAATGGTTAACAGTGGGTAAGGCTATACATTTTTGTTAGATTTACAAAGAGATTTGTATTTAAAGTATACATTAACACTTTATTTATGAATGATGATGGTTAAAAATGAGAACTTGAAAATTTATCTTTAGAATTTTTTTTTGACTAACACTTTCCTAAGAGATATGTGTGGTAGTTTATTAATGATTTGAAAACTACTTTTTTTCTCTCACTAATTATAATTAAAGGTTAAACTGAGGTGACTGCCCATCATAAATTCCAAAACTTAGCAGATAATTGCAACACGTTTAAAATTCTTCTTTAACTCGTATACGAATAAATGCATTTCTTTGTCTTTGTCGTGCCTTAAAAAGTTGCCACATTATGCCACATCATATATCATCTATTTCAGTTTCCAACTTAATGGCACACTGTCCATTTAACACATTAGTAAACTCTTAAATTTTCTTTTTTTTCCTCTGCTCACATCCTTTGCCCATATAATAAACTAGAAATGATTTTTTCTATTTTTTATTCTTTTCTTTTCTTTTTTTACTTTTTTTAAGTAGTTGAGCGAAATAAAAAAAGAAGAAAACAAGGACGCAAATGAAATTCATTATTTGCTACACACATATATACAACTACCTCCACAGAAAGCATCACAAAGCCAAGTATGCAGTGTGCTTGCCACCTAACAAGCAACCCGCATTGTCAATACAAGTCGCAGCTACATATCCATACTACTTGCTGCTACAACATCAACAATAACAATGAAAGGAACCTACTACAATAAAAGGAAGAAGAAATGAAACAAAAAACAATATTTTCTCGTATTTTTTTTTTTTTGTAAATCAGCACCAAAAAAAAAGACGGAAAAAATAAGAGAAAAAAATGTATGTATGTATATAGCAAACGAGGTTCGTAACATGGGGTTGTCAGTATTTAACCCAAAAGGGTGTAGGTGCTGCACGGATGCGCGAACTTCCAATGAATCGAGTTAGAAAGAGCCAAAGCCAACTACATGCAACATACATACGGATGTACTCTACAGCAGAAGACACACAAAAGGCGTACGACAACAACAACAACTACGGTATAAAATCATAGAATGAATATAGATTTTGTGAAGTGTAAAATATAGGAAAATGTATGTAAAACAAAAACTGCTTAGAGTTTAAGAACAAAAAATACCAATAAAAAAGTAACTTTAAAAAGTACTTGAAATAAGTAGCAAAAACAAAATTTTACTGTATATAAGGAAAAAAAATATTTGAACTTTAGGTTTAATAAATCACAACGGGCTCAATTGAGCGTTTGGTATAAAAGCTAACCTAACCTAAGTTTAATAACGTCCTATATTTTTCTCTCCTTTAGTTGGCTTTTAGGAGTATAAGAGTCTCCATCTGCTATTTTAATTTCGTTTTTGGCTTTGCTTATTTCCATTAATTTTTAGTAAGTAAGTTTTCCCGCTAAGCTAGGTATTTGCCTATTGTAGCACATTTCAAAATGATAGGGTTACCATTCCCCAGTGCCTAAAAATTATCTACACTGTGAAAATGTTATTGTACTGCCTGTAGTGCTAACGAACCTTGTTTAATCAGCGATGCCTTCCAGTTACATGATTTGCCTATTTAATGCTGTCTGGGAGATCAGCAGGACTAAAACTTCTCATCATCTTTTAAAATTTGAAAAACTAGAATGAAAAATAGTTTGTCTTCCATTGTAAATGTCTAGGATAAGTTGAAGGAGAAACGAATCTATTATGCTTTAAAACAATCGCTTTAGTAATCTGTATCTCAAGCAGTTTAAGGGCCATTATTACAACTTGACGTTAAAGTTGGGTTTAGTTAAAGGTAACTTTAGCTAAAGTGAAGTTTAAAGTCATCTTTAACTTATTTTATTTATATTATTTACTACCTACAGGTAAAATAAAGTTAACTCTTTCAAAAATATGGCAGTGCCGGAGCAATGTCGATAATACTGCTCAATTAAACAAGTTTTTTATAACGCAGTGGCAACGACAGGATTCTTTTTTTGATAATGACAACACAATTGATATAAAGTACTAGCGTGATATTATATAGTCGTTCGTATTCTATAAAATATTGCAATTTGGTACTATTTCCCTGCAAAAAGTACCATAGCCTTAATAAAACCCTTGTCATGTCTATTTCTTTCAAAAACAGTGCACATGAGTAACAAGAGGTAACGAGAACCTACAGCATTAGGTTCAAATGTAATAAAATAGAAGGAAAAGCAACGACAACAACAACAATAAGAAATATTTACCAACCTAAAACTACAAGTGTATGCCTTCCCCCTTTGCCCCTAACAGTTAGATGGATACGTTTGGTTTTTTTTTTTTTGTATATAATGGACTTAAGAGAGAAGTTTTTCTGCAAGGAAATGAGGCAAAACGAGACATCTAGCGCCGTTTAATGGCAGAGTTGTTGCCTTTTTGTATTATTTGTACCACATACAGATACTTTTTGTTTTTTTGTAATAATTTTTGTTGTCATTTGACTTAAATTCCGATACAGTTAATGATAAGCATATGGCTCTAATACAGAGGTTAGAAAAGACCTTATTAGGCAGAAAAAGTACGAGAGTAAAAGAGATGACATATTACCAAAACCAAATTAAGGCGGTCCTTATGGCCGCGCAACAAGGTGAGATTTTCCAAAAGAGTTTTATTTCAAATGAGTAAAAGAGCCAATGAGTACATTTTGGAAACTTAACGAATGAGTGCCACTCTTTACTGAGTGAACATTTTCAAATGGGATTGAGTCTCTTCTAAAACAAAGAGTTGGACCATTGCACAGCGTTTTGGAACCAGCGGCAAAATGGTAGAGAATCCAATCTAAAATTTATTCAAAAGAGATTCCTATGAGTCATATTTGAGTGGATTTTCATTTTCTTATTGGAGATTTTCGTATTGTTTTCTGTTTATTTTTGTTTGTGTTTAACATGATTTTACTTGAATGCTCCATTTACAAAACGAAACAAACAGTAAAGTGGATTTGGAAATAAAAGAGCACTACTCTTATGACTTGTCTGTACCGTATGAGTCAAAGGGGGCGTCTCGGTAAAATGTGTTAAAGCCATTTATAGGTGGTATAAATACTCTCTATATAAACAAACATGTACATTAGTATACGTACGTACGTACGTACATATCCGTAAACATAGCTCCTCTACACAAACACACACACATACACATTCGATATAAAGAGTAAAATCATGGAAGAAAAAAAAAAAAGTACTTTTATAATAAAATACATTAGGCCAACCCCAATGTATCCTAGACGAACTCTCACTCGTTCATCATCCAATTGTACGTTTGCTCCAAATGGCCTAGCCTTTGCGCCTCGAACAATAACAAAAACAACAACCACATTAAGTTTGTTTTTTTCTTCTTCTAGTGTTCTTCTATTTTCATTTTGTTTTAATTTTTATTCGTTTTTTTTTTCTTCTTTGCTTTTCAATACAAAAACATTTCTTTTTTTTTTAATTTTTAGTTGATTTCTGTATACATACACACAGCTTTACATATTGGAAAAACAGCAGCCAGCCATATGCTGTGGCAGTGGTAGTAAGAGGTTGTGGTCCAATTCAGTGGGTAAATGTAGTGCAAAGTACCATGGCACTAATTGGCCTTATATACTGTGTTGTACTCTTGCTTAGTGATTATTTTCTGCAGTGTGCAGTCTTTCTTTTTTTTTTTTTGTTACCAAATTGTATGCGTTTCGTTTTTATTTTATTTTATATGCAACACTGTATACATATATCCTGTGTCCACTTTAATATTATAACATGCCACTGGCAATTTAAATTTGTTAACATTCAAGCAACAAACTTTCATATTTAAGCTTTAAATGTTGGGAAAATATAAAAGCCTCAGTGATGATACCTTTTATATCACAAGTTATAATTTCTATCACAATAGGCTTCGAATTATCACAAAAATACTGAAAATTAAAGAGAATTAATTAATTCTGGCAACAATTATAGGCAAAAGTTAATCCTGTAAGTAAGAATTATGATCACGAAAATAATAGCTTTATGTATACCTATGTATTTTGTTCTGGAAGCTAGAGAGTGAGGAAGAAGGAAGGGTTTACCTCAGACTGCTCTTGCCACTTTGATCTGTTTAACTCTGCTTGATTTATATGACACGCAATGGTATAGAGTTTACACCGCAGGATAATCTGGCATTTTGAATGTCATCGGACGGGTTGTAGTAGTCTGTAAGTAAATTGATAACTGTGTCGTCTCTCAGGCAGTGGATACAGCCGCTTCAGATTCAGATTCGTAAGCAGTCAGGCTGGCTTAATGGCCATTGCTGCTGTCTGGTGTAAATCTCGACTGCTTTATGATCGTTAGGAGTCTATAAGAACGTTTGGACAAGATCGGGATTGTCTCCACATGGTTCCGGCACATAGCGGTATACCCGGGACCTAACAACGAACAGACTTTAAAATGCTACTTCAACGGAGATTTTGAGGGCGATTGGGTCTAATTAAGTCTATAGCCTTCAATAGACGATGTTAGAGCAGTCTTGTTGCTGAACTTGGATCAATCCAACATGCGTCTGATTACGCAGCATTGCGAGGTTAGATCGCTGACAAGGATCGGGGACTAATCCTATCTCAGAAAGTTAATCAGCTAGCTACCTGGAATGCCTTTGTGAACAGGAACCCATATGACATAGGAGAGCTAGTAGTAGTAAAATTACAACGTGGTCTTAAGTTACTTAGTTTGCATACACAAAACGAATGTTAAGACATGCTCAAGTCGTGCTGATGTCGATGTTGTATTATTAAAGGTTTGCTTTTTAGGCAATTGATAAATACTGGTGTACGGTTTGAAATACATTTTAAAGCCAACTGCTGACAACTATTTTCAACCTAACCTATATTTATATTTGCCAAAAAGAAATATGTTTTGAGTCAGCTGATAGAATCTCCACCTAAACATACGATCATAATTAATTATTTTAAATAGAATAACTGTATGTGTGTTTGTTTTTCATCTCAACTATTGAATTTTTTCCATTCCATCAAATTGTTGTTGCTATTCAAAAATTCTCCCTAGCTTTTAATTTTGTTTTTCAAGTGATAATAAGTACATTGTATTTGTAAAATATTTTCAATGTCTTGTTTTTGTCTGCTGATAATTTATTGTATTTGTTTTAAGTAATAATTTAATTAATAAAACAAAAAACACATGCAAACAACTATGTATGTACATATATGCATTCATAATATTTAATATTAATTTACTTAATGTATTATTACTTTTGTTTCCTTTGTGTTGTTTTTGTTTTTGTTTTTTATTTAAATTAAATTATTATTTATATGAGTTGCACATATTTTTCCATTGGTGTGGTGTGGTCATAACTATGGAAAATTTTTTGTTTGTTTGTGTTATTTTTAGTTTATAATAACTTAATACAATTAGTTATTACTTGGGCTATAAATAATATTTTAAAACAAATACTAGAAAGAAAAACAAAAAAATAATAATTTTCATATGTGCGTAATAATATATATTTCACTTGAAACGTTATGAAACCTTACAAGTTGTTTGATTTTTTTTTTTTTTTTTGTAAATATTGTAGTAAATAAGTTGATTAGTGTTTCTAGAAGCTTAGTAATAAGCGAATGAAACAAATATTTTCAATGTTTAAAAAAAAAAAATCGGAGCTTAAAATATTAAAAAAAAATAGAAAATTTATTATGGACGCTTACTTTCGAGACGTCACAATTTGAATAGTGATGGTAAAGTAATATTTAAATATCTTAAAAAAAATCTTTGTAAAATGAAACAAAAAGTTTGGAATTTACAAACTATCGATATCGAGTCATTCATTGAGAGCTTCCTATCTTTAAAATTAAATATGTACAACAAAGTGTATGTGCGAAATCATCGAGATTTTTCATTTCGTCTATCCATACTTATGTAGTATATGTGTGGAATTCTTTTCAGTAAATGACTCGCATAAATAAAGCTGAATTTTAACAAAGGCATGTTGACCTTGAGGATCGCTTTGATTTATGTTTTATTCGCATACAACCACGACCTAAAGGAGCACACCCCACATAAAAAAGTCTAACATTGTCAAATCCCACAATTTCTGTGAACAGGCCACATCACCTCCATATAAGATAACCATACTTTCAAAACTCTCATGTAGAATATCCAATGCGTTCGGGCTAAAAAAAGTTGATTACCTGCGACCTATAGTGTTCGCCATTGACAGCGATAGCCTGGCCAATGTCGTTCTAAAAAAAATACAGAACGTTGACGCCGTCACACCAAAATCCACACTAAACAGTGATTTTTTAGAGATCCATTGGAATCTCTTGGATATAGTGTGGATTAGTATGCTCTTCCCAGACTTTCGAAAGTTTATAGCGGCAATCTTATTGAAGCTACATCGGAAGCTGCGTTTTAACCGTCAAACAAGTACTACTCCACATGATGTAACCATGCAGTATTTAAATATATGCGACATGATATGTAGGCGCATGTTACTAAACCGCCATACTCTATATAGTGCTCAAGAACTGTACGCGTTTTAATTATTCTGTTCGTAATGTCCCCTTGATAGCCATCATATTTTGCTACTGAGATGCGTTATGTAGTTTGCCTAAAGTTTAGTTTCTCTGGTTTTGATTTTCACTTAAACCTTGATTGCATTCGACTTAAGGTATACTATTTTCCTCTGGATATTCTCTTGGCTATGTACTGTCAGACAAATATCATATTCATAATATAGATCTTATAACAGATCTTTCTTTGTTCGAGAACTCTACACAGTAAAATAAAGAAGAGTGCTAACGAAAGAAGGGATATATAGCCTTTAATAGTAAAAAACTGTTATGAAAACCTATAGGATGATTGGCATTGTAATCCAATGAACATCAAGATAATAAATTTCGATTTAACATGCCTATTGAGGAGGCAGATTTGTTAAGGTATTGAATATAAAGTGTACACAATTCTTACTCAGGTTACCTTAATCGATATTGAGGTGAGATTTAAAACATCAAATCTTCTGCAATATTGGGATCACTTAGGTCCTTGGGTGTGGACTTAGTAGTTTGCGGTTTTAAGGAGAAACGATAGAGTTATAGTCTGATTACATCTACTTTGAATTTGACCACTACGTCGAATGTGATAGGTGGAAACATTCATTCTTCAAGATGGCGAATTCTCGCACCTTCAATTGAAGTTGTCTGTAATAGTTGTCTGGAGATAGTGGCATTATTTTCACTATTGTATTATACTGGTCTTTATATCAAATTGGTAATACTGACTGCTTTCTTATCCCTCTTTTCGGTAATGATTTCTTCGTATATAAGAGTACTGATCTCTCTCCGTTGGGCCTTACCTATATGATAGGGACAAGATTCTGATCTTAAAACGAAGTGGGCATTTCTTTAGCAGAAGCCTGTATAGAGAGCATAATTTCACGAAATTTACACACTATACAAGACATTCAACTGGATAGAGTATTTTCGAGTGTACGGCCTTGGAAAGTGTCTACAACACATCCATTGTGATTAGTGTACGCCTTGCCAAGGCAAGGTATTAAAGTGCCAGCTACTAATATTGCTAATGACTGGTGTTTCTTTGGCTTTGTAACTTCAGGTACAGTCAACTTCAATGTGGCATAACAAGCAGTTCTATAAACATAAGATATGATATGGGTATTTGCCTTCATCGGATGGTTGAAGGGATTGCAACTCCATTGGACCACTTGAGTCATATAATTTTCATATGAAAAGAAGCAAGTTTCTTACATTAAATGGATTGTAATGCGCCAGACCAAACATGGCCTTTGACCAGGATTGATTTCTGATCGCGGTCTAACTAGTGAGAAATTGGCATCCTTGCCATTTGAATTTTTATGTTAAATGTAATACTTTTGAAATATTTATAGTAGAATAGATGTAAAGCAAAATGCCACAAAAATTCATAGGAGCTATTTGTGACTTAAACTGTTATTAAGTTTTAATTTTCCTCAAATAAACATTTCGTAGTCTTTTTACCGGGTTAACCTGGTTCAATCGCCAATTAAAATGGATTTTAACATGAAATCTTAAATCACCTCAACGTCTGTAAAATTTTTAGTATTAAATTATTTTCAAAAAGTATATTATGACGTATGGCATAATAAAGTTGGGGTTAACCGTCTATAACGTCTATAATAAAGGCTGTAAAGTGAAGTGACTTTTTAAAATTTATTTTAAAGATTATCTAATGAATACTATTTAATGCACATAGACTTTGAAATCATATGTTAGTTAGTTTTAGTTTTTCAAATTAATTTAAGCAATTAAAATTGTTGGGCTATTGTTCATCATGTTTTTTAGCTGTGATGAAAGCTTACATACTTCTTTAAAATTCAGTACATATACATATGTATATATGTATGTATGTGTACATGTATATATATATGTTTTCATTTCTTTTCCGCAGTAAACCTATGCGAAGCTTAAGGAGTTTAAAAATAATTTCAGTTTTCTAACGAATAGTTACGCATTTTAATAAGCCAACCAGATAATAAGAAATGGTTAAAACAGATACACGCTTCACTTGAAAAGGCACACACACACTCACACACATACATGGGGAGGGATTTTTATTTTATTTTATACGTTTTTTCTTCTTCTATGCTTACTAAATAAGATTAAAAATGACTGAATAAATAAAAAACCAACAAGAAAAAAAATAATCAAAAAGGCGAATAAGAAAACTTAAAGATAAGAAATCTTAAAAGAATATATTATTCGCATAAGAGCAATAGAAACGAAGAAAAAATATAGAAACTAACAGAGTAACTTAAAGATACGACGTAACTGTCAGTTACACTAAACGAACTAATAAGAAAAACAGAAAATATTTTTCAAATGAGTATATGTATGTATGTACATATGAAATTACACACAAACACAAGAGGAGAATACCATTGAAGAGCGGAGCACAAATGTATGGATCCGTCTACAATAAACTGAGAAGTTAATGAAGCTCAATAAGAAAAATACACATAACTGAGTACATCCAATGAGTGATTTTTTTTGTTTCTTTCGTTAACATTAACATTAGCAAAAAGAAAAACAAAAGAGCAAACGTATCTTATGGTTGTGAGTACGTGTACTGAGGCATTATATGGTCGGAGATAGTGAATGAAAAGGAAAAACACAAAAACAAAAAGTATCTGTTAAATGTTTGACTCAAAAGTGCAAATAAAACACATTTTGAGGTCTTGCCCCACCACCATCATTCACTCATACTCAGTTTTTATTATAAACTGAATCACTACTACCACCAGCTGGCTCCCAACTACCACCACCACTACGATTTAGCAATGAGCAACAGAGACTGAGAGTATTTTTTCTAAATCGTATCCATGCGAACAACAGAGATGAATGTATTGAGAGTGAAGAGTGACAAAAATAGGGTGGTTTTAATATGAAACCATAAGATACCAAGTGTATCTATGGGATTTTTGAGTGGTGGAATGAGAGAGATTTGTGTGATGTGTCGTTAGGTCGAAATGGTCGAGTCGGGTCGGGTCGTGTACCTTTTGCCACGAATGTTTTGCCAGTCAGGCTCTAAGAGGCCTTACGAAAACAGCTGAGATTTACGCTGCTCGCATGACGCGCATTTCTTAAAACTTAACACACAAAAAAATTAAAAAAAACACAAAATAAAAAATTCAAATACAAAAAATATAGAAAGAAAATAAAAATATATTTTTAAAATTTTAGCACATTCGCAAAAGAAATTCATAGAAAAGAAAATTTTGTTTATAAGTTTTTTTGTGAGAGAAAAATATTCAAAGTTGCTTAAATGAAAAATAATAAAAGAAAATTAAAAAAAATAAATAAATAAAATATTATTTATTGAATGTATTAAAGAAATATTTTTCAAAAAAGTGTTAAAAATTTAATGTCATTAAAGAAAATATATGTTTATTAAAATTTTTTACAAAAGTGTTTGAAGAAAAGAAAGAAGAAAAAAATATTAAAATGTAAAAAATATTTGAAAAAAATATTTAAAAATACCTTTGCAAAAAGCAAAATAAAGGAAAATAAAAAAAAAAATATATTTTAACCAAAGTGAAAACCAAAATAATTTGGATTGTTTGCAAAACGCCTAAATATAAAGGATTTTATTACGAAAAAGTTTAAAGACCGTTGTCCCTTTGTGGCTGCGGCTTTTCAAAATTACAAAAGTGCATTCTACTTACAATACGTGTACACCAACGGCCGCCAAAATGATAACACACAACTCTTTAAGTGTCTACGGAGGCGGCGTTATGTGTGCATCACCCTCAACGGCGCCCGGTTTCTTCAATCACCGGCCCCAATCCGGTGCCGAACTGTCGCCTTTCGAATTGGGCATACCTAGATCAATGGCCTTAGGTGTACCGCCACCTACGGCCTGGCATGATCCCAATTTGGGTCAGCATTTACATGCCTCCGCCGGTCCGGGTTCGTTGGCTGGCACACAAAATACAAATACCGGTTCGGTGGGTACCGGCGGCGGTACGACACCCTCAAGTGTGACCAGCCATCAATCGGTAGGCATTAAACAAGATCTATCCGCCTTATCTGCCAATCAAAGTAACCTGCAACAAACCACCAGCCATCATACCATCAAAGAGGATCTATCCGCCATGACCCAAACAAACGCAACACATCATGGGTCAGCGGGTCAGCATCAAAATGCCCACGATATGAATTCAATGCTTAAGGGTTCACAGTCAAATTGTCTGGTGGGCTCGGGCAGCAGCAGTGGTGGCAATAACGCAAGCGGCGGCAATAATAACGGTGGTGGTGGTGGTAGTACAACGCCTAGTTCCCAGGCAAACAGTTCTCATTCGCAAAGTAGCAATAGTGGTTCCCAAATCGATCCCAAACAAAACATCGAGTGTGTAGTGTGTGGTGATAAAAGTTCCGGCAAGCATTACGGTCAATTCACATGTGAAGGTGAGTGTATTACAAAATTATAAAAAAAAAATGAAAGAATAAAAATAACTGACTTTCTTAATTGAAAAAAAGAGAAAAAATATATAAATAAACACGCATTTTATGACAGCCTACAATAACTGATGAAGAGTTTTTTGTTTTTAATGTTTATAAATTGAAAAAGAAGTAAAAAGAATATAAAAAAAAAATTAAAAATAAAATGTTAAAGGTGTGCTAAAACATAATCATTATGTTGTTGTTAAAGCATTACGATAATGACGTTAATGATGACCATACAAAAAATGATAATTGAAAACTATTTAAAGAAGAAAAAGAGAAAAAAACTGTAAAAAAATCGTAATCAAAATTGTAAAGTGTGCCTTTGTAAAAAGAGAAGAAATGTACAAAAGAAAAAAGAAGAAGAAGAAAAAGAAATTTTAAATTTATTTATCCTAAAAATATTAAAATGCTATTAAAATTCATTTCTTTTTACACTCGAAGAAAACAATTTCCTTAACACCCGTAACCAATTCCATAAAAGACACTTGCAATAGTGAATGTAAAATTAAAAAAAATAAAAATTAAAAACAAAATTAAAAAGGAAGGAAAATTATTAAGAATTTAGAAAAATAAAACGAATTTTTTCAGCGCCTCTTTATGATTTTTATTTGCTTATTTTATAGCAAATTCTTGCCATAAATCATTTAATCCAAATGATTTGAGATTTGCTTTCTTAACACATGGGAAACAAATAAAAATCCCTGAAAAAAAACACACGAAAAAAACTTTATTAACGCCTACCATAACATACTCTAGAGGTTATGAAATTTCCCCCCCCAAAAAAACCAAGAGAAAGAATCTTTACAAGTACGATTTATGGCTTTAAAGATTTTGTTCGAAAAAAAATAAGAATTTTTTTATTTGCAGTTGAATAAGAAACAAACAAACAACACACCCTCCTTTAAGTTAATGAACCCTTAAGGCATACGAAATATTTTTTACGTAAAGATTGCCATCACAACAAGTGGTTTTGAGTTAATTTTTCTAAGTGTAAACAAAAACAAAAAAAACGAGGCTCTTAAAACAGTTTTTTGCTTTTCTTACAAGAAATTTTCAAAATTTTAATCAAAGCCGTCCTTTTTTCTTTTGGAAATCCAATAAGGAGATAATAATAGTGATAATTAAAACCATGCCTAAATAGCTATTAAATTTGCATCCGAAATACTATGTATGTCTCTGCTAATTAAATGAGTACATCACATTAGAAAGCTAAGTTTTTGATATGGCTTTTAGCCATCTAAGAGAAACATCTTCATTTATGTCTGGCAATCTTGTATGGTCATAAATTGAGATTCCAACATTTTCTCCTGGTCAACATCAACATCAACAAAATTAAATATTTCCTCTATAATAGAAATAAACCAACAAACATTATTAATTTTCTTCAGAAAAAAATTCTCTTCAGTTATACAGACTTAACTTTCAATTTACCTCAGACATTTTTGTATGAAATCTAAAGTAATACGTAAGAATTGAAGTTATTGCTAAAAACCAACAAAAGTATTTCAATTGATATTAATTACGAAATATATATAAAATCTTTTTAAGAACATACATTTTTGTATGCTTCATTTATATTTGTATGATTATCACATTTAAAAAAAAAAATAGTTTAATTTCATTCATTATTATATATTCTAAAGCACTTTAGACATGCTTGTATGAATGTCAGTAAGAAAACGGTATGATTTCCACACACAGTGTTGCAAAATAGAAATTTTTAAATGGTACTAAATTATAACTGAAAGAGTACCTTTTCGATCAAATGGTACTTTTATAACAAAAATATTTATTTATACTTAATACACGTATGGAATGGAATAGAAAAACGAACGTGTGATACATTTTTCTCATACACAAAACAAAAACTGTTGACTCGAAACGTAAAATCCCCGTTTCGTCAAATGTCGACGGAACGTAATTATTAGCATATATAGAGCAAATTAAATACTTATCGAAATTATATTACAGTTTGGCAAGAGTTCTCATTGCTTTTCGTATTCTAAAATCGAACGTACTTTGCATGGTTGTTTGGTTAACCAGGGCTAAAGACTAATTCTACATACATAATTGGCCATTACAACCTTTCAGTCAGGATGACAGCCTAGCTTCTCAACTACAATCCTGTTGTGTGTGTTAATTTTATACATATGTGGCGGGACCTACAGTTTAAAGACTATTCCGAACGATAGATTTTTGGGAAATTGTTCATTTCAATTTTATTTACTCTCAGTGTTTTTGAAAGTAGGCTGCTGAGAGGTAAGTTGACGAAGAAATATTTTTTCATATTTCGTTCGAGATATCTGACCTGGGGTTTGAAACGTGGCCCCGCGTCTAATAAGCTAACACACTACCTACTAGACTACAGCGACAAATCATGAAATTTGTTAATAAAATATAACGTTTCCATACATTTAACACATAATGCAACAGTAAAATATTTACAGTCATGGACAAAACTCTACATACCCTTAACATTTCGAAAACCAATAATTTCTTAAAAGACTATTGCAGATTTACTTCCAATTTATTTTTATTAACACAAATCATTAAAAAATCAACAATCAACAGAGAGAATATTAAGAAATATTATAAAATAAAAACCAAAACAAATTAAAAATTACTTCAGATAATTTTTATTTATCTGTTACTTCCTAAGGAATAAATCTAAAGTTCCTACCAATCAGCTTTCTTTGGTTTCCACTATGAGGTTTGTCAACCCCTGTCAACCAATTTAATTTTTTGATTTTAATTCATTTCTTAATTTAACAACCAAATTTCTATTGGTATTTATTTTCCTGAAATCATTCTCAAGATTATTTTACCACTTTTCTCACATAATGTTATATTGTATGCCCACTTTTGTCATTGCAGTGTAATTAATTTTATATTTTTTATGTATTCAAATGACTTTTTTTGACAAGTTTTTGAAGTTCTAAATGTAGAAGAAATTCTGGGGTAGGCACACTTTTGTCCATGACTGTATATCTTCAATATCAGGTCTGAAGGAAGCGAGTATCTTTAACAGACAACACAAGTAATTTAATCAGTTTCAATTCTACTATTTTCTGAGACCGCGGAAAATCTTCTCTGTTATTGTATAGAATCCGAAATATTCAATTTCCTGTGACTCTGGCACATAAATGAGACTGAATTTGTGTGGTTTGTGGCTTACACATGCGACTTAAGTAAATCTCTCAAGAATGAGTAGATCGAGGTCAAACCGTACGATCAGAGTTTGATTGCTCCACAATCGTGCTTAAACTATTCACGAGATTTACACAAGATTTGTTCGAGTTGAAGCCAGACTTTTGTTATCTTATTGCCTTTCAGTATAGCCACATACTATACATACATATTTAAAAAATGTTTTCGGTAGGTAAACGATTTAGCAGCGAGGGGAGGGAAGGAAAGGTTAGGAAAAATAATGTAAAATTCTTTTAAATTTTTGAAAGTATTTTTGTTTGTTTTGTTTTAAATAATTCAATGAAGGTGCCGTAGTCTAGCTTATTAGACGCAAAGCAACGGTTCAAATCCCCGGTCAGACACAAAACGAAATATGAAAAAAAATATTACTTCGGCGACTTCCCCTCAGCAGATTTCTGGCAAAAACTCGGAGAGTAAATAAAATAGCCAGAAAGGTTTCTCAAAAATTTACCGTTCGGAGTCGACTTTAAACTTTTAGGTCCCGCCACTCATGTATAAAATTAACACACACAACAAGAGTGGTGTTGAGAAGCTAGGCCGTAATCCTGACTGAAGGGTTGTAATGGCCAATTATGTATGTACATATGTAATTCGATTACTGTTCGTGTCATTTGTGAAGACGAGATCCTTCGATTTAAAGAGTTTTGCATTCAAATTATTTTTAATAATCAAAATATATTGTCATCTGTGCGTACAACACAATTAATCTTACATGCATGTTATGGTTCTTATAAAAATCTGCTCTTTTCGTTTCATTTATTAAAAGAAAAACAGGAAAGAAAAGAAAAAGATAGTGCTAGTGATGGTTGTTGGTGTATGAAGCAAAGTAATCGAGATTATTTTGTAGGGAAATGAAGAAAACAATATGAAAAGGCAGCCGTAAAACGAACACGTACAAACAATGCCACAATAAACCAGAACCAACAGCTTTAACCTAAAAGCTTAAGCATGCGAAAAATCAAGAATGTTTCAAATGAATTTTCCCCCTCTCTTTCGCATTGTATTATGTGTGTCTGTATGGAACGCAAAAGGAGACCAGAGTGGCAGAATCAGAAAAAAAGAGAAAAACATGAAACAAAGAGCAGGACAGACAAGACAAACTGTTTTTATGATCTAAGCTATTATAATTCAAGGAGAGCTAGGCTAGATACAAACAAAACAACAGGCAAACAGACAGACGGACAGACAGGCATAGATAGAGCCGGACGGAAGAATAGAAGATATAGAAAGACAGACAGTTAGTCGTCCAGACAGTTAGTTTGTTGGTGTGTCCGTATGAATAAACCTTCTTATAAACGATCATCAACAATAAACATCAAGCTTAAACTGAAATGCCGCGTTTATTTTTGCTTTGCCTTCGTGGTTGTTTTTTAAGATGCACGTGAGATTTTTTCTCTTTTTTTCAATTTAAGCTGAGTACTATAAAGTTCTATTTGGCATATTATTTGGTTAAGTTTATGGTTTTTCAGATTTTGTTTTCTTTTAGATATTCTATACAATGCGTTAGATGATCATGTTCTTTTTTTTTTTCATTTTTGCTTTTTGATGTGATTTCGGTTAAAGATTTTTTGGGTGGAATGAATTGTAAGTTTTGTCCATACATTCTTAGGATACATAGTACATACATATCTTTTTGAAGCTATGCTTACATGCTTACATACATATGTACATATGAATACTTGACATTGTAGAAAGAAGGAAGAAAATTGATGGTTATCGTGTTATGGTCATCAACATAGTTGCAATATAACAGAATATTATCCTGGGAAAATATTCTTTAAAGTGATGATAATTAAAAACAAATTTTTTTTTTTTTTTTTTGTTTCTTGATCATCAAACACCCACATTAATAGTAGTAGCATTAGATACATTTAATTACAAACTCTTTCTTTTTAATTACTTAATTTAAAATTAACGTTTTCTTATGTATGTATTTTAATTTATGTTTAATTTGTTAAAGGGAATAAATCAGGGACCGAAAATAACTGTTATTTTTGAATTTTTGATTAAAAAAAGCAACCACAAGGAAATGTCGGAGAACAAAACCAAGTATACCATTTTGATTGTCTTGGACCAAATTTTTATAAAAGGCGATGCTTTTTAAAAACATGATTTTTATTTTTTAATCAAAAAATAACAGTTATTTTTTGATTTTTATTTTTTCGAGCAAAATTAACACTTATTTTTGACTTTTATTTTTTCGAGCAGAAATAAAAGTTATTTTTTGGCTTTTATTTTTTCGAGCAAAAATAAAAGTTATTTTTTGACTTTTATTTTTTCGAGCAAAAATAACAGTTATTTTTCAACTTTTATTTTTTCGAGCAGAAATAAAAGTTATTTTTTAACTTTTATTTTTTCGAGCAGAAATAAAAGTTATTTTTCAACTTTTATTTTTTCGAGCAGAAATAAAAGTTATTTTTGTTTCAATTCATGATGAATTCATAATATTTATTAAAAAATTCTTTAAAAAATTATTGTTATTTATGTCAGAAAATTATTAGAATTAAGTTTTGGGTATATTAAACACTAATCTTTGGTTTGAAGAAACCAAAATAACTTTTATTTTTGCTCGAAAAAATAAAAGTCAAAAAATAACTTTTATTTCTGCTCGAAAAAATAAAAGTTGAAAAATAACTTTTATTTCTGCTCGAAAAAATAAAAGTCAAAAATAACTTTTATTTTTGCTCGAAAAAATAAAAGTCAAAAAATAACTTTTATTTCTGCTTTTAAAAATAAAAGTCAAAAATAACTTTTATTACTGCTCTTAAAAATAAAAGTCAAAAATAACTGCTATTTCTGCTCGAAAAAATAAAAGTCAAAACATAACTTTTATTTCTGCTCGAAAAAATAAAAGTCAAAAAATAACTTTTATTTCCTGACTTTTACGATAAAAGTTATAACAGTTACGGTCCCTGGAATAAATTCATTTCAAATGTATGTATGTAGTCGGTAGTATCTTCAAAATATATTGTAGTTGAGTGACAACTACATGTTATGTTATATTTTTTTTTATGTTTATTCTTTAGCATGTTATATTTTTTAATTTTAATTTTTTTCTTTAATTATTAAACGTGGGAATATTTTGTGTATCACAAAATATATGTATTTTTGTAGCTTTCTTTTGCCTGGGCTTTCTTTTAATTTTTATTTTCAAATCCAAACTTAACAGATTTGAAAATGTAAAAAAATAAACAAGTAAAAACGTTATTAATTAAAACAACAACTACAAAAACAACAACAACAACAACAACAAAAACGAATAAAAATGATAATGTTAAATTATTATATTTTATGACCATATTGTTGTATATTATTTGCCTTAATTCAGTACAATTCAACCAAAGACAAATTCCATTAAAATGCATAGAATTTTATATGCGCTGCTCTTCACTTCAGTTGAAAGAAGAAAGACTAGATGAAGCAGCAGCAGCAGAAGCAGAGAAAAAGAAGTAGAAGAAGAAAAAGTACATGCATATTTCCTGATCTAAAATCATGTTATTTGTTGTCATACATTTTAGATTAAGCCTTATTATACACATACATGCATGCCTGTATGCCAACCGACATGTCAGTCAAGCTAGTGATGGAACTGAGCCATGGTTTTTGCCTTGTCAACCTAGAAATTAATTGCTTTAACTGCATTAAGTTGACAATTTTTCCTAAAGGCATTGCATTATTTATTTACGTTTTATAGTTGCATTAATTCGCACATATATTTTGATATTTTTTATGTTGTTTTGTTTTCGTGAAAAATTATGATTTGAACATGATTTTAATTAAAATTTTAAATGGAAAATTTTTTTTTTACTTTATCATATAAACAATTCCATAGCTTTCTTTTTGCTTAGGATAAAATATAACTATTAATAATAAAATTTTACTAAAATAGTCAACTAAAAGTCGTTAGAACTTGGCTTTGGAAAAACTATATTTTAAAATTCATTTAATGAGCTCTATTCATTCATGTATGTACATGCAGGGAACTATGTTGGAATACCAGAAAGTTCATTCGAAGAGAGGGGAAACACTTAAAAAAATGAAAACCAGTGCCTCTGGTTGGAAGGCACAACCTCTACACTTCCAGATTAGCAAATTATCCACTAGACAGATGTTCTACGTCAGCAATAAGTATTCAAAAAGACAAGTAGATTCGAATCATATTCATAATTTCTGATACTTATACGTATTCATACTTATTTTAATATCATACTCATACTACTCATATTCAAACTTTGAAGTCCTTATCTTACTCATACTTAACAATACGCATGATGTTGTTGATTTCGACTCTCGTTTACTCAACATTTACAAGAATCACAAAATAAGTATGATTCGCGTACGAACACTACAATACTCATTAGAAGGTTGTGTGTTTGCTTTGCTGGCTATCGTTGTCATTTTCTTTCTTCATCTAAGACTGTAAATTTTGATGAATGATTCGAATCACTCGTCAAATCTATTACCAGTGCTACCAGCATGCAGCATCTATGGCAATGGATTAGAATCTTTCGCTATGTATTCAGAAAAATAAAATTTATGAATACAACACTATAAAGTATTCAAAATCAGGTATTGTAGGGCTTTTGAATAAAGACAATACAATCCTACCAATCACATTTTAATTCTTCAGGGGGTTACGATCACTCACTGTTTATTCATACATACATACATACATAATTGGGCATTACAACCCTTCAGTCAGGATTACAGCCTAGTTTCTCACACCATTCATGTTAATTTTATACATGAGTGGTGGGACCTACAGTTTAAAGTCGACTCCGAACGACAGATTTTTGAGAAACTTTTCATAGTAATTTTATTTATTGCCAGAAATCTGCTGAGAGGAAATTGGCGAAAAAATATTTTTTCATATTTCGTTTTGATGTCTAATCGGGGTTTTGAACCGTGGCTTTTCGTGTAATAAGCCAATACACTACCTACTAGACTACGGCGACTTTCATTATTTATTCAAATAAAGAAAATTGACGAATACAAGCAACAGTATAAAGAATTAACATATTCCAAAAGTAATTTAAACAACTTCAGTAATTTTAAGAGCAATTATGTAAGTAGTTTAAGATCTCAAGATCTCAAGCCTGAATCCTATAAATACGTCCTTAACTTCTTTCGCTCTTCTTCTCGATATTAAATGAAAAGTGTAGGTGGATGTTTGTAAAGGTATGCTCAACGAAAGTGTAGATAAATATTTGATACCTTTATAGAGTAATATGAAAGTTTAAAATGTCGGTTCGGTTCCTCTAAGGTACCTAAAAAGAGTACCAATTATTTTTGTTTTCTAAATATTTAGACAAGTTGAAATCTGAATATAACTTTATACTTGGAAAAAAACTGAATTTTGTTTCTTTATTTTTTAAAAAAGTACTTTTTACTTGATTAGCATTTGCTACTGAAACAAAAGCCAAATGAATTTGAGTGTGGTTTTCTTCTCATTTCGTTTGTTTTCATACAAATGCCAATTAATTAAAAATATATTTCTCTTTTTGGTTTTCTAACGATCAAACTTCCCCTTTAATTACAAATTCGTTTTTAAAGCCATGAATGAAACACAAAAACAAAAAACAAAACAAAACCCAGCAACAAGCTTAAACAATATCATTTCCAAAAACCTTGTAATTCATTTGAGCACAGCTTGTAAAACAAATATTAGTACTTGACAGTAGAATTTTGTAACGAGACAAAAAAAGCTGAAGAAAAAAACTTAAACCCTTTATAAATTGATTTTCATTTAAAATGAGCTTTAAGTGAAACTCTCTTTAGAAACCGCAACAAAAACAAACTAAGTACCAACGTGAAAAACTACAAGACAGCACGAAATTTTTTCGAAAATAAACTACAAAAAATAACATGATCGTGATCAAATTTTGAAAATGAAAAAGGAAAATTAAAAGAAATATTGTATGCTACTAAAACAAAACGAAAACAGGAAGGAAGCTTAAAGGGATAGAGGGGTAAAAAAGAAAACTCGATTCACAAAACTCTTTACTTCAGCTAGCAATAGAAAATTTCTTTAAAAATCACAACAACAGTAAATATAACGGTTTAATTCATTTTAAATTAAAAGTTAAGTACGTAACATTTATACTGTACTGTAGGGATCATCATATTTCTTTAGACACTTAAATTAAGTCAATTTTAATATATGTATACAGTACCTAAATTAGAAAGCCGTGAAAAAAAAGTGTCATTAGCCTTTAAAGTTGTCACTGTCCCAAGTATTTGCTTCTTGTAATCATAGCAATACGCCTTCTAACATATAATTTTAACCCATATTTACACTTAAATAATGAAATATATTGCCTTTTCACATACAAATGACATTAAATATCATCAAGACTTTACATGTCATTGTTGGTATCAACCTTGTTTTGTGACTTTCCTAACCCTATTATTTATTAACACTGACTACTGCCGACGACTAACTACGTTTATAATGTTATTCCCTACATTTTTTCAATTTTTCTAAAAAAAAAACTGTCAAATTCATGAACATATCATAGTTATAATGGCAACATTATTCTTTCTACCTCAGTTCTCAGTTCTTCTTTTGGCTTAAAGTTAAAGTATTTATTAGAGAGTAGAAAATCTAAACCATAAATTAAATTAAATACTCTTCTTTATACATACATACATGCTGTGCTTAGGATAAGAAGAAAAAATTAAGAAAAGTTCATGCTCGTTCAAGTTTCTATAGCCGTTTGTTTTTTGTTTTTTTTTTTTGTTTTTGTAGTCATAATTCTTGTGGTTGCACTTACATCATGGCTAAATGCACTTTTTTCTTGTTCTTCTTATTGCACCCTACACCATTCTAGGTGGCAATGTTCGCTACATCTACTTCTTCTGCAAGATAAGAGTTTCGCGTGCTTATAATTTGACTAAAGTACGAATTCTGTCTGTTATGGTTGGTAGGCAACATATTCCTTTATTTCATTGAAGCAAATTTTATTATAGTACTGATAAACAGTGAAACACCATACCCGTTGCCACTGCATTCCAGAATATTCAATAATTCAATTCAATTTATCGATTTTGACAGACCATAGATAGTATAAAAACTAGGAATATCATATAAATCGAAATATATTGTGCATCGTTCTTAAACAAAATCCATGCACTTGAAAGCTGCTCTCAATAGATTCTTGGTTTCGTGCTTCGAATTTGAAAATAAGAAATCGGAAGTCAGATATTATGTTGACTCATTACACACGAGCCCGTGGTTCAAACCTCAACTCAGACCTCCCGAATTAAACGAAATATGTATGTATATAAAAATTTTCTTCGGCGATGTTCCGCTCAGAAGATCTCTGAGAGTAAATAAAATTGCCATGAAAAGTTATTTAAAAAAGAAGCTGTCATTAGGAGAAGTCTTTAAATGATGGGTTGTGCTATTCATGGGTAAAAGTAACACACACAACATGTTCAGCCTGAATTAAGTAGAGGTTCTTCACCACTATAGCCCACTATGTCAAATACAACATATACTTTTACAGTGGAAGAAACAATGAATTTGTATAGGTTTCTTCAATTTTCCTATGAAATTATACATCACATAAGCTTCTGATACCTTACCTCCAGAGAGGATAACATTAAAAATTAATTTCATTAGAAGATAAAGCACAGTTACTTGCCAGTACAACGAATAGCATAACACGATGTGTTTTCAGAGAACGTTGCTTCTAAACAACCTGATAATGATTATGAACTACTTCTTTAGACCAGTAATCGCTTGCTTAGCTGAAAATTTTTAAATAATATCTTACCTAAGTCTAATGCGTTTCATTTTAATACAGAACTACATATATCGATTTCGCTATATGTCGTTAACTACTGGAGTTTCCCTACCATACTAACAGTTTTAAGAAGGTGGAGATTTTTGTCAATATAACCATTGAAGTCCCCGTAGCTTGTAGGTAGTGTGTTGGTTTATTAGACGTAAGGCCACGGTGCAAACTTCAGGTCAGACATTAAAACGAAATAGGAAAGAATATTTTTTTGGTGACTTCCTCTCAGCAGATTTCTCAAATATCTGTCATTCAGAGTCGACTTTAAACTGTAGTTCCCACCGTAGGTAATGACCAATTACATTGGTGTTATACATTCTTCCGTCTCCGTTACGTGTCGAACAATCACAGAAATGTCTTAAGACTGAGACGAAGAGAAGAAAAGAAAAGAAAAAAGAATGGAGAGATACAGATAAAGGAACTGAAGTAATTACAGTATTAGGCTGAAAAGAAGCATCAATTAAATTTGATTTTAGTGGCCAGTAGTATTTTTGTTCTTGGGTAAAATGTACCCGGTATTTAAAAAAATTCGTTTCTGTAAAGAAACTGATACCCAATATGATAAGTCTGGGGAACGTAAGAAAACAATATATGTAAATGTTGATCAGATCACACTTCTAGCTACTTGGTTAGACCATATTTGGCCCTAGCTGTTGAGGAACGGAGCAAAGGTTATAAAAAGTTTTTTTTTTAGATATAGAGTGCCATGGAGTCGATACCTAACTAACCTAATGCAAGCAACAAATTGGATTGAAATGAATCTAATCTAATGATGATGATGAAGTTAATTCATTTTTCCAGGCATATACATATATGTACTTGCGTTTTGAGAGTAATTAAGCCAACATGGAAAATTAATTAAAGAAAAATTAGTTGTATTAAATCATAAATGAATAAGTTTTAAAACTATTATTATTATTTCGTTGTTTTTTTCTCTTTGATAGGAAGAAAACTAGGTCAACTTCCTTAATTGTTTTCTTATTAGTTTTTGTTATAAGCAATTAATTTAATAATCAATGTTTAATTGTCTCTTAATTGTGTTTTATTTTTTTAGTTTTTTTGCAATATTTGTTTTTGTTTTTTTATTTTGAATTTATTTTTATTATAAACTTCTATTTGTATTTTTTTTTTTTTTTTTTTTGCTAAAGTAATTTCACGCTTTTAATTGCTTGGCGATGCGCAACAAGTGCGCGTGCGCAAAACGTGTGTTTTTTTCATTTTTTCTTTTTATTTTTTTGTTGAATTCATTTCGTCTTGGCATTTTTGATATGAAGTTCATGTTTGTTGCACTTTATTTAATAGTTCTATGTTATTTAGGTAATTTTCTATTTGTCTAGCTTCTATAGCTTTGTAGTCAGTGTAACTATGTTAGCGCTTTTGAGGAAGTTCAATTAATTGCAGTTAATGTTCAGTTAACTTAATACACTCTACTATATATAGTGTTGGCTGCTGCTGTTGCTCTATCGTTGGCTTATTGAGTGTGGCGTTAAGGTCTGGTTTATTATTATTTTAACTGTAACTGCCACTATACAAAAAAATGAATATTTAACACGCAAATCTCTTAGCATTTCACTATTTGCGCTTTTATAGTTTTACGAACAAAATACAGATTATAATGAAAAATATAAAAACAAAAACAAAAATGAAAACTTTTAATAAATTTAAAACGTTTAAAACCCAGCAAGGGACTTGCCAGCTTAATTAATTTCATAAGAATGTTCATTTCTTTCTTATGATAAAAGAAGCGGCTGGATAAAGAGAAGTATATGTATAAATGTATCATTTTCAATTAGTATTTCAAGCTCTAGTGCAAGCTAGTAATTGTATGAGAATATTTTTCGTATTTAAATTCTTGCAAAACTTATCAGTCTCATATTTATTTGCAAAAGTACAAGAATTTGTGCTATTATAACCATTATAATTAGTATAAACCACCATAATAACGTATGTTAGCTTAGGGCAACTGTCACGGGTACCCTAAGCATAATAGTAACTTTAATAATGTGTTTTTTTTTAATTATTAACTTTGTTTATAACGGTTTAATGAACTTCTTGTTCTTTGTAAATTTAATAATAGCAACGAAACCCTTTAGTATATGCTCTATTCTTATTATTATATATTTATTACAAGAATTAAAAATTTTTAATTCAAACCTTTTTTAGAATAGACGCCTTATTTAAGCATTAAATGCTATTTTTGTTAGTGTGCTATACTTTTTTTGTCTTGTTAGCTTTTTTTATTATTAATTGTTTTTTATTAGTAGCATAACTCCGAAACTGGTTATTTTTATTGAAAGTAAATGCCTTATTAAGATAGCCTTTTGAAAATATATGAATATATATTCAAAGCATTGTCCATCGATAGCCAATTTAGCCAAAAAGAAACTGGTCCGGCTACACAGCGCATGAGGTAAAAATTTCCAGCCATTATTATGCAAATAGTTTTCTAAACTGTAGCGAAATATATATTTGGCGATGGTGATAGAAAATTATGCTATGGTGTCTGCTTGCATATACAGGGCATTTTTCGTTTCGGAAAATGATTGCTTCAAATGAGTTAGTAGTTTTTCGTACAGGGTAAAGACCTAGCCTAGCTTCTCACACTACTTATCTTGTGTGTGTCAATTTTATACATGAGTGGCGGGACCTACAGTTTAAAGTCGCCAGATTTTTGAGAAACTTTTCATTTTCACTTTTATTTACTCTTAGGGTTTTGGCAACAAATCTGCGGAGAGGACGTCATCGTACTAATATTTTTTTGTATATTTCGTTTTGATATCTGACCTGGGGTTTTATCCGTGGTCTAATAAGCCAACACCCTACCTACTAGACTACGGCGACTTTAAATGAACAATCGCATTTAATTATGTTATTAGTAGAGACTTTTACAATAGTATTAAAAATGTATAAAAACCCAAAGATAGTAAACATATTTTTGATAATTTTTTGGGTTTTAAATAATTTTTCTTACAGCATATAATGTAGAAATTAACTTCAAATTTTTTACTGCTATTTTAATTGTCTATAAATTAGGTAATTTATTTTATTTTAAAAATTCTTCCTGCTGACTGTAAACTTTCTTTTAATGCAAAATGTTTTCTATTTTTTTTTTTTTTTTGGTAAAAATCTATTATTTTAATATTAATTCTACTATTACCGCTAGTACTAGTAAATATTACTGTATGTATTTAATTATATGCTATTATAATTTTATGCGTTTTAAAATAAAATAGCATTAAAATTCAATTTTTTTGGTATTATTCATGAAAATTTCAAAGTATGTGTATTTAGTATTGCTTTCAGTAAATATGTACCAAAGTTTCTGTGTTCTGTTTGTTGTTAAATATTTTGCTACTGACGCTACATTAATTCCACTTATGCAATTCACGTTCTAATGGTACCAAAATATTAATTATTTTTAAATTTCCAATTGGTTTCTATTAATGCATTTTAGAAATTGACCCATTTTTACTATTTGTAATTTAATAAAAAACAAACTTGTCACTAATTCCGAAATATGTACTATTTTTAATTTCTATAATTTGTTTTCAAATTATTTCTTTTACAACCATGTTTGATAATCTTGAAAAGTTTGTTCATTTTCATATAAGTGCTACTGTTTCTATGCTATTTCTATAGTATTTCATTCAATAACAGTGATCAGTTACAAGTACAAAAGTTTCTTATATTCTGTGGTGTCTACTATTAACATTTATATTTCTTCTGCTATATTTAACAAAATAGCATTTTATTTCAACATATGTCTGTGTTTAAACATATTTGCTACTATTTTAAAAAGACATTGTCTTTTTGTTTTTTGCTGTGTAACAATTTTTCTTTGCTTTGATTTCATGCTATTCGCAATTGTAGCATATAGTTGCTTGGTGTTGCGCTATTTTGGGTATTTACTGTAGTAGCTGTATATTTTTAGCATAACTAATTATTTGAAATTTTAAATAAAATTGAATTGAATTGGAAAAAACATATTCAATTTATTGCCATTTGTGGTTGGACAAAAGCATTGGATTGCAGAAGAAATGAAATTTTAATTGCTTTAAATCAATACTCTGTTGAATTAAAAAATTTTGGATTTTTTTTTTCATATTAAGTTGCTGTCAAAATAATTCCCATCGTTAGTATATTTGGCAGTATTTTGGTAAAACAATAACCAAAAGTCATAAAATTCTTTTTAAGCTGTAAAAATATCATCAAGACTCGATTTTACTTTTTTCCTTTTAAATATTTTGGTGGCCTGTTAGTTTTGGGTCTATACAAGACTGACTGTTCTTTAGAAATGCTACTTTTTTTCTATTTTCGAAAATATTTTTACTTTTCGTTTTTTTTTTTTTTTTGGAACACTAGTTCTTTTTTTTTATCATATCAGCATGCACAGCATGTCGGTAAATCGCATAGTTTTAGATATGATTTTGCAGAAAACCATAATGATGATGACTAGGAGTATCATGATGATAATAATGATGATCGCATATAGCACACATTATATGTATGATCATCATCAATGTGGCAGCATCAAGTTTACGAACAACACCAATAACAACAATAACATGAAACCACGTTATACTACATAGTCACGATTTTTGCTTCACAATATACGATATAAAAATATATATTTTTTGTTTTTGTTGTTTTTGTTGTTTTTATTTTTTTAAAGATTTTATTTGTAATGTTGTGTTATTTCTTCCTTAACGTAGAAAAAAATATAAAATAAAAACAAAAAAATACCTTTGTAGTATCTATTCTAGGCTGGTATACAATATATATGTATGTATGTATAGAATAGCATAACACAAACATATGTTCGAAGAGACAACCACCATATGCTATTGCTAGTTGTAGCATGGAAAAACTAAGAAAGAAAATAAAAAAAAGGAAACTTTTATAGAGATTATCTTCCTTAAGCTTTAGTGAAACGAAGTGGAGAATAAAAATATTAAAAGAATTTAGGAAAAACTATTGATGAAGATAGTGTAGATTTCTTTATTTCATATAGGAAACTCATTCTGCATTTATATACCTTTATGCCGAATCAGCATCTGTTGATCTCGCTTTAAAGCTTAAGAACTTCAATTGTTTCATGATGATTATAAAAGCATCATCATAATGATTTCTTTTACGTTTTTGTTTTCATTTCGTTTTTGCCTTTTTGTTTTAAGAACATTATATATATATGTATGTAGGTATACTAAAGATATCGTGTTATATCAATAACCGAAAAAGGGTGGATCTCCGCAAATAAAAATGTTTTATATACTCCCTATTCCATACTACACTGCAAATGCTGAAATAAAATTCGATATTTCTTTGGCATGAATTTTGCACGTTTTGTAATGTAAAAATAATTCCTTTTCTTTTTCATTTTCTTTTTGTTTTTGTTTTTTTGGAAACAATTCAAAGTAAAATCAAAGAAAAAGAAAAGAAAAATACAAAACAATCCTGTTTAGTTTACTTTTATTTTTTTTTTTTTTTTTGAGTTTATAATATGGAATTTACAACTATGTATGCCATCTCTGGGCCATAACACCCGCACTGCCAATGCTGCACAGCTAAAGCTTAGCTTACAGCAATAGCCATATACATACATACATACATACATACGTTATAAAATATACGGCAAATGCAATTGTAACTGAAAGGTGGCTTATTGCGCATGCTTAACAACAATACAACAATAACAACAACAAATTTAGTTTAACGTTATTGTTTAACAATTGTTGTTTTTATTTCAATATGAATTTTATTGTTGGAGGCTCTCCTTTAGTTGTTCCTTTTTTTAATTTTTTTTTTTTTTGTATTTTATTTTACTGTTTCTGTATTTAAGCCAAGAAAATCTTAACGTACATATGGTCAAAAACTGGTTAAGGTGGTGTTGCTTTGTATTGTATGTCGTATGGTATGGTATGGTATATCTGGTGTTTCCTTACATTTCTTATTGTTGTTTTCGTTTTTGTTATTATTATGTCTGGCTGTCAGCCTGGCTGGCTGGCTGGCTGGTAGTCTGAATGGCTATTTTAGCTTTTAGATTTTGATATTTGGTGGGAAAATTTTTGTTATCCCTTTTTCTTTAGGGGGAGGCTTGACTTTATTTTTTATATTCGCACACAAACACACACACAATTCGGTTTTGTATTGTTTGTTTAATTTCATTAATACAATTTGATTAAGAAATTAGTGGCGAAATTTATTTACCAGCAGGCTTCTAATTACGACTTAAATCGTAAACGTAAAGAAAATAAACGAGAAGTTTATGAATTTTATTATAATATTGCCTAATTCAATAACTTGTTTACCGCAACTAAAAAGTTTAATAGCAAATACAAACTTACTGAGTTTGGATACAGCGTCAGTTGGAGAAAATAGGCTTTTAAAAAACATGAAAATTTTAAAATTTATTAAAAAAAAATAATTATAATAATAATAATAATAAGATAAGAAGTAGAAAATAATGTAAGAAATTCCAATAACTAAAGAAAGAATTTTTATAAATTTCGTATACATTTTTAAAGTACGCAAATCATATATTATTTTTATTCTTAAAAGCGATAATTTACTTTAAAACTTATTTTACATAACTGATCTTTCATTAAGCACTTTCTTTTTTAAATTTAAATCCAAAAAAAATTTGTGAGATATCGAATTTCGAGGTCCGTTGAAAAAGGTATTTGTTCCGCCACCGCTTCTCTGTGTGAAGCGAATTTTCCGTGAGCCTGTGCCATACGTTGGGCTCAATTTGAACGATGGCATGGGTTATATTGACTTTGAAAACCACTGTGGCTAGTGGCTTATTCGCATGAACTTAGGCTTTCAGTAATTCCCAAAAATAAAAAAAAATTTTTAACGGGGTCAGACTATTCAATGTGCCATTAGATATATGGCACGTGACATGTCGTTGTGTCCAGATCATTCATATAAACCCAAAAACAGTTGGTAATCATTGACCTATAATGCTAGCCGTTTACACTGATGCCCTTGCCAATGTCTTCCTCAAAGAATTTTGGTCAGACTTCGTACTCAAAATCCACCATTACCATTTCGGCTAATTAAAAGGCCATCAAAAGTTTGACGCAATAAATCGATTGTGGCATAAGATAAGTAGCAAATTGACTCATCCTGTTGAAATTAAAAATCGTTTACATCAATACCATGAAGAGCGTGCTCAAAAATATCGGTTATCATGGTGCGATAGGTGTCTCCATTGACCGTATTAGTTAAGCCGTACTCATTTTCAAAAAAATATGGACCACAAGCCGCACCAAACTAGCACTCGTAATGGGTGCATTGAGTTCTTTAAGATCACAAGTGGGTTTTCTGAGTCTTAAATACGGATTTTTTTTAACGTACCCACAAAGATGAAAATGAGCCTCATCCGAAAAGATTATTTTTTTTTTGGCAAAATCGACTATATCCTGCAGTTTCTCGTTGGCCCAAAAAATCCCAACGTTGCTCAAGCGTAAATAGATTCATTACATTCAGTAGAGATAATATACTGAACTCTGTGATAGAATAGAATGACATAAGTAATACCAAATTCGAAATAACCGAAGATGGTCCATCCGATACGTTAATTGTTATTTTGTTTTAATTATATTTGCTTTCTACTATTAATTGGCTCATATTCATCATTTTTATTATGATAAAATAAAAAGAGTTAAACGCCTTCAAAAGACGGATGATCGATTTTCAGTTGTCTCAACCAATAAATTGCTTATTGTCAGTATAAAAACTAATCGTTTGAATTCGTTGCATTCAAAGAAAACATTTCTATTTTATACTACTAAACTTTTACTGGCATCATCTTGCCACGTTTGGTTTAAGCTTGCCACTAACTTTGTTGTATGACAGCAGAAGAGTTACAGGAAAAATAAAAGTAACAGAAAAAACGAAAAACTAAAAAACAAGAAACCCCAGACAAAATTAAAGTTTTGAGTTTCATGATACACATGTTTAGATACGTGGCGACATAAAATTAAACACACTTAAACAATTTTTTTCCCTTTAATGCAACATTTGAAATTCGTGTTGTTTGCTCGCAGTAACTATCGAGGACCCTTCTCGGGCATAGCAAAATTAAGCGCCTAGTTTCCAATATCAAAAACAGTACAAAATCTCTTTCTCTCCTCTCTCTCTTTCGTTTTCTATGCCAAAAACAAAAAATCTTAGTTAAAACGTAAGTAACCAAGAGTAAGTAACCAAGAGTAGGAAAAAAAGGAAATCGCTCTATACATTAATTGAAACCCATTAAAGGTAATTTTATGGGAGGCGTTAAGCCATGAAACGTGTAACATGGCCATTGACATGATGGCAAAAAAAAAAATTGAAACGAAAATCTTAAAAACAAAACCAGGAAGGCAGCAGCAGACTGGCTTTAACATGAACAGCAGTCAAGATAGTAAAACACTCAAAGTTAAAAAGCAAGTCATCGTTACTGCTGGCTTTAGCTATTTTGCTGCCAATTTTGCTATTCATTTCGTTACATTAAAACCCGAAAAAAACAAAAAAAAAATAGGGATAAAATAGTAGACAAAGATTTAAGGTTTTATGTTCTGTTGCTGTTGTTGCTGCTGCTTTTGCTATTGCTATTGTTGTTATTTTTAGCAAAGTGATCTACCAGTTTATAGTTCACATGGCATGCATTAAACTATAAACATATACATACATACACAGGTCTTGACTACAAGCTCAAAATGCATAAAAAATAGGGTCAAAATCCATGTTAAGATGTATTTAGTTTTGTATGCATGCATGTTAAAAGCCATGATGTTATTGTTGTTGTTGCTATTGTAGCTGTTGCTGTTAAAGCTGCTAACAAGCTTGCTTACATACTATGGAATTTGTTTCAAATGATGTTCACTTACACTCTGCTCAAGCGTAATGTTGCGAGATTTGTTCTTTGTTTTTATTTTTATTTTTATTTTGTTTCGTTTCCTTTTCGTTCCCTGTTTTTGTGTTTCAAAGAATATGCCAAATTTATATCACTGTAATAGTTATGGATCCAGGATTCTTAAAGGAATAGAGTTTGTTTTATTATTTCAAAATAATTGCCATACTCATGACATGTTTTTCAATTGCCACCATACGGCTGGTATGTAAGATGAATATATTCACAGCAATTGAAGTGAACTGAAAATTTCATACAAAAACAAACTTCTTTCGTCATTATTTGATTGCTCAACGAGCTCTTCTAATTTTAAAGCGTAAATTAAAAATGGGCACTAGTAACGAGAAAGTACGTCTTAGTGAGCGTCAAAAGAAACTGTATATTATAAAAAATATACATTAATAAATTACTGTTATTTTTATTTTAAAACTGATGCATTGCCAGTTTTGAAAATTGAAAGAAAAAAAATTACAAAATATTTCGAAATATTATTGTTATTGAAATATGGAAAGTAAGAAGTTCAAGCGGAATATATGGAATGGTGATACGAACTGGCCACCGAAATAGTGAGATTTGATCTCCCGTTAGGCTTTTTATTGTGGCGTGAAAATACGCCACAAAGTGCAGTGGTCCTCAAAGTCAACATAAAATCTGCTCTTGGTCAAATTGAGACTAATTTATGCGCCAGAGTCATGATAAATGAGCTATTTCTGATGCGGACATTTGAACGATATTATATTCCATACATAATGATATTAATAGGGTTTTAAAACTTATAAACAATTTCGTTTGACGTCTTATATACACTTTGATTTATTTAAATTTAAAGATAGCAAGCGCTTAATGAAAGACCCCATAAAAGAGAGCCATGAAATTACCTTTAAAGTGGTAATTAATTATTGATAAATTTATTGGAATATTTTTTATCAAAATTGTATTATTCTAACTATGTATGCAAAGAATACTTTACCCAGTACTTATAAATATATTAAACAAACTATTTTACAATTATTTACTTATTGTTGTTATTCTTTTTTATATATATTATACAGGTTGCAAATCATTTTTTAAACGTTCAGTACGTCGTAATTTAACATATTCCTGTCGGGGGAGCAGAAATTGTCCCATCGATCAGCATCATCGTAATCAATGCCAATATTGCCGCCTGAGAAAGTGCCTCAAAATGGGTATGAGACGTGAAGGTAAGTGTACAATGTTATAAGATTTATTTTCATTTTATTTTCATTTTATTTATTCATTTGTTTAAATTTATTTAATTTAGTGTACAATGTTGTTGACTGGCTACCAAAGTCGTAGTGGTGGCCGTATTAGTGGTGGTACTTATTGTTTAGGGTCAATTAAAAGTCAAATTGTAAAGGCTGGTCTATTTGATGATATTTTTATTATTTTAATTGTTTTTAAAAATTGTCTCAGTCTCTATTGAACACATTTTTGTAGTTTAATTAAAACAGCACATACATAAGAGTGTAGTAATTTAAAAATAAAACGGAAGTAGCACGAGTTGTATTCGCCTTTATAGCCAAAATGTCAAATGCTTGGCATAGATTTGTTTACAAAAAAAATTTTCTATTTTATACAACGAATTCACTTGTCTTGTGATGAGAAATTTAACTATAAAATTAAAATCTCAAAGAAAAAAAGAAATACTAAATAGAAAACAAAAGTATATTTTAAAATATTAACACAGGGTCCACGATAGAAATGCCCTTTAAAGCGAATTAAGCCGATTATGTGAAATATTTTGCATAACACAACAAAATAAAAAAACGAAAAAATATTGAAGTAAACATAAGGGTTGAAATGCTCCAGGTTGTCAAATTTCATTCATGGTGTTTTACATAACTAGGATTTTGTGTACGCTATCATTCAATTTCTATCTTCTAGAGGACGTTTCGTTTAGAGTGCAGCAACTCTGAAATTTGACAACTGTCACATACATAAACATATTCATTGGACCGCTTTAAGAAAGGACAATGCTTCATAATTCTCAATAATTTTCAGTTGTGAAAATGCTTTTAATGAGTCCAACATTTGAAGAGTGGCCAGAAAATTTGAAGAAACTGGGTCGTTATGAACGGTAAGATTCTTGTACGTTTAAGTATCGGTCACTGTTTTAAAAATATTTCTGATTTAAACGAGGATGTCGCCGAAAACTCCAAAACATCAACTGGGAATCTCTTTTAACAGTAATTTTCGATAAAAGACCTCCACCTTAATATTTTCAAAATGCAGTTTATTTATGTTTATGCAGTTTATTTATGTCGTTTATTCGTTCGATGGGCACAGTAATGATAAAGTGAAGTCATCATTTCCATCTGAATTGCTTACTGAATACCATAGATCAGCAATTAATCGTTTTTTCGCTATTCATAAGTACTCATGAAATTTGAGTATGAGTGAGTCAAAAGTATTGAAATTAAACTTTGTACTCACTACAAAATTGATTTATAAGTAGAGGTTGCAATGAGTATGCGTACAACGTTGACACAAACTCATACCATTCTTAATATGTTTGATTCATACGCCTACTCATTCAGATTCATAAATTTAGAAAAATTCTTATAATACTCATAAATGATTCGAGTGATTCAAATCATTCATCACAATTTACAGTCTTAGTTGTTGTTGCATTTACAATAAAACGAGAAAGACAAAGACAGCAAGCAAAGCAAACATACATCGTTCGTTTTAGTGTTCGTACGCGAATCATACTTATTTTGTGCTTCTTGTATGTATATGTTGAGTTATGGAGAGTCGAAATCAACAACATCATGCGTATTGTTAAGTATGAGTACGATGAATACTTCAAACTTTGAATATGAGTAGTATGAGTATGATATTAAAATAAGTATGAATGCGTATAAGTATCAGAAATTATGAGTACTCATTTTTTTCAGTCTACTCATCCTTTTGAATTCTCATTGCTGATGTGTGTTGAATACAAATGCAGGCCTCCATGTCATTTAAGCTTATGCCATTAAGATAACACTACAGAGAACAATAACCAAAGAAGCGAGCTCCAGGCTATATGGTATATGGTTAAATTCTCTTAGATGAATTCGTACAGTCCATGCGACACAAATGCACTCACAACAACCAACTGTCTAGTGCAGATTTTGATCAGGCGACGTAATTGGGCCTTACGTTTTTGAAGATGATGCCGAAATTGCAGTGCCTGCGAATGGCATTCATTACAGTAACATGTTAACTCAGTTCAGCAATCTGTTTATTACAGCAACTATTTCCAGAACAAATCATCTTAAGAAATTTTAACGTCAACTGAACACCAAAATCCACCGAATTAATGCCGAAGGGGTTTTTTTGTGCGGTTTATACATTCAAACCAGAAACAACTCTGAACTCACATCGCACATCTAATACACCTCGTCAAAGACCTACAGCCATATCTCTGTGAAAAACTCGAGGCAAATTTCATGAAAAAAGTAAAAGCCGGTGGCGGCCATTTCATATTATGGGAATTTTATTTCATACTAAATCGGAACATCTTTTCTTTACAATCCAAATAATACGTGTTTTTATTTTAAAACGTAAAAGTTCATTCCTCTTGGGAAGTTCATTACTACTGGGAAATTCATTCCCTTTAGATAGGATTACGACCTAGCTCCTCACACCACTCATGTTGTGTGAGTTAATTTTGTCCATTAGTGGCGGAACCTACAGTTTATAGAAGAAAAAAGAATCTGAACGACATATTTTGGAGAAACTTTTCATAGCAATTTTATTTGCTCTCAGAGTTTTTGTCAGAAGAATACTGCGGGAAAGTCACCGAAGAAATATTTTTCATATTTCGTTTTTTTTTCGAAATGTCTGGGCTGGGGTTTGAATCACGGCCTCACGTTTAATGAGCCAATACACTAACTACTAGATTACGACGACTGACACACCCTTAATAATACTGGCTCCCAATTTTTGTGCCAACTGCTAAATTTTTTAAAATAAAAAACCACCACAAAACTAAAAAATTTAATTGATAACTGTTTGATAACTGTACATACATATGTTTATTGAAAATAAAATTTAAAAAAAAAATTTCAAAATATTTCATCATACATAATATTGTAATAACAAGAATAATAATGACATGAATATGAGTAAAATTAATAATACTGTGCAGAATGCCATTAGAATTCATGTTTAGGCAGACACACATACATACATGTATGTATTTTCCGTTTGACTGTCAATTATCTATAGAGTATGTACACATGTATGTATGGTACTTGTAAGTCATATAAACTACATATAATTGTTTTTCTCTTTATGCGGTTTTTGTTGACATTTACGCATTTATAAGATGTTTTGTATATAGTACAACAAAAAAAAAAAAAAAGCAAAAATTCATTACAAAACTGGCATCAATTAAACGTGAAATGGTGTTAGTTTAAAAGCCACCTTATAGTGACCTCTAGAATTAAATGCAAAAATGAACAAACTTGTTCAATAAACTGAAAAAAAAACAAAAACAATAAAAACAAAACAATATAAGAACAGATAGAAATAAATGATTATTGAATAGGAAAGTCACAGAGGAAACTAGCTAAACAATTGAATTATATGGTAATTAACTAGTCAACACATGCTTTAAAATTACAATAAAATAATTATTTAAACAAAATTGAAAAAAAAACTAACTAAATGGAGCAAAATTAATTGTTTATTTTGCTATTAAATACGATTCGAAAATGTGACTTTGTAAATCTTAAAATTTATTAATTTTAAGAAAGAACACAAATTTTGAAATCCAATGCATATTTTAATTATATTGCCAAACGTATTACATACATACATACATACATAATTGGTCATTACAACCCTTCAGTCAGGATTATGGACGTAGTTCCATTGGTCATTAAAATGTTTTAGTCAGAATTACAAACTAGCTTCTCACACCACCCATGTATATACCAGAGATCAGCAAGGAGTATTCAAAAATATCAGTAGATTCAAATCATACTCATAACTTCTGATACTTATACGCGTTCATACTTATTTTAATATCATACTCATACTACTCATATTCAAAGTTTGAAGTATTCATCGTACTCATACTTAACAATACGTATGATGTTGTTGATTTCGACTCCCCTTTACTCAACATTTACAAGAATCACAAAATAAGTATGATTCGCTTATGAACACTACAATACTCACTAGAAGGTTGTCTGTTTGCTTTGCTTGCTGTCTTTGTCTTTTTTATCTTCTTTTTTTGTAAATGCAACAACAACTAAGACTGTAAATTTTGATGAATGATTCGAATCACTCATAATAATAATAATATAATAATACTCATAATAAGTATTTTTCTAAATTTATGAATCTGAATGAGTAGACGTATGAATCAAACATATCTCGAATGTTATGAGTTTTATGTCAACGTTGTACTCATACTCATTGCAACCTGTACTTATAAATCAATGTTGTAGTGAGTACGAATGAGAGTAGTTGAATCTCAATACTGTTGACTCACTTATACTCAAAATTTCATGAGTACTTATGAGTTGTGAAAAAATGATTCATTGCTGATCTCTGACACATACGTAATTGGCTGTTCCAACATTTCAGTCAGGATTATGGAACTAGTTTCTCACACCACTTAAGTTATGTGTGTTAATTTTATCCACGAGTGGCGGAATATACAAAAAAAAATTTAAAAAGAAAAATGTTGTCAATTTTTTCCAGTATTTTATTGTAAATCGAAAACAATTGTTAAAGAAATATTAATAACTGTACGGATAAGTTTCACAACACTTTAAAAACTGGCTTGATTTCCTAATATTATACATTGCAATCTGTTTTTGTTGTTTTTTTTTCTTATTAATTACTTTATAATAATTCTTATTGCTTAAGTAAAATTAAATTATTATTAACCGTTAAACTAATGACAACAAATATGAATTTTTTTGTGTCTAGTTAATCGTGTAGTCTAAGTGTTTTAAAATTTGTATTCAGGTTTTGTTGTTTTTTTTTTTTGATTTTAAATTTTAAATGATTGCTGGCAACTTGTTGACTTTGACAGCAGGCTATCAACAATCATTAACTTTTTTTGGTTGTTGTTGTTGTTAAACTAAACACAATAACAATTAAGTAAACATTGATTTAATGACAATTTACTTTAGACGATCATAGGTAGTAGAAAAAGGCCCGTATAAGCTTACCGACAAAACGACCAATAAAATGCTTATTCGCATTGTTATTATTACCGGTGTATTAGACTTGGCTAATTCAACACAAATATTTGCACTACAATTGACAGGTTTTGTTGTTATTTTTGCTTCTACAATATGTATGCAGTAGTAATCGTTAGATAGACAACATTATTTGAATTATTTGTTGTTTTTTTTTCGTTTTTTTTCAGAAAACATTAAATAATTGTTGTAATTTTTTTCTTTTTTTAATATAAAACACTTGTTTTCAAACTAACTAGTTTGGCAAGCAAGTAATTCTAACCCTCTTTTTCTAATGACCAGTAAAAAGTTCAACACCTTTGCCAACATTATCATACTGGTTTATTTCCTATACAATTTGGTGATGTCTTTATTTATTATGATGAAAAAAAAAAACGTGAGAAATTTTTTAAAGACCCTTTTTAAAGTATGAAATTTCTTATAAAATTTGTGTATATTTCTTCATGTCAAGTTCATGACATTTTTTGTGTAATTCTTCTAGAGAATGGTCAAGTTTTTGTTAACATTTTTTCTTTTACATTTAAACCCTACATGAGTTGTCATTAAGAAAACAGATCACCACCACCTTGTACGAGGTCGCTATTAAAAAGGCAACGATTTGTATACAAAAAAAAAGAAATAAAAATAATTGTTAAGAATTCTTTTTAGTTTTATACAAAGAGGACCAGAAATACTAGATTTTTTAAAATTAAAATTAAAAGAAAATAATTGTTTGAAGAAAAAACCCTTAAAATTGTATGAAATTTTTTGATAATAACCTTGTATTCGTTATGTGTGAATAAATTGAAAACAACTGTACTTTACAATATATACAGTTAGGTGTTCTTGAATTTTTTTTTTATTTAAAACAAAGTACACCCAAAAAAATTTTAAATTAATTAAAGTTTTGTGAAATAAATTCTTTAACACAAGCTTTATGTCTGTAATAAAATTTAAACTTTTATTAATTTCCCTTAGTTATCACCCCCAATTTAATTTTTTATACTTATCTATGGGACTAATAACAATCAATTGAGGTATAAAAATGTTCATTATCAAATGGACAAATGATACAATCGTCTTAAAAAGTGCACCAAACAGTGACTTTCCCAGAATTTATTATTCTTTAGCTTTTCAGCATGCCTACAATCCAGTTCTGAATCCGAAAAAAGATAAAAAATGTATCTTGGTTTTCAAATTTTAAAAAATAAGAGATTAAGGATCTTGTATTTCCTTTGATAACCCTTCAAACATTCTCCAGAGAATAATATCAACAATGAATATAATTAGAAGTTCGGTCAATTCTACCTCTTGAGAAAAGAATAATACTTAATAAGTGGTGAAGAACTCATTCTGCTCAATAATTCAAAATTTTTACCTCGCTCGACCCTGAATATTTTTGAAACCTGCAGAAATACTTGAAATTTTAATATCAAGACCTGAGTTGAGTTTGGTGAACAATTAACTTTGCCTTTTGGAACAGTACATTGCCCACCAAGTTTGTGTAATTTGAGAGCAATTGGACTTATTTTTTATGAAAGTACGTGAACTCTCTAGTGTATACGGAAAAGACCGCCATAATTTCAGTCTTGTAAGGCAAGATTACAGTGTCAATACAATACCGTATACACGCAACACACAATTGGTCCTTACAACCTTTTTGTTAAGATTACGACCTAGTTTCTCATACCACTTTTGTTGTGTGTGTTAATTTTATACATGAGTGGCAGGACCTACAGTTTAAAGTAGACTCCGAATGACAAATTTTTGAGAAACCCTTCATGGCAATTTTATTTAGTCTCAGAGTTTTTGCCAGAAATCTGCTGAGAGGAAGTCACCGCAGAAATAGTTTTTTGTTTTTCGTACCTACTAAACTACGTCGACTACACAATTTAACAAGAAACTTAATATTATTATTATAATTTTATTTTATTTTCAATAAATTATTCCAATTTTCAATCGAAATATTTCTGGGTCCGGTTTTTTCTTCAATTGAAACTTGTTTAAAACACTCCTACAACATTTGTATGTTTTGTATTTTTTTTCTGTCTCTCTCTCCCGGGTTTAAATAAATATTATATGCATATAAAAAATATTATATGTATGCATATATACATTTTTATCATTTAAAGAAATCTTTTTCTTGAAAAACAAAACACAAAAACAAAAAAAAAATCTTTCACAATTCATAAAAATCCCAAGAAAGAAAAAATTATTTGCAAAAATTGCCTTAAGGCTTTCAACTCATAAATGTATTAACAATTCTAAAATTTATAAAAAAAAAATATGGAGAAAAAAGGAAGAAATACAAACAAACTTACAATTGTTTGGCAAATTTTTCTAAAAAAAAAAAAATAAAAATATAATGCAAGTGCCGGCATAGTTGTACCTATGTATACGCTCAAGAAGATTGTGAATACAAAAATTATTCTGTTTTTATTCACCACACCTGGTTTTTGTTTTGTAACGTCTTTTTTTTTCAATACAAATTTAAATAAAATAACAAGAACAACAAATTTATTATTCTTTTGCATAATATATGAAGAAGTAATCAAAATGTAAAAAAATAAAGAAGAAACCAATGGTCAGTTTGTCTAGGCAAAAATCTTTAAGGTATGGAATGGCTGAGCTGAAAACATCAGACAGTAGTAATGAATCGCCGGGTGACCCTCATTATTTATGGCAATTAAAATAAATAAGGTTTTGTATTGTCACAGGGGGGTTGAAATTGAACCCAAAAAAGCTTGTTTGACCAGTTGCTATTGCTGCAACACCGCATGGTCAAGCATAAAATTTGTCAAAGGGTCACTCAAGTTAAGTTCAGGTACTTTATGGATTCAATAGAAAGAAAAAAAAAAAAACAAAAACAAGTTTTTGTTTAAAGGATTTTAGTGTCCAGCTTAAAAATTGACTGACCTGAACTGACCATTAGCCTGGGAAAGAAGATTTGTTGTGAAATCAAAGTGTTTGTTGTTGTATCTTTTGGGTATTAGAGAGAGAAGTTTTCTTTTAATAATTATTTTTTTTCTTTTCCTTAGCCGTTGATAAGATGCTGTTTGTGGTCATTTTTCTAATGTTTTGATTCTTTAACGTCTTACCACAATGCTGCAAACAATGATCGTTGTTTTCAATTCAACCACGAAATGCCAAACGTTTGCTTTGATTGTGTATTAATCTTTATATTTTAATATCAACATTATTTTATAAAACACTTAAGCAAACAACTCTTGAAATTTGTTATACTTAACAGCATATTAACTAACACGTGCTTATTTATGAACTTTTTAAAAGCACGTATGTTTTCCATGTAAAAATCAAAAGCCTTTAAAGCACTTGATTTAAGGAAATTCCTCTTAAGAAACACTTCATCACGTGTCTCAAATTGAGGAATATGAAACCAAATTTGGTTTTTATTTTTTGTAAAATTAGCTATAAAAAGTACTAAGTGTTGAAGTATAAATTAAGCAAAAAAAAAAAAAAAATCACAAAAATCAATTCCAAATTATAAGCTTTTTAAGTTGGCTTCATGCCCATACTGGTAAGCAATTTACAAGTTATTGTATTAATAAATACAACACCACATCAGACGATAGCTCTTCCAGGATATGCAATGTGGCATGAGCTGTATGTAACATAACGACGTCCTATTGAAACCACATATCTTTAGAATCCATGTCATCAAATTGAAGCCAAAGAAGTTGGTAATTAGCGACCGAGCACTCTTCGCCATTAATAATAATGATCTGGCCAATGTCTTTCTCAAGGAAATATGGATCACCAGCCTAAAATCCACACCAAAAAGTGACCTTTTCAGAACACAATAGACTCTTTTTGATCTTATGTGGATTGGTATAAATAATTTCATAAATTCGATAATTTTATTTAATCACGTAGCCATTCAAAAATGGGTTTCATCGCGTGAGATGATTTTTATTGGTGATTTGGCAAAACAGACTGAATAAGTAACAACTAATTTGACAGATGTAGTGTCTATAAGGTGACCGTAATCAACTGTCCAATTTCGGAAGTCCCTATTGGAAGATCCTATATTGAAGTTCAGCCAGTCTTGTGTGAAGACGCAGTGTGCTTGAAGAGAATAATCGTGATTTAAAGATATCCGTCACAAAGATATGTCGAACAATTGTCTAGTAATTGCTATTGTTTATGTAAAGTGTATAAACAGAGGAATAACAAAAAAAGCAATTGTTTCTGTTTACATCAAGTTGTGAGCAGTAGCACACAAAATTTTGCGAATAATAAAGAAATATAAATTTATTTTTATTTTATGTATTTGCAATCTACGAGTTCATATTTTAAAAGCTAAAAACGTAACAATTGGCTTTCAATTGTTGACGAAAATAAACAACTTTGCTAGGTAAAGAACTTTGCTGGGTAATGTGGTAGGCTATTAGCGTAACGCTCTTTACAAGGTTTTAAAGAAATATCTGTTTAAAGATAATAATGGATTTTATAGTCGAATTTGTAAAACATTTAAATGTCTAATTTGTTATGGATTTTCAAATCAAAATCGCGACCTAGGAAATTAAGTTTGGTTTTGTATTAGGCCATTAGGTAAGCAAAAATAATAGAAAACAACTATGATATGTTGTCGAAAATTGAAAATTTAAAAAACTTTTTAAATATTTCATATTTTCCAGCCTTGGAAGCAGGCAGATACATACATACATACATATTTAATTCCTGTTTTTTTTCAAGTAAATTGAAATAAAAATAATTATCAGCCATTTTATTTTTAATTTCAAGACAAAAAAAAGACAAAAAAAAAGCGTTGATTTTAAATATAATCAGTAGCTGAGAATAAAAGTGTCAACATGTTTTTAACCTTGTTGTGTCTACAGTGGCGGCAGCAGCGTTTAAATAAAATTATAATAATAAACACTTCTTACATACTTCTTTCTGTATGTATGCAGTATATACATACATTACTACACGTATCGCGAATACCAATGCACATACACTCATGAACAAAAAAAGTCAACAAAAATAAATGACTAACCATGGTGTATAGATAGGTTGTCATCTGTATCTACTCGTACAGGCAGACGTAAACGCAAAACGCAATGCTATTGTTTCATTAACTCAAAGTGATTTTCCATGCGAATTTTTATTTTTTTATTATTTTTATTTATTTTTATTTTTTCTTCTGTCTATTTAAGCTGTATTAATGTAAAATTTTAATTAAAAGTAAATTTTTGGTGTCGTCAATACCAGCGATAAACAATAAATGAAAATAAACAAACAAATCCTATGCAAGCGAACAAACAGAAAATTTAAAATTTTTCAATAAAAAAAAAATAAAAATTGCGTTGAAAATTATTAAATATTTCGCCTTTCATAGGAAAAGTAAATGTTTTGAAGAAATTTGCATATTTTTTTCTGTTTTTATAGAATTTGGAAACAGGGTTGTTGCCTGGTGACGACACGTCTTCTTAATAAATACTGTAAACATACATTCATATATATGTACGTATGTACGTATTCTTAAGACCATCGACAAAAAAAGTATCTTCTTTCTTACTTAAGAAGGAAAGAATGGAAAAAAAGAACCGTAATCTTTAACAATGTATGCGTGTGTTATAATCAGGAAATCCTTGGTTATTTAAATTTACTCTTAAAGGGTTGAAATGAAATGAAAAGTAAAAAACCAAAAAAATTGTCTAACAATGACGTAAAGATTGAGGTTGTCTGATTTAATTTCAACTTTTATTATGATATGTGGCATTATTTGCCGAGTTCAGAGTTTAGCTACATGTGTCAGTTAGATGAATGGCTGGCATTGTATTATGTGTGATGTAGTGGTCAAAATAATTGTCTGCTTTTATTCACCACTATAACCCGTTACTGTTTACATTTATTATATTTTGTTTTTCCTTCACATTTATTTAATCTTATTTACTAATTTTACTTTTTCCTTCTTTCTTTCTTTCTTTAATTTTAGCTGTTCAACGCGGTCGTGTACCACCCACCCAACCGGGTTTGGCTGGCATGCATGGCCAGTATCAATTGGCTAACGGTGATCCTATGGGTGTTGCCGGTTTCAATGGTCACTCTTACCTAAGTTCCTATATATCATTACTCCTGCGTGCCGAACCCTATCCCACCTCCCGCTATGGCCAATGTATGCAACCCAATAATATTATGGGCATCGATAACATCTGCGAATTGGCGGCTCGTCTTTTATTTTCGGCCGTTGAATGGGCCAAGAATATACCTTTTTTTCCCGAATTGCAAGTGACCGATCAAGTGGCTCTTTTACGTTTGGTGTGGTCGGAACTGTTCGTTTTGAATGCCAGCCAATGTTCGATGCCTTTGCATGTGGCGCCCCTGTTAGCGGCAGCTGGTTTGCATGCCTCACCAATGGCTGCCGATCGTGTTGTAGCTTTCATGGATCACATACGTATCTTCCAGGAACAAGTGGAGAAATTGAAGGCATTACATGTGGACTCGGCTGAGTACTCCTGCCTCAAGGCAATTGTACTGTTTACCACCGGTAAGTTGTTGGATATCCTGTACAAGGATGTACCAGCACTGCTTAGCAAAGTTTCACAAAAATTATGTTCAGCTAATGCCGCCAATGCTAGTCACAATTCCTCTGATAGTTCGGATAGATCGAATGAAGGCCAACAGTTGTCCGATGAAATCATGATGGTGGTCAAGGAACATTTGGATGAATTGAATAGACTCGAAACAGAGCAACAACAGCAACATCAAAATTCTGCGGCCTTACATTTGGCTACCTTTATGAAAACGGTGGCTGGTGTTGAGGCAGTCACACAGCAGACACTGTCTCTTAGCAAAGAAAATCAAATTCCTAATAATCTTGGCATGGAAAGTGAAAAACGTTCTTTGAATTCACCTACCACATGCTCGTCGTCGTCTGGTATTGTACCTTCGGCTACAAGTGCATTTAGCACTTGTGCCCCCTCCCATAAAGTTATGAATAGCCAACAACAGCAGCAACAACAACAACAGGAAGATATCTTAACTGCTTTGTATAATTCGGCAAATAATCATACGAACAATAGCAGTGGTTTAGGCAATTCGCTAAATCTTAGCAGTTCGCCTATCAGTTCAAGTAATAATTTATCAGCATCCACCTCGAACACCATCATGACTCATCCAGCGTATCCGTCACCTTCTCAGCAACAAAACCAACAGCAGCAGCAACAACAACAACAACAGCAGCAGCATCAGCAGCAACAACAGCAAGCTGCTGCTGCCGCTGTTGCTACGGCAGCTATGTTCTATCAGACACCGCCACGTTCTGCCTTTGGTTCTGCTTTCGATATGTTTCATCACAGTACGCCATTTGGTGTGTCACATGCAGCAGCAGCGGCTGCTGCAGCTGCTCACTCTTCAACGGGTGGTTCATTTGGTAGTCCTAGTTATAGATATTCTCCCTATAGTTTTGGCAGTAGATGGCAACTGTAGTTATCATTATCTGCGTAATGATATCGCCCTATAAACTTAACCAAATAGTTCAAAATACCAAATATCGGTTAGACATACAAATTAAACTGTACTTAATTAATATGTAGATAGACTGTACCATAAATTATTAGCTTACAATGTCTCTAGTGTTTCAAACAGTATTAAGCTTAATAAGCTTAATTGTACAAGTATTAAACTGTTTCTGTTGTAAATACCAAAAAAAAAGTACTTAAGGTCTCTAGCTTAATTTAGTATAGTATAGTATAGTATAGTATAGTATAGTATAGTATAGTGTATAGTATTTATTGAATTAAATTTTATTATTAAATTAGTGCCTATTTATTTTAATTAATTTATTACACCCCATTAAGCTTAAGTATTTATTTATAAAGGAAAACCTAAATGAAAATATTAAAATTTAATACAAATCAAGTAAATTAAAAAAAACAACAAACATTGGTCTTATCTCTCATTTATTCATATTATCTTTTATTAAAAATATCATTGGTTTTATTGGGTAATTGATTCAATATTTTTTTAAATTATTGCTGTTCTGTGCCATGGCTTTCTTAAGAAAAAAATAATATTGTTTGGTGGTAGTATCTGGAAAATAATATTTTCAGCTTTTTTGAAACTTTTTAAAATTAAAAACAAAAGTTTCGATACAATTAATATTAAGTTATTTGGTTGTTAAAATCGGTATAACTTGCGTAGTCGTTTGGATTACATATAAATTTAGAAGTTTTTTAATTTATTTGGGCAATTCATACCAGCCCTTGTATCGTTGTATTCATTGTATTGTTGAACGAGTATACAACAGCAATAATTTTCATATAAACATTTGATACACTTATACACATTTTTTTTGTATATGTTTGTGGAAGTTGTATTGGTTACGTTCTATCAGTTTATGTAAATGCCAGTAATCAAGAATAATAATAAAAATGCAAAATATTTTCTATGTAATTTGAGTCAACAATTAACATTTCAAAATGATAATTGTTCACACAGATAATTAATTAATCCACTGTTTTCTGTAATATTTTTGAAAATCAAATTACGTTTTCTACTCCTTAATGTTTATTGAAGTTTGGAATATGAAATACACAATAAAGCATAGCATTCACAAACAAAAAGTGTATTCAATACAACATACCACGATACAAAGTCGTGTGAATTTGCCCATTAGTAGACATCTTTACTTTACTTTTCATTAATAATTTGACTACAATTTTAGTTTTTCCAATTTAAACAAGAGATCGAGAAAAACTAAAATTCTACTCAAATTAAAATTTCCTTCATACTAACCCATGTAATTAGTTGCTTATATTTTAATTTGATTTCTTAAGTATTTAATTAACCCTTAATTTTTATTTTATTTATTTATTTTTTTATTAATTGTGCATTATTTTATTTTTAAATTCTTATTTATTCTTACGCACTCCCACTCACAGTATTTTATTATTCATATCATCGTGTGTTTTTTTTACGAGTTTGAAAACTGAAATATTATTAGGGGAACATTTTATATTAAAATCCAATACATAATTTCATGGCACTTTATTTTTTAAATATATATGATTTTTGATATATTTTCGCCTAAGCGATGAGTTACATAGTTCATTGGAAACGTTCAATATGACCGCATGGCGGCTTCCAATGCCTCAAGAGTTGCTGGTTTGTCGACATAAGGTGACATGGTCACGTAAAAAGAAATTCACATACATACATACATAATTGGCAATTACAACCCTTCAGTCAGGATTACGGCTTAGCTTCTCACACCACTCACGTTGAGTGCCTTAATTTTATACTTGAGTGGTGGGACCTACAGTTTAACATCGACTCCGAACGACAGATTTTTGAGAAACTTTTTCATTGCAGCTTTATTTACTCTCAGAGTTTTTGCCAGAAATCTACTGAGATGTCTGTCGTTTTGATGTTTGGCCTAGGGCTCGAACCCGGGCTTTACGTCTAATAAGCGAACACACTACCTACTAGACTACGGAGACTTCAAAAGTGGCAGGATCTACAGTTTAAAGTCGACTCGGAACGACAGATTTCTGAGAAACTTTATGTGGCAATTTTATTTACTCTCAGAGTTGCTCTACAGATCTGCTGAGTAGAAGCTTGTTTTCGTTTTGATGGCTGATCTGGGGTTTGAAGCCTGGCTTTACGTCTAATAAGCCAACACACTACTTACTAGACTACAGTGACTTAATACTGAATCAACCAGTCACAAAATCATTGTGTAATACTGCTTACACACTGAATCATTTTGTGACATACACGGGCATACACGATAATGAGTCCAAGACACGACTATTTTTCGAATTTTCGAAAAATATGGGAAATGACAAGTATTGCATTTGCATGGTGTATACATGAATGAAAAAATAGAAAAAATTTGGCTATAGAGGGTGGGCCACACGAAATAAACGGTGTGCCAGTGTAGATAATATTTACAGCCTCAAATTGTAGAATTGTCGATGCAACAATTCGTAACAATTGTTTGATATTGTAGGGAATATTATGCTATTTTTCTATTTTTAATAATTTTTATTACTTCACTTTAGATATGCATCTACTGCAGGAGTACTTACACTGATAGACATGTTGCATATAGTAGATTTTCACTACTAAACTTGGAATTAAAAACGTATATAGAATTAAAACTGCATATTTATAGATTTTGTATGGGAAAGTAAGAATTTGGATTTTAATATACAGTATAGTTATATAGATTTCAACTGTAGAATATTAGCAGAGACAAGTAGAATAAAACAAGCTGCAAATATTTCTACGTAATAATAAGTGACTAAAAAGTACATTTTAATTTACTAACACTCCGATTACAGGCGGCAAGTTTACGGCATTAATTTAACGTTCATAAATGAACCTCAAATGCTATTAATGCATCTAAACTTGTCGTTTGTAATCCGAAACCAACTGTAGTTTTGATAAAAAAAAAAAACGATTATTGTGCTAATTTGACTTTTTCTTAACTAAGATCACATCCAACTAAGAAATACTTAAATTAGCACATTATATCAGCTTAGTAAAATTGATTGTAATTAATATATAATATTTAATCGCAAAGAATATTTATTTAATTACATTTAATTTTATTTTTTAAACACGATCTAAAGTTTATATTAAAAATTTATTAATAATCGAAATTCTCTTTTTTCATTTTGCCAAGCTTAATTCCTTTAAAAAAAAGAAAGTATAACACTCTTTGTCAATCATTTTCACACACACTCACACTCACACACCCAGTCACACATAAATAGAAAGCACTTTTCCTAACAGCATAATCATCATCAACATCATCATATATTACACATACTCTCTTACTCAGAAAAGATGCATACAATGCATTGAATGTAATTGTATGCCATGCGTTATTGTCACACACTACATATACTACTACTACTACTACCCACCAACCAACCACTTCTGCCACTGTTACTAGCTACTATTGCTTAATAGCTTAACGAGAATCGTATGTATATGCTTTTGAATGCCACACCATTAAGCAGGATCAAAGGATATTAAACGGGGTAACTAACATGCATGGGCCACTGCTTGCAAACAAAATGGAGGAGGTTTTTTCTTTTTAATTCTCAAATATTTCATTTCCTCATGCTTTATATTCTTTTATTTATTAATACTCTGGTGTTTTTTTTTTTGTATATAATTTCTATTGGTTATTTAGTTTTATTTTATTTTATTTTAATTTAATTCATAAATAAATGGTTGTTTTTATTGTTATATATTTATAAATTTTCATATTAAAGAATTCTAATAAAACATTTATTTTTTATTTATTTTGTTTACACAAAAATTGAAATTTGAACAAATCTGGCATTTATTTATTTCTTATTTTTACGAGTTTAAGTATTTAATTAATTTATTGATTAATTTTTTATTATTTAAATTAATTGCGTTAATTATTATAATTTTCTCCTTGATTTTGTGACGTTTTTGGGCAAGTATTACAGTTGAAGGGGTTTTGTAAAGGCTGCGTCATTTAAAAGTTTAAATTTTTGTTGTGTAGTACAATTGTTCCGGTTATAAATAGAATATTATTTCGTTCATATGGCTGCCGTGGTGGGCCCACAGTACCTCACTCGGTGAGACCAAATTTCGTTCAATTTTTCGAGTGTATGGGATCGATATTTTCGTGTAATTTCCGACCAATCGCCGATAGATGGCCCACCCGATATTAATGGTGGAAAGTATCAGTTGCATTGGGTTAATCGAAATAGAGATCAGCATTGAGCATTCAAAAAGATGAGTAGATTCTAATAATACTCATAATTTCTGTTACTCATACGCATTCATACTTATTTTAATTATTTTATTTTACTCATAGTACTCATCATACTCATACTTAACAATACGCAGGATGTTGATGATTACGGCTCTCCTTTACTCAACATTTACAGGAATCACAATATAAGTACGATTCCGGTACAAACACTACAATACTCACTAGAATGTTGTGTGTTTGCTTGCTGCTCTGTCTATTTTGCTTATGTGTCTGTTTTCTTTTTTTGTAAATGCAACAACAACTATAAATTTTGATGAACGATTCGAATCACTCGTATCATTTATGAGTATTATAAGTATTTTTCTAAAGTTATGAATCTAAATTAGTAGACTTCTGAATCAAACATATTAAGAATGGTATGAGTTTGATGTCAACGTTGTACGCATACTCATTGCAACCTGTACTTCTAAATCAATGTTGTAGTGAGTACGAATGAATCAGTGTAGTTGGATTTCAATGCTGATGACTTACTCATACTTAAAATTTCATGAGTACTTATGAGTAGCAAAAAAAAAAACGATTTATTGCTAATCTGCGTTACAGATTACTAACTCTATTTGTAGTCAATTGTTGTGTGTTTGGAACTACAAAATATTTGAAAATGTATTTTTTATTACTTTTAGTTGTTGATATTTTTCTGCATATATAGGACAAGAAGTTCGAAGAATTCCAAAGTGATTAGCATTCCCAATTACTTCCATGTTCAGTAACAGAAGTACAATTGCAGTACGTCACACAATATTTTACTACTTTATGTCTACTGCACATACATATGTACATTACTATGTCTCCACCATTTAGTAGCCAAGTATTGTCTAACAAGTAGATCTCTTAGCGAATCTCATTTCTAGCCGATTGGTCACACATAATTAATGATATATTCCTACTTTAAGTTATCAATTTTCAAAAATCTGTCAGACAATTTATTATGTTTAAGCAGGACTTTTGATCACAGTCAAATTTAAGTCCTGTTATACACATTTGTAATAACTTTTTCTCCATTAGAGATATCAACAACAACAAAAAAGTACCAACAAATGTGATTTTCGCAATACAAAAAAACTGTATGTTCAACAACATATCTCCTACTACGACAACAACAGAGACAAGAGAAAACATCAATGTTATGCCTCTTAAAAATTGGTGAAATTTTGTTCATTATTTAAGCCAGGTTAGAAACAGAAGAACACACAGCAAAAAAAGCTTTCAACGTAAATGCTACAAAAAAAAGGAGAAGTAAAAGAAAATTCTAACTTACCATTACAATAGCGTTCATACATACAATACTACTCGTACAAGGTTTCAAAGCGAATAAATGTATGTATGTCTGTCCATTGAATGTATGTATGTCTGTCTGTGTGTATTGGTGTCTGTCTGTATAGGTATTTTGAGATACAATGAATACGATGATCGTCGCTTGTAAATAAGCGACATAAACGAGTGTTGTATTAATGTTCATAATGTGCAATCTTGACGTCAATAAACGTCGACGCTTAAGTAAAGGACAGCATAGCAAATCTTTACATGTTGTTTTCTGATGCCACATCTTCTTGCCTCTTGCCTTTAACTTCTGACTTTGGTTTCTAAGTTTCCTAAACTTTGAAATTATCCATCCAGCAGATATTTTGTTTTTAAGTTAAGCAACAACAAAAAAAAAACACTGAAAATGCAAAAAATTCACTTCAGTTAAGGCAGCAGCAGCAACAGCAACAGCATTGCCAATAACAACAATAAATACAAGAGGACAAACTCTTTTAACATGAGTTTCAAAAGCCAAAACGTAGAAAACAGCAACAACAGCAGTATCAGCAACAATATGAACAACAACAACAACAACAGATTTAAAAAATCAAATAAAACATTAACAAAAGCAATAAGAACAACAACAAGAGAAGAACCAAAAGAAGTACGTTATTACATTAAACAGTTGTTTAAGAGTTACTCCGGGAAACTCTGCATGTAACGATGTCTAAACGATTTAACATTAAATTTCAGATACGTTTTCCATTTATTTAACCATTCTTAGACCGTTGATTTTGCCTTCTTTTGCTTCTTTTTTTTGTTCTCTTCCTCTATGCATATTTTTATTTTCGTTTCGTTGAATTACAAGCAGAGATTTTTGCTGTCAATGTTTGTTTAAAATGAAATTAAATTTAGCGGTAATTTAGGAAGTTGCTGGAATGTGTCATTCAATGGTTATTTGGTTGCTTGCTTGCTTGTCTGCAAGACAAAATATGTGTCATATGGAAGGAGCTGCAAATAAAATGACCCATATTCGACTATTACTTGCGGTAGTTTATATTTGCATAGATGAATCGCTTTACCATAAGAGCATAGTATTTAAACATGAAGCTGAAGAAAGTAATTTTGTAATTTAGGTGCCATATGTCAAAGCCACTTATAATATTTGAGACAATTAAATCTATTCTTGAGACCTCATTCTTGCTCTGTTTGAATTATACCAACGGTAAAGCAGTATGGTCGTTAAAGAATACTATATGTTATCGCCAAGGATTCCCTAGTCTACTAGCCGGCTTCAAATCCTAGTTCAGACATGTCGAATAAAAAATGAAATGTTATTTCCTTCGACGACTTCCAGTCAGACGGGTTATTAGACGTGAGGCCTCTGTTCGAACCCCAGGTCAGACAAAATATACAAAATATTTCATCGGCGACTTCCTCTCAGTAGATTTCTGAAAAAGCCATGAAAAGTTTCTCAAGAATCTGTCGCTCGAAGTCGACTTGAAACTTCACTCATGTATAAAATGGACACACCCAATACGAATGGTGTAAGAAACTCAGTCGTAATCCTGCCTTAAGGGTTGTAGTGACCACTTATTTATGTACGTATGTATTATCGATTCGTATTTTTATCTGTTCATTAGCTCGGTTGCTTTAATTAAAATATTTTGTGATTGAGCACCAGTACGCAATCGTATTTAATTTATTCACATTTTTTAATAGTCATCATTACAATTGTCGTTTTATTGCATTGATACACGTTTTCTCTTATATTGTATTATTAAGATTTCGAAATTCTAAGAATTTTGCTACTATTTTCATTCAATGTTTTTAATTACTGTTGTAATAATAAATGTATTAAACGCATTAATATTCTCAATTATACCATTTAAAATATTTCTTACGGACTTAATGACAGACATTATTCATTAATGGTAGCAGTATAAATGAAAAAACCATTAAGTTAGGACGAATTTTAGATGCTCTACAATTATATTTTCTATCTATCTATATATATACCGATCAATGTAAAACGCTTTTAAAATAATAATTTTTTCTTATTTACTAAGAATATGTTTTTACACAAGGTATTACGGCAATTCAAAATTTTATTTGTATGTCATACATGGTGCTTTGTTTTACATTGTATATTACATACATACATATATAATTAGTCATTACCACCCTTCAGACAGGATTACGACCAAGCTTCTCACACCACCGATGTTGTGTGTGTTAATTTTATACATGAATGGCGGTACCTACAGTTTAAAGTCGATTCCAAACGACGAGTTTTTGAGAAACTTTTCATGGCAGTTTCGTTTACTCTCAGAGTTTTTGCCAGAAATCTGGTGAGAGGAAGCTGACGAAGAAATATTTTTTCATATTGTCGTTTTGATGTCTGACTGGTTCGAAAAAAAAACAAAGTGTAGGGTACCATAACGAGTCAATTCATACAGTTTGGATAGCTTGTATGTATATAACTTGTTATTGTTATTAATAATACAGAGTATACCTTTCATTAAAAAGCAATTGTTCATAAATTCAATTGTATTATGACCCCAAAATGGAACGACTTGTGATTGCAAACATTTATTAGAAAAACAAACCGTCATACGTTGCTTTAACGGTTCTGAAAAAATGTGTTATTAATAATAAAACTAATAAAGTTATAAGCAATTTTCATTACATTTTTTTAATATTTTTTTAATATTTTTTTGTTTTTGCATTTTATTTATGATATTCTTTTAAAATAAAATAAATATAAAATTTCTTTAAAGAAAGAAAAGAAAACTAATAAGCCCAAACAAATAAATATTATTTGAAAAGAAAAAAACAAGGAAAATCAAAGAAACCAAGCTTAAATGCAATAAATTTCATGCTACAATTTATAAATACTCAAAAACGGTTTAACCTTTTCTACACCATCATATTTTGTCAAGAAAAACCCCAATTTTTTTTCTCTTTCATCGGGATTTTTACATTCATAGTTTGAAAACAATATTGTAACATAAGTTTTCTTTTTCAGTTTAAAAGTACAGATTTTATATACTTTAGGTTTTAGCTTCAGTGTTTTAATACGAATTTCTTAAATTTTTCATGATGCAGTCAGTTTAGTTGTGGCTTTAGTTGTGGCATCAAACTTTAAATGCATTTACGGTCATTATGCATTTAAGACATGCGGTCACGATCTTTTCAAAATACGAACAAAAAAATTTAAAAAAAAATAAGAAACTGTTGCATTGAACTTTCCTACCAACAATAACAACTACTTTGGCAACTACTACGTAGAAATTATAAGGAACTTACACATACGTTCTCAAAGTTAAGCTTAGAAGACAAAAAAATATAGGTTTTTTTAAATAAAATAAACCAAGTTCAAACTAGGTTTCATTCTTATTTTGCTCGTAAATACAACAGTTGGGAAAACTTTGTACTCTTTACAGCCCTCACTCACTCCCTCTAAATCAGATTGCAAGCATTATTCTTTCCATATAGAATCAGGTATTTGGAATGTCTTTCACTTTGCAGATGACTTGTTAGAGCTGCTGACTAAGTGCTTGACTACCCATGGTTATAGAAGAAAAAAGAGGAAAAGAATTTTTTTTGTAGACTCATACTCAGTGGCTTAATGGAATGCAAAGATTTATAAAAAAAAATATTTTTTTTTTTTTACATATTTGTATTAAAAATTATTTTTATGCATAAAACTTGTATAATTTTGATATTTTCCAGCGCTAGTGGTATAGGGTAAGTCCTGCACGAAATGGCAGTGCACTATGTTAGAACTTGGTAAATGGATTATGTGAAATAGTATAGACAGGTAGTATTTATGGATATTGTTACGTTTTTACCTATTAAAAACGTTTAAAATATGAGCTCTTGGATTGCAAACAAAATAAAAATAAATTCGTATTCAGTTTTAATTAAGCTTCTTTATTATTCGCACAATTCTCTGTGCCACTGTTCACAACTTTATGTAAACAACAACAATTGCTTTTTTTTGTTATTCCTCTGTTTATACATCATACATACGTACATACATAATTGGCCATTAGAACCCTTTATTCAGGTTCTTTATACCCTTTGAATAAACTATAACAATTACTAGGCAATTATTCAACAGATCTTTGTAACGCAGGTCTTCACACCACGATTACTTTCTTCAATTGCACCCCTTCTTCACACAAGACTGACTGAACTTCACTAACTCAGTCGGCTGCTTTGCCTTTAATTTTATAAGGCAGCGTAAACAGTCTGATGAATGTTCTTGAAGGCGCATGTTCATGACTTCGCCTTCTCGAAATCTCTATAAATATTAACATCATTGTTTGCAATGAATGAACATCGTTGTTTACATTTATTATTGTAGTGTTGTTTGTGGATTTTTTTTTTACTTGTTAACCATTTTTTTATGCAGTACGATAATTTGGTTTGTTTACTACATTGTTTTGTTTCTGTAGCTTTTGTTTATAATTTTAGTGTTCAGCGATGTAAAAGCAAAACTCCATTAACTAGATTTTTCATTTTCTGCTGTGTGCTTAAGCAATAATGAAAACTTCTACAGGAAAAGCTTTTCACATAAGATTAAAGTCGAAAGCGGTTAAAAAATGAAAGCTCTCTGTATTGCATTCTGTAGTTCACTAACCAATCTATCATGTCAGAATGTGGGAGATTAGCTATGAAAACTGATAAAAGCTAGTGTTTTTCAACAAAATGTAAAGGAGTTGAAAGTCATAATTAGTGTATGACTTCCATTTTCCAACACCAGTTCGGGTCCGACAGAGATATCTTCGCAAAACAGCCTATAAACTACTTTCTGAGGCATAGGAGCCCACGAAGTGCGTTTTTCTCAAAGTGGTTTTGGCAAAACACGTTTGCAAAACATAGCACTGAATGGGCGCTTCTTGGTAGTTTTGTTTTCAGCGGTTGGTCTGCATCCAAAAACATCCTTTACGGCATAACGTCCTGCGGTGAATTTTTCTTAAATGTTTCTTAAATTTCACTTAAACGTGTTTCACTGTTGCTCGTTCACCTGGGCAATTGAAAACCAAATTAGCTGTGAACGGCAGCTATGGCCTAAACTTTCAGCTATTTAAATTAGCAGCGGAAGTAGATAAAAGCCTTTAGACCAATCGAATCTGTCACTGAACATCTGTCGGGACAATGTGATATTCACCTTATTATGGTCTCGTCGGCAGACAGTTCAAAAAATAACAGCAAGAGAAAGATCTATGGCGTCTTATAGATGATGTTAGAATTGGATTTTTGCTGTTTGGGTAAATAGAGAGTAAGACTGTTTAACAGGGTTCTTTACGGGGGAATGCGATGTTAGATCCTGACGAGCATCTTGGATTGATTCCACCGGGACTGTTGCAGCGTACACCCGGACTATTGCGATGAGGAGAACATGCCCGGTTATTAGTACGATGAGGATAAAAACACTCAATTGAGGAGTTTTCTTATGCCATCATCTATCGAAGAAATACGATAGGAAACGAATATTCATTTTGCTCTTTTACAACTCTAAAATTTTTCTTATATTGTTTGGTGTGTATGTCATGAAAATTTGATTTTGGTTTTGGTTGGTTTTTTTTTTAATTTTCTTCCATTTCTTCCTAAGAAAGAACTTTATTTATGTATTTTCTTGTATTCTTTCTCAATAAACCAAAAAAAAAACAACCAAATTTCACCAACACCCTCAACTTTAAAGCTGTGGTTAGATCATTTTTTTTGTTTTATTTTTCTTTTTTGTTTGTTTTATTTTTTATTTTTGGTTACCTTTTTTGTTACGTTATTTTCGTCTATAAAAATCAATTCAATTTCTTTATAGAGTATCACGGTTTCTGGCAATAACTTTTTGCGGCTTAGGCATTTAGACTCAAACTCTATATTTAACAATTTCGTTGCATTGCTCTTCCTCTCTAAAGTTGGTAAAAACAAAAAAGGAAGAAAAATTGCCTGGCAATACATGATTTTAGTGACCAACTTTGTTGCTATTGTGCGAGTAGTTGTTGTGCGCTTTTTCTTTAATAGAAAGTCAATTGACAATCATTGTAAAGTTGAGTGATTTTAGTGATCACAATGGTTTATTCATCCGTTATTTAATGCCAACTATCGGCAGTTTCGAACGTTTTATGATTATTATTACTCTGTTCATAATCGTGTTTTGTTTTTCGTTTATTAATTGTTAATGGCTTTAAAGTTTAAGGCGATCATTTTTACTGCTGATTTTGCCTCTACAGGATATATGTACATAGAAAAAGGGGCAAAAAAACTGAATTCTCACACGCTACTTTAGTAAAGAAAAATGAATAATATTTCTTATTTTTGAAATCCGTTTAGTAATCTTTTAAACTAGATTTTAATACTCTTATTTTCTTTTTTCTGTGTGTACTGTTACTAATACTATTTATTTTAAGATAAATAACTTTACTTTGTTTAGAGTTTAAAGTGTAATATAAATTACACAACTTTTTATACACATACTCTCACATGAGTGAGTGACCGAGTATCGTATAGCGCTGTTCGATATGAAATTAGTTTTCCAATCATAAAGATTTATGATAGTATTTGCGTTTTGTGGTCTAAAAATTACTGTAAGTTTCTATACACTTTATTTAGACGCACTTAATCGCACATACATGGTGAGTTTTTCACGCCTCTCAATAATGCATGTTAAGAAGTAAATGTTGAACTGCTAAAATACACTTCGAACTTGTTTAACGGTTTGTAAATGTTATAATAAACATCATTTTTAACATCACCTAAACTAGGCCGTTAAAAGCGTTACAGGTATAATTATTTACTTTATGGTTTTGTTGTAACCACATCTGCAACTGATCGATATAAAATCCTGCTGAGTTTAGTTTTCTTACAGTTTGAAAAAAAAAACTTGCTCTTAAATAAGGCTGTATTTTTTTAATGTTTTTTTCTCATTTAAAATTTCAAATTTGTTAAAACAAATTATTAGATATTGTTGTAACATTAATTTTATTGGAAAATTATTTAATAAGTGGTTAAGTATGTTTTTTTATATCATTTTAGATTAAATAAAATCATATTTTATAAATTAGTTTATTTAAGACCATTTTTACCATAATAGGTTAGACAGAGGTTAGCAATAAAGGTAATTTTTTATTATAATAAACAAATATGTACATAATTAAATCAGGAAGAGGCTTTAGTAATGGTAACTGCAGTAAGAGGCATACTATTTCTATTTAAATTTATTTATTTATTTTTCATTTTATTTATTTATTAATTGAAATACAATTACAATTTAAATTTAATTGTATACGAGCTGAGTTACTTCGACCATGTGCTCGGTGTAGTGTCACAGACCAGAGTCTCTGGTGGGAATCGAACCCAAGACCCTCACGCAAATAGTCTAGCACACTACCCACTAGACTACCCGGGCACTCTTTATTTAAATTTATAGATAGAAAGCGCTCAACGAAAGAGTCGTTACAACGGTGTTGTTACTCTTTCAATTAAGAGAAGGGAAACTCAAAAACTGACAAACATATTACTGACTGACATATTTAAGCCGCTAGAAGAGCGCCAGTCAATTAAAATTTTTCGATAATGTTTTTTTATTTTAATCTCTACTGGTTGATTATAAGACTGAAACAAGGTATTGCTATTCTAAATTAAATTTCAAGGAATCCACCATTTGGTGAAAATTAACTTACATACATACATAATTGGTCATTACAACCCTTCAGTCAGGGTTACGACCTAGTTTCCCACACCTCTTATGTTGTGTTGTGCGATTTTTTAATTACCCTCAGAGTGTTTGCCAGAAATCTGCTGAGAGAAAGTCGCCAGAGAAAAACTTTTTCGAATTTCATTTTGATGTCTGAACTGGGATTTGAAACCTGGCTTTACGCCAACACACTACCTACTAGACTACGGTGAACCAATTAACAAAAGTAGAATTCTGGATTAAAAGAAAATAAATCATTATTGAAAAAAAATCTCGAACTCGATAGAATATCTAATAATAGAATATCTTATTGTGATTAATTCACCACAAATATTTTTATTTTCTATATTTTGATATATCGAATTCAACATTTCAATTGTATTTAAAGCTTTTAAATGCTATCGATTTTATACGAATCGTATCTCGTACCTCGTTATCCTCTTCTTAACTCAAATAAAGAAAAAATATTAACAAAAAAAAATACAATTACTGACTTTAAGTTGAAAATTATGTTTAATTTTTGCAAAAACATTAAATATTGCTGAGGATATTAAGAGGCAATCAAAACCATGTGCAAATATTTTATTACGCTTTGGACAGAAGAGACAATAATTGTACAGACATATAAAACTATCAATTAATGTCCACTTAAAACGGCCATAAATATATGGTTAATATTGTAGCGAGTTAGCTAGAGAGGCATACAACCAATACAACAATAATTATGCATAAAATTAAAAGTAAAGAAATACTCACTCACTCAGAGTTAAAGTTAACGTGTTTTTAATGATTGTTAGCTTAACACATTTTCTTGGCATTTCGAAATGTTTACGTTCAACTAGATAGATAGACAGGCTACAAGTCAAATACAAATATGTACAATGAAGAAAGGATGAAAGATAGAGAATAGAGGGAAATAATCATGACAGAAAGTTTATATTAAACAGTAGTTTTGTTTTTCATTAATTTTATAACGCCATTATGGCTAAAGTCTTAGAAACAGTTATTTAATAGCCTAAATTATAAATATTCATAGAGTCCCTCTGTTTAATTAACAACAAAAAAAAATTTAATTGAAATATGGTATGTACTTATATTCATAAAAATATTCGTTGATTCTAATTTCAAAAAAAAAAAAAAAAAAAAAAAAAAATAAGACCGGAAATTGTGCTGTTATTTGCTATATATGTACATATATGTATTTACATTTGATTAATTTCAATTAAATAAATCAACACGTTCTTTCAATTGTCTTCGAATGACATCAGTTTTTTGTTTTGTTGTTGTGCACCATTTTATTGAAAGCGGTTTTAACCGCGTTCAATATAGTTTCACATGGTTTACGTCAGATAAATACTCTGACTAATTTGAAAGACGTAGAAATCGGAAAATTGTTTTATTACTTTGTAATCAAAAAAATAATCGTTATATTTTGTTTTCTCGTTTTTTTTTATAAATATTTCCAGATGCCTGTGGCTTATCAGATGTAACACATATAGAATCCCTGCAAGAAAAATCTCAATGTGCTTTAGAGGAGTATTGTAGGACACAGTATCCAAATCAGCCAACGCGTTTTGGTAAATTATTATTAAGGCTGCCATCGTTAAGAACGGTTTCGTCACAAGTAAGTATTCCTTAAATTTTTGTTAATTTATTTATTAATGCTTCTCTAGTACGGTTCCTAAGGCAATGTTCTTCGATGAGCGCTTTTTCATTAGCCAAGCCTTATTTTCAGTGCCTTATATCGTGGAAATAGTTTTTCATCTTACTAGCAAGTTGCTAATGTAACGTCAATCTCCAAGAAAAACATGAGCATGATAATTCTCAAAATTACTATACGTTCCACACTTTCCAAGTTTATGGGCATATGGTAAACTATCGGCTTGTAAAATATCTAGGGACTAGCTATCTGATCAGTGATCGGTATGATTTCCATAAGGTCTATCCGATAAGTCGCCGTAGTCTAGTGGGTAGTGTGTTGCCTTATTAGACATGAGACCACGGTTCAAACCCCAGGTCAGACATCTCCAACAAAACGAAATATAAAATAATATTTCTGCGGCGACTTTCTCTCAACAGATTTCTGGAGCGTAAATTGCCATGAAAAGTTTCTCAAAACTCAGTCATTCGGAGTCGTCTTTAAACTAGCCACTCTTGTATAAAATTAGCACACATTAAATAAGTAGTGTGAGAAGCAAAGTCATAGTCCTAACAGAAGGTTTGTAATATCCAATTATGTTATGTATGTGTACTCAACTCCTAAGAGAAGCTGTAATATTATGTCGAATAAATCCATGAGTGATGAAAGTATTGGGATTTCAGAAGTTCTTTACGATCTGGGCATAAATATTCAATATGATATTCGCTGGATCCATCATATTTTTTCAAGTGTCCCGGTTTCCGAAAAAAGGCATCACCTCATTTGATCTCCCTACTATTTCCACCATTTATATCAATTCGGAAATAGAATACAACTCTCATGCGTAGGCAGGGCCCTCGAAATATATTTTTATGCTTTTCGATCGTATATGAGAAAGGGGCGAAGATGATTATTAATGACAGATGATTATTATTCTCCGTTTTGTTACTATCATTACTATAATCATATATTTTTGCATCTGCCTTGTCGAGCACATCTGTTCGTAATTGCCTATGTATTGCACCATGTAAAGAGAATTTGGCCTTTAGCCGAATTATCCTCGTGTGAAACTCTCCTCCTGCAGGATCATAAAAGTACTAAAAGTAGAATACTAAAAGCACTAAAACTTTTCTTATAGCATATAACGTACCAAAAATCAGTCGTTTACATATTGAAGTGTGGTTTTATTTATTTTTTTTTTACTTTAATGAGTCTTAAAAATATTTATAAATCATATTGAAATTACTGTTACTGGTATTGCATTTGTAGTTTAATGTTGTGAGTTTTTTCTCTGTTTTTTTTTCTGTTGTCATTTCAGGTCATTGAGCAATTATTTTTTGTCCGTCTAGTCGGTAAAACACCCATTGAAACGCTGATACGTGACATGTTATTGTCCGGTAACAGTTTCTCTTGGCCTTACTTACCATCGATGTGACATACAATGTGGAGACAATTGACAACAACTTGATCATCCGCTGCAGCCGTAGCAGCTGCAGCAGCAGTTGCAACAACAACACAACATCAGCAACAACAGCAAACGCTAACGGCGGCAGCAGCTGCAGCTGCTGTAAGCATGCAACATAATGCATACACACATAGTGGCGCTGCAATGAGTATTGGCGGTAGTGTAAATGCAAATGATTTTTCAAATAGTCATGGTAGCAACAATGGTACCCACGTTATAAATGCAATACAAACAAGTTTACAACAAAATAATAATAATAATAATAGCAGTAGTAGTAGTAGTAATACAGCTTCAACAGCAATGACATCAACGATGGCAACAGCAACACGTACGACTACAACTTCCACTGTAAATGGAGAAACAGGTGCGGCAAGTCCAAATGATCTGTCAAGTAGCGGTGCTAGTAGTGTGGCCAATGCAGTTAATGCTGTTAATTATGGTGCAACATTTTTTGGTAATGAATATCATCATCAATTAACGCAAACAGCCTTAATGGCTAATACATCCAACTATGCGGCAGCTTCATCAGCAGCAGCCAGTACAGCAATGTTAACAAATTACTGTGATGCTGCCATGATGATGGCAGCAGCGGCAGTTAATGCCAATCAGTGCTTGCAGCAGCAACAACAACGTATCGCTTTAATGGCCAACTGTCATAATGCAAGTGCTAATGCCGGTAACAGTGACGAACAGGAGTTGCACATGTTAACCAAAGACACGCCACCACTTTGTACTGAAACTTTGCCACAAAGTCAACTACACAATCATATTTCTATGGCCGCTTCATTGGTCTCCACAGCATTGTCATCAGCCTCCTCAACGACTTCAACAACTTCATCTTCGTCGTCATTGTTAACATCATCCGCAAATTCGTCACCTGCTATTACGTTGGTCAATACAGCCACACTGACATCGACAAATGTTAATAATGTTGCTACTGCTGCAGAACTTGCAAATCGCCATGTCCATCAAAATCATCATCAGCATCAACAACAGCAACAAAATCAACATCACCATCACCATCATCACAGCCACCACCTTCATCAACATCACGAGCATATAGAGCCAGAATCGTCACCAAATTTTATCGATATCAGTGAAGTTCCTCTTATAGTGGATGTCAAGTAGTATAATTTATAGAAAAACAAGAAAAACTTAGAAAACAGATAAAAAAATAAAAAAATATAAAAAAAAACATTAAAAAATCAAAAAAAAAAAGTTGTGGATCAAATGCCAATTTGTAATATTAAATAGCAAAAGAGATGTATAAATACATAATTAGTTAAAATCTTAATTCCTGTCCTTTGTAAATATTTATCTCATACTTATTCGTTAATTGCCTATTTTTATGATTTTTACTTAATTTATTTAATTATATGTATGTATGTACTATTGATTTAGTTTTTAATTTCTGTTTTAAGCCAATTGAAGTCATTTAAGGTGTGTGGTAAGCGATTTACACAAATTTTTCAAAGCTCAAAGGAATTACTAACAAATTTCATATCGTATCCAGCATACATACGAGTACATACATATGTAAGTACAAGACGCTTAAATTAATTCTGTTTTCTTATAGAGAAACTGCTGCATTTTTTGAATTATAAAATGAATAACAATTGTTTGAAAGTTTTTTTATGTTCATCATCTAGTCAATAAAAAGAAAATGCTTTAACGAAAGTGCAGTTGATTTCCATTAAAAAAAATAATATTTTGGTGTTTTGGGTGGATGACTTTTGACAATACGTATATAAATTTTGCTTACAACCACAAAATCGTTACAACAAAAATTAAACAAAATTTTTCTTTCACTGCAATTCTCAATAGGGTTGCGAAGTACAACAATTTACACATTGGACAAGATCGCATTAGATCAGAACACTTTTCCCTACACAATTAGCTGCGTTGCTTGTTTCGCATACATGCAACTTTATATGAATATACCTTCGTTTACCATCTGATACATGACGATCTCAATACCCAATCAAGCTTTATAAATGCGATGCTACTTTGCCTTATTTGACATATAGCCCATTCAGAGAGCAGAATGCGAAAACAAATCTCGGTTGGTTACGTTTCCAACAATAGAAATAAATGTGCAATTAGTGTTTATGTTTGTGTGGATACAGATATCATCTCCATAATCAAGATTTCCCTGACTATAGTATAGTGAAAGAACACAGGTTTGACACTCTTCCACTAGTAATATTTTCGTTCGACTGCCGTTCATGTTTTATCAGCGTATCTTCACTTGAATGCCTTTGCTCTCTAATGTGCTCTAGAAAGCATTGTGATGTAATGTATAATTAGTTTTTGCAAAGTCAATGAAGCATAAGTACAACCGTGTTTAAAGCTCAACCGACTATTTACCTAACTTGTTCGGAAAGTAAAAAGTGGTCATAAACTCACGTGCTTTGATTTTCTTTCTGGCTTTTTACCCTTTCGGTAGTAAAACAGTAAGATATATCGAAAGTGCTGTTTATTGCTCTCCATATTTAAAAGAGCACCAACCAAAAATTGCTGCGAAGAATTAATTGGAATAAGACTTTAAATAACTACACTCCTTTGTCCTTAATAGACAGTTAGTAGCGAATATCTGCTAGGCATCTTTTTTTTAAATGTTTAAAATACCAAAATATGTATAAAAAAACTGAATATTTAAACAAGTACTTGTTAATATGATAAATAAAAGTCGCAAATTCAATGCTTTTTACTATAAAATTACGCTCAAATCAATCAAGTGTTCACAAATAACAGTAAGAATTATCACACACTAAAAATGGCTTCAACTAAACATATCTTTATAAATTAATTAAAAATATAACAAAAAAAAAATAAATAAGAAAATATAAATGAATAAATAAAATAAATATATTTACGTAAAACGTAATAATAAAAATTTTTTATTTTAATATTTTATTGTTGTAGATATTAAATAAAATTGTATAAAATAATGTAAAATAAATATAAAAAATAAAAAAAATTAATAAATTATTATAAATAAATTAAAATATATAAATATATATATATATAAATAGCAAAAGTAATATTGTATGTATGCGTGTGTTAAAGGCACTTAATAATACTTAATAATATTTGTATATTTAAACAAAAAATTAATTAAATAAATAAATATTTAATTATTAATATAATTTCTAGTTCTAAGTTTAAATTGTATCTTAAATACTCTACACCTTTTAGAAATTGTTTTTCCTTTCCTTTCCTACTCTGCCTCTGTGTCTCTCTCTATTTCTACTTTATTTTAATTTAAAAATTTCCTTTGCACAATTTATACCAAAAAAAACAAAAAGAAAAAATTTTAAATTATATGTATAAATTAAAAAAAAGAAAGAATGAAAGAAAATGAAGATTTTAGATTTAATTAATACATACAAAATATAACTATTAGTGTATAAATATCATGAAAACGAAGCAAAATTACAATTGTGGCAATTTAATTATAAATTAAACTTTTATATTTAATTTTTTTTTTTTATGAATTTTCTTTAATTTTTTACACCATAACCATCTTAAAGACGGCTTAAAAAATTTTATATTATTTTGTTTTATTTTATTAAAGAAAAAAACTGTAATTTTTTATTTAAATTCTATAGCAGCTTGAAATCAAAACAAAAATTTGTATAAAAAAAAAGACCCAGTGCAACTTTATACTTTTCTTATAAAATAAAAATTTAAGTTATTTTTTTTTATAAACATAAAAAGTTTTATAAATATTTTTTAAATCAATAAAAATAATTTTTTTGTTTATTAAAACTTGTGCAGGTGGATTTATTTTAATCAAGTTCTTGTAATGGTTTATGGTTTGTATTAAAACTTTCAACACTAAAGGCAAATAAATTTAATTAAATTAATCACATTAAGGGCCATTATTACAACTTGTCGATAAAGTTGGATTTAGTTAAAGGTAACTTTATCTAAAGAGTACTTTAAACTCACCTTTAACTTATTTTCGTTATTACAATCTACAGATAAAAGATAAAGTTTACTTTTTCAAAAATAATGCAATGCAGGATCAATGTCGATAACACTGCTCAATTAAACAAGTGCTTTTAAAACGCAGTGGCAACGACGTGCCTACTTATTTGTTAGATTTATTCATTTTGTTTATAAAATGTGTGTGTTGAAGTTTTAGATTTTTTATTTTTGTGTTTTTTGTTTTAAAATAAATATGATAAATACGCCAATATCCATTTTGATTTGACAAACTATTAATATATTAACGTTTGTTTTTCATGTCTAAATTTGTAGTTGCCATATTGAAAATAATATAAATAATATGGCAAATTCAAAGATAAAGTGAACTTTAAAAGTTAAAGGTAGGATGATCTTCCCTTTAGCTTAACGCTCACTTTTGTCTTATTGTGTACTCATAGTAATGAAGATCTAGTTATCTGCCCTTTAAAATCCTGCCTTTAGTTAACAGCGAGCTGTGATAATGGCCCTAATTAATTAATATTCAAAATTATCAGAATATAAAAGAAGTTTAAGTTTTAAGAAAAGTTGTTTATTGTTAAATTTAGCCTTCCTTACATCGAATAATGTAGTTATGGACAAACGTTTAACTGCACTTAATTTGTTGTTTTTAATTTATTGAATTTAATTTATGGTTGTAACAGTTACTTTTTTGCCAAATCACCATGGACCCACACAAAATGTTCTGTTAAGCAATGTATCGCACATTTCGCTTAGAAAAATCTTCTAAAGCAATGCGACCCATTTCGGAAAGAATAACTACGTAAACAAACGAACTAGACAATACCAATCCACATGATATCCAAGGTCGTCCAATGAATCACCAAAAAGTTACTGTTTGAAGTTCATCTGTAGTCTAGTAGGTAGAGTGTTGGCTTATTAGACGTAAGGCCCAGGTCAGGCATCAAAACGAAATACAAAATATATTCCTTTGGCAAGTTTCTGGCAAAAACTCTCAGAGTAAATAAAATTACCACTAATGTTTCCCAAAAATCTATCGTTCGGAGTCTACTTTAACTGTAGCTTTCGCTACTCATGTATAAAATATACACACACACAACATAAGTGACGTGAGAAATTAGGTCGTAATCCTGGTTGAAGAGTTATAATGACCAATTATGTTATATTATAGCCTCATTACATCATAAAGCCATATTTCTTTAATCTGATTTTCACAAAAAGCGTTCATTTCATACAAGTACACTTAATACATAAATTTTACAAATTATTCTATATCTTGTGAAATGTTTGTAAACCAATTAGACATTTAAAAATGTCGTATTTTTTAATTCTATTCTTAAAATTTCTTAAACCCCATATTCCTAAATAATTTAATGCCATTGCTTAAAGCCGACTATAACCAGCTGCAATTAATTACAAAAATATTGCGATTTATAAATGAAAAAGAAAATCATTAAATACTGCAGTTAATTATGTTATTACTACCATTCTTAAGTAAATAAATTATTTATGTATATATGCATTAAAATACAAAAGAAAAACATATTTACTGAGCAAATTATAAAAATAAATAAATGAATAAATAAATAATAAAGTACATAATTGGCATTTTATTACTATTTTATCATACTTTTTTTTTATTATAAATATTGTTTTATTTATTTATTTAAAGTCTGTGCAGTTGAATAGAGTTTGTATTTGTAATACAATAATAAATAAATAAATAAAAATGTGTAAAAACATTTTTCAACAAATAAGTTAACAACAAATAAAGAATAATTTAATTGCGTTGTTATTATGTGATATGATAAACGCTGTAAATATCGTAGTTAATACGTTGATACGATCAATAAAAACTCCGATGCATTATCATTATTCCCGGGTGCTAGGTGTCCCGGTATCAAATGAGCGTTGTGAGAATGAAAGTAAAAAAACATTCTATTCAATGTACTGGCCATTGCTGGCTATAAATTTTTTTTCCATTTTTTAGTTAATTTTTATTTTCCACGTCAATAAGACTGTTTGTCTTTTAAAGCAAACTAATTTGTCACCCAATTTTCGACTTCCAAGTAGAAATCGAAGTGTTGCACATGCAATGAGTGTCCCATTAATGAAAACAAGCAATAATATAATACGGTAGGTAAGGTATCAGAGCCCAGCCTAATGCTTTGATTTTATCCTGAACCGGTTTAGCTTAGTGTGGAGGTCCATTGACATGTTTCAAAATTAACTCGCCATGTCTTGTGGCCCTTTCTTTTCGTTTTTCGATCAGTGCTTTGTTTAAATTTATTATTTGACCAGATTTTAGGAGCATGTGATACACCACACGACACACAGCATTTTCCTCCCTAACGCATCGATTTTGTTTTGAAGCCAAAATAGATTATTGTATCGGATTAATCCATAATTTTTCCGTTTAGGATTCTAAAAACAAATTCATTTTTCATCGCCATTAACAATTCCAAGCAAAATTTTGTATCGTGTCTTTGAAGCTAAATTTCACAAGTGGTTTTTCGGTTTTCCCTTTGTCTGTAGTTCAATTTATGTGGCACCCATTTTTCAGACTTTTGTTGTGCAACATTTAACATTTCTCTCACTAATTTCTGACTCAAAGTGTCTTCTTCATCTAAAATTGTTTGCAATTCGGCGTCTTCAAACTTTTTAGCTGATCTTGGATGCCCTTCGGCTTCTTACATCAAAATCGTTATCTCTGAACCGTCGGAACTATCTTATGCATGCGGCTTCCAACAACATATGCCACGACAAGCGTACGATCCATCATTTTTAACACGATGAACAAATATGATGATGTTTGCTCACTAATTTAATATACATATACTGACAGATTTCATCGTCAACAAAAGAAGTATATAGGACTCGCTTACAATAGATGTTTCCTAGGGAGACATTTGCATCTTGATGTTCACTTTATATCGGTAATCATGATATACAATAAAAACTTAATTCTATAATATGAAAAAAATGAAATAAAAATAATAATAATATGCGTACGAATATTAGTGGACTAGTTCAACTAGTTCTTAGGTTAATTGGAAAATTTTACGTAAGTATTTAGGCTTACAGGCCTATAAAATACTGAGTGTATACGGATTGCAATCAAACGAACATAGCGTCCGTTGCAATTTCGCTTATTGTGCCCAATTAAAATCTGGCGAAGATGAGTCTTTATATCAAAGAGTTGTGTTTAGTAATGAAGTTCATTTTTAGGTAAATGGCTATTATGTCAATTAAAATTGTCAGTTTGATGCAGTTGACACGTTGTCGAAATTATCGATCATTATTTCATGCCGTTACAATGGTGAGCATTATTGAGCCATGTCGAGTGATTTTTTATTTTCAAAAATAAATTAGCTAAACATCAACGAGATTTTGTGCTAAAAAAACAACCCAACTTGCCAAGCGCTCACTTAACAAAACATCTTTTTAGCAATTAACTTGCTGATAAATTTCTTTTCAGCGCCTTATGCAGATATGCTAAGTCATTGATTTATGCTGCAAAAGCATTGGAAGGCAATAGTCTATGATTGTCGCTAAACAGTATTGAACGAAGTAGTCAATACTCAAAATCTTTGATCCGGGTTTTGAAAATGGAATTGGTTACTTACGTGTACAAAATTATTGAACTTAGGGCGATAACAATCCACAAGGCACCTAAACGGCGTTACTCATACCATGATTGTCAACTGCGACCGATATATGTAGATCTCTGATTACCAATATCATTTGCGCTGTATTATATGATCCGGACACCAAAGTCGTGTGGTTTCAACCAAACTGAGCTATGTCTCTCACGCCTAGGTGGTCCTCAAAGCCAACATAACTCATGGCATAGGTAAAATTCAGCCTGATTTATGTAACTCTATATAACAGAAAATTGGACATTTCGGATGCGCATGTTGTTATTATGGAATCAACAGGTCTTTTAAACAATGGTATCTCACATACACTTTATTTGATTTGAATAATTTAAAGGTGGGAATCGTTTAACTGGACTTGGTTGCTCACTCATCAAATGACGATACTGTTAATTAAATATTGGCACTTGAAATTGTTCTTCTCTGTGATATTCATATGATGGCAAAGGCGTATTATTTTATTTTATTTTATTATATTTTTAATTTCTTTTATTTTATTTTTTAATTTATTTTGTGTCATTATTTTATGTTTTTTCTTTCAAATTGCAATGAATTTTAAAAGAATAATGCTTTCGAAAAATTTCTACAAAACAATTTATCCATCCACACCTACATTGATTACCAATCCGATATCAATTTTCGCTTGGCCCCTTCATTCCATAATACCATGCCTGTGTATACACCATAAATGCTTATAATAGACGTATAATCGCCGTATCAAAACCTATTAAAGTCAACTCCTTATTTTAATGCGAATAAATGTTAAGAAACTTAAACATAATTTAACGGTAATTTGAGGCATGCCACATGGCATCACATTTCTTTGCCGACTAATATTTGAATGTTCAATTTCTAACATGCATATACACGTACAATGCTTGGTTTATAAAACACAAACTGAAAATTCCTGACATATTACACGTTTTGCCCAAACAAAAGGAAACAAAAAAAAAGAAACAGAAAATACCGTGTAAATTCGATAATTGAACTAAAATGGAAAAATAGGAAAAAAATAATAAATAAAAAATAAGGAAAAGAAAAGAAAAAAATGAATTACAAGTTGGTGCAATCACACCTACAACAAGCACAATAAAAACTTTGCATACCCGCACCACATATTCCCACGTCATTTGATAATTTGACTACCAAAACAACAGCATAAACCTCCAACATTAACTGAAAAAACAAAAAAAACAACTTCAAAACAACAACAAAAAACAACAACAAAAAAAATGAAAAAAAATGAAAAAAAATCAATCATGATAGTGGTTAAACCAACTTTAACTAGGTGTTGAAATCGTATCTCATCTAAGCCAAGATAGCAAAAATGGATAAAATATCTGCACACACATGCATACATTAAATGCCGGCATAAAAAATTTGGTTGCAACCAAAAGAGAAAACAAGAAAAAAAAGTAAAAATAACGAAAATTGTTCAACAATTTTAACACCTTCATGAGGTAGTTGCAAGATAATGTCATAATGTGAATAAGATAACATTTTAGGCACATGTAGCTATCAAGGAAATGCCCTATTAGAGTTGGCCTATTAGGTAAAGGAGATGGAAAAATGAAAGCGCTTAGAATATTTTAATATTAAAATATTCGAGCTGGTAATTTTAATTGTAGATCGTTGCATGGAACATACGTTTTAAAACCCTTCATGTTCAAGTTTTAAAACCCGCAGTTCAAAGCCCAGGTCAGACATCAAAAGGAAAATATGAAAAAAATATTTTTTCGACGACTTCCTCTCAGCAGATTTCTGGCAAAAACTGTGAGAGTAAATAAAATTGCCATGAAAAAGTTTCTGAAAAATCTGTCGTTCGGAGTCGAAGTTAAAATGTAGGTTTCGCCACTCATGTATAAAATTAACACACACAACATGAGTGGTGTGAGAAGCTAGGCCGTATGTATGTATGTTGACTATCCCTGTTTATGCTTCCGGGTAAACTACATAAATGAAGCTGTAAATAGAGCCTACATAACCATTCTAGACCTTTCTTGAGTCCAGGTTGATGGTTGACACCACAATTAACACATGCATATGGCAGATATTAGCTGAGTAGCAAGTTTTGACAGTAAAACCACTAGATACATAAAACATACGCAAGAAACGAGACAGTAATGGTTAGCACAATAGAAGAATGCCCTTTCATATGTAAGTTATGGGAGCCTGGTTGTGAATGAACTCCTGAAAAATTTACCTCAAGCGGTCATCGGCTGCTAAGGGTATACTCTCTGCGACATCATTCAAAGGGACAGAGGGCCTGAGGATAAACACAGTCAAGACCACCATGGTGTAATTCACAGCAAAGAGACAATCTCCTAAATGGAAGAATATTCGACTCCTGGTTGAGTTAGATAATGGAGGTAGTGCAACAACACTGGATAAAATAAATTGGCATGGTGAGCTCATAGAGAGACCATCTCAGAAAAGACCAGATATGTCATAATGATATGCAAAAGCTTGCAGTAAAATTCTTCGAATGTAACCCAGGAGTTATACTATACACTGGATGTAATATCTGTAATATTTAAGTGGAGTGATATCTGTGCATTGTTTTGGTTAACTGGACATCATTTGCTATAAGGATCGTATTAATTCTGTAAGGGCGAACAAAGGGGTTTATCATTTGCTACTAAGCTATGATACAATCGATCAGCAACCGTTCAGCAAACTACTGGATTTAATAAATTATAAAATCCTCCAACCTTTCGGCTTTTCAGATGCATAAAAAGCACACTTATTAATACCAATAAAATTACTATAAATATATGTTTTATTTTAATATAAACATACAACATTTTCCTCCTGTATAACTTTGAAAACTTTCCATCATTTCGATCTAAGGCTTGACATGGATAAGCGAACTGATATGCTGAGAGAAAAAAATGTTTTTAATATTGCTTTCAAATATATGTATGTAGGCTTATAGGGTACTTTTCAAAAGAGCCAAAAATTTAATTCGCAAACCGCAATGTTTTTAGGCCACAGCTTAACACTTTCTGGAAACAATCGACAGGCAAAAACATGACTTACATACCAAAAAAAATTTCCGAAATTGCAATCACTCAGTGGCCGTCATTAAAGTCAAATCATTTTTCACATATTATAGCATAAATTGATGGCGATTGAATGGTTGTACTTGTTTGAAGAATAACGTAATGTATTGGCTAGTTGAAATCTATTTTAAAGTAGAAACAACAACAACAACAGATACCAATGTGTAGACGGAAATATGTATTTTTGATTTGCATTATAAAAGTAAAATCCAAAGTATCATCACGATTTATAAAAAAAGAAAAACCACACACATACATACATATGTATACAGCTCACAACTACAATAGTAATCATAAAGGACAACAACAAAAAGCACAATAAAAAATGTTTTTTAATCAAATCAACACCTTCAACAATAAAATAAAAACATGATGGGTTTTCTATAAAAAATAAGCAAAAACCACAAGAATATGTTTTTTCTTACTTTTAGTACGTACTCATCTTCTGCTTTAATAATGTTGTTGCTGGCCTTATATATTTTTTGATTTTCTTTTTGTTGAAAAGTTTAAATTAAACAAAAATACAATTTCATTTTATTGAGGTAAACGAAGAATGATGATCATCATCTTCGCCAACAACATAATCCATAAAGTTCTTGTCTCTTCAGTGTTTAGTTGTTGGTAACCAAAATATATTTTTGCTTTTATGCAACCGTACTAAACAAAAAAAAAAAACAAAAATTGCCAACAAGCAACTTGTATTGCAGCGTGATCGATCAATAAACACTTGCTGCATGCAACCAAAATGATTGCCCAAACATCTCCTCATATACATACATACACATTCATACACACAAAAGTAGTATTGAAAAAAGTGGTAACAACTACCAACTTTGGCATTACCAACACCACCACCCTAAAGCTAAACAAAGAGATCATTCTGCTTTGGCAGACTAATTTGTCATTTTAAAATAGTGATTTGTAATGTTGCAAACATTTGCTTGAACAAAAAAGACAACAAAAAAAAAAACACAATGGATCAGTTAAGTTTAGAAGGAGAAACAAAATTATGAAAAAAAAAAATATACTTAACAATTCGAATATTAATCATTACTTTTAAAGAAATTCGGTTCATTATGGCTCGGGTTATTAGACGCAAGCAGTCGCCGTGGTAGGTAATGTGCAGGGTTATTAGACGTGAATCCTCAATTCAAACCCTAGGTCAGGCATCTCCAACTACACGAAATATGTTAAAATATTTCTTCGGCAACTTCCTCTTAGCAGATTGCTGGCAAAAACTTTGAGACTAAATAAAACTGCCATGCAAAGTTTCTCAAAAATCTGTCGTTCGGAGTCGACTTTAAACTGTAGGTCCCACCACTCATGTATAAAAATTAACGCATACAACATAAGTGGTGTGAGAAATAAGGCCGTAATCCTGACTAAAGGGTTGTAATGACCAAATATGTACATATGTATGTTATTAGACGGAAACCCTTGGTTCAAACACCAGCTCATACATCTTAAAAAAAACGAAATATGAAATATTCGGCTACTTTCCTTCAACAGCCTTCTGGTAAAAATTCTGATAGTTAATAAAATTATCATGAAAAGTTTCTCAAAAATATGTAGTTCGGAGTCGACTTTATACTGTAGGACTTATACATTCGCCACCCATGGATTGGTGTGAGAACCTGGATCGTAATCCTGATTAGAGCTAAAATGGCTTTTAGTTTGTATTTATAACAAAAATGGCAAACCCAGTCGAAAGAAAACTTCGACTTCCAAAAAACTCGCACTTTTTTTTAAGTTGACCAGTTATTAGCCCAAGGTGTAGTCGCCGTAGTTTAGTAGGTAGTTTGTTCACTTATTGGACGTAAGCCGCGGTTGGAGACCCAGGCCAGACATCAAAACGAAATATGGAAAAAATATTTCTTCAGCGACTTCCTCTCAGCAGATTTCTGGCAAGTTCAAACATAAACTTAACTTTAAAAGTTACCGGCAGGATGATCCCCCCTCTAGCTGAACGCTCACTTCTATCTTATTGGATATTCATAACAATGAAAAACAATTTCTCTGCCCGTTAAAATCCTCCCTTTAGTTAACGGCAAAATGTAATAATGGCCCTAAATCATGTTGATTACTTATAGTATGGCTTAAATTTGCCCTCAGGTGCCCATAGTGTTGGCATCTGTTAGCGGCATTTAATGTACGATTCTAGTGAAATATGGCAACACTTTTATTATGCATACATCTATGTAAGTCTTATTTCTGTTGCTGTTTTCGTTGTTTTTCTTACTAAAACCGAGACTTGTCTTCTCAGTTTGCCTGGCAGTCTGTCTGTTTGCAATTAAGGAACCCATAAGCAAACTAGGGAATCCCTCGTACAATTTAACCATCATGCCACAACTAAATTATACCTTTATTCATATTATTCTTTTCTTTTCTTTCTTTTTGTTGTTTTGTTCATTGTTGTTGTTGTTGTTGCTATTGGTGTTGCTGTTGCTGTTGTTGTGCGAATATTATTTCTGTCGGTTTTTCGGTGTACGTTGAAAGGCGTTTTTGCTTCTTACTTACATTTGTCTACAGAGGTATTGACCTGCAATTGATACCAATCTTCTACAATCCATTATGGTTGCTCTAAAGCTTTAGTTTTTCATGTCTCATTATTGGCAATTTTGCAGCAACAGTCGAGATACAAAAAAACCAAAAACAACAAAAAAAAATCGAAAAAAAAGAAAACAGTACCAGTACAGATCATATAATTGCTCGATGGTGTTGGAGTATAAATAAAGTGCATCTACACTCGTATCTTTGATTTCTTTTTATATTTTTGCGGTTTTCTTCTTCCAAACACTTGGCATAGTGCTGAGAGGTGTAGCAGCCTGGATGTGTTGCTGGTTTCACTTTAATGTGATCGATTTATACTTTTGCATGTTTAAACATTTTTCGGCCTTAATAATAGACTGATATCAGTCAAATCATAGTTACATGTATTAAAATACCATATCGTGAGAATATGTTGACCGCAGAGAATATGGGTGATCGTTTCATATTGAACTCATGCTGCTAACATGTCATAAACATAAGAATTTAAAATTAACATATGAATACATTTGATTTTACTTTTGTTACCTAAAATAGTTGGCGACTAACTGTTAACAGCTATTTCATTGGCCAACAGATATGATCGTTTCCATATTCCCAGTCAACATTGTCGTCATAGCATCACTAGTGTGTATACAGTACATCATTCGAAAGCTTTTGAAATAATTCAGAATAAGTTTTGTTCAAGCGACTAAGCTGAAAATAATTTTAGTGCTTATGTTTGTCGTTGGATACCGATCCTAACGCTCCCAAATAGACCTGAGTTCTTTCATCTTCGAAGACTACTCTATAATAGAATTAAATCAGCAAGACAAGCTCTATTGCATTTCGACTAACAAGTTTAATCCACACCATTCGATTGTCAAACGGTTTTATCCGCCAGCTTAGTCTATTAAGTATTGTGTTGGCTTATTAGACGAGAGCCCGTGGTACAACCACTGATTCAGACATTTTTAACAGAAGAATAAATGAAAAAATATTTCTTGGGTGACTTCCTCGTGATAGTAAATAATTCAGTCATGAAAAATTTCTCAAAAATTTCATTCGGTATCGATTTTAAACTGAATATCCGGCCGCACATAGATAAAAATTAACAAAAATAACATGGGAGGTGTAGAAGCTAGGTCGTAATCCAGACTAATGGATTATAATGACCAATTAAGTAAGTAATGGAGAAGAAGTATTTTGTACAAAGCATGAAACAAGAAAAAAAAGGGAAGAATATTTAATTATCCAACTTTTGTTGTATCGTATAAACAAGTACTTCTTTACGGACATTACTTTCAGATGTTTATACATTAATAATCGCGTAATAGTATGGATAATATTTATTTAGTTTAAATAAAATTACAATGAAATTCCATAAATTTTAAAAATTTCGATTACATTCTAGTTATGATACAAATGCAATATGCATGTATGCATGTTACATACAAACACATTTAAATGCACTGTTAAAATCACCATCAAAGAGTTCAAAGAGAGCTTAAAGCGTTCATACGTAATTTATGTGTCACACAAAATGAAATTGAATGCCAAACGAAATTATGGATTATTTATCATTTCGTATACGAACTGAAATGAAACGAAATTAAGAAAACAGAAAACAACAACAACAAAAAATAAATAAATAATGGCAATAAAAATCCATTGCAACATGGAATGAATAAAATGACAAAACGTTTATACTAAAGTAGTTTTTAACACCCTGCAGCGTATCTTTCGCGCTTTAATACATTTTTTTCCTTTTTGCAAGAGTTCATGCTTCTCTCAACGCATTGTGTCGCATCATTTTAGCTGTGTATGAAGTGTGATCGTGATAGCCGAGACCATACGTATGCCCAGTATAATGAAAGTTAAAAAAGTTAATGAAATTTATGACAAAACAAATCTTAACGTAAATATATGTACATTAAAAGGATTTAGGAATTGTGTACATACTTCCAGTAAAATATTGTTAAAACTGTATTCACAAAAGCTTATAAGTACACTACACTTATATTATAATAAATTATAGAAATTTAAATTTGCTACTAATAATTATTGGAAAACTACACAATATACATATTTTAGAAATGGCAGTCTCCTATACTCATATGATTATAGTCTGTTCGGTATGAATAGTATTACAGTTTGATAGTATTAGTATTATAGTATGATACATGAAAATAACTAAATAATAAAATTTCGGCTGAGCATGGTATTGAGTCCGTTGAAATATAAAAATGGGGCTTCTGAGCCTGCCGGTAGAAATCGAATCTTACGCACATTAATTTCCGGGCCGTAACATAGTTTTCTCACCTTCATCTGTGTAAAACCCATGTGCTACTAAAACTACGAGCCATTCCGTTTTCGGGGTTCCGGCGATACTTCCGTTTACAACAACATTATTCAAGAGAATGCAGAATGACGTTGAGCAATTCTAAAGTTCCGTCAAGGTATTAATGGACGTTTCCGAACCTTTCGATGCCGTGCGAGGTTTCAGACAAGGGGATCCCTTATTATACGACCTCTTCAACTTCGTTATGGAGACTGTTCTGCGGAAGGCGGAAATGCTTCACAATGGCACTATATTTCAAAACAAATCTTAACGTAAAACGTCCATTTGCTTGCGTACGCTCACGGCATTGACATCAAAGGGCGTACCAATCGAGATGTAACTGCTGCTTTTAGGCCCTGCAATTAATGATGGCTAAACGAAGTATATGATGTCAGTTTGGAGATCAAGCTCAGGATGACTCTTGCGAACAGATGCTACTATGGTCTCAATAGGCAACTGAGTAGAAGAGACCCCTCTTGTACGACAAAACTAATAGTCTACTAGATGCTCGTCCTCCCCGAACTTCTTTATGGCGCAGAAGCATGAACCCTACTAAGCACTGATTCAGCAGCTTTGAGAGTATTCGAAACAAAAGTACTACGTAAGATCTTCAGTCCGTGTGATTTGGCAATGATTTCCGCATCCGATACAACAGTGAGTTGTATGAGCTCCTCAATAAAATCGACGTTGTTCAGCTTATTAACATCCAACGGCTGCGTTGGCTCGGCCGTGTCGTTCGAATGGAGGAGAATGCTGCGGCGAGATGGGTATTTAATGCGGGGATTTGCAGAAGTCGGCGTAGAGGACAACCTTGTTTGTGTTGGAAGGACCAATCGAGGGAGCTCTGTCTGAGATTGGTGTGACCAACAGGTGTAGGCGAACAAGAAGCAGAGGCGTCTGGAAGGAAGTGTTACGGCAGGCCGAAATCCGTTAATCGGGTTGTTAATGGAAAATTATGTAAGTAAGTTATTGAAGAGATTGACCGGTATCGATCTAGTTTCTTAAAATTTTTAATCAATCTTCATATGGTTGACTTTTTGGAGGCACTTTTTCGGTGGAAAATTTTTCAATGTTTTTGAAAGAATTCAAATTTGCAAGAAGTTTTTATAATTATGACACGTTGTGCTTTCGCAAAGCAGTCCATTTTTAATAATTGAAATAAACGTAGTACATGTGACTGCTGCCAAAAATAAAAAATCACCATTTTAACCAAAAAGTTCTCAAAGGGTTAAAGTGTCATCTGTTTGTTGAGATTTAAGAATATTTGCGCAATAAACTTAACATGTATTTAGCATTGTACGGTATTATTTATAATACAAATTCATTCATTCATTTCATTTCATTTCATTTGTATTAGTTGCCCACACCGTGTAATTATTTGCAACTGTGGTTGGTTGATTTCGTTTTTGTTTCCTGCGGTGGCAAGTGTTAATTGGAATCAATTTGATAATCTATATACACAGTGTGCCATTTCAATTTCTCTTCCACACTGCGCCTCTGAAGAGGACTCATCTCTCGTATTGTTTGACTTTTTTAAGGAAGATGATATTTATTTTCATTGCTTTTCATTTAGTTTGCCATTATCACCCCAACGTAGTTTGTTTTTTGTACCTTAAAGTTAATAACAGGAAAGTGCAGAAAACAAATTTCTTTTATTCAACGTTCTCTTCCTCATCACCATTATGTGAAATTGGCAACAAAAGTATTGCAGAGAAAAGAGAAGAGATGTTATTTTAGCCAACAATGCAGCGAAATTCATAACAATTTTGCGGATTGCGATTTTGATTGAAAATTAACGCTGTGGGGGTTCCGCATAAATTCGTAAATCGTAATTCAATTTGTATTAAATTAAATGCCAATTTATTGCCTGATTGGTCATAAACTATGTCCGAATACTCTTAAGGTATGAAAGCAGAAAAATGGAGACGACGACGACGACAACTGTATGAAACAGTGCCAAGAATGGCTTAAAGGAAAGGAAAGTTTGTATTGGTCAACGAAGAGACCAATATGAACTCTTAAAATATAAATAATTACTGTTAATAAAGTGGAATTTTAAGAAGATCAAAACTTATATGAATTATGGCTTCATTATCAATCATACTTTCAGTTGAAGATACAGAATTTAAAGATTTAAAATAAAATGAAACAAAAGCAAAAAATGTACAAACCATACACAGATATACCTTAATTGCACTCTACACTATCATTCACTTTAAGGATGTATTCATTTCTTGGCATATTTCATAACTGCCTTGATTTGTATTTTAAAATTTCAAGCCATTACGGTAACCAAGGTCAGGATAATTAAGAAGCGAATGAAAAAATCTGATTTTATAGATTAAAGGACGTGTACTTGTCAAGCGAGACCAGAGATCAGCAATGAATAGTTTTTTCACTACCCATAAGTACGAGTATGAGTGAGTCAACTGTATTGAAATTCAACTACTCTTATTCATTCGTACTCACTACAACATTGATTTTTAAGTAGAGGTTGCAATGAGTATGAGTACAACGTTTACATCAAACTCATAACATTCGAAACATTTTCGGTTCATACGCCTACTCATTCAGGTTCATAAATTTAAAAAAATGCTTATAAGACTCAAAACTGATTCGAGTGATTCGAATCATTCATCAAAATTTACAGTCTTAGTTGTTGTTGCATTTACAAAAAAAGAAGAAAGAAAAAGACAATGACAGCAAGCAAAGCAAAGACACACCCTTCTAATGAGTATTGTAGTGTTCGTACGCGAATCATTTTGTGATTCTTGTCAATGTTGAGTAAAGGAGAGGCGAAATCAACAACATCATGCGTATTGTTAAGTATGAGTACTTCATACTTTGAATACGATGAATACGAAATCCATGATATTAAAATAAGTATGAATGCGTATAAGTATCAGACAAATATGAGTATGATCCGAATCGACTCAACTTTTGAATACTCATTGCTAATTTCTGCTAGTGACTGAATGCAATTGACAATTAAAACCAGATGAAATGAAAACAGAGATTTGGACTGTTACCCGTTGTAAAATTTTAAAGTTATTGTGGCCAATATAAGATTGCAATAGAACATTGAAGAACCCACTTTTTGTTCATTCAATTAGTTGTCAGGTATTTCATAGCAAAATGAATTTTTTTCGTATTTTTTCTTTCAGCACATTTACATTTACATTTTGTATAACATTTACATTAAACATACAAACTTACAAAAATAACTCAACTTCACTAGCAGTTTACATACAAGTATGACATCAGACAGCATGACCGATATTTTTTTTGAAGAATTCAAGAAAGCATCATAACACTGGCACACAACAACTCTAATCCTTATGTCATGATGTTTGTTGATGTGGCATTTAATAGTAACATTTAACTGTGGCCGTCTTTCAAAAGATTGGGTGGCATATGGCAAATTCGTTGTTTGAAAACTCAATTACCATTAAAATTATATGCAAATTTAATTCATGTTCCAGTGGAAGGAGTATACAACCAAATTCCATATTTAGTATTAATGACAGAAGTTAAGCTTATAAAAAATGAATGATTTTGTTTTGTTTAATATAATAGATTGGCCTTTAATAAGATAATGCTTATAACCATTTATAGATTGTCACTGCACACAATTTTCCATTACACTGGTCATAAATTTATCAACAGGTGGTGGCGGCAGTGCTACCTTAGCGGTATGCTCCAAGAATATTAATGCGTTTTAAAAATAATTTTTAGGAAATAGTTTTTTTGTTCTCCAAGAATATTAACGCATTAAAAAAATAATATTTAGGAAATTATTACATATTTATTTTTGGTTCGAACCAGAGATCAGCAATGAGTATTCAAAAAGAAGAGTAGATTCGAATCATACTCATAATTTCTGATACTTATACGCACTCATACTTATTTTAATATCACACTCATACTACTCATATTCAAAGTTTTAAGTACTCATACTATTGTTAATTATTGTTATATTATGTTGTCGATTTTGACTGTCCTGTCACAAAATAAGTAGGATTCGCGTACGCAGACTACAATACTCACTAGAAAACTGTGTGCTTGCTTTGCTTGCTGTCTTTGTCTTTTTATTTCTTCTTTTTTTTTGTAAATGCAACAACAACTAAGACTGTAAATTGTGATTAGTGATTCGAATCACTCGAATCATTTATGACTATTTTAAGTATTTTTCTAAATTTACGAATCTGAATGAAAAGGCGTATGAATCAAACATATTTCGAATGGTATGAGTTTGATGCCAACGTTGTATTCACACTCATTGCAAACTGTACTTATAATTCAGTGTTATAGTGAGTACAAATAAATCAGAGTAGTTGAATTCCAATACTGTTGACTCACTCATGCTAGAAATTTCATGAGTACTTATGAGTAGCGAAAAAACAATTCATTGCTAATCTCTGGTACTTACATATGGAATCTGATCTAAAAGTTTGAAAGACTATACTTAGCGAAGTAAAAAATAGAACCAAGCCAAAGACTGTTTTTAAGTCAGACAGTTTTGAGGGACTCTAAAGTTTCGCTTGGTAAACAAAAATATTGGTGTCTTTAACTTGACTGTCTAGCTGTATAGCCTGAGAAATTTTTTTAAATAGCATTTTGAACTGTTGCTGTTTACTAAAGGTAACATTTGAAATGCAATATACAGATTTTGTGAGAGATAAACCGAAATATCACAGCAGATACTTGGTACTTTGATTAGTTTCACAAACTTCCGAGAACTTGTTGTTTATCAAAAAAGGGACTTATTCTCACCGACAGCAAACAACATCCTATCGTTACAGTAATGAAGTTTGAGGAGGCGTTGTGTGAAACCCTATATTATTGCCATTATAATAACTGGAGCACAATTAGTTTTATTTCATTATTTTTATTTACCAACAAAATATTCATTTCTTTGCTTTAAGCAAATTTTATCAATTTTATTAAGGTTTTACACCAAAAAAATAATCATGAATTGTAATTAAAAGTCATGTTAGTTTTGAAGGTTTTTCTGATATAAACTTATCGACTGAAATAGTACATGGTTAAGCACCCTAGTGTTTTCTGCTATCAATAGTTTAATTTCTTACTATTTGGTTTGCTATAAAAACCTTAAGTTCAATTTGGAAAATTAACAGTTAAGTGTTGTAGTTGAAACTAAAACATGGGTATTAAACCTCTACTTATACTTTTAGTTGCTCTTGCCCTTAAGAGCACGGCTTCACCAACAAATGGTGTTTTGGATTGTAATAAAGAAAATTGTGGCTAATATAACATAAAACAGTTACATAATTGATATTTGTTACTTACATTTCAGTGGAGGCCTATTTAGATGAACTAGACAATGCAAGTTCCCAGGAGCGCGTTGTAGGTGGCAATAATGTTGACAATGATGAATATATACCCTATCAGGTGTCCATGCAATATAAGAGGAAAAATGGTCAATATGGCCACTTTTGTGGTGGTTCCATTATAGCACCAAATCGCATACTTACCGCAGCTCATTGTGTCAATGGTCAGGATCCTTCAAAAATCTCTGTAGTAGGCGGTATTAATAATCTTTCGGATAAAACGGGCATTAGATCTCAAGTGCAATCATATGAAATGCATGAAAACTATGAGGAATTGGTTACAAGTGATATTGCCATATTAAAAATTGATCCTCCCTTTGAACTTGATGGCAAGCGTATTGACAAAATTGAAGCCACTGATTACGAGCCGGTGGGTGAAAAACAAAATGTCCTCTTAACCGGTTGGGGTTCTGTACATCACTTTGGCAATGGTCCACTGGCACGTTATCCCACTGTATTGCAAAAGTTAAACTACAAAACGATCTCAAATGAAAAATGCAAACAAACCATGAGACAATTAACCAAAACGGAAATTTGTGCTTTAGAACGTTTTGGTAAAGGCGCATGCAATGTAGGTGTTTTCTTTTTTTTATTTTAAAGAAATTTTTTTTATAAATGAAAATTATTTTCAGGGTGACTCTGGTGGTCCTTTGGTAATGAATAAGGATGGCAAACATTTTCTGGTTGGCGCTGTTTCCTATGGTACTGCTTTTTGCGCATCCAATAGCCCGGATGTTTACACCAGAATTACCGAGTTTAACGATTGGATTAAAGAACGCATGGCTTAAGTGATGACTATTTAATATTTTTAATTCATAATTTTCTTTGTTTTTTTTTATTAATAAACAAGCTTTACAACACAAAAGAACATTTAAAACATAAAAGATGTCAATTTTGATTTTGTAATTTTCTGCATGCATATCGTCTGAGCCTAGCCTTAATGGGAAACTTCACATAAGCATTTCAAGACGGAAATAATGGGTTTTGATTCAACGTTCAGGGATTCAATGTACATGGTTCTAAACTGTGGGACATATTTCAATTGGCTTGATCTCTTGCCTCCCTGGCTACTGTAGTATGTTCACTCACAGATCCTATTGAACTGATCGCGAGCAAGAGCCAAGTGGCCATTAGATCACTTTTCAATTCAAAGTGTTTTACATCTAGTGCATCTAGGTGCTTGAGGAAGAATTGTCTAACCCACCAGCCCTAAATTTCGTAGAAATAGTAACAACCATTTATTTAAATTGGTTCATAAGGATATCTCTGTCACTGCCACTGTATCTATTCTGTCAGGACATTGGGTAATAGCCAGATACATGGAGAGATTTTTGCTATCTAAAGAGTCTACTGTCCACTTTACTTTGCGAATATGCTTATCTGTCTTGTAGCGAACTTCTATTATTTGGCTCACCCTTTTCCAATAGTCTAACGTAACTGGATATTGGAGCGATCACTAGATTCATTAAACTTTTAGAGAAGTTTTTAGCATGACTCTAATGGAGTTTTGCAGATGTCCTGCTGCTGCTTGACAAGGTCGGCTTACATACATATACATAATTGGTTTACAACCCTTTAGTCAGGATTACGACCTAGTTTCTCACACCACTTACGTTGTATGCGTTAATTTTTTATACATGAGTGGTGTCACCTACAATTTAAAGTCGACTCCGAACGACAGATTTTTGAGAAACTCTTCATGGGAATCTGTTTGTTTTCTTTACTCTCAGAGTTTTTGCCAGAAATCTAGTGAGAGGAACTCGCCGAAGAAATAATTTTTCATATTTCGTTTAGTTGGTGATGCCTGGCCTGGAGTTTGAACTGAGGCCTTACGTCTAATAAACCAACACACTACCACGGCGACTTCAAGATCGGCTTATCAGAACTATGTAATCAGTTAGCTGTTGAGCATAACTGAATTTGGTATTACATCGTGTCGCGATGTATGTTCTAGTTAGCTTTGATTTCAACGAGGGTTTCACTTTCTCGTACCCTTTTTCATCGCTATAAACGTGTAACTCAACCCGGACACATAATCGAATAATGTGTGTCTATAAGCTCAATTCAGGACATCAACTGAGCCTATCAGATTTTCTGTTACAATATAAGAAATTTTAAATTTAAATAAAGTATCGTTTAGAATACAGAAGAGGAAGGACAACGAACATGTTTAAAATAATTAATGAGACAACCAATGCACTGAATTATAAAATACCGTATTCTCCACAACGTTCTCTCGATAATATTTGGTAAATTTGTTAGCCAAATAGCAAAAACAATGACGATTTTAATATCGATAATAAAACAATTTGCGTTTTTGCGATTTAAACCTCATCACTGTTACAAAGAGAAAGTGAAAATGTATTTGCCACACTCATAAGGAGTTTTACAAAATATGGTAGAGTCCAGCCAAACAAATAAAACCAATAAGCTGAAGAAATTCTTGTATTTATAGGTACTTAAACGAAATCGAAGAACAAAAAATACGTATGTATATTACTCAGGGTTTTAATGGATTTTAAACTCTGTTAATATCTTTTTCAAAGAGCACAACTATTTGTTGGTTATTTAAAAAGATTAAACTTTTTCAATTTGTTCTATAATTGACTATGTACGTATGTGACGAATGTTATGAAAGTTAAAACCCAGCACACATTTCAGAACTTCAAATAGAATAAATAGCATTGCTAATATGCTGCACAACGTTCGCATCGTTGAGGAGCTCATTGTTGGATCGAACGCAGAAATCATCGCCAACTCGCACTGGATCGAAGATCTTACGTAGGACTTTGCTCTCGAATACTCTCAAGAATGCTGCATCATAGTGTCCATTCTTCTGCGCCATAAAGAAGCATGGAGGGGATGAGCATCTATTAGAGAGGTCCCTGCTGCTCAATTGCCTATTGAGACCATAGTAGCAAATGTTAATGTATAAAACGACATTTAACATTTTCGTTATATGTGTATTAGAGATCAGCAATGAATCGTTTTTTCGCTACTCATAAGTACTCATGAAATTTCGAGTGTGAGTGAGTCAACAGTATTAAAATTCAACTACTCTGATTCATTCGTACTCACTACAACGTTGATTTATAAGTACAGGTTGCAATGAGTATGAGTACAAAGTTGACATCAAACTCATACCAATCGAAATATGTTTGATTCATAAGCCTACTCATTCAGATTCATAAATTTAGAAAAATACTTATAATACTCATAAACGATTTGAGTGACTCGAATCATTTATCAAAATTTAAAGTCTTAGTTGTTGTTGCATTTACAAAAAAAAAATAAAAAACAGACGGATAAGCAAAAACGATAAAGACAGCAAGCAAAGCAAACACACAACCATTTAGTGAGTATTTTAGTGTTCGTAAGCGAATGATACTTATTTTGTGATTCTTGCAAATGTTAGTTATGGAGAGTCGAAATCAACAACATCATATGAGTTGTTAAGTATGAATGTGATGAGTACTTCAAGTGTTGAATATTAGTAAAGCTTCCATGATATTAAGAAGTATGAATGCGTAGTATCAGAAATTATGAGTATGATTCCATACTGTTCATCGTTTTGAATACTCACTACTGATCTCTGTTAGGTTATTATGTACAACAATTATAATTTAATGACTAATAAAATCAAATAATAAACCATTTATAACTCTAGCATATACGAGTATAAAGAAAGGAATTTATTAATTTTTAAATGGTTTATTTAGTGAAAGCAAATAATGGTGCAACATTTATTGGGTAACAATAACAAATTGACAAACTCATTTTTAGCATTCACACTTATTTACACATACATTTACAATGCAACACAACGATGAAATGGTATTCACGCTGAATGGATGAATAACTCGAAACATAAGAGTATAGAAAAAGAAAATGGAATTGCCTTGGACCACCCATAGTGTGTGACACCTTAGGAAATAGTTAACACAACATGGACCACACCATGATTACGGCAAGTTATGAATTTAAACTTTTTTTCGGTTTTTTTTTTTGTTTTTTGTTGTTATTTTTTACTCAACAAATACTAAAACCAAGTCTATAATAATAAAATATAAGCATATTGGCGTGTGTTAAACTGCCAATGTAAATAGCCAGTACACAAGTATGTTTCCATAATTTTTCACCAAACAACACCTCAACAGTTGGTCTGTATATGGAGTCCAAATATTTTAGCCTTTTGCAAAACGTTAGTCCACCGCTTTGTTAGTACATTAGTGTATGTTTATTTGTTTGTGTAATTCTCTATGGCTGTTTGAGCCTCCTTTTATTTACTGACTGTGGTGAGATTACTTTTTATTTTTTTGTTTTTTGTTCATTTATTTATTCCGGTGTTTCTTTTTTACCAACATTAGTTGCTGCATTTGCTTGCTTGGCTGGGCTTTGCATCATCTTGGTTATAATATTTTGTTGTCGTATTAAAGTTAAGGCTAATAATTTTTGTTACTTTGACATCATCAAAAGATTGAAAAATGTCCTTAAATTATTAAGTGTTTATAAAAAGATTTTAAGAATTATGAGCTGTGCGAAAAGCCAAAAAGTCTATAAACATTTTGGCATTATGAAAACTCCAAAAAAAAACAGAAAAAACAGAAAAAATCGTGACTTGGAAATGAACTATCAACAGGTAACTAACTGGCAAACTCTAAACTATGAATGCTTACTATCAGTAAAATTGATCAGTATATGGAACTATCATACTATACTGAAGTTATTGTTGTAGCAAAAAACGGCATTAAATACATACTTCTATTTTTATTTTGGAAGCCTTAGACATTTAGTGTAATAACGAGATTCCTGTTGATAATATTTTGAAAGTATATGTTCCAGAGTTATTCGCTTAAAAATAAGTTTTCGAATGAAATTTTAAAGTAAATGCTATACACGGTACACAGAGTATATCATTCCTGTATTTTTAAAATGATAACTGTATTACTTACTTACTTACTTAATTGGCCATTACCAACCCGATTAACGGATTTCGTCCTGCCGCAACACATCCTTCCAGGCGCCGCTGCTTCTTGCGCGCTTACGCGAGTTGGTTACACCAATCGATGGCAGGGCTTCCTCCATTTGTCCTTCCAAAGCAAACAAGGTCATCCTCTTCGCCGACTTCCGCAAATCCCCGCATAAAATACCCGTCTCGCCGGAGCATCCTCATCCACTCGAATGACATGGTCGAGCCAGCGCAGCCGCTGGATGTTAACATGCTGCACAATACAGCTCACTGTTAGATCGGATACGGAAATCATCGCCAACTCACACTGGATCGAAGATCTTACGTAGGACTTTTCTCTCGAATACTCTCAAGGCTGCTGCATCAGTACTTAACATGATCCATGCTTCTGTGCCATAAAGAAGAACAGGTAGGATCAGCGTCTTGTGTAGTATTAGTTGATAACATATTCATACATATATATCGGGTCATCCAAATTTTACAGTTGATAACGGCCATCTCGTTGAACCCATAGTGTAGTAGGTAGTGTGTTGGCTTATTAGACACAAGGCCCCGGTTCAAACCCCAAGTCAGACATCAAAATAAACAAAGGAAAAAATATATCTTCGGCGATTTCCTCTCAGCATATAGATTTCTGGCAAAAACTCTAAGAGTAAATGAAACTGCCATGAAAAGTTTCTCAAAAATCTGTCGATCGGAATTGACTTCCAACTATAGGTCCCACCACTCATCTATAAAATTAACACACCCAACATAAGTGGTGTGAGAAGCTAGGTCGTAATATTGACCGAAGGACAATTTCACGTCGAAAGTTTACCTGAAGGTAAATGACCATAGACCAAGAACAGTTGGTAACTGACGCTAATTAACTACGAAGCCCATTTCTGAATTAATGGGTATGTAAGCAAAGAATTTTAAAATTTTTTTTTTTTTGGATGGTCCCTACTAATGCAGTCGATTTTTTTCGAACTTAGAAAAATGTTATGAGAAGAAGGACAGAGGAAGTAGTGTTTAAGGACACTGCATTTAAATCTCTTTATATCATAAGTGACGAAAAAGAGGTTCGGGATATAAATTAATTATTATTTTTTATTTAAATTGTTTAAGAATTTCTGAAAATTATATATGGATATGAGTAAACATATAAACATACAAATATATACACCAAATATAGACATAGCAAGATTTACAATTGCTATCACATTCTAGTCATTTAATCCTTATCACATCAGTAGATGACTGAGTGTATATTTAATTAAGCTCAACAATTAGGGTTAATTTGTGAAAACAAAAATCTTCGCATAAATAAATGCCATCTATAAGTTACATACATACATATGTATACACATACATATATACAGACAATTCATTATATCTTTTACACAACTAATTTACATAAATGGATATGAGCAAATGTATGTATGTATGTAAACGAAACGATATCAACGTTTACGTATGACTGAATGAATGTGGCTCTGGGGTATCACACACTCCGTACATTGGTTGTATGAATTTACAACTACATTCACTGGGCTAACACACTCGCTCATTCATTAATTTATTAAATTTCATTTGACTGGCGCTTTGGTGTCCGATTTCATTAGATTTTTTTCGTTTTTGTTTCTACTATTTCTGTGAATCCTTTCTTTTTGTATTTGTGTCGTCCGAAAGTTTTGTGCATTTCAAAAATATTTTTCTTTTTATGAATTTATTCAATTTTGAAATAAGACTTCAGCAAATCTGTCATTTAAATGCGGTTGTTTGTCCCACATCTACTAATATCATGTGTATGCTTTGGGTCGTTCTACATCAGGGCATGTATTACAATTTCGGCTTCATTTGCATTTAATGTAAAACATTGCCGATTATTATCCACATGATGTGCTGAAAGGGAAAATAAAATACAATAAAATAAAAGATAATAAGGAAATTGGATACTTTAAAACAATACACAATTATTTCTTTCTGCCAAGCCGTATGTGGTTTGTTAGCACCTAAACAGAAAGAAAGGTATTGTTGCAGGTTTTCAAAAATTTTACCACACGGTCCAAGTACTCATTTTTTTTAACAAAATGTTTGGGATGCCACTTGAAGAAAATGAGAAAGAAGCAGAATGTATACGTAATGGATGTTAATATAAAATAAGCCCTTACTTATGTTTATATATTCTATTCAAAAAACTTAAAATGGGCATAATATAGGGAAGCTGAAGTAAAATTGGCAGCCTGAAAAACTATAGCTTACTTAGGCGCTTAGTTAAATATTGTAACTAATTATTCCATCATTCAACTATAGCATCTGAATCTTAATATTTTTATGACAGTGTGAGTTCCATACAAATAACACTTTCTGTGAATAAATTTTGGATGCTCCAGGTTCCCAAGTGCCGAAATCACTGAAAAGATTTCATATCCGGCAATAAAAACCTGTCTCGTTCATATAAGGCTATGGCTGTGTTGATTGGTTTAACACAGACAAACTTCATTCAAAAATTTGATTCTATAAAAAGCATTTAAGTAGAAAAGTGCACGTAAATGACTTGCATGAAATGAAGGGTCCCAGCAAATGAAATAAAATAAAAAGTATTTCGGCAAAACACACTAACCTCTCTGGGAAAAAAAGTGTAATGTTCTGAGCCATTTGCCGCAAAAGTTCATAGAGAAGTTGATATTAAGAGAATGCAAAAAAAGAGAGACGAAATAAGGAAATGTGTCGGGTCTTCTAATAAAAATTTTCACAGTAGATAACTGACTGCATCTGTCGAATTACATACATAATTGGTCATTACAACCCTTCAGTCAGGATTATGGATCTAGTTTCTCAGACCACTTATGCTGTATGTGTTAATTTTATGCTTGAATGGCGGGTCCTTCAGCTTAAAGTCGATTTCGAACGACAGATGTTTGGTATGTCTGACCAGGGGTTTGAACCAAGACCTCACGTCTAATAAGCCAACACACTAACTACTAGACTACGGCGACGAATATATTATAAAATTTTGATTGGAATTAAGATTATTATAAATAATATGAATGAAACTGTCGTTCTAACTAAAGGGTGTAAAGTGGTCAAATATTTACATGTTCACGTATATGATTATAATGCTGAAGACTTGGTCATTTTTAATTATCAAAAATAACTAAAAGCCTAAATGAATTATTGTTTATTAAAAAGGAAATTGTTATGAAAAAAATTGTAATTAAAATTCATTTATTTTAAAAAGGAACAGAGTCAAATCGCTAATTAAAAATGGAAACTTCTTTGCTCACGTTCACAGGAAATTGTTAATTTTTTTAAATAAGGAATAGCCAGAAACCAAAACGAAATTGAAAAAAAAGAAACGAAGAATTATAATAATATATACAATTAACAAACAAACAAAAAAATTAAGAAACTCCGAAAATATAAAGCAACTTAGTAAATGACTTTAAAGTAAGAAAAAAAAACAAAGACAACAACAACAACAATGTATTAAATTAAAAAGAAATTTGCATATAAATTCTGAAGACAAAAAACCCAAGAAAAGAAGAAACCGCGTAAATAAAGTGAACACCAGCAACTGAAGCAGCCGGGAGAGAGACACACATAAAAACAACAAGTCTGTGTCGCAAAGCTAATAATTTTATCAAATGCGAACAGTTGACAAAATCAGCAATTTTTTATTATGACTTCATTCCATTCTACTCCACACACCACACCACACCACTCCACTCTACTCTGCATCCTTATTTGATGAAGAAGAAAGAGAAGAAAAAATGAAATTTAAAGCAAAAAAAAGTAGCAGGACTAAAACAATGGAAACAGAGACGTTTCTAACGAGGAAGCTTTTAGAAGTTTGTTTGTAGGATTTGGCAACTACTGCTATCGATATTACATGCCATGAACAAATTTTTACAGAAGAAAAAATGAGTAGCGAATTCAATGCTTTAATAACTTTTGAACCTTTGCATTTGTACCAGAGTTGCTTGTGTTGATGTTTTGTCAGGCAAGTTTATCTAGGCATAAATAGCAGTTACATGCGTTGCAAAGCTAATGGTTGCACAAACAACGCTCTTTCATTTTCCGCTCCAATTTTATTTTTAAATTTCAATTGTTACGTTTTTACCTTTTAAAAACGTTTAAAATATGATCTCATGGACTGCAAATAAAATGAAAATAATTTTATGTTTTGTTTTAATTAACGTTCTTTATTATTCGTACAATTCTGTGTGCCACTGTTTACAACTTTATGTAAACAACAACAATTGCTTTGTTTGTTATTCCTCTGTTTATACACTTTACATAAACAACAACAATTACTAGACAATTATTCAACAGATCTTTGTAACGGAGATCTTCAAGCCACGATTGCTCTCTTCTAACACACCACGTCGTCAGACGAAATTGACTGAACTTCAACAATTCAGACCTACATATGTTGGAAATAATTTAAGATGACCAATCTCCCAAAAATAAATCTGATAGTCCTCTGAATTAAACGAGCTACTAATGGGTTTATAACTACCAACTATTTTACCAGATCAACCCATTTTTATAAAAAAAAAAATACTTACGTCCCTGTATTTCCGCTGAAAGAGAAAAGAAAAGTGAAAATTTGTTAAGAATAGAAAAGACGGAAATGCTGCACACTCAGCTTAAATTAAGTGTAAAACAGACCACGCACTAAGTTCATTTGTCTTATTTTTTTGTTTTTCTTTTTGTTGTTTTTGTGGTTAAAAAATAGAAAATAATCATCTAAAAAATTTACCAGGAAGTTTTCTTTTCGGTTATTTTTCTTTTTTTATTATTGTTTTTGTATTTTTTAACAGTTTAATTTCAGTCTCTATGTTGCTTATAATCTCGTATATATTCGTACATATTTATTAGTGCATAACTTTTATTCTTTGCTGTTGTTGTCTTTCTTGGTTATTAATCATCTTTCTGGTAGCATAAGTTGAATGTTTTTTTTTTACCATTTTGTTGTTGTTTTAATAATTTTTTATTTCAGCATATTCCTTAACGTAATCTGTGTGTGTGTACAGTTGACGTTAGAAACGGAAGTCAACAAGGGAAAAGTTATCAGGATATCCTTACAATGTATATTTTATGTATGTGCCCAGACATTTATTGTCTATGTGTATGTATGTGTACATTTGCTGTGGACAACACTGTTAAATGAATTGGTGACTATTTCTTCTCTTAATTGAACTGTTTTTGTTTTATTTTCTTATTTTCAAATAGAAGTTGAGAATAAATTTGATTGTGACTTCTCGGTATTGACAGGAAAAATTTGTTGATTGAGTCTTACTTTTTGTCAAGACGTGAAGCTGCCAGATATTCCTTGGTATCTATTGTTTAATGAACTAAGCGTCCAGCTACAGGAGCACAACACGGCTTACCAAGCGAAGAAACGTGCCACCAGAGAATCTATGAATTGGGCCAATAAGAATTTGATAAACTTGACATTGAGGGTTTTAAATATGTTCAATGATGGACATGGAATCAAGGCATTCTTGGCATGTAGGGAGACAGTTAACAATTACTAATCAAGGGATGGCGAATGACTGATCCACAAAAAGTATTCTAACAACCTAACTAGACATAGTAGAGGTTTACAGAAGACAAACCAAATGCTATGTTTGTGGGTTTTATACTCATGTATAAAATTAACACATACAGCATAAGTGGTGTGAGAAGCTAGGTAGCAATCGTGGCTAATCATGTATATATGTTATGTAATAAAATAATCAAAGGTAATCTTAAATAATCTCATATGTGGTATATATATCTATATATATAGGGATCAAATGATCGATTTACAATCAGTAAGTGTGCGCATATACATATCATTTCGATATATTCTGATACCAGATACTAACAAGTGCAGTAGTCATTATTTCAACCTGTATGCTAATAATCAATGTAAGATTCAATTATTCAAAAATGATAAAACATCCGTGATTCGGTTAAGTAAGCGAATACTTGGATGACGTTTCCTGCTAAGTATAAGTCGTTATAAGAAAAGGATTTCCGTTGTAAAATCAGGTACAGAAGGATCGATAGAACCATATCAACTAAGATTTTGCAATCACCATAGCGAGTATACAATAATAGGATTGACATCCCATTTAAGTTTGAAGCCGCCGCACACTGTCGCGATTTCATATAACGAGTGGCCAAAAATAGAAGGAGTAATAGTAGAGTAATGAAATTTGGCACAGCTATCTTAATTGCTAAAACATAATCGTACTTCAAATTTGGTCATTTAAAGTCAAAGGATTCGTGTCCTTCCCATATATCCTGAAATTAAAAATTGCTATAACTTGGACGAAAATAAAGATATGTTAATAAAATTTAGTATGCTTATTAGTTTTAACATGCTTAACACTTCCTCCAAATTTCGTTCAATTTGGAGCAAGGATACGCCTACCTTAAAAATGTCCTTTTTCAAAAAAGTATATGTATATCAAAAAGACATAAAAAATTTAATATATACTTTTTTCGAATCACAAATTATGATTTAAATGTTTTACTAACTCATTAAAATTTAATTTTCTCACATTCCGTATATCCTTAGAAAATTTTAAGGATACATTTTTACCATAGCTGAAATACTAACTAAACAATATTTTATTAAACAATTTAAAATTTGTTTATGTATATTAAAATATTTAAATTTATTCATATAAGTGAAAAGACACTTGTACTTTGTTCCTAATTGAATTTATTTATGTTTAAATAGAAAAACTTTCATCACGAATATCTTTACAAAATAGCTTATTATCTAGCCAGGTACTCAACTCCAATAATTACTAATTTTTAAAAGAATGAGTTTTAGTTTGTCCTTCTGCATATCTGTTAGAAGTCTTCGAATACGAATTTCCACAAATTATTCAATATGATGCAACACATTTGTTGTATTATTTTTCTTAAGCTGAATCCATTGCTCAAAAATATTACGAATCTGCAATGATGTTGGCACTAAAAAACATTTATAACGCCCACAAAAGCAGTCAGAAGCAGCTGAAATTTATATATGTTAAAGTACATACTTGTGGCAATAAAATATCAAAAAATTTCAAAAGTGATATTGGGTGTTTTTTTTTAATTCACTACTGAAGTTAATAAATGTATGAAAATCTTAATTTTTTGAAGACCTATAATTTGGCTAACGATATTTCACATATGATTAATATTTGTAAACAATTATAGCGTTGTAATTACAATTAAATACCTGGCTTACAATTCTATTACAAATAATTTTGCCGTTACCAAAAGAATTTTTGAATTTTAACTATGACAAAAATATGTCAAATTTCAAGTTTTCGCACAAATTTTCTATATTGAATAAGAATTCTTAACTTTGAGATACAATAACTAAAAAAGTACGCAAAAGTTTTTAAAAAAATTTTATATATCAACTAATAGAAGTGTTTTCTATAAGATAAAGTTAAAAAAATAATGAATTTCCCACATTGATTTTAACCATTTTTGGCCACGCTCGCGACAGTGTGCGCCGTAGTCTAGAAGGTAGTGTGTTAGACCTAAGGCCATTTTTCAAACCTCAGGTCAGACATCAAAACGAAAATATGAAAAATATTTCTTCGATGACTTCCTCTTAGCAAGATTTCTGGTAAAAACTTCGAGAGTAAATAAAATTGCCATGAAAAGTTTCTTAAAAATCTGTCGTTCGGAGTCGATTTAAACTGTACAATAGAAGTGGCAGAAACTAGGTCCATAATCCTGACTGAAGGGTTGTAATGACCAATTATGTATGTATGTATCGCATTTAAGGCCTATTGCTCTATTACGAAAACAATGATCAGTTGGCAATGATATGGTCGTATTGCACAAAATTGCATGTGGCCCACTCCACTTGGTTATTATGAAAAACTTTATCAATAACTGTAAATTGTGAATTGTTAAGTATTTTGTTGCTATGTGGTATCGAACTTAAATTAGTTGTTAGCTAAGATTTAAAAGAGGTAAGGTTTTGTAAAACAGCTATAATATTTATAACCAGGACATAAATTGTATAATTATAAAAGGGGTTGCCAAATTAAATTTTATTTCAGAATTTCCTTATTTCAAAGTTATTGCATACATCTCTAAGGCACGTAAGACTATCTGACTACAACGATTGTATGTATGATTAAATATTAAATTATTCCCACATTTAATGTTATAGTTTAAACATGGCAGCTCAGGCTCCTGTATACAAATGTTACATTCGTACAATTTTTAAGTTTTTCTAGTTTTTTGTTTGCAACATAAATGTACAAACAACATACAACATGGACGGCATACAAGCAACATGGCAGTTGTTGAGTTTTTCAGCTGACAACAAGAGAAAACGAAATATTTCTTGTAGCATAGTTTTGTTTGCTGTCGTTCGAGTTAGTGAATGTATTTTGATTTGTAACTCGCCGGGATCCTTTTGTTTTAAGCCAAACAAAACATATTTGTTAAAACCAGCAGAAAGAAAAATGGACCCCGATAGGAAACGTCAGAACAAATGGGAAATCCTGTATTTATTTGAGTTTGTCAGAGCAACTACGTACTCTAAACATAATACATATTATTTGGATGTCGAGCTTATGAAAGCTGGAATGGCCCATAAGGACGCCCATTAGTGTAAATAGGTCACCTTTACTTATTCTAATTTATTGCTTTCCTTATATCAGAGTCGCCAAAGAGTATCTTTCAGTGTCATTATTCCGCAATAGTAGCCTGGTTTTGAATGTTTAAAATGTTATTAAGTTATCCAGTTTTATGTTCAGTTTATGTATTCGCTTTCTCATTTTCTAACTGTCCTCCATTATTAAGTATCCATACAATGCAAACCGTGCCATGCCTGTAGTAAAATTAATTTCCTTCTTACAGTTCTTGAACCAGTATTGCCTTATTAATCGCCTGAGTTAATCTCTTTACGACAAGTTTACCAAATTAAAAATGGCGCAGATCCTACATTCTCTGATAGCATGTAGCACCGCAAGGAATACCGTATTATGGGCCGGTAGCCAGAGGCATATATTTTCGATATGCTATATAGAGACCCGGTCCAGTCCTATGTAGAGCCAGCCATGTGGAAACAAGTTCCCTCGAACATCTGTGCGCTGGATCTATACATGATACTGTCTAGAAAGAAAGAAGAATGCTTCGTGTTGCTATCATTTTAAATGTGATGAAGTAGGTAATATCGGTATTACAAATAAACCTTATAGGACTTAAATAAGCTATCCTAGCTTTGTAGTTCTGAATTATTTGCAAAACATTGCTCTTTTCATTGTACTTTTCCAACCGGCATCCAAAATTGAAAAACCCAGAGCAGACGACAGGACGACTGTTAAAAGGAACTTTAAATCCATGGTTAGAAATGCAAAATCTGTTCAGGAGATGTGTTGATGAAGAAAGAAACAAAAGCATGCTAACAAATAAGAAATCCATAATAAAAACATATTCATTCACATAAAATTTTTTATCTTGTTCTTGGTCTGTTCTGTCCTGTTTTGATCTTTTTTTTCGTTCCTCTGTGTTTGTCCTGCTGTTGTTTGTTTGGTTATGTTTTCTGGGTTGTCATCATCAACTATTTTGTTTTTCGTTGGAGTTTTATTTGTTTTATTGTTGTTGTTGTCGTTGTTGTTGGTATCATTTTAGTGGATTTCAAGGGTGCTGATTGTACTAAATTCAGTGTATCATTCTGTTGCTGATATAACTCTGTTGCTCAACTGTATGTAGTTTATGGAATACAACCGAACAGAACAGCACAGAAGAGCACAAACAGCCAACTGGTGATGATGATGATGATGATAGTGATGGTGGTTCTGAGATGGTGTTGTTCTGTTAGTATGATGTCACAGCATGTAGTCACATTTTTATGTTTTCTTCAGCGTCTTTTATTTTCATTTTTTTTTATTCTTCTGTCCTGCTTGTAGTTGTTGTATTTTATTTTCCGTGTGGATATGGATTTATTGTGGCCTATGTTTATTCGTTTGTTTGCAGTTTGTATGGTAGAGATTCCTTGGCTGGTCAATTCATTTCCTTTGGTCTTTTATGTCATTTGTATGTTTAATTTTGTTTTGTGTATCGCTTTGTTTCGCTTTAGTTCTGCTCTTGTATTTTCGTTTTGTTTTCCATTTAATCTTGAGTTTTATTTTTGCTTAACAAAAACTCTTCTAAGTATGATGATAAAATGTAATAATAATGATGACGATGACGATGTTAATGCTGTTTCTGCTTCTGCTTCTACTGCTGGCTGTTTCTCATGCTGGTGATGCTTTTGAGTGCTATTGGAGTGTGTTTATTGTTTGTTTCTTTATGTTGTTTATATTGTTGTGATAATTTATTACAAACATTGATTAACGTACTTAGCCGTATGTTTTGGGTTAAGCCCTCTCCTCCTGTCTGGTCTTTTGATTTCTTTTCATATGTTTTTGTAGTAGTTGTCGTTTGTTTGCTGTTTTACTTGTTGTTTTTATTTATTTGATTTTTACTGCAGTTGTTTTACAGCAAAATCTGGATCTGAAATGATATTTTCTGTTTTTTTTTATTATGATTCCTTTTCACAGCATAATATAAAATTGTTGATATGAGTGTATGTGCTGTTAAGAAGTGACACCTTTTTTGCGTTCATTGACAAGATATCACAGTTCAAAGAATGTACCATTAAACGTTAAGAGGCACACGCACTTCATATTGACTGTGAGTTGGTATTTTATTTTTTTTTGTAGTTGCATTAACTGTCTCTCTAAATTTCTTTAATCGAAATGTCCAATAACTGGCACTCACCTTAGCTGGAAGGCTAATTAGATTTAACGATTAAAAAATATTTCTGGCAAAAACTCTGAGAGTAAATAAAATTGCTATGAAAAGGTTTCTCAAAAATCTGTCAATCGGAGTCAACTTTAAACTGTAGGTCCCACCACTCGTGTATAAAAATTAACGCACACAACATAAGTGGTTTGATAAGCTAGGTCGTGATCCTGACTAAAGGGATGTAATTACCAATTATGTATGTATGTATATATGTATGTATGTATGTCCCTTCTGATGTATGTCTGTAGATGAGCAAGTCTTCACGAAAATGTTGAATGCCACACGCCCCTTATTAATTTGGCATATGATGTCTTCAGTAATTTGACAAGATTTTGTTTGCAGGTTTCCCCATACACAAGATGATTTGTTGTTGTTGTTGAATGCTATATTCGTCCATGGTGACTTTGCAAAACAATCTGAATGAATGACAACTTATTTGATCGAAATTAATTTTGGTAGCTTACTTAAGATGTAAAAGTTCGGACGTCGCTGTTGGTAATCCTTACGTTTGCCCGTTAATTTTAATGTATCTTGTAATCGATTCAGGAATTGAAACTTTCCAGTCATATTCAAATCACTTGAATTATTTAAAAAAAAAATTGTCTTTAATACGAATAGAAATCGAAAGGCTATTGCGTACATCACTGGCACATTTTTCGTTCGGTTACAATATTTATTTATAAAATCCTCATATATTTCTACACCTTGTTGTCCTTAACGTTCAACATTTAACACCACATACCAATGTTGAGAGGCTGTTTTTGGCTGGCAGGGATGGTTGTTTAGATGACTGTTTTGTATTGTATTGTATGTTGTTGCAGTTGCATTTGCAGCAGTTGCTTGGCCAGTTGGTGGTGACCACTTTGTTTGCAACTACCTTAGTAGCCCATGTTAATGTTGCATCATGTTAATGTTTTTCGTTTTTATTCTTTTATTTCGTTCATGCGTCTTTTCTTAAGAAGATTGTTTTGTTTTTCTTCTTGAACAGTTTTTCCTGTTTATGTTTCATTTGATTGTATTGACTGCTTGTTTGTTTTATTTCATGTTATTTTCATTTCAATAAATTGTTTCAATCCTATAAGCAATGAAAAGATCGAAATTATAGGACAAAAAATATTTAATATTGTGAGGCAGAGAGGAGGAAATATTGTGAATGAATTTCGTTTAATTTTTATTTTCACATTTTATTTTACGTTGACAATGTCGTTGATGTTGATTTTTTTCTTTCTTTCTTTTTTTTTCCTTTTAATTTTTAAGTTCTTTTCATTTCGATGTTTTGGCTGTCTGTTGGTATTTTTTTGGTTTGTTGTTTGTCCTTTTATTGTCATTTTAACTATTTTAAAAGGTTCATTCATGTGTTCATGTCAGTAATTTGTATTATTTTTTCAATCTTAGTTCTTTTCTCTGTTTTCTGTTATCTGTATGCAACGTTTTGTTTTAGTAGCATGTTTAATTTGACTTTTTGTATTAATTTCATTAACAGCTTCATGGTGTTCTTAATGTCATTCTCATTTTCTTCTTAACGGTGGTATTTTATTTATTTTTTTTTTTTAGGCAATGAGTATTTGAGATATGTCCGTAATTCGATATGTTATGCCATGTATGCAGCATATTTGTTGTTGTTGGATGTGTGGTATAAGATCATACAAGTGTGCTAAATTGTTTGAATATTTGACAAAGCTTTAATAGCCGCTTTGAGATGCAGTGTTCTTATGAGAATTATTTTTTTAACTTCCAAGTGAACAATCCCAGTTCAGTTCGTAGTACACTGCTTAGCCCCATTAAAATTAAGTACATCGCTATCTTGCTGCAGATTATTGTGTCTGGAAATTGTAACACTACTTGGTTCGAACCTAACCCAACACCGCACCTAGCTCAGTCAACACACTAACAACTTGCTTACGTGAACAAAGAAAATTTTTAAATTTAGGACGATATGTATATAATCGGTCATTAAAACCCTTTAGTCTGGATTACAACCAAGTTTCTCAAGCCGCTTATGTTTTGTGGGTTGATTTTTATACATGAGTGGTGGGGGACCTACAGTTTAAAGTCGACTCTGAACGACAGATTTTTGAGAAACTTTTCATGGCAATTTTATTTTCTCTCAGAGTTTTTACCACAAATCTGCTGAGAGGAAGTTGCCGAAGAAATATTTTGTCATATTTCATTTAGTTGGAGATGCCTGAGCAGTGGTTTGATCGAGGCCTTACGTCTAATAAGCCAACACACTACCTATTAGACCACGAAGACTTCTAATTTACTTTAGGACGATTCCAATGTAAAAAGTCACTGTTTGATGTGGGTTTTGATCGGGCAGCAACATCTGTCCATATTTCTTTAAGAACAACGTTAGTGAGGCAATCACTGCCAACTGCATGCGCTGTACGTCGATGATTACCAACATGTGTTGGTTTATTTTGGTTAATCTGGACACTCAAAAAAAAGTTTCAACAGAAAAGCTCTACGTGGCACACATCTCAGCACATTGAATATTCTGCACGAGCGATATAAGGGCAGCAAATAAGCGGGTTACCGAGTACGTGCGATTTCTTGTAGGTTTTCTTTTGTATTGAAGGGTGTACATCAATCAGGTATTGTACTAATGGCAGGATGATATGGCTGTAGTTTGAAAAGTTCTAGTGGGATATTATCCGGTCTCTACATTATTGTTCTAGTGTTGGCCAATTGAAAGCTTTACTTCTGTCAATGTGACGATGAATTTATTATACCCTTCATTATTATTTATAATTCTTGGATCAAGGCAAACCTGATTTTTAGAGCATGAAAGATGTGGTTTCATCTATTCAGTTGCCTCTTCGAGTGGTATAAATCGATGATTAACCCCTTGTATATCTTTCATCTCCTGATAAATATTTTCATAAATATGTTGAATATCCACTCACATATATGTTTCATTTTCGATTTAAGAACAAAACCCGCACATGAAACAGTCTGTATATCTGCAAATTATCTCATTATGAGGAAACTAATAAACGCTTCTTGCAATTTCAAAACTTCCAATGAGTTTATGGAAATGATTGCCATATATTTCCAGTTACTGCATATGATTACATTAAATAATTCACTTAAAAATTTGCATGGCCCTGTGCAGCACTTTAACACTAGATTTACCGCGCCAGTCAAAATGACTGGTTGTGTCTTTTTAGAGTTAAATATTGACTTTGTGTGAATATTTTTTTCCGAAACTATTATATGATTTTTATAACGACAACTAAATACAATAAATTTGATAACTTATTTTGATCTTGTGTCCACAATAAAAAAAATAATTTTTGTTTTTGGCACTTATACCGGTACCAGTCATTTTGACTGGTATGTTTTTCTATGGCAGAAGGCGAATGTGTATGCGGTTTCCTTCTAGTTCTGAAGAGGATAATGAAAGCGGAGAAGATACACAACTTGACGATACTGCAAGTGGAACTATTTGTAAAAAAGCAAAAAAAGGAGATGTTGTTGGAAGGTTACCAACTCGTTGCATATTCAAAGATTTATCTAGGCGTACAGCATATGCTACAGGAAATATTATGGAAGAGAAGCCAAGCAGTGCCTTTTTATTATTGATTGACTACCATATATTAGAGCATATCAAAATCTAGTTAGAAGCCTCTAGAGATTTAGGGAAGAAATGGACACTTTCACAGGATAAATTGAATGCTCTACTGTATGCGCGAGGTCATAAGAAGCAAAAGGTTTGAAGCTGTCGTATTTATGTAACAAAAAATGGAGTTCTGAATTTTTTTCTATAACTATGAGTGGCTTGACTTTACAGAAATTTTACGTTTCATTCGTTTCGGTAATAGAAATGAAAGGAGTCAACGCTTGCAAACTGAAAAATTTGCGTTAGCGTCAACTGCTTAGAACAAATTGTCAACAGCCAAAACTGTTTCAAACCAGGAGCAAATATTACATAGATGAATAGAATAGATGAACAATTGTTTCCAATGAAAGCCAGATGTAGGTTTACATAGTATATGCAAACAAACCAGACAACTTTGGAATAAAATTCTGGCTGGCTTCTGACGTTGAAACGAAGTATCTAAACACGAAATTTGGCAACACCTCTTGGTGAATTTGTAGTAATGAGACTACTGGAACCTTATACCATGAAAGATAGGACTGTAACAACCGACAACTATTTCACCAGTGTTTCTTTAGCTTCTAAATTATTAGCCAAATACACTACGTTGCTTGGTACCGAATATTCGAACAAACGGGACCTTCCAAAAATTTGCAAGGAAAAGGAGGATAGTATGGCTCGTTTTCCAACATTACTATATACAAAAAATGAATGTACACTTAGAGTTTATAAAGTTAAGCCCAACAACAACAGATAAAATGGCACGAAAATATAGTGTGAATCAGGATCTAGGAGGTGGCCACTTCAAGTATTTTTTTATATTTTAGAATTTTGTCGGAATAAATTTCTGAATTTTGTATAAAAATACAACCGGAAAGAATATTTCAAGGAAGGATTTTTTGTTTCGTTTGGCTGAAGAACTCACTTTTGATTATCAGTCATCAGGTCAAGAGACAGCAAGTGAAGCTGACTGTCCAACAACCCCTCTGGCAGAAACACCCCGCCCAATACGTAAATGGTGCCAAATAGGATATTTTACCACTACTGTTTATTAATTCTAGAAAACATTATAGTACGTACTAAATTTACACGCTCAAAACGTCATTTTTTATTACCAGTCATTTTGACTGGTATTGGTATAAATAGGTATACAAATTTCTTGGTAAATCTAGTGTTAAAGTCATATTCAAATTTCACAATCAAAAACGTAAACGTAAACGAAAGTCATTTACGCATAAGCAAAATTACATGTACACTTACGCTTATTAAAGGTAGGCAGGCATATAAGAAAATAATTTTTTTTTGGAGGGTAAATTGTTTATTATTGATATTGGATTAATAATTTATTACTGCCACATACTACTGGTTAAAGCATGCCACAAATAAGCTCAATTTGGGCATTTGGCATTAAGCATGTGTATACCATATGCTAAAAATATGCGCATGCGTATGTGAGGGGTCAATATTTGGGTGCATGCTGTATAAAATAATTTCCATAAATCGATTTTTTCCTTCCACCACCATTACAAGTACGAAATTTGCCGTTATAAATTTAAAATTATTTTTAATTTTGTACACTTTATTTATTTCATCCAGTATTTCGGTATTTTTGTTTTTATAATTTTTTTTTTTGTGTGTTGCTCGACTTGATATCTTAGAAATCCAGTTTGATAGAACTTATTTATTATCAAAACATGATTATAATTTCCACATGCAGAAATCGTCGAAAATGAATAAAAAAAACAAAAGAAAAAAGAATCATTATTATACATAAAATTCTAAACACGTTCGATAATCTCATGGCTAATACAGCTAATTTGTAAAAAGTAATGCAATTGGCGAAACGTAACATGATAATACGTAGATTGAGTAGTGCAACTCAAAAGTCGCTTTAAACTGTGCAAACGTGGTCCTATGCTGACTTTATAAATTTTTTATTTACCTTCAGAATTAAAAATTCATAAGAATTCATCTTTGAAGCATTATATCTATGAATGGTGAATATTTGGGAGCCTGAAACTTATTTGAAAATCATTCTCTTCATTTCTACATATCAAAAATTGCAATCTTATATGGAATTATCTAATCTACCCCTCTGAATGGTTGCTAAGCTTGGTCTGTTGCCATCAAGAGACCAAAAATCATATCCAATCACATATTGAGATAAGGAGACAAAATGACATTGAAGTGGTCATACCCTTTGAAGGCTAATTAACGATGTTAGTAGAATTGTCATAAAGTCGCCGTAGGTCTAGTAGGTAGTGTGTTTGTTTATGTTCATGAGGCCATGAAAAGTTTCTCAAAAATTCTGTTGTTCGGAATCGACTTTAAACTGTAGGTCCCACCACTCATGTACGAAATTAACGCACACAACACGAGTGGTGTGAGAAGCTAGGACATTGTACGATGGGTCAATTCGACCTCCGGGGACTGTACTTGTTACAGTTGACAAGTACACGTCCTCTAACCTAACCTAACCTACTCAGTCTATTTTGCCATATATTCATGGACGACCATAAACAACGACATGTGTTCGCCGAACGGGCTCTGGAGAAGTTGGCAACCGTCCTTAATTTTCTTCGAAAATCCAATATAATCCGCGATGAGGTTAATTTTTGGATTTATGGGTACGAAAACAAACAAAATTGTCGAATTTGGGACGATACCAATCCACGCGGGTTCCAATACTGCATACTGAAAAACACATTGTTTGGTGTGAGCATTGTGCTGGCGGCACTGCTTATACAACATTGGAAGTTCCTCAGTAACGATTCTAGGTCATAGTTATCTTAGGTGCATGATATAATGTGACTGTCCACAAAGATTACGCGACCCCGTTAGACTTTTTTAATGAATTTTATTAAAAAACCTGATTATGATTATTTTCTTTCTACCTGATTATGTAGCAGAGCATTGAAAAGTAAGGCATTAAAAAAGTTGAACATTTAATGTGCGATAAGATAGTGTGGACTGCTCTTCCATATTTCCAAATTGTTTATTTAGTCCTTGAATTACTTCTGAAATTGTTAAAGATATTGATTGGATGGAATATAATTGAATGCCTATATGTACGCAATATCTAATCTAGGTTAACATTCTAATGCCCATTATATTCCATCTGGTCACCTTGATAATAAAATGTGAATTAGTTAAGAAATCTATACAACATCCAGCTTTCCATTCCATTTGTTCACAATTATTTCGAATGCTTTGCAATGCAGATGCTGCATCAATTTATGTTGCATGTTCAAGCGTCTTTTCGCTTTGCCACCAAAGGAAGTTTATTACCGCTGGTAATCGCTCTACTTATTCTTTAAATATTTTATTTTATGATTTCTGTTTTACGTTGTTTATGTTGTTGTTGCCGTTCGTTCTTGTATTGTTGCTGTTACGTGAATTGTTATTATTTATATGTCGATTGTTGTACATTAAACATCGTGTTGTGTGTGTGTTACTTTTTACTCTTTTTTATTGTATTTTTGCTGGTGATCACTGAAAGCGATCGACAGGTGTTGATTGCTGTTATTGGTCGTTGTTCTCTCTGCAATGCTTTTCTCGTTGTTTTTATTTTATTTCTTGTTTTTTTTTTTCTTTTTTTTCATTCTGTTCGATTTGATATTTGGCGGGGATGAGCTTCTTTTTATCCATGCATAATGTGCTCGTATTCATGAAGTTTAAGTTAAAGATGAGATCCATAGATGTTGGTGGCGGCACTCAGTTATTGTATATCTTTTTGCAGATATTTTGTTGTATTTGTTGTTGTTCTTCTTTTATTTTTTTGTATAGTAATTCTTATTATTTATTGCCTTTTGCTGTGGTAATTGTATGCATAAGCGTGAAAACAAATTATTACAATTCGTACGTGATTTTAATCAAAATATCATGTACCAAATTGACTATAATTTCGATAGGTGGTAGGTGATAATTTTCAATTGCATTGTACGACACTCAAAATTATATAAATTATGAAATTTCATAAGAATTTTTTTTTTCCTTCTTATGATGATTGGCATGGTGTTGAATTTAATACAAAAATTTCTATGGAACTAGAGTGTTGTAATATGTGTCAAATAATACGAATATATGTATATGTGGCACATAGTAATAATTGAAAATATTTTTATCGCGCCTAACATTATAAAATTGTAATAAAAAATTATTAACAAAACAGTTTTCTTTTAAGAAAAAAAAACAAAACACATCAACATTTGAAAATTTGTGTGAAAAGTGATCGAGGTGATTGTCTGAGCAGTAAGGAACTTCAAATCCACTTCCAAATAGTAACACTTTTATTTATTAACGTTTTTTATGTCGAAGTCACCGCGGTCTAGTAGTTGGCTTAATAGACGTGAGCCTCGAGGTCAGACTTTAAATGAAAAATTTGAAAAAATAATCCTTCGTCGACTTCCGCTCAGCAAATTTCTGCCAAAAACTCTGAGAGCAAATCTAAATTGCCATGAAAAGTTTATCAAAAATCTGTCGTTCGGAGTCTCCTGTAAACTGTAAGTCTCGCCACTCATGTATAAAATTAACACACACAGCATGAGTGGTGTGAGAAACTAGGTTGTAATCCTGACTAAAGGGTTATAATGGCCAATTATGTATGTATTCTGAATAATTAAAGTCTGAGTCTACAACCAAATGTTCATTATAGAACCAGAATTGTTAAAGATATGAGAACAAGTGTGCCTTCAGGAGAAGATGTCAATATAAGCCGCAGTTTATAGTTCGGGATTGTAATTTATTTACTTATGTAAGCATAAATTCTACCTCTGCGAAGATTATATATTATATATCTCAGCAGGAACATTGGAATATATTTGTTTACGCAAACCTACATACTAAGTTTCACAGTATGATTCCGTTGTTCTACTATAAGTTTTACATATGTTCTCTTGAAAAATTTCAAATGTAAGAAGACCTAAGCGGACTTAGAAAAATTTACTGCCTCAAGGAACTTATACCATGTTACTGCTCGCTTCATCTGTAAACTGAACAAAAAAAAAAACAATAACTTTTCCTAACATTACATTAATTAAAAAATTCGAAAGCAAAGGTAAAGGTGGTCTTAGAAAGTCTACAATATGTTTATTATATGTCATATAACCATATGTTTGTAATATTTACCGTTCTTCATCGAATTCGATTTCAACAGTATATATCTAAGAAATTCACGATCTTTCAAATGTATATATCATCTGATGAAAGTGGCATTGTTTTCGTAATTATGTTGGGGTACTATTGGGGACTTTCAGTCATTTGTGTTCACGCATTTCGAATGTTATATCCAGCGTATTCATTGCACGCAGAAGATCTAGATGTGATATTAATTGCATCCCAATTCTCGATATCAATATCAGCTGAGGCCGTAATAAAATATAAAATAAAATAAAAAATGCATTTGCCACACCAATAATAAAACAAATCGTTGTCTAGAAAACACTGTAGAAATTTGCTAAACGAAGAGGATACTAGAAAGTTTAGAAAGTGCTGCAACAATTCTACGCGACTTGGATATGTTCGCATGTGAATCTTATAGCGGCTTAAACTTGGAGGTAACTTGAGTTGATACACAGCTTACATATGTTATTAAAATCATATTTATCATCGTCAATTATAGATGTTTGGATCCACATTTTATAATAAAACAGACGCAAATATTGATTGTGCAGATTGTGCTGTAAAATGTCTCATCGGAAAGAACAAAATATAGACAGTATCAAGAGTCGTAAATAGATTCGTCATAACCTTCACCTGGTGATGACTTCCAACTTTCTCTAATTGAATCAAATTCGAACAAAGAAAGAAGACGACAGAAGAAAAAAATGGTTGCTATAATCGAAAAACGATATACTGAACGTAGATAGGATTATGCATTAAGTTCGGCTTTATTTTGTGTTAGGTTAGGTATTGTATAAAACCTAAAATTATGTTTTCAAACTACCCTATAATGGAGTGGTTTGCCAAGCCAATACAATGCATCGACTTTAAATTTTATGTGCCAGTTAAGACAATTTACTTTTTAATTAATTTTTATAATTTTTCAATTATTTATTTAATTTATAGTTGTTGTTGTTTTTTATTTATTTATTTCGTTTTGTCTTTTTCTTTAACGACTTACCTAAAATTAGACATCATTTGCATTATTCGCAATTTAATGAAAATTATACAGTGAATGCCATGCCATGCTATGCCATGCCACGATAGCAACAACCTGATGAATTACCTGAGAAACAATGCGATTGTAGGTTTTGTTTAATAAGACCCCTTAAGGTCAATATTTTGCTACTGTATTTACAGAAAAGATGAAAATAAAGATTTTTCTTAAAAAAAAAGGAACAAAGACGTTGAAAGAGCCAAACGGCAATAAAAAACAAACAAAAATGAAATCGTATTTCAAATTGAACAAAATTTTTGATACCAATCAAATAACAAACAGCCACCAATGAAATCAACGATAAATAACTAAATAAAGTATTAAAAATAAAAACAAAAACAAAAACAATCTGCAAAAGATCGTATTCAAAATAACATTGTAGTTGAAAACTTGGCTACTGCAAATTTATTTTTGCTTTTTGTTTTTGTTTTTATAAATTTTTATCTCAATGTTTTGAGCGAAAAAAACAACTACAACAACAATAAAATATAGGAGATTTCCTTTTTTTTTTGGTGGCCTGTTTTGTTTTTGTTATTTTTGTTTAATGTTAACCAAGATTGTCGTCTTAAGGCACGTTTTATTTGTACAAAAACTGAAATCTTTAAAATAATTTTTTTCTTTTGTTTTTTCATTGCAAGATTTTAATTTTTCGTTGATATTGTATAAATAAAAAGCAGTTGAGGAGTACATTTCGTGTATTAGTTTTGAGACAACTTCTCTAACAATAATAACAATAACAATAACAACAAAAATAATAATAATATTAAGATCTTGTTAAGATATTATTTGTTAGATACGACAAGTAGACTTAATTATCATTTTCATGTTTAAAACATAAATAATGCATTACTTTTAAATAAAATATAAAAATTTTGTATTGTCAACATGCATACACTGCAGAAAAATTATTGTATATATTAAGGGACATTATTACAACTTGCCCTTAAAGTTGGGTTTAGTTAAAGGTAACTTTAGCTAAAGTGAAAATTAATGTCAACTTTAACTTCTTTTCGTTATTTTTTTTTTTAAACGCAGTGGCAACGACGGATTTCTCTTTTTTTGTCTTTGCTCATTTTGTTTACATTTGAAGTTGCCATTATATGTATGAATGTATTATGTATGTAAATATACATCTAATGGAGCATATTAACACCCAAGATGAATTGATCTCTTATGCGAACGATGTCGTAATACTTGGAAAGGAAAAAATCAACACATGCGTACAATGCTCTTAAGGTAGCACTTAACAGGATAGCATTTAACTAAGGCGATTTAACGTGAACTTAGCTATAGCAGAAGAAGATCGCTTTGCAAATCACCATGAACGGATAGAACATTCAGGGAAATATTATCTCCACCGATATTGTCCATTTCTAGATGATTGTGTATGTGAACACAGGGCTATACCAATACATTACAGTTGAAAGAGCATCCGAGTTAACCCGATGAAGTCACTGTTTGATGTAGATTTTGGGTTGACAGTGCCAGAGGTACATATTCCTTTGACAAGGACGTTGGACAGGCCATAACTGTCAACGGCGAGCACTATATAAAGCAATTCGTAACAATGAGTAGCAAAAGAGCTTGTGAACAGGGGACACCATAACGTTAATGTTTGCAAGGGTATATCTAGCGAAAGGGAAGATAGGGATACACAGATTCTGTGATTATGATAATGAATTATCAGAAGACACTATTGGAATCTAAGTAGCCTTAAGGTAACACAGAAGAAAACACCTGGGTGCATACTAGTTGTTGGCCATGAAATGCTCCTGAAATGCACGTCATTCTGGGCAATAATTGTGAAGGAGACTATATAGATTGTATGCTATTCAATAGCGCCTATGTTAGCAATAATATGGCACAGTATGTTGCTTCTACACAGCAATAATGTAATAATGGGTAGAGCAGAGGTTAAAAATTCTAATAAATTTCTTATTATCCGATAGCAACTATCCAGGTTTTTTTCTTTCAGTGTATTAATAAAATGTCTTTGCAAACAAGCAAGTGGTTAGCAAGTTAAGTTTGATGTTTATTTCAAAATCGGAAAAAGAGATACAAGACAATAACAAGTATCAGTTAAGTGAACTATGACAATGGATTTTATGATTACAACGATCTGAAGTCAATTTCAATACGAATTTCAATATGAATTTCTATATGAATTTCTAAAAATTTTGGTTAAATCGTTAATATTATCGGGGAATATTAAATGAAAAACGATAGTATACGGCTACAAACACCCAATAAATACATTTGTTTGTATGTGTTTTTTTGTTCGATATTTAAGGAAAATCTCTATTAAATAATCTCATAAATGTTTAACATAATTTTGAGGAAAAGAAAAAACCAAATTTTTTACAAAAAATATGCCACAGCAATGAAAATTTCTAAAAAAAAAAAGTAAACCAACTTTGTTGGCATTCTTGTGTACGTAAAACAAATATTGACTGGACTTGTGTACACTCGTATTTGAACTTGCCAGAAAACATATTTTCCATGTCGATACAATCAATTGCGTTATGCTAAATATATGCAAATACGATTACGAATACGATTACGATTACGAATATTTCTTATTTTCAATAAACATTTAAGCCTGCCCTGAATAGAATACAAAAAAAAGGGAAACCAAGAAACACCACAACTTTTAAAGGAAAATAATCATTTCCTAAGAAGCACAACAAAGTCATCTTCTAGTATTAAAATTTTTGTTTTTGTTTTTCCTTTCCTTTTTTCTTTTTATTTGCATTCAGGAAATCGTTACAATACCCTCATCGACTCTTTGTTAAGGCATTTCTTTATCGCGATTTCGTTAACCTAAAATAACTGCTTCGAACAGCAATAACCCTCAATGAAAATGTCTTCTTTTGCATTTGAAATTATTTTGATCTACCGATAGATTTTCCTCTGCTTTTCTTCTGTTCACCGAAAAAACTATTGGGTGGGTGGATTATACGATCATTGTGTGTAATTCAATGTGTTTTAAATGGAAAAAACGTGAATCTTGAAGATATTGTTTATTTATGTGAGAGCCAGGCTTATTTGTTTGTTAAGCAGGCTTACAGGGAAAATGAAATTGATTTAATTGCGCGCATAGTGTGAAAATGCGGCCCTATTTTTGAAGAAAATTTGGTACACAATAAATCTCGTAGTTTGGATGACACCTCAATTAACACATAATGCACCGAACTTCGCTTTACTATTTACTCTTAACAAGCGAAGAAATCAAATCGTCGATCTGTCCTTCGTCGGTCTCAAAGAAATATGAACCCATGCCAAACATCCACAGCAAAAAGTGGTTTTCTCGTAATGCTTTGAGATCTCGTTGGATTTGGTAGAATTCACAAAACAAAAAGGAATCTCCTATACATTCTTTCGGACAGCTGCAATATTTTCAGCAGATCTTGCATTATGTCGGCGCATGTGTGTTGGTTGATTGTTTATTGAACTTTTTGTTTTACTTTCAGTAAAACGATTATGACCATCGTAAAATTTGCAAAACAGTACTTTGCTAGAGCAGAACACTCTCTTTGATCTGTTCATACTTTTGATTTACGTGGTCAGCCAGGCTGCGATTAAGTACCTAACGAAGGTAGTTTGAATGTACGACCTTGTCCATGATTACCGAGTAATTCTCAGAGAAATTTCGAATCGAATTTCGAAATTGCACTGCCGATGAGCTGGCCAGGGCCGGTACGGAGCTTGCAATCTTCGAAATGCTACAGGGCATAGGAATTCCGGTTGCCTCAGTAAATTTGAATATTGTTCATTCGTTTTACGGGAAATCTCTATCTCGTTGGCAGTAGGAGAATAATGCAATACAGCTAGACTCTCCTGCATACGAATGGAGAAGAAGAGGAGCCACTTTGCCATCCATCGAACAATGACGATTCTTACGGGCCACTGTCCTCTTTGAAGGCATGTCAAAAGACCTAGCATTGCGACAAATGACTTCTGCATTAGCTGTGGGTCTGAGAAGGCGGAAGAGACTGTCTCATAAGAGAAGGAGGTTATTCGCTAATATAAAGACTGCTGCCATGGCAGGATTTATTTTGGATTAGAGATGGTTTTTTCTGGCAAATGTTTGAGCTCCGGGTAGAATGGATTGTTGTACCACAAGCCTTACCTTACCTAACCTGAATATATTGAAATATTCTGCAATTATTGTATGTGATGTCGTTGTACTCTAGTAGGTAGTGTATTAACTTATTAGACGTGAGGCCGCGGTTGAAACCCCAGGTGAGATATCTCCAACAAAAAGAAATATGAAAAAATATTTCTTCGGACACTTTCTCTCAGCAGAATTCTGGCAAATATTCTGAGGGCAAATAAAATTGACATGAAAAAGTTTCTCAAAAATCTGTCGTTCGGATTCGACTTTAAACTGTAGGTCCCGTCAATCTTGTATAAAATTAAGTGGTCTGACTAAAGGGTTTTAATAACCAATTATGTATGTATGTTTCTAATAAGCCACAAATGGAAAATATATCGAGTAGTTTGTCTGACCAATAGACCAAAACGTAGTTTTGCTCGCTAACAAGATAATAAAACTACCCCAAAATAAGGCCAATATTGATTAACATGACAATTGAAATTCAAAAGAAAAAAATCTAAGAAAGATGAAATAATAAGGCAATGGTACATTTAATAGTTGACTGAATGCCCAAATGTCACACGCCTCTTCAGATGTTTATTTTGGCTATTGTTGAACGACGATACGAGTATTTTTATCAATTTCTTCCCTTTGGCAAACTGGTCAATTTGTACAATAACGTGTTTGATATTTAATTTTTTTGTTTTTTTTTTGGCAATGGAAATGAGATTTTATTAGGAAGATTAGAAAACAAAAGACTTGAAGAACAGAGAAGAGAAAATATGAAACTTCTTTAACGAATGCATTGCTTCGGTTACAATGACTGCATAAGACAGAGAGATAAAAATAATCATTCACCAAAAGAAATATCTTTTCAATTCTAAGAGCATTTGTCTGTTTGTATTTGGCTTAAAACAATTGACCACATTGTTTATATATTACTATGGCCATTAATATATGGTATATAAATGCGTTATGATGTTCCTATTATTGTTGTTGTTTTGAAAAATTGTCATTTTCCCAAGTAAGAAATAAAGAGAAAAAAAAACATTAACCGGCTGCAAAAACATACAAACAGTCCGGACATGCATTGCGTGCCGTGCTGTAGAACTGTACAATATGCAATATTGCAACAGTAGCCTTATTGGTAGTATTGTAAGTAGCTGTAAACATATTATGCAACAACTGCTGGTGCATGTTCTCTTTTCTAGTTTTCATTAATACAGCAAAGATGTCAACTGCATTAAGTTTCTATAAAAACGCTGCAAATAGTTTGTAAATCAGTTTTTCAAGTTCGATAAGAATATATCAATATATAGACACATGAAACCTCAGCTTAAATCCGACTGATAACCAATTAAATTCGAACTGTAAGATTACTCTATCTTTTCTCCCTCCCATAATCTATTTTCGTAGTACCAATACAATGTCCTGCATGATTAGAGACTATGACCTAAGCGTTGCTAATAAATAAAGAAAAAATTAAAAAAAAAATCCGAAGCGTTCAAGTTCTCGTATTTAGTAAGATACCTCCCAAAACTTAAGCAATCATTACAATAAAAAATGCCTAGTATTTCTGAATCAGACTGCTAGACATTTTACTTTAGATACTGGACGGATTTATGTGGGAGATATGCACACATTAAAGGTAACCGAATCGCTGATAAGCTAGCATATAGTAGAGATCGATCACATAATCGGTATCGCACTATAATCATTTAATAGATATGTATATGGTATATGCTTGTGATATGGCATGACAGATATGACCTACTATGGTAAAATGTGAGCGTTTCCACTGGCTATTATTCACAATGTCCCCCTACACATGGCAGCAGTCGATTGCCTAATACAAGCAGAAGACTAGGTGTTCTTCGTAATGTCTTTTCCAGACTCTTCAATGATGTATAAGAGGATGAGATTATGTCTATATCGTATGTTATTGAGAAATGTGGAAAGTTTAATCAAAGTTTCAAATGATTTCACCATGAGTGAGGTCATGATACACTATCAACAATAAGTTAAACAGTTCTATTTCCAGTTATCGGGAACCGACTGGGGATGTACTATATGAAGTCATTCGGTAATCCAGTAAATTTACAATAGCCAATTCGTAGTTTGCCCTTTACGGATATAATATGGAACCGTAATTTGTACCTTACGAATACGAATGGATTGTGCAAGACTTCGATTACTCTAGAATCTGGTATGGTTATTATTATTGTCGTCAAGACTTTACTTTAAAGGTGTATAATGTTTAAAGGGTATCCTTCAAACCTATTGTTCTTCAAAATTTGGAGATGCTGTTCGGTTTTAACAATAACACATCTCAGGCTAGAATCTCTCTCTTTCTGGGATTAATTTATACCCCATAGGTTTCAAGAATATGTTCCGGTAATCTATTCTCATTGTCACAGAGCCTCAACATGTTGGGCTGGAGACGACTCCCATTCTGAATACGTATATCCTGAGCCTACAGTGACGGAGTCAGTCAGTCTTGTGTGAAGGCACGGTGTTTGAAGAGAATAATCTTGGATTGAAGAAATTGAAAAATTGTTATTGCTTATGTAAAAGAGTGTAAAGAATAATAACAAACAAAGCAATTGTTGTTGTTTATATCAAGTTGTGAACAGTGGCACACAGAGTTGTGCAAACAATAATGAATTTAATTAAAACTTAACACAATTTTTTTTTTTTATTTACAGTGTGCGAGCTGATATTTTAAACGCTTTTAAAAGGTAAAAACGTACCAACCCTAGGTTATTACTGGCTAGTCTAATGTACGTCTCAAATCTTCTCTTATTGCAATTTCCCAAGAATTGTTTTGATCGCCTCCAACCATTTGAAGAAGATTTTCTTTGAGAAGAATTTTTGCCACTCTTTATCTTCCCTTTCTAGAATGGAACTTATGTGGGAGTCGCAGTAGTCTAGTAGGTAGGGTGTTGGCTTATTCCCTCAGCAGATTTCTGGCAAAAACTATGAGAGCAACATAAAAAATTGCCATGAATAGATTCTAAAATCTGTCATTCGGAGTCGACTTTAAACTATAGGTCCCACCACTCATGTATAAAATTAACACACACAACATGAGTGGTGTTGAGAAGCTAGGCCGTAATCCTGACTGAAGGGTTGTAATGGCCAATTATGTGTTATGTGTATGTGGGAAAACTGTAATTTATGCTGCAGGATATATAACATTTCCAGCTGAATTGAGTTCTATGAATTTAAGAAAAATCGCAAACATTGCCACATCTTTTCTTAGATTATTTCAATACAATAAGCGTGTGTGTTCTATTGATGATGACATATTTTTGTCTGCCTAATTTCTTTATAGAAACAAACACCGTTTCTAGGCTTATGTTTTAACATAAATGCCCACTCGCCTGCTGTGCTATGCATTGTGCGACGATTGTTGATTTTGAAAAAATTTGTATCGGCTTTTCGAAATCTATTTAGCACACAATGGCGCTGTACTGGGTAATAAATAGCATTATTGCAGTTTGAGTGTTATTAGGCAAATGGTAAAATAAAAATGATATCTTTAAAGATTTATGGCATTTCTTTTTATGGCAAAACTTGTTTGAAGAAATAAATGATCTTAATTCATGCAGTTTTGAATATTTTTTATTTAAATTTGAATATTATTTATTTGGGAATTGTAAGAAGATATCAAATTAAAGTTTATACCCAAAAAATACTTTTTGTGTTATGTTAGGGGGACAGGTAATTAGATAATTTAGTTATTTTGTCTCACAAATGTATGTACTGGCATTTGATATTTACACTTTAAAACCGTCTTCAAACATGCCATACATTCTAAGCATATTTTTTCGAAATATTTCGAATAGATACAATCAAATAAAATCTTTAAATAATTTATTCATAAATTTTATCAATGATCTCTAGCATGAATATACAATCTGCACACCAAAACCAAGGTATGTATGGTAGTGCAGGCATGCAACATATAGCCTCTATTGTCATTAATTTTGAACATGTGGTCAAGCAGCTACTGTTTGTTTGTTCGTTTAAACATGCATAGAAGCTGGAAAAAAATCTATTTTTTTCTTTCTTTTTAAAAAAACTGAATAAATAACGTTGACAATATTTAGAGAATATATTGTCAATATAATGTAAACTCATAGTCAAATAGATGTAGAGACGGACGTAAGCATTGTATATACAAAACAGCTTCAACAAAGATTACGCATTGATTGTCTAAGTGAGAGCCAGCCAGCCAGCCAGCCAGCCAGCATGTACCTCGTATGTGACATCTATACTCACGTTAGCTAAAGAATATCGATTGTTTTTTATACACAATTTTGAATTTATTAAAATCACCAGCCATAATAGAAAAATCTTTAACACCTTTTGGTTGACCACATAAGTTAGCAAAGATCTGAGATTTCGTTTTCGTCGGATGTTATCTTAAAAAAAAGAAGGAAAAAAATAGCAGAAGACAAACGATTGGAAATATCTTTAAGCGTAAATGGCAAAATATAATAAAGAAATTGTGTCGTATAGTGACTAAGCAGTAAAGAATATGATGTATTTTCATTAGACCAAACAGCTGGAAATTAGATCTTGAAAGCTATTGTATTCAAAATTATACAGCAAAACAAGATGAGAAGATAATGTTAAATCATATCGAATTTTGTTACGTGTATGTATGCATAAGCATATTCACTGTCCCATTATGTTGGAATTTATGACATATTCTAAATCTTTGTTTTGATCTGCAATAGAATTGCTATGTAGTGACCTAAATTTCTTTAAAACGACTGAATATACTATACACCTAACTCTCGGAATTACCATAAAAAAACTTCGTTTAATCAGAATTAAAATCGAGAACATAATCGAGCTTATCTTAAGCTATCAATCAGCTATCAGCAATTACGTAAGAAGACAATGCCAGACCAAAAGATACATACATAATTGGCCATTAATACCTTTGAGTCAGGATTAAGCACTAGCTTCTCACACCCTTCAAGTTGTGTGCGTTAATTTTACATGCGAACGAAAGATTTTTGAGAAACTTTTTCATGGCAGGTTTATTTACTCTCAGAGTTTTCGCCAGAAACCTGCTGAGAGGAAGTCGCCGAAGAAATATTTTTTTTTCATATTTCGTTTTGGTGTCTGACCTGGGGTTTGACCCTTATCAGCCCTGGCCTTACGTTTACTAAGCTATCACACTACCTACTAGACTACGATGATTTCTAGATCAAAAGATGATAAATGGGATTTTATCTGACGTCCTACACTTAAAGAACACTTGCTATAGACTTACTATGGATTCAAGCTTAATATTTACATTCCGCAATGAGGACAACGTATCACCAGAAAACATATTCGGAATCTGTGTGGCATTAATAAAGCTCAGACGGTAACACCTGCATATTTAACACGTAATAAGCAAGGAGTTATCCGCACATCATTCTGAAGTTTAGCAAAGCTGCAGGCTTGTGTATAAGGAAATAATCAACAGATGTTGAGAGCAGTACTGAAAACAAAACCAACATCGATAACAACTAAGATCCTATTGCCAGTAAAATCTGTAAGATCATATAGTTGTAGAACAATAATACAATATAAGATACCCAGAATTGTGAACTGAATTTTAAACTTCGTTGCAGTTGTACAACCAAAAATTGTGGCCTCCTAGTTGAGGTTCCTACAAGGACGCAACAATAAAAAAAGATCTTAAAATGACAGTTATTGTCACCTCAGATGGCCAAGTGTTTTACATTTTTACTGTGGAGGAGTTTATTGTTGTTTCAGTGGAGCCATGAAATGCGTTTCGAAATTGCGAAAATATAAATCTCTTGCGAAATTCATAGAGCATTTCATAAACATAACCGGCCTAGTTAGCAAGAAATTGAAGCAGTTATTGATCGTTTTAGGATTAGTTTTGGAATTCGTTATTGAGAATTATTAACCAGACAAAGAAATGGGTGTGCCAAACAAAGCGACTTTTGCTGCTTTAGCGCGAACTCTTTAAGAAAACGACGAAATATCGATTCTGGGACATTCGCAAATATTTGGTATTTACGTATGGAGAGGATCGTACAAGAATTGAAGCCAAACGACCATCGGTTACATAGCATTTTAGTTGATTGGGCTTATTTTCAGCTCTCCGAAGATAGGCATTCTGGGTGTTTAGATTGAAACTCATTGCTTGCGAAATGTGCTGCATAAGTATCATCATTGAAATTTGAGTTCTCACGCTCGCGACAATATCTGTCTATATTTCTTTTTAAATGGACAGGCTTAAATCGACAAATCAGCAGCACTTCAAGCCACCATTGCGCGACAAGCAGCCAAATTGGAAGATCAGCAGATTTCTGGCAAAAACTCAGAGAGCAAATAAAATTGCCATGAAAGCTTTTACAAAAAAACTGTCGTTCGGAATCGACTTTAAACTGTAGGTCCCTCCACTCATGTATAAAATTAACGCACACAACATAAGTGGTGTGAGAAGCAAGGTCGTAATCCTGACTGATGGGTTGTAAGCACCGATCATGTATATATGTATGTAAATTATGATGTAACGAACTAACTTATAGAAATCATTTATTAAAAATAAATGCTACGATATTATCTACCAAATTGTAATAAAAATAATTTTGTTCTTAAATATTTCTATCATCCACATCTATTCTCTATGTTTCTAATAATGATTTCTCATGTAGAATTTTATAACTATAAAATATTCCAATAATTTCTTATTTAACTATGTCACACGCTTTAAGTTAGATTAAGAGGAAACCGTAAGTAATAATTGTGACCCAATCATTGCCTGCATAGGAATTCAAATCAACGAATACAGTAAACAAAATCTTTACTTGCTTGTTGAACGACATCCTTTGAAGTCTAAACGTAAAAAATGTAAAAGAAAATCTATGCATATACACACTGTAAGTATGTATAGTGTAATGCACAGAGTATGTGTGTTTAAGATCATGTTTCTATCTGGACAAGATTAAAGACGATTATTAAGAGAATTTTCCAAATATATTGGGATTTTTTTCAAATTAATGTTAAAATTTTTAATTTCATTTATTAACTCCACTCCTTGAAATGAGGATAGGAAAATGGAAAAAAAGAAGAGAAACGAAGAAATCTCCTTTCATACAGACAACTTTTTTTCATGATATTGTTGTTGTTGTTATTAGTGTTTAGATTCTTAAAATATTTATCATATTGTTGTTGTTGCCGTTGCTGGCTGCATCGGTTAGAAAATTTTCTTCCTCATGCTGTGCGCGATTCATTGTTGGTGATTAACGTAAGGTTCGTAAATTTACAGTTTTCATCAAAAATGAATACGAAAAGAAAAAAAGTCCCTGAACAAAAAGAGAAAAAAAAGAGAAAAAAAGGAAAATGAAAAATAAATAGACTTTAACTTACTCGTTTTAGCGACTGGACTCACCTTCACACTATTACCATGCACTTTGTGCAGCATTGCATTGTACTGTTGAATTACTCCACTCTACAGCCAACTCCATCAATAAAGTACCATCTTCTTGGTTGTCTTATTTTTTCTTATTCTTCATCCGCTTCTTCTATATTTTATTTCAACGTCTTCGACAGATACTGAAAACGAAAAAAAAACAAGAGAACATCCAACCAACCAACCAACCAGCCAGTTATAGGGACCAACCAACGAACGAGTCATAGTGTGGCACAGCAAGAGGTTAAATTTAAAGATCCCATAACTATCTAAATTCAGCAATAAGCATTAGGATGAAAATTGCAATTGTTGTTTAATATGTGTTCAGACTGCAATACTACAAGACAACAACAACAACACCAGCGCAATGGTGGTGAATAAACGGACAGACGGCGACGGAACGGACAAACATACTTTAGTAACCTTAACTTACAATGTGTTTTTTACTATTGTTGGTGTTATTGTTGTATGACTCCTTCATCTTCATCATTATAAACTTCTTAGGTTTTTAAGACAAAAAGCTTTAAAATCAGAGCATTTAAAGAATGTATTCATTACTTAATGAATATGGAGTTAGCTTTCGATGTTGATTAGAAGCAATAAAAGTATCGATCGGTAATAGGATGAAGGTAATTGGAGAGTAATATCTCCAACACCAATGCTGAATAATGAATAAACCAGCTTCAGGTCTAGAAGATGACGGTTTTCGAAATTCACATCATATATCATCAACTTCACGCAAGATATTATAGTATAACGCGTATATTACGGATTTTTCAAATTAAATCGTTTCAAAAATTTAGAAAATCTCTTGATATTAAATAAAGAACAAATCATTTCAAGTGTCTGCTTATTGGTAGCTTAAGTGTGGTATCATGGGTGAAGGTGGCAGTGGTGGTGGCAGTCGTCACAGTATTATAAGGCAAGTACTTGTGCTGTGTATAATATTTGTTACTCGCACAGGCATTAGAGTTGAGTGTTTTTTGGTGGCGATCTTTTTTGATGATGTTAAAGTTTGATCGCACGATTCTAACAGCACATCACTTCGTCATCATATAAAGAAAAAAAAAACCCACACATACACACTTATAGATACAACACTAATAGACATATGTACATACGTGCACACATTCATACTAATAGCTACATACATATATAGTATTGTTACAAAGAAAAATAAAGAAGTTAGACCCAACAACATACAAACCACCAAATAGACAAGTTGTTGAACATGTATTTGCACAGACATACAATATATCCAAAACATACATATGTACATTCATAATACATATAAAGTTTAATGCAATATTAAGTAAGAAACAGTAAGATCGATTAACGTTATTATTGTATAAATACACTCGAGGAAAAAAATACGTTTACAGAGTATGTCAAAAACTTTCATTCAACTGAGTCCCAGAAATAGTATTTCAACGCAATGAATTTTGCAACCATAATATAAAAAAACTTTTCTTCCCCTATTTCCAGACAAAACTGACAATTTATAGAAAATACTAACATTTTATGTTTGGCTTAAATATGATTACTTACTTCAAATACAATGAAAGCTTAGTGTGTCTAATGGTATTTTAACGAATCACAAAATCATACCCTACACTACTAGGAAGGATAAGTAGTGTTTAGTGCCTGTTTATTTTGAAAAGCAATGCACACGTTTAGCTTTCGTAAGCTCAAGATCCCAATATTTGGGAGATAGTAACTTGTCTCAGAGCAATGCGCTAGAAGAAGTTAAGGAAGTTTGTCAGGATACAGACACACAGTGTGAGAAACTAGATTGTAAATCTGACTAAAGGATTCTAACGATCAATAAAGTAAATAAGTAATGTTTTCTAGTTGGAGCCTATTTTGTAGCACTTCCAACTGGACACTTTGTTGTTTCAGCGTTTGTAACAACGTTTCAAAGGAGAGGATTTTAAGACTCTTGACAAGTTTCATGTATGCTCTATATATACTGTAGAACAGGAAGTAAATCCTTAATTTTACCGTTTTTCTTCTAATTTATGTAATGAAACCCCAAAGTCGTTTACTACGAATTTAAAATTTGATGTTACTTTTGGTAACACCGATATTCTTCTTATAAAAAATTCCATATGGGAAACCAAAAGCCAAAATAATAAAAAAAAAAAATATTGAAATCTTCCACTTTTTCCATCACCCTCTTCTTCCTTTCGCACTCAGTGTTTTTTTGGGTAAGATCAGCTCGCACCAAATGCAACAGGAAACCTCTCTTATTAAATGGGTGCCTCATAAAAACACTATTAAAAATATTAACGAACATACAATCGTACACTTAAATTCCATGTATTTCATCTCGACGGTATCCACAGAGTCATCAGAAGACACATTTACTTTCCATTTACTAAAGAAAACATTAGGAAAACACTATCAATGACCCAACAACATCAACTTAATGTTGTTGGCATTAAAATCGAAGAAATATGAAAAAAGCAACAAATACGTACAATACGGCGATGTCGTCTTTTATAAGTAAAACTGAAAAAAATATTGGAAATGATTGGTGTTAACATTGTTAACAGTAAAAACTATCACACCTAATGTTTAGGTATAAATGCAACATCTTTTGATTTGTTTTTGTTTTGTTTTGTATTGCCACAAAGGAAAACAGGAACACAATTTAGCCGCGTAAATGTTTACAGGCAAAGTTTGCGCTACAATTTGAAGACCAAATTCATTTTTTCTTTTAGTTTTATTTTCTTTTTCTATTACAATTCATATGGTTTCGTTACGCTCGTGCTGATCTAAAATCTATGATACTTATACGATTGCTTTGAGAGGTGCGTTAGTTAGTTATTGTTACAAGGAGTGAAAGCCAATAATTGCGATTTTCTGTTTTCCACAAAACAATAGCCTTTAGGTGGGCCATTTCTATGTTTGATCGCATGACATAATAACAAGATTTATAACCGAAATATTGCCAAATATTGTATTGACTTCCTATATGATTCTAGAATAAAAAACCTCTCTCTCTCTCTCTCAATTGTCTCATAAGAATATCAGCAAATGCTGGTTTTTTGATAATGTTTTGCTTAACTACACCCATTGAATACAATGCATAAGTATTGCCATTGTAATGTATGACTTCATAGCATTTTATTCGCATCATCATCATCATCATCATAGCTTCTAATTAGAAACTAGAAAACTAAACTTGAAAGAACTTGTAAAATACCAGTCTATTTTGTTCTTATAAGGGTCACAATTAGGGTTATAATTAAATTCTATACATCATCCATCATTTAATCACATTTACAACAGCAACATAAAGTGTTGCAACAGAAAAAAATTTGTTTTTTCTTTTTAAAAATATACTCTTTTATATACATTCATATGTGTGAGGGTTAAGAAATATGTTGTCTGTTACCATAATAATTAATTAATTCCAGTAAGAATATTCATTCATTCATTCATCCATTCATAACTTCTAATGAAAATGCTATAAGATGTGGCATAAGAAAATGTGCGTTTAATAATTCTAATTGAAATAAGCGGGTCAAATTAGTTAAAAATTATTGAATAAACATTCGAAAGGCAAATACATTGAAAGAAGGGAAACCCTTTTCATTGGCAAACCTTAACCCTAAGCAAGGCTTTATTTTTTATTATTTTATTTTATGAACTGTAATTCGTTTTATTCGTATTTCGATTATATTTTTCGATTTAATCACATCTATTCCAATAAAGTAACGAAAAATCCATTGACATCTAACGAGTTTGGATTAAAAACTTATGTGACATGCAGGTAAAGTAAAGGCTAATAAAGCAACAGAGCCAAGTTTTACTTAATATTCTCACTACCATACACTTCAGTTATCCAACAGCCAAGTGCAGGAGCAGGAGTTTATAGTTCCGGAATGAAATATTTCTAGCAGATGGGGCTATCTTCCAAGCAGTATTGGAGGTACAAAAGACGTTAAAAAGCAATACTATTAGGCTATAATTCGGCTGCTACTCGTATCTTTTAAGGCTAAACCGAATATAGTATGGGATTGTCTGAATAAGCTATTTAGGGTTCCACCTTCATGTAAGAACATTAGCAAGCAGATGCGATTCCATGCCGTTGGTGGGACCAGAATCCTTTTATTGAGTGGGAGTGGATGTTTGGATAGGGAAGAGCAACGAATTGGAAGATAAAGAGAAGCAAAGTGTCTCCTCAATTGTTAAATTACAATACTCTTATTGTGATCTGAGTCATGCATCAAAAAATAACCTGAGGTTATATAACCGGTCTTTTGACCATGCAGGCACAGGGTATATTTATTCTGAAGGCTTGTAGTTTTGACCCTAAAATGTAAATTCTGTGACCATGAGTATAAGTTGTTGGAATAGATTCTTAGATGCTATAGGGCATTAATCTATTCCAGGACGAAACGTTTTGATCCCTATCAGGTCATAGGCAGGGGATTGTCATTGTTAACACCGAGTAACATTCTGAAGTTTGTCAGGTCAATATGCTTGGAAACATTATATGTATACCCAAAAAGTTGGGGGCTGTAAAAATAGTCGCAGTACTGAGCCACCTCTTCTCGACAATAATACTAATAATATCCAGCGGCAGACAATGTACACATTTTTTGTGTCCTAGTTTGATTAAAAATGATTTCATCGACACAATTATCAGTTTAGCATTAATAAACGTACAGCAATGCTCCACTGATACCATCCCAATTAATTGTTGCTGCAGTAGAAAGTGGAATGCAGAAACCTAGTTGGTAACTTTTTTGCTCTTCGAATGAATTCCTGTAAATTTAAGTATGTAAGTAGGGAATTGATTTCTCTCATATTCAACAAAGTGAAAATTGAAAACACAGATACTGGTGCCAGTTAGTTCTTAATCAGAGGCCCCAAGGGCGCTAAATGGCGGCAATAGAATTTCTGTGCACGCTGTAGCTTCAGTTATAGCTAGATAAGCATACAACTGAGTCATTAGAACCCTCCAGTCAGGATTTTGATCTAGCTCATGTTGTGTGTTTTAATTTAATACAAGTCGACTCCGAACGAAAAATTTTGTTTACTCGCTCGGAGTTATTGAAAGAAATCTGTTTAGGGAAAGTCACCGACTAAATATTTGATCATATTTCGTATTGTTGGAGATGTCTAACCTAGGGTTTGAAACACGGTCTTGCTTCTAATTAGATTACGGCGACAACTATCCAAAAACACTCCTGGTACCATGAGAGGTTTAATTTATAAAAACTACAAATATTACGAGAAGCGAACAAACAGAGAGAAAAGAAAGAATGAAACAAACAAACAAACAAAAATAAAGAGTTTCGTAACAAATCATAAAATTAAAAGTAAATAAAAATTAAATTGAATAATTTAGGTCATATTTGTTATTGTCATACAAAATATTAATTGTTGAGAATATTCAAAGATCTGCGCGCCCATACAACAAATTAATGTGTGTATGTGGCTTTAGAAAAAACAAGAAAAATATGAGAAAATAAATAAATCGACGATGAAGAAAATCTTCAAATAAGCCATTGTACTGTAAGGCAGAATACATACAGTGGCATAGTATGTGAGCATATAGTGGTCGGTGGTGGTGACGCCGGTTAAAGTTTGACTTTAATTAATTGTTCTTTAATGATTTCGTAGCATGCATCTTATGTCATGTTTGTTATGTGAGAGACAGACTTCACATAACATTTTTTCTCTTGTTTCAATTATTTGACTATTTATTGAATAGAAAGCCAGCCTCTCCTACACCCAGAACATGAAAAACAAATTAAAACAGAATTATTAAATATTCCACAATAAAGTAAAGACAATTTAGAAAAACAATGTTACCAGCAAAACAAATGACTTTATAGCACAAATTTTAAAGGTCTTTTAAAAAATATTTTCATATGTAAACAGATATACTCATACAGATATACATACCTAATACAGTATGTGAATCTCTATTTAGAAGACGTACATATGTATGTATGTATATGAAATGAAAACAGTTTTAGTCTATAATTTATGTTAATTTGCTACAATTTTTACACGATTCTGCCAAGACAGTTAAAAAGAAAAATTCCATTTGAAGAACGAACGGCTTCTTGTATTTTCCTTAAATGAAATTCCTTTATTTTCCTAAACATTTATTAATGATACATGAAAAGTTTCAATGCATGATGACGTTGATGCATGCATGTTCAAAAATGTTGTTTTTACAACATTTTAGAATTTTTTTTTGTTTATAAACACGAACTGTGGTATGCAAAGCAATCTGATTTTAAACACTGTCAAACAGAATTTTTCTATAGATCTTTAAATTAAGTGTAGAGAAGACCTAATGTGACCAATCGAGACCGCGTTATGTAGCACCACAAGGGCTCACGAGAGTTTTGATTTCAATAAAAATGTCAGTCCTTTCTATCGTATGCTTTAAGCTATATAAACTTTGTACAAATTTGTCCCTTCCAAATTATGCATGGTTGCCGAAATAAATTTTGTGTTTAAAATGATTTCATAGTTGGAATTCAAATTGAACTAAGAGTTTCAGAGTTTCAGTTCCACACGAAATTCATTGTTTTCCAATTTCTTCCTGGGATAGACTAATGCCGCAGAAGGTCCAAAAATGGATTTCGACGATTCACTCTCAGCGTCACATAATCTACACTTTGGTCTCCAGACACAACCCTCATTCTGAATAAGTTTCCTCTGAGCCCAACAGACCGGTTACCAACCTCTTATTCTCCTCTTTGTGTAATTTGCCTCTCTTTATATTTCCTTTTGCTGAGCATACCTTTCCAAACATTTGCTCAAACTTTTCCGAAGGATTCTGGCCTCATCAACGAAATGGAAGTTCTCCTCTTTGGAAGCTCATTTGTTTGTTCATTGCCAAGAATTTCCACATGATCATGGACCCAGAAAAGGGTAACTTTATTTGAACTACCTAGCCCATTCAACTTCCTCAGAGAATCCCATACATACATAATTGGCCATTACAACACTTCAGTCAGGATTACGGCCTAGCTTCTCAACACCACTCATGTTGTGTGCGTTAATTTTATACATGAGTGCCGGGACCTACAGTTTAAAGTCGACTCCGAACGACAGATTTTTTGAGAAGCTTTTCATGGCAATTTTTACTCTCAGAGTTTTTGCCAGAAATCTGCTGAGAGGAAGTGGCCGAAGAAATACTTTTTGTATTTTTGTTTTTGATGTCTGGCCAGGGATTCGAACTCGGGCCTTTCGTCTAATAAGCCAACACACTACCTACTAGACCACGGCGACCGACAATTACCCATTAAGTCAGAGAATCCCATACTATCTTTTATTTAACGTCATAAAATCAGATTGCTTGAACGGTGACCGGACTGTCACGTACCGCCAACTCCATGAGCTCGAAATATGTCATTCTAAAACCAAAAATATTATTTCCTATTTTCGTGTTGATGTCTGAACTGGCCTTACGTCTAATAAGTCAACACACCACCTACTTGACTACGGCGACTTACTTCATGGTGTGCACTTACTTCAAGGTGTGACTATCATGGTGTGCATAGTCCTAACCATCCGCAGGATTTCCTGTAAGCCTTCTGCCTGCCTTTATGGCATATCTGTCCCTTACTAAGATGCTCTCTATGTGATCCCTCCACGTCAATTTCCTAAGCACTGTTATTTTACCTTCATTTGCTACGATATTATCTAACCTAGGAGTCGAATATTCAACCGAGAACACCATATTGGATCTGAAAGGACAGTATTTGTGCAACCACTGTGCAAAAACTGTGCGCACATTTATTAAGAATTCATTCATATGTTCATACATACATACATATATGCATGTAGAATCGTAAGTTCACATTGCTTATGCTGGTTGACATTTACTCTTATGGTAGCTGAAGAGAAAAACATTTAAATTAACTCGTTTTTTGTTTTTGTTTTCGAATGGTGTTACACTAAGTAAACATTGCCACAACAAATATAACAATATGCCATAACATAATAAGAACTCTTGCCCCACCAGCAGACAAGTCACCTCAATTTAATAGATTTTTCATTCATTCTTTTCATTCATCAAAAACGGTTTGCATGCAATTATACATTCATCATCAAGATTATGCCACGACATGCATGTCGCCGCGATCAGTGGCATCTCTAATTCGTTTTCTCTACTTTTCTGGCTTTATAGTTTAACGTTTGCGTTGACGTTGTAGTTGTTGTTGTTGCATTAACGCTGCAGTCGCTTGCTTGTTGTCTCAAAACTTGTAATGTTTTGTATTTTGTTCGGTGTTCAACTCATTCATATCTTGTCATAGATTGGGATGCTTCTTTCCTTTCCTTTCTATCTTTCTTTCTACCAATGCATGCCAACATGCGAATAAATTTTGGTTTTCTTTTCGTTTTTCTTTTTTAATGCATTTGTCTAGCTTTCTGTTCCTATTCGCTTCAGAGAAAGAGTAGGTCTTTAATGTATCCACACTACACATCTCTTTGCCATACATTACACGGCAAAACTACTTAAAACGCTTGTACCTACATTGGAACAAATACTGACATGTAGATATTTACAATGTTTTTTCATTTTTTTTTTTTTTCTTTTTGGTAGATCTAAATGGTCACACATGTTTAAAGGGTTTGGCATTTAGTGTAGTGTTTTTTGATAATATCCTATGAATTATTGAGTAGGTTACCTACAATAAGACAGAATTTTTTTTTAGTTCCTATTGATGCAGCTAAATCTTTAGTTGAATCACTCTATATTTCAAGATTTTTTTTTTTCTTATTTTTATATTGCTTTTCTACTCATGCAGATACTTTATTTTAATTCAATGTTGTTGACGATATTTTTTTTGCTGTTCATTTAAGTCGGTTTTCTGCATTGTGATATCGCACTTAAACATGCAATTTAGCAGCGCCACACAATTAATTGTTCAAATGATTTTAATTGTTTGAGACTTTGTGGTTCAACAGAAACTTAGGAAAATTTTAAAAAAATATTATTTCAAAGAGAAAAAGTGTTGAACTTATCAGAATAGATCACTTGTAATGGCGTTGGTAAAAAAAACAATCTATAGTTGTGGTAAATTTTAAAATGTTAAAACGATGCTAATAGAGCTCTTATAACTGTTCATCAAGATCAATTTGAGTATAACTTAATAAACTTATTATCGTATTAGAAATATTAATTTTTTAGCCAATACATAATTACTTATCAAAATTATTCAAAGCGATTATTTTGTTTTAAAAAAAAAAATTTTTCAGACAACACGCCTTGTTCAGCCTTAGCTCAGACATCTTGTACATGATAAAACTCGAAAAAAAAAAAATATTTCTTTCAGTCTTCTGGAAAAAAACACTGATAGTAAATAAAATTGCTATGAAAAGTTTCTCGAAAATCTGTCGTTCGGAGTCGACGTTAAACTGTAGGTCCCGCCACTCACGTATAAAATAAATGCACGCAACACAAGTGCTGTGAGAAGCTAGGTCGTAATCCTGACTAAAGAGTTTTAATGACTGATTATGTACATATCGTCCTAAATTTAAAAATTTTCTTTGTTTACGTAAGCAAGTTGGAAGTGTGTTGATTGAGCTATGTGTGGTGTTGGGTTAGGTTCGAACCAAAAGTAGTGTTACAATTTACAGACACAATAATCTGCAGCAAGACTGTAGGTCCCGCCTCTCATGTATAAAACATTAACGTACACAACATAAGTGGTGTGCAAAACTAGGTCGTAATCCTGAATGAAGGGTTGTAATGACCAATTATGTATGTATGTATGTATGATCCACACATTTGTTTGATGTTGTAAGTACTACGTTATTTGATTAAGTGGCAGCTTCACAACTACTGCATTCCAATTTGATTATGTAGTAGTTCATTTATCCCAAAGAACACTTTACTTGTGGGGTTTCTAATTAGTCGAATAGATGTTCTAATACAGTCAACCCTCCTATAACGCAGTGAGTGCGTACCGCGTTGTATAGAAACCGCACTATAAGAAACTCGTATTTAACCGTACTAACCAGGCAAATTCTGAGCGCGTTCTATAGAAACCGTCTACCGCGTTCTATGGAAACCGCGCTATAAGAAACTGGGAATTAGTACAAATCACATCATTCGTACCGCGTTATATTGAAACCAAGACAATATAAATTATAATTTATTTTTGTTGACTTAAAGAGTTCATATAAGGATTGATAAAAAAATGAAATAAAAACTACAAAGTAAGAAAGACTTGTAAAATTATGTAACTTTTAACATTCATCCTCACTGTCAGATATGAGTTGCAGAAAAATTTTTAGAATGTCGTAGGAGGCTATGAGATAAGCTGGCCTTTTTATATAAAAATGTTGTTTGTATATCTCGGCTGTGCATTTGTGTCGAAACTAAAACTGATATTAAACCCTCTTACAATATCTAATTACTAGATTCATTCAGATGCTTTGCGGAAGGAACTTATGGCATGGAGGTCTGTCGCAATTTCAGCTCCGCCTTGTGTGAAAACCGCGTTATATGGAAACAGTGTTCTGAAAGTACCGCGTTATAGGAGGGTTGACTGTAATACGTTAACAACAGATGGACCTGCTATAGCTTTAAAGCCAATTAACCTGTTCAATTAGAAAAGCTCTTGCTCTACCCTATCATCATTCTACGTTCGATCGATCGAATCGATGAGCAAGGTTCCTAGTATCGTTCCTTTGAAGCCATTTTAATGTGTATACTTTCAACCTGGCTAGTGAGCCAGAATTTACTTCCAGTTTCACATTACTGCATGCTTTCTTTATTTATAGCTGGAAACTTTTTTATCATGTATGTTAGGATATACAAGATGGTCTTCACTTGCATCGCTTTGCTAAATGTGTGTTAGCCTTTGGATAAGAGATTACCATCAATGATCTGCAGCAAATGGGTATCAATGATTCTCTTAGTGGTCTTCAACAAGAGGCAAGAAAATTCAAGCGTTAATAATCTCCCAAAGTAGTGTGAGAGTTTCACATCGCCTTCTGTAAAAAGCCATTTCGATGGAATGTCATTCAATCGATATTCAATTTAATTTGATAACGATTTAGCTGGACATGTCAGTGTTGTGCTTAGGACGTTTCCTAGCATTGATATGAGTTGGTCCTTTATGGTATAACTCATAATTTATATGTAAATTTTATAAATACTGAACAATCTAAATGAGCCAGTTGCCATTGCAATAGACAATAGGGAAGAAAGTATGGGCCTGTTCGTAAATGTATCACTGCGCTGCATAATATGATTATTTTGCGCTCACACTGCTAATCACATGTTGCTTATGCTTCTTTTTTCTGACTTATTTGCTTGCATTTACGAACGAACAAACACTGCAGAAATGGAAAAATTATTAATAAATTTGATTTTTGAACTGGACGATAAAACAAATGACAAAATGTTGTTAAATGCACAAAAAAGTGTACTTTGTGCAAAAAAGAAGACATTTACGGAAGAAAAAAAACTTATTGTTAAAACTCTCATTCTCTCTCTCCCACTCATTCAATGCATCAGCCATTTTTATGATTAGTGTCTTGGGTTATTTGCGCATAATATGATTTAATGTTGCATTTACGAACATTTGACGGCTGCAGTGCTGCCAAGATTTGCATTTATGAACATGATGAGCATAATATGCAGCGCAGTAATGCATTTACGAACAGGCCCTATGTTATCAGCGCATCAACAGGCCACTCACATAAATTGTGATACGTGTGAAGCTTTGGGAAATATGGTTATATTATAATATACATATGTACGTACTCACATACATTTGTTAAGCAAACTAAACACTACACCTTGAATGCGTAAACCAACAATATGTTTGATATTAGTGATGCATGCTATACTATACTATTTGTATTATTTGCAGGTTTTGCCAATCCATTGAGGATGCATGTTCTCACATGTACAATTACTCACCCTATTACTGCATTTGTTGTTATAAACAAAAACAAAAACTTTAATTTAATACTCGTCATAAATTTGCATTAAATTAATAGCAAATTTACTCAAAGAGATCCAATATTGTTATCTTAACTGTTGTGTGGTGTAATAAAATCATTAAAAGTATAATTTTGTAGTGTTATTAATGGCAGAAAAGAAAGTCACAAATAAAATTTGTAACTTTATATGTTTGGGAATTTAATGTGTAATTATGTTTGAATTAATATCGCATTGAAGGTAGAATGAACCGATGGCAGCCAACTTGTTTATGTTGTTTGCAACGCCTAAAGTTAATAGTCGTCTTACACCCGACTTGAGATCACTTTGCCAATTACGGTGCTTCTTTACTTAATTAAATATTTTTCAAGTTTTTCGTTTTAATTTATTTTATTTATCATTTAATATTTAACTTCACAATTAGTTTTGATGTTTATCATCGTATTCTTATAGTTTTGCCATGTCATGTTTTGTTCTACAGAACACTTCGGTATGGATTTCTAGTATAGCATTTCTTAAGTGTAATAATTGTAAGAAATTTTCATTTTCTCTTATTATTTCCTACTAATAATGATGTTTTAATTACAGCCGTTTGGTTTTCTTTAATTATTTAATTCAGTAGCAAACTGTTCTCCTCTTACATGAGAAAGAAAATTAAATTTTTTTTTTAACTTAAAGAAGTTTATAGTTGAACGGAGAACAAATCAAACTAAAATCAGAATTGAAGTTGATCCAATCCGACTATTTAAGATGTTACACTTAAGGTTGTTAATCTATACGTGTTTAAAAATAAAATTTTGCTAGAAGTAATAAGGGATGGAGATAAACCAGATGTGACATGAAAAGTCTGTTGGTAGACAAAATTATTAAAAATTCTGCTTATTTTTCTTTCTTTTTACAACCTAAAAACTAATTAGACTTCTCCATAAAACAAACTTTGTACCTGAATTTTGGGTTTCAGCAGAAACACTAAAACAAATCCATATTGTGGTGAAATATAATAAAAAAAACACAAAAAAAAAACTATAGCATACACAAAAGTGATTAGGTAAATGGATATTATACAGCATACTTTATGGGATGAACAACAGAGGGAGCGAAAGAAAGAGATGGAGAGAGAGAATTAAAAATTAAAGCTTAAAAATTAAAAAGGGCCAATAAGCTTTATACAACGTTTTAAAAGCAGACGCAATCATTGTCATCTACAAAAGCAAGAACAGCAGCAGCTTCATCATTTACAGCGCCACCGTCAACACTCAATGTTTAAACATAATCATCACTCAGTCGTTCATACACTTTAACCCAAGCCCTTGGGTCTGGGCTATATGACTGTAAAATATAAACGACAATTCAACAGACAACCCAACTATAGAGTGGTACTTCCAACCACTCCAGCCTTTTCTCTATGAATGATAAATTACTTGATTGCATACTTTATGGCGTTTACAAAATTACGCATTCAATTTACCGCATGCGGTTCGTTTGTGACTTGTAGTTGTTACATTGAAACACATACACAGTTAGATGCAGATAGTGTCTCTGGCTGATATCATATGGCCTGCCTCATAACCCTTGTGCATGCCACATCACTGCTTCCATTCCATATTGCTGTTGCAAACTATGGCGATTGTCAACGCACAGCGTACTTGCATATATCGAATGCATTTTATTTATGTATGTATAAATACGGTTCTGTAATATGAATTTTTTTAGCAAAGATGCTTTCACCAATTGCCTTTCGAAATGGTTCAACGCAACGCAATGTTTCGGGCAATAAGTTAAGTTGCAAAAATTTATTGCTGCACATGGCTTTTTGAGGCCAATGCGATCAGTAAAAGCCATTGCATGTCGTTAAAAATTATTGAACTCTAGCTGAAAAAGATGTTCACAAAAAAAATTCTCGTATTTGAGCAAACGCACTTTGCAACAAACGGCAAAAACAATTATGAAATATTTATTGTGTGACAATTTTGGAATACATAGATTGAAATTACAAAAAAACAAGTTGTTTTTGGTTGAACGTAACTGCAATAAGAATACATGCGACAGGTACATCAAATTCTTGCATAAGAGTATAAGCGATTTAATTTGCTAAAGTTAAGTTTAGCGGCATGTTTTGTTTGGTTAAACATTTTTAAAAATCCTTAAAAACTTGAAATCTTCTTAAGATTTTTACGGCACATTTAATAATTAATTGAGGTTAACATTATTTCCTAACAACACACAGTAAACATAAAACCTACGCAAAAATACAGGCTTTAATCTAGTCCTGTTTTCTTTTCCAAAAGAAATGTTGCCCTTTAAATGTTAACATTTAAAAAAAGTTGCCTTTTTTTCGGCAGTAAAAATTAAATACTTTAACAATTTAAAAACAATTGTGCAGTTTTGGGTCTGTTTCATGCAATGAATTCCAAATTTAGTTTTTCATCGTTCTATCATGTTGAAAATTTAATTTTATTTAATTTTACCCAATTCTCTTAAAAAGTTGGTGCAATCGTTTGCCCTATTAGACAGACATTCATTCTTTTCAATTATCTCTATTGAGATACCCTGTTCTTGTTATATTACCAGACCTATTTCTCATACTATAGCAGGCTCAATACACCTTAATTTTCGACGTTGGATTGCCTTCGATATATGTTTCACATGTGAATAGTCAATGCCCTAACTAAGTGGAAATACTTCCGACAATAAGAAAAACTAAAGCAGAAATGTGCTCCGATTTTTCATTTCCTATTCAGAAACATTGGGGAGAACAAATACTTTCCATCTGAGTGGTTGCAAGGATCACGAAACAAGACGCGACAACGGGTTATAACGGTTTGGTTAACATCATAATGCTATGTGTGACACTTAAGATTCTACGCCGAATCGTTTTGGATCGGATAGCAGATAAAATATAATCTGTGGATTGTATTGTTCATATTGGAATAATTCAATGCGCTCCAGCAAACTTTTTATATGGACTTACTTTCCTTTCATCAACTTCTGAACACATGTTCCTACTACATAGAAAGCATGTGACCTCTACTGTCTATACTACTTGAATTGAGCATATCCTGTAATGGCAAAAACTTTCGCTTGAAAGAAACTTGTTTTCACTTAGGAATCGAAGACCTTCTGCTGTCCTAGTTGGTACTCTTGACTCATCCACTACAGAATGGTTCCGTTCTCGCTATGAAGTATTTCCCATTGCAAAGCATTACCTCTGGTTCTTTGAAGGCGACATTTAGGGAGGGAACTGTAAGCCATTCCACTTGTCTGGCAGCGAGGACCCCTGATAAATCTCACTTTAGACGTAATGTCCATGGCTCTGATCCTCACTTTCACATGCAATGGTCTGAATTTCAATAGGACAGATTTTCATTGTCACAATTATACCAAAGCAAGCCAGTCTCTGTGTCTTATACAACTCCACCTGAGCTGTCGTTTAGGATCTACAAAAACTTTTTATTACCTTCAACGATCGATTACATACATATGGCACAATGTACTCTTTCCTGTTTTGAATTAAATTCTACTATTTCCTACTGAATAATTTTCTAAAAAGTCCTTTTTTAAAAACTTTAACTAAACGAATTTAAAATTAAAATCTCTCTCCCCATTCATTTAGATATTCTTGATCTATAGGGCCCCTACTTATCCGTATTCATATCAAATAAAATGCACAATAAATGACCAATTCAAAGTGGAATTCGTGCTGTTGTATGAGAGACTTGACAATTTGCTGATTAATGGCATTTACTCAATTGGCTCTTAAGTGTAACATCCTTTATGTCCTTTCACCAAATACCCAATATATCATTCCATACAAACATTATCTGCCAGCCAGCCACAATTCTTTGAACTGTTTCTGTTGCAGTAGTAGCAACAGTAGCAGTAGCAGCAGCAGCAGTAGCAACGGCTGCAATTGCAAATGCATGTAGTGATGTGTTATGTTAAAGGATACTAATAATTGTATTAAACATTTTATGGTGATAATAATAGCTAACACATACACATACACATACATACTCACGTATAAACATATATCCTTGCAATTGAGTATGTTTGTATGTGTGTTTGTTGTAATTGATTTCATTTTTACAATGCATTTTCATTTTTATTTAGAAGAAGGAGTATGCCAACATAAACATCCTTAGCATTTAAAGGCTTATTGATTTATCTGATTATATACATGTATGTGAGTGCATACATGTGTACATACATACATTATGTTGAGGGCAAATTAATTAGTTTTAATGTCATTGAAATTTATGTGTTTTAAACCATTATTTTCTGACAAGAAAGGGTAAGGAAGGAGGTATGTGTTTATAAATTGATTATTGAATTTAGCATGGATGTCGTGTATGTTGTATTAGGAACTTTAATTGTTTAAGATTGTAAATCAGTCTGTATGCAATTTTTAATTCATATAAATATATAATTGGTCCTTACAACCCTTCAGACAGTCGACCTAGTTTCTCACACCACATATGTTGTGTGGCGGGACCTACAGTTTAAAGTCGACTCCAAACGACAGATTTTTGAGAAACTAAACTAGACTACAGTGAGTTCAATAGTCCTAAAACTTATTTAAAAAGACAAGAAGTCCTATGCAGATGTGTTTTTGTGATGTAAACTTTTTCAAAAGTTAGGATCCTTTATGAAAGGATATTTAACAAAATTATGTACCGCTTAAATTACGATGTCGATGTACATGCGATTATAAGCTTTTGAAGGTTTTACGAGCTGCTGCCTTCTAACAATGCTATTGAACAGAGTAAGAGAACGTAATTCGGAAACTAAAGTAATAGTTTCTTCTGCCACTAAAATTTAAATTATTTTCCTTTAATGATGGAATACCAAAATATGACATTTTCGTGGGTACGTGTAAAATTTGTTTTCCGCCAAAAAAAAAAAGAAAACTCGTTAATGGACGTATTGTATGTCTGCATATTTTTCAAGGAACAAAAAGCCGATATCTAATGGATGTATTGTTTGTCATTTGCAAAACGAAAAACTAAAAAAATATGGTAGACAGATATGCTTTTAAAAATTATTATATGTGCATAATGCATAATGGTCATCGTATTGTACTAGTGTATACTAATGTACACGTGAAATGCTCAGCTCTCAGTTTACAATAGAATAAACAGAAAACTAACAAAAAATATATGTACACCAATGCTATATTAAAATTTTAATATTTTATACAAATACGAATACAAATATGTATTTCAACAACTCAAATGAACTTCCAGGTTCTATAATCATTGAATATTTAGTTCATGATTTTTTTTTTTTTCATAGTAATGGCAGTAAATAAATATGACTTTTTAACTGACAGTGTCATCAGATAATTATCGAAAAAAAATCGTAGTGAAATTTTAAAATTATTATTTCAATTTACAAATCAATCATGTGCAAATAATATGGTATTTAAATTTAAAGAGGCAACCTGTGGTAGTCACTTGTTACATTGCAACAAACATTGATGTGATATCCCCAACATTGTTTTTATAAACTTAAAAGCAAAAATTTTACAGGCATTAACGATCTTTGGCACAAGTACTATGCACCGTACTATATATTCAAAGGACGATATATTAATTACAATGCAAATATTAATTTCATTTTTGCTTTTTAAAGATTTAGATTTAGAGATTTAGTAGATTGAGCCTTAAAAAAACTTCATAATTCTAGCTTATGTATCACTTTTGATACATACTTGTATTTCATAGAATTTTATTGATAGATAGTCATCGACCGCGAAATGCAAATCATCAACCAAGAAAAATGCAGTCATCGACCAAGAAATGCAAGTCATTGACCAAGAAATGAAAGTCATCGACCAAGAAATGCAGGTCATCGTCCAAGAAAAATGCAAGTCATCTACCAAGAAAAATGCAAGTCATCGACCAAGAAAAATGCAAATCATATACCAAGAAAAATGCAAGTCATCGACCAAGAAAAATGCAAGTCATCGACCAAGAAAAATGCAAGTCATCTATCAAGGAAAATGCAAGTCATCGACCAAGAAAAATGCAAGTCATCAACCACGAAATGCAAATCATCGACCAAGAAATGCAAGTCATCGACCAAGAAAAATGCAAGTCACCTACCAAGAAAAATGCAAGTCATCTACCAAGAAAAATGCAAGTCATTGACCAAGAAAAATGCAAGTCATTGACCAAGAAAAACGCAAGTCATAGACCAAGAAAAATGCAAGTCATTGACCAAGAAAAAGAGTGCAAGTCATCCATCAAAAAATGCAACTTGTGAAAAATACTACATTTTGTTGTATATAATGCATATGAACTCAATGAGAATTATTGAAATTTTTAAGTGCATTTAACAGAAATTTAATTTTTATCCGTATTTACATAGAGCACTTTATCATATATCCGGTTCCACGTAACGCACGACCATAAAGAAACCTGTTTTGGAATCCAGCTATCCAGCCCACTGGGTCCGTTTCACCACTTGGTCCAGTTTCTGTCCGATTTTGCCTTTGTTGCTTATTTGCAGACATCAATTAACTTCGACGGCTATATCTCCAGTCCCAAGCAACACACGACCATAAAGAAACCTATTTTGTAATCACTGAGACTATGCCTATCCAGCTCACTTGACCAAATCCCACACTAGGCCCATTTCTTATTAAATTTTGCATTTGTTGCTTTTTTAAAGACATCAATTAACTTCGTCGCCTACATCTGCGGTCCCAAATAAAGCTCGTGCGTAAGGAGACCTGTTTTGGATGCTTTAAGACTATGGCTATCCAGCTCACCAGCTAAAAGATTTCTTCGAATGATTCAAACGGACTTGGTTTGAGTAAGGTCATCTTCTTGCTTATTATTGATAATTTCCTTATGGCCTGGAGTACGGCAACCGATTTCCCTACCCAACTAGCTAGAATACAAATCTGAAAACCTATACATCATTGTCACCATATGATTTCAAGAATTTAATAACTACAGGTTGGTTGTCCAAGTAATTTTAGTGAAGTATTTATTTACTTACTTGTTTAAATTGTCACACATACAATTCTAATTTATAAAGCATTTAACCATTATACATATAATTTTTTTGTTTTTGTTTTTGTTATTTATTTAAAAGTTCATTTAAATACTGAACCCGGGATGTATACGTTGAAAAAGAGAGCAAATAGAAGCAGTAAAACGTTTAAACGTTTTTAATTACAAAAATTCACACATTAGCGGCATGCCAAGCTTATCAAATGTTAATGGTAGTCAGGATATCCTGTTTATATCCTTGTATAAATTCAAGTACAAGCAAACAAATATAACATATATATGTATAAGTATATACATAATAACGCGTGCTTTAAATTTGTTAAATAAACAACAACGACATTGACAACAGTGAAGTGCGTGTTGCTCTAATGATTTTAATTTTTACCATTACAATTACAACAACAAACACAAGCTAGCATCTAACTCTCGCCGCATTTGTTTACTTCTAAAGGACATTTCATTTCAATTGATGATTATGTTTCGTTCGTTTAAATATTTATTTAAATGGAAAAGTTTTCCATTTTCAACGTCTTACTATTTACATAAAAGAGAATAATTTTTCTCTTTTCATTTCTTTTTTTTTTTTGTGGCAGTAACTTTGAAGAGTTGAAAATGTATTGACATTAAATGTTAACTTTTAATTATGATTTCTGTTGCCTTTGAGAAAGCAAGATGATGCAACTTTTATTTACTCGGTAATGGCAAAGGAATTGTAATATTCAAGTGTCCTTAGAAACTTGTATATATTACAAGTATAATATTTATTTCTAATTAAAAATTATGTTTTTTTTTTATTGTTTGAATAATCCACACATTTTTTATTCATTACAAATATGAAACTGTTGTAGGAAAGTAAGATTTCGTAATATTCACACATACATACATACATAATTGGCCGTTACAACCCTTCAGTCAGTCTTATGACATAACTTCTCACACCACTTATGTATATTGTGTGTGTTAATTTTATACGTCAATGGCGAGACCTACAGTTTCAAGTCGACTCCAAACGACAGATTTTTGAGAAATCGTTCATGGCAATTTTATTTATTCTCACAGTTTTTGCCAGAAATCTGCGGAGAGGAAGCCGCCGAAGAAATATTTTTTTCATATTTCGCTTTGAAGTCTGACCTATTGTTTGAACCGTGGCCTTGAGTCTAATAAACCGACACACTACCTATTAGACTACGGCGACTTCTAAAAATAAACTTCTATTAAATAATATTCCACTGATTAAATCATATTTCAAGAGTCGACAGATATTCTCGACCTCTCGGACACTAGCTCGAATACATATAACAAATCAGCAAAATTAAATTTACCGAGGATTAAGCCGAGTGACTCAAATCATTCGTCAAAATTTTCAGCTATAGTTGTTCTTGAATTTACAAAAAAAAAAAAGAAAACAGACACATAAGCAAAGAAGACAGAGCAGCAAACACACAACCTTTTAGTGAGTAAATTAGTGTTCATTCGCGACTCATACTTATTTTGTGATTTGTGTATATGTTGAGCTATGGAGAGTCGAAATCAACAACATCATGCGTATTGTTAAGTATGAGTACGATGTGTACTTCAAACTTTGAATATGAATCGTATGTGTATGATATTAAAATAAGTATGATTGTGTATGAGTATCAGAAATTATGACTATTATTCGATTTTGTTCACCTTTTTGAATACTCATTGCTGATCTCTGTTCTTGATACTATGCTCTGCCTGACTCCGCTTGATTTGTGTGTCAAGCAGTGTGCAGCGCGCAGTGCCATATATCAGAGGGAATCGAGCTGCTGGAGATTCTGAAATTCCGGTATACTCATTTTTATTGATGGGTGGAAGTTGGACCGAACATAGGAAATGGAGTTTTCTGTAGAGATCTCAAACTTGAGCTTCACTTTAATGCTAGATGATTACCTCTAGCCTCTTTTAGGCATTGGTTTTTGCTTTCGTAAACGCTATAGACGTCATAGCTAATACGTTCACTTCAGATTTGGAATCATATATAATCTTCGCTTATAGTCAGGCTGTATTAAAGGCCATTGCATAAATCTAGTAAATCACGACTTGTTCGCAATTGTCTATAAAAGCCTCTGAACGGCAGGCTTAAAATTGCTTTGAACTACTTTAGAGATAAAATTTCTTGGACTAGTTATTCATCCCAAGAGAATTATTCAGCAAAGGCTATAATTCTGTTATTAATTCTTTTAACAACATAACATATGAAATTAAACATATCGTTTGAGTTTGTCATTAACATTTGCCAGGTTCGAAGTGTAGTTTTAAGCTAAGTTTACAAAACAATTTCCATTCTATGGAAGGAATATAAAACGTTACTCTCTTCATAGGGGTCATTTAACAAGTAAAAAGAGTTTCATAAAAACCAATTCCTTCTTTAGAGTAATTTAAATTTTAATTGTCTGTTTAAATTAACAGCAACAACATTCTTAATAAATAAATTAATTGTAATTTAAAATGAAAAACTTTCTTTTTGTTGCCTCAACTTTCTTTAAGTGAACAAGTGCATGCACATTTCGTATGAAAAGAAATTTATATGGTTTGTTATATACTGCATGATAATAACTAGAAAAAGATAAGTAAACATCGAGACTGATGATATTAAGTACTTGCCACAATTAATTTATGATGCGTTAATATATGAGCAACATATCTTCAAAATCTTACTACTTGCTGCCACAGATGCTTTCTCCCTTGCTATGAACACCCTTTACGCATTTAATAAATGAATACATGATATGGTAATGGTACTCATACTTTAACTATACATTCGTTCATATAATGTGACATGTCTTGTAATAATTGGCAAGTGAAAATTCTTTATTAATTAAGCAAATGGCAAAAATAAATGCAATACCATACCATACGATACCAGTATTAACCAGTGGCTATACATGTCATTGGACTTTCACTGACTACTTAAATAGAAAATATTCTGTTTTTATTAAAATGACTTTCCATTACAACACCATGTAATTATTAAGAATTTCTTGTAAAACAGTTTTACGTCTTAAATTTATTTGTTGTTACGCTTATAATCAAACTGAATAGGGGAATAAAATAAATACCAAAAGATAAAGGATAAACATCAGAAACCTTCGTAGTCTAGTAGGCTTATTAAATGTGAGGATACGGTTCATATCCCAGGTCAGATATATAAAACAGAACGAAATATAAAAAAACTATTTCCTTGACGGCTTCCCCTCAGCAGTGTTCTGGCAAATACCCAGAGGGTAAATGAAATTGCTTTGAAAAAGTTTTTCAACAATCTGTCGTTCAAAGTCGACTTAAAATTGTAACTCCTGCCACTCGAGGATACAATGAACAAACACAACATGCGCCGGGCTTGTAATAATCTATTAAGTAAGTAAGTAAGGTTTGAGAAAATAGTGTAACACTCTTCTCTCTGACGACCCGGTTCAGGATTTACGATAGGTTCGAAACTGAATAAAACTGCAGGTGGTGGAATATCTTCCGAATCGGTAGCCATAGCTCAACCGATAAGGCTACCGAATCACTGCAGTCTCTTTCAATCCGAAATGTTGGACATACAAACTTTCTAATAGCCAAGAGGCCCTCAAAGCACTGGGTTCTAAGGTAACGTATCTGAAGACCGTTTAGGCTGTTGCAAATCCCTTAGTGTGATAGCGGAAAGTAAAAGAAGTCGTCGAAGTCTAGTAGGCTTATTAGGCATGGTTCAAACCACAGGTCAGATAAAAACCTAACGAAATATGAAATAATTCTTCTACGACTTCTCCTCTGGGAAGTCGATGTAAGCAAAGACTATAAATATATATATATTTATATATATATATATATATGCACTTGGTCTTCTACTTTGCGAATGTCTTTGAAGACCAGCGGGCTCATAATTGACAATATAGTTATGGATACATAGAAGCAAGATAGCCCAACAAATCCGGCTTAAGCTGGATTAGGAATGCACGGAATGTCTACCCGAACTCCAAATGAATGCACTGAGGGCCAAGTATGAGTATACATTAGAATGTTTTCTACTCACCAGTAAACTATTCCGCATATTCTTTCCAATTAATAATAAAAATCTAAGAAAGTTTATTGCTCTATTTGTATATGCCTAGGTCTCCACTAGGTCTTTCAAAAAAGAAAGTAATAAACATTTCATATATACATATTTTTTTTTTAAATTATATTTCCATTACATTGTAAATTTTTCGTTTCCATTACATTGTAAAAGTATGATCGAAAATAAAATATTGCTTTTTAATGTTTATTTGCAACATATGCTTGCTATTCGTACTATACATTAAAGGGGGCCTGATGATTTTAGTTAATTACTAAAGATATATGCGTGTCATGCACACTGTCTAATTAACCCCCATTACAATAAGTCGTTGAATACATACTTTTTTGTTTTTCTCTCTAATTTCTTATTCTTTTCATACAAGAGAATATGAAAATATTGTCCATAAACAGCACAGCAAATTAGTGCTGCTGGTATTGGTGTCCTGGTTTGGACACTGGCTAAGTATGTATATTTATGTATGTTTCCACAGTGTTTATGGTAGTTAATGTGGTCTTTTGGTGATGGAGTCATTGAGTGCATAAATTTTATGCTGACTATGAAGAGAAAAAAAACGAAGAGGAAAATATAACAGACCAAATGCTACTTAAGCTACATAATGGTCGTTTAACAATGGTTTTCTTGGGGGAGGCAGTCGAATCATCAGGTCAATGCTAGAGTGTAAGTATAATTAAGATTTTTCAAAACATGATATTCTTCTTGGCTATTTTTTCTTATGAAGTAGGAAGTTCTTTCAAATAACGCCAGTTCTTTCCACATCACAATAATTGTTGAATATTTAGAGAGAGGGTCTCATAATCAGTATTGTTTTCTTCATCATCATAATGAACAGATAAGTTGTATCTTCAGGGCTGGTGTTATTGCACTTGTTGTTTCTATTTGACAGCGTATGTACGTATATTTATTGTGTTGCTATTTCCACTTAAACTCTCATTGTCTTCGTTTTTTCTTTTCGTTTGTGTTTTAATCATAAGAATTATATTAAAATAATAATAATAATAACAATAAAAACGGAACATCTGTGCTGGACAGTGTCAAGTAATTTATTTGTATAGCTTGCCTGCCATGTTTCGCATATTATGTGGTAGTACATGTACATGTTGTTCTTCTTGGTGCTGTTGACATTTCAAGTGATTTAATGTTATTGTTTGGTGACATTTAAGATTTTAGCTTGGCTATAGTGAGATTATTTTACAATTAAAATTGATGTTTCAATTACTACGATAAATTAAAAAAAAAAATATGAAAAACGAAACTTGATAAATTGTTATAAATCTGGAATGAATGAAAATCAACGAACTTCAAAATTTTAAATTTGTTTTAGAAATTTGAATAATTTTTTTTATTACCTCATGATCAGGAACATTATTATATTTGCATACATATATCGTATCAGTTTGGTAGCTGAATTACAACCATCACCATCCCTCACCATCAGTATCAACATCACCTTTATATATTCAGTAAGAATGTACTTAGCGCAGCTCCTGTGTATTCGAAGAGTTTAGGGGAAATCGGGGAAGAGTTTAGGGGAAGAGTGCATGGATTGCGATTACCTTTGGCGTCGCAGTGGATCGCTGCGAGCTTTTGTTTCAAAAATACCAATCAAATTTTCCTACCTACCGAAGAATGTAGTTTTTCATTTTCACTGTGATTTTCTATTGGATTGTAAAGAAAACCTGTGTGCGGAACAAAAATACATTAAACGGCCACAAAGGCTCTGATGGTAGGCCATAAAATTTTTCATAGCCCGTTGGATTTTGGATTTGAAATCAAGAAACGTTTCTGGTTTATTCACATAAACCCACAATTTAAAAATACCGGAAGGAAAAAAAACGCACGACCCGAAATCACATGATCTTGGTGGTCAATTGCCTTCAGCCGTTGCTATATCGATTGTTGAACGCACTTTGCGTGCAGTGGCAGGTGAAAAGCTCAAGATACATATAGTTTAGGAAGGATACTACATCAGATATAACTCATATTAAAAGAGTGAACCAGAAGAAGGTACCCTGTACAAAATATGGTTACTATCTCTTAATTGTGAGCACACAACAAGCCGAAATGATGCCGATAGGCTTGAGGCCTTGTTAGCTATATTTGGTCTATTATCCTTCAACCTAAATTTCATACCTAAATCTCACTCTTTTATTCTCTAATTTAGTGTACAGGTCCTGTATAGTTATCAATCTCTTCGAATTCTATTTTGATTTGCCTTGATTCAAAGCCTAATATTTTCCGTTTAAGCACGGCAAAGAAAATGAAATGGAATACCATATCAACACAAATATATTTACGTTTGTTTTATTGTTGTTTTTGTTTTTTCGATTAATCAAATACAATGAAATACTTTTTCAGGATGTGTGTTCTATCTATCCATTGAAATATTTGATTGTTATGTAAAAAAAATTTAATTTCCACCACATAACAATTCTTTGTTATCGTTCGAGCATCGACATACAAAGTATATGTATGTATGTATATGGATGAAAGTATGTGCATTTGAATATTTGAAATAAATGTTGCAAAAAAATTGGCAACATAAACAAATACAAATCGATGGTGGGTGGCTTTTTAATCAAACGTCTAAGGGCTTACAGAGCACTTTTAATTAAAACGGAGTCACTTGACAATGGAGATGAATTTTGTTATTTTTTATTTTAAGATTTGTTTCAATTTCGATTATTTTTTTGTTAATTAAACCTTATAGAAAGGATATTTTGGTATGGTAGATCATTTCATTATTAATTTGCTTTTATTATAGATTTTATTAGGTGTTGTAAATAGCAAATATAGAAAACAGAAATTCAAAGTATACAAAATTTTTTATAAATTTAAAATTTTATTCAAAACATGAAATTCTTGCATAAAATTTAAATTCAGTTGTAAAATTGAATTCAATTCGAATATTTTTCTGTAAATTTCAAACAAAGTTTCTTTTTTTTAATTTATTTTGTCAACGAAATAAATGAATGAATTAGAAATGAAAATGAAAAGCACATAAAACTTTATTTTTTTCCGAAAAGTCGATTGTGCATGAAGCGCATAAAACATTTTTTTTCTCCCAAATCAAAAGCAACAAAAATGTCGTATAGAAAGCAGACACACGTACATTACGAATGACATAAATTGGGTTGGGGAACAAAATCGTTTTAATATAAAAAAAACAAAATCAGTAACAGTCCTCATAAAAGAAGACCGGCATATTGTGTCAGAGACGATGGTTGCAACACCATGAAGTAGAATTTTGTATCATAATTTTATGATATGGTAATGCGGATTTAGCATAATTATACTACGCATATCTAATAATCACTGACGATTCTACGAAATTCATTGAATTCCTTTCTTCAGAAAAACACGTACTTTTTTATAAGAACGCATAGTCATGATGGGTATGGTATGGTTAGATACATAGCAGGGGTCACCAATGAATCGTTTTTTCGCTACTCATAAGTAGTCATGAAATTTTTAGTATGAGTGAGTCAACAGTATTGAAATTCAATTACTCTGATTTATTCGTACTCACTACAACATTGATTTATAAGTACAGGTTGCAATGAGTATGAGTACAACATCGACATCAAACTCATAGCATTCGAAATATGTTTGATTCATACGCCTACTCATTCAGATTCATAAATTTAGAAAAATACTTATAATACTCATAAATGATTCGAGTGACTCGAATCATTTATCAAAATTTACAGTCTTAGTTGTTGTTGCATTTACAAAAAAAGAAGAAAGAAAAAGACAAAGACAGCAAGCAGAGCAAACACACAACATTCCAATAGTTATGAAACTTATGACTTATGAAGCTCAATCATCAATCCATGAAGAAAGCTCTGATACTCTACACTCAAATAGTAGAGATTTCTTGTGTTATCCGCATATTTGATTTGACTAAGACATATGTATGTAATCGAGACAATCTTGATGGAAACAAAACTATGTGTATTATAAGCCTAATAAAGCAGACTTGAGTACACGGATAATGACCCTAACAGCCCACTTTGTATGGATATCCGAATTATATTATATGTATAAATGAATTTAGGTCTTTCGGATAGGACATTGAAACTATGGAACACTCTTAATGTTTTTTTCCAGCCTCTGTGAGCTCACAATGGCATTATTTTTAGTTGCCACCCGATGTTCTAGTTGGTAGTGTGCTGAAATTCAAGTGCCGCGACAGTGGATTCGTTTCCCACCAGCAATTCCTTTGTGTCTGCCATTCTCTGATTGCTTGTCTGACATTATGTACTGTTAAAGGATATAAAGATTCTTTTGTTTTTGGTATTCAAATTAAGGTTTTTCATATTTAACCCTTTTTGGTTTATTAATTTCACATGCCAGTGAAATTATTTTTTCACTTACCTAATATGTACACTTACACAGCATTTAATACATTTGAATTGATGAAATACATTGGGGACCATTTCGTTTTTCTCCATTTTTTACGTTTTTTTTTTTGGCAATCGTTACATTGGCAAAGTTTTTCTAGTTTTTTTTTATTCATATTTGTGTGTGTGTCATTGGCTGGCTGGTGATTTTGCTCGCTTTTCACAACTAACATGGCAGCTAAATACGGGTAAGAGTTGTAAGTGCTTTTTCATATTTTTTTTTTTTTTCTTTCACCAATTTTTAGGATTTTTTCCACTTTTGTCTTACTATTTTGCTTTCCTTTCTTTTTTAATTTTCTTTTTTGGTAGACATCAACTTTAATGCTTTTCTCTGGCATGATATGTAGTGAAATACGATCTGTATGGAATGAAATGACTTTTTGACAAACAATTGACAATGGCATGACTTCAGCAAACATTTCATTTGTTCGATTGTCGATTGTAAGCCAATAGAAAAGTGTTGGTTAATAAACGTACATAACTGCTACTCTAAATGTCTTCTTTTTTTGGTTCTCTACACTTTTTAGACTTCTAGTTTTGTATGTAATAATTTGTCCAGAAAGTTGTCGATTTCAATTATAATTCAGTCAAGTATTAGTTTCCATTGTGACAAATAACAAGAGCAGTAAATCGTATTTGAATGGAAGTCATTGGTGCCAGTGACAGTATTAAAATTGCAATTTTGCTCAAATTGACTTCAACATGCGAAGTACATATATTGTTTCAGAACTGCAGAAGAAAAAAATCCGAATAATTTTAGGATATAAGACAACGACGATTTAATGCAAAAAGTTTCCCCAGATTTTTCTGGGAATAATTTCTGTAAACTCTCTAAACACTGAGTCTCATCTTTTATGTAGAAAAGCCAGACAATGTCTGTGCTCATAATGTTCACTTTATTAATTTATTTTATTTATTATTTCATATTCAAACATATTTCATAGACTGAAATTTATAGACTAAAGAACAACTAAAGTCTTGCCCCCTCCCCCCAACTAAAGGCTTGCCACAAAATTTATTAACTCTTTATTTAACATTTTACCGTAATTTTTTAAGCCTAATGTATTACTCAATGAGCCATAATCAGAATTTATGTTGTTGGTATAAACAAAAGGGCAAAATGCTTTTAAAAGTAAAAACAAAGATGAACGAAGACGAAAAAAAAAATTGCAAAAAATTCGAAATAAAAATAAATATTTCGAAATAAAGGGTGTTGTATTTATTTATTCCTGACTTTAAAGTAAAATAATACAAATTTTTGGCTTATGGGCGTATACTTTTTTCCTATAAATATCTCAAAAAAAAGAAGTTCAAGTCAGTGTCAAGTCACATGATCGTAACGCTACTACGTGAGATACACGACCATTGAATTTCTCGTCTGATGCCAATTGCCATTGCTTCGTTGGCTGTCATCATCCTATTGGAATTACATATCGTCCAGGGCCATATTCTTAAATTCTATCCACAAGAAATTCGTTATCGTCTAACGATAACTGCTTGGCTGACCTCATGTATAAAGGATTAAACCACACCAAACATTCACTCTTTGCTGATTTATCGGCTTTCAAAGAGTAAATAAGATTGTCATGAAAAGTCTACTATAAAATGTAGGTCCCGCCATTCGTGTATAAAATAAACGTACACAATATAAGTGGTGTAAGAAGCTAAGTCGTAATCCTGACTTAAGTGTTGTTATGAACAGTAGAATGTGTAGCTGAAATCAGCAATGCGTATTCAAAAAGAGGAGTAGATTCAAATCATAATTGTAAAATATTTTCGTAATTGTAAAATATTTTAGTAATTCATGCAATATATCATTGAGAGGATTTATAATTTCTTAAAAAATTTAGAGTCGCAATTAAAAAGTATGGGTTACACGTATCAATTTGCTTACCCTACTCCACCTGCTTAACCAAAAATTATCTCTTCTATACTCAGTTGACAGTTGAAAACAATTAGAAATGATGTACTAATTTAAGAGGATTTAAATAAAAGCTAAAATTTAAGCTCTGACATGTTTACCATGTTAACCAAACATCAAGCCACAACAACAGACCACAAATGCCATATAAACGGCAAGACTCATACTACTGCAAGGACACCATGAAAGGGTGTTGATGCTTGACATCATGCTAGAATTGTTACATTCTAATAAAACAATGTTCTTTTCATAAGGAACAACAGTTTGTGGTTTATGATGGTTAATGGTAGATGGTTGTAACGAATTTTGGCAAAACGACGATGATGATGATGATGATGATGATGAGGACGATGATACCAAATGCCGCAAACAGCTTCATTTGCATCGAAACATAATGTGTAATTAAATTTGCGGCTGTGACAATTTTCCTGTAGATGTACGATATTTGTCCTTTGGTTTTTAGCTTTAAAAAGCTTTGTGACATTTAATACTCTCAGTGAATGGGGTGGATAAACTCAAACTCATGTATACCCCACACGCATTTACACGGAGTTAGCATCACCTAGGGGAGGTTGTGGCTTTCTTAATAGTTATCGTATGCAGAGTGTTTGTAGATATTTTGCGTTGAAAGATGCTGTTTGCAACAATATTTGATATGTTAATATAATTTATTGGCAACCACCCTTTTATATGTTATTATCATACAATGACCACCACATGATGTCATTAAAGCTATACAGAGCTATAAACAACCACCACCACTACCACCGTCACTACCTTATTAAAAAGTATCTGCTCATACTCTTACAGCTCGTATGTTTGACTAATGAATTGTTATAGATTCATTTCTGAAGTCCTCTTATGTTGACTTTTGAGGACAATCCTTTTATATATGATTCTATTGAATGATGATGATTTTTAATAGGGCTCTCTTCTTTTTTTATTATGCTTAATTGCAAATGTTTGCAACAACACTATTTCCATTTACAACGTATACAATCATATGAAATCAATGTTTTGTAAATGGATGTCTTAGAGTTTAATTTGCTTTCATAAATAACATAGGAAATGGTGTATTTATTAATGTCTCATTAGAAAAAGCTTTTAAAGTCATATCAAATGTCCTTAACTGAACTTAAATTAAAACATTTTTAAAGTAGATCTTTAATGGATTTCATATTATAAATGTGACATTAATTTCTCAACTAATGCAAGGACACTTAATGAATACCAAATACTTGAAACAATTTAAACCATTTCAAATGCAAATTTCTACAAAATATTCTAAAAACAAAGTTTTTGATACATTTGTTAAGTATTTCATTGCATAAACCTTAATATCAAACTGAAGGTTGTTTTGTTGCACATGTCTGACCTGGGGTTTGAACTAAGGCATCACGTCTAACATAGATGGGCACTTTGCAGTACCAGTAAAATTTCAGTAAAAATTGATTTTTACTGATTACTGAAAAAAATTTCAGTATTCAGTAAAATTTTACCGTTAATGCAATCTAAATTTCATTTAAATTTCATTTAAATGTCATTTAAATTTAAATGCAATCTAAATTTCATTTAAATTTCATTTAAATGTCATTTAAATTTAGATTGCATTAAGAGTAAAATTTTACATTTTTTCATTTAAATTTTATTTAAATTTCATTCAAATTTAGATTGCATTAACGGTAAAATTTTACTGAATACTGAAATTTTTTTCAGTAATCAGTAAAAATCAATTTTTACTGAAATTTTACTGGTACTGCAAAGTGCCCATCTATGACGTCTAATAAGCCAACACACTACCTACTAGACAACTATGACAGGAAGCCTTACAGAGCAGAAATTGTAGACAAATCGTAGGTTTATGTCAGGGTTGTATTTTTTCTCCGTTACATTTCGACAAAGTGGCATTACAATGCTACAAACAACTACCGTAAGAATGGGTAACACATTGGGAACGAATAGACATCTCGAAGATCTTTAATATGGTGTTGATTTTGTCAGTTCCAAGAGGCCATCTCTCTATATGGGTACTATACCTCCAACAATTCCAAATTCAATGTGAATAATATTGAGTTTTACGGCGTTACGTTCTTCGACGCTATAAGAGACTCTGTAAGTGGCTTAAAAAAATTAACCTTGCTTATTTCATATCTAAACAAATGAGCGTTCGGTATTACTTTTCGGCTGTTGATCTTGTAAAACCCCTGCATATAACTTATTTATAAACTGTTCTACTCACGGAAATCTATGTACGAAATATAACGTATCCAGCTTGTACTGACCACATCACTTAAATCAGTATGAATTTAACCGATAGCAGGCGTTATTCGCATACATCTGAGACTTAAAAAGAGAAGAAGGTCCAACTACATCAAATCGTACGATCTCGGTGGACAGTTTACATCACCCCCACGTGAGATGACCATGCCCTATAAATCACTCGTGCAGCATATCAATGTGGTACATATGAGCTATCAGCTATGTCGTTGATGTACAGGTCATGCGATTTAGACTAAAAGAAGTTGGTAATCCACGACCAATAGTACTCAATACTCACTTTAAAATGAATTAAAATTATCTCGAGTAACATCCTTATTCTCATCAAATCGTAGGATATTCTGATGCTAACGCATATTAACACAGTTGAACATTTTTTGATTTAGAGGGCCCTCTAAACAGCAACTGTACTGCTGTTCGCTAGTAAATCGTCAATTTGAAGCAAAATCGTCAAAAAATGCAAACATTGTGAAAATAGATTTTCACATCTCAGCATACGCTGCTAAGTTTGCGGATTGAATTAAAGCAGCGGAATACTCTATATCTTAAACCTCTGAAGCTGCATTCAATGTGAAGCAGAAAGCTTAAACATCTTTAGATAGCTAATTTTATAACTGTTTCTTACTTAAGAATAAAATCTATATACAAACACATATTGATAACATAATGGATATTTTCATATACCTTGTTATCAGAGAAAAGGGTTCAAATTTGTTTCAAAACGAAATAATATACGGTGTATTTTTTAAGCATTTCAATACATTTCCGTATTCTGATGTTCATCAAAATTCTGTACTGTTAACCAATCAAACATGTGTGATTGTGCTGTCAAATTTGACATGTGCATAAAACGTCAAAAAATATGTGACATTTTTTGTTACATTTTTTCTTACCGTGAGGAATTCATAGGAAAATTGAAACAAGTTTTTTTTTTAATTTTTAATAAAATTCAAATTCAGTCATGCATGAATTCGGAGATAAAAAAAATTTGAAATGTTTGAAGTACAACAAAAAAAGAGAGGAAAACAAAAAATAGCATTTTAACTTAAATATGATTTGACATTTAAATTGGTAAAAAAAATGAAAATGAATAAAGCTTGTGTAGAAACAAACACTCACTCATATTTAAATACAAAACAACAGTAATTTTTATGCTAATTAAAAATATTTTTCAATTACCTTAATAATGTCTTAATACTCATCAAATAATTTTTTGAAAAATTAAACAAACAACCCACAAAAGCAGGCAGACTGCAAAGAAAAAAAATGAAATGAAAAGAAAAGAAAAAGTTCATTTAATAACTTTTATCCTCTAAAATGCACAGGTACTTTTGTTACGTACTTAGATTTACGAACTCAAACAACAATTTTTTACCAAATAAAAGTCTCAACAAAGTCATTTGCTAATTTTCTCTGACAAGTTTCATAACAAGTCAGAATTTTTTTCTTTCAGTCCTTTTTCATCGCCAGCCAACCTGCTTTTGAAAGGGGGGAAAAACAATAACAGGATCATATACATAAAGTACCTTTGCCTTAACGCCCATTTCCATTTGTGAACTGACCACACTTCTACCCACAATATCTACAACCACAACACAATTCGACAACATTATAGTCCATTGTGTATTTGTGTTGTAAAGTTTTCCACCCTATTGCGTACACAAGCGACAGAGAACAACAGCAGGCTAACAATGGGTGGTAAAGGCCTCATATACCGACCGTATCGTTTGCCAAACAACACAATACTTACCACCCCCTTGTTATTGCATATTATATGGAAGGTTAGAAAGTTGGTCTGAGTTTGTTTGCTCGTTTATTTCCTTTCATACCAATGTTGTAGTCGTAGACAAAGTGTAAAACCACAAATGTTAACCGTAGCGTAAGTCAATCCATTTAGCTTGTCAGTCGGTCTTACGATCTCAAATCTAAATGAATTCACCACAATCACTAGAAAATCCCATAAATGGTTTTGTAAGAGATTACAAATTTCTGATAATTTATTTTCTTTCGCTCTTTCACTTTTAGTGAATGGTTAGTGTGGCATAGAGAACTGTGGCAATAGACAATGTTTCTTAGTGTTCCCAACATCAGAGTGCATCATATTTCGTTGATTGCAGGTATGAAAAGTTGAAGTCGCTGAATGTTAAATACAGTGATAGATTTCTTAAACTCTGTGTAGTTAATAGTGAGGCTTCTTACATCAAAAACAATAATCTTCCTGTTACAATTAAGAGCGGTTTTAATAATGGTTGATATTCAATAGCCAGTGTACGCAACTAGAGTCTTTAATAGAGTCTTTAATAGAGTCTTACGTAACCGCAATATAACAGGTATGGTGTGTATTTTTTTTTTTTGAAAACGACATTTGCCTGGCCATCCATCACTGCGAACGGCGAACATTATTACTCCATGATTACCAACTTTTTTTGACCTGAAATTGAGCGGTTTGATAACATAAGGTTCTAGAGGGTTTTTGCTGAGGTCACAGAGGTACGCGAATAAGTCACAAACCTCAGCTGTCCACGAACCGACCTATGTAACCCAAGTCATCAAGCTGATTTATACGCCAGAGTCATGATAAAACATTTTAGATAGTCTCCAAACGGAGATGTTATATTCCACACACAGTGGCATTATTAGGCTAGGGCTTCTCCGAAATTTTTGAGGGGATCTTTTTTGAGGCTATTGCTGTAGTTTTCATTGGATAGAGTTTTACGTGATGGGTTCCAAGCCCTACGCAGAACCTAAATTTAACGTCCAGGGGACTGGACTTCGCAGCACGCATTAGTTAACATATAGCGTGTGCTAGAATGCCATCTAGAAGGGGCCACGAGGAGGCTGAGTATCAACTTGAATACAGCAAGACAAGGATCGTCCTGGTGGTCGCCACGTTGACCACAGTCAGAAACTTTACCTTATTGGCATGCATTCCATCCCTCCCATATTGAAAGATATGAAACGTTTAATGAAATACCCGGCACATGCCAGATACATTTTAGGATTGAATTTTTTTTTGATTATAATTCAACCAATATTTTCACTAATTTTAGTGCAGGCTTTGGAAAACTTGTCACAATTACAAGATACTCTCAGATATGTTCAGTTCAGTAAAATTTACTCCATAAAATGTTGTCATTTGATAAACAGGTTTCACACAACCGGTGCTCTACTACCAACTTTTATTTTATAAAGTTTCCGCTCGTAAATCTTAACAGCAACTTAAAGTAAAAAGATTATTACGGTTACAGCTGCTTACTCTTTTTCCGCAATGCTTGTAGTTAATTACTTACGACAGCATCCCTCAAAAAATATTTTTCAAACATTTTTAAAAAAAATTTCATAATTTTTTTTTTTTGGAAATGTTCTGTGTGGGTAAAACATTAAATTGATTGGTCTGTTTTAGAAATTGTTTACACACATAAAAACCTTTGTTTACAGTTAAATGTTATCCTTTATTTAAACATTAAAATTCGTCCTGACCATTGATGGCAACAACAAAAATGTTCGGCCTGATGTTGACCATGTTCTGTTTACACTTTTGATTTGCAAATAAATTTCTTCATTTCATTTATTGGATGACTTGTTAAACAGAAATAACACCAACCAACCCCTTGGATGCCATTTAAAAGGCGATGGACATTTTGGAAAATTAAAAATACTACACCCCCTCCCCCATATACTATTTTGACTTTAGATTTTAAAATGTTTAAGTAAATGGGCGTTTTAGACGCCAAGAGCCATGAGTTCATTTAATGGCTGGCTGGCCTATTTGGCTCAATACAACGAATAGAATAAGGTCCTAGAAAGAGGAAAAGTTTCATTTTACATTTTTTAATACATCATCGCTTTACTAATACAAGCATAAATTTAACTGGCATATCATACCACTACATGAGCAGCCTTAGGCTATGGAAATTAAAAATTTCAACATAAGCGATGGCATGCCCACCCAAATAAATTGCTGGTACTCTGCTTCGGTTTCCTTTGTTGATTTGAAAAATTGCCAACAAAAGTGAATGATGGTATCCAGCTGAGAAAACTTCAAAACACATGTTATTAGTGGCTTAAATTTTTTTTTTATTAATTTTTTTTTTACTAAAAAGAGAATGATGATATAATCATAATAATGTAGATAATGCCACAGAACCTGTGGCATGTACGAAATGTTTATTAAATAAAAAACATTATGAAAATTATAATCTTCTAAATACACTCATTGTTCGATTTCAAAGAGTATATACATATATGTATGTGAATGTGTATATGAATGAATGAATGTATGGGCAATCCCGCTGGGAATGATCAATCAAATCGAAATCAAATTTAATTTGTATCACAGAAATCCTTTAACAAAAGTCACAGAAACCGTATGAGCAAATTAAACTATCGTCAGTAACTTGAAAGGGGGTTGTAAGCGTTTTGTTTTTCTCTAGTTTAAGAGAATGAGGGTATAATAATGAGGATATAATAATTTTATTTTTACGTTCATACGAATGTAAGAGTAAATAAGATGTATGACTGACGATGTCTTTTCATTGGAATAGTTCGAACAATTCTATTTAGGTTAAACAGTCACTCAAACAGTCGTCCCTATGTTTAACTAGCGTCCTCAAATATAGGTGCAACTAGTAAGCTCTGGTTCCAATCGTTCTGATATTAGGTCTCTTTGTTTATTGTTCTCTTGTTTACAATTACCATAATAACACTTTTCTTGCAACGTTTACCACACAATTTTTATAGTTTTTTGTCGATGCCATTCCACGTTACTCGCTGAGAGATCCACATTTCTTAATGGTTTCCTGTGGTAGGTTAGGTTAAGTCAATATGGTAACTTTGGTATCAAAAGCTCACTTGAGCACGCATAGCGGCCCGTTGTGTACTCATCAAGTTCTAACAAACCAGGGAAGATTCTAGGATTACAAACAACACCACTTTCGAGAACTTCCCAGAGGTCTTCAATGGAGTGAAGATCTGGCAACTATGGCCGTCATTAAAAAAAACTTTTTAGCGGTTGTCATAGAAACTTTTTTTGTAAGTTTATGGGTATGCTTGGGATCGTTATCATGTTGCAAACCGATATCCCTCATTTATAAACCTTTTGTGTATGCAATGGTAGGTAAGTTAGTGCTTAAAATACGGTCATTGTAACAACTGCAAATGATACACATAAGATGCGCCTGCGTCTGAAGAGTCTGTAGAGCTTGTAGAATGTGAGACCAGCAGGTGGAGTTAAAAGCATTTATCCTTTTAGGCTATGTGGGACCATATGTTTGCCTCTCTGCAGAATCGATAGGTACGTAGATTACAGTGATAGCTTTGATTTCAAAGCTCACTTGAGCACGCATAGCAGCCCCTTGTATGCCAGAGGCAAGCACCAGAGGTCTCTGTACTGACCGAATTTCACACTGCAAACTAAAGTACGATTCTCCTATGCCGGAAACGAGCCTGCAAGTTTAATAAACTCAGCTATATGCTTGAGTCTGTGAGAAACTAGGTGACTGAAGGGTTGTAATGACCAATTATGTATGTTATGAGTATCCTTGAGCCAAATAACCTTAATCTGTACCTCGCAAGAGATGGGCATTTATTAAGAAAATGTATAACAGTTTCATCCTCTTCAGCAGACCCACAACCTCGGCAAAAAACATTTAATGGGAGTTGCAGTCTCTGCGTGTGTCTTCCCATGACGCATTGGCCTGTAAACATGACCAGTATGTTCAAGACTTTTTTCTGTAGTGGGCTTAGTGAGTCAGGCAATGGAGCAAGATTCCTCATTAACGCAGGATATGTTGGAGTCCCGGAAGAATATTTGGCTAATAGCCAATTAAACTGAGGAGAGTGCAAATTGACTTGGTGAGCGTTCCGGAAGGACTGTATCTATTCTGTTGAGCTCGTCGGCCTTACAGTTTCCTGGAATGTCTATGAGTCCACGGACCAGAGATCAGCAATGAATCGTTTTTTCCTACTCATAAGCACTTCTGAAATTTTGAGAATGAGGGAGTCAACAGTATTGAAATTCAACTACTCTGATTAATTCGCACTCACCACACCATTGATTTATAAGTACAGGTTGCAATGAGTATGAGTACAACGTTGACATCAAACTTATAACATGAATGAGTATAAGTATCAGTAATTATGAATATGATGTCTGCCAGGGACCCAGGCAAGTTAGACACTAAAGCGCTCATAGAGAACATCGAGGCAAAAATGACACTCCCTAACGAGTTTGGAACTGACCGTAGCGCTCGACAGAGATCTAATAGCGTATTGGCCTTTGCAGAATAACTGTGTAGAAGATTTTGGCATAACCCTAGTTATCACATTTTTTGACTTTCGTAACGTTTGCTGACTTCGTGAATGTCTCCTATAAGTGCGGTGTTAGCGAATTAAGGATAGTAAACAATGCCCTTTAGTGAGTACTTCTAAGAGAAAATGTTCATAATTCGTCAATTTTATTAAGACTATGATGATAATAACTTGAAGAGAACGCGGTGCAGTGAAGACGACAAAAAGAATGGTAAAATTCTGTGACAACTCGTGTTATAAAAACCCCATTTGTGCCTCTAGTATGGAAATTTCAACAAGAATGGAACTCAAATAGTAGTAACTGAATAATGTTGTCAGTAAGTTTATTTCAGTCTTTCCTAGAAGACTGGACATTTTCGTTTAATCGCAATTGCAATAATTATCAGCACACGTTATATTGTTTAATGATTTAAAATTTAAAGGAAAATTTGCAAAATTAACAATGAAAACAAACTGCAATTCGATTTTCAAATTCATTTGAAATGCAAACTTAAACTTGTTATACTAAAATGATTGATTTTTTGCTTTCAAAAACAAGAAAATTTTGGTCAGTTTTTATATGCCGTAGACAAGTTTATTTGATTTTTAGTGTTAATTAATGTCTTATAATTACGTGTGCAGCTATACAATGCGTATTACAAGCATCAAACTAACTGTAGTCCAAAAACGAAAATCATTACAATTTCATAGAAAATCAACAATTAATTCAGACTCCAAGTAAATATCTTATGCTCAAGCATGATGCTGGTTATAAATAATTTGAGTATAACAGTGTAGTTATTTTGTGATTATCTCCGGTTGTTGATGTTGTTCAATTTAATATTGTTTCTGTTTTTTTTTTGTTTTTCGCTTTTATTGTTGTAATGAATGCCAGACATTTTGATTTTCTTGACTTAATGAAAAACGGAAATACTTAGCATTTAATCTAAGATAGTACGGAGTAAATATACAGTATAAAACGCAGTAAAGTAAACAGACAAACAAGGGTATCATGTAACATGTTTATAAACCCATACAAACTACTGCAAGGTTTATTGGTTTCAGAAACGATTAAGTGATGGAAATGAATGATTATTTGTTCTACTGTAAGTTATTCCTTATTTCCATGAAGTTTTACTTGTTTTATTGGCATTTATTCATGGTATGTTTATTGCAAAAATGTTGTAATATTTTGATTACTTTTATCTTCATCATGGTATTCACAAAAAAAAAAGTAAAGAAAATAAAGAAAAATATACGCAGGCGTTTAATTAGTACAATTAATCTGCTGTTTAATAAATTAGTAAGAGAAAACATGATTAAGAGATTTGCAGGCATCATGCAGCTACTGTTGTATACAATAATATTTAGAGTTGAACTTTGTACGAATTAATTGAATTGAATTGTGTTGTCGGTTGTCGGTCGGCGGATGTGGTCATTTTTGATGATACTGTAGTGAACACACAAGAAGTTTGGAAAAAAAAACAAAATACCATACATCCTGCATTAAGGGATCACTGAGAATATTAAATGAATTTCAAATGTTTTCTTAAATTTTCTCATTTTGCTGCATAATTTTAAAATCAAGCGAGAGAATGTTCTTCTTTGAACTTCAATACTAAATAGCGGACGTTATTTAATGCAAATAATTTCAAATGCTAGGCGAAAGATCATAAATTTTATGTATGAAAGTTATAGTCGATCAATCTATAGTTAATGATGCTCAACACCATGCATTAGACAAGTTTCTTGTGGGGACTTTGGGGGAAAGTCAATCAAAATTACAGCTCTGAGAGGCAATATTACATTTGCAAATGGCGTAATACCAGCCGAAATGCGTGAGAAAATATAACTAAGCTTATTGAAGCCCTTATGGTGTAGACTGGTAGGTAGGTTGAAGGAGGTTTCTATTTTCAAAGCCCAAATTATTAAAAAAAATCACCAAATTTCTAAGAATACTTCGGAAAAATGTTTACAGACGCCCTAGTTCAGCAGATAGTGTGCTGGCTTTAACCCCTGTTCTTTAGGCGACTTCCTCTGTGACCAAAAACTACGTTCTGACCAAAAACTCTGAGAGCAAAATAAAAATATCCTGTCACTCATGGATAAAATCAGCCCACTCAGCATGTGTGATGTGAGAATTCTGATTTTAATCCTGAGGATTTTGTAAGTAAGTAAATATGCTTGTAGATTTTGTAATGAAGTCGAAATACAATACATAATTATTCATTACAAATCTTTAGTCAGGACTACAACCTAGCTTCTCACTACGCTTATGTTGTGTGTGACCTACAGTTTAAAGTCGACTCCGAACGACAGATTTTTGAGAAGCTTTTCATGGCAATTCTATTTACTGTCAGAGTTTTTGTCAGAAATCTGCTGAGAGGAAGTCGCCGAAGTAATATTTTTTTTTCAAATTTCATTTTGCTAGAGATGTCTGACAGCAGGTTTGAACCGTGGACTCACGTCTAATAAGACAACACCTTACCTACTAAACTACGATTGACTTGAAATAAAAAACTTGAAAAATATTTGATTTTTATTTGGAATTCTATCACGTGTCAGCCATACTGTTTACTATACATACATACATAATTGGCCATTACAACCCTTCAGTCAGGATTACGGCCTAGCTTCTCGCACCACTCAGGTTGTGTGCCTTAATTTTATGCTTGAGTGGCGGGACCTACAGTTTAACGTCGACTCCGAATGACAGATTTTGAGAATCTTTTTCATGGCAGGTTTATTTACTCTCAGAGTTTTTGCCAGAAATCTGCTGAGAGGTAGTCTCCGAAGAAATTTTTTTTTTTTTATATGTCGTTTTGATGTCTGGCCTGGGACTCGAACTTTCCGTCTAATAAGCGAACACACTACCTACTAGACTACGGCGACTGTTTACTATACATCATTTTAATATAAGTTGGCATGGTTCTTTGAGGAGCACAAAAAACTTTAAAATTTTACTCCATCCTGATTATAAGTTATCTTGTCCTGTCTTTGCATTTCACCCTAGCTTTTCCAGGATAACTTCATTTCTTTACTGTTTTGTCAGTTCTATGTAATGCAGGCCGTATTCCACTAGGACTAATTATTTGATCCCACCACATAGGAGTTTTTGCTATGACATCATTGCCTTTTCTGAATGTGTTACATATCCAATTTCACTTTTTCCATCAAATCATCTGCTAGATAGGAATTTCTAATGTATATCGTTTTAAGGGGATTAAAAAAATTTAATTTTCAAAATAGGTTTAAAAATATTTTCATGTGAAGAGTTCTAATCAACTAAAATATACACTATGTTACCTAGGATTATATTCACTATTGTTATCTTGTCTCTAATGGCCACCCACACAATGGTAAGTATCATTAGTCATTAGTTGAAATATTGAAAACTTTTGAATTTTATTTTCAAATTCAATACTGCACTGCTAATGACTTTTCCTACTTAGCCAACTATTATTGAATAAAGTTTTTAATATTCAATTTAATGAAAGATACGGCGACAAAAATAACTACAAAAAGATGTATTTTTTTGTTTTTCGATTATAATATTGTAGAAGTAATAAATTGTGATTTAAATGCTTATGTACTCATAATGCAAATTTGTTAGCCACCACCATAATAATAATTCATTGATAAAATATTTATTTGCATTCCTTACATTCGTAGCATTAAATTTTAATGGCAACAATTAAGAGTTCTAAGTGTTGAAGGGTAATTATGTTGTCTCTGTGGATATTAAAAGTTTTTTTTTGTTTTTGGAATAAATTAAATGTTAATTAGTTTCAAAGTATATTTAAATATTAACTTTTGCAAACAGAATCAGAAGCAATTTAAAAAATCATCACTAAATTTATTGATTGTCATAGTGGTAAGCATTATTTCTGTTATGAGTTATTTATTATCAGGATAGTTAAAATATAATTGCAACCCAATAAACTAATAACAAATAGGTTACTCTGGTTATTGTTTAAAACTTTCCTTTTATTTTTTATTTAATAAACAAAATTATGCTGCTGTGTTCAGTAGTTTATAAGTTTTCTGAGTTTTTAAAAGAGAAAAATTATTGTATAAATATTTTAAAAAACGAAATGACATAACATGCCTAGTCGATTTGGCGTAACGATTTATTATATTTAAGAAATTAAAGAAATCGGATTTTCTTATTCATTTATTTTTCGAATATATTTTTTAATTCGTGTAATTTTCCAATTTAGATTTATTTCGGCTGACAGCCCACGTAAATCGAAAGTAACATAACTGAGGGCACTCTTAATCAATTCATAAAGTCCGTCTCCATATGATGCCGACTTATATTATATTATTGTACGGATTTATGAAAACTTTTCAGATTATGAATTTCTATATCCATATTAGCAATCCATCATCTTTTAAATAAAAGCTTCTCGACTTGACCTAGGAACTTTTGGTAAACGCTTATAGATAACGACGTGGTTTTGCTGAATGGGCTCTGGATCATCTTCACCTATTGCGATAAGGCTTTCGTCTGGTTAAATAAGTACGTAAATAGACACTACCTAGTCACACTTTACAATGTATTGGACTCTCTTGGATCTTATGTGGATTGGTATCAGAGATCAGCAATGAATAGTTTTTCCGCTTCTCATAAGTACTCATGAAATTTTGAGTAGGTATTGAAATTCAAATACTCTGATTCATTCGTACTCACTACAACACTGATTTATAAGTACAGGTTGCAATGAGTATGAGTACAACGTTGACATCAAACTCATAACATTCGAAATATGTTTGATTCATACGCCTACTCATTCAGATTCGTAAATTTAGAAAAATCATAAAAATTTACAGTCTTAGTTGTTGTTGCATTTACAAAAACAGAAGGAAGAAAAAGATAAAAACAGCAAGCAAAGCAAACACACAACCTTCTAGTGAGTATTGTAGTGTTCGTAAGCGGATCATACTTACATCATCTTACAACATCTTGCGTATTGATAAGTATGAGTACGATGAAAACTTAAAATAAGTATGAATGCGTATAAGTATCAGAAATTATGACTATGATTCGAATCTACTCACTTTTTGAATACTCATTTGCTCATTGCTCAATTTCGCATTGCGCCCATCCAAAAATATTTTCTTGACATTTTTGCACCAAAAGTGCTGTTCATATCGTTTCGTTAAAACTTGGTAAACCACTACTACTTAATGCTGCTCGAATAATAATAATAATTGAAATCTTTATTCAATTCTTAAATTCTTTTAACAAAATGTATGCCACAATATCAATGGACTCAGGTGGATGCGGCAAACTTTTTAATGAACCTCATTGTAAGGATCATAAATTTGTAGCAGAACACAAAACAAAACAAAACGGCAAAAATTATCTTTTTTAAACACATTTTCAACAAAAAAAAAAACAAACAAAAATAAACCGATGACACTGAAAAAGTCTAATGAAGAGAAAACCAAATTAATCTAAAAATAATAATTACCCACACACACTTTGTATTTATGAGACAATATGATGTCGCCCATAAACAGCTTAAAAGGCAGCCAGCCATACGCTTAGACCAAAATATGTTCGAACTTTCGAAATGATATTGTAATTATGCGGCAGTGATAATATTTCCCCACGGGAGAAGATTACACGGGGAATGAGTGAGTAAGAGCGCTATTGTGTTATCATAAACCACCAAAACCTATACAATCTTTGAAAGTGTTTCCGTTTTCAATTTGCATAAAATTTGTTAAAAGCAAAAAAGTTATTGTTTTACTTCATTTTGTTTGGTGAAATTAAAACGTTAATAAGTTTTCAAACCACAGTGTATATAAGTATATAGGCAGCAAACATCCTAACAACTCCAAAACCATACTGGGTGGGTGGAATGTCATGTAAAGGGTTATATTACCTGTAGCTTGATACTGTTGTCGTGCACATTTGTTAGTAGAGTAGAGAGTATCGTACAACATTGTTGGAAATTTTGTAATAATTGAATGTAATTAAAGATTTTCGTACAATTTGTACTTTCTGACAATAAATGACATCCCGGCGAAATTTGTGATTAATTTTAATTTTTTTTTCTTCTTTGTCGTTGTTTTTACTAATGATGAACGGGAGAGTCAGGTTTCTTTACGTTAAGCTAGCAACAACCCTCAACTCTTTCTTATGAAGAATTCATACTTTTGCTGTGATAAGCACAGGCGATATTTGATGTCATGTCTACCATGATTTTTATTTAATTTGTGGCTTATTGTTTTAATTATAAGGCGTAAATAATTTATATAGAATCATATTAACACTGGCTAAAGCTTTTGGCATTGGTAAAGTTTAGTTTTAATTAAATTTTAAATTCAAAATAAACAAATCCAATTGTTACTTAAGAAATCATTTTGTTTTAAAAAAGTTTGACATTACAAACTCCTATAATAGAATCCATTCTAATTTTATTGCATTGAATCATAAACTTTAGACAAGTTGGTCGATGATGGTATGATGGATCAAGCGGTCGGCATGCTAAGAAGCGATACTTTCATCACTCATATGGATCACAACTATTCACAGTTTCTTGAGGATATTAACCGCTGAAGAATTTGAACCAGTCTAGCGACTGTACTTATACATCAATATTGTAGTGAGTACGAGTAGTTGAATTCCAATACTGTTGACTCACTCATACTCAAAATTGTATGAGTACTTATGAATAGCGAAAAAACGATTCATTGCTGATCTCTGGTATAAGCCGATTGATTTGATGCCATGGACATTTTGGGTTAAACTTACCTACCAAATGGTATGTTTTTTAAGGCCTCGTTATAATCTTTCACTTCCGGTTCTGCTGAAAAGCAATTACTGATTATATCACAACGAATTTTTTATATTAAACAAAAAAGCAAATTGTAATGCCGTCTCAATTTCTATCACACTTAAACGTATTGTTACATACATTTGTTTGCAAATATTTGCTTAAAATTTGAACTAAATTCAATAAAATTAAATGTAAATTGTGAACATTGTAACCGCATGTCTGCAATCAGCCACAAACGCCTACAGATTCGTTTCAAGAAAAAAAGTGCAAAAGGAAGGTTTGAGAATGAAATGTGAATAAAATATTTAAACAAGACAAAACGTATTCTTTGGTGGCATACAAAATGTTTCTTTTGTCAAACCATTCATTCAAAGAATTTCTTTTTTCGTTTTCCATATTAACCAGTCTGAACTCTTGTTGGTCATGGTCGACTATTTCATGGCATTTCTGAATAAAAATCATAATATTTGTCTAAAGAAGCATTCGAATTCACAATATATAAAATTGCCATGAAAAGTTTCTCAAAAATCTGTCGTTCGGAATCGAATTTAACACACAACATAAGTGGTATGAGAATCTAGGTTTTAATCCTGAATAAAGGGTTGTAATGACCAATTATGTACATATGTATGTACTGAAGAAAACATTGTTCTTGAACTGTTTTAAAAATTTGTATCAAACACTGGTATTAACTCAACATACTGTTTTCTACCACCCAAGTTATTGTAGTGTGCCATAAACCAAAACAAACCAAAGATTTCTTTAAAAAAAGTGCCAAACAATTGCAATTTGACTGCTGGAAATTCGTTCATTTGCAAATTGGACTACAAAAGAACCCATGTGAATAAGAGACACAATTTGAATATGTGATTATACTCGTGTTCTCCTATTCCATTCAAGTATTCTACTTAAGAAGAAAAAAACTCAAATCGTTGCTGTAGGTAGTTAAATGTTTAATGACACAATTTATCACATACCCATTCATATATTCTAACTATGTTTACATGTACAATAATTATTTGTTGTGGGGCTTCTAATGAAAAATTGAAAGAAAAATGCAACACAAAATACAAGTAAATGGCATAAAACCTAATAAAATATTTTCAATGATGCTTTATAAACTATTTTAAATATATCTACGACATATACAGGGGGTCTTAGCAAGTGTGTGTGAAATCTCATTAACATTTTTTATTCATTTGGGGACCGCTGTGTTTTGTGACTTATACATATACCCCTGCGGCTTAAGAAAATTCCGCAAGATGTTTAACGGAGTCATATCGCACGATCTTATGCAGAATATCCAATGTGACTTGAGCTGTACAGCATGCAGCCTTTTCCTGTAGAAACCACATGTCGTTGGTTATTCCGATCATTCAGTTCAGATCAAAAAAAGTCAATAATCGTCGACCCTAAGTGGTCGTGATGGCCTGGCAAACATTGTTCTTTTTATTATTTGAATGTGATATTGAATGTCGTAGTCTAGTAGGTAGTGTGTTGGCTTATTAGATGTAAAAGCCAGGGTTCGAACCTCAGGTCAGACATAAAAACGAAATATGAAAAAAAATTTCTTCGGCGACTTCCTCTCAGCAGATTTCTGGCAAAAACTCTGAGAGTAAATAAACCTGCCATGAAAAAGTTTCTCAAAAAGAGTCGACGTTAAACTGTAGGTACCACCACGCACGTATAAAATTAACGTACACAACATGAGGGGAGTGAGAAGCACTAAGGCCGTAATCCAGACTGAAGGGTTGTAATGGTCAATTAGGTATGTATGTATGTATGTTATTGAATGCCTATCGGTGCATGGTGATTTGGCAAAATAGACCGAATAAATGACAAGTAATGTGACAGACGTACCATCAATTTCTCAGCCGTCCCTGTTGGAAGATCCGATAGTATCAGCTTCAGTCTACATGGTCTGAAAAATTCTATTTTGATCGCTGAATGAAGTGGTCGTGTGCTACATTTGTAACTACAGTATAGAGGCGTTTTAAAAATAATGTTGGAGCCTTCGATGAGACTATAACAAAAGCTCTAGTTGCGATAACCAGATATTAAATATATCTGGCTGTCCGACCGCTCTTTATAGTCACCTGAAGGCTGTTGTTCTTGATGTACGTAGCTCCAAAAGAGATATTAAATTAAATATATTTAAACCATTTCGTTAGAATCATAGGAGTTAAAATAAAAATGTATATTTGTTGTCATCATACAAACATACTACATACATATGTAGGAAATAAAATCAATATCTAAAAACATAAAGAAAAACTCACATGTTGAAATGAATTTCAATTGCAAACAACAATAATACGAACATTCTTAGGAACCCAAAAGTATATGTCATCTAACATTGTAACAATAGTTTTGATTTCCTTCTCCAAAGTGTCTTCAAGTGAGAGTTTCTATTGTTGAAAGTTTTAAAGTTTGTTTTCAAAGTTTTGCTGCCAATACAATAACAAGTTTATTTTAAAATAAATTTGATCTTTGCTGATGTAAAAGTTTTAAAAACATTTAAAAGTAGTATTGTAACATTAAAGTTACCACATATGACATCTGAGGTCTGTTCAACAAAACAAACTTAAATCCTTTTTCTTTAAAAATATTTATTTATTCTTCAATTTTTATGTTATTTTCTTCGAAGGAAATACAATTGTTCCAAGGGTTTTCCCAATTGCACTAATATGCACTGACAACGATTCCTTTTTTATCTCTTCAATCGTCGCAAATTGACGTCTTTTCATAGATCTGTTTCATTTTGTTAACAGGAAAAAGCCGTAGGTGTCGTGATAACGGTGTTGCTCTTTGTCAAATAATTTTCACAAGCAATGCAAAAGCCATGAAAATTTTTTCCAAAATTCTCGGGGTGTTTTTTTTCGTATTACCTCACGCAAATGGCGCATATCTTCAAGGTAAGAACTCCTGGTGCTCTACGTCACAGTAGTCGAAGAAAACATTAAGCAAAATATTGACATTTGATTTGGCTCTCCTGGCGTGATTGGGGGCTTTCGTAACCATTTTGACCTTTTTGAGCAAATCTAGATTGTCTTTGACGTCACTCAACATTTCTTGTGCGATGCTCATGCAAGGTTTTTTGTGGTCAATATGCAAATCTGGAAATAATTTCGCTGTCGCACACTTCATGCCCAAAATTTCCTAAAAAAAAAAATTGCAAGACGCGATACAAGCGATATTTCTTTTATAATTCTCTAATTTTGATTCGTCAATTCTTCATAAATATATTCTCAACTTTTTTAACATTTTCTTTGGTTATTGAAAGCTAGGGTGTCAAAGGCGAGTGTCGTCCTTCAAATCTTCTCGAACCTCTGTGAAAAGCTTATACCACTTGTTAAGATTTTTTCCACTCGGAGTACACTCAGCACTTAATTCTATATTTTACACAATTTCTTAGAAATTCAACTTATATTGTGAATACATCTCATAATATGAACACATACATAATTGTCATTGTAACCCTTTAGTTAGGATTGCGACCTAACTTCTCCCCAGTAATATACTGCTACTGTTATTAAGGAAATAATATTTAAATAATGTAATCTTCTAACATAATCTTCTAAAGAAGAACCATTGATTAACTTTAAGAAATATTGGATTACGGCCTAGCTTCTCAACACCACTCATGTTGTGTGCGTTAATTTTTATACATGAGTGGCGGGACCCACAGTTTAAAGTCGACTCCGAACGACAGATTTTTTGAGAAGCTTTTCATGCCAGTTTTTACTCTCAGAGTTTTTGCCAGAAATCTGCTGAGAGGAAGTCGCCGAAGAAATATTTTCATATTTTCGTATTGATGTCTGACCTGGGATTCGAACTCGGGCCCTTCGTCTAATAAGCCAACACACTACCTACTAGACCACGGCGACTTCTAAGAAATATTGTTTAATTATTAAATACAGTGAAATCAACATAGACCTAGTTTTGTCCCCTATAGGGAGGAGTCCGCCTAAGAGCTAATTACTTCTAATGAGTTCTTTTGTTCCAAAACTGCCATCAAAGACCTGGGATCAAGAAATTCGTCCGTTATTGTTATCGGTTGTCCATTTATTGGAAATGTCCGCAAGGCGAGATTTCACTGTATTTAATAGTTCTCTGAAATTTATAGCAACAATTATTCTTTAATACTTTAAATGATTAATATGTCTTCCTCAACCACACATACATACATATTTACTCTTCCTCTCTAAATAATAAGAGATATTATAAAATGTATGCTATTACATGCATGCATACCTTCAAGTTTTCTTATTAATTCTTTTCCATTAAACATACAAAAAAAAAGACTTGTAAACATAAGAGCATGGTTTTTTTTTGTTTTAACTTTTATTATTTTTAATGGTTCATTGTATGAATTTTATCACATACATTTTCACATACATACATACATACATATATGTGGTTGTTGTATTCTGTATAATTGGGTCGCTTATTATGTTTCCTTAAATGCTCGTTAAATCTCTTGCATTTATGTGATTCTCTCTTTTTTCATATTCATCCACCCACTCTGAAAGTTCCACATTCATTTTTTTTTTCATCACTTATTATCCATTTTCATCTTTGACAAGATGCTTTTTAATGTTTCATAATGATAAGACGCAAAACCTTGGCACGCTAGGGTTAAAATTTCTATTGTCGATAGGTTTAAAAAACTAACTAATTTTAACGGCAAGTTGTAATAATGGCCCTAAAAGTCCTATTTACTGTCATTGAGGTATCCAATTTAGTTAATTATTTAGAAATTGTAAGCTTTGCCTAGATTAAGTTGGACATTACTCGGAAATTCTTTCGGAACGCCGACCTATCCTGGGTCAATGAGGAGTCCTGCTCCACCGCTAGACTCAAGCGAACCAACCGATTACTTGGTCTTGGTCGTGATGTCATCTCAACCACAGCGGCCATGCTTATAGGTCATTGAGCTATGGGAAGACACGCGGAAAGAATGAGGCTCCCATTTAACGACTTCTGCCGGGATGCAGATCCGCTGAGGAAGAGGAAATTGTTATCGACTTTCTTTGTCAGTAGACGTCTCTTGCTAGGTGTAGATATAGGTCATTTGGCTTCCCATTTCTTATTAGCTCGATTGAACTATCATCTATTAATACCAAGGATATAGCTTCGTTCATCAAACTTTCCGGCTGGGTTTCCAGTGTAGGGTAGTCGTGCAGCCCTTGCGATGACAAACTTCTTCCTCTTCCCTGATTTTGGTGGAACTTGGTCAGTACAGGGACTGCATGCTCAAGTGAGCTTTGTGATATCAGAGCTACCGCTCCGACCTAAACCTAAACCTAAAATTGTAAGCTTGATCACTAGTTCATTTAATATTCTTTTAACATGAGTTAGAAAGATAATGCCGTATAAATTTATAAGAAAAAACTTATTTCTAGCATCTATCTGAACCAAATTGTATTTTAAGAAAATTATTTATTTATAACGCTTATACATATGTATACATACACATATATTAAGCATACTTTGAGGTGTTATGTCTATAAATAAATATAATTAACAATTTTTTGTTAATAATTTTTATATTTAATCACAATAGATTTTCGTAAATTATTGTTCAAATTTTTATTTCCTGTTTCTGTTAGGAAAAAAAGGAACAACATTCGACATCTCTGTACATATCCTTTTGTTTTAGTAGACTGACTTGACAGTTTCCGTTTTTTGTTATTATATGATGCATGCAGCCTCATTGCATTGTATGTGCAACAATCAGTTACCAACACCACCACTGCTAGATCATTAACCAGCAACATTAGTAGCAGCAGCAGGAGTTAACAGTTTTTTGTTGTTGTTGTTGTTGTTATTGTTATGGTTTGGGCAATAGGATTTTCTGAAATATAAAGTATATTTCTTCAGAATTCGTTTCCTTTTTCTTCTCCCATTTCTTTACAATTTTTGTGGAAAGAAGACACAAAAACCATTGCATAAGCCATTAAGGCTAAGTGATTTTTTGTTGCTGTTGCTGTTGATGATTGTTTCTTATTCTTATTATTGTTTTAGCACATTATAAAACGTTTATGGTTTATTCTTGTCATGCTAATGTTTTGTCTTTATACTCTGCTCCACCTGTATGCTTTTGTTGCACTTAAATGTTGCACAAATATGTATAACGTTCTCAAATGTGTGGCATGTACTATATGTTAAAAGGACTCTGCTGTCGTTTGCATTCTTATTGAATATTTTTTTTTCACAAATGCTTAATGTGTTATTAGTAGGAAACTAAAAAATTAATTGTGTGGAGAGATAATGTTTAATTAACATTTAAAAAATGCTTTAAAGAATTTATGAGTGAAGGAAGGGCCTAAAAATGTACAAAATCCTTGACAGCATTCAGGGACTTTACAAAAAAAAATCCGATCTCTTCAGAGCCTCAGAACAAGTCGGTATTTTCCATTGACTAATAGATTTCGAAAGATTGTACATGGCAGTTAGTTACTCTCTGAGCTCTCCGCCAGAAATGGTTCTTCATATTCCTTCTTTTTTTAAGATGATTTCATCTATGAATCCCGATTTCTGAATTCAGCACACTACCTACTATAATACAGCTCTACTGTCTGACATTATGTTATTAGGGGTTCTTCCCTTTGGACACAATTACTATTTGACGTCTCACACCTTATCCTTATTGTACGCATTAATTTTATTAATACGTGGCAGAGTCTACTTTACAGTTTAACGTCGACTTAGAAGCTTTTTTTAAAGTCCGAACTGAAGTCCAACTAAACTCAACTGTGCAAGCCAATACACGACTCATTCCGCTCCGAAAATCAAAATCATTTAACACAACAATGTTGTGAAGCCTCCTCTACGCGGATTTGTACTTTTTCGTCTTCTTCAGACCTGCTTGAGTAATAACTTTCAGTAAGGTGTACAATTGCTCAAGTGATCTTTCGTAAATAAAGCTATCACTTCAACCTGAAGGTATATCAACTCTATAGATTCATTAGAATAGCGATGTAATGTTGCTTGTAAGCTTATGTTTCACTGTTTTATTGACATTAAAATGAGAGAAAATAGTCTTAAAAAATAAGAGAAATTACGATCAGATATTTTACGAATTGGTTCGTGGGCAATTGACCAGAAGGAATCACTCCTTTTGTGCTTCTGATTCTCTGGTATGTATGCACTATGCATTGCTTTTTAACGATGTTTTGTTAAATTGGGCGCCTAAATATTGCAGTGGAAGGAATTGGAATTTTCAAAAATCCTTGCTGATTCTCTAATTACAGCTGTGCCAACCAACATTCTCTATTTTTTGGCTTAAAACCCAAGGGTATGATTTATTTTGAATGCCAAAAACTCCACTCAAAAACATAAGACGGACAACACCTTAAAAATTACTCTTCCCTGAATAAGATCGTACATTTATTTAGCATATTAAGGCTCTACGTTTGATAATTTTAAATAAATTTAATAAAATTACATATTAAACACTGAGCCAACCCACGTATTCATTCGATTATTTAAATTAAAATCGCAACAGCATTGCAGTGATCTGCTAGGCACAAGGCAATTTAAACACTAAACACTCTTGTTAGCCAAAATTTTTTGTTTTTCTTCGAATTGTGTTCAAAAAGTTAAAATTATTTGTTTATTTTTTTAGCAATAAATTAAGCACAATAACAAAAATATCAATAATAGAGTATATAGGCCTGTAAACACAAGTCAAACCAAATCTATGAATCAATTTTTAATTCTCTTGCTTTCTTAAGCCGGTTTTTTTAAATTTTCCTAAGGTTGTTTGAGAATATTGACTCCGATTTAAATCTTTTTGAAATAAAAAAAGAAATAATTAACAACACTATTAAACATTACTAAAACGTGTGTATCCAATATTCTGCTTTAATATTAAAATTATTTCAGTTTTTTATAATTTGACGGTTGTTTGTTTAAAAAATCTGTTTTTAAGAGTTCAGAACAATAATGAAATTTTCAATGAGTATAATCTTGTTTCTGGATTAAAAATCAAGTCGGCTTGTGTAAATAATAGTGCTAATTTATTAGTTCCGATAATCATAAAATTTAAAATTGAGGAACTCTCTGAAACCAAATCTAAATATCATCTTAACACAGTTCTTCTTTATACAAATAAAACACACAAAAAAAAAAAAAGAAGAAAGACATTTTAAATAACGAATTTAATTGTTTGATTGAAATCAAAATATTTTCTATTTCAATTAACAAAAATCCAACCAAAATCGTTTCTTCCATTGCGTAAAGGCATATCAACACACGTATAACACAAAAGGATGTTTAACACTTGCAACGAATAGTAAGTAATAATCTGAACACACAAATTGATAGCGTATGTAACGAACGTAAGCCTTCATATATGCAAGTACATGACTGGAACAAGTTAAAAGAAAGATTTTCAAATCCCCTTGAAGCGAATTCATATTCACAAATATTCTAAAGGAATACGTTCATACATTCGTACATACCTACGTCGTATGTAGACTCATGCCATACAAAATTGTCTACTGGCTTAAGGAATACAATTTAAATCTATCTTCAGATACTTATTGTTATTGTTGCTTGTGTGACGATGACGGTGATGTTGTTGTTGTTATTGTTGTTGTTGTTATTTAGTTCTTATGCAAATAAATTGTAAAAATATCGTAAATAACGTAAATATTGCTTTAAGCATTGCAACAATAAACTTAAGCAGCTTCTTATTTGAAGTTGATAGTCTTACAAATTACACAATCACACACAAATCTATACATCCTTACATGAGTTGGAAACATACATACAATATAAATATGTATGTATATATATACATCTGTATGTTCATTTGTATAAACATTCCTTGAACATGCATCGTACATCAGAATTTTAAACAAGTAACAAATCTTATTTACGTTCTTATGTTTCTCCTTATTTTGATTACGCAAATTATTAAGGGGGCTCATAAGATATATTGGCGATACTCTAAGGAATAACTGATTTTGTTAACTATTTTAAATACTCAGAGTTTTTGCCAGAAATCTGCTGAGTATATTACCATAATATATGTATTTCATGTAACTGCACTGGCTTAGAAGAGCTTAGAACAAAGTATCTACTAAAGACTATTAATTACTTTCTTAGACTGTAGGCTAAATGGATAGTGCGACTTGCATCATGGGCATGGATTTGTCTATACCACCTAATATCATTCACATCGTTTTTCAAGTTAATATTTTATTTGTTTACCGAAAGTTAATACCACAACTCTAAAGCCTGACTGAAGCTGCTATTTCAAGACAGAACATACCAGAGTTCAGCAATGCATCGTTTTTTCGCTACCCATAAGTACTCATAAAATTTTGCGTACGAGTAAGTCAACAGTATTGAAATTCAACTACTCTGACTCATTCGTACGCACTACAACATTGATTTATAAGTACAGGTTGCAATGAGTATGAGTACACGTTGATATCAAACTCATAACATTCGAAATATGTTTGATTCATACGCCTACTCATTCAGATTCATAAATTTAGAAAAATCATAAAAATTTACAGTCTTAGTTGTTGTTGCATTTACAAAAAAGGAAGAAATAAAAAGACTAAGACAGCAAGCAAAACAAACACACAACCTTCTAGTGAGTGTATTGTAGTGTTCGTATGCGAATCGAACTTAATTTGTGATTCTTGTGAATGTTGAGTAAATGAAAGTCGAAATCAACAACATCAAGCTATTGTTAAGTATGAGTACGATGAGTACTTTAAACTTTGAATGTGAGTAGTATGAGTATGATATTAAGTATGAATGCTTATAAGTATCAGAAATTATGAGTATGATTCGAATCTACTCATCTTTTTGAATACTTTGAGTAGTAACATGTTGTTACTTGATGTTGAAATTTTTATTGAATTAAAATACAAACATTTTGAGAACATCCCTACTTTACATAAAAACATCAATTCTTTGCATATAGAAAAATTTCTTCGCACATGTACCAGGATTGAGAACAACTGCTTGTTTTGTACAATTTGTAGACGCGTGTTTATAAATTTCTGTTCATCATTTCGTAATACGTACGCATTATATTATTTTGAATCATTTTAACTACTTGTACAAATCGTGCGCATAAAATATTGTTTAAAGAGAACTCTATCAACCGCAGCAATATATTTTATTTATTTCTCTCAGTTTTATTATTTCTTATTTTTTTGGTTATCATTCGTTACATTTTTATCTTGACTGCTGCTGGATTATTTCAATTCTTTTTTTGTGCGTATTTGGATGGTGCAAATCAGTAGCTAATGCCAGCCACAGTGACAGATTATGTTTACAAGTAAAACAAAATTTATTACATTTCTATGTAAATTATTAACAAGATTTTTTGGGTTTAGGTTTTTAGTCGATTTGTTGTGAACGGTCGTTATAAACCAATATGACAACGGTTGGTTTACCTATGTATATTGCGAGCGCAGGTTAAGGTGTGAATTTATGTTTTTTTTTCTTGTTTTAAGTGTGGCATGAAGTGTATGGAAATATTTTAAAATTTTTATTAAAATTATGGTGTTTCTGAAACTTACTTCAGTGATCAAAGTTTTTCGCAATTAACCGTAACGGATCATCTCACTGTGGGTATCTTGCTGTTTTTAAAATATTATTCCAGATATTTTCTTTCTTTTGAACGATTTTCTAAATCGATTTTCTAGATCGAACAAAAGAATCAATGCCTGATGAAAAATTCATTGGAATGTAAATAAAAATTTATCGCATCTTTGAAACAAGCCGTCAACCCAAAAATAATGGTCCGTTTTTTACCATAATACCTCGTTACGAAACTCCTGAAGAAGCCTCTTATACTATGTTCAGATATGCACTTTTATTGAGTCAATATTTGGTTTATTGAATACAATATTTTAAGCGTTCAGACATAATCTATAGTTTGAATAGTATGGCCTATAAAAGTCTTTGGTCATAAGCAATGCCGCTCCCACTATTGCCCATAATGAAACGTCAATTAATGACTCCAACACAAAGCGTCTGCTGGGATCTTTGAGATCTTCTCAAAAACGTATTTAGTGCGCTGTGAACCCAGCATGGATTTGTCTATGTTTCGTTCTCGGCTTTATATCAGAGGACTTTTTCTGCCTGCGTCCTTTGTTTTTGACTTCTTTTATTCATTTTTTAATTTTTAGTCCCACGATTTATGTAAAGGGGGATATTCCACTTGTAAAGAGATCCGCCATGCCAGAGAAAATCGCTTAACTATGCTGACTCTTGACACAAATCATATGACATCCTATTTCAGCCCTCTATCTACTAGACTGCGGCCACTACAACAATTCATTTAGTCTACTTAACTCATAAAACGACTTTCTGTTCATTTGTTTGAATAATATGGCAGATTACAAGCGACGCACAACGGGTTTTGGAGTAAAAAACTTTCACTTTTAACATCAAAGCTACATTATCTAATACTCCTCATGGTGTTTAATGCATTGTGGACTTCTTTTGTTTCCATAAACAATTTATGCAAAATTAAACTTTTATTTGTTTTCTTATAACCTAACAAGGATATCCGCTTCTAATCGTTGACACTTAAAAGAAATCCTTTTATAAACTATTTCAATACAAACCACTCGTACATATCCTCCGTATCCTTCATATATTTCAAAGTCACGACGGCTAACAACGATTACATGGCGTGCAAAAAGAACCCAAGGAAATTAAGATTATTTTAATGGCACTACCATAGTATGGCCAACCACGCATATTAAATGCTGAAGTTCAGGCCTGGTCGATTACGTAAGTTGGCTGTTTGCTGGTAAACAACACTTACGCATATCATACAATGGAGTTGTAAGGAGCAGGCATGTATGTATTGCCAATGATAAGGTTTAATTTGTATTTTACAACATCGTATGTTATTAAGCTTTTTGTCTAATAGAATTAGAACGGAAGTGGTACACGTTAAATGTTCATCACGTACGAAAACGTAATGGCGGAAAAGTAACGTTATAAATAAGAGTTTTCAAGGTTTTGTTGGTTGGAATGGATGGCATTTGGGTAAAATTAGAAATTATTAAGCACTGATTATTTGTGGCAAAAAAAAAAAAGTGTGACATAAAATATTGTGTACAACATTTAAAGACAAAGTAAGTATTTGTTTTTGCTAAAACAGTTACAAAAAAGGTTCTATTGGGGTTTAACATCGTAAATACATTGTGCTTGTCTTGAAATTCAATGTTTTAAAATTCTTGGAGAAAATATCTTCAGTTCACCTATGTACGACATTCGCCCACTTGTTTGTTAAGTGCCACATTTGTCGTATAGTTTTTCTAAATCTGAAAAGGAGCGAGAGATGCTGTTTAGCCATAAGTAAATTCATATGTAAATTTATTTCGAAATTTTATGCTTATAGCATCATAACAGGGTGATTTTTGGTCCACATGTTTTATGTATGATACCCCTTCTACTTGGTGCTACTTAAAAATATTAATGACTAACCCTTTTAATTATTACATACAAGGCCTGTGTATACTGACTGTTTGTTTGTTTGTCGGGTTTTTCCAACCTCTTTGGCCATAAATTGAAAATAAAACCAAATTTATCAGAAAATTTAGTTGTCTTTTTTTGTGTGTGTGTGTGTGAGTGTGTGTGGTAGAGCGGATTTGAAAAATGTTCATATCCTATGTAAGTGTGAACATATAATATTAAAATTCATCACAGTTATTGCCACTGCCACTGAATGTCGAAATTATTTGTCTGGGGTTAATTACGGCCATTTGGTCGGGTCGTTCAAGATAAAAAATAAAAAAAAACTTAATCACTTAGAAAGGCTATGAAATATACATATATGATTATAGTCTGCCAATGAAATGAAAATAATTGCCACTAAAATTTGACTACATAAGTATCCTATACCAACATTTTTCTTTTCAAGTGTTACAATTATTGCATGACAGACAGAGAAAATTGTCTAACTGCTGATCGAGCCAATGCACTCATTACGACTGACTTATTAATACACTTTGTGGACCGCAGGCATCATTGACCCATATTTCTTTGAAAATGAGGACGGCGAACCATTACGGTTAATGCATACACCTAATGCACCATGATAACTAAGTTTTTTGTACCCGCTCCGCATGGTATTAATATGAATGATGTTTGGTTTCAACAGGATGGTGTAGTTTGCCGCACATCTCATTCCACAATCGATTTATTGCGTTTGATGGCCGTTGAAATAGCCGAAATTGTGATGTTAATTGGCAGCCAAGAACCTGTGCCGTTAAAGAAAAGTGTTATGCCGACAAATGGAAAACAATTGAGCATTTGAATGCCAATATTCGTGATGCCATTGCCGAAAGGAAGATATGTTGAGTGTAATAAAAACAATTGTTGCAGATTTTTTTTTTCAAATAACTTACTTGTATTGAATATCATTTACTTACTTCACATCACAAAAAAATTATAATCTCGGAGCATATGTAGCACATGTAGTGCTTAAATAACTAAAATGCTTAAAAGCTTATGCTTTTATGCGATGCTTTCAAATATCAATTATTGTTGTTTAAATAACTTAATTTTTATTTCATTTAAAAACTACTTTTATTTTATCATCTTTAATACACACTATATATCACATGTCTCTCTAACCTCTAACCATAGAAACCTATTCCACCAAGGCCACCATAACCGAGACCACCATAACCACCATAACCACCAAAGCCACCAAGACCACCGCCATATCCAAAGCCTTGATTATAACCATAGTGATAACTGTGTCCGTGGCCGTAGGCACCATAACCACCAAATCCTCCTAAGCCACCCAATCCAAAACCGAATTGACGTTTTGCTCGAACTTTGTTTTCAACTTGTTCTCGAATTCCGTTCTCCAACCGTTCATTGTTCGCTAAGGTCACTGAGACCCAAAATATACCAATTAAAGCCAATACGAATACGGCACGCATTTTACTCGAAATATTATAGGCTTTGATTGTTATTGGATTAAATCTAAATTTGTACTGATTAATATGAATGGAATGTTTTGGATTTTTATATGAAGCGCAAAATAAATAACAAACAAATAACACATACGTCAATTCTATACGTCAATTATAATAAATTAATAAATTCTGGAAGCATTTGTTTTTATTATTTGAAATTTTGTTTTTAATTTTAAAATAAATTTTTTGAAATAAAATAAAAGAAAGTAGCGTAAGCCTAAAACGGTTGTAATGTACGCTACACCAAATAAAAATAAAATAAAAAATCGTTAAATAATAAATTCTCCATAAAGTTAAGTTTCATATTGCCCGTAGATAACTCTAAAATTTAATAATGACTCTTTCTAACCTCAGTTCAGACATCTTCAACAAAACGAAATATGAAAAAAATACTTGTGCGGTGACTTCCTCTCAACAGATTTCTGGTCAACAGAAAGGGTGTTGGGTTCCATGTAGAAACTGGAAAAACATGGCTGAACTTCTGGACACACAAATCGTTTGGACCAAAGACTCTACAATTTAATCAAATTTGTTTGTCGTATCAAACACATGAACGGATTGATAATACTTTCATGGTTTTCAAAATGCGTAAATTCAAACATAAGATGGAACTTGTTTTACAAAAATGCAAATTAAAATCTTTTTTTTCCATTCTAAACAATAAATGAAATTCACAAAAAAATCCCCACATGTTTTAAAGTCATTTTTTACAAATAGTTTCGAGATACAAATACAGAACGTCAGTTCATATTTTATCTTTTTCAAACAACGTAAATCTATCAAGTTAAGACAATTGTGTTGAAAAATGTAATCAATTATATTTTCTTTCCCAGGTATATTTGGGCAATTCACACAAACCCTTGTATCATTGTATTGTTGGACGAATATACAACAGTAGTGTATGCTTGTTGTTGAGAATTTTTATATAAAAATCCGATACACTTATACACATTTTTTTCATATGTTTTTGGAAGCTGTATTGGTTTCGTGCTATCAGTTTATGTAAATGCCAGTAATCAAAAGGAAGAATAAAAATACAAAATATTTTCTATGTAATTAATTTATTTCTTTCCGTAATATTTTTTATTTTGTTGCTTGAAAATCAAATTATGAATACTAGTCGTTTTTTGACGTTTGGAATACGAAATGCACTATACAGCATAGAATTGAGCGTTCACAAACAAGAAGTGTTTTCAATACAACATACACGATACAAGGTCATTTGAATTGGCCAATTGCAGTGAAAGTGATAATCTAAACATGGTAAAATAATCTGCATAACGAATTATAAGAAATAAACAGTCTGCCGTTTAAGAAAAATATAAAATCTTTGATGATAACGGCTAAAAAATAAAAATTTATTTTTCAAATATAATCATCAACTGTCCGCATGCTTACAAACTCTTAAAACTGACGGTTCAATCAATTTACAAGATTTGAACAATTTTGCGGAAAAACAGAGTACAAAGCATATTAAGTTTTAAAACAAATTCCATGCTTAAATTTACATACATATGTACATATCAGAGATCACCAATGAGTATTCAAAAAGATGAATAGATTCGAATCATACTCATAATTTCTGATACTTTAACGCATTCATACTTATTTTAATATTATACTCATACTACTCATATTCAAAGTTTGAGTACACATCGTACTCATACTTAACAATACGCATGATGTTGTTGATTTCAACTCTTCTTTACTCAACATTTACAAGAATCACAAAATAAGTATGATTCGCGTACGAACACTACAGTACTCACTAAAAGGTTGTGAGTTTGCTTTGCTTGCTGTCTTTGTCTTTTTCTTTCTTCTGTTTTTGTAAATGCAATAACAACTAAGACTGTAAATTCCATCACTCGAATCATTTTTGAGTATTATAAGTATTTTTCTAAATTTATGAATCTGAATGAGTAGGCGAACGAATCAAATATATTTCGAATGTTATGAGTTTGATGTCAACATTGTACTCATACCCATTGCAATCTGTACTTATAAATCAGTGTTGTAGTGAGTACGAATGAATCAGAGTAGTTGAATTTCAATACTTTTGACTGACTCATACTCAAAATTTCATGAGTACTTATGAGTAGCAAAAGAACGATTCACTGCTGATTTCTGATACATACACAGTGGGTCATTACAACCCTTCTGTCAGGATTACAACCAAGCCTCTCACACCACCCAAGTTATGTGTGATACATTTATCAATAGGTGGCGAGGTCTACTTTTTAAAGTCGACTCACAAGTACCTCTGTTAAGGCTAGCAGAATATGAAATATGAAAAAATATTTCTTCGGAGACTTGCTCTCAGAAGTCTTTTGGGTAAAAAGTCTGCTCTTCGGAGTCGAATTTAAAATGTAGGTCCCATCATACATGAAAAAAATCATAAATTAACACACACAATATAAGTAGTGTGACAGAAGAGTTGTATTGGCCAATTATATATGAATGTATGTATATCCAAGACCACATATTTGTATTATGCTCAAAAAAACTATTATCAAAAAAAACATTGAAAATTGGGAACATTGGTTTTCTGTTAAAAGAATTCTTCTATTACAGAAAAGGTAAGAATACATCGCAGGCTGCTAAAAAAATTCATGACGTTCACTGAGCATAATGCTGCAGCTTTAAACATTACAGCGAAATGGTTTGCTCATTTTCAATCTGATCATTTTAATGTAACCAAATTGAACAGTAACCAGAAAAAGTCTATGATATCATAGAATAATATTCAGTAACATCTGTCATATAACCAGAGTGGCTGTTAGCTGAATCATTTTTAATCATTTCAATCATTTGTTCATTCGCTATATAAGTTAATAGCAGAAAAATAGTTAAATACTACTTACATACATACAGAATAATTTAAACTTAATACAATAAGCCTATTCGACAGTATTTGCTGAAACTCAGTCTATTATTCCCTTCTTAACTTTCTCATGTAGTAAACTTAATATTTTAATTTTAGAGCTACAAGGGCAAGAGCAAGAAACATCAAGTTATGTGCGTTAATTTTATACGTGAGTGGCGGGACCTACAGTTTAACGCCGACTCTGAACGACAGATTTTTGAGAAACTTTTTCATGGCAGGTTTATTTACTCCTAGAGTTTTTACCGGAAATCTGCTGAGAGGAAGCCGCCGAAGAAATTATTTTTTTTCTTCATATTTCGTTTTGATGTCTAACCTGGGATATGAATCCGGGCTTTACGTCTAATAAGCCAACACACTACCTACTAGACTACGGCGACTATAAAATCGCTTAATTTTGATAATTTGACTGTCACATTGAATGATAGTTGCCATTACACATTTGGATTTCGTTGTTGAGTGTCTTATGAATAATAATTTAAATACACAAAAATAAATTTTTAACTTAAGATTATTTATTTAACAAATATTTTTACAATACAATCATCACATTGTTAAGAATTAAGAACATTTAATTAACTTTTAGCCGTAGAAGCCACCACCGCCGAAACCACCATAACCATAGCGTCTGTAGCCAAAGCCACCGCCATAGCCACCGCCATAGCCCCCACCAAAGCCTCCAAGGCCGCCACCAAAGCCTCCAAGGCCACCACCATAGCCTCCATAGCCTCCATAGCCACCATAACCATAGCGTCTGTAGCCAAAGCCACCACCATAACCACCACCATAACCACCACCAAATCCTCCAAGACCGAATTGACGTTTCTCACGAATTTTGTTTTCGACTTCGTGACGTAAACTGCTCTCAAAACTGTCATTGTCGGCAACAGCACAGACCACCAGGACGGTGCAGATTAAAGCGAAAATTAAAAAGGCACGCATTTTAAGCCAATATTGATTGGTATTCTAAATAGTTGAAAATATCTTTGAGGCTTATTTGGATACTGTATCACAAAATTGAAATTTTCTGCTTATATAGTGGCAAATTCTGTATAAAACACATGAATAGAATAGAATCGAATATATAGAATATGAATAGAATAATATCGCTTGAAAGTTAAATCACAAAACTTGTTTTAACCGCAAGAAATCTATTTATTGATAATATTTTAATTAATTTCTTAAAATCTATACCATACAAAATAATACAAAGCAAAGCAAAAAACAACACAAAAAACATTTTGCAAATAGAAAAGAAAAATAACAAAAATCACTGAATTTAAAACCAGAAATTTTGTAAAAACATACACGCATTGAGTAGGGAAATTCCCTTTAGTAGAAATCAAAATTTCAAAAAATCTCTCCAAATCTGTTTACAAAACATGTGTAATTTTAGAATCTGCCTACTACGTCTGTCTTTTATGAAACTTATGTAAATCATATTATGAATGAGCTTTTATAAATGAAAGGTTAAGCACTTCATAATACGGGTAAATAATTTGCGGCGCGCATCTATTTTATATTGTTTTATCAATACAATGAAGTCTTTGAGCTTCAGAAGTGTTAACTTATAACACTCAATAGTTATCCGCCAACATAGGTGAACTCTAATTCTGATGACATCGTTTTCCTAACATGAAAATGCTTTGGTGAAATTGTTCAACATGTTTATCGCTAATTGGTGTTCAAAATTTTAATAAATTTGAATTTGAATCTAGAAAATGTATCAAATCTTACAACATCTTGCTAAAGCCACATCTGTCAAATGAGTTGAGGCGCTACGTAACACATATCTCATGCCACACTGGATATTCTGCACAAGCAGTTTGAGGACATGACCGGCCTAGGGGGAGGTGATGTGAACTGCCCACCGAGATCGTGCTGATTTGTCCACGTTAAACTTTTTACTGTAGAATTCTCTTAAATCGCAGGTTTATGCGAATAAGTGGCAAACCATAACACATGAAAGCGATCAAATTCTGCCTGTTTATGTTGTATTCCAGACATACTGGCATCAATAGGTCTTCTATAAACTAATAGGCACTTCAAAACATTCCATCCCCTCGGGATTGGCTGCAGAAAACAGTGTAGTAAGTGCCTCACAATAGTCTATGAGTCGTATTATTGAAAAATACTTGATGCTTTCAAACACTGCAGCTTTGAAAACAAAATACGATGAAAAAATTCAAAGGTCTTTTTGTAAGTAAGCACAATTTTGTTATCAATTAAAAAATGTTATTTTGCAGAAATAATTTAACAAGAAAAATGATAGAATCTGTGGACATTAATCTAAGGAAGTATTCGAACTGATTCCTTGGTTAAAAAAGTGTCTTCACCCAGGATGAGTCGTGGTTTGGTAATGTGACTCTAACGATAAGGGCACTGACATGGGGCAAAACATCACTTAAAGCTTACCAAGAAACTGTTTTAGAAGCGCTTGATGAACTTTTTAACCATTTTAGGTTCCATAAACAGCCTTGCACTTTCCAATAACATTCTACGCCATTTCATTAAGCTACAACTACAATACTTAGTAATAAGTATTGAAAAAAATTGTTTCCAAAACATATGTATATGTATGTATTGTATTTAATTTTATATTTAGTAAAAATTCTTTCATAATGTCCCTACGAACTACGAACTCGAAATCAATGCTTGTCTATGAAAGCGAAACTGGAAATGTAGCTAATGGCCGATATACATACATGGAAAGTTTTTCAAAAAAAATCTATCGTTCAGAATCGACTTTAAACTGTAGGTCCTGCTGCTCGTGTATAACATTAACACATACAACATAAGCGGTGTGAGATCATAATCCTGGCTGTATTATGTATGTATGTATGTATGTCTTAAGATGTATTAATTCTAGAATTTTTTAAGTAACAACTCTGGAATTAGTTGAAAATATAACAGTTAATAATGGCACAATCGTAATGAATGCTTTTAAAACGTTTTAACATGTTTTTAATTGTATCTTAATTGTTAACACTTTCTTAGGAGAAAAAAAAACAAAAAAAAAAACGAAAAGAAATAAACGAACAAAACAAAAACACAAATAAGTATTTTGTTTATATTTGAAAACAGGTTAATACCTCATAAATTACTGAAAGATACTATATTTTCGATTGTTTAAAAGCAAATTGGTACGGGTTTAGGGGAAACCAATTCAATATCTATTAAATAAACGCCTATGAAATCTCCAAAAAACAAACAAAACAAAGCAAAAAATAAATTTTGAAAATATCAAAATCAGTCAAATACGATTGTTGAGTACACTGCTTTACGATTTGTATGGAAATGGAAATAGTAAAGTAAAAAAGTATTCAATACCAAATTTTATTTCCCACGTAATATTTCATTGTTGATTACGACTCTCCTTTACTCAACATTTACAAGAACCACAAAATAAGTATGATTCGCATACGAACACTACAATACTCACTAGAAGGTTGTGTATTTGCTAGGTGTCATTGTCTTTTTCTTTCTTCTTTTTTTGTAAATGCAACAACTACTAAGACTATAAATTTTGATGAATGATTCGAATCACTCGAATCATTTATGAGTATTATAAGTATTTTTCTAAATTTATTAATCTGGATGAGTAGGCGTATGAATCAAACATATTTCGAATATTATGAGTTTGATGTCATACTCATACTCATTGCAACCTGTACTTATAAATCACTTTGTAGTGAGTATGAAAGGATCAGAGTAGTTGTATTTCAATATTGTTGACTCACTCATAATGAAAATGTCATGAGTACTTATGAGTAGCGAAAAAACAATTCATTACTATCTCTGGTCAGGACTATGATCTAGCCTCTCACAGCAGCCATGTTGTGAGTGCGACCTACAGTTTAAAGTCGACTTGTAATAACAGATTTTTGAGAAACTCTGCATAGCAATTTTATTCACTCTCACTTAGTTAGATGTGAGTATTCGATTTATACGCTTAAATGTTACTAAAATTATCACAAGCACAATATACCCGAAATGTACAGAAAGGTAAAAATATTGACGTCAGTTAGTTAGTTAATGGTACGGATGATATCGACTACTGTATATTATGAAATTGTCATTGGAATTCAAATTGATTTTAAAAGTAAATCATATACACTGACTCAAATAATTGTACGTACACCAACGCTATTTAAAATATATTCATACATACATGCATGATTGGCCATTACAACCCTTTAGTCAGGATTACGGCCTACGTTCTCACACCACTCATGTTGTGTGCCTTAATTGTATACTTGAGTGGTGGGATCTGCAGTTTAACGTCGACTCCGTACGACAGATTTTGAGAAACTTTTTCATGCCAGGCTTATTTACTCTCAGAGTTTCGCCGAAGAAATCTTTTTTTTTTCAGATTTCGTTTTGATGTCTGGCCTGGGGCCCGAACCCGGGCTTTACGTCTAATAAGCGAACACACTACCTACTAGACTACGGCGACTACAATTAAAATATATTATCATAATATATTATACGTTATCAATAGTTGATGGACCAACACAAATATTACAAAAAAGCTTTTTCAAAACAATTTTGCTTTATTCAAATCAGATAAATAGTTTTTGGAAATATGTATTGTGAAAATGGCTTATGTACGGACAATTGTGTGAGACAGTGTACAGCGCCACAGTATTCTTAATTCTCCACCTTAAGAATATAGCGTACAAAACTTGAGAAAGTTGTTAAACTTTCGTTAAAAGCAATTTAATAAATACGTAATTAACAGTTTGTGATATGACTTTTTTTAAACATGATTTTTTTGTGATATTTGATAAACAAAATTTCAATAAATACTCATTTAATATAAACAAATATCAAGTTTTATTCGAAAGGGGACTTTTTATTAACAAAAATCTGGAATTTCTTAAAAACTTGACATAATATTTTACGTCTACGATGACTAATCCTTTCTTAATCGAAATCATAACATATGAATGATAACAATATTAGAAATCACGTTTAATGCTAATTAAATTTGAAACTATGTTTTGCTATGCGACATTAGCAGAGGTTATTACCACATTGTCAATTCTAAGCTCTTAGGGTCATTATGACAACTTGCCGTTAACTAAAGGGAGGATTTTAACGGGCAGATAAATTGTTTTTCATTATTACGAGTACCCAATAAGATAGAAGTGATCGTTAAGCTAAAGGGAGGATCATCCTACCTTTAACATTTAAAGGTCACTTTATGTTTGAAGTTGCCATACTATATATTATTTTCATTATGGCAACTTCAAATTTTAACAAAATGAGCATATACAACAAAAAAACAAAGCCCGCTGTTGCCACTGTGTTAAAAAAAACTTGTAAAATTGAGCAGTTTTATCGACATTGCTCCCGCACTGCCATATTTTTGCAAAAATTGTATCTGTAAGTTATAATAACGAAAATAAGTTAAAGGTAACTTTCCAGTTCCCTTTAGCTAAAGGTACCTTTAACTAACCCCAACTTTAACGACAAGTTGTAATAATGGCCCTTAATGAGTCAACTACATACATACATAATTGATCATAACAACCCTTCAGTCAGGATTAGCATCTAGCTTCTCACACCACTTATGTTGTGTATGTTGATTGTATACATGAGTGGCGGGATTTATAGTTTAAAGTCGGAATAAGAACGACAGATTTTTGAGAGGAAGTCGTCGAAGAAATATTTTTTCATATTTCGTTTTGTTGGAGATGTATAATCTGGGGTTTGAACCGTCGCCTCATGTCTAATAAGCCAACACACCACCTAGTAGATTAACGCAACTTCATCGCTCAATAGCAGGCCACTGACTTTATGCTAGGCATATGAAAAGACTTGGCGTTTCATCTAATGACTCCTGTAGGAGCTGCGGGTCTGAGGACCTATTTGTCAGTACCCTGCTCTTGCCATAAAAAACTGAGGTTTTTGAAGTCCTATTTTTTGACATCCTTGATGGAGCTTACTAATATAAAAATTGCTGCAATAGGAATATTTATCTTGAACTTGGCTTGATTTCCTCTAAGCAATATTTAATCCCCGGGTTAAATCCCTTCGGTTAAGCAAGGTGGCGCTATTGTTATTTAGGGATAAAGTCCCTAATATGGTGTTCCAACAGATTATGTTGAAATCCTTTGAAATTTTATGCTGCCTTATGTCAAAGTGGATATGAGACTTATGATGTTAATGACTCTGGATAAACATTACAAAAGAATACAAAGATAACAATATCAATATTTTTGACTGACCAGTAATCAGTCCTTTACACATTTTACTTATTTTTTCTCATGTAATCTCAATGTGTGACATTGGCGTTCCTATTATTATTCTAATATAACTGGTAAAACTTTGGCAGGATTTGCCATGCTATTTTGCGCATACCTTTAGCTAGCTAAGCTACCCAAAGCATGCTAGTCCTTAGTGGGTTACTTGTTTAGATAATTCACCCGTTAGTTCCGGGTTTGTATCTTGTCTAGCCATGAGATCTACTCTGCAGTTTTCCAAATATCTCATGTGAATATTGTACTGTTCAGTCATCTCGTTAAAAGTTCTGCGTGAGTTTAAAACCTTCTTGAAGGTCTACATACGCGAACCTAGCGCCCTTGTAGCAATTTCAATACCCAAAAATCTGATAATATTTCTCGTGGAGATATTGTTTGTCTCACATAACTATGAAAGCAGTTTGTATGGTTGATACTTTCATATAGCATGACGTTGCAATGATCTTTCCAGTGACCTACATGACGCAACTTCTAAAAGGTTTCTAAAAAAATATATCATCAACGCAGGCGCTCTTCAAATTTCGAGTCATCTGTAATGACCTCCTCAGACTCTTCGAACAAGTGCTTTTAAAAAAGTAAATTTTATAAAAAAAAATAGTCTTAAACATTTAAACATTCTCGTGGTTAAATTTAAAAAACAGATTTTCTAACAAATTCTCAAACTGTCTTAAAGACTAAAAATCTTAAATTTTCCATAAAAATTTTTACACAAAAATATTGAATTCAGATGTGATACGATATTGTTTTATAACAAATTATATATAAAAACATAAAATTTTAAATTATCAAATTAAAGAAGCAGAAAAAAAAATTATCAAAAAATTAAGCTTGAAATTGTAAAAAAAAAAATTTAACGACTTAAAAAACAAGCCAAATTACTTGAAAAAACTACACTAAAAATACAATTCAAATTAATTTTGAATTCTATAAAAACAAATGTTATTAACAAATCCTTTCTTGTTATCATTTAATACAAATTTTAATCTTAAACATAGAATTATTTTCCAATTTATTATTTATTCAAATTCACTTAAAAAAAAGAAAACAAATCAAAGCGTGTGGGGGAAAAAATTAAAACAATTCATTATCTAAGTCTAGTTTATCAACAAATAAAATAATAAAACTGCGTTTTACCATTCTGCATGCTTAGAAAAGATATTCTGAACTTCAACCAGATCTTCACTTATTTTCGATCATTGAATAAAATATGGTTGGAGTCGTTGACTAGTTGCGATCAACCGTTTGATTATACCTTTACATTTGGAATTGTTCTGACGAACTTTCTTGAGATGTTATAGTGTAATAGCATGTGTTATCAAACGTTTCTTTTTCCAGAATTTTCAAGTAAACAATATTCGATTTGCACTAATGTCTAGCCACCCAGAGATATTTAAAAGTCCGGCTGCTGAGCCGCAACAATATGTGTATATATGTATGTTCAGGGGTAAGTGTAGTACTAATCCTTCAGATCTCATGCAACGAGTTGATGATATTTGTTATCTTGCCAGCCATTAAAATATCAAAATAAAACTAATGACTGCTGGTTAGCTCCAGTGAATCACCTTCAGATTAAAAAGGCAAGGAAGCCTTTCTTACCCTAATAAATATAAAACAAGTGAATTTGTTTAAATTCTCTCCGTTTGGATTGTTTGTAAAATCCAGAATTTATATCACAATTAAATTCCTACGAACTTCACTGCAACAATAAAATTTATGTTGCAAACATATAATTGATGCCTTAGATCTATGAAAGGCTGTAATAATTAACTTAAAATTAAGGATTCTTTTCAATGTCATACTTTTAACTGTGACAGACATACCACATATATTTTTGTGGATACAATTCAAGTATTTCAAAAACATACACAATTTAATTTTTCATACGATATTATTTATTTACATTTATTTCAAAATAAGTATCACATCGTTTACAACAATCATTTGACTTTTAGCCATAATGACCAAAACTACCTCTTCCGAAGCCTCCACCGTAGCCTCCACCGTAGCCTCCACCGAAGCCACGACCACCAAAGCCGCCACCACCAAAGCGGCCACCACCAAAGCCCCGACCACCAAAGCCGCCACGACCACCATAGAACTGACGTTTCTCACGAATTTTATTTTCAACTTCTCCACGTAGACTGCTTTCAAGATTATCATTTCCAGCCATAGCAAGGGCAACCAAAAAGGTGCAAATAATTGCCAAAATTAAAAAAGTACGCATTTTACCAAAAAAATATTCTTTCTTGTGTTGTAGTTATTAAATGTGTTTAAATTTCAATTGGATACTGATAACAAAACCAAAATGTATTGCGTTTTATATACAAAATTTTTTTTTAGAAATATCTCATCAG